>CM070577.1:71330408-73930408 GCA_036346355.1 Rhipidocladum racemiflorum
CAACAATTTAGATTGAGCCACGTGGCTGCGTAGCACCGTGCGTTAGTGGATTCTAGCCGTTCGATCGAGATCGAACGGTCAAGATCGATCGCGTTCGCCCAAACGTGCATCACCCAGATCCGATCTGGGCCGTTGATTTTCAAATCAACGGCTGTGATCATGCCACGTGCGCCCTGACCGCGCGTGCACGCGTGAGTGCGAGCCACTGACACGCAGGTCCCGCGTGTCACAGGGCCCACGCGTCAGCCGTGCCACGCGGGCATGAACCCGCGCCGCTGACAGGGCGGACCCACCAGTCAGCGACACGGTCTAGTGGACCGGGTCCACCGTGGACCGAGCCGTGCGCGTGGACCAGTGCTGACGTCAACCACCCAATCAGGGGCTGACACGTGTCCCTGCTGACGCAATAAAAGAATTTCCGAAAAAGAAAATGATTTATTAATTCGAATTAATGATTTCAGAATTTGTTTCAAACTTGAAATGCTTATAACTTTTGCATTTTAGCTCCGATTCGAGTGATTCAAATTTCTAAATTTGTATAAAATTGAAATCTACCTAATGATGAATTTTATTTAATTTTTAGACTAAAGTTTTCTCTTATTATTATTTAATTGATTATTTAAACTTCAAAATGCTATAACTTTTGCAGTTTAACTCCGAATTCGACGTTTCTAGTTTCTAAAAATTCATAAAATTATGCTCTCTCTATTTGTGAACTTTATTTGGATGTTTGGACACTTTTTGTCAACTGTTTTATTTATTTGTTGCTATTTGCACGCTTTATGAGTAGACGTTGAAGTGCCCGAAAGCTTCGAAGGAGAAGTGTTGACCCAGGAGCCAGCTCAGGACCAAGAGCAAGTACTTTTTGAAGGCAAGTTGTGCTTTGACCATGTTGATCCCATTTTGAAACCTATTTTGATTTAATTTCTTCACTCCCTCAATATCTCTTTTGGCTGGCTCCCCAGCCCCAAACCTGACGCCTCCCCCATCCCTGCCGGTCGGCTCCCTCATAGCCCGGCATCACCCCTGGCTCCTCTCCCCAGCCGGTCGATAGCACCACCCTCCCTACTGGCTAGAGCCCCTAGCTCCTCACCCCTGAGCCGCTCAACGCCAACGCCTGCTCACCCCCCAGCCCGGCTGCACTGCTCCTCCCTCCTGCGAGCTCGGCGCCGCCCCCAGCCGTCGGCCCTGCTCCTCCCCTTGGCCGGCGAGCTCCCTCAGGCCAGCGAGCTTCTCCTCCTCCCACAGCCGGCGCCTGAGGTGTGATCTGGTTTGTTGCATGTTGATGCCTGATCTTAGATGGCTTAATCAGGTATCCTTGTGTTGTCTAAACTAAATATTCAGCAATTATTTGTTTTAGCAATTTCATCCAACATGCTTGATCAGGTTATGCTTCATCGATAACAGTGGATTGCTTGAATTTGTTGGAAATTGCTATGTTTGCCCGCTATGCTTGATTGTTGTTGTTATTAGGGAGTATGGGAATCAAGGGAATAGGGGAAACTAAGTTGAGATCTATGTAATTTTATTTCCATGCCTTCATAAAGTGTGCTTAGTAAATCAACTCAAATTGTAAGTTGGTTTTAGTGTATGGGTTTACCTTCAGGGCTTCTGTTTATAAAAATTAAGCATCTAGGATAAATTCCTTTTTTTCAATTAACCATGCAGTTTACTGATGGAAAAGTTGGTAATTGTGTATGGAACATTGTTTAAGTTTGTGGGTTCTAACCTTGATTGATACTAGGCTGTGCATGGAAGTCTTTGAATGCTTAGGTAAAGCATGATGACAGTGGCTTTCTAATGATTTATTTATATGGTAGATGATGATTTTGATGCCATGGATTGCTTATTTGCTGTGACTAACTACTGATGAATCATGATTTGAATACTTGTACTGGGAGATGGGAGATTGAATGTCATAATCTATGAATATTGGTGGGAGGTTTTATAGTACTTTATTCATGGATGGATTGGTTTATTAGATGATGAATTGATACTAGGCTAGGTTTTGATGGTCTTGAATGCTTAGCTCTGGCATGATGACAGGGGCTTTGGGTGTTGATTGATTTGCATGGTATATGATGAACTAATACTATGACCTATGAGTGGACTAATTCTCTTTGGTTTGTGGTGTTTTTCTATCTAGCGATTCCATTGGAAGGTTGATGTTTTGGTGATAACTTTAGCCTGCAAAACGCCGAGGGAGTATTGCGAGTTAAAGGGGGCTTATAACATAACCCTGATGGATTTCTCTTGTTGAGATCAATATTTTTATCTATCTAGTTTGCACTACTCCTATTCCTTGGTTGTTCTACTGGACTGGTTTGGATGACTTACTTGGCTGTGCCGTTGCCTCCCCACCGCACAGCCCCCTCGCCTCCCCACTGCATCACCGCCTCCCTTCCCTCTCTCCCCTCTATCCGACGACGACAGACACACGGCCATGGTGGGCAGCAACGGTGGGTGAGTGTGCGGCCTCAGTGGTGGGCACAACGGCAGGTGAGGTGGGGAGGCCATGACGGGCGCGCAGCCTCGGCGGGAGGCGGCCATGGCACGGCGCGGCGACCATGACGTGCGATGGCGGCCACGGCATTGGCAAAAGCCACCGTCGAGGTACACACCCACCTCGTGCTCTCCCCCACCTTGATGTGGCCAGTGTGCCCTGTCGTGGGCCCGCAGCAATCCTGCTGTGCTTCGTGCCTGCCATGCCTCCATTCCATCGATTGTGCCCGGTTCCTGGACCGGGCACGGCCTGAGTTATAGTACCATGCCAGCACAGCATGGCCCACTTCATGCTGGACCGAGCTTTGGGCCCCCTCACCTCCCGACCATGTCGCCACCTCCCTTCCCTCTCTCCCTCTCCCTCCCCTCCGATCGACCGCCCCCTCACCTCCCCACCGCACAGCCCCCTTGCCTCCCCACTGCATCGCCGCCTCCCTTCCCTCTCTCCCATTTGACCGACGATGATGACAGGCACGCGGCCATGGTGGGCGGCAACGGTGGGTGAGTGCGCGGCCTCATCGGTGGGCACCCACGGCGGGTGTGGTGGGGAGGCCACGGCGGGCGCTCGTCCTCGGTGGGAGGTGACCATGGCACGGCGCGGCGACCACGATGTGCGATGGTGCCCAGGGCATGGAGCTGCGTGGAAGACGGCCACAACAACGGCAACAGCAGGTCCACGTACGCACCCACCTCGCGCTCTCGCCCACCTCCTTGCCGTGGCCAGCGTGCCCTGCCGCGGGCCTACAGCAGTGCCGTCGTGCTGGGCCGTGCTCTGTGCCCGGCTATGCCTCCATTCCGCCCATCATGCCAGGTTCCCAGGCTTGGCACAACCTAGGCTATAGTACCAACCAGCACAATACGGCCCACTTCATGCTGGACCGGGCTTTGGGCTAGGTCGTGCCTCTGGTCGACCCCAAAAAGCCCTGCTCGATGTCCACCTCTAGGCTCATTGCTGACTACTCTCAGGGTTTCGAATTTCTCCAAAATCCGGTTCTTTTGTTGTGTCCCAAAATATAGTGGTCCGGGTTACATTTCAGTTTGTTTATTTTAATTTTTTAGAACATTCAAATTTTGGTCAAATTTTATCCAAAAAATCAAATTGTTGTTCATTCATTTCATCCCAAAATTTCAGAATTTCGGTGACCTCATGCTTGCTGAAAACAATTTGAACCGAGATTCGAAACCCTTTCTGTCGCCAGAACTTTCTAAGGAGTCACCAAGGTGGGGAGTAGCAGGTGTAGAAGACTTATCAGCATTCCCACCCTCAGATGACACGAGCAAGCTTAGCTTTTCCATTGTTCAGCCTGGAATTTAAAGAAAAGACTATTACAAGTAGTACTGTAGTAACATGTAGATTTGGACTAAAAGTTGTTTAAGTTATGCGGGTACTGGTAAATCAGTAGGAAAAAGAAGGATGATGTAATCAATAAATACAGTTTTAGTGTTATCAATTCTTTAGTTGCGATGATGTAATCTTTTGTTACGATGATGTAATCTCCAAGCCCTTAAAATTATGGTCTTATTTTCATGAATCAAACAAGCATATAAATTGTTAGACCTGAAAGACGAATGCCCAAGTGAAAAGGCCTATACCTGCCCACAACTTTTCTGCCCATGCCTGTAGTAAGGCGGCATTCTTATGCATCTCACGCTCATCCATAAGAGCCTTCTCAATTTCATTTACTTGCCTATCATTCACAATGGTCTGCTTCCTTCTCTTAGGTTGCCTCTCGTCGTACATGTTAATGTCTCCATTCCCATCTTTTGTGTATGCTGGATCAAGATCCATTTTGCAGCGTTGGTTTCATTTACTAGTAGTTCCCACAACTAGATAGCCTGCACTTGTTCTCGCAACACCAAGATGGACTAGGTCTTGACCAACTGAATTTAGGGATGCAAATGGGCCGACCCTAGGGTCTTCTTTGGCCCACTTTAATTCATTTGTTTGCACTAAAAACTTAATTTTTACTCCACCTTTTAAGTTTTAGTGCAAATAAATGAACTAGAGTGGGTCAAAGATGACCCTAGGGCCGGCCCATTTGCATCCCTAACTGAATTCTGCAGGAACACACCATTTGTAGTGACAGAAAAACTTGGAGTCTAGCATTTCCCTCTTGCTTCATGGAGGGTGTTGGTGTAGACTCTTCCATGTTCTGCACATACTTTTAGCATCAATTTTTGATTGGGGTCAAATCATCATATGCATTACCAAGTCAATGGCTAATAACATTATACTGATGTAGTGAACAATGCATCTACCTTCGGAAGGTTACTCATATTGGAGTCTGGATCACTAGCCCTTGGTGGCAAGGGCTTCTGCACCGGCTTCAAGTCTTCCCTGCTCTCTGAGTCATGATGTATCACTTTTTTACCACATAAAGCATCCCAGAATGAAGTCATCCAACAAGTAAACTGCTATCAGTACGAAGTGACCATCAGATACAAGGATCGAAGCTATTTTTCTATATTACACACTGAGTGCACCTATTTGACCATACAATAAAAAAACAGTGCTTATGATATTGAATATTCATGATTAACAAAATTTATTCACAGTGCAGTGATGTGCAAAATCTCTTTATTTCATCTGCATGTTAGTACTTGAACAGTTGAACTACTATTATTATAGGAAATGAGACTTTGCAGGTAATCCCTTGAGGACCAACAGAGAACCAGGGAGGACCATAAACACAAGACTTCGGTATGTTGGTGGCAACTGTGATTCTCATAAGCAGTGAATAAAGCATACATACCTGCAATTAGCTGTGTCCAACTTGTGGTCTACACCTAGTTTGTAACTTATAAGCAAATTCACTGCAAATAGGAAAGACAAACTTTACAGAAATATTGGAAAACATTTCAATCAGTAAATAATTGGGAGGACGCAACAAATTACAACCAAATATTAACCAATAAAATCAGGTATGGAACAAAAAAAAAAAAAAAGTAGCCAACATGTAGTTTCTATGCGGGACGCTAAGAAACATCAGAACTAGTCCAAATGACTTTAACAACCTTACTAATTGCACATCATCCTCCTTTAACAAGTCATTAGGAATTAATGATTTAGCATACTCAGACAAAGATCCTGCAAAACCACAAAAAAAAGAGGTTAGATATGCACTGTAATGAATAAACATAACCACAAAATAATGGAAAAATACAGGCGACTCTACCCAAGTTTCAACAAACTGTAGTGGCCTTAAGATCATCAGATGCTGGATGGTCCAGTGATGGTCTAGGATTCTCTGTTACCAAGTATTTCTGAAATTTTTGAAGAGAGAAATCTCTTTCTTGCTCTGTTAACATGACAATGGAACTTGCCTTTTAACAATGTCTAACAAATATAGTATAGCAAGTTAGCAACTCACAGCAAGAGAAAAACTTCCGACCTTCACATATGTTTGGAAAAAAGACATGCAAATTTGCTATTATTTTCACCGCGCATGATGTCCTTGTCTGTTCATATGCTATTGAAGGCATACTGATAGGGCAAAAAGGGCATGAATAATTAGCTTTAGCTTCAGTCAACTTATTGGTAGCAGCTACCAGTGCCAGCTCAGATGCACCAAATGGATCATAATCTAGATTAGTATCTTGTTCTATCACTGACTGATTGACAGAGCACCAACTCGAGACAAACTCATCATGAGAAGGTATAGCCAAAATTTTGATCAGAAAGGGAATCTGCAAAAGAGATGAACAAAAAGAACTTGAAGTAAAACCTAATCTTCGCTAAAAAAAAAAACACTTCTTTCGGTTGCTAAAAAAGCAAAATCCTATCAAGGTAGGAGAAGTAATTACTCCGTACAAATCTTACAGTATTAGTTGTAAAGACAGATCTGAAGTTTGAATCGTCAGAAAATAAAATCAACTAGACACAATGCACTGATAAGCGCAGAACCAACGGGGTAACTCTTATCATGAGAATTGGAAGTAAGATTTGTTTTCTTCCAAATGCAGTATTCAGCAAATCGAGAACCTGCAGTAATCATTCTGAAAGATTTTCATCTTCAGCTCCTGGCACATCTGGAAACAACGCATTAGAAAGATTTTTCAATTAAATTGATGAGTCCATCGATGACCGAAAAGCAGACATCCTCGCCGAGGCCAGGTTGCACCTGATCAGGATAAAACCTTCTATTACAACCTTCTTTGCATCCTGGTTCAACTCTCTCAACACAATTCGTCTCACTCACTCTTTCTATTCCCACCTTTTTGTATAGCCTCCCTCACCTGTATGCAATCCATTCTCAAGGAAAGTAATTGTCACGCCTGAGGAAGAAAAAATCATTTTTGGCCGAGCCCAGCCCGGCCCGCACCCTTCTCCATCTTCCTCCTCCCGCTCCCTCTCTCCTTCCCCGTGTCCGGCTACGCTAGCACCAATCCATTCTCAAGGAAAGTAATTGTCACGCCTGAGGAAGAAAAAATCATTTTTGGCCGAGCCCAGCCCGGCCCGCACCCTTCTCCATCTTCCTCCTCCCGCTCCCTCTCTCCTTCCCCGTGTCCGGCTACGCTAGCGCCGCCGCCCCCTCCCTCTCCCTGCGCACCGCCGCTCCCGCCCCCGCTCTTCCCGCATGGCTGCACCCCGCGCAACCGCCGTCGCTGTCCCGTGCCTTATCCCCCCATCGGCCGCCCCCTATTCCGCAACCGCCGCCGCCTTCCTCGCCACCAGCCGCCGCAACCTCCGCAGCCTTTGCACCGCCCGAGACCGCCCCCCCAGGTCCCCTCTCCCTGCCATCTCCCCCACCTGTCTCTCTCTCCCCCGCTCTCTTCTCCCTCCCCGGGCCACCGTCGTTGTCTTCTTCCCCGGCCCCAACCGCCCCGTGCCGACCCCCTCCGCTGCCTCCAGCGCCCCTCCGGCTCCGCCAACTCCTTCGCTAACTTCGCCTCGCGCCACCGCCGCCGGTGCACGCCGCCATTTCCTCTCCCCAGCCTCGGCACACTGGCCGGCTCACCGCCCAGGCACCCGCGCGTGCTGCGCGTGTGCACCGGGTGCACGGTGCCACATGGACCCAGTCCATGCCATGCGGGCCCACCTGTCGGCCTAACGTCATTTTTCCCGTTTGAAAATAATTCTGTGAAAATTAATTATGATGTCAGCATTGCGTCATAATTCGAGTTTTCTTTTGAAAATAAATCCGAAAATCCATCGCTAACGTCAGCTTGCGCAATAATTTGGATTTTTCTTTAGAAAAACAATTCCAAAAAATTTTAAAAAATCCTTTTATTTATTTTAAAACTTCTAGGAGCTCATTTTCGCCCGTTCGAACTCCGTTTGGCTCCGTTGCTCTTTCTAAATTCATCTAAAATCTTAAATTTCTATTTGGTGCTAGTTTGGTATTTTATTTGAATTTATTTGGATTTTATTTGAATTTAGTTGATTTTCGCGTGTAGATTTCGCAGAGTCCGAGGAGTACCCGTGCGACAATTTCGAGCAGCAACTCGTCGAATCAGGCAAGTCACACCACCTTGATCATGTCGCTCCTAGTTTTTAAACTTGAATACTAAATTTAAACTAGTTATATGCCCGTGCGTTGCTACGAAAAACAAAATTGATAACGAAAAATAAAGATTAAAAAATATATGCCCGTGCATTGCTACAAAAAACAAAATTGATAACGAAAAATAAAGATTAAAAAATAAAAAAAATATTATTTCATAAGATCAAAAATCTATCTTTAACGCTTCGTTTCTTACAAAAGCTGGCTAATTAAAGCAACGCTTTGTTTCTTGCGTAGGGCAATTAAGCAGGGCAATTAAATAGGGCAATTAAGCAGGGCAATTAATGTGACGTGGGAAGAAACTCTCACTTTATATAGTAGAGATTATTGCATGCCTAATTGTTATAAATGTTATTTTTGACCTAGTTTAAATTGCTAGTTATACCCAGAATTGCTATGCCACATCTGAAATTGAATTTCGATACCATTGTAACCTTAAGAAAAATATAAATTATTATATGTTAATACTTTGAATTTGCTTAGACATGTTTAGAACTGAACTTAGAAAGTTTTGGGAGATTTATGCCAAAATAATATTTGTTAGAATGAAAGTCATAATGTTAGTATCTTTTGGTATAGTTAAAATAAAAATGTGGTTTACTCATGGCGAGAAATGGTTGGGTGAAGGTGTGGATATGAATCTGGGATTGTGGAAAGTTTCGCCTAATCAACTAAGGACTGGTCTGAGTTTCGCTGAATGTAAAGCCTAACCGTACTACCACAAATCTGGAATGAGATAGACCTGGCTAGCCGTATTAAAACATAATAAAGACAGTCATACCATTTGGTGGTAGTGGAGTGGTGAAAGCGTGAGGCTACCACTCTGGCGTCAGAGGGGGCTTCTAACTAAAGGGATTCATTCAGCAGTATAATCTTAGCGGGCATGACTATATGGATGGATTTTTATAGGGGCCTTATCATGATTTTCTTTGTCGCATACCAAAGGAAGTATGCTAACGCAATGAGAATATTATATCTTATGGGTAAAGTTGTACAACCTCTGCAGAGTGTAAGATTAATCGATTAGCCGCACCTGTGGCTGTGGGCATGCCGAGCAAACCATTCATAGACTAGAATTTGTAAGTTAAAATTTTTGGGTTTATAAAAATGGATGATGGGATGGAGATAATCCATCAGGGGGAAACTTGGAGAATTCCAGGAATGATTCCAGAGTTAAAAATATTTAAAAATAAAGTTTTCTTAAAGTTATGCAATTTGAAAATATTTAGAATATTTAGAAAATTGTTTCTTTATGCTAAAATGAATTATATAACCTTCCTTTGTTACCTGTACATTATATTGAATTTTTTCGGTGTGATTTGCTGAGTACGTTTGTACTCACCCTTACTTAGGCCCCATTTGGTACGGTTCCACATTCTAGTAGAAACGGAAACGGTTCCAGATTCTTGGTAGAAACGTCTCAGGTAGAATCAGAATCACTTTCTGCAAACCGTTTGGTACGGTTCCAGATTCTAGTAGAAACTAGTGAAACGGGGTTGAGGGTGATTCAGCCACGGCGTGGAAAAAGAAGAAACGTTTCGAGGAGAATCGTTCCGAGTTTTAGCCCGTTTGGTTGGGTTTCTCCTAGATTCTAGTAGAAACTGCTCGGTTCCAAGTTGCCAAACGGGGCCTTAATCTGCTACTTCAGAGAGAGTTCCACAATGGTGAGGACCAGTTAGACTAGGTCGTGTCTCCAGTCAATTGCTTGTGGCAATTTAATTGGGCTTTTCTACTATTCTTCAGTTTCGCTATTTTCATATACTCGTTTATTTATTTGTTGTCCTGCGTGCCATTTAATTTTTTAATTTTGGGTTTTTATTATTAATAAAGTACGCTGAATATACTATGATTTCACTTCTACTGTGTGTACTATTTTTTCTTGGATTAGTACAGAATATACAAAGGTTTTTGAAGGTATTCTTTTGAGTTCCAATAGTAATTCTTTTACTCCTTTTTATTTAATATATCCCAGTAGGATCCTCTCCTACCGTTTTCGGGTCAAAAAAATCATTGTGAAAGAAGACTTTGTCAGAAATTGAACGAAATTTTTAGGGGCGGCAAGAACAGTGTTTTTTCCCTTGCTATGGTCAGCCCTGGGAGAACTGACCTAGTGCCAAGGCTTGCCCTAGATGCGTGCTCTTTGGAGATGTGGCAACTTCATCAAGGTAAGAAACACTTTCACCTTCAAAGTCTAGATTCTACGAAATTCTGATATATATATACCAATTCGTATCATTTCAACTCTGTAGAACCATAGAATCGTACGATCACACAATCTGTATCGCGATCTAAACAACCTTGCGGCCGCTATCCTTAGTTGCCTCTTGGATTCAGGGTCAACAAGTGTAACACCCCAAATTTTTGCTTTTCATGAATTTGAATAAGATTTGACACTTTGGTGAATTTTCAGAATTTTCTGGAATTTATTTGGAATTTATTTGAATTTATTCCCTTTTGAAATAATTAAAGAATTTAACTTTGCAATTAAAATTTTGTTGGAAATATTTTATTTGAGTCCAAAATGTTCCAAAATATTTTCTAGAATTTTTCTGGAATTTTTATGAGTATTTTGATATTTTTAATGAATTAAATGAATTTCTGGGAATTAATTGGATTATTTAATCGCTGGAAAACCGAGTTGGTTTGTACTGTTCAACCAACCGGACCCGAGTCCGAATTAGACTTGAGTCCGACCCGAGCCAGCCGTTCCGGTCGAACCCAGTCGCCAAACCCTAACGCGCGTGACCGTTGGATCGAGATCCAACGACCACGATCGCGCCACGTCACCGAACCCGAGCCCGACCGAGCCAGCCCAGCCGCCCGAGCCGGACCCGAGCCCAAACCCCCGCACCATTGGATCTTGATCCAACGGCTCGCGTTGAGCCACGTCACCCAATCCGAATCCAATTCGGATTCTGTCGCCGCAGCTGTGTGGGCCTCGGTTTCCGCGGATTTCACGGACGCCGAGAGGCCTATTTAATGCGCCGCCGCCGCTAGCGTGTGCTCCGTTTTCGTGCACACCCGTAGCCCTAGACCACGTCGCCTGAGCCGTAGTTGCATTAGGGCTCCGCCGCGGTTAATCGCTGTTTCCGCCGCCGTTAAGACCAGATCCGGAACCGCAAGGTTGAGACGCGTCGGAGGGGACCTTTCACCTCGCCGGAATCGCGCCCAAACGCCATCGAGCGTGTCGTCGTCCTCGTCTCCGGTGACCTATGCTCCGCCGCGCGCCATCGCCGCCTCGCGAACTCCCTCCACCGTCCGATCCAGATCCGAGGGCCCAGGATCGTCCACGTCACCCCCGGTGAGATCCACGTTCTAATCCTCAGATCTATTTCCAACCGTTGGATCTAGATCCAACGACTTAGATTGTGCCACGTAGCTAGAACCGCACCGTACTGGATCCAATCTCAGCCGTTAGATCTAGATCGAACGGCTAGGGTTAGCCGCGTTGCAAACATTAGATTGGATCTTGACCGTCCGATCAAGATCGAACGGTCCAAATCAGCCGTGTAGTTTCCATAACGCGTTAAGCCAGATCCGATCTGGGCCGTTGATTTTCAAATCAACGGCCGAGATCTAGCCACGTGTGCGGAAGCCGAGCAGCCGCCGCCGCTGGCGGGGACGGGTCATCGGCGCGGGCCCGCCTGGCCGCTGACGCCGGTCCCGGTGGACCGATGCCACCGCGGACCGAGCCGCGACGTGGGACCGCGTCGTAGACCAGGACACGTGGCAAAGACCCGGGCGGTGCCACGTGTCATGGTGACGTCATCGGGGACTTCGTAGTCTTGGCGTCAGCGGATCCATGTGGACCAATGAGGTGCTGACACGTGTCATGCTGACGCAATAAATTGATTTCCGAAAAAGAAAATGATTTATTAATTCGGATTATTGATTTCAAAAATGGATTCAAACTTCAAACGCTTATAACTTTTGCATTTTAACTCTGATTTGAGTGATTCAAATTTCTAAATTTTCATAAAAATGAGACCTACTCAAATATTAATTTTAATTAATTTTTGATTATGAATATTTCTCTTTTTATATTTAATTAATGTTTCCTTTTAACTTTAAACGGTTATAACTTTTGCATTTAAACTCCGAATTGGACGATTCCAGTTTCTAAAAATTCATAAAATTATGGTCTCTCTGTTTACGAACTTTATTTGAAATTTTGGAAACTTTTTGTCTACTTTTTATTTATTTATTGCTATTTGCGCGCTTTACGAGTAGACGTTGAAGTGCCCGAAGGCTTCGAAGGTGAAGTGTTGACCCAGGAGCCAGTTCAGGACTAAGAATAAGTACTCTTTGAAGGCAAGTTGTGCTTTGACCATGTTGATCCCATTTTCAAATTATTTTGGTTTAAATTATTGCATGCTAGTTTAATAAGAAAATGCTTTATTTAATTACAGGAAATTAGATAAGTGCCAAATTGCTGTATGAGACCTTGGTTAATTAAATATTTGCCATGACCTCTTGTCACCCTAGTTGAGGTTTAAATAGTTGGACATTATTAAATTGCCAATATGGGAATTTAGATCGTTGTAGTATATTGCTTAGACCTGCTACGTGCTCTTGACATGATTTTGGACAATCAAATGTTAATATTGACTTAATAATATATTGAACCTGTTTTGAAAAGGTATCATGTGTTGTGTTGTTGATGGCACGTGGTGCATGGTAATCAACTGGGGGTTTGCTAAATAGATTTTGACCGGGGCATGTGCCAAGAATGATCGGGTGGGCCAGTTGTGGCACCGGGAACGTTGTTTTGGTTCTTCGGGTAGTCTTGCCCTGGTCACCCTAAGGACTTAACCTTGCAAGCCTTTGAACTGCGTCAATCGTGCAACCACATGTCTGTAATGGGACGGACCTAGTTGATTAAGTTGCTAATAACATACCTGTGGGACCTTAGGATGTCAACTACACCTTTTGTGTAGTTGTACGGGGGAGCGTACCGGGGCTACGGCCAGGTACCCATCTAACGGTGGATTGGCCTAAACTTTGCCTTCGCTAAGGGAAGGGTTAGTGTGCAATCACCGGGGAGGACCACTTGTGCTGTTAGAAGTTTCCGAAAGACTCTGTTACGGACACTCGCCTTTGTGGTGTTTGGCTGTATCTTGTGGGTAAAGTGCATAACCTCTGCAGAGCGTAAAATCTATTCGAATAGCCGTGTCCGCGGTATTGGACATCGCTCGGGAATTACAGTCAAGGGTTAGACCTTCTTGTAAATAACTTGGACTTAGAGGGTCTGGTTTGGTTTAATAATGATGTTGATGGAAATGTGGATTAGAATTGGGAAAGATGTTTATTTAATTGCTGGAATAGTTATTGCTCTTGAACATGTTTCTACTGCTTTTGAATCTACTTATGCTACTTGTCAAATGCTGTTTTACTGCGATTATACCCTGAGCTATTCCTTTGTACTAAGCCATGCATGTAGTATATTAGTTGCATTCTGTGCATGACTTGCTGAGTACCAAGTACTCACCCTTGCCACAATACAACACCAGTTGAAGAGGAGTCTACACCAGCTTTGGAGGAGGAGCTCCCAGAAGAACCAACTAACTAGGGAGCGAGCCCAGTCAGTTGCCTGTGGTATACTGGATGGCGCCACGAAGTTATCTTATTTTCCGCTGCCGTTATTTCTCTCTTATTAAGTTTTCGCCCTGCGTGGCGTATATTTGTAACTTGACCCTAAGGTCGAGCAACCCGTTTGGTTAACTATTAAAGGTACTTTATTATTTCGTTGAGTATGATTGTGATATTTACCAATGTTGAGACTGTGTGCACTAGCGCGTTCCTGGACTAGTGCTGAATACACAAAGGGTCCGGATTTGCAAATTCGGGTCCCGACAACAAGTTAACAGCTGACCTTCGTTTCGCCTCTCCATCGAACTCTACGATCGATCATTTGCAGAGTCGTTGGTCAACGCGGCAGTTGGTTCGTGCGATGCAGTAGTGCTGTCCAAGGAACCAACAGACATGGCAATTCTCCAGCACCTATATACAGGTGTCTACCTTGTGAATTCTAGTTTGGAGGAAGAGAATTGAGAGACCATGTGGTGGTATACTTGTTGTGTTTGAGCTTATAGTGCTCAGGTTTCAGTTTTATTTGAGTTCATTTTGTTTTTGAAGCAATTTAAGGTATTGTCAGTGGCTTGTGATACTAATAGCCTGAGGATGACGATTGTTATTTTCTAGTAAGTGCACTTCGGTTCAGCCAGAGCAGTACTACTGGCCTATAGTTGGCAGTAGTACCAGCCATGCGGTGCTACATGACGGTTTGCTTGCCTATGTTGGTTGTAGGACTTCAGAGCTAGATCATGGTGAGGTGGAGGAGACTGGGACTAGGTTAGAAGAGCTGAGATCTAGATGATTAGGGTGACGCCGAAGATGACTGAAGTTGGAGAGTTGTCGCAAGCCAGGAAGACAAGAAGCAGAAGCGTAAGTGTAACACCCCAAAATTTTGCTTTTCTTAAATTCATGTGTGATTTGGCACTTTGGTGAATTTTTGGAATTTTCTGGAATTTATTTGGATTTATTTGGAATTTATTTGAATTTATTCCATTTTGAAATAATTAAAGAATTTAACTTTGCAAATAAAATTTTGTTGGAAATATTTTATTTGAGTCCAAAATGTTCCAAAATATTTTCCAGAATTTTTCTGGATTTTTTTCTGAGTATTTTGCTATTTTTAATGAATTAAATGAATTTCTGAGAATTTAATTTAGATTATTTAATCGCTGGAAAAATCGAGTGGGTTTTACTGTTCATCCGACCGGACTAGAGTCCGAGTTAGACTCGAGTCCGACCCAAGCCAGTTGGTCCGGTTGAACCCACTCGCGAAGCCCTAACGCGCGTGACCGTTGGATCGAGATCCAACAGCCACGATCGCGCCGCGTCACCCGAGCCCGACTCCGAGCCAAGCGGCCCGCGTCGCCGAGCGGACTGAGCCCAAACCCGCGCGACCGTTGGATCTTGATCCAACGGTGGCGCGTGCCACGCCGCTCTCTCCGAGTCCTCGTCGGACTCGCGCCGCTGCAGTGGACCTCGGTTTCCGCGAGATTCACGGAAGCCGAGGCCCCTATTTATTGCGCCGCCACCACGGTCGTGACCGCCTCTTCCGCGCGCACCCGTAGCCCTAACTCACCTCGCCTGAGCTGCCGCCGTTTGCCCGTACGAGCTCGCCGTAGTAGGCCGTGCGTTTCGCCGCGGTTAATCGCAGATTCCGCCGTCGTCCGCCGTCCTCCGCCGCCGTTGAGCCCAGATCCGGAACCGCGAGGTCGCGCCGCGTCGGTGAGTACCACTCACTTCGCCGGAGAACGCCCCAGACGCCGTTCGGGTGGTCGTTGTCCCCCGCGCCGGTGACCTCTGCCAAGGTCCCGATCCAGTGTTGGAGTTGGACGCCTGCACTCCAGAGAAGGAGGAACCGTAAGAGGCGCCACTGCACCGCGCCACACCCACAAAGAAGAACCAGATCCAGAACCAAAGGAAGATGCCGCGTCGTCAACCACAGTTGCAGTTGCAGGGCATGGCGATTGTTTCGCGCCGATGCCGTCGCACCCCCACCCAGGCAGTGGAGGTTTTCTCGACGAGTGAGCATAGGTTTTGAGGTTGAGACTCCTTCGTCGAGTCGCGTTTTAGAATAAGATTCACCCTTAGAGGCGTTGGATTTTCATTGTTTGCTGAGTTTGCAGTATGTGTTGCAAGGCCCTTAGGCATTGTAAGCAACCATACCAAGTTATTACTATTAGTATTAATAAAGTTGGATTTTGAGTTACACTTTTCCCCCGCATAGTTTCCCTACTACTTGTCTATTCTTGCTTCCCTCTCATTTCTGAAACCTTGGAGCAATCGACAGATGGTGAACACCCGCGGAAACCTTGGAGGCAACAGCAGTGGTTCTCGCCCAGCTGGAAACCCCAACAATGGAGCACCTGCACCCCACCTAGCACCGCTAGTTGACATGCATAATTTTGGAGCTTTTCTTGCTGCTCAGACTCAGTTGATGCATGCTATGATGCAACAGATGCAACACGTCACTGCTCAGGCCACTGCTAACCAAGTCAATCAGGGGCAACGTCAGAATACAAGACTGTCAGAGTTCATGAGGACTCATCCACCCACTTTCTCTGGGAATGCCAATCCGTTGGAGGCTGATGATTGGTTAAGGTCAATTGAGAGGAAGCTACACATTGCTCAGTGCATGGGAAATGAGAAGGTACTCTACGCTTCTCATCAGTTGGAAGGGACAGCCGCCAAATGGTGGGAGAACTTCTGTGCTACACGGGAGAACCCTCAAGACATCACTTGGGAGGAGTTTACATCTGCGTTTCGTCAGTATCACGTGCTGGAAGGAATCATGGACCTCAAGAAGGAGGAGTTCAGAGCACTGAAGCAAGGTAATCAGCCTGTGGCCGAATACCTGAACAAGTTCACACAGCTTGCTCGCTACGCACCTGAAGACGTAGCGACAGATAAAGCCAGACAGTCTCGCTTAACTCAGGACTACAGGTGGGACTGATCACCCACACCTTTCCAGATTTCCAAGAGTTGGTGAATAAAGCGCTTATTCTTGAGGACAAGCGCAAGGAGCTGGACGACAACAGGAAGCGCAGGATGTAGCAGCAGGGATCGCGTCAGGGATCGCAGCAACGTTTGAGGGTTGCGCCAAACCAGTTTTTCAGATTCCAGCCACACAATGCAACAAGGACACCGTCACTAGCACCGAGACCCATCAATCAGAACTATCAGACCCCAGCACCAGCCAGAAACGCCGCTTCAGGTAGTCAACAGGGGACAGTGAGACGCTGCTACAACTGCAACGAGCCAGGACACTTCGCCAACAGTTGCCCTAAGAAGACAGCAAGAGTGACCCCAGTCCGCTTCAATCTGGGATCCACACCAGCTAGGACGCCTGCACCAGGAGCAAACCGAGGGACAAAGACAGCCAGAGCGGCACCCTGCACCGTGGTGAGAGGCCGAGTCAACCATGTCACCGCAGATGCACTTCATAATGCCACTGACGTCGTGATCTTGGGTAAGTTACTTGTTAACTCGGTACACTGCTTGATTTTGTTTGATTCTGGAGCTTCGCATTCGTTTGTTTCTCAAGGCTTTGCTGCTAAAAATGATTTGGAGATTGCAAGATTTAAATGCATGCTTTTAGTTCAAATCCCTGGTTCCGAACTCCGAACTAAAGTAGGATGTTCTGGGGTGAGAATACTAATAGATGGGATAGAGTTCCTAGCGAACCTTATTGTTTTGGAAACCCAGACCTTAGATGTTATTTTGGGAATGGATTGGTTATCCAAGCACAAGGCCGCATTGGATTGTGGACGAAGGACTATCTCAGTTGAGAGCCCGTGTGGAAAGAAAGTGGAATTTCAAGCTACCGCTGTTAGAGATGGACAGCTGATGGTTAACAGCGCAAGGGTAATCAGCACAGAGGATGTCTCAGTGGTGAATGAGTATCCAGATGTTTTTCCTGAAGATCTACCTGGTATGCCGCCAGATAGAGACATAGAGTTTGTGATAGAGCTTGTACCTTGTACAGCGCCGATAGCAAAGAGACCCTACCGGATGTCCACTGAAGAATTGGTAGAAATGAAGAAGCAACTTGAAGAGTTGATGGAGATAGGATTTATCAGACCGAGTTCGTCGCCGTGGGGAGCGCCAGTTTTGTTTGTCAAGAAGAAGGATGGGAGTTTCTGGATGTGCATTGACTACGGTGCACTCAATGAAGTCACCGTGAAGAATAAGTATCCGCTACCCAGGATCGATGATCTGTTTGATCAGCTAAGAGGAGCCGGAGTTTTCTCCAAGATTGATCTGAGATCAAGATACCACCAGTTGAAGATCCGATCAGAAGATATCCCGAAGACCGCATTCTCGTCAAGATATGGACATTACGAGTTTACAGTTATGTCCTTTGGTCTGACGAATGCGCCAGCATATTTCATGAATATGATGAATAAGGTGTTCATGGAATATTTGGACAAGTTTGTTGTTGTGTTCATAAATGATATCTTAATTTACTCCAAGACAGAGGATGAACATGCAGAGCACTTGAGGCAAGTTTTGGAAAAGCTAAGGGAACAACAACTTTTCGCCAAGTTCAGCAAGTTTGACTTTTGGAAGGACAAGGTGGAGTTCCTCGGACATGTAATGACTGCGGAAGGAGTCGCCGTAGATCCAAGCAAGGTAGAAGCTGTGTTACATTGGGAGCAGCCGAAGACCGTGACCCAGATCCGAAGTTTCCTTGGAATGGCAGGTTACTACCGCCGCTTCATTGAAGGCTTTTCGACCATTGCGAAACCTCTTACGCAATTGTTGAAAAAGGAGAAGAAGTTTGCATGGACGCCAGAGTGCGAAAAAGGTTTTCAAGAGCTGAAGGAGCGATTGACATCAGCGCCGGTGTTAGTTCTACCGGACGTCAATTAAAGATTTCCTATTTATTGTGACGCATCGCGCCAAGGACTTGGGTGTGTGCTGATGCAGAACGGGAAGGTCGTCGCTTATGCATCAAGGCAGTTAAGGCCGCATGAGGAGATTTATCCAACACATGACCAAGAGCTAGCTGCCGTAGTGCATGCTTTGAAGTTGTGGCGACACTACCTGATTGGGAACAGATGTGAAGTATACATGGACTGTAAGAGTCTTAAGTACATCTTCACCCAATCAGACCTGAACATGAGGCAGAGGAGATGGTTAGAGTTGATCAAGGACTACAATGTTGGAATCCATTACCATCCCGGGAAGGCCAACGTAGTTGCCGATGCTCTGAGTCGGAAAAGCCATACCGTGAACCTGTTGATAGCCACAAGTCAGGAGGAGCTATGTGAGGATTTCCAGAGAATGTAGATTGAAGTCGTACCAGAAGGATTCTTGGCAGCATTGGAAGTGAAGCCTACCCTGGAGAATCAGATCCGAGAAGGACAAGAGGATGATGACAAGATCCGCAAGGTTAAGTCCAACATGGATGAAGGCAAGGCAGAGGACTTCAAGTTGGATTTGGATGAGCAAGGCACGTTATGGATGAAGGGTCACATTTGTGTGCCGAACAAGAAGGAGCTGAAGCAGTTGATTTTAGAAGAAGCCCATGACTCAAAGTATTCCATTCATCCTGGAAGTGCCAAGATGTATCAGGATTTGAAGGAAGGATTCTGGTGGCCGAGCATGAAGCGTGAAGTTGCCGAGCATGTTGCGTTGTGCGACATATGCCAGAGAGTCAAGGCAATGCATCAGAGACCCGGAGATTGTTATTCTGACCATTGAAGATACCTGAGTGGAAATGGGAGGAAATCGGAATGGACTTCATTACCGGTTTGCCGAAAACTCAAGGAGGATATGACTCCATATGGGTTATAGTGGATCGCTTGACTAAAGTCGCCCATTTTATTCCAGTGAAGACCACTTATTCGGGAGATAAGTTAGCTGAATTGTATATGACCAAGATCGTCTGTTTACACGGAGTGCCGAAGAAAATTGTATCGGACAGAGGTACACAGTTTACCTCGAGATTCTGGAATAAACTGCATGAAGCCATGGGAACCCGTTTGAATTTCAGTACAACATATCACCCGCAGACAGATGGGCAAACCGAAAGAGTTAATCAGATTTTGGAGGATATGTTAAGAGCGTGTGCATTGGCTTATGCTACCTCTTGGGATAAAAGTCTACCGTACGCTGAGTTCAGCTACAATAATAGTTATCAAGCAAGTTTACAAATGTCGCCATTTGAGGCACTATACAGTCGACCCTGTCGGACACCGTTGAACTGGAATGAGACAGGTGAACGCCGTGTCTTTGGACCAGATATTCTTCAAGAAGCCGAAGAACAAATTGCCATAATCCGAGAAAGACTGAAGATAGCACAATCAAGACAGAAGAGTTACGCCGATAACCGTCGCCGAGACCTAAGTTTTGAACCAGAAGATTTCGTGTATCTCAGGGTCACGCCACTCAGAGGAGTTAAGAGATTCCATGCCAAAGGAAAACTCGCGCCGAGGTATGTTGGACCATTCAAGGTTCTCAGCCGCAGAGGTGAGGTTGCTTACCAGCTAGAGTTACCGCAATCACTAGCAGGAGTACATGACGTGTTCCACGTGTCCCAGCTGAAGAAGTGTCTCCGAGTACCTGAGGAACAGACGCCGCTAGAGTCAATTGAGCTACAAGAAGATCTGACTTACAAGGAGCACCCCGTGAAGATTCTGGACACCATGGATCGAGAAAACAGAAACAAGTCAACCCGTTTCTGCAGAGTTCAATGGAGCAACCATGCGGAGAGCGAAGCAACTTGGGAGCGCGAAGAGGAATTGAAGAAAGAGTTTCCGAACCTATTTCTTTAGAAAGCCCTGAATCTCGGGGACGAGATTCTGTTAAGGGGGAAGGTTTGTAACACCCCAAAATTTTGCTTTTCTTAAATTCATGTGTGATTTGGCACTTTGGTGAATTTTAAGAATTTTCTGGAATTTATTTGGAATTTATTTGAATTTATTCCATTTTGAAATAATTAAAGAATTTAACTTTGCAAATAAAATTTTGTTGGAAATATTTTATTTGAGTCCAAAATGTTCCAAAATATTTTCCAGAATTTTTCTGGATTTTTTTCTGAGTCTTTTGCTATTTTTAATGAATTAAATGAATTTCTGAGAATTTAATTTAGATTATTTAATCGCTGGAAAAATCGAGTGGGTTTTACTGTTCATCCGACCGGACTCAAGTCCGAGTCAGACTCGAGTCCGACCCGAGCCAGTTGGTCCGGTTGAACCCACTCGCGAAGCCCTAACGCGCGTGACCGTTGGATCGAGATCCAACGGCCACGATCGCGCCGCGTCACCCGAGCCCGACTCCGACCGAGCCAGCCGCGTCGCCCGAGCCGGACCCGAGCCCAAACCCGCGCACCGTTGGATCTTGATCCAACGGCTGAGCACATGCCACGTCGCCCACTCCGAGTCCTCGTCGGACTCCGCCGCCGCCTGCGGGTGGACCTCGGTTTCCGCGAGATTCACGGAAGCCGAGGCCCCTATTTATTGCGCCGCCACCACGGTCGTGACCGCCTCTTCCGCGCGCACCCGTAGCCCTAACTCACCTCGCCTGAGCCGCCGCCGTTTGCCCGTACGAGCTCGCCGTAGTAGGCCGTGCATTCCGCCGCGGTTAATCGCAGATTCTGCCGTCGTCCGCCGTCCTCTGCCGCCGTTGAGCCCAGATCCGGAACCGCGAGGTCGCGCCGCGTCGGTGAGTACCACTCACTTCGCCGGAGAACGCCCCAGACGCCGTTCGGGTGGTCGTCGTCCCCCGCGCCGGTGACCTCTGCTCCGCCGCGCGCCATCGCCGCCTCGCGAACTCCCTCCACCGTCCGATCCAGATCTGACGGCCCAGGATCGTCCACGTCATCCCTGGTGAGATCCACGTTCTAATCCTCAGATCTAATCCCAACCGTTGGATCTAGATCCAACCGCTTAGATTGTGCCACGTAGCTAGAACTGCACCAGGCTAGGTTAGATCTCAGCCGTTAGATTAAGATCCAACGGCTACGGTGAGACACGTGTTTTCCAAACCCGTAAGAACTAGATCGGATCTGGACCGTTGGATCAAGATCCAACGGCCCAGATTGACCATGTCCGCTCCAACGCGTGTAGCCCAGATCCAATCCTAGCCGTCGGTTTTCAATCCAACGGCTCGGATCGAGCCACGTGTCCGGGGAGCCGAGCCGCCGCGCCACGCGTGGCGTGAAGGCGGCGCCGACACGCCGCCCAGCGTGTCGGGCCGATCGCGACCGTGGACGTCACCCATGACGTCATCGGTGGGTCCCACTTGTCAGACGCCTCGGCCGAGCCCCGCTGATGTCAACGCTGACGTCACCCAAGGGGTCCCACTTGTCAGCCGCACGTGGAGCCGTGGACCGAGTCCACGGTGGACCCAAACCGAACCGTGGACCAAGCCTATGGACCGGCTGACGCAATAAATCGATTTTTCAATAGAAAAATAATTCGGAGGAAAATCACGCTGATGTCATAATCGATTTTTATTTTATGAATAAAGATTTAATTCGGTTTATTGATTTCAGAATTTGATTCAAACTTCAAACGCTTATAACTTTAGCATTTTAACTCCTATTTGAGTGATTCAAATTTCTAAATTTGTATAAAATTGTGATCTACCTAATGTTGAATTTTATTTAATTTTCTAGAATAAAGTTTTTCTCTGTAATATTATTTAATTGATTATTTAAACTTCAAAATGCTATAACTTTTGCATTTCAACTCCGAATTTGACGATTTCAGTTTCTAAAAATTCATAAAATTATGCACTCTCTGTTTGTGAACTTTATTTGGATGTTTGGACACTTTTCGTCTACCGTTCATTTATTTATTGCTATTTGCACGCTTTACGAGTAGACGTTGAAGTGCCCGAAGGCTTCGAAGGAGAAGTGTTGACTCAGGAGCCAGCTCAGGACCAAGAACAAGTACTCTTTGAAGGCAAGTTGTGCTTTGACCATGTTGATCCCAATTTCAAATTAATTCGATTCAAAACTATTGCATGCTAGTTTAATTAGAAAATACTTTATTTAAATTATGGGAATTAGATAAATGCCTAATTGCTGTATGACACCTTGGTTATTTAAATATGTGCCATGACCCCTTGTCACCCTAGTTGAGGGTTGAATAGTTGGACATTATTAAATTGCCAACATGGGAGTTTAGACCGTTGTAGTATATTGCTTAGACCTGCTACGTGCTCATGACATGATTTTGGACAATCAAATGTTAATATTGACTTAATGATATATTGAACCTATTTTGGAAAGGTATCATGTGTTGCGATGTTGATGGCACGTGGTGCATGGTAATCAACTGGGGTTTGATAAATAGCTTTTGACCGGGGCATGTGGCAAGAATGATCGGGTGGGCTAGCTGTGGCACCGGGAACGTTGTGTTGGTTCTTCGGGAAGTCTTGCCCTGGTCACCCTAAGGACTTAACCTTGCAAGCCTTTGAACTGAGTCAATCTTGCAACCACATGTCTGTAATGGGACGGACCTAGTTGATTAAGTTGCTAATAACGTACCTGTGGGACCTCAGGATGTCAACTGCACCTTTTGCGTAGTTGTACGGGGAAGCGTACCGGGGCTGCGGCCAGGTACCCATCTAATGGTAGATTGGCCTAAACTTCGCCTTCGCTAAGGGAAGGGTTAGTGTGCAATCACCGGGGAGGACCACTTGTGCTGTTAGAAGTTTCCGAAAAACTTTGTTACGGACACTCGCCTTTGTGGTGTTTGACTGCATCTTGTGCGTAAAGTGCATAACCTCTGCAGAGTGTAAAATCTATTCGAATAGCCGTGTCCGCGGTATTGGACATCGCTCGGGAATTACAGTCAAGGGTTAGACTTTCTTGAAAACAACTTGGACTTGAAAGGTTGGGTTTGGTTTAATAATGATGTTGATGGAAATATGGATTAGGATTGGGAAAGATGTTTACTTAACTCCTGGAAAAGTTATTACCGTTATACTTGTTTCTACTGCTTTCGAATCTACTTATATTATTTGTTAAATGTTGCATCTGCAATTATACCTTGAGCTATTCCTTTGTATCAAGCCATGCATATAGTATATTAGCTTGCATTCTGTGCATGACTTGCTGAGTACCAAGTACTCACCCTTGCCACAATACAACACCAGTTGAAGAGGAGTCTACACCAGCTTTGGAGGAGGAGCTTCCAGAGGAACCGTCTAACTTGGGAGCGAGCCCAATCAGTTGCCTGTGGTATACTGGATGGCGCCACGATGTTATCTTATTTTCCGCTGCTATTATTTCTCTTTTAATAAGTTTCGCCCTGCGAGGCGTATATTTGTAACTTGACCCTAAGGTCAAGCAACCAGTTTGTTTATCTAATTAAAGTACTTTATTAGTATCGAGTGGTATGATTGTGATATTTACCAATGTTGAGACTGTGTGCACTAGCGCGTTCCTGGACTAGTGCTGAATACACAAAGGGTCCGGATTTGCAGATTCGAGTCCCGACAGTAGGCCACTGGTGATGGACATGGCGGGCAATGGCATAGACTAGGACTACGCTCAGGGAGGAGACAAGGTCCAGAACAGTCAAGGAAACTGTGCTGTCATGGTCACACGGACAGGAACATGTGGCGTGCCAAGTGACGGGCCCATTTGCAAACGAGGACGGTTCAAGGGATCCGGACGTGTGAGAGGCTTGGCGAGAAGTCATTGGAGCCCACATGGAAGGTGAATAAGCATGGGCAATACTTCGAGGCAAAGGAAAATACCGATCGTGGAGCAAATTGGTAATTTGCCCATTAATTACCAGAGATGGTGGCAATTTGAAAAACCACGGCGATGGCTTAAGTGGTTTAGGTCAAGTCTAGGAGGGCATGGACGTGAATTCAGGCTCGTGGAGCCATTTGACGCGTCATGGAGTAGGCCGTTTTGAAAAGTGTCTATGTGAGTTTGTAGAACCGTTATGTGTTGGGTTAATGGGTTAGTCCATGTGAATGTGGATGGTATCCACTTGTGTAACCAGTATAGAGTTGCCTCCTCTATATAAGGGCTTGAGATGTAGAGAGAAGTAACACTAACGAGAAGACTAAAGATTAGGGTTTGCACAAGAATGTGATTTTCTTGTTTGTGTGGGTGCTCCTTGGGAGTTTTGCCCTTTTTGGAGAGGCTTTCTAATCATCCCTCTTGATCTAAAATGAAAAACTATTTCATTCTCAATATTTTGCTCTTGTTTTGATCCTTTCCCTTCCTGAATTCATGCTCTCTATTTGGTTTCTTTCTTTCTTGATCTTGTGTTGCCAAGGATGGATGAATCTTTTGTAGATCATATCCCAATCATATAGGCATGCCTCAACTCAATCATCAAAGTTTTATCAAGAAACTAGTTTTTGGTTTGAGAAAGAAAGATTAGAGGTAGATCTGTTTGAGGGATGTTCCTTTGATGTGACATGTAGAAGATTATCTAAGATCATCTATATTATTAAATCCTCATGAACAAGCTTAGGATAAAGTTTGTGCTCTTGACTCGGTTTTGGTGCCCACCTTCACTAAATTCAAAAAAAGTCAAAAATTTAACGTCAATCTTTATGATTGAATGTTCGAATAGTTCATGCAAAGTTTCACGAGTTTTGAATCAGTCGATCAAAAGTTACACTGATTTTTGGTTTTGAAATCGTGCTGATTTTCATGTTCATTGCCCGATTCAAAGATTCATCTAGTAGTACCGGGGTAGGCCCACCAGGGGCTGATGTTCTTCGAAAATATGTTATTCGCTTCCCTTTAAAAAGGTGAAGCTTTGGGTGGTTCTTTCAAGGGAAAAATTTATTGTTGATCATTCACTCCCTCTCATTGTCATTTTCGGTCCTTCAAAAATCAACAAAACAAATTTTGTTCATTTGTTTCTAGCGCAGAATTAACGAACTGGTTAAAACCTTCTACCTACAAACCAATATATAAATGTACTGGTCAATTTAAGGTGCAGAGATGTGTCTTGATTGCAGAATTGAAGTTCTCTTGTACTACAGTACTAACGAGGGAAAGCTTTTCTAAATCTGTACAGCATTTTGACGTATGTGAATATTTTCTTCTACCAGTGCGGGAAGAACAGAATATATGCTCATAATCGTGTCTCCAAGCCTTTAGTTCTCCTAGGGTTTTCCCCTTATTAGGCAGGAAGACGATGAGAGT
Source organism: Rhipidocladum racemiflorum (assembly GCA_036346355.1). Lineage (NCBI taxonomy): Eukaryota > Viridiplantae > Streptophyta > Magnoliopsida > Poales > Poaceae > Rhipidocladum > Rhipidocladum racemiflorum. The sequence continues at coordinate 71,356,119 of CM070577.1, forward strand.
CTGGTACTTTGGTCAAAAGCGATTAGTGCAAGAGAAATTTCCTTCCATATCTGTAACACCCCAAAATTTTTGTTTTTCATGAATTTGAATAAGATTTGGCACTTTGGTGAATTTTTGGAATTTTTTGGAATTTATTTGGATTTATTTGGAATTTATTTGAATTTATCCCCTTTTTAAATAATTAAAGAATTTAATTTTGCAAATAAAATTTTGTTGGAAATATTTTATTTGAGTCCAAAATGTTCCAAAATATTTTCTAGAATTTTTCTGGAATTTTTCTGAGTGTTTTGCTATTTTTAATGAATTAAATGAATTTCTGGGAATTAATTTGAATATTTAATCGCTGGAAAACCTAACCGGTTTGTATTGTTCCTCCGACCCGGACCCGACCCGAGCTCGAGTCTGACTCGAGTCCGAGTCCGACTCGAACCCAACCTAACCCTAACCCTCTCGACCGTCCGATCAAGATCGAACGGCCGAGATTGAGCCACGTCGCCGAACCCAAGCCCGACCGAGCCAGCCAAGTCGCCCGAGCCGGACCCGAGCCCAAACCCCCGCACCGTTGGATCTTGATCCAACGGCTCACGTTGAGCCACGTCACCCAATCCGAATCCAATTCGGATTCCGCCACCGCAGCTGTGTGGGCCTCGGTTTCTGCGGTTTTCACGGACGCCGAGAGGCCTATTTAATGCGTCGCCGCCGCCAGCATGTGCTCCGTTTCCGTGCGCACCCGTAGCCCTAAACAACGTCACCTGAGTCGCCGTGGTTGCGCCGCAATCGCTTGCCGTAGTTGGTTTGGCCTTCCGCCGTGGTTAATCGCCATTTCCGCCGCCGTCCGCCGTTGAGCCCAGATCCGGAACTGCAAGGACCAGCCGCGTCGGTGGGGACCTTTCACATCGCCGGAATCACGCCCAAACGCCGTCGGGCATGTCGTCGTCCTCGTCTTCGGTGACCTCTGCTCCGCCGCGCGCCATCGCCGCCTCGCGAACTCCCTCAGCCGTCCGATCAAGATCCGAGGGCCCAGAATCGCCCACGTCACCCCAGTGAGATTCCACGTTCTAATCCTCAGATCTATTTCCAACCGTTGGATTTAGATCCAACGGCGTAGATCGCGCCACGTAGCCTTAACCGCACCATACTAGATCCAATCTCAGCCGTTAGATCTAGATCAAACGGCTAGGGTTAGCCACGTTGTAACTCTAGAGTTGATCTTGACCGTCCGATCAAGATCAAACGGTCCATACCAGCCGAGCGGTTTCCATAACGTGTTAAGCCAGATCCGATCTGGGCCGTTGATTTTCAAATCAACGGCCGAGATCTAGCCATGTGGGCGGAAGTCTGACCGCCGCGGTCAGCGTGGTCGCCGCTTGCCACCGCCGACGCCACGCGTGTGACGCCGTGGGCCCGCTCGTCGGCCGCCCAACCACACCATGACGTCACTCTGACGTCATGGTGGGGCCCAGCTGTCAGCCGTCCCTCAGCCGTGCGTGATGACGTCACTGCTGAAGTCATCCGAGGGGCCCACTTGTTAGTGAGACACGTGAGCTGTGGACCGGGTCCACGGTGGACAGAGCCCAACCGTGCGCCGGGTCCATGGACCCGAGGCGACGTGGCGGCTCCCGATTGGTCCACGTGTCATGCTGACGCAATAAATTAATTTCCGAAAAAGAAAATGATTTATTAATTCGAATTATTGATTTCAAAAATGGAATCAAACTTCAAACGCTTATAATTTTTGCGTTTCAACTCCGATTTGAGTGATTCAAATTTCTAAATTTTCATAAAAATGAGACCTACTCAAATATGAATTTTAATTAATTTTTTATTATGAATATTTCTCTGTTTATAATTAATTAATGTTTTCTTTAAACTTTAAACGGTTATAACTTTTGCATTTAAACTCCGAATTTGACGATTCCAGTTTCTAAAAATTCATAAAATTATGCTTTCTCTGTTTATGAACTTTATTTGGATGTTTGGAAAATTTTTGTCTACTGTTTATTTATTTATTGCTATTTGCACGCTTTACGAGTAGACGTTGAAGTGCCCGAAGGCTTCGAAGGTGAAGTGTTGACTCAGGAGTCAGGTCAGGACCAAGAACAAGTACTCTTTGAAGGCAAGTTGTGCTTTGACCATGTCAATCACATTTTGAAATTAATTTGATTTAAATTATTGCATGCTAGTTCAACTATAAAATGCTTTAATTGATTTTGGGGGATTAGTTAATTACCTAGTTGCTGTATGCCACCTTGACATAGATAATTGAATGCCATGAACCCCTTGTCACCCTAGTTGAGGATTAAATAATTGGACATTATTAAATTGCCAACATGGGAATTTAGATCGTTGTAGTATATTGCTTAGACCTGCTACGTGCTCATGACATGATTTTGGACAATCAAATGTTAATATTGACTTAATGATATATTGAACCTGTTTTGGAAAGGTATCATGTGTTGTGATGTTGATGGCACGTGGTGCATGGTAATCAACTTAGGGTTTGATAAATAGATTTTGACCGGGGCATGTGGCAAGAATGATCGGGTGGGCCAGTTGTGGCACCGGGAACGTTGTTTTGGTTCTTCGGGTAGTCTTGCCCTGGTCACCGTAAGGACTTAACCTTGCAAGCCTTTGAACTGAGTCAAACGTGCAACCACATGTTTGTAATGGAACGGACCTAGTTGATTAAGTTGCTAATAACGTACCTGTGGGACCTCAGGATGTCAACTACACCTTTTGTGTAGTTGTACGGGGGAGCGTACCGGGGCTGCGGCCAGGTACCCATCTAACGGTGGATTGGCCTAACTTCGCCTTCGCTAAGGGAAGGGTTAGTGTGCAATCATCGGGGAGGACCACTGGTGCTGTTAGAAGTTTCCGAAAGACTTTGTTACGGACACTCGCCTTTGTGGTGTTTGGCTGTATCTTTTGGGTAAAGTGCATAACCTCTGCAGAGTGTGAAATCTATTCGAATAGCCGTGTCCGCGGTATTGGACATCGCTCGGGAATTACAATCAAGGGTTAGACCTTCTTGAAAATAACTTGGACTTGGAGGGTCTGGTTTGCTTTAATAATGATGTTGATGGAAATGTGGATTAGAATTGGGAAAGATGTTTATTTAATTGCTGGAAAAGTTATTGCTCTTAAACATGTTTCTACTGCTTTTGAATCTACTTATGTTACTTGTCAAATGTTGTTTTACTGCAATTATACCCTGAGCTATTCCTTTGTACTAAGCCATGCATGTAGTATATTTGTTTGCATTCTGTGCATGACTTGCTGAGTACCAAGTACTCACCCTTGCCGCAATACAACACCAGTTGAAGAAGAGTCCATACCAGCTTTGGAGGAGGAGCTTCAAGAGGAACCATCTAACTAGGGAGCGAGCCCAGTCAGTTGCCTGTGGTATACTGGATGGCGCCATGAAGTTATCTTATTTTCCGCTGCAGTTATTTCTCTCTTATTGAGTTTTCGCCCTGCGTGGCATATATTTGTAACTTGACCATAAGGTCGAGCAACCCGTTTGGTTAACTATTTAAGTTACCTTATTATTTCGTTGAGTATGATTGTGATATTTACCAATGTTGAGATTGTGTGCACTAGCGCGTTCCTGGACTAATGCTGAATACACAGAGGGTCCGGATTTGCAAATTCGGGTCCCGACAATACCTCTGAGAGTTATTCCGATTTTAGATATGCCATTGAAAAAAAAAATCTGTTTCTAATTTGTGCATGCACTTTCTACCATCAACATTAGCTGTGACATATTGTCCCTATATGCAGTGACCTCTCTGTCTGCTACTCTGCTCCTCAAAATTCTTGCAAGTCTTTTGGGGGCTAGTGACAAAGTCTCATCAGATTAGTACTAGCTAGTACCTTTCAATTGTCTTGGCTTGTCCTTGAGAGGTATTGAAAAAAAAATCCCATGGTGAGATGATGGAACATGGCCCATTTGGTTGCCCGAGATCATGAGAACGAGCTCTTTAACTGTTAACCAAAGAATGGACAGGTTCACAAGATCACTCTTAAAATTTAATTATGTTAATTGTGTGCACCCGATCAATCTATTGCTCTGGGCCAACAAGGAGGCAGTGATCAAAGTTTCCAGTAATCCCAGTCCTTGCAGCTAGAATCAGGCTTTGTTTTGATCACACTAGCATTTGTGGCATGCAGTCTCTGTCCACTGACATTGGCTTAATGCAGACAAGGCGAACACCGTTCTTGCCCAAGAAAGCGATTGGGTTCTTACCTTGTGTTCTGCGGTTAGGCCCAATCTGGGGATATGTACATTTTCTTTCTTCTTCATGTTCTCAAAAAGGGTAATTAGAGATATGTCTCTCTTCAAATGAAAGCATTTCTATTGTTTTAATCAGAAGTTGCAACTGCTGACAAACAGGAACTTGCAATTATTGACAAACAAGAACAAATAGAATAGAACTTGCAATTATGGACAGATACATTTTGCGGCAGGATATGTAGTTAAAATTTGCTGGGGCTTTCTTTTCCCTGGCTATTCCGACTTACAGGTTCTTCCAACCTTCATATTTACTCTTACCTGTGCTTCAGACGTCAGTTAAGTTGACAACTATTCAGAAATAAACAACAGCAAATTAACCAAAGAGGGCCTGCCTACCCGCGACTGCAATTGCTCAGTTCATCCAAGAACCAATACTGCAGCATCAAAGAATTAAGATGATCGCTGGTCAACAAAAAAACATATTTTTTAACTAAATAATTAAATCATGCCACGTGTTTTAAAAATAAAATTATACACTTGAGTTGTCACTGATAGGGAGTAGTGGGTAATAGACCGACCAGAGAAACTGAATGTGAGCAGAAAGAGAAAGATACGGTTGATTTCTTACAAAGGAGGAGAGAAAGAATGAACGATCACCACCAACTCGTATTTATATATTTATAAATATATTTAGTCTATCGCTCGCTGCTACAACTGCCGAACACACTACTTTATTATTCAAAAACTGTTTTTAGGACTATTATGCAGGAGTTGAAACCGAAACCGAAGTTGCCAACTTGCAAATCAAACAACCTTCATGACATGTTGGCAGCCATTGCTTAGCCTAGTGCCATGAGAATTCCATGTTGCTATCCAACAAGGCAAAGGTTGGAACAAGGTTCCAAATTTCGTTTTCAGACTATATTTTGGAGGGGACCGAAATCTAAAATTTCGGCAAGATTTCAGAATTTCGGACGAAATCTGGACAAAATTGAAAAAACAAAATTCAAATCCGAAATTTTTTGAACCGAGATTTCGGTGAAATTTCCGAAATTTTGGCCAAAAATCCCGAAATCTAGGCAAATTTAAACCCCTCCCATATAGTCAAGGGAGGTTAAAAAAGGTTAAAACTTGAAGTCCCGTGCATAGAAAATTTTGACCAAAATCCTGAAATCTTGGCAAATTTAAACCCCTCCCAAATAGTCATGGGAGGTTAGAAAAAGTTACAACTTGAAGTCCAGTGCATAGAACATGAGGTGGCCTAGTGGTATAGAGCTCCCAACAGTAGCAAGACATCCTGGTTCGAGTCACACTCAGCATTTTTTTTCTAAATTTTAGAAAAAAACTTGGAGAAGTGGGGGGATCGATCTCTCGGCAAATTTAAACCCCTGCCAAATAGTCAAGAAAGGTTAGAAAAGGTTAAAACTTGAAGTCCAGTGCATAGAACATGAAATGGCTAAGTGGTATAGAGCTTCCAATAGTAGCGAGACGTCTTGGTTAGTTTTGTAGAAATTTAGGTCTTAAATCCCGAAATTTCGCAAAAATGGACAAAATCTCGTCGAAATTTCTGAAATTATTGTAGTAATTTGAATTTTTTCAAATTTTTTATTCAGTCAAGAGTTTTAATTTTGTCTCTGGCTGAAATAAGAAATCTCGACCGAGATTTCAGAAATTTTGCTAGGATTTTGAACCTTGGGTTGGAAGCAATTGAGTGTAGTATGTGCTTAGTAATTACAGTCAAGGTTCACAAAACTGGTCGACTTTCATCAATTTTCGTGAAAATCGACCGTATCGAGCCGGTTCAAAACCCTACACCGGTCGGTAAACCAATTCAATTTAAAAATTTTGAAAAAATTTATATGACGTAAACCGGTCAAAAATTGGTGAAAATCGCTCAATTTTTGATAAAAATAAATGAAAACCGCTCAAAAAATCGGCCGCCGAAAAGGTTCAACTAGCTAATCAATTTTTGAAAAAAAATAGTCGGTTTTTCGAGAAAATTGATCGATTTTCAATTTTTAAATTTTTTAAGACATTCGGTTTCGAAACCCTTCGGTTTTTGACGATCTCTTCTTGATTTTCATGGTAAACTGGTACCATCGAGACATTGATTTTCAACCCGAAAACGTTTTGATTAACCTCCTTACAGTCCATTGCAGTTGTACTGCATTTTTATTCTACCATTAAAACTAAGAAACAGGGATCAAAATCTCACCGAAATCCAGTGAAATCTCGCCAAAATATCGAATTTCGAACCCCCTGTGTTTCATAATCCCAGCGAAATAAAAAAAACAAAATGCTACAATAACCTATAATTCTAGCGAAATTTTGGTATATTTGACCGAAATCTCATTTTTTGACCAAAAGTTGACCGAATTTGTCCAGATTTTGATTGGATTAGATTCTTCACATCGTTTTCTTTGTGGGACAATTGGTAGATTATCCAGTTAGCCTTTGCACATTAATTCTTGTGGTCATTAATTGTCTCAGTTGTCAGAATTTTTAAAAATTTCACAAGCTTGATCATCATTTGAAAATTTTATGAGAATATTAGTGATGTATCAGGACCATTCAAAAAAATTTTCAAAACTTTCTAACATGGTTTGAACTATTTTTCAATCAGTTGAAATTTGTCGGTCAGTCATCAGTAGCATTGTTCAAATTTTTGAAAATTTTATGGTAATATTATTGGTGTGTTAGGACCATGCATAAAAATTTTCAAAAATTTCTAATGCGGTTGTACCATTTTACATTCGGTAGAAATTTGTCGGTCAGCCTTTTATCAGGACAATAGCACTGTTAGATTTTTTTAAAATTTCTAAGGCTTGATCATTATCTGAAATTTTTATGGGAACATTACTTATGTTTTAGGACCATCCTAAAAAAGTTTTAAAATTTTTGACATATTTTAAACTATTTTTTGTTTAGTTGAAATTTACCGAGATTTCGGCAATTTCGGACGAAATTTCAATTTTTTTATCGAAATCTCGGAAATCTCGATTCAAAAAATGCCAGATTTGAATTTTGCTTTTTGAATTTCATCCAAAATAATGAGATTTTACCGAGATTTTGAATTTCAGAGGGTGACAAGATTTGAACCAAAAATGAAATTTAGAACCCTACCGAAAATAAAATTTAGAACCCTGCTGAGAAAGGCACTGATCAATGCCATACATGCTATGTCCATGCCTGCTACTGCTAGTACTTATGAATCCTACCTGTAGAAGAGGCTGTGCAAGAACCAAGAAGTTGGCTGACCATCCTAGCCATCCATTGTCCAATGGGCGTCCAGGATGCGGGCAGGCGAAGGGACTCACCATTGATGCAGACCCTCAATTCTTGAAACTTTCTTGGAGGCTAGTGGCCTAGAGGGTCAAAAAAAAAATCCCTCTTAAGGATCAACCACATGTCCAGTTTGTCCTTACCAAATGTTGAAAGCAACTCACTGGATAACCATGAATGATTATAAATATTTTTTTTGTAAGACTCAATGATGATGAATCATTTGTTAGTGGGCCGAGATCACGACAGCGACTCTTTGAATTGTGAATCGTACAATGCAAACATTGGGCAGGGTACTGAACTTTTATTATGTGTTGCATTGTGTACTGGGTAATTTAATTAGGAGATCTCCTTGCGAGGATTATCAGCCTAGCACCTCACAATATGAACCATGAAACTGCACAAAATAGTTAACCAAACTGTATTTTGATCAGACAATTCGGTATCATTTACCTCATGATGATTGATACGTTTTATATGAACAGTTAGATAAATGTAAATTAACTAATGTTTGCTAATTGAGCATTGCTAGAAAAATTGTTTGCAGCATGACAAACACAGCCATCACACTGGCATTTGCATTTTGTAGCCTCCAGCAATCTCAATGCATCAACAGAATAGACCTCCCTGCATCTCAGAGCTCATCACAGAGAAAAAAGAAAAATTAAGATCAGAGGAAGCCTCAAAACTATACTGCCTCTTCTTTGCTGTGTTCTTCAGTCAGGTTCCATCTGGAAATTATGCAATTTTTCAATTTTTCAGTTAGGTTTCTTCAATCAGATTAAATAAAAGAGCCGAGTACCCCTTGCATCTTCACTGGTAACGTAAAAGATAATTCTCTTCGATCCAAAACTCATCTGGTGATCACTCGAAACATCGAAGAATTAGACGGATAGCAAAACGCTTGTCATACACATCAAGTCCAGAGCAACAAAGGGAAACGATTCTCCTCAGAGTAAGAAGACCAAATTTAACCGAAGTGCGAGACAGCGACTGCGATGACGATCCAGATAAATCATCAGTTCATCCCAGGAACCGAGGACTCCAACATTAGCAAGTCAAGATAGATCATATCTACATGCCCAGCCATGACCCATCCATCCATCGATCACCGCTACTACTACTACCCATGAACATGACGCCTACTACACCTTATTATTATTCAAGAACTGAACACGAAAAGCAGCCAAAGAGAAGTTGCCAACTTGTGAGCGTGCGATCGATCAGGCCGGAAGACCCCAAGAGAGGGCGGGCGGGGGCGGAGGACGAGGCCCGCCCTCCTACTCGTCGTCATCCTGGGCCTTTTTCTTGCTGGCTGCGTCGGCGCCCTTGTTGCTGCGGTTGTTGCTGCTGTTCTTAGAGGAGCCGGAAATGAGGTCGAGGTCCTCGTCGGCGTAGCCGTCTGCGCCCTCCCAGGTGAACTTGCCGCCGCGGCCGCCCTTCTTGGGGTCGCCGTTCATCCCGGAGGCGGACTTGCGGTCGCTGCGGTGGTCCGTGGTCACCTTGTACGGGTTCCGGCTCTTCTTGCCGCCGTCCATGGCCGCCTGCAAAAAGCCAACAAGGAGGAGGAGAGGATGAGGCTACGGAAGTAACTGCTCTCTCTGTTTCGCTCGCTGCCTGTTTTGGGGTTCAGGTTTTGGTGGGTTTATTTATAAGAATTTCATAAACGACGGCTAGGCCACGTTCAGTGCAAAATATTTAGATAGATGCTTAAAAGAAAAGAAATAATATTATATTATAAAATATTTATTCAAGAGTTTAGACCTTCAATACAAATATTATTTTTTTAGATGCTTATATACATAGAAGCACCTGTTAAGTATGGACGATTAATTAAGCATCGATGCTTCAAAATAAAAATCTTATCTATCCTATGTGGCAAGAAAAATCAATTTTTTATTGCTAAACAACCCTTTAAGCAACAGCATTGTACATGACCTAATACAAATCAAATCTTTTATTGATTTATTAAATGTATTTTTTATTACTTTATTATTAAAAAATTATAAATAAATATAAGCTAATTCGATCATCGAGTCAAAAACCAGTTTTGATTGATTGTTATCTCAAAGAAAACAAGGAGAGGTGCTAAGTTCTTTCACCTCACAAAACCAGTTTTGATTGATTGTTATCTCTGAAGTTCTGTCCGTAGTTTCTGAATAGGCTTCGTTGTGCATTGCCGGAGGAAACAGAGCAAGCTCTGAAGTCTAAAGCTTGCTGCTAAACATTGTGGTTCTGGACTCAGACATTTTTGGCAAACTTTTCAGCGAAGCGAACGTCTTCCGGCTGGAGAGTAATTTTCGGAACTGGAACAGAAGCTGTCGCTGAACATCAACCTCCTGGGTTACATACCAACAGACGACAGCGACCGCAAGAAGAAGCATGCGCTCGACTACAACTACAACAAGGTACACTATGTCACTGTAGAGGACACTATCTCCAAGAACAACGATGAATCTAGCTAGGGGAAGACAAACAATACAAGTTCACTTAGAAATTTAGAGCTCCATGCATGGTTCAATTACATTTGCAGGAGCATAATCTAATTGATGTACTCAATTGCTTCATTCACAATTTCTGGGTCACATTGCAACCTAACAGGAAGAACACCATTCCTCTGTAATGATTGCTTCTTCAAGTGTGGGATTGCATAGTGTTGCCCTCCTTTTTGACACAAAATCTCTCGCATGCATGATTGGTGAGTAAGGAAAATACGGTTACTTCTATCAATTGGATACTCGTTAAAAGCATGGATTACCTTGGCAACAATGTCTTCAACGTTACTTGGCGATGATTTTTTAAACATGGATTGAATGGCCACAAAGAAACCAAGATCTAAGACATTGAGATCGGGAGAGTTGGGTGGCTAGCACATCAACCTTATGTCAAAACCATCTTCAGTTGCCGCATGATAAAACTCTTCATCATCGATTGCAATGTGAGTCTTAGCATTGTCTTGCTGGATGAATATAGGGGCACCAAATTCCTTTGTTGGCCATTTCTCCTTGATTGCGGGCAAAACCTTGCTTACAAGATACTCACGGCTTGTTTCCTTGGTAACCGATGCCATTACCTTCGTTACCAATATACCGGCAGGCCTGTTTGCACTATTTCTTTTCGCCGGCTCTACGGAAGTGAAAGGAAATATGCCTATCTTTCCTGCGAATGTAACATTACCATCCCCGTCAAACCTAGGCCTCGTAATTGCCGCAAGGAACATCACCTTCTCTATGAAATTCTTACTTTGTGTAGTTCTTTCCGGTTTGTCCTCATTTGGCGCCAAGTAGTAGTTCTGACACTTCCTCGTGCGATAGAACCACTTCTTGTCTATGTACACGATGTTGTACATTCCCTCAAAAGTGGGTTCATGTGGCAAGCTAATGCCGTCTAGCATTGAGAGGCAAAAATGAACCCGTGCTCTCTTGTTATCTTCAGTTAATGTAAATTTTATGCCATTCGTGTGTCGCCTAAACTTCCCTTCTTTCATCCGCCTAAACAATGTGCTCTTCGACATACTCAAAGCATCAGCTAGATCTCGCAGAGTAGTTCGTTCTCTCAAAGGAACTTCTTTTATGGCTTCGGAGTTGAAGGCTACTCTCTTGTGGCTGCAGTTCTTTGCCTTCTTGCTCAAGACTGCATGCACCCCACCACCCTGCTTTCCATTGCGCCATATGCGTTGTACAACTCTCAACGGCATGCCTGTTTCAATAGAAACAGACTTCGTCACATCACGCTTCAAAATGCCAAAAGATGTTCTCTCTAGAAGCATGGCATATATGGCTCGGCGTTGATCATCGGTGTACTGCTTCCTCCTGTCATTGCCATCATGATCTACAAGCACAATTGTACTTCATTAAATACTCTAAGTACACATAAGTAACGTTGTGTTGTTATTAATCCGATAAAACACAACGCATGGTCTAAGCACACATATGTAGATGAGCTGAACAAACTACTTATGCGAGCAAATGAATACTTGTAGCAGAATATATATGTACACAAAAGTACTTGTGCGAGCCAAACACATATGAACAAACTACTTGTGCGAGCTGAATACAAATGTTCACAAAAGAACACTTATGAAAAAACTACTTGTGCGAGTCGAACAAATATGTACACGGCTCACAAAATACTTGTAGCTCTATGTATTGTTACTAATATGACAATAAAAATTCTGGTACTTGTGCGAGCGAACAAAAAATGAGCTTACTCATTTCAGCATCAACTCCTCCCTCGCTGGGACCACCTCCATCGCTATCATCGTGTGCATGGTCTCCCGCACCATCAACACGACTGTCTCCTTCCACATCTGTACAAGCAGAAGTGCCGATGAGATGATCAATCCGAGCTTAAATGTAAAGGAATGGGAACAGATCATGGTTCAATCATGCAAACTTCTCGTACCTTCATCCCTCTCATCCAACTATAGATCATGGTTCAAGTCGACCACCGGTCCTTCATACTCCTCAACCCCATCCCAATTGATCGGAATATTAAGGTCTAAACCGGCCATTACTCAATCTGGTTAAGAGGGCTTCAGTATTCATTCTGTTCTTATAGGAAGAGAGGAGTGTAGAGAGGGAATAAGTTTCTAAAAATTTGAACAGAACTGTGACACTACGGGATGGTGTGATGTTATAAAATGTGAAATCGAAGGTTGAAACCTTACGGTATGAGGTTTATTTGCGTTTCCGGGCCGAATCTGGGAGTTTGGGCCTTTCCGGGGAAGTTTGGGCCTAAGGGAAAGAGTCGTGGGCTTAGGTGGGGAGGTGTTCAAGTCCATGTGGGAGTGGGAGACCAGCGTGGGCTGGTTGGTGCGCCTCCCCCAGCCCATATTTGTGCCCCACCCCTGCCATGTGCGCCCCCCCCCAATGCCCTAGCCGCCCCTCACCTCCCCCACCTTCCCTTGTGGCGCCTCCCTCCTCCTAGCCGCCCCCATCCCCTCCATTGCACCACCTCTCCTCTCCTCTCCTCTCCATCACCCTTGCTGCCCCTAGGGGAGTTCTCCACCTCACCACCCCGCAGATCCATCCATTGGAGCGCTCCGCGACGAGGAGATCCGGTGGATTTGGAGCGAGGAAGGAGTTCGCGCGATCCGGGAGGAGATCTGCTGGTTCTTCGTTCGTCGGGCGAAGGTCCATCCACGGGAATCCTTGGGGTTGGGCCATGTTTGGATCGGCTAAAACTAATTGTTAGCTGGCTAATGGCTAGAGCTAATTGTTAGTCCACTAATAATTAGCCCATCTAAAATTAGCCTAGGACTGTTTGGATACATGACTAATGGTTGGGCTAATTTCTTAGAAAAGTCAAATTTGCCCCTCATAACGGATTAGGGAGTGGACACACGGGTGAGGAAGTGAGGATAAGGCCAGCGCGAGGGTATTTCAGACTTTTCCAACGTGTTACCAGCTGTTAGCCCAAATTAGCTCCCTCCCACCAACTAATGGACTAATTGTTAGCTAGGGGTTGGCTAAAAATTAATCCACCTATTAGTCTTCCTGTTTGGATAGACTAAGACTAATTTTTAGTTAGCTAACAATTAGTCCAGGGATCCAAACATAGCCTTGGTCTAGGTACTGTTCTAGGGGTTGATATCATGTTTTTAGATCAATTGGCGGTGCTGTAATTGGGTAGATTAGATGAAATCTAGAGTTTGCCACGTTCTCTGTTTCGGGCAGATTGTGCAGTCGACCTAGGGTTTGAGATTTTGCCAATTTAGATTCGGAATTTGGTCGGCCGCCTGTTGAGGAAGTTGTAGGTAATTTCAATACCTTTCAGTGCACATAAAGAACGTCGAATTCCGCCCAGCCGTTTGAAATTTATGCTTGTTTTACCGAACGTGTTAAAAACTGTGACGAGATTGGAACAGATCACGGTATTCTGTAGATTAAACCATTCCGAATCAGTTTTTCCATGTACTTAGAAAAAGTTAGGAAATTGCCTAAGCTACGCGAGGGTGTAGTCATTTAATCGATTCGGAATCTTAGAACTAAAGTTATGATAGTTTGAAGTCTGCTGTCCGGGCGGGACAGATTCTCTGTTTTTCGATGTTGGGGGTAGTTCGTGAAGTCGGGGTAGATGAACTATTGCGTACTGTTTTGGGGGCACGTTTTGAGTGTGGTATGTATGTGCAGGTGGTGTGACCCTAGGAGTGCCCTCATCCTCTCGCCAATCCGTCGCCCGAGGTTAAGCAAGTGTATTGGAATGGGTATCGTTTAGATTGTTGCTAGACTTGATTAGATACAACTTGCTTTATGATATGATGCTAAGATGGATGTTTGCCTATGACATGATGAACATGATTTCATATTGATTATGATGGTGTGGAATTTAATGTTTATGCCAATATTTACATGTTTAAGTCATATGTGCATTCATAATGGAAGAGGCGTCCTATGCTGATGCGGGCCTCTGTGTTCACACGTAGTGAACACGAAAGACCTACCTCGTAGTCCCATCCAAGGGTGTGCATGGGAGCGAGTCAGTAAGAGTAGGCACCCTCCATCTACGGGATGGAAGGGGAAGGGGGGCGCACGCCGACGGGTGTGCACTCGGCAATACCGGTATGTGCTTCGTGGAGATATGAGCATTTACATTTCATACATGATGATGATGAAATGAGTACAATGATGATGAGGTATGAGAATGATATGGTATTCATGGTGTTGATCATGGTATTTAGTGATGATAACATTAATTTTTTTTTGGTCCATTGCAATATATTTGCTGAGTGATGAACTCACGCTTGTGTTTTATGTTGTTTTTAGGTACCATGACACCGGCATGTGGGAAGGGGCAATAGCTACACATCTTCACGTAGTTCCAGCCACAATTACCATTTTTTAGTCATGATCATAATAAGTGCCATGAACTTGGTGTATGGAATAATTTAGTGTGCTTGTGATCCTTATTTGCTTAGCTATAGATTGTGGAGTGGTTGGATTTGGTTTTGTTGGCTTATGATGATGCTTTATCCATTATATATTGCTGCTTTAGATGTCTTATGTTATGCAATATTTTGCCATGATATTGCTATTGTTTCAATTCATGTTAAAACAAAGGAGATACTGCCAAAATTTTGGTTATTAGCATTTGTGCCTTTGCTGTAATTTGTCTTTATTTATGGTATTTAGGTGATATTTAGTCTATGTTTGGTAGCATCCAGGCATACTAGATGCCGGGGTGTTACAGTTGGTATCAGAGCGTGCTGTAGGTCCTTAGAATGTGTATTTTTAGTGTCATACCTTAGGTTACAACTAAAATGTGATGTGGAATAACTTAGAAACGTGGCTTAGGTTTTAACTAAAATTTTGTCATAGGATAGCAACATTAAAACTTGCAAAAGTGGAATAAGTAATTTAAAATTTGACACACTTGGTTGCACAGTAGGATGGGATTTTGGTTCATCATTGCATTGCGCTTGATTATTTGATGAAGACTATGTTTAATATGATGGTTGATCCTTGCTCTTGCTTACGTGATGATGTGCTTATGTTTGTGTGATTATGGTTGTCTGACTGTAGCAGCCATGCCGAGGGGTAGAGGCCGTGGTCGCCGTGGCCGTGGAGGCCAGGGGCGAGGTTCTCAGGGAGTTGTTGAGTCTGTAGATGAGGGTAGCGCTTCGCTCAATGCTCATGGGCTAGCGCAGGAGGAGCTCCCGGCGGCACAGTCAGGGGCTAAGGTACCCGCCGCTACTACGGACTTAGTTCAGGCTCTGCAGAGGGAGGTTCAGGAACTGCGCCCGGCTGAAGGCGGCCCCTGTTGTGCCTCCCTCGCAGCTGCCCAGCTTGCTACCCCATTGCCGGAGCCGAGGATGAGTCTCCGGGAGTGGATGTCCCTCCGTCTTGACACTTTTGAAGGAGCGGGCACGCCGGTCCAGTCCGCAGATTGGCTGCGGTACATGGAGCGGTAGTTTGAGGTCCTAAAGTCGACCTCGGTCAAGAGGGCTCTCTTTGTGGCCTTTCAGCTGAAGGGCTAGGCTGATATCTGGTGGGAGGGGGTTCTTGCTGCTAGACCCCCGCTCTTGGACCGGTCACCTGGGAGGACTTTGTGGCTCGCTTCTGAGTCAAGTTCTACCCAGAGTCTTTCCTCGAGAGGATGGAGCATACTCTGGCGACTCTTTCCCAGGGGAAGAGGTCGGTGGCAGAGTATGAGGTGGAGTTCAACAACAGTGCGCCGTGCCACCGTGTGGCCCGACTACGTGGAGAAGGCGAGGAGGTTCTGTAGGGGCCTCAACCAGGAGTTCAGAGTTGTCATGGAGGCGACTGTCCCTCGTGACTTCTTCTCCGTGGTGGAGCAGGCGAAGGGCATGGAGGTCGAGTTGGAGCTCTCCAGGGATAAGCAAAACCCTGGTGGTTCAGGGGTTCCAGCGGCCCCAGGTGGGGGCCAGAAGAGGACTTTTGGTGGAGGAGGTGGGTCTTCTCAGCGACCCACCTTCAAGAAGTTCAAGGGGGGACAGGGTTCCTCCTCAGGGGCCAAGGGGAAGCCGCCCCAGTCTACTGCTTCACGGGGGGCTGTTCGTCCCGTGCCAGGGCAGGGCATGATCTGTTTCAAGTGCGGTGGTGGACACCGTGCTGCGGAGTGTGGTTGGTCCGGGGACTGCAACCACTGTGGCAAATCCGGTCATATGGGACGAGTCTGTCGGATGAATCCCGGTAGCCTTATTAAGTGGGAGGCGGTGCCTTCTCCTCCCACTCTAGCGGCGTCTTCCAGGGGTTCGATGCAGATGTTGGCGGCCCTTGCTCCCCCGTCGCCCTTTGTTTGGGCGCCCCCGGCGGCTTACTGGTGCCCGCAGCCGATGGTTCCTCCCCAGTTGCTCTCACCACCCCCAGCTTTGTTGGGGCATCAGCCTTGTGTCGGGGCTCCCGCTGCCCCGGCACCACCAGGAGTGTACACCTTGCCGACCGCCGAGTCAGCCAGGCATCCAGAGGTGGTTTCAGGTACTTTGCTTGTGGATTCAGTTGATGCCTTTGTTTTGTTTGATTCCGGAGCATCCTATTCTTTTGTGTCGTCTGAGTTTGCTAGTAGAGCTAAGTTGGGAATTCAGCGGATTTCTGAGTCCGTGATAGTCAGTTCTCCTGGGGGGTTGATTGCTAGTTCTTTGGTTTGCCCAGGTTGCACCATTGCTATTGATGATGAGGTTTTCTTTGCCAATCTTATGGTGATCCAGTTGGCTCCTTTTGATGTCATTTTGGGCATGGACTGGTTGCATCAGTACCGTGCCAAGATCTGTTGCTTTTGGAGGACAATTACCTTGCAGGCCCCGTCAGGGGTAGAGTTGACCTTTCAGGGTGGTATACCTTCCAGTTCCATCTTTGCTTTGGCTAGTTTGTTTTCTGGTCGCTGTTTGAGGCAGTTGGGTTTCCTCATGGCTATGTCAGAAAAGCCATCTTCTTCAGTTTCCATTGAGGAGATTCCTGTAGTGAATGAGTTTGTTGATGTGTTCCCTGATGAGTTGCCTGGTTTGCCTCCAGTAAGGAATGTGGAGTTTCGTATCGATCTTGTTCCTAGCACTCGACCTATTTCTATCTCTCCATACCGCTTGGTTCGTCCTTTTCAAGACGAGTTGAAAAAGCAATTGGAAGATTTGTTGGCCAAGGGCTTTATTAGGCGCAGTGTGTCGCCATGGGGAGCACCCGTCCTCTTCGTTTCAAAGAAGGATGGGAGTTGGCGTATGTGCATTGATTATCGTGCTCTTAATCAAGTGACAGTCAAGAACAAGTATCCTTTGCCTCGCATTGAGGATCTGTTTGACCAACTGAAGGGAGCAAAGGTGTTCTCCAAGATTGATCTTCAGTCGGGGTACAATCAGATCCGTGTGAGGGAGCAGGACATTGAGAAGTCTGCTTTCTCCACTAGGTACGGGCATTATGAATTTAAAGTTATGTCTTTTGGACTAACTAATGCTCCTGCTGTCTTTATGGAGGCGATGAACAGTATGCTACACAAGTACCTTGATGAGTTTGTGGTAGTGTTCATCGATGACATTCTGGTTTACTCTAAATCAGAAGAGGAGCATGATCGGCATTTGAGGCTTGTGCTAAGTACTTTGAGGGAGAATCAGTTCTTTGCTAAACTGAAAAAGTGCAAGTTCTGAATTTTGGAAGTGGGTTTTCTTGGCCACATCATCAATCCAGAGGGCATATCTGTAGATCCTAGCAAAGTTTCAGCAGTTCTGGATTGGAAGAGGCATTCCAATGTTAAAGAGGTGCGTAGTTTCCTTGGGTTGGCTGGCTACTATCGGCATTTTGTGTAGGATTTCTCTATCATTGCCAAGCCACTTTCGTAGCTGACTTAGAAGGGGATGAAATTTCAGTGGACTGCAGAGTGTGAGCACAGTTTCTGCACTTTGAAGGAGAAGTTAGTGACTGCTCCTGTTCTTACTCTTCCAGAGCCTGGGAAGCGCTTCACCGTTTATTCGGATGCTTCTCGTTTGGGACTTGGTTGTGTGCTCATGCAAGATGGCAAGGTGATTGCTTATGCATCGAGGCGGTTGAAAAAGCATGAGCAGAACTATCCCACACATGATCTTGAGTTAGCCGCTGTGGTGTTTGCATTGAAGATATGGAGGCATTATCTGTATGGTGAGTCTTGTACATCTTTACTCAGAAAGATTTGAACTTGAGGTAGAGGAGGTGGCTAGAATTGATAAGGATTATGACCTCACAATCCAGTATCATCCGGGCAAGGCAAATGTGGTGGCTGACGCCCTTAGTCGCAAGATAATGCCCCCTGTCATTGATTGTCTTGTTGCTGATTTTGAGCGATTGGGAGTCGCCTACTGCTTTGCGGGGACCGTGCAAGCTGAAACTCAATTGATTCTTGAGTCAGCGATTCCCGAGCGTGTGCGGGAGGCACAGCAGCATGACCGTTTGCTCCAGCAGGTGAGGAAATGTCTTGAGGATGGTAAGTCTGGAGACTTTTCCATTGATGATGTGGGAGCTTTGATGTTTCAGGGTCACCTGTGTGTACCTCAGAAATCCCAAGTCAAAGATGATATCTTGAGAGAGGCTCAGCGCACCCTGTACACGGTCCATCCTGGGGAGACCAAGATGTACAGGGATCTGAAAAAGAACTTCTGGTGGAAAAGGATGAGAGTTGATATCGCCAAGTATGTGGCGTCTTGCGGGATTTGTCAGAAGATAAATACAGAACACAAGCGTCCTGCTGGTCTGTTGTAGCCATTGGAGATTCCTGTGTGGCCTTGGGATGACATCTCCATGGATTTTGTGGTTGGCCTACCTCGTACTCCATGAGGGAAGGATGCTGTTTGGGTTGTGGTGGACCATCTTAGCAAGTCCGCACACTTTATTCCTATCCGCACTACCCATTCAGCGAGCGAGTTGGCTCCCATCTATGTGCAGGAGATTGTGAGATTGCATGGTGTGCCCAAGACGATTGTCTCTGATCAGGATGCGAAATTTGTCTCAAAGTTTTGGGAGAGCTTGCAGAGTGCTGTGGGAACACAACTTCGCCTTAGTACCGCTTTTCACCCTCAGACCGATGGGCAGTCTGAGCGTACCATTCAGACTTTGGAGGACATGCTCAGGGCCTGTGTGATGGCTTGGAAAGGTAGCTGGGAAGATCATTTGCCTCTGGCAGAGTTTGCTTATAATAACAGCTATCATTCCAGCATCAGGGCTGCTCCTTATGAGGTGTTGTATGGCCGAAAGTGCAGCTCGCCGCTTTGTTGGGATGCAGTGGGAGAGAGAGCGGTCCTTGGACCGGATTGGGTTCAGCAGACTGTTGATCGCGTGGCGGAGGTACGTCAGAACCTTCTTGCAGCGCAGAGCAGACAGAAAAGCTATGATGATGTGAGGAGGCGAGATTTGGAGTTTGAGGTGGGTGATAGCGTACTCTTGCGAGTATCTCCCACTAAGGGTGTGGTTCGATTTGGCACCAAAGGGAAGCTCAGTCTGAGGTTTGTTGGGCCGTTTCCTATCTTAGCTCGAGTCAGTAAGTTGGCTTACCGCTTGGAGTTACCGGAGTCAATGCAAGGAGTGCATAATGTGTTCCATGTTTCGATGCTGAGAAAGTACTTGCATGATCCGGAGTTGGTGGTTCCGTTGGAATCATTAGTGCTTGAGCAGGACTTCACCTTCGAGTCCCGTCCTGTGAAAATTCTGGGGACTTCGGAGCGAGTGATGAAGAACAAGACGCTCAAGTTTGTCAAAGTCCTGTGGTCACATCAGGTTGAGAGAGAAGCGACTTGGGAGCTGGAGTCTCGCATGCGCGAGAAGTACCCCGAGCTTTTTGCCTCAGGTATGAGATGTGAAACTAGCTGTCTTTTGTTTGGTGATGTTTGCTAGGCTTAGTGGCGTGTCTAGGATTCGGGGTCGAATCCTGTTGAAGGGGGGGAGAATGTGACACTACGGGATGGTGTGACGTTATAAAATGTGAAATCGAAGGTTGAAACCTTACGGTATGAGGTTTATTTGCATTTTCGGGCCGAATCTGGGAGTTTGGGCCTTTCCAGGGAAGTTTGGGCCTAAGGGAAAGGGTCGTGGGCTTAGGTGGGGAGGTGTTCGAGTCCATGTGGGAGTGGGAGACCAGCGTGGGCTGGTTGGTGTGCCTCCCCAGCCCATATTTGCGCCCCACCCCTGCCATGTGCGCCCCCCAATGCCCTAGCCGCCCCTCACCTCCCCCCCACCTTCCCTTATGGCGCCTCCCTCCTCCTAGCCGCCCCCATCCCCTCCATTGCACCACCTCTCCTCTCCTCTCCTCTCCACCACCCTTGTTGCCCCTAGGGGAGTTATCCACCTCACCACCCCACAGATCCGTCCATTGGAGCGCTCCGCGACGAGGAGATCCGGTGGATTTGAAGCAAGGAAGGAGTTCGCGCGATCCGGGAGGAGATCCGTTGATTCTTCGTTCGTTGGGCGAAGGTATGGCCATGGGAATCCTTGGAGTTGGTCTAGGTACTGTTCTGGGGGTTGATATCATGTTTTTAGATCAATTGGCAGTGCTGTAATTGGGTAGATTAGATGAAATCTAGAGTTTGCCATGTTCTCTGTTTCGGGCAGATTGTGCAGTCGACCTAGGGTTTGAGATTTCGCCAATTTAGATTCGGAATTTTGTCAGCCGCCTATTGAGGAAGTTGTAGGTAATTTCAATACCTTTCAGTGCACATAAAGAACGTCCAATTCCGCCTAGCCGTTTGAAAGTTATGCTTGTTTTACCGAACGTGCTAAAAACTATGACGAGATTGGAACAGATCACGGTATTCTGTAGATTAAACCACTTTATATTCCGAATCCGTTTTTCCATATACTTAGAAAAGGTTAGAAAATTGCCTAAGCTATGCGATAGTGTACTCGTTTAATCGATTCGGAGTCTTAGAACTAAAGTTATGATAGTTTGAAGTCTGCTGTCCGGGCGGGACAGATTCTCTATTTTTCGATGTTGGGGGTAGTTCGTGAAGTCGGGGTAGACAAGCTATTGCGTACTGTTTTGGGGGCACGTTTTGAGTGTGTGGTATGTATGTGCAGATGGTGTGACCCTGGGAGTGCCCTCATCCTCTCGCCAATCCGTCGCCCGAGGTTAAGGCAAGTGTATTGGAATGGGTATCGTTTAGATTGTTGCTAGACTTGATTAGATACAACTTGCTTTATGATATGATGCTAAGATGGATGTTTGCCTATGACATGATGAACATGATTTCATATTGATTATGATGGTGTGGAATTTAATGTTTATGCCAATATTTACATGTTTAAGTCATATGTGCATTCATAATGGAAGAGGCGTCCCATGCTGATGCGGGCCTTTGTGTTCACACGTAGTGAACACGAAAGACCTACCTCGTAGTCCCATCCACGGGTGTGCATGGGAGCGAATCAGTAAGAGTAGGCACCCTCCATCTACGGGATGGAAGGGGAAGGGGGGTGCACGCCGACGGGTGTGCACTCGGCAATACCGTTATGTGCTTCGTGGAGATATGGGCATTTGCATTGCATACATGATGATGATGAAATGAGTACAATGATGATGAGGCATGAGAATGATATGGTATTCATGGTGTTGATCATGGTATTTAGTGATGATAACATTAAATTGTTTTTTTTGGTCCATTGCAATATATTTGCTAAGTGATGAACTCACGCTTGTGTTTTATGTTGTTTTTAGGTACCATGACACCGGCATGTGGGAATGGGCAATAGCTACACATCTTCACGTAGTTCCAGCCATAATTACCATTTTTTAGTCATGATCATAATAAGTGCCATGAACTTGGTGTATGGAATAATTTAGTGTGCTTGTGATCCTTATTTGCTTAGCTATAGATTGTGGAGTGGTTGGATTTTGTTTTGTTGGCTTATGATGATGCTTTATCCATTATATATTGCTTCTTTAGATGTCTTATATTATGCAATATTTTGCCATGATATTGCTATTGTTTCAATTCATGTTAAAACAAAGGAGATGCTGCCGAAATTTCGGTTATTAGCATTTGTGCCTTTGCTGTAATTTGTCTTTATTTATGGCATTTAGGTGATGTTTAGTCTATCTTTGGTAGCATCCAGGCATACTAGATGTCGGGGTGTTACAAGAACTGGTTCGCTTCTACTCATTTTTTGCACCGACGCCATTTCTCAGTTTTTGCGAGAGAGTAGTTCGTTCTCAGTTTTTGTCCGGCGCTATTTCTCTCAAAGTAATTTTGTATGGCGCCATTTCTGAATTTTTGCATGCACCATGCAGAGAGAGAGAGAGAGAGAGCATGCACGATTGAAGTATGCATCGTGTGGAATAGCGATAGGCATTGGAGAGAGGGAGAGAGTGAGAGAGCGAGAATAGCTTGCGCGCGCGATTTGAGCGACCGATGTGGGCGCCGTGCGGAAATAACACCATGCACCGAAGAGAGAGAGCGTGAGGATATCGCACGGATACCAAATATTCTATGCGGCGAGCGAGGCTAGTGAATGGCTAGCGGGATTAAATTCTACATGAGTTTATGACGGGCAAATGAGTCTAGAATATGCTCCTTTAAACCTGCATTGGTCTTTGCAAAATATGTTATGCGCCTTATATACTGGGACAGAGGGAGTATATATATAGCTATGTATGCAGGTAAACCCTCCAAATCTCTCCAAATCTTCAACTTCTCCCCCTTTGGCATCAAATACCAAAAGGTTCTTCACGAGTCCATCAAGGAGGAGTGTGACACCACGGAGTGTCGTAACCTTATTTAACGTACATGATAAGGTCAAAAACAGTATGAGATGTGGAAATAAGGTTAAAACCATAGGGTATGGAGGTTAATAACGTTTCCGGGCCGTTTCCGGCCTTTCCGGGGGATTTTGGGCCTTAAAGAGGGGGTTGTGGGCTTTGGTGGGATGGAGTAGGAATCCATTTAGGATTAGGAACAGGTGTGGGGGCTGGTAAAAGGCCTCCCCCTGCCCTTCTTGCGCCCCACCTCCCCATAGTGCGCCTCCCCACCTCCCCTTGGCCCCTAGCCGCACCCCCCACCTTTCCTCCCCTTGTGCCGTGCGCCCCCCCTTGCCCTCTCCACCTCTCCACCACTCCACCACCTCTCCTCCACCCCCTTGCTGCCCTAGGGTAGCCTCCCCACCCCCTGCACCTCGAAGATCCATCCGAGGAGCGAGGAGCGATTCGGGAGGAGTTCTTGTGGGTTCTCGTGCGTCGGGCGAAGGTATGGCCATGGAAATCCTTGGGGTTGATCTAGGTACTGTTCTAAGGGTGTTTATAAAGTTTTTAGATCAATTGGTGGTGCTGGAATTGAGTAAATTGGATTAGATCTAGATGTTGCCACGTTTCTGTTTTGGGACAGCATGAGCAGTCGACCTAGGGTTTGAGTTTTTGTCAATTTAGAGTCCGAATCTGTCCGTACAGATGTTGAAGAAGTTGTAGATAATTTCAATATCTTTCCGAGGATATAAAGAACGTTAAATTCCACACATCCGTTAGAAAGTTATGACTGTTTTACCGAGCGTGTTAAAATCTGTGACGTGATTGGAATAGATGACGGTATTTTGTAGATTAAACAACTTTAGAGTCCGAATCGGTCTTTCCCTATAACTAGAAAAAGTTGTCAAATTTCCTGAGCTACGTGAGGATTTACTCGTTTAATTGATTCTGTGTACCAGAACTCAAGTTATGCCTTTTGCAAGGCTGCTATCCCGACGGGACAGAACCTCTGTTTTTAGGTTTTGCAAGTAGTTGGCAAGGTCGGGGTAGATGAGGGTTTGCGTACTGTTTTGTGGACATGATTGTGAGTGTGTGGTACCTATGTGCAGGTGGTGCAACCCCAGGAGTGCATTCTACTTCCCGCCAATCCGTTGCCCGTGGTTGAGGCAAGTGTGTTGTAATGGATAGCGATTTGTAGGTTGCTTGTTGGGAATAGATGAAATTGACTACATGATATATGATCACTTGCCATGCTTTAATGATTGCCAAGGATATGATGAGCATGTTTATTATGTTATGATGCCATGTGTTAATGTACGAGTTAAATATGATGTTGGCATAATTGCATACATGGCATGTTACTTGGCCCGGGCGGTGAGAAAGTCATAACTAGTCCGGGAAGGTCGGTGAGAAAGTTATGACTAATCCGGAGAGCCAATGAGTAAGTTCTACATCGTGATTCCATTCACCGCGGTGAACGGAAGCGAGGAGTAGGCACCCTCCATCTTCGGGATGGAAGGGGGGAGAGGGTGCACACCGACGGGTGTGTACTCAACCATACCGGTATGAGTTTCCAAGGAGACATGAGCATCGCATTGCACTTCATACATATTGATGATGATGATAATATGTGACCATGAATGAGATGGTTTACATGATGTGAGATATTATTGCTATGTAATTGATCTTGTTGTACCATTGCAATATGCTTGCTGAGTTTTGAACTCACGCTTGTGTTTTCTTGTTGTTTTAGGTACCATAAGAACGGCATGCGGGGAAGGGAAATAGTCACACGCCCGCACGTAGCTTCACCATTTTGATTCCACAAGTCATTCCTTTAGTTTTGATAATAAATTGCGTGTGATGATTATTGCTTTAAGGCTTAGCTTTGCTATATGAGAGTTTTATTGTTCGTTGACACTTGGAGACATTATGTGTTTGAAATTAGACTTATATTGTTGCTAAGTCGTTAATTATTGCTGTTTTTAGTTGTCTCTCATATTCCATATATTGCTATATTGTTGTTGTTCCTTCGTTTCATGTTAAAACAAAGGAGATGCTGCCGAAATCTCGGTTTTTAGCATGTGCGCCTTTGCTGGAATTTATGTTTAATTGTGGTATTTAGATGTTGTTTAGCTTATGTTTGGTAGCATTCGGGCATAATAAATGCCAGGGTGTTACAAGGAGGGAGGCGAAGGTGGTGGCGTCAAAGCTCAGGGATGGATGTGATGAGAGTAAGTGACCAGAACTGAAGAGAGACCGTCACGTAACTGGTCCACGGAGCTCCAAATCTGATCGACACGCCCTCGCAAGTAGTCTAGTGAGGCCCAAGTCTCCAACTGGAATGAATGGACCTGGGCGAATTGATCCATCATGAAGGCATGCTCCTGGTCTGGTCTACCAAACAGGTCTGTGTGAAGACTAGAGAAGCTCTCAAGTACTGCATTATAGGCAGGCGTCGGTGGATGCTGCTGTTGCCTTTGAGCAATATGGCCTATGACTTGAGGAGGAGCCTCTCGAGGCTTATACGGCTTATGCGTGGTCGTCAAGGGACCCTAATAGCCAGTCACCCTCCTGATCAACGCCATGATATATGCAGCAAAATAGATCCTCTTACCACGATCCATGGAAGAGGTGTCTATCTCCCTGATGATGGAGTCCACCACATCAAATATTTGCCTTTGCATTATTTTGTTGATCAAATTCCATGCATAGCCTCTAATGGCATTGAAGTTACCACTCTCAGGATGAATGGTAACTCTGATGATCTTATTGATCAGAGCAGGCTGTTGAAGAAGACCAGGTATCCTAACTCTATCAGCTGGATCATACAAGTCGTTCTGCTGTGCGACTCCCAGTGCTCTATCGTCGTGGATCTTAGGGAATCTGCTGTAAAGGACGCCCAAATGAGGCTCAAAATCACTCTTGGTCACAATGTACCTCTGTGAGCCAGTCATCTAAGTGATCTCGTTCAGGTCATATGATATAAAGATGGTGGCGCAGAACTACCTGACGAGATCATCGACATAGTTGATCCTCCTACTCAAAAACTCTGTCAATCCAGCTCCCTGGAACAACTGAGGTACTCCAGCAAATAGGGGCAACTACGAGATGTGGTCCCATTTGACCCACTTCTACTTAGCAAACTCCATATCCTTGTAGATATCATAAAAGACAATCTGCTGGAATGAGGTATAAAATCTGTCCTCAGTGGTGGTCTTTGTCTTGGAGTATTGGTTCTGATCTTTGAGAACAAAATAATCATCGCCTTTGATTTGGCAAGATCACTCCACATGCCAAACTGAGGAAGCTGTACTTCCTCCTCACTATCCTTGTGCTGGTCCTTCTCACTCTCAGAAGCAAACTCAATCTCCTCCTCACTTGACTCAATAGCTGGGCTTTTTCCGCTGCTGGATTGTGCTCCTTGTGCATCCAGATTCTGCATGTGAGCCATCAGGGAATTGTCACTGCTAGAGACATCCCCTAACGATGCAGCTGGTCATGATGGCACTCCAGATCCTCGAGTCAACTTACGAGTTGACCCGCTTCCACGAGGAACCTTTCCCCTAGGAACGGTCTTGGTCCTCGGCATGTCATCTGAGAAGAAGAGATAGGATTGATATGGATAAACGAAGATTACTCAACGAAAGAAATCATCAAAGCTTTAGTGATTTGTCGACAATGTGGCAAATGTTGCATTTTTGCATTTTCAGTAAAGTCGGTATTACCGCCATCACTGCGCTAGTAGTATCGAGGTCTGGTACTACCGCCGCAGAATCTGCGGCAGTACCGACTCTCGGTGCCAGGGTTTCACTTTATGAATGAAATTCGCGAATTTCGTTCGTACCGCTCACAGTCGAAAAAGAAAACCGTTTTGAATTTCGCTCAAATTCAAATTTAAATTAAAAAATTTGAAAAAATTTATCCAAAATTTCTCTATAATTAGTATTAATAGAGCCATTCAATTATATTTAGTAGCAATATTTGTTGAATTATATTTAGTATCAATATTTGTTGAAGTATATTTAGTATCAATATTTGTTAAAGTATATTTAGTAGTGATATTTATTGAAGTATATTTAATACCAATATTTCTTTGTAAAAACCAGCAGCATGAGGCAAGAATGGCACTATCCATAAAATCATGACCTGTATTCAGAAAGTATATCTGATTTTTTCTTAAAACCACATGTAAACTGCTAAGAAATCATTAGACTAAATCAACATCCCCGGTTAAACTTGTCAACAATCAATATAGAATTATATGAGTCCTCTAGTGATAAACCGTCTATCATTTTTTCTATTATTTTGAGAGAGAGAGAGAGAGAGCCATATTATAACTAAATATTCAACATGAATGCAAGTATTAAACAATCAACTGTAGTGCATAAAAAATAAATGGAAATACATTGTTACAAGATCTACTACAGCCTACAAAAATCATAGTTGATCAAATAAGTGCAACATTTGAATTAGAATTTTAGACTACACCTCTACAAGACACTGCATGCTTCAATATTTATTCAATTATATTTAGTAGCAATATTTATTGAAGTAATTCTTCAAATAAAATTTTTGGCCTTTAATGGCTTTTTGCAAATTTTACAACAAGTTTTTCCTAATTTTTTTTTACATTTTCCCTGCTCGGTGCTACCGTGGAGGGATTTGTGGTAGTACCGCTTTTTCGAGCCGAACAGATTAGGGTTTTGCGAAAATGGTGAAAAGAGTAATTTTGTTCCATAATATATGCATGGGGAGCAACAATAGGAACAACGTTACTAGTTCTACCAATTAGATTGAGCAAAAATCCAACATTCATGCCACATTATCATAAACCCTAAAGAAAGAAAGAAAGGAAATGGAGAGGGAACAAAACAAGGAGAAAAGAGATGAAATCGGACACCTTTGGAGGAGAAGAGTGCTAGGAGAAGTGTAACAACCCGGCACCTAGTATGCCGCGAATGCCACCCAAACGATACTAGAAGCAACCCAATCACATATTTAACCATAAATTACAGCAACTACGCTAATTGCTTAAATGAAAAATTCGGCAGCATATCCTTTGTTTTTCCATGGTTCGAAGCAACAATATTAATATCATAACATAATGGCAAACTAGAGGACGTCTATAGCATGAATAACAGTAATTTCAGCATCAGTTCAAGCCAAGACTATAACCTCAAACGTTTCATGTACCAATACAGAAGGAACAATTAATCATAGCAAATGATACGTCATAATCCAGGATTCGACCCTGAATCCGAGACACGCCACTATGCAACAACCAAAACGAAAGGAATCAAGTTTCACTTTTCATACCCGATCTTGAATCTGTACAATCCAGTCTCAACTTCTCTACCACAGTTCATCGCAATCAAGACGACGCGAACCAAGTGAGACACATCACTCTAAGAAAGTCTCTAAAACAAGCAAAACACCGACTCCTATCTCTTACAAGAGATTGACCTTTTACAAAAGGACCAATTCCCACCAACCATCTGAAGGAAAAGCCTATTTCATAACCAGGGTCCTTAAAACCCGCAAAAACATTAACAACCGAACAATCTACTTCGGTTGACACAACTCGCTCATAGGCCAGCAACAGAAAGATCCAATACACTTCAAAAAAGAAAAGCAATTACTAGCAACCACCAAGTAGTCCACTAATAATTTAATCAACCCAACCGAGGAACACATCAAAGAACAATTCTCCATGAAGGTTTGAATTGAGTCATACACAACCTTCCGTTACTCTTCACTCTAAAACCAATCATGATCAACATCTAGTCCCAACGAGGACCTCTGGTTGATACCAACCCACACTCGATTTCTCTTTCAAAGAAGGTCCCGGTCACCAACTTTCACACCAGGAACAAGGCCAAAAAGTACAACCTTAAATTGTGCTCTACAAAAACCAATGATCAATCATTTGCTTTGCCCAAGCTAGAACGCAAAGGAAAACTCAATTCTCTTTTACAACATTAACCACTTTTAACATCTTAAAATAGAAACACCGGAATTTACCTCGGGGAGAAACTCCATTTTGAAAGAGAAACACCACATAAATCTTTTACAAATGTGTTTCACTTCTACCAAAGAAGATCATCTTAGTTTCACCAAAGCTAAGAAATTTGAGAAAGTGAAAACCGATGAAGGCATCAAACACTTTCACGCAACAACCATCTCTTTTTCTTAAAAGAAAGCGAGACTCACTTCCCAACAGAAAAACTGCTTCAACCACGAATATCATTTACGACACAATAGAAGAATCACCATTAAGAAACACTCTCAAACACCTCACACAACAACCACAACTCCAACCAAAATAGAAATTCAAATATTTCCATGACAAATGCTTCCAAAACATTACATTGGATTTACTTGTTTTCTTTAACTTATAGCACAACAAATAACTCATTCATACCCTAGAGCGCAATATGATCATACACTATTTTAGGGTAGATCCCATAGTCATCACTTAAGCTAACTTTCTTAGCAAACACAAATGAATAACGCTATTCCACGAAGTAAATCATTCCAAAACCAACACATTATACTGCAGAGTTAATCATTCTTCATCCACATTTTCAAGACTCAAAGTTAAACCCAAGTTTGGAAATATTCACACTAATGTAGGGACGCTCTAATACCCAAAGTACGGAATTCCATAGCCAAACGTAACTCATCCAAATGACCATATGAATAAGCCAATCCATATACATTTTAACATAAGCTTATCATAAATCCCACCATATCTAGTATTCCGCTACACTTACCATTAAAGATTTCAATACACACTATTTACTCATTGAGGAGGCCCATCAGGAATTAACAAAAACTTCATAACAAATTCTTTCTCTAATTACCTTTCCCAATACTTATAAATAAAGTTTATGACGCTTATCATAAGACATGCAACCAAGACTACGTCAGCATGATCCCCATGGACCATCATATCATATAGCATCATATTCTAAATTTAAAACATACTACTTCAACAAATTTTTTAGCATGATCAACCTATCAATTTTATACCATCCGTGTAACACCCCGGCATCTAGTATGCCCGAATGCTACCAAACATAGACTAAACATCACCTAAATACCACAAATTAAAATAAATTACAGCAAAGGCGCAAATGCTAAAACCGAAATTTCGGCAGCATCTCCTTTGTTTTATCATGAATTGGAGCAATGGCAATCACATAGCAAGTTATATCATAGCATAAGACATCTAAAACATCAATATCAATGGATAAAGCATCAACATAAACCAATAAAACCGAATCCAACCACTCCATAATCTATACCTAAGCAAATAAGGATCACAAGCACACTAAACTATTCCATACACCAAGTTCATGGCACTTATTATGATCATGACTCAAATTGGTAAATGTGACTGGAACTACGTGAAGATGTGTAGCTAATGCCCTTTCACACATGCCGGTGTCATGGTACCTAAAACAACATAAAACACAAGCGTGAGTTCATCACTCAGCAAGTATATTGCAATGGGTCATACAGAACAATTCAATATTATCATCACTACATAACAAACTTAACATCATGAATAAGTCATACATCATATACAACATCATATTCATATCTCAACCTCATTGAAATCATTTCATCGTCATCATCATCATGTATGCAATGCAATGCACATGTCTCCTCGACGCAAATACTGGTATTGCCGAGTGCACACCCGTCGGCGTGCACCCACGTCCCCCTTCCATCCCGTAGATGGAGGGTGCCTACTCCTCGCTTCCACTCACCGCGTGGGTGGAATCACGAGCTAGGTCTTACACTCATGGCGCTCCGAATTAGTCATAACTTTCTCACCGACCTTACCGGAATAGTAATGACGTTCTCACCGACCGGGCCAAGTTTCATGCCATGTATGCAACATATGCCATAATCATTAACCATAAACCATTGCATAGCATCTTAACATACCCATTTTATCATATCATGGCAAACACTAAGCATGGCAAGATAGCATAACATGGAAACAATTGCATCTAGTCAAGGCAAGCAAATAAACCACGAGTTACCCATCCCAATACACTTGCCTTAACCTCGGGCGACTGATTGGCGGGATGAGGAGGGCACTCCCGGGGTCACACCACCTGCACATAGATGCCACACAATCACAACGTGCCCTCAAAATAGTACGCCCTCGCCCATCTACCCCGATTTCGCAAACTACTCCCGAAAATGAAAAACAGAGAAACTGTCCCCCTTGGGACAGCAGACCTCGATCTAGCATAACTTTAGGTCTAGGATTCCGAATCTATTAAATGAGTACATCCTCGCATAGCTTAGGAAATTTCCTAACGTTTTCTAAGTATATGGAAAAACTGATTCGGATTCTAAAGTTGTCTAATCTACAAAACACTACGTTCTGTCCCAGCTACATCACAGATTTGAACACGTTCGGTAATTGAGTATAACTTTCCAACAGCTAGGCAGAATTGGACGTTCTTTATGTCCACTGAAAGGTATTGAAGTTACCTACAACTTTCTCAACAGGCGGCCGACCAAATTCTGACTCTAAGGTCGCGACAACTCAAACCCTAGGTCAACTGCACAATCTGCCCGAAGCAGAGAACGTGGCAAACTCTAGTTTTCATCTAATCTTCCCAATCACAGCACCACCACTTGATCAAAAAGCATCCAAATACCCTCTAGCACAGCCCCTAGACCAACCCCAAGGATTCCCCTAGCCATACCTTCGCGGGACGAATGATGAACCGACGAATCTCCTCCCGGTTTACACGATCTCCTTCCTCGCTCCAAATCCACCGGATCTCCTCATCGCGGAGCGCTCCAATGGATGGATCAAAGCGATGGTGAGGTGGAGAACTCCCCTATGGGTAGCAAGGATGGTGGAGAGGGATGGGGAGGAGAGGGGCGCAAGGGGGGCGGCTAGGGGAGGTGGAGGCGCAAGGGGATGGAGGGGGTGGCGGCTAGGGTAGTGTGGGAGGTGGGGCCGCATGCGAGGGGGAGGGGCTAGGGTTTGGGGCGCATGGGGCCACATGGGCCGGGGACTCCCACCTACGGTCCAAGTTAGTCCCCCAAGGCCCAAACTCCCCCGGAAAGGCCCAAACTCACAGAAAAGGCCCAAAAACATGACACCAAAGTCGTACCTTAATGCCAACATAAAAAATGACTCATACGGTCATTCCGTAGTGTCACATTCTCCCCCCCTTAAATAGGATTCAACCCTGAGTCCGAGACATGCCGCTTCGCAAACAACCCAATCGAAGGGAGCTAAGGTTCACTTCTCAAAACCCGCACAGAAGCTCCTACGATTTGCCCTAACTAGAACTCAGAAGCAAAGAGCTAAGGCTTGAAGACTAACGGCTCGAATGATAACTCACATTCAAAACTTGCAAGAACTTTACTCAACATTGAAACACAAGGCACTCATACAAGGCCTCGACATGACCCAAGCGATAGGATAAAATCCCAAATAGACCACGAAATAAAACGTTTTCACACTCCTCATTCCATGCATTCCTTGGCACTAAAGTGTGCCCGATCCCTTTAACCAAAGCCACTCTCCAGAAGGACATGGTACCAACTTCTAGATCCATCTTCCGGTCCCACGCACAAAAGTGATTCACGTCTCAACCTCTCAACTGTGGTTCATCGTATTCGAGACGACGCAAACCAAGTGAGACACAACACTCTAAGATTACTAACTGCTTGAACCATCGGGGTTACATTCTGATCTTTTACAACAAGACCAACACCCACCCCACTACCACCGAAAGGAAAAGCCTACTTTATGACCAGGGTTCTGAAAACCCGCAAAATCAATAACAACCGAGCATTCCACTTCGGTTGGCACAACACGCTCAATAGCCCGGCGACAAAAATGATCCAATACTCTTCGAAAACAGAAAGCAAATTACTAGCAACCACCAAGTGGTCCACTAATAATTTGATCAAACCTACCGAGGGACACATAAACGGAAACAATTCTATAGGAAAGTTTGAATTTGGGTCATACCCAACCTTCCTTTACTCTCCACTTCCAAACTAGTTACGATCAACCACTAGCAAGCCTAATATCTTAGGTAAGTACCAACCCACACTAGATTTCTTTTTTTCTTAGAAGGTCTCGCCCTCACATTCTTCCACTCAAAGGATCAGAACAAAGGGTACAATCGTTTAGTAAGCTCAACCATAAGCCATGAACCCAATTGATCCCCATGCGTAACTTTGAGTCCAATGCACTATAATCACTTTGGAAAGGATTCGACAACAACCAAAGAGTATTCATTTTAATTTCCTAAGTCAAGACACAAAGGAAACACAAATCTCCTACACCACAACCAACATATCAGAAATTCTTCATCGTTTCTTTTCATACCAATAAGAAATAGAAATCTCGATTTGTGACATGAATGCACACTTTTCAAGAGCACTCCGGATTAGTCATATATCCATATATGACTTTCTCACCGACCTGGCTCATTGACTCTTTCATCATTAAACATTTATAAACAATGTCATGCTTCCTTCTCACCATTCATTCTTCATGTAACAACAATACCGAATAGTCATTCACAAAAAGACTTCTTCCTCGGTATCACATGATTGAAACACAATTAACATCGATGGCTGCCAAATTCATATAAACTATGATGGCAACACCATTAACAGGGAAACACCATGTCGTAAAAGAATTCACGTCAATTGAAAAACTAAACTTGCAAAACCTCGCATTTTAACCACAATCAACATTTGGAAAAGAACATCGGCTCCAAAGTTAAACATCTGCACATACAACCGCCACGAATTTTTTTCTCAAAGGGAAAGGGAAACTCATTTCCAAAAAAGAACACTTTGCTAACAACATCACCGATGAAACATCCATAAAAACCACCTTTTGGAGCACTTGCAAACACCACACACATTTTTCCAAATAACACCGACTTTAGCCAAAAAGAGTTACAAATTTAAATCTCAAAAGTTTCCAACACAACCACTATGTCCATCTGCTTCTTTTTTTTAAATTTATTCCAAAGATATTTCAGTGCGAACACAAAGGAGCGCGATCCATTCAAAAAAAAATTTGGGTGCAAATCCATAATCATAGCATAAACTGAGCAAATTAGCCAAAACCAAAGATTTGCACCAATCACTATGAGTTTTAGGGAAACTCTGTAACACAACAGGGGAAACACTTTGACCAAAAGCATTCATCCAAGAGCCAACAACCAAACCAGTCCAAAAGTTTTAAACACCAGCTCAACCTAGATACAACCACCTCTAGTGTTCCACTACGCTTTCCATTAAAACTTCAATAATCACTACTTACTCCTTGAGGAGCCCCAACACAATTCAACCAAAAGCTTCACAACAAATTCTTCCTCTAGTTACCTTTCCCAACACTTATAAATGAGGTTTACGATGCTTATCAAAAAGGCATCCAACCAATACTACCTCATCCTGTTCCCCAAAGACAAACACATCATACAACATCCTATTCTCATTCTAAAACATAATACTTCAACAAATACTTTAGCATGATCAACCTACCAATTTTATACCATCCATACGTCAACATCTTGACAATTGAAACTTGTTCAATCAATAAATGAGTTCAACAGGTAGATATTATCTCCATAAGACAAAGTTCGTAAATTTGACTCTAAGACATACATTCATTAAGGATAAAATTCTACATCATCATTATTATCCATTGTTCATCCCATCACAACATGCACTCGACAATAATACCACAGTTTTACACTTTTCTCTATTGGATCAATGGTTTCCAACAATTAACAACACTACTAATTCATCCATATCATTAATTTGCGTTAGCATACAAACAACACATTATTTAGTTACCCTTTCCATAAATTATAACAGATTGCCACTACTCAACATAATCCGACTATTTAAAATTGCTTAGTAAGTTAGACCATCCCATAGCTCTTAACAACATCATCAAACAACAAGTCCTATGTCTTCTCAAATGACAACTGTATTAGCATTTCAAGAACACAACTGCGTGCTTCCAAATACTAATGGTTTGCAACAACATAAATAGCACTCTAATCAACTTCCAAGTTAAGGTCACAAGCCATCATGATTAAATTTCCATACTAACACGTTAATTTAAAACATCTTTAAACAACCAACCAAATTTCTATAACAATGTTAATGGTTTACAACATCTTAATGTTCTCA
This sequence comes from Rhipidocladum racemiflorum, assembly GCA_036346355.1. Classification (NCBI taxonomy): domain Eukaryota; kingdom Viridiplantae; phylum Streptophyta; class Magnoliopsida; order Poales; family Poaceae; genus Rhipidocladum; species Rhipidocladum racemiflorum. The sequence goes on from CM070577.1 coordinate 71,390,992, forward strand.
CTACGCACCAGGGTTTAAAACTTTAAATATTATCGGGGGTCATAGGCACTTTTATAGCAAAGCAACATATTCCAAGCTTGCACATTAACACATTTAATCATTCCCACTATGGGGTACTCTACATCACTAGAGGTTCATTTAATCTTAAGCTAAAGGTAACAATTACATTTAATTGATTCAACTCGCAAATTAACTAAGGAGTACATCATTTCCATAAACCACATTGTTACATACTACATAACATGCTAAACAACAATTTTGACTTTTGACAAGTAATTTCAGTCAAACGAATACTTACTTTATTTACAGCATTTTTCTTTTAATACTCAACCAACACTCACAAAGAAGCTTGACTCTCAAAGTTGCAATGGGACATGACTCCAGAACATATTTCAATCTTAAAGACTCCCACAGGAGGGAACCAAGCGATCAAGTAAACCTTTACGGACAAAGGCACAAAACATAAATCGACACAACTTAACTTTTTGCACACGCTTCAATAACTTCTTTTAAACTCAGAGTAAGACACACAAGAACCAAAACTATACTTTTCTTTGCAAGGCAACCAACAAAACCGGTGTCAAAGCCAAAAGGCGACCAAAAGACGCGCAACACAAAACTCTTCTTCTTTGTCTTCACCCAAAGAGGACAAAACCAAGAAACACCGAAGGGACACTCCGCGAAAATCCAATTCTAAACAATTTTCTTTTGATTTCAATCAACCAGAGCCAAGAAAACCAACCAAAACCGACCGTTAGAACGGTAAAGAGCAACTAAAAGAATCCACCAGGAACTCTTCTATTCGACTCCAGCCAACTACCGGTCTACGACAGAAAGGAAAAGTACTCTTCACCCACAGGGGTTAATAGTTCTTCTGTGATGGCGCTAACTGGCCACACCATCAAACCACACCTTTACTATGAACAAAAGGTGGTGACCGAAACCCTTCGGCACCACAACCCCACTTTATCACAACAACAAGAACAATTCAATCATTTATCTCATAGACATAGCAACATGCATTATCAAATGAAGCATTCAACATCAAGGCTTAAATACAACATTTAAGCATAAAGAAATGATACCCATACCCTTTCCTACTGTGCATCCATGTGTGTCAATTTTTAGATTAGTTGTTCCACTTTTGCAAGTTTTAATGTTGCTATTTGTCGGGATCCAAATTTGCAAATTCAGACCCTCTGTGTATTCAGCAAAAGTCCAGGAACACGCTAGTGCACACAGTCTCAACATTGGTAAATATCACAATCATACTCAACGAAATAATAAGGTACTTTAATTAGTTAACAAGCTGGTTGCTCGACCTTAAGGTCAAGTTACAAATATACGCCACGCAGGGCGAAAACTTAATGGAAGAGAAATAACAGCAGCAAAAAATAAGTTAACTTCATGGCACCATCCAGTATACCACAAGCAACTGACTGGGCTCGCTCCCTAGCTAGACGGTTCCTCTTGGAGCTCCTCCTCCAAAGCTGGTGTAGACTCTTCTTCAACTGGTGTTGTATTGTGGCAAGGGTAAGTACTTGGTACTCAGCAAGTCATTCACAGAATGCAACTAATATACTACATGCATGGCTTAGTACAAAGGAATAGCTCAGGGTATAATTGCAGTAAAACAGCATTTGACAAGTAACATAAGTAGATTCAAAAGCAGTAAAAACGAGTATAAGATCAATAACTTTTCCAGGAGTTAAATAAACATCTTTCCCATTCCTAACCCACATTTCCATCAACGTCATTATTAAACCAGACCAAACCCTTCAAGTCCAAGTTATTTTCAAGAAAGTCTAACCCTTGACTGTAATTCCCGAGCGATGTCCAATGCTGTGGACAAGGCTATTCGAATAGATTTTACACTCTACAGAGGTTATGCACTTTACCCACAAGATACAGCCAAACACCACAAAGGCGAGTGTCCGTAACAAAGTCTTTCGGAAACTTCTAACAGCACAAGTGGACCTCCCCGGTTATTGCACACTAACCCTTCCCTTAGCGAAGGCGAAGTTTAGGCCAATCAACCGTTAGATGGGTACCTGGCCGCAGCCCCGGTACGCTCCCCCGTACAACTACACAAAAGGTATAGTTGACACCCCGAGGTCCCACAGGTACATTATTAGTAACTTAATCAACTAGGTCCGTCCCATTACAGACATGTGGTTCCACGTTTGACTCAGTTCAAAGGCTTGCAAGGTTAAGTCCTTAGGGTGACCAGGGCAAGACTACCCGAAGAACCAAATCAACACTCCCGGTGCCACAACTGGCCCAACCGATCATTCTTGCCACATGCCCCGGTCGAAAACTATTTATCAAACCCCAGTTGATTACCATGCACCACGTGCCATCGATAATTAATCACAACACATGATACTTCTTCAAAATAGGTTCAATATCTCATTAAGTCAATATTAGCATTTGATTGTCCAAAGCATTTCACGTGGCAAGGCTAAGCATACTACATCGGTCTAACTACCCATGTTGGCAATTTAATAATGTCCAACTAATAATCCACAACTAGGGTGACAAGGGGTCATGGCACACATTTAATTAACCAGGGTGTCATACAGCAATTTGGCATTTATCTAATTTCCCATAATTAAATAAAACATTTTCTAATCTAATTTAGCATGCAATAATTTAAATCAAATTAATTTCAAAAATGGGATCATTATGAATAAAGCATAACTTGCCTTCAAAGTGTACTTGTTCTTGGTCTTGAGTTGGCTCCTGGGTCAACACTTCACCTTCGAAGCCCTCGGGCACTTCAATGTCTACTCGTAAAGCGTGCAAATAGCAATAAATAAATAAACAGTAGACAAAAAGTGTCCAAACATCCAAATGAAGTCCATAAATATAGAGAGCATAATTTTATGAATTTTTAGGAATTTGAATCGGCAAAATCGGAGTTAAAACGTAAAAGTTACAAGCGTTTAAAGTTTAAATAATTAATTAAATAATATTATAGAGAAAAACTTTGGTCCAAAAATTAAATAAAATTCATTAATAGGTAGATCTCAATTTTATGAAAATTTAGAAATTTGAATCACTCAAATCGGAGTTAAATTGCAAAAGTTATAAGCGCTTGAAGTTTCAAAATTCAAATAAATCAATAATCCGAATTAATCCATTTATTTTTATACTGAAAAATCGAATAATGACGTCAGTATGGATTTTGATTTTTCCACCGAATTATATTTCTATTGAAAAATCGATTTATTGCGTCAGCTGGTCCATGGACGTGGTCCACGGTTCGGTTTGGGTCCACCGTGGACCCGGTCCCACTACAGACGAGCGGCCGACAGCGGGCCTCGGTGACGCCAAGATCGACGCCACGCGCTACTGGGGGCGGCTAATACCGGGCCCCACCGTGATGTCATGGTGCGGTTCGGCTGAGCCGCTGACGCGTGGGTCCCACGCTGACGTCACGCGTGACATCAGCGGCGACCGCGGCTGACTGCGCTGACCGCGACGGTGCAACTACTGGGCACGTGACACGATCTGGTCCGTTGATTTGAAAATAAACGGTCCAGATCGGATCCAACCTCACGCGTTGAAAAATGACTCGGTCCATCTGGACCGTTCGATCTTGATCAGACGGTCAAGATCCAATCTAGAGTTTACAACGTGGCTAACCCTAGCCGTACGATCTAGATTTAACGGCTGACATCTATCCAAGCACGGTGCGGTTTTAGCTACGTGGAACAATCTTGAGACGTTGGATCTATATCCGACGGCTGAGAATAGATCTAAAGGTTGGCACATGGAATTTTTATCGTGGTGACGTGGACGAATCCTGGCCGCTGGATCTGGATCGGACGGTTGATGGAGCTCGCGAGACGGCGATGGCGCGCGGCAGAGCTGGCCGGCCGGAGACGGGGACGACGACGCGCCCGACAGCGTTTGGGCGCGATTCCGGCGAGGTGAAAGGTACCCTCCGACGCGGCTTGTCCTTGCGGTTCTGGATCTGGACTCAATTGCGGCGGAAGACGGCGGACGGCGGCGGAATCAACGAAGAACCGCGGCGGAGGCCTATCCCAACTACGGCGAGCTCTAGCGGGCGAACGGCGGTGGCTCACGCGACGTGGTCTAGGGCTACGGGTGCGCACGGAAGTCGGCTACACGGTGGTAGCGGCGGCGCCTTAAATAGGGGCCTCGGCTTCCGTGTATTGCGCGGAGACCGAGGTCCACCCGGTTGCGGCGGCGGAATCCGAATCCAATTTGGATTCGGTGACGTGGCTCAATCTCGGCCGTTGGATCGAGATCCAACGGTTGCGACGTTTGGGCTCGGGTCCGGCTCGGTGTCCTGGCTGGCTCGGTTGGACTCGGGCTTGGGTGAGGTGGCGCGATCGTGGTCGTTGGATCTTGATCCAACGGTCACGCGGTTTAGGGTTAGGTGACGTGGTTCGACCGAGACGGCTGGCGCGGTCGGGTCCGGGTCGGACTCGAGTCTGACTCGGACTCGGGTCCGGTCGGATGAACAGTAAAACCCGGTTTGGGCTTTTCCAGCGATTGAATATTCAAATTAATTCTTAGAAATTTATTTAATTAATGAAAAATAGCAAAATACTCAGAAAAATTCCAAAAAAAATCAAGAAAATATTTTGGAACATTTTGGACTCAAATAAAATATTTCCAACAAAATTTTATTTGCAAAATTAAATTCTTTAATTATTTGAAAAGGGAATAAATTCAAATAAATTCCAAATAAATCCCAGAAAATTCCAAAAATTCACAAAAGTGCCAAATCTTATTTAAATTCATGAAAAGCAAAAATTGGGGTGTTACAAACCTCCCCCCTTAACAGAATCTCGTCCCCGAGATTCAGGGCTTACTAAAGAATAGGTTTGGAAATTCTTTCTTCAAATCCTCCTCGCGCTCCCAAATTGCTTCACTCTCTACATGGTTGCTCCATTGAACTCTGCAGAAACGGGTTGACTTGTTTCTCGTCTCTCGATCCATGGTGTCCAAAATCTTGACAGGGTGTTCCTTGTAAGTTAGATCCTCTCACAGTTCTATCGACTCTAATGGTGTCTGCTCATCTGGTACTCGAAGACACTTCTTCAGCTGGGATACGTGGAACACGTCATGTACCCCTGCCAACGACTGCGGCAACTCTAGCTGATATGCAACTTCACCTCTACGGCTGAGAACCTTGAATGGTCCAACATAGCTCGGCGCGAGTTTTCCTTTGTCATGGAATCTCTTAACTCCCTTGAGTGGCGTAACTCTGAGATACACGAAATCTTCTGGTTCAAAACTCAGGTCTCGGCGACGGTTATCAGCGTAACTCTTCTGTCTTGATTGAGCTATCTTTAATCTTTATCGGATCATGGCAATCTGTTCTTCGGCTTCTTGAAGAATGTCCGGCCCAAAGACACGGCGTTCACCCGTCTCATTTCAGTTCAACGGCGTTCGACAAGGTCGACCATATAATGCCTCAAAAGGTGACATTTGTAGACTTGCTTGATAGCTATTGTTGTAGCTGAACTCAGCATACGACAGACTTTTGTCCCAAGAGGTAGCATAAGCCAATGCACACGCTCTTAACATATCCTCTAATATCTAATTAACTCTTTCGGTCTGTCCATCCGTCTGCGGATGATATGCTGTACTAAAGTTCAAACGGGTCCCCATGGCTTCATGCAGCTTATTCCAGAACCTCTAGGTAAACTGGGTACCTCTGTCCGATACAATATTTTTCGGCACTCCGTGCAAACAGACGATCCTGGTCATGTATAACTCGGCTAACTTATCTCTCGAATAGGTCGTCTTTACCGGAATAAAATGGGTGACCTTAGTCAAGCGGTCCACTATAACCCATATGGAGTCATATCCACCCTGGGTTTTCGGCAACCCGGTAATGAAGTCCATTCTGATTTCCTCCCACTTCCACTAAGGTATCCTTAATCTAGCTGCAGCTGATCCTGGCGGCCTCGATGCATTGCCTTGACTCTCTGGCATATGTCGCACAACGCAACATGCTCGGCAACTTCACGCTTCATGCTCGGCCACCAGAATCTTTCCTTCAAATCCTGATACATCTTGGCACTTCCTGGATGAATTGAATACTTGGAGTCATGGGCTTCTTCTAGGATCAGCTGCTTCAGCTCCTTCTTCTAGGATCAGCCGCTAGAGTTGATCAAGGATTATAACGTTGGAATCCATTACCATCCCGGAAAGGCCAACGTGGTGCTAATGCTCTGAGTAGGAAGAGCCATACTGTGAACATGTTGATAGCCACAAGTCCGGACGAGCTATGCAAAGATTTCCAGAGAATGCATATTGAAGTGGTTCCAGAAGGATTCTTGGCCGCTTTAGAAGTAAAGCCTACCCTGGAGGATCAGATCCGAGAAGGACAGAAGGATGATGACAAGATCCGCAGGATTAAGTCCAAGATGGATGAAGGCAAGGCAAAAAACTTCAAGCTGGATGAGCAAGGCACGTTATGGATGAAGGATCGAATCTGTGTGCCGGACGAGAAGGAGCTGAAGCAGCTGATCCTAGAAGAAGCCCATGACTCCAAGTATTCAATTCATCCGGGAAGGGCCAAGATGTATCAGGATTTAAAGGAAAGATTCTGGTGGCCAAGTATGAAGCGTGAAGTTGCCGAGCATGTTGCGCTGTGCGACATATGTCAGAGAGTCAAGGCAATGCATCAGAGACCGGCAGGGTTGCTACAGCCGTTGAAGATACCTGAGTGGAAGTGGGAAGAAATCGGAATGGACTTCATTACCGGTTTACCCAAGACTCAAGGAGGATATGATTCCATATGAGTCATAGTGGATCGCTTGACTAAGGTCGCTCACTTCATTCCAATGAAGACCACTTACTCGGGAGACAAGTTAGCAGAATTGTATATGACCAGGATCGTCTGTTTGCACGGAGTGCCGAAGAAGATTGTTTCGGACAGAGGTACCCAGTTTACCTTGAGATTCTGGAATAAGCTGCATGAAGCCATGGGAACCCGTTTGAACTTCAGTACAGCTTATCATCCGCAGACGGATGGACAGACCGAAAGAGTTAACCAGATATTGGAAGATATGTTAAGAGCGTGTGCATTGGCTTATGCTACCTCTTGGGGTAAAAGTCTCCCGTATGCTGAGTTCAGTTACAATAATGGTTATCAGACCAGTTTGCAGATGTCACCTTTTGAGGCACTATATGGTCGACTTTGTCGAACACCATTGAACTAGAATGAGACAGGAGAATGCCGCGTCTTTGGATCGGACATTCTTCAAGAAGCGAAAGAGCAGATTACCATGATCCGGGAAAGATTGAAGATAGCCCAGTCACGACAGAAGAGTTATGCTGATAATTGTCGCCGGGATCTGAGTTTTGAACCGGAAGATTTCGTGTATCTCAGAGTTACGCCACTCAAGGGAGTTAAGAGATTCCATGCTAAAGGAAAACTTGCGCCGCGATATGTTGGACCATTTAAGGTTCTCAGCCGTAGAGGGGAAGTTGCGTACCAGCTAGAGTTACCGCAATCACTAGCAAGAGTACATGACGTGTTCCACGTGTCCCAGCTGAAGAAGTGTCTCCGGGTACCTGATGAGCAGACACCGCTAGAGACAATTGAGCTACAAGAAGATCTGACTTACAAGGAGCACCCCGTCAAGATTTTTGACACCATGGATCGAGAGACGAGAAACAAGTCAACCCGTTTCTGCAGAGTACAATGGAGCAACCATGCGAAGAGTGAAGCAACTTGGGAGCGCGAAGAGGATTTGAAGAAAGAGTTTCTGAACCTATTCTTTAGTAAGCCCTGAATCTCGGGGATGAGATTCTATTAAGGGGGGGGGAGGTTTGTAACATCCCAAAATTTTGTTTTTCTTAAATTCAAGTGTGATTTGGCACTTTGGTGAAATTTTTGAATTTTCTAGAATTTATTTGGATTTATATGGAATTTATTGGAATTTATTCCTTTTTGAAATAATTAAAGAATTTAACTTTGCAAATAAAATTTTGTTGGAAATATTTTATTTGAGTCCAAAATGTTCCAAGATATTTTCTAGAATTTTTCTGGAATTTTTCTGAGTGTTTAGCTATTTTTTAATGAATTAAATGAATTTCTGGGAATTAATTGGATTATTTAATCGCTGGAAAATGCAAATAGGTTTGTACTGTTCATCCGACCGAGCCCGAGTCAAACTCGAGCCCGAGTCCGACCCGGACCCGACCGCGCCGCGCGGTTCGGTCGAACCGCGTCCGAACCCTAACCCCCGTGGACCGTTGGATCAAGATCCAACGGCCCACGATGCACCGCGCTAACCCACGTGGGGACGGATCGGGCCCGTCCGAGCCGATCGGATCTGGGCCGTCGATCGCGCGTGCGTGGACGGCTGGGATGCAGCCACGTCAGCCCAGTCCGCGCCGCCGTCGGACTCCGCCGCGGCAACGGCTTCCCCGCGAAATCCGTGTCGATCTCGACGTTTGGGCCGGTATTTAATGACCGGGTGGGCGTCCGAGGTTCATCTTTGCCGTTCGCGTCATTCGCCCCACCTCCTGCAGCCCTAGCCACCGTGTAGCCGCCGCAATCGCTCGCCGTAGTCACGACAAGCTCCGCCATGGTTTTTGTTTCGCCTCGCCGTCGTCCGCCACGTTTGAGCCCAGTTCCGAGATCCCCAGACCGAGGCGCACCCGAAGAGATATTTCACTTCACCGGATCTGCCCCGAGGCGCCGTCCCGTGTGTTGCCGTCTTCAAGTCCGGCCAGATCCCGTCGACCAGCGCCGCCGCGACCCCGTGAGCTCCGTCAACCGTCCGATCCCGATCGCACGCACGAGGTGAGGCCACGTAGCCCTTTACTGTTCCAACCCCAGATCTCGTATCACCCGTTGGATCTAGATCGTGCGGTCCAGGATAGATCACGTGATATAGATTGGATCCTTTAGCAGCCGTTAGATCTTGATCCTAGGGCTGAGATTGAGCCATGTAGGAGCCTCAGGGGAGATTAGATGTGTTCGGGGCCGTCCGATCCAAATCGAATGGCTCAGATCGTGCCACGTAGCCCAGGTCACCGCACCGCGCGCGTGGAACGTGCCACTGACATGCGGGGCCCGCATGTCAGCGACCGCCCGATCCGGTGGACCGGGTAGCACGCGTGGACTGAGCCCGTAGACCGGGACACGTGGCAGCACCCGGGTGATGCCACGTGTCATGATGACGTCATCGCGGGAGCCGTCCGGTGCTGACATCAGCAGGACCACATGGACCAATCAGGTGCTGACACGTGTCGGTGCTGACGCAATAATTATTTTCCGAAAAAGAAAAAGGATTTATTAATTCGAATAATTGATTTCAAAAATGGATTCAAACTTCAAACGCTTATAACTTTTGCGTTTCAACTCCGATTTGAGTGATTCAAATTTCTAAATTTTCATAAAAATGAGACCTACTCAAATATGAATTTTAATTAATTTTTGATGATGAATATTTCTCTGTTTATAATTAATTAATGTTTTCTTTAAACTTTAAACGGTTATAACTTTTGCATTTAAACTCCGAATTTGACGATTCCAGTTTCTAAAAATTCATAAAATTATGCTCTTTCTATTTGTGAACTTTATTTGAAGTTTTGGATACTTTTTGTCTAACGTTTATTTATCTATTGCTATTTGCACGCCTTGCGAGTAGACGTTGAAGTGCCCGAAGGCTTCGAAGGTGAAGTGTTGACCCAGGAGCCAGCTCAGGACCAAGACCAAGTACTCTTTGAAGGCAAGTTGTGCTTTGACCATGTTGATCCCAATTTCAAATTAATTCGATTTAAACTATTGCATGCTAGTTTAATTAGAAAATACTTTATTTAAATTATGGGAAATTAGATAAATGCCAAATTATTGTATGACACCTTGGTTAATTAAATATGTGCCATGACCCCTTGTCACCCTAGTTGAGGATTAATGTAACACCCTAGTTTTCGCTTTCTAGAGAAAAACCTAATTTAAATAAACTAAATTCAAAATTTGGAGTTTATTGGTGTTTATAATAACCTGGCATCCATTCCCCTTCGAAATCGGGAATTAATTCCCTCCCGGGCGAAAAATCGAATTTCGATCTGGCCATTGCAGAAATTTCACTCCAGTCCAAAAATGCTCCAAAAAGTCCCAAACCACTTTTAAAATGTTCCAAATATTCCGAAATGATTTTAGGAACCTTTCCCCGGATTTTTGGACCTCCGTTCCTATTTTATCTCGCGCGGCTTTTGTTTAATGCCTGCGATCCGCGCCGAATATTCAATTCCACAAAAATCATCCAAATTCAACCAAACCAGTTCCATTGAGTCCCAAATAATCCAAAATGGTTCTAAGAATTTTTCCAGAATTTTTAGACCATTTTTCCTAATTTTTCCTAGGGCGGTTCATTTGCGTATTAGCCAGGCCAACCGTGGAGTGCCACGTGGCGAACACTGTTCATCTTCTTCATTGGTCGTGCAAGGAAAACAACAGAGAGCTCCAACCTTTGCATTCATGGCTAGGGCAAGCTTCCAACACCCATAACTCCTCCAATTTAACTCCAAAACGCGAACCGTCGGTTGCGTTGGATCCGCGCCGATGAGCTCTTCCAATTCCCCACCTCGGTGCGCCATCAAGCTCGCCGGAAACGGCCCCATTCAAGAGAAACCAAAATCCACTAAAATGGCTTTATCTCGGGCGTTACTACTCCAAACGGCGCACCACCACCTCCATCCTCTCCCTATAAGAACCCCCGTCCCGGTGGTATGCGTCTCCTTTAACCTCTCCAACTCATTTGCCCGCTAGATAAAGAAAACCAATGCCGGGTCGCCATTTTTTTCGGTGTTCTTCAAGTTCATCCTCCTAGCATCCATTCCGGTGGGTTTTTCTCAACTCCAATTGGTTCCTTGTGACCGTGATTGAGTGTAGAGTCTAACCCAACAATCAATTTTAGGATCCCTCAAGGATTGGCAACGAATTTCGGATTTTTGTCGCTTTGGCCGAACCGTCGTTCATCGCGAAATTCATCGTCTCCGGTGAGAATCAATCCTTTTCCTTCCTCCTAGATGTAGCTAAGGATGTTATCTAGTGGTTCTAGGCTTTTGTTTGATCCAAATCCGTGCGAAAATGGGGTAAAAATCCGGATTTTTGGAAGAAAAGGGGGGCTCTGTAGTTTGGTTCAGTTCTGGAACAATTCATTCTCGTAAGTTACTGTAGCAAATAGTAACTTTTCTATTTTCCTTGATTTTCCATCATTTTCCAACTTCGAACGCTTATAACTTTTGCGTCCGAACTCCGATTGACTCCGTTCAAGTTTCTAAATTCATCTAAAATCAAGATCTACCTGCCAGTACTAATTTTGTAATTTTTGGATTTTATTTATTTTCTTTTATTTATTTGTTGCCTCGTTTTGCGCGTAGTCAACGCTTCCGCCGAGTTCGCCGACCCCGCCGCCGGACTTCAGAGAGTTCAACCTTCTCGCTGTGACCGAGGCAAGTCTCCTTGACGCATACTGAACCTATGCTTTATAAATGTTTTACCCTGTTTTACAAAGCGCATTGCTAATTACATAAAATGGTGATGTCAAAACGTTAAGTGGTTAGTTATACCAGTTGTTTATACCTCCTTGAGATTTGTTATCCCTGACCCTTTGTCGACCTAGAACAGGGATCCACCATAATAAATATTTTTAATAAAATACATTTTGATGGGGAAAATGACTATTTAGCAGATAGTTTGAATAGAGTTAATCGGGGACAATGTAATTGGGAGACGGATGGATATTAGTGATAATGTGAGGATTGTTATTATGAAATTGATTTATGGTGGTGATCATTTAAATGTTGAGGAGTTGGATTGTGATAGTAGTTAACAATATAATGAGTATGGATTGGGGTGGAATGCAAATTGGAGATAGATGAATATTAGAGTTGATATGGGGCTTGTAATCATAACATTGATCTATGAATGGTAGTTCATGTATTTTGGTGGATTGGGAGGATGTTGGAAGATGTATAATGTCGAGGATAATAGTCGGGAGAGTAAATGAATGTTATTGAGAGTCATATGTATAGATCAAATAGAACAAGTGGTAAGTTATATTTCGTGGATTTTAACTAGAATGCTATGTGATAATCATTTAGGGAGATTGTGATCGATTCAGGATGTTTGGGGTTTAGTGAATAATATTATGGCGTATTTTGGTGGATTAAAATAGATGATTTAAGGGTGATAGTGTGAAGGATTAAATATAGGGTGTTATGACGTATTATCGGTGGATTGTATTCGAAATGATTAGAGATGAATTTGTGAAATATTCTTTGTGGATGATACGACGATCGCTATAAGAATGATGGTCAATTCATTAATACAAGTCATAGTTCAAGGGAAATAGACACACCTAATTGGGGTTTAATATGATTTTGAGAGTTAGGCTATTACCATGATATACTTATTACTTGATGGACACTAGATTGAATCGGATTATTCATAGGATTGTACCATTAGGGCAATTTAATGATTATTGGAGATCACAGGATGGAATATAAGGATTGTCATCAAAACACTGAGCTTTGTATTTTATAAAATAAACTATTGGTGGAATAGAATAGTTCGGTAGAAATGCTTAGCCTCGCAATCGGTCAATGTACACCTATGGGTGGGAATTTCAACTATATCTTGAAAACCTGGTGTTGAAAGTTATAGGCAAGGAGTATTGCCGTTGGTTTACAAAATAAAAATAAAATGAAAAATGATTTCGACACAGGCGGCATGGAATGTCGTGGAAGCGGACCAAGCCTTGGTTCTTTTGTGCAAGTACCGCCCCAAGTCAATTAAGGACCGACGCTTATGATTTGTCTCCATTCTAAGCATTACCGTACAACCACATGTCAAAGTGGGCACGACACAGCTAACTAATTTGTAGAAACCTGACTTAGACTCACCATTCGGTTGTTGTGTGAGAGCCGGAAAGAGGCATTGTTGTTGTTGTTGTTGTTGTTTTTCTCACACGGCGCAAGAGGGGGCTTCTGTACTGGGTGGACATAACCCTAACAGCGGTGAAACCTCAGCGGGTGAGTCGGGTTAGGCGTATACATTGTAAAGGCCTTGTCATGATATCCCTGCCGGCACACCTAAGGAAGTGTGTTAATCGCGTGGCATCAAGGGAATATCATGTCTTGTGGGTAAAGTTGTACACCTCTGCAGAGTTAAAACTATTCGAATAGCCGTGCCTACGGTCAAAGGCAAAGCTTGCTGAATGCTTTCATACTGGTAGACTTTGGGTTTTGATTTCAAACTAAACAATGTTTTGTTTTGGGATCCGGGAGCGGTTAGAACTCTCGGGTGTGCTTCTGGCGGTCAAAGCCAGGTAGGTGGAAAGAACCTGATTTTGTGAACCATGGCGGACATAGCCATGTGATTGGATTGAACCCTGATTTTGTTGAGATGTGGCGGATAGAGCCTGTATATTAGTGAGTGGTGGTTAGAACCTTCACTACAATATTACATAATTCAATTATTAAAAAGAATTGCTCAAATGTGCTTTGTGAAAATTATTATCAAGTATGTTTTGTGGAAACTTGGCTTTATGCAAAAGAACCATATTAAGCCATCCTTGGATAGCCTACATTGTGCATAATTTCCCAGACTTGCTGAGTACTTTATGTACTCACGTGCTACATTTTAATCCTCTCTCAGAAGTGAAAGAAGCTGTTCAAGATTTCCATCGACTAGGGTGCGTTCTCCACTCGATTGCCTGTGGGCATTTGGATGGGTCGCATTGGCGTTTTCGTCTTCCGCTGCAGTGTTCAAGTCGTTCAGCCTGTTCAGGCCGTAATGGTAAATCTTGACCATAAGGTCTTTGCTTTTATTTGGTATTATTCTTATTTAATTATTTGTATTCGTGATATGGTTGTTGATTCATCACTTTTGACTGTGTGTACTAGCTACTGATCTTGGACTAGTACAGGAAATACCTGAAGGACTCAGGATAGCCGATCAGGGGCCTACAAAGGTGGTATCAGAGCCATGTCGACTGTAGGACGTGCCCTTAGTTAGAATGGTCGTTTTAGGAAGCTTCAAAACTTATTTTCTAACAAGAAAATTCAAATAAAGTGCTAGTCTCGTCTTTTCTCTCTCGTTCTATTCCTAATTTCCTCAGATAATCGCTTGTCGCTTCACCCTTTTGGGAATGAAAATTGGACCCTACCTCCCTTAACAACTTCTATATTAGGGTAATCGAGTTTCCTCTTTCGACTTCAAGGCTTGAGGACTAAAGAAGAGCCATTCGGAAAGTTGCTACTGAAGTGTGCGTCTTCATGGTGAGGATCCAACGGTTGATCGTCGAAGACCAAAGAAGCAAGGCTGATCTTAGACTAACCCTATAGGTTAAGTTGGTCCCGGTTTCGTTCTTTGTTGGAGCCGCCTTGTTCAGTAGAGTGAGTAGTGTTACCGAGTAGACGATTGGATTTGCTTGGTGTTAAAAATGTTTTGATTTTTGCGTTTGTTTGTCCCTTGCACCGACAGGTTGGTTTTAGTGTTGTTAGAACCTCCCCTTTCTCGCTAAATGCATCTTTGTTCCCTCTCATCTGGAAGCCTTGTTCTGCCGTCAGATGGAGAAAGAAGCTGCTGCATCAAGTTCCAATCCTTCGGTCAACGTCAATGGTAACACCAGTGAAGTTCCGACTGTCAACGTCAGGGCTGCTACCGAGCTCAACCAGCAACCATCCGAAGTGATAACAGCATTTCTTCAGAATATGAATCAGTTCATGGTGACTCATACTCAGCTCATGCAATTGATGATACAACAACTGAACAAGCCAGCCTCGGTGATCCCTACACCTATAACTCCTCAGCAGTACCCGTTGGATGAGCTACTAAAGACCAAGACTCCTGAAGTACTAGGTGATGGTGGCGCTAGCAATACCCCTCCTGTAAACCTTCATACGTGGAGATATGTCGTCTGCTATCGATGTGGTGAAAAAGGACATGTTGCTTATAGTTGTCCCCAACAGGGCAAGGCTAAAGAAGATACCCACTGTAGTCACTGCAACAGGATTGGACACCAATTCCGCAAGTGCCCTCATGAAAGGAGATTGATCTGGGTTTGCAACCTTTGTGGCGAGGAAGGGCATTATGTGAAACAATGTCCCTTGGGAAAACAAAGCGTCTTATCAAAACAAGCAATTCAAAGATGGCGGAAGTCGGTGGGAAGTACCTTCTAAGCTGCCCCAAGTATCGAAGATTCCTCCAGCTGGCAAAGGCAAAGCAGTCTCCCTGGAAGACAACTGTCATCAACCGGATTCTTGCAAAAGGAAGGGAGTAAGTCAGGAGCAGTATGTTGCCAGTAATTCTCGGCTTCGTGTGGACCAATTTCAACTTAACCAAGCCCAAGAAGCAGCCTTAATCAAGACCCCAGGACCAGAAGTGCAACCAGTGATGCAAGGACGCCAAACATCTTCTTCCAATTCCAACCTTCCAGATGTTGTTCTTCTTCGGACTATAACCCCGGCAGCAGGTGGGAGGCGCAATCGGCAACTTCTGTCACAGGTTCTACGATATAGGACATCAGGTCTGCTCATGATCCCTGAAGATGAAGAAGAAGCAACTGAAACTTGATGTTAGCAATAAATGTTAGTAGATGGTACCTTCAGAAGTACCCTACCTCTTTTAAAGAATAAATAAAAGAGTTGTGTAATGATCAGTCTGTAAGGTGTAAGCGTCAGTATTGTTATCAATAAAGAGTTGGAAGAATTATAATTGTGGAAGTGGATTTTTGTTGATAGTTCTTGAAACATAATTATGTTTGGACACCAGTACGGGGATGTTTAAAGGATGGCCGAAGAGCCATAGTTCTCGTCCGAAACATGGAGAGGAATAAAAATGAATTTCACCGTTGAACCCCTTGGAACTAAGTCCGGATAGGATTTTTTCTAAGGGGGGTAGTGTGGACAGATCGACAAAAGTTGCACACTTTGTTTCATGCAAGATAACCCTATTTGGAGATGGACTTGTGGAACTTTGCGTGGCTAAAGCAGTGCATTTTCAGTGTGCGCCCAAGGAGATCGTGTCAGATCGAGGTTTTCAGTTTCCCTCAAGGTTTTGACAGAAGTGGTATAAAGTTTTATGTCCAAATGGGAATTCCAGCGTTGCTTACCATTCCTCGACCAGATGGCCAGACGGAAAGAGTCAATCAGATTGTAGAAGAGGTTGAGAGCGTGTGCGGTGACATTTCAAGGGTCGTGGGATCGAATAACAGATCTCGATTTAAATCAAGACGACACCTTGTGAAGCTCTGTATGCAAGACAAGACAGAATACCCTTGTATTGGAAAAGAGACCGATAATGGACAAATCAGTAGATCGGATAGTCTAAAAGAAGCCGCAGAGTAAGTCAGACAGATCCATGTAAATCTGAAGACTGCCCCGTCAAGATAAACGAGCTATGCTGATAACTGTCGTCAGGAATCAAGTGTAGCGCAGTGCCTGAGCATAAGAGGCTGTTTAAAAGTATGGAACCAGAAAGGGACCTGTCATGTCTGGGGTATCCCGTCAAGATTTTGGATGAAGCCGAGCGTTGGACGCGGAGCCGAGTGATCAAATTCTGCAAGGTTCAGTGAAGTAACCATTCTGAGAAGGAAGCTACCTGGGAGCGTGAAGATCTTCGAGCAGAGTTTCCCGATCTCTTTCTTTCTCCGTCCGAATCTCGGGGACGAGATTCTTTCTAAGGGGGGTAGGTTTGTAACACCCTAGTTTTCGCTTTCTAGAGAAAAACCTAATTTAAATAAACTAAATTCAAAATTTGGAGTTTATTGGTGTTTATAATAACCTGGCATCCATTCCCCTTCGAAATCGGGAATTAATTCCCTCAGGCGAAAAATCGAATTTCGATCTGCATTGCAGAAATTTCACCCCAGTCCAAAAATGCTCCAAAAAGTCCCAAACCACTTTTAAAATGTTCCAAATATTCCGAAATGATTTTAGGAACCTTTCCCCGGATTTTTGGACCTCCGTTCCTATTTTATCTCGCGCGGCTTTTGTTTAATGCCTGCGATCCGCGCCCGAATATTCAATTCCACAAAAATCATCCAAATTCAACCAAACCAGTTCCATTGAGTCCCAAATAATCCAAAATGGTTCTAAGAATTTTTTCCAGAATTTTTAGACCATTTTTCCTAATTTTTCCCTAGGGCGGTTCATTTGCGTATTAGCCGGCCAACCGTGGAGTGCCACGTGGCGAACACTGTTCATCTTCTTCATTGGTCGTGCAAGGAAAACAACAGAGAGCTCCAACCTTTGCATTCATGGCTAGGGCAAGCTTCCAACACCCATAACTCCTCCAATTTAACTCCAAAACGCGAACCGTCGGTTGCGTTGGATCCGCGCCGATGAGCTCTTCCAATTCCCCACCTCGGTGTGCCATCAAGCTCATGAAACGGCCCCATTCAAGAGAAACCAAAATCAACTAAAATGGCTTTATCTCGGCGTTACTACTCCAAACGGCGCACCACCACCTCCATCCTCTCCCTATAAGAACCCCGTCCGGTGGTATGCGTCTCCTTTAGCCTCTCCAACTCATTTGCCCGCTAGATCAAGAAAACCAACGCCGGGTCGCCATTTTTTTCGGTGTTCTTCAAGTTCATCCTCCTAGCATCCATTCCGGTGGGTTTTTCTCAACTCCAATTGGTTCCTTGTGACCGTGATTGAGTGTAGAGTCTAACCCAACAATCAATTTTAGGATCCCTCAAGGATTGGCGATGAATTTCGGATTTTTGTCGCTTTGGCCGAACCGTCGTTCATCGCGAAATTCATCGTCTCCAGTGAGAATCAATCCTTTTCCTTCCTCCTAGATGTAGCTAAGGATGTTATCTAGAGGTTTTAGGCTTTTGTTTGATCCAAATCCGTGCGAAAATGGGGTAAAAATCCGAATTTTTGGAAGAAAAGGGGGGCTCTGTAGTTTGGTTCAGTTCTGGAACAATTCATTCTCGTAAGTTACTGTAGCAAATAGTAACTTTTCTATTTTCCTTGATTTTTCATCATTTTCCAACTTCGAACGCTTATAACTTTTGCGTCCGAACTCCGATTGACTCCGTTCAAGTTTCTAAATTCATCTAAAATCAAGATCTACCTGCCAGTACTAATTTTGTAATTTTTGGATTTTATTTATTTTCTTTTATTTATTTGTTGCCTCGTTTTGCGCGTAGTCGACGCTTCCGCCGACCCCGCCGACGGACTTCAGAGAGTTCAACCTTCTCGCTGTGACCGAGGCAAGTCTCCTTGACGCATACTGAACCTATGCTTTATAAATGTTTTACCCTGTTTTACAAACTGCATTGCTAATTACATAAAATGGTGATGTCAAAACGTTAAGTGGTTAGTTATACCAGTTGTTTATACCTCCTTGAGATTTGTTATCCCTGACCCTTTGTCGACCTAGAACAGGGATCCACCATAATAAATATTTTTAATAAAATACATTTTGATGGGGAAAATGACTATTTAGCAGATAGTTTGAATAGAGTTAATCGGGGACAATGTAATTGGGAGACGGATGGATATTAGTGATAATGTGAGGATTGTTATTATGAAATTGATTTATGGTGGTGATCATTTAAATGTTGAGGAGTTGGATTGTGATAGTAGTTAACAATATAATGAGTATGGATTGGGGTGGAATGCAAATTGGAGATAGATGAATATTAGAGTTGATATGGGGCTTGTAATCATAACATTGATCTATGAATGGTAGTTCATGTATTTTGGTGGATTGGGAGGATGTTGGAAGATGTATAATGTCGGGGATAATAGTCGGGAGAGTAAATGAATGTTATTGAGAGTCATATGTATAGATCAAATAGAACAAGTGGTAAGTTATATTTCGATTGGATTTTAACTAGAATGCTATGTGATAATCATTTAGGGAGATTGTGATCAGTTCAGGATGTTTGGGGGTTTAGTGAATAATATTATGGCGTATTTTGGTGGATTAAAATAGATGATTTAAGGGTGATAGTGTGAAGGATTAAATATAGGGTGTTATGACGTATTATCGGTGGATTGTATTCGAAATGATTAGAGATGAATTTGTGAAATATTCTTTGTGGATGATACGAGCGATCGCTATAAGAATGATGGTCAATTCATTAATACAAGTCATAGTTCAAGGGAAATAGACACACCTAATTGGGGTTTAATATGATTTTGAGAGTTAGGCTATTACCATGATATACTTATTACTTGATGGACACTAGATTGAATCGGATTATTCATAGGATTGTACCATTAGGGCAATTTAATGATTATTGGAGATCACAGGATGGAATATAAGGATTGTCATCAAAACACTGAGCTTTGTATTTTATAAAATAAACTATTGGTGGAATAGAATAGTTCGGTAGAAATGCTTAGCCTACTTAATCGGTCAATGTACACCTATGGGTGGGAATTTCAACTATATCTTGAAAACCTGGTGTTGAAAGTTATAGGCAAGGAGTATTGCCGTTGGTTTACAAAATAAAAATAAAATGAAAAATGATTTCGACCTGGGCGGCATGGAATGTCAGGTGGAAGCGGACCAAGCCTTGGTTCTTTTGTGCAAGTACCGCCCCAAGTCAATTAAGGACCGACGCTTATGACTGTCTCCATTCTAAGCATTACCGTACAACCACATGTCAAAGTGGGCACGACACAGCTAACTAATTTGTAGAAACCTGACTTAGACTCACCATTCGGTTGTTGTGTGAGAGCCGGAAAGAGGCATTGTTGTTGTTGTTGTTGTTGTTTTTCTCACATGGCGCAAGAGGGGCTTACATCTGGTGGACATAACCCTAACAGCGGTGAAACCTCAGCGGGTGAGTCGGGTTAGGCGTATACATTGTAAAGGCCTTGTCATGATATCCCTGCCGGCACACCTAAGGAAGTGTGTTAATCGCGTGGCATCAAGGGAATATCATGTCTTGTGGGTAAAGTTGTACACCTCTGCAGAGTTAAAACTATTCGAATAGCCGTGCCTACGGTCAAAGGCAAAGCTTGCTGAATGCTTTCATACTGGTAGACTTTGGGTTTTGATTTCAAACTAAACAATGTTTTGTTTTGGGATCCGGAGCGGTTAGAACTCTCGGGTGTGCTTACGGCGGTCAAAGCCAGGTAGGTGGAAAGAACTCGATTTTGTGAACCATGGCGGACATAGCCATGTGATTGGATTGAACCCTGATTTTGTTGAGATGTGGCGGATAGAGCCTGTATATTAGTGAGTGGTGGTTAGAACCTTCACTACAATATTACATAATTCAATTATTAAAAAGAATTGCTCAAATGTGCTTTGTGAAAATTATTATCAAGTATGTTTTGTGGAAACTTGGCTTTATGCAAAAGAACCATATTAAGCCATCCTTGGATAGCCTACATTGTGCATAATTTCCCAGACTTGCTGAGTACTTTATGTACTCACGTGCTACATTTTAATCCTCTCTCAGAAGTGAAAGAAGCTGTTCAAGATTTCCATCGACTAGGGTGCGTTCTCCACTCGATTGCCTGTGGGCATTTGGATGGGTCGCATTGGCGTTTCGTCTTCATTGCAGTTGTTCAAGTCGTTCAGCCTGTTCAGGCCGTAATGGTAAATCTTGACCATAAGGTCTTTGCTTTTATTTGGTATTATTCTTATTTAATTATTTGTATTCGTGATATGGTTGTTGATTCATCACTTTTGACTGTGTGTACTAGCTACTGATCTGGGACTAGTACAGAAATACACAGAGGACTCCGGATAGCCGATCCGGGGGCCTACAAAGGTGGTATCAGAGCCATGTCGACTGTAGGACGTGCCCTTAGTTAGAATGGTCGTTTTAGGAAGCTTCAAAACTTATTTTCTAACAAGAAAATTCAAATAAAGTGCTAGTCTCGTCTTTTCTCTCTCGTTCTATTCCTAATTTCCTCGAATCGCTTGCTGCTTCACCTTTTTGGGAATGAAAATTGGACCCTACCTCCCTTAACAACTTCTATATTAGGGTAATCGAGTTTCCTCTTTCGACTTCAAGGCTTGAGGACTAAAGAAGAGCCATTCGGAAAGTTGCTACTGAAGTGTGCGTCTTCATGGTGAGGATCCAACGGTTGATCGTCGAAGACCAAAGAAGCAAGGCTGATCTTAGACTAACCCTATAGGTTAAGTTGGTCCCGGTTTCGTTCTTTGTTGGAGCCGCCTTGTTCAGTAGAGTGAGTAGTGTTACCGAGTAGACGATTGGATTTGCTTGGTGTTAAAAATGTTTTGATTTTCGTCGTTTGCGCTGTCCCTTGCCTGGACAGTTGGTTTTCGTGTTGTTAGAACCTCCCCTTTCTCGCTCGTCTGTGCTGTTCCCTCTCATCTGGAAGCCTTGTTCTGCCGTCAGATGGAGAAAGAAGCTGCTGCATCAAGTTCCAATCCTTCGGTCAACGTCAATGGTAACACCAGTGAAGTTCCGACTGTCAACGTCAGGGCTGCTACCGAGCTCAACCAGCAACCATCCGAGGTGATAACAGCATTTCTTCAGAATATGAATCAGTTCATGGTGACTCAGACTCAGCTCATGCAATTGATGATACAACAACTGAACAAGCCAGCCTCGGTGATCCCTACACCTATAACTCCTCAGCAGTACCCGTTGGATGAGCTACTAAAGACCAAGACTCTGAAGTACTAGGTGATGGTGGCGCTAGCAATACCCCTCCCGTAAACCTTCATACGTGGAGATATGTAAATGGCTATCGATGTGGTGAAAAAGGACATGTTGCTTATAGTTGTCCCCAACAGGGCAAGGCTAAAGAAGATACCCACTGTAGTCACTGCAACAGGATTGGACACCAATTCCGCAAGTGCCCTCGCAGAAAGGAGATTCAGTACCGGGTTTGCAACCTTTGTGGTGGAAGGGCATTATGTGAAACAATGTCCCTTGGGAAAACAAAGCGTCTTATCAAAACAAGCAATTCCAGTGGCGAAGTCGGTGGGAAGTACCTTCTAAGCTGCCCCAAGTATCGAAGATTCCTCCGGTGGCAAAGGCAAAGCGATCTCCCTGGAAGACAACTGTCATCAACCGGATTCTTGCAAAAGGAAGGGAGTAAGTCAGGAGCAGTATGTTGCCAGTAATTCTCGGCTTCGTGTGGACCAATTTCAACTTAACCAAGCCCAAGAAGCAGCCTTAATCAAGACCCCAGGACCAGAAGTGCAACCAGTGATGCAAGGACGCCAAGCATCTTCTTCCAATTCCAACCTTCCAGATGTTGTTCTTCTTCGGACTATAACCCCGGCAGCAGGTGGGAGGCGCAATCGGCAACTTCTGTCACAGGTTCTACGATATAGGACATCAGGTCTGCTCATGATCCCTGAAGATGAAGAAGAAGCAACTGAAACTTGATGTTAGCAATAAATGTTAGTAGATGGTACCTTCAGAAGTACCCTACCTCTTTTAAAGAATAAATAAAAGAGTTGTGTAATGATCAGTCTGTAAGGTGTAAGCGTCAGTATTGTTATCAATAAAGAGTTGGAAGAATTATAATTGTGGAAGTGGATTTTTGTTGATAGTTCTTGAAACATAATTATGTTTGGACACCAGTACGGGGATGTTTAAAGGATGGCCGAAGAGCCATAGTTCTCGTCCGAAACATGGAGAGGAATAAAATGAATTTCACTGTTGAACCCCTTGGAACTAAGTCCGGATAGGATTTTTTCTAAGGGGGGTAGTGTGGACAGATCGACAAAAGTTGCACACTTTGTTTCATGCAAGATAACCCTATTTGGTGATGGACTTGTGGAACTTTGCGTGGCTAAAGCAGTGCATTTTCAGTGTGCGCCCAAGGAGATCGTGGTCGATCGAGGTTTTCGATTTCCCTCAAGGTTTTGTGAAGTGGTATAAAGTTTTATGTCCAAATGGGAATTCCAGCGTTGCTTACCATTCCCCGACCGATGGCCAGACGGAAAGAGTCAATCAGATTGTAGAAGAGGTTGAGAGCGTGTGCGGTGACATGTCAAGGGTCGTGGGATCAGAATAACTTGATCTCAAATGGCCCGAAGACGACACCTTGTGAAGCTCTGTATGCAAGACAAGACAGAATACCCTTGTATTGGAAAAGAGACCGATAATGGACAAATCAGTAGATCGGATAGTCTAAAAGAAGCCGCAGAGTAAGTCAGACAGATCCATGTAAATCTGAAGACTGCCCCGTCAAGATAAACGAGCTATCCGATAAGCTGTAAATCGGGAATCAAGTGTAGCGCAGTGCCTGAGCATAAGAGGCTGTTTAAAAGTATGGAACCAGAAAGGGACCTGTCATGTCTGGGGTATCCCGTCAAGATTTTGGATGAAGCCGAGCGTTGGACGCGAGCCGAGTGATCAAATGCAAGGTTCGAGTGAAGTAACCATTACGAGAAGGAAGCTACAGGGAGCGTGAAGATCTTGAGCGAGTTTCCCGATCTCTTTCTTTCTCCGCCCGAATCTCGGGGACGAGATTCTTTCTAAGGGGGGTAGGTTTGTAACACCCTAGTTTTCGCTTTCTAGAGAAAAACCTAATTTAAATAAACTAAATTCAAAATTTGGAGTTTATTGGTGTTTATAATAACCTGGCATCCATTCCCCTTGAAATCGGAATTAATTCCTCCCGGCGAAAAATCGAATTTCGATCACGTGCATTGCAAATTTCACCCCAGTCCAAAATGCTCCAAAAGTCCCAAACCACTTTTAAAATGTTCCAAATATTCCGAAATGATTTTAGGAACCTTTCCCGGATTTTGGACCTCCGTTCCTATTTTATCTCGCGGCTTTTGTTTAATGCCTGCGATCCGCGCCCGAATATTCAATTCCACAAAAATCATCCAAATTCAACCAAACCAGTTCCATTGAGTCCCAAATAATCCAAAATGGTTCTAAGAATTTTTTCCAGAATTTTTAGACCATTTTTCCTAATTTTTCCCTAGGGCGGTTCATTTGCGTATTAGCCGGCCAACCGTGGAGTGCCACGTGGCGAACACTGTTCATCTTCTTCATTGGTCGTGCAAGGAAAACAACAGAGAGCTCCAACCTTTGCATTCATGGCTAGGGCAAGCTTCCAACACCCATAACTCCTCCAATTTAACTCCAAAACGCGAACCGTCGGTTGCGTTGGATCCGCGCCGATGAGCTCTTCCAATTCCCCACCTCGGTGCGCCATCAAGCTCGCCGGAAACGGCCCCATTCAAGAGAAACCAAAATCCACTAAAATGGCTTTATCTCGGGCGTTACTACTCCAAACGGCGCACCACCACCTCCATCCTCTCCCTATAAGAACCCCCGTCCTGGTGGTATGCGTCTCCTTTAGCCTCTCCAACTCATTTGCCCGCTAGATCAAGAAAACCAACGCCGGGTCGCCATTTTTTCGGTGTTCTTCAAGTTCATCCTCCTAGCATCCATTCCGGTGGGTTTTTCTCAACTCCAATTGGTTCCTTGTGACCGTGATTGAGTGTAGAGTCTAACCCAACAATCAATTTTAGGATCCCTCAAGGATTGGCGATGAATTTCGGATTTTTGTCGCTTTGGCCGAACCATCGTTCATCGCGAAATTCATCGTCTCCGGTGAGAATCAATCCTTTTCCTTCCTCCTAGATGTAGCTAAGGATGTTATCTAGAGGTTCTAGGCTTTTGTTTGATCCAAATCCGTGCGAAAATGGGGTAAAAATCCGGATTTTTGGAAGAAAAGGGGGGCTCTGTAGTTTGGTTCAGTTCTGGAACAATTCATTCTCGTAAGTTACTGTAGCAAATAGTAACTTTTCTATTTTCCTTGATTTTTCATCATTTTCCAACTTCGAACGCTTATAACTTTTGCGTCCGAACTCCGATTGACTCCGTTCAAGTTTCTAAATTCATCTAAAATCAAGATCTACCTGCCAGTACTAATTTTGTAATTTTTGGATTTTATTTATTTTCTTTTATTTATTTGTTGCCTCGTTTTGCGCGTAGTCGACGCTTCCGCCGACCCCGCCGACGGACTTCAGAGAGTTCAACCTTCTCGCTGTGACCGAGGCAAGTCTCCTTGACGCATACCGAACCTATGCTTTATAAATGTTTTACCTGCTTTTACAAACTGCATTGCTAATTACATAAAATGGTGATGTCAAAGCGTTAAGTGGTTAGTTATACGATTGTTTATACCTCCTTGAGATTTGTTATCCACGACCCTTTGTCGACCTAGAACAGGGATCCACCATAATAAATATTTTTAATAAAATACATTTTGATGGGGAAAATGACTATTTAGCGTATAGTTTGAATAGAGTTAATCGGGGACAATGTAATTGGGAGACGGATGGATATTAGTGATAATGTGAGGATTGTTATTATGAAATTGATTTATGGTGGTGATCATTTAAATGTTGAGGAGTTGGATTGTGATAGTAGTTAACAATATAATGAGTATAGATTGGGGTGGAATGCAAATTGGAGATAGATGAATATTAGAGTTGATATGGGGCTTGTAATCATAACATTGATCTATGAATGGTAGTTCATGTATTTTGGTGGATTGGGAGGATGTTGGAAGATGTATAATGTCAGGGATAATAGTCGGGGAGAGTAAATGAATGTCATTGAGAGTCATATGTATAGATCAAATAGAACAAGTGGTAAGTTATATTTCGGTGGATTTTAACTAGAATGCTATGTGATAATCATTTAGGGAGATTGTGATCAGTTCAGGATGTTTGGGGGTTTAGTGAATAATATTATGGCGTATTTTGGTGGATTAAAATAGATGATTTAAGGGTGATAGTGTGAAGGAATAAATATAGGGTGTTATGACGTATTATCGGTGGATTGTATTCGAAATGATTAGAGATGAATTTGTGAAATATTCTTTGTGGATGATACGAGCGATCGCTATAAGAATGATGGTCAATTCATTAATACAAGTCATAGTTCAAGGGAAATAGACACACCTAATTGGGGTTTAATATGATTTTGAGAGTTAGGATATTACCATGATATACTTATTACTTGATGGACACTAGATTGAATCGGATTATTCATAGGATTGTACCATTAGGGCAATTTAATGATTATTGGAGATCACAGGATGGAATATAAGGATTGTCATCAAAACACTGAGCTTTGTATTTTATAAAATAAACTATTGGTGGAATAGAATAGTTCGGTAGAAATGCTTAGCCTCGCAATCGGTCAATGTACACCTATGGGTGGGAATTTCAACTATATCTTGAAAACCTGGTGTTGAAAGTTATAGGCAAGGAGTATTGCCGTTGGTTTACAAAATAAAAATAAAATGAAAAATGATTTCGACCTGGGCAGCATGGAATGTCGGGTGGAAGCGGACCAAGCCTTGGTTCTTTTGTGCAAGTACCGCCCCAAGTCAATTAAGGACCGACGCTTATGACTGTCTCCATTCTAAGCATTACCGTACAACCACATGTCAAAGTGGGCACGACCTGGCTAACTAATTTGTAGAAACCTGACTTAGACTCACCATTCGGTTGTTGTGTGAGAGCCGGAAAGAGGCATTGTTGTTGTTGTTGTTGTTGTTTTTCTCACATGGCGCAAGAGGGGGCTTCTGTACTGGGTGGACATAACCCTAACAGCGGTGAAACCTCAGCGGGTGAGTCAGGTTAGGCGTATACATTGTAAAGGCCTTGTCATGATATCCCTGCCGGCACACCTAAGGAAGTGTGTTAATCGCGTGGCATCAAGGGAATATCATGTCTTGTGGGTAAAGTTGTACACCTCTGCAGAGTTAAAACTATTCGAATAGCCGTGCCTACGGTCAAAGGCAAAGCTTGCTGAATGCTTTCATACTGGTAGACTTTGGGTTTTGATTTCAAACTAAACAATGTTTTGTTTTGGGATCCGGGAGCGGTTAGAACTCTCGGGTGTGCTCGGCGGTCAAAGCCAGGTAGGTGGAAAGAACTCGATTTTGTGAACCATGGCGGACATAGCCATGTGATTGGATTGAACCACGATTTTGTTGAGATGTGGCGGATAGAGCACGTATATTAGTGAGTGGTGGTTAGAACCTTCACTACAATATTAAATAATTCAATTATTAAAAAGAATTGCTCAAATGTGCTTTGTGAAAATTATTATCAAGTATGTTTTGTGGAAACTTGGCTTTATGCAAAAGAACCATATTAAGCCATCCTTGGATAGCCTACATTGTGCATAATTTCCCGGACTTGCTGAGTACTTTATGTACTCACGTGCTACATTTTAATCCTCTCTCAGAAGTGAAAGAAGCTGTTCAAGATTTCCATCGACTAGGGTGCGTTCTCCACTCGATTGCCTGTGGGCATTTGGATGGGTCGCATTGGCGTTTTCGTCTTCCGCTGCAGTGTTCAAGTCGTTCAGCCTGTTCAGGCCGTAATGGTAAATCTTGACCATAAGGTCTTTGCTTTTATTTGGTATTATTCTTATTTAATTATTTGTATTCGTGATATGGTTGTTGATTCATCACTTTTGACTGTGTGTACTAGCTACTGATCTGGGACTAGTACAGAAATACACAGAGGACTCCGGATAGCCGATCCGGGGGCCTACAAAGGTGGTATCAGAGCCATGTCGACTGTAGGACGTGCCCTTAGTTAGAATGGTCGTTTTAGGAAGCTTCAAAACTTATTTTCTAACAAGAAAAATCAAATAAAGTGCTAGTCTCGTCTTTTCTCTCTCGTTCTATTCCTAATTTCCTCAGATAATCGCTTGCTGCTTCACCTTTTGGGAATGAAAATTGGACCCTACCTCCCTTAACAACTTCTATATTAGGGTAATCGAGTTTCCTCTTTCGACTTCAAGGCTTGAGGACTAAAGAAGAGCCATTCGGAAAGTTGCTACTGAAGTGTGCGTCTTCATGGTGAGGATCCAACGGTTGATCGTCGAAGACCAAAGAAGCAAGGCTGATCTTAGACTAACCCTATAGGTTAAGTTGGTCCCGGTTTCGTTCTTTGTTGGAGCCGCCTTGTTCAGTAGAGTGAGTAGTGTTACCGAGTAGACGATTGGATTTGCTTGGTGTTAAAAATGTTTTGATTTTCGTCGTTTGCGCTGTCCCTTGCCTGGACAGTTGGTTTTGGTGTTGTTAGAACCTCCCCTTTCTCGCTCGTCTGTGCTGTTCCCTCTCATCTGGAAGCCTTGTTCTGCCGTCAGATGGAGAAAGAAGCTGCTTGTCGGGACCCCGAATTTGCAAATCCGGACCCTCTGTGTATTCAGCACTAGTCCAGGAACGCGCTAGTGCACACAGTCTTAACATCGGTAAATATCACAATCATACAATCGATATTATCAAAGTACTTTATTTAAATAACCAAAGTGGTTACTTGACCTTATGGCCAAGTTACAAATATATGCCTTGCAAGGCGAAACTTATTAAAAGAGAAATATCAGCAACGGAAAATCAAATAAACTTCGTGGCGCCATCCAGTATACCACAGGCAACTGACTGGGCTCGCATCCCTAAGTAGTCGGGTCCTCTTGGAGTTCCTCCTCCAATGCTGGCGTAATCTCCTCTTCAACTGGTATTGTGTTGAGGCAAGGGTGAGTACTTGGTACTCAGCAAGTCATGCACAGAATGCAAGCTAATATACTATATGCATGGCTTGGTACAAAGGAATAGCTTAAGGTATATTTATGTAAACAAGATTTGACAAGTAATATAAGTAGATTCGAAAGCAGTAAAAACAAGTAAAGCATAAATAACTTTTCAAGAAGTTTAAATAACATTTTTCCCCATCCTAAACCATATTTCCATCATCTTCTTTGTTAAACCAACCCAACTTTGCAAATCCAAGTTATTTTCAGAAAATCTAACCCTTATTTGTAATTCCCGAGCATTGTCGATCAAAGTGGACTCGGCTATTCAAATAGATTCTACACTCTGCAGAGGTTATGCACTTTACCCACAAGATACAATCCACTCACCACGTCGGTAGTGAATCGCCATACAAGAGTATGCGAATGAGCGATCATAACAAAGCCTTCGGAAGCCTCAAACAACACAGGTGGTCCTCTCCCAGACGTGCTCTACACCATCCCTTCCTTAGCCAAGGCGAAGTATGGGACCAACACACCGTTAGATGGGTACTGGCCACAGCCACGATACGCTCCCAGTACAATCACACAAACGGTGTAATCGACACCCTGAGGCTCCACAAGTGAGTCCTTAGCGACTTATTCTACTAGGGCCGTACCATTCCAGCCATGTGGTTGCAAGTATGACCAGTTCAAAGGCTTGCAAGGTTAAGTCCTTAGAGTGACCAGGGCAAGACTACCCGAAAAACCAAATCAACACTCCCAATGCCACACCGGCCCACCTGATTACTCTTGCCACATGCCGGGCCGAAATCTGTTTATCAAACCCGATTGATTACCATGCACCACGTGCCATCAACATCACATGATACTTTTCCAAAAGCGGGTTCAATATATCATTAAGTCAATATTAAAATTTGATTGTCCAAAACCATGTCATGAGCACGAAAGGTGTCTAAGCGATACTACAACGATCTAAACCCATGTTGGCAATTTAATAATGTCCAACTAGTAAACCACAACTAGGGTGACAAAGGGTCATGGCACATACTTAAGTAAGCAAGGTGTCATATAGCAAATTGGTATTTATCTAACCCTGTGTTTAAACAAAGTATTTTTCTAATTGAACTAGCATGCAATAGTTTAAATCAAAATAGATTTCGAAATAGGATCAATATGGTCAAAGCACAACTTGCCTTCAAAAAGTACTTGCTCTTGGTCTTGAGTTGGATCCTGAGTCAACACTTCTCCCTCGAATCCTTCCGGCACTTCAACGTCTACTCGTAAAGCGTGCAAATAGCAAATACCCAATAAACAATAGGCAAAAACATCCCAAAACTCCAAATAAAATCCATAAACAGAGAGAACGTAATTTTCTGGATTTTTAGAAACTGGAATCGTCAAATTTGGAGTTAAAATGCAAAAGTTATGATTATTTAAAGTTTAAATAATCAATTAAATAATATTACAGAGAAAAACTTTAGTCCAAAAATTAAATAAAATTCATATTTAGGTAGATCTCAATTTTATACAAATTTAGAAATTTGAATCACTCAAATCGGAGTTGAAACGCAAAAGTTATAAGCGTTTGAAGTTTGAATCTAAATTTGAAATCATTATTCGAATTAATAAATCATTTTCTTTTTTCGGAAATTAATTATTGCGTCAGCATGGACACGTGGCAGCTCGATTGGCCTGCGGCGTCGGCCGTCCATGGGCTCGGTCCACGCTCGGCTCGGGTCCACGGTGGACTCGGTCCACGGCCACGTGGATCGACATGTGGGCCTCTCGGGTGACGTCATCATCGGCGTCGGCGGGGCTCGGCCACAGCGGCAGGTGGGACCCACTGTGACGTCATGGGTGACGTCAGCGCTTGGCTGGGTTAGCCACTGACATGCGGGCCCTCTGACACGCGGGCCGCGTGTCGGCGTCTACCTGCCAGCTGCGTGGGCCAGCGGCCCGACCGCGTCGGTCCAACTTCCCGACACGTGGCGCCAATCTCGTCCGTTGGTTTGAAAATCAACGGCGGATTGGATCCAGGGTTTAACACGTTGAAACTACTCGATGCTCGTGGGCGTTCGATCTAGATCGGACGGTCGGATCTAATCCTATAATCGCATCGCTACGACGCGTGGCGATTGTGAACCGTTGGATCTTGATCCAGCGGTCCGCATCTAATCGGGTTTCTAGGGTTTGGGAAACACGTGAACTCACCGTTGCCGTCCGATCTGGATCCACCCGCACGGCTTCGAGGACGGCGATGGCACGCGCGGCGCCGCTTGACCGGAGACGGGCAGCGACCTTGCCGTCGCCAAGTCGGGCGCGCCCGCCGAAGTGAGGGGTACTCGAACGCTGCCTCGTCTTGGGGAATCGGATCCGGGCTTGATGACGGCGAGGGCGACGGACGGCAACAATATCGGCGTTTAATCGCGGCGAGCAGACTTCCAACTCCGGCGAGCAATAACGGCGAGACGGTGGGGATCCTAGCGGCGCGAGCTAGGTTTCGAACCGGCGTGGGATGGCGATCTCGGGGTATGCCGGGCATTAAATAACCTCGGCGTCCGTGCAAAACGGAGACCTAGCTCTCACGGCGGCGGACACGGCGGCGGAGTCCAGCTCGGACTCGGGCGAGACGATGAAATCGTGGCCGTCCCACGTGGCACAACCAACGGCCACGATCGCGCGTGGCGCGACGGTCCGGTCGGACACGGCTCGGAGTGCAGGTCGGACGGATCTCACCGTTGGATCTTGATCCAACGGTTGGGATTGATTAGGGTTAGGAGTGGGTTCGGTCGAGTCAATCGGCTCGGTCGGACTCGAGTCCGACTTCGGTCGGATGAACAAGATTTGACCCGAGTTGGATTTTCCAAATAATTAATATTTAAAATAATTTGATAATTCATTTAATTCATTAAAAATAGCAAAAGACTCGAGAAAAATTCGGAAAAATTCTGGAAAACATTTTGGATCATTTTGGACTCAAATAAAATATTTCCAACAAAAATTTATTTGCAAATTTAAATTCTTTAATTATTTCAAAATGGAATAAATTCAAATAAATTCCAAATAAATCCAAATAAATTCGAGAAAATTCCAAAAATTCACCAAAGTGCCAAATCACACATGAATTTAAGAAAAGCAAAATTTTGGGGTGTTACAAACCTCCCCTTAATAGAATCTCGTCCCAGAGATTCAGGGCTTACTAAAGGAATAGGTTTGGAAATTCTTTCTTCAAATCCTCTTCGCTCCCAAGTTGCTTCACTTTCTTCATGGTTGCTCCAATCGAACTCTACAGAATCGGGTTGACTTGTTTCTAGTTTCTCGATCCATTGTGTCTAGAATCCTCACAGGGTGCTCCTTATAAGTCAAGTCCTCATGCAACTCAATTGACTCTAGCGGTGTCTGCTCTCGGGAACTCGGAGACACTTCTTCAATCGGGACACATGGAATACATCATGCACTCCCGCCAACGATCGTGGCAACTCCGGTGATAAGCAACCGCCTCTGCGACTCAAAATCTTAAACGGTCCAACATAACGGGTGCGAGTTTCCCTTTGGCATGGAACCTCTTAACTCCCCGAGAGGCGTAACTCGAGGTATACAAAGTCTTAGGTTCAAAACTCAAATCTCGACGACGATTGTCAAGATAACTCTTCCGCCGAGATTGGGCGATCTTCAACCTTTCCCTAATCATGGCGACCGCTCTTGACCTCTTGAAGAATATCAGGCCCAAAGACACGGCGCTCGCGGTCTCATTCCAATTCAATGGCGTCCGACAGGGTCGACCATACAAAGGCCTCAAAAGGTGACATCTCAGAACTAGCTCGATAACTATTGTTGTAACTAAACTCGGCATACGGCAAACTTTTATCCCAAGAGGTAGCATAAGCCAATGCACAAGCTCTTAACATATCCTCCAGAATCTGGTTGACTCTTTCGGTCTGCCCATCCGTCTGTGGATGATAAGCTGTACTGAAGTTCAAACGGGTCCCCATGGCTTCATGCAACTTATTCCAGAACCTTGAGGTAAATTGGGTACCTCTGTCCGATACAATCCTCTTTGGCACTCCGTGCAAACAGACAATCCTGATCATGTATAACTCTGCTAACTTATCTCCCGAGTAAGTGGTCTTCACGGGGATAAAATGGGCTACTTTAGTCAAGCGATCCACTATAACCCATATGGAGTCATAACCTCCTTGAGTCTTGACAAGCCGGTAATGAAATCCATTCCGATTTCCTCCCACTTCCACTCAGGTATTTTCGTAATTGTAGCAATCCTGCTGGTCTCTGATGCATTGCCTTGACTCTCTGGCATACGTCGCACAATGCAACATGCTCGGCAACTTCACGTTTCATACTCGGCCACCAGAATCTCTCCTTCAGATCCTGATACATCTTGGCGCTTCCAGGATGAATCGAGTACTTGGAGTCATGGGCTTCCTCCAAAATCAGTCGCTTTAACTCCTCCTTGTCAGGCACACAAATCCGATCCTTCATCCACAACGTGCCTTGTTCATCCAATTTGAAGTCCTCTGCCTTGCCTTCCTCCTTTTTGGACTTAATCCTACGGATCTTGTCATCATCCTTCTGTCCTTCTCGGATCTGATCCTCTAAGGTAGGCTTTACTTCCAATGCGGCCAAGAATCCGCTAGGTACAACCTCAATCTTCATCTTTTGAAAATCCTCACATAACTCATCCTGACTTGTGGCTAGCAACGTACTCACGGTATGGCTTTTCCGACTCAGAGCATCGGCTACTACGTTGGCCTTCCCGGGATGGTAATGGATTCCAACATTATAGTCCTTGATCAACTCTAACCATCTCCTCTCGCCTCATATTCAGATCCGATCGGGTGAATATGTACTTAAGGCTCTTATGATCCGTATATACTTCACATCTGTTTCCAATCAGATAGTGACGCCATATCTTCAAGGCATGCACTACGGCGGCTAACTCTAGGTCATGTGTCGGATAATTTTCCTCATGCGGCCTCAATCGCCTTGATGCATAAGTTTACCTTTCCATTCTGCATCGACAAGACACATCCAAGTCCTTGGCGCGTGCGTCACAATAAATATCGAAGCTTTGAGCTACATCCGATAGAACTAACACCGGTCTTGATGTCAATCGCTTCTTCAGCTCTGAAATCCTTTCTCACATTAGGCGTCCATGCAAACTTCTTTTCCTTCTTCAAAGAATTGCGTAAGAGGTTTCGCAATTGTCGAAAAGCCTTCGATGAAACGGCGGTAATATCCTGCCATTCCAAGGAAACTCCGAATCTGGGTCACCGTCTTCGGTTGCTCCCAATGTAACACAGCTTCTACTTTGCTTGGATCTACGGCGACTCCCTCTGCGGTCATTACATGTCCAAGAAACTCCACCTTGTCCTTCCAAAAATCACACTTGCTGAACTTGGCGAAAAGTTGCTGTTCCCTCAGATTTTCAAAAACTCGCCTTAAGTGTTCGGCATGTTCATCCTCTGTCTTTGAGTAGACCAGGATATCGTCTATGAACACGCATTTACAAACTTGTCCAAATATTCCATGAACACCTTATTCATCATATTCATGAAATAAGTGGCGCATTTGTCACCCAAAGGACATAATCGTAAACTTCGTAATGTCCATATCTTGACGAGAATGCAGTCTTCGGAATATCTTCTGATCGGATCTTCAACTGATGGTATCCCGATCTCAGATCAATCTTGGAGAAAACTCCGGCTCCTCTTAACTGATCAAACAAATCGTCAATCCTGGGTAGCGGATACTTATTCTTCACGGTGACTTCATTGAGTGCACGGTAGTCAATGCACATCCTGAAACTCCCGTCCTTCTTCTTGACAAACAAAACTGGTGCTCCCCACGGCGACGAACTTGGTCCGATAAATCCTTTCTCCATTAACTCCTCTAGTTGTTTCTTCATTTCTACCAACTCCTCGGTAGACATCCGATAGGGCCTCTTTGCTATCGGTGCTGTACCCGGTACAAGCTCTATCACAAACTCTATGTCCCTGTCTGGCGGCATACCAGGTAGATCCTCGGGAAAAACATCTGGGTACTCATTCACTACGGGGACATCCTCTATGCTGATTGCCTTGGTACTGTTAACCATCAACTGTCCATCTCTAACTGCAGTGGCTTGAAATTCCACCTTCTTCCCACACGGGCTCTCAACTGAGATAGTCCTTCGTCCACAATCCAATACAGCCTTGTGCTTGGATAACCAATCCATTCCCAATATAACATCTAAGGTCTGGGTCTCCAAAATTATAAGGTTTGCTAGGAACTCTATTCCATCTATTAGTATTCTCACCCCGGAACATCCTACTTCCGTTCGGAGTTCGGAACTGTGGGTTTGAACTAAAAGCATGCACTTAAGTCTTGCAATCCTTAAATCATTTCTAGTAGCAAAGCCTTGCGAAACAAGCGAATCTGAAGCTCGAGTCAAACAAAATTGCAGTCTTGAGTTAACAAGTAACTTACCCAAAGACGACGTCAGTAGCATTTTGCGGTGCATCTACGGTGACATGGTTGACTCGGCCTCTCACCACGATGCAGGGTGTGGCTCCTGGTCTTTGGCGTCCTAGCTGGGGTGGTTCCTAGATTGAAGCGGCGGGGTCGCTCTCGCTGTCTTCTTCGGACAAGCTGTTGGCAAAGTGTCCTGGCTCGTTGCTGATTGTAACGGCGTCTCACTTGTTCCTTCATTTGCCGGGGTAGCGTTTCTAGCGGGAAGTGCAGTAGTTACGATTGGCAGGTCTTGGTGCGAGGATGGTGTCCTTGTTGCATTACGTGGTTGGAATCAAGAATTGATTTGGTGCAACTCTCGGTATTGCGTTCCTGGCGTGATCCTTCTTTGTTGCATCCTGCGCTTCTGTTCTCATCCAGTTCCTTGCGCTTGTCCTCAAGAATAAGCGCCTTATTCACCAACTCTTGGAAATCTGGAAAGGTGTGGGTGATCAACCCTACTTGCAATCCTGAGTTAAGTCCCTTCATAAAAGCGAGACTGCCTGGATTTATCTCGTCGCTACATCCTCAAAGCGTAGCGTGCTAGGCTGTGTGAACTTGTTCGTAGTCGGCCACCGGCTGATTACCTTGCTTGATGCTCTGAACTCCTCCTTCTTAAGGTCCATGATTCCTTCAGGCACGTGATCTTGTCGGAATGCTGTGTGAACTCTTCCCAAGTGATATCTTGAGGGTTCTCTGCGTGGCACAGAAGTTCTCCCACCATTCGTGTTGTTCCTTCCAACTGATGAGAAGCGTAAAGTACCTTCTCATTCCCTATGCATTGAGCTATGTGTAGCTTCCTCTCGATTGATCTTAACCAATCATCGGCTTCCAATGGATTGGCATTCCCAGAGAAAGTGGGTGGGTGAGTCCTCATGAACTCGATGACCTTGTATTACGGCGTGGTCCTTGATTAACTTGATTAGCAAAGTGGCCTGAGCAAAGGACGTGCTGCATTTGTTGCATCATAGCATGCATCAATCGGGTCCGAGCAGCAAGAAATGCTCCAAAATTCTGCACATCCGATGGGCGGTCTTTGGTGCTCCATCATTGGGGTTTTACATTGGGCGAGATCCACTCCCATTGCTTCCAAAGTTCCCACGGGTGTTCACCATCTGTTGATTTGCTCTAGGTTTAGAGATGAGAGGGAAACAAGAATAGACAAGTAATATGGAACTTAAGCGGGTCGAAAGGGTTAACTTTAAGGTCCATCATTATTATTAATAACTTGGTATGGCTGCTTACAATGCCTAAGGGCCTTGCAACACATCTTGCACACTCAAAGAAACAAAGCAAATCCAAATCGAACTAACTCTGGAGTCTAACGCCTAAAGGGTGACTCTTTATTCTATGACTCGACTCGGCGAAGGAGTCTCACTATAGAACCTATGCTCACTCATCGAGAAAACCTCCACGGCACAGATGCGGGTCTTTGTGGCATAGGCGCGAAACGATCGCCATGTCCAAATGATTGTGTCCTCTGTGGTAGTCGAAGAAGCGGTGTCCTCATCGAGATCGACTCCTCCGGATCCGGCTCGTGTAGCTCAATCTTGGCTCTGGTCTGGTCCGTACAAAGTCATTTCCAACTCGTCAATCCTTCGTAGAAGGTGTGCCACATACTCCTGAGCTTCCCGCCATCTGTTCTTCTCTGTCGTGATTTCCTTGCGGGCCTTCTGTAGCTCCTTGCTTGTATTATCTAGTACATCTTCCTGGGCGACGACGAATCGTGCCAACTGTGTAACCGTGGCATCCTCATCCTGAATCGCCTTCGGGTCGAGAAGGTTATCGCTGCGCGGATGGTAACGGAACACCGGTGCTTTCCAACTCTCTGGCGTGGATCTTGGTAATGTGCCGCATTGCTCGTCGTGAAACTTCTTGGATACCCATGGCATTGTAGATCTTCTAGCGGTGCGGTGTATCGGGCGATTGCCTGGGCCCCTCTTCCCGATGGTACCTCAATCCTCACGTCACAAGCCTTGATCAATCCTGCTTGTCTGATCACTTCCACTTGGTATTGGGGCTTCTCAAAATCTCCGAGAGTTTGTAGCATGTGCCAAAGTTCCGTGGCGTGACCAACTCCTAGATCAACGTAGTTGAACTCTTCCTCCATCTGTCACAAGAGTGCTTTACGTAAGAACTCGGAATTTTCTAATTGTGACAAGGTAAGGGAAAATTTCCAGCAAGAGACGAGAAAAGAGAGAAGGGGATAAGTCGAGATGTCATTTCTTGTCTTCACAAATTTTCAGATTTAGAAAATAGGTTTTATCCTCACTACGACCATTCTAGCTTAGGGTTGAGCCTACAGTCAAGTATGGCTCTGATACCACCTCTGTCGGGACCCCGAATTTGCAAATCCGGACCCTCTGTGTATTCAGCACTAGTCCAGGAACGCGCTAGTGCACACAGTCTTAACATCGGTAAATATCACAATCATACAATCGATATTATCAAAGTACTTTATTTAAATAACCAAAGTGGTTACTTGACCTTATGGCCAAGTTACAAATATATGCCTTGCAAGGCGAAACTTATTAAAAGAGAAATATCAGCAACGGAAAATCAAATAAACTTCGTGGCGCCATCCAAAGATACCACAGGCAATCGATCGGGCTCGCATCCCTAAGTAGTCGGGTCCTCTTGGAGTTCCTCCTCCAATCTTGGCGTAATCTCCTCTTCAAGCGGTATTGTGTTGAGGCAAGGGTGAGTACTTGGTACTCAGCAAGTCATGCACAGAATGCAAGCTAATATACTATATGCATGGCTTGGTACAAAGGAATAGCTTAAGGTATATTTGCGGTAAACATCATTTGACAAGTAATATAAGTAGATTCGAAAGCAGTAAAAACAAGTAAAGCATAAATAACTTTTCAAGAAGTTTAAATAACATTTTTCCCCATCCTAAACCATATTTCCATCATCTTCTTTGTTAAACCAACCCAACTTTGCAAATCCAAGTTATTTTCAGAAAATCTAACCCTTGATTTGTAATTCAGAGCATTGTCGATCACAGTGGACTCGGCTATTCAAATAGATTCTACACTCTGCAGAGGTTATGCACTTTACCCACAAGATACAATCCACTCACCACGTCAGCCGTGAATCGCCATACAAGAGTATGCGAATGAGCGATCATAACAAAGCCTTTCGGAAGCCTCAAACAACACAGGTGGTCCTCTCCAGACGTGCTCTACACCATCCCTTCCCTTAGCCAAGGCGAAGTATGGGACCAACACACCGTTAGATGGGTACTGGCCACGACCACGATACGCTCCCCCGTACAATCACACAAACGGTGTAACTGACACCCTGAGGCTCCACAAGTGAGTCCTTAGCGACTTATTCAACTAGGGCCGTCCCATTCCAGCCATGTGGTTGCAAGTATGACCCAGTTCAAAGGCTTGCAAGGTTAAGTCCTTAGAGTGACCAGGGCAAGACTACCCGAAAAACCAAATCAACACTCCCAATGCCACACTGGCCCACCTGATTACTCTTGCCACATGCCCCGGTCGAAATCTGTTTATCAAACCCCAGTTGATTACCATGCACCACGTGCCATCAACATCACATGATACTTTTCCAAAAACGGGTTCAATATATCATTAAGTCAATATTAAAATTTGATTGTCCAAAACCATGTCATGAGCACGTAGCAGGTCTAAGCAGTATACTACAACGATCTAAACCCATGTTGGCAATTTAATAATGTCCAACTAGTAAACCACAACTAGGGTGACAAAGGGTCATGGCACATACTTAAGTAATCAAGGTGTCATATAGCAAATTGGTATTTATCTAACCCCCAGGTTTAAACAAAGTATTTTTCTAATTGAACTAGCATGCAATAGTTTAAATCAAAATAGATTTCGAAATAGGATCAATATGGTCAAAGCACAACTTGCCTTCAAAAAGTACTTGCTCTTGGTCTTGAGTTGGATCCTGAGTCAACACTTCTCCCTCGAATCCTTCCGGCACTTCAACGTCTACTCGTAAAGCGTGCAAATAGCAAATACCCAATAAACAATAGGCAAAAACATCCCAAAACTCCAAATAAAATCCATAAACAGAGAGAACGTAATTTTCTGGATTTTTAGAAACTGGAATAAATCAAATTTGGAGTTAAAATGCAAAAGTTATGATTATTTAAAGTTTAAATAATCAATTAAATAATATTACAGAGAAAAACTTTAGTCCAAAAATTAAATAAAATTCATATTTAGGTAGATCTCAATTTTATACAAATTTAGAAATTTGAATCACTCAAATCGGAGTTGAAACGCAAAAGTTATAAGCGTTTGAAGTTTGAATCTAAATTTGAAATCATTATTCGAATTAATAAATCATTTTCTTTTTTCGGAAATTAATTATTGCGTCAGCATGGACACGTGGCAGCTCCCGATTGGCCTGCGACGTCGGCCGTCCATGGGCTCGGTCCACGCTCGGCTCGGGTCCACGGTGGACTCGGTCCACGGCCACGTGGATCGACATGTGGGCCTCTCGGGTGACGTCATCGGCCCGGCGTCGGCGAGGCTCACCACGCAGCGGCAGTGGGACCTTTGTGGCGTCATGGGTGACGTCGGCGCTTGGCTGGGTTAGCCAGCGACATGCGGGCCCTCGACACGGGCCGCGTGTCGGCGTCTACTGCCAGCGTGGGCCAGCGGCCCGACGCGTCGGTCCAACTTCCCGACACGTGGCGCAATCTCGCCCGTTGGTTTGAAAATCAACGGCGCGGATTGGATCCAGGGTTTAACACGTTGAAACTACTCGATGCTCGTGGGCGTTCGATCTAGATCGGACGGTCCAGATCTAATCCTATAATCGCCTTTGCTACGACGTGGCGATTGTGAACCGTTGGATCTTGATCCAGCGGTCCGAATCTAATCGGGTTTCTAGGGTTTGGGAAACACGTGAACTCACCGTTGCCGTCCGATCTGGATCCAACGGCACGGCTTCGAGGACGGCGATAGCACGCGGCGGCGCAGCTTGACCGGAGGCAGGGGCGGCGACCTTGCCGTCGGCGTTCGGCGCGCCCGGCGAAGTGAGGGTACTCGAACGCGTCTCGTCTTGGGGAATCCGGACCGGGCTTGATGACGGCGAGGACGACGGACGGCAGCAATATCGGCGTTTAATCGCGGCGAACAGACTTCCAACTCCGGCGAGCAATAACGGCGAGACGGTGGGGATCCTAGCGGCGCGAGCTAGGTTTCGAACCGGCGTGGGATGGCGATCCTCGGTATGCCGGGCATTAAATAGCCTCGGCGTCTGCGTAAAACGGAGACCTAGCTCTCCACGGCGGACACGCGGCGGAGTCCAGCTTCGGACTTCGGGCGAGACGATGAAATCGTGGCCGTCCACGTGGCACAACTAACGCCACGATCGCGCGGCGCGACGGTCCGGTCGGACACGGCTCGGAGTGCTGGTCGGACGGATCTCACCGTTGGATCTTGATCCAACGGTTGGGATTGATTAGGGTTAGGAGTGGGTTCGGTCGAGTCAAGCTGCTCGGGTCGGACTTCGAGTCCGACTTCGGTCGGATGAACGATACTTGACCCGAGTTGGATTTTCCAATAATTAATATTTAAAATAATTCCCGATGAATTCATTTAATTCATTAAAAATAGCAAAAGACTCAGAAAAATTCCAGAAAAATTCTGGAAAACATTTTGGATCATTTTGGACTCAAATAAAATATTTCCAACAAAAATTTATTTGCAAATTTAAATTCTTTAATTATTTCAAAATGGAATAAATTCAAATAAATTCCAAATAAATCCAAATAAATTCCAGAAAATTCCAAAAATTCACCAAAGTGCCAAATCACACATGAATTTAAGAAAAGCAAAATTTTGGGGTGTTACACTGCTGCATCAAGTTCCAATCCTTCGGTCAACGTCAATGGTAACACCAGTGAAGTTCGATCATCAACGTCGTGGTCGCTAATGAGCTCAACCAAAGAACCATCCGAAGTGATAACAGCATTTCTTCAGAATATGAATCAGTTCATGGTGACTCAGACTCAGCTCATGCAATTGATGATACAACAACTGAACAAGCCAGCCTCGGTGATCCCTACACCTATAACTCCTCAGCGTGCAGTTGGATGAGCTACTAAAGACCAAGACTCTGAAGTACTAGGTGATGGTGGCGCTAGCAATACCCCTCTGTAAACCTTCATCCGTGGAGATATGTCGATGCGCTATCGATGTGGTGAAAAAGGACATGTTGCTTATAGTTGTCCCCAACAGGCAAGGCTAAAGAAGATACCCACCGTAGTCACCGCAACAGATTGGACACCAATTCCGCAAGTGCCCTCGCAGAAAGGAGATTGATCGGGTTTGCAACCTTTGTGGCAGGGAAGGGCATTATGTGAAACAATGTCCCTTGGGAAAACAAAACGTCTTATCAAAACAAGCAATTCCAGTGGCAGAAGTCAGTGGGGAAGTACCTTCTAAGCTGCCCCAAGTATCGAAGATTCCTCCAGCTGGCAAAGGCAAAGCAGTCTCCCTGGAAGACAACTGTCATCAACCGGATTCTCGCAAAAGGAAGGGAGTAAGTCAGGAGCAGTATGTTGCCAGTAATTCTCGGCTTCGTGTGGACCAATTTCAACTTAACCAAGCCCAAGAAGCAGCCTTAATCAAGACCCCAGGACCAAAAGTGCAACCAGTGATGCAAGGACGCCAAGCATCTTCTTCCAATTCCAACCTTCCAGATGTTGTTCTTCTTCGGACTATAACCCCGGCAGCAGGTGGGAGGCGCAATCGGCAACTTCTGTCACAGGTTCTACGATATAGGACATCAGGTCTGCTCATGATCCCTGAAGATGAAGAAGAAGCAACTGAAACTTGATGTTAGCAATAAATGTTAGTAGATGGTACCTTCAGAAGTACCCTACCTCTTTTAAAGAATAAATAAAAGAGTTGTGTAATGATCAGTCTGTAAGGTGTAAGCGTCAGTATTGTTATCAATAAAGAGTTGGAAGAATTATAATTGTGGAAGTGGATTTTTGTTGATAGTTCTTGAAACATAATTATGTTTGGACACCAGTACGGGGATGTTTAAAGGATGGCCGAAGAGCCATAGTTCTCGTCCGAAACATGGAGAGGAATAAAAATGAATTTCACCGTTGAACCCCTTGGAACTAAGTCCGGATAGGATTTTTTCTAAGGGGGGTAGTGTGGACAGATCGACAAAAGTTGCACACTTTGTTTCATGCAAGATAACCCTATTTGGTGATGGACTTGTGGAACTTTGCGTGGCTAAAGCAGTGCATTTTCAGTGTGCGCCCAAGGAGATCGTGTCAGATCGAGGTTTTCGATTTCCCTCAAGGTTTTGTAGTAGTGGTATAAAGTTTTATGTCCAAATGGGAATTCCAGCGTTGCTTACCATTCCCCGACCGATGGCCAGACGGAAAGAGTCAATCAGATTGTAGAAGAGGTTGAGAGCGTGTGCGGTGACATGTCAAGGGTCGTGGGATCAGAATAACAACAGTCTCCGACGAAACTGAAGACGACACCTTGTGAAGCTCTGTATGCAAGACAAGACAGAATACCCTTGTATTGGAAAAGAGACCGATAATGGACAAATCAGTAGATCGGATAGTCTAAAAGAAGCCGCAGAGTAAGTCAGACAGATCCATGTAAATCAAGAGCGCTTCACAAGATAAACGAGCTATCTTGATAAGCGTAAATCGAGGAATCAAGTGTAGCGCATGCACGAGCATAAGAGGCTGTTTAAAAGTATGGAACCGTAAAGGGACTGTCATGTGCAGGGTATCCTGGTCAAGATTTTGGATGAAGCCGAGCGTTGGACGCGAGCCGAGTGATCAAATTCTGCAAGGTTGATGAAGTAACCATTACGAGAAGGAAGCTACAGGGAGCGTGAAGATCTTCGAGCAGAGTTTCCCGATCTCTTTCTTTCTCCGTGAATCTCGGGGACGAGATTCTTTCTAAGGGGGGTAGGTTTGTAACACCCTAGTTTTCGCTTTCTAGAGAAAAACCTAATTTAAATAAACTAAATTCAAAATTTGGAGTTTATTGGTGTTTATAATAACCTGGCATCCATTCCCCTTCGAAATCGGGAATTAATTCCCTCCCGGGCGAAAAATCGGAATTTCGATCTGCATTTGGTGCAGAAATTTCACCCCAGTCCAAAAATGCTCCAAAAGTCCCAAACCACTTTTAAAATGTTCCAAATATTCGAAATGATTTTAGGAACCTTTCCGGATTTTGGACCTCCGTTCCTATTTTATCTCGCGGCTTTTGTTTAATGCCTGCGATCCGCGCCCGAATATTCAATTCCACAAAAATCATCCAAATTCAACCAAACCAGTTCCATTGAGTCCCAAATAATCCAAAATGGTTCTAAGAATTTTTTCCGGAATTTTTAGACCATTTTTCCTAATTTTTCCCTAGGGCGTTTCATTTCCGTATTAGCCGGCCAACCGTGGAGTGCCACGTGGCGAACACTGTTCATC
This sequence comes from Rhipidocladum racemiflorum, assembly GCA_036346355.1. NCBI lineage: Eukaryota > Viridiplantae > Streptophyta > Magnoliopsida > Poales > Poaceae > Rhipidocladum > Rhipidocladum racemiflorum. The sequence continues at coordinate 71,434,459 of CM070577.1, forward strand.
TTCTTCATTGGTCGTGCAAGGAAAACAACAGAGAGCTCCAACCTTTGCATTCATGGCTAGGGCAAGCTTCCAACACCCATAACTCCTCCAATTTAACTCCAAAACGCGAACCGTCGGTTGCGTTGGATCCGCGCCGATGAGCTCTTCCAATTCCCCACCTCGGTGCGCCATCAAGCTCGCCGGAAACGGCCCCATTCAAGAGAAACCAAAATCCACTAAAATGGCTTTATCTCGGGCGTTACTACTCCAAACGGCGCACCACCACCTCCATCCTCTCCCTATAAGAACCCCGTCCGGTGGTATGCGTCTCCTTTAGCCTCTCCAACTCATTTGCCCGCTAGATCAAGAAAACCAACGCCGGGTCGCCATTTTTTTCGGTGTTCTTCAAGTTCATCCTCCTAGCATCCATTCCGGTGGGTTTTCTCAACTCCAATTGGTTCCTTGTGACCGTGATTGAGTGTAGAGTCTAACCCAACAATCAATTTTAGGATCCCTCAAGGATTGGCGACGAATTTCGGATTTTTGTCGCTTTGGCCGAACCGTCGTTCATCGCGAAATTCATCGTCTCCGGTGAGAATCAATCCTTTTCCTTCCTCCTAGATGTAGCTAAGGATGTTATCTAGAGGTTCTAGGCTTTTGTTTGATCCAAATCCGTGCGAAAATGGGGTAAAAATCCGAATTTTTGGAAGAAAAGGGGGCTCTGTAGTTTGGTTCAGTTCTGGAACAATTCATTCTCGTAAGTTACTGTAGCAAATAGTAACTTTTCTATTTTCCTTGATTTTTCATCATTTTCCAACTTCGAACGCTTATAACTTTTGCGTCCGAACTCCGATTGACTCCGTTCAAGTTTCTAAATTCATCTAAAATCAAGATCTACCTGCCAGTACTAATTTTGTAATTTTTGGATTTTATTTATTTTCTTTTATTTATTTGTTGCCTCGTTTTGCGCGTAGTCGACGCTCACGAAGTTCGCCGACCCGCCGCCGGACTTCAGAGAGTTCAACCTTCTCGCTGTGACGAGGCAAGTCTCCTTGACGCATATCTGAACCTATGCTTTATAAATGTTTTACCTGCTTTTACAAAGCGCATTGCTAATTACATAAAATGGTGATGTCAAAACGTTAAGTGGTTAGTTATACGATTGTTTATACCTCCTTGAGATTTGTTATCACGACCCTTTGTCGACCTAGAACAGGGATCCACCATAATAAATATTTTTAATAAAATACATTTTGATGGGGAAAATGACTATTTAGCAGATAGTTTGAATAGAGTTAATCGGGGACAATGTAATTGGGAGACGGATGGATATTAGTGATAATGTGAGGATTGTTATTATGAAATTGATTTATGGTGGTGATCATTTAAATGTAGAGGAGTTGGATTGTGATAGTAGTTAACAATATAATGAGTATGGATTGGGGTGGAATGCAAATTGGAGATAGATGAATATTAGAGTTGATATGGGGCTTGTAATCATAACATTGATCTATGAATGGTAGTTCATGTATTTTGGTGGATTGGGAGGATGTTGGAAGATGTATAATGTCAGGGATAATAGTCGGGGAGAGTAAATGAATGTTATTGAGAGTCATATGTATAGATCAAATAGAACAAGTGGTAAGTTATATTTCGGTGGATTTTAACTAGAATGCTATGTGATAATCATTTAGGGAGATTGTGATCAGTTCAGGATGTTTGGGGGTTTAGTGAATAATATTATGGCGTATTTTGGTGGATTAAAATAGATGATTTAAGGGTGATAGTGTGAAGGATTAAATATAGGGTGTTATGACGTATTATCGGTGGATTGTATTCGAAATGATTAGAGATGAATTTGTGAAATATTCTTTGTGGATGATACGACGATCGCTATAAGAATGATGGTCAATTCATTAATACAAGTCATAGTTCAAGGGAAATAGACACACCTAATTGGGGTTTAATATGATTTTGAGAGTTAGGATATTACCATGATATACTTATTACTTGATGGACACTAGATTGAATCGGATTATTCATAGGATTGTACCATTAGGGCAATTTAATGATTATTGGAGATCACAGGATGGAATATAAGGATTGTCATCAAAACACTGAGCTTTGTATTTTATAAAATAAACTATTGGTGGAATAGAATAGTTCGGTAGAAATGCTTAGCCTCGCAATCGGTCAATGTACACCTATGGGTGGGAATTTCAACTATATCTTGAAAACCTGGTGTTGAAAGTTATAGGCAAGGAGTATTGCCGTTGGTTTACAAAATAAAAATAAAATGAAAAATGATTTCGACCTGGGCGGCATGGAATGTCGGGTGGAAGCGGACCAAGCCTTGGTTCTTTTGTGCAAGTACCGCCCCAAGTCAATTAAGGACCGACGCTTATGACTGTCTCCATTCTAAGCATTACCGTACAACCACATGTCAAAGTGGGCACGACCTGGCTAACTAATTTGTAGAAACCTGACTTAGACTCACCATTCGGTTGTTGTGTGAGAGCCGGAAAGAGGCATTGTTGTTGTTGTTGTTGTTGTTGTTTTTCTCACATGGCGCAAGAGGGGGCTTCTGTACTGGGTGGACATAACCCTAACAGCGGTGAAACCTCGGGGTGAGTCGGAGTTAGGCGTATACATTGTAAAGGCCTTGTCATGATATCCCTGCCGGCACACCTAAGGAAGTGTGTTAATCGCGTGGCATCAAGGGAATATCATGTCTTGTGGGTAAAGTTGTACACCTCTGCAGAGTTAAAACTATTCGAATAGCCGTGCCTACGGTCAAAGGCAAAGCTTGCTGAATGCTTTCATCTTGGTAGACTTTGGGTTTTGATTTCAAACTAAACAATGTTTTGTTTTGGGATCCGGAGCGGTTAGAACTCTCGGGTGTGCAAGCGGTCAAAGCCAGGTAGGTGGAAAGAACTCGATTTTGTGAACCATGGCGGACATAGCCATGTGATTGGATTGAACCACGATTTTGTTGAGATGTGGCGGATAGAGCACAGTATATTAGTGAGTGGTGGTTAGAACCTTCACTACAATATTACATAATTCAATTATTAAAAGAATTGCTCAAATGTGCTTTGTGAAAATTATTATCAAGTATGTTTTGTGGAAACTTGGCTTTATGCAAAAGAACCATATTAAGCCATCCTTGGATAGCCTACATTGTGCATAATTTCCCAGACTTGCTGAGTACTTTATGTACTCACGTGCTACATTTTAATCCTCTCTCAGAAGTGAAAGAAGCTGTTCAAGATTTCCATCGACTAGGGTGCGTTCTCCACTCGATTGCCTGTGGGCATTTTGATGGAGTCGCATTGGCGTTTTAGTCTTCATTGCGATGTTCAAGTCGTTCAGCCTGTTCAGGCCGTAATGGTAAATCTTGACCATAAGGTCTTTGCTTTTATTTGGTATTATTCTTATTTAATTATTTGTATTCGTGATATGGTTGTTGATTCATCACTTTTGACTGTGTGTACTAGCTACTGATCTGGGACTAGTACAGAAATACACAGAGGACTCCGGATAGCCGATCCGGGGGCCTACAATTAAATAGTTGGACATTACTAAATTGCCAACATGGGAATTTAGATCGTTGTAGTATATTGCTTAGACCTGCTACGTGCTCATGACATGATTTTGGATAATCAAATGTTAATATTGACTTAATGACATATTGAACCTGTTTTGGAAAGGTATCATGTGTTGCGATGTTGATGGCACGTGGTGAATGGTAATCAACTGGGGTTTGATAAATAGCTTTCGACCGGGGCATGTGGCAAGAATGATCGGGTGGGCCAGTTGTGGCACCGGGAACGTTGTTTTGGCTCTTCGGGTAGTCTTGCCCTGGTCACCCTAAGGACTTAACCTTGCGAGCCTTTGAACTGAGTCAAACGTGCAACCACATGTCTGTAATGGGACGGACCTAGTTGATTAAGTTGCTAATAACGTACCTGTGGGACCTCAGGATGTCAACTATACCCTTTGTGTAGTTGTATGGGGGAGCGTACCAGGGCTGCGGCCAGGTACCCATCTAACGGTGGATTGGCCTAAACTTCGCCTTCGCTAAGGGAAGGGTTAGTGTGCAACACCGGAGAGGACCACTTGTGCTGTTAGAAGTTTCTGAAAGACTCTGTTACGGACACTCGCCTTTGTGGTGTTTGACTGTATCTTGTGGGTAAAGTGCATAACCTCTGCAGAGTGTAAAATCTATTCGAATAGCCGTGTCCGCGGTATTGGACATCGCTCGGGAATTACAGTCAAGGGTTAGACTTTCTTGAAAATAACTTGGACTTGAAAGGTTGGGTTTGGTTTATTAATGATGTTGATGGAAATGTGGATTAGGAATGGAAAAGATGTTTATTTAATTCCTGGAAAAGTTATTGATGTTATACTTGTTTCTACTGCTTTCGAATCTACTATTGCTACTTGTCAAATCTTTGCATCGCAATTACGCCCTAAGCTATTCCTTTGTACTAAGCCATGCATGTAGTATATTAGCTTGCATTCTGTGCATGACTTGCTGAGTACCAAGTACTCACCCTTGCCGCAATACAACACCAGTTGAAGAAGAGTCTACACCAGCTTTGGAGGAGGAGCTCCAAGAGGAACCGTCTAACTAGGGAGCGAGCCGGTCGGTTGCTGTGGTATCTTGGATGGCGCCACGGTTATCTTATTTTTATTTCTTTGTTATTTCTCTTTTATTAAGTTTCGCCCTGCGAGGCGTATATTTGTAACTTGACCTTAAGGTTAAGCAACCAGTTTGATTATCTAATTAAAGTACTTTATTAGTATCGAGTGGTATGATTGTGATATTTATCATTGTTGAGACTGTGTTCACTAGCGCGTTCCTGGACTAGTACTGAATACACAAAGGGTCCGGATTTGCAAATTCGCATCCCGACATGGGGGTACCCATGGTATGTGTACTCGTTAGTAGCCCCCGAGCCCCCGTTCGGGTCGGAGAGCCGATCGGGGGTTTGGTGAGGTCGACACGACGTCGGGGTCGATCGACAAGATCCGGTCGGGGCAGCCTGCCGGGAACTGCCTCGTCCGGAGAGACGGGGTGCGCGCGAGCGCACCCGGTGGGTGTAGCCCCCGAGCCCCCGAGCGGGTCGGAGAGCCGGTCGGGGGGTTAACCCAGTCGACGGTGACCCACCGTCCGGGAGGTCGGCGGGGTTTGGTCGGCGCAGCCTGCCTGTCAGCTGTGTCCGCCGAAGAGCCGGGTGCGCGCGAGCGCACCCGGTGGGTGTAGCCCCCGAGCCCCCGAGCGGGTCGGAGGTTTACTCGGTCGAAGGTGGCCCACCGACCGGGAGGTCGGCGGTGTTCGGTCGGCGCAGCTTGCCTGTTAGTTGTGTCGACCGAAGGGCCTGCAGTCTTGGCGCACCGGTGGAGTGTAGTCCCCGAGCGGGTGAGAGCGGTCGGGGTTAACCTGGGCCGAGAAAGCCCGCCGACCGGGAGGTCGGCGGTGTTCGGTCGGCGCAGCTTGCCTATTAGCTGTGTCGGCAGAAGGGCCCGGGTGCGCGCGAGATCACCCAGTGGGTGTAGCCCCTGAGCCCCTGAGCGGGTCGGAGAGCCGGTCGGGGGGTTAACCCAGTCGAGGCGTTTGTTTGTGTTATAGCTGGTCAGACTCTGGTCGGCCACGGTCGTGGGACCTAGAGTCGGGTGAGCGAACGCGTGTTTACCTACGTCGGTTTGAACGCCGTGCTCATGCGAGCTACTAATGGGCAATCCGAGTGGAACCTTGGTGATCTCCCTCGGGGGGTATCGTCTCCAAGCGGACGTAAATCCCAGCGCGGGCGTCCGGCCCACAGTGGGGCGTCCCATGAGAACCTTTCCTTACTCGATCCCGTATCGGGCTACCGGGTCGTCCGCCGACCCAGAGCGCGGCTGGCCACCACTCATCGATGAGTTCCGCGGGAGAGTGTGAGGTATGGTCTCGGATGCAAGCCAGGATGATTGGGTCATCCGCCGACCCAACTGGAGGCCCTCTGGGAGCTCACCCTGGTTCGCCCCTCACTCTGTTTTACGTCTTTGGCGGCTTGGCCTGGGCCGATCGACTTGGCCTTCAGAACCCTCAAGACGGTGTCGGGCCTCGGTGCGAGCAAGGCGATCTGCTACCCCAGGCCGGCGGCCCAATGGGCCGTTCATACCTTTTTTCGGGCGCCAGGGTCTGCTACGCCGGCGAAGTCCGCTGGTGCGTGGCGTGGCGCGACGCGACGCGGTTGTCCTGTCAGAACATTTAATGCTCAGTGGAAATTAAAAGGCTGCGGTACGTTACCGACGGCAGTGGCAGAGATGTCAGTCGAAACGGTTAGGAAACGCGTCGGTTCGTGCGAAGAGGCGCCGGTTCATGCGAAGGGGCGCCCGTTCCCGCCCGGTGTTTATAAAAGCGGGCGAGGGAGGCGCGAGGAGGGGCGCATTCACTCTCGCTTCCTGCAAAAGAGAGGAAACAGAAGAGAGCTTTTTGCCTCCACGCCTCCCGCCTCGCTTCCTCGCCTCTCGCCTTGCTTCCTCATCGGTTTCACCGATGTCGTGGCTTCCGTGCTCGGCGGCGCCCGGGCGTATCCTCGGTCTGGAGAGGAAGGGGTTCCTTCCGCCGCGGGATGAGTCGCAGTGGAGGGTGTCGGTGGGGGTGTGAAATCATTGGCTTAGAATTGAATTTGCAAAATGTGTTTGTTCATGTGATTTGACAATTTGACAAGAAACAGTAAGTTTCGCTTTTGCACCGGACCAAACTTAAAGAAAACAGTAAGTTTCCCATCTACGACGGACCAAATTTGTTGGTCTATCGTAAATATGCTTTGGCAACCTCATTTTCCCATGTACGACGGACCAAGTTTTTGGGTCTATCGTGCACATGTTTTTGAGCTCTTGTGCCAAACTCAATTTTCCAGAAAATAGCAGTCAGCGCATGTACGACGGACCAAGTTTTTGGGTCTGTCGTGGACGTGCTTTTGAGATCATGAGCCGGACTCAATTTTCCAAGAAACCAGTAAGTTTTGCATGTATGTCGGACCAATTTCTTTGGTCAGTCGTGAACGGCTTTTTGAGGATTGTTTTCGCATGTACGACGGACTGATTTCTTTAGTCTGTCGTAAACGTGTTTTCGCCGGAATGATTTCTTCTTGGAACAGAGACTTTCACGTGTACAACGGACCGATTTTGTTGGTCCGTCGTGAATGGTTTTTTGAGTGACTTTTTCATGTGTACGCCGGACCGATTTTGTTGGTCCGTCGTGAATGCGTTTTTGCTCGATTAGGGTTTTGAGCAAAATTGGAATTGTGTTTGATTTGTTTTTGAGATTATGAAGTTTGTGAGAATTTCATGATGCTTGAAGTGGACTTTATGCAATGCTCGTGTGAGTATTTGCATGGATTGATGTGAGTCAAGTCGTGGACTTGTGCTCGGAATTGTTTTGTGGTTTGTTCATGTGCAGGTATTGCTCGAAGACGAACGTGGTCGATGACGGAACCGGAACTAGGTTCATGGAGGAGCTGAGGTTCGGGATTAGGTTCAGGGAGGAACTGAGGTCTTGGTGGTCAAGGATGTCATGCGGGACGTTCGGGCTAAGAGAATGGTGCACATGAAGAATGGTTAGTCACGTGACAATGGCAGGAGGTCATTCGCGTGCAATGTGTTAGTCACGTGAGTATGGCAGGTGGCCATACGCGTGCAAAGTGTTAGTCACGTGAGTATGGTAGGGTTGCCATACGCGTGCAAGAGTTGTACTCGGCCAGGTTGGGCCAAGAGGAGTTGTATACATACTCCTTCTAGATTAGGAATTGTATTCAGAACTCCTTGTGTTTTGCTCCTTTAAATAGGAGGGGTGTCTCCTGTTGAAGGGCATCAAGCAGAGCTGAGCGCATTGAGAGCTTGAGCTCAGTTTTTAGGGTTTGTACTCTTTCGATGAGAGTACTTTAGACAAAAGAAATAAAGATCAATTCTTCCAGATCCTTGCGTGCTACAGTAACCGTGTTGCTACAGTGTCTCTGTTTTGGTTTTTGGTTGCATGCTTGTTCTGGTTCTAGATTTGTTTTTGTTCTTTAAGGTTCATCTTGATTTTATCCATCAAAACCTTTCTAGAGAATTGATTTAGGGTTTCTCTAAGTTTAGTTAATTAAACTTTTGTTGTTCTTGTTTAATCTTGAAGTTTTGGTTAGATTAATTCTCGTCATCTTCTGTCACAGCAAGCTTGCGAGGTTCATAACTTTTGATCCGTAAGTCCGATCGAGCTTATTCTTTTTGGGTTCGATGCGTGTTAGAATCTAGTTTCTTGTGTCCAAATTTCAGATCGATCCGACGGTTGGATCTCCGGGAATTCGCGTTTTACCGAACCTCTATTATTCTGTTTTTGTCAAAAACGAGGCAATTATTTGGTTCTGTTTTGGGGTGAACTTTTAATAGATCAAGAATTTGGTTTTAGCTTCCGCACAATCATTCACCCCCCCTCTGATTGCTATATTCGTATACTTCGATCCTACAAGTGGTATCAGAGCAAGGTTTTTCTAATCTATCTTAACCGGTGATTAGATTAATGGATTGTTATTCGACAAAACCATGTGTGTTCGATGGTGTTGATTTTCAGTTTTGGAAGGCCAAGATGGAGGCGTTCATCTAAGCACAAGGCTTCATAATTTGGGAGAAGGTCTACAAGCCATATGAAGTCCCTGCAAATGACAACGTCAATGACACCAATCGCACACATGTTGAAGCAAACAGCAAGGCGCGCAACTTGATCATCCAAGGTTTGGGACGCAGCGACTTTGACCGTGTGATCCATCTCAAATCCGCATATGAGGTATGGAAATCTCTTTGTGATTACCATGAGGGTTCTAACACTATTAAAGAGGTTCGTCAAGATCTTTACAAAAAAGAATACATGCGATTTGAGATGAAACCCGGTGAGTCGCTAGATGACTTCTTTGCACGTTTCAATAAAATTCTTAGTAATCTTCGTGCTGTTGGAGTTAGCTTTGATGATGCTGCTAATGCTAGACAATTGCTTAGTGCTTTAGACATGTCTATTTGGGAGATGAAAGTTACATCCATTAGAGAATCTACTGTCATGAGTACATTTACATTAGATGTTTTGTATTCTAAGTTGAAAACTCATGAGTTGGATGTTTTTGCCAGAAAGGGTAATGTTAAATCAATTGCTTTGATCTCTAACCCTAACATGTCAAATGCAAATTCTTCTTCTAGTTTTGCCCTGTCCTCCGTGTCTTCTTTAACAGATGAGCAAATTGAAGAATTTCCTGAAGAAGACTTGGCATTACTTTCTTCTCGTTTTAACAAAGCCTTGCAGAATGTGAGAATGAGAAAAAGAGGTGGTCCTCCAAGGTGTTACGAGTGTGGTGATCTCAACCACATGAGATCAAATTGTCCAAAGCTTGCAGGTAAAACATCAAAGGAGGAGAAGGACAACGACAGAAGATATGAGAAGAAAAGGTTCTCTTCAAACGACAGGAAAAAGAAGAGCTTCATCAACCGCAAAGTGGTTCATCGAGTTCTTTCCGCTCTTGAACAAGTCAATTTGAGCGATGTGGACTCGGAGAGCAGCGAGGACGATGCAACTCCAAGCAAACATGACTTGACAGGGTTGTGTCTCATGGCAAGCAGCAAGGATAGCTTCACCAAGGACGATCAAGACAGCGACTTCAATGAGGTAGATCCTTCTTATGATGAATTAGCTATTGCTGTTGCTCGTCTTGGAAAATTACTTGACAAACGTGATAGAAAAATTAAGAAACATGATATTCTTGTGGAATCATTGAATGCTGAAATTGCTAGACTTAAGACATTGATTCCTGATGATGATACTTGTAAATCATGTGACTTAATTTACAATGAGCTCACCTTGCTTAGGAAAGAACACGCTCTTACATTTGCATCTAAATGAGAAAAATGAGAAACATGTTAAACATGCTAGCTGTTCCAATCGATGATTTGCATGGTTCAACTTCTTGTTCTAAATGCTCAACTCTTGAATTAAAATTGAAAGATGCAAATGCTAGGGTTTCTCAATTGGTGATAATCTGCTTACTCATGAGGTTCTTTCATGCTCTACTTGTCGTAAACAAAAGGGAAGGTCGATATTCCTTGCAATAATTGTTTAACTCTTGCTAAGAAAGTTGATTACTTGCAAAATTCTTTGGAACGTTTCGCTAATGGCAAGAAAAAGTTGAACATGATTTTGGATCAATCTAAGGTTAGCACAAACAAGAGAGGTTTAGGTTTTGATCCTTATGCCACATATGAAACTAAACCTCAGATCGTTGTTCGTGCTCCTTGCAAAATTGAGTTATCTAATGAGCCTAAGAAAATTGCTTTTCAATCACTTTGGTTTTTTATCTTCTACTATGATGAATGCAAAATGTGCTTTTCTTGTTAAAGCTAAACATCATGTCAAGTACACTTGCACTCATTGTGGTAGAGATGGACACTTAGTAGATTTTTGCTTTAGACTAGCCAAACAGCAAAAGAAGGAAAGAACTGAGGCTAGGTCAAATTTCAGCAAAGCACATTTTTATGCGCCTAGAGTGATGAAAACACCTTCTGTTCCTAGAAACATGGGAAAAGGCAAATCTGATTTTGTGCATAAAAATTATCGTGTTGTACCTACTGTTGTGCGTCGTGTGTCTCAAGATCTTTGGATTCCCAAAAATCTCATTCCTAACCCCAGTACTGAGACCTCGACATGTTTTGTTGCTATGTAGGCTTCTCGCGCGAGGAAGGAGAACATATGGCTAGTAGATTCCGGATGCTCACGCCACATGTCCGATGATAACAATTGTGCAGGTACAGGTGCATATGTTCAGGGGGAGAGTATCTTTGTTGATGAAGATGATGATGATATTGTTGAGGATGAGATAATTGGAGTTTGCTGTGTGCTTGTATGCTCGTTTTCAAGCTTCCCCGCATGCTTCACATCGACAAGCTATCAAGAGGATTTTAAGGTATCTCCGTGGTACTCAAGATTTTGGCATTTGACTTTCTGCTTCCTCATGCATTAGTTTAAGAGCTTTCTCTGATGCTGAATTTGGAGGATGTAGAATTGATAGAAAAAGTACATCTGGTTCATGCCACTTCTTGAGTAATTCTCTTTCTTGAACACATTGACATCAGATTTCACTTTCTTAGAGATCATGTTGAAAAAGGCAACATTGTGCTTCATCATGTGGATACTGAACATCAATTGGCAGACATTTTCACAAAACCTTTGTCTTCTTCTCGTTTTGCTTTTATTCGGGGAGAACTTGGGATTGTTCATCCAATGGGTTTGTTTTGAGGGAGAGTTTCCTTGCCAAGTTCTTTCACTTGATAAGCTCACTTTATCATATTTCTTTATATGTTATGTAATTGAGCTAATATATGATAATATAATTGTCTCACTTGAACTAAAAATGACATTGTGGAATTCCATGGACTGATTGCCTATAGCTAAATACTCTGTGATATCTCACTCTTCTAGGCTTGATATTGAATCCTCTTGACAAATTTGGGCTATGAAGCAAGTGTGGTTTCAACTTTACTCTTTCATAAGACCTTTTAATCACTTTTGCATGTTTATAATCAAAGAAAAATGAAAAGAAAAGGGAATCAATAAAAAGGGTTGTTAAAAGCAAAAGCCTCAAGTTATGAGCTTCAGGAATGCTTTCCCTAAAAGATAAGATGTATGCTTCAAGCATGCCATTCCCTCAAAAGACAAGATGTATGCTTCAAGCATGCCACTCCAAGGAAATAAAAGAAGTATGCTTCAAGCATGCCACATGCGCATCTTGTTTAAAGATTAAATTGGTCCACTAGATTGGAGTTGAAACTACTTGCTCGCCCTGATTTGTTATTTGCTTCAACTTTGAGCCTTTGTTTTTCTACTAAAGGTTTTGCTTAGTACTTGGCTATAGTTGACTGAATTGAGGTTGAGATGCATGTCATTCCCTAACTTGTTAAAATCACATGAAGATCATGTATTTTGCATATTATGTGATATATAAGGTTATATGATCGAATGAGCTCATCTTTTCCTATCTTGGCACTCCCTTGTCTCCCTTTGTGAAATCATTGTTTCAGAAAAATTTTGAACATGTTCTCTCTTTTGTACTCTTGATGAATCCATTGTCAAAGGGGGAGAAATTTGGGAATCATTGAAAAGTAGAAGAAAAAGGGGGAGTTGTTAGAGTTTGAGAATTTTGGAAGAAGTTTGGAGAATTTTGAAATTTTTTGGGCACATTGCACATTCACACACATTTTCCTTCTTAGGGGGAGTTTTGTTTTGCTTTTTGGTCAAAGGGGGAATTCTGTGTTTTCTTACTTTGGTCTTTGATCCTTTGGATTTCAAAATCTTTTGTAAAGTGAATGCCAAATGTTCAATTCTAAGTGGTGTTGCCAATGTTTTCATCAAGGGGGAGATTGTGAAATCATGTGCTGAAAAATTGGCTTAGAATTGAATTTGCAAAATGTGTTTGTTCATGTGATTTGACAATTTGACAAGAAACAGTAAGTTTCGCTTTTGCGCCGGACCAAACTTAAAGAAAACAGTAAGTTTCCCATCTACGACGGACCAAATTTGTTGGTCTGTCGTAAACATGCTTTGGCAACCTCATTTTCCCATGTACGACGGACCAAGTTTTTGGGTCTGTCGTGCACATGTTTTTGAGCTCTTGTGCCAAACTCAATTTTCCAGAAAATAGCAGTCAGCGCATGTACGACGGACCAAGTTTTTGGGTCTGTCGTGGACGTGCTTTTGAGATCATGAGCCGGACTCAATTTTCCAAGAAACCAGTAAGTTTTGCATGTACGTCGGACCAATTTCTTTGGTCAGTCGTGAACGGCTTTTTGAGGATTGTTTTCGCATGTACGACGGACTGATTTCTTTAGTCTGTCGTAAACGTGTTTTCGCCGAAATGATTTCTTCTTGGAACAGAGACTTTCACGTGTACAACGGACCGATTTTGTTGGTCCGTCGTGAATGGTTTTTTGAGTGACTTTTTCATGTGTACGCCGGACCGATTTTGTTGGTCCGTCGTGAATGCGTTTTTTGCTCGATTAGGGTTTTGAGCAAAATTGGAATTGTGTTTGATTTGTTTTTGAGATTATGAAATTTGTGAGAATTTCATGATGCTTGAAGTGGACTTTATGCAATGCTCGTGTGAGTATTTGCATGGATTGATGTGAGTTAAGTCGTGGACTTGTGCTCGGAATTGTTTTGTAGTTTGTTCATGTGCAGGTATTGCTCGAAGACGAACGTGGTCGATGACGGGACCGGAACTAGGTTCATGGAGGAGCTGAGGTTCGGGACTAGGTTCAGGGAGGAACTGAGGTCTTGGTGGTTAAGGATGTCATGCGGGACGTTCGGGCTAAGAGAATGGTGCACATGAAGAATGGTTAGTCATGTGAGAATGGCAGGAGGTCATTCGCGTGCAAAGTGTTAGTCACGTGAGTATGGCAGGTGGCCATACGCGTGCAAAAGTGTTAGTCACGTGAGTATGGTAGGGTTGCCATACACGTGCAAGAGTTGTACTCGGCCAGGTTGGGCCAAGAGGAGTTGTATACATACTCCTTCTAGATTAGGAATTGTATTCAGAACTCCTTGTGTTTTGCTCCTTTAAATAGGAGGGGTGTCTCCTGTTGAAGGGCATCAAACAGAGCTGAGCGCATTGAGAGCTTGAGCTCAGTTTTTAGGGTTTGTACTCTTTTGATGAGAGTACTTTAGACAAAAGAAATAAAGATCAATTCTTCCAGATCCTTGCGTGCTAAGAATCGCGTTGCTACAGTGTCTCTGTTTTGGTTTTTGGTTGCATGCTTGTTCTGGTTCTAGATTGGTTTTTGTTCTTTGAGGTTCATCTTGATTTGATCCATCAAAACCTTTCTAGAGAATTGATTTAGGGTTTCTCTAAGTTTAGTTAATTAAACTTTTGTCGTTCTTGTTTAATCTTGAAGTTTTGGTTAGATTAATTCTCGTCATCTTCTGTCATAGCAAGCTTGCGAGGTTCATCACTTTTGATCCGTAAGTCCGATCGAGTTGATTCTTATTGGGTTTGATGCGTGTTAGAATCTAGTTTCTTGTGTCCAAATTTCAGATCGATCCGACGGTTGGATCTCCGGGTATTCGCGTTTTACCGAACCTCTGTCATTCTGTTTTTGTCAAAAACGAGGAAATTATTTGGTTCTGTTTTGGGGTGAACTTTTAATAGATCAAGAATTTGGTTTTAGCTTCCGCACAATCATTCACCCCCCTCTGATTGCTATATTCGTATACTTCGATCCTATAGGGGGCTACGGCCCCTGCGCCGGGCGACGGAGAGATCGTCGCGCTCGCCTCCTTCTACGAGCGCGGGTTCGGGCTCCCCCTCCACCCGTTCGTCCGCGGGCTGCTGCACTTCTACCGGGGGGAAGTGCACCACTTGAACCCGAACGGCGTCCTCCACATCGCGATCTTCATCATGCTGTGTGAGGCCTTCTTGGGGATCGAACCCCACTTGGGGCTCTGGAGGCACTTCTTGGCGCTGCTGCCGTCGGATGTGGCCGCTCCCCTCGGCGACCTCGCAATCCAACTGCGTGGCGGCCGCAAGGTAGGCTATATCGACGTGAAGCTGCCGTCGTTGAACCGGGGGGTGGCACAACGAATGGTACTATGTCCAGAACCCGGGTAACAGCACCCCGGCCTTCACCGGCAAACTGCCTGAGCCGGGCCCCCACTCGGGGTGGGGTCCCGACGCGAAAGACAAGAAGAAGGTGAAGATAATCAACGAGCAGATCAGGGACCTGAAGGCGCGAGGCCAGACGGGCGACGTCATCGTTCGCGCGTTCATGGAGAGGCGCGTTCAGCCCTTCAGGGATAGGGTGCACCCCCATGTTCAGGTACACCGGGACGTCCGACCCCATGAGGTCGTCCGAGGCGGAGCTCCCAGCGTCGGAGCTTTTTGCCCTCGTATCAGCGGTCGTCCGCGTGGGCGACATCGAGGCGGCGGGCGGGGTCCCCGCGCCGTTCTCGGAGCAGAACCCGCCGAACCTGGTAGGTCGGACGGCTCCTACCTTTCTGACTTTTTCCCCTTGTTCTTCCCTCCGCTGATCCGAGTGTACTTTGGCAGGGGCCCGACGGCATGACCTCCCGGGCCTTCTTGCCGAGAGAAAAAGGAGGCGAGAGCCACGGCACGCGCCATCGCGGACGAACACGATGCCGCTCGCCGGGCGCGGAAGGAGGAGAGGAAGAAGGCCGCTGCGGCGTGGAAGAAAGAGGAGCGCGCGGCCCGGGCCGCGCGAGGCGAGGAGGTCTCCAACACGACCTTGAGTGATGGCGACGAGGAGCCGACCTCGAGCGAGAGTAGTGAGAGCACCGGGGGTGGCTCGGGCGGCTCTGACGAGGGTTCCGACCAATAGGTCGGCTCCCCCGAGCCTCAAGAGGACGCTCCGAGCTCACGGTTCCTCCTGAGGAGACGGAGAGCCCCTACGCCCCTACGCGGGGGTCCGGCGAAGAGGGCGCGTCGGCCGGCGCGCGTCCGCTCGAGCGGTAAGTGACTCGTCTGTCTTCCGTCGCGTCCCCCGCCCGAGTCACTCTATGTTGCTCCTGACTGGTTGCCGCGTGCAGGGGCTATTCGAGCACGGGGGTGATGCTGAGCCCGACCTCTGGAGCGAGAGGTCCTGTTTCTCCGCCCCCGCCAGCGAGGGCCGCGTTGATGGTCGCCCGGCGCGGGGGCCCGGTGGGTGCCGCCTCCGCGGCGGGGCCGGTGGAAGGGGAGGTGGTGCCGCCGACGGGGCGCCCTCTGGTCCCGACGGCCATCGAGACGCCGGTCGAGGGGGGCCCGCTAGGTCTGCTGCCCTTCACGACACTGGTCGAGGGGATCGAGGAGGTCCTCCCACCCCCACCGCCGGGGGAACCGTCGGTCGGTGCGAGCCGACCGTCGCAAGAGACCCTGCAAGGGATCCTTAGGGACGCTCCGGGCGGAGCGGCCCGGGTGACGATCGAGGTCGGATCGGACTCTCCGGGTCGGTCTCCGGAAGGGTAGGCCGCCGGGATAGCGCAGCCGGAGCTCACCGTGGAGTCCATCCCTGTGCTGACCTGGCCGGGCAGCGGCCCGTCCAGAGAGCCGTTGCTCGTCTTGGACGATGCGGCAGAGTACCGCGACTGGTCGGCTCTGGAGGAGAGTGAGAGGAAGATCGAGAGTGAGATCGGCCAGATCCGCAAGGATCTTCTCCTTGCTCTCGAATCCTCCTCCAGGGCGATGGATATTATCATCGGGGAAGCCCGCCCGGCCGGGTTGGTAAGGTCAAGAAAACCTTTCTCTTGCAATTTTTTGAACGGAGTTGCGGTTGACCGGGCAGGTGGTTTCTTGCAGTGTCTGCAGGCTCGGGCGTCGGAGAAGTCAGGCTTCCTCCGATGTATGCACGGTCGGAGGGAGACCGCCGAAGAGGAGCGCGACCGCTTCGGGGCGATGTTGCGCGACGCTCGTGGAGCACTTGCCGCCGAGCAGGAGAAGGCCACCGTCGCCAGTCAGAGGCTGGAGGAAGTCGCGGGGTCGCTGCAGGAGGCTCAGCATCTGGCATAGTCTTTGAACGGTGAGGTGGCTGAAGTCAGGTCTTCCCTGGCGGAGGCTGAGAAAGCCAGGGCCTTGGCGGTTAGCGCGGAGGAGTCTGCTCGTTCGGAGGCCGCCCTCTTTCGGGATGAACTTGACTCGGCCCAGAGGGAGGCCGACCAACTTCGTGTCGAGCGAGACTCCGCCTGTAAGGAGCTCGCATCGGTGCTAGTGCTTGCCGAAAGCACAGCGTCCGACCGGGAGGCACGCGCCAAGGCCGAAGAGGACCTCCGCGCCCTGACGGCCTCTGCGGCTGGTGAGTAATCCGACCTCTTAGTGGTCATTGCAATAGACGTCTTCTGACTCGGTTTTGCCCTTGTAGAGCTGCAGAGGAATCTTGGCGACGCCATGGAGTCGCGAAGGTTGGTGGCGGAGGAGCAAGATGCGGCGGTCACATCGCGGGATGTGGCCCTGTCGGCTCAGCAGATAGCGGAGAGGGACGCGGCCGATGCGATAGCCGAGCTGACGACCCTTCGGAGGGTCGGCCAGGCTGTCTGCGACCGGTTGCTGGGGCTTACCCGAGCTCCCTTTCCGTCCTGCTGGAGGGGGTTCCGGAGCACGTCGAAGCTTCGGTGCGGGAGGCGGCGACACTTGGCGCTTCCTCGGCACTGGTCAATGCCATCTCCTACTACGATGGCATCGACCTCGAGACAGTCGGGAGCGGCATCGTCGTGAACCGTAGCGATGAGGAGGTCGATGGGTTCGAGTCCCAGGTCGACCCGTACGCCCGGGAGATCGCCGAGCGGATCTCGCCGCGGAGTGTCCTCCACCGAGAGAGGGGAGACGATTAGTTTTTGTGTTTTGCGTTGGCGGGGTGTTAGAAAATAATGTAATGAATAGTTAAAGTTGCTAAAGAACAGTTTCCCCTCACTCATCCCATGTCTCTTTTATGTGATGAACGTTTTACGACCGTAGCCATAGGATCCGCAGGGGCATCCCGAGAGCGTGGGTGTTGCGTTGATCACATCCGATGGAAACACAGGATGAGACTAGGACTTAGAGCACTCACTTCGTAGAGAAGAGGTGTTTCCGACCGGCATCGGGTTGCCTGGTTAGGGTAATTTCCTTCTTCCACGAAGTGCCACTTCGAAGCCGTAGCCACAGGGGCGTAGGCCGTAGCACTTGGGTCGAAGAGGTTACCGCGAGGAAGACCATTTGGTCGGTCGGGTTACTGACCTAAGCCATTGACCCATGTGGTCATAAGTAGCCCCCGAGTGGTGCGCGAGGACTGGGGTGCAATCGTCGCGTACCACTTTGAACTCGGGGGAAGAGACGTGTAAAAAACGGAAAGGAGTCTTTGGGACTAGGCTGTCTTAACTTTTCTGGAGGGCCGCACCGTGGTTGGAACTGGTGTAGGATGCTTCGGCTTTCGGCCCTTGTTATTACTCGATGCGCTTCGTCTTCCGTGCCGCGGAGTATAAAAGGAGGCGCGTCGGGACCCTTTTTGATTTGTGCCAGACTCCTTAGGACTGCTATGGACGATCGCTTTGCTAGACTCCTTAGGGAGTCCTCCGCAGACACGGAGGAGGCCTGGCAGAAGATCATGGCCGACGTGGAGGCTGGTGCCATTGTTTGGGACGCCAGACGGGTCGACGCCCTGATCGCGGCTGTCCCTCGCCTTCGGGTGGTGAGGGCGCCGCTGATTGAGGCGCTGACTGAGCGGCGCCATGCGTTGTTCGGTTGGATCGGCGGGCACCTGGAGTAGCCTCGCCGCGACTGACAGGGAGCTCCGACCCGGGCGGGCTGCTTCCGCCGGGGGACTTGTGTTCCCCCTTTATGTAAATGAATGAAATAAAATAATTTGCTTATTCCGCTTTCCTCTTCTATTTGTTGATTTTTCTTCTCTTCCACGGGCTTGGCTTTGGGAGACGTGCTTCGACGACCGTAGCCTTTAGGGACTGCAAAGGGTCAAGCGTAGATCGGAGGCAGCGTTAATGCGAGCTCGCGCGGGAGAGTAGTTGCTCCGACCAATTGCTGATCACTTTTGCACGCATAGTTTCTGCGACCCGTAGGGCACTATTTCGGGACCTCTGAAGCCGGGGCGTGGGTCGTAGTGCTCGGGGTCGACAAAAAGGCACAAAAGAGGAGAAAACGGACACTCGGTCGGATGACCGACCGTCGTGATTTCTTGGTTTTTGGAACTTTTTGAGCGATACAAGGAAAAGAGAGGACCTCTAAGGATAAAACCTTCTCAACTTCTCAATATTCCACGCATTGGCAATGAGGTTTCCCTCAGCGTCTTTGAGACGAAAGGTGCCGGGTTGGAGGACCTCCGCGATGGCGAAAGGGCCTTCCCAGGGCGGGGAAAGCTTGTGCCTATCCTTGCTGGTCTGGACTTGGCGCAGTACTAAATCGCCGACGTCGAACGACCGGCTGCGGACCAGGTGACTGTGGTACCGCCGTAGTGTCTGCTGGTATTTGGCCGACCGCAGGACGGCGACGTCTCGTTCTTCGTCAAGTTGGTCGAGGTTGTCCTGTTGTGCCTCCGACCCTCGCGCACTATCGTAGGCTTGTACTCCTGGGGCGCCGTATTCGAGGTCGGTCAGGAGGACAGCCTCCGCTCCGAACACTAGGAAGAATGGCGTGAATCCGGTCGACCGTGTAGGCGTGGTCCGCAGACTCCAGAGAATGGGGGGCAGCTCGGCCGCCCACCGTCCCGCGAATTTCTTCAGTCGACTGAAGATTCGCGGCTTGAGCCCTTGGAGAATCATGTCGTTGGCTCGCTCGGCTTGGACATTAGCACGGGGGTGCGCAACCGCTGCCCAGTCAACACAAATATTGAAGTCGTCGCAGAATTCGAGGAGCTCCTTCCCCATGAATTGCGTCCCATTGTCGGTGATGATGGAGTTCGGGACCCCAAAGTGGTAGACGATGTCGCGGAAGAAGCTCGCCGCCTGTGCGGAGGTGATGGTCGCTAGCGGCTAGGCCTCTATCCACTTTGTGAACTTGTCTACGGCGACGAGCAGGTGAGTTAAACCTCCGGGCGCCTTTCTGAAGGGTTCGACCAGATCGAGCCCCCAGACCGCAAAGGGCCACGTGATGGGGATCGTCTGCAGGACTTGTGCTGGGAGGTGGGTTTTCCTGGCAAAGAATTGGCATCCTTCGCAAGTGCGGACAATCTGCATAGCATCAGCCACAGCGGTCGGCCAGTAGAAGCCTTGCCGAAAGGCTTTTCCTACCAGGGACCGTGGCGCGGCGTGGTGTCTGCAGACCCCGCCGTGGATGTCGACCAGCAGGTGCCTCCCTTGGTCGGTCGGGATGCACTTCTGGAGGATCCCGGAGGGGCTCCTCTTATAAAGGATCTTCTCGACCAGGAGAAAGGACTTGGCTCGCCGGGTGAGGCACCGAGCCTCGGTGGGGTCGGCGGGGAGCGATCCGTCTGTCAACCGATTGATGAAGGGTTGCCTCTAGTCGGACACGACGTTCAGCACACTAGGGTCCGACCCAGGCGGCTGCGCGTCCGACCGAGCGTTGGTCGGAGCCTCCGCTTTCGGGGGGTCGGCTGTGTCCTCGACGGTCGGATCCAACCGGATGGACGGCTTGTGGAGGTTGGAGACGAAGACTATGGGAGGGACCGAGCCTTTGCTGGAGGCGAGGTTGGCAAGGGTGTCGGCTTCTCCATTGTAGCGTCGATAGCTGTGGTGAAGCTCGAACCCTTTGAATCTCTCCTCGAGCTTGCGGACCTCCAAGCAATAGGCCGCCATACGGGCGTCGCGAGGTTCCGTGGCCTTCATAACTTGGTCGACGACCAGCTTGGAGTCGCCGTGGACGTAGAGCCATCGAGTGCCGAGGTCGGCGGCGATCCGGAGGCCGTTAACGAGGGCCTCGTATTCGGCGACATTGTTCGTTGCATCGAAAAGCAGTCGGATGGCGTACAGAAGCTTGTTGCCGAGAGGGGAGACAATGACGACCCCCGCACCAGCCCCGTTCTTGGTGTAGGACCCGTCGAAGTACATCGTCCAGTACTCGGGGTCCTCGACCATCGGCGGGACTTGCGCTTCAGTCCACTTAGCGACGAAGTCGGCAAAGACCTACGACTTGATCGCCGTCCTGGGGACGTACGATATGTCGAGGCCATTGAGCTCGAGAGCCCACTTGGCGATCCTCCCGGTGGCGTCGCGGTTGTGGATGACTTCTCCGAGGGGTGACGAGGTTACCACGGAGACGGGGTGCCGGTCGAAGTAGTGGACCAGCTTCCTCTTTGTGATGAGCACCGAATACAACAGCTTTTGTACCTGTGAGTACCGAACCTTTGTTTCAGAGAGTACTTCACTGATGAAGTAGACCGGCCTCTGCACCTTGAAGACGCGGCCTTCCTCCGCTCGCTCCACGACAAGTGCCGTGCTGACGACCTGGGTTGTGGCGGCAATGTAGAGGAGCAACGGCTCTTGCGGTTCCGGGGCGACCAATACTGGAGGCGAAGTCAAGAATGCCTTCAGTCGACTGAGGGCCTCCTGAGCTTCTTGGGTCCAGCAGAAACGATCGGATTTCTTCATCAGCTTGTAGAGTGGCATCCCGCGCTCGCCGAGGCGAGACACGAAGCGGCTTAGAGCCGCGAGACACCCCATCAGCCTCTGGACCCCCTTTAGATCGTTGATCGGCCCCATCCTCATGATGGCAGAGATCTTGTCGCGGTTGGCTTCGATGCCGCGCTCGGAGACGATGAAGCCGAGCAGCTTTCCCTTCGGGACCCCAAAAACGCATTTCTCGGGGTTGAGTTTTATGCGAAACCGCCGAAGGTTCGCAAAAGTTTCCTCTAGGTCGGTGATGAGGTCGTCGGCCTTCCTGGTCTTGACGACGATGTCGTCGACGTAGGCTTCAATGTTACGGCCTATTTGGTCGGAGAAACACGCTTGCATACATCGCTGGTATATAGCGCCCGCGTTCTTCAGACCAAAGGGCATCGTGATGTAACAGTACGAGCCATACGGAGTGATGAAGGAGGTCACGAGCTGGTCGGACTCCTTCATCACGTTCTGGTGGTAGCCCGAGTAGGCATCCAGAAAGGAAAGGGATTCACACCCGGCGGTGGAATCTTCAACTTGGTCGATACGAGGCAATGGGAACGGGTCTTTTGGACAGGCCTTGTTGAGGCTCGTATAGTCAACACACATTCTCCATTGCCTGGACTTTTTCTTTACAAGGACGGGATTGGCGAGCCACTCGGGGTGATGCACTTCCCTTACAAAGCCAGCGGCCAAAAGCTTGGCGATTTCTTCCCCAATGGCCCGGCGCTTTCTTCGTCGAAAAGGCGCAGGAGTTGGGCGACTGGTTTGGAGCCCGATCGGATGTTCAAGGAGTGCTCGGCGGCTTCCTTCGGAACTCCTGGCATGTCCGAGGGTCTCCAGGCGAAAATGTCCCGGTTTGCTTGAAGGAAGTCGACGAGCGCGCTTTCCTATTTGGCAGGGAGGGCGGCCCCGATCCGTACGGTCTTGGCGGGATCCTCAGGATCGACCACGACCTCCTTCGCATCCTCTGCAGACTTGAAGGAGCTCGGTCCCGACTTGCAGGAGTCGGGGGCGGACTCGGGGGCGCTTCCCTGGAAGTGAGCGAGCTCGGCGGACGCGACGACCGCCGAGGCCAGCTCACAACTGCTCTGCTCGCAGTTGTAGGCGTGCTGAAAAGATGAGGCCACGGTGATGACGCCCTGTGGCCCCGACATCTTCAGCTTGAGGTAGGTGTAATTGGGGACCGCCATGAACTTCGCGTAACATGGTCTCCCCAGGATGGCGTGGTAGGAGCCGGGAAAATCCACAACCTCAAAAGTGAGGCTCTCGGTGCGGAAGTTGTTCGGGCTCCCAAAGGTGACGGGCAGGTCGACTTGCCCGAGCGGATGGGCCTGTTGGCCTGGGACGATGCCGTGGAAAGGCGCCTTGCTCGGCCGAAGGGCGAAGCGAGGGACCCCTAGAGCGTCTAAGGTCTCAACATACATGATGTTGAGGCCGCTGCCGCCGTCCATGAGCACCTTAGTCAGGTGCTTTGTCCCCATGATGGGTTCGATGACGAGCGGGTAGCGTCCTGGGTGCGGGACGTGGTCGGGGTGGTTTGTCTGATCGAAGGCGATCGGGCACTCCGACCACCGCAGGTAGCTGGGCACGGCGGGGGTTGCTGTGTGAACTTCGCGGTACGCGAGCTTCAACCGACGCTTGTCGGTGTAGCACGCCGCCCCACTGAAGATCATGAGGTAACCGTCGAGCTGTGGGAACTCGTCGGTCGTCTCGTCACCCTTCGCCCCGGCGTCGGGCGCCGGGTCGCGCTTCTTCCCCTTGCCCTATGACGTCGTGGGGTTTCCGGAAAGAAACCGCTTCAGGACTTCGCAGTCCCGGTACTTGTGTTTGACGGGATAGTCGTGGTTCGGGCATGGACTATCCATCAATTTCTCGAAATGGTCGGGCGCCTGCCGAGCCTGCTGCTTGGCAGGGCGGTCGGCAGCGGCGACCATGCAGCCTTCACGGCCTTGCTTCCCCTTCCGTTTCTTCTTGTCGGAGCGATCGGAAGGGGCGCCGGTATGGGAGCCGGACGCCTTGTGGGCCACCTTCCTTTCAAAGATGGCCCCCACGGCCTCCTCGCCGGAGGCGTGGTTGGTGGCAATGTCGAGAAGCTCCTTGGTGGTCCGGGGCTTTGCGCAGCCCAGCTTGTGGACCAGAGCCTCGCAGGTAGTGCCGTAAATGAACGCCCCGACGACGTCGGCATCGTGGATATCAGGGAGCTCGTTGCACTGCTGGGAGAAGCGGTGGATGTAGTCCCGGAGGGTTTCCCCCGGCTGCTGCTTGCAGCTCTTCAGATCCCAGGAGTTGCCAGGGCGCTTGTACGTGCCCTGGAAGTTTCCGACGAAGAGGTTCGTCAGGTCAGCCCAGCTTCCGATAGTGTCCGCGGGCAGGTACTCGAGCCAGGCTCGGGCAGAGTCCGCGAGGTAGATGGGGAGGTACTGGATGACGAAGAAATCATCTGTCGCTCCCCCCGCCCGGCTGGCGAGCCGGTAATCCTCTAGCCAAACACTTGGATTGGTCGCCCCTGTGTATTTGGCTATGTTGGCTGGGGCCCGGAATCTGGCTGGGAAATCGGCGTTGCGGATGGTGCGGGTGAATGCCTGCGGTCCGGGGCCATCAGGACCCGGATCACGGCGGCCGCACCGCCTGCTGTCCGCAACCTGTGATGATACCTCCACGTCAGCAACTCTCCTCCGCGCCTCGAGGGTGGCGCGAAGGTCACGGTTGTCCCCC
Source organism: Rhipidocladum racemiflorum (assembly GCA_036346355.1). Classification (NCBI taxonomy): domain Eukaryota; kingdom Viridiplantae; phylum Streptophyta; class Magnoliopsida; order Poales; family Poaceae; genus Rhipidocladum; species Rhipidocladum racemiflorum. The sequence goes on from CM070577.1 coordinate 71,458,250, forward strand.
AAGCGGTGGCGCACCGGGGTGCGCGATGCCTGGGGAATCTCGTGATGCGGGGCCGTCGCGGCCGGGCTCCGATGACCCCATGAAGGGGAGTGGCCCGGGTGACCCGAGGCCGTGCCCAAGTGTCGGGAGCCGGAACCCTGGGCGTGTTGGACGACAGCGTGCTCCACCAGCCCCCGAAGGTTCTGGTACGTGGCCTTGGTGTCCGGGTCCGCCGGCTCAGGCAGCCCGCGAAGCAGCATTGCTGTCGCGGCGACATTTTGGTTGGTGTGGGGGAAGAACGGGAGATCGTTCATCCTCGCCAATCGGGTGATGGACTGGACAGCGTCTTGGGCAGCGCCAGAGACCATTGGCGGCTCGGGCTGACGTCGCTCCAAGTCGGCCTGGAGTTTGTCGAGCTCGGCCTTATGGGCGTCCAGCTCCTAGCGCTGACGCTGGAGATCGGCGAGGCGAGCCTGGAGGCCCGCGTCGTCCTCCCGCCGGGACCCGTCTCCCCGCACTTCGTCGCACGGGAGGAGGGTTCCAGGAGTTGCGGGGGTGGCGGATGGCTCCGTCGCGCCCGCCATGTTGCACTTGCGGGAGTACGCCCTGCGCGGAGGGTGCTCTCTATCGGAGCTAGAGCCGTGGCTGGAGGAGTCCCCCAGCAGGTCATGCAAGGAAGTCGGCATGTAGCCGGTCTTGGCCACGAGCTGAGAGCCCATGGAGGGCAGGACCGTCGTCCGCCGTGATTCGCACGCAGCGTCTCCAGAGGTGACGCCGGTGCGTGGTAAACCCGCCTCCGAGGCCCGCGCCGGGGCCTCAAGGTGGAGGTTGCCAAGGATATCGGTGACTGCGCCCAGGCTGCCGGAGAAGACCTGGTCGCAGACTGTGGCGGGGACGAGCACGAGCTCTCCTGCCGCCGTAGCGATGAAGCCGAGGGTGTCGAAATGGATCCAGCCCCTCGGCGCTGGTGATCCGAAGACGAAGGTGATGACGATGATGACGCGCGAGCACCCCTACCTGGCGCGCCAACTGTCGGTGTTTCGTGCACCGGCAATACGAATTTTTTGTTAGTGGGGGTCGCGCGCTCCCTTTCCTCGAATGGTTGACTCAGGAAGCTAGGGGTTTATACTGGTTCGGGCTGAATGTCCCTACTCCAGTTCGAGCTGTTGGCGTGTATTGTTTCACCAGGCAAACGATCGCCCAGTGGGTTACAAATGAAGCAGGGGTTCGATTGATCGATCTCCCTGGTGCTCGGCGGGTTCTTTTTTGTTCTATTGCCCGATCCCTCCCCCCCCCGGAGTCCTGCCTCTCCTTATATACTCAGAGGTGGCAGGTTACATGAGAGTTTGGAGAGAAAAAAGAAGGGTTACTGTACGCCTTGGAGTTTGGTCTTCTGTCTTGTCGTCCGACCGGGCTCCGCCTAACCCCACGCTGGGTTGGTAGTCCCGCAGCAGGGGGTCTTCGGCCGTGCTGACAAGGTGACGCACTGCTCCGTACGAACGTCAGCTCCGGCAGTTAATTGTATTTGACCTCAGCTTGGCCTCGGGAGGGAGCGCTCTCCTCCGTGATGTGTCAGTGATGACGGGACTGGGGCTTGACTTCATGGCACGTCCTCTGACATCCTCGAGAAGGGACCACCTACCCTGGTATGGACGTCAGAGGACGTCGCACACGCAGGGAAGTTGTCCTGACGTCAGCGCGAGTCTTGACCACTCGACCGCTGGTGGAGCCGACCGACCGCGCGCTCCGACTTAAGAGGTCAGAGGCAGCCGACAGCCCGGGGCTGGTTCTAAACAGAGCCAGACCCACTCATTACGGCCCACGGGCCTCTTGCCAGAACTGGGCTTCTAAGGAGGTCAGCCCGTTCATGGTTCCGGGCTGATGGGGTTACCCACGGTATGTGTCCTCGTCAGGGATCAATATGATCAAATCATAACTTGCCTTCAAAGAGTACTTGTTCTTGGTCTTGAGCTGGCTCCTGGGTCAACACTTCACCTTCGAAGCCCTCGGGCACTTCAACGTCTACTCGTAAAGCGTGCAAATAGCAATAAATAAATAAATAGTAGACAAAAAGTGTCCAAACATCCAAATGAAGTCCATAAACAGAGAGAGCATAATTTTATGAATTTTTAGGAATTTGAATCGGCAAAATCGGAGTTAAAACGTAAAAGTTACAAGCGTTTAAAGTTTAAATAATTAATTAAATAATATTAGAGAGAAAAACTTTGGTCAAAAAATTAAATACAATTCATTAATAGGTAGATCTCAATTTTATGAAAATTTAGAAATTTGAATCACTCAAATCGGAGTTAAATTGCAAAAGTTATAAGCGTCTGAAGTTTCAAAATTCAAATAAATCAATAATCCGAATTAATCCATTTATTTTTATACTGAAAAATCGAATAATGACGTCAGCATGGATTTTGATTTTTCCACCGAATTATTTTTATATTGAAAAATCGATTTATTGCGTCAGCCGGTCCATGGACGTGGTCCACGGTTCGGTTTGGGTCCAACGTGGACCGGCCCACTAGCTGGCCGGCCGACAAAGTGCCCCTCGCTTGACGCCAAGATCGACGCCACCGCGCCGGGGGGACGGCCGGTGGGCCCCACCGTGACGTCACGGTGACGTCATGGTGCGGTTCGGCTGAGCTGCTGACGCGTGGGTCCCACGCTGACGTCACGCGTGACGTCGGCGGCGACCGCGGCTGACTGCGCTGACCGCGACGGTCCAACTACTGGGCACGTGGCACGATCTGGTCCATTGATTTGAAAATCAACGGTCCAGATCGGATCCAACCTCACGCGTTGAAAAACGACTCGGTCCATCTAGACCGTTCGATCTTGATCGGACGGTCAAGATCCAATCTAGAGTTTACAACGTTGCTAACCCTAGCCGTACGATCTAGATCTAACGGCTGACATCTATCCAAGCACGGTGCGGTTTTAGCTACATGGCACAATCTTGAGCCGTTGGATCTAGATCCGACGGCTGAGAATAGATCTAAAGGTTGGCACGTGGAATTTTTACCGTGGTGACGTGGACGAATCCTGGCCGCTGGATCTAGATCAGACGGTTGATGGAGCTCGCGAGACGGCGATGGCGCATGGCGGAGCTGGCAGGCCGGAGACGGGGACGACGACGCGCCCGACGGCGTTTGGGCACGATTCCGACGAGGTGAAAGGTACCCTCCGACGCGGCTTGTCCTTGCGGTTCCGGATCTGGACTCAACGGCGACGGAAGACGGCGGACGGCGGCGGAATCGACGAATAACCGCGGCGGAGGCCTATCCCAACTACGGCGAGCTCTTGCGGGCGAACGGCGGTGGCTCAAGCGACGTGGTCTAGGGCTACGGGTGCGCACGGAAGACGGCTACACGGTGGTGGCGGCGGTGCCTTAAATAGGGGCCTTGGCTTCCGTGTATTGCGCGGAGACCGAGGTCCACACGGTTGCGGCGGCGGAATCCGAATCCAATTCGGATTCGGTGACGTGGCTCAATCTCGGCCGTTGGATCGAGATCCAATGGTTGCGAGGTTTGGGCTCGGGTCCGGCTCGGTGTCCTGGCTGGCTTGATCGGACTCGGGCTCGGGTGAGGTGGCGCGGTCGTGGCCGTTGGATCTTGATCCAATGGTCACGCGGTTTAGGGTTAGGTGACGTGGTTCGATCGAGACGGCTGGCGCGGTCGGGTCCGGGTCGGACTCGAGTCTGACTCGGACTCGGGTCCGGTCGGATGAACAGTAAAACCCGATTTGGGTTTTTCCAGCGATTAAATATTTAAATTAATTCCCAGAAATTCATTTAATTCATTAAAAATAGCAAAATACTCAGAAAAATTCTAGAAAATATTTTGGAACATTTTGTACTCAAATAAAATATTTCCAACAAAATTTTATTTGCAAAATTAAATTCTTTAATTATTTGAAAAGGAAATAAATTCAAATAAATTCCAAATAAATCACAAAAAATTCCAAAAATTCACAAAAGTGCCAAATCTTATTTAAATTCATGAAAAGCAAAAATTGGGGTGTTACACTATCCTATGACAAAATTTTAGTTAAAACCTAAGCCATGTTTGTAAGTTATTCCATATCACATTTTTGTTGTACCCTATAGCATGACAGTAAAAATACACATTCCAAGGACCTACAGCCCGCTCTGATATCAACTGTAAGAGCATCTCCAGTAAGGGCCCCTAAAACAGGGTCCCTATTTTGGATTTAGGGACTCCCCCTATTTTTTGAGGCCATATTTTCAGAGCACAAGTCCAGCAACAGCCCCTAAATCTCAGCCCCTATTTTACTTTTTCTCCTATTTTGACATATCCGCTATGTATAATCTTCATTTGACACCACTAAAATTCAATCAAAAATATTTGTAATACATAAAACATAAGCATATTAACATTTACAATTTAAAAACATGAATTTCAAATTTAAATTTAAAATTTTCAAAACATGATAAAATTTTCGAAGCCTCTCATGTATTTCCCTATCTTCAATAATGTGGGTTGTACTCGTGTCCTTGGGAATTGGGCCTGAGGAGGCAAATATAGGGGCCTCCTAATTTTAGGGGCTTGAGTTGGGGGCCCCTGGGAATTGGGGCTGAGGAGGTAAATTTAGGGGCCCCCTAATTTTAGGGGCTTGAGTTGGGGCCCTGCTGGATCTGTTTTTTTACTACACACCCTATTTTAAGGTTTAGGGCTGGTTTAGGGGCTCTGCTGGAGATGCTCTAACACCCCGGCATCTAGTATGCCCGAATGCTACCAAACATGGACTAAACATCACCTAAATACCACAAATTAAAATAAATTACAGCAAAAGCGCAAATGCTAAAACCGAAATTTCGGCAGCATCTCCTTTGTTTTATCATGAATTGGAGCAATGGCAATCACATAGCAAGTTATATCATAGCATAAGACATCTAAAACATCAATATCAATGGATAAAGCATCAACATAAACCAATAAAACCGAATCCATCCACTCCATAATCTATAGCTAAGCAAATAAGGATCACAAGCACACTAAACTATTCCATACACCAAGTTCATGGCACTTATTATGATCATGACTCAAATTGGTAAATGTGACTGGAACTACGTGAAGATGTGTAGCTAATGCCCCTTCCCACATGCCGGTGTCATGGTACCTAAAACAACATAAAACACAAGCGTGAGTTCATCACTCAGCAAGTATATTGCAATGGGTCATACAGAACAATTCAATATTATCATCACTACATAACAAACTTAACATCATGAATAAGTCATACATCATATGCAACATCATATTCATATCGCAACCTCATTGAAATCATTTCATCGTCGTCATCATCATGTATGCAATGCAATGCACATGTCTCCTCGACGCAAATACCGGTATTGCCAAGTGCACACCCGTCGGCATGCACCCACGTCCCCCTTCCATCCCGTAGATGGAGGGTGCCTACTCGCTTCCCCTCACCGCGTGGGTGGAATCACGAGGTAGGTCTTACATCCATGGCGCTCTGGATTAGTCATAACTTTCTCACCGGTATGATAACTTTCTCACCGATCTTACCGGAATAGTTATGACGTTCTCACCGACCGGGCCAAGTTTCATGCCATGTATGCAACATATGCCATAATCATTAACCATAAACCATTGCATAGCATCTTAACATACCCTTTTTATCATATCATGGCAAGCACTAAGCATGGCAAGATAGCATAACATGGAAACAATTGCATCTAGTCAAGACAAGCAAATAAACCACGTGTTACCCATCCCAATACACTTGCCTTAACCTCGGGCGACGGATTGGCGGGATGAGGAGGGCACTCCCGGGGTCACACCACCTGCACATAGATGCCAAACAATCACAACGTGCCCTCAAAATAGTAAGCCCTCGCCCATCTACCCGATTTCGCAAACTACTCCCGAAAACGAAAAACAGAGAAACTGTCCCCCCTGGGACAGCAGACTTTGATCTAGCATAACTTTAGTTCTAGGACTCCGAATCGATTAAACGAGTACATCCTCGCATAGCTTAGGAAATTTCCTAACGTTTTCTAAGTATATGGAAAAACTGATTCGGATTCTAAAGTTGTCTAATCTACAAAACCCTACGATCTGTCCCAGCTACGTCACAGATTTGAACACGTTCGGTAAATCGAGCATAACTTTCAAACGGCTGGGCGGAATTGGGCGTTCTTTATGTCCACTGAAAGGTATTGAAGTTACCTACAACTTTATCAACATGCGGCCGACCAAATTCCGAATCTAAGGTCATGACAGCTCAAACCCTAGGTCGACTGCACAATCTGCCCGAAGCAGAGAACTCGGCAAACTCTAGTTTTCATCTAATCTACCCAATCACAGCACCACCACTTGATCTAAAAGCATCCAAATACCCTCTAGCACAGCCCCTAGACCAACCCCAAGGATTCCCCTAGCCATACCTTCGCCCGACGAACGATGAACCGACGAATCTCCTCTCGGTTCACGCGATCTCCTTCCTCACTCCAAATCCACTGGATCTCCTCATCGCGGAGCGCTCCAATGGATGGATCAGCAGGGTGGTGAGGTGGAGAACTCCCCTAGGGGAAGCAAGGATGGTGGAGAGGGATGGGGAGGAGAGGGGCGCAAGGGGGGGCGGCTAGGGGAGGTGGAGGCGCAAAGGGATGGAGTGGGTGGCGGCTAGGGTAGTGTGGGAGGTGGGGGCGCATGTGAGGGGGAGGGGCTAGGGTTTGGGGCACATGGGGGCAGGCTATGCTGCCCCTCAACTCCCCCACATGGGCCGTGGACTCCCACCTACGGCCCAAGTTAGTCCCCCAAGGCCCAAACTCCCCCGGAAGCCCAAATTCTCCCCCGGAAAGCCCAAATTCTCCCCTGGAAAGGCCCAAACTCACAGAAAAGGCCCAAAAACATGACACCAAAGTCGTACCTTAATGTTGACATCGAAAATGACTCAGACGGTCATTCCGTAGTATCACAATCCGTACGTCAACTTCTCGACAATCGAAACTTACTCAAACAATAAATGACTTCAACAGGTAACTATTATCTCTACAAGACAAAATTCGTAAATAGGACTCTAAGACATACATTCATTAAGGATAAGATCTTACATCATGATATTTATCCGTTGTTCATCCCATCACAACATATACTCGACATAATGCCACAATTTTACACTTTTCTATATTTTAGCAATGGTTTCCAACAATTAACAACACTACTAATTCATCAATATCAATACTTTGCATAGTCATAAAGACAACCACATTGTCTTTAGTTACCCTATCCATATATTATAACAAAATGCCACTACACAACATACTCCAACTATTTAAGATAACTTAATAAGTTAGACCATCCCAATGCTCTTAACAGCATCATCAAACAACAAATCCTATGTCTTCTCAGTTGACATCAGTATTAGCATTTCAAGAACACAATTACATCCTTCAAATTATTTCAATGGTTCGTAATAGCAAACATAATAATTCTAGTCAACTATCATGTGCTAGGGTCAATCACCATTACAATTAAATTGTTCTACCGACCTTTTTAAAACAAATGTCTTTCAGATAACCAACCAATTTACTATTACATTAACAGTAGTTTACATCATCTTAACGTTCTAACTACGCATCAAGATTTAAAGTTTTAAACAATGTCAATGGTCGTGGGCACTTTAAAACCAAGCAACAGATTCTAAGCATGTATATTAACATATTTAATCATTCTCGCTATAGAGTAATCTACAACGCTAGACGTTTATTTAATCTTAAGCTCAAGATAACAATTACATTTAATTGCTTCAACTTACAAATTAACTTAGAAATACATCATTTCCATAAACCATATTGTTACATACTACATAACACAGACATAATATTTCTAAACACCTTCATGGGTCACCTACCCTTGACAAATAGGATGCAACCCCAACTTTACAGATAACCGCAGCTCTAGAACAAGAACGAACACCAATAAAAGATTTCTTCTTTCCAGGAAAGAAAGAAAAACCAAACCCAAACAGAAATACAAGAGAGCTCAACTCTCAAATTCCAACTCTGGTAGCAAAAGTTCTTCCAATTAAACACCAAACTCCAAACTTTCATGAAAGAAGAGGGTTTTCAAAGATGATTTCCCAAGCAAGTAAAACGATGAGATCAAATACCCCTTACTCTTACAAAGACACAGAACCTCAGCCCTCACAACCAGGTCTGGTGCAACACAACAATAACTTTTTTTTAACCTCGGAGGAAGACAAACACAAGAATAAATCGATAACTTTCTCCATAAAGCAACCAACAAAACCGGGTGTCAAAGCCGTAATGGCGACCAAAAGAGGCGCAACACTAAACTCTTCTTCTTTGTCTTCAACCAAAGAAGGCAAAACCAAGAACCGCCGAAGGAACAATCCGTGAAAATCCAATACCAAACACTTTTCCTTTGATTTCAATCAACTAAGACCAAGAAAACCAACTAATACCGAACATCAGAATGGTAAAGAAAGTCCGAAAGGGTCCACCCTCAACTCTTCTATTTAACTCCAACCAACTTACCGATCTATGACAGAAAAGACAAGCACTCTCCCCCACGGTAGGTTATTAGTCCTTCGATGATGGCTCTAACCGGCCACACCATCAAACCACAACCTTACTATGAATAAAAAGTGACCGAAATCCTTCGTCACCACAACCTCACTGAATCACAATAACAGGAAAAACTCAATCAATTCTTTCATAAACATAGCAACATACATTATCAAATGTAGCATTCAATATCAGAGCTTAAATACAATATTTAAGTGTAAAGCAACGATACCCGTACCCTTTTCCTACTGTGCATCAGAGTGTGTCAAGTTTTAAATTAATTATTCCAATTACACAAGTTTTAAAGTTGCTATCCTATGGAAAAATTTTAAATACAACCTAAGCCAAGTTTCTTGGTTTTCCCAAAATCAAAATATTAGTTGACCCTATGGTATTTCACTAAGTTCATGCACCACAGACCTGAAGCCCGCTCTGATACCAACTGTAACACCCCGACACCTAGTATGCCGCGAATGCCACCCAAACGATACTAGAAGCAACCCAATCACATATTTAACCATAAATTACAGCAACTACATTAATTGCTTAAATGAAAAATTCGGCAGCATATCCTTTGTTTTTCCATGGTTCGAAGCAACAATATTAATATCATAACATAATGGCAAACTAGAGGACTTCTACAGCATGAATAACAGTAATTTCAACATCAGTTTAAGCCAAGACTATAACCTTAAACGTTTCATGTACCAATACGGAAGGAACAATTAATTATAGCAAATGATACGTCATAATCCAGATCTATTTCAATAAAGTAATCCATCACAACTATCGAATGGGTATGAGATTTTCTATTCGGGTGATGCCAAGTGAAGGCGTGTGTCTAGCTCCCTTTCCCAAAGCCGAACTCAAGGTACCTAAAAAAACATCAAACAACAAGCGTGAGTTCAACACTCAGCAAAGTGTATTGCAATGGAATAAAGCAAAACAGTTTTCAATAACATCATCACTACATATCATAAACATCACCATAAGCATCTCATAATCTCATCTTCATAAACCTCTTCATTCATGCAATGCAATGCACATGTCTCTTTGCTTAGCACATACCGGTATTGCCGAGTGCACACCCGTCGGTCTGCATCCTCTTTCCCTTCCATCCCGTGGAAGGTGCCTACTCTTACTGACTCGCTCCCATTCACAACTGTGGATGGAACTACGAGCTAGGTCTTTCTCAGTGGTGCTATGGATTAGTCATAACTTTCTCACCGACCTTACCGGGTTAGTTACGACTTTCTCACCGACCTGGCCTGTCCTCATGCCATGAATGCACACATGCCATAAACATGAATAAACTTGCAAATGCACTCAATTCAACAATTGCATAGCCATAATTAGATACATAATCATCCTCACATCTATAACATAGCATTTCATAACCATCTAATCAATTGCAAGAACGCTTTATAGTAAAGAAACACATCATAAAGTTGAATCGTAGCTATATCAATTTATATGGCCACCAAGCCATATTCACCACAATACACTTGCCTTAACCTCCCGAAACGGTGTGGTGAGAAGTCGACGCCACTCCCGGGGTGACATCACCTGCAATTATATACAATCCACTCAAAAACATGCCCGCAAAACAACACGAGAACAATCAACATCATCGACTTCGCAACCCACTTCTAAAACCCAAAAAACAGAGAATCTGTCCAACGGGACAACAGACTTCCAACAAGCATAACTTGAGTTCTACAACTCCAAATAAGGTAAACGAGTACATTTTCTCAAACCTTAGGAAATTTCCCATCTTTTTGTAAGTATTATCGAAAACTGATTCGGCCTCTAAAATCCTCTAATCTATAGTTGAACACAATCTATCCCAATCACGTCACAGATTGGACAGCGTTCGGTAAAACAGCCATAACTTTTAAAATGCTGAATGGAATTTAACGTTTGTGGTGTCCAATTAAAGTTAATTGAATTACCTACAACTTTTGTAATATCCGGCCAACCAGAAAATGAATCTAAAATTATATAATTCACGTCTGAACGCCGACTGTCAAACCTGGCCGAGAGCCACTCGCGAGAAAGATCTAGAATCCAACTTATCCCATCTAACAATAGCACCTAAACACCAATTTTAAGAATGGTATCCCCCATCTAATCAGCACCCAGACACCATAAGATAACCTACAAGTCTTACCTCTCCTCGAAGAATCGAAGAACCGACAGAAACTCCTTCTCTCGGCCACGATCTTCCTCCAATCGCCAGAAACGTCGATTCTTCTCGGTTGAACGGCTTTCCTTCGGAGGAAACAATGGAGGGAAGGGTGTGGACAGCAAGGGAGAGGGATAACCCTTGCTAGGGCCGGCTAGGGGTGGTGGGAGGCGCAAGGGGAGAGAGGGAGGGGCGGCTTGGGGCGGGAGTGGGGCGCAAGGAGGGTGGGGGGCTGCTAGGGTTTTGTTGGAGGGGGATGGGTTGGTGCTATGCAGGAATTAGCTCCCCCACAAGGTCCAAAACTCCCCACTGAAGGTCCACGCTCTCCCGGAAAGCCCAAAACTTAAATCCCTTAGGCCCAAACTCTCCCGAAAAAGCCCAAACACCCTTAAAGGCCCAAAAACTCAACATAAACTCTTACCTTAACGTCCCATTATATAATGTCACAAGAAGATTAGAATCATGTTTGGCGAAGATAGACAGAGCAAAAGAGGGTTTGGGGATTTTGGGTCGCACAGGAGGGGAGACTTGAGTGGTGCGAGGAAAATGAATTGAGCGATAGCACCAGGGAAAAGAAACAGGAGAGGAAAAAGAGGACTCCCCCGAGAGGCCCACCTTTTAAGTGCGGTAGTACCGCTCTTATTGCGTCAGTACTATCAGGCGCTGGAGCTACTGAGCAATAGCTGAAGGTATTACCAGGCGTCGGAGCTACCGTGAAATAGCCAACGATACTATCGAGCATCGGAGCTACCGCGAAATGGCCATCGGTACTACCGCAACTGGCTGACAGGCCAGAAACAGTAGAAAACTGATATTGCAAATTACCCATAAGCCTTCATTTAATAGAGAATTGACATATATGAGTATTTCCAATCGAATGAAACACCAAGAGCTTGAGTTTAAATTAGTTTTTATTGAAATTAAGTTTTTGATGTAAGAAAAATAACTTTTGATAAAAGAAACTTAAGAAAAGTTGGAATCGGATTCAATTGAGTTGTTTGTGTCCAAAAGGGCTTTTATATGACTAGAAAGGTCAAGGTTCTATTTCTAAGAGCTATGACTCAAGAAGTGTATTATTTATATCAATACACATCAAATTTGAGTTTTGGGTTAGTTATAAAAAGCAAATTTTGTTCAAAAGACTTTTCATTTTCTATTTCAAGATAAGAGGAATATTTGTACATATTTATATAAAAGAAGATGAGAAATATATATAATTAGATTTGAAAATAAATTTTTCAACTAGTTTTGAGAGTGAACACCAAAATACAATATTTAAAGTAATTTTTGGTCTAGTTATAGGTTAAAAGTTCTCTTTTGAAGATTTATATGCTCTATTTTCATGTTTTTCACATTTAGGGATGTATTATACGTATGAAGGGTGTAGTACTCCCTCTAAATGTGTTGTCACTTCAAAGATACAAGAGATTCGAATGACGGCAAATAAATATAAAATAGAATCAACCATAGTGCACAAATTCAACCAACATTAGAGAAGTCTACGATATTTAACTCATTCCTCAATTTGCAAAACAGGGCTTGATCTAAGGGCTTGGTGAGAATATCCGCTTATTGATCTTCGGTTCTAATCTGGTTAATAGTAATATCTCCTTTAATCACATGATCTCTCAAGAAATGATGACTGACATCTATATGCTTAGTTCTTGAGTGTTGGACCGAGTTGTTGGCTATTTTTACAGTGCTTTCATTATCGCACAAAAGAGGCATGTTTTTGAAATTTATGCCATAATCCATTAAAGTTTGCCTCATCCGTAATAATTGAGCGCAACAACTACTAGCGAAGATATATTCAGCTTCGGCGGTGGATAGGGCAACAGAATTTTGTTTCTTAGAAAACTAAGAAACAAGGGATCTGCCAAGGAATTGACAACTTTTTGAGGTGCTCTTTCTATCCACTTTGCAACCCGCATAATCCGAATCCAAATAACCAACTAATTCAAATTTAGCACCTTTAGGATACCATAAGCCTATATTTGAGGAGTGCTTTAAATATCTAAGAATTCTCTTAACGGCCACAAGGTGGCACTCTTTTGGAGAAGCTAGAAATCATGCACACATGCAAACACTAAACATGGTATCAGGCCTAGATGCGGTAAAGTAAAGTAAACTACCAATCATAGAACGATAAAGCTTTAAGTCTACCGGTTTACCTTCCTCATTGAGGTCCAAATGCCCGTTTGATGTCATTGGAGTCTTGATGGGCTTTGCATCCTCCATGCCAAACTTCTTGAAAAGATCCTTCACGTACTTTATTTGGCTCAAAATGTCTCATTTTTGAGTTGCTTGATTTGAAGTCCAAGAAAACAGCTCAACTAGCCAATCATGGACATCTCAAACTCCCTAGACATCATATCACTGAATTCTTTGCAAAAATCTTCATTAGTAGAACCAAAAATGATATCATCAACATAAATTTAGCCTACAAAGAATTCTCCATCAATAATTTTAGTAAAGAGTGTAGTATCAACCTTCCCCATTTTGAATCCTTTGAAAATAAGGAAATCTCTAAGTCACTCATATCATGCTCTAGGAGCCTGTTTGAGTTCGTATATTGCCTTAGAGAGTTTGTAGACATGATTAGGATTTTTAGGATTCTCAAAACTGGGAGGTTGTTGTACAAATATCAACTCGGATAATTTGATATCAGCAAGAAGCAAAGGCTAGCAAGATACGAATAGCTTCTAGTCTCGCTACAAGTGCAAAGGTTTCACCAAAATCCAAACCTTTGATTTGGGAAAAACCTTGCGCAACTAACCTTGGTTTGTTTCTTACCACAATTCCGCTTTCATCTTGCTTGTTTCGGAAAACCCATTTGGTGCCGATGACGTTATACTCCTTGGGTCTTTCAACGAGCGTCCAAACATCATTGCGAGCGAAGTTGTTTAGTTCTTCATGCATGGAGTTCATCCAATCCGAATCTTTTAAAGCTTCATCTATATGAGTTCGTTCAAAAGAAGACAAACGAGTAATGCTCACAAAATGAAGCGGCACGAGAACGAGTTAGAACTCCCTTACTAACGTCACCCAAGATTTGATCAATTGGGTGATCCTTTGAGATTTGATTGTGGATTCTTAGAGGTATCCCTTGAGCTTGATCCACAACAACTTCTTCTATCTCAATTGGTTCAACTTGACTTGGCGTGGCCGATGTAGATGGTTCAACTTGAGTAGATGATGGTTGAGCATCATGATCTTCCTCCTTTGGCTTGATATTTCTAATCGTCATGTTTTTCATTACTTGCCTCAATCCTTCCTCACCTACATCATCCAAATTCTCTTGCTCTTCTTGAGAGCCGTTAGTTTCATCAAATTCAACAGCACAACATTCTTCAACTAAACTAGAGTTTTTGTTGAAGACTCAATAAGCCTTACTATTTGAAGAATACACAAGAAGAAAACCTTCATCGCACCGACTTTGAAATTTTCAGAGTCCAACACCCTTTTTTAAAATGAAACACTAACAACCGAGAACTCAAAAATAAAAAATGTTTGGTCTTCGACCAACAAGAAGCTCATAAGATGTCTTTTCAATAGCCGATGCAAATAGAGACGGTTTGTAGCATAGCAAGCGGTATTGATAGCTTCCACCCAAAAATTATCAGAAGTGTTATACTCATCAAGCATTGTCCTTGCCAATTCAATTAATGTTCAATTTTTCTGTTCTACTACTCCATTTTGCTCTGGAGTGTAGGTGGCGGGAAATTCTTGTTTCATTCCAAGTTCATCACAAAAAATCTTCATTTTTTGTATTTTGAACTCGGAACCATTGTCAGTATGGATTTTCTTGATTTTGAAATCAAATTCATTTTAAGCCCTTTTTGCAAAGCTTTTGAAAACATTGGGGGCTTTGGATTTTTCATGTAGAAAAAACACCCAAGTAAATCTCAAGTAATCATCTACAATTACTGAATAATAAGAATTTCCCCTAATGCTCCTATAGGTTGTTGGGCCCAACAAATCCATATGTAAGAGCTCTAATGGTCTAGAAGTGGACATGATACTCTTTGAAGGATGAGAGCTAGCAACTTGTTTGCCAGCTTAACAAGCACTACAAAGTTTGTTTTTCTCAAACTTCACATCTTTCAAGCCCACAACTAAATCATTTTTGAAAAGCTTTTTGAGTTGAATCATCCCAACATGAGCTAGTCTTCTATGCCATAACCATCCCAAGGATGTCAGTGTAATTAAGCAAGTTTGAAAACATGACTCATTAGAGGAGAAATCAACTAAATAGAGATTTCCAAATCGAAAATCTTTGAAGACTAAGGATTTATCATTTTCTTTTGAAATTTCAACTCTATTTCGAGAGAATGAGCAAATGAGACCAAGATCACAAATTTGAGCAACAGATAGTGATGAGACCATGCTCATCATGGACAGAACTAACAATGCAAATATATGGTCATCACCAAGATGGTCACAACCAAGTGTTGCTGCAATTATATCAACTACATGGCTTCATCGACCCCCACCTTGGCCAGGACCATTAAGTTGGCGACACATCACAGCATCCTCTACTTCGTTTACATCTACTACGATGGCTCCATCTACATGGTTTTATCGACCCCCACCTTGGCCAGATTTAAAGACATACTTGAGAAAAGATGATGAGCTTGAGTCGAGGACGACTCAAATGCAAGAAGGGGAGGATGATGAGGACATCACTACCATGGATGCGGCCATGCCTACAAACCCAATTGAAGCCAACAATGTAATACAAGGGCCAATTACTCGAGCTCGCGCACGACATTTCAATTGCCAGGTGAATGCGTTCCTCGGGTTGCATACAAATAATTTAATGAATGGAATGCTATTTAATCCTTGTAACACTGGGTGTCCCGATCTTTCGATGAGAATGATAACTTTCGATTTGGGTGGAGATGACTTTGACGATCCGACTACAACGTGCAACGACGATGCGCCTTAGCAATTGCTAAACCAACTCCAGATGGTTATTGACCTTGCCGTGGGCACGATCAACCTGATCACGAAGATCAATTCCTGCAAGCAATCGAAGAACAAGCAAGAACAAGGCAAAAGCAATCTAAAATTGCAAATACAGATGAAGTATTGAAAAGTTGGGGTTCCGATACAAGGAGCTTGTTAGGCGGCCGTTGAGCACGTCTAAAAGACTCAAAATAGTAGCAAAAGGCTAAACTATCAAATAACCAAAACCCAAGTTATTTTGGGGACTCCCTAGCTATATATAGGAGAAATAGGAGGCCAAAACCAGGCTAGGGGCATCCAAACCACATCCATGGCCGAGTAGAACTCCTATTCCTAGTTTGACTCGGATTTCGAAAGATGACCGAACTTGTTTTTGCAGATTCCCGTTGACTAGTAAGGAATTTGGAGGTGGGGCCAGATCCATTGGAAATAGGACGTCGAAACCTTTCAAACCAGTACTCATAGACCCCAAACACCCATGTGGATCAAAAGTTATGGTCGTTTTAAGTTGGTGCTGTCCCGGAGGCCGAATCCGAGTTGAACTTGTGCACCGGAAGAATTGGCTTCATGTTTGATGTTTGGGAGTCCTTCTCCTTGGTTCCTAAGGACAATAAAATCATCACAAGGATTAAATAGCATTCCATTCATTAAATTATTTGTATGCAACCCGAGGAACGCATTCACCTGGCAATTGAAATGTCGTGCGCGAGCTCGAGTAATTGGCCCTTGTATTACATTGTTGGCTTCAATTGGGTTTGTAGGCATGGCCGCATCCATGGTAGTGATGTCCTCATCATCCTCCCCTTCTTGCATTTGAGTCGTCCTCGACTCAAGCTCGTCATCATTTCTCAAGTATGTCTTTAAATTTGGCCAAGGTGGGGGTCGATAAAACCATGTAGATGGAGCCATCGTAGTAGATGTAAACGAAGTAGAGGATGCTGTGATGTGTCGCCAACTTAATGGTCCTGGCCAAGGTGGGGGTCGATGAAGCCATGTAGTTAATATAATTGCAGCAACACTTGGTTGTGACCATCTTGGTGATGACCATATGTTTGCATTGTTAGTTCTGTCCATGATGAGCATGGTCTCATCAGATAGCAAATTAAAATTTAACATCTCAACTAATGATACATTAGAAATAGAAATGTCATTGGAGATAGCAATTTTACCCAATCCTCATACCTTTCCTTTGCTATTATCGCCAAACGTGATTTTGTCATGGTCTCCACCTCCATTCTCAAATGTGGTGAACATCTTTTGGTTTCCAATCATGTGTTGTGTGCAACTGCTATTCAACACCCAATGCCATCCACCGGTCTTGTAGTTCACCTACAAAAGAAAATTAAACCCTTTTAGGTACCCAAATTTGTTTGGATCCTTGGAGGTTAGTAACTAAAGCTTTAGGCACCCAAATGGCATTCTTTTTGTGGCCGAATATAGGAGTGCCAAAAAATGTAGCTACTACTCTACTGTTTTTATCTTTTCTATTAACATAACATGAATCATAAACATTATTCCTAGGAGCTTTACCCAACAAGCAACCATTTGCTAAGTGTCTCACGTCGTGACACTTATAGCAAAATCTCCCATTGGATTTTACAAACCTTGGAGCCTTGTTGCTCATTTTCTTATCTTTCTTAGGGATGAATCCAAGTCCATCCTTATTGTATGAGCAACGATGACTACTCAAGATTTTATCAAGTGTTTCCTTACCTTTGAAATACCGGTCTAAACTCTTGTTTAGCTTGGCAACCTCCTTCTTGATCTCATTGTTCTCAATAAATAAGTCATAATCATTATTAGTAGAATGTGAACTAGAGCAAGAACTAGAAGGCATGGCTATTAAGTCATCACAAGAGGTAGCTATGTTAGATTTTGAAATAGTGTACGAAGGATCATCTATTGTAGGTATAGCATCAAATCACAAGAGACTCCTATATCTATCTTTGATTTAGAATGATTCTTGTGAAGGAGAGACTCATGAGCTTCTTTTAGCTCCACATAAGAATCCTTGAGAGAGGTGAACTCTTTTCTTAAGGCTTTATGTTTAGCCTTCTCCTTGCCAAGATACTCATTTAAATCTACAAGCATATTTAGGAGCTCATCATATGAGGGATCATCATCGTCATTAGATTTTACCTTATCTCCTTTTGCCATAAGACATAGGGGAGTGATGAATAGTGATGAAGCCTTTCTAATTGCAACCCCTGCAAAGCTCTTCTTCTTCAATGGGGTGTCCTCATTGGATGAGTCGAAATCCAAATATTCCTCTTTGGAGTTCCACTCTCCGATATGGGCCTCACCCTTGCCATCCTTATGCAGCTTCTTGAAGAGATTCTTCTTACCGTGAAATTGCTTCTTTTTGGATGACTTACCCTTTTCATCCTTGTCCATTTTCTTGGGGCAATGAGAGGCGAAATACCCTTTCTCATTACACTCAAAACACCGAACATTTGCGAATCAGTGGTTGCTTGAGTGTTCTCCTTTCTTTTATTTGTGAGGGGCACTTGATCTTGAGCACCTCTTCATGAACCTCCTCATCCTTCTCACAAGGAGGGCCATCTCCTCCTCGGTGTTGTCCTTGGAGTCATCAAGCGACACCTCGCTTGACTCCACTTTTGCCTTGAAGGCAACATTCTTATTCTTTGAGGAACTTTGCTCCAGGAGTTCCTCCTTGTCTTTCTTGTACAATTCATTAGTAATGAGGTTGCCCAAGAGAGCGGTTGGCGTCATCTTTGTTAACTCGGGTGAGTTAAGGAATAGCGTCACCAACATCTTGTATTTGTCCGGTACAGCCCTAAGCATCT
This sequence comes from Rhipidocladum racemiflorum, assembly GCA_036346355.1. NCBI lineage: Eukaryota > Viridiplantae > Streptophyta > Magnoliopsida > Poales > Poaceae > Rhipidocladum > Rhipidocladum racemiflorum. Next base: position 71,476,773 of record CM070577.1, read on the forward strand.
TACGAACAACATCAAGATCGGTTAGTGAACCCCAGGGCCTTTGAGCTCATTCACTATATTGTTTAACCGTGAATACATCTCGGTGATGTTTTCATGACGCAATATAATGAAACTTTCATATTTGATCCTAAGGATATGCAATTTGGCCTCCTTGACTGCGGATGTGCCCTTGTGAATTTCGGAGAGGATTATCCAAATCTCGTGAGCGGTTTCAAGGTTGCTCATGTGATTAAACTCATCCGCGTTCAAGGCTCCAAACAAAGCGTTCATCGCTTGAGCATTGAGGTGAGAGTTTTATTCATTTTGATCGATTAAGGTAGTGGGATCAAGTGACATGGTGAAACCTTCACCGGCAATTCTCCATATGCTTGGGCTCATGGCTTTGAGATAAACCGTCATGCATATTTTCCAATACGCATAATTTGTGCCATCAAAGAAAGGTGCTTTACTTATGGATACACCCTCACTAGCCTCCTTTTCTCTCTAGAGGGTAAAGTCTAAAAATAAGAGACCAAGCTCTAATACCACTTGTAGGATTAAGGATAACCGACTAGAGGGGGGTGAATAGGAGATTTTTAAAATTCTCAGCTCTAATTACTCTAAATAAGCAAATAATATTAGAATTGAGAATTGTGACAATCAAGCTCTAAATCTTCTAGGTTTTGCTAATGTGCACCAACAAATCTAAGCCTAAACAATCAAGCAATTCTAGATAAATGATCACGCCTAAATATACTAGAATTGCTAGAAGGACAAATTGAAGCAAGAATGAGCAAACCACAAATAGGAGAAATGAAGTTTTATATCGTGGTCTCGGAGACTTGCCGATCTCCCCTAATCCACATTGAGGTAGCTCGACTTACTTCAAGCCGGCTCTTTTGCGCAATTGAGCCTTCCTCGATCACTCGGGCTAGCTCTTCCCCACTCTGGGTAGGCAAGCTCCAGGCCTTCACAATCAACCGGGCCTTCTCACAATCTCCGTTGAAAAGATTACCGGTTCCACACCACCAAGCCGTCTAGGAGGCGACAACCTCTAAGAGAATAGAAAATTGAAGCTCACTTAAGGTTGAATGGGGTTTCCAACTGGCACAAAAATGATTTATGCACTTAAATGCTTCTGTAGGATCGAAAGACACGAATATAGCAATCAGAGGGGGGGTGAATGATTGTGTGGAAGCTAAAACCAAATTCTTGATCTACTAAAAGTTCACCCCAAAACAGAACCAAATAATTGCCTCGTATTCGACAAAAACAGAATGACAGAGGTTCGGTAAAATGTGAATTTCCGGAGAGTCAACCGTCGGAACGATCTGAAATTTTGACACAAGAAACTAGATTCCAATACGAATCGAACCCAAAAATAATCAGCTCGATCGGACTTACGGATCAAAAGTTATGAACCTCGTAAGATTGCTATGACAAAAGATGACGAGAATAGATCTAACTAGAATTGTAGCTCGCCGAAAGATTTGAAGAACTTGATCTTTATTTCTCCTTTCTTTTGTCTAAAGTACTCCAAACAAAAGAGTACAACCCTAAAGCTTGCTCAAAGCTTGATGCCCTTCAACAGGAGACAACCCCTCCTATTTAAAGGAGCAAAACACAAGGAGTCATGAATACAATTCCTACTCCTAATCCTAGAAGGAGTCCCACTCCTAATCCTAGAAGGAGTCCCACTCCTAATCCTAGAAAGAGTATGTATTCAACACAACTCCTCTTGGCCCAACCTGGCCGAGTACAAGTCTTGCACGCGTATGGCAACCCTACCATACTCACGTGACTAACACTTTGCACGCGAATGACCTCCTGCCATTCTCACGTGACTAACCATTCTTCATGTGCACCATTCTCTTAGCCCGAACGTCCCGCATGACATCCTTGACCACCAAGACCTCAGTTCCCCCTGAACCTAGTCCCGAACCTTAGTTCCTCCATGAACCTAGTTCCGGTCCCGTCATCGACCACATTCGCCCTCGAGCAATACCTGCACATGAACAAACCACAAAACGATTCCGAGCACAAATCCGCGACTTGACTCACATTAAACCATGCAACCACTCACAGGAGTGCATTGCATTAAATATTCTAAGAACACGATTTCAAAACACGAACCAAAACCTTTGCAAAAATCAAAAAGCTTTTCAAATAATCAAACTGATTTTAGATCTTTTCAAATAAAGAAACCAAAAAATAAATCTTGTCGAAATATCAAACTGGTTTCAAATCTTTTTCAAATACTCATCATCAAAATCAAATGGATCAAAAATAACGATCCTTCAGCTTCTAACTCCTCTCAAGAGATGAATTTAATGCAAATGGGAGAAAGAAGGTTTGCTAGTGCCCAAGAATATTCAATGAGTCACCAAGGAGCTCTATGAATGCAGGTGTGGAGATATTTATAGCCTCTACCAACAGTTCTAGCCGTTGGGGGGCAAAACCTGAAAAACTCAGTATTTGTGGTACTACCATTGGCCAATGGCCGGTAGTACCACCCCACTAAAAATACTCTGCAACGGTCGATTGCACACATTAAATGCTCTAACATTTTTCCCTTTTATAGAGGTTCGGAACTACCGGCATTGATTTTGCGGTAGTACCGACAATTGGTTCACGAACTGACTCAAAAATAGGACCCTCTATAAAAATAACTACCTGCACTTTAAACACAGTACTATTGATCTTCCAGTATTATTGCTTTTTACACTGCGATAGTACTGATACTTAAAACAGAGCAAAAGTACTCAAAACACCCCTTTCTATAAAATAACTATCGCTATAAAACTCTGGTACTATTTGTGACACTACGGAATGACGGTATGAGACTTTTTCGGTGTTGGTATTAAGGTACGAGTTTGGTACCATATTTTTGGGCCTTTTCCGTGAGTTTGGGCCTTTTCGGGGGAGAATTTGGGTCTTCCGAGGGTGGGAGAGAACGTGCCCATGTGGAGGTGTTTTGTGTAGCAAAGCCGCTGCCCTGCCTCCCCATGCGCCACCCCCACCTCCCACAAACCCTAGCCGCCACCCCCCTCTCCCTTATGCGCCTCCCCTTGCCTCCCCTAGCCACCACCTTCCTCCCCACCACCTCTAGCTGGCCGTAGGCGAGCTCCACCCCCACTCCTTGCTGCCACTCTCTTCCACGCCATTGCCCTCACCATTGGGGAGCTCCACGACAAGGGGATCCGGCGGGATTGGCGCGTGGAGGAAGATCAGGCGATCGGGAGGAGTTTTCGTCGGTTCGTCGTTCATCGGGTTAAGGTATGGTGATGGGAAACCTTTGGAGTGGATTAGGTGCTGTGTTAATGGAGGTTTTCATGCTTTTAGTTCAAAAGGTTGTGCTGCCATTGGTTAGATTTGATGAGAACTAGAGCTGTCATTGTGTTCTGTTTCGGGCAGATTGGACGTTCGACCTAGGGTTTGGGTTTTCGCAATTTTAGATTCGGAATTTGGTCATCCGCCTGTTGAGAATATTGTATGTAATTTCAATACCTTTCAGTGGACACTAAGAACGCGAAATTCCGATCAGCCGTTTGAAAGTTATGACTGTTTTACCAAACGTGTTCAAAACTATGACGTGATTGGGACAGATCGTGTTGATCTGTAGATTAGTCAATTTTAGAGGCCGAATTAGTTTTTCCCAATACTTAAAAAAAGCTAGGAAATTTCCTAAGATTCGAGAAAATGTACTCGTTTACTTAATTTGGATTCCTAGAACTCAAGTTATGCTAGTTGGAAGCCCGCTGTCCCGTAGGGACAGATTCTTTGTTTTCGTGTTTTAGGGGTTGTTTGCGAAGTCGGGGTAGGGGATCATTCTTGTACTATTTTGAGGGCACGTTTTGAGTGTGTGGTACCTATGTGCAGGTGGTGTGACCCCAGGAGTGCCCTAAACTTCTCGCCAATCCGTCGCCCGCGGTTGAAGGCAAGTGTATTGTAGCGGTTGCGGCTTAGGGAGCCGTAATGTTTGATAATGAAATGGTTTACACATGTTTTATGATATGATGCCATGATTGACTCTTGCTTGCGACATGATGAAAATGGTTTATTAGGAGGCTATGCAATGATTAGTTGAGTTTATGTGCAAGTTGTTTATGTTTATGACATATTTGCATACATGGCATGAGAACTGGCCAGGTCGGTGAGAAAGTCATAACTAGTCCGGTAAGGTCGGTGAGAAAGTTATGACTAATCAGGAGCGCCATTGAGGAAGACCTATCTCGTGATTCCATCCACAATTGTGAATGGAAGCGAGGAGTAGGCAGCCTCCATCTACGGGATGGAAGGGGAAAGAGGGTGCATGCCGATGGGTGTGCACTCGGTAATACTGGTATGTGCTTCGAAGAGACATGTGCATTGCATTTCATACATGATGATGATAATGAGATGTGTGCAATGAGTGTTGAACATGGTTGTGATGTTAAGCATGATATATAGAGATATTAGCATTGAACTGTTCGTTTTGTTCCATTGCAATATACTTGCTGAGTGATGAACTCACGCTTGTGTCTTATGTTGTTTTTAGGTACCATGAAACCAGCATGCGGGAAAGGGGTTTAGCTACACTTCTACACGTAGCTCCTCACATATAGACAGTTTTTATCATTTGGAGACATAATAATAAGATTAGTGCCATGAAACTTGGAGTATGGCTTGTTCGTGTGCTTGTTTACATCCATTACTTTGTTTTAGTTCATGGAGTGGTTAAATTCATTATGCTAGACTTAAATTGCTGCTATATCAATTATTATTGCTGTTTTAGATGTCTCATATTATGCTATACATTCCCATATTATTGTTGTTGCTTCAAATCATGGAAAAACAAAGGAGATTGTCGGGACCCGAATTTGCAAATCCGGACCCTCTGTGTATTCAGCACTAGTCCAGGAACGCGCTAGTGCACACAGTCTCAACATTGGTAAATATCACAATCATACTCAATGTAACACCCCAGCTTCTACTAAGCCCAGAATGTCACCAAACATAGACCATAACACACTTAATACCAACGTTTAAGGTAAATTACAGCAAGTAATCATTTAGAAGAATTGAAAATTTTGACAGCATTTACTTTGTTTATGCATGAAACTTAACAACATAACATCATATCAATAAGTAGGATAAACAAGATCTTCACACGCAGCGATAATGATAACTAATCATCAACTAAAACATCAATAAGCATCGCTAGCAAAAGAATAAGCATCAATTTAAGTCTAGGAAGATATAATAATTCACTCCATAGCCCCACATGATACACATGAGGGAAACAACCAAACATAAATACCATAAACTAATGATTATTGCAATGTCTCCAAAACAAGTGAATTAGCTAGATTATGATACTACGTGGAGGAGTGTAGCTAAATCCCTTTCCCGCGCGCCGATTTCATGGTACCTAAAGAAACAAACAACGAAAAACACAAGCGTGAGTTCAAAACTCAGCAAAGTGTATTGTAATGAATCAACAAGGATCAAGACAACAAACCATCATCCCAGTCTCCATAGTTATACCACAACACATCATATTTGACATTATATACACTCTTTAAAACAACATGATAATCATTTCATGAGCATCTCATGAGTACTCTCATCATTAATTCATAAACTTCTTCATTTATGTATATCATTCATGCAATGCAATGCACATGTCTCCTGGAATTCTCATACCGGTATGGTTGAGTGCACACCCGTCGGCATGCACCCTTTTCCCCCTTCCATCCTGAAGATGGAGGGTGCCTATCACTCGCTTCCATTCACCTCGGTGATGGAATCACGATATAGGACTTACTCAAAAGAATAGCCCCGGACTAGTCATAACTGTTCTCACCGACCCTACCGGAATAGTTATGACTTATCTCACCGGACGGCCACGAAAATATGCCTTGTATGCAAAATGGACAGCATCGTATACATAAATCGAAATATTGCATATCAACACATGGCATCTCAACATGTAGGACCGTATTCAACAATTGTGATTACTGCTCAAAACATGGCATGTGAATCATTTATCAACAACAAGCATTTTTAATCATGGCATGAGGACACCATAGCATCGACAACATTTAAATCATGGCCTAAGGACATCCTATCCATGGTAACATGTAATTCATGGCAAGACATCATGTTATCTAGCCCAAATACTATCAAGCAATTCTAGCAACACTTATAACATACAATCCACGCAACACACTTGCCTTCAACCACGGGCAATGGAGTGACAAGAGGTTGAGGGCACTCCCGGAGGCACACCACCTACAAACACGTGCCACACACTCAAAACGAGTCCACAAAACAGTACACAAATAAATCCCACTACCCGACTTCGCATACAACTCCTAAAATCAGAAAACAGCTAATCTGTCCCTTCGGGACAGCAGCCTTCCAAAGGGCATAACTTCGGTTCTAGGACTCCAAATTGAATAAAAAAGTATATCCCCGCGTAGCTTAGGAAATTTCCCAACTTTTTCTAGTTATAGAGAAAGACTAATTCGGGCTCTAATGTTGTTTAATCTAACGTTGAACACGAACTGTCCCAATCTCGTCACAGATTTGACAGCGCTCGGTAAAATGGCCATATCTCCCAAACAGCTGGGTGGATTTTAACGCTCTTTATATGCACGGAAATATAATGAAATTATATACAACTTCCTAAAAGTCCGTACGGTCAGATTCAAATTCTGAATTGGCGAAAACGCCTTCCCTAGTTCGGGTTCCCAATCTGCCCGAACCAAAACGTGAGTACAACTCTAGTTTTTCATCAATTCTACCCCATGGCAGCACCTCCCATGATCCAAAAACATGGTAATCCCCCTCTACAGCAGCATAAGATCTACCCCACAGGGTTCCCCCATTACCTTCTTGAAGAATCGCAAAACAACCGCTTCTCCTCGCGCGATCTCCACCCGATCTCCTCCTCCCACCGGCTCTCCTCGTCGCGGATCCTCCCACCAGCGAGGACAGCACCACGGCAAGGCGTGGCAGTGGAGACAACGCAGAAAGGGCACGGGATGGGGAAGAGGAGGCTTGGGGAGAAGTGGAGGTGAGGGAGAGGGAGGGCTAGAGAGGAGAGAGGACAAGGAGATGGGGGAAGGGGGTGCGGCGCAAAAGGGGAGGGGGAGGGGCTAGGGCAGCAGGAAAACTCCCCCTCCTCACCCCCACATGGGCCAAACAAACCCCACCAACCAGCCCATGAAGGTTCCCCCAAGCCCAACACATCCCTGGAGCGGCCCACAAAGCCCGAAAATGGCCCGAAACGCGTTAAAACCTCAAACTATAAGATTTTAACCTCCCATACCATATTTTATAATGTGTTTGACCTCATCATTCACATTTTATAAGTTTTCGACACTCCGTGGTGTCACACTCAACGAATAATAAAGTACTTTAAATAGTTAACCAAACTGGTTGATTGACCTTATGGTCAAGTTACAAATATACGCCTCGCAGGGCGAAACTTATTAAAAGAGAAATAACTGCAGCGGAAAAAGCAAGATAACATCGTGGCGCCATCCAGTATACCACAGGCAACTGACTGGGCTCGCTCCCTAAGTAGACGGTTCCTCTTGGAACTCCTCCTCCAAAGCTGGTGTAGATTTTTCTTCAACTGGTGTTGTATTGCGGCAAGGGTGAGTACTTGTACTCAGCAAGTCATGCACAGAATGCAGCTAATATACTACATGCATGGCTTAATACAAAGGAGTGGCTCAAGGTATATTTGCAGTAAAGAGCATTTAACAAGTATCATAAGTAGATTCGAAAGCAGTAGAAACAAGTATAGCATCAATAACTTTTCCAGGAGTTAAATAAATATCTTTCCCGATTCTAATCCACATTTCCATTAACATCATTATTAAACCAAACCCAACCATTCAAGACCAAGTTATTTTCAAGAAAGTCTAAACCTTAACTGTAATTCCCGAGCGATGTCCGATGCCGCGGACACGGCTATTCGAATAGATTTTACACTCTGCAGAGGTTATGCACTTTACCCACAAGATACAGTCAAACACCACAAAGGCGAGTGTCCATAACAAAGTCTTTCGGAAACTCCTAACAGTACAAGTGGTCCTCTCCGGTGTTGCACGCTAACCCTTCCCTTAGCGAAGGCGAAGTTTAGGCCAAACCACCGTTAGATGGGTACCTGGCCGCAACCCTGGTACGCTCCCCCGTACAACTACACAAAGGGTGTAGTTGACAACCTGAGGTCCCACAGGTACGTTATTAGAAACTTAATCAACCAGGTCCGTCCCCTTACAGACATGTGGTTGCACACTTGACTCAGTTCAAAGGCTTGCAAGGTTAAGTCCTTATGGTGACCAGGGCAAGACTACCCGAAGAACCAACACAACGATCCCGGTGCCACAACTGGCCCACCCGATCATTCTTGCCACATGCCCCGGTCAAAAACTATTTATCAAACCCCAGTTGATTACCATGCACCACGTACCATCAACATCACATGATACCTTTCCAAAATAGGTTCAATATATCATTAAGTCAATATTAACATTTGATTGTCCAAAATTATGTCATGAGCACGTAGCAGGTCTAAGCAATATGCTACAACGATCTAAATTCCCATGTTGGCAAATTAATAATGTCCAACTATTTAAACCTCAACTAGGGTGACAAGGGGTCATGGCACATATTTAATTAACCAAGGTGTCATACAACAATTTGGCATTTATCTAATTTCCCATATTTAAATAAATTATTTTCTAATTAAACTAGCATGCAATAGTTTAAATCGAATTAATTTGAAAGATGGGATCAACATGGTCAAAGCATAACTTGCCTTCAAAAAGTACTTGCTCTTGGTCCTGAGCTGGCTCCTGGGTCAACACTTCTCCTTCGAAGCCTTCGGGCACTTCAACGTCTACTCGTAAAGCGCGCAAATAGCAATAAATAAATGAACAGTAGACAAAAAGTGTCCAAACATCCAAATAAAGTTCATAAACAGAGAGAGCATAATTTTATGAATTTTTAGAAACTGGAATCGTCAAATTCGAAGTTTAAATGCAAAAGATACAAGCATTCAAAGTTTAAATAATCAATTAAATAATATTACAGAGAAAAAATTTAGTCCAAAAATTAAATAAAATTCATCATTAGGTAGATCTCAATTTTATACAAATTTAGAAATTAGAATCACTCAAATCGGAGTTAAAACGCAAAAGTTATAAACGTTTGAAGTTTGAATCAAATTTGAAATCAATATTTCGAATTAATAAATCATTTTCTTTTTCGGAAATTAATTATTGCGTCAGCATGACACGTGGACCAACCAGGAGCCGCCACGTCGCCTCGGGTCCATGGACCCGGTGCACGGTTTGGCTCGGCCCACCGTGGACTCGGTCCACGGCTCGTGTCGCTGACAGGTGGGCCCTGCCGATGACGTCAGCGTGACGTCAGCACACGACTCAGCCGAGTGGGCTGACAGGCGGGCCCCACCGTGATGTCAGCGTGACGTCATGGTGCGGTTTGCTGGGACGCTGACAGCTGGGCCCCACTGATACGCGGGCCCCGCGTGTCAGAGTCACGCTCCACGCGCGGGCGCTGACCGCGCTAACCGCGACGGTCGGCCTCCCGGCCACGTGGCTAGATCTCGGCCGTCGATTTGAAAATCAACGGCCCAGATTGGATCTAGGTTCAAGCGTATGGAAACTACTCGGCTGATCTGGACCGTTCGATCTTGAGCGGACGGTCAAGATCCAATCTAAGGATTACAACGCGGCTAACCCTAACCGTTTGATCTAGATCTAACGGCTGAGATCTATCCTAGCTTGGTGCGGTTTAGGCTACGTGGCACAATCTACGCCGTTGGATCTAAATCCAACGGTTGGGAATAGATCTGGGATTAGCACGTGGGATCTCACTGGGGGGTGACGTGGCGCGATCTGGACCCTTGGATCTGGATCGGACGGTTGGTGGAGCTCGGTCGACGACGATGGCTTGCGGCGGAGCGAGGTCACCGGGGCTCCTCTGGCGATGTGAGAGGTCCTCACCGACGCGGCTTGACCTCGCGGTTTGGGAACTGGGCTCAACGGCGGCGGAGGACGGCGGCGGAAACTGCAAACGAACGCGGCGGAACGCACGGCCAACTACGGCGAGCGATTGCGGCGCAACCACGGCGGCTTGAGCGGCGTGAGCTAGGGCTACGGGTGCGCACGGAAGTCGGCAACACGGCAGCAGCGGCGGCGCATTAAATAGGGCCCTCGGCGTCCGTGAAACGCGCGAAAACCGAGGCCCACTCCGTTGCGGCGGCGGAATCCGAGTTGGATTCGGATTGGGCGACGTGGCTCAACGTCAGTCGTTGGATCAAGATCCAACGGTGCGAGGGTTTGGGCTCGGGTTTGACTCGGGCGAGTTGGCTGGCTCGGTCGGGCTCTGGCTCGGATGACGTGGCTCAATCGTGGCCGTTGGATCAAGATCCAACGGTCACGCAGGTTAGGGTTCGGCCGAGCGGGTTCGACCGGAACGGCTGGCTCGGGTCAGACTCGAGTATGACTCGGACTCGGGTCCGGTAGGATGAACAGTAAAACCCACTCGATTTTCCAGCGATTAAATAATCCAAATAATTCTCAGAAATTCATTTAATTCATTAAAAATAGCAAAGGCTCAGAAAAATTCCAGAAAAATTCTGGAAAATATTTTGGAACATTTTGGACTCAAATATAATATTTCCAACAAATTTTTATTTGCAAAATCAAATTCTTTAATTATTTCAAAAGGGAATAAATTCAAATAAATTCCAAATAAATCCAAATAAATTCCAGAAAATACCAGAAATTCACCAAAGTGCCAAATCATACATGAGTTTAAGAAAAGCAAAATTTTGGGATGTTACAGAGATGCTGCCAAAATTTTCGGTTTTAGCATTTGCACCTTTGCTGTAATTTACCTTTATTTGTGCCATTTAGATGCTGTGTCTGTCATGTTTGGTAACATCCAGGGCATACTTGATGCCGGGGTGTTACACTATTGACTTCTGGTAGTACCACATTTTGTACTGCGGTAGTATCGTTCCTAGAAAACTCACAAAAGGTGTTTTATTGTTAATTAGCTACCACAGAAAAAGTCGGTACTTCCGCTGAGCAATAGTACCGCATTAGCAACAGCGGTAGCTCCAGCCCAGAGAAAATTGAAAACTTAGAAAAACTACCATCTTTGGAATAAAACTACTGCTATATAAAATACGGTAGTAACGCCTTGTGGTACTACCGCTCAATGAACGACGGTAGTGCCCGAAACTCTGAAAAAGCAAAAATTAAAATTCGAACAACGATTAGATGCTTCTAGTATGAATTTTGAAGAGATTTGAGCCAATTTTAAACCTTCGATACATCAAGCTACTAGTCAATTTTCCCTCATTATAGTACGGCAACTAATTTAATAATTTGATATTTTCTTCTAACTCTAAAATCGGTAAAAACATAAAAAGATAATCTAACTGCTCTTGTACCTTGACTTTGAGTCTTTGATCTTCTTTTCTTGATTCCTTTATATCACGAACCCTTACGCTTGAAGGTGAACTAACCTATCCTCACAAACTTAAGAGTATTGTTAGTCCACAATATGACTATCATTGATTACCAAAACCAAATAATTTTAGAGGCCTAGATGCTTCACAAATTATATCTAAAAAATAAGGATAGACATAGAAAATCATACTCATAAACAAGGAACGACATATCAATTGTAAGTACTAGAATGTAATATCATGTTCCAGCTTTACTGAATAGAGAGCATAACAAGAAAGCAATTGAGGCCGCACTAGTTGCTTCTAACTAATAATAAAATAAAACCATATAATGTGCAGTCTGTTCATTCATGATCATTCGTGTCATTTTCTTTAGGCAACAAATAATCTAATTATAACATCACCCAACACTACTACAGAACAGGACACCACTATCGCTTCATCTGTGTCGGTTCCTAACTTTTGCGAAAACACCGATTGTGATGTCACAAATTTACGTGACAGAGTTATCACAATCGGTTCCACACAATAACCAATTGTGATGAAAACACTCATCACAGTTGGTTCTAACTAATCACTATCGGTTTATTTGTAGCACCGACACAGATAATACAATATTATTTGTGTCGGTTAGGGATAAAAACCAACTATGATAATGATACACTCCTCACAATCGATTTTTATGCCTAACCGACACAGATAATATTATTATCTATGTCGGTCCTCTCAAGAACCGACGGTGATGTATCGAATGTTATGTGATTTTGTGAATGTTCTGTGTGTATTGTCAAATTGTGTAAGGGTTGTTTTTTCGGATGATGAACAGTAATGTTCCTCTAGAAGGATCAGTATCTCTTCTCCAATCCCAACTCTTGGTTCAACTCTCAGATAATTTATATAGATGTAGTGATGCAAATTATATATATTTTATATATAACATTATAGTAGCAGCAGATAATAATATTATATATAACATATTACACACATTATACTAAATTACAATATATAACATTAATTGTTTATAATTAATATTACATTACCACCCGCGGCTATCGCGCAAGGGTAAGGAGTCACTCGAGTCGCCGGAGTCGCTGTCACTGGAGTCGTCGTCGCTCGAGGCGACGCCGCGTGGCTCATTGTACCACTCCGACACCAAGTATGCCCTGGAGGTTACCAAACATAGTAGAAATAGCAACTAAATACAACAGTTAAAGACAAATTACAGCAAGGGCGCAAATGCTTTAACCGAAATTTCGGCATCATCTCCTTTGTTTTTCCATGCTTTGAAGAAACATCAATAATATCACAAGTCATAACATAATGAATGACATTTAAAACAGCAATAACGGAAGGTATAGCAATAGTTTAAGTCCAGAATAATGAATTCAACCATTTCATGAACGAAAACGAAGTGAACGATAAAACCAAGCACACATTAAGGCATACTCCAGGATTTAGCTTAATAAACTTATTATCACAGCCATGAATGGTAAAGTGTAATTGTCTAAGTGAATGAAGCTATGTGAAGATGTGTCGCTAATCCCCTTTCCCGCATGCCAGTTTCATGGTACCTAAAAACATTATAAAACACAAGCGTGAGTTCATCACTCAGCAAAGTGTATTGCAATGAAACAAGCAAAACAGTTTTTCAATACCATCATCACTAGATCTCATGTTCAACATCACAAGCATTTCATAATTCATATTATATGCATCTCATTATCATCATCATACATGCGATGCAATGCACATGTCTCTTATTAGCACATACCGGTACTGCCGAGTGCACACCTGTCGGTGTGCACCCTCTTTCCCCTTCCATCCCGTAGATGGAGGGTGCCTACTCTTACTGACTCGCTCCCATACACAACCGTGGATGGGACTACGACGTAGGTCTTTCGTGTTCACTACGTGTGAGCAAAGAGGCCCGCATCAGAATGGGACACCTCTTCCATTATGAATGCACATATGCCACGTCATTATATAACTTGCATAACGAAAACTCAATATAACAATGGCAAATCTTGGAACTAAACATGTACATCATAACACATGCGAGGAACAACATGGCAACATTGAGCATCATTTAGTATCATAGCAAAACTACACAACTAGTTGGTCGCCCAATACACTTGTCTTTAACCGTGAGCGACAGAGTGGCGAGAAGTTGAGGGCACTCCTGGGGTCACACCACTTGCACATACGTTCATCACACTCAAAACTTGCCCACAAAATAGTACAAGAGCGATCATCTACAATGACCTCGCAACCCACTCCTAAAACCCGAAAACAGAGAATCTGTCCAATCGGGACAGCGGGCTTCGAACTAACATAACTTGAGTTCTAAAACTCCAAATCAAGTAAATGAATACATTTTCTCGAAACTTAGGACATTTTCCAACTTTTTCTAAGTATTCGCGAAGACTGAATCGCCCTCTAAAATTGTCTAATATACAGTTGAACACGGTCTGTCCCAATCACGTCACAGTTTTGACAGCACTCAGTAAAACAGCCATAACTTTTAAACGGATGAACAGAATTTAATGTTCTTAGTGTACACTGAAATATAATTGAATTACCTACAACTTCTGTAACAGTCGGCCGATCAGGAAACGCATCTAAAATTGCCAAAATTGAGCCCTAACCTCAAGCGCCCAATCTGCCCGAGAACACAACATTGGACAGATTTACAATTATCCTAATCCCATCTAGGAACAGCACTGTCGGCGTACTCACCAACAGGCACCTCCGAGTCGGGTGCTTGTGAGGTTCAGACGGGGGGCTTTCGGGGCAATCGCCTGAGAGAGGAGGAAGAAGATGACCGGAGTACCGGGGAGCTCAGGAGAACAGGGAGACGCAAGACCTTTACCCAGGTTCAGGCCCTCCGAAGAGTAACAGCCCTAATCCTGCTTTTCTTGCTATTGCTCGTGTTCTAGCTAGAGAGGATGAAACCTACCCAAAGCCAACCCCCTCTCCCATGCACCCCGGCCCCCTTTTATACTTGGGCTGACGGGGGCGCATGGGAGGCCTATACTACAAGCCATCCTCATTACACTGCCACGGGTGCATTTAATGCGCTCACATCGTTCTTACATCCTATCAATGTCTGACGCAGCCGTCGCACTCCTGCCTTGGGTTCCATGCTTACCAACGCCGCCCGTTCCGTCGGGGGATGAGGTGCCGCCGTGGCGTCACCAGCAATTATTACGCGCCTGGGGAAGACGCGCCGCCAAACTGCAGCCTCCACACCTGGTATTAAATGCGCACGATTCGCATTAAATACCCTTGACCCGGGTGCATCCACCTTGGGGGGCAGTGCACCAGTGAAGCGGTTTGCACGCCATCAGTCCACTGGGCGACCACCTCCCTGGTCACCCAGCGTTGTGGCCGGATCGCCACCTGTCCGCTGGGCGACCACCTTCCTGTTCGTCCAGCGGTGTGGCCTGATCGCCACCTGTCCGCTGGGCGACCACCTTCCTGGCCGCCCAGTGGTGTGGCCTGATCGCCACTTGTTCACTGGGCTACCACCAAGTGGCCCCGCCCCTGCCTCGGCGGTGGGCCCAGACGCGCCCTATCCATCTGGCGACCGTACTTACTGCGGGGGAGCGAGTACCCTGGTGTGGAATACGCCGACAAGCACCTATACATGAATTCTAGGCATGGATTATCCCATCTAGCAGCACCTAGAACACCCCAAGAGAGCCACGATTCATTACCTATTCTTGAAGAATCGACGACAGCGAAAAACTTCTCCTCCCGGTCCCGATCTCCCTCCAAACGCCGAATCCGCCAGTTCCTCCCGGTTGCGGAGCTTCCTAACGAGGAGATCAACATAGGGGAAGGGTGTGGCAGCAAGGAGGGGGTTGAATCCCTGGTAGGTCCGGCTAGGAGGTGGAGGCTCAAGGGGGAGGAGGCAAAGGGGCGCAAGGGGGGAGGTGGCGGCTAGGGTTTGGAGGGGGACTTGGGGGGGCAATAGGGTGGGGCACCCGGGGCAGAAGGTCTACTGCCCCAAAACTCTCCTCCACATAGCCCACATTTCCCCCACTTTCGGCCCACAAAGGTCCCCCAAAGCCCGAGTTAATTCCCCCAAGGCCAAAACTCCCCCGGAAGACCAAAATTCCCCCCGGAAAGGCCCTAACTCCCCCGAAAAGGCCCAAACTCCCAGAAACGGCCCAAAAACATGATACAAAAGTCGTACCATAATGCCAAAATTGAAAATGTCACAATCCGTAGTGTCACATCCCCCCCCCTTAACAGGATTCGACCTCGAATCCAAGACACGCTAATTCGCAAAACAAACAACACAAAGAGAACTAAACTTCACGGTTCATACGTGATGAGAATAGCTTTGAGTATTTCTCATGCATGCGAGACTCCAACTCCCATGTTGCCTCTCTCTCAGACTGGTGCGACCACAAGACCTTGACAAACTTAAGCGTTTTGTTCTTCAACACTCGCTCGGAATTCCCCAGAATCTTCACCGGTCGGGACTCGAAAGTGAGGTTCTGATCAAGCACCAATGGCTCCAACGGAACCACCAATTCCGGGTCATGCAAGTAATTTCTCAGTATCGAGACATGAAACACATTGTGAACCCCTTGCATCGACTCCGGTTGCTCCAAGCGGTAAGCCAACTTACCAACTCGAGCTGCGATAGGAAATGGCCCAACATACCTCGAACTGAGCTTCCCTTTGGTGCCAAAACGAACCACACACTTGGTGGGAGATACTCACAAGAGTACGCTATCACCCACCGCAAAATCTAAATCTCGCCTTCTCACATTGGCATAGCTTTTCTGTCTACTCTGAGCTGCAAGAAGGTTCTATCGCACCTCTGCCACCTGATCAACCGTCTGCTGAACCCAATCTGGTCCAAGGACCGCTCTCTCTCCCACTGCATCCCAACAAAGCGGTGATCTACACTTCCGACCATACAACACTTCATAAGGGACAGCCCAGATGCTAGAATGATAGTTGTTATTGTAAGTGAACTCTACTAGTGGCAAACGATCTTCTCAGCTACCGTTCCATGCCATCACACAAGCCCTGAGCATATCCTCCAAGGTTTGAATGTTACGCTCAGATTGCCCATCAGTCTGAGGGTGAAAAGTGGTGCTAAGGTGAAGCTGTGTGCCCAGAGCACTCTGCAAACTCTCCCAAAATTTTGAGACAAATTTCGCATCCCGATAAGAGATAATCGTCTTGGGCACACAATGCAGTCTCACAATTTCCCGCACATAAATGGGAGCCAACTCGCTTGCTGAATTGGTAGTGCAGATAGGAATGAAGTGTGCGGACTTGCTAAGATGGTCCACCACAACGCAGACATCATCCTTCCCTCATGGAGTACGAGGTAGGCCAACCACAAAGTCCGTAGAAATGCCATCCCAAGGCCAAACAGGAATCTCCAATGTCTGCAACAGACCGGCAGGACGTTTTTGCTCAGCCTTAACCTTCTGGCAAACCCCACAAGATGCCACATACTTGGCAATGTCAACTCTCATCCTTTTCCACCAGAAGTTCTTTTTCAAATCCCTGTACATCTTTGTCTCCCTAGGATGGACCGTGTACAGGGTCTGATGAGCCTCTTTCAGGATGTCATCTTTAACTTGGGATTTCTGAGGTACGCACAGGCGACCCTAAAACCTCAGAACTCCCACATCATCAATGGAAAAGTCTCTAGTCTTACCATCCTCAAGGCATTTCCTCACTTGCTGGAGCAACCGATCATGCTGTTGTGCTTCCTGCACACGCTCAGGGATCGCTAACTCAAGAATCAATTGTGTTTCAGCTTGCACGGTCCCCGCAAAACAATAAGATACTCCCAAACAATCAAAATCAGCAACAAGACAATCAATGACAAGGGTATTGTCTTGCGACTGAGAGCGTCAGCCACCACATTCGCCTTGCTTGGATGGTACTGGATTGTGAGATCATAATCCTTTATCAACTCTAGCCACCTCCTCTGCCTAAAATTCAAATCTTTCTGAGTAAAGATGTACTTGAGGCTCTTGTGATCAGTGAAGATATCACAAGACTCACCATACAAGTAATGCCTCCAACTTTTCAAGGTGAACACCACAACGGCTAGCTCAAGATCATGGGTGGAGTAATTCTGCTCATGCTTTTTCAACTGCCTCGATGCATAGGCAATCACCTTGCCTTCTTGCATGAGCACACAACCAAGTCCCAACCGAGAGGCATCAAAATAGATTGTGAAGCGCTTCCCAGGCTCGGGGAGGGTAAGAACAGGTGCAGTCACTAAGTTCTACTTCAAAGTGCAAAAACTATGCTCACACTTAGCAGTCCACTGAAATCTCATCCCCTTTTGGGTCAACTGCGAAAGCGGCTTAGCAATGATGGAAAAGTCCTGCACAAAACACCGGTAATATCCAGCCAACCCGAGGAAGCTACGCACCTCTTTAACATTAGAGGGTCTCTTCCAGTCCAGAACTGCTGAGACTTTACTAGGATCCACTGAAATGCCCTCCGGATTGATGATATGGCCAAGAAAGCCCACCTCTGAAATCCAGAACTCACACTTCTTTAACTTAGCATAGAACTGGTTCTCCCTCAATGTGCCCAGCACAAGCCTCAGATGCTGCTCATGTTCTTCTTTTGATTTAGAGTAAACCAGAATATCATCGACGAACACTACCACAAATTCATCAAGATACTTGTGTAGCATATTGTTCATCGCCTCCATAAAGACAGCAGGAGCATTAGTTAGTCCAAAAGACATAACTTTAAATTCATAGTGCCCATACCTAGTGGAGAAAGCAGTCTTCTCAATATCTTGTTCCCTCACACGAATATGATTGTAGCCAGACTGAAGATCAATTTTAAAGAACACCTTTGCTCCCTTTAGCTGGTCAAAGAGATCCTCAATGCGAGGCAATGGATACTTGTTTTTGACAGTTACTTGATTGAGAGCACGATAGTCAATGCACATGCGCCAACTACCATCCTTCTTCGAAACGAAGATGATGGGTGCTCCCCATGGTGACACACTGCGCCGAATAAAACCCTTGGCCAACAAATCCTCCAATTGTTTTTTCAACTCGTCTTGAAAAGGACGAGCCAAGCGGTATGGAGAGATAGAAATAGGTCGAGTGCCAGGAACAAGATCAATTCGAAACTCACACTCCTCACAGGAGGCAAACCAGGCAACTCATCAGGGAACACATCAACAAATTCCTTCACCACAGGAATCTCCTCAATTGATACTGAAGAAGATGGCTTTTCTGAAATAGCCATGAGAACACCCAATTCCCGCATACGGCGATCGGAAAACAGACTAGCCAAAGCAAAGATGGAACTGGAGGGTATGCCGCCCTGAAAAGTCAACTCCACCCCTGATGGGGCCTACAAGGCAACTATCTTCCGAAAACAACAAATCCTGGCACGGTACTGATGCAACCAGTCCATGCCCAAAATGACATCAAAAGGAACCAATTCAATCACCATAAGATTGGCAAAGAAAACCTCATCATCAATGGTAATAGTGCAACCCAGGCAAACCAAAGAACTGGCAATAAGACCCCCCGGAGAACTAACTATCACAGACTCAGAAATCCGCTGAACTCCCAACTTAGCTCTACTAGCAAACTCAGATGACACAAAAGAATAGGATGCTCCGGAATCATAAAGGACAAAGGCATCAACTGAATCCACAAGCAAAGTACCTGAAACCACCTCTGGATACCCAACTGACTTGGCAGTCGGCAAGACGTACACTCGTGGTGGCGTCGGGGCAGCGAGAGCCCCGACACCCGGCTGATGCCCCAACAAAACTGGGGGCGGTGGGGCGAGCTGAGGAGGAGCCGACGGCTGCGGGCACTAGTAGGCCGCCGGTGGCACCCAAGCAGAGGGCTGCGGGGCACCAGTAGCCGCCAGCATCTGCAACAACCCTCTGGAAGCCGCCGCTGGAGTGGGAGTAGGAGGCACAGTCTCCCACTTGATGATGCTACCAGGATTCATCCGATAGACTTGCCCCATATGGCCGGGTTTGCTACAATGGTTGCAATCCTCGGTCCAAACACACTCTGCAGCACGGTGTCCACCACCGCACTTGAAACAGATCATGCCCTGCCCTGGCGCAGGAAGAACAGCCACCCGCGAGGAAGATGGCTAGGGCGGCTTCATCTTAGCCCCTGAGGAGGAAACCTGTCCCCCCTTGATTTCTTGAAGGTGGGTCACTTAGAAGACCCACCTCTTCCACCAAAGGTCCTCTTCTGGCCCCCGCCCGGGGCCGCTGGAACCCTTGAACCTCCAGGGTTTGGCTTATCCCTGGAGAGCTCCAACTCGAGCTCCATGCCCTTCGCCTCTCCACCACGGAGCAGAAGTCATGAGGGACAGTCGCCCCCATGACAACTCTGAACTCCTGATTGAGGCCCTACGAAACCTCCTCGCCTTCTCCCTGTCATCTACTGCCACAGCTGGCACAAAGTGCACCACATTATTGAATTCCACCTCATACTCTGCCACCGACTTCTTCCCCTGGGAAAGAGTCGTCAAAGTGTGCTCCATCCTCTCAAGAAAGGACTTCGGGTAGAACTTAGCTCGGAAGCGAGCCACAGTCTCCCACTTGATGATGCTCCCAGGTGACCGGTCCAAGAGTGGGGGCCCTCGCAGCAAGAACCCCCTCCTACCCGATATCCGCTTGGGCCTTCAGCTGAAAGGCCACAAAGCGAGCTCTCTGGACCGAGGTCAACTCCAGAACCTCGAACTGCTGCTCCATGTACCATAGCCAATTTGCGGACTAGACCGGCGTGCCCACTCCGTCAAAAGTGTCCAGGCGGAGGGACATCCACTCACGGAGACTCATCCTCGGCTCTGGCACAACGGGGGCAACAACTGGGGCCGCTGCAGAGGCACAACAATAGGGGCTGCCTGCACCTGCTAGTGCAGCTCATGGACCTCTCTCTGCAGTGCCTGCAACAAGGCCGCAGTGGCGGCTGGCACCTCAGCCCCCGACTGTGCCGCCGGGATTTCCTCCTGCGCTAGCCCATGAGCATGGGGCGAAGCATTTCCCTCAGCAACTGACTCAGCAACTCCCTGAGATGGGTGACTCCAACCTCGACCCTGGCCTCCACAGCCACGGCGACCACGACCTCTTCCCCTCGGCATGGCTGCTACAGTCACACAACCATACAATCACATAATCATAAGCACGACATCAATAAGACAAGTTCAAAGATCAAAGATCAACATATACATAGTCTCCATCAAGTAAACCAAACATAATGCAATGATGAACCAAAACCCCATCCTGTTGTGCAACCAAGTGTGTCAAATTTTAGATTATTTATTCTACTTACACAAGTTTTAATGTTGTTATCCTATGGAAAAATTTTAAGTATAACCTATGCCATGTTTCCAAGTTATCCCACTTCATATTTTAGTTGAACCTATGGTATGACACCAAATACATATTCCAAGGACCTAATACTCGCTCTGATACCAACTGTAACACCCCGGCACCTAGTATGCCCTGGAGGTTACCAAACATAGTAGAAATAGCAACTAAATACCATAGTTAAATACAAATTACAGCAAGGGCGCAAATGCTTTAACCGAAATTTCTACAGCATCTCCTTTGTTTTTCCAAGATTTGAAGCAACAGCAATAATATCACAAGTCATAACATAATGAATGACATCTAAAACAGCAATAACGGAAGGTATAGCAACAGTTTAAGTCCAGAATAATCAATTCAACCATTTCATGAACGAAAACGAAGTGAACGATAGAACCAAGCACACATTAAGGCATACTCCAGGATTTAGCTCAATAAACTTATTATCACAGCTATGAATGGTAAAGTGTAATTGTCTAAGTAAATGAAGCTATGTGAAGATGTGTCGCTAATCCCCTTTCCCGCATGCCGGTTTCATGGTACCTAAAAACATCATAAAACACAAGCGTGAGTTCATCACTCAGCAAAGTGTATTGTAATGAAACAAGCAAAACAGTTTTTCAATACCATCATCACTACATCTCATGTTCAACATCATAAGCATTTCATAATTCATATTATATGCATCTCATTATCATCATCATACATGCGATGCAATGCACATGTCTCTTATTAGCACATACCGGTACTGCCGAGTGCACACCCGTCGGTGTGCACCCTCTTTCCCCTTCCATCCCGTAGATGGAGGGTGCATACTCTTACTAACTCGCTCCCATACACAACCATGGATGGGACTACGAGGTAGGTCTTTCGTGTTCACTACGTGTGAACACAGAGGCCCGCATCAGAATGGGACGCCTCTTCCATTATGAATGCATATATGCCACATCATGATATAACTTGCATAACGAAAACTCAATATAACAACAGAAAATCTTTGAACTAAACATGTACATCATGACACATGCGAGGAACAACATGTCAACATAGAGCATCATTTAGTATCATAGCAAAACTACAAAACTAGTTGGTCACCCAAAACCCCAAATCCATCCCAATACACTTGCCTTCAACCGTGAGCGACGAAGTGGCGAGAAGTTGAGGGCACTCCCGGGGTCACACCACCTGCACATAGGTACATCACACTCAAAACTTTCCCACAAAATAGTGCAAGAGCGATAATCTACAACGACCTCGCAACCCACTCCTAAAACCCGAAAACAGATAATCTGTCCCATCGGGATAGCGGGCTTCCAACTAGCATAACTTGGGTTCTAAAACTCCAAATCAAGTAAACGAATACATTTTGTCGAAGCTTAGGAAATTTTCCAACTTTTTCTAACTATTCACGAAGTCTGAATCACCCTCTAAAATTGTCCAATCTACAGTTGAACACGATATGTCCCAATCACGTCACAGTTTTGATAGCGCTTGGTAAAACAGCCATAACTTTTAAACGGATGAACGGAATTTAATATTCTTGGTGTCCACTGAAATATAATTGAATTACCTACAACTTCCGTAACAGTCGGTCGATCAGCAAACGCCTCTAAAATTGCCAAAACTGAGCCCTAACCTCAAGCGCCCAATCTGCCCGAGAACACAACATTGGACAGATTTGCAATTATCCTAATCCCATCTAGGAACATCACCTATACATGAATTCTAGGAATGGATTATCCCATATAGCAGCACCTAGACCACCCCAAGAGAGCCACGATTCGTTACCTCTTCTTGAAGAATCGACGACGGCGAAAAACTTCTCCTCCCGGTCCCGATCTCCCTGCAAATGCCGAATCCGCTGGTTCCTCCCGGTTGCGGAGCTTCCCAATGAGGAGATAAACTGTCGGGACCCAAATTTGCAAATACGGACCCTCTGTGTATTCAACACTAGTCCAGGATCACTCTAGTGCACACAGTCTCAACATCGGGAAATATCACAATCATACACATCGAAATAGTAAAGTACTTTATTAAAAAGGAAATATAACTGGTTGCATGACCTTACGGTCGAGTTACAAAAGTATGCCTCACAGGGCGGAAACTTATTGAAATAATCAATTGAAGTGGAATGTACAGAAAACGCGTGGCGCCAACTAATATGCCACAGTAACTGACTGGGCTCTCTCCCTAGTTAGACGGCTCCACCTAGTACTCCTCATCCAATGCTGGCGTTGCTTCCTCTTCAACTGGTGTTGTGTTGTTTGCAAGGGGTGAGTACTTGGTACTCAACAAGGCATACACATAATGCAAGCTAATATTCTATATGCATAGCTTATTACAAAGGATGGTTAACAGGTTTATTTGCAGTAAAGCAGCAAATGTAAATACAATAATAGATTACAAAGTAGTAGAAACAATAATAAGAAGAGTACTTTCACAATGATTTCACAAGTAAAACATTTCTCAGTCCTAAGTCCAAATCACCATTCCAAACCCAAGTACTTTCCAAACCAAGTTATTTTCATGAAAGTCTACCCCTTGACTGTAATTCCTGAGCAATGTCCAATGCCGCAAACATGGCTATTCGAATAGATTTTACACTCTGCAGAGGTTATACACTTTACCCACAAGATACAGTCAAACACCACAAAGGCGAGTGCCCATAACAAAGCCTTTCCAATGCCTATCTAAACCCAGTACTACTCGCTGAGGTTTCAACACTGGTGGGACTGGTTACCACATCCAGGCCCCCCCCCCTCTTGCACCATGTGAGCCAACCCGTGCGAGGACTGGTTACCACTACCCGGGCCTCATACCACCACAATAGCTCTAAGGTTTAGAATCAACAAATTAATCAGCTAGGTCTGTCCCACTCCAGACTTGTGATTGCATGAATGACTCAGTTCAAAGGCTTGCAAGGTTAAGTCCTTAATTGACTAGGGCAAGACTACCCGAAGAACCAAAATGACTTTTCCGATACTAATCCTGGCCCACCTCATCAAGCTTGCCACTTGCCCCAGTCTAAAGCATTTTATCAAACCCTAGTTGATTACCATGCACCATGTGCCATCTACATTATCATTAATCACACATGATACTTTTCCAAATCATGATCCATATCTCATTAAGTCAACATTAATATTTGATTATTCAAATCATGTCGTGACTACGTGGTAGGGCTAAGCATTATTCTACAGTGGTCTAGTTACCCATGTTGGCAATTTATTAATGTCCAACTAAATAATCCACAACTAGGGTGATGAGGGGTTCATGGCATACAATTATTTATGTCAAGGTGGCATACAACAAAATTGGCATTTAACTAATTCTCAGAAATAATTAAAGCATTTTCTAAATAAATTAGCATGCAATAAATTGAATTAAAGTAATTTGCGAAAGTGGGAACAATATGATCAAAGCATAACTTGCCTTCAAAAAGTACTTGTTCTTGGTCTTGAGCTAGCTCCTGGGTCAAAACTTCACCTTCGAAGCCTTCGGATACTTCCACGTCTACTCGTAACGCGTGCAAATAGCAATAAATAATTAAATAGTGGAAAAAAATTGTCCAAATATTCAAATAAAACTCATAAACAGAAATAGCACATTTTTATAAATTTTTAGAAGTTTGAAACGTCCAAATCGGAGTTAAAATGCAAAAGTTATACCCGTTTAAAGTTTAAAAAATCAATTAAATAAATATAAACAAAGGAAAACTCATGTCCAAAATTAAATAAAATTCACCATTAAGTAGAGCTCAATTTTATAAAAATTTAGAAATTGGAATAACCCAAATCGGAGTTAAAATGCAAAAGTTATAAGCGTTTGAAGTTTGAAAAATCAAATAAAAGAATAAACCGAATTAATTCATTTATTTTTCTATTGAAACTTCCGATTATGACGTCAGCATTGCATCAGCGGCAATTTTGAATTTCCACCGAATTATTTTTCTAAAGGGAAATCGAATTATGACGTCATGCTTGCGTCATCCGGTCCATGGACTCGGTCCACGGCTCAATTCGGTCCACCGTGGACCCGGTCCACAGGTACATGTCTCACCGACATGTGGGACCCACTGCTGACGTCATTGCTGACGTCAGCGGGGCTCGGCCGAACGGCTCTGACACGCGGGCCCCACAGTGACGTCAGCGTGACGTCACGAATGACGTCACCACACGGTGGTTGAGCCGCTGACACGTAGCGACCGGGCGCGGCTCGGTTAACCGCGTCATTTCGGCTCCCACACACGTGGCGCAATCTGGGCCATTGGTTTGAAATCCAACGGTCCAGATTAGATCTAATCCCGTGCAAATCGGGTCCACACGGTCGATCTTGACCGTTCGATTTGAATCGAACGGTTAGGATCCGATCACATTTAGCCGCATCAAGGGCGACGTGGCATGACCCGGGTGGCGACGTGTGGCATGCTACACGCCGTTCGATCTCAATCGAACAGTTGAGATCACATCTAACGCTACAATGCGGAACGAATCTAACCGCACGATCTTGATCCAACTGTCAAGATCCGATCTGAAGCGTGACAACTCCAACCTATGTGGCTAAATCTCTGCCGCAAGATCTAGATCTAATGGCCTAGATTGATTGCATCTAACGCGGTGATCTAATCTATCATAGGGCTCTGGTTTCGACTACGTGGCGAGATCTGGGGCGTTTACCTGAGATCAAACGGTTGAGGGAGTTTGTGAGGGCTCGATGGTGCGCGGCGGCGCTGGCTGCCGGAGTCGGGGAAGATGACGCACGAACAGGCGTTTCGGTTAGTCTCTGGCGTGAAGAAGATGTCCCGCAGGTGCGTCTCGACGCGAGGTTCTCGGATCTGCAACCCAACACAGCGGGGAAGGCTCGACGTCACCGGGGAAGAAGAAATATAGTGGCGGCTCGGGCGCAACTACGGTGAGGAATCAATGGTGATTGGCGGCAGCTCAAGCACGGAGAGCTAGGGCGACGAGATCAGCACGAAAAGACGAACCTCGGGGGCGGGTTAAAGCCTTATATGCGGTCTCGGCTCGCGGAATTCTCGCAAACCCTAACGGACACGGTGGCGCAGTCCGATCTGGTTTCGGGCGGATACGAAGACGGGCTGCCATCTACGTGTCCGGATCCGGCGGCTCGGGTGCATGCCCGACGCGGCTCGCTCTCAGCTATTCGATCGGGATCGGCGTGAGAGCTAGGGTTAGGGTTCGGCGCGGCATCACGGTCGAGCCAAGTCACGTGGCGCGTCTGGCTCGGGTCAGACTTGAGTCGGACTCGAGTCTGACTCGGGTCGGATGTGTAAGATCATCTGATGAAAACTTGGCTTAGTGATGAATTTAGTATTGGAAGTGGTTGTGCTCATGGCATTGTGGTGCATGTGCATGTGTTATTTTCGATGGTTATCTGATATGCTTGTGATAGCATGGTAATTGTTTTGTTTGATGCAATGCGCTCGTGTGAGTGGTTGCATGGACTGATCTTGAGTCAAGTCGTGGACTTGTGCTCGCACATGGTTTATGCTTGTTCATGTGCAGGTGTTGCTCGAGGGCGAGCATGGTCGATGACGGGACTGGAACTAGGTTCATGGAGGAACTGAGGTTCGGGACTAGGTTCTGTAGGAATGGAGGTCTTGGTGGTCAAGAATGTCATGCGGGACGTTCGGGCTAGAAGACGGTGCACATGAAGAATGGTTAGTCACGTGAGTATGGCAGGTGGGACATACGCGTGCAGAGTTGTTAGTCACGTGAATATGGCAGGGTTGCCATACGCGTGCAAGAGTTGTACTCGGCCAGGTTAAGCCAAGTAAAGTTGTGTTAAATACAGACTCCTTCTAGGATTAGGAGTGGGACTCCTTTTAGGATTAGGAGTGAGACTCCTTCTCGGATTAGGAGTGTTTACTGTGTATAAATAGGGGGGAGGTACCTCCTATTTAGTACACCATCTGAGAGAGGCTTAGAGCCAAGTATTAGGGTTCGTACTCTTTTGTTTTGGAGTACTGTAACCAGATCAAAAAGGAATAAAGATCAAGTTCTTCAAGCATCTCTGCAAGGTACAGGTTTGGTTAGATTTATTCTCGTCATATTCTGTTACAGCAAGCATGCGAGGTTCATAACTCTTGATCCGTAAGTCCGATCGAGTTGATTCTTTCTCTGTTAGCTTTGTATTGGAGTATAGTTTCTTGTGTTGAAATTTTAGCTCAATCCGACGGTTAGATCTCCAAGAATTCGCGTTTTACCAAATGCATATACTATGTTTTTGCTGATTACGAGACTCTGTTTTTAGTCCGAGTTGGGGGTAATTTTTAGTAGATCAAATATTTGGTTTTAGCTTCCTCACAATCATTCACCCCACTCTGATTGCTATATTCATATATATATCGATCCTACAGGATGAATAGTGAAACCCATTAGGGTTTTCCAGCGATTAAATAATTAAATTAATTTCTAGAAATTCAAATAATTCAAGAAAAATAGCAAAATAATCAGAACAATTCCAGAAAAATTCTGGAAGATACTTTGAGACATTTTGGACTCAAATAAAATACTTCCAAAAAAATTTTATTTGTAACTTTTAATTATCTAGTTATCTCAAAAGGAAATAAATTCAATTTAAATCGAAATAAATCCCAAAAAAATTCCAAAAATTCTCAAAAGTGCAAAATTTCATTTAAATCCGTGAAAAGCAAAAATTGGGGTGTTACATCAACGTAGGGGAAGGGCGTGGCATCAAGGAGGGGGTTGAATCCCTGCTAGGGCCATCTAGGAGGTGGAGGCGCAAGGTGGGGGTGGCAAGGGGGCAAGGAGGCGCAAGGGGGGAGGTGGCGGCTAGGTCTTGGAGGGGGACTTGGGGGGGCAATAGGGTGGGGCAGCAGGACTGCTGCCCCAAAACTCTCCTCCACATGGGCCAAGTTTCCCCCACTTTCGGCCCACAAAGGTCCCCCAAACCTAGAGTTAATTCCCCCAAGGCCCAAACTCCCCCGAAAGGCCCAAATTCCCCCCGAAAAGGCCCAAACTCCCCCGAAAAGGCCCAAACTCCCAGAAACGGCCCAAAAAGACGATACAAAAGTCATACCGTAATGCCAAAATGGAAAATATCACAATCCATAGTGTCACACTCATCCTCCAACGATGAACCAGAAGAGGCGCCGGTCCCCCAAGGGGTGGTGACCCACTCTTCCTCATCCTCCTCCTCCTCTTCATCGTCCTCTCTCAGGCGCTTCCTGGTGGCATTGGAGGCGCCCGGCCGGAGTGAGGCGCTGGGGGCTGAGGCGGCGGTGATGGCGCTTAGTAAGGTGACTCCACGGAGGAGTCAGAGCTTACTGGAGAAGGAGGCGCTGCCATGCTGCGCTCGAAGACAAAGAGAAGATAGGAGCTATGGAAGACTACGCGATGACCAGAGAGACCTAGCATACTTTTATATATAAGCTGCTTGATCGATCGGGAAACACGAAGAGTTGACGGATGGTGTGAATGCTATGTTTCAATGGTTTAATTAGCGGGGAAGACGAAGGGATGGATGAATATCAGTGTTGGTTCTTATCCCAAACCAACTGTGATGACTTATCCTATTACAGTCGGTTCTTTCTCAGAACTGACTGTGATATATTATTGTGTCGGTTCTATAAAGGAACCGACAGTGTTGAGGATCCAAATTATCACAATCGGTTCTGTATAGAACCGACTATGATAACCATTAATCACAAACGGTTCTTGTATAGAACCGATTGTGATGAGGTTCGCTAGGTTTTATATATATATGTACCGTTGGGACTCGGGATGAACTTATAACTCTCCTCGAGTTGGTGTTCTAGAGCCAAAAAAATACCGCCGTTGCCTCAAAAAATGCATATTCTGGTTTAAACTTATATTTGGATGAGAAAATATGAAAGTCTTGAGGATGTGTGAAGAGCGTAATTTGATACATTGAGGAGATTTCTCTATTTTTCTACCTAGCTTTGTAACACCCCGGCATCTAGTATGCCCGAATGCTACCAACATATACTAAACAACATCTAAATACCACAAATAAAGATAAATTACAGCAAAGGTGTAAATGCTAAAACCGAAAATTTCGGCAGCATCTCCTTTGTTTTGACATGAATTGGAGCAATACCAATAACATGGCAAGTTATATCATAGCATAAGACATCTAAAACGGCAATATCAACGAATAAAGCATCACTTATGTCTAAAATAAGGAATTCAACCATTCCACCAAACATAACAAACCAAACGATGAACTCAAGCCCATACACCAAGTTTCATGGCACTATTCATTATTATCATGACTCCCAATGATTAAACTGTATATGAATGTGAAGCTACGTGTAGAAGTGTACCTAATGCCCTTTCCCCGCATGCCATTTTCATGGTACCTAAAAACAACATAAACACAAGCGTGAGTTCATCACTCAGCAAGCATATTGCAATGCGTCATAAAGAATAATTCAATGCCAACATCAATACATACCATACTTTAACGTCATGTTCAAATCATAATCTCATCTACAACATCATAGCCATGACAAAGCACATCGTACACAACTCGTTATCATCATCATGTATGCAATGCAATGCAATGCACATGTCTCCTGGAAGCATATACCGGTATTGCTGAGTGCACACCCGTCGGCGTGCACCCTCTTCCCCCTTCCATCCCGTAGATGGAGGGTGCCTACGCATCGCTTCCACTCACCATGTGGGTGGAATCACGAGGTAGGTCTTACAACCATGGCACTCCGGATTAGTCATAACTTTCTCACCGACCTTACCGGACTAGTTATGATGTTCTCACCAACCGAGCCAGCTTTCATGCCATGTATGCAACATATGCCATAAACATAAACAACTTGCATCAAACTGAACTAAACATGGCATAGCATCATAATAGTCCATTTTCATCATAACATTGGCAAGCACTAATCATGGCAAGATATCACAACATGTAAGCAATTTGCATCTAGTCACAATTAGCAACATACATTACACTACCCATTACAATACACTTGCCTTAACCTCGGGCGACGGATTGACGAGAGGTTGAGGGCACTCCCGGGGTCACACCGCCTGCACAAACATACCACACACTCAAAACGTGCCCCCAAAACAATACGCAAAAGCTCGTCTACCCCGACTTCACAAACTACTCCCAAAACCTAAAAACAGAGAATCTGTCCCTCCCGGACAGCAGACTTCAAACTATCATATCTCGAGTTCTAGGACTCCGAATCGATTAAACGAGTACATCATCGCGAAGCTTAGGAAATTTCCTAGCTTTTTCTAAGTGTTGGGAAAAATTGATTCGGCCTCTAAAATTTTTTAATCTACAAAACACTACGTTCTGTCCCAATTACGTCACAGTTTTGAACACGCTCGGTAAAATGACCATAACTTTCAAACGGCTGGGCAGAAGTGGACGTTCTTTATGTCCAATTAAAGGTATTGAAGTTACCTACAACTTTATCAACAGGCGGCCGACCAAAATCCGAATCTAAAATCACGAAAACTCAAACCCTAGGTCGACTGGACAATATGCCCGAAACAGAGAACGTGGCAAACTCTGGTTTTCATCCAATCTACCCAATCACAGCACCACCAATTGATCTAAAAGCATCAATTTAACCTCTAGAACAGTACCTAGACCATCCCCAAGGTTCACCCGTGCCATACCTCTTCCCGACGAACGACGAACGCTGAAATCCTTCCTCCCGGGCTCCCCGAACGTCCTCCTCGCGCCGGAACCGCCGGATCTCCTCGTCGCGGGGCTTCCCGATGGAGGGGATAGCGAGGTGGCGTGGTGGGGAGCTCCCCTAGGGCAGCAAGGGAGGTGGAGAGGGGAGGGGAAGGTGGTGGCGCAAGGGAGAAGGGGAGGCGCAAGGGGGTGGGCGTGTGGAGGACGAGAGGGAGAGGGAGGGGCGGCGGCTAGGGCTAGAGAGGGTGGGGCTGGCGCAATGGGGGCAGCGCAGCAGCCTTTCTGCCCTAAAGACCCCTCCACATGGGCCCTTACTTCCCCCACCTTCGGCCCAATTCATCCCCCCAAGGCCCAACCAGCTCCCACTAGGCCCAAACTCCCGAAAACGGCCCGAAAACTTGATTAAACCTCATACCGTAAAGTTTTAATCCCCAATTTCACACTTTAAAATGTTTCGACCTTCCGTAGTGTCACAAGCTTATTTGTGGCTTTCTTCAAAAGGTGGGCATTCCTTCAAATCCCTTCAATTTTGCATTAATACATTCGATTTTGATTTCGTGAATGTGTTATCTGTTATTAGCCATATGGTTAAACCAATATGGTTAAGAAATTAAATCGTGGAGGAGATTAGTGGGTTGAGGGTTAAAGTTAATTGAAACCCTAGCTAGCCTGATCATGAGCTAGATTTCCCCTCATTTGTGGTTTTCTTCAAAAGGTGATAAGCATTCCTACAAATCCCTTCAATATTGCAGTACGAATTAAATTAATTTTTTTATTTGGTGAATGTGTACATTACATATCATTATTGTTTCAATATAATTAATATGATCAATGGTAGAGTTTAGGTTGCGTAACCTATGCATCTCCCGTTCGAGGGTGCTTGTTTATAAATATGCTAAAATGGCATATTTATAAATAAGCAGTCTCGAATTATCCACGTTTTTTGGACAGTTCGAGGATATGTGTCTCGGGCAAGTTCTTGAGTTGTTGTAGAACTCTAGAGAAAGCTTCGGCAGCATCTCCCTGGTGTTCTCTGAATACACATCCTCTTGACCTGTTGTCGAGACGTGTATTTGGAGAACAGCGGTGAGATGCTACCGAAATTTTCTTTGGAGTCGTACAACAGCTTAGGAACTTGCTCGAACCACATATCCTCTAATGGGATTAGGACCTCACCTAATTAGAAATTAGGAGTCATCATTGGTAGGTACTTAGTTGGTCAATATATAGATGTTTCTTTAAGATCATTCAAATTCTCAACTTTGTTAATGCTTCAACCCTTCTTTTATTTCATTGATTAGTGCATTACGTATTTTGATATCATGGTTGACGTCAAATTTTAAATATGCATATCACCTCTATTGTGCATTGGTAATTAAATAGGTAGTTGTCGCTCATTGGCATTATTAATTTATTGTTTATGGTTTAATTGTAGATGGACCGTGAAGAATGGATGTATCAAAAAAGCCGTGTGAGTGCTAAATTTCAGAGGGGAGTTAAGGAGTTCATAAGAATTGCAGAAGTAGATATGGTTATGAGGGGTGTAAAGTTCATATATTGTCCTTGTATTGATTGCACCAATCTCAGGAGATTTAACAATTCAGCTCAAATTGAAGGCCATTTGATTCGACGTGGCTTTGTGAGGAATTACACATGTTGGATCCATCATGGGGAGATAGGTAGTACCCTTGTGATATGCAACGAAGACATGCTGGAAGCCGATCATGAGTTGGAGTGTGATATGTTTGATGAGGATAACTTAGATCAAATGTTATGGGATGTGGAGGGAAATTACACGGAAAGAGAGTTCAAAAAATTTAAAAGCTTGATGGAGGACGATGCCAAACTATTGTTTTCGGGTTGCAAAGCGGAATATACCAAGTTGCGTTTGGTCCTTGCATTGTTTCAACTGAAGGCAAAACACCGTTAGACAGATACAAGTTTCAATGCACTTTTAGTATTTCTATCGGATATGCTTCTAGAGGGAAACGAGTTTCCAACAAGTATTTATGAAGCGAAGAAGCTATTATGTCCCATGGGAATGGAAACAGAAAGGATACATGCATGTCCAAATGATTGCATATTATACCGCAATGCCCATAAGGAACAGCACATTTGTGCAGTTTGTGGTGTACCCTGGTACAAACAAAAGGAGAAGCGTAATGACAAGAGGCGTAAGAGCCGAACCGACGACGGTGAAGATGTGAAAAAAGGGGCACCAGCCAAGGTATTGTAGTATTTGCCTACCATTCCCCGTTTAGAGCGGTTGTTTGCAAATCGCAAAGAGGCAAAATTGTTGCGTTGGCATTATGAATCTCGAAAGGAAGATGGCAAGTTGAGTACCCCGCTTATTCGGCTCAATGGAGAAACATTGATTGGCAACATGAGGAGGTTAGTAGATCATATGTAGTGTGCTTAGTCTTGCAACATGTCAGTGACATCATTTTGGACAATTAAATGTTAATCTTGGCTTAATGGAACAAGTTTATGAAAGATGTAACATGTTTTATTGATGATGTTGATGACACGTGGTGCATGGTATTAGATGCTTAATTGATTGACTCAAGTGCAAATGGGAGATTGTTAGTGTTATGCCCTTGAGGCAGTTATATAGATGATTGTAACATGACTATGTTTATGAATAATAATATGATTATTGGTCCAATGAATGTATATCATTATATTGATCAGCAAGTATGTGACTTGCTTATGAAACTCTCTACTCATTGATATAATTATGTAAGTATCTCTGATCGGGTATCATTGTATAGGACAACGATGAATAGATCAGCGCATGTATTGATCGATGATCATGTTTCATAGATCATGGGATATGGAGATATCATCAATACATTGTGAACGCATGTTGAAGAACATGTGTTAGATAGACCCTCAATGGGACACTGCGAGAATGTTACATTCTTATGTGTCATCAGTGTATCTCATACATAGTAGATGTATGATCCTTAGACCTGAGATTGTCACATTCCCTACATATGTAATAGTTTACCTTGGGGTTACCAAACACTATTTCCTAACCAGATAGTTATAAAGGTAGCTTTCATGTTTACTATGAAACATGCAGAGGGAAGTGAGTAGTCAAGATGAAATTTGCCATTCCAGTGTAACAGAGATATATGTCTAGGCCACTCGTGTGATATGATTAAGGAAGTGCGTGGCCATGCCGTGATTGAAAAGTCAATCACAACTTATTAATATATCACGGATACGAGAGATGGATTGAAGGGTCAAAGGATGACATGCTTCTCGCCTTCAATTCGATCTTCATATAGTTTCGCAAACGGATTATTACATCAGTACTTTGATCATATGCATTTGGGAGTTGGCATGCTCTGCAAGGAGCCGCTACCGACTATTGGATTAGAAAAGGGTTTTTCGAATCTATGTCCAAATGCGCATGAACCTACAGGGTCACACACTGAACGGGTTGGGACACATTAATTCGGATGGGATCCGTAATTAATGGACCTCATGGGCTTAGCGCGTAGATAGGCCCTGACTGCCTAGGGTTTTACCTCGTGGCTTTATAAGGAGGGGGAGGTTGGGTGCAGAACTCACTTTCGTGCGGTTTAGAAGTGTTTTGCCCGAAACCTTAGCCACCTCCTCTCGTTGCCCCTGCCGAGCAACCCGGTGCTTGCACACTGTCAGGACCCGAATTTGCAAATCCGGACCCTCTGTGTATTCAGCACTAGTCCAGGATCACGCTAGTGCACACAGTCTCAACATCGGTAAATATCACAATCATACTCAACGTAACCACAAGTACTTTATTTAAAAATTACCAAACTGGTTGCTCGACCTTATGGTCAAGTTACAGAGATACGCCACGCAGGGCAAAAACTTATTAAAGGAAATAAAATGCAGTGGAATAAAAGCATCAACGTGGCGCCATCCAGTATACCACAGGCAACTGACTGGCTCGCTCCCTAGTTAGCCGGATCTTCCTGGAGCTCCTCCTCCAAAGCAGGTATAGCTTCTTCTTCAACTGATGTTGTAGTTGCATGGGGTGAGTACTTGGTACTCAGCAAGTCATGCATAGAATGCAAACTAATATTCTACATGCATGGCTTAGTACAAAGGGATGTTTCATGGTTCACTTGCAGTAAAACAACTTTTAAC
Organism: Rhipidocladum racemiflorum; assembly: GCA_036346355.1. Classification (NCBI taxonomy): domain Eukaryota; kingdom Viridiplantae; phylum Streptophyta; class Magnoliopsida; order Poales; family Poaceae; genus Rhipidocladum; species Rhipidocladum racemiflorum. The sequence goes on from CM070577.1 coordinate 71,511,431, forward strand.
AAGTAGCATAAGTAGATTCGAAAGCGGTAAAAGAAAATATAATATCAATAACTTTTTCAGGAGTTAAGTAAACACTTTCCCTTTCCTAATCCACATTTCCATCAACGTTATCGATAAACCCAACCAAACTTTTCAAGTCCAAGTTGTTTTCATGAAAGTCTAACCCTTGACTGTAATCCCTGAGCAGTGTCCGATACCGCGGACTCGGCTATTCGAATAGGTTGTTACACTCTGCAGAGGTTATGCACTTTACCCACAAGATACAGTCAAACACCACAAAGGCGAGTGATCGTAACAAAGCCTTTCAGAAACCGCAACCTATACAAGTGAACCTCTCCAGTTTTTGCAATACACCATCCCTTCCCTCAGTGGAGGCGGAGTATGGGACCGACATACCGTTGGACGGATACCATGTCGTAGCCTTGTTACGCTGCCCCTTCAAGCTACATAAAAGGTGTAGTTGACACCCCGAGGTACCACATGCAAGTTATTAGCAACTTACTGAACTAGGTCCGTCCCATTACAGACATGTGGTTGCACGTTTGACTTAGATCAAAGGCTTGCAAGGTTAAGTCCTTAGGGTGATCAAGGCAAGACTACCCGAAGAACCGAAACGACTTTCCCGATGCCACTCATAGCCCACCCGATCATTCTTGCCACTTGACCCGGTCTAAATCTATTTATCAAACCTAGTTGATTACCATGCACCACGTGCTATCATCAACATCACAACACATGATACTTCCCAAAAACAGGCTTAATATCTCATTAAGTCAATATTAACATTCGATTGTCCAAAATCTTGTCATGTGTACGTAGCAGGTCTAAGCAATATACTACAACGGTCTAAATACCCAATGTTGGCAATTTAATAAAGTCCAACTACTTAAACCAGACTAGGGTGACAAGGGGTCATGGCATACAATTATTTATGTCAAGCTGGAATACAACAAATTGGCATTTAACTAATTTTTCAGAATTAATCAAAGCATCTTCTAATTAAATTAGTATGCAATAATTTAAATCAAAATAATTTCCAAAGTGGGAGCAATATGGTCAAAGCAAAACTTTCCTTCAAAAAGTACTTGTTCTTGGTCTTGAGCTGGCTCTTGGGTCAAAACTTCACCTTTGAAGCCTTCGGGCACTTCAACGTCTACTCGTAATGGATTAATAAACACCAAATAAATAAATAAAAAAAGAGAAAAACTCATGTCCAAAAATTAGATAAAATTCAACATTAAGTAGAGCTCAAGTTTATAAAAATTTAAAAATTGAAATCACCCAAATCTGAGTTAAAATGCAAAAGTTATAAGCGTTTGAAGTTTGAAATTATATTTAAAAAGAATAAACCAAATTATTGAAATTATTTTTATTCGACAATCAATTATGACGTCATCACTAACACGTGGACCAATCACAGAGTGACACGTGTCCTCGCTGACGTCAGCCTGGCCGTTGTCCCTGATGACATCAGCATGGCGTCACCATGCCACATGGCACGCTCAGGTGCGTCCACGTCAGCTCGGTGCACGGGCTCGGTCCACACATTCAGCTTGGTCTACGGTGAACCCGGTGCATGGGTTAGTGCGGCTAACATGCGGGTCCTACCCGTTAGTGGGTCGCGTGCACGGCTACTAGCTTAATTCGGTGCGATCTAGACCGTCCATTCAAAAATCTACAGCTCGGATCACACCCACGTTGCGGCAATTACCGGCGACGTGGCATGACCCGGGCGACGACACGTGCATGCCTCTGCACCGTTGGATCTAAATCCAACGGATGAGAACAGATCTAATCGCACCAGTACGAATCCACGTGGTTAAATCCCATCCGTCCAAACCAGATCTAACGGCTGAGATCTACCCTAGCACGGTGTAACACAACGCAACGTGGCCAATTCTAGGTCGCACGATCTAGATCTAACGGTCTAGAATAGATCTATCCCGTAACACTCAAACCTAACCCTAACCGTTCGATCCAAAATCTACGGTTGAGATTGATCCTAGGAGATCTACGGGAAAGTGACGTAGACTCACCCTTGCGGTTGGATCTTGATTGAACAGCTGGTGGAGCTCAAGGGTGCTGATGGCGGCGTGGCGGAGCGGTTCGGTCGGAGAGGAAGAAGACGACCTGGCCAACAGTGTTTCCGCGCGGGTCCGACGAGGTGCGTGATCCAGTCGACACGGCGTAGCCTTGCGCACCCAGATCTGGGCTCAACGATCCCCAGAACGGCTTAACGACGATGGAAGAAGGCACAAACTGTGGTGGAGCGCTAGGCAACTTCGACGAGCAATTGCTAGGGTTTGGTGGCGGCTCTGAGGCTGAGACCTAGGGCAAAGTGCGCGCGGGCAAACGGAGAACCTCGGACAGGTGGCGGCACATTAAATACCCCCTCAGCGTCCGAGATTTCCGCGGAACCCTAACCAACGCGGCGGCGCAGTCCGAACCAGATTCGGCGGTGGAGACGAAGTCGCAGCCGTCCACGTGGCACGATCCAGCGGTCCACGCACGCGCACAACGCGGTCAACGATTAGCCGTTGGATCTTAATCCAACGGTTCGCATGAACTGGGTTAGGCTCAGGCCGGCGCGGCATTGGCTCGGTCGGTGGAACAGTAACCGACCGAGTCGACTACTTTTCCGGCGATTTAATATTTAAAATAAATCTAGAAATTCAAATACATTGAGAAAAATAGCAAAATAATCAGAAAAATTCCAGAAAAATTCTGAAAAATACTTTGATACATTTTGGACTCAAATAAAATATTTTCAAAAAAAGTTTATTTGAAACTTATAATTATTTAACTATATCGAAAGAGAATAAATTCAAAATAAATCCAAATAAATCCCAGAAAATTCCAAAAATTCTGAAAAGTGCAAAATTTCATTTAAATTCATGAAAAGCAAAAATTGGGGTGTTACACACACCGACGCACGACGTCCCATCCCCAAACATGTGGACTGCTATGGTGACACTGCTGCGACTGCGGCGTGTGAGGACGATCCGCAACCGAGGGAGGACGATCCACGACCGAGGCAAGGACGATCCACGACGAGGCGAGGACGATCCACGATATGGCGAGAATGATCCACTACAACGACGTGTGAAGGATTCTGCAACTGCGTGTCTAGTGGTAATTGATCTATGATCCCCTTCTTACGATTAGCTTTTCTAGTTTTACGGTAGAAATTTTAATTTGTGCTAGAGTAGCATACTGCGTTCCTCAACAATTGGAGGAGGAGTTCCAAGAGGATCCGACAAACTAGGGAGCGAGCCTAGTCAGTTGCCTGTGGCATATTGGTTGGCGCCACGAGTTTATTTTATTTTCGCTGCAGTTATTTATTCTAGTAAGTCAGTGCCCTGCGTGGCGTACTTTTGTAACTCGACCATAAGGTCGAGTAACTAGTTATATTTCCCTTTGAATAAAGTACTTTACTATTTCGTTGAGTATGATTGTGGTATTTACCGATGTTGAGACTATGTGCACTAGCGTGATCCTGGACTAGTGCTGAATACACAGAGGGTCCGGATTTGCATATTCGGGTCCCGACATACATCTTGGCACTTCCTGGATGAATGGAATACTTGGATTCATGCGCTTCTTCAAGAATCAATTGCTTCAGCTCCTTTTTGTTCGGTACATAGATACCACCTATAATCCATAATGTACCTTGCTCATCCAGATTGAAATCCTTGGCCATGCCTTCATGTATTTTGGACTTGATTCTCTTAATCTTGTCATCATCCTTCTAACCTTCTTTGATTTGATCCTCTAAGGTCAGCTTCACTTCTAAAGTGGCTAGAAATCCTTCTGGTACCACTTCCAACTTCAGCTTCTAAAACTCCTTACATAATTCAGCCTGACTCTCTTCCATTAGCATATTCACACTATGGCTCTTTCGACTCAGAGCATCGACTACCACATTTGTATTTCCTGGATGGTAATGGATTCCTACATTCTAGTCCTTGATCAATTCCAACCACCTCCGTTGCCTCATATTAAGGACTGACTGAGTGAAGATATACTTTAGACTCTTATAGTATGTATATATCTCACATATATTTCCTATGAGATAATGATGACATATCTTCAAAGCATGTTCTACCACAGCTAACTCCAAATCATGCGTCAGGTAATTCCCTTCATGTGGCCTTAACTGCCTTGATACACAAGCAAAAACTTTTCCATTTGGCATCAATACATACCCAAGTCCTTGACGCGAAGCATCATAATATATATCAAAGCTTTACTGAACATCTGGCAACACTAGCACTGGTGCTGATGTCAACTGCTTCTTCAACTCTTGAAAACTCTTTTCGCGTGCACTCCGGCGTCCATGCAAACTTCTTCTCCTTCAACAATTGTGTAATTGGTCTAGCAATCATTGAGAATTCTTTAATGAATCGACGGTAATATCCAGCCATTCCAAGGAAACTATGGATCTGGGTAACCATCTTTAATTACTCCCAATGCAATATTGCTTCTACTTTGCTTGGGTCAACTGCAACTCTATCGGCAGTCATTACATGTCCAAGAAACTCCACTTTATCCTTCCAGAAATCACACTTCTAAACTTAGCAAATAGTTGCTGTTCTCGCAACTTCTTAAGAAATAGTCTTAAATGCTCTGCATGCTTTTCCCTCGTCTTAGAATAAATAAGAATGTCATCTATGAACACAACAACAAACTTATCCAAGTACTCCATGAAAACCTTATTTATCATGTTCATGAAATATGCAGGTGCATTGGTCAATCCAAATGACATGACTGTAAACTCATAGAGTCTGCATCTTGACGAGAATGCAATCTTCGGTATATCCTAATCGAAGATCGATCTTGGAGAAAACTCCAACTCCTCTTAACTGATCAAATAAGTCATCAATCCTGGGTAGTGGGTAGTTGTTCTTTATAGTCACATCATTAAGTGCACGATAGTCAATACACATCCTTAAGCTACTATCCTTTTTCTTGATGAACAAACAGGCGCTCCCCATGGTGATGAACTAGGATTTATAAAACCTTTTTCCAATAGCTCTTCAATTTATTTTTTCATCTCTACTAACTCATCTGTAGTCATCCGATAGGGGCTCTTAGCTATTGCGGTTGTACCGGGTACCAATTCAATCACAAACTCGATATCTCTGCCTGGTGGCATGCCAGGCAAATCTTCTAAAAAAACATCCGGGTACTCACCATGTGACACCACGGGGTGTCGTAACCTTATAAAAGGTGAATGTTGAGGGCAAAAACATTATGGAATGTGGAATTGGAGGTTGAAACCATACGGTATGAGGTTTATTTGCGTTTCCGGGCCGTTTCCGGGAGTTTGGGCCTTTCCGGGGGAGTTTGGGCCTAGGGGAAAGGGCCGTGGGCCTTGGTGGGGAGGAGTTTGAGTCTATTTAGGAGTAGGAGACCTAGTTGGGGGCCTCCTCTAGCCCTTAAGTGCGCCCCTAGCCCCCCTTGTGCGCCCCCCACCCCCCTTGTGTGCCCTAGCCGCCACCCCCCAATCCTCCTCCTAGCCGCCCCCACCACCTCTCCCCATTGCGCCACCACCCCTCCACCACCTCTCCACCTCCCTTGCTGCCCCTAGGGGAGTTCTCCACCTCAACACCTCGAAGATCCGTCCATTGGAGCGCTCTGCGACGAGGAGACCCGGTGGATTTGGAGCGAGGAAGGAGATCGCGCGAACCGGGAGGAGATCCGTTGGGTTTTCGTGCGTCGGGCGAAGGCATGGCCATGGGAATCCTTGGGGTTGGTCTAGGTACTGTTCTAAGGGTTATTATCATGTTTTTAGATCAATTGGTGGTGCTGTAATTGGGTAGATTAGATGAAATCTAGAGTTTGCCACGTTCTTTGTTTCGGGCAGCATGAGTAGTCGACCTAGGGTTTGGGTTTTCGCCAATTTAGAATCGGAATTTGATCGTCCGCCTATTGAAGAAGTCGTAGGTAACTTCAATACCTTTCAGTGGGTATACAGAACATCCAATTCCGCCCATCCGTTTGAACGTTATGCTTGTTTTACCGAACGTGTTAAAAACTGTGACATGATTGGAACAGATCACGGTATTCTGTAGATTAAACCACTTTAGAGTCCAAATCAGTATTTCCATATACTTAGAAAAAGTTAGGAAATTTCCTAAGCTACGCGAGGATGTACTCGTTTAATTGATTCAGGGTCTTAGAACCCAAGTTATGCCTTTTGGAAGGCTGCTGTCCCGACGGGACAGAACCTCTGCATTTGGGTTTTGCGAGTAGTTTGCGATGTCGGGGTAGAAGAGTGTTTGCGTACTGTTTTGTGGACATGATTGTGAGTGTGTGGTACCTATGTGCAGGTGGTGTGACCCTGGGAGTGCCTTCTACTTCTCACCAATCCGTCGCCCATGGTTGAGGCAAGTGTATTGGAATGGGTAGCGAATTGTAGTTTGCTAGATTGGTTGAGATTGAAATTGAATATGTGATATGTTCTCATGCCATGCTTTAATGTTTGCCGTTGATATGATGAATATGCTTATTATGTTATGATGCCATGTGTTAATGTACAAGTTATTTATGATGTTGGCATGTTTGCATACATGGCATGATACATGGCCCGGGCGGTGAGAAAGTCATAACTAGTCCAGGGAAGGTCGGTGAGAAAGTTATGACTATTCCGGAGAGCCAATGAGTAAGTCCTACATCGTGATTCCATCCACTGCGGTGTATGGAAGCGAGGAGTAGGCACCCTCCATCTTCGGGATGGAAGGGGGGAGAGGGTGCACACCGATGGGTGTGTACTCAACCATACCGGTATGAGTTTCTAAGGAGACATGAGCATCGCATCGCATTGCATACATAATGATGATGATAATGATATGTGATCATGAATGAGATGATAGACATGATGTGAGTTGTTGTAGCCATGTAATTGTTCTTTTGTACCATTGCAATATACTTGCTGAGTGTTGAACTCACGCTTGTGCTTTCTTGTTGTTTTAGGTACCATGAAACCGGCATACGGGGAAGGGCATTAGCTACACATCTACACGTAGCTCCACACTTATAGACAATTTATTCATCTTGGTCATGATAATAAGAGTAGTGGCATGCAACTTGGTGCAATGGTTAATTTGTGTGCTTGGTTTCCTCTTTTACTTCGTTTGGCTCATGAGATGGTTGGAATCTTTATCCTAGGCTTATATTGCTGCTAGAACCTTTGTTATTGATGATTTAGATGTCATTCTTTATACTATATCCTGTGATCATATTGTTGTTGCTTCAATTCATGGAAAAACAAAGGAGATGCTGCCGAAATTTGCGGTTTTAGCATTTACTCCTTTGCTGTAATTTATCTTAGTTTATGGTATTTAGATATTGTTTAGCCTATGTTTGTTAGCATTCGGGCATATTAAATGCCGGGTGTTACACACCAACCACTGGCACTTATTCTAAACTGATAGCCATCACGAACTGCGGTCGCTTGAAACTCCACTTTTCTACCATTTGGATTCTCAACTGACAAAGCTCTTCTTCCATAATCCAAAACAGCCTTGTGTTTGGACAACCAATCCATTCCCAATATGACATCTAGGGACTGGGTAGCCTTGTGTTTGGACAACCAATCCATTCCTAATATGACATCTAGGGATTGGGTATCCAATATAATAATGTTCGCTAGGAACTCTACCTCATCTATTAGTAACTTTACCCTAGAACATCTTACATCAGTTCGGAGTTCTAATCCAGGGAGTTGGACTAAAAGCATGCACTTAAGATTCACAATATCCAAATCATTTTTAATAGAACTATTGCAGGTACTGAGTTAACTAAGCACTTACCCAGTACGACGTCCATGGCATCCTAGGCTCCATCTACTATAATATGGTTGACTATGCCTCTCACGGTTGCTTGTGGCATAGCTCCAGCTTGTGCGGCTCCATGGTTCATGCCTGGTGTAGGTGCCTTTGCAGGTGTAGTCCCAAAATTGAAGCGAATTGGCATCACACCTCCTCTCTTGGGATGGTTGTTGGCGGAGTGTCCCAGCTCGTTACAGTTGTAGCAATGCATGCCTGTCATCTGTGTATTTCCTCTAATCTAATTACCAACTTGGGCAGGTGTCTGTGAACTCTATCCAGATGGACGCGGTGCAGGTGATGGCATCTTGAAAGTATTCTTGGGTTGGAACCTGAAGAACTAGTTAGGTGCAACCCTCAATCTCTGGCCTCCCTGGCAAGCTCCCTGCTATGCCATTCTATACTTGTGATTGTCCTCCAGCTCCTTGCGCTTATCCTCTAAGATCAAGGTCTTGTTGACCAATTCTTGGAAGTCAAGGAATGTGTGGGTGATTGTCCCACGTATACTCCTGAATTCATTCCCTTCATGAAGTGAGACTATCTAGCTTTATCAGTCGCTACATCTTCAAGGGCATAGCATGCAAACTGTGTAAACTTGTTCAAGTAGTCAGCCACTAACTGACTTTCTTGCTTGAGCGCTCAAAATTCTTCTTCAAATCCATGATACCCTCCGACACATGGTACTGGCGAAAGGCAGCAATGAATTCCTCCCAAGTAATCTCCTGTGGGTTCTCATGCGGTACACAATAATTCTCCAATATTCAGCGGCGGTACCTTCCAACTAATGTGAGGCATAGAGCACATTCTCATTCCCAGTACACTGAGTGATGCGAAGCTTCCTCTCAATTGATCTCAGCTAATCATCTACCTCTAAAGGATTAACATTCCCAGAAAAAGTGGGCGGACGGGTCCTTATATACTCTGACAGCTTAGAGTGGGAACACTGTCCATGGTTAGCCTGACTTGCTTGATTGGCGGTAGCTTGGTTGGTTAGGTGTTGCACTTGTTGCATCAGCTGGGTCTAGGCAGCAAGAAAAGCTCCAAAATTCTGCATATCCACTTGTGGTGTAGGCTAAGGAAAAGGCATCTTGTTGAGACTTACACTTGAGTGAGATCCACTTCCGCTAGCTCTGTTGTTTCCATGAATATTAACCATCTGTTGATCACTCCAAGGTTTAGAGATGAGAGGGAAACAAGAATAAACAAGTAGTAAAGAAACTTATGCGGGGAAATAGGTGTAACTTAAAATCCAACTAATTAATCTTTATTAATAACTTGGTATGGTTGCTCACAATGCTTAAGAACTTTGCAACACATACTGCACACTAAGCAATCATGAAAAACCAAATTAACCTAAGCAAACAAAAGTCTAACGCCGAAGGGTGACTCTACTAACTTAAAAGGATGCGACTCAAACACTTGAGTCTCAGCTACTAGACTAGACTCTATCACTCATCCAGCCAACCTGGCTATGGTCCTCTTAGGGGATACACTGGCTGGTGATTAGGCATCGGCGCAAACCAGTCCTGATGTCCTCCAACTGCTATTTTTGAAGAACCATGTCCCTCAGGCTCTGGCTCCTGCTCCGGCTCTGGCTCGTACTCGAGCTCCTTAGGATCCTTATCCTCTAACTCTAGGTTAGCCTCCTACTCACTGATGTACAATGCCTCCTTGAGCTCTCCAATCCTCTGTGAAGCTAGGGCTTTGGTCTCCTACAACATCAACTCGGTGGCCTCCAAGGCACTGTACACCTCCTGCAACTCCTGGACTGTGCTGTCCTTCACCTTCTCCTATGCTGCAGTGAACCTAGCGATGTGAACGACTGTGGTGTCTCCCTCCATGTCAATCGGAGCACTGGTGCCACCTCCCTCCTGGGGGTGAAGGCGTAACACTAACTCCCTTAGCTCATCGGAGTAGTCATGGGCTATCCTCTGCAATGCAAGGCGAGCGGATTCTTGGATACCAGCATCAAAGGTAGCTCTCCTCATAGTGATGTGGATAGGATGACTGGCCTTTGTGTCCTCCCGAATGTAGATAGTGACCTTGGTAACCATGCCTTGGCTCTTTCCATTAAAGATCCAATTGTTGACCCTGTAAATCAGCCGATCAAATCCTCCCAAACTTGGAGCATCCTCCACAACTTTGCAGCATAGCCTCCCTCGTGCTCGCCATAGGTGTTGGTTATACTCATCTACCAAAGACAGCTCTCGTGAGATCGCAAATTTTGAAACAAGGTAATAATAGCAGAAAATCCGGCAAGGGGTATGAAACAATGAGGGAATAAGTTAAGAATTCGTTGATCATCTTGGCAAATTTTAAGTTTAGAAAATAGTTTTATCCTCCCTAACGGCCATTCTAACTAGGGTCAAGTCCTACAGTTAGTATAGCTCTGATACCACCTTTGATGGGATCCAATTTTGCAAATTCAGACCCTCTATGTATTCCATACTAGTCCAGGATCACGCTAGTGCACACAATCTGAATATAGATGAAATATCACAATCATACATTGTAGAATAATAAATAAATATTTTATCTATTAATATAAACTGTTTAGCTAACCTTATGGTCAACTTACAATAGTACGCCTCGCAGGGCAAAGACTCAGACATAAAGAAAACTGCAGTGGAAAATAAACAAGACTCGTAGTGACCAATCAATATGCCATAGACAACTGACTGGGCCCGCAACTTAACTAGACGGATCCTCATGGTACTCCTCCAAAGTTGGTGTAGACTCCTCAACTGGTGTTTGTATTGTTGCAAGGGGGTGAGTGCATAAAGCACTTAACAAGTTGTGCACAGAATGCAAGCCTATTATCAACATGGATCGCGTATTCCAAACGAATGGCTAAAGTGGTTGTTTTGCAATAAACATCATTCACAAATAATCATATTAGATTGAAAAGCAGTAAAACAAGTAATGACAATAGTAAATTTCATAGTCATTTCTCAATTAAACCACTTCCCCTTAAACCAATTTCACATTTCCAAAGACAACCTTCCTCCAAACCCAAGTTCATTTTATAAAAATCTAACCCTTGATTGTAATCCTAAAGCATTGTCCAATACTGCGGACAAGGCTATTCGAATAGTTTTGACACTCTGCAGAGGTTATACACTTTACCCACAAGATACAATCACTCACTACAAAGGCAAATGACCATATCAAAGGCTTTCAGAAACCTCTATCCCATCATATAAACCTCTCCAGTATTGTCTTCACTATCACTTCCCTCACATAGAGCCGAAGTATAGGACCAACATATACCGTTGGATGGACACCAAGTCACAGCACAAGTATGCTCCCCCACACAGTTACACCCCTGTGTAACCATCACCTTGAGGTATCACATGTAAGATATTAGTAACTTACTAAACTAGGTCTGTCCCATTCCAGACATATGGTTGTATGTTTGGCCCAGTTCAAATGCTTGCAAGGTTAAATCCTTAATTAACCAAGGCAAGACTTTCTTCTCACAACAATTAGCACACAGCCCTCACAACACTTATCAACCCATTGCCATACAGATCCACTAGGCACAAAGCCTCTTGCCACTTGCCCCAGTCTAAATCATTTCCCACCCCAGTTGATTATTGTGCAACACATGCCAACAACAACTCAACATCCATATAGAACCACACAGGCCTTTACATATCAACATCATCATATGGCAACATCACACCATTTCAGAAACACATTCCATATTCCATTAATCAATATGAAGTTTGTATTTCCAAAATGATATCAATAACACGTTGCATGTCTAAGCATACTAGTTATGATCTAATAACTTATGTTGGCAAATTAATAGCTCCCAACTAATAAGCAACAATCCTAGGGTGACAAATGAATCATAACATACAAATAGTAGTGAAAAGGTGGCATAATCAAGTAGGTTGATTAAATAATTCCCAAATTAATTGAAATCATTTTAGTTGAAGTACCATGCAATAATTTGAAACAACATAACTTTAACACATGGGATCAACATGATCAAAGCACAACTTTCCTTGGAAAAGCTCTTGATCTTGCTCTGGACTTGCTCCTTGAGTTAATACTTCTCCCTTGTACCCTTCAAGCTGTAACACCCCGGCATCTAGTATGCCTGAATGTTACCAAATATAGACTAAACAACATCTAAATACCACAAATAAAGATAAATTACAGCAAAGGTGCAAATGCTAAAACCAAAAATTTCGGCAGCATCTCCTTTGTTTTTCCATGGTACGGAGCAACAATAAAGTATCACAAGTTATAACATAATGGAAAGCATCTAAAACAGCAATAACAGGTGACATAGCAACAATATATGTCCAGGATAAAGCATTCAACCACTTCATGAGCTAAACACAGTTAAGCAATTCTCCAAGTTTCATGGCATTAACTTTATTATCATGACTCCGAATGATAACACTGTCTATTTTGTGTGGAGCTACGTGTAGATGTGTAGCTAACCCCTTTTTCCCGCATGTCGGTTTCATGGTACCTAAGAAAAACAACATAAACACAAGCGTGAGTTCATCACTCGGCAAAGTGTATTGCAATGATACAAAAACAATAACAACTCACAGACATACTTAATGCCATTCACATATCCTGAGAATCAAATCATGAACTTCATTTATGCTCTCATATAACATCATCATAAACATATCAAATAACATCTTCATAGGCATCTCATAGAACATCATAACCATCTCATAAACTACTTCATTCATGCAATGCAATGCAATGCAATGCAATGCACATATCTCTTTGAAGCACATACCGGTATTGCCAAGTGCACACCCGTCGGTGTGCACCCCCTTTCCCCTTCTGTCGGGACAAGAATTTGCAAATCTGGACCCTTTGTGTATTCAGCACTAGTCCAGGATCACGCTAGTGCTCACAGTCTCAACATCGGTAAATATCACAATCATACTCTTCGAAATAGTAAGTACTTTAATTATAATAACCAAACTGGTTGCTCGACCTTATGGCCAAGTTACAAAGATACGCCTCGCAGGGCAAAGACTTATTAAGAGAGAAATAACTGAAGCGGAATAAAATAGATTTCGTGGCGCCATCCAGTATACCACAGGCAACTGACTGGGCTCGTTCCTTAGTTAGACGGCTCCTCCTGGTACTCTTCCTCCAAAGCTGGCGTCAACTCTTCTTCAACTGATGTTGTATTGTGGCAAGGGTGAGTACTTGGTACTCAGCAAGTCATGCACAGAATGCAAGCTAATATTCTACATGCATGGCTCAATACAAAGAGTAGGCTAACAGGTTTATTTGCAGTAAAGTAGCATGAGTAAATACAGTAGTAGATTGCAAAGCGGTAAAACGATAGTGAATAGAGTACTTTTCACAATGTTCTCGCAAATGAAGCATTTCCCAAACCTAGGTCCAATTTATCATTTCAAACCAACCATTCTTCCAAAGCCAAGACATTTTTATGAAAGTCTAACCCTTGACTGTAATTCCCGAGCAATGTCCAATGCCGCGGACACGGCTATTCGAATAGATTTTACACTCTGCAGAGGTTATGCACTTTACCCACAAGATACAGCCAAACACCACAAAGGCGAGTGTCCGTAACAAAGTCTTTCGGATACCTCTAACAACACAAGTGGGCCTCCCCGGTGATTGCACACTAACCCTTCCCTTAGCAAAGGCGAAGTCTAGGCCAATCAACCGTTAGATGGGTACCTGGCTGGAGCCCCTGTACGCTCCCCCGTACAACTACACAAAATGTGTAGTTGACACCCCAAGGTCCCACAGGTACGTTATTAGTAACTTAATCAACTAGGTCCGTCCCATTACAGACATGTGGTTGCACGTTTGACTCAGTTCAAAGGCTTGCAAGGTTAAGTTCTTAGGGTGACCAGGGCAAGACTACCCGAAGAACCAAATCAACATCCCCGGTGCCACAACTGGCCCACCCGATCATTCTTGCCACATGCCCTGGTCTAAATCTATTTATCAAACCCAAGTTGATTACCATGCACCACGTGCCATCGATAGCAACATCAATAACACATGACACTTCTCAAAAACATGTTCCATTTGTCATTAAGTCAATGTTAACACGTAATTATCCAAAATCATGTTGTGACTACGTGGCAGGTCTAAGCAATATACTACAACGGTCTAATTACCCATGTTGGCAATTTAATAATGTCCAACTAAATAATCCACAACTAGGGTGACAAAGGGTTCATGGCATACAATTATATACATCAAGATGTCATACAGCAACTAGGTATTTAACTAATCCCAGAATTAATCAACATGAATTCTAATTAAATTAACATGCAATACTTTGAAACAACATAATTTCAAAAGAATGGGCTCAATATGGTCAAAGCACAACTTGCCTTCAAAAAGTACTTGTTCTTGCTCTTGAGCTGGTTCCTGGGTCAACACTTCGCCTTCGAAGCCCTCGGGCACTTCAACGTCTACTCGTAATGCGTGCAAATAATAATAAATAAATAAAAACTAGACAAAAACTATCCAAAAACCCAAATAAGGTTCACAAACAGAGAGAGCATAATTTTACAAATTTTTAGGAACTTGAATCGTCAAAATCGAGGTTAAAACGCAAAAGTTACAAGCGTTTAAAGTTTAAATAATCAAATAAATAAATATTACCGAGAAAAACTTTGGTCCAAAAATTAAATAAAATTCACCATTGAGTAGATCTTAATTTTATGAAAATTTATAAATTTGAATCACCCAAATCGGAGTTACAATGCAAAAGTTATAAACGTTTGAAGTTTCAAAATTCAAATAAATCATTAAACCGAATTAATTCATTTATTTTTCTTTTGGAAAATCCATTTATTGCGTCAGCATGACACGTGGACCAATCGGGAGCCGCCACGTCGCCTCGGGTCCATGGACCCAGCGCACGGCTCGGCTCGGTCCACCGTGGACCCGGCCCATGGGCGTACGTGTCTCTTACACGCGGGACCCACTATTGACGTCACCAGCTGACGTCAGCACGGCTCGGCAGAGGACGGCTGACACGCGGGCCCCACGTGACGTTAGTATGACGTCACGGTTGACGTCATGGAGATGTTGGGCCAGCCGCTGACATGCGGGCCCCTCGTTGACGTCACGCGCTGACGTTAGCGGCGACCGGGCGCGACTGTGCTGACCGCGCCGGTCCAACTCTCGGACACGTGGCACAATCTGGGCCGTTGATTTGAAAATCAATGGTCCAGATCAGATCTACCCTCATGCGTTTGGAAATAACGCGGTTGATCTGGACCGTTCAATCTTGATCGGACGGTCGAGATCCGATCGGGTTTCACCGCGTCTCTGGGGGTGACGTGGCTTGACCCGGTGCGCGACACGTGGCTCAATCTACGCCGTTCGATCTTGATCGGATGGTCGGGGTTGCATCTAATGCTTCAACATGGGTTAACCCTAACCGTACGATCTAGATCTAACGGCTGAGATCTACCCAAGCACGGTGCGGTTACAGCTACGTGGCTTGATCTAAACCGTTGGATCTAGATCCAACGGCTGAAAACAGATCTAAAAACTGAAACATGGGGATTACTTTCGGATGACGTGGACGAATCTGGGCCTTTGGATCTTGATCGGACGATTCACGAAGCTTGCAGGGTCGGCGATGTCCACGGCGGAGCTGGCTGGCCGGAGATGAAGACGACGACCACCCGAACGGCGTTGCGGGCACGCTCCAGCGAAGTGGATGGTACCCCCCGATGCGTCTTGTCCTTGCGGATCCGGATCTGGGCTCGGTGACGGTGAAGGACGGCGGACGGCGGTGGAAACAACGGAGAACCTTGGCGGAACCCTAATCCAACTACGGCGAGAGATTGCGGCGCAACCACGGCGGCTTGAGAGCGAAGAGTTAGGGCTACGGGTGCGCACGGAAGAGGGCTACACGACAGGGGTGGCGGCGCATTAAATAGGGCCCTCAGCGTCCGTGAAAACCGCGGAAACTGAGGTCCACCCGGCTGCGGCGGCGGAATCCGAACTGGATTCGGATTGGGCGACGTGGCGCAACGGTGGCCATTGGATCAAGATCCAACGGTCACATGGCTGGGGCTCAGGCGCGACGCAGTTGGACCGAACCGCGTGCACGGCTGGCTCGGGTAGGACTCGGACTCGGGCACGGTCGCATGAACAGTAAAACCCACTCAGCGATTAAATATTCAAAATAATTTCTAGAAATTCAAATAATTCGAGAAAAATTGCAAAATAATCAAAAAAATTCCAGAAAAATTCTGGAAAATACTTTGAGACATTTTGGACTCAAATAAAATATTTCCAACAAAATTTTAGTTATAACTTTTAATTCTTTAATTATTTCAAAAGGGAATATATTCAAATTAAATCCAAATAAATCCAAGAAAATTCCAAAAATTCACCAAAGTGCAAAATGACATTTAAATTCATGAAAAGCAAAAATTTGGGATGTTACACATTCCATCCCATAGATGGAGGGTGCCTACTCTTACTGACTCGCTCCCATGCACAACCGTGGATGGGACTACGAGGTAGGTCTTTCGTGTTCACTACGTGTGAACACAGAGGCCCGCATCAGCATGGAACGCCTCTTTCATTATGAATGCACATGTGACATGAACATGTATAAACTTGCATAAACATTTAATACAACAACTTCACATTCAATATGTAACCATATTCATCATATCATAGGCAAATATCAATCATGGCAAGTTAACACAATCATACAACACCCAAACACATCCCAATACACTTGCCTTAACCGCGGGCGACGGATTGGCGAGAGGATGAGGGCACTCCCGGGGTCACACCACCTGCACATAGATACCACACACTCAACCATATGCACACAAGACCACACAAGAACACTTCGTTAAACCGACTTTGCGACCTACTCCTAATACCCAAAAACAGAGGTTCTGTCCAACGGGATAGTAGCCTTCGAAAGGCCATAACTCGGGCTTAACAACTCCAAATCAGACGAACGAGTACATTTTCTCAAAGCTTAGGAAATTTCCTAGCTTTTTCTAATTATTGGGAAAAGCTAATTCGGCCTCTAAAATTTTTTAATCTACAAAACATTACGTTCTATCCCAATTACGTCATAGTTTTGAACACGTTCGGTAAAACAGCCATAACTTTCAAACGGCTAGGCAGAATTGGACGTTCTTGGTGTACAATTAAAGGTATTGAAGTTATTTACAACTTTCTCAACAGGCGGCTTACCAAATTCCGAATCTAAAATTATGAAACCTCAAACCCTAGGTCGTGTGCCCAATCTGCTCGAAGCAGAACACTATGCAATCTCTAGTTTTCATCAAATCTATCCAATCGCAGCACCACCTTTCTATCTAACAACACCAAAACATCCTCTAGCACAGCACCTATACCATCCCCAAGGATTACCCCTAGCCATACCTTCGCCCGACGAACGATGAACCGACGAACGGCAACTCTTCTCCTCCTGGTTCCCCCGATCTCCTTCCTCGTGTCGGATCCGCCGGTTCCTCCTGGTTGCGGAGCTTCCCAACGGCGAAATCATCAGAGGGGAAGGGCGTGGCAGCAAGGGGTGGGGGTGGAACCCACCTAGGGCTGGCTAGGGGAGGTGGGGAGGAAGGTGGAGGGAGGGGTGGCGCATGGGGAAGGGGCGGCTTGGAGGAGGGGCGGCGGCTAGGAAGTGGAGGGGGAGGGGGGTGCACCAAGGGGTGGGAGCTAGTGTTGATGAAAACTAGAGATTGCATAGTGTTGATGAAAACTAGAGATCCCATGATGTCACACAAGCACTTCAACGTCCATGCGAAATGAGTAAATGACCAAATAAATAATAAAACATAGAGAGCAACGTAACTCTAAAAATTAAATACAATTCTCCATTAAATAGAGAATAATTGTACAAATTTTTAGGCTCTAGAATCACCTCAATTGAAGTTTGTATGAGCAAGAACGAGCAATTTGAAGTTTGAAAATATAATAAAAGCAATAAACTGAATTAATCTAATTATTTTTCTACTGGAAATTCCTGATTAATGATGTCACACTTGCGTCAGCTGCCACATGGGCCAACCAGAATGTGACGTGTGGCTCCAATGCATAGACGTAGTCCACGGACCTCCTCCGATCCGCCGTGGACTCGGTCCATGAGACCCTACAGGCACTGACAGGTGGACCCCACCGATGACATCACTGTTGACATCATTGCTAACATCACACACGCGCAACTCGCAGCTAACATATGGGTCCCACACTGATGTCAGCAATGACCGTGCATCTCGACTGGCGCCTCAGCTTCCATGCCCGTGATGTGGCACGTGGTGATTGGGCTTGCATGCGGTTGAATCTAGACTGAGTTCAAAATCCGACGGCTGGGATTAGATCTGAGGGGCAATGTTTTACGGCGACGAGAACTACGTGGCAAGATCTTTACCGTCCATCAAATTTTCAATGGCTCATATTAAATCTACACTGTAACATCTAATGGTGATATGGCATGATCCAGTACATTGAATCTAGATCTAACGGACAGGATTGGATCTAATCAACAGCATTGAGACGCGTCTACGCGGCCTCACCTGGACTCTTGGATCTTGATCCGGTGGTCGACAGACCTCGCAAACCTTGGTGATGGCACGGTGAGGATTGGCTGCCGAAGTCGAAGAAGACAATGAAGGCAATGGCATTCCCGTGATACGCTGGCGATGTGAAATCTCCCCATGGTTGCGCCTCATCGTGAAGAGTTCGAATTTGGGTCCCAGTGCGATAGACGGCGAAGGACGAAGATGTTATTCGTGAAGAACTACGGTGGCACCTCTCGGCTACAGTGAGCAATTCCAACCAAGTGACGGTGGCTCGGGTGTCTAAACCTAGGTTTACGTGACCTATTCAAAGCGGCGATCACGATGCGATACCCCACGCCTTAAATACCCTCGTTGTCTGCGCTCGGAACGAATACCTAGTTCACACAGTGGCAACGTGGCAGAGCAATCTGTTCTGAGCACGACGATGATGTGGTTGAATCCGGGCCGTACTTGTGTCCTTGATCAGGCGGTATCGCACATGAATGATGCGGCAAATTCTCAGCCCTTGGATCAAGATCCATCAGCCAGGAAACCAGGGTTAGGGTTCGTATTACGGTTGGGCTGGGTCGGCTGATGCGGGTCAGGTCCAAATCCATTTGGTCTCAGCCCAATAGGGTTTTTCGATTTTTCAGAGATTTCTGTTTTAAGAATAATTCTAGTAATACAAATAATTCAAGAAAAATAGCAAAAATATCTGAAAAATTTTGAAAAATATTTTGAGACATTTTGAACTCAAATGAAATACTTCCAACAAAACTTTATATAAAACTTTTCAAGTATTTAAATAATTCAATAAAACGCTTAATTCCAATTAACTCCAAATAAATTCCAAAATATTCCCAAAAATTCAGAAATCACAATACATGGAAGAAAATAAAAATTGAGATGTTACAATTTATCTCAATTGTGCATTGTGTATGTGTCTTATATCTGTTTGATTGTGTGTTATGTGTATTTATCTCAATTGTGTATTGTTTATCTTGTATCTATTTTAATGTGTATTGTGTATCTTTACAGATAGCGTGGCTAGCGTAATTCCTGAGACTAGCCATCAAACTGAATTTATATGTAAAAAGTTCATATCACAGGCGGTTTATAGTTGGAATCGTCTATTAGTTATCATTATCATGTATGATTTCTTACGTACTAATAGTCCATGATGCGTAATTATCACAGACGGTTCCTAAGCCGTCTGTGATGATCATAGATCATCGCTGATTCTTTTAGATGATTCTAAAATCATCTGTATAGACTATATATTTTTAACCGTATGCGATTTTCTTGTCTGTGTAGTGTGCAAAAGCGTAGCACGAGTAGCAAACAGACAAGCTAGCTTGTGTTCACTACAAGATAACATGGATTTCCCGGCGTTTATTTTACACGGCGTTTAATCTAAACGCCCCTAATAAGGCTAAAGCCGGCGTTTTTTATCATTCGAGGCATTTAATTCCCTGACATTTATAAATGCCGGGTTAGAGTCTACCACGGCGCTTATAAATGCCAGGGAATTCCACTCTATACCGGCGTTTATAAATGCCGGGTTAGAATCTTCCACGGCGTTTATAAATGCCGGGGAATTCCACTCTATACCGGCGTTTATAAACGCCGGGTTACAGTCTTCCACGGCGCTTATAAACGCCGGGAATTTACTCTATCTGGCGTTTATAAACGCTGGTTCTGATCTTCCACGGCGCTTATAAACGCCGGGGAATTCCACTCTATACCGGCGTTAATAAACGCCGGGTTATAGTCTTCCACGGTTCTTATAAACGCCGGGAATTTACTCTATACCTGGCGTTTATAAACGCTGGTTCTGATCTTCCACGGCGCTTATAAACGCCGGGAATTCCACTCTATACTGGCGTTAAACGCCGGTTATAGTCTTCACGGTTCTTATAAACGCCGGGAATTCCACTATATCTGGCGTTTATAAACGCCGTTACGATCTTCCACGGTGCTTATAAACGCCAGGTAGAGAGTGGAATTAGGCGTTTATAAGCGCTGTAGACTCTACCACGGCGTTTATAAACGTGAATACCACACCGGGGAATTTGAAAAAATTGAAATTAAATAATATTATATTTGAAATAATTGAAACTAATATTCCATTTGCAATAATTTCTGTCCAAATATTTCATTTTCGATGATATTTTGTCTAAAATTTCAAATTTTGTCCGAAAATTCAATTTTTGTTGATATTTTGTTTGAAAATTCAAATTTTTTCGAACATCTGATTTTGTGACACTTATCAATTTCAGATGCTACTTTTCGTTATCTTTCCAATTAGCCTAAGAACGCCCCAATTGGAAGTACGAGTCAAAAGTTATGTCTATTTTAAGAAATATGCTCGGATTTCGTATTTGCAAACTAGAATTGGTGCCCAAAAGAATATAATTGGAGATCTTATCGTATGATGATTTTTCTTAATTACCTCAATAATTTGCTAATTTGAAATAATTGAAAATCGGTGTTCGGGTGTTTAACGGGGTTAAGGGGAGGAGGGACGCATTATATATCAGATGTGATCATACCACCACTAAAGTACTAGATCTTATAAAAACTCTGAAGTTAAGCGTGCTTGGACAAGAGTAGTAATAAGATGGGTGACCTCCTGGGAAGTCATTGTGCACCTCTGATTTTAAATGCCACGAATAGAGGGATCCCCGGCGCTTGTAAACGCCATAAATAGAGAGAACCCCGGCACTTATAAACGCCGGATTATAGAGGCTTCCACGGCACTTATAAACGTCGGGTTAGAGGCTTCCACGGCACTTATAAACGTCGGGTTAGAGGCTTCCACGGCACTTATAAACGTCGTGGATAATTAAGCGCCGCCAATTACTTTTCCTGGCACCATTTTTCTTGACGCCATGTAAACGCCATCTAAAATCTTTTTAAAGCATTTATAAGGTTTTAAAGGCATTTATAGGCGCCATTAGAAGCCCGACGTGTTGTAGTGGTTAGTACTGATGATTTGGTTGATGGTTGAAAAAATGCGTTCACTCTGCCTTATGACTTGATGAAAAGGAAATGAAAGGAAGGAGACGCGAAAGTACGAAGAGATGGAAAGAAACCGGGGGGCTGTATCTGCACTACATGGAGGAAGCAAAGCAAAGCATACGGCGACATGGAAACGGGCAAACGGCCTACGGTATTGTTGGTGTTGCTTGCACACGCCGGACGACGTGGGCCGGCCGGGATCGATGGAGAGCGACGAGATTGGGATAAGATCACAGGAGTCAGACGCAGCCAGGATCACCGGCCGGTTCGCCGATGGATCAGATGCGCCGATCCATCACATGCACAGATGAGATGCACATGGGAAAGGACATGTAGGACTGGCGAATCAAAACCGAGAATATATGGGTGCCTTGGACACATGCATGCAGCCAGGGGTTTCTCATTTCTGATGGCGAGGGCTCGAATCTTCACGTACCACGTAGTGGCTATACAACTCACTACTCGTCTTAAGATCCAACAAAACGCACAGGGTGTTGGCGTGTTGCACCTGCACCTTTCTTTCGTTGGAACATGCCGTGTGGCAGCACGAGCGCTGCATGCCTACCCGTCGTTTTACCGAAGCCGCAAGTTTCCCCTCATCAGCCTTCGTGCCTTGCTCCCGACTTGTCTTCCTTCTCAGTACCTTGAAGAATTTCAACCGGAAAACTTCAAAATCGGGAAAAAAAAAATTAAATTAAAAATGTTGAAATAGGGAACATTCAAATAAAATAAATAAATTGGAAAACTTCAAACTGGGAAACTTTTCTACTTAAAAAGTTTCAACTCAAAAAGTTTTAAATCGTAAAAACTTCAAATCAAAAACTCAAAATTGAAATTTTCAAATAGGGAAAATTCAACTCAAATCCAAGGAATCTCAAGTCGATTGAATGGATTTCAACTCGATTTTCAAAATAAAAAAAATTAGGATTAAGGTTTACCTTCCCCAAAGACGACAGGCAATGTGAACTCTTATGAAGGCGGCGCGAGCTCCTCCTCTGGCAGCGTAGGCTTCTTTAGCGATGGCGACGCAAGGTCATGCTCTGACGGTAGAGGCGCGCGTAGGCAACGACCGTTGCGGCGTCGAACGTGATGAGGACAAGGAGTGGCTGCGCTAGGTCGTTGTGGAAAGGAAGAGAAGCGGCGATGCGGCAGCTAGTGACGTCGGTGGCAAGCTGGAAGCTTGAGTTAAGGAAAGAGAAGATGAGAGAGTGAGGTGAAGTGGGGAATAGGAGGCGCAATGATGACTGCGGGGGTGCTAACATCCCAGAATTTTGTTCTTCAAAAGATAAAAATAATAAATATTATTTAAAATTGAAAACATTATTTTATTGTCTTCTTTGAATTTTTAGAGAATAATTCAATTTTTTGAACTTTCTAATATTTATTTTGATTTTTTGGAATTTTAAAAAGCTTTTTCCTATTTTTATAATTTGAAGAGTAATTTATGTACAATAATAAAACCAAAGTTAAGTTGGAAATAACTTTATTGAGTTCAAAATATCTTCATGAATTTTTATAATTTTTTCCCAAATTGTTGAACTTTATTTGCTATTTTTCTATCTTAAAAAGAATTTTCAGCATTCAGAAATTCATTATTGTGTAAAAATAACAATATTATATTATTTAGTGATATTTTGTTCATACTTTATTTGCATAAGTTGGTATCTCTTAATATTTCTGAATTTATGAGAATTTATTTGCTATTTTTTCGGGTTTAATATGATTTTTCTTTGAATTTTCAGTAAGAAAATAATTATTTTAGGAATTAATAAATTATTTCAGGAAAAATACTGTTCAAATTATCCAGACTTAATCCACTTCACCGGCCCAGCCCACCAACTACAGTAAACCCAACCCGCATTGAATTCCATCTGTTTCATCTCATTAATTCCGGCGAACCTGTTCACTATTCTGACAGTAACTTCGGTGAGTGTTTCCTGCCAATCCATAACTACGATTGCCCTATAAATTGAATGACAAATTCCTCTCATCATTCCCCACACAGCCCTCTTTGAGTTTTCAACAAAAGCCCTCTGGATCTCCTAGTCCATGTCCTTGTTTCTCAACTCTGGCAAACTTTGGCGAGCTCCCCCGACCACCCCCGACCTCCGGTACTCCTCAAACTTTTCTGGAGATTCCTCTCAATGTTCTCTACAATGGGTTGAAACCATTTTATAAGATTCCCAATGGATCTCCGCCGGCAACCTCCTCTTCTTGAAGTCCAGCGAGAGCTCTATTTTTTGGAATTTTAGCATTTCATGTGGGGTTTAAAAGGTCCGATCTACTTCATTCTAAGTCTTATTGATCTCATTTTTCTCCATAAATTAATATAAAATCCTAATCTACCTATTTATGTGAATTTTATATTTTATTTGGATTTTGTTTGAATTTGGTTATTTTCGAACGTTTAGATTTCTAAGTGCCGGAAAAAGTACGAGATCAACTGCTTAGAGCACCAATGCAGCGTTCAAGGCAAGTTTCACCCTTGATCATATTGATCCCAAATTTTTTAATTATATTTTGATTCAAATTACTGCATGCTAAATTTTACCAATGTAATTTAAATACCGGATTTAAATGTATGGTTACTCCTATTTGTTATGACCTCAATTGATATTGAAACTCATACACTTGTCACCTTAAGCAAAATATCACTAATTGGTACATTAATTGACTAGTGCTATATAATAAACAGCTTAACATGGTTAGACCTGATTTTAGGACTTTTGGGAATTTGAGCCTATCAAAAAAAATTCTATTGAATCAAAGCTATTCCTTGGTATGTTTGTTCCATGGAATGTTATGAAAAGGTATATTGTTTAAAAGAAATTGAAAATGTGATTTAGACCGGGCGAGAATTGGTTATCAAGTGGCTTCTTCATGGTTCTGGGTTTGTGAAAAGCTCACCTAGTCAATTAAGGACCGATCTGTGTTTCGTTGAATGTAAAGCCTTACCGTACTACCACAAGTCTAGTACGGGACAGACCTGGCTAACTATTTTGCAACATTCCAATGTCGATTGTGCCATATAGTTGTATTACGGTGAAAGAGGGGGTTTTTGACTAGGGTGAACCCTTCAGCGGTGAAACCTTAGCTAGGCATGACTGCTTTAAAATGGCACTTTATAAAGGCATTATTGTGATCTCTCTACCATACACCAAACAAAGTGTGTTAATAGCTTAGCAACCTGTCTTGTGGGTAAAGTTGTATAACCTGTGCAAAGTGTAGAACTAATCGATTAGCCACGTCCGTGGTCATGGGCATGCTAATCTAGCCATTCACATATTAGACTCTGATTTTTCAAAACTGATTTCAAAGAAAAATGATTCATAAATGGAGAAGGTTCTATCTGTAAAATTGGGATGAAAGCTCCGGGATGGATCCCATGTTGAAAATTGATTTTAAACTCAGTTTTACTATATCAACTATGCCTTCAAAATTACTCACTGTATTTGAAATATTGCTTATCGCTCAAGCTAACTCTAATATGCCTTTCTCTGTTATCGTTACATTAATAATGCATTTTATGTGTAACTTGCAAGTACTTATAGTACTCAATTTGTATTATTCGTTGTTTTTGGAGAAGGAGCTTTTGCATCATCAGTAAGGATCTCAACGACTAGGCCGTTGCTCTAGTTGATTGCTTGTGGTAATCCTATTGGGCTCTATTACTGTGCTATTATGCTTCTATTGTTTTAATTTATTTAGCATGCTGCCAAATTTATTGTAAACTCTGCTTATTAATAAAGCACGTTTGATATGTTGTAATATCATATTAACTATATGTACTAGCTTTTTCTGGACTAATACAAAATATATAAAGGATTTGGAGAGTATATTTCCAAGGGTGGTAGGGTGTCATAGATATGACTAGTGTGAAACTGACCCGATCAGCCTTTGTTGGCCTTTATTTCTGTGATAATTGTTAAATATGTTAAGAAATATCTAGCCTAGGGTTGTATGGGTGAATACTGAAATTACCCCTGAGGGGTTAGGCTATAAATTTATCACCCCCATTGTACAAGAGAAGATGAATAATAACAAGAAAATCCAATTCTTCTATATTCGGTAGTCATCTATTTTGTGATTGTTCTTGAGTATTCACTACATTCGAAGATTGATATCAGGTTCAATCTTTAGTGAATATCGATTATTTAACACATTATCAGTACGAAGCTCTCTAAAATTGAATGATATGTTGCCGGGATCCCCCTTTTTAATCCCCATGATATTAGATTAATCTTGTAGATTAATTATTGTATGCTAGATTAGATCGATTTTGAAATATCGGAATGGCGATCAGAGGGGGGGTGAATGATCCCAAAATAAAACTTCCCCCTCCTACTGGACAAATAGTATCCAACTAAAACCTCTCTTGCAAGGAATAAAGATCCTGGAGCAAAAACTCTCTCTTGGGGCGAAAGAGCAAATATGTGATCTAGGCTTGCTCGTGCGATTTTGAAGATCAAGATGAACTTGGATACCTTCCCACAAGTCACAGCAAGCTAGAGGTCACAAAGAAACTCATCAAAACACGATCAAATAAGGATTCATCAATGGAGGCATAAAAGAAAATGCAACTTTGCGATCTAACGTTGCTCGTGGGGATTCAAAGATCAAGATGAACTTGGATATACTCCCACTAGTCACATCAACCTCGAGTACGCAAGAATCAACCCAAAAACTCGATCTACGAATATTTCTTCATGTAAGCTCAAGAGATCAATTTCTCGCAAAAACTTGAAGACTTGCCTAGAGGATTGGGATATGATCTAAGTGAAGACTCATCCAATCAATCTCTCATCCTTGGCAATAAAAAACAGAAGCAAGTAGAAGGAGGGGAGGCAAATCCAACTTGCGGAATTTAAATTGCGAGAATGTAAAGACTGAATTTAAATTGCGTAATGTAAATACTAAATTTAAATTGCGTAATGTAAATACATAATGTAAATGCAGAATTTAAATTCAGAGTGGATAAAATGTTTTTGTATTTCTTTGCATTGGAAGTTTTTACAAAGCCTCACTTCATGTGGGCAAAGCTCAAAGGAGCACCAAAAACTTCTCTCAAAACTGCACCTAGAGCGGCTGCCCCTACCACTCTATTTATAGTGTTCTAGGATCAATTCCCACCATTAGATGTCTTGCTTCAATCCTAAGCTAACTTCCAAGGGCCAAGATTTAATCCCACACTTCTACACACATGGGTTGCACTGATCCTGTCTTACACATGCTTTCCCAAAGTACCTTTAAGTGATCAGTCCAACAACCCTCTCACAAGCTAACTTGACCACTACTTTAGCTCTAAAGACCAACAACTCTTTGGTCTTCTAGACCTAAAAAGCCTCAAGATTAGCAAACACTTTGTCTCCTTGTTTCCTTGGACTGCACTGGTACCATCTCCGGCCATCTTGAACCTCCGGCAACCCTTGCCTAGTTCCGACCTCCCTTCGCCTCACCATGACCACCAAACAGAGCCCTGCATCCATCACAGACAAGGAAAACACATCACATAGCATTGCTCAAGAATAATATGCAATTTTTCGTCAAAGTTCGTCAAGAATAATTTGCAATTTTTCGTCAAACTCAACAGAGCACACAGCTTCTACGGTGGTCCAACTTTTTGGTCCGGCGTCACTCACGACGGACCAAACATTTGGTCCGGCGTACACAGGAACAGAACCTTGGAATTTGCCGTTCACACCAGACCGAAACTTTGGTCCGTCGTCACTCACGACGGACCAAACATTTGGTCTGGCGTACACGTCTAACTCTCGATTAATTGAAAAACACGGTTCGGCGCAAAAACATCAAATTCACATTCACGGCGGACCAAATAAAATCAGTCCGGCATACATGGAGATCAAACCCTAGAAATAGCTATTCACGACGGACCGAATAATTGGTCCAGTGTCACTTACGATGGACCAAACAATTGGTCCGGCGCAAATGAAACAAGTCATTTCTAACTTTGGTCCGTCACAAATGGAAAACTCTCTGTTTCTTGATTCCTTTGGTCCGGCGCAAATGGGAAACTCTCTGTTTCTTGATTCCTTTGGTCCAGCGCAAAACAAAATGCTTTCAATTCAAAATCCATTTCAAATCCAAATCAAATCAAACTCAAACCTGAGCAACCCAAGCTCAAAACATGTCAAATACTCATCACAAACAAGGATGGACCTCCACATGGTCCTTCAGATTTAAGCATCAAATAAGGTCCTCAATCAGGGCTGCTGTTCATACCCATGTGGTGATCGGCACACTGACACATCATTGGAGCCAGAGCCTTGCACCCATCGTACACGTCGAAAGCCATCGCATGCTCAATACGTGTCGTCGCCTCTATGGGGTGAGTGCCATACTGACACCATGCTCCGCTGAATTAGCACCGCATCGCTACCTCACCTTTGTTGATTTTTTTATTTAATATTTATTTTAAATCTTTTTTTCAATAATAATCAACAAAAAAATGACAGAAATAGACCCCTATCGCACTTTAATCGCCCGTTAGTGGGGCGATAGGAGCTTGGCGTGGTAGCATTTGGTCACTACTGTGACTGCCGTTAGCTAACATGGCAGCTAACGCCCAAACTACGGGCAATCACCCTTTACACGGGCGATAGCTAGTGTTGTAGGCCCAATGAGCCCACCCTCCTTGGCAGGGGAAGCACGACCCACATCTCGGTCTGGATCGACGAAACATGGCCGCTATACCTATCCCCTCTCCTATAAGCAAAGTAAGAACCACCTGCCCCTAGAGGCGATACTCCGGCCGAAGAGGCGAAGAAAGCCTAAGACATACAATCAAAAGTAACCGAACCAGAAAGAAATCCGAAGCTGTGAGAAGAATAGCGGAGGGGAGTCGGTGGAGAAAAACCACCTCCTCCATCCCCCGTAAAGATTACCAAGGTAGGGCCCGCTCAGACCTGACACCTTGCCAGAGCTACAGGGGAACTTCTGGCACAGCCAGACGAGTCCTGGACCTTAGGGCATGTGAAGTTCCACTAAAACCCTTGGGGTGAATACGAAACCAAAGGGTAAAAGTGTAAAGCAAGAACAAAAAAATGACACGTAGGGCCAAACTAGCCCCTGGCTAGGGATAGGTGGAAGAGAAGAGTTGGAGGACCATGGGCAAAACCTGTGGCTTAGCGGCAGAGTAGGTTAAAAAAGAAGCCGACCGGTGCATGCATGTCCCCTCCCCTCCCTATAAAAGAGGGAGAGCAGGTGATCGAAAAAGAGAGACCAAAAAAACAACAACCTGGCGGATCGATTCCGCCACAGCTAGCCCTTAAACAAACACAAAGAATTTAACGATTTAGCATCGGATTCAGTGCCACGGCGGGGTTTCGGCAGGAAACATTGGTCGTGTTGCCATTTGCCGATGCTGACGGTCGGTATCCAATTGCATCGTGCGCTGGGCAGAGATGACGGGGAAATCCCCGTGAGAATGGCCCAAAAAAACAGTGCCCCTCTCCGATACCAATCATCCCCCAGGGTCCTAGGGCCAGGTATGGCCCCTGGGTATAATAGGGGGTGGTGCAACGGTGTCATGAGAATGGCTGCCGCGGCAGCGAAAAGGGCCTATCGCACTCGGGTTTCAGTTGCCATGATGGGGTTTCGGTGGGAAACATTGGTCGTGTTGTCGTTTGCCGATGCCAACAGTCGGTATCCAATTCCACCATGCACTGGGCAGAGATGACGGGTAAATCCCCTTGAGAATGGCCCAAAAAAAACAGTGCTCCTCTCTGGTATCAATCATCCCCCGAGGTCCCAAGGCCAGGTATGGCCCTTGGGTATACTAGGGGTTGGTGCCACGGTGGCGTGAGAACGGCTACCGTGGCAGAGAAAAAGGCCTATCGCGCTCAGGTTTCAGTTGCCACGGCGGGGTTTCAGCGGGAAACGTTGGCCGTGTTTCCGTTTGCTGATGCCGACGGTCGGTATCCAATTCCACCGTGCACTGGGCAGAGATGACGGGGAAATCCCCGTGAGATTGGCCCAAAAAAACAGTGCCCCTCTCCAGTACCAATCATCCCCCGGGGTCCCAAGGCCAGGTATGGCCCCTGGGTATACTAGGGGGTGGTACCATGGTGGCGTGATAACGGCTGCTGCGACAGCGAAAAAGTTTTGTCGCGCTCAACTTTCAGTTGTCACAGCGGGGTTTCAGTGGGAAACGTTGGCCATGTTGCCGTTTACCGATGCCGACGGTCGGTATCCAACTCCACTGTGCGCTGGGCAGAGATGACAGGGAAATCCCCATGAGAATAGCCCAAAAAACAATACCCTTCTCTGGTAGGGTTTCGACGGGAAACATTGGCCGTGTTGCCGTTTACTGATGCCGACAGTCGGTATCCAATTCTACCATGCGCTGGGCAGAGATGACGTGGAAATCCCCGTGAGTATGGCCCAAAAAAATAGTGCCCCTCTCCGATACCAATCATCCCCTGGGGTCCCAGGGCCAGGTATGGCCCCTGGGTATACTAGGGCTGGTGCCATGGTGGCATGAGAACGGCTACCGCGGTAGCGAAAAAGGCCTGTCGCGCATGGGTTTCAGTTGCCACAGTGGGGTTTCGGTGGGAAACTTTAGGCGTGTTACCGTTTGCCGATGGTCGGTATCCAATTCCACCGTGTGCTAGACAGATGACGGGGAAATCCCCGTGAGAATGGGCCAAAAAACAGTGCCCCTCTCCAGTACCAATCATCCCCCAGGGTCCCAGTGCCAGGTATGGCCCTTGGGTATAGCGACTTAGCGAATCAGCGATTTAGTGACTTACCAACTCGGCGACTTAGTGATTTAGCGACTCAACGACTTAGCGATTTAGCGATTTAGGGACTTAGCAATTTAGCGATTTAGTGACTCAGCGAATTAACGATTCAGCAACTTAGCGACTTAGCGAATCAGTGATTTAGCTACTATGCACGATCTACCATTCATTGCCATCAATGCTATTAGGGGGCACACTGCCCAATGTAAATATCACAGTAATACGGGGCAAACCCAATATAGCTCCTCCATGATGATGTCGCGTTAGTAGGAATCAACTCTTCCTAAAAACAGTGTTGCGCACGGCTTAGTACTACTCTAAACCGCAGCCGAACAGTCTGGGCAACCAAATTGAACAACCGAGAAATCCACTCCAACAAAGCCCTGTATGTCCTATCGCTCGGTCTAGATATGCCCCGTACGACTCTTGAAAATGTTGACAAATCCACTCCATCGGCCCCCTGTGCTATCTCCCCATCTCCATAAAATATTTGAAAATGCAATTTCTCTGATATGCTGCGTGCAACGCCGGACCGAGAAATTCATCAGTTGTCTACCCTCAAAAACTGCATATCTACATAATATATTATACTTCCTTCAATTTCTACATCGCAATTTTTGAAACTTTACTCGCACAACATATGGCTAGCCTACCATGTTTTATCATAATATTAAAGTTTCATTACAACACAATCCAACTACATTACATTTCTAAATATTGCCTATTACATTGCTAAGTCGCTAAGTCACTAAGTCATTGAGTCGCTAAGTCACTAAATCGCTAAGTTGCTAATTCATCTAATCGCTAAGTACCTAAATCGCTGAGTCACTAAGTCGCTAAATCGTTATGTCGCTGAGTCGCTAAATCACTGAGTCGCTATCGCTGATGTCGGCGTACTTTACGCCAGGGTACCCTCTCCGCCGTGGACGAGTAAAGATGACCTGGCGATCAGGAGGGCGACCAGGCCCCTCTTGCCGGGCGTCGGCCCACGTGGCGGCCTAGCGAGTAGGCGAGCGACCTGGCCCCTCTCGCCGGGCGTCGACCCACGTGGCTGCCTGGCGAGCAAGCGAGTGATCAGGTCCCTCTCACCGGGCGTCGGCTCGCATGGCGACCTGGCGAGCAGGCGGGCGACCAGGCCCCTCTCGTCGGGCATCGGCCCACGTGGCGACCTGGTGAGTAGGCGGGTGACCAGGACCCTCTTGCCGGGCGTCGACCCATGTGGTGACCGGGCGAACAGGTAGGCGATGAGGCCCCACTCGCCGGGCGACCAGGCCAAATGCAATAAAAGAAAAAATTAAAATGTTACAGCTAAGTATCCTGTTTGTTCAAAAAAAATTAATACTAATAGCCCACGCTATACCGCTGGAATGCATTCCAATGAAACAGTAGTTTCGGGTTTTATGCTGTTTCAAGTTTTATAAGGATTTGCGTTTCGTGGAAAAAAAAAACTTCATAAAGGTTTCAGTGTGATTCATGGAAAGTTCCATGCAACTTTCAACACATTTTAAGAAGTTTCAGTAAAATAGTTTCAATAAGTTTTATGCATATTTTTAAGTAAATTTCAATAAATGTTACGTTTCAAGATGCAAGATTATATATTTCAAAATCACAATTCATGCATGTTTGGACAACTTACAAGTTTACTGAAGCATCAAGTAAAATGAAGTTTTAGAACCAAAACATCAAGTTTCGTGGAGTTTTGAACACATTTCAAGAGTTTCAGATAAAGATTCAAGTGGGTTTCAACCAGTTTCAATAGTATTTCGAAAGGTTTCAATGATGTTTCAAGAGAGTTTCAGCACAATTTCAAAAGAATTCAGCAAGTTTCATGAAAGCAAATCATACATAACTGAAACTTGACCGAAACATCAAGTTTCAAAACTGAAACCTAACTTTCAGAATTGAAACTCAATCGCCAAAACTAAAACACAAAATTAGATCTAAAACTTTATTAAAGCATCAAGTTTCAAAATAGGCACATCAAGTTTCAAGAAGTGTTGAGTACATTTCAAGAGTTCTCAAGAAAGTTTTAGGTTTGTTTCAGCAAGTTTTGAGAGATTTTTAAGTGGGCTTCGGCACATTTTCAAAAGAATTAAGCTAGTTTCATGAAAACAAGACATACACATCTTTTAGTTCTAAATCTTGACCAAAACATCAAGTTTCATAATTGAAACTCAATCACCAAACATGCAATTTAGGATTTATAACTAAAAAAACATTCTAAAATTTTATTAAAGCATGATTGAAGAATCAAGTTTCAGAATTGAAACTGAAGTTTCAGAACCGAAATAGCTCTCTGGTCGCGCTCAGCCTTCCTTTCTCAGGTGAGCGTAGCATCACAAATCATCACATTCACACGCCATCACTTGCAGCACACCAATCCGCTCACTCATGCTCCGACCAACATGTAGTGTCTTCCTATCTCACCCCAAAGTTTGTGTTGTCGCACCCTACTATGAGCTGCTACCTCACTCATGCTCGTTGTAGCCACCATCACCGATCGAGATTGGATATGAAGATGATGAGTTCGATGGTGGTGCTCGGTATTGTCAGATTCATCGCCAATGGCATCGAATCGACCTGTGTTGATTGTTGTGGAGAGAGAAGGAAATGGAAAAAATTATATCTAAAAATGGAGTTGGGTCTGGTCTTGGTAAGGTGTGGAGAGAGAAAGAGGGTAGCACTTTTGGATAGGGCTAAATCAGATAGGTTGCAAATGATGCATGTAATTGATCCAAAGGCGACAAGCTATCCCGTTGAAACAGCAAACGACACTATATCGTTCCATAGTTTTTTTGTTAATTTATGTAAGAGCAACCTTACTGTGGGCCCCCGGATCGGCTATCCGGAATCCCCTGTGTATTTCTGTACTAGTCCCAGATCAGTAGCTAGTACACACAGTCAAAAGTGATGAATCAACAACCATATCACGAATACATATAATTAAATAAGAATAATACCGAATAAAAGCAAAGACCTTATGGTCAAGGTTTACCATTACGGCCTGAACAGGCGGAACAACTTGAACAACTGCAGCGGAAGACGAAAACACCAAAGCGACCCATCCAAATGCCCACAGGCAATCGAGTTGGGAGCGCGCCCTAGTCGTTGGAATTCCTTGACAGCTTCTTTCACTTCTGAGATATGATTAGAATGTAGCACGTGAGTACATAAAGTACTCAGTAAGTCTAGGAAATTATGCACAATGTAGGCTATCCAAAGATGGCTTAATATGGTTCTTTTGCATAAAGCCAAGTTTCATCAAATCATACTTGTTAATAATTTTCACAAAGCATATTTGAGCAATTCTTTTTAATAATTGAATTATGTAATATTGTAGTGAAGGTTCTAACCACCACTCACTAATATACAGGCTCTATCCGCCACATCTCAACAAGATCAAGGTTCAATCCATTCACATGGCTCTAACTGCCACAGTTCACAAAATCATGTTCCTTCCACCTACCTGGCTTTAGCCGCCAGAAGCACACCCGAGAGTTCTAACCGCTCTCGGATCCCAAAACAAACCATTGTTTAGCTTGAAACCAAAAACCAAAGTCTACCAGTATGAAAGCATTCAGCAAGCTTTGCCTTTGACCGTAGGCACGGCTATTCGAATAGTTTTAACTCTGCAGAGGTGTACGACTTTACCCACAAGACATGATATTCCCTTGATGCCAAGCTATTAGCACACTTCCTTAGGTGTGCTGGCAGGGATATCATGACAAGGTCTTTACAATGTATACGCCTAACTCGACCCACGCGAGGTTTCACATTTGTTAGGGTTCCGTCCGCCCTTGATCTGAAGCCCCTCTTGCGCCGTGTGAGAAAAAACAACAACAACAACAACAATGCCTCCTTCCGGCTCTCACATTCCACTGAGTGGTGAGTCTAAGTCAGGTTTCTACAAATTAGTTAGCCAGGTCGTGCCCACTTTGACATGTGGTTGTACAGTTATGCTTAGAATGGAGACAGTCATAAGCGTCGGTCCTTAATTGACTTGGGGTGGTACTTGCGCAATGAAAGCTAGCACTCCCTCTGCGCCCACCAGACAAACCATTCCGCCCCAGTCCAAAACCATTTTTCATTTTATTTTTATTTTGTAAACCATTGGCAATACTCCTTGCCTATAACTTCCAATACAAGTTTTCAAGGGATAATTGAAATTCCCACCCATAGGTGAATATTGACCGATAGCGAGGCTAAGCATTTCTACCGTACTATTCTATTCCACCAATAGTTTATTTTATAAAAATTACAAAGCTCAGGGTTTGATTACAATCCCTATAATCAATTTTATAATCTCCAATAATCCTTCTATTGCCATAATTAGATAATCATAAGAATAATCCAATCCAATATAGTATCCAACAAGTAAGAAGTATATCATGGTACCACCATCACTCCAAAATCATATTAAACCACAATCATGTTGGTATATGAAATATTTCCCTTGAACTATAACTTGTTTTATTAGCTTATCCATCATTCATACGACGATCAATCCGCTAAGAATATTTCGTCCAAGCACTTACTAAACCACCGAGAATACTTCACAATATCCCCTTTAATCAGCTAGAATACAATCCACCGATAATACTACACAATATTATCTCTAATAATCTAGAACACAATCCACCGATAATACTTCATAATGTCGTATTTTTAATCCTTCACATCATCACCTCAAAATCATCTACTTTACCACACCAAGAATACGTAATGTCATCATTTACTAAACCACCAAATATTCTGGGTCATTCACCATTCTCCATAACTGATTAACACATATCTATATTTCCACAATCATCTATTTCTTAATCGATCAGTTAGTAATAATTCCCCAACAAGCACTAATAATCCAACTAACTCGGATTCACATTTGATACTATTTTATCAACCCAAGCAATCCAATTCAACAGATTATTTACTTATATTGACCTATTTAATCCAACAAGAATACTTCACAATACCATACATCTTCCAAAATTTCCCCCAATCCATTATAATGTGAACTACTGTAATAATCCAACTTCACAATACGTCAATCATCAACGCTCATAAATCAACTTCATACTAACAATCCCCATCAACACTAATATTCATGTAATCTCCAATCAAATTGGGTTCTAGCTTCAACCTACATTCTATACTAACATGTTACATCCAAACTGCCTTCCAAACAGTCATTTCTCTAATAACAGAATATTTTTTAAAAAACACTTATATTGGTGGATTACTATACTAGGGCGACAAAGGGGTCAGGGATAACAATGTCAAGGAAGTAGGAACAACAGGTATAACTAATAATCTAACGTTAACATCATCCATTTAATATAAATAGCAATGCAATTTGTAAAACAGTGTAAAACATTTATAAATCATGGGATCAAAATGCATCAAGGAGACTTGCCTTCTGTCGCGGCGAAGGTGCCGAACTCGGAAAACCCGGCGGCGGAATCGGCGGTCGCGGCGGGATCGTCGACTACACGCAAAACGAGGCAATAAATAAATAACGGAAAATAAATAAAATCCAAAAATTACAAAAATAATACTGGCAGGTAGATCTTGATTTTAGATGAATTTAGAAATTTGAATGGGGTTAAACGGAGTTCGGACGGAGAAGTTATAGGCTTCCGAAGTTCGAATTTTGAAAAATTGAAAAATCGGGAATATTCCCGGAATATGCCATTGTTGACTGGTCAAACGCTGACTTTGACTTTGACTGGGTTTGTGTCTATGGCAATTGGGGCCCATTCCTCATTGTCTAAAGCTTGTCTTCAAGCTTTGAGCTCCTCCATGGAAGCCATGGAGGGAGAGAGAGCTTGAAGGGAAGGTGGAGATGGGGTGGGGAGGGGCCGGCGACTGGGGGCGTGGTCGGCATGGCGGTGGCGACATGCGCTGGCATTGATGCGGCGGGCGAGAGGGTCAGCGTGGGCGGGGCGGCGGCGGCCGGCCGGCCATGCCCAAGCATGAGCCCCACACCAAAACAGAGAGCATCCAAAAAATAAAAGAAAACACACCACCTCCTAAAACTTGATTTTTAGCCCAAATTCGCATGGAATTGATCCAAACAAAAGCCTAGAACCTCTAGATAACATCCTTAGGAACCTAGAGAAGGAAGGAATTGAGCCAAACCTCACCGGAATCGGAGAAATCAACGAAGAACGGAGGTTCGGCCGAAGCAACGAAAACGCGAAATTCGTCGCCAATCCTTGATGCAACCCAAAATTGATGATTGGGTTAGACTCTAGACTCATCCACGGTCACAAGGAACTAAGTGGCATGAAGAATGGCTCACCGGAGAAGGAGCTATAAGCACGAACTCGACGAACACCAAAAAAGTGCAACACAACGTCGGTTTTCTCGATCTCCCGGGCACACGAGTGGAGTAGAGGGAAAGGGGAGCACACTCCTGGAAAGGGGATTCTTATACGAAGAGAATGGAGGCGGTGGTGCGGCGTTTGGAGTAGTAACGCCCGAGTTAATGGCATTTGAATGGATTTCGGTTTTTCTTGAATGGTGCCGTTTCCGGTGAGATTGGCGGCGAGTGAAGGTGGGGAATGGCAAGAGATCGTCGTCGCGATCCAACGCAACCGACCGTTCGCGTTTTGGAGTTGAATTGAGGGAGTTATGGCCATTTGAATGCAACCCTAGCCATTGTTGCACTTGCAAGCTTCTCTGTTATTTTCCCTTGGCTGGAGGTTGAAGAAGGCTACTATTCCCTTGCCACGTGGCGCTCTCCCATTGGTTCTCCTTTACGTAAATGATCCGCCCTAGAGAAAAATAAGGAAAAAGGCCTAAAAATTTCGGAAAAATTCCTAGAGCCATTTTAGAATATTTGGGACCCAATAAAATTTGTTTGGTTGAATTTGGATGATTTTTGTGGAATTGAATATTCGGGCGCGGATCGCAGGCATTAAACAAAAGCCGCGCGAGATAAAATAGGAACGGAGGTCCAAAAAATCCGGGGAATGATTCCTAAAATCATTTTGGAATATTTGGAACACATTTGAATTGGTTTGGAAATTTTTGGAGCATTTTTGGACTCGGGTGAAATTTTGGGTACCGGCGGAAACTGGAAAATCCGATTTTTCGACCGGGAGGAAATTGAATCCCGATTTTGGATAGGAATGGATGCCAGGTTAATGTAAACACCAAAGAAACTCTAAGTTTTGAATTTAATTTATTTAAATTAGGTTTTTCTCCAGACTCTTACCTTGGGCTATGACGCACGTCCGACATGTTTGAACACCTGCACACATACCTGTAGAATTTTTTTTTTAAATAATATTATTTTAATCAAAATTTACAGAAATAATATACCGAAAAAGAAAATAGCAAAACTACCCCCCTGTGTCCATTTGAATTGGCGACAGGGTCCTGTCGCCATTTCAATTGGCGACAGGAGCTCCTGTCGCCAGTTCAAATGGCGACAGGGGGCAAAACCGGAATTTCCTCCGTCCTGTCGCCAAATGGAATGGCGACAGCATTCAATACCTCATGCGCGAGGCTCCTGTCGCCAAATGGAATGGCGACAGGAGCCATTTACCCCGTTCGGCGACGCCCGAACTCGCCATTTGCACGCGCAGAGAGGGAGAGCGAGAGAAAAAGAGAGAGGGAGAGGGAGAAGAAGAAGAGAAAAGAAAGAGAGGGAGAGGAAGAAGAGAAAGAGGAGGAGAGGGAGGAGAGGGAGGAAGGAGAGGGAGAGGAGGAAGAAGAAGATCGCGTCTGCAGGTAAATTTTTTTTCTTTCTTGTATGTTTCGTTTAATTTAGTGACTAGATTGATTAATTATTGATTTAGCGAGTAGTATTGTCATGTTTTCGCGACTTAGTGACTTAGCAAAAATTTAGCGATTAGCGTTGTTTTCGAATTAGCGACTTAGCGTTGTTTTCGCGATATAGAAAGAAATGTCCATGCTACTTAGCGTTAGTTTAGCGACTTAGCGATGTTTTCGCGATATAGGAACAAACCTCCCGCCGCGCCGGCCCTGCTCGCTTCGCTCACCTCGGCCACGACCGCCTTTGGCCCCGTTGGCCGTGTTTGCCGCGCTTGCCTTGGCCTTGCTCGCCTAGTTTAGCGACTTCGCGATGTTTTCGCGATATAGGAACAAACCTCCCACGCCGGCCCTGCTCGCCGTGCTCACCTCGGCCACGACCGCCTTTGGCCCCGTTGGCCGTGTTTGCCGCGCTTGCCTTGGCCTTGCTCGCCTAGTTTAGCGACTTCGCGATGTTTTCGCGATATAGGAACAAACCTCCGCCGCGGCCGCCCTGCTCATTGTGCTCACCTCGGCCACGACCGCCTTGGCCCGTTGGCCGTGTTTGCCGCGCTTGCCTCGGCCTTGCTCGCCTCAGCCCCGTCGGCTGTATCACACTTGTCTTGGCTCACCGGCCGGCCGCACGAGCTTGCCTCGACGCTTTGCACGGCGATGATTGCATGGGCCGGGAAAATGCCATGAACAATTTCCTAAAAAATAGGTAAAAATTATGATTTTGCCTTTCCTTCTTTCCTAAATTTTAGAAATCAGTAAATAAATTCAGAAAATTGGTATTAAAGACTGAAAAATAGTTTTTTCACATATCGAAAGTCTATACGTAGCATAAGTACATTGTCTAAAAGGTTTGTGTCGTACACAGTAAGAATTTCATGAAATGTTTGACAGGTATGGATGAACGAGTGCAGTTTACAATATATTACGGAGAGGGAATTCCGAACATGGGTGTGGAAGGGGTGGAACTAAGTCATTTCCCAAGTGTCGTAGTTGGTGCATCACGCCCAAATGAGGCGTTCATGGAGCACAGTTAGAAGATGGTTATACCAAATATTCTCGTTGGACCGTGAGTTGCATGGTGTGAAGCTGCACGGAGTAGGGTGTCGGAGACGGAACTGTACGTACTGGGAGTTAGTTGAAATTACAGGTTCGAAATCATGGAGTTCGTATGTCAGAGCAGCGATTGAGAGAGGATGGCCATTAGTGTTGTTGGCGCAAGCATTTGAGAAAGCAGAGGGCATCCGTGAGGAACAGCAGGAGGTTGTTGGTGACGAAGAGGAGGAAGTTGGGGAGAGCGACCAAGCAAGAGAATACTCGGTGAGGCATGATGTTAGTTCGGCTCAGAGGCAGCGGTGCAAGGTGAGGAAGTTGGTGTTCCAATGGAAGATGTGCAGGAACCAATGGGTGTGGCAGACGTCACGAGAACCAATGGGTGTGGCAGACGAGGGAGAACATATTGAATCATTTGGTGATATCAATGGACGCAGAGAGGCGGGACTACGAGGATTTAAGTAACGATGAAGAGGATGAAGAACCTTTCCCCGAATTAGGATGAGTGTCGGTTCGACAGATCGATGGTCAACGAGGGTGAAGATGTCCAATGGGGTACGATCGGAATGAGGTGCGGCAAGATGCAATTTACAAGGATAAAGGTGAGGTGCGAAGCGATCCACGGCATGGGCGGTGTCAACTGCGTAGACCCTTCCGGGTTGCTAAGTCGATCGGCGGGTGTATGATGTCGGATGCAAGATGGAAGGTTGCCCATGGCGTGTCCATGCTTACCAACCTAAATGGGACACAATTTGGAAGTGTTCTATAGTAGTGCCGCATGCATGTGTCTTGTGAGTCTACACAATCGCATAGAAATATATCTTCGGCTTTGTTGCCAATGTAATGTACGGGAGATTGTGGGCAACCTGGATTTAGAGCCACGTGCCATCATACTTGCAATAGAGCAGAGGTATCAAGACCACGATAAGCTATGCGAAGGCATGGAGAGCGAAGCAGAAGGCATTGGAAGCAAGGTTTGGCACGTACGAAGACTCCTATCAGAATCTGCCAGGGTTGCTTCAGGTGATCAAGGAAAGGAATCCTGGGACTTATGTCGATATTTTCGAGCAACCTTCACAGCGTTTCCCTGGGAAGATGTTGCTCAAGCGGGCATTCTTTGCTTGGTGCGTGTATCAACGCATTCGGACATTGCCGTCCGTTGTTATGCGTGGATGGGACTTTTACGACCGGGAAGTACAAAGGCGGATATTGACTCGCCATAGGGTCGATGGCAATAATCGAGTTCTTCCCGCTGCGCCGTGATTCGTAGAGGGTGAGAACACCGATAGTTGGCTATGGTTTCTAAGGAACGTGAAAGCCGGGTCGTGGAACAATGGCCTGGTGTGTGTGTCATACATGATCGGCATCCCGGTTGCTAAAGGCGATCGTGCAATTGCAGCAAGGTGAAGATGAGACACATCCATGGCACGATTTGCGTAGTAGGTGGTGTAAGCGGCACATGGGCGCCAATTTTTACAAGCGATTCAGGAACAAAGAGTGACAAAGCTTTTAAGAGGTTGTGCGACCAGAATCGGGAAAGAAAATTTGAGAGACTATGGAAGAAGTTGGGCGAGCTAACGTCAAGGCATACAAATGAGGCGTGAAGAAGCCAACGACTTCCGCAGGGAGGCCCCAGAGCGCTTGCAGAGTTACCAATGCAGACCCTCCACACCTGGTTCGGAGGAATGGAAGGGCTATGAAATCCTTCTCCGAATGGATAGAGCATGAGCCTAAGGAGAAATGGGCTCGGCTTTATGACACCGATGGCGCCAGGTATGGGGTCATGACGACAAACTTGGTGAGGTTTACAATTGGGTCATGCGGGGTTGAGGCCACTTCCCTGGTTGCTATAGTGGAGGGTGTTCTTCGTGGCATAACGAAGTACTTTGTGGATCGCTATGCTAGGGCCGTCGCGCATGAATGCCCACGATGTGAAGTACTCCGAGATGATTTGTAATGCATACATGGAGGAAAAGGGCAAGAAGGGGAGATGCATAGAGCATTGAAGATGGGCACGAGGAGCTCCGATTTGAGGTACTATGTAAAGATAAATCGGGCGTGGGACAAACCGGCGGAGAGTTACACATGAATGCACCATGCATAGACAAACATGTGCATGCACTGCAACAAGCCTCAAATGCATTACACGTGCCATGCGCACATGTCATGGCGGCCTGCTCAACGATCCGAATGGATCGGGTATATTCTTGTCTCATTTCTTCAACAAGGAAGAAGTGATGGCAACTGGAGTGGGGAAATGTACCGGTTTTCGAGTGGTGGGTTTATTCACGGAGCATCATACAGGGAGGCGACACGGTGGGTTCCGGATTTAAGTAAATTTGAAGGGTGTTGGGCGACGGCAGACAAGGCGTATAAGGAGCGATATGGATGCGGCGGAAAGTGGGCGTCGTGTGAAGAAATGTTCGGTTGCATGAGGCGGGCCACACTTTCAAGTATTGTCCCACGGTTGAGGCGATAAAATTGTTGTACGTCGTTTATGTATGGAGTTTACAATTAAATTGTTGTAAGTCGTTTATTTATTAAAATTACAATTAAATTGTTGTACGTTATTAATGTATGGACTTTCCAATTGAATTGTTGTTCGTCGTTTATGTATGTACTTACTATTAAATTGTTGTACTTCAAATTTATTATGGAATGATTGTTTGCACTTTCTTTATGTAATTGTTGTGTTCAATTTGTAACGATATGTTCTTCTATTTTCCTATTGTCGGGTTACACATTGCAGGTATGGCGTACGAGTTGCTTGACCCGGTGATAGATGCGACTCACCGGAGCCACTTGGCCACCGCGCCGCCGCAGCCGGGGCATCTACCTCTTGAGCTTGGCGCCCTACGCTTGCGCACCCCCATGAGAGCATGGAGGATTGACCCGCGATGGCTTCCGAGGTTAGTACACTAATCACAGGGTTATATAAGTTCAATGCACTGTCAGCGTACTTACAATATTTTCATGTAGGTTGAGGGCAGCGGGGTTGCTTCCATTAGCCAGGATGGTGGAGGCTACCGTCGCTGACGCCCAGGACCAGCGAGGTTCCTCCAGGAGGTTCCTGTACGACCGGTCCTTACTGACCGCTTTGGTGGACCGTTGGCGCCCTGAGACGCACACGTTCCACCTTCCGTGCGGCGAGATGGCGCCCACACTTGAGGACGTGAGTTACCTACTGGGCCTACCTTGCTCAGGGGACGCAGTGGTGCCGGTCGACGTCGACCCTGACTGGCGGACGGACCTCCTGCACCGGTTCGCAGGTGTGATACCAGCAGAACTGTACAACACTTTCACTTCTACGCACGGCCCTACGCGAAGTGGTGGTTCGATTCTATGTAAGTTGCGCTTTATTTTGTAGTTTTTTTTATCCGCTTTCAGTTCCGCCGCTAACCATAGCCTTTTGCAGCCCGAGAGGATGGCGGCCGGAGCGGAGGACTACGTCGTCACCCGCCACTTCGAGGCGTACCTGATCTGGCTATTCGGCTGGGTCATGTTCAGCTCGAGCCACGGAGACTCCGTCGACAAGCACTTGATCCAGTTCGCCAGGTCGATCGCGGAGAACGACATGGATCATATCCCACAGCTGGCTTGGGGACCGGCAGTACTGGCGGCCACCTACCGTGCTCTTTGCGATGGGTGCCGTCGCACCTCGGACTCATCCGTTCTCGCTGGGTGTCCGCTCTTTGCCGCTTGTGGTCGTTCGAGAGGTTCCAGATCGGACGTCCACATATAGACCTGGAGCCGTATGGCGACGATTTCTACCGGGCAGTTGGAGATGAGGTCGACCGCCCTACCATGGGGTCTTTGTGGTGTCGCCGACGGGTTAGTACCACATAATATATTGCCTTGTTTGTGAAATAATTTTTATCAATACTATTCTGTACTAACGTTGGTGTATTCCTTGTTTTTGCAGCCCACTTTCGCCCGATTCGTCGCGACGCTGCACTCGAGTACGTAGCGATGTTTGACCAGCTGACAGATGACCGCGTCATTTGGCGGCCCTACCTTCCAGAGCTTGTCGACGCGCGAGCTCCTCAGGGACTTTCGCTGCAGTGCAGCAGTGACGCCGCATACTGGCTCACACGGCGTCACTTGGTTTTCGACGTGTGCGTTGAGACGTACGCGGCCCACCGCGTCATGCGGCAGTTTGGCCTCCGTCAGGAGTTCCCCCCGCCTGCAGGTGCCATCGTCCCGGCTAGCGTCCACTCGTTAGTATTGCTTTCCATCTCTGTTACAATTATTTAATATCTTATTTAATTGCATATTTAACTAATGAAGTTTTCTTTGCAAATCGACTAATGCAGACTGACACGCAAGGGCTTAGGCCCTGGTACGAGCTGGGCGACACGCATGATTCCTCATATTGAGCAGTGGGCGCAGGCTTTGGCAGACGTGCACGAGGAGACTGCCCCTTACGACCACGCCACGCGTCACGGCGACTACATCCGGTGGTACAGGCCGCGCACACGCGTTCGAGTTGTGCGTGTGGTGGAGTCACCTCCGAGGCACGTTCCCTCCACAGCGGACACCTACCCTACACAGCCGGACTCTGCTTTTCACCGCGTGGTTAGTACTTGCTCCCACAAGTTGTATACCCTGCCTGCATAGAACTAACAAGCCATTTTCACAGTGTGACATTGCTCGGGAGGTGCACGACGACGCGGCCTCGATGGTGGCAGCTATCGACACGGGCAACGCGACCATGGATCAGGTGAGAGCGATGTTGCAGGGTGTTGTCGACAAGACCGGTCGCATCGTCCACCTTACGTCGGCACGAGATTGAGGGACGATGTGGCGGCGCAGTCCCGGCCGTTCGTCCCGTATGCGTGGGCGGCGAGGGTTCGCCACCGCCACTAGCACTGCGCCACTAGCCCCTCCTCCCGATGTACCCGGGAGCTCCAGGTGGCAGCAGCCCACTACAGGTACACCTTTCTGCTCTGCCCTTATCAACTACATTTTTTACATTACGTGTGCTAACGTGAAACATTTTTCAACAGCCGTCGATGACCGTAGCGCGACCCACTCTGGCGGCTCGAGCCCCGTTGACGACACCGATGTTCTTCACGATTGGCTTCAGTCCCCCCAGCAGGCGACGATGGAGGATATCCTTGGTCGCCAGCGGCTCGCCTCCGCGCCCGGACCCAGTCAGCCGACGCAGGTCGACCCCGCGCCCGGACCCAGTCAGTCGACGCAGGACCCCTTCACTACTCCGACTCCACCACGTCGCACTACTAGGAGTTCTCGCGGAGGTCCTGCTGACCC
Source organism: Rhipidocladum racemiflorum (assembly GCA_036346355.1). NCBI lineage: Eukaryota > Viridiplantae > Streptophyta > Magnoliopsida > Poales > Poaceae > Rhipidocladum > Rhipidocladum racemiflorum. Next base: position 71,555,675 of record CM070577.1, read on the forward strand.
GTTGACATATTCAGCTGGGCATGTTCAGCGTCGGAGGAGGCCAGGGGCCACACGTGGCGTCTTACCTCGCAGGGGCCGTAGCTAGTTTTTGCTTTAGTTTTATCTTTTAGTACTATCGGTTCATTACGTGGAGCAGTGACTTTGTTCAACTGGTTTTATCTTTTAGTATGTTTTATCTCTATGAATCCGCCTTTCATGGTTTGACGACTTCCTCCGGCCCAAAAAATAACTTCCAAGATGCATTTCTACGGGCCGCCGAAAATCCTTCATCGTTAGGGTTCTTGCGCGAATGTAATACTTAGGGTTATTGGGCGTTGAGAATTTATATGCGAAGAGAGTTGTGGCGAGATATTTTTACGAATATGGTAGTCCGTATACCAAATAGCACATCTGGTACATCCGGTCCAAAAAATAACTTCCAAGATGCATTTCTACGGGCCGCCGAAAATCCTTCATCGTTAGGGTTCGTCTTGTGAATGTAATACTTAGGGTTATTGGGCGTTGAGAATTTATATGCGAAGAGAGTTGTAATCGAGATATTTTTACGAATATGGTAGTCCGTATACCAAATAGCACATCTGGTACATCCGGCCCAAAAATAACTTCCAAGATGCATTTCTACGGACGCGAAAATCCTTCATCGTTAGGGTTCGATGCGCGAATGTAATACTTAGGGTTATTGGGCGTTGAGAATTTATATGCGAAGAGAGTTGTAAGCGAGATATTTTTACGAATATGGTAGTCCGTATACCAAATAGCACATCTGGTACATCCGGTCCAAAAATAACTTCCAACATGCATTTCTACGGTATGAAAATCCTTCATCGTTAGGGTTCGATGCGCGAATGTAATACTTAGGGTTATTGGGCGTTGAGAATTTATATGCGAAGAGAGTTGTAATCGAGATATTTTTACGAATATGGTAGTCCGTATACCAAATAGCACATCTGGTACATCCGGTCCAAAAATAACTTCCAACATGCATTTCTACGGCCATGAAAATCCTTCATCGTTAGGGTTCGATGCGCCGAATGTAATACTTAGGGTTATTGGGCGTTGAGAATTTATATGCGAAGAGAGTTGTAACTGAGATATTTTTACGAATATGGTAGTCCGTATACCAAATAGCACATCTGGTACATCCGGTCCAAAAATAACTTCCAAGATGCATTTCTACGGTATGAAAATCCTTCATCGTTAGGGTTCGTCTTGCGAATGTAATACTTAGGGTTATTGGGCGTTGAGAATTTATATGCGAAGAGAGTTGTAACGAGATATTTTTACGAATATGGTAGTCCGTATACCAAATAGCACATCTGGTACATTCGGTCCAAAAAATAACTTCCAAGATGCATTTCTACGGGCCGCCGAAAATCCTTCATCGTTAGGGTTAGATGCGAATGTAATACTTAGGGTTATTGGGCGTTGAGAATTTATATGCGAAGAGAGTTGTAATCGAGATATTTTTACGAATATGGTAGTCCGTATACCAAATAGCACATCTGGTACATCCGGTCCAAAAATAACTTCCAAGATGCATTTCTACGTAGAAAATCCTTCATCGTTAGGGTTCGATCTTGTGAATGTAATACTTAGGGTTATTGGGCGTTGAGAATTTATATGCGAAGAGAGTTGTAATCGAGATATTTTTAAGGAATATGGTAGTCCGTATACCAAATAGCACATCTGGTACATCCGGCCCAAAAAATAACTTCCAACATGCATTGGACCACGAGACAACACAAAAGCTGCGCGACCTATCACCCTCAGCTGCACGACCTACCACCGTCAATCAAAAGCGCACGACCAGTCACCCTCAATGTAGTGCATGACCTGCCACCCTCAATAAAAGGCATGCGACTGCCACCCTCAATAAAAGCCGCACGACCGGTCACCCTCAATGCGACTTGACAACACGCTACTATCGGCTTTCTCGGACTTATTGGACCACGACGTCGTGCGGCTTTCACGGCGTGACAAGTGATGCGACTTTGCGAAGGCGTGCCATGTCGTTCAGCTTTGCTAATGATGTGACAGGTTGTGCGGCTTTCGGAGAGGAGCGATTCATGCATCTTTGCCAAGTGGATGACAGGCTATCTAGCTCGCCACCACTATAAAACCGGTGGAGGGATGCACTTCCATTACCAACAGATCGACAATCAACTTACGCACACTTCACACGAATTAGGCTATGATGTCGTTCTCACGTCGCCTCTTCAAAGAAGCGAAACTTAACCCCCGAATACCGGATGCGAGTTGTGTTGGCGCTCCAGTTCTTCGGAGTTGCCCGACCTAATTGCGCGCAACCTTCGGCGAAGATGATGCGATCTAACCACGAGCTACGGCGCCGCGCTCATTCTTGTTGTGCACACGGCTATGAGGTAAACCTCTGGTGTCATTCTGATTAAGGGTACCACTACCATTTCATGCGTCGTTTTTCTTTTGTAGCGCATGGACCGGTGTTGCTTCTTCCAATGGATCGACGGGCCGAACAGCGTGACTACGAATTTCTCAACAAGCGCCACGACGCCTACCCCACTTCGCGAGAACTTCACCCGGTGGGAGGCCGGGATATGTCCCCTTCTAGATCGGCCAGGAGTTTAGGGCCGGTGGGCAAGAGAGCAACCAATCGGTGAGTTCCATGCAACATGCTAATGTTACTGATTCTGTGATCACAAAGTAGTAATTCTAAACCGCTTCCTCGCATACAGGACTCCAAGAAGAAACTTGCAAAATGGATAAAGTCAAAGGAGAAACCTCCTCAAGGGCCCGCACCGAAAGCCCGAATTTTGCGATCACGACTGAAGCGATCGTTGATACTGCCAAGGGATCTAGCGGACCGGAGATTCTACCGGTGCCCCTTGGCCGAGGATGAATGGTGCGCCTACTTCAAGCGGGTGGATCCGAGAAGTACCACCCACATCTCAAACTTCCCATATGGGATAGCGGGGAGCAACCCTCTCCGTGGTGCTACTTCCGCCCAAAAGCGGACCGAGTACGCCCAAGGTATTTTGCAACGACCACAGCATACATACTGTATGGACTGCAGGGCACGCTTCCGATTATACAAGGACAAGCCCAACACGCACCTCCTGCACCATATAGTGGAGTGCGAGCCGAAACAAAGAAGACGTCTCCGCAAGGAACCGGAAGTGGAAGAGGGTTCCTCCACTCTAAGTAGGGACAAGGGGAAGCAGCCGGCCGAGATGCGCACAACGGAAGAAATCCTTGCCAGGTTCTGAGAGACCATCGAGGAACCCGAGCGGTATTAACATAGGGGGCGCCGGAAATCGGGAAGGCATGCCCATATGGGAGGGCAGGACTCCACAGAATGCACACAAACAAGTTACTTCTTACACCCCAGAGACGTATGGCATAGGCTACCCATTCGGCGACAGCTGGGAGCACTGCGCACGGCCATGGAGCTCTTTCATAAGAGAGATTGAGCGGTGTCCGAGAACAAATCGCAAAAGAATGACGGGTGATGTAATATGTAGAAAATGTATGGCATCGTTCCCACTCTACGAACATAGGCGGAGCGATCACTTGTTCCACCATGACAACCGATGTTATCGTCACTTCTCTTAGAAATATAAATCCGCTTTGTAATGTCATTGTAATATAATCTGTTGCTCCTTTCATCATCTAAACTTTAGTTACATGTGCACTACTAACGTTGAGTTTTGTTCCTAAGGTTACTACACGCATATACGTGCTTTGCACAATGATCGTAAATCGATCATCAATTGGTAGCCTTCTTTGATTGATTCCTTTCCTTTCTGTTGAGCCATGAAAGCGACCTATTAGACTGCAATTATCCATGCATGTACAAGTTGTACAACCCTCTGGATTTGCAATTTTTGGTTCTTGACATTGGTTTTCTTGACATATACGTAAAATGTAACACCTTCGTGAGGAGCTCAGAATTCTCGGTTTCAACTCGGTTTATCAACATTTTTTGAATTCGGTTTCAAAAATCCGAAATAAACAAAAAAAATAGATTGCCTGGACTTGTTCCGGGTGAACCCGACAAGTTACTGTTAACTATTGTACTATCGTTGTGAAAAATAAACCTATTTTCGGAAAAGCGATGACCGAATAAAACATGTCAGTTTTGCATATCTGGAGATGCAATTTCGTGTTTTCGCGGCAAAGAGAGCGAATACGGTTGGGTTTTTCGCTCTTACACAAAAATGTTGTATGATTTTAAAATACATTAAATATTGTGTATAGAATTCCAAAATTTGCTTATACATGTCTTTGCATATATATATATTAAAGTATATGATTCAATAATATTTTTCAGCCTTTTCACATTACTTTTCCTTCATAATTGTAATTTTATACAAGACAACAAAGAATTATCACGGCTAAATATGTTTTTTCCTTAATTTATTGAGCTTGCCCTCCTATGTCCATTTCAATTGGCGACAGGGGTGTCGCCATTTCAAATGGCGGCAGGGCAAACTCGACATTTCCACTGCCGCCACGCACCTGCAGGTCGAATGCCCCTGCCGCCATTCCATTTGGCGGCGGAGACGGAGGAAATTCGGTTTGCCCCTGTCGTCGCCATTTGAATCGGGCGACAGAGCTCTGTCGCCAATTGAAATGGCGACAGGACCCTGTCGCCATTTCAAATGGACACAGGGGGGTAGTTTTGCTATTTTCTTTTTCGGCATATTATTTCTGTAAATTTTGATTAAAATAATATTATTTAAAAAAAAAATTCCATACCTGTAGCTGTGAGATACGCCCGCAGACACGACCTCCATTGCCTCCATGGTCACCTCCGCGCACATCCACACATGTTGCAGGCTTAAAGTGGACATGAGAACTTTTATGCATTAGATCTACCATGACAAAGCTCAACTAGAGCATGAGGGAGAGAGATGGGTCGCCAGACAAGTCGTCTGTGACAATCTTGTGACAACTGGTCACCAATGCTATCGATTTGGCGGTTTTATCTGATATGGATTTGGGAGAATTTTTAATTCAAAGAGAGAGAGGAGAAGAGGGAGTGAAGCATCTCGTCGCAAGCAAGTTTCATAAGTTGTGGCCGCATGTGTTAGACAAAAAGAAGCTTTAGAATTTATGCATTACGTGTTAAATCAAATGGTATCCGCCTACCTATCCCAGAGAAGGAAAAACGGTATACGTTTAATAGGTTTTCTCTTTTTTTTCTTTTAGTACCAACCAGTGGTAAAACATTTCTGTCTCTCTCTTTAAGGCAGTCAACTCCTTCTTTCGATAAGACTTATTTTCGGCCCACTTTAAGAGAACCGGAGAGGTAGAAGCAGCCCGTCCCGGCCCACTTACCATAGTTCGCGGCATCATCATTTGACACCGTCGGATCAACAGATCCAACAGCACACAGTCTACCGCCACGTCACGAGCCACCTCAGCACCCAAGCGCGTACCCCGGCCAATCGCCTGCGCCGCAGCGCCCAAGACCACGTGTCAGAAGCATCCTCATCCGTCCGATCCATGACCCACGGCCCAGCTCGCTTCTTACCCCTCTGGAAATCTCGCCCAGCCTCCTCCCGTTCCGCTTCTTCTTCCCACACTTGCTCCGAGCGCGACGCCGACGTGAAGGCGCAGGAGAAGAAGGAAGCGAGCACGGGACCGGAGAGAGGTCGAGGCTTCGAATCGATCGCCGCGACGAGATGTCTTCTCCCGCAGAGTGAGTCCTCTCGAATCTTGCGGAGATTTCCCCTCTGGTCCGTTGCTCGAATCTCGAACCCCTCTGCCACGCGCAGATGCGGCGTTCCAGATCGCATGGTCTGGGTAGGGGATTACTGCAGGAACTGGAGCTAAATTTTTCGGGTTAATTCTATCTATCTGTTCCAGCGAACTGGTTAGGATTGTGCTGGTGGTGTTCTGCGAGGGTAAGGGCTATGGATGCGGCGGGATTCATCCTGGTGTAAATAGTGGTGTTAAGTTTTTATTCGAGGAATTTATTGGTGCTAGTTTTGGCCTCCTACGGTCCGGGTTGGAAATCGCGGGGGGGATTTGGTGGGCTAATTGGTTCGTGTTCTTCGGTTACTCTCAACTGTTTGTAGCTGGGAATTTTATAGATGTAAGTTTTTATCAGTGCGACCTTGTGACATGTAAGATTAGTTCCACTAGGAAAGACGTCGAATGGACAATTGCAAACTTCCTTCTCCCGTGTGTGTCTGCTGGTGTATAGAGCTAGTACATAAAGCGATATGTTCTAGGACTTGGCTGACTTCAAATTCTACAAATTACCCTGGTCTGTTTTCATCAGTATAGGCACAGTTGAATTACCTTCATATTACCTTCTAAGCTTGCTTGTTGGGAACCTGGTACACTGTCAATGTAATATGCCCGGAAGACAATCTGGTTTGGTCATCTTGCACGGCATTGGCGATATCCTCTGACCATTAAATCCAACGCTGGTTCAAAATATTTGGGTTGGGAGTTCGAATATGCAAATTTGGTCATCGTATGAGTTGAAAGTGGTTGAATTAATTTGGTCATCGGATGAGTTGAAGGTGGTTGAATTAATTTCGAGTGCTTCTGTACTTTCCCTCATAACGCAAGTTGCACAAATCTTGAAGCAAGCGAATGGACAAGTAATCATCATCTACTATTCATTCATGCTTTGATATTTGTACAACTTTAAAAAAGAAAAGCATATAAGCATCTACACATACATTGAGTTACTAATCTTGGTGCAAACCTGGCATTTTCAATATGAAACTTACGCAATTTAACTTTGCTGTTGGGTTTGCACTGTAATCAGAAATTTTGGATCATGAATTCATGATTGTACTGGATGAACAGCTCATTGGGGTTGGTAATTGAACTTGTTTCTGCTCGTTGATGACGTGTAAATTTTGACTAGTTTATGGAGGATTCAATGCTAAACAAATGAGCATATAAAACACACTTCTGCAGCTTCACTCGGAACATTTGAACACCTGCTTTCATATTTCAGGTATTACAATTCACTTCCACCGATAAGCAAGGCATATGGGACATTGTGTTTCTTTACCACCGTACTGTGTCAGCTCCAGATACTGACCCCAAGCTTTCTTGCTTTATATTATCCATTTGTATTCAAGAAGTTTGAGGTTAGCATCTGTTTATGTTGTCTCTTTCGATTCTGCTGATTTCACCAATTTATAGTTTTATACTGTATTACAGTTTTAGTTTTTTGTGTCACATAGCAATGTCCTCTCGTTTTGTACCAAAACTAAGCGTATATTAGGATGTATGAGGATATGTCTGTCTTCAGTCCCCTCTACCTCTTATACCCTGCTTGGTGCTGCATAGCTATGCGATGTTTTATGAGTAGATCAGTTAGCATTTTCGTTTTGATGTAATCAGCACTGCAGTCTGTCCTCTGCATATGATTGGAAATTGTACACTACTATTATTTGTACTCCTGCCCTGTGTCTTTGTAAATTGTAATTTAATGGAATGTTTTTGGACCTTGCAGATATGGAGACTATTTACAAGCTTCTTTTTCCTGGGCAAGTTTTCCATCAACTTTGGTATTCGCCTTCTGATGATGTATGTCTTGTTGCATAACAATTATAAATATGGTTACTTCCAGATAACTATTAATAGTAAACTAGCAATCGTTGGTTGACATTAATTTATGTATTTTGACATGTAGAGCAAGATATGGTGTGCAATTGGAGAAGGGTGCATTTGAAAAGCGGACAGCAGATTTCTTGTGGATGATGATATTTGGTGCCATCCCGCTACTGGTTAGTGCTAGTTTTTTCTTTTTAGTTTTTGCAAACAACTTACCGTAATCTGAAAAGGCTATCGCATACGAAACTTATATGTGAATTATCTGCTTGGAAAAGGTATTGTCTGCTATTCCCTATCTGGATTCATATTTCTTGGGAATACCTATGGTCAGCATGCTTCTCTATGTCTGGAGCAGAGAATATCCGAATTCCCAGATAAATATGTACGGCCTCGTCCAATTAAGGGTATGCTGTGTTCTCATACTAGTATTAAATGCACTGTCCATTTATGTCTCCCAATTGACAGTCTTACAGGCCTACCCAAGATTGAATATGTTTTAAGTAGTTAATATTTGCTATTTTTGCAGTCCTTCTATCTACCATGGGCTATGCTTGCGTTGGATGTGATATTTGGCTCACCAATACTACCTGGCCTTATGGGTATTATGGTTGGACATCTGTACTACTTCCTCGCAGTGTTGCACCCGCTAGCCAGTGGAAAGAACTACCTGAAGACTCCCATGTGGGTGTATCCTTTTATTGGTTCATGGCCAAAGCATTTTCTCTCAATCAGCAGACAGCGACATTGTTTACTACAATCCATGTGGTATTGCTACTCCATTCTCAATGATACGTTCTCCTTGATTCCTTAACCTGTTGCACTTGCACAGATACAGGATTGTTGCTCGATTCAGATTTGGCATGCAGGCAAACACTCCAGTCCGGCCGGCCAACACCGGCACTGGTGCCTTCAGAGGAAGAGGCTACAGGCTCAACCAATAGACTTGACTTCAGAGGACACATACCCTGTGCTGCCGCGATGCCTGTCCAGAGTTGCATTGTAGAAACGATAGAAACATCAGCAGCCCAAACTGGACTAAACTAGACTGTTTGGCAGATCTAGGAATTTGGATCTGTAATGCTCTTGTTGAACCACTAACGATGTGCACATTTGCATTGTACACAGGCATATATAGCTGCCTGTCTAATGTATTGCCATTTTTTTTTTTATCTTGGTGGTATGTGTTGTAAAACGAGATCGTTCACCCATGCCAATCTACGACACGCCAATACAATCACCCGAGCAGAGACAAAAACGCAATTAGAAGGACACACAATATGAGAGGAAATTTTCTCTTTATTAGATTGATCTTTCTGTACAAGACTATGCCTTATATATATAATGGAGGATTTCTGTAGATTAATTTGGATTCGTCTACCAATAGATAGAGTCCTTCCATACAGGGACACGGACTCTAACCATATCATAACACTCTCCCTTGGGCGAATACTGTGTAATGCACATGTCTCATTAAAAACTCCTCTCAAAACTCAGTTGGAAAAAAAAGGGATAGAGAAAAGAGTACATTGCACTCACACTCTGTGTTACACTAGTTGCCTCATTAAAAACTTTAATGTGAGAAAACTTCAGAAAAACTCACGAAGGGAAAAAGAGAACAACTTATAATCTTCATGATATAAACTATGATCTCCAGGATTAAGCAAAATGGGTTATGGTTCAGGATTTACTCCCCCTGAACTATGCATATCTCTAAGTCATTTCATTCCAATGCTAATAACTTTAGCAATGACGTGAACAAATCTGCTAGATTTGCACATAATTTAGTTTATAATATATTTACCTCACTATTCTTCTAGACTTCGTGAGGATAGAAAATTTTAGGAGTAATATACTTCGTGATATTGCCCTTTACATAACCCATTTGCACTTTGTGTAGCATAAGTATTTATTATCTTCATAAATAATCGTAGGGGTAACGACGATATTAAAGCCATATGACGCCTGGATATAGTTAATTACACATCTCAGCCAACACACTCACGTGAGGCTATAATCCCTGAGTGATTGGTAGAATTAGCTACCACAGATAGCCAACATCCATATTTTCCACCATGGTTAAGTCTTGGTTCTTCAGGAAAACACTCCAAAATCTTGGGTACCTTAGAGTTATATGAGTAAAGTCTTGATATTAGCCCAATATCTTCTTGTTTGGACTATATTGTTTCATGCTAGCAAATTTATTGCAAATGTAATATCATGCCTTATGCAGTTCGCAAGATACATAAGTACGGGACTCAGGTCCAAAAGACTTTCTTATTTTCCTTCCTTGGTCTAAGAAAGGGTTTTTATCCACTTCAAGGGATCTAACTACCATGAGGGTTTTCAAATGATGAGATTTATCCATGTTAAATCTTTCTAATACCTTCTTTGTATAGGCAGACTGGTGTACTAAATGTGTAATACCCCGGCATCTAGTATGCCCGAATGCTACCAAACATAGACTAAACAACATCTAAATACCACAATTAACGATAAATTACAGCAAAGGCGCATATGCTAAAAACCAAAATTTCGGCAGCATCTCCTTTGTTTTAACATGAATTGAAGCGATAGCAATAACAAGGCAATTCATAGCAAAACATAAGGCATCTAAAGCAGCAATAAAAACGAATAAAGCATCAACATAAGTTAATAATACTATAGCCAACCACTCCATAAACTATGGCTAAGCAAATAAGGATCACAAGCACACAAAAATTATTCTAAACACCTAGTTCATGGCACTTATTATGAACTTGACTAAACAATAGAAAATGTGGCTGGACTACGTGAAGATGTGTAGCTAGTGCCCCTTCCCACATGCCGGTGTCACGGTACCTAAAGAAAAACAACATAAACACAAGCGTGAGTTCATCACTCAGCAAGTATATTGCAATGGTACAAACAAAAACAACTACATGGCTACAACAACTCACATCATGTATATCATCTCACTCATGATCACATATCATTATCATTATGTATGCAATGCGATGCGATGCTCATGTCTCCTTGGAAACTCATACCGGTATGGTTGAGTACGCACCCGTCGGTGTGCACCCTCTCCCCCCTTCCATCCCGAAGATGGAGGGTGCCTACTCCTCGCTTCCCCACACCGCGGTGGATGGAATCACGATGTAGGACTTACTCATTGCCTCTCCGGAATAGTCATAACTTTCTCACCGACCTTCCCCGGACTAGTTATGACTTCCTCACCGCCCGGGCCATGTATCATGTCATGTATGCAATCATGCCAACATCATAAATCACTTGTACATTATCACATGGCATCATAACATAGTAAGCATATCCATCATATCATTGGCAATCATTAAAGCATAGCATGTGAACATATCATGTATTAGATCTCAATCACAACCGATCTAGCAAACAATAACCCGCTACCCATTCCAATACACTTGCCTCAACCACGGGCGACGGATTGGCGAGATGTAGAAGGCACTCCCGGGGTCACACCACCTGCACATAGGGACCACACACTCACAATCATATCCACAAAACAATACGCAAACCCTCTTCTACCCCGACATCGCCAACTACTCGCAAAGCCCAAAAACAGAGGTTCTGTCCCGTCGGGACAGCAGCCTTCCAAAAGGCACAACTTGAGTTCTGGGACTCCGAATCAATTAAACGAGTACATCTTCGCGTAGCTTAGGAAATTTCCTAACTTTTTCCTAGTATATGGAAAGACTGATTCGGACTCTAAAGTTGTTTAATCTACAAAATACCGTGATCTGTTCCAATCACGTCACATATTTTAATACGTTCGGTAAAACGATCAAAACGTTCAAACGGCTGGGCGGAATTGGACATTCTTTATACCCACTGAAAGGTATTGAAATTACCTACAACTTCTTCAACAGCCGTACGACCAAATTCCGACTCTAAATTGACGAAAACCCAAACCCTAGGTCGACTGCTCATGCTGCCCGAAACAGAGAACGTGGCAACTTCTAGATCTAATCTAATCTACTCAAGTCCAGCACCACCAATTGATCTAAAAACATGATAATCACCCTTAGAACAGATTCTAGACCAACCCCAAGGATTCCCATGGCCATACCTTCGCCCAACGCGCGAAAACCCAATGGATCTCCTCCCGGTTCGCTCCTCGCTCCAATGGACGGATCTTCGAGGTGCATGGGTGGAGAGGCTACCCTAGGGCAGCAAGGGGTGGAGGAGAGGTGGTGGTGAGGTGGTGGAGAGGTGGGGAGAGCAAGGGGGCGCACAAGAGAGAGGTGGGGGCGCATAAGGGGCAAGGAGGACCCCCCTTTTACCAGCCCACACAGGAATCCTAGTCCTAAATGGACTCAAACTCTCCCCCACCAAGGCCCACGACCCTTTCCCTAGGCCCAAAACTCCCCGGAAAGGCCCAAACTCCCGGAAACGGCCCGGAAACGGTCCGGAAACGCTATTAACCTCCATACCTTATGGTTTTAACCTTAATTCCACATTTCATAATGTTTTTGACCTCAACAGTCACATTATATAAGGTTACGTCACTCCGTGGTGTCACATTCTACCCCCCTTAAACAGGATTCGACCTCGAATCCGAGGAACGCCAAAGTCAACAACAAAATCCACAAGGGACAAAAGACTTCTCTGCGACACAAAACATCCGCACGAAAACTCAAACCGGAACAAACGACAAGCGAGTTCTCAAAACCAACACTTGGCGAGAAAATGTTGATTTAGCTTAACAGAGTGCAACCTCTCACGGTTCCATCTTCACTTCAATTCCCAAACAGAAACTGCGTTTCAACCACAAAGGGCTCCATCAACCGAAAACGCCTGAAACCTCACGACAAAAACTTCACACTACTATCACAACCAACCTGACTACCATACTTCATTAAACTCAACATGACACAATCAAAACGAGTCACAATTCCTTTAACGACCTCTCTACATTCTCGAAAATTTCCATCAAGGGGAAATAACTCATTAAGGCACACTTGCCCTTCCGACACACGATCATGCTAACATTTCATTCCATCCTCTCCCAGGCAAGACTCAAACCCAAAAGAAACTAGTTAAGACAATTACTCACGGCAGGACAATTATCACCGAACTACCGTCAACTTCACTTCCACCCATCGCTACTCTTAATAAAGGTTAAACCCATACAACATCAACCTCCATCACAAACCACCCTTATACCACTAAGGTTCGACACCTAGCCCCAAGCTAGGATCGTAAAACCTTACCAAACCACAATTGATTCCTTTCTTAAGAGGGTATCGCCCCCACACAAAAACACTTAGTTATCAAGCCCAAGTGTACACATATTTCGCATATTCAACCATAAACCAAGAACATTTATATCCTCACTCCCATCTATAGTGCAAGAGAAGTACAATTCTTTTGAACCCAAGTGGACCACACATGACAACTCAAACCCAAAGCGTTAACAACCATTTTGGAAAGAATTCGGCAACATCCAAGCCAAATCACAAAGGAAGCATAAATCCCCTACACCACAACCAAAATACCAGAATTTCTTCATTCTTTCTTTTCATACTAGAAAGAAATGGACATCTCGATTCATGACATGCATGCACACTTTTCAAGAGCACTCCGGATTAGTCATATATCCATTTATGACTTTCTCACCGACCTGGCTCATCGACTCCTTTATGTAATTATGCATAAACAATGTCTCGTTTTCCTTTTTCACCCTTCATTCATCATGTAACAACGGTACCGAATAGTCATTCACCAAATGACTTCTTCCTCGGTATCAAATAATAGAAACACAATTAACATCGAAGCTTGCGGAAATTCATATGGACTATGACGGCAGCATAGTTGATAGTAAAACAACACGTCGCATCACATCCCACATCAATTGAAAACTGAACTTGCAAAACATTGCATTTCATCCAAATTCAACATTTTGGAAGAGAACATCAAAATTTCAAGTTGAGCATCTGCTCCCACAACCGTCACAAATTTTCTCAAGGAGAGGGAAACTCATTTCAAAAAAAGGAACACCGCACTAACAAAATCACTTTATAAAACATTCATAAAATCCACATTTTTGAAGCACTCGCAAACATCACACACATTATGCAAATAAATCCATCTCCAGTCAAAAAGAGTTACAAATTAAATCTCAAGAGTCTTCAACACAACCCACTAAGACCTTCTGCTACCTTTAAAATTCACTCCAAAGATGATTCAGTGCGAACGCGAAGAAGCGCGATCCACTCAAAGACTTTTAGGTGTAAAACCATACACCTAGCACAAATTAAACAAAATAGCCAAAACCAAAGATTCGCATCAATTTCTACGAGTTTTAGGGAAAACTCTGAAACTCAACATAAGGAACACTTTGACCAAAAGCATTCAACCAAGATAGCAAACAACCAACCAGCCCAGAAGGTTTTTAAACACCAGCTTAGCATAAATGCAATCATCTCTAGTATTCCACTACGCTTTCCATTAAAGACTTCAAAATTCACTACTTACTCATTGAGAAAGTCCAACCGGATTTAACAAAATTTACATAACCATTTCTTTCTCTAGTTACCATTCCCAACACTTTTAATTAAGGTTTAAGATGCTTATCACAAAGGCACCCAACCAAGACTACATTGACATGATCCCCAAGGATCACCATATCATATAACAACATATCCTATATTTCAAACATAGTACTTCAACAGCTACTTGAGCATGGTCAACCTATAATTTTTATACTATCCATACGTCAAAATCTTGACAATTGAAACTTGTTCAGTCAATAAAGTGACTTCAACAAATAAGTAATATCTTTACAAGATAAAATTCGTAAATAGGATTCTAAGATATGCATTCCTTAAGATTAAAATCTTACATCATGAATATTATCCATTGTTCATTCCATCACAACATGTACTCGACATAATACCACAGTTTTACACTTTTCTTCTATTGGATCAATGGTTTCCAACAATTAACAACACTACCAAGGCATCAATATCAATTCTTTGCATAATCATCAATCAACAACATTGGTTTTAGCTACCCGATACATCGTTTATAACAAAACTACCACCACACAACATACTCCAACTATTAAATTAGATTTAATAAGTTAGATCAGCACAATGTTCTTAACAACATCATTAACAAATAGTCTTATGTCTTCTCAATTGATATCAAAACTAGCATTGTAGAGACATAACTGCATACTTCCAAATATACTAGTAGTTTGCTACAACATAAATAGCAACTCTAATCAACTTCCAAATTAAAGCCACTAGTCAACATGATTAAATTTCTCTATTAACCCGTTAGATTAGAACAACTTTAAACAACCAGCAAAGTTTCTTTAACAATAACAGCAGTCTACATCATCTTAATGTTCTAACTATGCATCAGCGTTTAAAACTTTAAACATAATCGGGGGTCATAAGCACCTTGTAAAGCAAAGCAACAGATTCTAAGCATGTACATTAGCACATTTAATCATTCCCACTATGGGATACTCTACATCACTAGAGGTTCATTTAATCTTAAGCTAAAGGTAACAATTACATTTAATTGATTCAACTTGCAAATTAACTAAGGTGTACATCATTTCCATAAACCACATTGTTACATACTACATAACATGCTAAACAAAAGTTTTCACTTTTGATAAGTAATTTCAGTCAAACGAATACTTACTTTATTAACAGTATTTTCTTTTAATACTCAACCAAAACTCACAAAGAAGCTTGACTCTCAAAGTTGCAATGAGACAAACCCAAACTTGGTCATGCAAAAGGAATCCTCTAAAACACTTTTTAATCTCAAATACTCCCACAGGAGGGAACCAAGAGATCAAATAAACCTTTGCGGACAAAGGCACAAAACATAAATCGACACAACTTAACTTTTTGCACACGCTTCAATAACTTCTTTTAAACTCATAGTAAGACACACAAGAACCAAAACTATAATTTTCTTTGCAAGGCAACCAACAAAACCGGTGTCAAAGCAAAAATAGCGACCAACAGATGCACAACACAAACCTTTCTTCTACGTCTTCAACCAAGGAAGACAAAACCACGAACCACATACGGAACAATCCGCGAAAATCCAATACCAAACACTTTTCTTTTGATTTCAATCAACTAAAATCAAGAAAAACAAACAAAACTGATCGTCAGAACGGTAAAGAACATACGAAGGAATCCACCACCAAACTCTTCTATTTGACTCCAGTCAACTACCCGATTTACGACATAAAGGATAAGCACTCTTCTCCTACAGGGGTTAATAGTTCTTCGGTGATGGCGCTAACCGGCCACACCGTCAAACCTCACCGTTACTATGAAATAAGAGAGGTGGCCGAAACCCTTCGGCAACAAAACCCCACTTTATCACAACAACAAGAACAATTCAATCATTTATCTCATAGACATTGCAACATGCATTATCAAATGAAGCATTCAACATCAAAGCTTAAATACAACGTTTAAGCGTAAAGAAACGATACCCATACCCTTTCCTACTGTGCATCCAGTGTGTGTCAAATTTTAGATTAGTTATACCACTTTTGCAAGTTTTAATGTTGCTATCCTATGACAAAATTTTAGTTAAGACCTAAGCCATGTTTCTAAGTTATTCCACATCACATTTTCGTTGTACCCTATAGCATGACACAAAAAAATAGACATTCCAAGGACCTACAGCCCGCTCTGATACCAACTGTAATACCCCGGCATCTAGTATGCCCGAATGCTACCAAACATAGACTAAACAACATCTAAATACCATAATTAACGATAAATTACAGCAAAGGCGCATATGCTAAAAACCAAAATTTCGGCAGCATCTCCTTTGTTTTAACATGAATTGAAGCGATAGCAATAGCAAGGCAATTCATAGCAAAACATAAGGCATCTAAAGCAGCAATAAAAACGAATAAAGCATCAACATAAGTCAATAATACTAAAGCCAACCACTCCATAAACTATGGCTAAGCAAATAAGGATCACAAGCACACAAAAATTATTCCAAACACCTAGTTCATGGCACTTATTATGAACTTGACTAAACAATAGAAAATGTGGCTGGACTACGTGAAGATGTGTAGCTATTGCCCCTTCCCACATTCCGGTGTCACGGTACCTAAAGAAAAACAACATAAACACAAGCGTGAGTTCATCACTCAGCAAGTATATTGCAATGGTACAAACAAAAACAACTACATGGCTACAACAACTCACATCATGTAAATTATCTCACTCATGATCACATATCATTATCATTATGTATGCAATGCGATGCGATGCTCATGTCTCCTTGGAAACTCATACCGGTATGGTTGAGTACGCACCCGTCGGTGTGCACCCTCTCCCCCCTTCCATCCCGAAGATGGAGGGTGCCTACTCCTCACTTCCCCACACCGCGGTGGATGGAATCACGATGTAGGACTTACTCATTGGCTCTCCAGTATAGTCATAACTTTCTCACCAACCTTCCCCGAACTAGTTATGACTTCCTCACCGCCCGGGCCATGTATCATGTCATGTATGCAATCATGCCAACATCATAAATCACTTGTACATTATCACATGGCATCATAACATAGTAAGCATATCCATCATATCATTGGCAATAATTAAAGCATAGCATGTGAACATATCATGTATTAGATCTCAATCACAACCGATCTAGCAAACAATAACCCGCTACCCATTCCAATACACTTGCCTCAACCACAGGCGACGGATTGGCGAGATGTAGAAGGCACTCCAGGGGTCACACCACCTGCACATAGGGACCACACACTCACAATCATGTCCACAAAATAGTACGCAAACCCTCTTCTACCCCGACATCGCCAACTACTCGCAAAGCCCAAAAACAGAGGTTCTGTCCCGTCGGGACAGCAGCCTTCCAAAAGGCACAACTTGAGTTCTGGGACTCCGAATCAATTAAACGAGTACATCCTCGCGTATCTTAGGAAATTTCCTAACTTTTTCCTAGTATATGGAAAGACTGATTCGGACTCTAAAGTTGTTTAATCTACAAAATACCGTGATCTGTTCCAATCACGTCACAGATTTTAATACGTTTGGTAAAACGATCATAACTTTCAAACAACTGGGCGGAATTGGACATTCTTTATACCCACTGAAAGGTATTGAAATTACCTACAACTTATTCAACAGCCGTACGACCAAATTCCGACTCTAAATTGACGAAAACCCAAACCCTAGGTCGACTGCTCATGCTGCCCGAAACAGAGAACGTGGCAACTTCTAGATCTAATCTAATCTACTCAATTCCAGCACCACCAATTGATCTAAAAACATGATAATCACCCTTAGAACAGATCCTAGACCAACCCCAAGGATTCCCATGGCCATACCTTCGCCCAACGCACAAAAACCCAATGGATCTCCTCCCGGTTCGCTCCTCGCTCCAATGGACGGATCTTCGAGGTGCAGGGGTGGAGAGGCTACCCTAGGGCAGCAAGGGGTGGAGGAGAGGTGGTGGAGAGGTGGGGAGAGCAAGGGGGCACACAAGAGGGAGAGGGGAGGTGGGGTGGCTAGGGCACAAGGGGAGGTGGAGGGGGCGCACAAGAGAGAGGTGGGGGCGCATAAGGGGCAGGGAGGACCCCCCTTTTACCAGTCCACACAGGAATCGTAGTCCTAAATGGACTCAAACTCTCCCCCACCAAGGCCCACGACCCTTTCCCTAGGCCCAAAACTCCCCGGAAAGACCCAAACTCCCGGAAACGCTATTAACCTCCAAACCTTATGATTTTAACCTTAATTCCACATTTCATAAGGTTACGTCACTCCGTGTTGTCACAAAATGTTCTGCATTAATTCCTAGATCCATATAATAATCATTAAATGCTTTTGAGGTAAACTCGTTAGCATTGTCCATTTGAATAGACTTGATTCTTTCTTCTTGAAAGGAGGCTCTAAACTTAAAATTTTGGGCAATTAATTTTGGCAGAAGCATGGTTTCTAGTAGATAAGAGACATAAATAGGACCATCTAGTATAAGCATCTATCAGCACCATAAAATATCTGAAAGGACCCGACATGGGTTGAAAAAGGGTCCAAAGATATCACATTGAATTTTCTCCAAGAAACTTAGTGATTCTTCATATAGCACAAACAGGGTATAAGAAATCTTCAGGTCTAGGAAAGTCTTTATGCTATGGCCAGCAGAATTACTAATTATTATCTCATAATATTCAACTCAAGATTTCCCAGTCGAACTACTAGATCTTAAATATTTTTGGGTTTTTATCGCAACACAAACTATTTTATATGTGCATGGTATAACTCAGAGAATAAGGGAGGAAGTTTTTCAACCTCACATTTATTACTCCCATTAAACTTAGCCATGAGTAGGTATTCAGTACCATCCTCTGCATATGGTTACCATTCAGACCGATGTATTTAAAACATGAGTGAGTATAACTGGACTCAGGGTATAATATGACATTCTTTCAGTGCCAACTATAAGATCATCGCTTTTGGCAATAGTCATAATATTTTTAAATCACTTAGTGTGGTATAACTGTCTTCTAGACAAATTTATTCCTCCTTCATCGGATTATACTTTGCTCTATATTAAAAGTATGACTTAACAATCAAACAATTATTGCATCAGGAACAAACTGTATGAAAGACCGAGATGGTGATTAGGGGGGTGAATGATCTCAAATAAAATTTCCCCACTCAAAGTACTCAAGACAATCCCGCAAAGAAAATGGTGGTCCTCAAACTCGCAAAAACCCGCAAAACCGGAACGACAAGACAACTATGTGTATCCCTAGCTTACATGGATGAGAACCATGAATCATGTAAGGGATTTTTGAATCACAATCCTGGTTGTCAAGTGTCCAAAGCAAAGAGGAATCAATTCAAATACTTCTTTTCTAAAAGAGTCAAGCCAAAACACAAAAGCCTCTTTTAGAAAAGCAAAAACAGATTTTTCAGGAATTGTCCTCACTTAGAGCAGGTGGATGGTGGACTTCTGTTGCTCCAAAAATTTTGGAAATTTTTCACCCTATGAGCAGATGAGTCATGAAGCACTCCACCAAAAATCACCACAAAAAGCCTTCTACAAAAATCAGGAAACATCAAGAACTACAAACAGTCAGGATCTTCAATCAGGAAATTTGGGGCTCGGTTTTCACCTCACAGCTCCCAAACGGTGCACCCAGTGGACTCCAAAAGTTTTTCACAGATGGATATATCAGTCAAGCACCTTCTCCAACAAGAATCACTCAAAAAGGATTTTTCTAGATTTTTCTAAAAATCAAAGACTGACTGCTGCGCGAAGAACAAGTTCAGGACAGATTTGCAATCTTGATAGAAACTTGATCTCTAGTCTATCCTAGGGTACAATAAAGATGTAAAACCAAATGAGCACCCTCAAGACATCATTGATCAACAGCATTTAGAAGGAGAGGAGGCAAATCCAAATTGCGAGAATTTACATGCGGGAAAGTAAATGCTGAATTTAAATTGCTTAAAGTAAAGACATAATGTAAATGCGGAATTTAAATTCACAAGAATGTAAAGAAAATCTTTATATTTTTTGGTTGGAAGGTTTACAAAGCCTCACTTCATGTGGGCAAAGCTCAAAGGAGCAACTCAAACCTTCAAGTGAGGAAGGTCACCCCCCCTCTATTTATACTACTCTAGGGCCACCTACCACCCTTGGATGAGTCTCAAACCATAGGGCACTCCACCAAGGGCTAGGATTAATCCACTCATTTCACCCCACACATGGGCTTTACATGGGCCACATTGGCCATACATGGGTTTTAAACAAAACCCAGTCAACCAGATACAATGGGCCTTCATCCGCCGGACTTGACCGCTCAGTTTCCGCCTCTTCAAGCCTCCAACCCGAACAGGAAACCTTGAGCCACCTCAAGTCCATTTCCATGACGTCCAAGTGATCCTGGTTTGAGCCCAACCATCTCATCGGCATCCTTGACCGCTCCGGACCTCGGTTCTCCCAACCTAGTCCCGGTACTCACCAACGACCATAGCTGCCTCAAGAACCTGTACCACAAGGACCAAACCATTTTGCACATTCCACAATACACTTACCTTTTTCTTCCTACATGTTAGTCCACAATTATCATTAATTCAAACATGCAATGCCAAGTCAAATCAAACTCAAACCTGAGCACACCTTGCTCAAATAAAGTCAAATACTCATCACAAACATGGATGGACCTCTACATGGTCCTTCACTGTAGAATATAGAACAAATATAGCACAATTAATCAAATATATGGGAAATAAGTAATTACTTCATTTATAAATGATAATCACTCAACAGGAGCGTAGACCAATCGTTCATTCAGAAACAAGAGCTAAACTGATAAAGCGGCTTATAAGGAATATGTGACATTGATTTTAGCAAAGTGAAGGAATACTTAGAAGACTAATCCAGGTCTCCATATGAGTCGTATGTATCCTCCTTGGACCTCTCAAACTCAATAATTTTAAGAGACATATCGTCATACTTTTCAGTATCCGTGACAACAACAGGTCGTATGGTGAAGTAAGACATAATATTATTTACCCGGGTCTTAATGACTTTTCCAACGGAATTTGTGAAAGGGTTTATTACATACATCGGGATGCTATGGTTGCACGACCAATGGCCAATGCATCCATACCTAAAACAGGGTTGTTCAGGGATTGCAGCCTTATTTAGCTTAATTTTCCTTCTGGGAGTCCCTAGCCTTTTAACTTTACTATCCACTATAAATTGTCTCCTCCCCTATTTAATCTACCATACTTCCATTTATCCCCTTTATTCATTTGGCCTTTCCTACGGCCATGGCAATTGCTAGCCTACTGAGCATTTACATGTGATTCCGGTATTGCATGACTCCCATTTGGAAGTATGTGATGATTCTTCAACCGACGTTCATCACGCTTTCTGCTTCTAGCAAAATGCATATAAGCTCAAAGTACTTCTGGTACTTGGCATGATGATACTATTACAGCAGTATCCTTATATTGAGAGTGGAATGTGCATAATATCCTGTCGATCATTTTAGCATTAGTAACTTTCTGGTTACATAATGTTAGTTCAGTGACAAGATTGTGCATGGCAATGTTTTATGTTACCATAGCCTTTAAATTCCTGAGAGTGTGGGAGGGTTCATTCGTGTTGTCCTTCTGGCAACAGGACGGATATTTGCTAGTCATATATTTGTAACACCCCGGCATTTAATATGCCTGAATGTTACCAAACATAAGCTAAACAACATCTAAATACCACAATTTACCATAAATTCCAGCAAAGGTACATATGCTAAAAACCGAGATTTCGGCAGCATCTCCTTTGTTTTAACATGAATTAAAGGAGCAACAACAGTATAGCAATAAGGCAATATGAGAGACATCTAAAACAATAATAATTAGAGTCTTAACAACAATATAAGACTATCATCAAGCACTTAATGTCTCCAAGTGTCAAACGAACAATAAAACTCTCATAAAGCAAAGCTAAGCCTTAAATCAATGAGCATCACACGCAATTTATTATCAAACTAATAGAATGACTTGTTGAATCAATATGGTGAAGCTACGTGTGGGCGTGTGACTATTTCCCTTCCCCGCATGCCGTTCTCATGGTACCTAAAACAACAAGAAAACACAAGCGTGAGTTCGAAACTCAGCAAGCATATTGCAATGGACAACAAGAACAATATCATGGCAATAACATCTCCCATCATGTATATCATCTCATTCATGAACACTTAACAATATCATCATCATTATGTATGCAATGTAATGCAATGCTCATGTCTCCTTGGAAACTCATACCGGTATGGTTGAGTACAAACCCGTCGGTGTGCACCCTCTCCCCCCTTCCATCCCGAAGATGGAGGGTGCCTACTCCTCGCTTCCGTTCACCGCGGTGAATAGAATCACGATGTAGGACTTACTCATTGGCTGGAATCACGATGTAGGACTTACTCATTGGCTCTCTGGATTAGTCATATCTTTCTCACCGACCTTCCCGGATTAGTTATGACTTTCTCACCGCCCTGGCCATGTAACATGTCATGTATGCAATTATGCCAACATCATGTTTAACTCACATATTAACACATGGAATCATAATATAATAAACATGCTCATCATATCATTGGCAATCATAAAAGCATGGCAAGTGATCATATATCATGTAGTTAATTCCATCTATTCTCAACAAGCAACCTACAACTCGCTATCCATCACAATACACTTGCCTCAACCACGCGCAACGGATTGGCGGGAAGTAGAGGGCACTCCCGGGGTCGCACCACCTGCACATAGGTACCACATGCTCACAATCATGTCCACAAAACAGTACGCAAACCCTCATCTACCCCGACATTGCCAACTACTCGCAAAACCTAAAAACAGAGGTTCTGTCCCGTCGGGACAGCAGCCTTGCAAAAGGCATAACTTGAGTTCTGGGACTCCGAATCAATTAAACGAGTACATCCTCGCGTAGCTTAGGAAATTTCCCAACTTTCTCTAGGTATAGGGAAAGACTGATTCGGACTTTAAAGTCGTTTAATCTACAGATTACCGTGATATGTTCCAATCACGTCACAGATTTTATCACGCTCGGTAAAACAGCCATAACTTTCAAACGGCTGGGAGGAATTTAACGTTCTTTATACCCACTAAAAGATAATGAAATTATCTACAACTTCTTCAACATCCATACGGACAGATTCGGATTCTAAATTGACGAAAACGCAAACCCTAGGTCGACTGCTCATGTTGTCCCAAAACAGTAACATGGCAACATCTAGATCTAATCCAAATTACTCAAATCCAGAACCACCAATTGATCTAAAAACTTGATAAACACCCTTAGAACAGTACCTAAACCAATCCCAAGGATTCCCATGGCCATACCTTTGCCCAAAGCACGAAAACTGAATGGATCTCCACCCGATTCGCTCCTCGCTCCTCGCTCCTCGCTTCCAATGGAGGGATCCTCGAGGTGCAGGGGTGGGGAGGCCACCCTAGGGCAGCAAGGGGGTGGAGGAGAGGTGGTGGAGAGGTGGGGAGCAAAGGGGAGCAATGGGGGAGGTGGAGGCGCATGCAAGGGAGAGGGGGAGGTGGAGGTGGCGGCTAGGGCACCAAGGAGGTGGGGGGCGCACAAAACAAGTGGGGGGCAGCAAGGGGCAGGGGGAAGGCCTTTAACCAGACCCCACACCTAATCCTAATCCTAAATGGATTACCACTCCATCCCACCAAAGCCCACAACCCCCACTTTTAGGCCCAAACTCCCCCAGGAAGGACCAAAACCCCGGAAACAGCCCGGAAACGGTATTAACCTCCATACCCTATAGTTTTAACCTTATTTCCACATCTCATAAAGTTTTTGACCTCATCATGCACCATTTATAAGGTTCCGACACTCCATGGTGACACAATACTTCAAAAGGCCCAAAAACGCGAGTAAACCTCAAGCCGAAAGGTTTTATTCTCTAATTTCACATTCTATAATGTCACACCATACCGTAGTGTCACAATATTTTCCTTCAGGGAATTCAAAATACTAGCCGATCCTCTTCCTTAAAAATATACGACCTTCAGGTCTGTATGAAAATAAAATCTCAGGGAGTGCAAGGTCGTACACATGGTGGCTTTAGGAAAGAGCAAGGGTACCGGCTTCAGGTTGGACTTGAGCTATCAGATTAATCTTAGTATTTATTGCCTAGGTAAGGTGATTGTTGCCATTCAGGGCAAGCTCAATAGATTCCCTTTATGCGATATCCAACATATCCTATTTCTATTTATGTAACATGACTTTTGCTACTGGTAAAATTATTATATTGCATTCTCACTCATCAATCAGTAAAGTTTGGTCTATATCTATTCAGTAGATAATTATCATAATTTTTCCAGAATTTTCCTAGCATTTAACAATTTTCTGTTAATTATACATCAATTTTTCAGCATTACGTATTAATAGAAAATAAATTCCAACATAAATTAAATGTGGGATAATACTAATTACATTTTATGTAACTCTTGTTGGCTGGGAGTGAAAACAGGTAATGAATGCCTCTGTCAACTCGACTCATGGCGAGGTCAACCCGCCCCTAGGGCTCACATGAGGGAGGCAGCACTTCCCATTTCCAAGTGCCAATTAAAAAACCAAGCCTCATGTGTGTTTTCCTAGACACCAATTGTCTTGCATCTGTTCCTTCATTACTGAAATCAAATCCCAACCACTCATGTCCTCATAATTTTCTAGCAAATTTTGCAATTTTCCATTAATATTTAAGCAATTTTCAGAATTACTTGAGTAACAGAAAAATTAATTTCCTGCACATATTAATCACGGGAAAAGCTAGAAAATAAACTCAGGGTATAGAACTACCAATGTGTTAAATAAAATTTTTCGGAAGTTCACATATTTAGAAATCTAATTTCTGGTATTTATCAGCAATTTTCAGAATTATAATTACTGAAAAACAGAGGGGGCACAAACGTAATTTTCATTTTTTTTTATTTGCTAGTTGGGCTAGCCCATCTGGCCCAAAAAGGAAAAGTCCAAAAACGCCACCACCAGAACTAGCGGCTAGGGTTTCACACTAGCCGCCTCATTACTTGGTCACGGGCGACCAGAGTCCGGAGGCCGCGACGGCAAGGACATGGCTTCGGGCCAGTGACAGTTGGTCGAGCAGGAGCGAGCAAGGTGGGTACGGAGGCCAGCGGCTACCGAGGCCAGCCGGCGAGTCGCGGCGCCCGCGGAAACAATCGGCGGGCTGCGCCGTGGGCAGGAGCGACCGGTAGGGCCACGCGCTCGGAGGTGGCCGGTGGCAAAAGTGGTGCGGCCGACGGGGCCGGGCGCGAAGGTGGGCGGCGTGTTGAGGACGCGACCAACGGGGCCAGGCGCGGAGGCGGCCGGATGTGCTCCGGGTGGCGCGACCGACTTTGCGTCAGCAGTGCGAGCAACCAGCGGGCCGGGCGACACGAGCGGCCGGCAGTCCGAGCGGCGCGGATGGTCGGTGGCATTTTTTTATGAACAGTAACAGATCAAGAACACCATGCCAATCTGTTACGTAGATTCGATCTAAGGGAAAAATTGTTGACTATCGCGTAGGATAGAGTCGCGTATGACTTTTTCTTTCGGCAATCTGAGTGGATGCCGGCTTGATGGGGAGTTGATTGCATATCAGATCGGGCGATCAATCGCTGGTAGTAGTCGACGATCCTTCGCTTCTTGTGGTAGAGACTCGTGCTGATAACATGTTGTAAAACGAGATCGTTCACCCACGCCAATCCACGGCACACCAATACAATCACCCGAGCAGAGACAAAAACGCAAGTAGAAGGACACACAATATGAGGGGAAAATCTCTCTCTTTATTAGATTGATCTTTCTGTACAAGGCAATGCCCTATATATATAGTGGACCCCTGGAGATTAATTCGGATTCGCCCACCAATGGATAGAGTCCTTCCATACAGGGACACAGACTCTAACCATATCATAACAGTATGTATGATGGTATGCAATGGCCAATGGGTCTGTGCTAGCACTACACATGCTGGCATTTAGGCCTATCTAGAAATGTCCGTCGCTGAAACAACGCAGGCCTTACCTAAATGTCTAATACTGTCGTGTGTCCTTGGGTAGAATGGACAGGATTTAGGTGGGCTGTTCTGGCCCATTGGGTAGCTACTATGTCAGAATTGTTGGAGTTAACACTATTGGTATTGCCGGTATCGCACAGCTCTTCATCTCAGGCCCCGTTTGGCAACTTGAAATCAGGCCATTTCTACTAGAATCTGGGAGAAACCTAGCCAAACAGGTTAAAGCTCAGAACGGTCCTTCTCAGATCGTTTCTTCTTTTTCCACGCCGGGGCCGAATCGCCCTCAACCCCGTTCCACCCCGATTCACAGAATCTAGACAGCTAACCAAACGGTTTCCAAATAGTGATTCTGATTCTACCTAAAACATTTCTACCAAGAATCTGAAACCGTTTCCGTTTCTACCAGAATCTGATACCGTACCAAACAAGGCCTAGTAGGACTTCGATGTGCTGAACAGCTTGGATAAGCATTCGTCAAGGTTGCTTGCCTTCTCTAGACTCCAATCCTCAATAGGTTACTAGGAAAGTTTAATGGTTTGCAGTGGAGTAAATTGCAGCGTGGGTCCCTAAATTTGTAGGGATAGTTCAAGCAATTCACTGAACTAGAGGGATCCGTATTTGTACCTCTAAACTTGTTTTAGTCAAATCAACCCACAACTTGTTTGAGCCATCTTGGGCCCAAATCAACCCACAGTGGCATTAAACATAACGTGGCCCATTCCACCTAATTGGTAGTTCACATCGGATATAATTGGTGATTTACATTTTGTACATGGATCTTACACTGGTGGTGAAGAAAATGAATTATGATGGTCATTGGGTTGACCGTACCCGGCCCACTTGTGACACCACGGAGTGTCGTAACCTTATTTAATGTGCATGATGAGGTCAAAAACATTATGAAATATGGTATTGGAGGTTAAAACCATATGGTAGGAGGTTTAATTGCGTTTCCGGGCCGTTTCCGGGAGTTTGGGCCTTTCCGGGGGAGTTTGGGCCTAAAAGAAGGGGTTGTGGGCTTTGGTGGGATGGAGTATGAGTCCATTTAGGATTAGGAATCCTGTTTGGGGCTGGTAAAAGGGGTTTCCCCTGCCCTTATTGCGCCCCATACACCCTTGTGCGCCCCCACACCCCCCCTTGTGCCCTAGCCGCCTCACCCCTCCCTCTCCCTTTTGGCCGTGCGCCCCCCCTTTGCCCCTTGGCTCCCCACCCCTCCACAACCTCTCCTCCACCCCCTTGCTGCCCTAGGGTAGCCTCCCCACCCCTGCACCTCGAAGATCCATCCGTTGGAGCGAGGAGCAAGGAGCGAGGAGCGATCCGGGAGGAGTTTCGTTGGGTTTTCGGTCGTCGGGCGAAGGTATGGCCATGGAAAACCTTGGGGTTGGGCTAGGTACTGTTCTAAGGATCATTATCATGTTTTTAGATCAATTGGTGGTGCTGGAATTGAGTAGATTGGATTAGATCTAGAAGTTGCCACGTTCTCTGTTTCGGGCAGCATGAGCAGTCGACCTAGGGTTTGGGTTTTCGCCAATTTAGAGCCGGCATTTGGTCGTACGGCTGTTGAAGAAGTTGTAGGTAATTTCAATACCTTTCAGTGGGTATAAAGAACTTTAATTTCTGCCCAGCCGTTTGAAAGTTATGTTTATTTTACCGAGCGTATTAAAATCTGTGATGTGATTGGAACAGATCACGGTATTTTGTAGAATAAACAACTTTAGAGTCCGAATCAGTCTTTTTGTATACTTAGAAAAAGTTAGGAAATTTCCTAAGCTACGCGGGGGTATACTCGTTTAATTGATTCGGAGTCCCAAAACTCAAGTTGTGCCTTTTGGAAGGCTGCTGTCCCGACGGGACAGAAACTCTATTTTTGGGTTTTGCGAGTAGTTGGCAATGTCGGGATAGAAGAGGGTTTGCGTACTGTTTTGTGGGCATGATTGTGAGTGTGTGGTCCCTATGTGCAGGTGGTGTAACCCCGAGAGTGCCTTCTACTTCTCGCCAATCTGTCGCCCGTGGTTGAGGCAAGTGTATTGGAATGGGTAGCGGGTTATTGTTTGCTATATCGGTTGTGATTGAAATCTCGTATATGATATCTTCACATGCTATGCTTTAATGATTGCCAATGATATGATGATTATGCTTACTATGTTATGATGCCATGTGATGATGTACAAGTGATTTATAATGTTGGCATGATTGCATACATGACATGTTACATGGCCCGGGCGGTGAGAAAGTCATAACTAATCCGGGGAAGGTCGGTGAGAAAGTTATGACTACTCCGGAGAGCCAATAAGTAAGTCCTACATCGTGATTCCATCCACCACGGTGTGGGGAAGCGAGGAGTAGGCACCCTCCATCTTCGGGATGGAAGGGGGGAGAGGGTGCACACCGATGGGTGTGTACTCAACCATACCGGTATGAGTTTCCAGGAGATATGTGCATCGCATTGCATTACATTGCATTGCATTATATGAGGATGATTTATGATGATGTCAATGATATGCTTACCCTATGAATATGAGATGTGTATGATGTTGTATGTGAAAAGTGGTGATGAAGGTATTGGAATGTATTTTCTTGTTCCATTGCAATATACTTGCTGAGTGATGAACTCACGCTTGTGTTTATGTTGTTTTTCTTTGGTACCATGAAACCGGCATGGGGGAAAAAAGGGTTTAGCTACACATCTACACGTAGCTCCATACAAATTAGACAGTGTTATCATTTGGAGTGATGATAATGAAAGTATTGCCATGAAACTTGGAGAATTGCTTAACTGTGTGCTCGGTCTTATTATTTGATTCGTTTAGCTCATGAAGTGGTTGAATGCTTTATCCTGGACTTATATTGTTGCTATGTCACATGTTATTGCTGTTTTAGATGTTTTCCATCATGATATAACTTGTGATACTTTGTTGTTGCTCCGAATCATGGAAAAACAAAGGAGATGCTGCCGAAATTTTCGGTATTAGCTTTTGCTCCTTTGCTGTAATTTACTTGTAATTGTAGTATTTAGAGGTTGCTTAGTCTATGTTTGGTAGCATTCGGGCATATTAAATGCCGGGGTGTTACGGTTGGTATCAGAGCGGGCTGTAGGTCCTTGGAATGTGTGTTTTTAGTGTCATGCTATAGGGTACAACTAAAATGTGATGTGGAATAACTTAGAAACATGGCTTAGGTTTCAACTAAAATTTTTGTCATAGGATAGCAACATTAAAACTTGCAAAAGTGGTATAACTAAATCTAAAATTTGACACACAATGGATGCACAGTTGGAAAGGGTATGGGTATCGTTTCTTTACGCTTAAATGTTGTATTTAAGCTATGATGTTGAATGCTTCATTTGATAATGCATGTTGCTATGTCTATGAGATAAATGATTGTGTTAGTTCTACCGGATGTTAATCAAAGCTTTGATATTTATTGTGATGCATCGCGTCAAGGACTTGGATGTGTGCTGATGCAGAACGGAAAGGTCGTCGCTTACGCATCAAGGCAGTTGAGGCCACACGAGGAGAATTATCCGACACATGACCTAGAGCTAGCTGCCGTAGTGCATGCCTTGAAATTATGGCGTCACTATTTAATTGGAAACAGATGTGAAGTATACACGGACCATAAGAGTCTTAAGTACATCTTCACCCAATCAGACCTGAACATGAGGCAGAGGAGATGGTTAGAGTTGATCAAGGCCTACAATGTTGGAATCCATTACCATCCCGGGAAGGACAACGTAGTTGCCGATGCTCTGAGTCGGAAAAGCCATACCTTGAACATGTTGATAGCCACAGGTCAGGAGGAACTATGTGAGGATTTCCAGAGAATGCAGATTGAAGTCGTACCAGAAGGATTCTTGGCAGCATTAGAAGTGAAACCTACCCTGGAAGATCAGATTCGAGAAGGACAGAAGGATGATGACAAGATCCGCAAGATTAAGTCCAACATGGATGAAGGCAAGGCAGAGGACTTCAAGTTGGATGAGCAAGGCACGTTATGGATGAAGGGTCGCATTTGTGTGCCGAACAAGAAGGAGCTGAAGCAGTTGATTTTAGAAGAAGCCCATGACTCAAAGTATTCCATTCATCCTGGAAGTGCCAAGATGTATCAAGATTCTGGTGGCCGAGCATGAAGCGTGAAGTTGCTGAGCATGTTGCGCTGTGCGACATATGTCAGAGAGTCAAGGCAATGCATCAGAGACCAGCAGGACTGTTATAGCCGTTGAAGATACCTGAGTGAAAGTGGGAGGAAATCGGAATGGATTTCATTACCTGTTTACCCAAGACTCAGGGTGGATATGACTCCATATGGGTCATAATAGACCGCTTGACTAAGGTCGCCCATTTTATTCCAGTGAATACCACTTATTCGGGAGATAAGTTAGCCGAGTTGTACATGACCAGGATCGTCTGTTTGCACGGAGTACCGAAGAAGATTGTATCGGACAGAGGTACCCAGTTTACCTCGAGGTTCTGGAATAAACTGCATGAAGCCATGGGAACCCGTTTGAACTTCAGTACAGCATATCATCCGCAGACGGATGGGCAAACCGAAAGAGTTAATCAGATTTTGGAAGATATGTTAAGAGCGTGTGCATTGGCTTATGCTACCTCTTGGGATAAAAAATGCCGTCTGTGAGT
Source organism: Rhipidocladum racemiflorum (assembly GCA_036346355.1). Classification (NCBI taxonomy): domain Eukaryota; kingdom Viridiplantae; phylum Streptophyta; class Magnoliopsida; order Poales; family Poaceae; genus Rhipidocladum; species Rhipidocladum racemiflorum. Next base: position 71,586,482 of record CM070577.1, read on the forward strand.
TCAGCTACAATAATAGTTACCAAGCCGGTTTGCAAATGTCGCCATTTGAAGCACTATCTGATCGACCACCTTCGGACACCGTTGAATTGGAACGAGACAGGTGAACGCCGTGTCTTTGGGCCAGATATTCTCCAAGGAGCCAAAGAACAGATTGCCATGATCAGGGAGAGATTGAAGATAGCCCAATCACGACAGAAGAGTTATGCTAACAACCGTCACCGAGACCTGAGTTTTGAACCAGAAGATTTCGTGTATCTCAGAGTCACGCCACTCAGAGGAGATAAGAGATTCCATGCCAAAGGAAAACTCGCGCCGAGATATCTTGGACCATTCAAGGTTCTCAGCCGCAGAGGTGAAGTTGCTTACCAGCTAGAGTTACCGCAATCACTAGCAGGAGTACATGACGTGTTACACGTGTCCCAGCTGAAGAAGTGTCTCCGAGTACCTGAGGAACAGACACCGCTAGAGTTAATTGAGCTACAAAAAGATCTGACTTACAAGGAGCACCCCGTGAAGATTCTGGACACCATGGATCGAGAGACGAGAAACAAGTCAACCCGTTTCTGCAGAGTTCAATGGAGCAACCATACGGAGAGCGAAGCAACTTGGGAGCGCGAAAAGGAATTGAAGAAAGAGTTTCCGAACCTATTTCTTTAGAAAGCCTTGAATCTCGGGGATGAGATTCTGTTAAGGGGGGAGGTTTGTAACACCCCAAAATTTTGCTTTTCTTAAATTCATGTGTGAATTGGCACATTGGTGAATTTTTGGAATTTTCTGGAATTTATTTGGATTTATTTGGAATTTATTCCATTTTGAAATAATTAAAGAATTTAACTTTGCAAATAAAAATTTGTTGGAAATATTTTATTTGAGTCCAAAATGTTCCAAAATATTTTCCAGAATTTTTCTGGATTGTTTCTGAGTCTTTTGCTATTTTTAATGAATTAAATGAATTTCTGAGAATTTAATTGGATTAATTAATCAAGTGGGTTTTACTGTTCATCCGACTGGACCCGAGTCCGAGTCAGACTCGAGTCCGACCCGAGCCAGACCCGAACCCTAACCGCGTGACCGTTGGATCTTGATCCAACGGCCACGATTGAGCCACGTCACCCGAGCCCGAGCCCGACCGAGCCAGCCAGCTCGCCCGAGCCAGACCCGAACCAAAACCCTCGCACCGTTGGATCTTGATCCAACGGCTGACGTTGAGCCACGTCACCCAATCCGAATCCAACTCGGATTCCGCCGCCGCAACGGAGTGGGCCTCGGTTTTCGCGTGTTTCACGGACGCCGAGGGCCCTATTTATTGCGCCGCCACCGCTGCCGTGACGCCGACTTCGGTGCGCACCCGTAGCCCTAGCTCACGCTGCCAGAGCCACCGTGGTTGCGCCGCAATCGCTCGCCGGAGTTGGAGGAGCGTTCCGCAGCGTTCAATTGCAGTTTCCGCCGCCGTCCTCCATCGCCGTTGAGTCCAGATCCGGAACCGCAAGGTCAAGCCGCGCCAGAGGAGACCCTTCACTTCACCGGAGGAGCCCCGCAACGCCGTCGCTGTGGTCGCCGTCTTCGTCTCCGGTGAACCAGCCTCGCCGCAAGCCATCGCCGAACCTCGAGCTCCACCAGCCGTCCGATCCAGATCCAAGGGTCCAGATCGCGCCACATCACACCCCGGTGAGATCTCACGTGCTAATCCCAGATCTATTTCCTACCGTTGGATCTAGATCCAACGGCGTAGATTGTGCCACGTGGCCTAAACCGCACAGTACTAGATCCAATCTCAGCCGTTAGATCTAGATCGAATGGTTAGGGTTAGCCGCGTTGTTTACGTTAGATTGGATCTTGACCGTCCGATCAAGATCGAACGGTCCAGATCAGCCGAGTAGTTTTTCTTCTGCGTTAGGCTAGATCCGATCTGGGCCGTTGATTTTCAAATCAATGGCCGAGATCACGCCACGTGGCTGGGAGGCTGACCGTCGCGGTCAGCGTGGTCAGCGCCCACGCGTGGAGCGTGTCTCTGACACACGGGGCCCGCGTGTTAGTGGGGCCCAGCTGTCAGCGGCCCAGCCAAGTGCACCATGACGTCACGCTGATGTCACGGTGGGGCCCGCCTGTCAGCCCGCTCGGCTGAGCCGTGCGCTGACGTCACGCTGACGTCACCGGCAGGGCCCACCTGTCAGCGACACGAGCCGTGGGCCGAGTCCACGGTAGACCAGGCCGTGCCCGTGCGCCGGGTCCATGGACCCGAGGCGACGTGGCAGCTTCTGGTTGGTCCACGTGTCATGCTGACGCAATAAAAGAATTTCCGAAAAAGAAAATGATTTATTAATTCGAATTATTGATTTCAGAATTTGATTCAAACTTCAAACGCTTATAACTTTTGCATTTTAACTCCGATTTGAGTGATTCAAATTTATAAATTCGTATAAAATTGAGATCTACCTATTGATGAATTTTATTTATTTTTTGGACCAAAGTTTTTCTCTGTATAATTATTTAATTGATTATTTAGACTTCAAAATGCTATAACTTTTGCTTTTAAACTCCGAATTTGACGATTTCAGTTTCTAAAAATTCATAAAATTATGCTCTCTCTGTGTAACACCCCAGCATTTAATATGCCTGAATGCTACCAAACATAAGCTAAACAACAACTAAATACCACAATTATCATAAAATTCCAGCAAAGGCGCACATACTAAAAACCGAGATTTCGGCAGCATCTCCTTTGTTTTAACATGAATTGAAGCAACAACAATAATAACATGTCAATGTGGCATAACGAACGATAGCAATAACATGATCAAACGGAAAAACAGCCACCATACCACTAAGGATATAAATTCTATCCATCACATGACAAATATGGCCTAATCAATTACTCATAACGACCAACGAATCATCGAAACCATAGTTTAGTTCAATGAATTAACCATAACCATAAGGGAAGGAACATGTCATTGTTTAAATGTGTGATGCTAAGTGATGACGTGTGACTAGCTCCCTTTCCCGCATGTCGGATTCATGGTACCTAAAAGAAAACAACATAAACACAAGCGTGAGTTCATCACTCAGCAAGCATATTGCAATGGTACAAACATCAACAATTACATAGCAATAATATCTCACATCATGTAAACCATCTCATTCATGGTCACATATTATCATCATCATCATCAATATGTATGAAGTGCAATGCGATGCTCATGTCTCCTTGGAAACTCATACCGGTATGGTTGAGTACACACCCGTCGGTGTGCACCCTCTCCCCCCTTCCATCCCGAAGATGGAGGGTGCCTACTCCTCGCTTTCGTTCACCGCGGTGAATGGAATCACGATGTAGGACTTACTCATTGGCTCTCTGGATTAGTCATAACTTTCTCACCGACCTTCCCGGACTAGTTATGACTTTCTCATCGCCCGGGCCATGTAATCATGCCATGTATGCAAATATGCCAACATCATAATTAACTTGTACATTAACACATGGCATCTTAACATGATAAACATACTCATCATATCATTGGCAAACATTAAAGCATGGCATATGAACATATCATATATTCAATCTTCAATCTCAATCAATCAAACAACCTACAATCGCTATCCATTACAATACACTTGCCTCAACCACGGGCAACGGATTGGCGGGAAGTAGAAGGCACCCCCGGGGTCGCACCACCTGCATATAGGTACCACACACTCACAATCATGACCACAAAACAGTATGCAAACCCTCATCTACCCCGACATTGCCAACTACTCGCAAAACCTAAAAACAGAGGTTCTGTCCCGTCGGGACAACAGCCTTGCAAAAGGCATAACTTGAGTTCTGGGACTCCGAATCAATTAAACGAGTACATCCTCGCGTAGGTTAGGAAATTTCCCAACTTTTTCTAGTTATAGGGAAAGACTGATTCGGACTCTAAAGTGGTTTAATCTACAAAATACCGTGATCTGTTCCAATCACGTCACAGATTTTATCATGCTCGGTAAAACAGCCATAACTTTTAAACGGCTGATCATAATTTAATGTTCTTTATATCCACGGAAAGATAATGAAATTATCTACAACTTCTTCAACGTCCGTACGACCAGATTCCAAATCTAAATTGGCGAAAACGTGAACCCTAGGTCGACTGCTCATGCTGTCCCAAAACAGAAACGTGGCAACATCTAGATCTAACCCAAATTACTCAAATCCAGCACCACCAATTGATCTAAAAGCTTGATAAACACCCTTAGAACAGTACCTAGATCAACCCCAAAAATTCCCATGATCATACCTTTGCCCAACGCACGAAAACTGAATGGATCTCCACCCGATTCGGTCCTCGCTCCTCGCTCCTCGTTCCTCGCTCCTCGCTTCGAATGGAGGGATCCTCGAGGTGCAGGGATGGGGAGGCTACCCTAGGGAAGCAAGGGGGTGGAGGAGAGGTGGTGGAGTGGTGGAGAGGTGGAGAGGTGCAAGGGGGGCGCACGGCACAAAAGGGAGGAAGGTGGGGGCGGCTAGGGGCCAAGGGGAGGTGGGGAGGCGCCCAATGGGCATGTGGAGCGCATGAGGGCAGGGGGGAGGCCTTTTACCAGACTCCACAAGGAATCCTTGTCCTAAATGGACTCTTACTCCATCCCACCAAAGCCCACAACCCCTTCTTTAAGGCCCAAAATCCCCCGGAAAGGCCCAAAACCCCGGAAACGGCCCGGAAGCGCTAAAAACCTCCAAACCTTATGGTTTTAACCTTATTTCCACATCTCATACTGTTTTTGACCTTATCATGCACGTTAAATAAGGTTACGACACTCCGTGGTGTCACAACACTTCAAAAGGCCCAAAAACGCGAGTAAACCTCAAACCGAAAGGTTTTAATCTCTAATTTCACATTCTAAAATGTCACACCATACCGTAGTGTCACACTCTGTTTGTGAACTTTATTTGGATGTTTGGACACTTTTTGTCAACTGTTCATTTATTTATTGCTATTTGCACGCTTTACGAGTAGACGTTGAAGTGCCCGAAGGCTTCAAAGGAGAAGTGTTGACCCAGGAGCCAGCTCAGGACCAAGAACAAGTACTCTTTGAAGGCAAGTTGTGCTTTGACCATGTTGATCCCAATTTCAAATTAATTCGATTCAAAACTATTGCATGCTAGTTTAATTAGAAAATACTTTATTTAAAATATGGGAAATTAGATAAATGCCAAATTGCTGTATGACACCTTGGTTAATTATATATGTGCCATGACCCCCTTGTCACCCTAGTGGAGGATTAAATAGTTGGACATTACTAAATTGCCAACATGGGAATTTAGATCGTTGTAGCATATTGCTTAGACCTGCTACGTGCTCATGACATGATTTTGGATAATCAAATGTTAATATTGACTTAATGATATATTGAACCTGTTTTGGAAGGGTATCATGTGTTGTGATGTTGATGGCACGTGGTGCATGGTAATCAACTAGGGTTTGATAAATAGTTTTCGAGCGGGGCATGTGGCAAGAATGATCGGGTGGGCCAGTTGTGGCACCGGGAACGTTGTGTTGGTTCTTCGGGTAGTCTTGCCCTGGTCAGCCTAAGGACTTAACCTTGCAAGCCTTTGAACTGAGTCAAGCGTGCAACCACATGTCTGTATTGGGACAGACCTAGTTGATTAAGTTGCTAATAACGTACATGTGGGACCTCTGGGTGTCAACTACACCCTTTGTGTAAGTTGTACGGGGGAGCGTACCGGGGCTGCGGCCAGGTACCCATCTAACGGTGGTTTGGCCTAAACTTCGCCTTCGCTAAGGGAAGGGTTAGCGTGCAACACCGGAGAGGACCACTTGTGCTGTTAGAAGTTTCCGAAAGACTTTGTTACGGAAACTCACCTTTGTGGTGTTTGACTGTATCTTGTGGGTAAAGTGCATAACCACTGCAGAGTGTAAAAATCTATTCGAATAGCCGTGTCCGCGGTATTGGACATCGCTCGGGAATTACAGTTAAGGGTTAGACTTTCTTGAAAATAACTTGGTCTTGAACGGTTGGGTTTGGTTTAATAATGATGTTGATGGAATGGTGGATTAGAATCGGGAAAGATGTTTATTTAACTCCTGGAAAAGTTATTGATGCTATAACTGTTTCTACTGCTTTCGAATCTACTTATGATACTTGTTAAATGCTCTTTACTGCAAATATACCTTGAGCCACTCCTTTGTATTAAGCCATGCATGTAGTATATTAGCTGCATTCTGTGCATGACTTGCTGAGTACCAATTACTCACCCTTGCCGCAATACAACACCAGTTGAAGAAGAATCTACACCAGCTTTGGAGGAGGAGCTCCCAGAGGAACCGTCTAACTAGGGAGCGAGCCCAGTCAGTTGCCTGTGGTATACTGGATGGCGCCATGAAGTTATCTTATTTTCCGCTGTAGTTATTTCTCTTTTAATAAGTTTCGCCCTGCGAGGCGTATATTTGTAACTTGACCATAAGGTCAAGCAACCAGTTTGGTTAACTATTTAAAGTATTTTATTAGTATCGAGTGGTATGATTGTAATATTTGCCAATGTTGAGACTGTGTGCACTAGCGCGTTCCTGGACTAGTGCTGAATACACAGAGGGTCCGGATTTGCAGATTCGGGTCCCGACAGTCGCTTCTCTAAAAAAATCACTGGAATTTACACTGATCGAGACTCGATGACAGGACATCTAGGTTCGAAGACCAACAGCTCTAACGATAACTCGCAATCAAAACTTGCGAGAACTTTACTCAACAGAAACGACCGAACGTTCCTCTGCGGTTGACACAACTCGCTTCTTGCCCAACGACAAAAGATCCAATACACTTCAAAAGGAAAAGCGATCACTAGCAACCACCAAGTGGTCCACTAATAATTTAATCAACCCTACCGAGGAATATCTCAACAACACAATTCTCCAAGAAGGTTTGCATTGAGTCATACACAACATTCCACTCAATGGACCACGATAAAGAGTACAATCATTGAGTGAGCTCAACCACAATCATGAACCCAATTGGTCCACCTACAACAACTCAAACCCCAAAGCGCTAAAACCACTTTGGAAAGGATCCGGCAACATCCAAAGAGCACACATTTTAATTTCCTATGCCAAGACACAAAGGAAACGCAAATCCCCTACACCACAACCAACATACCAGAAATTCTTCATTGTTTCTTTTCATACTAGAAAGCAAGGGAAATCTCGTTTCTTAATATAAATGCACACTCTTCAAGAGCACTCCGGATTAGTCATATCTCCAAATATGACTTTCTCACCGACCTGGCTCAACGACTCTTTTATCATTTAACATCTAAAAATGATGTCACGTTTACTTTTCACCATTCCTTCATCATGTAACAACACTACCGAATAGTCATTCACATGATGACTTCTTCCTCGGCATCACATGAATAAATATCGAATAACATCGAGAGTTGCACTAATTCATATAAACTATGACGGCAGCATAGTTAACAGTAAGGCACCACATCATCTCAGAACCCACCCATGATAGAAAGCTAAACTCGCAAAACATCGCGTTTTAACAAAAATCAACATTTGGAAAAAAAGACATCGGCTCCAAAGTTAAACATCTGCACAAACAACCGCCATAAATTTTATCAAAAGAGAGGGAAACTCAATCCCAAAAGAAAACTCTTCACTAACTAAATTCACTGATGAAACATTCATAAAAATCCAGACTTGTGAAACATCCGCACACCAGACACATTTTCCAAATGACTCCAACTCTAGCCAAACAGAGTTACACATCAAGGGCTTAACTCAAAAGTTTCCAACACAAACCTTTATGACCATCTGCTTCCTTTTAAAATTAATTCCAAAGATAATTCAGTGCGAACGCGAAAGGGCGCGATCGACTCAAAAACTTTTGGGGTGTAAATCCATACTCATAGCACCAACTAAACAAATTAGCCAAAACCAAATATTTTCACCAATTTCTACGAGTTTTAGGGAAACTCTGAAACACAGCATATGGAACACCTTGACCGAAAACCCTTCAACCAAAATGGCAAACAACCAAACCAGTCCAAAAGCTTTTGAACACAAGCTCAGCATAAAAAGAACCATCTCTAGTACTCCACTACGCTTTCCATTAAAGACTTCAATAATCACTATTTACTCCCTGAGAAGCCCCAACATAATTAAACCAAAAGCTTCACAACAAATTCTTCCTCTAGTTACCATTCCCAACACTTTTAATTAGGGTTTATGATGCTTATCAAAAAGGCACCCAACCAAGACTATATTGACATGATCCCCACGGATCACCGAATCATAATACTTCTTATTTTAAATTTGAAACATAGTACTTCAACAAATCGTTCAGCAAGATCAACATATAAATTTCATACCTCCTATATATTCACGTCTCGACAATCGAACCTTATTCAGTTAAACAACGACTTCAACATGTAAATATTATCTCCACAGGGAAGAATTCGTGAGACTCTAAGTTATACTTTCATTAAGGATAAGATCATTTATCATGTTAATTATCCAAACCTCACTCCATCGCAACATGTTAAAATTTTCCTCTATTTTAACCATGGTTTTCCAACGAGTAATCTAAACAGTTACCACCACTACTTAGTCATCAATAACAACAAATGGGCATAATCATCAACCAACAACATTACTTTTAGCTACCCTATACATAGGTGATAACAAATTACCACCACACAACATACTCCCACTATTTAAAATAGATTGAATACTAGAATTAACACTGCCCTTAACAACATCATTAACAATAAGTCTTATGTCTTCTCAATTGATATCAATACTAGCATTGTAGAGACACAACTGCATACTTCCAAATATACTAGTAGTTTGCAACAACGTAAATAGCAACTCTAATCAACTTCCAAATTAAAGTCACTAGGCAACACGATTAAATTTCTCTATTAATCCATTAGATTAGAGCATCTTTAAACAACCAGCAAAGTTTCTTTAACAATAACAGCAATCTGCATCATCTTAATGTTTCAACTATGCATCAGGGTTTAAAACTTTAAACATAATCAGGGGTCATAAGCATTTTTTTATAACAAAGCAACAGATTCTAAGCATGTACATTAACACATTTAATCATTCTCGCTAAGAGCAAACTACAACACTAGTAGTCTATTTATTTTCAAGCTAGAGGTAACAACCGCATTGAATTGTTTCAACTCACAAATTAACTTAATAATACGTCATCCCATAAACCACATTGGTACATGCTGCATAACATGCTAAACAACAATTCTTACTAGGGACAAACGATTTCAGTCAAAAGACTACTTACTTTGTTTGCAGCATTTTAGTTTTAAAGCTCATCCAAAAATTCATAAGGAAACTTGACTATCAAAATTGCAATGAGACAAACCCAAACTTGGTCATGCAAGAGGAATTCTCCAAAACACTTTTAAATCTCAAGAACTCCCATAGAGGAAAATGGTTGAAAGACAATTTTTCTCGATAGGGAACCAAGCGCTCAAATAAACCTTTGCAAATAAAACCTTAACACCAAACCCCAAACTTTCACGAAACAAGAAGGGTTTTTCAAAGATGATTTCTTAAACCAGTAAAATAACGAAATCAAACACCACTTACTCCTACAAAGCCACAGAACTTCAGCCCTGACAGCCAGGTCTGGCATAACACCGCAATAACTCCTTTAACCTCGGAGAAAGACAAACACAGGAATAAATTGAATGCTTCTTCCCCATAAAGCAATCAACAAACTAAGCATCAAAACTGGAAAGGCGCCCAAAAGAAGCGCAACACTAGACTCCTCTTCTTCGTCTTCAACCAAGGAAGACAAAACCACACACCGCATACGGAACAATCCGTGAAAATCCAATACCAAACACTTTTCTTTTGATTTCAATCAACTAAAATCAATACAAACAACCAAAACCGACCGTCAGAACGGTAAAGAACATACGAAGGAATCCACCACTAAACTCTTCTATTTGACTCCAGTCAACTACCCGATCTACGACAGAAAGGGTAATCACTCTTCTCCTACAGGGGTTAATAGTTCTTCGGTGATGGCGCTAACCGGCCACACCGTCAAACCTCACCCTTATTATGAACAAAAAGAGGTGACCGAACCCTTCGGCACCACAACCCCACTCTATCACAACAACAAGAGCAATTTAATCATTTATCTCATTGACATAGCAACATGCATTGTCAAATGAAGCATTCAACATCAAAGCTTAAATACAACATTTAAGCGTAAGGAAACGATACCCATACCCTTTTCCTACTGTGCATCCATGTGTGTTAAATTTTAGATTAGTTATACCACTTTTGCAAGTTTTAATGTTGCTATCCTATGACAAAATTTTAGTTAAAACCTAAGACATGTTTCTAAGTTATTCCACGTCACATTTTAGTTGTAACCTAAGGTATGACACTAAAAAATACACATTCCAGGGACCTACAGCCCGCTCTGATACCAACGGTAACACCCCGGCATTTAATATGCCCGAATGCTACCAAACATAGACTAAGCAACCTCTAAAAACCACAATTACAAGTAAATTACAGCAAAGGAGCAAATGCTAATACCGAAAATTTCGGCAGCATCTCCTTTGTTTTTCCATGATTCGGAGCAACAACAAAGCATAACAAGTTATATCATAATGGAAAGCATCTAAAACAGCAATTACAGGTGACATAGCAACAATATAAGTCCAGGATAAAGCATTCAACCACTTCATGAGCTAAACGAATCAAATAATAAGACCGAGCACACGGTTAAGCAATTCTCCAAGTTTCATGGCATTACTTTTATTATCATGACTCCAAATGATAACACTGTCTAATTTGTGTGGAGCTACGTGTAGATGTGTAGCTAAACCCTTTTTCCCGCATGCCGGTTTCATGGTACCTAAGAAAAACAACATAAACACAAGCGTGAGTTCATCACTCAGCAAATATATTGCAATGGAACAAAAAATACATTCCAATACCTTCATCACCACTTGTCACATACGACATCATACACATCTCATATTCATAGCGTAAGCATATCATTGACATCATCATAAATCATCCTCATATAACATCCTCACATGATGCAATGCAATGCGATGCACATATCTCCTAGAAACTCATACCGGTATGGTTGAGTACACACCCGTCGGCGTGCACCCTCTCCCCCCTTCCATTCCGAAGATGGAGGGTGCCTACTCCTCACTTCCGTTCACCGCGGTGAATGGAATCACAATGTAGGACTTACTCATTGGCTCTCCGGAATAGTCATAACTTTCTCACCGACCTTCCCCGGACTAGTTATGACTTTCTCACCGCCCGAGCCATGTATCATGCCATGTATGCAATCATGCCAACATCATAATTAACTTGTACATTAACACATGGCATCATAACATAAAAAGCATACTCCTCATATCATTGGCAATCAATAAAGCATGGCAAGTGATCATATCATATAATCAATTTCATCTAGTCTCAACTAGCAACCTACAAACCGCTGTCCATTACAATACACTTGCCTTAACCACGGGCGTCGGATTGGCGAGAAGTAGAAGGCACTCTCGGGGTCACACCACCTGCACATAGGTGCCACACACTCACAATCATGTCCACAAAATAGTACGCAAACCCTCTTCTAACCCGACATCGCAAACTACTCGTAAAACCCAAAAATAGATGTTCTGTCCCGTCGGGACAGCAGCCTTCCAAAAGGCACAACTTGAGTTCTGGGACTCCGAATCAATTAAACGAGTACACCCCCGCATAGCTTAGGAAATTTCCTAACTTTTTCTAAGTATACAGAAAGACTGATTCGGATTCTAAAGTTGTTTAATTTACAAAATACCGTGATCTGTTCCAATCACGTCACAGATTTTAATACGCTCGGTAAAACAAGCATAACTTTCAAACGGTTGGGCGGAATTTAAAGTTCTTTATATCCACTGAAAGGTATTGAAATTACCTACAACTTCTTCAACAGCCGTATGACCAAATTCCAATTCTAAATTGGCGAAAACCCAAACCCTAGGTCGACTGCTCATGCTGCCCGAAACAGAGAACGTGGCAACTTCTTGATCTAATCTAATCTACTCAATTCCAGCACCACTAATTGATCTAAAAACATGATAATGACCCTTAGAACAGTACCTAGATCAACCCCAAGGATTCCCATGGCCATACCTTCGCCCGACGAACGAAAACCCAATGGATCTCCTCCAAATCCACCGGATCTCCTCGTCGTGGAGCGCTCCAATGGATGGATCTTCGAGGTGCAGGGGTGGAGAGGCTACCCTAGGGCAGCAAGGGGTGGAGGAGAGGTGATGGAGAGGTGGGGAGCAATGGGGGCAATGGGGGCGCACGGCAAGAGGGAGAGGGGAGGTGGGGGCGGGGCGACTTGGGCACTATGGGAGGTGGGGGGCGCACAAGGGGGGGTTGGGGCGCAAGCTAGGGCAGGGGGAACCCCTATTTACCAGCCCAAACAGGAGTTCTACTCCTAAATGGACTCATACTCCATCCCACCAAAGCCCACAACCCCTTCTCTTAGGCCCAAACTCCCTCGGAAAGGCCCAAACTCCCGGAAACGGCCCGAAAACGCAAATAAACCTCATATCGTAAGGTTTCAACCTCCAATTTCATATTTCATAATGTTTTTGACCTCATCATGCACATTAAATAAGGTTATGACACTCCGTGGTGTCACAATAATAGTAGGGGTATCGACGGTATTCATATCACGTGACTTCTGGACGTGGTTAGTTACACGTCTTAGCCAAACGCATTCCTGTGAGGCTTCATACAATGATATAATCTCTGAGTGGTTGGTAGAGGTGGCTACCAAAGTCTATTTGAAAGACCACCAAGAAATAGCTGCACCACCACAGAGAAATACAAAACCAGTCTTAATTTTGGCACTGTGGGGATTAGACAGATAGCCAATATCCATATTTTCCTCCATGATTAAGTCTTGGTCCTTCAGGAAAAACAATCCAAGATCTTAGGTACCTTAGAGGTATATGAGTAAAGTCTTGATATTAGCCCAATGTCTTCTGGTTGGAGCTGCACTATGCCTTGCTAGCAAATTTACTGCGAATGCAATATCAAGCCTTGTGTAATTCGCAAGATACATAAGTGCACCGATAGCACTTAGATATGGGACTTCAGGTCCTAAGACTTCCTCATCTTCCATCCTTGGTCTAAATGGGTCTTTGTCTGCTTCAAGGGATCTTACTACCATGGGGGTTTTCAAAAGATGAGATTTATCCATGTTAAATCTTTCCAATACCTTCTTGGTATAGGCACACTGGTGTACTAAAATTTCTGCAAGAAAATGCTCAAGTTGCAAGCCTAAGCAAATATTGGTTTTACCCAAATCCTTCATCTCAAACTCCGTCTTGAGGTAAGCATTTGCTTCCTTTATTTCCTCTGTGGTTCCGATGATATTCAGATCATCGAAATATATCAAGATGATACAAAATCCATTCTAGAATTTCTTTATGAACACACAGGGACAATCATCATTATTTGAATATCCCTTCTTCATGAGGAATTTACTAAGTCGGTTGTACCACATCCTTACCGACTGTTTTAATCCGTATTCAGTGACCCATATAAATATGCGGTCACTACATCTATCAACTGTATTGATAAGTTTAAGCTTGCTGCCATCAATATTAAATTTCGGAACATTATTTCACTCATTACAGGAGAACAGGTTTCATCGTAATAGATGATAGGTCTCTGCTAAAACCCTTTTGCTACAAGCCTCGCTTTATATCTCACCACCTGGATATTTTCATATCTCTTCAGGATGAAAAATCCATTTGATCCTACAAGGAATATTTCAGAAAATGTTCAGTCAACAGGACCAAGAACTTTTCTCTTATTAAGCGAGCGCTGCCTCAATTGCTCTTTCATTTGACCCTATATGAGCGCTCCTAGCACTCTGCCATGGACTTTGGTTCTAGATCCAGATTTTAGCAATTTTTAGAGGCAAAATATGTCGACAATTGTAGTCTTTCTTTATATATAATTCTCCTGCATCACTTCAGGGATATCTCTTTATTAATTTCTTCCAGCTCCTCGTGATTTCCCACAACGATGAAGTTTTGGTGTTCCGACTTCCCAGCGTTGGATTGTGCGCACAAATATACGCTGGGGTTATCTGTGACACTACTGAATGGTGTGACATTATTTAATGTGAATGTTAAGGTCAAAAACTTTATGAAATATGGTATTGGAGGTTAAAACCATATGGTAGGAGGTTTAATAGCGTTTCCGGGCCGTTTCCGGGAGTTTGGGCCTTTCCGGGGAGTTTTGGGCCTAGGGGAAAGGGTTGTGTGCTTTGGTAGGATGGAGTATGAGTCCATTTAGGATTGGGAATCCTGTTTGGGCTGTTAAAAAGGGGGCTCCCCCTGCTGCCATGTGCCCCACCCCCCTCCTTGTGCGCCCCCTTCCCCTCCCTCCTTGCCCTAGCCGCCACCCCCCACCTCCCACTCTCCCTTGTGGCCGTGCGCGCCTTCCCCTTGCCCCCATTGTTCCCCACCTCTCCACCACCTCTCCCCCACCCCTTGCTGCCCTAGGGTAGCCTCCCCACCCCTGCACCTCGAAGATCCGCCCATTGGAGCGAGGAGCGAGGAGCGAACCGGGAGGAGATCCATTCAGTTTTCGTGCGTTGGGCAAAGGTATGGCCATGGGAATCCTTGGGGTTGGTCTAGGTACTGTTCTAAGGGTGATTATCAAGTTTTTAGATCAATTGGTGGTGCTGGAATTGAGTAGATTAGATGAAATCTAGAAGTTGTCACGTCCTCTGTTTCGGGCAGCATGAGCAGTTGACCTAGGGCTTAGGTTTTCGCCAATTTAGAGTCGGAATCTGGTCTACGGATGTTGAAGAAGTTGTAGATAATGTCATTATCTTTCAGTGGATATAAAGAACGTCCAATTCCGCCCAGCCGTTTGAAAGTTATGGCTGTTTTACCGAGCGTGTTAAAATCTGTGACGTGATTGGAACAGTTCACGGTATTTTGTAGATTAAACAACTTTAGAGTCCGAATCAGTCTTTCCCTATACCTAGAAAAAGTTGAGAAATTTCCTAAGCTACGTGAGGATGTACTCGTTTAATTGATTTGGAGTTTTAGAACCCGAGTTATTCCTTTTGGAAGGCTGCTGTCCCGATGGGACAGAACCGCTGTTTTTGGGTTTTGCGAGTAGTTGGCAATGTCGGGGTAGATGAGGGTTTGCGTACTGTTTTGTGGGCATGATTGTGAGTGTGTGGTCCCTATGTTCAGGTGGTGTGACCCCAGGAGGGCCTTCTACTTCTCGCCAATCCGTCACCCGTGGTTGAGGCAAGTGTATTGTAATGGATAGCGATTTGTAGGTTGCTAGTTGAGACTAGATGAGATTGATTATATGTGATGATCACTTGCCATGCTTTAATGATTGCCATTGATATGATGAGTATGTTTATCATGTTATGATGCCATGTGTTAATGTACAAGTTGATTATGATGTGGCATATTTGCATACATGGCATGATTACATGGCCCGGGCGGTGAGAAAGTCATAACTAGTCCGGGAAGGTCGGTGAGAAAGTTATGACTAATCCAGAGAGCCAATGAGTAAGTCCTACATCGTGATTCCATTCACCGCGGTGAACGGAAGCGAGGAGTAGGCACCCTCCACCTTCGGGATGGAAGGGGGGAGAGGGTGCACACCGACGGGTGTGTACTCAACCATACCGGTATGAGTTTCCACAGAGACATGAGCATAGCACCGCATTGCATACATAATGATATGTGATCATGAATGAGATGATATACCTGATGTGAGATGTTATTGCCATGAAATTGTTCTTGTTGTACCATTGCAATATGCTTGCTGAGTTTTGAACTCACGCTTGTGTTTTCTTGTTGTTTTAGGTACCATGAGACCGGCATGCAGGGAAGGGAACTAGTCACACTTACACACGTAGCTTCATTCAGTTGATTCCACAAGTCATTCAATTAGCGTTTGATAATAAATTGCATGTGATGATTATTGCTTTAAGGTTTAGCTTTGCTTATGAGAGTCTTATTGTTCGTTTGGCTCTTGGAGACATTAAATGCCGGAAAGTAGACTTATATTGATGATAAGTCTTTAATTATTGTTGTTTTAGTTGTCTCTCATATTGCCTTATATTGCTATATTGTTGTTGCTCCTTCAAATCATGTTAAAACAAAGGAGATGCTGCCGAAATCTCGGTTTTTAGTATTTACTCCTTTGCTGGAATTTACCTTAATTCATGGTATTTAGATGTGGTTCAGCTTATGTTTGGTAGCATTCAGGCATATTAGATGCATATACTACAGGTATATGAGTCCTGTGCACCTGGAGGCCTCCCCCTCATTTTATCATGAGGGTCAAAAGTGGGTTCAATATCCTTCTAGGATATTTCCACTCTTTCAGGTGCATATACTGCAGGTATATGAGATCTTTCCACTACCTTATGATTAGTGAAGGTATTTGGCATACTATTAGCTTATTTGTTGCAGATTTATTACTTTATGAACTTCAAATTCAGTCTCTTTAGTGCATGGATCTAAGGACTCGGCATTCTTTATTGTGGTACTTATCTCCCCCTAATGCCGGAAAAGTCCTTAGTACAATCAGTGTACCGAGCCGTGTACATATCTCCAACTTCCGATGAAGTCCCATGGTGGTACGCTGTGGTGGAGAGATTGGCATGTATACAACAGAACCAAAATATTTCGCAAATGGGAAATACTTAATTCTCTTCCATGCACTATCTGCAACGGGGAAATTCCATAATATGTAGTTAATTTGAGTTGAATTAATATCGCAGTGTGCAGCACTGTGTGGCCCCAGCAACTGGTGGGTAGCCTACTATTCTGCAAAGTGGTCAAGCAATAAATGTTATTCCTTTAATAATGACTCTACAAGGCCATTCTAATGTGTGGACATGAGGTACAGAGTACTCTACATTAATGCCCAGAGCTACATAATAATTATTAAATGCTTTTGAGGTTAAACTCGTTAGCACTATCCATTTGAATAGACTTGATTCTTTCTTCTGGAAAGGAGGCTCTTAAAAATTTGGGAAATTAACTTTGGCAGAAGCAGGTTCCTAGTAGATAAGAGATATATAATATCTGAAAGGGCCCAACAGGGGCTAAAAAGGTCCACGGATATCACTTCGAATTTTCTCCAGGATATTCAGTGATTCTTCTACAAGTTAGAGGATCTAACCGTAAGTTTTCCTATAGCACAAACAGGGCATAAGAAATCTTCAGGTCTAGGAAAGTCTTTATGCTATGGCCAGCAGAATTACTAATTATTTTCTCATAATATTCAACTCAAGATTGCCCAGTCGATCTACAAGATCTTTAAATATTTCTGGGTTTTTATCGCAATACCAACTTCAGGTTGCATAGTATAACAATCGAACAATTATTGCATCAGGAAAAACTGTAGAATATAGAACAAGTATAGCACAAAATATCAAATATTCTGGCAAACACTTTATTTAATTATCACTGATAATTGCTCAACAGGAGCATAGACCAAATGTTCATTCAGGAACATAATTATTCAAACTGACGAGGCTCTTAAGGAGACCCAACTAATGAAAATGCAACATAAAGCAAAAAGGGGTATAGGGAGACGGTTCTAGATCTCCATATAAGTCATGTTCCATCTCCTGGGAAACATTGGTATTCTTCTGGAATTCTACAAGTTCAGTACCAGGTAGATCATCTTCCTCCATGGGCGAGTCACCATATCCAAGAAGGCTTTCCTTGAACTCGACCGTTGGGTCAGTGACATTGTCATTTTTCTTTCCACCGTCCTGCTCAATGTTTGGTAGAGCGGTGAAGTGTGCCTCAACATTCTTTTCTTGATTCTTCTGGAATCTCCCAGTGGATTTCATGTAAAGTTCTGCCAAATGCTTTGGGGTGCGACAATTACGTGACCAATGGCCAACGCAACCACACCTAAAGCATGTTTGAGAGTCAGGTGCCTTATTGGCTGGATCTTGCTTCTGGAAGGTTCCTGTACCCTTCCCTTTACCGTTCCATTGGGATTTGCCTTTTCCCTTTTGATATTCCCCTTGTACATTTGGCCCTTTCCGTGGTCATGGCTATTACTAGCCTGCTGAGCGGTAGCATGTGCTTCAGGCACTGCTTGGCTTCCATTAGTATTTGCATGATGATTCTTCATCAGGAGTTCATCATGTTTTTCTGCTTCTAGCAGAACACTAATAAGCTCAGAGTACTTTTTGTACTTTGCATGATGGTACTGTTGTTGTAGTATCATCATATTGGGGTGGAAAGTGCACAAGGTTTTGTCGATCTTTTCAGCTTCAGTAACTTTCTGGTTATAAAAAGTCAATTTAGCGACTAGTTTGTGCATTGCAGAATTGTAAGTTGCCACAGATTTGAAATCCTGAAAGCGCAGGAGGGTCCATTCGCGTTGTGCTTCTGGCAACAACACAGATCTTTGCTGGTTATAGCGTTCCTTCAGGGAATTCCCAGCGGGTCCTCCTCCATCAAGTATTCGGCCTTCAGGTCCGAATGAAGATGGTGCCTCAGGAATGTAAAGCGGCGCATTTTGCGGGTTCAGGCACTTCGATTGCACCGGCTTCAGTCCAAGCAATAGCAACTCCAAGTCCTCTAGATGTTAGGTTGATTTTGGCATCCATTGCCCAAGTGAGGTAATTGCTGCCATCCAGTGCAAGCACAGCAAATTCCCTTTTTGCAATGTCAGACATATCCGGCATGCAAGAAATACGAGATTTTACTACAGGTAAAATATTATATTGCATGCATCTTCATTTAATTAATATAGTTTTGGTCTATATCTATTCAGTAGATAATTATCACGATTTTCCTAGAATTTTCTTAGCAATTAGCCATTTTCTATTAATTATGTAATTCCAACATAAATTAAACATGTCATAAGGTTAATTTTCAACTTATGTAATTCTTGTTGGTTGGGAGCGAAAACAGGTAATGAATATCTCCGTCAATTCGACTCATGGCCTGGTCAACCTGCCCCTAGGGCTCACATGAGGGAGGGAGCACTTCCTGTTTCCGAGTGCCAATTAAAGAACCAAGCCTCATGTGTGTTTTCCTAGACACCAATTGTCTCATATCTGTTTATTCATTACCGAAATCAAATCCCAACCACTCAGGTTCTCTAACGGCAGATTAGAAAAAAAAACAATCTCCAATTTCTAACAGTAGATTAGATCTATGCATCTAGCGAAACAATCTGCAGGATTTTTCGACTTACGTTCTTGATGCCGGAAACGTTGGCTATCGCGTAGGATAGAGTCGCGTAGGACTTTTTCGGCAATCCGAGTGGATGCCGGCGTGGTGACGAGTTGATTACAGATCGGATCGGGCGATCAATCGCCGGTAGTAGTCGTTCGTTGTCATCGACGATCCTTCGCTTCTTGCGGTAGAGACTCGTGCTGATAACGTGTTGTGAAAAAAGATCGTTCACCCACGCCAATCCACGACACGCCAATGCAAGCACACAAACAAAAGAAGGAGAAGCACACCATACAAGGGGGAAACATCTCTCTTTATTAGATTGATCAATTCTGTACAAGGCAATGCCCTATATATATATAGTGGAGGACCCCTAGAGATAAGTTCGGATTCACCCACCATGGATAGAGTCCTTCTCTCCGGGGATACGGTCTCTATCCATAGCATAACAAGAAGGAGGTCGAACGGCAACCACTTGAGATAGAATGGTGCTAAATGAAGGAGGGCAATGATTGGAGAAGAACAAGACCTAGAACAGCCGGTCAAGAAGGGGAGCATAGCATGGAACGATTGGAGTTGAGGGACTTAATGAGAATATTTGACAATGCTTAACCTTATGTAGCCAGGATAAGCATATTGGAAACAAATAGCTAATTTCACCTATAAGAAATTAGTGATCAAAGTTGTGTTTTAGAGACAGTGTCGATATCCAAAATGACGACTATTTGTGACCGGAGGGAGTATCTCTTAACTAATTCAGCTGCTGCCCTTACCTTGTGCGCCAATGCGGCTGAACCACGGTCCATGGCCATGACAGATATGCTAACCGGTGCAAGTCCAGGGACTTAAAATGCAATTTACTCTTTCAGGAGAAAATATATACTCCTGTGACACTGCTGTCATTCCAGACGGATTCAATGAGTGATTCTGCCCATAATTTTAATTCTTTTGGCGTTAGCACAGCTACAAGAATCTATTTTTTGTAGTGAAGTTATCTGACATACCAGTCTTGAGTTCTGTTTACATAGGATGGTCCTAAGTAAGAGTTCAATGATTTCTTGCTACCTATTTCAATGTGACACTGAACTATGAAGTTTAATTGCTACTTCATAAGGTTCAGGAGGTATTTTATTATTATTTTATTTCAATCGTCATCATTACTAAAAGTCTGGAACCTATGAAAAGAATCAATGGCTTCTGGCAAGGGCGTAACATGTTGCTTTAGTTTTTCTGTTCTTTTCTTTTTCATGCTGTCAGAATGCAATATCCACCATAGTCTTATCAGTAAAAATTTATTTGTGGTTTTGAGCTATGATTCTGAATTCTGAATATGAGCTCAATAAAGTATATCTTTCTCCAAGTTCTCATGCTCTTATACTAAAACAATTACCAACGTTTTGCATGCATAGCATGCAGAGAACTGCAGAAGCAACATTTATGTCAATGCAGGGCTCTTTATTTACTGAAGGCTTCATCAGTAATGATTTTTAGCTATCAATTCCAGCTGCCCCACCACTGTACCATCCTTACATCTTCATTTCAGCAATTTAATATTATGTGTTGCTTCCTGCCAGGACAAGAGTCACATGAACCTGCAGGCTTGGACGTGCAAATCTGAATTCTGGTAAGAACTGACCAGCAACTGCTTGGCATGTTTTTGATGAAGAAAGAGCGTCAAATTGTGTGTCTTGAGAGGGACTGAGCATATGCATTGGAGTAGATTCCCTTGTTGGGAAGAATGAAAGAGAAGAACTGAGGCATTCAGATTTCAGAGCCTGCATTTCCCGAGTCACATGCAAATAGTTTTTTTTCTCGCAAACTGGTGAGGAAACTCCGTTGATAATTGCAAAGTTTCTATACTGTAGTGCTTTGCTTTTCTCTGTACAGCAGCAGGAAATTCCCTTTGAGGTCCTCACCCTACAGAGCAGGGAGTTTGCCTGGCTTTTAATTCTCATCTGTTCATCAGCAATGTATTGTCACCAGGAGGTGCAGGTTAGTAGGAGTTTGTGCTGTCTGTATCATGTATGTTTGTACAAGTTTTTGCAAAATATCATATGATATGTTGACAAGCAGGCCCTGCTGGGGCCTCAGTGGTTGTACCACTTGTCAGTGAGCATTGCTAAATTTCATATAAAGATTCATTCATCTTGGAAGCAACAGTGTATGCTGGGTAGAACAAGTCCTTGAAGCAATGCTTATTGAAATGTTGTCAACAGTGTTTATTGAGAAACTCTTGAACTCTCATAGTCCATGGTACTATTTTGCTGTCGAGCAAATTACAGCTTACCAGATAAGTGCAGGCGAATAGGTGATTGAAATGCTTTGCCTGCACAATTCTCTTGCACATTTCAGAGAATTTATTTGTGCTGATTCTATCAGAGATGGACCTCCTCAGGAGAGGCTTAATTCTGAGTAAACAGTTAAAGAACAATGACGTCCAGAGCACAGGGGAATTGGAAATGCCTGTTTGAAGAGTTTGTTCATAGTGTTATCCAACAAATTGCTCTGTCTTTTAATCTTCGATAGAATTTCTTTTAGAGCATGAGGATTTCTTCGAATACACCGGTGAACTGCTTATGTTTTTCATCGAGGAGCCATTAGGATTTGAATTTTGAAATCTAGTTTTTACCAGGCAACTGCTAAGTTCCATTCAATGTGCTATAATTAAGCCCCCAACTGGTTGCCATCCATGATGAAACTCATTGGCCTGGAGATAATGGATTGACGGAGAGAGTCTGTTCAAGTGTGTCCTTGGAGCATTGCTCTTGGTTTTCCTGCAGACAAGTGATTCGGTTCCATGATCCATCTCATCTCATTGAATCTTTTGCACCTTTTTGTTCAGTGAGAGTTAATGATGCTGCTGCCCAAGTTGATGCCATTACTCTCTGTTGCGTCGTCATCTTTCTGTTAATACTACCCAAGATATCTTGCATTTTTAATCTCCTACTATTCGAAAATCAAAAGAAAGGAAAAGCTGTACTTCCACAGGGCATGGTTTGTCCATTAATTCTTGGACCTGTTCTGCTCATTATCTACCCTGTAGCTCAGTTGAACTAGTCTGGTTTCCCTCAGGTTAGGGATGGAACTGGTACGGATATTTTCCGACCGACCGACCGACCGAATTGATTTGGATGATGATTTGGATAGTTTCACAGATATCCAGTTGATTTCTCGGATAAGGATATGGATATAGATAATTTACATGGATACGGATACGGATATGGAACACTGATTATTCGATGGATACGGAATATCCGAGTTTTTGTTCGGATAATATCCGAATATGACATACAGATATTATCCGAATAACACATTTCAGAATAACACATTAACAATTTAACATGTTTCACTGCTTTGAGATCGGGTCTGCATTGGATGACAAGATATAATATGTTCATGTGTGCTAGATGCTAATTTGGAGATATTTGGGTAAAGGTGGTACATAAATTGGCAAGTGGCGTTTCAGGAGGGCTACTTAGGATTCAGCAGCATATGCCAGCTGCAAATCATTTGGTTCAATTATTACAATGGGGTATATTGTTACTCGCAGAGTCACATGTATGACAAGCTAGGGATAAAAAGGCAAAAAAAAGACATACAAATATATTTCTTTTCGAATTTTGAATTTAAATTTGGACTGATTTTGGAAAAAAAACTGAAATTGGATTTTAAAATATCCGACTAATATTATTCGTATCCATGTTGATTCCGATCCGTATTCGATCTGTATTCGTAACCGATATTATCCTGTATAATTCGTATTCGATTCTGTATTCGAAACTATTCGTATTCGATTCTGTATTCGATAAAAAATACGGATACGAATATGAATAGAACGATATTCGACCGTATCCGATCCGATCACATCCCTACCTCAGGTCTTGAATAGAAATCTATCTTCTCCAGGGGTAAGTCTAACCAGTGTGGCACGCTCGTGTGATTTTTTTTTTTTACCGAACTGCTAGGATTGGAGCTCCAAATTCAGTGCATAGTCCAATCAGGGATTTTTTTTTCAAAATAATTTTACAAAAATAATACCCCAAAATATTACAAAAATATATCTCTATTACCAATTTACCATCTCAGTTGACGACATGAATTCTGTCGAGCTCCTGTCGCTACTTGAAACAGCGATATAAGATATGTCGCCAATTCAATTGGTGACAGACGTATACTTTGTCGTCGATTGAATTAGCCGACAGATTATTTTGTCGCAGATTCACTTAATCAACAAAGCGGATACTGGCGACAGAAGTACATTTTTATAACTTTTTCATGGTATTATTTTTGTAAAATTATTTTTAAAAACGTATTATTATTTTCTTAAAAAAATCATCCCATCGTTGCGTGGCATTACACGATGTTTTAGCTGCATATCAATATCAGGGTGTGAGTTCCAAGTGCTGGTACCAGCACAAAAATTTGAAGGGAACCGAGGTGCGCACTGCACCAAACGCACACAGTTGGACCACAGGCACGCGAGCCAGAGAAGACCCAGCCAGCCATCCCTGCAGAGCCTCACAGTGCAGTACGTCGTACGTACGCGTACGGCACCATCGTTATGAGCCTCAGTGCTCTCTCTACCTGCAGAGTGGAAATTAACTGGGCTGGCTGGCTGGTTGCCTCTGCTCTCTGGTACAGTGCACATACTTCCTCCATCTCGGATGTTTTGGTCTTCCTTTTGGACTATATACTTTTGTTGAGGCTTAATTTGTAATCGATCGGGTACAGGAATACCTGTTACTTACTTACTTGTCATAAAAGCACAGGCTGCCTAGCCATCATACAAGCTAAGATCAACAGAAGAGAGGCTCTGGTTTTATGATCTGAAACCATATTACAAGGTAATTTATCCAGAAATGCTCCAGCTGGACCACAACCAAAACAGGCTCTTTGTTCAGGTTTGAGTTAATGACACATCGTTAAAAATGAATTTCCATACCCAGCTTGTCGTGGCGAGGATTGAACTTGTGACCTCTCGCACAAAGAACTTGTATATGGACGTACTTACGGTGTGTTTGGTTAGACGTACGAGAGTAAATGGAATGGGATGGTATATGATGAGTAGGATGGCCCTAGATAAGATGGTACAGAGAGGGTGTTTGATTACCTAAACGAGATGGTACAAGATTTTATTTGGTTGCTTGCATGAGATGATCTTGGATGGTTCGAGATACTGTTTGGTTTAAGGGATGAGGTTGGTATGGTAACTGTTGGTGCAAAAAAACTTGATGATAGGTTAATTGCCACCAGCACACACGAACACCGGGTTCAGGTTTTGGGTCGCGAGCGTGCCAGCCGATTTGATCCTATCGGCAAGAGGGAAGCGTTCGTCAATAGATCGGCTAGGAAACCGATCTGGGTTCTCGAAGGTAACTGGATCTGATCGACCAAGATAGATCGGAACAGATCGTTGTGAAGGATAGATCTAATCAACTCGTGGGAGTTGATCAAGATGGCTCAATTCCAGCGACCTTTCAATATTGTCCTTACCTCGACCCTCCAATTTCCTCGTGAGGACTATTCAGAGGAAGAAGAACCAGCTTTCAGGCGTTGCCGATCATATGGAGAGGCCTTTTCTCAGGTCCAGAAGAAAGATCTGAAGTTTATCATAGAAGCCTTCATTGTGTTCTTCTCATACTTCTACGAGACCGATACCATTCCTTCTTCAGATTTCCTTCCGTATCGGCACATTGATGATTTGGAATACGAGCATCCCGCCTTCTACCGTCCGGAATATCGCCCCGGATTTTCTCCGTCGGCCTCAGCCTTAAATATCTGGTTGTATCCTGCGTTCCCTCGAGAAAGCTAATGATCTTATTTCCTGATGCAGCGTCAATGAGCATATCGGCTATAGGCATCGGGTACTCATCTTTGCAAGTAGCTTTATTTATGTCTCTGAAATCGATGCACACCTTAATTTTGCTGTTCTTCTTTATCACTGGGACGATGTTGGAGACCCATTCAACATACTGGCACGGCCTGATGAACTTGGCCTCCAATAATCATTCTATTTCTTCCTTGATTTTGTCGTATATTGCCGGGTTGAACCGTCTAGGGGACTGTTTGAACGGCCGATATCCAGATTTTATTGGTAGCCGATGTTCGACAATCTGTCGGCTTAACCCCGGCATCTCATGATACTCCCAAGCGAAGTAATCCTTATATTCTTTTAATATTTACAAGTTTTTCCTTATATTCATCATGTAATCTAGAATTGATAAAAGTTGGTCTCCTCCGATCACCATCACCTATGTCTGCTTCTTCTAGCAGATCGGCTGACGTGAATCCTTGCCCGAGCTTCTCAAAGTCTTCGATGGCTTCAAAACTATCGGCGGTATGCCGATAGCTTCGTGCCTTTTCTTACAACAATTTTACCGCTGACTTGGATTCCATCGGCATAGGATTTTGTTGGATCGTAAGGGCCTTCTCAACCCCAAAAGCTAGCTTAAGAGGTGAGGGACTCCCCCATTTATAAGTTAGGTCCTTTGCCCTTCCACATTCAATGTGGGACTATTCTAACAATCCCCCCTTCACACATTGGTATCTCTCACTGCTCACCGCCTTCACTGCAGACACCGACGGTCCCTCAGGGCCACGGTCCATCAGGCCTTCATACCCTAGTGTCCATCGGGCCAAAGATGTGAGAAGCGGGCTCTGATACCAATTGTTGGATCGTAAGGGCCTTCTCAACCCCAAAAGCTAGCTTGAGAGGTGAGGGACTCCCCCCACTTATAAGTTAGGTCATTTGCCCTTCCACAACCAATGTGGGACTATTCTAACAATCCCCCCTTTACACATTGGTATCTCTCAGCCGTTCACCGCCCCTTCACCGTACACCGACGGTCCCTCAGGGCCACGGTCCATCAGGCCTTCACACCCTAGTGTCCATGGGCCAAAGATGTTAGAAGCGGGCTCTGATACCAATTGTTGGATCGTAAGGGCCTTCTCAACCCCAAAAGCTAGCTTAAGAGGTGAGGGACTCCCCCATTTATAAGTTAGGTCATTTTCCCTTTCACATTCAATGTGGGACTATTCTAACATATTTCACTTGTCCGATCAAGCGTGCTAGGTCTTACGCTGATCGGACTAATCCCTGTATTGTTGATGCAAACAAAGTTGCAATCCTCTAGTGCTTTGCCCGAGATACACCTTGCCCCGTCATGCGGCCAATTGGCCTCTGGGCTGGCCATAGCAATATGAGCCGAAGCGTTGGCTTCGACAACTTCGATTGTGTCACTGTTCCATTGTATTAGTTCCTAGTGCATGATAGACGGAATGCAGCAGTTAGCATGTATCCAATCCCTACCTAGCAACACGCTGTAACTTCCTTTCGCGTCGACGACGAAGAAAGCAGTCGGCAAAGTTTTGCTACTTACTATCAGCTTTGTTACCATAACACCCCTTGCTTCTGTGGGATCTCCCGTGAAGTCGTTCAACACCATATTGGTTTTGATGAGATCTTCATCGGACTTGCCCAACTTCTTGCAAGTGGAGTACGGCATCAAGTTGACAGTTGCTCCGCCGTCCACCAACATCCTGGATATCGGCTAACCATTGATGTGGCCCTTCAGATTTAATGGGTTTAGGTGCCGATGATCCTCTTCAGGCTTCTCGAAGATCGCTTCTTGAGACCCCATGCGTAATTGCGCGTAGGGCTCTACGTTCGACATCACTTGTGCCCTGAACTCAACCGGTAACGCAAACACCATGTTGATATCTACCGAAGGCGGTGTGTCATCCCGTATTATTGGAGAACCGAAATCATCAGCTGAATCTGACTTTCCCTGGACAACTTTCTTCTTGTGCCATTCCTTCCTCGGTGTCCTTGTGGGGCTTAGTTTATTGAACACCTCATCCCGCTGCTTTTCTTGCTCGGCTTTGCGTGACTCCCATGTTTTAAGACGTTGAAGCCGACGTCTTTGTGACTTCGTCAATCCTGAGGGACACCATCGCGGCTTCGGCTCTATCGGTTCATGAATCTTGCCAGCCAACCTAGATCCGCTGGCTTCCTCACGCTCTTAATTCTGCCACTCTGGCACTTGAGCTGGCCCGGACAACCTTTCGTGAACCGGCCTCCTTTGATTCTCCTGGCATCGGTCTGGGTGTAATTCCGACGCCTATCTTCTGGGGAGTAGGCCGCTGTTCACAGTCCTGTCATGGATAGTGTTTCATCGGACAAACATAAGGAGAAAGCAAGGCCAACCCCCGTTCCCAGCAGAACTGCCAGAACGGGCATCGTTCATGAGCCTTTCCATAGCAGTTGGCCGATAAGTCTCCATCGGCCAGTGCCGATGACTACCCTGTAATTTCTGACTCCTTTGCTCGTAGTTGGCCAACAATTGAGAAAATGTTGGCCTAGTTTTCTGAATTGGCTTCCTTGGTGGTACTGGCTTTTTTGCCTTATACCATTTTCCCACCTCAAGTTCTCCTTTCGGCTTGACCATCCGAGAAGACCTCCCCTCGCGGTCAGCCTCAATGTTGATCGAGCCGACCGTGATCCGTATCGTTTCCTTGCCGCCCTTTGTCTCTATATCAGCTCTACGCCCTGCTGTAGCCGATGACGACAAGGAGCGGATTTCATCCCGCACCAATCCCTTCCCCTTGGAGGAACAACTGACCATGTTGACCGGGAAAGGATTGGTATCCACTGCAGGCTCGCTTCTTACGCAAACTTCGCCGTCCATCCTCTATGGCCGATCAGATTCAAGTGATGGAAAATATTGCAGTCGTTAGTGTTGTGCGAAAAAGAATGGTGCCACTTACAATATTGACACTTTTTGATTTCGTCAGCTGATGGTATAACATGTCCTTCGGGTAACCATACAAATTTTTCATGTAATAGCAAATCAAAGATACGATCACACTTAGTTATGTCGAACGAATATTTGACTTCCGACTTGGATTTAGTCGGCTTAAGCCATGAGCATACTAGGGACTTTTTATTCCCCTTAACCCACTCGGCTACATTAAAGTCTACATCCTCTTCATCGGTCGATTCCTCCGATTCATGCTTTATGAAATTAACCTTGGGTTTCTCTTTTTCTTTACCATTTTTAAACCTGTCTTTAAACCCTTTATTTTCATAGAATTGGCTTTCCTGAGCCGACACCCTATGTAGAAGGTGGCTAAGGTCAGTGAACTCTTGGCCACCGAATTTCTCCCTTAAGGGAGGAATTAGCCCTTGAACAACTAAATTGGCTAACTAATTGTCAGGTAGTGTAACGCTGAAGCATCGGTTCCGCACCTCCCTGAACCTCTTGATGTATTCTGCCACTGATTCCCCGAACTTTTTCTGTACGGAACATAGGTTGGAAATCCGCAAGTATAGACTTCCGCAAAAGAAATACTCATGGAATTGGCTCTCCAAATCGGCCTAGGTGTTGATCGAATTCGGGGGTAATGTGGTGAACCATGTAAAGGCCGCTTCGGACAATGACAATGGCAACAGCTTTACCTTGAGTCCGTCGGAATGTGCGGCTTCCCCACATTGCACCACGAAGCGTCTGATATGCTCCATGGTGGTGGTCGCATCATCGCCTAAAAATTTGGCGAAATTGGAAACTCTGTATCCGTTGGGGTATGGAATCCTGTCAATGTATTCAGGATACGGTTTCCTATAACCGAGTGTTCATCCCCTCGGTTGTATGCCGAACTGGTCCCTCAGCACGGTCATGATGTCATCGGTCCAATTGGCTCCTCTAGGCGGTGTGACATGTGCTGGGTGCATTTGTCAGCCAGGTTCGTGATGATGCCCCCCCCCCCGAGTGCAAGCTCGGGTGACTCGCGACGATGCCCCCCAAATGTGAACTCAGGCTAGCACAGTGGCCTATGCTGTGATGGATCCTGCAATGGTTCGTAATCGATCGGCTGATGCCATACGGGCTCTGGTAATGGCATGAACAGCTCTAAGTATGTAACAATTCGGTAAGAGTCTTGTGCCGGGGGTGGATCAGCGCGCAGAGCACCCCTGACCGGCTGTGGAGCTGATCCAGGGAACCCCTGAGGTGGGGCGCCTAAGGGCGTACTGGTTGAGCCAATTGTCCTAGCGCCATCGGTATGAGCGTAGTACTGCTTGACCTAACTTGTCCCGGGATCTCTAGGCAAGATTACAGTCGGTTGGGATGGTGCAGGCGTCATGACCATAGCCGATGGTTTTCTATCGACCATTGGCTTTGCACCCTGGGTGTTTGTCCAATCGAGAAGACCGGGTATGTGGGCAGAGGATGTAGCGGCTCGAAAAGAGAGCCGGCCGTTACGAGCTCTTGCGCCACTTCTTTGACACTATTAGATATCAACGGCCTAAGTGTAGTCACTAGGGGCGATGACTGATTCAGCAACGTGCAATTTATGGACTGATTAATCATATCTGATAACTCTGCTTGAGCGGGCAAATATTGACTTACCGAGGGTTTCTCGGCGGTATCAAAAGTATCCATGCCGACGAAGCTGACTGTCGGTAGCGCCATCTTCTATGTGACGCCTCGCCATGTCTTCTGGTAGCAGCTTAGTATCATCTGCTCAAACATTGCCTTCTGATCTTCAACTTCTTTTCGTTGCTCTGGTGTCAAATCGGTCATAGTTGGCACGATTATTGCATCGGAGTTGATGTCGGAGGCTGTCGTAGGTTCTCCCGTTGATGCCATCCTGGTTTGTATCGTGGTCCCACTGGGCATGCCAAAAGTTTGTTGGTGCAAAAAAACTTGATGACGGGTTTAATCGCCACCAGCACACGCGAACACCGGGTTCAGGTTTTGGGTCGCGAGCTTGCCAGCCAATTTGATCCTGCAATCGGCATGAGGGAAGCGTTTGTCAATAGATCGGCTAGGAAACCAATTTGGGTTCTCGAAGGTAACTAGATCTGATCGACCAAGATAGATCGGAACAAATCGTTGTGAAGGATAGATCTAATCAACTCGTGGGAGTTGATTAGAAAGGTAAAGATCACTTTTCCCGAAAAAAGCGATGCGCAACAAGATCGGAGAAAAAACTGAACCTGATTTGGTGTAATGCAACAATGATCAATAATCGGCGATGCGCAACTTCATTGATCAACGTGTATTACAGAGGAAAGATTACAAGCTATATGTCTACTCCTATGCAGAAGAAATAAAGGTAAAAGTAATGCTAGGTTGTGTTGATAGTTGATCCCCCCTTTTTTAACGTAGTCTGTCATCCTATTTATAACCCTCGGCCCGATCGTGTCCGTCCTGGTCTTACCAGTCGCCCGTATCGGCCTTGAACTCTTCCTGCCATCCTGGGCATGACCGTATCCAATCCGGGTCGTATTAACCTCAGTTTCCTTCCAACCGACTTCTTGCCATACACTCACGAGCCCTTAACCCGACGCCATGTTGGCTTTCACAAGTCCAAAACCGTACTGGCCTTTTTGGACTTACACCAAACTTGTGTCCGTCTCGGCCTATTCTTAATTATCCAATTTTGGGTGCTAACAGTAACCTTTATTACTAGAGATGGTGAGTTTACCTCGGACAAATATTGCAATAAAAATTTATAAGTCTATTTTTTATTATATATTACATATGTAATAATTTTATATAGCTTGATGAAAAAAATTATATTAGTTATTTTTACTTGTACTATACATACATTCACATGTTTGAAATTAATTGTAAGCTGTCATCAAGATGAATATACAATGACCATATTATACATACCATAATGCCGATCGCCTAGGATCGGAATCTATCAACCCATTAGACCGACATTACAATCCCCAAAACATGGGCATTACCCTGCAGAAATTTTAGGATCGATATATATGAATATAGCAATCAGATGGGGGTGAATGATTGTGCGGAACCTAAAACCAAATATTTGATCTACTAAAAATTACGCCCAACTCGGACTAAAAACAGAATCTCGTAATCAACAAAAACAGAGTAGATGTGTTTAGTAAAACGTGAATTCCTGGAGATCCAACCGTCGGATTGAGCTGAAATGTGAACACAAGGAACTAGACTCCAATAAAAAGCTAATAGAAAAAGAATCAACTCGATCGGACTTACGGATCAAAAGTTATGAACCTCACAAGCTTGCTGTAACAGAATATGACGAGAATAAATCTAACCAAACCTGTAGCTTGCAGAGATGCTTGAAGAACTTGATCTTTATTCCTTTTTGATCTGGTTACAGTACTCCAAAACAAAAGAGTACAAACCCTAATACTTGGCTCTAAGCCTCTCTCAGATGGTGTACTAAACAGGACGTACCTCCCCCTATTTATACACAATAAACACTCCTAATCCTAGAAGGAGTCCCACTCCTAATCCTAGAAGGAGTCTGTATTTAACACAACTTTACTTGGCCTAACCTGGCCGAGTACAACTCTTGCACGCATATGGCAACCCTACCATACTCACGTGACTAACAACTCTGCACGCGTATGGCCCACCTGCCATACTCACGTGACTAACCATTCTTCATGTGCACCGTCCTCTAGCCCGAACGTCCCGCATGACATTCTTGACCACCAAGACCTCCATTCCTACAGAACCTAGTCCCGAAACTCAGTTCCTCCATGAACCTAGCTCCAGTCCCGTCATCGACCACGTTCGCCCTCGAGCAACACCTGCACATGAACAATCACAAACCATGTACGAGCACAAGTCCACGACTTGACTCAAGATCAGTCCATGCAACCACTCACACGAGTGCATTGCATCAAACAAAACAACTACTATGCTATCACAAGCATATCACTTAATCACCTGAAACAACACATGCACATGCACCACACATGCCATGAGCACAACCACTTTGCAATGCCAAATTCAACATTAAGCCAATGTTTCAACACATGATTTCACAATCTCCCCCTTGATGAAAACATTGGCAACACCACGTAGAATTGAACATTGGTTTTCACTTCACAAGAAGGTTTTTGAACAAACCAAAGTGAAAAAAAAAACTCCCCCTTTGACCAATATGCAAAGTGAAAAGCTCCCCCTAGGTGAAAATAAGAAAAAAGATCTCCCCCTAAGAAGAAAAATGTGTATGAATGTGCAATGTGCCAAAATTCCAAAATTCTCCCAGCTTCTTCAAACTTCTCCCCAAACTTCTCAAAAACTTTTCCAAACTTCTCAAAGATTCCCAAACTTCTCCCCCTTTGACAATGGATTCATCAAGAATACAAAAGAGAGAACAACATGTTCAAAAATTTTCCCTTTAGCAATGATTTCACAAAAGAGAAACAAAGGAGTGCCAAGATAGGAAAAGATGAGCTCATTCGATCATATAACCTTATATATCACATAATATGCAAAATACATGAACTTGATGTGATTTTAACAAGTTAGGGAATGACATGCATCTCAACCTCAGTACAGTCACCTATAGGCAAGTACTAATGTAACACCCCGGCATCGAGTATGCCTGAATGTTACCAAACATAGACTAAACAACATCTAAATACCACAAATAAAGATAAATTACAGCAAAGGTGCGAATGCTAAAACCGAAAATTTCGGCAGCATCTCCTTTGTTTTTTCATGAATTGAAGCAACAATAATAATAAGGCATGATATAGCATGATAAGAGACATCTAAAACAGCAATAACAACTGGTATAGCATCACTTATGTCTAAAATAGGGAATTCAACCATTCCACAAATTATAACGAATCAAACGATGAACTTAAGCTCAAACCAAGCCATACACCAAGTTTCATGGCGCTATTCATTATTATCATGACTCCAAATGAATAAACTGTCTATAAGTGTGAAGCTACGTGTAGAAGTGTAGCTAATGCCTTTTCCCGCATGCCGGTTTCATGGTACCTAAAAACAACATAAAACACAAGCGTAAGTTCATCACTCAGTAAGTATATTGCAATAATACCAAAACAATAACAACTCACATACATACTTAATGCCATTCACATAACCTGAGAGTCAACTCATGAACTTCATTTATGCTCTCATATAACACCATCATAAACATCTTAAATAAACATCTTCATATGCATTTCATAGAACATCATAATCATCTCATAAACCACTTCATTCATGCAATGCAATGCTATGCACATCTCTCTGAAGCACATACCGGTATTGCCGAGTGCACACCCGTCGGCGTGCACCCCCTTTCCCCTTCCATCCCGTAGATGGAGGGTGCCTACTCTTACTGACTCGCTCCCATGCACAACCGTGGATGGGACTACGAGGTAGGTCTTTCGTGTTCATTACGTGTGAACATAGAGGCCCGCATCAGCATGGGACGCCTCTTCCATTATGAATGCACATATGATATAAACATGTAAAGATTGGCATAAACATTTGATACAACGAAATCATGATCAATATGAAATCATGTTCATCATGTCATAGGCAAACATCAATCATGGCATCATATCATAAAACATGTGTAAACCATCTCATATTCAAACATTACGGCTCACTAAGCTGCAACCACTACAATACACTTGCCTTAACCGCGGACGATGGGTTGGCGAGAGGATGAGAGCACTCCCGGGGTCACACCACCTGCACATAGATACCACACACTCAAACCGTGCCCACAAAACAATACACAATTGCTCATCTACCCCGACTTCGCAAACTACTCCCAAAGCCGAAAAACAGAGAATCTGTCCCCCGGGACAGCAGGCTTCAAACTAGCATAACTTGAGTTTTAGGCCTCCAAATTAAGTAAACGAGTACATCATCGCGAAGCTTAGGAAATTTCCTAGCTTTCTATAAGTATTGGGAAAAGCTGATTCGCCCTCTAAAATTCTTTAATCTACAAAACATTACGTTCTGTTCCAATTACGTCACAGATTTGAACACGTTCGGTAAAACGACCATAACTTTCAAACGGCTGGGTGGAATTGGACGTTCTTAGTTTTCAATTAAAGGTATTGAAGTTATCTACAACTTGCTCAACAGGCGGCCGACCAAAATACGACTCTAAAATTGTGAAAACTCAAACCCTAGGTTGTGTGCCCAATCTGCCCGAAGCAGAACGTGGAACAACCATTGCAAACTCCCTAATCTCATCTAGGAACAGCACCTCAACATGGATCTAAAGCATCAAAAATACCTCTAGCACAGCACCTAAACCACCCCCAAGGATCTCCTATCACCATACCTTAGCCCGACGAACGATGAACCGACGAAAACTCCTCCCGGTCGCTCGATCTCCTTCCACGCACCAATCCCGCCGGATCTTCTTGTCGCGGAGCTTCCCAACGGCGAGGACAATGGTATGGAAGGGCGTGGCAACAAGGGGAGGGGTTGGAACTCGCCTAGGGCCGGCTAGAGGAGGTGGAGGAGGAAGGGGAAGGGTGGAGCCTCAAGGGGGTGGAGGGGGAGGCGGCTAGGGTTGTGTGGGGAGGTGGAGGGGCGCATATGGGGAGGGGGTGCACAAAGGGCTAGGGCAGCAGGGTTGCTATCCTAGTCCACCTCCACATGGTCCAATTATGTCCCATCTTCGGCCCAAATAGACCCCCCAAGGCCCGAACTCCCCCGGAAGGCCCAATTCCCCTTCAGAAAGCCCAAATTCTCCCCCGAAAAAGCCCAAACTCACAGAAAAGGCCCAAAAACATGACACCAAAGTCGTACCTTAATGTCGACATCGAAAATGACTCATACCATTATTCCGTAGTATCACAACTAAGCAAGACCTTAGCAGAAAAGCAAGGCTCAAAACTAAAGCAACTAACAACTCAGGGCGAGCAAGTAGTTTCAACTCTAATCTAATAGGCCAATTTAATCTTTTTAAAAACGATAAACTGCATGTGGTATGCTTGAAGCATACTTCTTTTATTTTCTCGGAGTGGCATGCTTGAAGCATACATCTTGTCTTTTAGGGAATGGCATGCTTGAAGCATACATCTTATCTTTTTAGGGGAAAGCATGCCTGAAGCACACAACTTGAAGCTTTTGCTGTTGACAAGCTTCTTTTTGCAGAATTGACCCCCTTTTTTTATTCCCTTTTCTTGATTGTAAACATGCAAAGAGATTAAATGGTCTTTTGAAAGAGTAAAGCTGAAAACACACTTGTTTCATAGCCCAAATTTGTCAAGAAGATTCAATATCAAGCCTAGAAGAGTAAGATATTACAGAGTATTAGGCTATAGACAATCAGACCAAGGAATTCTACAATGTCATTTTTAGTTCAAGTGGAACAATTTAGATTATCATATATTAGCTCAATTACATAATATATAAAGAAATATGATAAAGCAAGCTCATCGAGTGAAAGACTTGGCAGGGAAACTCCTCAAAACAAACATATTGGATGAACAATTCCAAGTTCTCACCGAATAAAAGCAAAACGAGAAGAAGACAAAGGTTTTGTGAAAATGTCTGCTGATTGGTGTTGAATATCCACATGGTGAAGCACAATATTTCATTTTTCTACATGATCTCTGAGAAAGTGAAATCTGATATCAATATGCCCAAGAAAGAGAATTACCCAAGAGATGGTATGAACCAAATATATTTTTTTCTATCAATTATACATCCTCCAAAGTCAGCATCAGTAAAAGCTCTTAAACTAAGCATGGGAAAGCAAAAAGCCAAATGCCAAAATCTTGAGTACCATGGAGATACCTGAAAATTCGCTTGACCGCTTGTCGATGTGAAGCACGTGGAAAGCTTGAAAGCCAGCACACAAGCACACAGCAAATTGTATATCCGGTCTTCCTCATTCTCACCATTATCATCATCGTCGTCCTCATGAACAAAGGTACTGTCGGGACCCGAATCTGCAAATTCGGACCCTCTGTGTATTCTGTACTAGTCCAGGATCGCGCTAGTACACACAGTCAAACAGGGTTAAATATCACATCCATACACAGCGGAAATATAAAGAAAGTACTTCAATTATTAAATAAACTGGTTACAAGACCTTAAGGTCACCTTACAAATAGTCTCACGCGCAGGCTTACAACAACAAAAGAGAATAAATAGCGGCGGAATGAAGAACACCGGTGAATCCCATCAATACGCCACAGGCAAGCGACAGGTTCGACTCCTAGATAATCGCCTTCTCACGGAACTTCTTCTTCTTCGATGTTGTAGACTTCGCTCACTTTGGTGATTTGTTTGTTGCAAGGTGAGTACATAAAGCACTCCGCAAGTCATGCACGTAATGCAAGTCTAATAACTATATGCATGGCTTATTCCAAAAGGCGGTGAATGGTTATTTTGCGTAAAAGCAACATTTTGTCTCTATCAAATAATCTTAATAGATTCAAAAGCGAGAAATACCATATTATATAATAAGTTATCAATCTCTTTTCAAACCATTTGGCACAAAGCCCTAAATCACTTTCGCAATTATCTTTGGCATACTGACCACCCATTCCCACATTTTGTTTTGGAAAATCTATCCTTGACTGTAATCTGAGCTTTGTCGATCACAGTGGACTCGGCTATTCGAATAGTTTTGACACACTCTGCAGAGGTTGTACACTTTTCCCACAAGATATAATCAACTCACCACGTCACCGTGAATCGCCATACAAGAGTATGCGAATGAGTGATCATAACAAAGCTTTTCGAAACCTCAATCTCCACCTATGACCCTCTCCGGTTGCCATACACTATCCCTTCTCTCACAGAGACAAAGTATAGGACCGACATACCGTTGGATAGGGTACCAAGCCGTAGCACGTACGCTCCCCACACGATTACCTCGACGTAATCACACCCCTGAGGTATCAAAGGTAAGATTTGAGAATCCTACTAAACTAGGACTGTCCCACTCCGGTCATGTGGTTGTACGTAAGGCCCAGTTCAAAGGCTTGCAAGGTGAAGTCCTTAATCGCCAGGGCAAGACATCCTTCTCACAAACCACGACCGAATCGTCTCACATCACTCATCCCATTGCCGCAAAGGCTGTTATCTCAAAATCTGTGCCATAAAGGCCCACCTGGCATAAAGCCTCATACCACTTGCCCCAGACTAAATATTTTCCCACCCCTGTTCCATTATTGTGCAACACATGCCAACAATAATATCAGTTACCATGTAGAACCACAAAGGTACCTACACTTCACATCATCACGTGACAAGATCACACATAACTTCCAAAATCATTCCACTTGTCATTAGTCAATATTATTTTGCTATTTGAAATATATGTCGCGCAAGCATAGCTAAGCAACTAGTCACGGTCTAGCCTCCCGTGTTGGCACAATCATATCATCCAACAGTTTAATCCCAACTTAAGGTGACAATGGAACATATGGCATACAAATAATATTAACAAGGATGGAACTAACAACTGGTTGATTAACTAATTAGCCCAAATTAAATTATTCATTTTAATCAACATAGCATGCATAATTTAAATCAAAATACATTTCAAAAACTAGGAGCAATATGGTCAAAGCACAACTTGCCTTCAAACAGCTGATGATCTTGATCTAGGGCTTGAGCTTGGTCTTCAATTCCCGCACTCTCGTACAGTTCAACGTCTACGCGTAACAGATAAAGAACCAGATAAACACGCAAAACAAGGTACAAACACACATTCGAAAACAATGCTACAAATGAAACTAGCTTATAATCACCATGCAAGTTTCTAAATAATTATTTTAGTATTTTCTAAGATTTATAAAATTTATTTTGGAATTTTTGGACGTATAGTTGAAGAGATACAAAATTCGTAAGTTTGGACTTTCCGTGAATAATTTAACAGTATAAATTTAATTATAAAATTTCATAAAAATTACTGTAGAAAGGTATTAATTTTTACTAATTAACAAAATTCGTGGCAATTGATTCGGACTTAGAACGAATTGGCAGCGAAAAAGACAAAATTCGCAATTTTTATTACAAAGTCGCATACAAAACGTTTGGCTGAACACCTGCATGATCCTGTTCACATAGTATATGCGTATTCTTCAGTTGTTAGTGCCTAGTAACAGAGGAGTAGAATCAAGATGCTACTATATAAATATACAATTGCCGACCACAGCACAAGTGTTCAAACATTTGACTTATCATGTATATACATGAATATATGTATATATGCTACGGCTAATTTAAACACATGCACCTAGTATACCTATACATACTAGCATATATATATATATATATATATATATATATATATATATATATATATATAAACACACACACAACCTAACATAAACTTACGTATATACATGCATAGAGATATAGATACTACTTACATATATACATGTATAGGGAGTGCATGTTGGCGAGATGGCCTAAAACGCTGGAATCTGCCCACTCGGTTGCACGTTCGAACCATACATCTTTTAACCTATATACATATACATGCATGCTTTCTAAGGTATACGTATACCCGCATAAGAGGGCAATGGAAACTAGTATGTATATAAACTTGTTCATCCTAAACTCAACCGAACAGCAAGCATAATACCCACGAGGAGACTGCCCGATCAGTAGAGATGAAGCGCGAACGAAGGAAAAAGAAGGAAACAGGAATACCGTTCAACGAAGGGGATGCAAGATCGAAGAGTGCGTCGACGGTGAGGTAACCGGCGGCGGCACCAACGGCGCGGCGACGGTGACGGTGGCGGCAATGCGGCGGCAGCGATGGCGACGACGACGGCGACGATAGCGGTCGGTCGGGCACTCACCGGAGCGCTCTTCGCCGGCGACGGAGGAATAGCAAACCAAAAAGGAATTTGAACTCACTAGATACTAGAAGTGGCTGGAGTAAATGGGCATGGAAAGATTTCACGTAGTGCTAGAAGTGAAAAGTTTGAAGTGTTCTGGCAAATGAGACTAGAAGTGAAAAGGAATGGTTTGGCGTTGGAGTGCTTCCTGTGGGATCGAATACCACTAGTGCATGCAAATGGGAAACGGCAGCACAACTCCTGAATGCCCACTCGCCTGGAATGAAAATCGGGCAATTTGGAATAATGCAGGCGTTCATGCATAGCAGAGAAAACGGCTAGAAGTGGAGACGTATGCATGTATATAATTCACATGTGCATGTGTGCATGCAAGGACGTTGGAAAATGAATGGCTAAAGGAGGAAAGCAATTACGTGAAAATGACAGGCAAGGATTTGTGCACCCAAAAAAAAAACGAAACGGTGAGGAGAGCATTCAGTGAAAACAGGAAACGGCTGGGCTATTATGTACCCACACGGCAAATGTACATGTACACACACCAACATAAATATATATATACTCACACACGCGTACACGCTCTCAAAATGAGGTTTAGGAAGAAAAAAAATAACAGGGAGGTTCTAAAAATCTGAAAAATTCCTCTAAAATACTAGGAACTGCTGGGAACCTAACAAAGTTGGTTTCGTGATTTTTCGACGTATAGATTTCTCGCTAAAAATCTTTTAGTGAATCAGACACCTGTTCAGACTTTTGAAAAATCAACGACTTACGTTATAAAGCATGTTTTTCAAAAAAATATTTGAAGCGAACACTCTCGTCTACCAATTGTCTTAATTATCAACAAAATTTTAGATTTTTTTCTTATTCGAAAATGCATGATCTTTATTTAATACGATTACTTCAATAAGGTTTGAATCTAAATTAACTCCAAAAATTCCAAATAATCCCAAAGACACATTAAATATATTAAAAGCAATTTTTGGGATGTTACAGGTACTCTCCCCCGGAACATATGCACCTGTACCTACATTATTTGGACTAGCGCCTTTTGCGAAACAGAAGTGGAAGAAGCATCTCCAACAGTAACACTTTCAGCACAAGATGCACGAGTGAAGGAGAACCAAATCTTATCACTGAACATGTGACGTGAGCATCCGAAATTCACTAGCCATATGATCTCCTTCCTCGCGTGAGAAGCCTACATAGAAGCATAAAATGTCAAGGTCTCGGTACTGGGGTTAGAAATAAGATGTTTAGGAATCCAGTACTGTAACACACGACGCACAACAGTAGGCACAACACAAGCATTCTTATGCACAAAATCAGATTTGCCCTTTCCCGTGTTTCTAGCAACAAAAAGTGTTTGCTTCACCCTTGGCACATAATGAGAAGCAGAGTGTGCCTTTCTGACATTAGACTTAGCATTGAACCTTTCTCTCCTTTGTTGTTTAGCTAGTCTAAAGCAGAACTGAACTAAATGGCCATCTTTGCCACATGTAGTGAGTGCAAGTGTATTTAACATGATGTTTAGCTTTAGAAGTAGAAAAAACATTTGCATTCATCATAGTAGAAGATAAAACTCCAGCAGACTTAAAAACAGTTTTCTTAGGCTCATTGACAATTTCAAATTTTCC
Organism: Rhipidocladum racemiflorum; assembly: GCA_036346355.1. Lineage (NCBI taxonomy): Eukaryota > Viridiplantae > Streptophyta > Magnoliopsida > Poales > Poaceae > Rhipidocladum > Rhipidocladum racemiflorum. The sequence continues at coordinate 71,626,986 of CM070577.1, forward strand.
ACTTTCAAGTGCTTTAACAACAGTGGGAGCATGTGATTTATGATGAGCGTAAGAATCAAAACTTAAACCTTTGTTATGAGTGCTGACTTTTGACTTATCCAAGATCATGTTTAGATTTTTCTTTCATTTAGTAAAACGCTCTAAAGACTTTTCCAAGTAATCAACTTTTCGAGAGAGCATTAAGCAATTATTACAGGAAACGTCCACTTTTCCTTTTTGCTTGTGAAAAGTTGAGCATGAAAGAACTTCATGTGTAAGAAAATCATTAAACAATTGAGAAATCTTAGCATCTGCATCATGCAACTTCAATTCTAGTGTGGAGCATTTAGAACAAGAAATTGAATCATGCAAAATATCAGTGGAACAGTTAGCATTTTTAACTTATTTCTCATTTTGATGCAACAGGGAAGCATGAACATTTCTTAAAGCAATAACTTCAGATTGTAGCACATCACAAGATTTGCAAGAATCATCATCAGGAATTAAAGATCTAAGCCTTTCAATTTCAAAATTGGAACTATCAATTTCTAAATCTTTTTCTTTAAGAGCCTTCTTAGACTTTTTAAGAGCCTAACCTGCCCGAGTACAACTCTTGCACGCGTATGGCAACCCTACCATACTCACGTGACTAACAACTCTGCACGCGTATGGCCCACCTGCCATACTCACGTGACTAACCATTCTTCATTTGCACCGTCCTCTAGCCCGAACGTCCCGCATGACATTCTTGACCACCAAGACCTCGATTCCTGTAGAACCTAGTCCCGAACCTCAGTTCCTCCATGAACCTAGTTTCAGTCCCGTCATTGACCACGTTCGCCCTCGAGCAACACCTGCACAAGAACAATCACAAACCATGTACGAGCACAAGTCCACGACTTGACTCAAGATCAGTCCATGCAACCACTCACACGAGTGCATTGCATCGAACAAAACAACTACCATGCTATCACATGCATATCACTTAATCACCTGAAACAACACATGCGCATGCACCACACATGCCATGAGCACAACCACTTTGCAATGCCAAATTCAACATTAAGCCAATTTTTCAGCACATGATTTCACAAATACAATTTGTACTAAAACACTTATCAAACCAACATACAGGCTGACACTGATTCACACTAGAGTAGAACTCTGGTACAATTACTTACATACAAAAACCCCACAACCTCCACACAAATCACATCACCGAAGATCATAAAATTAGACGATTATTTTCTTCCATGACTATTTCCGGGGCCATGATCTATTATATTATCATATATGGCACCCGGATCGCCTCAGTTATTTTCCTGGGCCTTCTTCAATTTTGCTACTAGAACCCACATGTTTGCAAGCTCGCCCTCCAGGAAGGCCTCCTTTTGCTTTAACAGCTCAATTTTCTTCTGGAGTTCCGCTTCTCTTTGGTCCTTCTCAATGAGCATGGCCTTCAAAGCTTGTTCACTCTCGTAGCTCACGTCATGTCTCTTCTGCTAGCTGGTTCATGCCTTTTAATGTGGCTATCCCTCCTACGACCCCTTGGATCATGGCTTACTCTTCGTTGAGTTGAGTTTCTTGTTGACGCCAACTCACTAGCAAGCTTCTCATTGTGCTTCATGAGTTTGGTGACTTTCTTCAGAGAGTGCTTTCGATTCAACAAGTGCAGATGAGGCAGTCCTTTGGCATATATACTTTCCTCTAGAAGCATCTGATTGCGGGCTTCTAGTTGAGATTTGGCTCCAATGAGTTCACACAATCTCTGGTTCAGTTCATTGACCTCTGATTGAAGAGTGAACATAAGTGTAAGAGCACCATTCTTTCGGTCACCCCAATAAAAGTAATAGAATGGGTGATGTAATTAATAAAAGTATTCATGTGGTGAATTAGATAAATGGAACAGAAAAATAATGATTTGGAAATTTGGTAATTGGCGATACTAGGAAATTGTGTTTGCAATTGCATCAAAGCTAAATAAAGGCTGCCAATTTCAACAAAGCTCATTTGGCAGGCACCTGGCCACAAGCTTTAGTTAACAGGATGTGATAATTGGACTTGCATTGGAATGAAAGGATGCTGGATGAGAGTGCAGAGAAAAGGCAAAACTGTATTGTTCTTTCCAACAGTTCATCAGATTCAGCACCCCCAAAGCACTAACCGAGAGCCAGCAACACTCGCAAACACCTTGGGACATAGCAACCCTAGAAAAATCGAACAAGCCATCTACACACGGAGGAGAAGGAGGCGCCGGTCGTATATCTGTGCGGACCCGCGTCTTGAGCACTTGGCAATTGAGGAGCCTCTTGCGGTAGTCGGTGACCGCGGTGCGGCGGCGGCAGCATCCTCCCCATCGGCCATCTCCTCTCTGGCGATCTCCTCCTGCTCCGGCTACGCGGCTCGGCTGCGGTTTGCTTCCTTCACAAGAAGAGTGGAAGCGGAGGGAACAGTCAGGACTCGACGAGCGGGAGCGTGAGGTCACATCTTGCCGAGAGAAGACGAGCGAGAGCGTGAGGTCACGAGAGCAAGAGGCCGCGCGAGTGGGAACGAAGCGTCGTGTACCGATCGGTTCGGACGATTTCATCGTATCAGATGATACAATATATTTAGAGAATATTTCTAGAATCTGTACAATCTTGATCTGTATGGAACGATTCAGTTCACCCTAATACATAGCCAAACGCAGTTTTTGAAAATGGTTTTGTTCTGTATGGAAGATGATACAATATATAAAATGGTTTTGTTTAGCCAACCAAACGTAGGACAACATCATTCTCGTATGGAACGATTCAGTTCACCCTAATACATAGCCAAACGCACCCTAACTAGTTACTAGTCAGTAATACATTTTTTACTTTTGAGGTACAAAAATATGTACTAGTTTCAGAGATATCTAAATCTGCCAACCATATGACATGAGTATTAAAAATGAGATTTGAAGGTAGCACTAACAAAAATTTTCGTATTTGATACAAGATTTGACCTGTATTCACAAAACAATACCCGGAATTTGACCCGTATTCAGAAAATGATACCAGAATTTTCGCGTATTTACAAAAAAACCCACTCATACCCGGAATTTGAAATTCCAGGTATGGCGTATTCGGTTTCCCAAACCTCGGGTATTGAATATTTGTCTCGTACCCGGTTTTTGAAAAACCAGGTATGGATTTTTTTTGTTATTCAAAACCGTGCAAATAAGCAAAAAAGAAAAAGAAAAAGAAAAATCCATACCCAGTTTTTCAAAAACCAAGTATGGGTTTTTTTTTTGTTATTCAAAACCGTGCAAATAAGCAAAAAAAAAAAAAAAAAAAACCATACCCGGTTTTTGAAAAACCGGGTGTGGGGTTTGTTTGTTATTCAAAACCATGCAAATAAGAAAGGAAAAAAAAAACCATACCCGGTTTTTGAAAAACGGGGTACGGGGTTTGTTGTTTTTTGTTATTCAAAATCGTACAAATAAGCTAAAGAAAAACCCATACCTGATTTTTCAAATTCCGGGTATGGGACAAATACGCAATACCCGGGAGCTGGAAAACCGAATACACCATACCCGGAATTTGAAATTCCGGGTATGCATAACCGGAATTTCAAATTCGGGGTATGAGTGGGTATTTTGTAAATACGCGAAAGTGTTGTATCATTTTGTGGATACGGATCAAATCTTATAACAAATACGAAAATTTCCCAGCACTAGCCCGGGGTTTCTATTATATATTTATATATTCTCAATTTGCAAGATTAATTGCCAAAGTTAGGTATTGCTAAGTACACCTGATCACTAGTAACAACGCAGTTTACCAGCTAGATGCTTACTTTCCTGATCCAATGTTGATCTTAGGCTCTCGTACGTTCACCAAATTAATTTGCTCGAATTAGAAACAGATTGAGCAGCTAGCGTCTCGATCATGTTGGTCGTTAGCAGCTGCAGGACCCCAAAGTTTTTGAACAAATTAAAACTAGCTAGCAGTACTACTATAATATTAGTGCCACGTCTAATCAGCGGTTAAGAAGCTAGTAAGACACAGGAAATCTTAGAGAATCCCAAAGTTTAAAAGTACGATGCACAACTAACCCATGTCAGATTAATTAAGAAGACTCGAAAGTACAAGTACTTAATATTATCACCTAGCAATGGAAGAGCCTGGAAGATGAGTCATGAGATTTCAAAGGTTCTGATGATAGCGCAGTAAAAGAAATGACGCGCACTTATGGATTCTAATCCGGTGAGTTTTAGATTTCAGGCCCTTTAAGATCTTAAATTTCGGTTGGGTAAAAAAATTTAAAATACTACAGTATTCTTTCAAATCTCAGTGAGATCTCACTGATTTCAATCGAAATTTCGATGTTTTTTTACTGGATTTTTATATATTTTTTTTGCCAGATTTGATTGTATTTAGGGTCAACATCACCTGCAAAAAAAGTTAACGTGTTTTTGACCTTTTTCAGTCAAAACAATTTGACAAAAATCTCACATATTTCGATCAAAATCTCGGTGATTTTAGTCGAAATATCGGATTTCTCATTGAAAAAAACTGGATTTAAAATTTGGTTTTTGGATTTCATCCGAATTTTGTTTGAAATACTTAGATCTCGTCAAGATTTCGGATTTCGGTCACCTGCGAGATTTCTACCAAAACAAAATTTTGAACCTTGCGAAAGGACGACGTGTGCCCGAATTTTTGGAAAACATATGTTTTTTTAATTTGTAACTCACATGCTCACGTACCTCACACACACACCACTCATATATATATATATATATATATATATATATATATATATATATGCATGTCTTTTACACACACTAAAAATTTAATTAGGGCTCTAAGAGCCTCGAAGCGTGAGAACGTATTGCCTTACTAAACGCGCATTTATGTATACCCATATTTTAATTTTCTATCCGAGACTTAGACCCTGTTTGGCAGAGCTTTAGATCTTAGCTCCATCTCAGATATAAAATTTGTAGGTTAAAATAAAGTGAATTAAGTTTATATTTTTATTCTAAAATGTAAATAAGATAACATATCTAAACACTCTTAATATACCCACAATTTTAGTTCCATAGATTTGGTGGAATTAGAAATATCCAATTTCATCAGATTCACGAATCTAATGGATGTGAAGCTCTACCAAACACACCATTAGTCCAAACGAAAAGGCTTGATAGTATAGTTATGGTACCTAGAGTAGCGTTTTTTTTTCAGATAGCGACTAGTACAGTAGTACTCGGACCCCTCGCAAACCCTTAGATCATTGTAATACAAGTTAATGTGGTACACTGTCCCTGGAGCATCCTTCAGCTTACCACCTCGATTTTCATCTTCAATGGTTCATCTAGGGTGTGTTTGATTATCTGTATCAAATGGTATATATATGAGATGGTTTAAAAAAAATTACACATGTGTTTGGTTGATTGAATGGAACCATCATATACTAGACTAAGTGATACAAATTTGACGAATATTCCCTCTAGATGTTGAACCATTCCATTTATCTAAAATAATGGAATCAAATGGTACAGGACCATTCCATCCCATTCAACCTCATCCCATCAACCAAACACACCCTTAGATCCCAAAAAATAATATAAAGACGACGCTCATCATACAACTTTTATATGCTTAAAGACTACCAAAAATTCCAAAATCAAAATATATTTGTTCAAAAATGACGATACAACACCATAGCATCTTAAACTTTTAGATATAATAAATTGAAAACACATTTGCAACAAAACTGAAAAGAAATACATCAATTTCTTTGCCGTAACAATTCAACATCTCTAATGCAACAAAAACTAAACTTTGATGCAACAAATGTGTCTTGCGCAAAATTTGTGGAGAGATGTTGTAACAAAATCAAACACTTCATGCAACAAATATGAAAAGGTGTTCCAATAATTTAGAGAAACATCTACAAAAATATGAACCCAAGGAGAGCGTGCGTGTGGCTACAACGGCAGCTGACCTGGTGCCTCGTCTCCGTGCTCCACCTCATACTACCGCTTCATCATCAGCTCTCGAGTCGGCCTCGTCCTCGCTAGATATGAGGAGCTCCAATTGAAACATGGGGCATTTGGCAAGAATCATGTGGAAATTATATTTATCCGTGCGAAATACATACTTTCTTTAATCACAAATAGTTGTTATTTTAGATATAGATGGAATCAAACTTTTTGAAACTTTGACTGTTAATCTTTTAAATATTTAAATTGGATACATAAAAAATATATGTGTAGATTTGTCCTGAAAAGTCCTTTGATAATATTGTAATTTTATTGGGTTTATAAATATATCATAATAAAAATTAGTGATTAAAGCTACATTTTAGAGATCATATTGATATCAAAAACGAGAGAATTTGTGACCGGAGGAGTACTACCTTTGTATGTCCAACGGGCCAAAACTTGGCGGCTAACAGGATAACGCATTGGTAGAATGGTGATTCAATTCCAGTGTCACACACATACCCAGCATGACAGAGAGTAATAACTCGAGTCATTTTAGGCGGTGCAAATTGCGATTTTCTCACCTTTCTCGTAACGACATGCCTTCCCTTGTGTGCATCCCATCCCTTGTGTGCATCCCAACTCAATTCTATGTGTCTCCTTTTGAAATTTGAAGGCTGCAGCTAGCAAACTAATGCATCTGTAGACTGTAGTAGTGTAGTGGTCATATCAGGGTTAATAATATCCTACCGAAAAAACCGCTTAAAAATTAAAATTTGAAAATAGGAAATATGGAGTCAAAAATTGCCGAAAAATCGTCAGAAATCGAAGAGTTAAGAATTCAAAATTTTTGAAAAAATTTGCAAAAAAAAAAAATAAATAAAAAATTGATCGGTTTAAGCCGAAAATCGACTAGTCAATTGGTGAGTGTTGACCCCTACAGCCTTGCCACACGATTTTAACAAAAAACCGATCTATTTTAATCGAAAACTGATCGATCTTTATCTCGTAAATTTTTTAACTTTATTTTTAAAATTTAACTAATTTATTGATCGATTTTAGCTGTCAAACCGACTTGATACAGTCAACAAAAAAAACCGCGAGAGTGTGTGTGTGATAAGGTGCATATACTGAGCATCACAATCGGTTGGTTGGGACGAGACTTGATAGATGAGACCAAGAATTCAAATTTTGGATCGAAATCCGAGATTTCGGATTTCGGACCCCTCCGAGATTCAAAATTCCGGCCAAGTAAAAAATCCAAAAAAAAATTTAAATTTCGGATTTCTCGGCGATTTCGACCGAAATGATTTCGTTCGAAATTTGGTATTTTTTTTTACCAGATTGTAATTTTTGTGCATTGGATTTAGGGTCAAGATTATCCACAAAAAATTTAAAAAAAAATTAACATGTTTTTGACCATTTTTTTGTCGGTTCAATTTGTTGGTTAGGACTGTCCGAATTTTTTAAAATTTCTCAAGATTAATCATCATCTAAAAATTTTATGGGAATATTATGGATGTGTTAGGACCATTCACAAAAATTTTCAAAATTTTCTAAAGTAGATTGAAATATTTTTTATTCAGGTAAAATTTATCGGTCCGTCTTTAGTAGCACTATTTGAATTTTTGAACATTCCTAAAGATTGATCCACTGTCTGCCATTCGACATAAATAACCAATCCACCTTCAATTTCAACACCAAAGTTAGAAAATACATGCAAAACTTCAACTATACACTGTAAACTTTCTGAATACGTAGCATCAGTTCCTTTGCTGGAATAACAAGAACACTGTAAACTTTCTAAATATAACTCGATAAATCTCAAAATTAGGATCAGTCTACTCCACCTCAGAACAACAGGTTTAATAGAATATGTACTAGTTGTCCACAGAGACCCCGAGTATCAAGACTTTTACAATTCAACATGTCCTAATGAGGTATTATCTATATAATGTATAGTAATATATAGAAAACTTTCCAAAAACTTGAAATTACCAATATTAGATTTCCAAAAACTTCATTTGTTACATTTGAAAAATCAAAAACAAACTTTACATAAGACTTTTATCACGACTTGATCACTGTTAGATTTTTTTAAAATTTCTCATGCATGATCATCATCTGAAATTTTTATGGAGATAGTGATATGTCAGGACCATAAAAAAAAATTCAAAATTTTTTGACGTGTTTTGGACCATTTTTCGGTCGGTTCAATGTGGACCGAGATCTCAATGATTTCGACTGAAAACTCAGATTTCCCGGTTGAAAAAAACTGGATTTAAAATTTGGTTTTTGTATTTTATCCGGATTTTATCCGAAATTTTCGAATTTCGCCGAGATTTCGAAATTCGGCCACCTCCGAGGTTTAATCTAAAACGAGATTTGAAATCTTGGATGAGACTGCAGGACAGACACAGACAGGGCAATGGATAATGTTCTTCACCTCTGTATGTCTTTCTCCGGAGAAATCGATGGCGTACGGCCCACGAGATTCACCCATCCATCTCCATTGCCGTGATTGTCGTCAGTTTTGTCGGGAATTCATGGTTGTTTGCGCTTGTTCTTATCTTAACGATGCTGGTACAAGATTGACAAACGTATTATCGCACATTTTGGCCCAAATACAAGAAGGCAGGGAAGAGACGGAGGAGGAGGTGTACGTGCGGATCGGAGAGGCGAGAAGTAGGCACGTCCATTAATTAGTTCAGGGGCAATCTGTCATTTGCCCCGAAATAACTTGGTATGTTTACAATATACTACTGATATCTTATCGATTTATAAATTCAATCTCATATTGAGTGTTATATCGTAGCTTATGTAGTTGTCTGGTGGTATATTGTATATATTCTCTTGGTTCAAACCGCAGGAGGCTGATGGTCCGGTCCGGTCGTGCTTTGAGTTGGGCAAAACTTGCTCTTTCTTGGCCCGGCTTCCCATGCATATATATATTTTGTAATGTGTAGTAAGATTATGTATACTTAAATGGTAGGAGTATGCTCATCGCATGCATGCGAGTATGCGAATCTACTTTGCCCGCCTCGGTTGAACGGCGGTCAGGTCGTAGCTGTGCTCGAGACCAGAGCCATACCACCCCGCCCGGCCGGACGGTCAAACCTTTCCTCCATAGTCCATGCTACTGCAGCCTAGTTAGGATCGAAGTATCAAGCAATGGAAATTTGTACTGTACCCGACATAATTATTTTTGTAAAAATAGTTCCAATAATAATGAAATTGTAAAAGTTGCCCATGCACACCGCTGCAGCGCCTCGAAACCGTGCCACACCAAAGCAGCACCTCCAGAGCGCTGCACTAGCCGAAGCAGCCCCTTAGGGGCACTGCACTTAGTACTTGAGCATTTTTTTTGTCAAGCGATTAGTTCTAAGAATATATTATAATTTTATTAGGTTTTATAAATATATTATAATAGAAAAAATTGCACAGCGGCCAGTTCTGAAAAAATTAATTTTTTGGAACTGTAACAGTGAATGTTATAACCTACATAGAAATGCATGAAATTATCTCGTAAAATATAAATCAGAAAATAGCTTCGACCATTAATTTCTATTATAATGTATTTATAAAATCTAATAAAAATGTAATATTGTGAAAGTACTTTTTAAGACAGCTATATATATATATATATATATATATATATATATATATATATATATATATATAGGAAAAATACTTACTCAGGGAGTAATTACTCCCATCTCTGAAATACCACCCAAACGTACTTGAAATACTCCTTTATCAGTTTGGATACACTCATATACTAATTATAAGATATTCCAATGAGATCCACATGAAAAAATTGCAAGGGAGTACATAGTTTTTAGCATATTTTGCAAATACCTTCATATACGCATATAAAAAGAAGTATGTCTAAAAAGTGTACATACCACCTCTGAAAAAAAATGTAAATACCACCTAGATGGTCTTATATACTTATATACTACACGTACATACTCTCCGTTGCGCGAAATACTCCCTACGTTGTGAGATACGGCATATGAAATTTGAGTTGAGCATGAGCATAGCTCCATGATCCTTCTAAGATAAGTTGGGAGCACATTTACTCAAATTCTTTGTCCTCAAATCAACCTAAGTTCTTGGCAAGCCTTTCAAATTTTCAAGTCTTCTCTGATTGAAAGTGCTTTGTGGGGCTAGTGTTCTTTTATTGAAATTGATTGTGTCCTAGCCGCAATTTGCTTCCTCTCTCTTCTCTTTGAAGTTTATCTCTTAGAGAGTGGAACCTTTTCCTGTAAGTTCAAGAGTGAGCTCGTTTATGGTTTATTCATTACCTCTGTTTGAACTTCAAGAATTGAATCTGCGTTTCAAATCCTTCTTTGTGCATTGAATTCAATCAGTATTTTAGCATGCATTGGAGTAGTAGTATCATGTCAACCTTTTACCTCATGCATATTACACTTAGACCTTGTGAGACTGACTTGGGTCAAGTTGAAATATACTTGTTCTGGAAATCGTGTGCTTATCTGTTGGTGTTCAAGGTTTCAAAAAGTGAGTCAACCGACGGTGAGATGAAGGAAAGGAGTGTAGCTCCAGAGTCCGAGGGATCCGATGCCGTGGCGACTTGACCATGACCGATTCGAACATACAAATGCATAAGAACCGGCGGAAGGGACGTATTTCTTCTCGACCATATTTAATAAGGTCTTTGTACACCATTAAGCTAATTGCCTTAAACCTTAAATGGTGTAATGATTATCATGATAAGTATTCCAATTGGTATCAATTCTTTCAATCTTTATGTATTTCAATTGGTAATTAGATTGCTCGACATCGTGTTTCAAGTGCTTGTTAATTGGTATCGCTTTCTAATTGATGCTATATTTATCAATTGGTATCCTCTCATTGATAATTGCATTTTCTCTCTACGTAAGTGTCATCTAACATTTTACGATATAAGGTTGATTGATATGGATGACACCATGCTAAAGGAGGAGGAAATGTAAGTTGAAGATCACATTAGTAAGAGGTATACATTGCTCTTTAAATTGATCATAAGCATGTAATTCAATTCCATACAAAGTGGCTATATGATATTAATTATTATGCTCTGTTACACATATTTGCTATATGATCTTTGTCATGATTTAAGCATTTCTTACATTCTTGTGAATCATGACTTCATTTAAATTGGTATCATTGAGTTCATTTATTGCTTATCCGAATTACTCAATCGGTACCATGTTGCTTAGTTTTAGGGGGAGCTTTTGTGTATTAGAATATTCTTTTAGCTCTTCCTCATTCATTTGGTATTCATTTTTGCTCTTAATGGATATTTGTTCTTAATTGTCTACAAGTGGTATTCCTTAAATGTGTTTATTGCTTATGTGCATCCAAATGTCATCTAACATGCATTTGTGAGCTACTTTTAGTTCCTTGCATATGACAATCACGTCTTTTGGATGATACTTCATTAAGGTATGCCCTTGTACATTATCTACTTCTCTCGGTTGATACTTTATTCAATCATGAGTATGTACCTCCTTTATATCTTTTGACTCATGATCATTATCTTTGTGATGCCTTGTCGTGCTTGTCATTTACATATGTTTTAAGGCATCATAGTCATTTAGTATCAATTTATGATGTTAGCTTATCCATAAACCTAAATCTAGGATATTATAGCTTTCATATCTTGCCTAGATTTTGGGGAGCTTAATATTATTGTCTTATTACTAGCTCCTTTGTTTTATTTTGTTCTTCCTAATATTTTTATTGAGTATTCAATCTAGAGGAGAAAAAGTTATTCTTTTGGGATTAATGACAAAGGGGAGAATTTATGGATTTATCAATTGCCCCTAATCGATTGACAAAAGAGGGAGAATATTTGGGGAGAATTTATGGACTTATCAAATGCCCCTAATCGATTGACAAAAAGGGACAATGAAAAAGAGGAGAATATTTGTAAGTATGATCTCTTACTCATTCTCCGTGTTCATTTCAAAGCTAAATATCTTTATATTGTCCTTTGGTGCATTTGTTAAATCGTTTGTCATAAATCACCAAAAGAGGGAGATTGAAAGTGCGTCTAGGCACTTATGTTGTTTTGGTGATTAATGACAAACGATTAATGACAAACGCATGTAATATCAATCAATGTAATTGTATAAATATTAACTTAGTGCTTAACAAATGACAAACCTCTAATATATTTATATTGTTATGAGACTAACATGTTTATTGCCTAGTTGAATATTAGTCTCATCTATTTTAGAGGAAAATCAATTGGGATGGTTAAGCAAAAATGAGGTATGCAATCTCGGTATTCATTCCATATTTGTCATTGCATTCCTCTTTAGCAAATGCATATTGAACTCTAAGTAACTTGTTGATTTCATATGTGCACATTGATTCATGTCATAATTGCTTGTGCATATATATATATATATATATATATATATATATATATATATATATATATATATTCATTTGAGTTCATTATGTGTTTTGTTTTTAATATGCTTGTGTTAACTAGAGTTAAACTTCATTGCTTCATATTGACTTGGTGCATACATGTCTTAGTTGTATATCTTCTAATGCACCTCTCCTAGTGAAGTTTAATCTAGAATTGGATCACATCATTTACTCTCATTCCAAATATTATTTGCACATGTACAATTCATGTATATTCTATCATGTGTTTCATTTAAGCAAAGTATGTGATCCTTGCCTTGATTTAAATGATTCATCTTATTGGCAATTATCTCTCTAAGTGCATACAGATCAATCACATATTCATCATGCTGCACTTAGTAGAGAACAATTCTGAAACACCCCGGCATTTAATATGCCCGAATGCTACCAAACATAAGCTAAACAACATCTAAATACCACATTTAAACATAAATTCCAGCAAAGGTACATATGCTAAAAAACCGATATTTCGGCAGCATCTCCTTTGTTTTTCCATGAATTAACACAATATCAATATCATGGCAAGATATATCATAGCACACGACATCTAAAACAACAACATAAATGGATATATCATCAAATTATGCCAATAATACCACGCTCAACCACTTCATAAACTAAAACGAAGCAAATAAGGAATCACTAGGATGCTAAATTAAACCATACATTAAGTTTAAGGCACAACTCTTAATATCATGTCTCCAAGTGATTAATTATGGACTATGATGGTGGAGCTACGTGTAGAAGTGTAGCTAGACCCCTTTTTCCCGCATGCCGATCTCAAAGTACCTAAAAACAACATAAAACACAAGCGTGAGTTCGAAAACTCAGCAAGCATATTGTAATGGACAACAAGATCATTTACAAGACAATAATACCTTACATCACATATAACATCTCATACTTGAGCACATAACAACACCATCATCATTAAATATGTATTGCAATGCAATGCAATGCAATGTTATGCTCATATCTCCTTGGAAACTCATACCGGTATGGTTGAGTACACACCCGTCGGTGTGCACCCTTTTCCCCTTCCATCCCGAAGATGGAGGGTGCCTACTCCTCGCTTCCATTCACCACGTGGATGGAATCACGATGTAGGTCTTACTCAATGGCGTTCGGACTAGTCATAACTTTCTCACCGACCTTGCCGGACTAGTTATGACTTTCTCACCGCCTCGCCTCTATCTCATGACATGCATGCAACTATGCCAATTATCATATCTCATTTGTACATAAACATATGGCATCATGTCATAGTACACATAAACACATGGCATCGAATCATGATAAGTATAGACACATAGCATCATATCATGATAATCATACTCAATATATCATTGGAAAACAGCAAGCATGGCAAGTGATCATAGCAAGTATTCAATCTTTCATCTAATCTCCACAAGCAACCTACGATTCCGCTATACATTACAACACACTTGCCTCAACCGCGGGCGACGGATTGGCGGGAAGTAGAGGGCACTCCCGGTGTCACACCACCTGCACATAGGCATCACACACTCACAATCATGCCCACAAAACAGTACACAAACCCCCATCTAACCCGACATTGCCCACTACTCGCAAAACCAAAAAACAGAGGTTCTGTCCCGTCGGGACAGCAGCCTTGCAAAAGGCATAACTTGAGTTCTGGGACTCCGAATGAATTAAACGAGTACACCCTCGCGTAGCTTAGGAAATTTCCCAACTTTCTCTAGGTATATGGAAAGTCTGATTCGACCTCTAAAGTTGTTTAATCTACAGATTACCGAGATCTGTTCCAATCGCGTCACAGATTTTAACACGCTCGGTAAAACGGCCATAACTTTCCAACGGCTGATCGGATTTTAACGTGCTTTATGTCCACGGAAAGATAATTAAATTATCTACAACTTCTTTTAAGTCCGTACGGACAGATTCGGATTCTAAATCGACAAAAACTCGAACCCTAGCCCGACTGCTCAATCTGCCCGAAAACAGAAACGTGGCAACGTCTAGATCTAACCCAAAGAACTCCAACCCAGCACCACCAATTGATCTAAAAACATCATAAACACCCTAAGAACAGTACCTAGATCAAGCCCAAGGATCCCCATGATCATACCTTTGCCCAACGAACGAATCTCCAATAGATCTCCTCGCTCCTCGCTCCTCGCTCCTCGTTCTTCGCTCCTCGCTCCTCGGATGGATCCATGAGGATGCAGAGGTGGGGAGGCCACCCTAGGGCAGCAAGGGGGTGGAGGAGAGGTGGTGTGCAATGGGGAGCAATGGGGAGCAATGGGGAAGGTGGAGGCGCAAGGAAGGGAGAGGGGAAGGTGTGGCGGCTAGGGCACATGGGGAAGAGGTGGGGGCGCACCTAGGGCAGGGGTGAACGCCCAAGGGCTGGTGGGGAGCCCTTTTACCAGCCCCCACACCCAATCCTAGTCCGTTACGGAGACCTACTCCATCCCACCAAAGCCCACCAAGGCCCAAACTCCCCCGGGAAGGCCCAAAACCCCGGAAACGGCCCGGAAACGCCCCGGAAAAGCTATTAACCTCCATATCCTATAGTTTTAACCTTAATTCCACATCTCATAATGTTATTAACCTTATCATGCACGTTAAATAAGGTTACAACACTCCGTGGCGACATAACACTTCAACCGGCCCAAAAACGCGAGAAAACCCTAAGCCGAAAGGTTTTATTCTCTAGTTTCACCTTCTATAACGTCACACCAAACCATAGTGTCACATTCTTCCCCCCTTCAACAGGATTCGACCTCGAATCCGAAGGACGCCAAAAACAACAACAAAGTCCCCAAGGGACAAAAGACTCCTTACAACATAAAACATTCACACAAGGACTCAAACCGGAACAAACGACAAACGAGTTCTCAAAACCAACCCTTGGCGAGGAAATGTTGATTTAGCTCAACAAAGTGCAACCTCGCACGGTTCCTCCTTCACCCCAATTGCCAAAAAGACCACGAAAGAACACGGTCTCACACTCCTCATTCGATACATTCCTTGGCACTAAAGTGCCTGATCCCTTTAGCAATGCTACTTTCCAGAAGAACACAGCTTCAACCGCTAGAACCCTCTTCAGCTCCCACGCACAAAAGTGTTTTTCACACATCAACCTCTCTACTATGGTTCGCCGTAATCAAGACGACGCAAGCCAAGAGAGACACTACACTCCAAGACAACCTTTGCTTGAACAACGGGGTTTAAAACCATGCAAAAGATTCGTCTTTTACAAAAGACCAATACCCACCGCTAACATCAAAAGGGAAAGCTTTCTTTAAAACCAAAGTTCTTAAAACTCATAAGAACAGTAATAACCGAACAAAATGCTACGGTTGACACCACTCGCTCATAGATCAGCGACAAAAGATCCAATACACTTGAAAAGGAAAAGCAATTACTAGCAACCACCAAGTGGTCCACTAGTACTTAATCAACCCTATCGAGGAACACATCAACAAAGACAATTCTCCAAGAAGGTTTGAATTGAGTCAAACTCAACCTTCCTTTACTCCTCACCTTTAAACCATTTACGATCCACTACTAACAACACCTAATGCTTAGGTCGATAACAACCCATACTGGATTTCTCATCCAAGCGGGTCTCGCCCTCAAGCTTTCCACCCAAGGACTGAAACAAGGACACAACGATTGGATAAACTCAACCACAAACCATGAACCCAATTGGTCCCCATGCTTAACCTTGAATCCAATGCACTACAATCACTTTGGAAAAGATTCAACAACAACCAAAGAGCATTCAGTTTAACTTTCTAAACCAAGATGCAAAGGAAACACAAATCCCCTTCATCACAACCAACATACCAGAAATTCCTTATTCTTTCTTTTCATACTAGAAAGAAATGGACATCTCGATTCATAACATGAATGCAAACTTTTCAAGAGCACTCCGGATTAGTCATGTATCCATATATGACTTTCTCACCGACCTGGTTCAACGACTCCTTCATCATTAAACATCGATAAACGTTGACATGTTTTCCTTTCCACCATTCATTCATCATGGAACAGCCAGTACCGATTAGTCATTCACCAAACGACTTATTAGGTATCAAAGAATTGAAACACCATTAACATCGAAGGTTGCAGAAGTTCATATAGACCATGACTGCAAACCGTTAGCAGGAAAAGACCACGTCATAACAGAACCCTCCATTACTTGAAAGCTAAACTTGCAAAACCTCGCATTTTAACCAAAATCAGCATTTTGGAAAAGAATATCGACTCCAAAGTCAAGCATCTGCACACACAACCGCCACAAACTTTCTCAAAGAGAAAGGGAAACTCATAGCACAAACTAAACAAGTTAGCCAAAACCAAATATTTGCACCAATTTCTACGATTTTTAGGGAAACTCTGAAACACAGCATAAGGAACACCTTGACCGAAAACCCTTCAACCAAAATGGCAAGCAACCAAACCAGTCCAAAAGCTTTTAAACACAAGCTCAGCATAAACCATCTCTAGTACTCCACTACGCTTTCCATTAAAAGACTTCAATAATTACTATCTACTTCCTGAGAAGCCCCAACACAAATAAATCAGAAACTTCACAACAAATTCTTCCTCTAGTTACCAATCCCAACACTTTTAATTAGGGTTTAAGGAGCTTATCGAAAAAAGGCACCCAACCAAAACTATATTGACATGACCCTCACGGGTCACCGAATCATAATACATCTTATTCCAAGTTGGAAACATAGTATTTCAATAAATCTTTCAGCAAGATCAGCATATAAATTTCATGCCACCTATATATTCACGTCTCGACAACCGAACCTTATTCAGTTAAACAACGAATTCAACATGTAAATATTATCTCTACAAGACAAAGTTCATAACTAGGATTCCAAGGCATACATTCATTAAGGATGAAATTGTACATCATGTTAATTATCCAAAGCTCACTCCATCGCAACATGTTAAAATTTTCCTCTATTTTAACCATGGTTTTCCAACGAATAATCTAAACAGTTACACAACTACTTAGTCATCAATAACAACAAATGGGCATAATCATCAACCAACAACATTACTTTTAGCTACCCTATACATAGGTGATAACAAAATTACCACCACACAACATACTCCCACTATTTAAAATAGACTGAATACTAGCATTAACACTACCATTAACAACATCATTAACAATAAGTCTTATGTCTTCTCCTATTGATATCAATACTAGCATTGTAGCGACACAACTGCATACTTCCAAAGATACTAGTAGTTTGCAACAACATAAATAGCAACTCTAATCAACATCCAAATTAAAGTCACTAGTCAACACGATTAAATTTCTCTATTAATCCATTAGATTAGAACATGTTTAACAACCAAAGAAAGTTTCTTTCACAATAACAAAGATCTACATCATCTTAATGTTTTAACTATGCATCAAAGTTTAAACTTTTAACATTAACAAGGATCATAAGCACTTTTAAAGCAAGGCAACAGATTCTAAGCATGTACTTTAGCACATTCAATCACTCTCGCTAAGAGTAAACTACAACACTAGTAGTCTATTTATTCTCAAACTTAGAGATTTTACTCACATTGAATTGATTCAACTCAAAATTTAACTTAGCAACACATCAATCCATAAACCACATTGTTACCTACTACATAACATGCTTAAACATCAATTCTTACTAGGGACAAACGATTTCAGTCAAAAGACTACTTACTTTGTTTGCAGCATTTAGTTTTAAAACTCATCCCAAATTCATAAGGAAACTTGACTCAAAATTGCAACGAGACAAACCCAAACTTGGTCATGCAAAGGAATTCTCCAAAACACTTTAAATCCCAAAGACTTCCATAGAGGAAACTGGTTGGAAGACAACTTTTCTCAAAAGGGAACCAAGTGCTCCATTAACCTTTTCAAATAAAACCTTAACACCAAACCCCTAACTTTCACGACTCAAGAGGGGCTTTCAAAGATGATTTCTCACACCAAGAAATGACGAAATCAAACACCACTTACTACTACGAAGCCATAGAACTTCAGCCCTGACAGCCAGGTCTGGCACAACTCCGAACAAAACTCCTCTTCTTCGTCTTCACCCAAGGAAGACAAAACCACACACCGCAAACGGAACGATCCGCGAAAACCCATCACTTTTCATTTGATTCAAATCAACTAAAGCTAAGAAAAGCAACAAACACCGACCGTCAGAACGGCAAGGAACATACGAAGGAAACCACCATCAACTCTTCCTTTTCGTCTCCAATCAACTACCCGATTTACGACAGGAAGGGTAAGCGCTTTTCTCCTACAGGGGTTAACAGTTTCTCGGGTGATGCGCTAACCGGCCACACCGTCAAACCTCACCCTAACTATAAACAACAAGAGGTGACCGAAACCCTTCGGTACCACAACCCCACTCTTATCACCACAACATATATCATTGACATAACAACATGCATTGTCAAAAGAAGCATTCAACATCAAAGCTTAAATACAACATTTAAGCGTAAAGAAACGATACCCATACCCTTTCCTACTGAGCATCCAGTGTGTGTCAAATTTTAGATTAGTTATACCATTTTTTTGCAAGTTTTAATGTTGCTATCCTATGACAAAGTTTTAGTTGAAACCTAAGCCATGTTTCTAAGTTATTCCACATCATATTTTAGTTGTACCCTATGGCATGACACTAAAATTCACATTCCAAGGACCTACAGCCCGCTCTGATACCAACTGTAACACCCCGGCATTTAATATGCCCGAATGCTACCAAACATAAGCTAAACAACATCTAAATACCACATTTAAACATAAATTCCAGCAAAGGTACATATGCTAAAAACCGATATTTCGCAGCATCTCCTTTGTTTTTCCATGAATTAACACAATATCAATATCATGGCAAGATATATCATAGCACACGACATCTAAAACAACAACATAAATGGATATATCATCAAATTATGCCAATAATACCACGCTCAACCACTTCATAAACTAAAACGAAGCTAAATAAGGAATCACTAGGATGCTAAATTAAACCATACATTAAGTTTAAGGCACAACTCTTAATATCATGTCTCCAAGTGATTAATTATGGACTATGATGGTGGAGCTACGTGTAGAAGTGTAGCTAGACCCCTTTTTCCCGCATGCCGATCTCAAAGTACCTAAAAACAACATAAAACACAAGCGTGAGTTCGAAAACTCAGCAAGCATATTGTAATGGACAACAAGATCATTTACAAGACAATAATACCTTACATCACATATAACATCTCATACTTGAGCACATAACAACACCATCATCATTAAATATGTATTGCAATGCAATGCAATGCAATGTTATGCTCATATCTCCTTGGAAACTCATACCGGTATGGTTGAGTACACACCCGTCGGTGTGCACCCTTTTCCCCATTCCATCCTGAAGATGGAGGGTGCCTACTCCTCGATTCCATTCACCACGTGGATGGAATCACGATGTAGGTCTTACTCAATGGCGTTCGGACTAGTCATAACTTTCTCACCGACCTTGCCGGACTAGTTATGACTTTCTCACCGCCTCGCCCTATCTCATGACATGCATGCAACTATGCCAATTATCATATCTCATTTGTACATAAACATATGGCATCATGTCATAGTACACATAAACACATGGCATCGAATCATGATAAGTATAGACACATAGCATCATATCATGATAATCATACTCAATATATCATTGGAAAACAGCAAGCATGGCAAGTGATCATAGCAAGTATTCAATCTTTCATCTAATCTCCACAAGCAACCTACGATTCCGCTATACATTACAACACACTTGCCTCAACCGCGGCGACGGATTGGCGGAAAGTAGAGGGCACTCCCGGTGTCACACCACCTGCACATAGGCATCACACACTCACAATCATGCCCACAAAACAGTACACAAACCCCCATCTAACCCGACATTGCCCACTACTCGCAAAACCAAAAAACAGAGGTTCTGTCCCGTCGGGACAGCAGCCTTGCAAAAGGCATAACTTGAGTTCTGGGACTCCGAATGAATTAAACGAGTACACCCTCGCGTAGCTTAGGAAATTTCCCAACTTTCTCTAGGTATATGGAAAGTCTGATTCGACTTCTAAAGTTGTTTAATCTACAGATTACCGAGATCTGTTCCAATCGCGTCACAGATTTTAACACGCTCGGTAAAACGGCCATAACTTTCAAACGGCTGATCGGATTTTAACGTTCTTTATGTCCACCGAAAGATAATTAAATTATATACAACTTCTTTTAAGTCCGTACGGACAGATTCGGATTATAAATTGACGAAAACTCGAACCCTAGCCCGACTGCTCAATCTGCCCGAAAACAGAAACGTGGCAACATCTAGATCTAACCCAAAGAACTCCAACCCAGCACCACCAATTGATCTAAAAACTTCATAAACACCCTAAGAACAGTACCTAGATCAAGCCCAAGGATCCCCATGATCATACCTTTGCCCAACGAACGAATCTCCAATAGATCTCCTCGCTCCTCGCTCCTCGTTCTTCGCTCCTCGCTCCTCGCTCCTCGGATGGATCCATGAGGATGCAGGGGTGGGGAGGCCACCCTAGGGCAGCAAGGGGGTGGAGGAGAGGTGGTGTGCAATGGGGAGCAATGGGGAGCAATGGGGAAGGTGGAGGCGCAAGGAAGGGAGAGGGGAAGGTGTGGCGGCTAGGGCACATGGGGAAGAGGTGGGGGCGCACCTAGGGCAGGGGTGAACGCCCAAGGGCTGGTGGGGAGCCCTTTTACCAGCCCCCACACCCAATCCTAGTCCGTTACGGAGACCTACTCCATCCCACCAAAGCCCACCAAGGCCCAAACTCCCCGGGAAGGCCCAAAACCCTGGAAACGCCCCGGAAAAGCTATTAACCTCCATATCCTATAGTTTTAACCTTAATTCCACATCTCATAATGTTATTAACCTTATCATGCACGTTAAATAAGGTTACGACACTCCGTGGCGACATAACACTTCAACCGGCCCAAAAACGCGAGAAAACCCTAAGCCGAAAGGTTTTATTCTCTAGTTTCACCTTCTATAACGTCACACCAAACCATAGTGTCACAAATTCTTATGTCAAGTGTTTTCGTTGATATCATGCCTATTTATATGAAACACTTGTTGTATTTCATCTCATTCATTTAATTCTAATTCATATCTTTTGAGCTTGTGGGACTAATGTGTTTGTTGAGTGCTTTGATAAGAATTAGGTCCCAAAGCTGTGTGTATGATGACCAAGTGGTTTGAAGGATGATAAGCGAGTCAAAGTCAACAAGACAATGTGTCACCAACACCGAGGACTAAGTCAGATTCGACTTGATGGAGGATCGTCTTGGTGATGATCGAGGTCAAGGTCGAGACGACGAGAGTCTCATGAGGTGAAGCGCGTTGAGGTTGACAAGACGAAGGGCATCATCAATCTTTGTGGAAGCGTCATCATGCACCGTGCATCCGGAAGAAGTCGGCATGTAAGCTTAGTGTAAGACTTAGATTTTGTGTGAAATTTGAGTCTAAGGATTGCCGTACTATTAAGAGGGATGCAATCATTGAAATCACTTAAACATGTCTCAAGTGCTCAAAGTGGTCTATCCTTGTCTAAGGTTAAGTAACCCAAGTCACACTTTGTTCACCTAAGTGTAGGTGGGTTGGTGTGAGGGTTAGAAGTGTTGGTGGTGCCGGAAAGTGAGAATTTGAGGTCTCCTTGTGGATTCTTTGTGCAACCTGTTTTTATCCTTTGGGATTTGGGTAGTGAGACCTTGTTAGTTGGATAGCCACCGTTCATAGCTTTCCGAAAAGTCCGAATTTGCCGAAATCGGAGTCCGGGATCAAAAGTTATGCCCGTTTTCGTCGGACTGCCGTGTGCTGCCTGGGAGATCCGGAGTATCCGGGTTGTAACCCGGAGTATCCGGATGATTCCGGAGTATCCGGATGATCCAGAGTCTCCGGGGGTTTTTCCGGAGTCTCCGGGTTGCCCAGTTCGGTCCCAAACGGCTAGTTTTTTGGGTTCCTCTATTTAAGGCCCATTTCTTGCCCACTTCAAAGGAGCCGTTGGGGGGATGTTTTTGCTGGGTTTAGAGGTGTTCTAAGTGAGTTCTTGAGCCCCCAATACTCCTCCCTACTCCTTAGATCTTAGTGATCCCCTTTTGTGAAGGGTTGGGTAGTGGAGAGAGGTGTTTGGATTGAGGATTGATTTGAGAAGTGGAGCTGGTTCCTTGGTGCTTTGAAGTGTTCTTCTTAGTGATCTTGAGCTCCCAAAAGCCCCTCTAACCCTATATCTTAGTGATCCCATTTGAGTGAAGGTTTGGGTGTGAGAGTGGGTAGTGATCGGATTGAGTTGATTAGTGTGTTGAGCACTTGAGGTGGACTCTAAGTGAGTTCTTCGGGAGCATTTGTTGCTCTTGGAGGTTGAGGTCTCCTAGACGGCTAGGAGTTGCCGGTGAGCTTCCAAGCGTTGTGTGGAAGGCCACCGAAAGTTTGTGAAGGTCCGATTCCGCCTCCGCAAGGAAAGGAATCAAAGAAGTGAAGACCGGCGAGTGCATTGTGCAACACCGGGAGGAAGAGGGTTGAAAGAGACCCCGGCTCAAGTGTGACCGAGCCGCCTCAACGGAGACGTAGGATCCCCTCAAGGATCCGAACTTCGGGATAAAATCTTCGTGTCTCCTTCCTTACTTCGGTTTACTCTTTTGCTCATCCGCTTAATTTGCTTTCGATTCTTGTG
Source organism: Rhipidocladum racemiflorum (assembly GCA_036346355.1). Classification (NCBI taxonomy): domain Eukaryota; kingdom Viridiplantae; phylum Streptophyta; class Magnoliopsida; order Poales; family Poaceae; genus Rhipidocladum; species Rhipidocladum racemiflorum. The sequence goes on from CM070577.1 coordinate 71,650,123, forward strand.
ATTAGATCAATTAGATTGTATCTACTGCATCTATTCTTGCTTATATACTTGATTCATTGCAGTAGAGTAATTTGTATCACTAGAATCAAAGAAGCGCTTAAATTTATTGCTCATACTGCTACGGCCGAACCAGTCAACCCGGAGTATCCGGTACATTGATCCGAAGTATCCGGATATACCGGAGTATCCGGATAATATATCCGGAGTCTCCGGGTTACCTGTCTCGGGCTGAATTGTTTAAGTTGCAAAACTTAATTATACCCTTTGCTTCCGCATTATCTCTGATAGTTTAATTTAAATTGGGTATAATTTTGTAATCGCCTATTCACCCCCCCCTCTAGGCCGACATCCTGGTCCTTTCAATTGGTATCAGAGCCAAGTCTCTGATATTTAAGCTTAACCGCTTTAAGAGTTTGGATGTCGCTAGACGGGATGGGTGAGCTTGGAGCTAGCATGTCTATTAATAATAATTTGAATGCTCCATCTTCATCCTCTTATGTGCATATTGCTTCCGGTTGGGCACCGTACTTTAATGGTTCTAATTATGGCCCATGGAAGCATAAGATGAAAATGTTTTTGAGATCTATTGATGCTTCCATTTGGAACATTGTAGATAAAGGCTATAGCACAATGGATGCTCAAAGTGAAGAAAAGAACGCTCAAGCTCTAGAGGCCATTCTTGGCGTATTGAGCGAAGACGAGCGGAAGAAGGTGTGCCACCTCAAGAAGGCTCATGACATGTGGACACTCATCCAAAAGAATCATGACAAGTCCAAGATTGATCAAAGTGATGATTTACAAATACGGACTTCAAATGATGATCGCTCCACATCAATCTCAAGTGATGATGAGTCCTCGTCACCCTCCTCCTCGCCACGTTGCCTCACGGCTCTAGGTAATGATGAGGTAAATGATGAACCTTCCAAAGCTAAATTGATCTCTGCAATTAAGGTTCTTCGTGATTGCCTTGAGAAGCAATTTAGAAAATCATATGATTTGATTGAAAAACTTGCTTTACTTCAAAAATCATATGATGCTCTAAAATTAGATCATGAAAATTTGCTTCTCAAAGACACCTCTAGTTGCAAGGTGGATGTTGGATTAACTTGCAATATTCTTGATGATGTGCCATGCTTAGAGTTAAATTCTTGCATGTCATCTAGAATTATAAATTCTTCTCCTTGCAATGAATTGCTTTATATACCTTGCAGCCCAAACGCTAGAGTAGATGTTGCTACTCAATGTAAGTTAGTAGATGAATTGACTTGCTCTATTTCAAATTCTAGAGATTCATCTAATAAATGTGCATCCACCTCTAGCGAGTTTTAAGCCTTGCAATGCTAATAAAATTGCTTCTAGTTCCTCTAGTGCTTGTTATACTAACAATCTTGTAGAGGAAAACAAAAGGCTCAAGGCGCAAGTCATTAGTCTAGAAAATGACTTGGAGAAGTGCTACAAGAGCAAAGCCATCTCGACAAGATCTTAGCGAGCCTCGGGCACCTCAAGATAGAAGAGGACTTGGCTACATCTCCAAGAGGGAGAAGAGCAAGAAGAAGCACAATGCAAGAATGAAGACGATTGTGTGCTTCGGATGCAACAAGAAGGGCCACTTTGCCTCCGTGTGCCCCAATAAAGTGGATAACAAGGCCACAACTCCAACTTTGAGGCAAGCCGACAAGAAGCAAAACAAGAGGAAGAGGCGTTCAAAGCCTACTTGCTTCAATTGTCGAGAAAAGGGACACATCGGTAAGGATTGTCCCAAAGGTATAATCCCTAAGCCTACTCATCACTCTAATAATCATTTGCTTAGAAAGGACAAGAATGGCAATGTAGTTGCCAAGCTTGTCAAGTCCCCTATGCCCGCTCAAAATGATAATGATCATTTGCATAGGAAGAGTAAATCTAGAAATGGATTTGCTAAAATTGTTATGACTCCTAAGCCCACTCAAAGCAATTCCAACAAATTGCTTAGGAGAAATAACAATAGCAAACAATTTGCTAGATTTGCTAGATCCACTAAGCAAATGCATAATTTCAATTATCATATGCTTAGAATGGATCAAACTAGAAATAGGTTTGCTAATTATGCTTGTCCTCCAAAGCCATCTCACTTTATTCCAAATATATTGCTTAGGAGGAACTATAAAAGCAAATCTATTCCTAGTAAAGTTAGTCATGTAAATAATGCTAATATTAGGACCATTTGGGTTCCTAAAACTATGGTGACTAATATTGTTGGACCCAACAAAGATTGGGTACCTAAAACCGCCTAAAAGAATTTAGGTGAAACGAGATGGATTGGACGCTTGATCTCCACAAGAAGAAAAAGGGTATCATCTCCAACAAGTGGTGTCAAGCATAAAGATAATCAAGTCAATCATGAGCCAATGCCATCTCGGTAACAAGTATTTAAATTGATTATATTATTGCTTCTAGCCTTGTGTAGATATAGATGCATTAGTATCATGAAAATCGATTTAATTGCTTGTTAGTAGTACTTGCTCTTGCTTTTAGTATTATTCCCTTATTGCAATCTTGAGCAAGTTTAAAACGGCACATTCAGAGTTAGTGCTATTTTATATATATATCACATTTCCTAAGTGTGCCAAAATAATTAAGTGCTAACGTAGCTCTTCTAGTTGATCCATTTTAGTCAATGTATGGATTTGAAGTGAAATACGTAATCTTGACTAAAAGGGTCCATTTCAAAGACTTAAGTGAGTTTTGCCAAATGAGTCAAGTTTCTTGTTAATATTTGACTCACAAGGGTTTGTGTAACTCATATAGACATTTGAATATTTTGTTTGCCCTTGTTGATCTCTTTTTTTTGGCAAAACTAGAAAATCTCGTGAAACCTAAAATCTTTATTGCCACATTCAATTCCTTGTGAATTCGAATGTCTTCTCTTTTGAAATTGCTCTAAATTTGTGGTTATTGTTTCTCTTGTTTATTTGGAGCATTTCTTAGTGGTTTCATGATTTCTCTCGAGTCTTATTGCTAAATGCCATTTGTGAGTTTTCTAGTTGAATTCTTCTCTATTGGCATTTCTTTTCGATTTGATTCATCTTAGTGAGCTTTTGGTGAAATGACTAATACTTCCTATGTTTCGTGTTTCAAAAGTGGAAATATGACGGGAAATTGCTTCTAAAAGCGTATTATGTTTACTGTTGAAAATTGCCTAGCAATTGACTTCAATCTCTTGCATTTCCCAGATTTCGCTTTGGTCGAGCGGTATAACCGGAGTATCCGGACATTTTGTCCGAGTATCCGAAAGTTATCCGGAGTATCCGGATCATACATCCGGACTATCCGAGTTAATCGTTCGGTTAGAAAACAGCTTTGTCTGCTTTGAAGCTCACCAAAATCTCTTTTTCAATCTGAATTGATATTCTATTGAATCAAGTTGATTTTTGCTGTTTGAATGGATAAGTTTGTGCCAATGGCTTTTAATCTTATCACAAATTCGTTTAAAGCCATATAAGTGCTCATTTCCATTCAAAGCTTATTTGTCCCTTGCATGTAGCTAACCTCTTGGCGTATGTTGCGAATGGGTGAAGCTCATGCTTTTGGCTTGCATGACTTTGACTTGCATTTGTTGCAAAGGTTGATTTCTTGCTTGCTTTTAATTCAACTCCTTATTTAAAATTTGTCTGGAGCTAGTTTTAGCATGAGTTGCCAAAACGAGGATGCTCAGGCAAATCGATTTGATTTATTGAAAATATTTGTTGAAAAATCTTCTCTTGCATATGGAGTTCTTATCCGAGAGTTCTCAAATTTATTCGAACTTATAAGCAAGATTGATAACGTGAATTTGACTTAGTGTCAAATCTAAACCTCCATTTGTTCTTATTGGAATATCTTTTGTATGGAGGACTTTATTTGAGAAATTCCTGTTGAAAAGGTCTCTTGATTGTCCATGGATCATCTCCACAAAATCCTATGGTCATTGGACTTCATTTGACCAAAATTTGCAAATTCTCAGTGTTTGGCCGAATAGGCCAACCCGGAGTCTCCGGACATTTGTTCCGGAGTATCCGAGTTATCCGGAGTATCCGGACTGTCCGGGTTGACCAGTTCAGCAAAGTTTGTACTGTTTGCCAATCCGGACTCTCTGGTTATTTTATCCGGAGTATCCGAACCTTGTTTGGTTGATTTGATTCTTTCCTTTTGATGAAATTTGAGTTGAGCATGAGCATAGCTCCATGATCCTTCTAAGATAAGTTGGGAGCACATTTACTCAAATTCTTTGTCCTCAAATCAACCTAAGTTCTTGGCAAGCCTTTCAAATTTTCAAGTCTTCTCTGATTGAAAATGCTTTGTGGGGCTAGTGTTCTTTTATTGAAATTGATTGTGTCCTAGCCGCAATTTGCTTCCTCTCTCTTCTCTTTGAAGTTTATCTCTTAGAGAGTGGAACCTTTTCCTGTAAGTTCAAGAGTGAGCTCGTTTATGGTTTATTCATTACCTCTGTTTGAACTTCAAGAATTGAATCTGCGTTTCAAATCCTTCTTTGTGCATTGAATTCAATCAGTATTTTAGCATGCATTGGAGTAGTAGTATCATGTCAACCTTTTGCCTCATGCATATTACACTTAGACCTTGTGAGACTGACTTGGGTCAAGTTGAAATATACTTGTTCCTGGAAATCGTGTGCTTATCTGTTGGTGTTCAAGGTTTCGAAAAAGTGAGTCAACTTCGACGGTGAGATGAAGGAAAGGAGTGTAGCTCCAGAGTCCGAGGGATCCGATGCCGTGCGACTTGACCATGACTGATTCGAACATACAAATGCATAAGAACCGATGAAGGGACGTATTTCTTTACGACCATATTTAATAAGGTCTTTGTACACCATTAAGCTAATTGCCTTAAACCTTAAATGGTGTAATGATTATCATGATAAGTATTCCAATTGGTATCAATTCTTTCAATCTTTATGTATTTCAATTGGTAATTAGATTGCTCGACGATCTTGTGTTTCAATTGCTTGTTAATTGGTATCGCTTTCTAATTGATGCTATATTTATCAATTGGTATCCTCTCATTGATAATTGCATTTTCTCTCTACGTAAGTGTCATCTAACATTTTACGATATAAGGTTGATTGATATGGATGACACCATGCTAAAGGAGGAGGAAATGTAAGTTGAAGATCACATTAGTAAGAGGTATACATTGCTCTTTAAATTGATCATAAGCATGTAATTCAATTCCATACCGTGGCTATATGATATTAATTATTATGCTCTGTTACACATATTTGCTATATGATCTTTGTCAGGATTTAAGCATTTCTTACATTCTTGTGAATCATGACTTCATTTAAATTGGTATCATTGAGTTCATTTATTGCTTATCCGTAATTACTCAATCGGTACCATGTTGCTTAGTTTTAGGGGGAGCTTTTGTGTATTAGAATATTCTTTTAGCTCTTCCTCATTCATTTGGTATTCATTTTTGCTCTTAATGGATATTTGTTCTTAATTGTCTACAAGTGGTATTCCTTAAATGTGTTTATTGCTTATGTGCATCCAAATGTCATCTAACATGCATTTGTGAGCTACTTTTAGTTCCTTGCATATGACAATCACGTCTTTTGGATGATACTTCATTAAGGTATGCCCTTGTACATTATCTACTTCTCTCAGTTGATACTTTATTCAATCATGAGTATGTACCTCCTTTATATCTTTTGACTCATGATCATTATCTTTGCGATGCCTTGTCGTGCTTGTCATTTACATATGTTTTAAGGCATCATAGTCATTTAGTATCAATTTATGACGTTAGCTTATCCATAAACCTAAATCTAGGATATTATAGCTTTCATATCTTGCCTAGATTTTGGGGAGCTTAATATTATTGTCTTATTACTAGCTCCTTTGTTTTATTTTGTTCTTCCTAATATTTTTATTGAGTATTCAATCTAGAGGAGAAAAAGTTATTCTTTTGGGATTAATGACAAAGGGGAGAATTTATGGATTTATCAATTGCCCCTAATCGATTGACAAAAGAGGGAGAATATTTGGGGAGAATTTATGGACTTATCAAATGCCCCTAATCGATTGACAAAAGGGACAATGAAAAAGAGGGAGAATATTTGTAAGTATGATCTCTTACTCATTCTCCGTGTTCATTTCAAAGCTAAATATCTTTATATTGTCATTTGGTGCATTTGTTAAATCGTTTGTCATAAATCACCAAAAGAGGGAGATTGAAAGTGCGTCTAGGCACTTATGTTGTTTTGGTGATTAATGACAAACGATTAATGACAAACGCATGTAATATCAATCAATGTAATTGTATAAATATTAACTTAGTGCTTAACAAATGACAAACCTCTAATATATTTATATTGTTATGAGACTAACATGTTTATTGCCTAGTTGAATATTAGTCTCATCTATTTTAGAGGAAAATCAATTGGGATGGTTAAGCAAAAATGAGGTATGCAATCTCGGTATTCATTCCATATTTGTCATTGCATTCCTCTTTAGCAAATGCATATTGAACTCTAAGTAACTTGTTGATTTCATATGTGCACATTGATTCATGTCATAATTGCTTGTGCATATATATATATATATATATATATATATATATATATATATATATATATATATATATATATTCATTTGAGTTCATTATGTGTTTTGTTTTTAATATGCTTGTGTTAACTAGAGTTAAACTTCATTGCTTCATATTGACTTGGTGCATACATGTCTTAGTTGTATATCTTCTAATGCACCTCTCCTAGTGAAGTTTAATCTAGAATTGGATCACATCATTTACTCTCATTCCAAATATTATTTGCACATGTACAATTCATGTATATTCTATCATGTGTTTCATTTAAGCAAAGTATGTGATCCTTGCCTTGATTTAAATGATTCATCTTATTGGCAATTATCTCTCTAAGTGCATACAGATCAATCACATATTCATCATGCTGCACTTAGTAGAGAACAATTCTTATGTCAAGTGTTTTCGTTGATATCATGCCTATTTATATGAAACACTTGTTGTATTTCATCTCATTCATTTAATTCTAATTCATATCTTTTGAGCTTGTGGGACTAATGTGTTTGCTGAGTGCTTTGATAAGAATTAGGTCCCAAAGCTGTGTGTATGATGACCAAGTGGTTTGAAGGATGATAAGCGAGTCAAAGTCAACAAGACAGCGGTGTCACCAACAGCTGAAGACTAAGTCAGATTCGACTTGATGGAGGATCGTCTTGGTGATGATCGAGGTCAAGGTCGAGACGACGAGAGTCTCATGAGGTGAAGCGCGTTGAGGTTGACAAGACGAAGGGCATCATCAATCTTTGTGGAAGTGTCATCATGCACCGTGCATCCGGAAGAAGTCGGCACGTAAGCTTAGTGTAAGACTTAGATTTTGTGTTAAATTTGAGTCTAAGGATTGCCGTACTATTAAGAGGGATGCAATCATTGAAATCACTTAAACATGTCTCAAGTGCTCAAAGTGGTCTATCCTTGTCTAAGGTTAAGTAACCCAAGTCACACTTTGTTCACCTAAGTGTAGGTGGGTTGGTGTGAGGGTTAGAAGTGTTGGTGGTGCCGGAAAGTGAGAATTTGAGGTCTCCTTGTGGATTCTTTGTGCAACCTGTTTTTATACTTTGGGATTTGGGTAGTGAGACCTTGTTAGTTGGATAGCCACCGTTCATAGCTTTCCGAAAAGTCCGAATTTGCCGAAATCGGAGTCCGGGATCAAAAGTTATGCCCGTTTTCGTCGGACTGCCGTGTGCTGCCTGGGAGATCCGGAGTATCCGGGTTGTAACCCGGAGTATCCGGATGATTCCGGAGTATCCGGATGATCCAGAGTCTCCGGGGGTTTTTCCGGAGTCTCCGGGTTGCTTGATTCGGTCCCAAGCGGCTAGTTTTTGGGTTCCTCTATTTAAGGCCCCTTTCTTGCCCACTTCAAAGGAGCCGTTGGGGGGATGTTTTTGCTGGGTTTAGAGGTGTTCTAAGTGAGTTCTTGAGCCCCCAATACTCCTCCCTACTCCTTAGATCTTAGTGATCCCCTTTTGTGAAGGGTTGGGTAGTGGAGAGAGGTGTTTGGATTGAGGATTAATTTGAGAAGTGGAGCTGGTTCCTTGGTGCTTTGAAGTGTTCTTCTTAGTGATCTTGAGCTCCCAAAAGCCCCTCTAACCCTAGATCTTAGTGATCCCTTTTGAGTGAAGGTTTGGGTGTGAGAGTGGGTAGTGATCGGATTGAGTTGATTAGTGTGTTGAGCACTTGAGGTGGACTCTAAGTGAGTTCTTCGGGAGCATTTGTTGCTCTTGGAGGTTGAGGTCTCCTAGACGGCTAGGAGTTGCCGGTGAGCTTCCAAGCGTTGTGTGGAAGGCCACCGAAAGTTTGTGAAGGTCCGATTCCGCCTCCGCAAGGAAAGGAATCAAAGAAGTGAAGACCGGCGAGTGCATTGTGCAACACCGGGAGGAAGAGGGTTGAAAGAGACCCCGGCTCAAGTGTGACCGAGCCGCCTCAACGGAGACGTAGGATCCCCTCAAGGATCCGAACTTCGGGATAAAATCTTCGTGTCTCCTTCCTTACTTCGGTTTACTCTTTTGCTCATCCGCTTAATTTGCTTTCGATTCTTGTGATTAGATCAATTAGATTGTATCTACTGCATCTATTCTTGCTTATATACTTGATTCATTGCAGTAAAGTAATTTGTATCACTAGAATCAAAGAAGCGCTTAAATTTATTGCTCATACTCTGTTCTGGCCGAACCAGTCAATGAATTTTAAAATATGAAACTTGATTGGAAAATTAGTTTTAGCAAAAGATTAAAAAATAAACCTCAAAGTTTCTGCGAGCCAATAAAATATCCAAGCAAATTTCACAAGTTATGAGGGTTTCATTGTGAAAATACAAGCTTAAAACTCTATAAGTTGGTGTTTCATACAAGATTCAAGGAAAGCTTCATGCAAAACTTAAACTCGTCGGCGGCGTCCGCCTCCCTCCTTGTCGGCATAAGCGAGAAAGAGCAGAGAGAAAGCGAGAGTTAAGTGAGAGAGATCGAGGAATGGTATAGTGTGTTTCATGAGAACTTTCATATAAGTTTCAAGGCATTTAATAAAAATTTCAAAAAATTTCAGAAAGGTTTCGTGGATTCAACAAAGTTTGGTCAAAATTTTTAACAAAGCAAACAAGTTTCAAACATGTTCACAAACATGCCTACCTCAGCTATCCGCACCGTCACCGCCGATCAGGAGCTGTCCATCTCTATCTGTGAGCCGTGTCTGCTCTTACCGCAACACAACCTCTGACTCCGATGATAGGCTGTGTCGTTGCCTCCTACTTTGGCTATGAGTCGTGGTTGCTTCTTTGGCCTCGCCGCATCTACCTCCATCAATGATGCACCTCGCCACAAAGCCACGTCACCTTCGACCACAACCACGCCACTGCGTCCCTCCTCGTTGACTTGCATGCTACGTTGGATCCGAGCGAGAGAAGGGAGAGAGAAGAAGCGATAAGGTGGAAGTATCTGCATCGAGTAGAGTTAGAGGAAAGAGAAACAAAGATATAAGGTGGAGCCATGTAGGCAGGGGCAGATCAGATGCATTAGAAGGTTTGGATCGGATGGGCATAAACTATACCATTGAATGGGTGAAAAACGCTATATCATTTTTCTAGTATTCACTTTCTAAAAAAATACCATAGTATATATTTAAAACTTTGAGGTGTTTTTTTAAATAACCTAGATTATGCAACAGCGTCCTTCGCGAATGCTTCTATGCATATACTCCCTCCAATCATAAATAGTTAACATTTTGGATATAGGTGCAATTAAACTTTTTAAATTTTGACAGTCAATATCTTTTTAAATATTTAAATTAGATATATAAAAATCATATGTGTATATTTATCTTGAAAAGTAATTTTATAATATTATAAATTTTATTGTTTTATAAATATATTATAATAGAAAATAGCTGTCAAATCTGTGTTTTAAAGACCATATCGATGTCTAAAACGATAACTATTTGTGACGAAAAGGAGTAGTCTCTTCTATGATATGTCTACAGCACGCCTCAAATAATAACTCTATTATATAGGGAAGTTTTTGGAGGCCAAGCAGGGCCTCCACGTCACCTCCCCGTCCCTCAACTTCCTCCAAATTACGGATAGGTCCCTGTAAAATTACAAAAAAGCTCTCAGCATTTTTTTTATATTTTTTATCCCAAACCTGTGAGGGTAAAAAACCATTTTTTTTCCAAATAGACCATGTGTTATTTCAAATAACGTTTAGGTCTCTCCTTCGTTATTTTACAAAAAAAAAATTCCTGTTAAATACAAATCTCGAATGAGCCATTTTCTAATTTTTTGGGGTAGCGCTTAGGTAAAAAAAAATTACGAACAGGCCCCCGTTCCTTGCGTCCAGGTCCTTTCTCTGTTTTTCAAAAAAAAAATTCGTCAAAAGAAATATGTATAGAACTCTATCTCTAGAGTTTTTTTTTTTTTTTTTTTTTTTTTTTTGAAACTCAATCTTTAATATTTTCCAAAACATGTATTATTACCTGGTGAACGCATAGGGTGTTAAACTCGGCAAAAGGGGGTTCTTTCTCCGTTTTTCCCGAGAAAAACAAATCCATCATGTATTATTCATTTTTTTTTGGCAAAAGGCCCATTGTTACGTAAATTCGTTGACGATTCTTACCTAGCGTGATTTGTTTTTAAAAAAAAACCTAAGAGAACAAAAAAAATGCTTAGATCCTCCTGCTTTTTTTCAGAAAAAAAAACTTGGATCAAATTTTGCACGGCATGGCAACACGCGCGACCCTGCCTAGTGTTCCATATGGTAGGTATTAATTCTCTCGTACTTATTTTAAAGTATGTTCTTATGAATTACTCCCTTCAGTTTGGTAATATATGTTGCTTTGGATATAGTGATGGTCAAACTTCCAAAACTTTGACTATCGATATATTTTTAAATATTTAAATTGGATACATGAAAATTATATGTGTAGACTTGTCTCGAGAAGTACTTTTATAATATTATAATTTTATTGGGTTTTATAAATATATTATAATAAAAATTAGCGATCAAAATTGTGTTTTGAAGACCATGTTAATGTCCAAAACAACAGACAATACCAAACTGGAAAAAGTAACGACATAGCATTGATGAAATATGCTCATCAATTTCCGCAATGGTTACAACCAGACCTTCCGAATACAGCAATAATCATCCTAGGTTTGAGGAGTGCCTCCGTTGCACGTGTAAAATTAGTTTAACTTCCGGTAAATAATGTCCAATACTCGTCTTCAAAAAGATTATATTTTGGATATAGATACGGTCTTCAAAATACAACTTTGATCACTAATTTTTTATTATAATATATTTTTAAAACTCAATAAAATTATAATGTTATGAAAGTACTTCTTGAGATAAGTCTACACATATAATTCTCATGTATATAATTTAAATATTTAAAAATATATCGATAGTCAAACTTTCAAAAATTTGACCATCACTATATCCAAAACGTCGGCTTTTTGAAGACCGAAGTGAGTACTATGGTTAGCCTAACATATGTTGTTAACCAAAATAATGTAATAAATACTATATTTACCAAACGCATCTTAGTTTTTCTCAACACCATGAGGAATTGTGGTAATCACAAACTGTGTTATTTCACGCCCATGTCTTCAAAACTGTGGTTTTCAACTACTACAGTATTCAAAACCATAACATCCAAACATACTCGAAGGTCTCGGTCAGGAGACTCTTTCCTAAGATAGGATCCATGTGGGTGAACAAAGACTATCTAATTGTATAGTAGTTTTGCGGTTTCTGGTATCGAGTGCATAATGTCTGCGGATTAATCGGCTAAGAGTATAAAGTTCAGATCTTGAAATGAGATTGTGTTGCACTACTCATTAGCGTACCTGGCCGGTTACCATTCCTGAGTAGCTCAACGAGGAAGGTGCACAGTGCAGGAAGAAGATGAGATGGCAAGCACAAAAATACCCACAAAAGGACAAGAAAAGAAGTACTAGTACCAGCCAATGAACAGCACCAGGGGAACAGCAACTGCTAGCTAAGCTCAGTCTCCCCCCTTCCCATCAATCAAATCAGAACCTAATCATTGCTGAAGGGAAAGCTACTACTCCTACGTACAAAGAGATCAAGCAAACACATGGATGGATAGGATGCTAGACAGGACTAGGAGTCGTTAGATAGTGGTTTCAATTCACTCTCAGCAACAAGCAGCATCAGCAGCAGCAGTAGCAGCAGCGGAGAACAGCACTGGCCTGTCTCCTGACTCTGTTCAGGCCAAGTTCTCCGTCAGTACCTCACATGCCCATATGGCCTGTGCAGTGGATTGGTTGCCAGTGGACGGTTTGGACCTGGGATCACATTCAAATTTGGGAGAGAAAAAAAAAAGAGTTGCTATGGTTTTTTTTGAACGGTTTTTGAGCGTGTAAATTTTAGATTATAGGAGAAACTACTTTTGATCGTGGGAGAAATTGGATCAGGCTAGCTGTGCTTAGAGACGGAGGACTTTGGTCGGTGAGAATTAGCGAGAATCAACTAGCATCTAAATTCTGATTCTATATAGATGACAACTTCTGATTACAGGAGAAGCTGTTCAGAATCTTCTTGTTTGGCAAATGAACCGATTTTCTTTTAAGCAGAAACTAGGCAAATGCAAAATTAGTGTTTCGTATGATTTCGTTTTTTCTGGCCACAAGCAGACTGTAAACATAGATTTGCACCATGCAAAATAGGTGCAAAAAAACCTTTGCATAGAACAAGGATTAAAATCGAGGTGAAATTTCGCAAAATCTCAGCAAAATCTTAGATTTTGGACCCCGAGTTTCATAATCCCGGAGAAAAAAGATTTTGAAAAAAAAATAAAAAAAATGCTACAGTACCCTAAAATCTCGTCGAGATCTCGGTAAATTTGACCGAAATTTGATTGGATTTTCACCGAATTTGTTCGAATTGGATTCTTCACGCGTTTTCCTTGTGAGACAATCGGTAGATCATCTAGTTAGCCTATGCACATTAATTCTTATGGTCATAAATTAAGTACCTTACTTGTCAGAATTTTTAAAAATTTATCAAGCTTGATCATTATCTAAAAATTTTATGAAAGTATTAGTGATGCATAATTACCATCTACAAAAAAATTTAAATTTTCTAACATGGTTTGCACTATTTTTCATTCGGTTGAAATTTGCTGGTCAGCTTTCAATAGCATTGTCCGAATTTTTGAAAATTCCTCAAGCTTGATCATCTTCTAAAAATTTTATAAAAAAATTATGGATGTGTTAGGACCATCTACAAAAAATTTCAAAAGATTCTAACGTGATTTGCACAATTTTCTATTCGGTTAAAATTTGCTTGTTAGCCTTTTTATCAGTACTGTTTGAATTTTTCAAAAATTCCTCAGGCTTGATCATTATCTAAAATTTTTATAAGAACATTAGTTATGTGTTAGGATCATTCACAAAAAAATTCAATTTTTTTTAACGATTTTTAGACTAATTTGTGTTCGGCTAAAAAAACACTGAGATCTCAAAAATCTTGGTTAAAAAAAATCGAATTTAAATTTCACTTTTTAAAGTTCGTCCGAAATAATGTGATCTCAACGAAACTCGCATGGAAAGCACGCTTTAGGCTACCTTTGAGCTTTGTAGGAGCTAAGTTCTTTTTCAATTTTACGAGGATTACATATCTACCTAGCTGGTGTGTTGGAAAAAAAAAAGCTAGGTAGTGAAATACCCCAAAATTTGCAAAATAGGTTTGAATTAGACTTTATTCGCATTTTATGATTTTTCTGAATTTTTTTGGATTTTTTTTCGAATTTATTTGGATTTATTTGGTGATTCACGGATTTTTGCCGCTTTGGGAAAGTTTGGTGGTGCGCTTTCCTCTTTCGGCTTTGGCGCCTTCCTCCTCTCCTTGCGCCTCGCGCATTGCCGCTTCCCGCCGCCGCGCTTCGCCGCGTGGCCGCCTCGCGCCCTGCGCCGCCCGCGCCAGAGCCTTGCCCTGTGCTTCTCCCTCCTCGCGTGAGCTCTGCCATGGCGGCTTTGCCGGTAGCCGTCGCGTCCCCTCGCCGCCACAACCTAGCCCTAGGGCACTCCTCGCATCGCCGGCGCTTAGCACTCCGCCCGAGCCCCGCGCTGCCGAATCCTCGCCAGTGAGGTCGTCGCCGCAATCATGCCGGCCGAAGACCCCACGCTTCCCCGTCGGCTATTTAAGCCCTAATCGGCCCCCATTTCTTGCTCCTCGAGACCGCATCCTTCTCCTCTGCCATTTCCCCTCTCTCCCGTGTTCTCCCGCGCTCTCCGTGGCCGCCCACGCTCCTCTTCTCCTCTCTCCGCTTAACGCAGTCGCCGCTCTCTCCGCCACCGCTCGGACTCCCCCGCGCCGTGCCCTAGCATCGTGGTGAGCTCCCCTTGCTTTTCCCCAAAGCCCCGAGCCCTCCCGTGCCCTATTTCGCAAAACCCCCATCTCCTTCTCCACCTCCGGCGCCACTCGCTTCACGCCGCTGGGCCCGCTCGCCACCCCTCCTCCCGCCGACGAGGTGACCCACACTTGACCCCTCACTTCCCCTCTCGGCCGAGGCCCACCGTCGGCTCCTCCCCTCTCTCTCTCACCGCGCCCGTGGCCCACTTGCTAGCTCACGCGACCAGGCCACTTTGCCAGCCACTCCGGTATGATTGGGCGGCCCGATAACCCCCTCACAAGCGCGTTCGCGAGCAAAACCGGTTGGCTCATTGATAAACCAGAAACCCTTTTTCTTTTCAAATTTTAATTCCCAAAATTCGTTTTAATTCTTTTTAATATCCAAAAATACCCCCAAAAATGCTCCAAAATTATCCGAGAGTCCAAAAATGCCCCAAAAATACTTTTCCGAACCGTTTCGAGCCACTGAGTCCAAAAATGCCCTCCGTTCCTCAATCCGGAGTCTCCAAAATTCCAAAATGCCCAAATCGCCCTTCCTTTCTCTCTCTCTCGATTCGATTTCCGTTTCTGTTTTCGTTTCGGTTTCTTTTCGTTTTTTGTTTCTTCATTATCATTCGTCCTTTTCGCGTTAGATCCGGACGTTGGACGATTCCAGGAGCCGCCGCAGTTCCCAGAGCAGGACCCGGACCCGACAAAGAGCCGATTTCGACCGCGTCAACGACACTTCGTCCGATCCGATCGCCAGCAAGGCAAGCCGTACACCTTTGATCATGTTGAACCTATTCATGCCTTATTATAGTCAATTACTATTTTCTACCGCATTACTTTACTGTATATTGAAATATTGCAAATCTGTCTAGTTTAGAATGACATGATACTTAGTTAATGCCAATTTGCTCATGAGACTTCCTTGAAAAATATTGAACCTAATTATATCCTTGTAACCTTAGGTTACTTAATATTCCTATATTAATTATTATTATCCTGTTAGTTTAGTCAAATGCTTTTGATAATGGAAATGAAAGGCTGCCGAACGTTTGGTTGGATGCATTTTGGAAAAGTGCTACGGTTTGGGGGATGAATTGGATAAATCCTGAGTGGATGAGTTCCAATCCGGTGATGATTGATGCCTTGGGTTTGTCTGGTGGCGTGCATGCGGATACCTGGGAAGGGGTTGTGGATCGGAAAAAGGCTTGGTCTTTGGCAATATAAGGATAATAATCCCCTTGAGCAAAGTAAATAACTTAAGAACTCGTTCAACCACAAAGTTGGGCTCTGGCCAACTTCGTTGGCTTGACTCAACATAGCTCGGTACATTGTACTTTCCCTCGGAATACCTATAGGAGCAGGGTTACCTTCCCAGTGTGGGAGATGGTCCAATGATTATGGGAGTGAAACGAAAGTGTGCACGAGAAGCTGTGGCATTCGGGTTCACAACGGTAGGTGCCACGATGGCGGGACCAAGCACTCCACTGGCCAAGTGGGGACCCCGGATAATGTGGAGCAAAACTCTGGGATAGGGATCGAAGAGGAAATGTCCAACGAAAAGCTATGATAACCTCGATCCGGCCAAGACGCATATAAGTTGCGTGTTAAACTCGAGTTGGCATTAACGATCGTGGAATCTTGTGGGTAAAAGCTGAACACCTCTGCAGAGTGAATAAATGGTATTCGAATACGCCGTGCTTAGGTAAATGAAGCTAAGTTTAATTGGGGTGAATCCCGTAACCTAGCTCAAGTAGATCTTGGTGCATGTTTTGAGAATGTGGTTTAATGGTGATGTGGTTTAATGGTGATGTGGTTTAATGGTGATGTGGTTTAATGGTGATGACTTTGTGAATGGAACCCCCCCTGGATTACTATTATTATGGATTGTGTTTTAAAATGTAAAATGATATTAAAAATAAGCGCATCCACAAATACTTTAAACTTGTGCCAATATTGTGCTACACCCTTGCATGTAATATTCGGTGTTTTCAGATGCGACTTGTTGAGTACTCCCGTACTCACCCTTGCAACCCCGACCCCCTCTCAGAGTTTAAAGAAGCTGGAGCGTTCCAGGAGTGCGTAGATGGCAATTTGGTTTTGAGGTCTTAGTCTTTTGCTCAGGCCTGCCTGTGCGGTGTTTTGCTTGTAAGTTATTCGGGCCCTGCTGCGCCCTCTTCTGTAAAAACCCTGGCCGTTAGGCCTTATATTGAATAAAAATGTTGGAATTTGACTTTTGCCTGGCAATAATATGCTTGGTTCCTGGCAGCTAATCATCCTGGGTAGCTGTCGAGGCGTACGGATCTGCCCCTAAAAAGGCGGGCCGTCACAAGTGGTATCAGAGCTTTGGCTTGACCATAGATTAAGACCTTAGGTTGGTTTAGGAAGAATCTTTATAAAATTATTTCGATCTATAAACAAAATGAGTTTCGAAAATATAAGTATTATTGCTGTCTCCTTCTCCCCCTGCTACCTTGTCTTCCTTAGAGCTTCTCATCTCTCTCAGTTTTGTTTTAAGATTTCACCTGCCCGTCTAAATTTCAAAATTTCCCGCCGATCTCCGCCAGCAGCTTGGAGATGATGCCGTCAGCAGTAGTAGACCGTTAGTCGTAGAAGTTGTGCCCTTCTTTGTTTTAGGCTTTTGTAATGTAAAATGGGTTATGCCGAACCTTAAAATGGTTTTGTGCATGATCCATGTCTTATAAAAATTGCTAAGTTCTCTATTTCTGTGATTTTGATTGCTTAAACTATCTATATATCCCCGTCTAATTCAAAGATTCCCTCAATTCATCTGAGCCCCATCTATTCTTGCTATTCTCACCCCATGCCCTAAATTCTTACTCGTCTTTTTCGCTTTCCTCAAAACCCTGCTGAGGCCAGAAAACAAAGTCGATTGAGACCATGACAGATTTTGGATCAAAATTCTGCATGACTCGAAAGCAGAAATGAAGAGTCAGTAAATCACCCAGTCAACATAGCTCAATTACTAGCCATAATGGAAAGAAACAGACAACAAGCGGAAAGGCACCATACGCAGTTATTGGAAAGAATTTTCGAACGGCTAGTTGAAAAACCTCAAGGACACACCCAAGGAAATCTGGACAGACAAGAGGAAAGTACAGCGATGGGATATATGAACGAATCCGACTACTTTACCAATGATATTCCCAAGGAGATGGACACCCAAGCTAGTAGGATGAAAGAATCATTGGAAGAATTACAGAGGAGCCTGAAGTTCCACACCTCAGCCATAAAGGACATGTAAATCAAGAATGGACAAATGGATAGCAATCGAAGAAGCCCGGAATGAATTAAAAATAATGAAAAAGAGAAAGAAAGAAATTCAACAGACATGGAAACCGACTCCCACCCAGATCGGAGGAAAGACCCCAGTCCTCACCCAAGAATTCCCTAACAAAAAGCATTCAATAGAAAAAGAGCAACCAACACCTGCGAAGCCTCAGCCCAAATTAGTTAAGTGCTACAACTGCAATGGAGACCACTTCGCCCGCAATTGTCCCACGAGGTGGGATAAATGCTATCATTGCAGACAGATGGGACATTTCAGACGCAATTGCCCAAAGAAAAGTCTACCGACCCTGGTAGCCCAGACGCGAGTGATAGACCCTCACCTCAACCAACCGACTGACTAGTAACCCGTGCTCACCGCAATGCAGCGAGAGATACCCAAGGAATAAGATACAAGATGGGACAAAGGAAAGACACCAGCCGAAGATATCCAATCATGTCACGTCCAAAGGAACGACAATCGCAACAAGTACCGTTAATAAGGAATTGCTAGAAATTCCAAGCAACCGGAAGTAGACTAATAGCCAGATTTGAATGTGGCAACTTGGATATGGAGATCCAAGGGATAAAGATTAGGATCAACTTGTACTATCAAGAATGTAAGGTCTGAACAATATATTGGTAATAAAGCAGTTGTTTTGGACTCATGAACTGTGTGAAAGTTGGAAAAAATAAATAAATATATACTGAGTTAAATAAGATTTCTTCCCCATGACACATCACCACCGAGAGGTGGAATAAAAATGGATCTCAACAACAAAGTAATGATGGAATGGAAGCAACCCATGTCAGTGACAGAAGTCAGAAGTTTTCTGAGAATAACAGGACAAGGAATTAGCCAAAGGATATTCCAGAAATAACCAACCTTTAGCTCAACACCCCTAGAATGGCGACCCTACGGATGAACACAATAGAGTCCGAATATGCAATAAAGGAAAATAATTGGAATTGAGTTTCAACCTCAAAAATCGGAATCACCTAGAAGAAAAGTAAACCCGATGGTTAAGGTTTGCACAAGAAAGAGCGCCATTAAATGATTTGAGGAAAAGGACACGTTCGGCTAGAATCTGAGTTGCGGCAGTTAGATCGCCAGACGATGTCGAGAAAGGCGGAAGGCTTCCTTGAAAGACAAATTGGTTTATTGAGACAAAGATATAAGAGGATTGATTTTGACAAAATTCACCCACCCAAATGGTCGACGCTCTACGGAGCGCAAGAATATACCAGTGTTGAAGAAAGGAATACTGACAGAAAGTAATGAATAAACACGTGGTTGGATTTGGATGTAAAGTATGTCAGAAAGATAAGATGGACCACCAAAATAATAGCCAGACTGCCACCACCACTTACAGTGCCCGTATAGAAATGGGAGAGGAAAGAAAAGACTTTGCCGCTAGATTACCTAAAGAATTAGCAAGGATTGACGACAAATGGAGCATCACTAATGGATTGACCTACCAGGAAGATCTTTTGGAAAGAACCAGTTAGAAGAATTAGATTCAACCCAGATTGACGACTACAAAGAATCCCCTGAGTCAAATTGTGAGCTAGTATAGCTCAATGTTCAGGGAAAGTCTGAATAAGGCTACAAGGATAGATTTGAACTTTGACATAGTACCCCACCCTCCGCCAGGTAGACAAGCAGAGAAGAAACGACCAAAGTCTGAAGAAAAAGTCGAGAACCTACGCTCTAAACACTTGGGACTCAATCAGGCCACCTATTACTGTCCACAAAAGCCTCCACACCACCTCAGCTACTAAGACAGCCAGACATCACGGAAGGAAATACCGAACCCTTGGAACAGAATAAAGGACTAAGATTAAACATCAGTGGAACCCAGCTCGTTCGGGATACAGAAGTCCGTGAAAGGATCACCACCAATGAATTAAGTGTAAGCTCCAATGTAACAGAAAGGTTACACTGGCTTCAAAAGGGAATGTTGTCAGAAAAATACCGACCCTCAAAACCCGCGCCATTTTGGATGAAAAATAAGGAGCTAAGACCGGATAGACTGGACCGTACGAAGATTATGACATAATCAGAGGAATAAAATGCAAGATACAGTTGATTCGGGATTTGTCTGGAAATTCACAATATGCCTCAGAGAGGACATTTCCATCAGCAGTCAGGACAAGTGCTACCCAAAGGATTTGGATTTCCAGTACGATTCTCCATAAAAGACCGGTCAGAATCTTGGAAATCATGGAAAGCAGATTCGGATTTTCAGACTGTCAGAAATTGCCGAGTATCGTGGAAGGATCACGTGCTCGAAGAAACCCTTGGAAAAGGAATCAGGTTTTGCAGCAGAATTTTCCCAACCTCTTTCCCCAGGCGGAATGAATCTCGGGGACGAGATTTATTTTAAGGGGGGTAGGTTGAAATACCCCAAAATTTGCAAAATAGGTTTGAATTAGACTTTATTCGCATTTTATGATTTTTCTGAATTTTTTTGGATTTTTTTCGAATTTATTTGGATTTATTTGAGCTGATTACGGATTTTTGCCGTTTTGGGAAAGTTTCAGCGCTGGTGCGCTTTCCTCTTTCGGCTTTGCGCCTTCCTCCTCTCCTTGCGCCTCGCCCGCATTGCCGCTTCCCGCCTTCGCCCGCGCTTCGCGTGGCGCCTCGCCTGCGCCCGCGCCAGGGCGCCTTGCCCCTGTGCTTCTCCCTCCTCCCGCCCGTGAGCTCTGCCATGGCAGCTTTGCCAGCTGCCGCGCCGTCGCGTCCCCTCCGCCGCCACAGCCTAGCCCTAGGGCACTCCTCGCATCGCCGCGCTAGCACTCCGCCCGAGCCCCGCGCTTTGCCGTCCTCGCCAGTGAGGTCGCCGCCGCAATCATGCTGGCCAAGACCCCACGCTTCCGTCGGCTATTTAAGCCCTAATCGGCCCCCATTTCGTGCTCCTCGAGACCGCATCCTTCTCCTCTGCCATTTCCCCTCTCTCCCGTGTTCTCCCGCGCTCTCCCGTGGCCGCCCCACGCTCCTCTTCTCCCTCTCCGGCTTAACGCCGTCGCCCGCTCTCTCCGCCACCGCTCGGACTCCCCAGGCAGTGCCTGGCATCGTGGTGAGCTCCTCTTGCTTTTTCCCAAAGCCCCGAGCCCTCCCGTGCCCTATTTCGCAAAACCCTCTTCTCCTTCTCCACCTCGGCGCCCGCCCCACGCCTTGCGCTCGCCGCCTTGACCCCACTCCTCCCGTGACGAGGTGACCCACCCTTGACCCCTCACTTCCCTCTCGGCCGAGGCCCACCCGTCAGCTCCCTCCTCTCTCTCACCGCCTGTGGCCCACTTGCCAGCCGCTCACGCGACCAGGCACTTTGCCCGACCCTCACCATGATTGGGCGGCCCGATAACCCTCACACAGGCGTTCAGCGAGCAAAACCCGGTTGGCTCATTGATAAACCAGAAACCCTTTTTCTTTTCAAATTTTAATTCCCAAAATTCGTTTTAATTCTTTTTAATATCCAAAAATACCCCCAAAAATGCTCCAAAATTATCCGAGAGTCCAAAATGCCCCAAAAATACTTTTAGAACCGTTTGAGCCATCGAGTCCAAAATGCCCTCCGTTCCTCAATCCGAGTCTCCAAAATTCCAAAATGCCCAAATCGCCCTTCCTTTCTCTCTCTCGGCGATTCGATTTCCGTTCTGTTTCGTTTAGGTTTCTTTTCGTTTTTTGTTTCTTCATTATCATTCGTCCTTTTCGCGTTAGATCCGGACGTTGGACGATTCCAGGAGCCGCCGCAGTTCCCAGAGCAGGACCCGGACCCGACAAAGAGCCGATTTCGACCGCGTCAACGACACTTCGTCCGATCCGATCGCCCGAAGGCAAGCCGTAGTACACCTTTGATCATGTTGAACCTATTCATGCCTTATTATAGTCAATTACTATTTTCTACCGCATTACTTTACTGTATATTGAAATATTGCAAATCTGTCTAGTTTAGAATGACATGATACTTAGTTAATGCCAATTTGCTCATGAGACTTCCTTGAAAAATATTGAACCTAATTATATCCTTGTAACCTTAGGTTACTTAATATTCCTATATTAATTATTATTATCCTGTTAGTTTAGTCAAATGCTTTTGATAATGGAAATGAAAGGCTGCCGAACGTTTGGTTCGGTGCATTTGGAAAAGTGCTACGGTTTGGGGGATTAATTGGATAAATCCGGAGTGGATGAGTTCCAATCCGGTGATGATTGATGCCTTGGGTTTGTCTGGTGGCTGCATCATGGATACTGGAAGGGGTTGTGGATCGGAAAAAGGCTTGGTCTTTGGCAATATAAGGATAATAATCCCCTTGAGCAAAGTAATAACTTAAGAACTCGTTCAACCACAGGTTGGGCCGGTCAACTTCGTTGGCTTGACTCAACATAGCTCGGTACATTGTACTTTCCCTCGGAATACCTATAGGAGCAGGGTTACCTTCCCAGGTGTGGGAGATGGTCCAATGATTATGGGAGTGAAACGAAAGTGTGCACGAGGAAACTGTGGCATTCTGGGTTCACAACGGTAGGTGCCACGAAGCGGGACCAAGCACTCCACACCGGCCAAGTGGGGACCCGGATAATGTGGAGCAAAACTCTACCGGATAGGGACTGAAGAGGGAAATGTCCAACGAAAAGCTATGATAACCTCGATCCGGCCGCACGCATATAAGTTGCGTGTTAAACTCGAGTTGGCATTAACGATCGTGGAATCTTGTGGGTAAAGCTGAACACCTCTGCAGAGTGAATAAATGGTATTCGAATCTGTAGTGCTTAGGTAAATGAAGCTAAGTTTAATTGGGGTGAATCCCGTAACCTAGCTCAAGTAGATCTTGGTGCATGTTTTGAGAATGTGGTTTAATGGTGATGTGGTTTAATGGTGATGTGGTTTAATGGTGATGTGGTTTAATGGTGATGACTTTGTGAATGGAACCCCCCCTGGATTACTATTATTATGGATTGTGTTTTAAAATGTAAAATGATATTACAAATAAAACTGCATCCACAAATACTTTAAACTTGTGCCAATATTGTGCTACACCCTTGCATGTAATATTCAGTGTTTTCCGTACGACTTGTTGAGTACTCCCAGATTACTACCTTGCAACCCCGACCCCCTCTCAGAGTTTAAAGAAGCTGGAGCGTTCCAGGAGTGCGTAGATGGCAATTTGGTTTTGAGGTCTTAGTCTTTTGCTCAGGCCTGCCTGTGCGGTGTTTTGCTTGTAAGTTATTCTGCCCCGCCGCGCCTCTCTCAGAAAAACCCTGGCCGTTAGGCCTTATATTGAATAAAAATGTTGGAATTTGACTTTTGCCTGGCAATAATATGCTTGGTTCCTGGCAGCTAATCATCCTGGGTAGCTGTCGAGGCGTACGGATCTGCCCCTAAAAAGGCGGGCCGTCACAGGTAGCTGGTTTCCTCTTAGCCTCGCAGGGTTACACCGTGTAAAGGCGGAGTGTGATAAGTCTGGTATGGTTTACCGCGGCACGTCACATGATTTGCCATACGATACAAAAAAAAAATAATAACTAGCCCTCGGTTCGCTCAAAAGTGTTATCTCTACTATTCTAAAGCACGAGTTAGTGACAGCGGTCCATTCTACCATTTCCCGCTTCCAGTTATTTTGAAATGAAACAAACAAAGTAATTAGTGGTACTTGGTGGCAGTGATCCGTTCTTCCCACGTCATTAATTACCGCTTAATTGCCCTGCTTAATTGCCCTACGCAAGAAACGAAGCGTTGCTTTAATTAGCCAGCTTTCGCAAGAAACGAAGCGTTAAAGATAGATGTTTGATTTTGTGAAATAATTTTTTTTATTTTTTAATCTTTATTTTTCGTTATTAATTTTGTTTTTCGTAGCAACACACGGGCATGTAACTAGTTTACATCATATGCAAGTTGCACGGTATTGCAAAACTCGAGGAGAGAGAGAGAGAGAGAGAGCGACGGTATAGCCAACCTGACATATTGGGCCACTAAAAAATCACAGATGTCCTATAAACTAGTTGGCGAAACATGACATCACAAGCGGTAATGTGATGAGAAGCTAGCAGGCAGCAGCACGCGAAAGTACAGCTCTGCAATGCAAGCAAACAAAACCGCTAACAAAGCTATATATGATGACTCATACATTTGACTGTTTTTATAGTAGTTTTTAATAATCTTTTATACAATTAATAGATTATCTATACAATAATATATACAGTATAAAATTATCTGTTAAATAGTAGACAATAATTTTCTCTCTCCTCTCTCATTCATATCATCTAAAATCACACTCCCTTCGTTCATTTTTATAAGACGTATTTTAACTTTGCACAAGAATTAAGATTACGTTAAAATTGAGAAATATATGAGAGAAAATGATTTAGATGCCCTTACTTAATTGTTTACTTTGTGTAGGTGGTAATGAATAAATTCATATAGTCGAGAGAGAATAAATAAGAGTATAGAAGGAAAAGCCTCATTAAATCTATATGCAAGTTTTATATTTGTGAATAAGATTATTTAAAAAATAAACCTTATAAAAATGAACAAGAGAGTATATGGTATAGTTATTTGTGAATAACATTATTTAAAAAATAAGTCTTGTAAAAATGAACAATAGTTTCACAGACAGTCAGTATGTACCGATGTAGTGCCCTTACAGTGAGTGGATTAGCTGGGGATGAGGCAGGTGGGGTCCGGTTGGCAGAGGGGGAGGCAGAGGTCGGACCGACAGGGGTGTCCCACACTCACGAGGCGCCCTCACGAGGCCCGGTCGGCCCGCGGTAATGGCAAAGCCCACCCCCACATGCACGTCCGTTCCCTCCAATCCCAGCACAAATCTCAAATCATCGCCTCATCCACCACTCTACACAGCACTGTCCCTTGGATGATGAGATATGACAAGTGAACCCCCCCACCCATCAGATCTCAGTTCGTCCATTGTTCAAATCTCATATCAAGTTTGTTGTTTTGTTTCTTTTGCACTGCATCCTCTCATTTCTAACTCGTGAATATGTAGTGGAGGTTGAGGTTCCAAAAAGATGGAGCAGTAGTACTTGATCCTGCCTCTACCTAGATAAGGCTCATTCCATCAGATTTTCTTTTGCATTGTTCCATTCTACTTGAGAAGGAGATCAGATAGACACTAGACTATAACGTAGGCACTATCACACTAGACTATAACGAATCTCAAATATTCTTCTTCATTTAGTTAAAGAGTTTTGGTAGCTAGATCACGTAGGATTCGAATCATCCCACTTTTTGAATAACTTCTTGTGTGTGTCTCGTTACTGCTTTGAATTTTCCTGCCTACATCGCAGCTTAGTAGTACACTGGTACCTACTAGATTCCATGGTTGTATTACAATGGTAAAAATTACTACTCAATTAGGTTGACTGAGCGTTTATGTTACCGTCCGTACGTAACATGGGAATTTCACTCGAGACAGTTTAGTTCCAGTAGAAATTAAAATTTTGTTTTTTTTAGCCTCCTCGCACTTTTTTTTTTCTGCAAAGGTAGACTTGTGCAAATGTAATTACAAAATTAACCCCCTTCCAAACCATAGAAGTGCCTTTAAGTAATACGTGTTACCTACTGTACTCTATACCGTGACAAGGGTCCGAAACCACGACCTACACCTACGGCGGTAGGACGGCTAGGCAAGGCATGCTACCACGGCAAAGTGGCTCAACAACATTTGTCGTGGTACAAGACAACAATAAGATCTACCGGCGCTTTCGCATTTAGGGAGGAAACTTTTTTTTTTACAATTATGTTCATACGTAAGCTAGATTTGTAAAAAGAGAAAAAAAGTGCAAGAGGGTCAGAAAAAAATTTGCTTCACACTATTAAAATTCTTTTATTCCAAACATGACCTTAATTTAGGACCTATTCAGAATGCGAGGATCCAACAAACACAAGTAACGGTAAAAACAGATGAATTGAGTGGCATATCTATCGCTAAAAGATAAGAATTTTCCAAGTGATATGATTGGATGAATGAAATGGAAGAGGCAAGTGAGATTTTGTGAGAGGGAAGATAAAAAAAGGAAAAATATTCGAAAACGGTTTGTAGTTTTCGTTCGAACCTATCAAGAGAATAAAGAATCTTAATTCTTGATATATATATATATATATATAATAATAATAATAATAATAATAATAATAATAATAATAATAATAATAATAATAATAATAATAATGCTATGCTATGCTAGCATCAGTGGTAATTTTGAAACAACAATAGTACGGTATTAACCAATCTACGTTGCCGTGATGTAACTAACCCGTCCTCGAGTGTCGGACGATCGTAACTAATCTGAAATGTTCGGTTATTTCTGTATTTTTATCCTGTCGTTGAAGTTTGGTGAACTATAATTCTGAATTTGGCCATAAATTGACATTTGGCTGCTTTTCGAATGTGAAATTGGACCACTTGGCAAGTTTGTGTTTCGAAACTAGTAGTACTCCTGCAGTTCTGCCCATGGCTGAAATGTACGTAAGGTAGGACCTTCCAATGGATGTACTCGAAACTGTAAAGGCTTGGTGCAATAAGATTAGCATAATCTATTTACAGATTTGACGATTCGGTAAAGGTGTGCATACTTTATACTGAGTAGTTTAATATAATTCAGTTTTTTCTTAGAGTTCACACAATCCAGTTAATGCTATGAATAAAAAGAAAAACAAATTCTGATCACGAGCAAACGGACTCATTAGAGCATCTCCAGCAAGGGCCTCTAAAACAGGGTCCCTATTTTGGATTTAAGGACTTCTATTTTTGGGGCCCTGCTTTTTGAGCACAAGTTCAAAGAATAAATTTCCTAAATCTCAGCCCCTATTTTACTTTTTCTCCTATTTTGACATATCCGCTATGTATAATCTTCATTTGACACCACTAAAATTCAATAAAAAATATTTGTAATACATAAAACATAAGCATATTAACATTTACAATTTAAAAACATGATATTTAAAATTTAAATTTAAAATTTTCAAAACATGATAAAATTTTCGAAGCCTCTCATGTATTTCCCTATCTTCAATAATAGAGGTTGTACTCGTGTCCCTGGAAATTGAGGCTGAGGAGGCAAATTTAGAAGCCTCATAATTTTAGGGGCTTGAGTTAGGGCCCCGTGAGAATTGGGGCTGAGCATCTCCAACAGTTCCCAAAACTTATTCCCAAAATCCTTTTTTAGAAACAAATGAAAAAATTACCGCTCCAACAGTTACCCTATCCGAATCCCAATATCTCTGCACGCCCAAAAACTATGGCCAAAGTTGCCAGATATTGGCCGCTCATGTGCTTTCCCAAAAAATGGGAACTGTTGGAGAATAGCCTTTTTTTTAAGGCCCAAAAACTTTAGGAAGCTCCCAATCCAGGATTATTAGGAGTTAAATTATAGGAAACTGTTGGAGATGCTCTAAGGAGGCAAATTTAGGGGGCCCCTAATTTTAGGGGTTTGAGTTAGGGCTCTGCTGGATCTGTTTTTTTTACTACACTCCTTATTTTAAGGTTTAGGGGCTGATTTAGGGGCTCTGAGATGCTCTTACTTATTTGCTTTTGTACTTCGGTTTTTTTTTTCAAATCGAGATTTGCGAAAACCAAGTAACATTGGACTAGATAAGGATAAGCTACGAGCAAACAGCACGACAAGTGGCAGCGCAAGAACAATGATTCGGGCTTACAAGAATTTACATCCAAGTGCATCATGAATCAAATTTCCCTCGTACACTTGTTTGCCATCTACAAACACCAAAAGAGTTGAAAAAATGAAAAGATAACACAAAAATCACATGATAGATTGATCACACACTAAAGAAATAGCCAAGATAAACAAGCACGAGAACTCCCAAGAACACATCAAAACGCATTCTTATTGCTAATTACTTCCTCAAGCTCTCGTCGTCTCGATGCAGCTGGTTGTGTGCAGAGCAGATCACCACCTCCTCTGCAAGAACGCCAGCCGGTCGTTCTCGGCGGCCTCCGACGAGCGGTCAAGGTGGCCGACGACAGCAGTCTTGAAGTTGAACGCCTCCTGCACCCGGTTGCACGACCGCTGCATGCCAACGCCGCTCAGGCTTGCCCTCGACTCCACCACCACCACCTCGCTTAGGGGCACCCGCTTCCGATCGGCACCGGCGGCGGGCTCCGGGCGCTGCTTCGGCGCGCTATGCGACCGCACCTTGGCCTCGAACGACTGCGTGTTGGACATGTAGTTGGGGCAGTTGAGCGACCACGGGTAGCCGCCGCACACGCTCTTGGTCGGGGTGGCCGGCGCGTTCATGTACCGGGGCGTGCTCTGCGCCGTCGCCGGCCGGGCCTTCTCCAGCGCGCACCAGTCGTAGTCCGGGAAGTGGCGCGGGGTCGGGACGGCAATGTGGGGCGGCACGGCGCCGGTAAGGTGGCACGGCATCAGCGGCGAGGACATGGAGTTGGCGCACCACTCCTCCCCGCTGCCAGTGTCGAGGAGCGGGGAGCTCGCCCTGCGCGAGGACGACCGCGACTTGGGCCGGCCGGTGTCCACCTCCACGATCTTGGGGCTCCGGTCGTACCCGTACGATGACGACTCGATGCTCGCCGACAGCCGCCGGCTGAACGCGGCCAACCCGTGCTCGCTCCGCGTGTCGTCCACGTACCGCTCTTGCTGCACACCACCATTGCATTTTTCGCGTCAAGATCAACAGAAACGAACGCACTGGTGTGGAGCAATACTACTACATATTTTGGCAAATTAATGGCGTACCAGCGAGCGCGGCTGGACAGGAGGGCGGTGGAGATGTGGGAGGGCAGCGCCGGCGCCGGCGCGGTGGGCGAGCATGGTGGCCTGCGCGCGGACAAGGGCCTGCATGCTCTGCAGCGTGGCTGCCGCCTGCTTGCGCACGAGGTAGCCGCGCACCAACGCCTGCAGCTTCACCAGTGCCTTGAGCGCTCGCAACGCCTTCTTCGCCTGCAAAAAAGTAATAGAAAACAAAGCGAGATTTCGTTATACAAGAACAGTGGAGAAGAAGACGAAGAAACAGAGCAAAGGCACTGTTCGATCTTTCATAGTTTTGTTGATTCCTTGTTGCTTACCAAGAAGCCTCGGAACGCCGTCTGGATCCTAACGGCGGCGGCGGCGCGGCCGCGGGGTTCGCCGGCGGTGACGAGGGCCGGCGCTCCGCGGCCCTTGCTGGTGAGCCGCACTACGGCGACGGCGGCCTGGGCAGCGGCCACGGCCGCGTCCGCCGCCGCAGCTGTGGCCGCGGCCACGGCGATGGCGTGCTTGCTCTGCTCCCGCTCCGTCTCGTCGTACATCGACCTGAGCAACGCCGCCTCCGCGGCCCTGGCGATCGCCGAGTTGCCCCCGGCTGCCGCCGAGTCCCGTGACGACTTGCCGAAGCTCCACCGCTTGGCATTACTCGCCGGAGCTACCGGCTGCTGCTGCTGCTGCTGCTGCCTGTGCTCCGTGCTCTGGTCCTTCTTGCCGCCCAAGATGTTGCGCAGCCACCGCGCCGCCCTGCCCATCGCCGGACCTCACAACTCCGGCCGGCGAGAGGTGGCGGTCGCTCGCTCGGCTAGCTAGTGAACCAAAAGAACAGTGACCAACTATGAATGATGAGCCAGTTGTAAAAGAATGCGAGGTTTGAATAAGAGAGGGAAACGGAAGCGCGTGGGTGGCGTCGGGTTGGAAATAAAAAGGAGCTACACGATGAGGGCAGCCATTAGCGGACAAAGCATGGCATGTCCCGGAAACCAGCAAAAGAGCCCTCTCTCTCTCTCTCTCTCTCTCTCTTTCTGGCTAGCAGCCATTACATTAAAGAAACGGCATTATATTAGCGACCAAGAAGCGCCATTTGCCATGCATGCGATTCAAGGTCCAAAAAGGGTCAGCGTAAGCCCAGAAAGACTCAAACAAGAAAGGAGGAGGAGGAAAAGAAACCAATTTGAAGGCACCCTACCAATTCGAGTGCAACAGCTGATAAATTAGCCTTTTTCTTTTGCAGAACGCATTTTTGGGGAAGAAGAAGAGCATAGGCAACGCGTCGCGCGCACCTGCGTCACACGGAAATTACCAGTACTACTAGCCAGACGAGGGAGAGAAAATTGCAGCTTTTGAGAATGCTCTCCGCTTTCCCCCCGGCCACTCGACGCACACACAGTACCTGTGCTGCCGCCTGCATGCCCCCAGCGGCCAAGTTGCCAAGAAAAGCTCACACCAACACATGCGCGCGCGCACGAGATGGAGACGCGGCCATCGAACAGGACAATGCGCGCACGCAACAGTCCAAGCAGCGTGCATCCAATGCAAGTCGACAGGGAGATCGAAAGTCACAAAACCATGCATATGAGAAAGAGAGAGAGAGAGAGAGAAATCTGGAGAGAGTAACAGTAACCAGTAACCACCTGAAGATCGATCAGCTAGTTGGATCAGCAGGCTGGTCGTTCGAGTCTTGGAGATGAGTATCGATCAGGATCGGCAGAAGAGATCTTCTCCCCCACAGCCCGCGCGCCCTTTTGAGCTGCCACTGCCGCTCTCGTGAACAGCACCTTGACTCGTAGCCACTGTTCCAGCAGCTCTCCCGCCACACCTCTCTCTCTCACACACACACACACTCAGGACACAGGTCACACCAGTACAACGATCTCTTCACGCATGATGCATCCACCACCAGTCCTGGCTATGCATGGCAAAAGGCTAGCGTACCACGTACCACTACTACTGGTAGACTGGTAGTAGTGCTCACAAGCAATCGAAGAGTCCTACTGCTGGTGCTAGGAGGAGAATCTTGTAGAGACGTCACCAAGATCAAAAGCCAGGCAGGACAATGTACCAGCAGCACCGCTAGCTACTAGCCTACTACTACGACATGCAGGTGCTCCTCCTAATATATCGATTCTATCCATATCTATGTGGCACTTGTAGCTAGCCTTGAGCCCTTGACAAGTTGCAGCTGCAGGATGGTGTGACCCCAAAAGCTGTTTAAAATATGAGATGGGCGGGAGGAAAGGAAGAGCAAGGCGTGCGACATGATTACATGAGTAGTAGTGATCGTCAAACTTTTAAAATTTTGATTATTGATATATTTTTAAATATTTAAACTGGATATATAAAAATTATATTTGTAGATTTGTCTCGAGAAATACTTTTATAATATTATAATTTTATTCGGTTTTATAAATATATTATAATAAAAATTAGCGATCAAAGTTGTGTTTTAAAGACCGTGTCGATGTCCAAAACGATATCTATTATCAAACTGAAGGGAGTAGTACATGCAACTGTGCAAGTGCAAGGGTAGTTATTGTTGTGGTAAGCTAGTTAGCTACGCCTACCAGTTGGATGATCAGGGTGCGATGCCACATGTCGATGATGGTGTCGGTGTGCTTCTTTGGGAAATCTCACGACATAAGTTTCTTGAGGAGACTAAAAGTGTAATTATTTTAGTATCTTACTACTCTATATAACTCTCATTTAATGATGAGAGAATGGATGGGTAATTGCAGTATGCTATTTAGTTGGGCATACATAGTTCAATGATATATTTTTTTTCTGGATCTAGTGTTTTTTTGCAACCCATGTAGCGGGCTTAGACCATCTCCAACCCATTCCCCTCCCCTCCCTCATTCTCTTCGCGAAGGGATTCCCATTCCCTTCAGCCTGGGATTCTCTCTCCCATTCCCTTCAGAAAGGGATTCTCTCTCCTTTCCCTATACAATTCCCTTTAAAGGGAATCTGTTGGAGATGAGTGGAAATAAAGGGAATGGGAATGGGGAAGGGAACAGGGAAGGGAATGAAATGAAGGGAATATGGTTGGAGATGGTCTTAGGATTTACATTGAGAGACAGGGAGCAATAAACATGTGCACGTGCATCTCTATCCATCCGTGCCTGCAGACAGGGGATGTTGTTTTGTGTCACTCGGCCTACATGGGTAGTGTAACTATGGATTTAAATTCCGACGATATTTTAAAAATCTCGTTAAGATTTTGAATTTTAGATCTTCAAGATTCTAAATCTTGATCAGGTAAAAATATTTTTTAAAAAAAGTTAAAATGCTAAAGTACCTATCCAAATCTCGGTGAGATCTCGGTGATTTTGGCCAAAATCTCAATGTTTTTACCGGATATTTATTTTTCTTGGCTCGATTTGATTGTATTTAGGGTCAAGACCATCCAAAAAAAATTGGCGTGTTTTTAACCATTTTTCGATCAAAATAAATTGACCGAAATCTCGGTGATTTCAACCGAAATCTTAGATTTTAAGGTTGAAAAAAAAGACCGAATTTGAAATTTGGTTATTCGATTTCATTCTGATTTTATTTGGATTTTTGAGATTTTATCAAGATCTCAGATTTCGAAGGGGTCCGAAATTTATACCAAAACAAAATTTTAAGCCACTAGTGTAACATGCATGATGATGCCTTTTGCCATCAAGCTCCTGGGCTGGGGACAGCATGCATGCAGTGGGAGAGTTGTGACTTGTGATCCATGGGGTGGGCTTTCCTTTGCTCCCTTGGAAGGTAGTACTTTCGAACCTTGCTTAATTTAATTTTGCGAGGGAAATTTGAACTACTGGTAGTACTCTACTGGTGTGTGTTAATTGGCGAGTCACCGTATTCATTGCAAAATAGATAACGATTTGGCGCAGTACGACGAATTATTTTCAGGGCACAAGCCTCTGACATCATCATATTGGGCTTTGATCTCTGGGTTAGGCTTCCCTGAAGCTATGCACACTAGGTACTCCAATTAACTTGCATGCATCGATAATGATTCATGATAGGACACAAAATCAAAGGGCAACCAATTACTGTACCATTCCAAATTTTACCAGAGAAACACTCCTTTACATGCGCGCACACGTCATGCTTCACCAGTCACCACCACTCCATTGGTTTACAGCAGTTTTGCTCGCAGAACAAAATGCCGGTGTTTGAAAGTCAAGAACAGCAAGCCAGGGAATGAATTGTAGTCCCGTTAAGGTTCTAAATTTCATTTTTGATATATATTTTGGAGGTGGCCGAAATTCAAAATTTCAACGAGATCTCATAATTTTAAATAAAATCTGAACGAAATATAAAAACCAAATTTCAAATTCGGTGATTTTTTAACCGGGATTTCCGAGATTTGAACCGAAATCACCGAGATTTCGGTCAACATTTTCGAGATTTTGGTCAAATTGAACCGATCAAAAAATGGTGAAAAACACATCAAAATTTTTTGAAATGATTTGTGGAAGGTCTTCACCCTAAATCTAATCAAATTCGGCCCACAAAAATGAAAACCCAGTAAAAATTCTTGAGATTTCGACTGAAATCACCGAGATCTTTTTGAAATTTTGAAAGGTACTATAGCATTTAAATTTTTTTTTACCCAACCAAGATTTAAGATCTCAAGGCTCCAAAATCCAAAATCTTGCCAGGATTTGGATCCATGATCCCGGTCAGTCCAAGAACATCTCTCTAATCCCTGCAACTGACTGAGACAGGCAAGAAGGGAAAGCCACGAAGGCAGTCATCGATGTAGCGCAAACTAAGGGTGCATTTGGTTCAAGTTCTCAAGGTGGATGGGATGGCCCTATCCAACTTTACCCCTCCAACCAAACAAAAAATTAGCTCATCACATCCAACTTTTATCCCATCCACCATCCAACATTCATCCCACCAACCAAATTTGAATTCTTACCCCATCCACCATCCAACTCTCATCTCATCCAACTTTATCTCTCCAACCAAATAAAAAATTGGCTCATTCCATTCAACTTTATCCCTCCAACCAAATATGAGTTTAAATGACTTCTCCCTATCCAATTAAATAACCCCATCCCACCTATCTTTACCATTAAACCAAACAACCCTAAAACTACACACTCCATCGCTGGCCGGCCTCACGAGAGCCATCACGCCACCGCCTTTTCAATGTGAGGTCTCATCCCTATCGCCTTTTCCCGTGCCCCTACCACGTGCCAACTATGCCCCTCCCAGGCCTGCGTAATCGCCAGAAAAATGACCCACTACGGTGGCTAATCCGGAGGGGTATTCTCATCTTTTTGTTCTGAATCCGCCAGCGGTCCATGGCGTCGTACTACTGTCTCTTCTCTTGGACCGTTTTGCTTTACCGGCTGGCAGATTATTTTCCGGCGTTTCGAGAGGGGTGCGGGATTTCCGGGGAGTTTTACTACGACTACTGATATCCCTACGGAATACGAGTAACAGTGGGATCGGACCACATGTGCTACTCCTTTTTTTCGTGTTTACTTGTCATTTTAACCACTTTATTTATTAAAAAATAATCGCCATTCCACCTTTTTAATGTATTATTCTTAATTTTACTCAAAATAATTATCCCACCTATCATCACCCATGGTCAATTTGAGCACTCCCTTTGTTTTCAATAAATGCCATTCTTGATTTCAAATTTTATTTTTAAATACATATTATTCTACAGTTTTGAGATAAATTTTAATGGTTTTTTATTTGGATATCCTAGTATTCATTATTCCTAATGTTATTTATTAATGTGGATTAGCGTAGCATGTACAATTCAAGAGTAATGAGTGAGCTAAGGAAGAAGGATGATTTAATTATTTCTATATGTACCTTGGTTGAAATGTAAAATCTTGAAGGGTTGGCTATTCAGGAATGAACTGAGTTATAAAGGGTATTTGGTCATTTTTTCAAAAAAAATGATTGGCTTGGTATTCGTGTCATCGTTAATGGGGATAGGTAAGCATGAATGGAGTATTCTACAACACACTTGTTGATATCATACCAAAGGCTATACCGATTTAGTTCATGGAATGATATATTTCGATACCAGTTTCATACCAGCACTACTACAGAAAAGTATATCACAGACGGTTTTCTGAACCGTCTATAACCATGTGTCAGCGATGTTTGGAAACCGTCTGTGATATATGACATCACAAACAATTTTTGTTTTGGCCCGTTTATAATATTGTCATATCATATACGGTTTCAAACTGAACTCGTCTTTGATGCTATAATATCACATATGATTCTAACTAAAAACTGTCTGTGATATGTATTCCTATAGATTGCCCTTTTCTGTTTATTGGTTAGCCTTAGGAAATGCTAACCATATCCTCTGAATAAAGCAGATTACTGTACGGCACATCTATTTCATAAATGAACTCAGAATATTATCAATGGAACTCAATTTATTAACCAATTAGTTGAATAGAGAACTACAATTCACAAATCCACAGCACAAGTTTCACAAATTAACCTAAGCGATAATTCAGAAAAACACAACTCCTGAAGTTAAGCAGAGTGAAACTCACCATCTTTACTTATAATGTGACACCACGGAGTGTCGTAACGTTATATAATGTGCATGATGAGGTCAAAAACATTATGAAGTGTGGAATTAGGGTTAAAACCATAGGGTATGGAGGTTAATAGCGTTTTCAGGCCGTTTCCGGGAGTTTGGGCCTTTCCGGGGAGTTTTGGGCCTAGGGGAAAGGGTTGTGGGCTTTGGTGGGATGGAGTATGAGTCCATTTGGGATTAGGATTCCTGTTTGGGCTGGTATAAGGGGCTCCCCCTGCCCCCTTGTTGCGCCCCACCTTGCTCTTGGGCGCCCCCCACCTCCCCCTTGTGCCCTAGCCGCCACCCCCACCTCCCCCTCTCCCTTGCATGCGCCCCCACCTTCCCCTTTGCTCCCCACCTCCCCACCACCTCTCCTCCACCCCTTGCTGCCCTAGGGACTAGGGTAGCCTCTCCACCCCTGCACCTCGAAGATCCGACCATTGGAGCGAGGAGCGAGGAGCGAACCGGGAGGACATCCATTGGGTTTTCGTGCGTTGGGTGAAGGTATGGCCATGGTAATCCTTGGGGTTGGTCTAGGTACTGTTTTAAGGATCATTATCATGTTTTTAGATCAATTGGTGGTTCTGGAATTGAGTAGATTAGATTAGATCTAGAAGTTGCCACGTTCTCTATTTCGGGCAGCATGAGCAGTCGACCTAGGGTTTGGGTTTTCGTCAATTTAGAGTCGGAATTTGGTCGTACAAATGTTGAAGAAGTTGTAGGAAATTTCAATACCTTTCAGTGGGTATAAAGAACTTTAAATTCCGCCCAGCCGTTTGAAAGTTATGATCATTTTACCGAACGTATTAAAATCTGTGACGTGATTGGAACAGATCACGGTATTTTGTAGATTAAACAACTTTATAGTCCGAATCAGTCTTTCCCTATACTTAGAAAAAGTTGGGAAATTTCCTAAGCTACGCGAGGATGTACTCTTTTAATTGATTCGGAGTCTTAGAACCCGAGTTATGCCTTTTGGAAGGCTGCTGTCCCGACGGGACATAACCTCTGTTTTTGGGTTTTGCGAGTAGTTTGCGATGTTGGGGTAGAAGAGGGTTTGTGTACTGTTTTGTGGACATGATTGTGAGTGTGTGGTGCCTATGTGCAGGTGGTGTGACCCCGGGAGTGCCTTCTACTTCTCGCCAATCCGTTGCCCGTGGTTGAGGCAAGTGTATTGTAATGGATAGCGGTTTGTAGGTTGCTAGTTGAGACTAGATGAAATTGATTATATGATATGATCACTTGCCATGCTTTAATGATTGCCAATGATATGATGAATATGCTTAATATGTTATGATGCCATGTGTTAATGTACAAGTTAAATATGATGTTGGCATATTTGCATACATGGCCCGGGCTGTGAGAAAGTCATAACTAGTCCAGGGAAGGTCGGTGAGAAAGTTATGACTATTCCGGAGAGCCAATGAGTAAGTCCTACATCGTGATTCCATCCACCGCGGTGTGGGGAAGCGAGGAGTAGGCACCCTCCATCTTCGGGATGGAAGGGGGGAGAGGGTGCACACCGACGGGTGTGTACTCAACCATACCGGTATGAGTTTCCAGGAGATATGTGCATCGCATTGCATTACATTGCATTGCATTATATGAGGATGTTATATGAGGATGATTTATGATGATGTCAATGATATGCTTACACTATGAATATGAGATGTGTATGATGTTGTATGTGAAAAGTGGTGATGAAGGTATTGGAATGTATTTTCTTGTTCCATTGCAATATACTTGCTGAGTGATGAACTCACGCTTGTGTTTATGTTGTTTTTCTTAGGTACCATGAAACCGGCATGCGGGAAAAAGGGTTTAGCTACACATCTACACGTAGCTCCACACACATTAGACAATGTCATCATTTGGAGTCATGATAATGAAAGTATTGCCATGAAACTTGGAGAATTGCTTAACTGTGTGCTCAGTCTTACTATTTGATTCGTTTAGCTCATGAAGTGGGTGAATGCTTTATCCTGGACTTATATTGTTGCTATGTCACATGTTATTGCTGTTTTAGATGCTTTCCATTATGATATAACTTGTGATACTTTGTTGTTGCTCCGAATCATGGAAAAACAAAGGAGATACTGCCGAAATTCTCGGTATTAGCATTTGTTCCTTTGCTGTAATTTACTTGTAATTGTGGTATTTAGAGGTTGCTTAGTCTATGTTTGGTAGCATTCGGGCATATTAAATGCCGGGGTGTTACAGTTGGTATCGAGCTGGTGTAGGTCCTTGGAATGTGTATTTTTAGTGTCATGCTATAGGGTACAACTAAAATGTGATGTGGAATAACTTAGAAACATGGCTTAGGTCTTAACTAAAATTTTGTCATAGGATAGCAACATTAAAACTTGCAAAAATGGTATAACTAATCTAAAATTTGACACACCTTTGGATGCCTGAGAGGAAAGGGTATGGGTATCGTTTCTTTACGCTTAAATGTTGTATTTAAGCTTTGATGTTGAATGCTTCATTTGATAATGCTTGTTGCTATGTCTATGAGATAAGTGATTGAATTGTGCCTGTTGCGGTGATAAAGTGGGGTTGTGGTGCCGAAGGGTTTCGGTCATCACTTTTGTTCATAGTAAGGGGGTGGTTTGACGGTATGGCCGGATAAAGCCATCACCGAAGAACTATTAACCCTTGTAGGAGAAGAGTGCTTACCCTTTCTGTCATAAACCGGGTAGTTGGCTGGAGTCGAATAGAAGAGTTTGTTGTGGATTCTTTTAGTTGCTCTTTACCGTTCTAACGGTCGGTTTCGGTTGGTCTTCTTGGCTCTTGTTGATTGAAACCAAAAGAAAAGTGTTTGGGATTGGATTTTTCGCGGAGAGTCCCTTCGGTGTTTCTTGGTTTTGTCTTCCTTGGTTGAAGACGAAGAAGAGGAATTTAGCATTGCGCCTTTCTAGTCGCCTTTTGGCTTTGACACCGGTTTTGTTGGTTCCCTTGCAAAGAAAAGTATAGTTTTGGTTCTTGTGTGTCTTACTCTGAGTTTAAAAGAAGTTATTGAAGCATGTGCAAAAAGTTAAGTGGTGTCGATTTATGTTTTGTGCCTATGTCCGCAAAGGTTTGTTTGATCGCTTGGTTCCCTCCTGTGGGAGTCTTTGAGATTGAAAAGTGTTTTGGAGAATTCCTTTGCATGACCAAGTTTGGGTTTGTCTCATTGCAATTTTGAGAGTCAAGTTTCCTTATGAATTTGGGATGAGTTTTAAAACTAAAATGCTGCAAACAAAGCAAGTAGTCTTTTGACAAAAATCGTTTGTCCCTAGTAAGAATTGTTGTTTGGCATGTTATGTAGCATGTACCAATGTGGTTTATGGGATGACGTACTGTTAAGTTAATTTGTGAGTTGAAACAATTCAATGCGGTTGTTATCTCTAGCTTGAGAATAAATAGACTACTAGTGTTGTAGTTTACTCTTAGCGAGAATGATTGAATGCGTTAATGTACATGCTTAGAATCTGTTGCTTTGTTTTACAAGTGCTTATGACCCCCGATAATGTTTAAAGTATTAAACCCTGAAGCATTGTTAGAACATTAAGATGATATAGACTGCTGATATTGTTAAAGAAACTTTGTTGTTTGTCAAAGATGTTCTAATTTTACATGTTAATAGAGAAAGTTAATCATGTTGACTAGTGGCTTTAATTTGGAAGTTGATTAGAGTTGCTATTTATGTTGTTGTAAACTACTAGTATATTTGGAAGTATGAAGTTGTGTCTCTACAATGCTAGTATTGATATCAATTGATAAGACATAAGACTTATTGTTAATGATGTTGTTAAGAACATTGTGCTGATCTAACTTATTAAATCTAATTTAATAGTTGGAGTATGTTGTGTAGTGACAATTTTGTTGCAACCTATGTGTAAGGTAGCTAAAAGCAATGTTGTTGATTGATGATTATGCAAAGAATTGATATTGATGTCTTGGTAGTGTTGTTAATTGTTGGAAACCATTAATCCAATAGAAGAAAAGTGTAAAACTGTGGTATTATGTCAAGTACATGTTGTGATGGGATGAACAATGGATAATAATCATGATGCAAGATTTTAATCTTAATGAATGCATATCTTAGAATCCTATTTACGAATTTTATCTTGTAGAGATATTACTTAATTGTTGAAGTCATTTTATTGATTGAACAAGTTTCAATTGTCAAGATTTTGACATATGGATAGTATAAAATGGATAGGTTGACCATGCTCAAGTAGCTGTTGAAGTACTACGTTTGAAATATAGAATACGTTGTTATATGATTTGGTGAGCCGTGGGGATCACGTCAATGTAGTCTTGGTTGGGTGCCTTTGTGATAAGCATCTTAAACCTTAACTAAAAGTGTTGGGAATGGTAACTAGAGAAAGAAATTGTTATGTAAATTTTGTTAAATCCGGTTGGACT
This sequence comes from Rhipidocladum racemiflorum, assembly GCA_036346355.1. NCBI lineage: Eukaryota > Viridiplantae > Streptophyta > Magnoliopsida > Poales > Poaceae > Rhipidocladum > Rhipidocladum racemiflorum. Next base: position 71,689,541 of record CM070577.1, read on the forward strand.
CTCTTGATGAGTAAATAGTGATTATTGAAAGCTTAAATGGTAAGTATTGTGGAATACAAGTTATGGTGGGATTCATGCTGAGCTAGTGTTTAAAACCTTTTGAACTGGTGTGGTTGTTTGCCATTTTGGTTGAATGCCTTCGGTCAAGGTATTCCTTGTGTTGTGTTTCCGAGTTTCCCTAAAACCCGTAGCTATTATTGCCAATCTTTGGTTTTGGCTATTTTGTTTAATTTGTGCTATGTGTATGGTTTTACACCCAAAAGTCTTTGAGTGGATCGCGCTCCTTCGCGTTCGCACTGAATCATCTTTGGAGTAAATTTTAAAGGAAGCAGAAGGTCTTAGTGGGTTGTGTTGAAGGTTCTTGAGATTTAATTTGTAACTCTTTTTGACTAGAGATGGATTTATTTGCATAATGTGTGTGATGTTTGCGAGTGCTTCAAAAAGGTGGAATTTATGAATGTTTTATAAAGTGATTTTGTTAGTGAGGTGTTCCCTTTTTGAAATGAGTTTCCCTCTCCTTGAGAAAAATTTGTGACGGTTGTGGGAGCAGATGCTCGACTTGAAATTTTGATTTTCTCTTCCAAAATGTTGAATTTGGATGAAATGCAATGTGTTGCAAGTTCAGTTTTCAATTGATGTGGGATGTGATGCGACGTGGTGTTTTACTGTCAACTATGCTGCCGTCATAGTCTATATGAATTTCCGCAACCTTCGATGTTAATTGTGTTTCCATTATTTGATACCGAGGAAGAAGTCATTTGGTGAATGACTATTCGGTACCGTTGTTACATGAGGAAGGAATAGTGAAAAAGGAAAATGAGACATTGTTTATGCATAATTAATCATAAAGGAGTCGATGAGGCAGGTCGGTGAGAAAGTCATATATGGATATATGACTAATCCGGAGTGCTCTTGAAAAGTGTGCATGCATGTCATGAATCGAGATGTCCATTTCTTTCTAGTATGAAAAGAAAGAATGAAGAAATTCTGGTATTTTGGTTGTGGTGTAGGGGATTTATGCTTCCTTTGTGATTTGGCTTGGATGTTGCCGAATTCTTTCCAAAATGGTTGTTAACGCTTTGGGTTTGAGTTGTCGTGTGTACCCTTAGGCTTGATAACTAAGTGTTTTTGTGTGAGGGTGAGACCCTCTTAAGAATGGAACCAATTGTGGTTTGGTAAGGTTTTACGATCCTAGCTTGGGGCTAGGTGTCGAACCTTAGTGGTATAAGGGTGGTTTGTGATGGAGGTTGATGACGTATGGGTTTAACCTTTATTAAGAGTAGCGATGGGTGGAAGTGAAGTTGGCGTTAGTTCGGTGATAATTGTCCTGCCGTGAGCAATTGTCTTAACTAGTTGTTTTTGTGTTTGAGTCTTGCCTGGAGAGGATAGAATGAAATGTTAGCATGATCGTGTATCGGAAGGGCAAGTGTGCCTTAATGAGTTATTTCCCCTCTATGGAAATTTTCGAGAATGTAGAGAGGTCGTTAAAGGAATTGTGACTCGTTTTGATTGTGTCATGTTGAGTTTATTGGAGTGTGGTAGTCAGGTTGGTTGTGATAGAAGTGTGAAGTGTTTGTCGTGAGGATTCGAGCGTTTTGGGTTGATGGAGCCTTTTGTGGTTGAAACGCAGATTCTGTTTGGGAATTGAAGTGAAGATGGAACCGTGAGAGGTTGCACTCTTTTGAGCTAAGTCAACATTTTCTCGCCAAATGTTGGTTTTGAGAACTCGCTTGTCGTTTGATCCGGTTTGAGTTTTCGTGCGGCTGTTTTGTGCTGCAGAGAAGTCTTTTGTCCCTTGGGGATTTTGTTGTTGACTTTGGCGTTCTTCGGATTCGAGGTCGAATCCTGTTTAAGGGGGGTAGAATGTGACACCACGGAGTGTCGTAACGTTATATAATGTGCATGATGAGGTCAAAAACATTATGAAGTGTGGAATTAGGGTTAAAATCATAGGGTATAGAGGTTAATAGCGTTTTCGGGCCGTTTCCGGGAGTTTGGGCCTTTCCGGGGAGTTTTGGGCCTAGGGGAAAGGGTTGTGGGCTTTGGTGGGATGGAGTATAAGTCCATTTGGGATTAGGATTCCTGTTTGGGCTGGTATAAGGGGCTCCCCCTGCCCCCTTGTTGCGCCCCACCTTGCTCTTGGGCGCCCCCCACCTCCCCCTTGTGCCCTAGCCGCCACCCCCACCTCCCCCTCTCCCTTGCATGCGCCCCCACCTTCCCCTTTGCTCCCCACCTCCCCACCACCTCTCCTCCACCCCTTGCTGCCCTAGGGTAGCCTCTCCACCCCTGCACCTCGAAGATCCGTCCATTGGAGCGAGGAGCGAACCGGGAGGAGATCCATTGGGTTTTCGTGCGTTGGGCGAAGGTATGGCCATGGTAATCCTTGGGGTTGGTCTAGGTACTGTTCTAAGGATCATTATCATGTTTTTAGATCAATTGGTGGTGCTGTAATTGAGTAGATTAGATTAGATCTAGAAGTTGCCACGTTCTCTGTTTCGGACAGCATGAGCAGTCGACCTAGGGTTTGGGTTTTCGTCAATTTAGAGTCGGAATTTGGTCGTACGGCTGTTGAATAAGTTGTAGGAAATTTCAATACCTTTCAGTGGGTATAAACAACTTTAAATTCCGCCCAGCCGTTTGAAAGTTATGATCGTTTTTCCGAACGTATTAAAATCTGTGACGTGATTGGAACAGATCACGGTATTTTGTAGATTAAACAACTTTAGAGTCCGAATCAGTCTTTCTCTATACTTAGAAAAAGTTGGGAAATTTCCTAAGCTACGCAAGGATGTACTCGTTTAGTTGATTCGGAGTCTTAGAACCCGAGTTATGCCTTTTGGAAGGCTGCTGTCCCGACGGGACAGAACCTCTGTTTTTGGGTTTTACGAGTAGTTTGCGATGTTAGGGTAGAAGAGGGTTTGTGTACTATTTTGTGGACATGATTGTGAGTGTGTGGTGCCTATGTGCAGGTGGTGTGACCCCGGGAGTGCCTTCTACTTCTCGCCAATCCGTTGCCCATGGTTGAGGCAAGTGTATTGTAATGGATAGCGGTTTGTAGGTTGCTAGTTGAGACTAGATGAAATTGATTATATGATATGATCACTTGCCATGCTTTAATGATTGCCAATGATATGATGAGTATGCTTAATATGTTATGATGCCATGTGTTAATGTACAAGTTAAATATGATGTTGGCATATTTGCATACATAGCATGTTACATGGCCCGGGCGGTGAGAAAGTCATAACTAGTCCGGGGAAGGTCGGTGAGAAAGTTATGACTATTCCGGAGAGCCAATGAGTAAGTCCTACATCGTGATTCCATCCACCGCGGTGTGGGGAAGCGAGGAGTAGGCACCCTCCATCTTCGGGATGGAAGGGGGGAGAGGGTGCACACCGACGGGTGTGTACTCAACCATACCGGTATGAGTTTCCAGGAGATATGTGCATCGCATTGCATTACATTGCATTGCATTATATGAGGATGTTATATGACGATGATTTATGATGATGTCAATGATATGCTTACACTATGAATATGAGATGTGTATGATGTTGTATGTGAAAAGTGGTGATGAAGGTATTGGAATGTATTTTCTTGTTCCATTGCAATATACTTGCTGAGTGATGAACTCACGCTTGTGTTTATGTTGTTTTTCTTAGGTACCATGAAACCGGCATGCGGAAAAAAGGGTTTAGCTACACATCTACATGTAGCTCCACACACATTAGACAGTGTCATCATTTGGAGTCATGATAATGAAAGTATTGCCATGAAACTTGGAGAATTGCTTAACTGTGTGCTCGGTCTTACTATTTGATTCGTTTAGCTCATGAAGTGGGTGAATGCTTTATCCTGGACTTATATTGTTGCTATGTCATATGTTATTGCTGTTCTAGATGCTTTCCATTATGATATAACTTGTGATACTTTGTTGTTGCTCCGAATCATGGAAAAACAAAGGAGATGCTTCCGAAATTCTCAGTATTAACATTTGTTCCTTTGCTGTAATTTACTTGTAATTGTGGTATTTAGAGGTTGCTTAGTCTTTGTTTGGTAGCATTCGGGCATATTAAATGCCGGGGTGTTACATATAACTTCACTGAGCAGAAAAACAAAGTTGTCCTCGAAATTTCATTAGATCCATCTTTTCCAACGCAGTTATATCTTTATTGGTCTTTTTTATACTGAGAAGGACTTCCATGTTGTGGTAAACGTAAAATCAACATCGGTTATTTCCCTTTTCCTGCTGGTGGCAATGCAAATATAGAATTGGTTAGTTCTAGAGTCATTATTGCGAAGTTCTAGAAACTTAAGAGTAGTATTTCTTTACAAGACGAGAGGTCTTATTGTGTATAGAATGTTAAGGTTAAATAATTTTATTTACAAGCATTTATTTATAAGTTCTCCCGCCGGCCTCCCCACCCCCGAGCTCTCCCATTGGCCCCATTGCTAAAGGTAAGTGTTCAAAATATTGATCCGATTTAGTATCACCAGGATATCAAATTCAGTATCATCAGGGTTTAGCTAGGGTTTAGGGTTCATTCATATAGTCTAAAATAATTTTCTATTGGAATATATTCTTGGAATATATACTTGCTAACATCCATATAGTCTAAACTAATTTTTGCTTGGAATATATTCCATCTATACATTCAGCCATTACTTGGAATATATGCAATTACAATTTTTGCTGCCATCCAATTTTTACTGTATTGGTCCGTGTTATTTATATACTTGTTGTCATCCATATAGTTTAAACTAATTTTTGCTTGGAGTATATGCCATCCATATAGTCAGCTATTACTTGGAATATATGCAATTACAATTTTTATTGTTCTTATCCTTGTTATTTATATACTTGCTGTCATCCATATAGTCTAAACTAATTGTTACTTGGAATATATGCAATTTTAATTTTTACTGTACTGATCCGTGTTAGTGGACATGATTATACATTATTTTTCGCATTTAGGTTGTGTAACCTATGCGTCTACCGCTCGAGACTGCCAGTTTATAAATATGCTAAAATGCCATTTTTATAAGCAAGCGGTCTCGAATTTTCCATGTTTTTCGATAGTTGAGGATATGTGGTTCGGGCAATTAAGTTCCTGGTGTTCTCCGAATACACACCCTCTTGACCTGTTGTCGAGACGTGTATTTGGAGAACAACGAGGAGATACTGTCGAAATTTTCTCTGGAGTTGTACAATGGCTTAGGAACTTGCCCGAATCACGTATCCTCGAATGGGATTAGGACCTAACCTAATTAGATATTATGAGTCATCGTTGGTACGTACTACAATATGCTTTCGTTCATGTGAAATATAACCATGTCAGATATATGAATTGCTTTCTCTTATGAAGTTTAGGTTTCATATATATATATATATATATATATATATATATATATATATATATTCAAAATGTCTCAAAAAGAGAGCACCGGCTCAACGCCAAAGAGAGAAGAAAGGGCCGAGGACCAAATAAAGGGGCCACAGGGGGAACTCCCTAGGTTCTCCACTTTAATGCCACAGGGGTTTGCAGAATTTTTTTTTAAAATAAATATTTTTAAATCAAAAAATTCAAAAATATATCAGTTTTAAATTTTTTTGCAAAACTAGCCTCGATGCGCCACGTGGTCGCGAATCGACCGCCGCCACGCGTGGGTCAAGAGCGCTGACGGCCGCGCGATCGAAGCCACGCGCGCCACGTGGCAATGACGACTGTGCCCACGTGGCATTTTCTATTTAATAATTATGTTTAATTCGATATATTGTCCAATATAATTCATATCGGATGCTAGGAACCTCGGAAAATTATGAAAAAAATTTCTAAATTTTTACTACGATATAAGAATTCATAATATATGAAAAAAGTAGTATATTTCATGCAAATTTAAAATGTTAAAATCAGGTATACTAAAAGATCATTTTAGGTATTATGAAGAAACTATATAAAGCATGGCTCAAAAAATTATGAAAAAATTGCTTAATTTTTATTACGCTATAATCATTCATAATATATTAAAAAATTAGCAGGTTTCATTAAAATTTAAAATGTTAAAATAAAGTTTACTACAAGACCCTTTTAGGTATTATGAAGAAACTATATAAACCATGGGTCCAAAAATCATGGAAAAAATTTCTAAATGTATATTAAGCCATAAGGATTCATAATATATAACAAAAAAAAATACTATGTTGCATGCAAATTTAAATAGTTCAAATCAAGTTTAGTTAAATACCCTTTTATCTATTGTGAAGAAACTATATAAACCGTGGCTCCAAAAATCATGAAATTAAGTTCACCCGCTCTTAGGGTGTTAGATGTCTCATTTTTGAAAAAAAAATATATATAGGAATGAACGCAATTGAAATAACCAAATTGCGTGAAAAACCCTCGCTTTCATGGAACGCCGAAGCTTTTTCGGCAGCCCTTAAGATACCTTTTCTAATGTATTTATTTTTGAAGAATGAGTCAAATTTGCTCTTTGCTATATAGAGTACCACGAGGGAAGTAAGTAGGGATCGATCGAACGGAAAGCATCGGGATCTCTCGACAAAGATGGCCACACCATCCGGACCATCGACGAGGTCCTCCTGTGTCGCCTCGACCATCTGCTCTAGGGGGAGCAATCCCGCCGCCTCCAACCTGCAGCAGACCATTACAAGTAAGCCCACAACGTGTCACAACCAACTAAGTCATACGCAAAAAATATTATGTTCTTACATACCTGGGAAACTAGTGTCTGTCCAGGCCCCAGGGGCATGCTGGAGTTCGCGTGGACAAGACACCTGGATCGACGGTAGTTGCGTGTAACCGTCCACGGTGACGTGCGTCCAAGTGGCGATCTAGAAGCCCGTACAGCCAATCGCCAATGTCGCCCACAACAGCCATTCCTGCACACAACAAACAATTTAATAGTTCCAATTGGTCATGGAGTAAGAAAATTCCAATAATACAGACAGAGATACCAAACATACAATGTGGACAGATGCTACAATAAAAGTAGTAAGGAAATTCCAACAATTACAGGATGTACCTAACAATTCGCACAACACTGCAACTTTCTAGAACATACACGCATGCATAATAGTGCTCACAATACGAAATCCGATCACACATCTACGAACCGCAGTAACGCAACATACACGCATAAGGGAGTTGTACGATTATTACATTCCATACAAATAGAACGCACTCCACAACATGGCAACATGCCTTACAACTATGAAATTCAAGCCCCTCCACCGGAAGCTTCATTCCGAGGACATTTGTTCTTCTTGTAGCCGTACTCTCCACAAAGGGCACACCTTCGGACAGGGCCTCCCACCTCGGACTGGTCCATATCATTGCGGATGCGGCGCGTTTGTCGACGACCTTTCCCGCCCTTGACTCTGCTGATGTCAGGGACCCATGTACGTGTGGCATGATCAATTTCAGTTAAGTTTCCAGCGACACGAAACCCATGCAGTTCACCGGTCCACGCTTGAACGACAGTGTCCGCCATGTAGTACGGAGAAACAAATTGTACGCTGCTCGTCTTAATCTGGCCACAGGCCGCCAAGACATGCGAACATGGTTTGTGAAGAAGGTATGGCTTTAGGCAAGTGCAGGTGCAGGTGCGGTCCGTGCCGCCCCCCAAGCTCACTTCATGGGTGATTCTTCCACTAGCCATTCTGAGCCCCTCGTTATTCCTCAGTATGACCTCAAATCATAACTCCGTGGTACCCATGATGACGACCGAGTGTAGGAGGGCCTTCTCAACCTTGTTCGCCATCCAAGCTGTAATGACGCTGCAGTAAGGACTCTGAATGGTAGTTGCATGCAACACTGCCGCGGCATGCCGTTCCCGGAAGTACCTCACCGTACCGTGCAATACACCTTCGATGATAGCAACGAGGGGCATGCCACGAAGACCCCTTATCACCCAGTTGTACACCTCGGCCAGGTTGGTTGTCATCAGCCCGTACCTTGCCCCGTTTGTGTCGTACAACAGTGCCCACTTCTCCAGTGATTCGGACTCGATCCAGTGTGAGAAACACTTGATGTTTCTCGTAGGCCTCCTTCTGATGTTTGGTGGGTCAATGCCCGATAAGGGCTGTAAACGCTGCGGTGCCTCCCAACTACTCCCCCCAGCTTGTCTCTCGCCATCACGTATCTGTTTGGTAGTGAGCTCGTCAAGCTTCTCCCAGATGGCAACAAACTTCCTATGCTGATTTTGCTTGCACAACCTCTTGAACAGGTTCATGAGCCTCTTACTCTTGAAATATTTGAATAGGTTTGCCCCCATGTGTTGCATGCACCACCGGTTCTGCAAATCCGGCCACGGAAACGGCTCTTCCACATCTTCTTGCATCTTCTTTATTGCTTTCATCATCCCAGCATGGCGGTCATGTATTATGCACACATTGGGCCTATCCTTCACAACACCGATCTTCAGTCTCCTGAAGATCCACAGCCAACTCTCGTAATTTTCACCCTCCACAAAAGCGAAGGCTATCGGAAGTATCTGGTTGTTTCCGTCCACACCGATGGCCGTTAGGATTTGACCCTTGTACTTGCCGGTGAGGAAAGTCCCGTCCATGCACACGACTGGACGGCAATGCCTGAAAGCCTCCACACATGGCCCAAGTGATAAGAAAGCACGCTCCATGACCAGGAAGCCGGAGGGGTTCTGAGATTCCCTTTCGTGTACAACAGTATATGTCCCAGGGTTTCTCTCCTTCAGGACCTCCAGTAGTCGGGGAAGATTGTCATAAGATGCCTCGAAGGTCCCAAAGCGCTTCTCCAATGCCTTCTGTTTCGCCCTCCAGGCTTTAGCATAGCTGATTTGGTATTTATATCTGTTCTTCATGGCAAGAACTATGTGCTGTGCCTCACTGTCAACCTTCTCGACAATCTCTCCGTACATCACATTCGCGATGAAAGAAGATGTGAGGTTACGATGTCTCGATGTTACATTGCTGAGAACACAACTGTGCTGCACCACCTTCGTGACAACCCATTTCATCTCGTACTTCGGCTTGTGGGCATGAACCCGCCAAGCACATTCGGCATTTTCACACTTCACCGTGTAACAGTCTTTACTGGATTTGACCACTCTCGTCGGTCGCTGCAAGCTCATCGCCCATACCCTTATAGCATCCTGCAAAGCGGACTTCTCCGTGTACATTGCGTGCATGCATACCTCATTTGGTCGGTACTCACATGTGGAGTCATGGGCATCGTTCACTGCTAGGGCTCCGGCTTTGGCTCTATTCCAAGCATCGGGCACCTCTGCGGATGTATTTCTATCATCGTCGGACAAAGATTCATCATGGTCCTCCATGGCCAGTGCCTCTTCTTCCTCCGCTGCTCGCTGATCATCCTGCTCCATCACATCAACTAACCCCTCCAACTCCTCCCCTTCATCTGCTTGTCCCGTCGGTGCAGCACATGATCGAACATTCTCATGAACTTCTGCCATAGTTTGTGCCTGCACCGTGATAGGGGTTTCATCACTACGCAGGTTTGTTTTGATCGTCGCTTGCACAAATAGGATGAAACCCCAACCACGCCGCCTTGATGCATTGATGTAGTTCATCCAAGACTGAGACCGCTTCAACGGTCTAAGTACCCATACCGAGTCATGTGTACCTCTCGGCCACAAGCATTTGATGCTGACATCAAACTTCGCAGGATTCAATGAAAGACCGTCACAAAGCCACCCACACAGATTTTCAAAATTCATGTCCTCCGGATTCTTATGGTATAAAACTCGGTGCTCAAAACCATTCAAATCAACCCCATATGGGCCCTCCCAAACTTCTCCTTCACCGTAATGCACTCTGAATGCATCCATAGCAAACATACCTACTGGAATACGCAAAAAATATTATATAACATACGCAACAAATTATATAATGCACTTAGTTTCTAAATTTTTTTAGCTACCGTACTATTTTTCGACTAGTTATATTTCCCTTAAGTACGTACCAATTGTACCGACGAAAAATTAACTATACGAACGCCTTGTTGGGGGGTGTACTGGTCAGCAAGCCTACTGCAATCTAGTATAACATGTGCAAGGATTTATATAAATATACGAAACCAAAATTTTTTAAAATTTTTTAGCTACCGTAGTATTTTTCTAACTACATACCAATTATATTGACGCAAAAATAATTATAGAAACTACTAACCGATGAACAAGGAACGAACGATATATGTTTTTCGGAGACTGTCTATGTTTTTCCTAACTACAAACCAATTATACTAAAAAAAATCATTATATGAATACATTAAAGAAAATTAATCAATTATTACATTTTTTGTACTAACCTAATATTTTTCCAACACTAACTATATATTTACTAATTACGTATCCATTATGCCGAGAAAAATAGATTTACAGAAATTACTGACCGATGAACGATATGTTTTTCGTACTACTCTAATGTTTTCCGAGACTATCTATGTTTTTTCTAACTACAAATCAATTATACTAATAAAAAAATCATTATGTAAATACATTAAACAAAATTAATCGATTATTACATTTTTGGTACTAACCTAATATTTTTCCGACACTAACTATATTTTTGTACTAACTACGTATCAATTATGCTGAGGAAAAAAATTTATATAAATTACTAACCGACGAACGACGAACAAACGACGAACGAACGCACGATTTTTCTTCTTTTCTTCTTTCTTTCTTTCTTTCTCTTTTCCTTCTCTTTTTCTTTTCCTTCTTCTCTTCTTCTTCTCTTTTTCTTTTCCTTCTTCTCTTCTTCTTCTTCTCTTTTTCTTTCTTTCCTCCTCTTCCTTCCTTTCTTCCTCTTCTCTTTCTCTTCTCTTCCTTTCTCTTCTTCTGTTTCCTGGCCGGCCGAAGCCTCCCCGACTCGGCCCCTTCTTTTCCCCGCCGAAGCAGCCCGGCCATTGCGACGCTACCACGTGGTAGCGCGGGATTCCGTCGCGCCACGGTGGCGCGACTGGCGGCTTGGTCGCTACCACGTGGCGTGACTGAGCCCAGTCGGTGCCATGTGGTGCGACTGTAGGCTAGTTTTGCAAAAAATTTTAAAACAGGTATATTTTTGAATTTTTTGATTTAGAAATGTTTATTTTAAAAAAATTCGGGGTTTGCATGGGTCCTGACAAGTGTAAAGGGAGCTACTCCTCTCTTCTCGACCAATTGATGAGGGAGAAAGTCTTGATCAGAATTAAGGACCGGAGGAAGGATTTTAGCGTCGAGCAGAAGAATCGACTGTGGGAAGAAGTCAAGGAGAAATGGATTATACAAGAGGAAAATGAAATCAACGCGAGACGGTACGCCTTCCAAAGAATGGGTGTGTCTTTGAGGCAATTCAAGGTTCTCATGCATGCTGAGTACGTGCTGAAAGGCCGTACTCCCTTCCAGAGGTATCCGTTTGTCACTCCCGCGGTTTGGGAGGAGTTCACAACGATGAGGAGTACGCCCGAGGCGGAGGAGCTAAGAGAGAAAAACATCGCTATACAGAGCTAGAACACCTACGCGCACCACCTCGGCTCTGGCGGCTATGTAGGGAAAAAGGCAGAGTGGGCGCAACTAGTTGAGGAGTGTGCAAACTCTGGGATGGTGATACCTTATTTCCACATATGTGAGGAGCGGGCATGCGAAGGGGTATTAGCGAGGATGAAGAAATCCACCGATAGTTGGCTTCTGATTCCAAACCCTTCGACCGCGCAGATCGTCTCCACCATCGTAAGACATCTAACTTAGTACATTGCAGTTGACCCTTCCCGCTGTATTTTAGCACTAATTTATATTCGCTTCTCGTAGGAGGAGGTAAGCCAGCAGAAAAAGCAGGGGGCATTCAAAACCAAGGGTCGAGGGACATCCTATCTACGGTGATCGGAAAGCCCGACCATAAGGGCTGGGTGCTTGCCGTAGGTGCAGGGCATACAAAGAAGTCCTTCTCAAGCGAGGGCGGTTCCAGTGCCATATTAAGACCATGGGCAGCACGTGAGGAGTGCTGAGGGCCAAGATGATGGAGCAGATGCTGGCACGTGAGGTGCACCTGAAGGTCGAGATGATGGTGATGTTTACCCAGACTCAAAGTAATATGGCCTCGCTAACTGTAGAACCGCCTTTGGTAAGCCCTAGCAGCTGCGGTTCCAGAAATGAGCAGCCCAGTCCCAAGCTGAAGGTAATAAGTGTTTCTAACTAAAAGGTATGGTAGCAAGCTAAACAATGATTCCGATCAAGTTGCGTATTTCTTGCAGGCGCCTACCAAGTGCCAGCTAATCATGATCGAAGACGAATTTACCGTTGAGGATGCACGCGGGATTGCATTTCCATGCAAAGAGGATGACATGTTGCATGGTAGCCCTTTGGGGAAGGGATACATGAGGGTGCATGTGGATATAAGGACCGGATGCACACGTGAAGGTCTAAGAAGACCGTGCGAGAAAGGAATGAACATCTCGTAGATTCAACCGCGTTATAACTGTAAGAAAAGATTGTAACCGTAAGGGAAGCTATCCTAGATAAGGAAGGATATGATTCCTTTACTTGTAATCAACTCAGACTCATGTTCTAGTAACCGAGTTGGACTCCTCCCCTGTAACGTCCCAAAATTTGGGTTTTCAAAAAATTTTGGTTTAGTTTAGCTTCTCAAAAAATTTTGTTGATTTTCTCGCGTTTATAATGTGTAATATGAATTTTCTGAAAGCTAAAACAATTTAATTTGATTATTTCAAATTTTAAATAAAATAAATTTAATTTTATTTGGGTTCCTTATGCTTCAAGAAATTTTTCTGTAATTTTTGAGATTTTTCGGAGCTCATTTGCTATTTATTGGATTTATTTGAAATTAATTTATATTAAGCCCTTTTAGGGAAATTAAATTAATTATTTGAAAATTTTATATGAAGTTTTGTTGCACATATTTTATTTGTGTTCAAAATGTCTCAAAATATTTTCTAGATTTTTTCTAGTATTTTTATTACCATAAATAATTAATTTGAATTTCTAGATTTATTTTAATTGAGAAATTGCTGGAAAATCCGGTTTTGGAATTGGGCTCAATATTCTTCTCTCTCCTCCCACCAGCCCACCCTGCCATCCGGGCCCACTCCCGCGCACCGGCCCAACCGGCCACCTCCTTCCTCTTGGCCGGCCGAGCCAAGACATTCCATGCGCGCCCAGCTAAGGGCTGGCGCCGCTTGGGCCGAGCGGCTGGGCCGCCTGCGCCTCGTTGGGCCACGTCGCCCTTGCGCCCACAGCCGTTGATCGCCGATCGGACGGCCGAGAATCGGCCACATCAGCCCCGAGTCCGAGACGCACACCAAGTGCTCGTAAAAATACCGATTTCGCCCGTTTTTGCTCCAAAATTGATTTTCTTGACCTAGCCACCACCCCAACCTGTAGTAGACCTCCCATGGCTCTCTCCCACTCATGAGCACAGCCCAGGACCTCTCCAAACCTTCGAGCCGCCGCTAAGAAGCTCCGAAGCACCGCCGAACGTCGGCCGAACTTTGGAGAGCGTCCCCCATCAGCTCGTCGACTCTTTTTGAGATCCGTCTTCGCCACGGTGAGCAATGATGTCCCATCAGTCTCCCCTCCAAATTCCATCCAATTTGGCCCAAGGAATCAAAAGTTGCGGCCATTTCAATCTCGAATCTTATCGATGCCATATCTCCCTTAATTTTTCTAGTTTGGCCATGAAATCTTTACTATAGACTCTCCTTGATATCCTCTACGTGATGTACATCCTAGCCCACGGTTTTGCTCTATAGATTTTGCGCAGAAAATTATTTTCCCCGACCAGACTGCGTTCCAAATAGCGACAATCATCCTTGCGCGTTCCCCGCTTATCCAGAAGGTAAAACTCCAAGCCACTTGTGTCACGGTGTTCCACTAGGTCACATCTAGCTCTCGGTCAAATTTTGTTAAGTTCCGATCATTATTCTAGAAGTTATGGCCATCCAAAGTTTAGATCCGAAACAAGTTAATCGGCAGTTTGTGATCAATCCATTGGGGCGCCACAAAATCCACCTATACCGTTGAGTTCATCTTGTCACGTTCTACGTGATGGACATTCCCCCTTTGCCATCCCATCCTCCATAATTTTTTTTATATAATTAGGCCATCTTTTGCCGCCGTCATGCGCCGTATTTTGACGCCGGCTATTTTAGTTCGCTCCGACCGTGTTGTCGCGTCCAGTGGATCGTCATGTACTATTTTGGTCCATCTTTAGAGTTCTTTTGGTCTCCGTTTGCCGTCAAAGCCCGGTGCTGGCTTAAAACCGTCGTCTTTCAACCTAGTCGTTGCTATCGTTTCGCTTCTCGGTTAGCCATCTCGGGTAGCGCTTTATCGCGGCCATGTCCTTGCACCGACGGTCGCTACCTTCTCATTTCATGAGCGTCCCATCGTCGCTTCGCTCCGCAGTTAACGTTTTGCCGTTAACGCTCCGCTGTTAACGTTCCGCCGATAACGTTCCACCGTTAATGTTCCGTCGTTAACGTCCCACCGTTAACGCTTCACCGTTAAAGTTCCGTCGTTAACGTCCTACCGTCAACGTTCCGTCGTTAACGCTCCGTCGTTAAAGTTCCACCGTTAACGTTCCGTCGTTAATATTTCGACGTTAACGTTCCACCGCTAACGTTTCGCTGTTAACGTTCCGCCGTTAATGCTTGGCTCTCATCGCTTCGCTGTCATCGCATGCGTGCATTCATGCGAGAGCCCTAGTGCGATATCCTCATCTGTTCTACCATCATGATGTGAGCCTAGCCACATCGTCATATAATCTTCAAAGTCGAATCAAAACCCTAACCTAAGACCGGTTCGATGGACTAAGTTCATCATTAGCCGCGTTGTTATCTTTGCAATCTTTCCCATTGTTTCAATCGTGGTAAGACACTTGTCTTTGTCTTATCCCTGAATATCCAATCTGCCATTAACCTAGAATTCATTCATCGACTTGGTCGATAGACCATTGGCCATTTGTCATGTCCTTGTACCCAGATCTCATCTATCAGTATATCCCTCTTTTGTTTGACTGTGTATCTGTTTAGTCAACAAAAGTCAACATCGAGAATCAGTTTAGTTCATTGTGAACTAACATATCCTTATGAACCCGATCTATAGATCGAGAGTCCATGTGTCATTGACCGTCCAATCAAGATAATAACTTCGAAAGAAATATTCTTTGGAATATTATCCTTTCTTTCTCAGTTATTAGTCTTTCCCTCTTCGGTGCATTTTCCGAAAGCCCGTTCCCTTTTGGCTAATCTTCAATCTAATCCGTTCGAGTCCCAAAATTCTTCCAAGCCGTTGTGCCCAATGCTATTTGTTCTTAATTTGGAGTTTATTCGATTTGTCTTTTGAATTGGTTTGTATTTGTGTTTATTTAATCGTTAGACGCGTCGTCTGGAAGTTGCTCGAAGGTGCCAAAGATCAAGGAAGCGAAGATTGAAGATCGAGGGTAAAGAATCGAGGATAAAGAGTAAAGAACAGTAAAAATTGCAAGGGCCAGGCAAGTTGTGCTTTGACCATGTTGATCCCAATTTCTAAACTTATGTTGTTTCAAATTATTGCATGCTAGTATAAGTTTAAACTCTTTTCAATTAATTTGGGATTAAATAATCGAACTACCTGCTATTGTCACCTTGTCTATAATAATTGTATGCCATGATTCATTTGTCACCATAGGTTTGTTGATTAATAGTTGGTAGGTAATAAATTGCCAACATGGGTTTGATAGAACACATTAGGTTGCTTAGACTTGCAACGGGTCAATTACATCATTTTGGAAATATAAAGTTCAATATTGACTAATGAGATATGCAATGTATTTCGAAATGGTGTGATGTGTTGCCGACACGATGATGTTGATATGTGAAGGCCTTCGTGCTTCTTCAAGGATGTTGAGTTGTTGTTGGCATTGTGTTGCGCAATAATCAACTGGGGTGGTAAAATGATTTGGACTGGGGCAAGTGGCAAGATTGATCTGGCGGGCCATGGTTGGCACCGGGAAAGTCGTTTTGGTTCTTTGAGTAGTCTTGCCCTGGTCACCCTAAGGACTTAACCTTGCAAGCCTTTGAACTGAGTCAAACATACAACCACATGTCTGGAATGGGACAGACCTAGTTGAGTAAGTTACTGATATCTCGCATGTGGTACCTCAGGGTGTCAACTATACCTTTTGTGTAGTTGTACGGGGGAGCGTACCGGGGCTGTGGCTAGGTACGCATCCAACAGTTGGTTGGCCTAGACTTCGCCTTTGCTAAGGGAAGGGCTAGTGTGCAACAACCGGGGAGGTTCACTTGTTAAGATTGAAGTTTCTGAAAGGCTTTGTTATGATCGCTCATTCGCATACTCTTGTATGGCGATTCACGGCTGACGTGGTGAGTTGATTGTATCTTGTGGGAAAAGTGTATAACCTCTGCAGAGTGTAAAATCTATTCGAATAGCCGAGTCCGCGGTATTGGACAATGCTCGGGGATTACAATCAAGGGTTAGCTTTTCGTAAAAGTGAACTTGGGCTTGGAGGCATTTTGCCTGTGGAAAGTGATAACTGGTTAAGGATGTGGAATGTTTCACTTGTGAAATAACTGTGAAATCTATTACTGTTATTACTTGTTTTACTTCTTTACAATCTATTATATTTATTTGTGAATGTTGATTTTCCGCAAAATAACCATTCGGTCTGTCACTTCGAATAAGCCATGCATATAGTTATTAGACTTGCATTCTGTGCATGACTTGCTGAGTGCTTTATATACTCACCCCTTGCAACCAACAATCACCAGTTGAGAAGAAGACTACTTCGTCAAAGAAGAAGAAGTTCCGTGAGAAGGCGATTGTTTAGGAGTCGAACCCTGTCAGTTGCCTGTGGTATACTGATGGGATTCACCGATGTTCTTCGTTCCGCTGCTACTTATTTGGAGTTGAAGCCGTCAAGGCCTCGCAAGTGTAAGGTTGACCTTAAGGTCGTTCAATAGTTTATATCATTTAAATGTGTTATTTTTATTATTCCGCTGTGTATGATCACTACACCATGCCACACTGTTGCCAACACAAAGTACAGTCGGCAAAAGGCACATTCCCCGACGCAAAAACTGTCGGCAAAAGTTTAACCGACTGTATATAAACAGTAGCGGTAGAAGCAGTCGACTTAGGCTTTGCCGACAGATAAGTTGACGGCAAAGATCTAAGTTTTGCCGACAGTTCCATCTTTGCCGACAGTAGGTTTTTTTGCCGTCAGTACAAGTTTTACCAACAGTTAATATGAATTGCCGACACTTTACTTGTTGGCTAATCACTTTTCCCCTCATAGACCAAAGCTAGTTTTCTACACAAGTTTTGTGTCGGCAAAGGTGCCAGCACACATGACATACAAATTAATTAAATATGCAATATATACTGAACAAATTCCACATTATCCACCATTGAATTGACATACACACTTGTACATGCAAATGGTGCCACTCACATATATAACCATATACATACACAATCACAGTTCAAATAGTCACTTCAACATGTAAATAATGCAACGCATATATCTCCACCACAGGGTTTGATAAACATAGATCCTCCAAATAAGTTAAGTTGCATACATGCCCGTCCAAAATAAGTAACAGTCAGTGAGAGATCATGAGCTAAGTCTCAGCCTAGTAAATAATGGCTTACATTTTTACTAAAAGAGGGGATGTATATGCTTCTCTAGCTACTAGTTAACATTTCTAACCATAAACAACACTACTTTCTTACTGCACAAAAGGTTGCCCCTCCAAAAACTTGTAGCACCCCCAACTACACAAAAGTTACTACTCCAGAAACTTATCACCTTGTACCTGTGTACCTACCATGATGAAGAAAAGGAATAATCAGCAAAAACAATAGAAAATTAGTGTCAGGTAGCTAAGCTGTAGGTAGTCTCAAATATGTGACAAAATCAGACAAATGGACAAAAAGTTATGCCACAATAAGACTGGACATGATGGAAAGTTTGAGTGGCACATTGTAACACCACAAAATTTTGCTTTTCTTAAATTTATGTGTGATTTGGCACTTTGGAGAATTTTTGGAATTTTCTGGAATTTATTTGGATTTATTTGGAATTTATTTGAATTTATTCCATTTTGAAATAATTAAAGAATTTAACTTTGCAAATAAAATTTTGTTGGAAATATTTTATTTGAGTCCAAAATGGCCCAAAGTATTTTCCAGAATTTTTCTGGAATTTTTCTGAGTATTTTGCTATTTTTCTTGAATTAAATGAATTACTGGAAATTATTTTAAATATTAAATCGCTGGAAAATCGAACCGGGTCGGTTATTGTTCCTCCGACCGAGCCCGAGTCAGACTCGAGTTCGAGTCCGACCCGAACCCGACCCGAGCCCGTGGTCGAGCCGAACCCACTCGGCCGAACCCAAACCCGTGTGACCGTTGGATCAAGATCCAACGGCCACGATTGTACCACGTCACCAGACCGAGCCCGACCGAGCCAGCGGCTCGCCGAGTCCGACCGAACCCAAACCCACGCACCGTTGGATCTCGATCCAACGCGCGTTACACGCCACCCAATCCGAAGTCACCGCCGGACTCGCCGCGAACGGAGCGGTCTCGGTTTCGTGCGTTCCGACGCCGAGGGCTCTATTTATTGCGCTGTCGCCGCCATCGTGAAGCCCGCTTCATTGCGCACCCGTAGCCCTAACTCACCTCGCCTGAGCCGCCGTGGTTGCGCCGCTAGAGCTCGCCGGAGTTAGGAGAAGGTGCCGCCATGATTTCGCCGATAGCCGCCGTCTCCGCTGCCCTCCGTCACCGTTGACCCCAGAATCGGGCCGTGAGAGCAAGCTGCGTCGGTGAGCACCACCACGTCGCCGGAGCGCGTCAAAACGCCGTCGGCTAGGTCATCGTCCTCGCACCGGTGACTCAGCGCCGCCGCTTCGCCATCGCCGGACTTGAGCTCCTCGGTAGTCGATCCAGATCCAACGCCCTAGATCACGCCACGTTATCCCACGGTGAGATCCCGTCCAAAATCCTGCAGATTCAATATCGGCCGCTTGGATCTAGATCCAACGGTCCAGATCAAACGCGTTCACCCCAAACGCGTGAGTCCAGATCAATGCGGGCCGTTGATTTTCAAATCAACGGCGAGATCTAGCCACGCGTGTGCGGGAGATCGACCACCGCGTCGCCGCAGCCCACGCGCTGCGTGTGACGCCGACACGCGGGCCCGTGATGTCGGCTTTCAGCCACATCGCACCATGACGCCACGCCGACGCCATGGCGGGTCAAGATGTCAGCCGGCCGTCGACCGAGCGCCGATGTCAAGAATGACGTCACTGGAGTCCCACTGCCGCCACCGTGGCCGAGCCCGGCCGACGCCAAGAATGACGTCACCCGAGGGGACCCACCTGTCAGCGACACGTGGAGCCGTGGACCGAGTCCACGGTGGACCGAGCCAAACCATGGACCACGTCCATGAACCGGCTGACGTCAGCAAACCAATCAGAGACTGCCACGTTTCAAAATAATGATTTCAGATTTTGTTTCAAACTTCAAACGCTTATAACTTTTGCGTTTCAACTCCGATTTGAGTGATTCAAATTTCTAAATTTGTATAAAATTGAGATCTACCTAATTATGAATTTTATTTAATTTTTGTACTAAAGTTTTTCTCTGTAAAATTATTTAATTGATTGTTTAAACTTTAAATAATCATAACTTTTGCATTTTAACTCCGAATTTGACGATTCCAGTTCCTAAAAATTCATAAAATTATGTTCTCTCTGTTTATGGATTTTATTTGGAGTTTTGGGATGCTTTTGGCTATTGTTTATTTGTGTATTGCTATTTGCACGCTTTACGAGTAGACGTTGAAGTGCCCGAAGGCTTCGAAGGAGAAGTGTTGACCCAGGAGCCAGCTCAAGACCAAGAACAAGTACTTTTCGAAGGCAAGTTATGCTTTGACCATGTTGATCCTATTTTGAAACCTATTTTGATTTAACTTATTGCATGCTAGTTCAATTATAAAATACTCTATTTAGATTTGGGAAATTAGATAAATGCCAAATTGCTGTATGACACCTTGATTACTTAAGTATGTGCCATGACCCCTTGTCACCCTAGTGTGGATTACTAGTTGGACATTACTAAATTGCCAACATGGGTTTGTAGATCGTTGTAGTATATGGCTTAGACCTGCTACGTACTCATGACATGATTTTGGACAATCAAATGTTAATATTGACTTAATGATATATTGAACCTGTTTTGGGAAGATATCATGTGATGTTGATGGCACGTGGTGCATGGTAATCAACTGGGGTTTGATAAATAGCTTTTGACCGGGGCATATGGCAAGAATGATCAGGTGGGCCAGTTGTGGCATTGGGAATGATGTTTTGGTTCTTTGGGTAGTCTTGCCCTGGTCATCCTAAGGACTTAACCTTGCAAGCCTTTGAACTGAGTCAATTTTGCAACCACATGTCTGTAATGGGACGGACCTAGTTGATTAAGTTGCTAATAACGTACCTGTGGGACCTCAGGAGGTCAACTACACCCTTTGTGTAAGTTGTACGGGGGAGCGTACCGGGGCTGCGGCCAGGTACCCATCTAATGGTTGGTTGGCCTAAACTTCGCCTTAGCTAAGGGAAGGGTTAGTGTGCAACAACCGGGGAGGACCACTTGTATTGTTAGAAGTTTCCGGAAGACTTTGTTACGGGAACTCGCCTTTGTGGTGTTTGACTGTATCTTGTGGGTAAAGTGCATAACCTCTGCAGAGTGCAAAAATCTATTCGAATAGTCGTGTCCGCGGTATTGGACATCGCTCGGGAATTACAGTCAAGGGTTAGACTTTCTCAAAAATAACTTGGACTTGAAAGGTTGGTTTTGGTTTATGAATGGCGTTAATGGAAATGTGGATTAGGAATGGGAAAGATGTTTACTAAAACCCCTTGAAAAGTTATTTATGCTTTACTTGTTACTACTGCTTTCGAATCTACTTATGATACTTGTTAAATGCTCTTGCTGCAAATATACCTTGAGCCACTCCTTTGTATTAAGCCATGCATGTAGTATATTAGCTGCATTCTGTGCATGACTTGCTGAGTACCAAGCACTCACCCTTGCCACAATACAACACCAGTTGAAGAGGAGACTACACCAGCTTTGGAGGAGGAGCTCCAAGAGGAACCGTCTACTTAGGGAGCGAGCCCAGTCAGTTGCCTGTGGTATACTGGATGGCGTCATGAAGTTATCTTATTTTTCGCTGCTATTATTTCTCTCTTAATAAGTTTCGCCCTGCGTGGCGTATATTTGTAACTTGACCATAAGGTCGAGCAACCAGTTTGACTATTTAATTAAAGTACTTTATTAGTATCGAGTGGTATGATTGTGATATTTACCGATGTTAAGACTGTGTGCACTAGCGCGTTCCTGGACTAGTGCTGAATACACAGAGGGTCCGGATTTGCAAATTCGGGTCCCGACACACATTAAAATTTTAGAAACAACTCAAGTAATAAACTATGTAGGTTGTTAATAAGTCCAGCTCCTTTGCTAGCTATACATGATTCCATTCCAAAGCAGATTTTCAAACAAACTTCTTAATTAAGAGAACTAGATCCAGAACTCTTTTTCGTTTTTTTTTAACATCCTTCTTCAGCGTGTCACTCTATGAATTTATCACTTGTTTGACAATATCAATATGCTAAATTACTGATGCTTTCTTTACATATTATCTTACTTATGTTATCAGACTATGCTTATATGTCTTAATTATATGTGTGTGTGCATGCAAAACCATATTAAGTTATGACTATCTACTAAACACTAGGCTAAGTAGGCTTGTCTGCTAAATAGATGCTAAGAATCACATTGTCTTAATTATATGTGTGTGTGCATGCAAACTCGACATAGCATGATGGAATTAGTAGACTAGCAGTGAAAAACTTAACCCATTGCAGACCAGAAGCATGATAAAATAATAAAAGCTACTTCACACTGGACATGTGATTGAATTATTTCATCACCATCACACAGCAGTAGTGCTACCTTAGTAAAAACGAATTATTTCATGCTTACTAAAGATGCAACACAACACATATGCCATATACATTACTACATTTACACTAGTGCCATACCTGTGGTCACATAGGCACTGCAGTGCAAAAGAGTTCACTTCAAAACCCTTGGAACTTCTTTTTGTAACTAAGTACCTAACAAAGAGAAGAATTTTGCCTTTTAGAAAATGTGAAATAATCTGAAACAAGCATGAAAATACAATTTGGACTGCCAACAAAATAATAATACCAGCCCCAGGTACTTTTGACTGCCTCGAAGACTTCTTATCATCTTTGATCTGCAACAAGTTGGTATGATGTTGAGGTGATAGGCCAAAAATTCATTAGAAATATGGATGTATGCTAAGGTCTTACTCTATCATGTGGCCACGCGATGCATCTCCCACGAGCATCTCCAACGGACTCTAAGGCTCCATATTGACGAGGTAGAATGGCATCCCTCACAAAAACATGATTGACAACCAACTCACAATATTGAATGCCAAGAGTTCCCCCCACAATAGATAATGGATTTGTTGTTTGAATTGTTCCCTTAGCCACAGCGAGATTATAGGGTCTTACAACATTATAAAGTATCACATCCCTTCCACCCTAGAGCAATATGTATTAAAGTTCAGCATAAGCTAGTAATTACATTCAGCACATAAGACAAAGTATTGAGGGTTCAACACATAAGGTAAACAATTGTGGGTTCAACAATTACCTCTTCCTGTTGTTCCTCTGGAAAGACCACACTATGCCTAGTCATCAGCATGTTTTCATCATCACTTAGGTGCGTGTTCTCCATTTCATCCCCAGCATGTGACCCATTACCATCATCATGGTTTTCTGGTTCTTTAGCAAGACTAGCTCCACTATGCAAGTTCTAAACAAGGACAACAATTGAACAATTACTTCATTGAAAAGAAAGTCAAAATTAAAAAGGATGAGCAATTTACCACTTGAGCTGAATTATTAGATCCATTTGGAGTGTTGTGAGCACTTTGATGTAGCTGAATCAACATATCAAGTTTTTGTTGAAGAGTGTCCAACCGATTTTCAAGAGCTTCCATTTTCTTATCAGATTGTCGACGTGCTTCAATTTCCATTTGAACCCTTGTTGACGTGCATTTTTTGGCCCCAGGCATGTCCAAGTCAGCAGGTGTTGGTCCCAAACCTACACCACGAATATATCCATTCTTCTCTGGCCCACAAACATGGAAAAAAGCATCACCATCCCCTATACTCTTCTCTATGAGTTCAGGATGATCCCTAACAGCATCTTTAATTGCGTTCTGCAGAAATTAAAATATTAGCATAATATATAGCATGTGTGAAACTGTGGCATTTTATAACATACAATTGTTGTTTCAGCTCCTTTGTGAGGTACTCCATTCTTGTGTGTGTGTGTTTTGATAAACAATTCATCTCTGCGTGGGGGGCGCCCTAGTTCTTCACACTGCATTTCATTCAATAGTTTTATGCAACTATAAAAAATCTAGAGAGTTTTGATAAATAATTAATTTGAATTTCTAGATTTATTTTAATTGCGAAATTGCTAGAAAATCCGGTTTTGGAATTGTGCTCAATCTTCTTCTCTCTCCTCCCGCCAGCCCACCCCGCCATCCGGGTCCACTCCCGCGCCCTGGCCCAACTGGCCACCTCCTTCCCCATGGCGCCCGGTTGCATGGGCGGCGCCCGCTGGCCGAGCGGTTGGGCCGCCTCCGCTCGCCCGCACGCCTGCACCCCGTTAGGCCACGTTGCCCTTGTGCCCATAGCCGTTGATAGCCGATCGGACGGCCGAGAATCGGCCACGTCAGCCCGAGGCCGAGATGCACACCAAGTGCTCGTATAAATGCCGATTTCGCCCGTTTTTGATCCAAACTTGATTCTTCTTGACCTAGCCACCACCCCAACCTATAGTAGACCTCCAATGGACCTCTCCCACGCATGAGCACACCCCAGGACCTCTCCAAACCTTCGAGCCACCGCCGAGAAGCTCCGAAGCACCGCCGAACGTCGGCCAAACTTTGGAGCGCGTCCCCCGTTGGCTCGTAGACTCTTTTTGAGATCCGTCTTCTCCACAGTGAGCCATGATGTCCCATCAGTCTCCCCTCCAAATTTCATCCAATTTGGCCCAAGGAATCAAAAGTTATGGCCGCTTCAATCTCGAATCTTGCCGAGGCCATATCTCCCTTAATTTTTCGAGTTTGGCAATGAAATCTTTACTATAGAATCTCCTTGATGTCCTATACGTGATGCACATCCTAGCCCATGGTTTTGTTTTATAGATTTTGCGCAGAAAATTATTTTCCCTGACCAGACTGCGTTCCAGACAGCGACAATCATCCTCGCGCGTTCTCCGCTTATCCAGAAGGTGAAACTATGAGACACCTACGTCATAGTGTTCCTCTTGGTCATATCTATCTCTCGATCAAATTTCGTTAAGTTCCGATCATTATTCTAGAAGTTATGGCCGTCCAAAGTTTAGATCCGAAACCCGTTAATCGGTAGTTTGTGATCAATCCATTGGGGCGCCGCAAAATCCATCTATACCGTTGAGTTCATCTCATCGCGTTCTACATGATGGATATTCCCCCTTTGCCATCACATCCTCTGGAATTTTTTTTTTGTAATTAGGCCGTCTTTTGCCGCCGCCGCTGCGCGCCGTATTTTGACGCTGGCTATTTTAGTTCGCTCCGGCCGTGTTGTCGCGTACGATGGATCATCATGTACTGTTTTAGTCCATCTTTAGAGTTCTTTTGGTCTCCGTTTGCCGTCAAAGCCCGGTGCTGGCTTAAAACCGTCGTCTTTCAACCTAGCCGCTGCTATCGTTTCGCGTCTCGTTTAGCCATCTTTGGTAGCGCTTTATCGCGGCCATGTCATTGCACCGACGGTCACTACCTTCTCGTTTCATGAGCGTACTGCCGTCGCTTCTCTCCGCCGTTAACGCTTCGCCGTTAACGTTCCGCCGTTAATGCTCCACCGTTAACGCTTCACCGTTAACATTCCATCGTCAACGTCCCACCGTTAACGTTCTGTCGTTAACGTTCCACCGTTAACGCTTCACCATTAACGTTCTGTCGTTAACGTCCTACCGTCAACGTTCCGTCGTTAACGTTCCACCGTTAATGCTCCGTCGTTAATGTTTCGCCGTTAACGTTCCACCGTTAACGTTTTGCTGTTAACGTTCCGTCGTTAACACTTCATCGTTAACGCTTGGTTTTCATCACTTCGCTGTCATCGTATGCGTGCATTCATGTAAGAGCCCTAGTGCGATGTCCTCATCATTTCTATCATCATGATGTGAGCCTAGCCTCATCGTCATATCATCTTCAAAGTTGAATCAAAACCCTAACCTAAGACCGGTCCGATGGACTAAGTTCATCGTGAGCCGCGTTGTTATCTTTGCAATCTTTCCCGTTGTTTCAATCGTGGTAAGACACTTGTCTTTGTCTTATCCCTGAATATCCAATCTGCCATTAACCCAAAATTCATTCGTGGACTTGTTCGATAGACCATTGGCCATTTGTCATGTCCTTGTACCCAGATCTCATCTATCAGTCTATTCCTCTTTTGTTTGACTGTGTATCTGTTTAGTCAACAAAAGTCAACGTCGAGAATCAGTATAGTTCATTGTGAACTAACATATCCTTATGGACTCGATCTATAGATCGAGAGTCCATATGTCATTGACCGTCCAATCAAGATAATAACTTCAGAAGAAATATTCTTTGGAATATTATTCTTTCTTTCTCAGTTATTAGTCTTTCCCTCCTCGGTGCATTTTCCGAAAGCCCGTTCTCTTTTGGCTAATCTTCAATCTAATCCGTTCGAGTCCCTAAATTCTTCCAAGCCGTTGTGCCCAATGCTATTTGTTCTTAATTTAGAGTTTATTCAATTTGTCTTTTGAAATGGTTTGTATTTGTGTTTCTTTAATCGTTAGACGCGTCGTCCGGAAGTTGCTCAAAGGTGCCAAAGATCAAGGAAGCGAAGATTGAAGATCGATGATAAAGAATCGAGGATAAAGAGTAAAGAACATTAAAAATTGCAAGGGCCAGGCAAGTTGTGCTTTGACCATGTTGATCCCATTTTCAAAACTTATGTTGTTTCAAATTATTGCATGCTAGTTTAAGTTAAACTGATTTCAATTAATTTGGGATTAGATTATCGACCTACCTGCTATTGTCACCTTGTCTATAATAATTGTATGCCATGATTCATTTGTCACCATAGGATTGTTGATTAATAGTTGGTAGCTAATAAATTGCCAACATGTCGGGACCCGAATTTGCAAATCCGGACCCTTTGTGTATTCAGCACTAGTCCAGGATCACGCTAGTGCACACAGTCTCAACATCGGTAACTATCACAATCATACACAACGATAGTAATAAAGTACTTTATTTAAGATAACCAACCTGGTTACTCGACCTTATGGTCAAGTTAGAAGAGTACGCCACACAGGGCGAAAACTTATTAAGGAAATAAATTGCAGCGAAATAAAAGCATCAACGTGGCGCCATCCGGTATACCACAGGCAACTGACTGGGCTCGCTCCCTAAGTAGACGGCTCCTCCTGAAGTTCTTCCTCCAAAACTGGTGTCGCTTCTCCTTCAACTGATGTTGTATTGTAGCAAGGGTGATTACTTGGTACTCAGCAAGTCATGCACAGAATGCAAACTAATATTCTATATGCATGGCTTAATACAAAGGATAGGCTAACAGGTACTTTTGTAGTAAAACAGCAATTAACAAGTAGCATAAGTAGATTCGAAAGCAGTAAATGTAAAGATAGTATCAATAACTTTTCGAGGGTTCAGTAAACACTTTTCCTTTCATAATCCACATTTCCATCAACGTCATTAATCAACCCAATCCAACTTTCCAAGTCCAAGTTGTTTTCATGAAAGTCTAAGCCTTGACTGTAATCCCCGAGCAATGTCCAGTGCCGCGGACACGGCTATTCGAATAGATTTTACACTCTGCAGAGGTTATGCACTTTACCCACAAGATACAGTCAAACACCACAAAGGCGAGTGATCGTAACAAAGCATTTCAGAGACTGCAAACTTTACAAGTGAACCTCTCCGGTTTTTGTCATACACCATCCCTTCCCGTAACAGAGGCGAAGTATGGGACCGACATACCGTTGGATGGGTACCATGCTATAGCACTGGTACGCTCCCCTTTCAAGCTACACAAAAGGTGTAGTTGACACCCCGAGGTACCACATGCAAGTTATTAGTAACTTACTCAACTAGGTCCATCCCATTGCGGACATGTGGTTGCACGCTTGACTCAGATCAAAGGCTTGCAAGGTTAAATCCTTAGGGTGACCAGGGCAAGACTAACCGAAGAACCAAAACGACATCCCCGGCGCCACTCATGGCCCACCATATCATTCTTGCCACTTGCCCCGGTTTAAATCTATTTATCAAACCCAGTTTATTACCATGCACCACGTGCCATCAACAATCACAACACGTGATACTTCTCCAAAACAGGTTCAATATCTCATTAAGTCAACATTAACATTTGATTGGCCAAAATCATGTCATGTGCACGTAGCAGGTCTAAGCAATATACTACAACGGTCTAAATACCCAATGTTGGCAATTTAATAATGTCCAACTATATAAATTCAACAACTAGGGTGGCAAGGGTTCATGGCACATAATTAGATAGTCAAGGTGTCATACTCCAATTGGCATTTATCTAATTCCCAGAAATAATTTAAACAAGTTCTAATTAAGTTAGCATGCAATAATTTAAACCAAATTAATTTCAAAAATGGGATCAATATGGTCAAATCATAACTTTCCTTCAAAAAGTACTTGATCTTGGTCTTGAGCTGGCTCCTGGGTCAACACTTCACCTTCGAAGCCCTCGGGTACTTCAACGTCTACTCGTAACGTGTGCAAATAGCAATAAATAAATAAAACAGTACATACACATTGCTCACAAATTCAAGTAAAGTCCATAAACAGGAAGAGCATAATTTTACAAATTTTTAGAAATTTGAATCGCCCAAATCGGAGTTAAAATGCAAAAGTTATAACTGTTTAAAGTTTAAATAATCTATTAATTAAATAAAACACAGAGAAAATTTCATATTCAAAAATTAAATAAAATTCATATTCAAGTAGATCTCAATTTTATAAAAATTTAGAAATTGGAACCGTTCAAATCGGAGTTGAAACGCAAAAGTTATAAGCGTTTGAAGTTTGAAAATTCAAATAAATCAGTAAACCAATTTAATTCATTTATTTTTCTATTGAAAAATCCTGATTTATGACGTCAGCACGGGATTTGAATTTCCACCGAATTATTTTTCTATTGAAAAATCGAATTATTGCGTCAGCATGACGTCAGCGGGTCCATGGAATAGGTCTACGGTTCGGGTCCGGCTCACCGTGGACCCGGCCCACGAGCACGTGTCTCACTGACATGTGGGACCCCTCGGGTGATGTCGTGGCCGACGCCATCGCGCCTCGCCACCGCAGATCGACACGCGGGCCCCACCGTGACGTCAGCGTGACATCACGGATGACGTCATGGTGCCGTTGGGCTGGCCGGCCGACACGCTGGCCCACGCGGCGTCACGCAGCGTGGCGTCGGCGGCCGGCGGCCGACGCGCGGTTCGGCTCCCACGCACGTGGCACGATCTGGGCCATTGATTTGAAAATCAACGGTCCAGATTGGATCCAATGCCGCACGTTGCGGTGCAACGTGGCTAATCTAGGCCGTTCGATTTGGATCGAACGATCCAGATTCGATTGGATTTTGCCTCACCGTGGTGTGGCATGGCATGACCCAGGTGGCGACACGTGGCTCAATCTACGCCGTTCGATTTCGATCGAACGGCCGAGAGTGCATCTAACGCTACAAACGCAGCTAACCCTAACCGTACGATCTAGATCTAACGACTGAGATCTAATCTAGGCACGGTGCAGTTTAAGACTATGTGGCTCTATCTAAACCGTTGGATCTAGATCCAACGGTTGGGATTAGATCTAGAAACTGAAACGTGAATCGATTGGGGTAACGTGGACGAACCTGAGCCGTGCGATGAAGATCCAATGGCTGAGAAGCTTCGCGGTTCCGGCGATGGCGCGGCGGACCAGCGGCTGCCGGAGACGAAGACGACGACTTCCCGAACGACGCTTGAGGCGAGCTCCAGCGAGTTGAGTGGGACTCCTAGGTGCGGCTCGTCGCGACGGTTCCGGATCTGGGCTCAATCACGGCGGAGGACGGCGGAAACGGCGGAAAACCGCGGCGGAGCACAAATCCAACTTCGACGAGCTCTAATAGGCGAACGGTGGCGGCTCTGGCTCGGTGGTTTAGGGCTACGGGTGCGCACGGAAGAGAGGAACACGATGGCGGCGGTGGCGCATTAAATAGGGGTCTCGGCTTCCGTGAAAACCGAGGCCCACTCGGCGGCGGCGGCGGAATCCGACTTGGATTCGGATTGGGCGACGTGGCGCAACGATCCAACGGTCACGCGGCTAGGGCTCGGCTGGCTCGGTCGGGCTTGAGTCCGGTTTGAGTCCTCGGGTCGGAGGAACAGTACAAACCCACTCGGCAATTAAATAATTAAAATAATTTCTAGAAATTCAAATAATTCAAGAAAAATAGCAAATTAGTCAGAAAAATTCTGGGAAATACTTTGAGACATTTTGGACTCCAATAAAATATTTCCAACAAAATTTTATTTACAACTTTTAATCCTTTAATTATTTCAAAAGGGAATAAATTCAAATTAAATCCGAATAAATTCCAGAAAATTTCAAAAATTCACCAAAGTGCAAAATTTCATTTAAATTTATGAAAAGCAAAAATTGGGGTGTTACACAACATGGGTTTGATAGAACGCATTAGCATGCTTAGACTTGCAATGGGTCAATGACATCATTTTGGAAATATAAAGTTCAATATTGACTAATGAGATATGCAACGTATTTCGAAATGGTGTGACATGTTGCCGACACGATGATGTTGATATGTGGAGGCATTCGTGCTTCTTCAAGGATGTTGAGTTGTTGTTGGCATTGTGTTGCGTAATAATCAACTAGGGTGGTAAAATGATTTGGACTAGGGCAAGTGGCAAGATTGATCTGGCGGGCCGTGGTTGGCATCGGGAAAGTCATTTTGGTTCTTTGGGTAGTCTTGCCCTGGTCACCCTAAGGACTTAACCTTGCAAGACTTTGAACTGAGTCAAACATACAACATCATGTCTAGAATGGGACAGACCTAGTTGAGTAAGTTACTGATATCTCGCATGTGGTACCTCAGGGTGTCAACTATACCTTTTGTGTAGTTGTACGGGGGAGCATACCGGGGCTGTGGATAGGTACGCATCCAACGGTTGGTTGGCCTAGAATTCACCTTTGCTAAGGGAAGGGCTAGTGTGCAACAATCGGGGAGGTTCACTTGTTAAGATTGAAGTTTCCGACCTCCTCCGGAACCCTCGCAGAAAGCTCCCTAGTGGGTTCTGACCTCCCCATATATTCGAACCCTGGGCGGCGAATTACAAAGCTAGCAGCAACACCCACTCCGTGCAAGCCAGCACTCTTCAATTGATGGATGATGTCCACAAACTCCTCGACTTAGTCTCCGTCGGAGTCGGGAGGAGGCTTAGTCCAAGAAACTGATACCACGGGTCTCCGTCCGGAAAAGGTAGGAAGGCATGGCTCGAGGTTAGAGCAGTAAATCCACTCTTGGTGCCAGCCCTTGTTAGAGGATCGGAAAGGAATGGCGAAATAGGATTTCCTCAACCCATCCCGCAATTGAAGGCCTGCACCCCCAACCAATTTGGGAGCATTCTTATTCGGAAAAGGCTTGAGGAGAAAAAGATGACGGAAAATGCTAAAGTGGGGACGATGCCAATGTAGGCTTCGCAAAGATGCATAAAAACAGCAATCTGAAGAATCGAGTTAGGATTGAGGTGGGTTAGCTCAATCCCATAATAATGGAGACGGCCACGGAAGAAGGCACTAGAGGGTAAACCAAACCCTCGCCAGAAAAAAGATTCAAAAACGACAACATCCTCGGGACGAGGGGTAGGGGAAGACTCAGCCGCCGCTGGGCGAGCCCCGATCAGTACCAAGGAAGGAAGGACCCCGACGGAAACCATGGCATTCAGACGTTTCTGTCACAACCAAGACATCCCAATCTTATGGCGCGCACGATGCGTCGGACGCAGTGGCGGCGGAGGATGCCATTTCGAAAGAACGGAGAAAAGAGATGGCGGACGTTGGGCTGAGCGGAGAACCCTAAGAAACGCAACACAAAAAGCAACAACAGAGAGACGGAGAATGAGGAAAAGGAAAGACCACCCCTTCCCCTAAAACCGCACTAAATGTGTCGTGGTTTTACTGCTCTAACCTCGAGCCAGGTGGGGAAAGCGGAACCTCTTCTCCCGCAAAAGGAACAGTGCGGATCTAAAGGTGCGTTCTCGATTCGGATCCAACTGAAAATTTTGGGTCTGGACCAAGTCAAAGCTTCTCGCGTACGCCTCCGATCGGGGCACAAAGGCACCGGAAAGGCAATGAAGGTGGGACCGGGTGTGATTACCACTTGGTCAGCGTCCTATTGGATGCAACACAGGTGCGCCCTAAGCCGGGCTGATCACCAGCGTCCTATTGGATGCAACACCGGTGCGCCCCAAGCCGGGCTGATCACCAGCGTCCTATTGGATGCAACACAGGTGCGCCCCGAGTCGGGCTGATCACCAGCGTCCTATTGGATGTAACACAGGTGCGCCCCGAGTCGGGCTGATCACCAGCGTCCTATTGGATGCATTCTCAGGCGCATCCAAACGAAGATCAAACGCTGGTGCCCCATGGCAAGGAAGGTACCCTAAGAAATCCGAGTGGTAAGTCGAGTCCTTTGCAAACTCCTTACTTGCCGACAAGCAATCAGATGAAGTAAGCTAAGGACCGACGGGCCGCATCCTCCGCGCAAGAACAAAAATCAAGGGCAACTCGATTGCAAAGCACTCGGGGGCTACTGTGGAGGATATAAGGACCGGATGCACACGTGAAGGTCTAAGAAGACCGTGCGAGAAAGGAATGAACATCTCGTAGATTCAACTGTGTTATAACTGAAAGAAAAGAGTGTAACCGTAAGGGAAGCTATCCTAGATATGGAAGGATACGATTCCTTTACTTGTAATCAACTCGGACTCATATTCTAGTAACCGAGTTGGACTCCTCCCCCCTCCCTATATATCAGAGGGGCGGGAGGACCCCAAGAAGGGACACAGAAATAAGCCATACGACACATAATCCCAAAGCATAGGACTAAGGTATTACCTCCACCATCGAGAGCCTGAACCTGTATAATTCCTTGTCTTGTGTTACCATCGAGATCCTGATCCAGCGTCTTGCCCCACAAATTCACACCCCCCTAAGATTATTGCCGACACCAAACGTCGACAGCCGGTATGTACCGGTATTGATACCTATGGCGGTAATGAATAAATGCATATGGTTGAGAGAGAATAAAAACGAGTATACTAGGAAATCTTTGTTAGATCTACATGTAAGCCTTACTTTTTTAAATAAGACCATTCCAATTGTAGACATTATATTTCTGAATAAATGGAGTATCTAATACTCCATTTGGTCACAAATATATGTTGATTTTAGACATCAACATGGTCTACAAAATACAACTTTAAACACTAATTTCTATTGTAATATATGTGTAAACCTAATAAAATTATAACATTATGAAAGTACTTTTCAAGACAAATATACATATATGATTTTTCTTGTATCCAATTTACATATTTGAAAAAGATATTGGTAGTTAAAGTTTCGAAAGTTTGGAGCTGTTTGGTTTGAAGCTAACTTTGCCCCGTCTAACCTCAAGCGTGCTACTGATTCTTATACGGATGTTTGATTTATTGCCACTACTGTGGCTTGCCACACTTTCTTAAGTTCATATCCCATTCGTCAAACCTTGCTATATTTATAGCATTGAATTTTGTTGCCATAAAAACGCAACAAATCATATTTATCTAAAGTTAATTAGGATAAAATTAACTTAAAACCAAAGGGACGATCAACGTGGGTGGGTCCCTCGGTCGGTCCAACCAAACCAGAATTTTTTAAATAATACTTTTTTAAAAATGAATTGCAGTATTAATACGCGGAAAACAAAAATTGCAACAATAACACCTATTCGCCAAACGGTACAGCGAAATAGATATTTTCGCGCAACGGTACGGCGAAATAGCTATTTTCGCCAAAAGTGCGGCGACCACTGCTTAATTACGTAGTTAACAGTTGACCGTCAGAGTTTAGAGGAAAGAAGCTATTATTTCTGTACCGTATGGCGACAATAGCTATTTTCGCCGAACCGTATGGCGACAATAGCTATTTTCACCGTACCGTCTAGCGACAACTCTATTTTCGCCAAATGGTTCGGCAGTAATACCCTCGTTTCCCGTGAAATTTTTCACCTAACGGTTAATTACGTAATTAGGTATTTCTCGCCACATTGGTTGGCGAAAATAACTATTTCACCGTACCGTTCGGCGAAAATAGCTATTTCGCTGTACCGTTTGGCGAATAGATGTTATTTTTATAATTTTTATTTTCAGCGTATTAATACAAATACATTAAAAAAAGGTATTATTTTTTTAAAAAAAATCAGCCAAACCATCAAACCCCGGTGTCCACGCGCCGACACAATGAAAGCGGACGTCCTGGTCTGCTCTAGTACGACCGGACGGCCCAATCATGGCCCGGCGTGGCTGGCCCGTCGCACGCAACATACTCATGCGGCTCATGTCCCGTGCCGTGCATCGGCGCGTGCAGCTGCAAACGTGCACGCAGCGCAAGCACTCAAGCAGTGCCCCAGTCGCATGCAGCATTATGCGAGCACGTGCGTGGTCGCGTCGCGTCCATCGAATTAACAGTCGTGGCTTGAGGTTCAAGTGATTTGGCTTTGGATTTGAGAATGTCTGGGTGTTACCCTTTTTAGGTTTTGCTCCCACCAAATTCTGCCTCAATTCCATTGCAGTAGGGGGAAAAGTTACTGTCTCAATTCTAGGCAACGGTGGGCCACAGCTCCGCCCATAAAGCGGCAAGATTGGGCCCAATCCGGGCTGCGCAATTAGAAGAACCTGCAGGCCTGAACTGCGGCCTAGTTAGGCTGATTTGATAAGCTGCTTTCCTTTATGGCTTGCCGAATCGTTCTTGCCTTGGCCCATTTCCTTCTGGTATTAATTTCTACGTTGGTGTCGATGTGGGCCCCTAAGTTCCCCGTCGAACTTTCGGGGACCGTGGATAGAAACAATATTACGAGAATGAATTTGGGTTAGAATGCGGTACAATCCAAATGATACTGTGTTTTGTGTACGTAGGCCATTTTATTTATGCTTATCTAAGGGACGTCGACAGTTAACAATGCTACGGGTGCCTCTTGTTTTCATATACGTGTCTTCGTTAACTCTTGAATTGTCACATTCTTTGGTTAACCATTATGTCATTTGGCCAACCATCGTAAATTACTCGATGCGCCAATAACCGCTCTCGTGTTAGTTATATGAAAAACTGTCATGCTTTCCAACCAGTTTACCTACTCTAGGCTTATCAAATTGAATGATTGGTCCTCGTTGCCTAAAACTAGTAGTCTCTTGGTTATAGCTGGTCGTTATTGATTTTTGACCGGTTTGTTTCTAAGGGAGATAAGGCTTCCTTTGAACTATGATTATATGCATAACCGATATGCTAAATTTGCTCTTAATAGGTAGGCCTACTCTTTAGAGTGAATTTGACCAAAAATGTTGCCCAAGTCAAGAATTCTCATCAACTAGCACCCAGAATTAAGAGATTATAAAATATATATACTTAGGGTTTTCTTGCCTCGAATTGTGCCAGGTGATTTTCTCTTTTACAAATATTCTAACTATTAATGAGAATATAGGAGAGAGAAAAATGTTATGTTTTCTTGGTAACCATACCCGTAGATTGCAGTGCGAAAAATGACCAAATTTTCATCTGTAATAAGTTGAGTTGTCAGCAATGTTAGTCTAACTATTGGTCAAGAACCAATAGATCCAACTCAAAGTCGACAAAGCTTAACCAACTCAGTAGATTTCGTCACCAAGGCCGACGGTGCTCGGTCTTGACAATAATTTGTATAAACATAGAGAAACCACTTCGAATCATTCATTTTATTAGAGGTGTATGGCACTGCATCTATTATTAATTTCATTCCCAAATGCCAAATACATAAAATATTATAACATATCTTTGTTTTTGTGCAATTGATAATTTAGGGGAATAGTTAGAACCAACATAATTTTCGTTATAAGACCTAATATTACAAATCAAACACGCTTAAACACTAACAAATATGATGAAGTAACAATAATCATGTAAGCATACAACAAAACATTTGCATGCAAAGGAGATAAATCAGTGTTATTCATAAAATAAACTAATACCTGCAAAGGAAATCCAAAAATGATGTCTTATGATCAACACCAATGGTCTGATGTCCTTAAATACATCCATAATTAGATAATTAAAACAATAAGAATAAATCATGAAATAGTGTTAAGATCACTCCCATACCTTATACAATCATGTAATTACATTTTGGTCCCTAAGAAATTATGGAAAATATAAACCAGTACTGAACCTTACATATAGATACAAAACATTTACACATATATCCTTGAATTTCCAGATAATAGCAACCAAGCCCTTTCCTTAGCAACTTCAGAATTCTACAAGGAATTGTCACATTGAGATATAGGTGGCAGCATCTCATATTGCCACATAGGTCATCAAATCATGCATGAAAGGAGAACATGACACCTATTCCTGACTACCTTGGTTATTAACAACGATAGGAAAACATTAAATCCAAGAATTTCTTGGATTTCTACAATATACACAAATGATCACAAAATGATAAAGCAAAAAGGTTCATATAGAAAATATTTAACTTGTTCAGCACATCAAAAACTAAATCTCTAAACCAGTCTTCTACCTATACAGCACTAGTATGTTTATTAAATAATACTATCTCATAATCAGGATTGAGTACATGTTTACACTCTGATAATCACAACACACTTCAAAACAGCCTTTTCCCTCCAAGTTTCCGTACACACCTAATCTCAAAACTTAAGGTTTACACAGACACTACTGCAGACATTCTCTATATATCAAGCACAAACTCAGGCTTTCAACTCAATTCCACATATATCCACATGTTGCGTAATCAATGCTTAAGTAGAACACTCCTGGGAATTATGAATAATACTGTAGGTGTATGCTTTATGGTATAAAGTAACACAAATAGTATTTCAATACATAAAGACCAGTGTATATGCATTATAGCTTTATGGGATCTATTCATGTAAGCTAAATGCTTATTTTAACACATTTAAGCTTACATAAAAGTTACAATATGAGGGTCACAAGTTATGAAAATATGAGTTAAATGGAAATACACTTAGAGATTTACTTCTTTGGTTTTAGAACACATACCCAAAGTGACTATGTGCTACCATTCAACCAGGTAATCCTTGGACCTCCTTCATAGTAGAAGGTGGTTGTAGTAACTCAATAGGCCGGTTATTGTTTTTTCAAGATTAACTACGATTCTGCGAGAACAAATAAGAAAACCAAGTAATTTTCCAAAACAAACACCAAATATATATATAGTTTTGGATTAAACCCAATTCCATGTTTGTTCAAATTATTAAAGCTTTTTGTCAAATTAGACAAATGATTATAGCTTTTTTTTCTCTTTACAATGGTTTTATCTACATAAGCTTCCACATTATGCCCTATTAGCCCAAGCATCATCTTGACGTAGTATTAGACCCCGAATGGGTCAAATGGAGGTGATCAAGGCAGTCTTCTCGTCATATTCTCTTGCCATACTTATTTGATGATATCCAGAGTAAGCATCCAAAAATCTCATCAATTCACATCTCGTGGTTGAGTCAATCAGTTGTTCAATATGTTGTAAAGGGAAATTATCCTTAGGACATACAATATCTATACTGGTAAAATCAACACACATGCCTAACCATTTGTTTTATTAACCATGACTGGGTTCGTGAACTAATCTGAGTGACCGACTTCGCGAATGAAACAAACATCTAAGAGTTTATCCAACTCTTGTTGAATGGCATCTAGTCGATCATGAGCCAAATGTTTTAGCTTCTGCTTTGTTAATCGCATGTCGGGCTGTATGGCTAGCCTGTGCTTAATTACCTCCCTTGGGACTCCAAGCATATCAGATGGTTCCCACACAAACATATATGTGCTTGCCTAAAGAAAGGCAATGAGCTGGATTTTCTATTTCTGTTCCATTCCTGACCTAATCCGAACTATCTTGGACTATTCATCAAATTTGAGTGGCACTTGCTTCACTTCTTAATTGGGATAAGGAGTTACTTTCAGCCATTCTACCTTCCTAGACGTTTCAGCATTACTACATCGTTAAGATCTCTTAACAGTAATTGATCAACAATCTTTATGGATTTACGATCGCAATTGAGTGCAATAGAATGGTTATCTTGCACAGAGATGATGCCCTTTGGACCAGAAATTTTGATGCTCTATTGGCATGATAAATGGCTACCATTAATTTAGTTAGCCATGGTCTGCCTAGTATGGCATTATAAGCTGACTCAAAATCCACAATTTCAAAGGTGATTAACTCAATTCCAAAATTACAAGAATCTTCAAATGTCATTAGTAATGCTATCTTACCAATAGGTGTTATCAAAGGACTAGATACTATTCTAAAGAAAGGATTTGTAATTGGTTGTATTTTAGAACAAGGTATTTGCATCTCATCTAAGGTACTAATAAAAAGCAAGTCCAAAGAAGTGCCACCGTCGACCAGCACTCTTCCTGGCTTTACAATTACTTATTGTAGGAGCATCGACTAGCGAAAGTTTTTGTGGGTGGACATACATTTTGGACAGTCATACTTATTGAATGTCAAGACCACATCCGACCACTTTGGTAGCTAGGCTTCCCTAGTTGGGTGTCGATGTTGTTGACCTCTCTCTATGTGGATTTAAATTACCTTTTTTTGTGGAATAGGCAGTTGAGTCTCTGAAGATGACGTTGACAAGATTGTTGGGCTTCTGATATGCTATCTCTTCATCAGCATCTTTGGTGTTGTTGGGACCACCATATTCGGACAGTGGCCCCTTTCCATGTACAACAGTTACACAAATCATACCCAAGCACGTTATGCAGTGGGCACCAATAGCCATTCCAGCTGGTTGTGCCAGATCCTTTGGATCCAGACTAGTTGTTAGAATGACCGGCTTGCTTCCTCCATGGACCATTGCCCTTATTGTAGGTCCAACACTACTCTTCGATGGTGACCTCTCTTGAAGGCTTCATGTTATTCTTCTTTTTTTGCTTTACCTTTGTAATGTTTAGATCTAGTCATCTTCTTTGACCCTTTTCTGTCAGCTCGTTTAGATCTGGTTTGTGGTAGTGTATGGCCTTTGTTGACCGTGTGGTTCCACTCTACTAACTTGGGAGCGTCGGAGTAGCTATCAGCCATGTTGAATAAGTCTGATACTGTTCTTGGCAGGTGAATATTTAGCTCTTTTGTGAAACTTTTGTAATGTACCACCTTCTTAATTGCTCAAATAACATAATCATCAATAATGTTAGGAATACCATTGCACAATTCCACAGACCTCTTAACAAATTGATGCAAAGTTTCTCCAAAAGTTTGGCGAAGACAATGTAAATCATCCTATTTTCCTAGTTTAGTATAACAACTTTTAAAATTGTT
The DNA here is from genome assembly GCA_036346355.1 of Rhipidocladum racemiflorum. Taxonomy (NCBI): domain Eukaryota; kingdom Viridiplantae; phylum Streptophyta; class Magnoliopsida; order Poales; family Poaceae; genus Rhipidocladum; species Rhipidocladum racemiflorum. The sequence continues at coordinate 71,728,384 of CM070577.1, forward strand.
TAAAATGGACTAAAAATAGAACTTTTCCATTTGGTGAAATAACCATATATGAGTAGACCCTTTTAATACAATTGGTAAGTAATTGGCCATTACCTTCTCATGTAGTGTAAATCTGGAGGAATTATTAAAAATTAAGAGTCCCATCAAAACTATCCAAATGCATTGGATTGAATTTCTCAGACCAGGTAACTTCTCTTAGCCCACGTGCAAAAACCTTGCACCCTAGATATGGCCACAGTTAGAGCACTCACTTGGGCCCACCCTTTCAAACACGCTTTGTCAGTGCAAATCGCTCAGTGGTTGTCGCTGTGATGATGATGTCCAAAGGCAGAGTGGTCTATCCTGGAATCGATTCGAGACCTAAAAGATCGTGAAATACTCTGCACTTTCGCAATAAAACTCTTTCAGATTAGTGGCCAATGAACAAACACAATCCACCAAAGTTTTAATGTGCAAAGTAGATGGTATAGTGTTAAGATCTATTATTGTTGCCCTGGGATGACATAGGGTGTGGTTGGCAAACGTTGTTGAAGGTGATTGCCACCTGTGTTAGTGTTGAGCCTCCTAAACTTCCCTAGCACAATGGTATGATACTAGCGACAGGCCACCTCATTTGCGTTTTGTTCGGCAGCAAGCAATTGGTTGTTACGTTGTTCCTGTGCCAAACATTCGGCCCGCTCCTGGCCCTCGCGTTATTCACATGCTGCTCATTTTTTCATTGATCTCATGAGTGTCCATGATTGCAAATGCACACGGAAGTTAAAGCAGATGGAGAGTTAAAATGTACCGTCCTCATCGAAGGAGGGGTAGTAATTGAGATCTACTCCTCACCGCCCCCTCTGCTCCTCACCTCCGTTCGCCCCTCTTGTCCTCTGCTCCTCGCTGCCCCCTCTGCTCCTTACCTCAGTTCTGCCCCCTTGTCCCCTACTTACTAATGCTTGATGGATTGATGCTGATGCTGATGCTTGACACTTGATCATAGAACATAGATTCATATTGATGCACTGATGCACTGATGCTTCATGCCATGTTATTGATGTTTGATGCTTGATCAATGATGCTTGCCTTATAAAGTACTGATCACTGATGCTTCATGCATTGATCACTGATGCTTCATGCTTGCCTATTGATCATTACCACTGCCTGCTGATGCTTTGGTGTACTGCTGCTGCTTTGACTTGGTGTACTACTGCTGCTTTGACTTGGTGGTATTGTTGCTTTGCTCATTGATGCTTGATGAATTATGCTAATGCTTGATGGCTTGCTTAATGCTTACTAATTCTTGATGGTTGTATGTTTGGTTACTGATGCTTGATGGTTTGAATTTGATGGCTTGCTTACAAATACATGGCAGATCAATCACCAAGTGTCAACGTTGCCGAGGCCAGTGCTGCCGATGAATTGATCAAAGAAATGATCTGAAGAGGAAGACCAAGTCAAAGGATCCGGGATGGAAATACAGGTTTTTGGCCTACAGAGGACAAAGATATGGTAGAATGTTGAAGATGACTTTGGTCAAGCACCTAAAGTTCCTCCTCAAGAGAGCGATGAAGAAAATATTTAGGAAAGTCATAGTTTGGAGTTGGATGATGAGTGAAGTTGTTACTATTTCACTCTTTGCGATGTGGCCTTTTACTTTTGTTATGAGTTATGACTTATAAACTTTGATACTTTGTTGTGTTATTTTGAACTAGTTGTATGATTTGTATGTTTCATTGTTCTACTTAGAATGATCTATGCCTTTCTATTTGGAACTACTTAGTTGCTTGCTTGCCATTTCTAATTTCCTTTTATATGAGGTATATTTCTACACCTCCATCTAATTTTTTGCATTACACAAAACATTACATTGGTTATCAATGTTATAACAAATATTGTGACTTTGTAAGTGTCGGCGTAAGAGCCAACAGACACCTCTGGATCGGGTGTAAATGAAGTTCAAACGGGGGGCTTTCGTGGAAATCGCTCGCAAGATGGAGAAAGGGAACCAATGGCAAAGCTTGCAAGGGGACACTTGAGTTTACCCACGTTCGGGCCCTCCTAACGAGTAATAGCCCTAGTCCTGTATCTGTTCTTGCTTGTGTTCTTGGGGGAAAACTGAGCCAACTACTATAGACGGAACAGCTCTCAGATGTTGAAGAACCAAACTGAATCCCTCCAACCGAAAAAAATACAACCCCTTCTCCCATGCACCCCTGCTCCCTTTTATACTTGGGCTGGCTGGGGCGCATGGGGGCTTACATCAGTGTACCACACTTATTACACTGCCATACCGCATTTAATGCACCTATCACTATTCTTGAGTCGCACTTAATGCGCTGACATTGCCGACTTCAGCCCGGCCTCGGGCCCCGCGTGCCTGCCGGCTCCGCTCGCCTCGTCAGGGGGGATTTCGCCGTGACGTCACCCGTAATAAATGTGCATGTTGGGACACGATACGCATTAAATGCTTTTGATCCTCTGTGTGGTGGCACAGACCACTAGGTGGCCTCGGGAGCGCGAAGCGTGACACTGACGCCACTGTCATTGGCGACCACCACATCGAGTGCCGGGCGTGGCTCGACGCCACTCGCCCACTGGCGACCACCATGCCGACCGCCACGGCGGATCGACGCCACTGTCCATTGGCGACCATCATCATATCGACGCGGTAGCGTGGCTCGATGCCACTGTCCGGGCGACCATCATCTTGACCGCTGCGGCGTGGATCGACGCCACCGCCTGGCGACCATCTTGCCGATCGCCCGGTGGCGTGGCCTGGACGCCACCTGCCCGCTGGGCGACCACCTTGCACCCTTACTGCGGTGAAGTGGGCACCCTGGTGTAGAATACACCGACAGTAGCCCCCGGGCCCACCCTGGAGCGCCTTTTGTCCCTTTTTTTGGAAAACGACTCAGTCTTCCGGGTGGGTCCATCATAAATGCCCATGTAACGTTGCAGCTTTAAATGCCCACCGCCGTTTCTGGGCATCGAGGCGGAGCGGGCAGCCACCCCTGCCTCGTAATCGATGCAGGATCCTCAGGAACGTGCCCACGTTTTGACAGCTTTTTGGGCTTCCCGCCTCTGAACCGCCGCGCCCCTTCGGGTTTCCCGCTAGATCATCCCTCCGTGTGCCTATGTATAAGTCACCACAGGAGGAGCAGTTCTTTCTTTCAGTCTCACTCGCCCAATAAGTCCTCAGCCGCGCTTCTTACGAACTACCTCCTTCTTGCACATCGCCTTTTTTGCCCAGATGGCATCTCCAGCACCTTTGCTCCCGCCGTCGACCATCGAGGAAGAAGACGCCGCAAGGTTTTCCCGGCATATTACCGGCGGCACCCTCCGCGTCCGCGCCGGGGCTACCGCGCCCGGCTGCCGCCCGGGAGAAGTGATCTTCTTCGGCTGGGCGATGCTGGCGGGCCTACTCCCACCGGTTTCCGACTTCTACCTCTCCGTCCTCAACTTCTACTCCATCCACAATATTCATCTTCCTCCCAACTCCATCATCCTCCTTGCTGTCTTCTCCTACTTCTGCGAAATGTTCGTGGGAGTGGCCCCCAACCTTCCTCTCTTTCGCTTTTTCTACGCCTTGCGCGCGGCTAGGGATCCTTCCATCCCGTCGGGGTGCTGCCACCTTCGCCTCCGAGACGGCGTAGCTTCGCGCTACATCCCGTTGGACTTCAGGTCCAACTGGAAGACCTGGCGCAACGAGTGGCTTTATGTCGCGGATGATAGCGGCATTGAAGTCCTGGAGTTGTCGATCGGACCGGCGGTCAGCAACCCCACCTGGGGAGCACACGTCGACGAGACGCCCGAGCTCCAGACGATGCTGGCCCGCGTGGACCAGCTGCGGATAGCGGGCCTGACGGGAGGCATGGTTCTCCGAGACTTCATATCTCGGAGAATCAGCCCCCTGCACCGCCGTGCCCGCCCGGCCTGGCAGTACACGAGCCTTGATGATGTGACCCGGACGATTCCCGGAAGTAGGCTACATGTCTTTCCTTCTTTTTGATGCTTTTGGCGATTGCCGCCGAGCTGACGGCATTCTTCTTCCTTTTTTATTTTCCAATAGCTACAGGGGACTTAACCCCCGCGAAAGTTGACGCCTGGATGGTGCTACTGGGCGCCCCTAGCGTCATCCCGCCTTTCCCGACGGGCGCACTTCCGCTTTGCCTCGTGGAGCCCCGGGAGCGCGTTGAGATCACCTGGGCAATGCCTGCCATGGACGCCACGGGACCGGTGAACACGCCACGCCTAAGGGCCCTAACGATCCGGGACCCTCCTCCAGCTGGCGACCAGGGAAGGGGCAAACGCCCTATTGATGACGACGCCCCTGGTGCCAGCCCCAAGAGGCTTTGCGCCCCGGCAGGGGACACGACGACCTTGACCGCACCGCCGGGCTCGACCGGGGCGGGAAGCTCTACGGCGGCCGCGGCTATGACTTCAACTGCTCCCATCGGGGTGGTTGAAGTAGATGTAGCCCCGACCATAGCTCCGCCGGCGCTAACCCTTCCGCCGCCACTGGCACAGGTCGCTCCGCCAGTCCCAGCTCTTCTGCCTGCGCCGGCTGCGCAGGTCGCTTCGCCAGCCTCGGCTCTTCCGCTTGTGCTGGCTGCGCAAGTCGTACTGTCGCTGCCATCGGCGCTGCGAGGGGGGCCGAATCTCACTCCGGCCACACCTCACTTCAGGAGACCTCCTGCCGGGTATTTAAACCAAAGCACGACAACTATTAAGTTCTTTTAATCTGAGAGGCTTACCCCCTTTTTACCTTCTTCAGCATGACCACTTCAAGTGCCCCAGCCGACGGCGACCAGGGAACCACAGCGACCGTGACAGCGCCGGTTGCGGTGGACGAGCATCGGGACGACGCGAGTGACCGCCAAGTGGTCGCCACATGGGCTACCACCGCGCCGACTGAAGGCGAGTTGGGCATGCAACCCACTCCGGAGGCCTCCAACGTTTTAATTCCCTCGGCAAACGCGGACGCTCTACTGGCCGCCCTCCGCGAGCTGCACTCCAGCATGAGCAATTGCCTTGCGACGAGCAAGGAGAGGCTGAAGGAGGCCGCCGTGGAGATCAACCGCCTCCGCAAGGAGGCGTAGGACTGGTGCGGCCAGGCGGAGCGGCTGGAGCTGGAGCTGCAGCAGGAGAGGACGCAAGGAGCCCTCCGTGTTGAGGCGCTCACCAGGGAGCGCGACGCGGAGAGGAGTGACCGGCTCCGCCCAGAGCGCGAGACCACCTCCATGCTACGCCCCGCCTTAGACCGGATGGTGGCCAGCCTGGCGCCGCTGGGGCTGGAGCAGCCGCACCCCCTTGATCAGAGGGCAAGGCACTATGCTTTCTGCATGGGCCGTGTCGCCGACTTCCTCACCCTTATGCTCGCTGCCTTAGCCGCCCGGTCCAGTGAAGTAGGGCGCGTAGTCGCGGTAGCCACGGCGAAGTACGTGCTAGCGTGCTGCGCCAGCCGGGATGCCAACTTCGACCCCCTGGCCGTCATCCAGGGGGTGGAAGGGGACTGGGCCCGCGCAGAGGCGCAGGTCCGCGAAGCCGCCGAACAGGTCGCCGGGCAGCTCGAGATGGTCAACCCGGCGCTGGAAGCGGTGGCAGAGGACGTGGCTCTTGGGCTGGACGCCGGTCTGGCAGAGGACCAGGGGGCCGCGGAAGCCGCGGTGGACGAGGAGTGAAGACCTTTGACTTAGTTTTTCTTGTCTTTTGCTTTGTCTTCATCTGTAAAAAAACTCCTGCAAGTTAGCCCTTACTCATGAATGCACGTGCTTCCCTTTACATGTCTTATGCTTGAACGTTTGTTCGCGCGCCCCACTTTGCTGGTTCTGCACGAGCGAACAGGCAGCCGCTCGCTTTAACAGTTAGTCGGGATGTAGAGTTCGAGACCCTCGCTTCGGAACACCGCCATCTCAGGACCTTAGGACCTAGTGAAATTAACTACTCTCGCGGTCTCTTGGGACCGAACACTTGGTGAGGCGTGGCAGGGTAGTAGGCTCTCGGTAGCGGTGTTTAAGTCGCCGTTTCTCATGGGGACGCCCGGAGCGTCATGACCGTGTTGAGAACCGTGCCAAACTAGCTGCCTGATCGCCCATCCCTGCTCGTCGCGCTCACCCAGTGGTTCCACTTTTACCGTCGAGGTTTCAGAGAGTCGCAAGGTACTAAGGGCGACTACGCAGACGCGGCCCACCAGGGCGCAAACCAGAAAAAGAGAACGAAGATGATAACTACTTTTGAATAAAAACTGAACACTTGATTAAACAGAGGCTTGCCCCGACCAGCCAAGGAGAGGAAAACTCAGTCCGGCTGGTCAGGGCACATAGCTCTGCACTTACAGCCATGTTAGGGATAGAACTTGCGCAAAAGCTCTATGTTTTGGGAGTTCACCAACTTCTCCTCGTCTTCAGTGGCCAACCTGACCGCCCCGGGGCGAGAGACTGAGACCAGCTTGAAGGGGCCCTCCCACTGGGGAGACAGTTTGTGCAACCCGGCATGCGCTTGAATTCTGCACAAGACCAGGTCGCCCACTGCCAGTGTTCTCTCGCTGACCCAGGCGGCATGGTACCGCCTGAGACTCTGCTGGTACCGGGCAGCGCGCAAGGCTGCACGGTCTCGCATTTCTTCCAGGAGATTGGCTTCCTCTCGACGCAGATCTTCCTAGCCCTCCTCCGTGAATGCCGTGACGCGTGGTGACCCCAAGGCCAGCTCCGAAGGCAAGATAGCTTCCGCGCCGTAGACCAGGAAGAAAGGAGTTTCTCCCATGGCCCGGCTGGGGGTGATACGAAGCGACCACAGTACTGCTGGGAGCTCCTCAGTCCACCGGGCTCCACGCTTATGGAGTCGATTGAACGCCTTGGTTTTGAGGCCCTTCAGTACCAGCGCATTGGCCCACTCAACTTGGCCATTACTCCTTGGGTGGGCCACCGAAGCAAAAAAAACCTTGGTGCCCATTTCTTCACAGAAACCTAAGAAGGCAGCGCTGGTGAACTGTGTGCCATTGTCGGTGATGATGCGGCTGGCGACCCTGAAGCGGACGAAGATTCCTTGCATGAACTTGACTGCGGCGGCGGCGGTAATGGCCCTCACTGCTTTGGCTTCCACCCATTTGGTAAACTTGTCGATGGCGACGAACAGGTGGGTGTAGCCCCCTGTGGCCCGCGGGAACGGGCCTAGGATATCCAGCCCCCAGACCGCGAAGGGCCGTGAGAGCGGGATGTTTTGCAGAGCCTGGGCTGGTCGGTGGATTTGCTTGGCGTGGAACTGGCACGCCTCGCACTTCCTCACCAGCTCGCAAGCATCCTGGAGGGCGGTTGGCCAATAGAACCCTTGGCGGAAAGCTTTCCCAACCATCGTTCGACTGGACATATGGCTCCCACACACGCCTCCATGGATATCAGAGAGCAGACTGCTCCCCTCTTCCCGAGTGATGCACTTCAGAAGAATTCCGTTTCTACCCCGGCGGTACAGGTCCCCGCCCACCAGGGTATAGCACTTGGCCTTTCGTGCTATCTTCTCTGCTGACGTATCATCGTCGGGGCACACTTGATCCCGCAGGTAGGCCAGGATCAGATCCATCCATGTGCCTTCTCGGTCAAGTGTGGCGATCACTCAGTGATCGCCCGGGTACTTCGTCTGGCCAGACGTTTCCGCCGGTACTACTCTCCCTTCCGGAACGAGGGATGAAGTAGCGTCCCCACCAGAAACGTGGGCTGCGATGGACGGTTGCGGAAGCCTTTCTTCAAAGTCTCCGACCGGAATAGGGGATCTTGTCGAGGCGAGCTGCGCGAGCCCGTCCGCCAAGTAGTTGTCGCGCCGGGGGATATAAGTATACCCCAGCCCGTCGAAGTGTCGCTCCATTTTTCTGACCTCTGCCAGGTACACTGCCATGATAGGATCAGAGCAGGAGAACTCCTTTCTCGCTTGGTTGACGACCAGCTGGGAGTCGCCCTTGACTTGCAGACGCTGAACACCGATGGTTGCGGCAACGTGGAGTCCTGCCAGCAAGCCCTCGTACTCAGTGACGTTGTTGGTGGCCTTGAAGTCCAGGACGACCACGTACTTGAGGAGGTCTCCGGTTGGGGAAACCAGGAGGACCCTAGCCCCCGCGCCTTCGAGCCTGAAGGATCCGTCGAAGTCAAGTGTCCAGGGGGAGGGCGCGGGGACTTCTTCAGTTTCAGACATGGCAGGAGTCCACTCGACGATGAACTCTGCCAATCTTTGACTCTTGATTGCAGTGCGGGGGGGCGAACTTGAGGCCGAACTCCCCCAGCTCCACGGACCACTTGGCTGTGACACTACGGAGTGTCGTAACCCTATAAAATGTGAATGTTGAGGTCAAAAACATTATGAAATATGGAATTTGAGGTTGAAACCATACGGTATGAGGTTTATTTGAGTTTCTGGGCCGTTTCCGGGAGTTTGGGCCTTTCCGGGGGAGTTTGGGCCTACGGGAAAGGGTCGTGGGCCATGGTGGGGAGGAGTTTGAGTCCTTTTGAGAGTAGGAGACCTGGTTGGGGGCCTCCCCCAGCCCCTATTGCGCCTCCCCCCTGCTGGTTGCGCCCCCACCTCATTGCCCTAGCCGCCACCCCCACCTCCCCTCTCCCTTGCTTGCACCGCCCCCCTTGCTCCCCATTGTGCCACCACCCCACCACCTCTCCACCTCCCTTGCTACCCCTAGGGGAGTTCTCCACCTCACCAACCCGAAGATCCGTCCGTTGGAGTGCTCCGCGACGAGGAGATCCGGTGGATTTGGAGCGAGGAAGGAGATTTCGTGAACCGGGAGGAGATCCGTTGGGTTTTCAATTGTCGGGCGAAGGTATGGCCACGGGGATCCTTGGGGTTGGTCTAGGATATGTTCTAAGGGTTAATATCATGTTTTTAGATCAATTGGTGGTGCTGTAATTGGGTAGATTAGATGAAATCTAGAGTTTGCCACGTTCTCTATTTCGGGAAGCATGAGCAGTCGACCTAGGGTTTGGACTTTCACCAATTTAGAGTCAGAGTTTGGTTGTCTGCCTGTTGAAGAAGTTGTAGGTAACTTCATTACCTTTCAGTGGATATAAAGAACGTCCAATTCTGCCCAGCCGTTTGAAAGTTTACTCGTTTTACCGAACGTATTAAAAACTGTGACGTGATTGGAACAAATTACGGTATTCTGTAGATTAAACCACTTTAGATTCCGAATAAGTCTTTCCATATACATAGAAAAAGTTAGGAAATTTCCTAAGCTACGTGAGGATGTACTCTTTTATTCGATTCGGAGTTTTAGAACCCGAGTTATGCCTTTTGGAAGGCTGCTGTCCCGACGGGACAGAACCTCTATTTTTGGGTTTTGCGAGTAGTTTGCGATGTCGGGGTAGAAGAGTGTTTGCGTACTATTTTGTGGACATGATTGTGAGTGTGTGGTACCTATGTGCAGGTGGTGTGACCCCGGGAGTGCCTTCTACTTCTCGCCAATCCGTCACCCGTGGTTGAGGCAAGTGTATTGGAATGGGTAGCGGGTTGTAGTTTGGTAGATTGGTTGAGATTGAAATTGAATATATGATATGTTCACATGCCATGCCTTAATGATTGCCAATGATATGATGAATATGCTTATTATGTTATGATGCCATGTGTTAATGTACAAGTTATTTATGATGTTGGCATGTTTGCATACATGGCATGATACATGGCCCGGGCGGTGAGAAAGTCATAACTAGTCTGGGGAAGGTCGGTGAGAAAGTTATGACTATTCCAGAGAGCCAATGAGTAAGTCCTACGTCGTGATTCCATCCACTGCGGTGTATGGAAGCGAGGAGTAGGCACCGTCCATCTTCGGGATGGAAGGGGGGAGAGGGTGCACATCGACGGGTGTGTACTCAACCATACCGGTATGAGTTTCCAAGGAGACATGTGCATCACATCGCATTGCATAAATAATGATGATGATAATGATATCTGATCATGAATGAGATGATAGACATGATGTGAGTTGTTGTAGCCATGTAAATGTTCTTTTGTACCATTGCAATATGCTTGCTGAGTGTTGAACTCACGCTTGTGCTTTCTTGTTGTTTTAGGTACCATGAGACCGGCATGCGGGGAAGGGAAATAGTCACACTTCTACATGTAGCTTCAGTCATTTGTTCCCACAGTCATTCAATTGGGTCTTGATAATAAATTAAGTGTGATGCTTATTGATTTATGGTTTAGCTTTGCGATATGAGAGTCTTATTGTTCGTTTGGCTCATGGAGACATTGAATGCTTGGATTTTGTCGGAACCCGAATCTGCAAATCCGGACCCTCTGTGTATTCAGCACTAGTCCAGGAACGCACTAGTGCACACAGTCTTAACATCGGTAAATATCACAATCATACCACTCGATACTAACAAAGTATTTTAATTATATAGTCAAACTGGTTGCTCGACCTTATGGTCAAGTTACAAATATACGCCACGCAGGGCGAAACTTATTAAAAGAGAAATAATAGCAGCGAAAAATAAGATAACTTCGTGGCGCCATCCAGTATACCACAGGCAACTGACTGGGCTCGCTCCCTAAGTAGACGGTTCCTCTTGGAGCTCCTCCTCCAAAGCTGGTGTAGTCTCCTCTTCAACTGGTGTTGTATTGTGGCAAGGGTGAGTACTTGGTACTCAGCAAGTCATGCACAGAATGCAGCTAATATACTACATGCATGGCTTAATACAAAGGAGTGGCTCAAGGTATATTTGCAGTAAGAGCATTTAACAAGTATCATAAGTAGATTCGAAAGCAGTAGTAACAAGTAAAGCATAAATAACTTTTCAAGGGTTTAGTAAACATCTTTCCCATCCTAATCCACATTTCTATCAACATCATTATTAATCCAACCCAACCTTTCAAGTCCAAGTTATTTTGGAGAAAGTCTAACCCTTGACTGTAATTCCCGAGCGATGTCCAATACCGCGGACATGGCTATTCGAATAGATTTTACACTCTGCAGAGGTTATGCACTTTACCCACAAGATACAGTCAAACACCACAAAGGCGAGTTCCCGTAACAAAGTCTTTCGGAAACTTCTAACAATACAAGTGGTCCTCCCCGGTTGTTGCACACTAACCCTTCCCTTAGCTAAGGCGAAGTTTAGGCCAACAAACCGTTAGATGGGTACCTGGCCGCAGCCCCGGTACGCTCCCCCGTACAACTTACACAAAGGGTGTAGTTGACCTCCTAAGGTCCCACAGGTACGTTATTAGCAACTTAATCAACTAGGTCCGTCCCATTACGGACATGTGGTTGCATGTTTGACCCAGTTCAAAGGCTTGCAAGGTGAAGTCCTTAGGGTGACCAGGGCAAGACTACCCGAAGAACCAAACCAACATTCCCGGTGCCACAACTGGCCCACCCGATCAATCTTGCCACATGCCCCGGTCGAAAACTATTTATCAAACCCCAGTTGATTACCATGCACCACGTGCTATCAACATCACATGATACCTTTCCAAAACAGGTTCAATATATCATTAAGTCAATATTAACATTTGATTGTCCAAAATCATGTCATGAGCACGTAGCAGGTCTAAGCAATATACTACAACGATCTAATTTCCCATGTTGGCATTTTAGTAATATCCAACTAGTAAACCACAACTAGGGTGACAAGGGGTCATGGCACATATTTAATTAATCAAGGTGTCATACAGCAATTTGGCATTTATCTAATTTCCCATACTTAAATAAGGTATTTTCTAATTGAACTAGCATGCAATAAGTTAAATCAAAATAGGTTTCAAAATAGGGTCAATATGGTCAAAGCATAACTTGCCTTCAAAAAGTACTTGCTCTTGGTCTGGTGGCTCTGGGTCAATACTTCTCCTTGAATCCTTCCCAAGACTTCAACGTCTACTCGTAACGCGTGCAAATAGCAACAAATGAATAAAACAGTAGACAAAAAGTGTCCAAACATCCAAATAAAGTTCATAAACAGAGAGAACATAATTTTATGAATTTTTAGAAACTGGAATCGTCAAATTCGGAGTTTAAATGCAAAAGTTATAGCATTTTGAAGTTTAAATAATCAATTAAATAATATTACAGAGGAAAACTTTAGTCCAAAAATTAAATAAAATTCATCATTAGGTAGATCTCAATTTTATACAAATTTAGAAATTTGAATCACTCAAATCGGAGTTGAAACGCAAAAGTTATAAGCGTTTGAAGTTTGAAACAAAATCAAATCATTATTTCGAATTAATAAATCATTTTCTTTTGAAAATTAATTATTGCGTCGGCGAGGACACGTGGCAGCCTCTCGATTGGATGGCTGGACGTCGGTAGATCCATGGGCTCGACCACGGCAGCTTGGTCCACCGTGGACCTTGTCCACGGCCGGTCGGCCAGCGGTGGGACCACTCGTGTGGCGTCATTCGGCGTCGGCGGGCTCACCACGGTGCGGCAGTGGGACCGTGGACGTCATGGGTGACGCCATCGCGACGGTTGGGGTGGCCGACGGGGGCCCGTGCTGACGTCATGGTGCGGTTTCGCCGCGTCGCTGACGCGCGGGCCCGGCGTGTCAGCGTCACGCACGCGTACGGCGCTGACCGTGCCGGTCCAACTTCCGCACACGTGGCTCAATCTCGGCCGTTGATTTGAAAATCAACGGCCCAGATTGGATCTGGCTCACGCGTTTGGGTTAACGCGTTTGATCTGGACCGTTGGATCTAGATCCAACGGTTGAGATTGGATCTGGGGTTTTTGGATTGGAATCTCACCGGCGGTGACGTGGCGTGATCCTAGCCGTGCGATGGTGATCCGACGGTCCACGAAGCTCGGGGTCAGCGATGGCGGCGCGGCGGAGCTGGCTGGCCGGAGCTAGGAACGGCGACACGGGCAACGGCGTTTGCGGGCTCCTCCGGCGAGGTGAGTCCTCCCCTCGGGTGCGTCTCGTCACGGGGAGTCCGGATCTGGGGTCAACGGCGCCGAAGGACGACGGATGGCGGCGGGACGAAGCAAAAACCGCGGCGGAGAGGGATTCCATCTACGGCGAGCTCGCGCGGCTAAACGGCGGCGGCTCCGACGGGGTGGGTTAGGGCTACGGGTGCGCAAGGGAACGGGCTTCACGATGGCGGCGGCGGCACATTAAATAGGGGCCTCGGCTGCCGTGTATCGCGCGGAGACCGAGGTCGACACGCTGGCGGGCGGAGTCCGAATCCCATTCGGATTGGGTGGCGTGGATCAACGTGAGCCGTTGGATCTCAATCCAACGGTCACGGGCTAGGTTCGTGGCTATTGCGGTTGATCTCACTGCTGGATCTTGATCCAACGGTTGAGTTTCTGCCTTGATGGCCGGTTCGACCGAGTAGCATGGCTCGGGTCGGGCTCGGACTTCGAGTCGACTTCGGGTTGATCGGATGAACAAGAATCGACCGGTTTGGATTTCTCAGCGATTTAATATTTAAAATAATTTCCAGTAATTCATTTAATTCAAGAAAAATAGTAAAATACTCAGAAAAATTCCAGAAAAATTCTGGAAAATATTTTGGATCATTTTGGACTCAAATAAAATATTTCTAACAAAACTTTATTTGAAAATTTAATTTCTTTAATTATTTCAATATGGAATAAGTTCAAATTAAATTCAAATAAATCCAAATAAATTCCAGAAAATTCAAAAAATTCACAAATGTGCAAAATAATATTTAATTTCATGAAAAGCAAAAATTGGGGTGTTACAGATTTAGACTTATATTGCTGTCATGCCATTAAATATTGCTATTCTAGATGCCTCTTATATTGCCATATATTGCTATGCTGTTGTTGTTCCTTCAATTCTTGTTAAAACAAAGGAGATGCTGCCGAAATTTCGGTTTTTAGCATTCATGCCTTTCCTGTAATTTGCTTGTATTCGTAGTATTTAGAGGTTGCTTAGTCTATGTTTGGTAGCATTCAAGCATATTAAATGCCGGGGGTTACATTGGCAATGCGGCCTTCCGCTTCACGATTGTGAAAGATCTCACGCAGGGGATAGGCAGAAACCACTGTGATCTCCCTTCGTTGGAAATAATGCCGCAACTTCCTGGATGCCACCAATATGGCGTACACCATCTTCTGGGCTTGCGGGTATCTTGTTTCCGCATCATGCAACACCTTGCTGACGTAGTAAACTGGCCGCTGGACGCCTTCCCGCTCTGCCAACAATGCCGCGCTCACAACCGCAGGACTGGCCGCCACATATAATAGTAGCGGCTCGCCCGGCTTGGGGGCGACCAGTACCGGAGGGGTGGAGAGGTACTTCTTCAGATATTCGAATGCTTGTTGTGCTTCTGTAGTCCATTTGAAGAAGTCAATTTTCTTTAATAGCTTGAAAAAGGAGAGGCTCCTTTCTCCCAGCCGGGCTATGAACCGGCCGAGAGAGGCCAGGCGACCAGCTAAGCACTGTACTTGCTTGAGTCGTGTGGGTGGCTGCATGCGCTCGAGGGCCGCGATCTTTTCCGGGTTGACCTCGATTCCACGACTGGAAATGAGGAACCCGAGCAATTTTTCGGACGACACACCGAACACACACTTATCAAGATTCAGCTTCAAACAATACTGCCGGAGGTGGGAGAAAGTCTCCTCTAGATCTTCAATAAGCCCAGCAGTCTTTTTGGTCTTCACTACCAAGTCATCAACATAAACTTCAAGGTTTCTTCCAATCTGTGACTGAAATACCGTATGCATAGCTCGCTGGTAGGTTGAGCCAGCGTTCTTCAGCCCAAAAGGCATTCGGACATAACAGTACATGTCGAGAGGGGTCACAAAAGTAGTCTTCTCCTCGTCTTCCCGCGCCATGCTGATCTGATGGTAGCCGTAGTAGGCGTCCAGGAAGCACAAGACCTCGCACCCTGCTGTGGAGTCAACGACGACGTCTATTCGCGGCAGAGGGTACGGGTCCTTGGGACAGGCTTTGTTGAGGTCGGTGAAGTCGATGCACATCCGCCACTTCCCGTTCGATTTCTTGACAAGCACGGGGTTGGCCAGCCACTCAGGGTAGGCGGCCTCCCGTACGATCCTTGCATGCAGCAGTTTCTCCACCTCATCCCGAATGGCATCTTGCCGCTCTGGTGCCTACCTCCGGACTTTCTGCCGGACTGGGTGCACTCCAGGGAGCGTTGCCAATCGGTGCTCAATCACCTCCCTAGGGACCCCAGTCATTTCAGATGGTTCCCAGGCAAACACATCTAGGTTAGACCGGAGGAAGGTGACGAGCGCGTCTTCCTATTTGGCGCTGAGGTTGGCGCCGATCTTCACGACCTTCCCAGAGCCGTCCTCACCCACGGGGACCACCTTCACCTCACCCGAGGGACCGGGTGAAACGCGGGCCTTGACCGGGGGGGACCTCCTGGCAGTCGTCCTCGCCTTAGGCCGAGAAGGTGGCGCTGGCCAGGTCCTGCACCTGCTTGCTAAGGCGCAGGGCTTCCAGCCGATCCACCTTCACAGTAATTGGGACTCCAGGCCCAGGGATCTTCACCATCATGTAGGCATAATGCGTGGCCGCCATGAACTTGACCAAAGCTGGTCGGCCAAGTAAAGCGTTGTAGGGGAGGTCGAAGTCGGTGACCTCAAAATTGACTCTCTCTGTCCGGAATTTCTCCACACTTCCGAATGTGATGGGCAGCCAGACTTGTCCCAGGGGCGTCAAGCCTACCCCGGGGGCAACTCCGTAGAAGAGAGGGGCCGGGCGCAACTCCTCATAGGGAATTTAGAGTGCCCTGAACGCCCTAACTGACATGAGGTTGATGGAGCTTCCTCCATCAACAAGCACTCGCCCAAGTCTCGCATTTCGGACCGTGGGAGAAACCACAATTGGAAGATGGCTCGGGCCGGAAGTGCTCTCCGGGTGGTCGGTTCGACTGAAAATGATCGGCTTCTCCAACCATTTCAGTGGCCTGCTCGCCCCTGGGGTTGGCACAGTGGCGCACACCTCCCTGAACTCCCGCTTGTACTGCGAGTTTGAAGAGCAGGTGGCGGGGCCACCGCGAATGAATGCCACCGTGTGCTCCGCTTGCTGGAAGGCCAGCGGAGCAGGGTCTTCACCCGCGTCGTCGTGGTCGTCTTCGCGGTGTTTCTTGAGCCGCTGTTCCACTAGTTTGGACACGACCTGGCAATCCGCCAGATCATGTCCGCTGGTCCTATGGATGGCAGCAGGGTTTGCCCCCGTCTTCTTCTCGGCGGGGTGAACGGTGGTCCCTGCGATCACCCCTCCTGTCCCGGCGGTCGCGCCTCTGGGGCTTGGCTTTCGGCTCAGTGACCAGGATATCTCCGGCGCCGGCCTCCTTGCGCTTCTTCTTCTTCTTGTGATCGGAGGCTTTCGAGGTTCCCGCCTCGCCGTGGCCGGAAGGCCCTGCCGCACGCTCCCGGGCCTCCGCCGCCCTGGCGCATTTATGTGCCAAGGAGAATAGCTCGGAAGTGGTCGATATGGTGCGGGTAGCCATCTTCTCCCGCATCTTCTAATCCCGAACCCCCCTCCGGAACGCGATGATCACCGATTGCTCGGAAATCCTGGGGATTGTGTTATGGCAGTGGTTGAACCGCCGGATAAATTCCCTCAGGGACTCCCCCTTTGTCTGTTCCAGGGCATGGAGGTCGTCCTCCACACCTGGCTGAGTGTAGGAGCCCTGGAAGTTGGCGACGAAAAGGTCGCACAGTTCTTCCCATGAGTGCACGGAGCCTCGCGGGAGGTTCAGCAGCCAAGAGCGGGCAGAGCCCGTCAGCGACGTCGGGAGGTAGTTGGCCATGATCTTTTTGGACCCTCCCGTGGCACGCACCACCGTAGTGTAGATCTACAAGAACTCCTCCGGGTTGGTGGTACCGTCGTATTTTTTGATGGACGCAGGGCTGAATCTCTCCGGCCACGCAGTTTGGCGTAGGCAGAGGGAAAACGCCTGGCATCCAACGTTGTAGGGGGAGTAGCGTTGCTCGCCCGCTCCTCGGCCCCGGGAGGGGGTCGAGGAGTGCGAGTCTATGCTCTCCCTGGAGTCAGGGGGCGAGATCTCCCCCCGACCGCTAGGCGTCGGGCGGCCAGCGTGACATTGCGCATGCTCACGACGCCCCCTAAGGACATTGCGCAAGTCATCGTCGCGCTGGAACCGCCTCTCGTCTAGACGGGCCCTCAGATCCTCGTAGCCCCCCGTCGGCTTGGGGGGACCGCGAGAAGGGGTGGGAGCATGTGTACGTCCCCCGATATCTTTGGGGGATGCAACCTGCGCACCCTTCCCATTGTCCCGGCCCTCGTGGCCAGAAAAAACTTTGTTGGGGCGGCTGGAAGCCTGTGCATCGATCGCGCGCACGTCCTGCCGCCCAACGCCGGAAGCGCCCAGCTGGTTTGCCGCCTCTACCTGTTGCTGGGCGGCATCCACTAGGCGGGTGATGTCCCGCAGCCACGGAGTGGCCGGGGTTTCACCCCCTAGCGTAACTGGAGGATGACCGAGGAGCAGCCGGGCTGCATGAAGATTCCGCGCTGGGGTGTCGTCTCCCATCAACAAGCGTCGTCGGACGGGCTGTCCTCCGAGCGCGGAAGAAACACGTGTCCCTCCCAGGATGGAGGGACCCGGGAGGTCCGACGCCCTAGCCGGGCACCGGGATCGGCTACGAACCCTGCTCTCTTCAGGTAGGTCGCCGTGCTTGGAACGTGAATCCGCCATGTTGGCGGCCGCCAAAGCTTCTTGCAAGTTTCGCGAGGAGGTTGAAGAAGAAAGGGCAATTTAACCACCGAGCCATTGTCGGTGTAAGAGCCAACAGACACCTCCAGATTGGGTGTAAATGAAGTTCGAAAGGGGGGCTTTCGTGGAAATCACTCGCAAGATGGAGAAATGGAACCAATGGCGAAGCTTGCAAGGGGACACTTGAGTTTACCCAGATTCGGGCCCTCCTAACGAGTAATAGCCCTAGTCCTGTATTTGTTCTTGCTTGTGTTCTTGGGGGAAAACTTAGCTAACTACTACAGATGGAACAGCTCTCAGAGGTTGAAGAACCAAACCGAATCCCTCCAACCGAAAAAATAATCCAACCCCTTCTCCCATGCACCCCGGCTCCCTTTTATACTTGGGCTGACTGGGGCGCATGGGGGCTTACATCAGTGTACCACACTTATTACACTGCCATACCGCATTTAATGCACCTGTCACTATTCTTGAGTTGCACTTAATGTGCTGACATAGCCGACTTCAGCTCGGCCTCGGGCCCCGCGTGCCTGCCGGCTCCGCTCGCCTCGCTAGGGGGGGATTTCGCCGTGACGTCACCCATAATAAATGCGCGTGTTGGGAACATGCGCCGTCACACTGTGGCCTTCATTATTCCTATTTAATGTGCACGATACGCATTAAATGCTTTTGATCCTCTGTGTGGTGGCACAGACCACTAGGTGGCCTCGGGAGCTGAGTGCCAGCGGCGTGGCTCGACACCACTGTCCATTGGCGACTACCACATCGAAGCGCCCGGTGGCGTGGCTCGACGCCACTGTCCATTGGCGACCACCACACCGACCGCCCGTGGCGATCGACGCCACATCCGTGGCGACCACCATCTTGACCGCCTTGTGGCGTGGACGCCACCTATCCGCTGGGCGACCATCTTGTTGACCGCCAGCGGCGTGGCCTGGACGCCACCTGTCCTCTGGGCGATCACCTTGCACCCTTACTGCGGTGAAGTGGGCACCCTGGTGTAGAATACACCGATAGTAAGTTTGTATCAAACTTAATTGTTTGTTATTTCCTTGTCTTATGTTACCCGATTCTGCTTTGCAATGGTGTTGCTACAACTTCTACTAGGTCAGGAGATGTGTGTCACTTTCTTCTTGATGAGGTAATCATTGAAGATTACACATTTCTACATCTTCATACTCTCCTGGATACAACATATCTATATCGAAGATTACATATTTTTTTGCTTCATATTGGACTTAATTCCGTGTCATATAAGATATTATTTACTATTTATTATTTTCATCGTCTAATCATCACCTAGGAGGGGTCTAGGTGCCTAAGCATTCAGGTGGTCCGGGCTCGCCAGGCCTAGCCGAACCGCTGTGACAATTATGCATCCCACCAACCAAATTTGAACTCTCATCCCATCCACCATCCAACTCTCATCCCTCCAACCAAACAAAAATTTGACTCATCCTATCCATCTCTTATCCCTCCAATCAAACAAAAATTTGACTCATCCCATCCATCTCTCGTCCTTTTAACCAAACATGAACTTGGATGGCTTCATCCCTACCATAGATCCAATTTTTTTCTTCTATGTGAAGAAATAGCACACATTCTGAATATGACAGCATGTCCAAATGTATGCACATAAGCAGGGGCGTAGCCAGCAAGGGGGCTCCGTTAGGCTGGAGCCCCTCCTCCGACAGCTAGATATTAAGTATTTTTAGTATCGATGTTTAATTTTTAAGTTCTTTTTTGATACATTAAATTTAATATAGATATCTATTCTTTTTTATCCAATGAATCAGACTAGCTACTATTTATGTATGCTTTTTCTGGTAACAGAGTAGTAGAATTTCCTCGACAAATCCATGGTTTGATTTGATTTCTACTATCTGTTATATACTACCAGTATAATGCATTATAAATCTTCTCTAATTTTTGGCATAGTGACAACGAATGCACACAGGCTTGGGTGTGGCATAAGAAAGAAAAAGCTTTGCTAGGTGGATGAGCTGCTTCACGTACCGGGTGGCTTGGTGGACCACAACTTATTGGAGGCCTAATTTGACAATTGGTGTCTTTGCTTGCTACTTGCACAACTAGACTCGAATTCTAGACGCACACAAAGATCATAGAGTAAGGGAGAAAGGGCACGGTTCAATGTCTCTCCTTCACAAGGACATGGCAGCCCATCAAGTCAAGAGTGCTTGAGGCGCGTCGCGGAGAGCAGATGCTGGGAAGCCAGTGAGGGCGCAAGCGTGTGGTGACGGTTAGGGAAGATAGCGCATCGTGCTTGACCGGCTAAGTGGGCTGATCAAAACAACAAATAGATAGTGTGAGCATTTCTTTTGATTTATGATTTTGTTTGTCAATTTCAACTATATAGATGTGTTGAATAAAGATAACTAGTTATATGCCCGTGCGTTGCTACGAAAAACAAAATTGATAACGAAAAATAAAAATAAAAAATACTATTTCATAAGATCAAACATCTATCTTTAACGCTTTGTTTCTTGCAAAAGCTGGCTAATTAAAGCAACGTTTCGTTTCTTGCGTAGGGCAATTAAGCAGGACAATTAAGTAGAGCAATTAATGTGACGTGGGAAGAAACTCTCACTTTATATAGTAGAGATAGCTGATTTGTTTGATTGATTGGTGTTAACTTGTTTATATATTTAAAAATGTTTGACAAGTGAATGTTGTACAAGTATTTAGCAAATAATAAATTATTATTAGTAACATTTGAACCGATAAAAATACAATACAAACTATTTAATATATTTATTTTAATCTAGCTTAACTCTTCGAGCCTATCTTCTATTTTATTTCTGGCTTTGCCACTGCACATAAGATCACACTTCCATCGCATCGCCCTCGGTGACCTCAACCTTCGGCTTCAGCTGTGTGATCTTTGCAGACAATACCTCTGCAAATAAGAAAGGGATTGTGCACAACTCCATAACGCTCAAGCTTCTCTCTAAATATCCATTCGAGCAGTGCTTCTATGCTTTTCCTTCTAGTACAAGTTGCACAAATCTTGAAGCAAGTGAAGGGGTAATTAATCACTATCTACCCTTCATTCATGCTTTAATAGTTGTGAAACTTTTAAAAGAAAGAGCATAGAAGCACTTCTCATTCCATTCTGCAACATTGTATACACTTACCAGTCTGCCCCTTGGTGAAGCTGTATCCCTTCGAACTGACGTAAGTCCTTGGATTTGGCAGTTGGTGGTTTCTCAAGTACTCTATCTTCCCCTGGAAATGTTGACAGGAGACTTGATTAGTGAGGCAGGGAAAACAAAGACAAACTACTACATCGAAGCAAAATAATAACATTTTCTGGTGCTTCAATCAAACCGAACATGCTCTACTCCTTTCTGAAGATTATAAATATAAACATCTGGTCTTATTTTTGGTACTAAAGGTGCCCAGACAGTCAAAATGCAACTGTGTATCACCTGCTGAAAATCACATAGGTTGAAATACTACGATTTGCACAAAGGCTTCTACCACATGGTAAAAGGCAAAATGCAGTGTCATAGATTACTGATTTGAGCAATCGAATAGAAGGAAAAAAGAACAGATAATTCAATTGAGCATTTGTTTTACTACTAACTACAACGAGACAAGTTTTAAGTTAACCATGTGTATTAAAGACTATCAAAGTATAGTAGACCAATAAAACACCATGAACATAGTTTGGAAGCTCATTCTCCAAAAAGTAAACTATTTAGATCCAAGTAACACTGGGTAACGGAACAGAACTTACGTACCTTGGTTATTACACAAACATCCACATTGCTGCCGCTACCCAAGTCATTGAAGATACCAGCACAGATTGCCTCAGATACAAGTTGTATCCCCTCCTCCCTCAAGAGGATAAAAATGAATAAGTAAAAACATATCAAACATAAAAAAATATCTTATATTAATTTTTGCAAATAGAACAAGCATTATGATCCAGAGATGCCACTTGAGTCACCTCCTATAGTCATATGGCAATAATCATATTATCCACATAGTTAAGTAAAGGAACTGCTGCATTGTCCACTTACTGTGAGGCCTTCTTTGTACTTGGATTCAAGCACCGACATTGCGGCAAGGGATCCTGAACCCATCGTGGCAAAAGGAAGAGTATCAGTGGAGCCATGCGGATAGACCTGTGCAATCAAAAAATTAACAACACTACTCTATATCTCTGTTATCAGAAATTAAACAACAATTATAGTCAGTTACTCACAGTGTGTAGATGTGGTCCAGTAACATCTACTCCGCCAAGAACAAGGGCAGCACTGACATGACCTTGGTAGCTATAACATAATGGTGAAAACATGTGAGATGTTTGCAGCAAACTGGAATTATGCTAATGCGTCTGTGAGTGAGAGCACCTAAAAAGATGTGACTTCAGTAGTGTAAGAGCAGTTACAACTCCTGACTCACGACCAGTTGCATAACGGTGAAGCTGTAGCTGGGAACTGACCATATCTGGATTAAAAGCAAACGTGATGATGTTTTTATGATAGATACACAAAAAGAAATTCAAGGAAATAAATGAGGGTTGGAGACTAAACTATTAAGGGCATGTCCAATGGTAGAGCCAACTACTGGCTATAAGAAAGCTCCATGTCACTTATAGCTAGTTTAAAGACAAGCTCTCCAATGGGTTGGCTATAACATATTCTCCAACATTAAATGTGGGTCCACATGTAATTGTCTTTTATTTTTCTTGGAAAACACTATAGCCTGGCTCTTAGTTAAGAGCCAGCTCTTGTCTCTCTCCTCTACTTCTCTCCTCCACATAAGCAAAAAGATGAGATGGACTCCTTATAGCCTGCTGACATGTCTCCATTGGGGATGCTCTAATAGTTTGCTTTCTTTCTGCTATCAAGATGTCATTGAGTTCTTTACTGTTACAGCCTCAGTGTCAGAAGCAGTTCCTGCTCCACAGCAATATATGTTCGGCGCCATATAGTGAATTTTCTCACAGTTCTTATCAGCAAGTATAGGTTGATGGAATAATTCTTGGTCTTTGTCTTTGTGGGCAGCTTTGTCCTTGTGGTCTTTGTCCTTGTGGTCTGGTCTTTGTCCTTGTGGTTTTTGTGGGCAGCTTTATGGCATCTTGGACTAGCTTTTAGACTAAGACTAGCAGCCTTAGGACAACATCTATAGCAGCTTTTAGACTAGCTTTAGGACAACACTTCTAGCAGCTTTTAGATTAGCTTTAGGACAGCACTTCTAGCAGCTTTTAGACTAGCTTTAGGACTAGCTTGACTGCCCTACCGGCTATAAATATGTAACCCCAACCCCTCAGGTTGGCATGGCATTGTGTGAGAAACAAACCAGAAAAACTGCCCCAACTCCTATTGTCATCCTATCTCAATGATAGTAAGAATTGTGCTACTAACAAGTGGTATCAGAGCCGTTCTTTCCTGCAGCCTAAATATTTCTTGTTCATCTCCTTCCCACGCTCCCCCTTGTTTCACTAGCGGCAAAGAATAACAACTGCTTACGCTCAACCTTCATCTTTCGAATAAATGAGCAAAGCTCGAGGCGACTTCTTCCTCGCAGCTTTCCCCCACTAACGCGCCATGTCCGAAGCGATCTCGCCTTCGGTCGCTTTCGAGTGCGCGGGCACCGGCAGAGGCCGAGGTTGCCGCGCAGAGATCATGAGCGAGCAAAGAAGCAGAGATCGCAGCCGACGGCGGCAAGGGCGGCAAGGTCGGGCGGCGCGAATCGGGCGCCGAAAGGGCAGTAGAAGTAGCAGCAGCAGAGGATGCAGCGCGTGTGGCGGCAGCAGAGCTCGAGGCTCTGCGCAGTTGTAGCTCTAGCAGCTCTGCCTCAGCCGACGGCGGCACCGACGTGGGGCTCAAGCCGGCGAGGGAGACAACGCGCGAGCGGCGGCGCGATGGTGTCGCGCATCCCCATGTGCGGTGGCAGCCTGTGACAGCGCGACGCTTCCAACGGCGCTCCTAGCGGCGGCAGTCGGGTCGACGAAGATCGCGGCCCTTACAGGCGGCGCGGCTCTCCTTCCCCGGATCGGTACGATGGTCACCACGGGATCCAGGCCATTGTCAGGGACGTCGGTCCCGGCAGTGGATGGCCTACCCTCACCAAGACCCACTACGTCGAGTGGGCTGCGGTGATGCGATGCGGCCAGGTGCGGCACATGTGGGAAGCGATTCGATGACGGCGATGTCGACATTACGAGGATCGACGGGCGCTGGATGCACTCATAGCTGCAATCCGCCGAGATGCGCTTCGCTTCCAAAAGCGAACTGCCAAGGAGGCCTGGGATGCCATCGCTGCGGCACACATCGGCAGCGACCGCGCCCGTAAGACCACCCTGCAGGCACTTCGCAAGGAGTGGGAAAACCTGGCCTTCAAGCCAAGTGAGGATGTTGATGACTTTGCTCTCCGTCTCAACACTCTGCTGCAAAAGTTGGTGTAGTTCGGCGACGACACCTACGACGAGGAGAGAGCCGTCCAAAAGCTTTTCCGTTGCATCCCCGAGAAGTACAAGCAGATCGCTCGTTCGATCGAGTCTCTGCTGGATCTCTCCATGATGTCGATCGAAGAGGCGATAGGTCATCGACAGCGACGAACCACAGTCCCCCTCGGGGCCTATCACCATCGGCGGGAAGCTGTATCTCACTCGGGAACAGTGGGAGGCCTGCCAGGGTGTCGGGAAGAAGGGGGAGTTCTCTTCTACAATAGGCGGCCGCAAGCGCGCCAAGCCGCGCAAAAAGCGCGGACGCGTCCAGGCTGGGGCGCGTGGTCGTGCCGCGGGTGTTCTCCGCGGAGGCGCCCAGGGCGGCGCCACCGGCAACCAAAAGCCGGCACGAGACGACTCCTGCCGCAACTGTGGCAAGCTTGGCCATTGGGCCAAGGAGTGTCGCCAGCCACGACGTGGCCAGGTCCACGTCGCGCAGGTGGAGGAAGAAGAGCCGGCTCTGCTCCTGGCACACGCAAACATCGAGCTATCTCCAGCAAAGACGGGCCGCAAAGAAATCTCCTCCACCTTGATGAGCCGAGAGCACACGCCTTTCTTGGCGACAGCTCAAGCAGCGACAAGATTGACGGGTGGTGCCTCGACACTGGCGCTACCCATCACATGACCGGTCGACGAGAGTTCTTCACCGAGCTTGACTCCAACGTCCGAGGCTCCGTCAAGTTTGGGGACGCCTCCAGCGTGGAGATCAAGGGTGTCGGCTCTGTCCTCTTCACCGCCAAGTCTGGAGAGCACCGGCTGCTCACCGGAGTCTACTACATCCCCGCGTTAAGGAACTCTATCATC
The DNA here is from genome assembly GCA_036346355.1 of Rhipidocladum racemiflorum. Lineage (NCBI taxonomy): Eukaryota > Viridiplantae > Streptophyta > Magnoliopsida > Poales > Poaceae > Rhipidocladum > Rhipidocladum racemiflorum. The sequence goes on from CM070577.1 coordinate 71,753,315, forward strand.
AGCTTGGGACAGCTGGATGAGAACGGATCACACGTGGCGATCAAGAGCGGAGTCATGAAGATTTGGGATCACCGTCGTTGCCTTCTTGCCAAAGTGACCAGAGGCACCAATCGGCTTTACGTCCTCAATGGGCAGATGGCACAACCTCTCTGCCTTGCTGCTCGTCGGGACGACGAGGTGTGGCAGTGGCATGAGCGCTTCGGGCACCTTTCCTTTGAGGCCTTGAAGAGGCTCAGTACCACCGAGATGGTGCGCGGCCTCCCGTGCCTCGACCACGTGGAGCAGTTCTGCGACGTCTGCGTTCTGACAAAGCAGAGGCGGCTCCCCTTTCCCCAGCAGTCGAGCTTCCGAGCCAAGGAGCGGCTCGAGCTCGTGCACGGGGACTTGTGTGGCCCGGTGACACCAGCCACACCAGGAGGACGACGCTACTTTCTGCTACTCGTCGACGACCTCTCCCGCTACATGTGGGTGATGGTTCTCGGTAGCAAGGGAGAGGCTGCGGATGCCATCAGGCGCGCGCAGGCCGCTGCGGAGGCGGAATGCGACCGCAAGCTGCGCGTGCTGCGCACCGACAACGGCGGCGAATTCACGACAGCTGAGTTCGCGTCGTACTGCGCGGATGAAGGCATTCAGCGCCACTACTCCGCGCCGTACAGCCCGCAGCAGAACGGCGTCGTCGAGCGGCGCAACCAGACGGTTGTGGGAATGGCTCGGGCCGTCCTTAAGCAGAGGGGGATGCCGACCGTCTTTTGGGGAGAGGCGGTGGTGACGCCCGTCTACATCCTCAACCGCTCGCCCACCAAGGCCCTCAATGGCAGGACGCCATATGAGGCTTGGCATGGGCGCAAGCCGACGGTCTCTCACCTACGGGTCTTCGGCTGCCTCGCGTTCATCAAAGAGCTTAGCCACATCGGCAAGCTCGACGACAGAAGCACTCCAGGGGTGTTCCTCGGCTACGCGGACGGCTCGAAGGCCTACCGCATTCTTGATCCAGGGACACAGCGTGTGCGCACGGCGCGTGACGTAGTGTTCGACAAAGGGCGAGGTTGGGCATGGGACAAGGCGGTGGACGACGGCTCGACTCCGACGTACAACGACTTCACTGTCGAGTACGTCCGTTTCAAGGGAGCTGGGGGAGTAGGCAGCTTCTCTTCATCAAGCATGCCTACCCCAGTTCCCGAGCTTCCACCGACTCCAGCATCATGTTCTCCTGCCACAACCTCGGCTGCGGCAAGTTCCTCGTCAACACCACCACAGCCGGCAACTCCACGCACTCCAGCACCAACGTCCACTCCGACATCAGCTAGTGTCGACCACGGCCCGGTGGAGTTCGCTACTCCGCTCTCCCACGATGAGGAGTGCATCGACGCATGCCATGACGGCGAGCTGTTGCGGTATCGTATGATGGGGAATCTTCTCGGCGACCAGCACACTTCTGGAGATAGCTCGATCTGAGATGGATGGCGCAGTTGCATCTTACGTGTGACGACAGCGAGCCTCGTTGTTTCGCAGAGGCCGCGAGACACGCGGCATGGCGTGCCGCTATGCAATCGGAGATGGATGCGGTTGAGAAGAACCGCACCTGGGAGCTTGCTGATCTCCCTTGTGGTCACCGCGCGATCACTCTTAAGTGGGTATTCAAGCTAAAGAGGGATGAAGCCGGCGCCATTGTCAGGCACAAGGCTCGCTTGGTGGCACGCGGTTTCGTGCAGCAGGAGGGGATTGACTTCGACGATGCCTTCGCCCCCGTGGCACGGATGGAATCCGTGTGACTTCTCCTTGCGCTGGCTGCCCAGGAAGGCTAGCATGTTCATCACATGGACGTTAAATCGGCGTTTCTTAACGGCGATTTGAAGGAGGAGGTCTACATGCACCAGTCGTCGGGCTTTGAGATTCCCGGCAAGGAGGGTAAGGTGCTACGCCTGCGCAAGGCCCTCTATGGCTTGCGACAGGCACCAAGGGCGTGGAATGCCAAGTTGGATTCCACGCTCAAAAGGATGGGTTTCGAGCAAAGCCCGCACGAGGCGGCCATCTACCGGCGGGGCAATGGTGGAAACGCCCTGCTGGTGGGTGTCTACGTCGATGACTTGGTGATCACCGGCACCAAGGACGTGGAGGTGGCAGTATTCAAGGAGGAGATGAAGGCCACCTTCCAAATGAGTGACCTGGGGCCTCTCTCCTTCTACCTGGGGATCGAGGTGCACCAGGACGACTCCGGAATCACGCTTCGACAGACCGCCTACGCCAAGCGTGTCGTTGAACTGGCTGGGCTCACCGACTGCAACCCAGCATTCACTCCGATGGAGGAGCGGCTGAAGCTGAGCCGCGACGACACGACGGAAGAGGTGGGCGCTACGCAGTATCAGCGTCTTGTGGGGAGCCTCCGTTACCTCGTCCACACACGGCCGGTTTTGGCTTTCTCCGTCGGCTACGTTAGTCGGTTCATGCAGCGACCGACGACGGAGCACCAACAGGATGTGAAGAGGATCATCCGCTATGTTGCGGGGACTCTCGACCACGGCCTCCACTACTCGAGGTGCCCTGGAGAGGCACACCTCGTCAGCTACAACAACAGCGACCATGGCGGCGACATCGACACCAGCAAGAGCACGAGCGGGACTCTCTTCTTCCTCGGCAAGTGCCTCGTTGGCTGGCAGTCGGTTAAGCAGCAAGTGGTGGCCCTGTCCAGCTGCGAGGCCGAGTACATAGCGGCTTCCACCGCTTCGACTCAGGCACTTTGGCTTGCTCGACTGCTTGGTGATCTCCTCGGCAGAGATACTGAGGCGGTGGAACTCAGGATGGACAGCAAGTCCGCTCTGGCCCTGGCAAAGAACCCCGTTTTTCATGAACGGAGCAAGCACATCCGGGTGAGGTACCATTTCATCCGGGATTGCTTGGACGAAGGAAGCATCAAGGCGCGTTACATCAACACGAAGGACCAGCTGGCGGACCTGCTCACCAAGCCCCTTGGGAGGATCAAGTTTCTTGAGCTACGCTCCAGGATCGGGATGGTCCAACTTTCCCACAAGACGACGGACAAGACTTAGGGGGAGAATGATGGAATAAGTCTGGTCTTTGTCTTTGTGGGAAGCTTTGTCCTTGTGGGCAGCTTTGTCCTTGTGGTCTGGTCTTTGTCCTTGTGGTCTTTGTGGGCAGCTTTAGGGCATCTTGGACTAGCTTTTAGACTAAGACTAGCAGCCTTAGGATAACATCTCTAGCAGCTTTTAGACTACCTTTAGGACAGCACTTCTAGCAGCTTTTAGACTAGCTTGACTGCCCTACCGGCTATAAATATGTAACCCCAACCACTCAGGTTGGCATGGCATTGTGTGAGAAATAAACCAGAAAAATTGCCCCAACTCCTATTGTCATCCTATCTCAATGATAGTAAGAATTGTGCTACTAACATAGGTCCCTCTGTGGCCCTTGTGTCTGCCCCAAGAACAACTCCATCCTAGTTATAAAGCACACTTCTAATTAATCCAACTTTATATCAGCCGATTCTTCGTGACAACAATAGAAAGACGCAAGTCTGAAGGCGTATGTATTGCCCAATCTTTCATCCATTATTACTGCTACAGTCCCTTGATGCTATAGTAATCTTGAAGCTACAGTATTTTGTGAACAGTATTCTGTTGGTTATCTCGTTTTCGGTTGCCTGCTAGTTTTGATTTCTAGATTGATTCATTATTTCATCATGATAATTTTGGTTTGATTCACTTAAAACCTTTCTAGGGTATCAAATGATTGATCTAAGAAATTTGATTGGTTAATTCCTTATAGATCTTGATTAATTTCGTAATTAGGGATAGATTGATTTCCATCATGATTTGATATAGTCAACTTGCGAAGATCATAACTTTTGATCCGTAGATCGTATTGAGCTGATTCTTGCTGAGTTAGTTTTGAAATTGAATCTAATTTCTACAGTTAAAATTTCACATCAATCCGACGGTTGGATCTTCGATAATTATTGTTTTAGTGAACATATGTCAGTCTATTTTTCCTGAAACCGAAGCAGTTTTTATAATTTATTTAGAGGTGTTTTAAGAATCAATAAAAATTTTGTTTTAGCTTCCAGGCAATCATTCACCCCTCTGATTAATATATTAGTCTATATCAATCCTACACAGAACAACTATGAGGCTAAACATAAACAAAAAATGATATCAAACTTTATACTATTCAACAGTAAATATACCTTTCTACACAGTAATCGTTCACATATAGCTGAAAGTGGTATGTGCCACAGAAGAAGGTTAACAAGTTTATTATCACTTATCAGACAGAACTTCCGGTGTGCAAATTGTACTCCTGAAAAAGGGCTGCAGTAGCTAACATGATAACTAGTAAACTGCCCTGGTTATCCAATATCGTTCAACCTCATCCACCTCGGTTCCGCACCAGTGCTAGGGAAGAAATCGCGACGGACGGAAACCCTAGAAATGCAATCCTCCGAGTCGATTGATTTGCGGCGAGTCGAGTAAAAGGGAAAGAAATCACGCACGGACGGGCGGAAATCAATAGCGCAAGGACGTACCTGATGTTGGGATCCTGAGTGGTTCGCCCTGTTCTTGCGCTTCCTTTTTTCTTAATGATTTATTTATGTTTTTTTAGGGGAGTTTATTTATGCTTTTACGGAGCTGGAGTTGGACTGGTTGAGAAGAAAGAAAGGGACGGAAAGCGCCAATATTAGTGCTGGGCTGGTCGGACAAAGTTGTGTGGGCTTTGGGGCTGGTCGGCCTATTCAGGACTCCTTAAGTTTTGTTTATGAGGCCCATTCCAGATCAACATCTTGGTGAGTGGATCATGAATTTTATTACAAGTAAAACAAGAATAGCAATAGAATGAATGGATGAACCCACAAATTGCATTGATCAATGTATGTATTTATACATGTGAAGGGATGCTATGAATAGATGTCTAATCCCAAGAGGTGTCTTTTAGAGAAGACATTAACTACCTAATCTATGTCTTGATAAGAATACATGGAGATGTGTCTTTTAGAGAAGACATTAACTACCTAATCTATGTCTTGATGAGATCACATGAAGAGGTGTCTTTTGAGAAGACATTGGTTCACAATACTCCCCCTTGATCGAATCTTCCTTGAGATCAATGCGTTGTTGATTCCTTTAAAAACCCTATGGGAATAATCTGAGGATTATATTGATATGCCATCAAAAACTCCTTTAAACCCGGTGGGAGAAATAAGGAGAAAAATATGACATATATAAGTGTGATTAATAAACAACTGTCTTTGGTAACTTCTCTAAAAACCTTGTAGGAAAAATATGAAGAGAATATATGTTGATATACTGTTGAAAACTCTTATGAAAAACCCAATGGGAATATTTAGGAGAAAAACTGATACAATATATTTAAGTGATTGTCTTTTGTGAACTCGTATGAGAAAACCTATTATAGGGAAAACCCACAAAACGAGTTTGAGGACAATGCATGTCTTTGATGTTTCCTTAAAAACCCAAATGAGGAAAACAGAAAAACATGACATATACTTGTGTTAATATTACCTCATTAAAACTTTTCATGAGAAATCTTGTGAGTAAAAACTCATAAAAAGAAAGAGTGCAATATTTTTTAGGATAAGTTAATTGTTAGGAGATATCTCCCTCTGATTCTTGCAAATTTCGAAGTTGTCTCATACCAATCCCATGAATACATTTCAAGAATGTAGAAGATGGTAATGACTTAGTGAAAAGATCGGCGAGGTTATCGCATGATTTGATTTGCAAGATGTTTATCTCCCCACTTTGCTGTAACTCATGAGGATAAAACAATTTTGGAGCAATATGCTTTGTGATGTTGCTCTTTATGTAACCTGTCTGCATCTGTGTAACACAAGCAGAATTATCTTCGTAGATAATTGTAGGTGATTCAATTGAACCAATGCCACATGATTGTTGTATGTGGTTAATCATTGTGCGAAGCCATACACATTCACGTGAAGCTTCATATAGTGCAATAATTTCAGAATGATTAGTAGAAGTAGCTACCAGAGTCTGTTTAGAAGACTTCCATGAAATAGCTGTTCCACTATATAAGAATACAAAGCCTGTTTGAGATCTAGCATTATGGGGATCTGATAAATAGCCAGCATCCGTGTATCCAATCATAGTGGGATCTTGATTTCTTTCAAAATATAATCCAATATCCTTTGTGCCATTGAGATATCTGAGGATATGCTTTACACCTGTCCAATGATGTTTGGTTGGTGCAGCACTATATCTAGCTAGTAAGTTCACTGCAAATGCAATATCAGGTCTGATGCAATTTGCAAGATACATAATCGCTCTAATGGCACTGAGATAAGGAACCTCGGGTCCCAGTACCTCTTCTCCATCATCACATGGTCTAAATGGATCTTTCTCCATATCTAGAGATCGAACAACCATAGGTGTTTTAGATGGATATGATTTGTCCATATTGAATTTCTCCAATATTTTTTTGGATATAGGCTGATTGATGCACTAAAATTCCTGAGGGAAGGTGCTCCAGTTGTAAACCTAAGCAAAATTTGGTCTTACCCAAATCCTTCATCTCAAATTCTGTCTTTAGGTGATTGCGTGCTTCATTTATATCGTTAGAGTTGCCAATGATATTTAAATCATCAACATATACGGATATAATACAGAATCCCATTGGAGATTTCTTTATGAAGACACATGGGCAATCATCATTGTTTGTGTATCCCTTCTTTAGAAGGAATTCACTTAGTCGGTTGTACCACATTCTTCCCGACTGTTTCAAGCCATATAGTGACTTGTTGAGCTTTACGCAGTACATGTTGCGATTTGCGTTTGGATTCGGAATTGAGATTCCATCGGGAACCTTCATGTATATGTCCGAATCAAGTGACCCATAAAGATATGATGTCACTACATCCATCAACTACAGAGATAGATGATTTTGAATTGCCAATGATATTAAGTATCAGAATGTTGTTCCACTCATAACTGGAGAATATGTTTCGTTGAAATCAATGCCGGGTCTCTGCGTGAACCCTTGTGCTACAAGTCTCGCTTTATATCTCACCACCTCATTGTTTTCATTCCGTTTCCGGATGAAGACCCATTTGAATCTGTAACACCCCAAAATTTTGCTTTTCCTAAATCTATGTGTGATTTGGCACTTTGGTGAATTTTTGGAATTTTTTTGGGAATTTATTTGGATTTATTTGGAATTTATTTGAATTTATTCCATTTTGAAATAATTAAAGAATTAAACTTTGCAAATAAAATTTTGTTGGAAATATTTTATTTGAGTCCAAAATGACCCAAAATATTTTTCAGAATTTTTCTGGAATTTTTCTGTGTCTTTTGCTATTTTTAATGAATTAAATGAATTACTGGAAATTATTTTAAATATTAAATCGCTGGAAAATCGAGTCGGGTCAAGTACTGTTCATCCGACCGAGTCGGAACCCGAGTCGGACTCGAGTCCGACCCGAGCCACGTGACTCGACCGAATCAAGTCCAAACCCTAAGCCTGTGAACCGTTGGATCGAGATCCAACGGCCGAAATCGAGCCGCACCGATCCGACCGGATCCGATCGCGCCCGAGCCAATCGTGGCCGTTGATCGCGCCACGTGGACGGTCCTCCGTCGTCGTCTCCGCCCGAGTCCGAGCCGGACTCCGCCGCCGCGCCCGCCGCCGTGAGGTTCTAGGTTTCCGTTTTCCGCGCGGAAGCCGAGGCTATTTAATGCCCGGATCACACCCCGAGGATCACCTTGACCTTGCGCCGTTGCCTAGCCGTCGCCGCGCCGATGCTCGACGCGCCGCAATCGCCGCCGGAGTTGTAGCACTCCTCGCCGCGGTTTTGCCGTTCGCCGCCGTCCGCCGTCCCCCGCCGCCGTTGACCCCAGATCCAGACTCACCGCGACGAGACGCACTCGAAGGGACCTCTCACCTCGCCGGAGGAGCCCGCAAATGCCGTTGCCCGTGTCGCCGTCCCCAGCTCCGGCCGGCCAGCTCCGCCGCACGCCATCGCCGTCGCTCGAAGCTTCTCAGCCGTCCGATCAAGATCCAACGTCCCAGATTGCGCCACCTCATCTCACGGTGAGATTCCGTCCAAAACCACTAGATCCAATCTTGACCGTCCGATCTAGATTCAACGGTCCAGATCAAACGCTGTTAACCCAAACGCGGCGTGAGAGCCGAATCTAATCTGGGCCGTTGATTTTCAAATCAACGGCCGAGATTGCGCCACGCGTCGGGAAGGCCGACCGCCGCGGTGGGCTGGGCCCACGCTGGCAGTGTAGGACGCCGACACGCGGGCCCGCATGTCGGCCGATCGTTCAGCCGGCCGACGCCAAGAATGACGTCATCGGTAGGTCCCACTGTCGCCAAAGACTGCGTGGCCGAGCCTCGCCGACGCCAAGAAGTGACGTCACCCGAGGGGGACCCACATGTCAGCGACACGTGGAGTAGTGGACCGAGTCCACGGTAGACCCGAGCCGAGCGTGGACCAAGTCCATGGACCGGCTGACGTCAACAGACCAATCAGAGGCTGACACTTGTCCAGGCTGACGCAATAAATGATTTTCCGAAAAAGAAAATGATTTATTAATTCGAAATAATGATTTCAGATTTTGATTCAAACTTCAAACGCTTATAACTTTTGCGTTTCAACTCCGATTTGAGTGATTCAAATTTCTAAATTTGTATAAAATTGAGATCTACCTAAATATGAATTTTATTTAATTTTTGGACTAAAGTTTTTCTCTGTAAAATTATTTAATTGATTATTCAGGCTTCAAAATGCTATAACATTTGCATTTTAACTCCGAATTTGACGATTCTAGTTTCTAAAAATTCATAAAATTATGTTCTCTCTGTTTATGGATTTTATTTGGATGTTTGGACACTTTTTGCCTATTGTTTATTTGTGTATTGCTATTTGCACGCATTACGAGTAGACGTTGAAGTGCCGAAAGGATTCGAAGGAGAAGTATTGACTCAGGATCCAACTCAAGACCAAGAACAAGTACTTTTTGAAGGCAAGTTGTGCTTTGACCATGTTGATCCTATTTTGAAATCTATTTTGATTTAACCTAGTGCATGCTAGTTCAATTAGAAAATATTTTATTTAAATATGGGGAATTAGATAAATACCAATTTGCTGTATGACACCTTGATTACTTAAATATGTGCCATGACCCCTTGTTACCCTAGTTGTGGTTTACTAGTTGGACATTATTAAATTGCCAACATGGGAAATTAGATCGTTGTAGTATCTTTGCTTAGACACCTTTCACGTGCTCATGACATGATTTTGGACAATCAAATGTTAATATTGACTTAATGATATATTGAACCTGTTTTGGGAAGGTATCATGTGATGTTGATGGCACGTGGTGCATGGTAATCAACTGGGGTTTGATAAATAGTTTTTCGACCGGGGCATGTGGCAAGAATAATCAGGTGGGCCAGTTGTGGCATTGGGGATGTTGATTTGGTTCTTCGGGTAGTCTTGCCCTGGTCACCCTAAGGACTTAACCTTGCAAGCCTTTGAACTGGGTCTAACGTGCAACCACATGTCTGTAATGGGACGGACCTAGTTGACTAAGTTGCTAATAACGCACTGTGGGACCTCGGGAGGTCAACTACACCCTTTGTGTAAGTTGTGCGGGAGCGCATCGGGTGAGGCCAGTTACCCATCTAACGGTTGATTGGCCTAAACTTCGCCTTAGCTAAGGGAAGGGTTAGTGTGCAATAACCGGGGAGGACCACTTGTATTGTTAGAAGTTTCCGAAAGACTTTGTTACGGTAACTCGCCTTTGTGGTGTTTGACTGTATCTTGTGGGTAAAGTGCATAACCTCTGCAGAGTGTAGAATCTATTCGAATAGCCGTGTCCGCGGTATTGGACATCGCTCGGGAATTACAGTCAAGGGTTAGATTTTCTCAAAAATAACTTGGATCTGAAAGGTTGGGTTGGATTAATAATGATGTTGATGGAAATATGGATTTGGATGGGAAAGATGTTTATTAAACTCCTTGAAAAGTTATCTATGCTATACTCGTTTCCACTGCTTTTGAATCTACTCATGCTATTTGTCAAATGCTGTTTTACTGCAAATATACCTTGAGCTATTCCTTTGTATTAAGCCATGCATATAGTATATTAGCTTGCATTCTGTGCATGACTTGCTGAGTACCAAGTACTCACCCTTGCCACAATACAACACCAGTTGAAGAGGAGACTACACCAGCTTTGGAGGAGGAACTCCAGGAGGAACCGTCTACTTAGGGAGCGAGCCCAGTCAGTTGCCTGTGGTATACTGGATGGCGCCACGATGTTATCTTATTTTTCCGCTGCTATTATTTCTCTCTTAATAAGTTTCGCCTTGCGAGGCGTATATTTGTAACTTGGCCATAAGGTCAAGCGACCAGTTTGGTTATTTAAATAAAGTACTTTATTGGTATCGAATGGTATGATTGTGATATTTACCGATGTTAAGACTGTGTGCACTAGCGTGTTCCTGGACTAGTGCTGAATACACAGAGGGTCCGGATTTGCAAATTCGGGGTCCCGACAGAGGTGGTATCAGAGCCATACTGACTGTAGGCTCACCCATAGCTAGAATGGTCGAAGAGAGGTTAAAACCTATTTTCTAAAAGCTAAAAGGTTGTCGGGATAAGAAATGATATCTCGACTCACCCCCTTCTCTCTTTCCTTGTCTCTTGCTGAATTTTCCCTTACCTTGTCACGATTTAAAAATTTTGAGTTCTTACGTGAGCACTCTTGTGACAGATGGAGGGAGAGTTCAACTACGTCAACTTGGAGGTTGGTCACGCCGCAGAACTTTGGCGTATGCTACAGACTCTCGGAGATTTTGAGAAGCCGCAATACCAAGTGGAAGTAATCAGACAAGCAGGATTGATCAAGGCTTGTGACGTGAAGATTGTGGTACCTACTAGGAAGAAGGGCCCAGGCAATCACCCGATACACTGCACTGCCAGGAGGTCTACAATGCAGATGGGTATCCAAGAAGTATCACGACGAGCAATGCGGCACATTACCGGTATCTACGCCAGAGAGTTGGAGAGCACGGTGTTCCGTTATCACCCGCGCAGCGATAACCTTCTTGACCCGAAGGCGATTCAGGATGAGGATGCCATGGTCACACACTTGGCACGACTTGTTGTCGCCCAGGAGGATGTACTCGATGATACAAGCAAGGAGCTACAGAAGGCCCGCAAGGAGATCACGACAGAAAAGAACAGATGGCGGGAAGCTCAAGAGTATGTGTCACACCTTTTGCGAAGGATTGACGAGTTGGAGATGGCTTTGTACGGACGTAACGAGCTGCGATCGAGCTACACGAGCTAGATCCGGAGGAGTCAGATCTCGATGAGGACACTGCTTCTTCGACTACCACAGATGACACAGTTGCTGGACATGGCAATCGTTTCGCGCCTATGCCGCAGCATCCGTACCCAGGCCGTGGAGGTTTTCTCGATGAGTGAGCGTAGGTTTTATACTAAGACTCCTTCGCCAAGTCGCGTCATAGAATAAAGAGTCACCCTTTAGGCGTTAGACTCCAGTGTTAGTTCGATTTGGATTTTCATTGTTTGCTGAGTGTGCAGTATGTGTTGCAAGGCCCTTAGGCATTGTAAGCAACCATACCAAGTTACTATTGATTAGTTAATAAAGTTGGACCTTAAAGTTACACCTTTCGCCCCGCATAAGTTCCATATTACTTGTCTATTCTTGTTTCCCTCTCATCTCTAAAACCTAGAGCAAATCGACAGATGGTGAACACCCGCGGAAACTTTGGAGGCAATGGAAGTGGTTCTCGCCCAGCAGAAAACCCTAATAATGGAGCACCAGCACCGCCACTGGATATGTAGAATTTCGGAGCTTTTCTTGCTGCTCAGATTCAGTTGATGCATGCTATGATGCAACAGATGCAACACGTCACTGCCCAGGCCACTGCTAATCAAGTTAATCAGGGACAACGCCAGAATACAAGACTGTCAGAGTTCATGAGAACTCACCCACCCACTTTCTCTGGGAATGCCAATCCATTGGAGGCCGATGATTGGTTAAGGTCAATTGAGAGGAAGCTACACATAGCTCAATGCATAGGAAATGAGAAGGTACTTTACGCTTCTCATCAGTTGGAAGGAACAACCGCCGAATGGTGGGAGAACTTCTGCGCCACGCAAGTGAACCCTCAAGATATCACTTGGGAGGAGTTCACGCTGCTTTCGCCAAGATCACGTGCCTGAAGGAATCATGGATCTTAAGAAGGAGGAGTTCGAGCATCAAGCAAGGTAATCGGCCCGGTGGCCGACTACACGAACAAGTTCACACAGCTAGCACGCTACGCACTGAGGATGTAGCGACAGGATAAAGCCGCATACCTCGTTTCATGAAGGGACTTAACTCGGGATTGCGGTAGGATTGATCACCCACACCTTTCCAGATTTCCAAGAGTTGGTGAATAAGGCGCTTATTCTTGAGGACAAGCGCAAGGAACTGGATGAGAACAGAAGCGCAGAATGCAACAAACAGGATCACGCCAGGAACGCAATGGCGTCGAGAGTTGCACCAAATCGCTTTTCAGATTCCAGCCACAAATGCAACAAGGACACCGCCACCAAAGCACCAAGACCCGTCAATCGAACTACTGCACCCGGCTCGCTAGAAACGCCGCTCCAGCAACAAGAAGGAAACAGTGAGACGCTGCTACAAGCGCAACGAGCCAGGACATTTTGCCAACAGCTTGTCCAAAGAAGACAGCAGAGTGACCCCGCTCGCTTAAACTTGGGAACCACCCCAGCTAGGACGCCAAAGCACCAGGAACCACATCACTGCATCCGTGGTGAGAGGCCGAGTCAACCATGTCACCGCAGATGCACACTGCAGAATGCTACGGACGTCGTCTTGGGTAAGTTACTTGTTAACTCGCACTGCAACAGCTTTGTTTGACTCGAGCTTCAGATTCGTTTGTTTCGCAAGGCTTTGCTGCTAGTAATGATTTGGAGATTGCAAGACTTAAGTGCATGCTTTTAGTTCAAACCCCTGGTTCCGAACTCCGAACGAAAGTAGGATGTTCCGGGGTGAGAATACTAATAGATGGAATAGAGTTCCTAGCAAACCTTATTATTTTGGAGACCCAGACCTTAGATGTTATTTTGGGAATGGATTGGTTATCCAAGCACAAGGCCGTATTGGATTGTGGACGAAGAACTATCTCAGTTGAGAGCCCGTGTGGGAAGAAAGTGGAATTTCAAGCTACTGCCGTTAGAGATGGACAGTTGATGGTTAACAGTACTAAGGCAATCAGCATAGAGGATGTCTCAGTAGTGAATGCGTACCCAGATGTTTTTCCTGAAGATCTACCTGGTATGCCACCGGACAGGGACATAGAGTTTGTGATAGAGCTTGTACCTGGTACAGCACCGATAGCAAAGAGACCTTATCGGATGACCACCGAGGAGTTGGTAGAGATGAAGAAACAGCTAGAGGAGTTAATGGAGAAAGGTTTTCAGGAGCTGAAGAAGCAATTGACATCAGCACCGGTGTTAGTTCTACCGGATGTTAATCAAAGCTTTGATATTTATTGTGACGCATCGCGTCAAGGACTTGGATGTGTGCTGATGCAGAACAGAAAGGTTGTTGCCTATGCATCAAGGCAGTTGAGGCCGCATGAGGAGAATTATCCGACGCATGACCTAGAGTTAGCTGCCGTAGTGCATGCCTTGAAGATATGGCGTCACTATCTGATCGGGAACAGATGTGAAGTGTATACGGATCATAAGAGCCTTAAGTACATATTCACCCAGTCAGATCTGAATATGAGGCAAAGGAGGTGGTTAGAGTTGATCAAGGACTACAATGTTGGAATCCATTACTATCCCGGGAAGGCCAACGTAGTTGCCGATGCCTTGAGTCGGAAAAGCCATACCGTGAATATGTTGATAGCCACGAATCAGGATGAGCTATGCCAGGAATTTCAGAGAATGAAGATTGAGGTGGTACCTAGCGGATTCTTGGCCGCACTGGAAGTAAAGCCTACCCTAGAGGACCAGATCCGGGAAGGACAGAAGGATGATGACAAGATCCGCAGGATTAAGTCCATCAAGGAGGAAGGCAAGGCGGAGGACTTCAAGTTGGATGAGCAAGGCACGTTATGGATGAAGGATCGGATTTGTGTGCCCAACAAGAAGGAATTAAAGCAACTGATTTTGGAAGAAGCCCATGACTCCAAGTATTCAATCCATCCTGGAAGCGCCAAAATGTATCAGGATTTGAAAGAAAGATTCTGGTGGCCGAGCATGAAGCGTGAAGTTGCCGAGCATGTTGCATTGTGCGACGTATGCCAGAGAGTCAAGGCAATGCATCAGAGACCAGCTGGATTGCTATAGCCGTTGAAAATACCTGAGTGGAAGTGGGAGGAAATCGGAATGGATTTCATTACCAGTTTGCCTAAGACTCAAGGAGGTTATGACTCCATATGGGTTATAGTGGATCGCTTGACCAAAGTAGCCCATTTTATCCCCGTGAAGACCACTTACTCGGGAGATAAGTTAGCAGAGTTGTACATGATCAGGATCGTCTGTTTGCACGGAGTGCCGAAGAGGATTGTATCGGACAGAGGTACCCAATTTACCTCAAGATTCTGGAATAAGTTGCATGAAGCCATGGGAACCCGTTTGAACTTCAGTACAGCCTATCATCCACAGACGGATGGACAGACCGAAAGAGTCAACCAGATTCTGGAGGATATGTTAAGAGCATGTGCATTGGTTTATGCTACCTCTTGGGATAAGAGTTTGCCGTATGCCGAGTTTAGTTACAACAATAGTTACCAGGCTAGTTTACAGATGTCACCTTTGAGGCCTTTGTATGGTCGACTCGCCGGACGCCATTGAATTGGAATGAGACCAGCGAGCGCCGTGTCTTCGGGCCTGATATTCTTCAAGAAGCTGAAGAGCAGATTGCCATGATTAGGGAAAGGTTGAAGATAGCCCAATCACGACAGAAGAGTTATGCTGACAATCGTCGCCGGGACTTGAGTTTTGAACCAGAAGACTTTGTATACCTTAGAGTTACGCCTCTCAGGGGAGTTAAGAGGTTCCATGCCAAAGGGAAACTCGCACCCCGTTATGTTGGACCATTTAAGATTTTGAGCCCCAGAGGCGAAGTTGCTTATCAGCTGGAGTTGCCACAGTCGTTAGCAGGAGTACATGACGTATTCCATGTGTCCCAGTTGAAGAAGTGTCTCCGAGTACCTGAGGAACAGACACCGCTAGAGTCAATTGAGTTGCAAGAAGATTTGACTTACAAGGAGCATCCCGTGAAGATTCTAGACACAATGGATCGAGAGACGAGGAACAAGTCAACCCGTTTCTGTAGAGTTCAGTGGAGCAATCATGAAGAAAGCGAAGCGACTTGGGAACGCGAAGAGGATTTGAAGAAAGAGTTTCCGAACCTATTCCTTTAGTAAGCCCTGAATCTCGGGGACGAGATTCTGTTAAGGGGGGGAGGTTTGTAACACCCCAAAATTTTTCTTTTCCTAAATCTATGCGTGATTTGGCACTTTGGTGAATTTTTGGAATTTATTTGGATTTATTTGGAATTTATTTGAATTTATTCCATTTTGAAATAATTAAAGAATTAAACTTTGCAAATAAAATTTTGTTGGAAATATTTTATTTGAGTCCAAAATGACCCAAAATATTTTCCAGAATTTTTCTGAGTCTTTTGCTATTTTTAATGAATTAAATGAATTACTGGAAATTATTTTAAATATTAAATCGCTGGAAAATCGAGTCGGGTCAAGTACTGTTCATCCGACCGAGTCGGAACCCGAGTCGGACTCGAGTCCGACCCGAGCCACGTGACTCGACCGAATCAAGTCCAAACCCTAAGCCTGTGAACCGTTGGATCGAGATCCAACGGCCGAAATCGAGCCGCACCGATCCGACCGGATCCGATCGCGCCCGAGCCAATCGTGGCCGTTGATCGCGCCACGTGGACGGTCCTCCGTCGTCGTCTCCGCCCGAGTCCGAGCCGGACTCCGCCGCCGCGCCCGCCGCCGTGAGGTTCTAGGTTTCCGTTTTCCGCG
The DNA here is from genome assembly GCA_036346355.1 of Rhipidocladum racemiflorum. NCBI lineage: Eukaryota > Viridiplantae > Streptophyta > Magnoliopsida > Poales > Poaceae > Rhipidocladum > Rhipidocladum racemiflorum. The sequence goes on from CM070577.1 coordinate 71,769,416, forward strand.
CGGAAGCCGAGGCTATTTAATGCCCGGATCACACCCCGAGGATCACCTTGACCTTGCGCAGCCGTTGCCCTAGCCGTCACCGCGCGATGCCCTCGACGCGCCTTGTCGCTCGCCGGAGTTGTAGCACTCCTCCGCCGCGGTTTTTGCTTCGTTCCGCCGCCGTCCGCCGTCCCCCGCCGCCGTTGACCCCAGATCCGGACTCACCGCGACGAGACGCACCCGAAGGGACCTCTCACCTCGCCGGAGGAGCCCGCAAACGCCGTTGCCCGTGTCGCCGTCCCGACTCGGCCGGCTAGCTCCGCCAAGACGCCATCGCCCGTCGCTCGAAGCTTCTCAGCCGTCCGATCAAGATCCAACGTCCCAGATTGCGCCACGTCATCTCACGGTGAGATTCCGTCCAAAACCACTAGATCCAATCTTGACCGTCCGATCTAGATTCAACGGTCCAGATCAAACGCGTTAACCCAAACGCGTGAGAGCCAGATCTAATCTGGGCCGTTGATTTTCAAATCAACGGCCGAGATTGCGCCACGCGTCCGGGAAGGCTGACCGCGCGTTAGCGCTGCCCACCACGCTGGCGTGTAGACGCTGACACGCGGGGCCCGCATGTCGGGCCGATCGTTCACCGAGCGCTGACGTCAGCAATGACGTCATCGGTAGGTCCCACCGCAAGACCGTGGTCGAGCCTCGCCGACGCCAAGAAAGGACGTCACCCGAGGGGGACCCACATGTCAGCGACACGTGGAGTAGTGGACCGAGTCCACGGTAGACCCGAGCCGAGCGTGGACCAAGTCCATGGATCTACCGACGCCGCAGACCAATCGTGAGGTCGACACTTGTCCAGGCTGACGCAATAAATGATTTTCCGAAAAAGAAAATGATTTATTAATTCGAAATAATGATTTCAGATTTTGATTCAAACTTCAAACGCTTATAACTTTTGCGTTTCAACTCCGATTTGAGTGATTCAAATTTCTAAATTTGTATAAAATTGAGATCTACCTAAATATGAATTTTATTTAATTTTTGGACTAAATTTTTTCTCTGTAAAATTATTTAATTGATTATTCAGGCTTCAAAATGCTATAACTTTTGCATTTTAACTCCGAATTTGACGATTCTAGTTTCTAAAAATTCATAAAATTATGTTCTCTCTGTTTATGGATTTTATTTGGATGTTTGGACACTTTTTGCCTATTGTTTATTTGTGTATTGCTATTTGCACGCTTTACGAGTAGACGTTGAAGTGCCAGAAGGATTCGAAGGAGAAGTATTGACTCAGGATCCAACTCAAGACCAAGAACAAGTACTTTTTGAAGGCAAGTTGTGCTTTGACCATGTTGATCCTATTTTGAAATCTATTTTGATTTAACCTATTGCATGCTAGTTCAATTAGAAAATATTTTATTTAAATATGGGGAATTAGATAAATACCAATTTGCTGTATGACACCTTGATTACTTAAATATGTGCCATGACCCCTTGTTACCCTAGTTGTGGTTTACTAGTTGGACATTATTAAATTGCCAACATGGGAAATTAGATCGTTGTAGTATACTGCTTAGACACCTTTCGTGCTCATGACATGATTTTGGACAATCAAATGTTAATATTGACTTAATGATATATTGAACCTGTTTTGGGAAGGTATCATGTGATGTTGATGGCACGTGGTGCATGGTAATCAAGCGGGTTTGATAAATAGTTTTTCGACCGGGCATGTGGCAAGAATAATCAGGTGGGCCAGTTGTGGCATTGGGGATGTTGATTTGGTTCTTCGGGTAGTCTTGCCCTGGTCACCCTAAGGACTTAACCTTGCAAGCCTTTGAACTGGGTCTAACGTGCAACCACATGTCTGTAATGGGACGGACCTAGTTGACTAAGTTGCTAATAACGCACTGTGGGACCTCAGGAGGTCAACTACACCCTTTGTGTAAGTTGTGCGGGGAGCGCATCGGCCGAGGCCAGTACCCATCTAATGGTTGATTGGCCTAAACTTCGCCTTAGCTAAGGGAAGGGTTAGTGTGCAATAACCGGGGAGGACCACTTGTATTGTTAGAAGTTTCCGAAAGACTTTGTTACGGGAACTCGCCTTTGTGGTGTTTGACTGTATCTTGTGGGTAAAGTGCATAACCTCTGCAGAGTATAGAATCTATTCGAATAGCCGTGTCCGCGGTATTGGACATCGCTCGGGAATTACAGTCAAGGGTTAGATTTTCTCAAAAATAACTTGGATCTGAAAGGTTGGGTTGGATTAATAATGATGTTGATGGAAATATGGATTAGGATGGGAAAGATGTTTATTAAACTCCTTGAAAAGTTATCTATGCTATACTCATTTCCACTGCTTTCGAATCTACTCATGCTATTTGTCAAATGCTGTTTTACTGCAAATATACCTTGAGCTATTCCTTTGTATTAAGCCATGCATATAGTATATTAGCTTGCATTCTGTGCATGACTTGCTGAGTACCAAGTATTCACCCTTGCCACAATACAACACCAGTTGAAGAGGAGACTACACCAGCTTTGGAGGAGGAACTCCAAGAGGAACCGTCTACTTAGGGAGCGAGCCCAGTCAGTTGCCTGTGGTATACTGGATGGCGCCACGATGTTATCTTATTTTTTCGCTGCTATTATTTCTCTCTTAATAAGTTTCACCTTGCGAGGCGTATATTTGTAACTTGGCCATAAGGTCAAGCGACCAGCTTGGTTATTTAAATAAAGTACTTTATTGGTATCGAATGGTATGATTGTGATATTTACCGATGTTAAGACTGTGTGCACTAGCGCGTTCCTGGACTAGTGCTGAATACACAGAGGGTCCGGATTTGCAAATTCGGGGTCCCGACAGAATCCCACAGGGAAGACTTTTGAAGGTATAGGTATTGCAGATGTGGATACTTTTCTTTTGGTAAGCGAGGCTATCTCAGCTTGAATTGCTTCCTTCCATTTAGTCCAGTCCGAGCACTTTTTGCACTCTGCCATGGTCTTGGGATCTGGATCATTTAGGAGGTTATTTGCAATTGTTGCGGAGAAGTAAGTGTCGACAATTGTAGTCTTTCGGTCATATGATTCTCCAGAATCGATATAATTAGTGGAAATTTCTTGCACCCTTCATGATGGCTCATTATTTCCCAAAATTATGGAGCCAGGGCGTTCCGATGTCCCAGGATCAGCAATAGAGTGCACTTTTGATCTGGGTTGTGGATCAACTTGAGGTTGGCTTGCATTTACTGATTTGGAGGATTTTGTCCTCGGTTTCTTTTGTTGCTTGCTAGAAGCTACATCTTTAGTCGTGGCCTTACTTCTCCCCCTCTTACCTTGAAGTGGGAGTTGAATGGTTTTATTTGGTACCTCCACTCTTTCAGGCACATTTCGGACAGGATAATAGGATTTAGTAACACCTTTAGTATCAGTAAATGCATCTGGCGGTTATTTGCAATGTGTTGCAAATTTATAATTTTCTGAACTTGAAGTTCAGTTTCTTGAGTACGTGGGTCTAATGTGGAAATGTATATAGCATCCCAATTGATTTCCGGGCATTCTTTTTGGTACTTGAAATCTCCCCCTAATGCCGGGAAATGATCCTCATTAAATATACAATCAGCGTGCCGGGCCGTGAATAGGTCCCCAGTTAGGGGTTCAAGGTATTTAACAATCGACGGAGATTGATACCCCACATAGATCCCCAATTTCCTGTGTGGGCCCATAGAGGTACGCTTGGGCGGTGAGATCGGTATGTATATAGCGCAACCGAATTTTCGCAGATGGGAAATATTTGGTATATTTCCACATACTAATTGCAGCGGGGAAGCTGTATGATATGCAGTTGGTCGCAATTGTATTAAGTCAGCAGCATGTAAGACCGCATGACCCCAACATGAAGTTGGTAAGTTGCAATTTTGTAATAAGGGTCTTGCAATCCACTTGATTCTCTTTATAAGAGATTCTGCCAAACCATTTTGAGTATGGACATATGGAACAGAATGCTGTACTTGAATTCCTAAAGCCATGCAATAATCATTGAATGCATGTGAGGAAAATTCAGCAGCATTGTCCAATCGTATTGATTGAATCTGGTGTTCAGGATAATGTGCTTTAAGTTTAATAATTTGAGCAATTATCTTTGCAAAAGCATGGTTACGTGTGGATAAAAGACAGACCATCGAGTAGATGCATCTATAAGAACCATGAAAAACCTGAATGGTCCAGACAATGGTTGAATGGGGCCACATATGTCACCTTGAATACGTTCAAGGAATTTGAGTGGTTCATGTTGGATTTTAAGATGAGAAGGTCTCAAAATCAATTTCCCAGTTGCACATAATTTTGCTTTATTACAATAAATAGGTAAGTAGGCTTGGCATCTAAGAGATTGGGAGCCTAGTCAAGGTCACAAAACATGTCGTTGGAATCAAATTCCATGATCATGTTCTCTGTGTTGACTGGATCCTTGTCTTTCAGTACGACGTTTTTGCTTGGTCCCTTGGGAATTTGTTGCGAACAACCAGCCTCTTCCCTGGAGTTGTCAGGTTGAAGGTTGAAATGGGCTTCATACCGCTGTCCCGGGGTAGCACGTCCACGTCCCACAGACTTTAGATAGAGATCAACAAGGTGACTTGGGGTACGACATTTCTTTGTGATGTGGTTATAGCAACGACATTTCTGACAAATAGGCTTGTCATTTCTTTGTTTGGAAATGCCTTTGCCCTTATTGGGGATACATGACTTATTCTTCTTGTTGCTTCTGCATTTGTTTTTACCATGGGAATTTCTTTGATAGTTCTTAGGAGAACCATTAAATTTGGGTTTATTCTGAGCATTGGCATGAACTCCAGGCAATGGGGCAGACCCCAGAGGGCGCTGCTGATTGTTCCACACCATGAGTTCATGGTGTCTTTTAGCCTGAAGTAATGTTTGAATAAGCTCGGAATAAACTGTGAAATTTTTCTCACGGTATTGTTGTTGAAGGATTCTTTCAGCGGGAAGCATTGTAGACAAAGTCTTTTCAATTTTATCCGCATCGGAAAGTTCCTTCTCACAGAACTGCAACTTAGTGCTAATCCTATGAACAGCATGGTTATAATCACCAACAGTTTTGAAATCCTGAAGGCGAAGTTGAGCCCATTCAAAATTGGCCTCAGGCAGGATGAGTGCCTTTTGCTGTTCATAGCGTTGCTTGAGAGAAAGCCATAGTGCACGTGGATGTTCCTCCAACATGTATTCAGACTTAAGGTCTGGATGAATATGCTGCCTTATAATATATAAAGTCGCATACTTATGTTGATCACCTATTGGTTCTGCACCTTCTGCTTGTTCAAGAAGTACATAATAAAGTCCACAGGTCGCAAGACGACAATGAAAATGGGAGGCCTTCGCCTAGTGACAATCTCGGTTTTGCTCTCCGGTGCTCAGTTGTAGAGCGTGCTTGATAACGTATTACAAGTAAAACAAGAATAGCAATAGAATGAATGGATGAACCCACAAATTGCATTGATCAATGTATGTATTTATACATGTGAAGGGATGCTATGAATAGATGTCTAATACCAAGAGGTGTCTTTTAGAGAAGACATTAACTACCTAATCTATGTCTTGATGAGAATACATGGAGAGGTGTCTTTTAGAGAAGACATTAACTACCTAATCTATATCTTGATGAGATCACATGAAGAGGTATCTTTTGAGAAGACATTGGTTCATAATAAATTTAAATAGACCAGAATTAAGGTGTTATCAAACAAAGCAATATTGTAGCAAGTATTAAGGTATAGTAGGAATCTTAGTCCTAGTATTCAAATATGTTTGGGTCCTATCTCGTTGCGGGTGAATCCGAATCTATCTCGTGTTGGCTCCTACTATACATATGGCACCCTTTTGTACAAAAAAATCAATCTAATAAAGAGAATAGTTTTGCGTCCCTATATTGTGCGTTCCAGTGGCGGAGCCAGGATTTTTTTAAGAGCCAGGTGAGATACTAAACTGCTATTACTTATATCAAAGAGTATGGACATTGAGGTATAAGAAAAGTACAACAAAAATACAAAAATCAAAATAATTTTGAACTGTATACTTAGCATATCAATAGCATATATAAAATACGTTAAAACAATATAGCGTAGTGGAATGGTAGAAAAGCTAATACCTAATTAATGAATATTTGGTGCATCTGAGTTTATCATATCTTTGTCAATAGTAGTACAAGAACCTGAACATGTAAAAGATGAAATTACAAATGCAAATTAGGTACACAAAACTATGAATGTAACTATTGAGGAAGAATGTAACATACCTGACACCTTGTAAAGTGACAAGTCCATTGCATTCAGAGGATGACATACATCCGGTTCATTTCAACTTCTGGATTATGGATTCTGAATTATGGGAGAAGCTGCTTCTGATTGTGGGAGAATTGGGCCGGGCCGACTGTGACTTCTAGGTTTTGGACCAGGCCGGCGAGAATCAGCAAGAATCAGGTCCTAGGTGGATTTTGATTCTATGTAGTGTTGGGGAATGCGGTATGCTACACTAGCACAAATTAAAATTTCTACCGCAAACCAGAAAAGCTACTCGCAAGAAGGGATCATAGATCTATTACCACTAGACGCGTAGTTGCGAAATCCTTCGCACACCGTTGTAGTGGATCGTTCTCGGCGTGGATCGTCCTCGCCGCAGATCGTCCTCGTCGCTGATCATCCTCTCCATGTCGCAGTAGCAGCAGCATCACCACAGCAGTCCACACGTCCGGGGATGGAACGCCGTGCGTCGGTGTGCAAGTACTGGGTCGCTCAGTAGGGGCAACAAGAGGAGGTGGCTAGGGTTTCTGGCAAAACACCTCTAAACCGCACGAAAAGTGTCTTCTGCGTCTAGCCTCTTGTAACACCCTACAAATCTAAACTGTCGTACAAGAAAATTTCGACAGCATCTCTCCTAAAATTAGGACAAAACGGAAGCGACAACAAGATTCATAATAACCATTATAAACAGGAATAACATAAAAGCATCAATACTAGAGATAACAAGTCTAAATCAACCAGAAAACAAACATAAACGTAAAACAGCTCCAAAGAGGACATCAACAGGTCTATGATTAATAAAATTTCAGCAAGCTAATGAATTATTAAATGCACTAGTCCATGTGATTCGTGATGACCCCGGAGGGTTGATTGTGCTACTAAGCCCACCCTTCAAGCTTACGACTCGCGAGAACTACCTGAAAACAACAAAATAACAAGGGGTGAGATTGGGTAATCTCAGCAAGCGGAACGACTTCTAACGAATAACACAGCCACAGTAAAACTAGCATACCAAATTCCTCATGTACAATACCACATTATAGAGTCCACACAACCTCAGTAAAATGCATATGATTGTGCACATGCTTATGCCATGATCCTCCTCACCGTGCCCTTTCTCAGAACACACGGTGTTGTACGGTCTTGATCGCGCCAAGGCGTCGACAAACTTCCAATGCATGATTATGCAGTTAATGCTTCATGCATAAATACATTCATAACTTCCCACTCTGAATTCACATGCTTGCATACCATCAAATAACATGGATAGAATGCGAACATCATTGAGATAGAACATCTCCACAATTCATCTTGCAAACAACATCTTTCTTCATTCTTACTCATGATTCAAAAGCCAAACAACCACATCACAATGCAGGATAGGATATTGTAATCTCATAAACAAGTAGTTAAACCATGTAGGTGTGCAGCAATTAAGGTTTATATTGAAGACGAAACAAATAGCGAGTTATAGTTTAGCAAGACCGCTACTTCCACTTGCCTTTACCAACGTGGATGACGAACCTAGTTGCGTCCAGAAGGGGCACCACCTGTACAAGTATTATTTCAGTACATAGCGACATCACAAATGATCACACAACTCGAACACACGCTTCCTAATCCCCATTCCCTTCTTAAGCGCCAAAAACCCCAATCTGTCCGGGTCAAACAGCAGCACCCTTTCTTCACAATTTCGTATCTTTTTTTTATACAGATCAGAAAAATACAAAAAAAATTACAGTAGCTAGATATTGACGAGATCTACAACTTTCATGAAGATCACAAATTTCAATTCCACTGTTAAATATGCCTAAACAAACGTCCAACACAGTGGACAAAATCTGTTTCCAGATTCTGTCCGTCATCTTGAAACAGCGATAACTCTCAGACCGACGCCCCAAAAATTCTGAAAAAATTACAGAAGCTAGATCTCGACGTTATCTACAACTTTCTGGTTATATGTTTTTGCAGGAAAAATAGTCTATGCCACGTAAAACGCGAAACAATCTGCGCTGCACAATCTCCCCTTCCAAAAACAGCACCACGTGAACATCTACCCTTCTCCCCCATCAAGATCCATCTAAATCACTCACCACCAGATCTAATACACTCCTAATCCCTAGGTAGAACAGGGGTAAAAGATTGGGAATTTTACCTTGAGTTCTCCCTTGAGAACCCACGAAAAACGCGCGACGATTCCCGAAACGGAAATCTGCTCGTCCTCCACGCCTCCACGGATCCTCTTCTCGCTTGCTCCTTCGCGTTTCGCGGTGGATCTTGAGCCACCACGCAAGGGGAGGAAGAGGAGGGGTGGTGTGGCTGCTAGGGGAGGAAGGGGGGTGCCCTAGGGCTTTTGGGGGGGTGACACCCCTTGTATATGGTGGGCCGGCCCACTAGGGGAAAAGAGAGAGAGGTGGGGAGGGGAGTCGCAGCCCAGGCCCAGGTTTTCCTCGGCCCACTGTTTCTAGCCCGACAACTCCAAATTTAATATTAATACGCCGGATAAACTTCAATTATTTCATCCCCCGACAAATCCTTCATTCCTCTCCCGAAACAAAACCAGGAAAAGGAACCCTAGAATCGCTCTGACGCTCTAAGGCATCACACCTCTTCCCCTCCTTATATAGCCACGAGGTGAAACCCTAGGCAGTCAGGGCCCATCTACGCGCTAAGCCCACGAGGTCCATTAATTACTGATCCAATCCGAAATAATGCGTCCTAGCCCATTAAGTGTGTGACCCTGTAGGTTCATGCACATTTGGACATGGATTCGGAAAACCCTTTTTCTAATCCAATAGTCGGTAGCGGCACCTTGCAGAGCATGCCAACTCCCAAACGCATATGATTAAAGTACTGATGTAATAATCTCTTTGCCAAACTATATGAAGATCGAACTCAAGGCGAGAAGCATGTCATCCTTTGACAGTTCAATCCTTCTCTCGTATCCGTGATATATTAATAAGTTGTAATTGACTTCTCAATCACGGCATGGCCATGCACTTCCTTAATCATATCACATGAGTGGCCTAGACATATATCTCCGTTACATTGGAGTGGCAAATTCCATCTTGACTGCTCACTTCCCTCTGCATGTTTCATAGTAAACATGAAAGCTACCTTTATAACTATTCGGTTAGGAAATAGTGTTTGGTAACCCCAAGGTAAACTATTACACATGTAGGGAATATGACAATCTCAGGTCTAAGGATCATACATCTACTATGTATGAGATACACTGATGACACATAAGAATGTAACATTCTCGCAGTATCCCATTGTGGGTTTATCTAACACATGTTCTTCAACATGCGTCCACAATGTATTGATGATATCTCCATATCCCATGATCTATGAAACATGATCATCGAACAATACATGTGCTGATCTATTCATCGTTGTCCTATACGATGATATCCGATCAGAGATATTTATCGAATTATATCAATAAGTAAAGAGCTTCATAAACAAGTCACACACTTGTTGATCAAAACAATGATATACATTCATTGGACCAATAATCATATTATTATTCATAAACATAATCATGTTACAATCATCCATATGATTTCTTCAAGGGCATAACTCTAACAATCTCCCACTTGCACCTGAGTCAATCAATTAAGTATCTAATACCAATAGACCTCGTGTGCGCCTCATGCTTAGGCTGTGGTAGTGGCTTTGTCAACGGATCAGCCACATTGGCTTCCGTATGTACTTTGCATATCTTCACGTCACCTCTATCCACAATTTCGCGAATAAGGTGAAAGCGTCGGAGTATATGTTTGGACTTCTAATGTGATCTAGGCTCTTTTGTTTGTGCAATGGCACCACTATTATCGCAATAGATGTCCATTGGACTAGAGGCACTAGCGACCACACCAAGCTCTGAGATAAACTTCTTTATCCATACAACTTCTTTTGCGGCATCCGAAGCCACAATGTACTCCGCTTCTGTCGTAGAATCAGCCACCGTGCTTTTTTGGAACTCTTCCAGCTTACTGCTCGTCCATTTAGTGTAAACACAAAACCGGATTGTGATCGAAAATCATCTTTGTCAGTTTGGAAGCTTGCATCGGTGTAACCTTTTACAACCAGTTCTCCCTCACCTCCAAAGACTAGGAACATACCCTTAGTTCTTCTCAAAGACTTTAGGATGTTTTTCACGGCTATCCAATGACCATCACCGGGATCTACTTGTGACACTTAGAGCATATGAGACATCTGGGCATGTACAGATCATGACATACATGATAGATCTAATAGCCGAAGCATATGGAATCTTGCTCATCCTGTCTCGCTCATCAGTTGTCGAAGGACACTGATTCTTGCTTAGACTGATGCCATGTGACATTGGCATGAAACCTTTCTTAGATTCATGCATATTGAACCTTTTCAATACTTTGTCAATGTACGTTTCCTGGCTTAATCCAATCAACCTTTTTGATCTATCTCTATAGATCTTTATGCCCAAGATATAACATGCTTCTCCCAAGTCCTTCATTGAGAAACTGCTTTTCAATGAAGTCTTAACGTCTTCAAGCATAGGAATATCATTCCCGATCAATAATATGCCATCCACATACAAGATCAGAAACACAAGTGCGCTCCCACTAGCCTTCTTGTAACACCCCGGCATTTAATATGCCCGAATGCTACCAAACATAGACTAAGCAACCTCTAAATACCACAATTACAAGTAAATTACAGCAAAGGAGCAAATGCTAATACCGAAAGTTTCGGCAGCATCTCCTTTGTTTTTCCATGAATTGAGCAACAACAATCTTAACATATCAAGATAGCAAAAAGAACGATAGCAATAACTTGAGAAAACAGGAATTTTAGCCATCATATAGCTAAGGATATAAGCCTATCTGTCTCATGTCAAATATGGACTAATCATTTACACATGGCAACCAACAAAGCATCAACACCACAGTTTAGTTCAGTGAATTAACCATCACAATTAAAGGAAGGAACATGTCATTGTTTATATGTGTGATGCTAAGTGATGACGTGTGACTAGCTCCCTTTCCCACATGCCGGTTTCGTGGTACCTAAGAAAAACAACATAAACACAAGCGTGAGTTCATCACTCAGCAAGTATATTGCAATGGAACAAGAAAATACATTCCAATACCTTCATCACCACTTTTCACATACGACATCATACATTTCTCATATTCATCGTGTAAGCATATCATTGACATCATCATATATCATCATCATATAACATCCTCATATAATCCAATGCAATGTAATGCGATGCACATATCTCCAGGAAACTCATACCGGTATGGTAGAGTACACACCCGTCGGTGTGCACCCTCTCCCCCTTTCCATCCCGAAGATGGAGGGTGCCTACTCCTCACTTCCATACACCGCGGTGGATGGAATCACGATGTAGGACTTACTCATTGACTCTCCGGAATATTCATAACTTTCTCACCCACCTTCCCCGGACTAGTTATGACTTTCTCACCGCCCGGGCCATGTATCATGCCATGTATGCAAACATGCCAACATCATAAATAACTTGTATATTAGCACATGGCATCATAACATAATAAGCATATTCATCATATCATTGGCAATCATTAAGTCATGGCATGTGAACATATCATATATTCAATTTCAATCTCAACCAATCTAGCAAACTACAACCCGCTACCCATTCCAATACACTTGCCTCAACCACGGGCGACGGATTGGCGAGAAGTAGAAGGCACTCCCGGGGTCACACCACCAGCACATAGGTACCACACACTCATAATCATGTCCACAAAACAGTGCACAAACACTCTTCTACCCCGACATCGCAAACTACTCGCAAAACCCAAAAACAGAGGTTCTGTCCCGTCGGGACAGCAGCCTTCCAAAAGGCATAACTCAGGTTCTAAAACTCCGAATCGATTAAACGAGTACATCCTCACGTAGCTTAGGAAATTTCCTAACTTTTTCTAAGTATATGGAATGACTGATTGGGACTCTAAAGTGGTTTAATCTACAGAATACCGTGATCTGTTCCAATCACATCACAGTTTTTAATACGTTCGGTAAAACGAGCATAATGTTCAAACGGTTAGGCGGAATTGGACGTTCTTTATACCAACTGAAAGGTATTGAAGTTACCTACAACTTCTTCAACAGGCGGACGACCAAATTCCGACTCTAAATTGGCAAAAACCCAAACCCTAGGTTGACTGCTCATGCTGCCCGAAACAGAGAACGTGGCAAACTCTAGATTTCTTCTAATTTACCCAATTACAGCACCACCAATTGATCTAAAAACATTATATTAACCCTTAGAACAGATCCTAGACCAACCCCAAGGATCCCTTTGGCCATACCTTCGCCCGACGAACGAAAACCCAACGAATCTTCTCCTGGTTCGCTCAATCTCCTTCCTCGCGCCGATTCCGCCGGATCTCCTCGTCGCGGAGCCTCCCAATGGAGAGGACAGCAGGGTGGAGAGGTGGGGATCTCCCCTAGGGCATCAAGGGGGTGGAGAGGAGAAGGGAGAGGTGGAGGCTCATGGGGGAGAGGTGGAGGCGCATGGGGAAGAGGTAGAGGCTGCTAGGGTTGAGAGCGCGCATGTGGGCAGGGGGAGGACGCCCCCAAGGCAGGATAACCTGCCTCTCCCTCCCTCATGGGCCCAAAAATCCTCCCACCAAGGTCCATGACACATCCCCCTTGGGCCCGAACTCCCCCGGAGAGGCCCAAACTCCCGAAAACAGCCCGGAAACGCGAATAAACCTCATACCGTATGGTTTCAACCTCCAATTCCACATTCCATAATGTTTTTGCCCTCAACATTCACATTTTATAAGGTTACGACACTCCGTGGTGTCACATTCTCCCCCCTTCAATAGGATTCGACCTCGAATCGAAGACATGCCACTACGCCAAACCAACAACACAACGAGATCTAATCTTGACGCTTCAAACCTGAAGAAAAGAGCTTTGGGTAAAGCTCGCCCCCGCGAGACTTCAACTCCCAGGTCGCTTCTCTAAATAAAACCACTGGAATTTACACTGATCGAGACTCGATGACAGGACGCCTAGGTTCGAAGACCAATGGCTCTAATGATAACTCGCAATCAAAACTTGCGACAACTTTACTCAATATTGAAACACAAAGTACTCACACATGGTCTCAGCACAACCCCAAGCGATAAGATAAATCCTCAAACAGCCCACAAAAGAAAACGGTCTCATACTCCTCGTTCTATGCATTCCTTGGCACTGAAGTGCCCGATCCCTTTAACTAATGCTACTCTCCAGAAGAACACGGTACCAACCTCCCTTCTGTGGTTCCTTGTACTCAAGACGACGCGAAAGAGGAGAAACACAACGCTCTAAGATTACCACCAGAACGAACAACCTACTTTATATCCAGGATCCGTAAGACTCGCGCAATCAGAAACGACCGAACATTCCTCTGCGGTTGACACAACTCGCTCATTGCCCAACAACAAAAAGATCCAATACACTTCAAAAGGAAAAGCGATTACTAGCAACCACCAAATGGTCTACTAATAATTTAATCAATCCTACCGAAGAACACCTCAATGACACAATTCCCCAAGAAGGTTTGCATTGAGTCATACACAACCTTCCACTCAAAGGACCACGATAAAGATTACAATCATTGAGTGAGCTCAACCATAAACATAAACCCAATTGGTCCACATACAACAACTCAAACCCCAAAGCGCTAAAACCGCTTTGGAAAGGATCCGGCAACATTCAAAGAGCACACATTTTATTTTTCTAAACCAAATCGCAAAGAAAACTCAAACCTCTAACACCACAGCCAAAATACCACAATTTATCCATTCTTTCTTTTCATACTAGGAAGAAACGGAAATCTCGATACATGACAAGAATGCACACTTTTCAAGAGCACTCTGGATTAGTCATATATCCATATATGACTTTCTCACCGACCTGGCTCATCGACTCCTTTATGATTAATTATGCATAAACAATGTCTCGTTTTCCTTTTCACCATTCATTCATCATGTAACAACGGTACCGAATAGTCATTCACCAAATGACTTCTTCCTCGGTATCAAATAATGGAAACACAATTAACATTGAAGGTTGCGGAAATTCATATAGACTATGACGGCAGCATAGTTGACAGTAAAACACCACGTCGCATCACATCCCACATCAATTGAAAACTGAACTTACAAAACATTGCATTTCATCCAAATTCAACATTTTGGAAGAGAACATCAAAATTTCAAGTCGAGCATCTGCTCCCACAACCGTCACAAATTTTTCTCAAGGAGAGGGAAACTCATTTCGAAAAGGGAACACCTCACTAACAAAATCACTTTATAAAACATTCATAAAATCCACCTTTTTGAAGCACTCGCAAACATCACACACATTATGCAAATAAATCCATCTCTATTCAAAAAGAGTTACAAATTAAATCTCTATGTCCATCTGCTTCTGTTAAAATTTATTCCAAAGATAATTCAGGGTGAATGCGAAGGACCACGATCCACTCAAAAACCTTTGGGTGTAAATCCATACTCATAGCACAAATTAAACAAAATAGCCAAAGCCAAAGATTGGCACCAATAGCTACGGGTTTTAGGGAAACTCGGAAACACAACACAAGGAATACCTTGACCGAAGGCATTCAACCAAAATGGCAAACAACCACACCAGTTCAAAAGGTTTTAGACACCAGCTCAACAAGAATCCCACCATAACTTGTATTCCACCACACTTACCATTTAAGCATTCAATAATCACTATTTACTCATCAAGAGAGTCCAACCGGATTTAACAAGATTTACATAACAATTTCTTTATCTAGTTACCATTCCCAACACTTTTAATTAAGGTTTAAGATGCTTATCACAAAGGCACCCAACCAAGACTACATTGACATGATCCCCACGGATCACCAAATCATATAACAACGTATTCTATATTTCAAACATAGTACTTCAACAGCTACTTGAGCATGGTCAACCTATCAATTTTATACTATCCATATGTCAAAATCTTGACAATTGAAACTTGTTCAATCAATAAAATGACTTCAACAAATAAGTAATATCTCTACAAGATAAAATTCATAAATAGGAGGGGGAGGTGGGGGCGCCCAAGGGCAGCATGGGGCGCAAGGGGCTGGGGGAAGCCCCCTTTTACCAGCCCTCAACACAATCCTAGTCCGTTACGGAGACCTAATCCATCCCACCAAAGCCCACCAAGGCCCAAAATTCCCCCGGGAAGGCCCAAAACCCCGAAAACGGCCCGGAAACGGCTCGGAAAAGCTATTAACCTCCATAACCTATAGTTTTAACCTTAATTCCACATCTCATACTGTTTTTAACCATACCAAGCACGTTAAATAAAGTTATGACACTCCGTGGCGACATAACACTTCAACCGGCCCAAAAACGCGAGAAAACCCTAAGCCGAAAGGTTTTATTCTCTAGTTTCACCTTCTATAACGTCACACCAAACCATAGTGTCACATTCTTCCCCCCTTCAACAGGATTCGACCTCGAATCTGAAGGACGCCAAAAACAGCAACAAAGTCCCCAAGGGACAAAAGGCTTCTCTGTGACACAAAACATTCGCTGACAACGACTAGAACCGAAACAAGCGACAAACGAGTTCCCAAAACCAACACTTAAAGAAAAAGTGTTGATCTAGCTCAACTAAGGGCAACCGCTCACAGTTCAACTTTCAATTCAAATCCCAAACAGAATCTGCGTTTCAACCTCGAAGGGCTTCAACAACCCAAAACGCTCGAATCCTCACGACAAACACCTCACCCTTCTATCACAACCTACCTGACTACACACTGCAATAAACTCAACATGACAAAGTCAAAGGAAGTCACAATTCCTTTAACGACCTCTCTTCATTCCCGAAAGTTTCCATCGAGGGGAATAACTCATTAAGGCACACTAGCCCTTCCGATACACGATCATACTAACATTTTATTCCATCCTTTCCCAGGCAAGACTCAAACCCAAAAACAACTAGTGAAGACAACTGCTCACGGCAGGGCAAATATCACCGATCTACCGTCAACTTCACTTCCACCCATCGCTACTCTTAGTAAAGGTTAAACCCATACATCATCAACCTCCATCACAAACCACCCTTATACCACTAAGGTTCGACACCTAGCCCCAAGCTAGGATCGAAAAAACCTTACCAAACCACAATTGGTTCCTTTCTTAAGAGGGTCTCGCCCTCACACAAAAACACTTAGCTATCAAGCCCAAGTGTACACACAACAACTCAAACCCAAAGCGTTAACAACCATTTTGGAAAGAATTCGGCAACATCCAAGCCAAAACACAAAGGAAGCATAAATCCCCTACATCACAACCAACATACCAGAAATTGTTCATTGCTTGTTTTCATACTAGAAAGCAAGGGAAATCTCGTTTCATGACATAAATGCACACTCTTCAGGAGCACTCCGGATTAGTCATATCTCCATATATGACTTTCTCACCGACCTGGCTCAACGACTCTTTTATCATTTAACATGTAAAAACGATGTCATGTTTACTTTTCACCATTCCCTCATCATGTAACCACACTACCGAATAGTCATTCTCATGATGACTTCTGCCTCGGTATCATATGAATAAATCTCGAATATCATCGAGAGTTGTGCTAATTCATATAAACTATGACGGCAACATCGTTAATCAACAAAACACCACATCGTGTGAAAACCCATCTTCGATTTAACACTAGCTTTGCAACACCTCGCAAAATCAAACACCACCCTTTGGAGCGAACATCGACTCCAAAGTCAAACATCTCTGAACACAAGCGCCATAAATTTTTATCAAAAGATAGTGAAACTCAATCCAAAAAGAAAACTCTTCACTAACCAAATTCACTTATGAAACATTCATAAAAATCCAGACTTGTAAAACACCCGCACACCAGACACATTTTCCAAATGACTCCAACTCTAGTCAAATAGAGTTACACATCAAGGGCTTAACTCAAAAGTTTCCAACACAACCCTTTATGACCATCTGCTTCCTTTTAAAATTTATTCCAAAGATAATCCAATGTGGACGCCGAAGGAGCGCGATCCACTCAAAACTTTTGGATGTAAACTCAATCGACAACACGAACTAAACAAATTCGCCATAACCAAAGGTCGAGACCAAACACTACGAGTTTTGGGAAACTCTGAAACTCAACATAAGAAGCACCTCAACCGAAAGCATTCAACCAAGATGGCAACCAACCAAACCAGTCGAAGGTTTTAAACATGAGCTCAACATGAAACCCTATTCTTATCCTTTTAAACATTCAAATTACACCTTTCTACTCATCGAAACCCCTCGAAGTTGCAACAAGATCTTTAAAACAAATTCTTTCTCCCATTATCTTCCCCAATAAATAAAGTTTATGATGCTTACGAAAAGACATCCCACGAAGGCTAAGTCAACAAGATCCCCACTGACTAACATAACAAATAACATCATATTCTATATTTGAAACAAGTGCTCCAACAAAACTTTCAGCGTGACCAACCAATAACTTTCATACCACCTATATGAAAACGTCTCGACAATCGAAACTTATTCAGTTAACAAGCGACTTCATGATTCTTAAGCCAGGATCAACGTATCGCTTATATACCATCCTTATATCAAAATCTTGACAATTGAAACTTGTTCAATCTATAAAATGATTTCAACCATTAAGTAATATCTCTACAAGATAAAATTCGCAAATAGGATTCTAAGATATGCAATCATTAAGATTAAAATCTTGCATCATGATTATTATCCATTGTTCATCCCATCACAACATACTCCAACTATTAAATTGGATTTAATAAATTAGATTAGCACAATATTCTTAACAACCTCATTAACAAATAGTCTTATGTCTTCTCAATTGATATCAAAACTAGCATTGAAGGGACACAACTGCATACTTCCAAATATACTAGTAGTTTGCAACAACGTAAATAGCAACTCTAATCAACTTCCAAATTAAAGTCACTAGGCAACACGATTAAATTTCTCTATTAATCCATTAGATTAGAACATCTTTAACAACCAACAAAGTTTCTTTTACAATAACAGCAGTCTACATCATCTTAATGTTTTAACTATGCATCAAAGTTTAAACTTTTAACATTAACAAGGATCATAAGCACTTTAAAAGCAAGGCAACAGATTCTAAGCATGTACATTAACACATTTAATCATTCTCGCTAAGTGTAAACTGCAACACTAGTAGTCTATCTATTCTCAAGCTAGAGATATTAATCACATTGAATTGATTCAACTCAAAATTTTAACTTAGCAACACATCAATCCATAAACCACATTGTTACCTTATACATAACATGTTAAACAACAATTCTTACTAGGGACAAACGATTTTTGTCAAAAGACTACTTACTTTGTTTACAACATTTTAGTTTTAAAACTCATCCCAAATTCATAAGGAAATTTGACTCTCAAAATTGCAACGAGGCAAACCCAAACTTGGTCATGCAAAGGAATTCTCCAAAACACTTTTATATCTCAAGGACTCCCATAAGGAAAAAGGTTGAAAGACAGTTTTCTCGAAAGGGAACCAAGTGCTCCATTAACCTTTTCAAATAAAACCTTAACACCAAACCCCTAACTTTCACGACTCAAGAGGGGCTTTCAAAGATGATTTCTTAAACCAGTAAAATGACGAAATCAAACACCACTTACTCCTACAAAGCCACTGAACTTCAGCCCCGACGGCAGGTGCGGCACAACTCCATAAAACTCCTTTAACCTCGGAGAAAGACAAACACAGGAATAAATCGAATGCTTCTTCCCCATAAAGAAATCAACGAACTAAGCATTAAAAGCGGAAAGGCGCCGAAAGGAGCGCAACCCTAGACTCCTCTTCTTCGTCTTTAACCAAGAAAGACAAACCCACACACCGCATACGGAACGATCCGCGGAAATCCAATACAAAACACTTTTCTTTTGGTTCAACTCAACTAAAGCCAAGAAAAGCAACGAACATCGACCGTCAGAACGGCAAAGAACATACGAAAGAAACCACCATTAACTCTTCCTTTTTGTCTCCAATCAACTACCCGATCTACAACAAAAAGGGTAAGCGCTCTTCTCCTACAGGGGTTAACCGTTTTTCGGTGATGGCGCTAACCGGCCACACCGTCAAACCTCACCCATACTATAAAAAAAAGAGGTGACCGAAACCCTTCGGTACCACAACCCCACAACATATAACATTGACATAGCAACAAGCATTGTCGAAAGAAGCATCCAACATCATAGCTTAAATACAATATTTAAGCGTAAAGAAAACGATACCCATACCCTTTCCTACTGTGCATCCAGTGTGTGTCAAATTTTAGATTAGTTATACCACTTTTGCAAGTTTTAATGTTGCTATCCTATAACAAAGTTTTAGTTAGAACCTAAGCCATGTTTCTAAGTTATTCCACATCATATTTTAGTTGCAACTTAAGGTATAACACTAAAATACTTATTCCAAGGACCTACAGCCCGCTCTGATACCAACTGTAACACCCCGACATTTAATATACCCGAATGCTACCAAACATAAGCTACACAACGTCCAAAGACCACATTTAAACATAAATTCCAGCAAAGGTACATATGCTAAAAACCGATATTTCGGCAGCATCTCCTTTGTTTTTCCATGAATTAACACAATATCAAAAACATGGCAAGATATATCATAGCACACGACATCTAAAACATCAACATAAATGGACATATCATCAAATTATGCCAAAACTACCACGCTCAACCACTTCATAAGCTATAACGAAGCAAATAAGGGATCACGAGCATGCTAAATTAAACCATACATTAAGTTTATGGCACAACTCTTAATATCATGTCTCCAAGTGATTAAGTATAGACTATGATGGTGGAGCTACGTGTAGAAGTGTAGCTAAACCCCTTTGTCCCGCATGCCGATCTCAAAGTACCTAAAAACAACATAAAACACAAGCGTGAGTTCGAAACTCAGCAAGCATATTGTAATGGACAACAAGAACAATAACATGGCAAAAACATCTCCCATCATGTATATCATCTCAATCATGAACACTTAATAATATCATCATCAATATGCATGTAATGCAATGCAATGCTCATATGCTCATATCTCCTTGGAAACTCATACCGGTATGGTTGAGTACACACCCGTCGGTGTGCACCCTTTTCCCCCCTTCCATCCCGAAGATGGAGGGTGCCTACTCATCGCTTCCATTCACCATGTGGATGGAATCACGATGTAGGTCTTACTCAATGGTGTTCCGGACTAGTCATAACTTTCTCACCGACCTTGCCAGACTAGTTATGACTTTCTCACCGCCCTCGCCCTATCTCATGTCATGCATGCAACTATGCCAGTTATCATATTTCACATGTGCATAAACATATGGCATCTCATCATGACAAATATTAACACATGGCATCGAATCATGATAATCATACTCAATATTTCATTGGAAAACAGCAAGCATGGCAAGTGATCATAGCAAGTATTCAATCTTTCATCTAATCTCCACAAGCAACCTACAATTCCGCTATTCATTACAACACACTTGCCTCAACCGTGGGCGACGGGATTGTGGGAAGTAGAGGGCACCCCCGGGGTCACACCACCTGCACAACGGCATCACATACTCTCAATAATGCCCACAAAATAGTACACAAATCCCCATCTCACCCGACATTGCCCGCTACTCGCAAAACCTAAAACAGAGGTTCTGTCCCGGCGGGACAGCAGCCTTGCAAAGGCCATAACTTGAGTTCTGGGACTCCAAATCGATTAAACGAGTACACTATCGCAAAGCTTAGGAAATTTCCTACCTTTTTCTAGTTATACGGAAAGACTGATTCGGACTCTAAAATTGTTTAATCTACAGATTACTACGATCTGTTCTAATTGCGTCACAGATTTTAACACGCTCGGTAAAACGGCCATAACTTTCAAACGGCTGATTGTATTTTAACATGCTTTATGTCCACGGAAAGATAATTAAATTATATACAACTTCTTTTAAGTCCGTACGGACAGATTCGGACTCTAAATCGACGAAAACTCGAACCCTAGCCCGACTGCTCAATCTGCCCGAAAACAGAAATGTGGCAACGTCTAGATCTAACCCAAAGAACTCCAACCCAGCACCACCAATTGATCTAAAAACTTCATAAACACCCTAATAACAGTACCTAGATCAAACCCAAGGATCCCCATGATCATACCTTTGCCCAACGAACGAATCTCCAATAGGTCTCCTCGCTCCACGCTCCTCGCTCCTCGCTCCTCGCTCCAACGGATGGATCCACAAGGTGCAGAGGTGTGGAGACCACCCTAGGGCAGCAAGGGGGTGGAGGAGAGGTGGTGGAGAGGTGGGGAGCAAAGGGGCAAAGGGGAAGGTGGAGGCGCACAAGAGGGAGAGGGAGAGGGGGTGGCGGCTAGGGCTTAGGAGGGGGAGGTGGGGGCGCCCAAGGGCAGCATGGGGCGCAAGGGGCTGGGGGAAGCCCCCTTTTACCAGCCCTCAAAACAATCCTAGTCCGTTACGGAGACCTAATCCATCCCACCAAAGCCCACCAAGGCCCAAAATTCCCCCGGGAAGGCCCAAAACCCCGAAAACGGCCCGGAAACGGCCCGGAAAAGCTATTAACCTCCATAACCTATAGTTTTAACCTTAATTCCACATCTCATACTGTTTTTAACCATATCAAGCACGTTAAATAAAGTTATGACACTCCGTGGCGACATAACACTTCAACCGGCCCAAAAACGCGAGAAAACCCTAAGCCGAAAGGTTTTATTCTCTAGTTTCACCTTCTATAACGTCACACCAAACCATAGTGTCACAATCATTAATCAACAACATTGCTTTTAGCTACCTTACACATAGGTTGCAACAAAATTTTCACTACACAACATACTCCAACTATTAAATTAGATTTAATAAGTTAGATCAGCACAATGTTCTTAAAACAACAACCAGACCTATGTTTTTTCCCAATTGACATCGGTACTAGCATTAACACTACCCTTAACAACATCATTAACAATAAGTCTTATGTCTTCTCAATTGATATCAATACTAGCATTGTAGAGACACAACTGCATACTTCCAAATATACTAGTAGTTTGCAACAACATAAATAGCAACTCTAATCAACTTCCAAATTAAAGCCACTAGTCAACATGATTAAATTTCTCTATTAACCCATTAGATTAGAACATCTTTAAACAACCGGCAAGGTTTCTTTAACAGTATCATTAATTTACATCATCTTAATGTTCTAACTATGCATCAAGGTTTAAACTTTTAACATTAACGAGGATCATAAGCACTTTTAAAGCAAGGCAACAGATTCTAAGCATGTATATTAACCCATTTAATCATTCTCGCTACAGAGTAAACTACAACACTAGTAGTCTATTTATTCTCCAGCTAGAGATGATAATCACATTGAATTGATTCAACTCAAAATTTAACTTAGCAACACATCATTACATAAACCACATTGTTACCTACTACATAGCACGGACATAAACTTTTCTAAACACCTTCATGGGCACGAACTCTTGACAAACAGGATGCAACTCAACTTTTAAAGATAACCGCAACTCAAGAACCAGAACGAACACCGATAGAAAATTTCTCCTTTCCAGGCAAGGAAGAAAAACAAAACTCCAACAGAAATGCAGGAGAGCTCAACTCTCAAATTCCCAAATTTGCCCACAAAACTCTTCAAGAAACCTCAAGATCTATACTTCCAAGAAGGAAGAAGGATGCACCAGGGAAAATCAAATGTTCATTAAATCTTTTCCGATAAAAGATTCAAACTTAGCTCCACAAACTCAAGGCCTGCACAAGGGGAAACTCCAACACTTTTTTCTTAGATAGGGAGAACAACAACCACAAAAGTTTCCTCCTCAAGACAGTCCGTAATGACCAACAAAATCGGTGTCAAAGCAAAATTAGCGACCAACAGATGCGCAACACAAAACCTTTCTTCTACGTCTTCAACCAAGGAAGACAAAACCACAAATCGCCTACGGAACAATCCGTGATAAATCAAATACCAAACACTTTTCTTTTGATTTCGATCGACTAAAACAAAGAAAACCAACCAAAACTGACCGTCAGAACGGTAAAGAACATCCATAGGAATCCATCACCAATCTCTTCTATTTGACTCCGGTCAACTACTCGACCTACGACAGAAAAGGTGAGCACTCTTCTCCTACAGGGGTTAATACTTCTTCGGTGATGGCGTTAACAGGCCACACCGTCAAACCACACCCTTACTATGAACAAAAAGAGGTGACCGAAAACCTTCGGCATCACAACCCCACTATATCACAAATAACAAGAACAATTCAATCATTTATCTCATAGACATAGCAACATGCATTATCAAATGAAGCATTCAACATCAAAGCTTAAATATAACATTTAAGCGTAAAGAAACGATACCCATACCCTTTCCTACTGTGCAGCCATGTGTGTCAAATTTTAGATTAGTTATACCACTTTTGCAAGTTTTAATGTTGCTATCCTATAACAAAATTTTATTTAAAACCTAAGCCATGTTTCTAAGTTATTCCACATCACATTTTAGTTGTAACCTAAGGTATGACACTAAAAATACATATTCCAAGGACCTACAGCCCGCTCTGATACCAACTGTAACACCCCGGCATTTAATATGCCCGAATGCTACCAAACATAGACTAAGCAACCTCTAAATACCACAATTACAAGTAAATTACAGCAAAGGAGCAAATGCTAATACCGAAAATTTCGGTAGCATCTCCTTTGTTTTTCCATGAATTGAGCAACAACAATCTTAACAAATCAAGATAGCATAAAGAACGATAGCAATAACTTGAGAAAACAGGAATTTTAGCCATCATATAGCTAAGGATATAAGCCTATCTGTCTCATGTCAAATATGGACTAATCATTTACTCATGGCAACCAACAAAGCATCAACACCACAGTTTAGTTCAGTGAATTAACCATCACAATTAAAGGAAGGAACATGTCATTATTTATATGTGTGATGCTAAGTGATGACGTGTGACTAGCTCCCTTTCCCACATGCCGGTTTCATGGTACCTAAGAAAAACAACATAAACACAAGCGTGAGTTCATCACTCAGCAAGTATATTACAATGGAACAAGAAAATACATTCCAATACCTTCATCACCACTTTTCACATACGACATCATACACATATCATATTCATAGTGTAAGCATATCATTGACATCATCATATAACGTCCTAATATAATCCAATGCAATGCAATGCGATGCACATATCTCCTGGAAACTCATATCGGTATGGTTGAGTACACACCCGTCGGTGTGCACCCTCTCCCCCCTTCCATCCCGAAGATGGAGGGTGCTTACTGCTCGCTTCCATACACCGCGGTGGATGGAATCATGATGTAGGACTTACTCATTGGCTCTCTGGAATAGTCATAACTTTCTCACCGACCTTCCCCGGACTAGTTATGACTTTCTCACCGCCCGGGCCATGTATCATGCCATGTATGCAAACATGCCAACATCATAAATAACTTGTACATTAACACATGGCATCATAACATAATAAGCATATTCATCATATCATTGGCAATCATTAAGGCATGGCATGTGAACATATCATATATTCAATTTCAATCTCAACCAATCTAGCAAACTACAACCCGCTACCCATTCCAATACACTTGCCTCAACCACGGGCGACGGATTGGCGAGAAGTAGAAGGCACTCCCGGGGTCACACCACCTGCACATAGGTACCACACACTCACAATCATGTCTACAAAACAGTACGCAAACAATCTTCTACCCCGACATCGCAAACTACTCGCAAAACCCAAAAACAGAGGTTCTGTCCCGTCGGGACAGCAGCCTTCCAAAAGGCATATCTCGGGTTCTAAGACTTCGAATCGATTAAACGAGTACATCCTCGCGTAGCTTAGGAAATTTCCTAACTTTTTCTAAGTATATGGAAAGACTTATTCGGACTCTAAAGTGGTTTAATCTACAGAATACCGTGATCTGTTCCAATCACGTCACAGTTTTTAATACGTTCGGTAAAACGAGCATAACTTTCAAACGGCTAGGCGGAATTGGACGTTCTTATACCCACTGAAAGGTACTTAAGTTACCTACAACTTCTTCAACAGGCGAACAACCAAATTCCGACTCTAAATTGGCAAAAACCCAAACCCTAGGTTGACTGCTCATGTTGCCAGAAACAGAGAACGTGGCAAACTCTAGATTTCATCTAATCTACCCAATTACAGCACCACCAATTGATCTAAAAACATGATATTAACCCTTAGAACAGATCCTAGACCAACCCCAAGGATCCCCATGGCCATACCTTCGCCCGACGAACGAAAACCCAACGGATCTTCTCCCGGTTCGCGCAATCTCCTTCCTCGCGCCGATTTCACCGGATCTCCTCGTCGCGGAGCCTCCCAATGGAGAGGACAGCAGGGTGGAGAGGTGGGGATCTCCCCTAGGGCAGCAAGGGGGTGGAGAGGAGAGGGGAGAGGTCGAGGCTCATGGGGGAGAGGTGGAGGCACATGGGGGATAGGTGGAGGCGCATGGGGAAGAGGTAGAGGCGGCTAGGGTTGAGGGGGCGCATGTGGGCAGGGGGAGGACGCCCCCAAGGCAGGATAACCTGCCTCCCCCTCCCTCATGGGCCCAAAAATCCTCCCACCAAGGCCCACGACACATCCCCCTTGGGCCCGATCTCCCCCGGAGAGGCCCAAACTCCCGAAAACAGCCCGAAAACGCGAATAAACCTCATACCGTATGGTTTCAACCTCCAATTCCACATTCCATAATGGTTTTGCTCTCAACATTCACATTTTATAAGGTTACGACACTCCGTGGTGTCACACTTCTTGTAAACACAAGGCTCTTCTTCGTTTTTGATAAAACCAAATCCTTTGACCACTTCATTAAAACGAATGTTCCAACTCCGAGATGCTTGCTTTAACCCATAAATGGATCTCTGAAGGTTGCATATCTTTTTAGCATTTTTAGGATCAACAAAACCCTCAGGTTGTATCATGTATACATCCTTAGATAGATTCCCATTAAGGAAAGCTGTCTTGACGTCCATCTGCCATATTTCATAATCGAAATATGCAGCAATTGCTAAAATGATCCGGACAGACTTGAGCATGGCTACCGGTGAAAAAGTTTCATCATAGTCAATTCCTTGAACTTGTTTGAAACCCTTTGCCACCAACTGTGCCTTATAGATATGAACATTTCCATCTACGTCTGTCTTCTTCTTGAAAATCCATTTGCATTCTATGATTTTTACACCATCAGGAGGATCGACCAAGTTCCAAACTTGATTGTCATGCATGGATTGAATTTCGGATCTCATGGCTCCAAGCCATTTTTCGGAGTTCGGGTCCATCATCGCTTCTTTGTAAGTCGTGGGCTCATCTTTGTCCAACAATAATATGTCATGTCCATATCTTATGGGTTCATGATGCGGCCTCCCCGACCTACGTAGGGCTGGTGTCTCTTCCACAGGTTGTACAACACTTTGTACATCTTGTGAAGGTTCAGTGGTAGCTTGAACATATTCATGCGATTCTCGAATTTCATCGAGATGCACATCACTCCCACTGATTTCTTTGGAAAGAAACTCTTTCTCCAAAAAGACACCATTTTGAGCAACAAAAACTTTGTTCTCGTTTCTTTTATAAAAGTAATATCCTTTTGTTTCTTTAGGATACCCCACAAAGAAGCATTTTTCTGATTTATGTGCGAGTTTATCTGATTGCAAACGTTTTACATAAGCCTCGCATCCCCACATCTTGAGAAATGACAATATGGGACTTCTCCCGGTCCATATCTCATATGGTGTCTTCTCAACGGATTTTGATGGGACCCTATTTAATGTGAACGAAGCTATCTCTAGAGCGAACCCCCAGAAGGATAATGGCAGATATGTTTGGCTCATCATTGACCGAACCATATCCAATAAAGTTCGATTGCGTCGTTCGGATAAGCCATTCCATTGCGGCGTTCCTGGCGGAGTAAGTTGTGGAACGATTCCACATTACTTTAGATGATCACCAAACTCTTGGCTCAAGTATTCGCCACCACGATCTGATCGTAAGTGTTTAATTGATTTGCCAAGTTGATTTTGTACTTAGTTCTGAAACTCTTTGAACCTTTCAAAGGTTTCAGACTTATGCCTCATTAAATAGATATATCCATATCTACTAAAGTCATCAGTAAAAGTTACAAAGTACTGAAACCCACCTCTAGCAATCGAGCTCATTGGTCCACATACATCTTTATGTACTAGGGCCAACAATTCACTCGCCCTCTCACTAAAACCTGTGAAAGGGGTTTTTGTCATCTTGCCAAGTAAACAAGACTCACATGTTTCAAATGATTCAAAATCAAATGAGGTGAGAAGTCCATCACCATGGAGCTTCTTCATGCGCTTCTCATTTATGTGACCCAAACGACAATGCCATAAAAGGGTAGGGTTCAAATCATTTTGTCGAGGCCTTTTGACATTAATGTTATAGACATGTTTTTCTTTGAGTTCAAGGACGTATAACCCATCCACCATGGGACAACGACCATAATACATATGATTCAAAAATATTGAACAAACAAAGTTCTTTATTCTGAATTCATAACCTTCATGTTCCAAACAGGAAGATGAAATAATGTTTCTACTCAAAGATGGAACAAAATAACAATTATTAAGTTCTAAAACTAATCCTGAAGGCAAATGCAATGGGCAGGTGCCAATGGCAAGACCAGCAACTCTTTCTTTATTCCCCACGCGAATATCCACTTCTCCCTTTGCCAAGTCTCTACTCTTTGTCAGCCCCTGCATCGAATTGCAAATGTGAGCAACCGATCCGGTATCATATACCCAAGAGCTGGAATAAGAAGTAGCAAGATTAATTTCTATAACATTAATACCTGAAGTGGAAGTCACACTCCCATTCTTTTTATCTGCCAGGTACTTCTCGCAGTTCCGTTTCCAATGTCCTGATTTCTTGCAATAGAAGCACTGGGTTTCGGGTTGAGGGCCGACTTTGAGCTTCTGAAGCTTAGTTTTGAGGCTCGTGATCTCATCTTGAGCCTTGCCCTTGCCCTTGCCCTTGCCCTTTCCCTTTCCCCAAGCCTTGGCTTTCTTCTTTTTGAAGGCAGTTGTCTTCTGAACCATCATCACATGATTGGGTTTCTTCATCCATATGATTACCTCAAGGGCATAACACTAACATGTAGAAGGCAACTTCTGATTGTGGGAGAAACTGTCCAAAATCCTCCTGTTTAGTAACTAATCTATTTTTTTAAGCAGAAGTTATGCAAAAGCTAAAACGAACGGGGCCATAACAACAAATTCTGTCAAAACAACTTTACAACTACAGCAAAAATAAGTCTTTACCAATGCACCCAATTTTCATCTCAGAACTAGAGGTGGGCATCATGAATTGCTGGGTCGGGCCGGCACGGGCCCATCGTGCTTCGGGCCTGAACCGTGCCCGGCCGGGACGACCTGCCGTGCCGTGCCAGCCCGGCTCACCTTCGGTGAGCCCAGGTACAACCCATTTGCACTTCGTACCTACTTTATGTCATGCCAGCCTAGGTTCGGCCAATTTACACTATTGCAACGAGAGGAAAGAACCCGAAGACGCATGGAGCTGATGCAATGGACACAAATTTTGGGGGGAAAAGAAGTAAAATTTATTCAATCTTGAACGTATACAGAGTTACTGCCTCGTTAAAAACCTTACACCCTGGTGTGGGGTACCCCCGGTAAGGAAACGAGTACAGTAACTACATATATATACATTAATACATAGACTACCCAAGGTCGAGATTGTTAAAGTCGACTACCGCTTCCGTGATCTCCAGATCCTCGGGCTGATGTTGTGTCATATCTTCTGCACACTCCCAGTCTTTGAGGCATGTAATTGCGTCAACCATCTTGGGTCTGAGAGAACACTGGGTAAATACATTGGGATAACACGGGAACTGTAAATACGTCCCCTGCAAAATGGGATAACACGGGGTAAATACGTTGGTTATTCTTCTACCACATGAGCAAGTTGATTTGATTTTCCTCATCTATATCAAGGTCGGTCTCCACGAAAGGTATGTCAAGGTAGTGGTTGAGCTCTACTCATGGATTCCATGTTGACCTGCTCGGTGATTGGGAAGATGAGACATACACCTTGCCTTTCAACTTCTTCAAATGTTTGAGGCGGTCAAACTGCCTCGTGCTTGTGATGAAATTAATTCTACTTCCATTTTTAAGTCAGTAATAACCTCAAATAGATGGTTAGCGATAGCCTCTTTGGTGTGTGACTCGGAGATTGGCCTAAACTCTATGACCCTTTTGTTTAGTACGTAGTTGTTGTCCAAGTACTGTGCAACAATACTAATATAGGCTGCTCTTTGATGTGAGGAAGTTCATATATCTAATGTTAAGGTAAAGGAAAAACAAACTATCATCAAATTATTTTTTAACAATTCTAGTTTATTTGTAAACAATTTATAAATATCACGTTAAGTTGTTCTTCTACTAACATATTGGTATTGGGGGCAAAAACCACGTTGCACCATTCTTTAAAAATTAAATCTCTCACCCATTCTAAGTGAAAGATCCTCCATAGCCATGTAATGAGCAATTTCGTCTCTAGCTACATCGACGTTGTATACCCACGTACTTATCGAACCGTCGGTGTTGAAGTTGAGCTGTGTCTGGATGCCCTCACCCGACCTCCATCCTGCCGATATCTTCTTCAAGCATGTCTCCGCGTGTCTCTGCGTGTCATATCATATTATCACTATCTGTACTCTATTTTCGCCGTTCGCGTAGGATGGAATCAGCCAGGCAAACTTTAAATTTTTTTGAAACTTTTGTCACCCATGAGGCCGTGACATCATTGTCATTTCTGCCATTCACTGAACGTTACGACCTATCAAATCTTGCCTGTTGGAGAGAAATTATGTGGTAGACCAATCTTTTTGTCTTTTTCCTCTCTCTCTACCTCCCTTTTTCCCTCTCCCTCTCCCTCTCCTTTTCCTTCTCTCTCCCTCTCATTTTCCACTCCCGTGCACCCCTTCAGTTACTGAGTAGCTGCCGCCTGGCCATTCGGTTCCCGTGCGCCTCCCACCCTCCCCGCTTCGGCTTCTTCTCTCCTCCCCCCCGCCGCAGTGCTCCTCCTTCCCCACTGCTCCGATGCCCCCTCCCCCTACCCTCTCTGGCACTCCTTCCACACCCGCTCCGGCGCTCCTTCCCCACCCACTCCACGCGCCCCTTAAAAGTTCAAGCTCCATTCATTTGGTTTCGGTGTTAATGACAAACCTAATTATGAGACTAACCCTTTTAATAATCATAATATTGATTAGTCTCAATTGTTAATTAATAATAATCTTCTTATGATACTAACTCTTTTGTTGAGCTTAATGGAAATCCCAAAGGTATGCTCCAATACAATTCTATTATTTCTAAATGCATTTCTTGGATTCAAGAAAATGGTGAACTTCGCCATAGTTTTACTTTAAAGTGTGCTTGTTGTTTTCAAGTCCATATATACTTGAATGCACACACTAAGGGAGAGTTCATTCTTTATCTTGAAGTTTCAAAAGTATTGATCACTTTCATATTGGCAAATACATTAATGATCATTACTTAGAAATAAATCCTTGAGTATATATAAAACATATGTAGTTATAGTATACTCATGTAACATCCCAAAATTTGTGCTTTTATTTAATTTATTGAGTTAGTGGAATTTTTTGGAATTTATTTGGATTTAGTTTGAATTTATTCCTTTTTGAGTTATTTAAATATTTAAAATTTTCATATAAAATTTTCTTAGAAATATTTTATTTAAGTCCAAAATGGTTCAAAGTATTTTTCAGAATTTTTCTGGAATTTTTCTAAGCATTTTGCTATTTTTCTCGATTTAATTGAATTTCTAGAATTATTTTAAAAATTAAAATCGCTGGAAAACCCTAATGGGTTTCACTGTTCAATCGACCCGAGTCTGACTCGAGTCCGATCGAGTCCAACAGCGCCGGACCAAACCTGACCCAAACCCTAATTCGCGTGAACCGTTGGATTTCGATCCGACGGTTGTGATTGCGCCACGTCACCCAATTCGTGCCCGCGTCGGACTCCGCCGCCAACCGAGCGTGACACGTTTACGCCGGACCAAATATTTGGTCCGTCGTGAGTGACGCCGGACCAACTATTTGGTCCATCACGAACGACACCGGACCAAAATTTTGGGCCGTGGTGAACGTGTGGGCCTCGGTTTCCATGGTTTTCACGGACGCCTAGGGCGCTATTTAATGCGCCGCCGTCACCATCATGAACTCCTCTCCCGTGTGCACGTTTTTCCCTAGCCCTCCCTGCTCGAGTTGCGCCCTAGCCACCGCAATTCCTCACCGGAGTTGCCTAGGGTTCTGCTGCGGCTTTTGTTTCGTTCCGGCGCTGTCGAGGACATTCCGCCGCCGTGCTGCCCAGATCCGTGACCCCCGCGTCAAGGCGAACCCGAGCGCAGCACTCATCTCGCCGGAGGAGCTCGGACCCGCCGCTACGATTGTCGTCATCCTGGACTCCAGCAACCAGCATTGCCGCATCACCATCGAGCCCTCGCAAAGCTTCGCAACCGTCCGATCCAGATCCAAGGGTTGAGGTGAGGCCACGTGTTCTTTTCTCGTACCGTAGATCGACCTAGGATTAGATCTATTTGCAGCCGTAGGATCTGTATTGTACGCTCTAGATTAAGCCATGTAGCCCCTTAACCGCACCATGCAAAACCCCAGATGAGATCTGAAAACCTAGATCTATATGCGTTTTCAACCGTTAGATCTAGATCCAACACACCAGATTGGGCCACGTTATGATAGCGCACCAATCGAGCGTAGCACGTGTATTCCAGACCAACTTTTTGGTCCGTCGTGAGTGACGCCGGACCAACTATTTGGTCCGTCTTGAACGATGTCGGTGAACATGTAGTGTGATGTTTGCGCCGGACCAAAGTTAGGGTCCGTGGTGAACGTGTAGTTCATGTTTGCGCCGGACCAAAGTTAGGGTTCGTAGTGAACATGTAGTTTGGTATTGCGCCGGACCAAATTTCCCAAGTAACCGTGTACGTCGGACCAACTTTTTGATCCGTCGTGAGTAACGTCGGACCAAAAGTTTGGTCCATCGTGAATAGTACTGGACAAAATTCCCGGTCCGGCGTGAACGGATTATTTAAGCCATTAGATTTAGTTTGTACGGTGTAGATTGTGCCACGTGTCAGTGATGATGTCATAAATGTTTTTCCCGAATAAAAATTATTTTATTAATTCGATTTATTCTTTTTAAATATAGTCTCAAACTTCAAAATGCTATAACTTTTGCGTTTTAACTCCGATTGAGGCGATTCCAATTTCTAAATTTTTTATAAAATTGAGCTCTATTTAGTGGTGAATTTTATTTGAATTTTTGAACCTTGCTTGCTTGCTATTTATTTATTTATTTATTGCTATTTGTGCATGTTACGAGTAGACGTTGAAGTGCCTGAAGGCTTCGAAGGAGAAGTTTTGACTCAGGAACAAGCTCAAGACCAAGAACCAGTACTCTTTGAAGGCAAGTTATGCTTTGATTATGTTGATATTGTTTTTGAAAATTATATTGATTCAAGTTATTGCATGCTAGTTTAATTAGAAAATTGTTTAAAATGATTTTGGGAATTAGATAAATGCCTAGTTGCTGTATGACACCTTGTTATATACAATTGTATGCCATGAACCCTTGTCACCTTAGTTTGTGGATTATTTAGTTGGACACTATTAATCATGCCAACATGGGTTAATTAGATTGTTGTAGTATGCTTAGCCCAGCCACGTGTTAATAACATGATTTTGGATAATCAAATATTAATATTGACTTAATGAGATATGGAACATGTTTTGGAAAGTGTCATGTGTTATTGATGATGATGTTGATGGCACATGGTGCAAGGTAAACAACTGGGGTTGATAAAATGGTTTAGAGTGGGGCAAGTGGCAAGATTGTTTTTGGTGGGCCAAGAGTGGCAACTGGGCGGTCGATTTGGTTTTTGCTGGTTTTGGAATACTTGCGGACACTTTGGTAGTTTTGCCTTGGCCACCCTAAGGACTTGACCTTGCAAGCCTTTGAACTAAGTTCATCATGCAACCACATGTCTTGAATGGGACATACCTAGTTGAGTAGGTTGCTGATATCTTGTATGTGGTACCTCGGGGTGTCAACTACACCTCTGTGTAGTTGTGCGGGGGAGCGTACTGGGGCTACGGCTAGGTACCCGTCCAACGGTTGGTTGTCCTAGACTTCGCCTTTGCTAAGGGAAGGGTTAGTGTTCAACAACCGGGGAGGTCCACTTGTATAGTTAGATGTTTCCAAAAGACTTTGTTACGGACACTCGCCTTTGTGGTGTTTGACTGTATCTTGTGGGTAAAGTGCATAGCCTTTGCAGAGTGTAAAATCTATTCGAATAGCTGCGTCCGCGGCATTGGACATTACTCGGGGATTACAGTCAAGGGTTAGACTTTCATGAAAATAACTTGGACTTTGGAAAAATGGTTAGGTTGGAGATGTGAACTAAATGTAGGATGTGAAATGCTTTACTTGTGAAAGTTATTATCTTTATTATTATTGTACCACTTTACAATCTATTACTGTATTTATGAATGCTGCTTACTGCAAATGAACCTGTTAGCCTATCCTTTGTAATAAGCTATGCATATAGAATATTAGAACTGCATTCTGCGCATGACTCGCTAAGTACCAAAGTATTCACCCCTTGCAACAATACAACACCAGTTGAAGAAGAAGCAACGCCTGCTCTAGAGGAGGAGTTCTAGGAGGAGCCAACGAACTAGGGGAGCGAGCCCAGTCAGTTGCCTGTGGTATACTGGATGGCGCCACAAAGTTATCTTATTTTCCACTGCTGTTATCTCTTTTAATAAGTCTTCGCCCTACGAGGCGTATCTTTGTAACTTGACCATAAGGTCGAGCAACCAGTTTGGTTAATTAATTTAAGTACTTTGTTAATTCGCTGAGTATGATTGTGATATGTACCGATTTGAGACTCATATAAATATAGGATAAACTCCAAAGCAATCTTAAATTGAATATATGCATAGTAGTTTAAAGTTCAATTATTTATATGCACACATTTAAAGAAGTTTATTCTAAAGCTTGATGATCTCAAATAGTATTGATCCCTTTCTATGAATTCCATATAATTTGGATCATTACTTGGAAACTATCAAAATGAATATAGGAAACTTGTGCAGTTGATATATATATATACTCATAACAAATTAAAGTCAATTTAAATTATGATTGGTTATCAATTAATTATCAAAGAACCAATCACATATTGATGGTGCAGTTCGTTGATTAAAGGACAATAGAAATTTCGGGACCCGAATTTGCAAATCCGGACCCTCTGTGTATTCAGCACTAGTCCAGGATCACGCTAGTGCACACAGTCTCAACATCGGTAAATATCACAATCATACACATCGATAGTAGTAAAGTACTTTAATTAAAATAACCAAACTGGTTGCTCGACCTTATGGTCAAGTTACAAGAGTACGCCTCATAGGGCGAAAACTTATTAAAGGAAATAAACTGCAGCGGAATAAAAGCATCAACGTGGCGCCATCCAGTATACCACAGGCAACTGACTGGGCTCGCCCCTAGTTTGTCGGCTCCTCCTGGAAATCCTCCTCCAAGGCTGGCATAGACTCTTCTTTGACTGATGCTGCATTGTTACAAGGGGTGAGTACTTGGTACTCAGCAAGTCATGCACAGAATGCAAACTAATACTCTACATGCATGGCTTAGTACAAGGAATGTTTCATGGTTCATTTGAAGTAAAACAGTAATTAACAAGTAGCATAAGTAGGTTCGAAAGCAGTAAAAGTAAAGATAATATCAATAACTTTTCCAGGAGTTAAGTAAATACTTTCCCTTTCCTAGTCCACATTTCCATCAACGTCATCAATAAACCCAACCAAACTTTTCACGTTCAAGCTGTTTTCATGAAAGTCTAACCCTTGACTGTAATACCCGAGCAATGTCCAATACCGTGGACTCGGCTAATCAAATAGGTTGTATACTCTGCAGAGGTTATGCACTTTACCCACAAGATACAGTCAAACACCACAAAGGCGAGTGATCGTAACAAAGCATTTCAGAGACCGCAAACTATACAAGTGAACCTCTCCGGTTTTTGCCATACACCATCCCTTCCCTTAACAGAAGTGAAGTATGGGACCAACATACCGTACTTGCTCTTGGTCCTGAGCTGGCTCCTGGGTCAAAACTTTACCTTCGTAGCCTTCGGGCACTTCAACGTCTACTCGTAACGCGTTCAAATAGCAATAAATAATTAAATAGTGGACAAAAAGTGTCCAAAAATTCAAATAAAGTTCATAAACAGAGAGTGCACAATTTTATAAATTTTTAGAAATTTGAATCGTCCAAATCGGAGTTAAAACGCAAAAGTTATAATCGTTTAAAGTTTGAAGAATTAATTAAATAAATATAAATAGAGGCAAACTCATGTCCAAAAATTAAACAAAATTCAACACTAAGTAGATCTCAATTTTATAAAAATTTAGAAATTGGAATCACTCAAATCGGAGTCAAAACGCAAAAGTTATAAGCGTTTGAAGTTTGAAAAATCAAATAAAAGAATAAACCGAATTAATTCATTTATTTTTCTGTTGAAAAATCGAGTTATTGCGTCAGCTGACGTCAGCATGGAAATCGAATTTCCACCAATTATTTTTCTATTGAAAAATCGAATTATGACGTTATGCTTGCGTCATCCGGTCCATGGGCTCAGTCCACGGTTTGGGCTTGGTCCACCGTGGACCCGGTCCATGGTTACATGTGTTACTGACACGCAGGACCCACTGGATGACGTCATTGCTGACGTCATCACAGCTCGGCCGAACGGCTCTGACAGCTGGACCCCACCCTGACGTCAGCGTGGCGTCACGGATGACGTCACCGCACGGTGGGCTTAGCCGCTGACACGCGTGACGCCAGCGGCGACCGGGCTCGCCCGCGTGGATCGCGACCGTTCGTCTCCCGGGCACGTGTCTTGATCCGGGCCATTGATTTGAAAATCAACGGTCCAGATTGGATATAACCTCACCCGTTTTGGATCTACGCGGTTGATCTGGACCGTTCGATTTGGATCGGACGGTCGAGATCCGATCGGGTTTATGTGTCACCAAGGGGCGACGCGGCATGACCCGGTGCTTGACACGTGGCTCAATCTATACCGTTCGATCTCGATCGAACGGCTGAGATTGCATCTAACGCTACAACGCGGATTAACCCTAACCGTACGATCTAGATCTAATGGATGAGATCTACTCCTAGCACGGTGCAGTTTACGGCTACGTGGCCTAATCTAAAGCGTTGGATCTAAATCCAACGGTCAGCATTAGATCTAAAAATCGCAGCGTGCTTTCGTACGGGGTGACGTGGACTTATCGTGGTCGTTGGATCTTGATCAGACGGTGGAGAAGCTTCACGAAGTCGACGATGTCCGTGGCGGAGCTGGCTGGCCGGAGCTGGGGACGATGACCTAGCCAATGGCATTTTCGTGCATCTCCGACGAGGCAAATGGTCCTCTCCTACGCGGCTTGACGCGATGGTTCCGGATTTGGGCTTGGTTGCGATGGGGAACGATGGACGCGGCGGGAAACGGCGGGAAACCGCGGCGGGGCGCAAATTCAACTACGGCGAGCGATTGCGGGCTGGTGGCGGCGGCTTGGTCGGTGTGAGTTGGGGCAAACTGTGCGCGTGGAAGAGGGCAACACGGGGGAGGTGGCGGCGCATTAAATAGGGCCCTCGGCGTCCGTGAAATCCACGGAAACCAAGGTCCACCCACGTGCGATGGCGAAATCCGGTGAGCACTCAGACTGGGTGACATCGCGATCCTAGCCATCCACGTGTCCACGATCAATGGCCATGATTCGACCCGCGCGGACGGGTTCGAACTGGACTGGGGCTCGGGTGACGTGGCGCAACGCTGGCCATTGGATCTCGATCCAACGGTGTCTGGCTCGGGTCTGGCTTAAACGTGGCTCGGTCGGACTCAAGTCTGACCCGGGTCGGATGAACAGTGAAACCCTAAAGGATTTCACAGCGATTTAATTTATAAACAATTTCTAGAAATTCAATTAAATCGGGAAAAATAGCAAAATAATTAGAAAAATTCCAAAACAATTATGGAAAATACTTTGAGACATTTTGGACTCAAATAAAATATTTCCAACAAAATTTTATTTAAAACTTTTAATTATTTAATTATCTCAAAAGGGAATAAATTCAAATTAAATCCAAATAAATCCCATAAAATTCTGTAGGATCGAAGTATACGAATATAGCAATCAGAGGGGGGTGAATGATTGTGCGGAAGCTAAAACCAAATTCTGGATCTATTAAAAGTTCACCCCAAAATAGAACCAAATAATTGCCTCGTTTTCGACAAAAACAGAATGACAGAGGTTCGGTAAAGCGCAAATTCCCGGAGATCCAACCGTCGGATCGATCTGAAATTTGGACACCAGAAACTAGATTCCAGTATGAATCGAACCCAAAAAGAATCAGCTTCGATCGGACTTACGGATCAAAAGTTATAAGCTTCGCAAGCTTGCTGTTCCAGAACTTGACGAAAATCAATCTAATCGAAACTTGTAGATTGATCAAGAACAACAAAAGATTTATCAACAAAACTTTGAGGAACACTAGATAAATACCCTAGAGAGGTTTTTGATGGATCAAATCAAGATGAAACTCAAAAAACAAAAACCAATCTAGAACTAGAACAAGTATGCAAACAAGAACCAAAAGAGAATATTGTAGCACACAAGGAACTAGAAGAATTGATCTTTATTTCTTTTGTCTAAAGTTCTCCCATCAAAAGAGTACAAACCCTAAAACCAAGCTCAAGCTCCCTTGCGCCTGTTCTGCTACTTGGTGCCTTTCAACAGGAGACCCCCCACCTATTTAAAGGAGCACCACAAAGAGTCCTGGATACAATTCCTAGTCCTAGAAGGAATCCCACTCCTAATCCTAGAAGGAAGATGTATCCAACACAAACTCTCTTGGCCTAACCTGACCAAGTACAACACTTGCATGCGTATGGCAATCCTACCATACTCACGTGACTAACACTTTGCACGCGTATGGCCACCTGCCATACTCACGTGACTAACACTTTGCAAGCGAATGACCTCCTGCCATTCTCACGTGACTAACCATTCTTCATGTGCACCATTCTCTTAGCCCGAACGTCCCGCATGACATCTTTGACCACCAAGACCTCAGTTCCTCCTGAACCTAGTCTCGAACCTCAGTTCCTCCACGAACCTAGTTCCGGTCCCGTCATCGACCACGTTCGCCTTCGAGCAATACCTCCACATGAACAAACCACAAAACAATTCCGAGCACAAGTCCACGACTTGACTCAAGGTCAATCCATGCAACTACTCACATGAGCATTGCATAAAGTCCGCTTGAAAACAAGCATCATGAAATTCTCACAAATTTCATAATCTCAAATTCAAACCAGAATTCAATTCCAAAATTGCTCAAAACCCTAATCGAGCAAAAAACCATTCACGCCGGACCAAAAATCCGGTCCAGCGCAAACTTGAAAACAGCCGTCAAAAATCCACCTTGCTTGTGGAGGGGAGAGTCCGTCGTACACGCGAAACTTACTGGTTTTGGAAGTTTCAGTCCGACTCAAAAACTTTTGAAAACACGTTTACGGCGGACCAAAGAAAAGCGGTCCGGCGTACAAGGGAAACTTACTGTTTCTTGAAAGTTTGGTCCAGCACAAAAGAGAACTTCACTGTTTCTTGTCAAATTGTCGAACTCATGCACAAAACACATTTTCCAAGTTCAAATCTTAGCCAATTTTTCAGCACATGATTTCACAATCTCCCCCTTGATGAAAACATTGGCAACACCAATTAGAATTGAACATTTGGCATTCACTTTACAAAAGATTTTGAAATCCAAAGGATCAATGACCAAAAAGAGAAAAAACACAGAATTCCCCCTTTGACCAAAATGCAAAACAAAATCTCCCCCTGAGAAGGAAAATGTGTGTGAATGTGCAATGTGCCCAAAAATTCCAAAAATCTCCAAACTTCTCCCAAAATTCCAGAAACAAATCCCCCTTTTTCTTCTCCCCCTTTTTCTTAAACTTTTCAACGATTCCCAAATTTCTCCCCCTTTGACAATGGATTCATCAAGAGTACAAAAGAGAGAACATGTTCAAAATTTTTCTGAAACAATGATTTCACAAGGAGAAACAAGGAAGTGCCAAGATAGGAAAAGATGAGCTCATTCGATCATATAACCTTATATATCACATAACATGCAAAATACATGATCTTGATGTGATTTTAGCAAGTTAGGGAATGACATGCATCTCAACCTC
This sequence comes from Rhipidocladum racemiflorum, assembly GCA_036346355.1. Classification (NCBI taxonomy): domain Eukaryota; kingdom Viridiplantae; phylum Streptophyta; class Magnoliopsida; order Poales; family Poaceae; genus Rhipidocladum; species Rhipidocladum racemiflorum. The sequence continues at coordinate 71,809,297 of CM070577.1, forward strand.
AATTCAGTCAACTATAGCCAAGTACTAAGCAAAACCTTTAGTAAAAAAACAAAGGCTCAAAGTTGAAGCAAATAACAAATCAGGGCGAGCAAGTAGTTTCAACTCCAATCTAGTGGACCAATTTAATCTCTAAACAAGAATCGCATGTGGCATGCTTGAAGCATACTTCTTTTATTTCCTTGGAGTGGCATGCTTGAAGCATACATCTTGTCTTTTGAGGGAATGGCATGCTTGAAGCATACATCTTATCTTTTAGGAAAGCATCCTGAAGCTCATAACTTGAGGCTTTTGCTTTTAACAACCCTTTTATTGATTCCCTTTTCTTTTCATTTTTCTTTGATTATAAACATGCAAAAGTGATTAAAAGGTCTTATGAAACAGTAAAGTTGAAACCACACTTGCTTCATAGCCCAAATTTGTCAAGAGGATTCAATATCAAGCCTAGAAGAGTGAGATATCACAGAGTATTTAGCTATAGGCAATCAGTCCATGGAATTCCACAATGTCATTTTTAGTTCAAGTGAGACAATTATATTATCATATATTAGCTCAAATACATAACATATAAAGAAATATGATAAAGTGAGCTTATCAAGTGAAAGAACTTGGCAAGGAAACTCCCCCTCAAAACAAACCCATTGGATGAACAATCCCAAGTTCTCCCCGAATAAAAGCAAAACGAGAAGAAGACAAGGGTTTTGAAAATGTCTGCCAATTGATGTTCAGTATCCACATGGTGAAGCACAATATTTTCTTTTTCAACATGATCTCTAAGAAAGTGAAATCCAATATCAAATGCTCAAGAAAGAGGATTACTCAAGAGGTGGCATGAACCAAATCAATTCAACATCCTCCAAAGTCAACATCAGAATAAGATCTTAAACTAATGCATAAGGAAGCAAAAAGCCAAATGCCAAAATCTTGAGTACCAAGGAGATACCTGAAAATTCACTTGACCGTTTGTTGATGTGAAGCACGTGGGAAGAGTCTCTCATGTAAACCTCCAATTATCTCATCCTCAACAGCATCATCATCTTTATGAACAAAGGCACTCTCCCCCTGAACATATGCACTGCACTGCATCATTTGGACTAGTGCCTTTATAAAACAGAGGTGGAAGAAGCATCTTCAAAAGATAACACTTTTAGCACGAGATGCATGAGTAAAGGAGAACCAAATCTTATCACTAAACATATGAAGTGAGCATCCGAAATTCACTAGCCACATGTTCTCCCTCCTCGCGCGAGAAGCCTACATAGCAAAACATGTCGAGGTCTCATTACTGGGGTTAGGAATGAGATTTTTGGGAATCGATCTTGAGACACCTGACGCTGTGATAGGTACAACACGATAATTTTTATGCACAAAATTAGATTTGCCTTTTCCCATGCTTCTAGGAACAGAAGGTGTTTTCATCACTCTAGGCGCATAAGAAGTAAAATGTGCTTTGCTGAAATTTGACCTAGCCTCAGTTCTTTCCTTCTTTTGTTGTTTGGCTAGTCTAAAGCAAAAATCTACTAAGTGTCCATCTCTACCACAATGAGTGCAAGTGTACTTGACATGATGTTTAGCTTTAACAGTAAAGGCACATTTTGCATTCATCATAGTAGAAGATAAAAAACCAGCAGATTGAAAAGCAATTTTCTTAGGCTCATTAGATAACTCAATTTTGCAAGGAGCCTGAACAACAGTGCGAGGTTTAGTTTCGTATGTGGCATAAGGATCAAAACCTAAACCTCTCTTGTTTGTGCTAACCTTAGATTGATCCAAAATCATGTTCAACTTTTTCTTGCCATTAGTGAAACGTTCCAAAGAATTTTGCAAGTAATCAACTTTCTTAGCAAGAGTTAAACAATTATTGCAAGGAATATCGACCTTCCTTTTACATTTACGACAAGTAGAGCATGAAAGAACCTCATGAGTAAGCAGATTATCAGTCAAATGAGAAACCCTAGCATTTGCATCTTTCAATTTTAATTCAAGAGTTGAGCATTTAGAACATGAAGTTGAACCATGCAAATCATCGATTGAAACAGCTAGCATGTTTAACATGTTTCTCATTTTTCTCATTTAGATGCAACGAAGCGTGTTCTTTCCTAAGCAAGGTGAGCTCATTGTAAATTAAGTCACATGATTTACAAGTATCATCATCGAGGAATCAATGTCTTAAGTCTAGCAATTTCAGCATTCAATGACTCCACAAAAATATCATGTTTCTTAATTTTTCTATCACGTTTGTCAAGTAATTTTCCAAGGCAGACATGACATTGGCTAATTCATCATAAGAAGGGTCTACCTCATTGAAGTCGCTGTCGTTGCCGTCCTCAGTGAAGCTATCCTTGTTGCTTGCCATGAGACACAATCCCATCAAATCATGCTTGCTTGGAGTTGCATCATCTTATTTGCTCTCCGAGTCCACATCGCTCAAATTGACTTGTTCAAGAGCGGAAAGAACTCAGTGAACCACCTTGCGGTTGATGAAGCTCTTCTTCTTCCTATCATTTGAAGAGAACCTTTTCTTCTCATTCCTTACATCGTTGTCCTTCTCCTCCTTTGATGTTTTTCCTGCAAGCTTAGGACAATTTGTGCGAATATGGTTGAGGTCACCACACTCATAGCATCTTGGAGGACCACCTCTCTTTCTCATTCTCACGTTCTGCAAGGCTTTGTTAAAGCGAGAAGAGAGTAGTGCGAGATCTTCTTCAGAAACTCTTCAAGTTGCTCATCTGTTAAAGAAGACATGGAAGACAAGGCAAAGCTAGAAGAAGAATTTGCATTTGACATGTTAGGGTTAGAGATCAAAGCAATTGATTTAACATTCCCTTTCCTGGCAAGAACATCTAATTCATGAGTTTTCAGTTTAGAATAAAGAACATCTAATGTAAGTGTGCTCATGACAGTAGATTCCTGTATAGATGTTACTTTCATCTCCCACACCGACATGTCCAAAGCACTAAGCAATTGTCGAGCATTTGCAGCATCAGTGTAGTTAACTCCAACAGCACGTAGATTGCTAAGAATTTTATTGAAACGTGCAAAGAAGTCATCTACAGATTCACTAGGTTTCATTTCAAAACGCATGTATTCCTTTTTGTAAATATCTTGGCGAACCTCTTTGACAGTGTTAGAACCCTCATGGTAATCACAAAGAGATTTCCATACCTCATATGCGGATCGAAGATGAACCGCGCGGTCGAAGTCACTCCTTCCCAATCCTTGGATGATCAAGTTGCGTGCCTTGCTGTTTGCTTCAACATGTGCGCGATTGGCGTCATTGACGTTGTCGTTTGCAGGAACTTCGTATGGCTTGTATACCTTCTCCCAAATTGCGAAGCCCTGCGCCTGGATGAACGCCTCTATCTTGGCCTTCCAAAACTGAAAATCAACACCATCGAACACACACGGTTTTGTCGAATAACGATCCATTAATCTAATCACCGGTTAAGATAAATTAGAAAAACCTTGCTTTGATACCACTTGTAGGACCGAAGTATACGAATATAGCAATCAGAGGGGGGTGAATGATTGTGCGGAAGCTAAAACCAAATTCTTGATCTATTAAAAGTTCACCCCAAAATAGAACCAAATAATTGCCTCGTTTTCGACAAAAACAGAATGACAGAGGTTCGGTAAAGCGCGAATTCCTGGAGATCCAACCATCGGATCGATCTAAAATTTGGACAAAAGAAACTAGATTCCAGTACGAATCGAACCCAAAAAGAATCAGCTCGATCGGACTTACGGATCAAAAGTTATAAGCTTCGCAAGCTTGCTGTTCCAGAACTTGACGAAAATCAATCTAATCGAAACTTGTAGATTGATCAAGAACAACAAAAGATTTATCAACAAAACTTTGAGGAAAACTAGATCAATACCCTAGAGAGGTTTTTGATGGATCAAATCAAGATGAAACTCAAAAAACAAAAACCAATCTAGAACTAGAACAAGTATGCAAACAAGAACCAAAAGAGAATATTGTAGCACACAAGGAACTAGAAGAATTGATCTTTATTTCTTTTGTCTAAAGTACTCCCATCAAAAGAGTACAAACCCTAAAACCAAGCTCAAGCTCCCTTGCGCCTGTTCTGCTACTTGGTGCCTTTCAACAGGAGACCCCCCACCTATTTAAAGGAGCACCACAAAGAGTCCTGGATACAATTCCTAGTCCTAGAAGGAATCCCACTCCTAATCCTAGAAGGAAGATGTATCCAACACAAACTCTCTTGGCCTAACCTGACCAAGTACAACACTTGCACGCGTATGGCAATCCTACCATACTCACGTGACTAACACCTTGCACGCGTATGGCCACCTTCCATACTCACGTGACTAACATTTTGCAAGCGAATGACCTCCTGCCATTCTCACGTGACTAACCATTCTTCATGTGCACCATTCTCTTAGCCCGAACGTCCCGCATGACATCTTTGACCACCAAGACCTCAGTTCCTCCTGAACCTAGTCCCAAACCTCAGTTCCTCCACGAACCTAGTTCCGGTCCCGTCATCGACCACGTTCGCCTTCGAGCAATACCTGCACATGAACAAACCACAAAACAATTCCGAGCACAAGTCCACGACTTGACTCAAGGTCAATCCATGCAACTACTCACATGAGCATTGCATAAAATCCACTTGAAAACAAGCATCATGAAATTCTCACAAATTTCATAATCTCAAATTCAAACCAGAATTCAATTCCAAAATTGCTCAAAACCCTAATCGAGCAAAAAACCATTCACGCCGGACCAAAAATCCGGTCCGGCGCAAACTTGAAAACAGCCGTCAAAAATCCACCTTGCTTGTGGAGGGGAGAATCCGTCGTACACGCGAAACTTACTGGTTTTGGAAGTTTCATTCCGACTCAAAAACGTTTGAAAACACGTTTACGGCGGACCAAAGAAAAGCGGTCCGGCGTACAAGGGAAACTTACTGTTTCTTGAAAGTTTGGTCCAGCACAAAAGAGAACTTCACTGTTTCTTGTCAAATTGTCGAACTCATGCACAAAACACATTTTCCAAGTTCAAATCTTAGCCAATTTTTCAGCACATGATTTCACAAATTCCAAAAATTCTCAAACGTGTAAAATTTCAATTAAATTCATGAAAAGTAAAAATTTGGGTGTTACAAGAAAGTTCTTGAGTATATAAAGCATTAGTTGCATTAATTTACTCAAGACAAATCAATATATTTTAATCTTTTGATTTGGGTTGTGGTCAATCATCAAAGAAATAAATCAAAGGATCTTGAGGCATCCATTACGTGTTAATAGAGTGTATTGATGATTGGGACAACCATGTTTGTTGGACTAACCTTTTCATGAGTTGTGAAACTGGGTTGAGTCCCATAATGATGAAGATTTAGATGCTATCATGTGTTGATAGCCATCAAATCATGATAGCATCTAAATCGAGATTCGTGTAACATCCCAAATTTTTACTTTTATTGAATTTGGTGAGTTATTTGAATTTTTGGAATTTATTTGGATTTAATTTGAATTAAGTCCCTCCCTGAATTATTTAAATAATTGAAAATTTCAAATAAATTTTTTGTTGGAAATATTTTATTTGAGTCCAAAATGTCTCAAAATATTTTCCAGAATTTTTCTGGAATTTTGCCGACATTTTTGGGTATTTTTCTCGCTTTATTTTAATTTCTAGGAATTTATTTAGTTTTCAAAACGCTGGTAATTCTAGGAAAACCCTAACGGGTTCGACCCGTTGACCCGAACCAAAACCCGTTAACCCATTGCAACCCGATCCGACCCGAAGCCCGTTAACCCGTTGCAACCTGACCCGAACCGCTAACCTAACCCATACCCTAACCCCGAATCATGCGCCGTTGATCTCCAATCAAACAGCTGATATTCGGCCGCGTAGTGCGCGTGTCTGGATAGTTGGATCACTGCCGCGTGTAGGGCTCTGATGGCACCACGTCGGCGTGTCGTATTCTCGCTAGACTCCGCCGAGGTTGTTGAGCGCGTCGCGGAATCCCCGCAGGACACAGTCACCGAGGGCATTAAATACCCCCGCATGTAGCCCATCTCGGTTTTCACAATTTGTCCTAGGTTTCCACGTTTGAGCCGCCGTCTTTAGGCTAGAATTGCTCGCCGTGGTTGAGGGGTGCCGCCGTGGTTCTTCGCGAGTAGTGTCGCCGTTGGGGACACTCCGCTGCCCTGGTGGATACAACTAAGGTCGTCGCAACGAGGCGCACACACGGAGATACCTCACTTCACCGAGGGAGCCTTGAAACGATGTGCCTCAAGTCATCTTCCTCGTCTCCAGTCAAGAGCTCATCGGCGTGGTTCACCGGACCTCGCGAAGAGCAACCACCATTCGATCGTCATCCAAGGGCTCAGGCAATGCCACGTAGGGGTTATACTGCGTGTAGGACTTGATTAGATCGTAATTTTTGGTTTGGCTATGTACGGAAGATTAGATCTATTAGTCACAATCTAGATCAAATTAGAACCGTTGGATTTAGATCTAGTGGCCCAGAATTAGCCATGTAGGCGTGCTGTAGCGTAGATAGCTTTAATCTAGAATGTTGATTTGGAAGTGCACGGCTCGGATTGATTCATGTAGATTTGGTTTGGATAGATCATAGCCGTTGGATCGGTAGTGTACGGTCTAGATCTGGACGCGTGGTGGATCCCGGGACTATCCACGTCGATGCCAAATCGCGCTGGTTGGATTTTATCGGGACCGTTGGATTTGTATTTCACGGTGTAGATTTGCCGCGCGTGTAGCCAATCACCGAGTGCCGCATGGCAGCGCAAAAACTGAAGCGTCGCGGTCGAGCCGCTTGGTCGTCGCTGACATCAGCGGTGACGTTAGCGTCAGGCCCACACATCAGCGGCTGTATAGCGCTTGTATGACGTCAGCGATGATGTCATGATGACATCATCGGTGGACCCACATGTCAGTCGACCCAGCCAAGTCGCGCTGACGTCAGCAATGACGTCATCCAGTGGGGCCCACTTGACAACAACACGTGGACCGATTCCACGGTGGACCGAGTCGAGCTATGGACTGAGTATATGCACCAGCTGATGTCATGCCGACGCAATAATTCGATTTTCCTTTAGACTACCGAAATTCAAATTAAATGTTGACGTCTTATTTCTGAATTTTCAATAGAAAAATAAATGAAGTAATTAGGTTTATTCTTTTTAATATTATTTCAAACTTCAAATCGCTTTAACTTTTGCATTTTAATGCCGATTGAGGTGATTCTAGAGCCCAAGAATTTGTAAAATTGTGCTCTATTTGATTATGAATTTTATTTGATTTTTGGACTTGAGTTGCTCTCTGTTTTTGGTTATTTATTGTTTATTTAATTGTTACGTGTAAACGTTGAATTACCCGAAGACTTTGAAGGAGAGGTCTTGACTCAAGAACAAGTCCAAGACCAGGAACAAGATCTTTTCCAAGGCAAGTTGTGCTTTGACCATATTGATCATACTTTTGAAATTTATGTTGATTCAAATTATCTCATGCTAGTATAATTAAAATGATTTTGATTAATTTGGGAATAGTTATACACCCACTTGAATTATGCCACCTTGATTAATTATTGTATGCCCTAATTCATTTTGTCACCCTACATTGTAGATTAATAGTTGGACATTAATAATTTGCCAACATGGGATATTTAGACTGGCAGTAGTTTGCTTAGCCATGCATCGTGTTATTGACATAATTTTGGCATGCAAACTCAGTATTGATTAATGAACTATGGAATATATTTTGAGTTAGTGCGAGAATGCCACGTGATGATGTTGATATGTAGAAGCTTGTTTTGGTCTACATAGATGTTGAGTTATTGTTGGCATGTGTTGCACAATAATCACTAGGGTGGGAAATGATTTAGACTGTGGTAAGTGGCAAGAGGCTATGTGCCAGGTGGGCTTGTGTGGCAAATGGGTTGATAAGTGTGTGAGGGCTGTGTGCCAAAACTGTTGAGAGAAGAAAGTCTTGCCTTGGTCAATTAAGGACTGAACCTTGCAAGCCTTTGAATTGAGTCTAACGTACAACCACATGTCTGGAATGGGACATACCTAGTTGAGTAAGTTACTAATAACTTGCATGTGGTACCTCGGGGTGATAGTTACACAGGGGTGTAGCTGTACGGGGGAGCGTACCTGTGCTGTGGCTTGGTACCCATCCAACGGTATGTGTTAGCCCTATACTTTGACTCTGTGTGAGGGGAGTGATAGTGAAGGCAGTATCGGGGAGGTTCACTTTTTAAGTTAGAAGTTCCTAAAAGGCTTTGTTACGGTTAATCGCCTGTGTGGTGAGTGACTGTATCTTGTAGGTAAAGTGTATAACCTCTACAGAGTGTCAAAACTATTCGAATAGCTGTGTCCGTGGTATTCGATAATGCTCAGGGATTACAGTCAATCTTTTGCAAAGGGGATAGGAGTTTGTGTTTTGGTCCTTAGGGGTACAAGGTTATAACCCCGATTGTTCAAGCAGATAGTATTGGGTTTTGGAGGGAATTAATTTAGAGACTTTCTTAGAGTGATGTGTCTCACTTAGTTCACGTCGTCTTGAATACGACGAACCACAGTAGAGAGGTTGAGGTGTGAAATCACTTTTGCACGTGGGAGCTGAAGAGAGATCTAGAGTTGGAGCTAGAGGTTGGTTCCGTGTTCTTCTAGAGAGTAGCATTGGTTAAAGGGATCGGACACTTTAGTGCCAAGGAATGTATGGAATGAGGAGTGTGAGGCCATTTTCGTTTTGGTCTGGTTGGGAATTTATCCTATCGCTTGGGTCGTTCTGAGTCTTAGTGTGAGTGCTTTGTGTTTCAATGTTGAGTAAAGTTCTTGCAAGTTTTGATTGTGAGTTATCGTTAGAGCCATTGGTCTTCGAACCTAAGCATCTTGCCATCAAGTCTTGTTCAGCGTAGTTCCAGTGGCTTTAGTCAGAGAGAGAAGAGACCTAGGAGATTGAAGTCTCGCATGCGCGAGCAATACCCAGAGTTATTCTCACCAGGTATGAAAGTGAAACTTAGTTTCCTTCGTTTTGGTGGTTGCGTAGTGGCGTGTCTTGGATTCGGGGTCGAATCCTATTAAGGGGGAGAGAATGTGACATTATAGAATGTGATATTATAGAATGTGACATTATAGAATGTGGCATTACGGTACGAGTTTATATCGTGTTTTTGGGCCCTTCAGGGTGTTCGGGCCTTTCCGGGGGAATTGTGGGCCTTGGGGGTTTGAAATTGGGTTTCCGGTGGGATGGTTTGGGCCTAAGTGGGATGGTTTGGTCCCAAGAGGGGGTGCTTGGGGCAGCCAACCCTAGCCTTCCCCCACCCCTTGGGCACCACCCCCTCCCCCACTTCCTCCCCCTAGCCACCACCTCCCCCTCACCCCCTTGCGCCTCCCCCCTTCCCCCCTTCCTCCATTGCGCCCCCCTTTGCTAGGGTTCTCCCTCATAGCCGCCGCTCCCTCCCCTCTTTCCCCCTGTTGATCTTGCATTGAAGCCCATCCAGCCGAGGAGAAGCTGGCGGTTCCCTACGGATTGGAGGAGAAGCGTAGTCGGGAGAAGGGATCGTTCGTCGGTTCGTCGATTCTCCAAGGAGAGGTAAGCTTGGTAGGTTCTTTTGTAGTGTTTTGGTGCTGTTTAGATGGGGGAAACCTTGCCTAAAACCCTCAATTAGGTGCTGATTATAGATATATTCAAGTTGGATCAAGAACTGTCTCACGTGCTACCCTCGGTCATATTAGATCGTTATCTTTGGGCGCGAATTTGGGAATTTTAGAGTTGTTTCCTAGGGGACCGGCTGTTGCAAAAGTTGTAGGTAATCAAATTACCTTTAATTGGGAACTAAAATCACTAAATTCCATTTAGCCGTTTAAAAGGTATGGTCATTTTACCGAACGCTGTCCAATCTATGACATGAATGGTACAGTCTGTGTTCAACTGTAGATTAGAGGATTTTAGAGGATGAATCAGTTTTCATGAATACGTAGAAAAAGATGGAAAATTTCCTGAGGTTCGAGAAAATGTACTCATTTACCTGATTTGGAGTTGCTAAACTCAAGTTATGACCGTTAGAAGTCTGCTATCTCGTTCTGACAGATTACTGTTTTTCGGGTTTTAGGAGTGGATTGCGAAGTCAACATAGTTGTTTGGTCTCGTGTTGTTTTGTGGGCATGTTTTGAGTGTATTGTACATATGTGCAGGTGGTGTGACCCCGGGAGTGCCATCAACATATCGCCACTCCGTCTCGCGAGGTTGAAGGCAAGTGTGTTGTAATAGTGGTGGCTTGACGGCCATATTGCTTTGTTATGTGTAGTTTATCTATGTGTTAGGTTAAGTTGTCATGTTTGATACTTGCATGTGTTATGATGAACATGATTAGATAATGGTTATGCAATTGTCATATTGAGTAGTTATGCAAGTTCATACATGTTTATGGCATATGTGCATTCATCATGGAAGAGACGACCTATTCTGATGCGGGCCTCTGTGTTCACACGTAGTGAACACGAAAGACCTACCTCATAGTCCCATCCACGGTTGTGAATGGGAGCGAGTCAGTAAGAGTAGGCACCTTCCATGGGATGGAAGGGAAAGAGGGTGCACACCGACGGGTGTGCACTCCGCAATACTAGTATGTGCTAAGCAAAGAGACATGTGCATTGCATTGCATGAATAGAAAAGTTAATGATTATGTTTTATGAGATGTTGATGAATGTTGTTATTGTTTTGTTCCATTGCAATACACTTTGCTGAGTGATGAACTCACGCTTGTTGTTTGATGTTGTTTTTAGGCACCATGAATTCGGCTACGAGAAAGGGAGCTAGTGTCACGTCTCCACTTAGTTTCACTCATCTAGACACCTACACACCCTCATTCGTAGTTGTAATGGTTTATTTTATTGCGCTAAACTTGGATTATGCTATATCGTGTGCTTGGTTTTATTGCTCACTCCGTATTGGTTCATGAAACTTTTGAATTATTATTATTAGCTTGAACTGATGCTGAAACTCATGTTATTCCTGTTGTAGATGTCCTCTATTATGCTATTTTGTTATGGTATTATTATTGATGCTTCAAACCATGGAAAAACAAAGGATATGCTGCCAAAATTTCGTTTAAGTAATTAACGTAGTTGCTGTAATTTATTGTTAAATATGTGTTTTTGGTTGCTTCTAGTATCGTTTGGGTGACATTCGCGGCATACTAGGTGCCGGGGTGTTACACTGACATCACTCTTAGTAAGGAATTCAGTGATCTAATGGTAAAAGAATTTGAGATGTCAATGATATGGGAGCTCACATTCTTTCTTGGATTTCAAATCAAGCAATTGGAGGAGGGGACTTTTACATCACAAGAAAAGTACACCAAGGATCTCCTCAAGCACTTCAAATTGGATGAATGCAAGCCACTCAAGACTCCTATGGCAACAAACACACATCTTGATCAAGATGTGGGAGGTAAGCCTGTTGACCAAAAAATCTTTAGGTCCATCATAGGGTCACTACTTTATTTGACAGCATCTAGGCCCGATATCATGTTTAGTGTTTGTATGTGTGCTAGATTCTAGGCTGCACCTAAAGAAGTGCATCTTAGTGCTGTAAAAAGGATTTTTAGATATTTAAAGCACACTCCATGCATTGGCTTGTGGTACCCTAATTGTGCTCCTTTTGAAGTCTGTAACACCCCGGCACCTAGTATGCCGCGAATGTCACCACAAAGGTTACTAGCAAAAACCAAGTCACATATTTAACATTAAATTACAACACCTACGCTAAAAACTTAAACAAAATTTTGGTAGCATGCACTTTGTTTTTCCATGGTTTCAACATCAATAATAGAGGCATAGCAAGATAGCATAACTGAAGACAACTTTTTTGCTTTTCAAGTCCAGCATAATTTAATCTTCACATAACTGTAACACCCCAGTTTTTGCTTTTCATAAATTTGAATGTTATTCTGCACTTTTGTGAATTTTTGGAATTTTCTGGAATTTATTTAGATTTATTTGGATTTAATTTGAATTTATTCCCTTTTGAAAAAATTAAAGAATTAAAAGTTTTAAATAAAGTTTTGTTGGAAATATTTTATTTGAATCCAAAATGTCTTAAAGTATTTTCCAGAATTTTTCTAGGATTTTTCTGATTATTTTGCTATTTTTCTCGAATTATTTGAATTTCTAGAAATTATTTTTGAATATTTAATCGCTGGAAAAATCGAATCGGTTTCACTGTTCCTCCTACCGAGCCCGAGTCAGACCCGAGACCGAGTCCGACCCGAGCCAGACGCGCACGCGGTTCGGTCCAACCGCGTCGCGCCCGAGCCCCAGCCGTGTGACCGTTGGATCTTGATCCAACGGCCACCGTTGCGCCATGTAGCACTGTGCGGATCGGATCGGATCGGATCCGTTCACGCCGGATGGATCTGGGTCGTTGATCGCGTCCACGTGGACGGCTGTTCGCCTTCATCTCCGGGTCGGACTGCTCCGCCGCGCCGTTTCTGAGTTCGTTAGGGTTTAGCATTTTTCGCGGACGTCGAGGCCCTACTTAAAGAGGCGACCCCACCGCTGTGTTCCTCTTTCGCTTGTGCACCGTTTTCCCTGATCCTTTTCGCTCAAGCCGCCACCGTTCGCCCGCTAGAGCTCGCCGTAGTTGGTCTTGCGTTCCGCCGCGGTTTCTTGCGGTTTCCGCCGCCGTCCACCGTCTTCCGCCGCCACCGAGCCCAGATCCGGAACCACCGCATCAAGCCACGTCGGAGAGTACCACTCATCTCGTTGGAGGAGCCCCGAAACGCCGCAGGCTTGGTCGTCGTCTCCGTCTCCGGCCACCCAACTCCGCCGCGAAGCCATCACCGTCCGCGAGCTCCGTGCACTATTGGATCTTCATCGTACGGTCATGGTGAGTCCACATCATTCCTTTGATCGTAGAAACCAGATTAGATCTAGACCTTTAGATCTAGATCCAACGACCCACGTTCGTCCATGTCACCGTAACGGAATCCACGTTACGGTGTTTAGATCCAATCTCAGCCGTTGGATTTGGATCCAATGCACGAGATTGAGCCATGTAGCCGTGAACCGCACCGTGCTTGGATAGATCTCAGCCGTTAGATCTAGATCGTACAGTTAGGGTTAGCCGTGTTGTAGCATTAGATCTGATTTGGACCGTTGATTTTCAAACAAACGGCCCAGATTGCGCCACGTGTCCGGTAGATGGACCGGCGCGGTCAGCCTGTTTGTCGCTCGATCGGCGGCGTCCGCAGCGTGGCGTCGGCGTGAACCGTGTCGTGAGACGACCAACCACACCATGACGTCACGGCGGCGTCCGCGGTGGGAACCAGCGTGTCGATGCAGGTGTGGTCGAGGCGCGGTGACATCACGCTGACGTCACCCAAGGGGTCCACATGTCATTGAGACATGTCCCCGTGGGCCGGGTCCACGGTAGACCCGAGCCATGCCGTGCGCCGGGTCCATGGACCCGAGGCGACGTGGTGACTCCCGATTGGTCCACGTATCCTGCTGACGCAATAAATTGATTTTCCAATAGAAAAATAAATGAATTAATTCGGTTTATTGATTTATTTGAATTTTTAAACTTCAAATGCTTATAACTTTTGCATTTTAACTCCGATTTGAACGATTCCAATTTCTAAATTTTTATAAAATTGAGATCTACTTAAATATGAATTTTAAGTAATGTTTGAATATGAAATTTTCTCTGTTATTATTTAATTAATAGATTCTTTAAACTTTAAACAACTATAACTTTTGCATTTTAACTCTGATTCGGGCGATTCCAATTTCTAAAAATTCGTAAAATTATGCCCTTTCTGTTTATGGACTTTGTTTGAGGTTTTGAGCAATGTGCATGTACTATTTTTTTATTTATTGCTATTTGCACGCATTACGAGTATACGTTGAAGTACCCGAGGGCTTCGAAGGAGAAGTGTTGACCCAGGAGCCAGTTCAAGACCAAGATCAAGTACTCTTTGAAGGCAAGTTGTGCTTTGACCATGTTGAGCCCATTCTTTTGAAATTATATTGTTTCAAAGTATTGCATGCTAATTTAATTAGAATTTATGTTGATTAATTCTGGGATTAGTTAAATACCTAATTGTTGTATGACACCTTGATGTATATATAATTGTATGCCATGAACCCCTTGACACCCTAGTTGTGGATTATTTAGTTGGACATTATTAAATTGCCAACGTGGGTAATTAGACCGTTGTGGTTTATTGCTTAGACCTGCCACGTAGTCACAACATGATTTTGGATAATTACATGTTAACATTGACTTAATGACGTATGGAACATGTTTTTGAGAAGTGTCATGTGTTATTGATGTTGTTATCGATGGCACGTGGTGAATGGTAATCAACTGGGGTTTGATAAATAGATTTAGACCAGGGCATGTGGCAAGAATGATATGGTGGGCCATGATTGGCACCGGGGAAGTTGATTTGGTTCTTCGGGTAGTCTTGCCCCGGCCACCCTAAGGACTTAACCTTGCAAGCCTTTGAACTGAGTCAAACGTGCAACCACATGTCTATAATGGGACGGAACTAGTTGATTAAGTTGCTAATAACGTACCTGTGGGACCTCGGGGTGTCAACTAAACCTTTTGTGTAGTTGTACAGGGAAGCGTACCGGGGCTGTGGCCAGGTACCCATCTAACGGTTGATTGGCATAGACTTCGCCTTTGCTAAGGGAAGGGCTAGTGTGCAATAACCGGGGAGGCCCACTTGTGCTGTTAGAAGTTTCCGAAAGACTTTGTTACGGACACTCGTCTTTGTGGTGTTTGGCTGTATCCTGTGGGTAAAGTGCATAACCTCTGCAGAGTGTAAAATCTATTCGAATAGCCGTGTCCGCGGCATTGGACATTGCTCGGAAATTACAGTCAAGGGTTAGACTTTCATGAAAATAACTCAATTTGGAAGAATGGTTGGTTGGAATGATGAATTGGACCTAGGATCGTAAAATGCCGTATTTGTGAGATCTTTGTGAAAAATACTCTATTCATTATTGTTTTACCGCTTTGCAATCTATTATAGTATTTACTCATGCTACCTTACTGCAAATGAACCTGTTAGCCTATCCTTTGAGTTAAGCCATGCATATAGAATATTAGCTGCATTCTGTGCATGACTTGCTGAGTACCAAGTACTCACCCTTGCCACAATACAACATCAGTTGAGGAAGAATCGACACCAGCTTTGGAGGAAGAATACCAGGAGGAGCCGTCTAACTAGGGAGCGAGCCCAATCAGTTGCCTGTGGTATACTGGATGGTGACACGAAATCTACTTTATTCCGCTGCAGTTATTTCTCTTTTAATAAATCCTCGCCCTGCGAGGCGTATCTTTGTAACTTGACCATAAGGTCGAGCAACCAGTTTGGTTATTATAATTAAAGTACTTTATTATTCGTTGAGTATGATTGTGATATGTACCGATGTTGAGACTGTGTGCACTAGCGTGATCCTGGACTAGTGCGGAACACACAGACGTTCCAGATTTGCAAATTCGGGTCTCGACAGAGGTGGTATCAGAGCCATACTGACTGTAGGCTCACCCATAATTAGATTGGTCGTAGTGAGGATAAAACCTACTTTCTAAAAGTTAAAAGTTGCTAAGATAATGAATGAATTCTTGACTTACCCCCTTCTTTCTTGTTCATACCCCTTGCTGAGTTCTTTTTGTCTCCCACTTTGATTTTAAAATGTTACGTTCTGACGCGAGCGTCTTTTGGCAGATGTTGATGAAGAACTACACCGAGCGTGCAGGAGGCTATGCCACTGAGTTGTGGCGTATGCTGCAGGTACTTGGAGGTTTCGAGAGGCCACTTTACCAGGGGACCACCGTCGGTGTGCACCCTCTTTCCCTTCCATTCCGAGGAGGGTGCCTACTCTTACTGACTCACTCCCATTCACAACCGTGGATAGGACAACGAGGTAGGTCTTTCGTGTTCACTACGTGTGAACACAGAGGCCCGCATCAGAATGGGTCATCTCTTCCATTATGAATGCACATATGCCATAACATGAATGAACTTGCATAACTACTCAATTTAGCAATTGCATAGCCATTTAACCATTCATATTCATCATATCACATGCAAGGATCAAACATGGCAAATTAACATATCATATGGTTATTAACCATTCATATTCATCATATCACATGCAAGGATCAAACATGGCAAATTAACATATCATATGGTTATTAACCATTCATATTCATCATATCACATGCAAGGATCAAACATGACAAATTAACATATCATATGGTTATATGGCAACACTACAAATCTATATGGCCACCCAAGCCACAACCACCCCAATACACTTGCCTTCAACCTCTCGAGACGGCGTGGTGAGACGTTGATGCCACTCCGGGGGTCACACCATCTGCACATAGGTATAATCCACTAAAAAACATGCCTACAACGCAACACAAGATCAACAACTACATCGGCTTCGCAACCCTATCCTAAAACCCGAAAAACAGCAATCTGTCCAAACGGGACAGCAGACTTCGAACTACCATAACATGAGTTTAACAACTCCAAATTAGGTAACTGGATACATTTTATTGAACTACAGGAAATTTCCCATCTTTTTCTAAGTATTCGAAAAGACTCATCCGGCCTCTAAGTTCCTCTAATCTACAGATAAACACAGACTATTCCAATCGCGATACAAATTGGACAACGTTCGGTAAAATGGCCATAAATTTTAAACGCCTGAACAAAACTTAGTAATTTGGGTGCCCAATTAAAGGTAATTAAAGTATCTACAACTTTCTCAACAGCCGAGCCCCCAGGAAACGAGTCTAAAATTCTCTAAATCGCGCCCGAAATCAGACCTCAAATCTGTCCGAGGACAGAACGCCAAAATAGATCTAGATTTCTTCAAATCTAACTAGTTACAGCACACCATTAGAGGATCTTAGCACTAGATTCACCCCATATAACACTATCTAATCCACCCCATGAACTCCCAAAAACCATACCTCTACTTGACGAACCGAAGAACCGATGAAACCTCCTTCTCCCGCCTTTGATCCTCCTCCAATCCACAGGAAAACGCCGGCTTCTCCTCTGTTGGATGGGATCCAATGCAAGAACAGCAGGGGAGGTGAAGTGGGGAGGTAGGGGTGGCTTGGGGGGGGAATCCTAGCTAGGGGTTGAAGGGGGGAGGCGCAAGAGGGAGGGAGGCGCAAGGGGGAGGGGCTGGCCAAGGGGGGGCGCAAGTGGTGGTGGTGGTGAGGTGGGCTGGGGTGGAGGGGGAGGTGGGCTAGGGTTTGAGTAGGATTTTCTCCCCACACATAGGCTAAAAGCCCCCCACTAAGGCCCAAACTTCCCCGAAAAGCCCAAAACTTAATCCCCTAAGGCCCAATCTCTCCTAGAAAAGCCCAAACACCCTAAAAAGCCCAGAAACACAGCATAAACTCTTACCGTAATGTCACAAACTCCTTGGCTATTCGGACTCCGATTCTGCTAGTTGCAAAATAGATTGGAAAAGCACCTATGGGGGTTGTCATTAGTATCTTGGTATTCGAAAGAGCAGAATTCTGTAGCACTTTCCACTGACGAGGCTGAATATGTGGCTGCTGGCAGTTGTTGTGCTTAGATATTATTCATTAAACAAACATTCCTTGATTACAGTATTAAGTTTGAAAACGTACCTCTCCTATGTGATAATGATAGTGCTGTGAAAATAGCAAACAATCTGGTCCAACATTCACGAACTAAGCATATTGAAATCCGACATCACTTTATTCGAGATCATGTTGCTAAAGGTGTGAGACCCCGGATCTGCTATCCAAAATCTCCTGTGTATTTTTGTACTAGTCCCATATCAGTAGCTAGTACACATAGTCAGACAGTGATGAATCATTACTGAACATAACGAAATAACAACAAAAATATAAAGTACCAGCCACAAGGCTATTTATTACAACATAAGGTTACATTACCAGAGTTCACGGCAGCGGAAATAAAAGCAACAAGAGATAAAACCCAAATAACTCCACAGGCGACGACTAGGAACGCGTGCTCAGTTATCTTGGCGACCTTCATCAAACTCTTCGGTGTAGAACTCTTCACCTTCATATGCATCCTGGTAATTTTCTGAAGACAATATTTGTGTAGCATGTGAGTACAAAAGTACTCAGCAAGTCTGGGAAAGTATGCAGATGTAGGGCTTTCCAAGGAAGGCTTGATAATAATTTTCACAAAGCACCTTTTAACAATTATTTTAACAATTGAATTATTTAATAGTCTAGTGAAGGTTCTAACCACCATCACCAGTATAAAGGCTCTATCCGCCGCATTTAAAAGATTAAGGTAATCCATCTCATGACTCCATCTGTCATGATCAAAACAGGTTCCATCTACCTCATTGGCTCAATCTGCCAATGAGACATCCGAGAGTTCTAACCACTCTCGAATCCCAAAATAAAAACATCAGTTATTTTTAAAACCAAAACCAAGTCTACCAGTATGAAAGAATTCTTTGCTTTGCCCAATACCGCGGGCATGGCTATTCGAATAGTTTTAACTCTGTAGAGGTGTACAGCTTTACCCACAAGACATGATATTCTCTTGATGCCAAGCTATTAGCACACTTCCTTAGGTGTGCCGACAGAGATATCATGACAAGGCCTTTACAATGTATACGCCTAACCCGACCCACCCGCTGAGGTTTCACCGCTGTTAGGGTTCTATCCACCTAGTACAGAAGCCCCCTCTTGCGCCGTGTGAGAAAAACAGTCTTGCCTCTATCCGGCACTCACATTCCACCATCTGGTGAGTCTAAGTTAGGTTTTTACAAATTATTCAGCCAGGTCGTACCCATAATGGACATGTGGTTGTATGGTAATGCTTAGAATGGAGACAGTCATAAGCGTCGGTCCTTAATTGACTTGGGGCGGTACTTGCACAAACCAAGACCAGTGCTCTATCCGCACCCGCCCGACATTCCATTCCGCCCAAGTCTAAATCATTTTTCATTTTATTTTTATTTTACAAAAACAGTAGCAAATACTTTGCTAAAATTTCCAAATCACACTTTAAATCAAAATTTTGACATAATCCCACCCGTGGGTCATTTAATCACTTTTTGCATTAAGCATAACTACCGTTCTAATCATCGAATGTCAGAATAAAAATTAGGCATGACATAGCAAAGTATCCTCGGGTTACAATTAAACATGGATATCAACAATCAAGGGGATGATAGCAATTTGGAATAACTAACAGTCTATATTTGACATACGATTATAAACATAGCAATTCATGTTATAAAACATTGCAAAACATTTGCAAACATGGGATTGAAATGCGTCAAGGAGACTTGCCTTCGTTCGCAGCGAAAGACTCAAAACCTTGGAGTTCGACGGCGGGGTCGGCGGACTCGGCGGGATCCTCGGCTACGCGCAAAACGGTACAACAAATAAATACAATAAAATTCAAAAATTATAAAAATTATACTGGTAGGTAGATCTTGAATTTAGATGAATTTAGGAATTTGAACGGATCAATTTGGAGTTCGGACGGAAAAGATATAAGCGTTCAAAGTTTGAAAATGATGGAAAATAGGAAACAAGGAATATTCCAAGGCATCTTCTTTTTGGGCTGATTTTCCAATTTCCTCTCTCTATGGCAGGTGGGCCCTTGCTGTCATTGGCTTGGGGGTTCTTCCCTATTGGATTCCATGGCCAAGAAACAGAGGAGCTTGAGCTCCTCATGGCGCCGGCGCTAGAGGGCGAACCGTGGCGGGTGGCGGAGCAGGGACCGGGCCGTGGCCAGCGGCAGCCGGTCTTTGGAGCAGCGTGGTGGGCGGTGGCGTGGCGCGGCGGCGGTGGTGGGCTGGCGGCGTGGCGGCCATGCGGCGGCGGCGGTGGCGCGGCAGGGGCGTGGGCCGGCGGCTGGTTAGGGCGGAAGCAGGCGGCGCGGCGATGAGGCGGCAGGACAGTGGACCAGCGGCGCCGGCGTGGCTAAGGCGCCAGTGAGCCGACCGCAGTTCGCTAGGGCGAGGAGGAGCTGGCTCGGTGGCGCGGCACACGAGCTCGGCCTGCAGCGGCAACGCACGGCGGCAGCGCGGCACTGGCACGGGCGGTGGCGCCGGAGGCATGGGAAAGGAGCGGCGTGGCACGAGGAACGTGAGGCTCACCCTGGTTCAGCCGGAGGATCGCCGAAACGACGGTGGCATGAACGAGTTTGGCCGGCCGGCGATGAATTGTGACCCAAAATAATAATAAAATTTCGGAACACGCATTCAAGAAGGGGAAGTGAGCACCGCGTAGGTCTCGATGAGATGAACTCAACGGTGTGGCTGGATTCGAGAGTAGCTCACCGGATTGAAAGTAATCGACGAAAATCCGAGCTCCCAACAAAAATTTCAATGGCGAAATTCGTCGTCGGCCTACAACGAAAAGTGAAATTAGTTGAGGGCTTTTTCTCGGGGCGTCGACGCGAACACAACGACGCGATTGGAATTGAGTTTGGTTCACCGGAGCAAAATGTGACGCGGTGGTGTCGCCAGAGGACAACCGTCGTCGGTTCTTGCTTGATTCCGGCGAAATGGAGAGGAGTGGCTACGGGAGAGTGAGAGCATGGGTAGAGGAATCCGGGATGAAGATTTGAGAGGTGGTGGTGCGGCGATTGGAGGTGTATTGGCCGAGTTATTGCCGTTTGAATGAATTTCGGTTTCGGGTTGATTGAGCCGTTTCCGGTGGGTTTGGAGGCGAATGATCATGGGGAACGGGATCTCCTCATCTCCCTCTTTTGAACGCAACCAACTTCTCCAAATCTCTTAAAGGCGCCCTTTTCCCTATGTGGAGTTCCTGCCTTCTGCGGCAGTTACTCATTCAGGCAGTTTTTATCTTCCAAATCAAAAGAGTTCTCCAAATCTCTCTTTTGCTTTTTCACTCGAGCAGCATTCCTCTCTTCACTGAAGCAAACCCTAATCGGGTAGTGTCAACAGTGCTCAAGCCTGCTCCGAGCAAATCCCTAAGAATCAGTAAGTTTCTCAAATCCTTCTCTTTCCTTTGTACAGAAACTTACCCCTAGACTTAGAAATCTATGTATTAAGGTCATTCTTCTCTTCTCTGTAGACCAAGTCAGTTCTTGCGTCTGTTCTTGGTTTGAAGGTCAGGTTGAGCCTGTTGTGTTCGACGAAATGCCTAGGTCAAAGAATCCTGATAAAAGAGGTCTTTTGGACAAACTAGTTGACA
Organism: Rhipidocladum racemiflorum; assembly: GCA_036346355.1. Taxonomy (NCBI): domain Eukaryota; kingdom Viridiplantae; phylum Streptophyta; class Magnoliopsida; order Poales; family Poaceae; genus Rhipidocladum; species Rhipidocladum racemiflorum. The sequence continues at coordinate 71,830,520 of CM070577.1, forward strand.
AAGTGAAAGGAAGGAAATAGAAATCAACTAGTTCAGGGCAGTCATTTCATTCCCAAGGACCAGTGCATTTAGAGGACACTCACACCCCTGGCAGAGTTACAAAAGTAACAACCTCAAAGCCACCAAGAAAAGATAAACAACCAGTGCTGTCTGATGATGATCTCTCTTCTGAATTTGATGATGATGAATATGAGCCAAGCAATTACTCTAGCTCTGAAGAAGAGAACCTAAGTCCTGAAGTTGAAATGATGGTTACAAATGAGTTAGCAACACTTGGAGGGAAAAACTGAGATCAATTAGGCTTGTAAATGAAAGAAATTGGTTTCCTTTCGATAGTCCTCCCTTAGATGAGAACTTCATTACAAATTTGCAGAACAACATCTATTTGGGATATAAGAATAGAAATAACAAAAAGGAAAAACCACTCTCAACACTGAGCAAACACCAATATGTGGATTGGAATCAAATTTGCTCTATTACTGGATCCTACAGAATACTTTATTGTGTGCGAACAACTCCCGGTCTAGCAGAAATGATGTTAGGGAGAAGCTCTTTATGGAGCGAAGATATAATCCTAGAATTCTATGCCTCTGATAGTCAATAAGAAAAGGCACTACATTCTATTCACTATAAATGGAAAAATCAGAAAAGTGAGATCACCTCACTTTGAAGCTGCGATTGGTGCCACCAGTCCTCAGGTCAACAGGACTAGAATCCATGACAGGATGTTTCCTGGGAATAGATGGAGACAAGTTGGTGATATGCCCGATCTTCAGCTATCAGCTCATATTTACAGAGATATCACCGAAAACAACTTCAATGCAAACAGAGTCAATTGCTAATCTGCTGAAGCCAAGATACTCTTGTTGTTGCTTAGACACACTATCTTTCCAAAGTCTGGATATAAGGAAGGTGTGACTCCAACCTTGGCTTGGTTGCTGCATTTGATCCTCTCCAAGCAACCTATAGACTTAGTGGACTACATTTTTGGAGAAATGGAGGAAGCCATTTACAGAAGAATGGGAAGTCCACTACCCTTTGCACAATAGATTTCACAAATGTTACTAGCTCAAGGGATAATTTCTCAGTAGGAAATGAACAAGTCATTCAGCTGTCGGCCAAAACAATACAAAATGCTCAAGTTGCCTACTGAAGAAATTGCCAAAAGACATAGTAAAAGACCGAGATGGCGATCAGAGGGGGGTGAATGATCCCAAATAAAATTATCCCCTACTCAACGTACTCCAAACAATCCCGCAAAGAAACTTGGTGCTCGTCAAAATCGCAACCCGCAAAATCGGGAACGACACGACAACTATGTGTATCCCTAGCTTACATGGATGAGAACCATGAATCATGTGAGGGATTTTTAAATCACAATCCTGGTTGTCAAGTGTCCAAAGCAAAGAGGGATCAATTCAAATAATTGTTTTCTAAAAGAGATCAAGCCAAAACACAAAAGCCTCTTTTAGAAAAGCAAAAACAGATTTTTCAAAAATTGTCCTCACTTAGAGCAGGTGGATGGTGGACTTCTATTGCACCAAATTTTTTGGAAAATTTTCACCCTATGAGAATATGAGTCGTGAAGCACTCCACCAAAAATCACCACAAAAATCCTTCACAAAAATCAGGAAAAATCATGAACTACGAACAGTCAGGATCTTCAATTAGGAAATTTGGGGGGTTTTCTCCTCACAGCTCCCAAACGGTGCACCCAGTGGACTCCAAAATTTTTCCACAGATGGATATATGAGTCAAACACCTTCTAAAACAAGAATCAATCAAAAAGGTTTTTTCTAAATTTTTCTAAAAATCGAAGACTGACTGCTGCACGAAGAACAAGTTCAGGACAGATTTGCAATCGTGATAGAAACTTGATCTCTAGTCTATCCTAGGGTGCAAGAAAGATGTAAAACCAAATGAGCACCCTCAAGACATCCTTGATAAACAACATTTAGAAGGAGAGGAGCAAATCCAAATTGCAAGAAAGTAAATTGCGAGAATTTACATGCGGGAAAGTAAATACTGAATTTAAATTGCGTAAAGTAAAGACATAATGTAAATGCGGAATTTAAATTCAGAAGAATGTAAATAAAATCTTTGAATTTTCTGGTTGGAAGGTTTACAAAGCCTCACTTCATGTGGGCAAAGCTCAAAGGAGCAACTCAAACCTTCAAGTGAGGGAGGACATCCCTCCCCTCTATTTATACTACTCTAGGGCCACCTACCACCCTTGGATGAGTCCCAAACCCTAGGGCACTCCACCAAGGGCTAGGATTAACCCACTCATTTCACCCCACACATGGGTTTTACATGGGCCACATTGGCCATACATGGGTTTTAAACACAACCCGATCAACCCGATGCAACGGGCCTTCATCCGCCGGACTTGACCGCTCAGTTTCCTCCTCTTCGAGCCTCCAACCCGAACCGGAAACCTTGAGCCACCTCAAGTCCATTTCCATGACATCCAAGTGCACCTGGTTTGAGCCCAACCATCTCGTCGGCATCTGTAACATCCTCATTTTCGCCTTCTGGAGAAAAACCTAATTTAAATAAATTAAATTCAAAACTTGGAGTTTCTTTGGTGTTTACATTAACCTGGCATCCATTCCTATCCGAAATCGGGATTTAATTCCCCTCTGGTCGAAAAATCGAATTTTCCAGTTCCCGCCGGTACCCGAAATTTCACCCGAGCCCAAAAATGCTCCAAAATTCCCCAAACCACTTCAATTGTGTCCCAAATATTCCAAAATGATTTTAGGAATCATTCCCCGGATTTTTGGACCTCCGTTCCTATTTTATCTCGCGCGGCTTTTGTTTAGTGCCTGAAGTCCGCGCCCGAATATTTAATTCCACAAAAATCCTCCAAATTCAGCGTAAACAATTTTATTGGGTCCCAAATATTCTAAAATGTCTCTAGGAATTTTTCCGGAATTTTTAGACCATTTTTCCTAATTTTTCTCTAGGGTGGTTTATTCGCGTAAAGGAGGGCCAACTGGAGCTTGCCACGTGTCAATGAACAGTAGCTTCTTCAACCTCAAGCCATGGAAGAACAAAGCAATGCTTCATGGAGCTCTCATGGCTAGGGTTTCAACTCAAATGCTCATAACTCCCTCAAATCAACTCCAAAACATGAACGGTCGGTTCCGTTGGATCCGCAACGTCGATCTCTTGCCATTCCCCACCATCACTCGCCGTCAATCTCACCGGAAACGGCCGCATTAATGAAAAACCAAAAATGCACTTAATCGCCATTATCTCGGCCGTTTCTACTCGAAACGGCGCACCACCACCTCCATTCTCTCCGTATAAGAACCCCCGTCCCGGTGGTGTGAGCCTCCTTTGGCCTCTCCCCTTCGTTCATCCACTAGATCGAGGAAACCGACGCCGGGTGCACTTTTTCGGTGTTCTTCGCATTCTTGCTTGTAGATCTCTCTCCGATGAGCCATTCTTCGTGCCACTTGTTTCCTTGTGACCGTGATTGAGTCTAGAGTCTAACCCAACTATCAATTTTAGGTTGCATCAAAGTTTGGAGGCGAATTTTGAGTTTTTGTTCTTTTGGCCGGAGCTCCGTTCGTCACGAAGTTCATCGCCTCTGGTGAGAATCAACTCAATTCTTTCCTCCTATGTATTCCTAAGGTTGTAATCTAGAGATCCCATGCTTTGTTTGGTCCAAATCCGTGCGAAAATGAGCTAAAAATCGGATTTTTGGGTTGGGGCATTGTTTTTTTTTGTTGTGAGCTCTCTGTTTTGGAGCTCCCATGGGTGGGCTTGGGCCCGTGCCCACGCCGACCGTGCGCCCCCCCCCCCCCCCGCCGGCCATGCGCCCCCCTTCCCTAGCCCTCCAAGCTCCTCTCATGGCCATGGCTCTCATGGCTTTGGCCCAAGCAAGAAGACAACCCCCATGTCAATGACATGTGGGGCCCACTTTCCATAGAGATAAGACCAGGTCAAAAGTCAGACCAGTCAACCATTGGAATATTCCGAGAATATTCCCGATTTTCCGATTTTTCGAATTTCAAACTTCGAAAACTCATAACTTCTCCGTCCGAACTCCGTTTGACTCCATTCAAATTTCTAAATTCATCTAAAATCAAGATCTACCTGCCAGTATTATTTTTGTAATTTTTAGATTTTATTTATTTTCTGTTATTTATTTATTGCCTCGATTTGCGCGTAGCTGAGGACGCCGACGCGACCGCAAATCCCGCCGCCGGACTTCCCGCGTACGACGACCTACCCGCGACCGAAGACAAGTCTCCTTGATGCATTTTGATCCTATGATTGTGAAATGATTTAAATTGTTTACAAATTTGCATGGCTATGTTTAATGAAATATGTCAAATATAAGTACTAGTTATGCCGAAATTGTTGATTCCTCCTTGGCATTGTTACTCATGTCCATTGTAACCCTAGGACATTGCTTATACCATGCTTATACTTATATGGTATCCTTTGTTACATAGTACGGTAGAACTGCTTAGGACCCTTTTCCGATGAAAACAACCCATGGGTGGGATTACTCAAAATTTATGATTTCAAGTACGATTTTGAATTGAGTGTTATGATTTTGGTACTGTTTTCTAAAATAAAAAGGAAAGGAAAAGGGTTTGGACTTGGGCGGATTGGATTGTCGGGTGGGTGTGGATGGAGCACTAGTTGTCTTATGCAAGTACCGCCCCAAGTCATTTAAGGACCGACGCTTGTGATTGTCCATTCTAAGCATAACCGTACTACCACATGTCTATAATGGTACGACCTGGCCAACTAATTTGTAGAAGCCTAGCTTAGACTCACCACTCGGTTGAATGTGAGTGCCGGATAGAGGCAATGTCGTTTTCTCACACGGCGCAAGAGGGGGCTTCTGTACTGGGCGGATGGAACCCTAACAGCGATGAAACCTCAGCGGGTGGGTCAAGTTAGGTAGATACATTGTAACGGCCTTGTCAGGATATCCCTGCCGGTACACCCAAGGAAGTGTGTTAATTGCATGGCATCAAGGGTATATCTTGTCGTGTGGGTAAAGTTGTACACCTCTGCAGAGTTAAAACTATTCGAATAGCCGTGCCTACGGTCAAGGGCAAAGCGAAGAATGCTTTCATATTGGTAGACTTTGATTTTGGTTTTAAAACCTGAAAAGTGTTTTGTTTTGGGATTCGGGAGTGGTTAGAACTCTCGGATGTTGTTTGGCGAATAGAGCCAACCAGGTGGATAGAACCTGTTTTGTACTTGACGGATGGAGTCACATGATTAACCCTAATCTTTTAAAAGTTGGAGGATAGAGCCTTTATATTTAGTGATGGTGGATAGAACCTCACTACAATATTAAATAATTCAATTGTTAAAAAGAATTATTAAAAAGTGCTTTGTGAAAATTATTACTTAAGTATGGTTTAATAAAGTGTGGCTTTATGCAAACAAACCCTATTAAGCTGCCTTTGGAAAGCCCCACATGATCATACTTTCCCCGACTTGCTGAGTACCTTTGTACTCACGTGCTACATCAACATTGTCATCATCAGAGAATTTTCAAGACGCAGCCAAGGAGGGCGAGTTCTTTCAGGAGGAGTACGAGGAGGATTTCCAGGAGAACTAGTTGCGTTTCTCGTCGTCGCCTGTGGCGTTGTGGCGTTCGCTTGTTTTGCTTTCTTTTTCCGCTGCTTTGTCTCCGGTCGTTGGACCGAGTATTGTAATAAGTGGCCATGTGGCCCATAATTGAATATTTATATTACAATTTTCGTTATGTTCGGCAATGAAGTATCACTGTGACTGTGTGTACTAGCTACTGATCTGGGACAAGAACGGAAATACACAGGAGATTTCGGATAGCCGATCCGGGGTCTCACAGCATCCTCGACCACCTCGGACCTCGGTTCTCCCAACCTAGTCCCGGTACTCACCAACGACCATAGCTGCCTCAGGAACCTGTACCACAAGGAACAAACCATTTTGCACATACCACAATGCACATACCTTTATCTTTGAGTGACCATGTGTGGTGCTCCCAATGGATTATGATAAGTTATTGACAAAGGAAAGTTTTTGTGCTGAGTAAATGTTGATTTGAAACTGAGTTTATAAGTTTTGGTTGATGAAAATGTGAAGGCGGTAATCTGGCGTTGAACTCCTAGTCTGGGAGGAAGCGGTAGTACCGTGTGTGAGCGGCTGTCTTTTTCAGAGAGCAGCAAAAACGTGATCTTTGGAATTTTGGCTAAGTCAGTTGAGCGGCGATCGGAGTTGAAATCCGGTAGTGCGGAGGAAGCGCGATCCAGAAGGTTAGAGTCCGGTAGTCCGGATGAGCGGTAGTACCGCTAGTGAGAGCGATTGCTTTTTCGAGAGAGGTGCAAAAAGTTGATGTCTGGAATTTTGGCTAAGTGTCGGTGGCGGCAGACCGAAGCGGCTAAAATGCGATACGCCGGTGAAGCGGCAAGATGCGGTGGCAACGATCGCAAGTGTAAAAGCGGTAGTGCGGTTTTGTCGAGTTTTGATGAATTTGTTGGTTTTGATTATTTGATGCATGCATAATGTTAGGGTATGAACATATGTGATGCATCATGATGTTTTTGAGATAATGTGAGTCAAGTGAGAAAGACTTGTGCTCGGAAAAGTTTTTCATTTATTGATGTGCAGGATCAGGTTCGATGTAGGTCGGACGACCAGGACTAGGCTCAGGGAGGAGGTGAGGTCCGTGACGGTAATGATGTCGTGAGGATGCATTGAAGAGGATCAAGGTGCATGATCAATGAATGGAGTTGAGACGATTCAATGCGGGTCGCAAGCTAGGTGGTCCGACAGGAGTTCGGATGCATAAAGACTTGGACGGTTGAGTCGGGTGTGTGTTGGACTCGAGTCGGACTCGAGTCGGATGTGTGTTGGCCTTGTAATGTGGTCAAGGCTGGTGGGTCTTATATAAAGAGGTTCTAGGGGTTTAGAACCTAAGGGTTTTTAGGGTTTTGACAAGAGAGAAAGTTTTTAGGGTTCTAACTTTTGAGGAGTTAGGGTTTGGTGCTATCCTCCTTCTATGAAGGGTTGTGTAATCCATCAAAAGGAGTAAAGGATCAAACTTTGGGCAATCTCCGATGTCAATTCATGTTTGCTCTTGATTTTCTTTCTTGCTTTTGGATGTTTCTTTCAATCTTGTGATTTGAGTTGTTCTAGTTCAAGTGATTCCTGAATTAGATTGCTAGAACATCAAGGATCATCACGTGGTTGATTTGGATCCTTTCTATTGGTCTGTTTGATCGAATTTTCAGTTTTTAGGGTTTTGCTCGGTTCTTACCTCTTAGTAGATCAAACTGAAATTCGTGATATTTTTGCATCCAATTTCTTTAATCTTTGATTGGGATAGAACCTAGATAGTCTAAGGAAACTACGTTCAAAATTTGGGATCAATTGGATCAACGGATCAAAAGTTATGCATGTTTTTCGTTTTTGAAATCGTGCTGATTTTTACTGTTCACGTGACCTGCGGTAGTACCGCCCCCAGAGCGCGGTAGTGCCGCCCGAGACTGAAATTTTTGGAAAAACTTTGGTTCCTTGATTAAGGCTTTGTGTAGGTTCTTTTTGGTGCTTCTACTAGGTGATTAAAGTCATATTGAACTAGTAGAAGGACTTTCCGCTGCGAAGAGGGTTTGAATTCGTTAATTTGCAAAAGTCGGTTGAATTTTTATTCGGCGTCTATTCACCCCCCCCCTCTAGTCGCCATATCCGTTCCTACAAGTGGTATCAGAGCGAGGTTGGTAAACCATGGCGACGGAAAAGTTCTCAACAAAGCCTCCCATCTTCGACGGTACGGACTTCCCTCATTGGAAGATTCGAATGACTGCTTATCTACAGGCACAAGGTAATGCAATTTGGCGAAAGGTAAAAAATCCTTATGATCTTCCTGGTAATGATGTTATTGATAATCCTGAGTTTGAAAAAGATGTTGAGAACAACAACAGAGCTAGGAATATTTTGCTTCAAGGACTTGCTAGGAAAGAGTTTGATCGTGTTTGTCATCTACTTACTGCTCATAGCATTTGGAAGTCTTTGCAAGATTATCATGAGGGTCTTGATTACATTAAAGAAGCTCGCCAGGATCAATTTAAGAAAGAATACACCAAATTTGAGATGCGTTCTGGTGAATCTCTAGATGATAGTTTTGCTCGCTTTAATAGAATCTTGAACAACCTTAGAGCAGTGGATATTAAGTATTCTGATTCTGAAAATGCTAGACACTTTTTATCTTCACTTGATCTCAGTGTTTGGCAAATGATAGTTATTGCTGTTCGTGAGGCACATAAGATGAGCGAGATGACATTGGACAAGCTTTATTCTAGTCTTAAAACTTTTGAAATTGATGTTGTCTCAAAAATGTCCAATGGTGGCTCTATGGCTTTAAATGCTAACTCTTCCGCTATTGATAATGCAACTGGTTCATCATCATCATATTCTTTTGCTTCTTTGAGTGCCTTGAGTGATGAACAGCTAGATCAAATTCCAGAAGATACTCTTGCCCTCCTTTCAAAGCGTATAAATGCAGCTTATATGAGATCAAGGGAAAGGAGAGGAGCTCCTGTCACTTGTTACAATTGTGGTAAGACTGGTCACATTCGTGCAAATTGTTTCAAGAACAAGGATAAGGAGCAAAAGGAGCTGAATGCCACTTCCAAGATTTTCCGCTCAAAGGAAGGCAAAGACAAGACTAGACAAAGAACAAAGAAGATGCTAAATAAAGTCTTTGCTGCAATTGATCACTTAGACCTAAGTGACATTGATGACTCAACTGATGATGACAATGAGCACAAACAACAAGGAAAGTCAGATGGAAAGGACTTCAGTGGATTGTGTTTCATGGCCAAAGGCAACTCTAGTGATGATTCAGGCGATAACGACTCGGTGAGTGATTCTGATGAGGTAATGCCTTCCTATAATGAACTTTGTGAAGTTTTAGTCATCATGAGAAAGTCATTGAAGAAATCTAAGCATAAGAATAAAGATTTAGAGAATGATTTGTATATGCTAAAAACTGAAAATTCTAAGCTTAGAAATTTAAGTTCCAACAATGATGCATGTGATGATTGTTTAGGATTTCAATGCGAATTAGAATCACTTAGAGTCACTCATTCTTGTAAAATAAAAGAGCTAAATGTGCTAAAAGATAAGATTGATGATTTCAAGCAAACTCTAGCTTTTGGTTCTATAATGCATTCATTTGTTTTACAAGAACTGTTTGTCACTAGGGAAAATTTGGAAAAGATGCATGTTACACTTCCTGCTAGAAAGACTCATTCTACTTTTGCTTCTAGTAAATGCATGAAGTGTGAAATTCTGAAAAAAGATGTTGCTTTTGAGAAGAATAATTCTGAGAGAGCTATTTTAGCTAGAGATAGAGCCATTCAAGCCAAAGGAAAAGCTATTATTCCTTCAATTGATTCATGTCAGAATTGCCAAGTTTTATCTAAAGAGAATGGTTATTTGAAATCAATCTTTGGAGAGATTTGCAGGTGGTAAAAGAAGTTGAATATGATTCTTGATCAATCTAAAGTGAGTGTGAAAAATAGTGGAATTGGATTTGATCATGTCAATGATTTGAAGAATAATCCACCTGTGGTTGTGAAAACACTTGGCGTTGGTAAAATTGAAGTTCTTCCTCCTAAACCAATTGAATCAAAGTTTAAATCTGCTGGTTATATTGATTTTTCTGGAAAAAACTCAACAACTCAAACATTAGATGCCAGTACCTCTCGAATTAAATATAATTGTTCCTTTTGTCATAAGGATGGTCATCTAGTGAGATTTTGCTATAGAAAGGCTAAGGATGAGAGAAATAAAAGAATGAGAGAATAAAAAATGATTAGTGAAATTAAGTTTGTTGAAAAATCCAAGTTGGAGAACCATAGATTTGGCAATGGGGATTTGAGATCATATGACAAAAAGAGAGCAGGCTTGGGATATAATGAGAGAGTGTCTTTCACTCCCTATCATAGATATGATGATTGTTTTGATTCAACTGGCTTTAGAAACAATTTTAAGACAAGATTTGTGAGAGCAAATAGGATTTTTCAGAATACTACTTCTTTGCATTCACAAAGTTGTCGCTCGATCACCTACTCATCGAGTGATTGATCTTTGGATACCTAAATCTCATTTGACTAACTTGATCGAGTCCTCGATGTTTTCTACTTGTGGTATGTAGGTGGTGCATGCAAGAAAGGAGAACATGTGGATTGTAGATTTTGGATGTTGTCAACACATGACTGGAAACTCAAATTGGTTCTCCTCGCTTACAAGGGCATCTGGAAATGAAGAGATTACTTTTGGAGATGCTATCAATGGACGTGTGATTGCAAAAGGTACAGTAAAGGTAAATGACCACTTTACTCTTAAAGATGTTTCATTGGTCACAAGATTAAAATTCAATTTGCTTTCTATATCACAAATGCTTGATGAGAATTTGGAAGTAAGCTTTAAACCAAATGCTTGTAGAGTTCTTGATGTCAATGGAAATTTAATCTTTGAGATGACTAGACTTGGTAAAATTTTCAAGGCAAACTTTGGTAACTCAATTGGTATGCATTGTTTTGTTGCTTCTGAGTCTAGAGATCTTTATTTCTGGCATCGTCGACTAGGCCACATGGGTTTTGATCTTTTGTCTAGATTGAGTGGTCTAGATTTGATTCGTGGGTTGCCTAAACTTAAATCATGCAATGACATAGTGTGTGCTCCCTGTCGTCATGGCAAGATGGTTGGAGCTTCTCATGCTCATGTTACCATTGTTATGACAACCGCCCCTGGTCAATTGATTCATATGGATACAGTAGGGACTTCAAGAGTTCAATCAGCTGGAGGTAAATGGTATATTCTGGTAATTGTTGATGATTATTCTAGATACTCATGGGTGTATTTTCTTTCAACCAAAGATGAGATATTTGGACTCTTTCATGTTTTCATCAAACGATTGCAAAATGATTTACCCAATCAATTGAAAGCCATAAGGACTGATAATGGAACTAAATTTAAGAATTCTCGCTTTGAATCCTTTTGTGAAACTAATGTAATTGAACATCAGTTTTCTTCACCTTGTGTTCCATCATAGAATGGTATTGTAGAGAGAAAGAATAGAACATTGATTCAAATGGCTAGAACAATGCTAGATGAATATAGCACACCAAGGAAATTTTGGGCTGAGGCAATCTCTTCTGCTTGCTATATTTCAAATAGGGTGATCTCAAATCGTTAATTGGTAAAACTTCATATGAATTGAGGTTTGGACGTAAGCCAACTGTTTCACATCTACGAGTATTTGGTTGCAAATGTTTTATTCTTAAACATGGAAATCTTGATAAATTTGAAGCTCGTAGTACAGATGGCATATTTCTTGGATACCCTTTACACTCCCGTGGATATCGTGTGCTTGATTTATCGACTAACAAAATGGTAGAGACATGCGATGTTACTTTTGATGAGGCTAGCCCTGGTGCTAGACCTGACATTTCAGGTTCACAGGAGGACTCAGAATCAATCTTCTTGGACAAAAGATTTGAGGAAGTTGATGAAGATAATGATGACATGGTTCCTACATCCACTCCTACAGATGATTCTCCTGCTTGGTGACTGCGGTCTGTCTCAGTTTCCCCGAGATAGAGGTCACGATTGGAGCATCCTCGGGACCTCCCCAACAGATTGTGAAAAATCATCCCAGAGCTAATGATTGGAGATCTTCATGAGCGGGTTACTCGCTCTAGTTCTTCTCAAACTCTCTTATGCTTACATTCTGCCTTTGTTGCAAATTTTGAACCTAAGAATATATCCCATGCTTTATCGATAGTTCTTGGGTTAATGCAATGCATGAAGAGTTAGAAAATTTTGAACGTAATAAAGTTTGGTCTTTAGTTGAACTTCCTAAAGATCAAAATGTAATTGGAACTAGATGGGTTTTCAAGAACAAATTAAATGAGGATGGAACAATTGTTAGAAACAAGGCTAGACTTGTAGCTCAGGGGTTCTCACAACATGAAGGTATTGATTTCGATGAAACTTTTGCTCCTGTTGCTCGTTTAGAAGCTATTCGCATTCTTTTGGCATTTGCTGCATCAAAAGGCTTTAAACTTTATCAAATGGATGTGAAAAGTGCCTTTCTGAATGGTTTCATTGAAGAAGATGTTTATGTAAAACAACCCCCTGGATTTGAAAATGCTAAATTTCCTAATCATGTGTATTATCTGTCAAAAGCTCTTTATGGTCTAAAACAAGCTCCACGTGCATGGTATGATAGGTTAAAAGGGTTTTTGCTTCAACATAATTTTGAAACGGGAAAAGTGGATAAAACATTGTTTGTTCAGCATTCCAATGATCAATTCTTATTGGTGCAAATTTATGTGGACGATATAACCTTTGGAGGTTCGTCCCACTCCCTTGTTTCGCATTTTTCTGAGTTGATGTCCAGGGAATTCGAGATGAGCATGATGGGAGAATTGACATACTTTCTTGGATTTCAAATCAAGCAAATGAAAGAAGGAACATTTTTGCACCAATCAAAATACACAAAGGAGTTACTGAAAAAATTTGACATGGGAGAAGGAAAATCAGTGTCTACGCCTATGAGCACCACAACAATTTTGGATCCCGATGAAAACGGTGCTGAAGTAGATCAAAAGAGTCTGAAGCATGATTGGATTGCTTTTATACTTGACTGCTTCAAGACCAGACATTCATTTTGCTGTGTGCTTGTGTGCTCGCTTTCAAGCTTCTCCTCGAGAATCACATCGGCAAGCGATTAAAAGAATTTTTAGGTACTTGCGTTCCACTCTTGAATTTGGTATTTGGTATTCATGTTCATCTTTGCTTACACTCCAAGGGTATTCTGATGCTGATTTTGCGGGGTGTAGAGTTGATAGAAAAAGTACTTCTGGCACATGTCATTTTCTTGGCACTTCACTTGTCTCATGGTCTTCAAGGAAACAGTCCTCTGTTGCTCACCCTTCTTTGAAGCGAGAATATGTTCTTCTGCTAGTTGTTGCTCCTGATTCTTTGGATCACTTCTACACTTAAAGATTATGGCATTAATTTTGATAGTGTTCCACTTTTTTGTGACAATACTAGTGCAATCAATATTGCTAAAAATCCGGTTCAACATTCAAGGACTAAACACATTGACATTCGTTATCATTTTCTTCGAGATCATGTTGAAAAAGGTGCTATTGAACTTCAATTTGTGGATACCAATCATCAACTTGCTGATATTTTCACTAAACCGCTTGATTCTTCACGATTTGCATTTTTGCGCGGTGAACTAGGGGTCATTTTTCCCTATGGGTTGGTTTGAGGGGGAGTTTTGTCATAACTTGTCTTTGTATCATAATTGCATCATGTAGCTCAAGCTTTGTTGATTATCTTTGTTTATATAGTCAAGTTAATGCTAATGATATTCTCAGATTCAAGCCCCTCACTGAAAAGTTGAAATAGTTCAATTTGGGATGCTAGTAAAGAATACTTTGTCACTAATCTATTATGGTTTTTACACCTGTGAAACTAGATGTACAAGTCTTGTATCATCTACTTAACGGCTAGTGTTTTATTTTGAAGCTTCTGTGAGCCTTTGCAGTAACTCAAATGATCATTATGAGTCCTTTGCATAACTTGTTAAGTTACATGTAGAATCATATGACAAGATGCAAGAGAAGGCTACTTGTCTAAACACAAGTTTAGTACAATGTGAAGTCACTTGTCAGGGATTTAATTTGATAAGATACAAGAAAGAACTACCTACCCATGCACAAGTATGGGCTAGTGTGCAGTTACTTGTCATCCCTTGTTTTATGCAAAAGAAGAAACTACAAGTAGGTCACAATGCTATTCTTTGAAATTTTTATGGAATTGTGAAGCTAGTTGGTTATGATCCAACAAGGGGAGTAAAAAAAATATATACAAGTTCAAATGCTTTGGATAAACATTAGTGAGTTTGGGTTCTCTAAGTGCTCTTTATAAAAAAAAAAGATAGCCAAGATAAGTTTATGACACTCTACTTTCTGTTCTAATTTGCTTGTGTCTAAACTATTACTTGATTAGAGTCGTTGTATTCAAAACCAGTTCCTTTAATTGGCTGTGAAGCATGATATGTGAGGTGATTCAATGTGCGATAATGTGTTAATTTGATTATACATCTTAGATAATCTTTAAAGCTTGCTAGCTTTGCATTCATGTTTTTGCATACATTTAAAGGGAGTCTTGATGATTATTTTGCCAAAGGGGGAGAAATACTGACAGGGGGAGAAAGTTTGAAAAGGGAAAAGAGTGTTGATTTTGATCTTTGTATTGTGTAATAGCCTTTGATGAACAATTGCTCTTTCTTTTGTGGCTATTACTGTTTTTGCTTTCACTTTTCGACAAAACTTATAATTTGTGCGAAGATTGTCAATATACTCATCAAGGGGGAGATTGAGTGACCATGTGTGGTGCTCCCAATGGTTTATGATAAGTTATTGACAAAGGAAAGTTTTTGTGCTGAGTAAATGTTGATTTGAAACTGAGTTTATAAGTTTTGGTTGATGAAAATGTGAAGGCGGTAGTACCGGCGTTGAACTCCGGTAGTGCCGGAGGAGCGGTAGTACCGTGTGTGAGAGCGGCTGTCTTTTTCCAGAGAGCAGCAAAAACGTGATCTTTGGAATTTTGGCTAAGTCCCAGTTGAGCGCAGCATCGAGTTGAAATCCGGTAGTGCCGAGGAGCGGCAACGATCTGGGAGGTTAGAGTCCGTAGTGCCGGATGAGCGTAGTACCGCTAGTGAGAGCGGTTGCTTTTTCCAGAGAGGTGCAAAAGTTGATGTCTGGAATTTTGGCTAAGTGTCGGTGGCCGGCAGTACCGACGGCTAAAATGCGATCTTCTTGGTGAAGCGGCAAGATGCGGTGGTAACGATACCGCAAGTGTAAAAGCGGTAGTGCCGGTTTTGTCGAGTTTTGATGAATTTGTTGGTTTTGATTATTTGATGCATGCATAATGTTAGGGTATGAACATATGTGATGCATCATAATGTTTATGAGATAATGTGAGTCAAGTGAGAAAGACTTGTGCTCGGAAAAGTTTTTCGTTTATTGATGTGCAGGATCAGGTTCGATGTAGGTCAGCGACGACCAGGACTAGGCTCAGGGAGGAGGTGAGGTCCGTGACGGTAATGATGTCGTGAGGATGCATTGAAGAGGATCAAGGTGCATGATCAATGAATGGAGTTGAGACGATTCAATGCGGGTCGCAAGCTAGGTGGTCCGACAGGAGTTCGGATGCATAAAGACTTGGACGGTTGAGTCAGGTGTGTGTTGGACTCGAGTCAGACTCGAGTCGGATGTGTGTTGGCCTTGTAATGTGGTCAAGGCTGGTGGGTCTTATATAAAGAGGTTCTAGGGGTTTAGAACCTAAGGGTTTTTAGGGTTTTGACAAGAGAGAAAGTTTTTAGGGTTCTAACTTTTGAGGAGTTAGGGTTTGGTGCTGTCCTCCTTCTATGAAGGGTTGTGTAATCCATCAAAAGGAGTAAAGGATCAAACTTTGGGCAATCTCCGATGTCAATTCATGTTTGCTCTTGATTTTCTTTCTTGCTTTTGGATGTTTCTTTCAATCTTGTGATTTGAGTTGTTCTAGTTCAAGTCATTCCTGAATTAGATTGCCAGAACATCAAGGATCATCACGTGATTGATTTGGATCCTTTCTATTGGTCTGTTTGATCGAATTTTCAGTTTTTAGGGTTTTGCTCGGTTCTTACCTCTTAGTAGATCAAACTGAAATTCGTGATCTTTTTGCATCCAATTTCTTTAATCTTTGATTGGGATAGAACCTAGATAGTCTAAGGAAACTACGTTCAAAGGATCAATTGGATCAACGGATCAAAAGTTATGCATGTTTTTCGTTTTTGAAATCGTGCTGATTTTTACTGTTCACGTGACCTGCGGTAGTACCGCTTCGTGAGCTGTAGTGCCGCCCGAGACTGAAATTTTTGGAAAAAACTTTGGTTCCTTGATTAAGGCTTTGTGTAGGTTCTTTTTGGTGCTTCTACTAGGTGATTAAAGTCATATTGAACTAGTAGAAGGACTTTCCGCTGCGAAGAGGGTTTGAATTCGTTAATTTGCAAAAGTCGGTTGAATTTTTATTCGGCGTCTATTCACCCCCCTCTAGTCGCCATATCCGTTCCTACAATCTTCCTGCATGTTAGTCCACAATTATCATTAATTCAAATGTGCAGTACCGAGTCAAATCAAACTCAAACTTGAGCACACCTTGCTCAAATAAAGTCAAATACTCATCACAAATATGGATGGACCTCCACAAGGTCCTTCAATCCCCCTCTTGATGAGTATATTGACAAACCACACAAAAGGCATAAATTTGAGTTTGAAAGCGAAGGAAGAAAAGCAATTTGATTGCAAAAATCATATTTGGTCCAATTGAAAGAGAAAGAAAGCTCATGACCAAATAGATGAGAAGATTTTTAGAGCTCAACACTTGAAAGGACAATTTTTCAATAAGAGCTCCAAAAACCAAGAAATCTCTCAAAAAGCTCAATATTACTCATGATCCAAATGCAAGGACAATTGTTCAATATGATCATGAGAAAGCATTTTTTTAATTCTCTAAGATGCCTTTTCTACGTTTTCTCCCCCTTTTGGCAATATAGGCATCAAGAGAACAATTTTTGGATGTAATGCAACCTAGAAGAGCTTTGAGGATTATGCAAGTGACCACTTAGACAAAGTATGACACCAAGCTACTCAAGTTCAGATTATGTCATCCTAAGTCATATCCAATGGCATATTTCAATTTTTGCTAACTAGCTCAAAAGAAGTTATATTACTTTGGCATGATTTCAACAATAGCAACACTTAGCATAACTTCAAGATTAGAAGCAAAGCCAACCAAACGAGCAAATGGATATACTAGAGTTCAACCTAGTCAACCCTTTGGGAAACTACAAGTCCATTAGAGAATTCTCATGCTCAATCATCTCTTTAAATGCAAATTTTTAGATTAATGCTCATAAAGCGGTATGAGAGAGTTAGGCTTAGTGAAGCACATCCTCGACTAGGAGCCATCAACAAAGGCCTCCTAAGCTTCACTCTCCTCCACAAACCTTTGAGGGTTTAGAGAGTTTATCCTAGAGAGACACAACCTCGACTAGGAGCCATCGACATAGGTCTCCTAGGCATCACTCTCTTCCTCTAGTTCATTTTGCATTTTTTTGGTGTATTGACTCAAGCCATTAGCAACCATCTCAAGCAAGAAGCATAAAAGAGTGATTTTGGTCATACACACTTCATTCCAAGTTCATCCCAAGTGCAATGGGAAGTAGTCTTGTGAATGAAGAGTGTTGAGTTCAATTTTAGCACAAAAGAGTCAATTTATATTTTCAGCACTTAGATTTATGAGCATTGTTGAGGATTCTAGAATGAAACAATGTAGCTAACCCAAGTTGCTCTAGGGACTCTAGTAGAAACCCACTATTTCAATAAGCATGGCATAAGCATCTAGTGAAGAAGTATAGCAAGTAAAAGCCAAGTTTCATCAAGTTTTCAAGAAAGCTCAATTTTAAAATGTTGGCTAGTTTCACAGGATATACCAAATTGGATATGACCTAGATCAGCAAATATCTTCAGAAAAGT
Organism: Rhipidocladum racemiflorum; assembly: GCA_036346355.1. Classification (NCBI taxonomy): domain Eukaryota; kingdom Viridiplantae; phylum Streptophyta; class Magnoliopsida; order Poales; family Poaceae; genus Rhipidocladum; species Rhipidocladum racemiflorum. Next base: position 71,848,147 of record CM070577.1, read on the forward strand.
AGCTAGGTGCAACATATCTCAATTTTATCAATTGCATAATAGACAAAGCTCATAAATGAAAAACAAGTCTATATGCAATGCAAAAGAATCAACTCCAAGCTCCCCCTCAACAAGTGAGTAGATTAAGCACAAAATCTGATTGAAGTTGAGTTATTAGCAATTTTAGATTCAAACAGATGAATTGAACTAAACTGAAACCAGAAAAACAGAAATGATGAGAAGGAATCAAGAAACTGACAAATGGGTAGTCTAGGAGCATAGATAACATGAAGAGAAACACTAACACTCAGACTCGCTCTCACCTTCCCCATATGACTTATATAGGAAAGCTACATCTCCAACTCCAACCCAGGAGCAAACACAGACCCTGTCTACCCAGGGGGCCCAACACCTGCTAGACCTAAAAGACTGTGAGTGAGCTTAACCGAGAAGAAGAGAGGAATAGCACCCTAAAGCATAAGGTGATAGGTCCATGCCGAGGCATGCCAGAAGTCTAGGTGAAGTGGACTCAACCAAATAAAAACCATCCCAAAGATACCCAGAAAGAGAAAATGCTGAATATACATATGAACATATAATACAAACCAACTCCCCCTCAAGATATGCCATATGGGCTCATAATCCCAAGCTCTCCTCTCAGGGCAACAAACCTGGAGCTATCCAAAGGCTTGGTGAAAATGTCAGCCAATTGGTGGTCACTCTCCACAAACTGAAGCACTATATCACCCTTCTCCACATGGTCTCTAAGGAAGTGATAGCGAATATCAATGTGCTTGGTCCGAGAGTGCTGCACTGGGTTCTTTGCAATGTGAATGGTAGACGTGTTATCACAGAAAAGTGGAACACAATCTGCTACTAACCCAAAGTCCCGTAAGGTCGATCTCATCCAGAGAACCTGGCTACAGCAACTGGCTGCAGCAACATACTCGGCCTTAGCGGTGGACTGTGCAACACCGGACTGCTTCCTAGACGACCAAGAAACAAGAGAAGTGCCAATGAATTGGCAAGTGCCAGAAGTGCTCTTCCTATCTATCCTACAGCCGGCAAAGTCTGCATCGGAGAAGGCTCTTAGATATAGACATGAGGAACAAGAGTACCAGATACCATAGTCAATGGTAGCTCGAAGGTACCTAAAGATGCGCTTCACCGCCTGACGGTGAGAGACGCGGGGAGAAGCCTGAAACCGAGCACAAAGACATACAGAAAAATGTATGTTAGGTCTCGAGGCAGTGAGGTACAAAAGGGAGCCGATCATGCTCCGAAACTCCTTCTGATCAACTGGCTCACCATCCTCGTCAGGCTCGAGGACAGCAGTGGTGGCCATAGGAGTCATGACTGGCTTTCCATTAGACATATCAAAGCGCTTCAGGAGGTCTCGAGTATACTTGCCTTGATGCAAAAATGTACCCTCCCGAGTCTGCTTAATCTGGAAGCCAAGGATGTAGCTCAACTCGCCCATCATGCTCATCTCGAACTCAGTATTCATCACATCTGAGAACTGAGTAACGAGCGAATACGAGGAACCACCGAAAATGATGTCGTCGACATAGATTTGGACTAGGAGAAAGTCCGAATCAGAATGTCTGACGAATAGAGTCTTGTCCACTTGACCCATATGAAAACCATGACTATAGAGGTAGGACTTAAGTCTCTCATACCAAGCTTGTGGAGCTTGCTTAAGTCCATACAAAGCTTTGGAAAGCTTGAAGACATGGTTTGGGTACTTGGGGTTCTCAAATCCTGAAGGTTGTCTGACATACACCTCTTCCTCAATGAAGCCATTGAGGAATGCACTTTTGACATCCATTTGATAAAGCTTGAAGCCCTTGGACACCGCGAATGCAAGCAGGATCCTGATGGCCTCTAGTCTGGCTACAGGGGCAAAAGTCTCCTCGAAGTCGAGGCCCTCGACCTGAGAAAAACCTTGAGCGACTAGCCTAGCCTTGTTTCGAACTACAACCCCATCCTCACTCTGCTTGTTTTTGAACACCCATTTGGTCCCAATGATGTTGTGACCAGAAGGGGGCTCGACAAGCTTCCAAACTTTGTTCCTCTCGAAGTTTTCAAGTTCCTCATGCATAGCATTAATCCAAGATTCACTAGATAATGCATGAGAAAGATCCTTCGGCTCAAAAGAGGCAATAAAGGCAGAGTGGAGGCAGAAAGTGGACAGACCTGACTTAGAGCGAGTGACTCGCTCAAACAGATCTCCAATGATCTGGTCAGGTGGATGAGCCTGCTGAATGTGACGGGGAGGTCCAGAAGCAGAAGTGACATCTACTCCTCGCGTGGGAGAGGTAGGAACAGAGCCACTAGCTGCTGAAGAGTCTGAGGGTAAGGGCTGATCTCCCTGAGGTGCAGATATGGAAATGGGAGGCACCTCGGGAGCAGGAATGGTGACTGGATCAGGCAAGGCGCCTTCATCTTCATCATCAACTTCCTCTGATGCTCTAAGCCTAACTCCTCACAGAAGCTACTAAAGTAGGAGTTCTTGAACTCCATGCCATTGTCACTGCGGATCGCTCGTAAGGCACCTTGGAGCTCAACGGACAACCTACGGACCAAACCCCTGATGTGTGAAAAAGACTCATCCTTCGAGGCCATGAAAAACACCCAAGAGTACCTCGAAAAATCATCGACAATGACAAGAATATACCACTTCCCACCTGCTGACTGCACTCGAGCTGGACCAACAATGTCCATGTGTAGCAGCTGTCCTGGTGTATCAGTCATCACTCGGGTGACTGGAGGATGGGAGGCAGCAACCATCTTGCCATGTCGGCAAGGAGAACATACAATATCTTTGACCATCTTGAGTTTAGGCAGGCCATGAATGAGATCATGGCCGCTAACTCGAGTCAAATGATCAAAGCCAATGTGATCAAGTCTCCTATGCCAAAAGGAGAGATCACGGGACTCTGAAGCAATAAGGCAATGGAGAGAGTCTCTAGAGGAAGAGGAAAAATCAGCACGAAAGACTCTCCCAAAACGAGAAATCCCGCAAACAAACTCCCCAGAAGAATCGAGGATCCTACAAGAGCTCCTCTTAAAATTGACCTCGAAATCGTCATCAAGAAGCTGAGAGACAGAAAGCAAGTTGAAATGCAGCTTACTGACTAAGGCAACGTCCTTAAGAATGAAATGATCGTTAATGCAGATGGTACCTTTAGCAATGACTCTACCCGACGCAGCATCCCCAAAGGTGATCACCTCATCACCGGGATCTCGGTCCAGGGAAGAAAACCAATGGGAGTCTCCGGTCATGTGGCGAGAACAGCCGGAGTCTACGATCCAAACCACCCCCTTCCCTATCCTACGGACCTGAATCAAAGAGAACGAAAAGCAGATGTCTCAGTACCAGGATAGATCAGTGCAGATCTAGGAATCCAATACTGAGTCAACTATGCAGTAGACGAAACAGTCAACGGAGTAGAAGAATGCAATCTAGCACATCTCCGTGACTCGACGCTCACAAACTCAGACTCCGCTCTAGTCGGATGTCTGGGAACAGGTGCTGGGTTGGTCCGCCGAGGTGCAAAGGCCAGACCATCCCAGTGCTGCTGCCCAGACCTCCCGCTGGGGAAAACAAACTCACGCCGCTGATATCTACCTCAATGGGAAAAACGAGGAATATCAAGAGGACAGCGGAAAGACTGACTCGGGACAGCTTTGGGACGAAAACCAGAAGTAGAAGCCTGAAAACCAAGCCCCATGCGTTGTCCAAAAATAGGAGACTCTCTAGCTTGCCTATCCTGTCTAGAAGCCGTGTGTGCCTTAGGCGCACTCAGAATCTGGGGATGACCCTGAATACCCCTAAGGGCACGGACATGCTCGCGCCGAGAGATCTTGGCGCGTCTGAAGCAGAAATCAGCTATATGTCCATCCTTCTGACAGAAGGTGCATGTATACTTTGCCTTGGGGGCTGAAGTAGCATGAGAAGCACCCTTATCATCAGACATCCCATGGACAATCCCTGCTGATCTAAACACAGTGGTGCTCACCTGTGGAGCCACCACTATCTCTCCGTTCTTGGAGGCACGCACAATAGTGGGCGGATGCGCCCGTGTATGCTCCAAGGCATCAAACCCTAGACCTTGATTAAATCTGCTAATCTTGGACTGATCTAGGATAAGATTGAGCTTCTTCTTACCTCCAACAAACTTCTCGAGAGTGCTCATAAGGTACTGACACTCTCGAAAAAGTGAGGCACAAGAAGAGCAAGGGGAAGGAGTAACAGGGGAAGAGCCAGATGGAGAAGAGCGAACTGAACGATCAAATCTCTCCCTATACCAAGCAGCCTCAATCTTGAGGGACTCGCAAGAAACATAGGGAGAGTCTCTAATCCTACCCACCTGAGCTTTGAGTTTCTTCCTAAGCTCTACATGAATTTGATTCATGTCCTCTGCTACCCCAACACACAGCATGCAACCATTTTGTGACTTAGCTAGTAGATCGTTAGCAAATTTTGAGTTTTCAAGCACAAAGTCATCATAAGCATTTTTTTAGTTGCATACAGCCCTCACATGAGCTGATTGGGTCCTTAGAAGCATGCTTTTCAAGTTCATCATTTCTAGCAGATAGCTTCCTAAGGTGACAACTCATGGCATCAATTTCAGAGAGAAGCTTAGGGCAATTAGCACATGATGCATTTGTGTGAGTGTGAAGAAAACTAGCATCAACAGGAATAAGATCTACTGGACATGTACTAGCATCCTTCGACCTAAGTGACACAAGATCAGAAACCACACTATCATGTAGAGTCCTTAGGTTCTCCAACTCCATAAGCAAAGCATCACACAAAGTACAGCTATCAGAGTCTCGGGAGGAACAAGATCTAAGTGAATCTAACTCCCGAGATAAGGTACCTACTTCCTTCTCTAGATCCAAACACCTAGCTCTAGACTTGGAATGAAATTTTCCTAGTTTGATAAAAGCATCATGGAGCTGGTCATAAGAAGGTACCTCCTCCGTGTCATTTGTGCAGACTCGGTGTCGGGTACTTCCATGGCATTGGAGGCCATGAAGCACATGCCAGAGAAGTCATCGTCGCCCTTCGCCTTCTCTTGCGGTTCATCCTCATCCTCGTCGCTCCATGTCTCCGTGTCGGATAGGTCAAGGTCGTCGAGCGCGGCGAGGACGCGGTGAAAGAGCTTCTTGCCCTTGGCGAACTTGCAGTGTTTCTTCTCTTGCGCTAGCTCGCGAGCTGGAGGCTTCTTGTTGCGGTTCTTGTTGATGTAGTCGTTCTTGCCCGCACCACCTTGTTCATTATTGCCCTTCTCTAGCTTGGGGCAGTTTGCCCGAATGTGGTTGGGGCCACCACGCTCAAAGCAAGTGAACTTGCCACTCCTCTTCCTATCTCTCACCTTCTTGTAAATGTTCAAAAATTTTCTAGCGACAAGAGCAAGCTCGTCTTCTGGAAATTGTTCCAGAACGTCATCGCTTACGTCGTAAAGAGCGGGGAGAGAAAAACCAGAAGAGAAGTCAAGAGGGGGTCCAGAAGAGGAAGACCCAGTGGGATCGGTAACCAATGCCATCGTTTGGGACTTCGTCCTGCGAGCGACGATGTCGAGCTCATGAGTCTTGAGGCGGGAATACAACCCGTCAAGAGTCAAGGTCGACAAGTCCGTATGGTCCGTGATGGTGGTTACCTTCATCTCCCAAATCCTCAGATCGAGTGCTCGAAGAAAATGCCTCGCATTCTCCGAATCAGTGTATGAACAACCCACTGACCGAAGATTGCTGAGAATTTTTGCAAAACGAGCAAAGCACTCATCAAGGTTCTCACCAGCGTGCTGCTCAAACTTGTTATAGTCACGTTTAAATTGATCCTGTCTCACGAACTTGATCTGAGTGGTGCCCTCATGGTAAGCATTGAGGGTCACCCAGATCTCATGAGCCGATCGTAGGTGAGAGACGCGATCATACTCACTGGGGCTAAGTCCCTATATGAGGAGGTTCTTGGCCTTAGCGTTTGCCTCAACGTCAGCCATGTTTGTGGCGTTGACGTTCTCATCGGCCGGAACCTCATACGGGTGCTTCACCTTCTGCCATAAAGAAAAGCCCTGGTCAGTGATGTATGTCTCCATCCGAACCTTCCAGAATGGATAATCAACTCCATCAAAAATTGGAGGCTTAGTTGAGTACTTGTCCGTCGCCATGGCTCTTGAGACCGGTCAAGATCTATGAAAGAACAAAACCGGCTCTGTTACCAATTGAAAGACCGAGATGGTGATCAGAGGGGGGGGGGTGAATGATCCCAAATAAAATTATCCCCTACTCAACGTACTCCAAACAATCCCGCAAAGAAACTCGGTGCTCCTCAAAATCGCAAAACCCGCAAAATCGGGAACGACTAGACAACTATGTGTATCCCTAGCTTACATGGATGAGAACCATGAATCATGTGAGGGATTTTTAAATCACAATCCTGGTTGTCAAGTGTTCAAAGCAAAGTGGGATCAATTCAAATACTTCTTTTCTAAAAGAGATCAAGCCAAAACACAAAAGCCACTTTTAGAAAAGCAAAAACAGATTTTTCAGGAAATGTCCTCACTTAGAGCAGGTGGATGGTGGACTTCTGTTGCTTCAAAATTTCTGGAAATTTTTTACCCTGTGAGCATATGAGTCGTGAAGCACTCCACCAAAAATAACCAGAAAAATCCTTTACAAATATCAGGAAAAATCAAGAACTACGAACAGTCAAGATCTTCAATTAGGAAATTTGGGGCTTGGTTTTCACCTCACAGCTCCCAAACGGTGCACCTAGTGGACTCCAAAATTTTTCCACACATGTATATATGAGTCAAGCACCTTCTACAACAAGAATAAATCAAAAAGGAGTTTTCTAGATTTTTCTAAAAATCAAAGACTGACTGCTGCGTGAAGAACAAGTTCAGGACAGATTTGCAATCGTGATAGAAACTTGATCTCTAGTCTATCCTAGGGTGCAAGAAAGATGTAAAACCAAATGATCACCCTCAAGACATCCTTGATAAATAGAATTTAGAAGGAGAGGAGCAAATCCAAATTGCGAGAATTTACATGCGGGAAAGTAAATGCTGAATTTAAATTGCGTAAAGTAAAGACATAATGTAAATGCGGAATTTAAATTCAGAAGAATGTAAAGAAAATCTTTGTATTTTCTAGTTGGAAGGTTTACAAAGCCTCACTTCATGTGGGCAAAGCTCAAAGGAGCAACTCAAACCTTCAAGTGAGAGAGGACATCCCTCCCCCTCTATTTATACTACTCTAGGGCCACCTACCACCCTTGGATGAGTCCCAAACCCTAGGGCACTCCACCAAGGGCTAGGATTAACCCTCTCATTTCACCCCACACATGGGCTTTACATGGGCCACATTGGCCATACATGGGTTTTAAAGACAACCTGATCAACCCAATGCAACGGGCCTTCATCCGCTGGACTTGACCGCTCAGTTTCCTCCTCTTCAAGCCTTCAACCCGAATCGGAAACCTTGAGCCACCTCAAGTTCATTTCCATGACATCCAAGTGATCCTGGTTTGAGCTCAACCATCTCGTCGGCATCCTCGACCGCTCCGTACCTCGGTTCTCCCAACCTAGTCCCGGTACTCACCAACAACCATAGCTGCCTTAGGAACCTGTACCACAAGGAACAAACCATTTTGCACATACCACAATGCACATACCTTTATCTTCCTGCATGTTAGTCCACAATTATCATTAATTCAAACATGCAATACCGAGTCAAATCAAACTCAAACTTGAGCACACCTTGCTCAAATAAATTCAAATACTCATCACAAATATGGATGGACCTCCACATTGTCCTTCACCTAGAGTTCAAGCTTCACCTCCAGCACCTGATAATGAGCCAAGTGCTCATGGAGATGATAGTTCTGATAATGATGATGATGAAGGAGATGGACATGTTCCAAGTTATCATGATTTGAGTCATCACAGTCACCAAAGCCCCAGTTATCATAGTCCAAGTCGACATACTCCTAGCTATCACAGCCATCAGCTTGGACTTCATTCTCCAGTGTCAAATGTGCTTACTGCATCTTTTCAGCCTAAAAATTATGAAGAAATAGAAATTCTAGGTGACAGTCCTCAGAGGTCTTTACAACCATTTGTTGGAGGAGATGCAACAACCCAGATTTACTTGAGCTCACAATCTCATCATGAAGAAGAACCTGTGCACAACTATGGTGGACACGTTAGTCCTGGTCACCCGTCTCAAATTCCAAGTCATCATAGTCTACCCCCAGCAGAACATTTAGCCATGGGATTTTTCTCTCAACATAATGAGCAACTTGAAATAGATGAATATCAAGAAATTGACAGACTCAGGGAGCTTGCTGCAGCCTCAAGATTTGTAGAAGAACAGCAATTCAAGCCTGCAGCTCATGATCATAAAGCAGGAGCTTTAGCTTTCCCCCATAAACATGAAGCATCACATCATTCACCCTCAGCTTGGAGCATTATCAGCAGCCCTCAGCTTGGAGCACCCAACCTGAATGGTTTCACACCTTTGAGGAACGGTTCAATGCAGATTTAAAAACTGCTCAGGATAGGTTTGCTGAAGAACAAAGGTTAGCTGATCAAAGACATCGTGAGCATAGGGCTGCTCTTCAGCACCACCATCAAGCCACTCAGGAAATGTTAAAGAAAATCCATCAAGACCAAGCCTTGATCAGAGATGAAAATTCCAAAAGGTTCAGCATGCTCAGAAGCAATCAATGGGATCTATGAAGATGGATTGGGGATCTCAAGACAAATCAAAATGTGATCAAGGATAGACTCTATGACATCAACAAAAAGCAGAATGAACAAATCACTAAATTAGACCAGTTTGAAAAATCTGCTCATAGAAAACTTGATGCTCAAGGAGAAGTCTTGGATTGGCAAAGTCAGTTCTTAGAAGATCAATTCGTCTACCATCACCAAGCAAATAGTTATTTTGTGAATGCCCTGGATCAGATTGGAGGAAATCTTATTGAACAGCTTCAAGAAACGAATGACTCCTTAAGACAGTTGCAACATGACTTCTTTCAATGGACTATGGGATATCAACCTGGAGACCCTAATTATCCCAGCTGGCATGATTAGGTTATGGGCCAGCCTCAATCTGAACTCATAGGTCAGATGTATCAGGATTCTCCTCTTCAGATAGTCAGTCCTCAACCTAGAGATCCTAACTTTCCAAGTTGGCATGATAGAGCTATGGCATCTCCAAGGCACTCAGTGGAAGAACAATCACCTCAGTCCTCCCCAAGGCACAGTATCAACTCCAGAGCCTCAAACTTGTTCAAGAAGACCTTCTCCAGGCGCAAGAAGTGATTTCTTTTTGGCAATTGATGCCAAAGGGGGAGAAAATAGACGCAAAAGCTTCTTAGTTTTAAGACTATTAAGTCTTTGTGTTCCTTGTTTACTATTTCTTAAAGTCGTTTGATAGTTTTAACTCTCTGAATTTTGATAGTTTTAACTCTCTGAATATGTTAAACTGCAATGAAATGTTTAGTTATGCTATGCTTGTTTATATCTCCTCATGATTGTGATTAGTTGTTAGTACTTAAATTTTCTCATTCGTTCATTTATCATAAGCACTTTTTCAGGGGGAGCATATTCTATTACTTTTTTTTGAAAATTGTATGCTTGTTCTGTTAGACTAACATTTCCTTGCAGAAGAAGATAAGTTCTTTTCTTATTCTAACAAGGGTGTTGTCATCAATCACCAAAAAGGGGGAGATTGAAAGCATCTAGGCCCCCTAATTTCTTATTAATAGTAATTATTGGTTTTGGTGTTGATGATCAACTCTCATACCCTTGATGAAGTGAAGATTTTATTCAAAGGAAGAAAAAAGGTTAAGGTCTCTTTATCTCTAGTTTTGACTTGGGAGATGATTAAAGTCATGTAGCTAGATTTATTTTTAGTTAGCCGTAATATAAAGAGGGATTATACATAAGTTTAGTACCTTGGTTCATAGGCTAATTCTTTAAGATCATTTGGAGCAAAGATTATTCCTTTTTCCTCCAAAGTAAAAAAAGAATTTCAGTCTTTTATCAAGTTCAGCAAAAACACATTCATGCTGGACCAACTCCTTTTCAGTCCGACGCAAAAACCTTTATTATGAACTCATACCGAGCGCACACCGTTCACGCCGGACCAAATTTTTTGGTCCGACGCAGTGATCAAATTTCTTTGAAATCTAACCGAGCGTGTGTAGTTCACAACGGACCAAGTTGCTCAGTTCACGACGGACCAGCCTTTTTAGTCCGACGTAACTATGAAACTTACTGAATCCTGTTGATAAATCTAAGTTTTTCTCAAATCAAAACCAGTGAGTTAGCCATCTACGACGGACCATGTTTTTGGGTCCGGCGCAAACATGTTTTTCATCGTTTCACGACGGACTGATTTTTTCTCTACTCATGTGTACGACGGACCAACTCATCTTGGTCCGACGCAAATGGGATTTTCGCCCAAATCAGTCTGGCGTGCATTGAGGCCATTGTAAACCATTTTAAATCTTGTCAGATGCAATCATTTTGATATGTCTTATCATTCTGACATTGCCAAATGGCTACTTTTTACCAATAACGGCTATATTATTCCTGTAGCCTATAAATACCATACAAGGGCTTGCCAGGAATGGCAACAATACATCTCTTTGATATTTTAGCATTCTAAAGTTCAAAAGCCATCAAAGAGACCAAGCTCAAACTCTGATTTTCAAAAATTCAGTGTGATCAATGCTCCAAGTTCTAGTCTAGTTTCAGAGTGTCTAGTGAACCAAGGGACAGGGCTTGTGGATGGTCTATAACTCTTGAAACTAGCTGTTCGTAGATGGCTTGGAAGTGTTATAGTGCGACCTATCCAACTATGATTGTGGAAGGCCACTATCTTTGTGAGAGGTTGGAACTCACCTCACCGGAGTGGTGAAAGAGTTACACTAGTGAAAACCAGAACTACTGTTGTTAGTTACTGGTGGAGCCATACTTCGTTTGAAGTGCTCTAACGGGGATGTAGGAGAGATTTTCTCTGAACCTCAGTGAAAATTATTCTTGTCTCTGTGTTAATTCAGATGATTGTGTTCTCTTGCATCTTGTCACTAGGTTCTTGATAAATTTGTGTTTGTACTATTTCGTCTCAATTTGTGTAAGGTTTGTTCAAGTAGTTCTATAATTATCAGATCTATGCTTAAATATGTCATTATTTTTAAAAGTTGCCTATTCAACCCCCCTCTAGGCCAACCCGATCCTTTCAATGGGGATCAGTTTGGGCCGATGCCACCGCACTTGCCTGTGTACCCACCAGGAGGTCCTCATCCTGGTTGGATAGATGAGTGAGCGTTAGGCCTAGTGGTTGAGACTCGAGTGTTGAGTCGCATCTTAGAAGAATAAGAGTCGCCCCTTTAGGCGTTAGACTCCAGTGTGTTAGTTTAATTTGGATTTTTCATGATTGCTGAGTGTGCCGTATGTGTTGCAAAGCCCTTAGGATTTTTCATGATTGCTGAGTGTGCGGATTTGCACATTCGGGTCCCGACAATTCGGGACAAGGAATGTCATCATATGTTGATGAGTGTCAAGAGAGGATCTCAAAGCTAAGAGAAGGGGAATTCATCATGTGTTGATGAACGAGACGAAGAATCGACTTGGGGAGAAGATGATTGGTAATCATATAAGCTCCAAGTGGATGTGCTAAAGGCAAAGGTATGACTAGGATAGGAATAAGGATGTGTTCGTAGTCTTTTACCGGTCTCGGTGTTTGGATGAGAAACCAGATTGCTAGTTAGATTGCCATACTATTAAGAGGGATCTAGTCGTATAGCATGAGTCTCATCATGTATTGATGGTTCAATCCCACTTGCACCAGCTCACCTCTTAATTTGGTTTTTGCATGAAGCTCGTATTTGCATCTGTTGCAAATAGTGAAAGCTCATGCTTGCTTCTTATTGAATCTTGATTGATTTGATTGTTGCATGTAGCTTTGGATTTGTATGTGTTACAAAAAGGAGAAAGCCCATGCACTTAGTTTAAGTTGTATTTGTTATTTGCAAATGTGTTTTGCAAATAAATGAGAGATGTTTGAATCCGGATCCTGAGAGCATGTGAATAGGGCTTGTACCGTGGTTTTTGCAAGTTGATTTGGTCTTGGTTTTGACCATCATATGGCTAAGAGGGTTAATCTCATAGACTCTAGGATTTATTTGCTTAATATGTTTTTGCAAATATATTTTTAGTAGTTTGCGAAATGTGTTTTCGCAAATTGGTTAGAGTGTGATTAAAATTCTTTGAGCATGGTTTGAGATGTTGCAAATGTGTTTTGCAGGTGATCGTGATCATGTGTTGATCACTCATATGGCTTAAAGAATCATTGTTGAGATTTTGGAGAAAAAGTTTTTATTGAAAATATGAGTTTTCTCTAGTTTTCGGCACTACCGTAGTGAAACTGCCAGTAGTACCTCCATATGGATGCCAGTACTACCACCGGGCCGATACCACCGCTATTTGGAATGGTATTCCAGAAAAGAATGTTTTGTGTTGTTTCTTATATTGGTACTACCACTGTGTTAAAGCCGGTACTACCGTAGGTCTAGTAGTATCGTGGCACTTGTGCGGTAGTTATTTTGCAGAAGTGTGTTTTTCGTGCAGTTTAAATTCTGGCACTACCGTGGTTCAAAGGATGGTACTACCGCTGGTTCAGTAGTACCGCTATTTAGTTGCCAGTACATATTCTCAAGAGAGTATAATAATTGAAGTTTTTGTGTTATTTGGAAATATGTATGGTTGATTAAATCTTGAAAGAGGGTGGAAATTGTAGCCCTCTTGATAAGCTTTCCATAGAGTCGAAGATCAGCTAAATCCGACTTCAGATTAAAAAGTTATAACCATTTTAATTGCTAAAACAGTGGTACTACCGCTTTTTACACAGTGGTACTACCGATGATCGATACTACCGCATTTTACATGGCGGTAGTACCGCGGCACTGTAGCAACTGCTAGTTTCAGTGCATTTAATGCCCCAAACGGCTAGTTTCTTTGAGGGCTTTATATGAGGCCGAATGGAGAGGTTTTTGCAGTCATTCTATCACCCATTTGAGGTATTCTTGTGAGAGCAAAAGTTCAAGAGCACATAGAGCTATGATTGAGAGATTTGAGTGACATTTGAACTAAAGTTTTCATGTGTTGATTGTTTGACATTTTGATTTGCATTCTCTTGAGCTAGTCCAAGCCTCTCATCTCAATTGTGCATGTGTTGCACCTTGAGAGCAAGGAGAGAAGGTCTCTAGTTGCATATGTTGCATTTAGGGAAGGATTGACCATCCTTGTGCATGTGTTACACTTGGTGATGATCAAGCAAGAGGCTTGACCTATTACTATTGGTGTTTGCCGACACCTAGATGGCATGGAGGCATCATGGTCTGGTGATCTTCTTAACGGAGTTTGTGAGAAGGCTCGGTTGGTTGTGAAGGCATGAAGCTCACTTACCTGGTGTGGGGAAGAGCTACCCCGAGTGTTAGAGGAAGGCTTAATTGTGAAAAGGAGCCGACTTGAAGTGAGTCAAGCTACCTCAATGTGGATTAGGGGAGTGTCGGGACCCGAATGTGAAAATCTGGACCCTCTGTGTATTCATCACTAATCCAGGATTACGCTAGTGCACACAGTCTCAACATCGGTAAATACCGCAATCATACTCAATGAAATAGTAAAGTACTTTATTCAAAGGGAAATATAACAGTTGCTCGACCTTATGATCAAGTTACAAAAGTATGCCTCGCAGGGCTTAAGTCTTACTTAAATAAACTTACAGCGGAGAATAAAGAAATGCGTGGCGCCAACCAATATGTCACAAGCAACTGACTGGGCTTGCCCCTAGTTTGTTGGCTCCTCCTGGAACTCCTCCTCCAATGCTGGCATTGATTCTTCCCCAACTTGTGTTTATGTTGTGGCAAGGGTGAGTACTTAAAGCACTTAGCAAGTCATGCAGAGATATGCAATGCTAATAGCCACATGCATGGCTTATCCAAACAACAGGATAAATGGTTCTTTTGCAATAAGCAAAATTCATGAATAACAGAAATAGATTGGAAAGCGGTAAAAGATTAATAACAATAATAACTTCATAAACAATTTCTCAAGTAAAGCATTCATCAACCTAAGTCAGTTCATCATTTCCAATACAAAGTATCCATAAACCAAGTTCATTTTCATAAAAGTCTAACCCTTGACTATAATCACCGAGCAATGTTCAATACCGTTGACCCGGCTATTCGAATAGGTTGTACACTCTGCAGAGGTTATACACTTTACCCACAAGATACAATCAAACACCACCAAGGCGAGAGATCGTAACAAAGCCTTTCCAAAGCTACTTCTAGACCCGATACTGTCCGCTAAGGTTTCAATACTGAAGGGACTGGTTACCACACTTAGGGCCCCCCTCTTGCGCTGGTAAGTCCACCCGTTAACCCGGGGCTCACACCACCAAGACAACACTGAAATCTAGACATCACCGTTTTCTTGGCCAGGTCTGTCCCATCCCAGACTTGTGGTTGTATGTTGGACTCAGTTCAAATTCTCGCAAGGTTAAGTCCTTAGATTGGCCAAGGCAAGACTACCCAAGAATTCACAAGTAACCAAGTCAAATAAACCAAATGCGACCTCCCGAGTGCCACACCTAGCCCACCAGAACAATCTTGCCACTTGCCTCGGTCTAAAATCATTTAATCACCCCAGTTGATTACCATGCACCACATGCCATCAACATCATCAATAACACATGTCACAATTCCGAAAACATGTTCCATCTCTCATTAAGTCAAGATTAATTTCCGACATTCAAAATTATATCAATAACAAGATTGCATGGCTAAGAAGGCTAATTACAATCTAATTAACCCATGTTGGCAAATTATTAATATCCAACTAATGTTCCACAATCTAGGGTGACAAATGATTCATGGCATATAATTATTATTGACAAGGTGGCATACCACAAGTAGGTCGTATAACTATTTTCAAAATTATTTAAAAGCATTTTTAATTAAATTGGCATGCAATAATTTAAATAAACATAATTTTAAAAGTGGGATCAATATGGTCGAAGCATAACTTGCCTTGGGGAAGGTCCTGTTCCTGGTCTTGAACTTGCTCCTAGGTTAAAACCGCTCCTTCGAAGCCTTTGGGCAATTCAACTTCTACGCGATTTGGATAAATAAACAACAAAGAAATAAAAATAGAGAAAAACCCAAGTCCAAAAATTAAATAAATTCACCATTAAAAAGAGCTCAATTTTATAAAAATTTAGAAACTGGAATCACCTTAATCGGAGTTAAAACACAAAAGTTATAGTCGTTTGAAGTTTGAAAAATCAATTAAAAAGAATAAACCGAATTAATTCACGTCAGCACACAATTTCTTTTCCGGCCGAATTATTTTTCTAAAGGAAAATTGATTTATTGCATCAAGCTTGCGTCATTCGGTCCAAAGACCCAGTCCATGGCTCGGGCTCGGTCCACCGTGGATCCAGTCCATTGGTGCACGTGTCACTAACACGCGGGACCCACCGGATGACGTAAGCTGCTAACGTCATCACAGCTCGGCCGAATGGCTCTGACAGCTGGACCCCACCGTGATGCCAGCATGACGTCACGGATGACGTCATTGTGCGCTCGGGCACATACGATGACGAATGGGCCCGTTGCTGACGTCAGCGACGACCGGGGCTGACCCGCGTTGCTTTGGCTTCGAGCGACGTTGCACGATGTGGGCTGTTGGTTTGAAATCCGACGGTCATCATTAGATCTAATCTCATCCGTATTGGATCCACGCGATTTGATCTGAACCGTCCGATTTGGATCGGACGATTGAGATTGGATCTGGCTTGCCGCATCACTGGGGGTGACGTGGCATGACCCAACGTTTGACGCGTGGCACGATCTACACTGTACACTGCGGATCGGACGACCGAGATTAAATCCAGCACCAACACGCGAACCGAATCTAACCGTACGATCTAGATCTAACGGTCACGATCTAATTTGGCATGGTGCAGTATGAGTCTACGTGGCTTAATCTGGTGCATTGGATCTAGATCTAACGGCTGCTAATAGATCTAAATAGTAACATGGGATCTAATACGAACCGTACGATTTAGATCTAACGGCTGGGATCTAATATGTGATTTTGCATAGGGATGGCGACGTGGACGAACCTGAGCCCTTGGATCTGGATCGGACGGCTGGCGGAGCTCGAGGGCGTCGACGATGTCACGGCGGAGCTGGCTGGCCAGGGTTGGGGACGACGACACGGCAGACGATGTTTCCGCGTGTTTTCGACGAACTGAGTGCTACTCCCAGGTGCGCCTTGTCGTGACAGTCTCGAATCTGTCCTCAATTGCAGCGGAGAACAGCGGAAAATAGCGAAGACCGCAGCGGCTTCTTCTTCCACTTCGACGAGCAATCGCGGGTGCGGTAGAGCTCCACGAGCGGCGGCTAGGGCAAGAAGTACGTGAGGCGAAGATGAACCTCAGGCACGCACGCGGTCATTAAATACCGGCTAGGGCGTCGAGATAGGTGCCGAAATCGCGGCGAGGCCGGTACGGGCCGCGGAGCCCAGCGCGGACACTTAGAGGGCAACGTGGCGCAATGTCGACCGCACACGCATACATGATCAACGGCTCCGATCGACCAGCACGGACGGATTCGATCAGAACTCGCGCGGGCGACGTGGCGCAATCTCGGCCGTTGGATCCAAATCCAACGGTCGGGGCAAATAGGGTTCCGGTTCGGGTCCGGTGCGGTCGCGGGCCCGATCCAACAGTACAAACCCGTTAGGGTTTTCCTATTTTCTTTCTCGTTTTATTCTTTAAAATAATTCTCAAAAATTCATTTAAATCGAGAAAAATAGCAAAATGTCCAGAAAAATTCTGGAAAATACTTTGAGACATTTTGGACTTAAATAAAATATTTCCAACAAAATTTTATTTGAAAATTTTAAATATTTACTAATTCAAGAGATGGATTAATTCAAATTAAATCCAAATAAATTCCAGAAAATTTCAAAAATTCAAACAACTCAATAAATTGAATAAAAGCACAAATTTGGGATGTTACAAACCTCCCCCTTAGCAGAATCCCAACCCCGAGATTCAGGGCTAACTAAGGAATAGGTTTGGGAACTCCTTCAAATCTTCCTCGCGCTCCCAAGTTGCTTCACTTTCTGAATGGTTGCCCCACTGGACTCTACAGAAACGGGTTGACTTGTTTCGCGTCTCTCGATCCATTGTGTCCAAAATATTCACCGGGTGCTCTTTGTAGGTCAGATCTTCCTGCAGCTCAATCGACTCCAAAGACGTCTGTTCATCTGGCACTCGCAGACACTTCTTTAGTTGTGACACATGGAACACATCATGCACTCCTGCCAATGACTGCGGCAACTCCAATTGGTAAGCAACTTCACCTCTGTGGCTTAGGATCTTGAATGGTCCAACATATCACGGTGCGAGTTTTCCTTTGGCATGAAATCTCTTAACGCCCCTGAGAGGTGTAACTCTAAGATATACGAAATCTTTAGGTTCAAAACTCAGCTCTCAGCGATGGTCATCAGCGTAACTCTTCTGTCTCGACTGAGCTATCTTCAATCTTTCTCGGATCATGACAATTTGCTCTTCAGCTTCTTGGAGAATATCTAGTCCAAAAACATGGCGCTCACCTATCTCATTCCAATTCAATGGTGTTCGACAGGGTCGACCATACAATGCCTCAAATGGTGACATATGTACACTGCCTTATATACTAGAGCACAAGCTCGCAGCATGTCCTCCAGAATCTGATTGACTCTTTATGTCTGTCCATCCGTCTGCGGATGATATACTCTACTGAAGTTCAAACGGGTTCCCATGGCCTCATGCAACTTGTTCCAGAATCTCTAGTTAAACTGAGTACCTCGGTCTGATACGATCTTCTTCGGCACTCCGTGCAAACAAACGATCCTTAACATATATAACTCCGCTAAACGGTCTCTAGAATAAGTGGTCTTCACAGTATGAAATGAGCTACTTTGGTCAAACAATCCACTATGACCCATATGGAATCGTATCCACCTTGAGTTTTAGGCAAACCGGTAATGAAGTCCATACCGATTTCCTCCCACTTCCATTCAGGTATCTTCAGTGGCTGTAGCAATCCGGTTGGCCTCTCATGCATTGCCTCTACCCTTTGACATATGTCGCATAAAGCAACATGCTCGGCAACCTCACGCTTCATGCTTGGCCACCAAAATCTCTCTTTCAGATCTTGATACATCTTGGCACTTCCTGGATGAATCGAATACTTGGATTCATGGGCTTCTTCCACAATCAACTGCTTCAGCTTCATATTCGGCACACATATGCGGTCTTTAATCCACAGCGTACCCTGCTCGTCCAGCTTGAAGTCCTTATCCTTGCCTTCCTCCATTTTGGATTTAATTTTATTTATCTTGTCATCATCCTTCTGACCTTCCCTGATCTGGTCTTCTAAGGTAGGCTTTACTTCCAAGGTTGCTAGAAATCCTTCAGGTACCATTTCTAGCTTCATCTTATGAAAGTCCTTACATAGCTTGGCTTGACTCTCTTCTGTCATCATATTCACGGTGTGGCTCTTCCGGCTCAAGGCATCGGCTACTACATTAGCCTTGCCCGGATGGTAATGGATTCTGACATTGTAACCCTTGATCAGTTCCAACCATCTTCTTTGCCTCATATTCAAATCTGACTAGGTGAAGATATATTTAAGACTCTTGTGGTCCGTATAAACTTCACGGCTGTTTCCAATAAGGTAATGATACCACAACTTCAAAGCATGCACTACGGCAGCTAACTCCAAGTCATGCGTCAGGTATTTCTCCTCATGCGGCCTTAGCTGCCTTGACGCATAAGCGACTACCTTTCGGTTCTGCATCAGCACACATACAAATCCTTGGCGTGATACATCACAGTAAATGTCAAAACTATGGTGCACATCCGGTAATACCAACACTAGTGCCGTTGTTAATCGCTTCTTCAACTCTTGAAAGCTTTTCTCGCACTCCGACGTCCACGGAAACTTCTTCTCTTTCTTCAACAATTGCGTAAGGTATCTAGCAATCGTTGAGAATCCCTCAATGAATCGACGGTAATATCCCGCTATTCCAAGAAAACTACGAATCTGAGTAATCGACTTCGACTGCTCCCAATGCAATATTGCCTCCACTTTGCTCAAGTCTACTGCAACTCCATCGGCAGTCATCACATGTCCAAGAAATTTCACTTTATTCTTCCAAAAGTCACATTTGCTAAACTTAGCAAACAACTGCTGCTCTCCTAACTTCTCAAGAACTACCCTCAGATGTTCAGCGTGTTCTTCTCTTATCTTGGAGTAGACAAGGATGTCATCAATGAACACGACGACAAACTTATCCAGGTATTCCATGAAAACTTTATTCATCAAGTTCATGAAATATGCGGTTGCATTTGTCAAACCAAAGGACATAATTGTAAACTCATAATGTTCATATCTTGACGAAAATGCAATTTTTGGTACATCTTCGTATCGAATCTTCAGTTGATGATATCTCGATCGAAGGTCAATCTTGGAGAAAACTCTAGCTCCTCTTAACTGATCAAACAAGTCATTGATCGTGGGTAGCGGATACTTATTCTTTTTCGTCACATCATTGAGTGCACGATAATCAATACACATCCTAAAACTTCCATCCTTCTTCTTGACGAACAGGACTGGCGCTCCCCACAGCGATGAACTGGGTCTTATGAATCCTTTCTCCAACAGCTCCTCGATCTACCTCTTCATCTCCACTAAATCATCGGTAGACATCCGATAAGGTCTCTTGGCTATTGGGGCTGTACCAGGTACTAGCTCAATCACGAACTCAATGTCTCTATCTGGCGGCATATCGGGTAGATCTTCAGGAAAAACATCTGGGTACTCACTGACAACTAGTACATCTTCAACGCTGATTGCCTTCACATTGTTGACCATCAGATGTCCATCTCGAACGGTGGTCGCCCGAAACTCAACTTTTCTACCATCTGGGCATTCGGTTGATACGGCTCTTCGTCCACAGTCCAACACAGCCTTGTGCTTGGTCAACCAATCCATTCCCAGTATAACATCTAGGGTTTGGGTGTCTAATATAATAAGGTTCACTAGGAACTCTACCCCATTTATTATTAACTTTACCCCAGAACATCCTACATTAGATCGGAGTTCTGATCCAGGGGATTGAACTATCAACACATGTCTAAGGTTCACTATTCTTAACCCATTTTCAGCAGCAATTCTGAGATATAAAAGAATGCGAAGCTCCAGAATCAAACAAAACTGTTGCAGGTACTAAGTTAACTAGTAACTTACCCAGTACGACGTCTGATGTGTTCTGAGCTGTATCGGCGGTGACGTGGTTGATCCAACCTCTCACCATTGCTAGAGGTGTGGCTCTAGCTTGAGCAGCTCCACGATTTCCTCCTGGTGCAGGTGTCCTTGCAGGCGTCGTTCCAAGGTTGAGGCGAACAGGCGTCACACCTCCTCCTCGCTTCGGACACTGGTTGGCAAAGTGCCCTGGCTCATTGCAGCTATAGCAACGTCTCACTGTCGCTGATTGGCTTCCTGCTGGTGTGATTCTAGCTTGTGCTGGCGTATAGAAATTCTGTCCGGTAGGTCTCGGTGCTGGTGACGGTGTCTTGGTGACGTTCTGAGGCTGGAATCTGAAGAACTGATTGGGCGCAACTCTCAGCCTTTGTGCTCCTGGGCGAGCTCCTTGCTGTGCCATCCTGCGCTTCCTGTTATCATCCAGTTCCTTACGTTTATCTTCTAGTATAATAGCTTTATTCACCAACTCCTGAAAATTAGGGAACGTGTGGGTGATCAGTCCCACCTGTAGTCCTAAGTTCAGTCCCTTCATGAAGCGAGACTATTTCGCCTTGTCCGTCGCTACATCTTCAGGTGCGTAGTGAGCGAGTTGAGTGAGCTTGTTCAAATAGTCAGCCACTGATTGGCCGCCTTGCTTCAGAGCTCGAAACTCTTCCTTCTTCAAGTCCAAAATTCCTTCGGGCACATGGTGCTGCCGGAAAGCAGTTGTAAACTCCTCCCAGGTGATCTCATGTGGGTTTTCATGCGAAGCGCAAAAATTCTGCCACCATTCAGCTGCAGTCCCTTCTAGCTGATGAGATGTGTAAAGCACTCTCTCATTCCCAATGCACTAGGTAATATGCAGCTTCCTCTCTATGGACCTTAACCAGTCATCTGCCTCCAGTGGGTTGGCATTCCCAGAGAATGTGGGCGGATCGGTCCTCATGAACTCTGAAAGCCTGGAGTTCTGACGCTGTCCCTGATTAGCTTGGTTGGCCTAATTGGCAGCGTCTTGGGCAGCGACTTGCTGCATCTGTTGCATCATGGCATGTATCAACTGTGTCTGAGCAGCAAGGAAAGCCCCAAAGTTCTACATATCAACTGGCGGTGCTGGATGGGGCACATGTACTCCATCATTGGGGTTTCCTGTAGGGCGGGAACCACTTCCACTTCCTCCATTATTTCCACGAGTGTTCACCATTTGTTGAGTTCCAAGGCTTAGAGATGAGAGGGAAACAATAATAGGCGAGTAATAGAGAACTTATGCGGGGTGAAAGGTGTAAATCAAAAACCAACTTTATTAATTATTAATAACTTGGTATGGTTGCTTACAATGCCTAAGGGCTTTGCAACACATACTTCACACTTAGCAAGCAAGAAGATCCAAATTAAACTGACACACTGGAGTCTAACGCTTGAAGCGCGACTCTTATTATTCTAAGACGCGACTCAACACTTGAGTCTCAACAACTAAGCATGCGCTCACTCATCGATCCACCCTGAATGAGAACTGTCGACGATCGGGATCGCCTGACTGTAGAGATGAGATCGGATGTGATCGTGTGTGAGGGCTTGAGAGCCTGGGTCACCCCCCCAAGGCGGGCACTACTGCTGGTTATGACTTGAAGAAGAAGAATTATACTGGTTCGAGCCCCCAAGCAGGGTAACAGCTCTACTCTAGTCTTGCCTTCAGGCGGAGAATTTTCTATATATCCCTTTTACAAGTAAGTGCGTCCTCATATATATAGAGGTTACATATTCCTCCTCCCGTTCACTGGAGGTCAGTTAGGAGTATTCTTCAGAGGGGATGAGTCCAGATCCGTTTCGATCAGATCTCAACTGCTCCCCCGGGGTTCGCGCCCACACCCTGTCTTCGCGGATCTCAGATACTACCAAGCCTCTGACCTGGTCCCCACGAGCTTTAGGTCTTGGTCGAGAGACAGCCTTCGATCCCCTTGCTCGAGGTCGCGCGGGTCTCAACATATTCACCCGGGTAAGGAGCTCGAGGTCGAGCCTAGCCCTCCAGTTCGAGTTTGAGCCGGGACCTGTTGATCACGCCGTTTGAACGGGCAGGGTATCTCAGCCCTCGACATCTAGCCCCTGAGGCTCAAGTCTCTCCCCGCCACTGAAGAAGACCTTTAGCCTATAAGTCCTGGAGAGGTGCTTCCCTCAGCTTTGGCGCTGTGCCAAGTGTCCCGACCTCGATCAAGGACTCCCAGGCCTTGCCATCAAGGTCTAAGCGGTTGGGGCGGTTCAAATCCACCTGTACCGTTGCCAGCGCACTGCCGGCACAACTTTCCAAGCACCCTAGCGCGCCCCACGAGGCGCATCAACTTCCGGTTGTCAGAATCCGTGGCTCTATGAATACCAGGGCCACCTCTCTTCTGGGGAACAAGCCTTCGAATCTTTCCCTGACCTCGGTTTATGTTATGGCGGAGTGTGACAAAGATTATCGCGCAATCCCAAGGGTTTACACACGGTATGGTGCAAAAATTTCAGAGGTGAATAGGGAAAGTTTTGTTGAAAAACTGGAGTAAGAGTGTTACACGTGAAACATCTGAAGTTGATCGATATTCCACGAGTTCGCGAGTTCTCTGCCATCAGGTAACGCTAGCCGGTAAGCCCCCGTGCGATCTGTTGAGACAACTCTATAGGGGCCCTCCCACTGCGGGGATAGCTTGTTGGTGTTGGACACGCTTTGGATTCGTCTTAGAGCCAGGTCCCCGACAAGGAGCTCCCTAGGTCATACCGATCTGGCTGCATGTCTGCGAAGGGTTTGCAGGTAATGCGATGATCGCAACAGCGCTCGGCATCTTACTTCTTCTGCTAGGGTTAGGTCAAGAGACCGCTCTTGCTCAAAGTCGACTTGATCGACCAAGCTGACCCTAGGAGAGCCCAGCATCACCTCTGGAGGCAGGACGACCTCTGTACCGAAAACGAGCCGGAAGGGAGAGGACCCTGTTGCGCGGCTGATTGTGGTACGGATCGACCATAGGACGGTGGGGAGTTTGTCAACCCAAGACCAACCGTGCTGCTCGAGCCCCTGAGAAATTTGCCTCTTAACGCCTTGCACGATCTGCCCGTTGGCTCGCTCCATGGCTCCATTGCTCTGAGGGTGGCTCACCGAGGCATAGCACACCTAGGTCCCCATGCTTTTCACAGAATTCTTGAAATAGGTCACTGGTGAACTGAGTACCATTATCAGTGATGATCCTGCATGGGACTCCATACCTGGTGACCACAGACGAGTGGAAAAACTTGATCGCTGCTTGCGCGGTGATCGTGGAGACTGGCTCGGCCTCAATCCACTTGGTGAAGGTGTCGATGGCGACAAACAGGAACTTTTTCCCGCCGACGGCCTGCGGGAAAGGACCCAGGATGTCTAGCCCCCAGGTCAAGAAAGGCTAGGCGAGCGGGATGGTCTGGAGGGCGTAGGCCGGTTGGTGCGACTTCCGAACATGGAACTGACAAGCCTGACAGGTGCGGACTATGTCCCGTTCATCTTGGAGTGCAGTAGGCCAGTAGAACCCCATGCGGAAGGCCTTCCCGTCCATCGTCCTGTAGGAGGAGTGTGCACCACAGAGGCTGGAGTGGATATCGTTTAGCAGATACTTACCCTCCTCCGTGGAGACGCATTTTGACAGGATGCCAGATACGCCCCGATGATACAGTTGGCCATCGATGATCCTGTATGAGCAGGCTCAGCGCTTGACTCTGCTCCTTTCCATGGGGTCATCTGGCAGTCGTCCTTGCTCGAGGTAGTAGTAGATCAGCTTCGTCCAGGTCGGTCCCTCTTTGAGAAGGGCGGCTAAGGGCTCCGATTTCAGGATCTAAGGGGACACTAATGTCTCGAGGATGACATCCGGCGGTATTTCATCATCGGAGGATCCGAGCTTGGCAAGGAGGTCAGCGCTGGTATTGTCCTTTCGGGGCACGTGTCTGACCTCCAAGTTTTGGAACCATTTCTCCACTTGACGTACATCCACAAGGTATTTGGCCATCGAGTCCTCCGTGCACTGGTAGTCCTTGTTGTATTGGTTGACGACGAGCTGGGAGCCGCCCTTCACGACCAGACGACGTACGCCCAATGCTTTGCAGGCTCGAAGTCCGGCGAGAAGGGCTTCGTACTCTGCCCCGTTGTTGGTGGCCGTGAATCCGAGGTGTATCACGTACCTCAGCTTGTCTCCCTTAGGTGTGATGATGAGGACGCCGGCTCCAGAGCGCTTGAAGGACCTCGAGCCGTCGAAGTACATGACCCAGGGTTCCTCCTTATTGAGTTTGGTTTTGGGGGCCGGCAATGGGGTCTGCTTGACCACAAAGTCTGCCAGCACTTGTGATTTGATGGCCGTGCGCGCCATGAACTTGACGTCGAACTCGGCCAGTTCCATTGCCCACTTGGCTATCCGACCTCCGGCTTCCGGGTTCCTCAGGATTGCACCGAGCAGGAATCCGCTCTGGACAACCATTGAATGTGCCTGGAAGTAGTGCCAGAGTTTGCGCGAGGCCATGAGGAGGGCGTATAACAGCCTCTGGACCTAGGGGTAGCACTCCTTGGGTCCGTGGAGCACCTCGCTGACATAATAGATCGGCTGCTGTCGACCGTCTTGCTCGGCGGCCAGGATGGCACTCACAGCCTAAGACGTTACCGCGAGGTACAGCAACAATTCCTCGCTCGGCCTTGGAGTCGTGAGCAGGGGCGGGCTCGAGAGGTAAACTTTCAGCTCATCAAAGGACCGTTGCGCCTCGGGCATCCATTCGAAGCCCCCGTTCTTGTGCAGCGTCTTGAAGAACGGCAACCCGCGCTCGCCGAGTCTCGAGATGAACCGACTAAGAGCAGCCATGCGGCCGGTGAGGCTTTGCACTTGTTTCACTGAGGTTGGGGGAGCCATCCTTTCTATGGCTTCAATCTTCTCTGGGTTCAGGCCGACCCCTGATCCCCCCCGATCATGAAGCTGAGCACCTTCCCCGAAGCGGTGCCGAACACGCATTTTTCAGGATTGAGCCTGATCCCATGCCTGCTCAGGTTGGCGAAGGTCTCGGTGAGGTCCCGCGCGTGGTCGTGTTCGGAGGAACTTTTCACGATGATGTCATCCACATAGACCTCAAGATTGCGACCAATCTGAGGGTTGAAAGTCTTGTCCATGAGGCGCTGAAACGTCGCGCCCGCGTTGTGGAGGCCAAACGACATAGTCGTGTAGCAGTATGTCCCGAACGGGGTGATGAAGGCTGTTTTGCTCTTGTCATCGACCGCCAGCTTGATCTGATGATAACCAGAGTAGGTGTCCAAAAAGGTCAGCATCTTGGCGTTCGCTGTGGAGTCGATGATTTGGTCTATCCGCGGGAGGGGAAAGTTGTCCTTCGGGCACGCCGAGTTCAAGCCCGTATGGTCGACGCACATCCTCCACTTCCCTCCTTTCTTCTGGACAATCACTGGGTTGGCCAACCACTCGGAATAGTCGATCTCCCGAATGAAGCCAGCCCTCAGGAGTTTGTCCAGGTTCTCCTTTATCATGGCCACTTTCTCGCTCGAGAAGTGGCGAAGCTTCTGCCGTACGGGCCGTGAGCCAGGACGTACTTCTAGCTTGTGCTCGATCACCTCCCTCGGGACGCCCGGCATGTCGGTCGGTTCCCAGGCAAATATGTCCTTGTTGGCTCGAAGGAAGGTGACGAGCTCGAGTTCCGATTTGGGATCTGTAGGATCGAAGTACACGAATATAGCAATCAGAGGGGGGTGAATGATTGTGCAGAAGCTAAAACCAAATTCTTGATCTACTAAAAGTTCACTCCAAAACGAAACCAAATAATTGCCTCGTATTCAACAAAACAGAATGACATAGGTTTGGTAAATCGCGAATTCCCAGAGATCCAACCGTCGGATCAATCTGAAATTTGGACACCAGAAACAAGACTCCAATACGAATTGAAACCAGAAAGAATCAGCTCGATCGGACGTACGGATCAAAAGTTATGAGCCTCGCAATCTTGCTGTGACAGAAGATGATGAGAATTAATCTAACCAAAACTTCAAGGTTAAACAAGAACGATGAAAGATTAATCAACTAAACTTTGAGAAACCCTAAATCAATTCCCTAGAAAGTTTTTTGATGGATGAAATCAAGATGAAACTCAACGAACAAAAAACCAATCTAGAACAAGAACAAGCATGAAAACAAGAACCAAAACAAGAAACACTGTAGCACGCAAGAATCTTGGAAGAATTGATCTTTATTTCTTTGTCTAAAGTACTCTCATCAAAAGAGTACAAACCCTAAAACTAAGCTCAAGGCTCTCAATGCCCTAGCTCTCATTGGTGCTCTTCAACAGGAGACAACCCCTCCTATTTAAAGGAGCAAACCACAAGGAGTCCTGAATACAATTCCTAATCCTAGAAGGAGTCCCACTCCTAATCCTAGAAGGAGTATGTATTCAACACAACTCCACTTGGCCCAACCCGGCCAAATACAACTCTTGCACGCGTATGGCAACCCTACCATACTCACGTGACTAACACTTTGCACGCGTATGGCTACCTACCATACTCACGTGACTAACCATTCTCCATGTGCACCATTCTCTTAGCTCGAACATCCCGCATGACATCCTTGACCACCAAGATCTCAGTTCCTCCCTGAACCTAGTCCTGAACCTCAGTTCCTCCATGAACCTAGTTCCGGTCCTGTCATCGACCACGTTCGCCATCGAGCAATACCTGCACACGAACAAACCACAAAACGAATCCGAGCACAAGTCCACGACTTGACTCAAGGTCAATCCATGCAACTACTCACACGAGCATTGCATAAAGTCCATTTCAAACAAGCATCATGAAATTCTCGCAAATTTCATAATCATAAATTCAAATCCAAAAATTAATTCCAATTCTTGCAAAAAATCTAAACCGAGCAAAACACGTTCACGACGGACCAAAATTTAAAACCCTAGAAAAAGTCTATTCACGACGGACCAACAAAATCGGTCCGGCGTACACATGAAAGTCTCGGTTTGAAAGAGGAAATTGATCTACCCAAAAAACACGTTCACGGCGGACTAAACAAAATCAGTCCGTCGTACATGCGAAATCAATCCTCAAAAAGCTGTTCACGATAGACCTAAGAAATTGGTCCAGCGTACATGCAAAACTTACTGTTTTTGAAAGATTTGGTCCGGCACAAAGTTAAGCAAACCATGTTCACGGTGGACCAAATTTCTTGGTCCGGCGTACATGTAAAAAACCAGTCCGGTGCAAATGTACGTTCATGGCAGACCGGAAAAAGTTGGTCCGACGCAAAAGACTCTTTTTCATATTTACGACGGACCGAACAAGTTGGTCCGGCGTACATGTAAAAAATCAGTCCAGCACCAAAAGTTGGCGTGCTATTTCCCTTTGACAGGCGTGCTATTTTCCTTCAGGAGACGTGCTATTTTGCTTCAGCAAGCGTGCTATTTTGCTTCAGAGAGAAACTTAGCCATACCAATTGAGTGAGTGCACAAGCACCACATATGCCATGAACACAAACACTTGGCAATGCCAAATGTAACATTAAGCTAATTTTTCAGCACATGATTTCACAATCTCCCCCTTGATGAAAACATTGGCAACACCACTTAGAATTGAACATTTGGTATTCACATCACAAATTTTTTGAATAAACCAAAGTGAAAGACACAAAAACTCCCCCTCTGACCAAAATGCAAATTAACAAATTCTCCTGGGTGAAAATACGAAAAATCTCCCCCTAAGAAGGAAAATGTGTGTGAATGTGCAATGTGCCCAAAAATTCCAAAATTCTCCAAACTTCTCCCAAAATTCTCAAATTTCCAAAAACTTCTCCCCCTAAAACTTCTCCCCCTTTTTCTTTGAACTTCTCAAGGATTCCCAAACTTCTCCCCCTTTGACAATGGATTCATCAAGGATACAAAAGAGAGAACATGTTCAAAATATTTCCTGTAGCAATTATTTCACAAGGAGAAACAAGGAAGTGCCAAGATAGGAAAAGATGAGCTCATTCGATCATATAACCTTATATATCACATAATATGAAAAAATACATGATCTTAATGTGATTTTAACAAGTTAGGGAATGACATGCATCTCAACCTCAATTCAATCAATTGTAGCCAAGTACTAAGCAAGATCTTAGTAGAAAGTCAAAGGCTCAAAATTGAAGCAACTAACAATTTTGGGCGAGCAAGTAGTTTCAACTCCAATCTAGTAAACCAATTTAATCTTTAAGCAGTAAAATGCATGTGGCATGCTTGAAGCATACTTCTTTTATTTCCTTGGAGTGGCATGCTTGAAGCATACATCTTGTCTTTGAGGGAATGGCATGCTTGAAGCATACATCTTATCTTTTTAGGGAAAGCATTCCTAAAGCTCATAACTTGAGGCTTTTGCTTTTAACAACCCTTTTTTATTGATTCCCTTTTCTTTTCATTTTTCTTTGATTATAAACATGCAAAAGTGATTGAAAGGTCTTATGAAAGAGTAAAGCTGAAAACACACTTGCTCCATAACCCAAATTTGTCAAGAAGATTCAATATCAAGCCTAGACGAGTAAGATATCATAGAGTATTAAGCTATAGGCAATAAGAACTAGGGAATTCCGCAATGTCATTTTTTGGTTCAAGTGGAACAATTTAGATTATCATATATTAGCTCAATTACATAATATATCAAGAAATATGATAAAGTAAGCTCATCAAGTGAAAGAACTTGGCAAGGAAACTCCCCCTCAAAACAAACCCATTGGATGAACAATCCCAAGTTCTCCCCGAATGAAAGCAAAACGAGAAGAAGACAAAGGTTTTGTGAAAATGTCTGCCAATTGATGTTCAGTATCCACATGATGAAGCACAATGTTGCCTTTTTCAACATGATCTCTAAGAAAGTGAAATCTGATGTCAATGTGTTTTGTTCTAGAGTGTTGCACGGGGTTCTTAGCAATGCAAATTGCACTAGTGTTATCACACAAAAGAGGAACACTATCCAAATTAACCCCATAATCTTTAAGTGTAGCTACTATCCAAAGAATTTGAGAACAACAACTAGCAGCAGCCACATATTCAGATTCAGCAGTTGATTGTGCAACAGAAAATTATTTTCTTGATGACCATGCAATAAGAGAGTTACCCAAGAAATGGCATGTACCAGATCTGCTTTTTCTATCAATTCTACATCCTCCAAAATCAGCATCAGAAAAAGCTCTTAAACTAATGCATGAGGAAGCAGAAAGCCAACAGCCAAAAACTTGAGTACCGTAGAGATACCTAAAAATTCGCTTGACGGCTTGTCGATGTGAGGCACATGGGGAAGCTTGAAAACGAGCACACAAGCACACAGTAAATTGTATATCCGGCCTTGATGCAGTGAGGTACAAGAGTGAACCTATCATGCTTCTATATTCCTTTTGATCAACCTGCTCACCATCTTCATCCGGATCAAGTGTGCAAGCGCTCTCCGTGGGTGTCATGATCGGCTTGCTGTTTTCCATCCCAAATCGATGCAACAAGTCTTTTGTGTACTTGCTTTGATGCACAAAAGTACCATCCTTTGTTTGCTTGATTTGCAGTCCCAAAATGTATGTCAACTCACCCATCATACTCATCTCAAATTCGTCCCTTATAGTTTCTGAAAACTTAGACACTAAAACATGAGAGGAACCACCAAAGATAATATCATCAACATAAATCTGAACGAATAGTTAATCATTGCCTTGCTTGAGTAAAAAGAGAGTTTTGTTAACCTTTCCCATTGAAAACCCCTTTTCAAGTAAAAAGGTTTTTAGCCTATCATACCATGCTCTAGGGGCTTGTTTCAAACCATACAAAGCTTTTGACAGTTTGAACACATGATTTGGAAACTTCAGATTTTCAAAATCAGGTGGTTGCTTGACATAAACCTCCTCATTTATGTAGCCATTAAGAAAAGCACTTTTCACATCCATTTGATACAATTTGAAACCTTTGGATGCAGCAAAAGCTAAAAGGATTCTAATGGCTTCAATTCTAGCAACAGGAGCAAAGGTTTCATCAAAATCTAAGCCCTCAACTTGAGTAAAACCTTGAGCAACCAATCTAGCCTTGTTTCTAACAACAACACCATACTCACTTTGTTTATTTTTGAAAACCCATCTAGTTCCAATTACATTAAAATCAGGAGGTGGTGAGACTAGTTTTCAAACTTTATTTCGTTCAAAATTCTCTAATTCTTCATGCATGGCATTGATCCAAGATTCATCAGATAATGCATGAGATATATCTTTGGGTTCAAAAGAAGCAACTAAAGCAGAATGAGCATGAGTGTCAGAATGAATAAACCTAGATCGGGTGATTCTTTCATTTAGGTTTCCAATCATTTGTTCATATGGATGCATTTTCTGAATGTACAAGGGAGCTTTGGCTTTTGAAACTTCTCTTTCTCCTTCTTCATGTACAGATGATGTTGTAGCTTGAGGATGGTTAGCTGTAGGTGATGTAGTAGTAGGTGCCAAAGGTGCTACAGTTTGTTGTGCATTAGGATGAGTCAAGACCTCATCTTCAACATCAACATCATCATTGTCTTCAAAGATTTTCTCCCCCTGAACGTATGCGCCTGTACCGGCATCACTTGGACTAGTACTTGGACTAGCCTCATCAAAAGTAACTTCACAAGTTTCCACAATTTTGTTAGTCTCCAAAACAAGCACATGATAGCCACGAGTGTGAGCAGGATATCCAAGAAAAATGCCATCCATTGATCTAGCTTCAAATTTATCAAGATTTCCATATTTCAAGACAAAACATTTGCATCCAAAAACCCTAAAGTGAGAAACAGTAGGCCTATGCCCAAACCGAAGCTCATATGGAGTCTTACCCAATTTTGATCTCAAAAACACACGGTTTGAAACATAACATGCAGTTGAAATCGCTTCAGCCCAAAAGTTTCTAGGAGTGTGATGTTCATCTAGCATGGTTCTAGCCATCTCAACCAACGTTCTATTTTTCCTTTCAACTACACCATTCTGTTGAGGCACTCTAGGTGATGAAAATTGATGATCAATTCCTTTTTCAGCACAAAAGTGATCAAAAGAATACTTTTTAAACTCAGTTCCATTATCACTTCTAATCACTCTAAGAGCTCCTGGATGATCAACAGAAAGCCTGAGAACAAGACTTCTAAAATGATTAAAAGCCTCATCTTTAGATGCCATAAAGTATACCCAAGAGTATCTAAAGTAATCATCAACAATAACAAGCACATACCATTTGCTTCCAAAAGATTGAACTCGAGATGGTCCAACTGTATCAAGATGTAGAAGCTGTCCTGGAGCCTTTTGTCATCACCATGGTAAGAGGAGGATGTGAACCTGCAATCATCTTACCATGTCTACAAGGAGAGCATACTAGATCGCTATCACCCTTAAGCTTAGGCAAGCCACGTATGAGATCTAAACCACTTACACGAGTAAGATGATCAAAACCAACATGACCAAGTCTACGGTGCCAAAAGTATAAGTCTTTAGAAACATTGGCAACTAGACACCTATGCTTAGAAGAAGGTGATGCATCAAAATCAGCTTTAAATACTCTTCCAAAACGAGAAATCTTGAACACAAGATCACCTGAAGCATCTAGCACTTTGCATTCATTTTTCTTAAAACTTATCTCAAGATCTTCATCAATCATTTGAGAAACAGAAAGCAAGTTGTATTTCAAATTTTCAACCAAAGCCACATCCGTAAACACAAACTTGTCACTTACCTTTACTGTACCTTTTGCCACAACAGAAGAGGAAGAAGCATCTCCAAAAGTAACACTTTCAGCATGAGATGCACGAGTGAGGGAGGAGAACCAATTCTTATCACCGGACATGTGGCGTGAGCATCCGGAATCCACTAGCCATATGTTCTCCTTCCTCGCGCGAGAAACCTACATAGCAAAACATGTCGAGGTCTCAGTACTGGGGTTAGAAATGAGACTTTTGGGAATCCAGTACTGAGACACACGACGCACAACAGTAGGCACAACACGAGTATTCTTATGCACAAAATCATGTTTACCTTTTCCCATGTTTTTAGCAACAAAAGGTGCTTGTTTCACCCTAAGCACATACTGAGAAGCAAGGTGTGCCTTTCTAAGATTAGACCTAGCCTTTGTCTAAACCTTTTGTTGTTTGGCTAGTCTAAAGCAAAAATCTACTAGATGTCAATCTCTACCACAATGAGTGCAAACGTACTTAACATGAGGTTTTGCTTTAATAGTAGAAGCACATTTTGCATTCATCATAGTAGAAAAAAGAAAACCAGCAGATTTAAAAGCAATCTTTTTAGGTTCATTAAGAATCTCAATTTTGTCATTGCAAGGAGCATGAACAACAGTGCGAGGTTTAGTTTCAAATGAAGCATGAAGATCAAAACCTAAACCCTTCTTATTTGAGCTAACCTTTTATTTATCCAAAATCATGTTCAAATTTTTCTTGCCATTAGTGAACCGTTCCAAAGAATTTTGCAAGTAATCAACTTTCTTAGCAAGAGTTAAACAATTATTGCAGGGAACATCTACTTTTCCTTTTTGCTTGCGACAAGTTGAGCATGAAAGAACCTCATGTGTAAGCAAATCATTAAACAATTGAGAAATCTTAGCATCTGCATCATGCAACTTCAATTCCAGTGTGGAGCATTTAGAACATGGAGTTGTATCATGCAAATCAATAGTAGAACAGCTAGCATGTTTGACATGTTCTCATTTTCTTCATTTTGATGTAACAAAAGAGCATGTTCTTTCCTAAGCAAGGTGAACTCATTGTAAATTAAGTCACATGATTTGAAAGCATCATCATTAGGAATCAAAGTCTTAAGTCTAGCAATTTCAGCATTCAATGATTCAACAATGAAATCATGTTTCTTAATTTTCTTGTCAGGTTTGTCAAGCAATTTTCCAAGACGAGCAACAACAATAGCTAATTCATCATAAGAAGGATCTACCTCATTGAAGTCGCTGTCTTGATCGTCCTCAGTGAAGCTATCCTTGCTGCTTGCCATGAGACACAACCCTGTCAAGTCATGTTTGCTTGGAGTTGCATCGTCCTCGCTGCTCTCTGAATCCACATCGCTCAAATTGACTTGTTCAAGAGCGGAAAGAACTCGGTGGACCACTTTGCGGTTGATGAAGCTCTTCTTCTTTCTATCATTTGAAGGGAACTTCTTCTTCTCTTTTCTTCTGTCGTTGTCCTTCTCCTCCCATGATGTTTTACCTGCAAGCTTTGGACAATTTTATCTCATGTGGTTGAGATCACCACACTCATAGCACCTTGGAGGACCACCTCTCTTTCTCATTCTTACATTCTGCAAAGCTTTGTTAAAGCGAGAAGAGAGTAGTGCCAAGTCTTCTTCAGGAAATTCTTCAATTTGCTCATCTGTTAAAGAAGACAAGGAGGACAGGGCAAAGCTAGAAGAAGAATTTGCATTTAACATGTTAGGGTTAAAGACCAAAGCAATTGATTTAATATTACCCTTCTTGGCAAGAACATCCAACTCATGAGTTTTCAACTTAGAATACAGAACATCTAATGTAAGTGTACTCATGATAGTAGATTCTCTAATGGATGTAACTTTCATCTCACAAATAGACATGTCTAATGCACTAAGCAATTGTCTAGCATTAGCAGCAGCATCAAAGCTAACTCCAACAGCACGCAAATTGCTAAGAATCTTATTAAAACGTGCAAAGAAATCATCTAGTGACTCACCAGGCTTCATCTCAAATCGCATGTATTCTTTTTTGTAAAGATCTTGACGAACCTCTTTGATAGTGTTAGAACCCTTATGGTAATCACAAAGAGATTTCCATACCTCATATGCGGATTTGAGATGGATCACACGGTCAAAGTCGCTGCGTCCCAAACCTTGGATGATCAAGTTGCGCGCCTTGCTGTTTGCTTCAACATGTGTGCGATTGGTGTCGTTGACGTTGTCGTTTGCAGGGACTTCATATGGCTTGTAGACCTTCTCCCAAATTGTGAAGCCTTGTGCTTGGATGAACGCCTCCATCTTGGCCTTCCAAAATTGAAAATCAACACCATCGAACACACATGGTTTTGTCGAATAACGATCCATTGATCTAATCACCGGTTAAGATAGATTGGAAAAACCTTGCTCTGATACCACTTGTAGGATCGAAGTACACAAATATAGCAATCAGAGGGAGGTGAATGATTGTGCGGAAGCTAAAACCAAATTCTTGATCTACTAAAAGTTCACCCCAAAACAGAACCAAATAATTGCCTCGTATTCAACAAAATAGAATGATAGGGGTTTGGTAAATTGTGAATTCCCGGAGATCCAACCATCGGATCGATCGAAAATTTGGACACCAGAAACTAGACTCCAATATGAATCGAACCCAAAAAGAATCAGCTCGATCGGACGTACAGATCAAAAGTTATGAGCCTCGCAAGCTTGCTGTGACAAAAGATGACGAGAATTAATCTAACCAAAACTTCAAGGTTAAACAAGAACGACAAAAGATTAATCAACTAAACATTGAGAAACCCTAAATCAATTCCGTAGAAAGGTTTTTGATGGATGAAATCACGATGAAACTCAAAGAACAAAAAACCAATCTAGAACAAGAACAAGCATGCAAACAAAAACCAAAACAGGAAACACTGTAGCAACGCGGTTACTGTAGCACGCAAGAATCTTGGAAGCATTGATTTTTATTTCTTTTTGTCTGAAGTACTCCCATCAAAAGAGTACAAACCCTAAAACTAAGCTCAAGGCTCTCAATGCCCTAGCTCTCATTGGTGCTCTTCAACAGGAGACAACCCC
The DNA here is from genome assembly GCA_036346355.1 of Rhipidocladum racemiflorum. NCBI lineage: Eukaryota > Viridiplantae > Streptophyta > Magnoliopsida > Poales > Poaceae > Rhipidocladum > Rhipidocladum racemiflorum. The sequence continues at coordinate 71,883,325 of CM070577.1, forward strand.
TCTTATTTATAGGAGCAAACCACGAGGAGTCCTGAATACAATTCCTAATCCTAGAAGGAGTCCCACTCCTAATCCTAGAAGGAGTATGTATTCAACACAACTCCACTTGGCCCAACCTGGCCAAATACAACTCTTGCACGCATATGGCAACCCTACCATACTCACGTGACTAACACTTTGCATGCGTGTGGCCACCTGCCATACTCACATGACTAACCATTCTCTATGTGCACCATTCTCTTAGCTCGAACATCCCGCATGACATCCTTGACCACCAAGACCTCAGTTCCTCCCTGAACCTAGTCCTGAACCTCAGTTCCTCCATGAACCTAGTTCCGGTCCCGTCATCGACCACGTTCGCCCTCGAGCAATACCTGCACATGAACAAACCACAAAATGAATCCGAGCACAAGTCCACGACTTGACTCAAGGTCAATCCATGCAACTACTCACACGAGCATTGCATAAAGTCCATTTCAAACAAGCATCATGAAATTCTCACAAATTTCAAAATCTCAAATTCAAATGCAAAAATCAATTCTAATTCTTGCAAAATATCCAAACCGAGCAAAACACGTTCACGACGGACCAAAATTTAAAACCGTAGAAAAAGTCCATTCACGACGGACCAACAAAATCGGTCAGGCGTACACATGAAAGTCTCGGTTTGAAAGAGGAAATTGATCTACCGAAAAAACACGTTCACTGCGGACTAAACAAAATCAGTTTGTCGTACATGCGAAATCAATCCTCAAAAAGCCGTTCACGACGGACCAAAGAAATTGGTCCGACGTACATGCAAAACTTACTGTTTTTGAAAGATTTGGTCTGACACAAAGTTAACCAAACCACGTTCACGGTGGACCAAATTTCTTGGTCCGGCTTACATGTAAAAAACCAATCCGGTGCAAATGTACGTTCATGGCGGACCGGAAAAAGTTGGTCCGATGCAAAAGACTCTTTTTCATATTTACGACGGACCGAACAAGTTGGTCCGGCGTACATGTAAAAAATCAGTCCGGCACCAAAAGTTGGCGTGCTATTTTCCTTTGACAGGCGTGCTATTTTCCTTCAGGAGACGTGCTATTTTGCTTCAGAGAGAAACTTAGCCATACCAATTGAGTAAGTGCACAAGCACCACATATGCCATGAACACAAACACTTGGCAATGCCAAATGTAACATTAAGCCAATTTTTCAGCACATGATTTCACAGGATCCAGCTCGGCTGCAACGTAGGTGCGCTTGCTCGGGTCGGCCGCCTCTAGCTGCACAGCCTTCTTCACGCTGCTAGGCTGGATAACTGCCTTCTGACGTGCGTTCTTCGTAGTCGCTTCCGGCCCTGGCTGGGGTAGTAAGTTGGCGAGGGCCAGGGCTTTGCTCTCGCAGCCATGTGACGCCTTGAGGTTGCCCCGCACGATGATGACACCGTTGGGTCCCAGAAGTTTCATAAAACGGTGGCCATAGTGATTAGCCGCCATGAATTTGACCAGAGCCGGGCGCCCGAGTATGGCATTGTACGGGAGGTCTACATCGACCACCTCGAAGGTGATCAGCTCGGTGCTGAAGTTTTTCGCGTCGCCGAAGGTGACAGGCAGGACCACTTGACTGAGGGGGGTGGTCGAGCTACCTAGGACGATCCCGAAGAATGGCACCACGATGTTCCTGATCTTCGACCAGGGGATTTGCATCCGGTCGAGAGTGCTAGCCAAGAGCAGGTTGAGGGAGCTGCCTCCATCGAGCATGACCCGGCTGACCATGGTGTTGCTGATGGTCGGGGTCATGACTAGGGCGGTCTTGAGATCCTTGGACATGCCCTGGGGGGCGTCCTCCCCGGTGAAGGCAATCGTAATGCCAGCCCACTTGCAGGGCTAGTCGATGGGCTTTTCGGCAGTGGTGTGGTAGACCGTTCGATCGGCGGTCTTGAGCTCGCAAAGGGGATAGGCGGATGAGCTGCCGAAGATCACGTCTATCCGCTGCTCGCCCTGTTGGAACTCCAGGTCGAGGGCGTCCAAGTCCTCGCCTGTGTTGACCCATTCGGGCTGCTCGCCCTCCTTCGGGAGCATGGTCATCTCGCCACACCCATCATAAAAGGCATCCAACTTGCCCAACCAAGCCCTACAGTTATGCTAGTCGTGGCCATGGGACCTGTGAAAGGGGCAATACCTATTGTCATTGTATTTTGGCCGATCCTATCCCCCCTGTGGTCGGGCGTTGCCGCACTGGGGCCCAGGCCGGCGATTCCCTAGCTGAGGGGCATGCGTGGCCTGCTGCGCTCGTGCCCGACCTTACTAAGGTTGAGGTTTTCCTTGGGCCAGCCCTCGGGCCTCATTACCTCGTGCTCGTCGTTCGATGTTGCGAGCACCCGTGGTCGGCCAGCCTTCTTGCGATCCTGTTTTTGCTTGTTGGTGGCCGCTACGGGATCGATAGCTTTGGTGCCAGATGGACCGGACTGCCCTTGGTTGGGGTGAGCTTGCCCTGGTCGTAGTCGCGTTTCCAGCGCACCGCATCATCTACGTCTGCGTATTGCTCCGCCATGCGAAACAGCTTGTTGACGCTAAGCCTCGGGGTGATCTCGAGGTCCTCAGTGAGGCGCCAATCGCGGACGCTGAACTTAAAAGCCTTGATCACGGCTTCATCGGAGACACTGGGAATCGAGTTCTGGGTGCAAATGAATTGCCGTACAAAGTCACGGAGGGGCTCATTTCCGCCCTGGATTACTCGATCCAGGTCCTTCTCCCGTCCGGGCCGCTCGTAGTAGCTTTGGAAGTTGGATCGGAGGGCATTCCGGACTTGGCGCCATGATCAGAAGGAACCAGGTTTTTGATAAAAATGCCAGGTGCGAGCAGCACCATCCAACACGGTCGGGAGGTAGTTGGCCATTACGGCCTCGTCCCCCCAGCCGCTAGGACCGCCGTCGAATAGATTGACAGGAATTTGTCGGGGTTCTGGGTCCCGTCGAACCGCTCGATCATAGCGGGTTTGAACCGGGCTGACCAGTGCACCCGACGGAGGTCGTTGGTGTACGCCGAGCATTCGTAGGCTAGTGCAGCGTCGCGCCGGGAATAGCCCCCGTCGCTAGATTCGGAACTATTGCTGGCGGGGCGATCTAGTGTGCGATCGCGCCTATCGTGATGACGGGCGCGAGCATCGCCCGGGCGGTAATGCAGGCGATCGTGAACCCTGCGACGTCTAGGCGGGACGTCCGAAGACGGACTCGCGGACGCTGCATTGTTCGAACGAGTGCTGCTGTGACTCGACAGGCGCCGGCCGTCTCCCCGGGTTGCAATTGGGGAGCGGCGACATGGCGGTGTACGGGACATGTCCCAAGCCCATCATCGCAGAGGTGATCGGCGGGAGCGCTAGTGCTTGCGGGAAGAGCTGCCGTTGCTCACGGAAGAGCGGGATCCAGAACGTCGGCTCCGACCCCGCCTTGGGGGGTTGCCTCGTCGGTGGCCTTGTCCAGTTCTTCAGCCAGTGCTCGGCCGAAGAGGTCCGACCTCTCTTGAGCGGGGTCGGTCATGACCCTAGCGATAGCGCGCAGCCTTTCGGTGGAATGAGGGAGCCTGGAAAGTCCAAAGAAGGCGCCGATCTGGCCTCGCTCCTCCCATCGAAGGGTGGTTACCGCCTGGTTGATCATGACCCGAGCCATTCGACGTGTGTCTTTAGGGGTCTTGGGTTCGCGATCTTATGTTTCCGTGTTCGCCCCATGGCTGTCGGCTATGAGGATGAATCGGTCACGGGGCAACAGCGATGTGGAAAACAAGGACGCGGAGTCCTGGCGCTCGGGAGCGGGGATTGCCCCTGAGCTCGCCGAAAGTCTCCCAGAGCCGCGTGCCATGTCCTTGTCAAAGCAACAATGTTCCTCCAGAGGTTCGAAGTCTTCAGTCCCCACGGTGGGCGCCAGCTGTCGACGATCGGGATCGCCTGACCGCAGGGATGAGATCGGATGTGATCGTGTGTGAGGGCCCGAGAGCCTGCGTCGCCCCCCCTCCCGGAGGTGGGCACTACTACTGGTTATGACTTGAAGAAGAAAGGGGCTAAAGACACCAGGAATTATAATGGTTCGAGGCCCCAAGCAGGGTAACAGCTCTACTCCAGTCTTGCCTTGAGGCGGAGAATTTTCTATATATACCTTTTACAAGTAAGTGTGTCATCATATATATATAGAGGTTACATAGTCCTCCTCCCGTTCACTGGAGGTTGGTCAGGAGTATTGTTCGGAGGGGATGGGTCCAGATCCGTTCCGATCGGATCTCAACTGCTCCCTATCTTCGCGGATCTCAGAAACTACCAAGCCTCTGACCCGGTCCCCACGAGCTCTAGGTCTTGGTCGAGAGACAGCCTTCGATCCCCTTGCTCGAGGTCACGCGATGTCAAGGCCCCAAGTTCCAAAAGTTCTGGGACATCCGGAGTATCCGGATTAATCATCCGGAAAGTCCGGATACAGCCCGGAATGTCCGGATAAAATGTCCGGAGTATCCGGATTGGGTCGACCGAGCACCTCAACCCGGAGTATCCGGACTAATTGTCCGGAGTGTCCGGGTTGATTCTACCGAAGGCCCCAACCCGGAGTCTCCGGGTTAAATTTGCGGAATGTCTGGATTATGCGGGGGTTTTGTATAAAAGTCCTATTTCGTGGTTTCCATTCCTCTCTCCTCCTCTCCACTTGCTCTCCACCCCTCCCGTGCTCTCCTCCACCCCAAACTCCTCACCGGTGAGCTCCCCACCGGCCGACGACCTCCGGTGGCTCCTTCCCCGGTGAACTCCCCCTCGGTGCTCTCAAGCTTTTCTCCAAGCCGGCGTCTTCTTCTTCCTACCCGGCTTCCCCTCCCTCTCCTTCATCCCCATTGAAGGTGAGACCTTTTCTTGGACTCCACTCGTGGGTCCTCGAGTTCTAGGGTTTCCTTAGGAGTTGGTTTTGGGGCTAGGGTTGTAGATTTGGGGTTGGGGGTAAACTTTGGAAGTGTTAGGGTTTTGGGGTTGGTTGGATTTGGGTTGGTTTAGACAATGTTGGGTATTAGGGTTGTGGATCGGGGTTAGATGGTGCCGTTCTAAGCATCGGATTGGGTTTTAGTTGGAGATATTAAGAATGAGCCCCGTTCGTCGTGGTTGAGCTAGCTCGGAGCTTCTCCGACTCGACCGCGTGATAGGAAAGTGGTAGGTCGGGTTCTCATGGTGCCGTAGAGCTCGGTGGCACCTCGATCCCTCGCTCTAATTGGGCGAAATACACCAGGTCCGGAGTGTCCGAGCGGACGGTCCGGAGTGTCCGGATTGTCCGGAGTGTCCGGACATTAAACCCGGACTGTCCAGGTTCACCTGGTCTGTCCAGGTTATGTTGGTCGGCCCGGTTGCGTCGTTTCGTCGGGGGTTTTCATTCTAGTTGTTTCATTGCATGGCATGCATCTTATTGTTGCATATTATTCGTGTAGAGAACGGAACTGCGGAGGGTGATACCTCCGTGGTCGAGGGAGTTGCCGAGGGGCAAGTCGCTGCCGATCCGTAAGCAGAAGAGCAAGGCAAGCACATAAGCATCTTGAACCTTACATGATTTATTTTTGCGAATAAATTGCTTAATTTTGGCTTAGTGTTGCATTAGGAATTGCAATGTGGGATAGGCTAGATCCTATTTGCTGCATGTACCATCCTTGTTACTTGTTAGACACCTCCATTGGAGCTAGATTACGGGTATTAATCACGTCATGCTTAGTATGCTTAGAGATCGGGTTTCGGGCCAAGTGGTGGACGGTTCCACTGCTTGAGGACTTTTACTTGATATTGTGGAAAGGTTTGGGTATGGTTGAATGTGAAATGAGACCGGGCGAGAGAGTTGGATCGCTTGGGTAAGGAGACTCAAGTGTGGTAGTCTCGTCCGTGTCGATTAAGGACCGATCGGGTGTAACGTGGCTAAAGCACCTTTTGGTTGATCGCATGCCTGATTATGGTACGGTAAGCCGCTCTTTCATCGCATGCCGTTCGATGGGCCATGCCCTCATGTGGTTGGACGTGGTTGAGGGCGGGGCCTAGGCCGGCTCTCGAGCGCCAAGCCGGGCTTGGGGCTGCTCGAGGGGGTGCTAGGTTTCCGGACCGCATGAAGATGCCCCAACGAATGGGTATGGATGGGAGGGGGTTGACATGAGGTTCCTTCGTGGCACATGTCGTGTGATCAATGCTTCCCTGCAGGGTTAATTAAGCGATTCGAATTGCCGCGCTCTCGGATATGAGCAAGCTTGGTCAAATGTTACTCAACGTAGTAATAACTTGCAGGCGAAGTTGGCCAGTTGGGCTTGAGCTCGAAGTGAGTGTGGTTAATTGTTGTGAATTGCTAAATGTAACTTCACTTAGTGGTAGGTGCTGTTACAACCGCATTCAAAATTGGGAACTGAGTAGTTAAATGGCCCGAACAACAAATGATAAGCATTTCAAAGAATGATTACCTTGAGCTTGTTGTCCTTGCTACGTCCGAATGCATATCCTTTGGAGTCGGTCATATATGGACCTCGGGTAAGACTTGCGAGTACCTTCTGTACTCAGGCTTCGCTGTGGTGTTGCGGTGAGGACCCGGTAGGCTGTGAGTTTTGCCTCATCGCTGTCGGTGACCCAAGGGGCACCGAGTAGAGGTCGCCGACGCGTGTACGCCGGAAGTGTTCGAGGCATGGCATACGGAGGAGTTTTACTTTTGTTGTATAGGATAGGGTTGGATCTTTTGTTGTACAGCTACGCTTGTGTTTTAAATGCCATCTCGTTCTCTTTCGTTTTGTCTTGTGGGTGCGTTTGTTTGGTCGTTCTTTGGGCTTCCGTGTGCCGTGTTGTGTGTTTGTTTGCTTCCGCGTTTTTGCGCCTTTGGTAGTGAGGTTTGGGGCTCGATGCCCCTTTGTGAGAATTGATGATTGATATGGCAATGGGAACCGGTATGTGGGGATCCTGGGTGAGTTTCGGAACGCATACCGGGGGAATACCGGGATGGTTGTCGAATTGTTTGGATGCCCTTAGGGTTGTCTCGATCGGGCTTGGGTGTTAGCACCGAGATCACCTCCGGTGATTTATTGCTAGAATCCAAATTCGATGGGAGCAACCATTCATCCAACAACTCGAGGACGATCTGGGCGGCTCCTCTCAGGGCTGGTATCAGAGCAAGGCGCACAAAGACGGATCCCAACTTGATGACCAGTTAGGAGATTGTTTAGGAGTGTTATAATGCATTAGGTAGAAGGTAATACTTATCCCCGCCCTAGGTTATAGTGGTCAGTGTGAGGGTTACGTTGGAATCGTGCATCTCATCTCATATCATGCGTGTGCGTGTCCATCTGCATCATGAATTGTGTTTGTTTGGGTGTAATAGACTTGTTGGACTTCAGTGCGGAGTGCTACAGTCTGACTTGGGGTTGCCTCGTGGGTTTGTTTAGTTTAGGACATGTTCCCTCTTGTGGGTCTAACTCTTGTTGTCTAACTCTATTGACGACAGAATGAGGACCCGCGGTGGTTTGGGAGGTGATGATGGCGCTGGGCGATCACAGCCTGGCGGTAGTGATCCGCCTCCTCCTCCCAACCTTTTGGACGTCTTGCTGCGCTCAGAGCAGAACCAGCAGACCACCAACAGGATTCTGGAGATGCTGGTCCAGAATCAAGCTGCTCCAGTTGGCCGTGGGGATGGGCGAGGCTGACCCAATGGCTATCTGGACTTCCTGCATACCCAGCCGCCGACGTTCTCTCGGGCCAGTGACCCGTTGGAGGCTGATGATTGGCTGCGCACCATGGAATAGAAGTTTGCGCTCATCCATTGCGAGGATCTTCAGAAGGCTCCTTTCGCAGCGCAGCAACTTCAGGGTCCTGCGGGGGCTTGGTGGGCCAACTTTTTGGTCATGCAGCCTGCTGGACACCAGGTTACATTGGCGGAGTTTCGTGAGGCTTTCTGGGCATATCACATCCCGAAAGGACTCATGGACATCAAGAAGTAACAGTTCCTCGCCCTCAAGCAATTGGGCAAGTCAGTGGTGGATTACTCAAGGGAATTCAACTACTTGGCCCAATATGCGCCGGAGGAGGTCGATAGTGATGAGAAGAAGCTGAACCGTTTCATGAGCGGGTTGACGGCGAAGATGCAAGACCGGCTCACGGTGTGCGATTTCGCTGACTTCAATGACTTGGTGAGTCGGGCGATCACCGTTGAGCATAAGATGAGGAACCACCAAGAGGAGAAGAAGCAGAAGCGGGGCGCGCAGTTCTCGATGGGCAGCAGTTCGCAGCGGGCCCGCATTATCCCTCCGCCACCAAGGGCCCCTCCTACTGCACCTCCCCTACCGACCGGGATGGCCCGACCTCCTATGGTTGCTCCTCGGCCTCCGCCACCACCGTCGGGGACACGGGCGGCAGCAACCGCTGGACCGGGCCCATGCTACAACTACGGGCGTGCGGGGCACTTTGTGAAATCATGTGCTGAAAAAATGGCTTTGAATTGAAAAATTAACTTAGAATTGGTTTTGCAAAATGTGCTTGTGCATGTGTTTGACAATTTGACAAGAAACAGTAAGTTTCGTTTTTACGCGCGGGACCAAGTTCTTAAAAGACAGTAAGTTTTACATGTACGCCAGACCAAATTTTTTGGTCCGTCGTGAATGGCTTTTTGCTCGATTAGGGTTTGTGCAAATTTGGACTTTGAATTTTGATTTGTTTTTGAGATTATGAAATTTGTGAGAATTTCATGATGCTTGAAGTGGACTTTATGCAATGCTCATGTGAGTAGTTGCATGGATTGACATTGAGTCAAGTCGTGGACTTGTGCTCGGATTTGTTTTGTGGTTTGTTCATGTGCAGGTATTGCTCAAAGACGAATGTGGTCGATGACGGGACCGGAACTAGGTTCATGGAGGAACTGAGGTTCGGGACTAGGTTCAGGAGGAACTGAGGTCTTGGTGGTCAAGGATGTCATGCGGGACGTTCGGGCTAAGAGAATGTGCACATGAAGAATGGTTAGTCACGTGAGAATGGCAGGAGGTCATTCGCGTGCAAAGTGTTAGTCACGTGAGTATGGCAGGTGGCCATACGCGTGCAAAGTGTTAGTCACGTGAGTATGGTAGGGTTGCCATACGCGTGCAAGAGTTGTACTCGGCCAGGTTGGGCCAAGTAGAGTTGTGTTGGATACAGATTCCTTCTGAGGAATAGGAATCGTATTCAGAACTCCTTGTGGGTTGGTCCTTTAAATAGGAGGGGTGTCTCCTGTTAAAGGGCATCAATCGAACCAAGTAGCAGAACAGGCGCAAGGGAGCTTGAGCTTGGTTTTAGGGTTTGTACTCTTTTGATGGGAGTACTTTAGACAAAAGAAATAAAGATCAATTCTTCTAGTTCCTTGTGTGCTACAATATTCTCTTTTGGTTCTTGTTTGCATACTTGTTCTAGTTCTAGATTGGTTTTTGTTTTTTTGAGTTTCATCTTGATTTGATCCATCAAAAACCTCTCTAGGGTATTGATCTAGTGTTCCTCAAAGTTTTGTTGATAAAACTTTTGTTGTTCTTGATCAATCTACAAGTTTCGATTAGATTGAATTTCGTCAAGTTCTGGAATAGCAAGCTTATAACTTTTGATCCGTAAGTCCGATCGAGCTGATTCTTTTTGGGTTCGATTCGTACTAGAATCTAGTTTCTTGTGTCCAAATTTCAGATCGATCCGATGGTTGGATCTCCGGGAATTCACGTTTTACCAAACCTCTGTCATTCTGTTTTTGTCGAAAACGAGGCAATTATTTGGTTCTGTTTTGGGGTGAACTTTTAATAGATCAAGAATTTGGTTTTAGCTTCCGCACAATCATTCACCCCCCCCTCTGATTGCTATATTCGTATACTTCGATCCTACAAGTGGTATCAGAGCAAGGTTTTTCTAATCTATCTTAACCGGTGATTAGATCAATGGATCGTTATTCGACAAAACCATGTGTGTTCGATGGTGTTGATTTTCAGTTTTGGAAGGCCAAGATGGAGGCATTCATCCAGGCACAAGGCTTCACAATTTGGGAGAAGGTCTACAAGCCATATGAAGTCCCTGCAAACGACAACGTCAACGACACCAATCGCACACATGTTGAAGCAAACAGCAAGGCATGCAACTTGATCATCTAAGGTTTGGGACGCAGCGACTTTGACCGTGTGATCCATATCAAATCCGCATATGAGGTATGGAAATCTCTTTGTGATTACCATGAGGGTTCTAACACTATTAAAGAGGTTCGTCAAGATCTTTACAAAAAAGATTACATGCGATTTGAGATGAAACCCGGTGAGTCGCTAGATGACTTCTTTGCACGTTTCAATAAAATTCTTAGTAATCTTCGTGCTGTTAGAGTTAGCTTTGATGATGCTGCTAATGCTAGACAATTGCTTGGTGCATTAGACATGTCTATTTGGGAGATGAAAGTTACATCCATTAGAGAATCTACTGTCATGAGTACACTTACTTTAGATGTTCCTTATTCTAAGTTGAAAACTCATGAATTAGATGTTTTTGCTAGAAAGAATGATCATAAATCAATTGCTTTGACATCTCAATCTAACATATCTCATAATGGTGCTGCTTCAAGTTTTGCTCTATCTTTCTTGTCTTCATTAACCGATGAACAGATTGAGCAATTCCCAGAAGAAGACTTATCACTACTCTCTTCTCGCTTTAACAAAGCTTTGCAAAATGTGAGAAAGAGAAAGAGAGGTGGTGGTGATCCTCCAAGATGCTATGAGTGTGGTGATCTCGACCATATTCGTCCAAATTGTCCTAAACTTGCAGGTAAAGCATCAAGGGAGGAGAAGGACAACGATAGAAGAAAAGAGAAGAAGAAGTTCTCTTCAAACGACAGGAAAAAGAAGAGCTTCATCAACCGCAAAGTGGTTCATCGAGTTCTTTCCGCTCTTGAACAAGTCAATTTGAGCGATGTGGACTCGGAGAGCAGCAAGGACGATGCAACTCCAAGCAAACATGACTTGACAGGGTTGTGTCTCATGGCAAGCAGCAAGGATAGCTTCACCGAGGACGATCAAGACAGCGACTTCAATGAGGTAGATCCTTCTTATGATGAATTAGCTATTGCTGTTGCTCGTCTTGGAAAATTGCTTGACAAACGTGATAGAAAAATTAAGAAACATGATATTCTTGTGGAGTCATTGAATGCTGAAATTGCTAGACTTAAGACCTTGATTCCTGATGATGATACTTGCAAATCATGTGACTTAATTTACAATGAGCTCACCTTGCTTATGAAAGAACATGCTCTTCTGTTACATCTAAATGAGAAAAATGAGAAACGTGTTAAAAATGCTAGCTGTTCCACTGATGAATTGCACGGTTCAACTTCTTGTTCTAAATGCTCAACTCTTGAACTGAAGTTAAAAGATGCAAATGCTAGGGTTTCTCAAATAACTGATAATCTGCTTACACATGAGGTTCTTTCATGCTCTACTTGTCGTAAACAGAAAGAGAAGGTTGATAATCTTTGCAATAATTGTTTAACTCTTGCCAAGAAAGTTGATTACTTGCAAAGTTCTTTGGAACGATTCACTAATGGCAAGAAAAGATTAAACATGATTTTGGATCAATCTAAGGTTAGCTCAAACAAGAAAGGTTTAGGTTTTGATCTTTATACGTCATTTGAAACTAAACCTTGCACTGTTGTTCATGCTCCTCGCAATGACAAAATTGAGATTCTCAATGAACGTAAAAAGATTGCTTTTAAATCTGCTGGTTTTCTTTCTTCTACTATGATGAATGCAAAATGTGCTTCTACTGTTAAAGCAAAACCTCATGTTAACTACACTTGCACTCATTGTGGTAGAGATGGACATCTAGTAGATTTTTGCTTTAGACTAGCCAAACAGCAAAAGAAGGAAATGACTAAGGCTAGGTCAAATTTCAGACAGGCACGCTTTGTTTCTCATTATGTGCCTAGGGTGATGCAAACACCTTTTGTTGCTAAGAACACGAGAAAAGATAAATCCATCTTTGTGCATAAGAATACTCGTGTTGTGCCTACTATTGTGCGTTGTGTGTCTCAGTACTGGATTCCTAAACATCTTATTTCTAACCCCAGTACCAAGACCTCGACACTTTCTGCTTCTATGTAGGCTTCTCACGCGAGGAGGGAGAACATGTGGCTAGTGAAATTCGGATGCTCACTTCATATGTTCAGTGATAAGATTTGGTTCTCCTTTACTCGTGCATCTCATGATGAAAGTGTTGCCTTTAGAGATACTTCTTCCACTTCTGTTTTCGCAAAAGGCACTAGTTCAAATGATGCAGGTACAGGTGCATATGTTCAGGGGGAGAGTGTCTTTGTTCATAAAAGATGATGATGATGCTGTTGAGGATGAGATAATTGGAGGTTTACATGAGAGACTCTTCCCACGTGCTTGTGTGTGCTTGTTTTCAAGCTTCCCACGTGCTTCACATCGACAAGCGTTCAAGTGAACTTTCAGGTATCTCCATGGTACTCAAGATTTTGGCATTTGGCTTTCTTCTTCCTTATGCATTAGTTTAAGAGCTTATTCTGATGTTGACTTTGGAGGATGTTGAATTGATTTAGTTCGTGCCACCTCTTGAGTAATCCCCTTTCTTGAGCATATTGATACTGGATTTCACTTTCTTAGAGATCATGTTGAAAAAGAAAATATGGTGCTCCATCATGTGGATACTGAACATCAATTGGCAGACATTTTCACAAAACCTTTGTCTTCTTCTCGTTTTGCTTTTATTCGGGGAGAACTTGGGATTGTTCATCCAATGGGTTTGTTTTGAGGGGGAGTTTCCTTGCCAAGTTCTTTCACTTGATGAGCTCACTTTATCATATTTCTTTATATGTTATGTAATTGAGCTAATATATGATAATCTAATTGTCTCACTTGAACTAAAAATGACATTGCGAAATTCCCTGGACTGATTGCCTATAGCTAAATACTCTGTGATATCTTACTCTTCTAGGCTTGATATTGAATCTTCTTGACAAATTTGGGCTATGAAGAAGTGTGTTTTAGCTTTACTCTTTCATAAGACCTTTTAATCACTTTTGCATGTTTATAATCAAAGAAAAATGAAAAGAAAAGGGAATCAATAAAAAAGGGTTGTTAAAAGCAAAAGCCTCAAGTTATGAGCTTCAGGAATGCTTTCCCTAAAAGATAAGATGTATGCTTCAAGCATGCCATTCCCTCAAAGACAAGATGTATGCTTCAAGCATGCCACTTCAAGGAAATAAAAGAAGTATGCTTCAAGCATGCCACATGCAGTTTACTGTTTTAAAGATTAAATTGGTTTACTAGATTGGAGTTGAAACTACTTGCTCGCCCAGAGTTGTTAGTTGCTTCAATTTTGAGCCTTTGTTTTTCTACTAAAGGTTTTGCTTAGTACTTGGCTATAGTTGACTGAATTGAGGTTGAGATGCATGTCATTCCATAACTTGTTAAAATCACATCAAGATCATGTATTTTGCATATTATGTGATATATAAGGTTATATGATCGAATGAGCTCATCTTTTCCTATCTTGGCACTCCCTTGTTTCTTCTTGTGAAATCATTACTACAAGAAAAAATTTTGAACAAATTCTCTCTTTTGTACTCTTGATGAATCCATTGTCAAAGGGGGAGAAATTTGGGAATCGTTGAAAAGTTTAAGGAAAAAGGGGGGAGAAGAAAAAGGAGGAGTTGTTTGAGAATTTTGGGAGAAGTTTGGAGAATTTTGAAATTCTTGGGCACATTGCACATTCACACACATTTTCCTTCTCAGGGGGAGATTTTGTTTTGCATTTTGGTCAAAGGGGGAATTCTGTGTTTTCTCTTTTTGGTCCTTGATCCTTTGGATTTCAAAATCTTTTGTAAAGTGAATGCCAAATGTTCATTTCTTAGTGGTGTTGCCAATGTTTTCATCAAGGGGAGATTGTGAAATCATGTGCTTTGAAAAATTGGCTTTGAATTGAAAAATTAACTTAGAATTGGTTTTGCAAAATGTGCTTGTGCATGTGTTTGACAATTTGACAAGAAACAAGAAGTTTCTGCTTTTACACGCTGACCAAGTTCTTAAAAGACAAGAAGTTTTACATGTACGCTGCACCAAATTTTTGGTCCGTCGTGAATGGCTTTTGCTCGATTAGGGTTTGTGCAAATTTGGACTTTGAATTTTGATTTGTTTTGAGATTATGAAATTTGTGAGAATTTCATGATGCTTGAAGTGGACTTTATGCAATGCTCATGTGAGTAGTTGCATGGATTGACATTGAGTCAAGTCGTGGACTTGTGCTCGGATTTGTTTTGTGGTTTGTTCATGTGCAGGTATTGCTCAAAGACGAATGTGGTCGATGACGGGACCGGAACTAGGTTCATGGAGGAACTGAGGTTCGGGACTAGGTTCAGGAGGAACTGAGGTCTTGGTGGTCAAGGATGTCATGCGGGACGTTCGGGCTAAGAGAATGGTGCACATGAAGAATGGTTAGTCACGTGAGAATGGCAGGAGGTCATTCGCGTGCAAAGTGTTAGTCACGTGAGTATGGTAGGTGGCCATACGCGTGCAAAGTGTTAGTCACGTGAGTATGGTAGGGTTGCCATACGCGTGCAAGAGTTGTACTCGGCCAGGTTGGGCCAAGTAGAGTTGTGTTGGATACAGATTCCTTCTAGGGAATAGGAATCGTATTCAGAACTCCTTGTGGGTTGGTCCTTTAAATAGGAGTGGTGTCTCCTGTTAAAGGGCATCAATCGAACTAAGTAGCAGAACAGGCGCAAGGGAGCTTGAGCTTGGTTTTAGGGTTTGTACTCTTTTGATGGGAGTACTTTAGACAAAAGAAATAAAGATCAATTCTTCTAGTTCCTTGTGTGCTACAATATTCTCTTTTGGTTCTTGTTTGCATACTTGTTCTAGTTCTAGATTGGTTTTTGTTTTTTTGAGTTTCATCTTGATTTGATCCATCAAAAACCTCTCTAGGGTATTGATCTAGTGTTCCTCAAAGTTTTGTTGATAAAAATTTTGTTGTTCTTGATCAATCTACAAGTTTCGATTAGATTGATTTTCGTCAAGTTCTGGAATAGCAAGCTTGCGAAGCTTATAACTTTTGATCCGTAAGTCCGATCGAGCTGATTCTTTTTGGGTTCGATTCGTACTGGAATCTAGTTTCTTGTGTCCAAATTTAAGATCGATCCGACAGTTGGATCTCCGGGAATTCGCGTTTTACCGAACCTCTATCATTCTATTTTTGTCGAAAACGAGGCAATTATTTGGTTTTGTTTTGGGGTGAACTTTTAATAGATCAAGAATTTGGTTTTAGCTTCCGCACAATCATTCACCCCCCCTCTGATTGCTATATTCGTATACTTCGATCCTACACACTTCATCCGCGACTGCCCATTTCCAAGGTGGGGCAACAACTCCAACGCCCCACGGCTTCCAGTTGCGACAGCACCACCTCCACTTCCAGCGCCAGCCCGTGGCCGAGTCAACTACGTCGGTGCCGAGGAGATTCCAGAGGATAACACCGTGCCGACGGGTAGGTTATGCATTAACGGGCATTCTGCCAAAGTATTGTTTGACTCGGGGGCATCTCATTCCTTCATTCGTAAGGAGTTTGTCATGCACCATCAGATGAGAGTGAGTAGCAGCTCCACTCCATTTCTTGTTGAGGCACCGGGGTCCAGGATGGTGGTGAATCAAGTAGTTAGGAAGGCGTCAGTGCAAGTTCAAGGGGTTCCTTTCACTGTTAACCTCCTACTCCTTGACCTCCGTGGAATGGATGTCATTTTGGGCATGAATTGGATGACGCGACAACAAGCCATCCTGGATTGTTCTCGCCGCACCATCTCGCTAAAGGGGCCGAAGGGCGGTTGGCTGACGTTACTTCTTGACGAGGGCCGGGCCACCCTTTGCTCCCTGAATGGTGCCGAAATCGCAGAGATAGAGTCAGTTTCCATGGTGTCGGAGTACCCGGATGTGTTCCCAGCGGAATTGCTGGGGATGCCACCTGATCAGGACATCGAATTTGTAGTGGAATTGCAGCCTGGGACCGCTCCAGTCTCCAAACGGCCATATCAAATGCCACCTAACGAATTGGCTGAGCTGAAGACTCAATTGAAGGAGTTGATGGACAAGGGCTTCATTCATCCGAGCTCCTCGCCTTGGGGCTGCTCGGCTCTTTTCGTGACCAAGAAGGACAGTTCACTTCGCCTCTGCGTGGATTACCGTCCCTTGAATGCTATCACCATCAAGAACAAGTACCCTCTGCCTCGGATTGATATCCTGTTCGATCAGCTTGCTGGTGCACGGGTATTCTCCAAGATTGACCTGAGGCTCGGGTACCATCAGATTAAAATCCGAGCCGAAGATATCCCGAAGACTGCCTTTTCCACTCGATATGGGCTGTATGAGTACACCGTCATGTCGTTCGGATTAACGAATGCGCCGGCGTACTTCATGTATCTTATGAACTCTATCTTCATGGAAGAGTTGGATTCTTTTATCGTCATCTTCATCGATGACATCCTCATCTATTCAGCCAACGAGGAAGATCATGCCAAGCACCTTCGCGACGTTCTCGGGAGACTTTGGGAACACCGCTTGTATGCGAAGTTCAGCAAGTGCGAGTTCTGGCTAAAGAAGGTATCTTTCTTGGGGCATGTCCTTTCCGAGCAAGGCGTAGACGTTGACCCAAACAAAGTACAGGATGTGCTCAAATGGGAACAGCCCAAGTCTGTCGCTGAGATCCACAGTTTCCTCTGGCTGGCTATTACCATCGTTTCATTCAGGACTTCTCCAAGATAGCCAAGCCCATGACAGAGTTGTTGAAGAAGGGCACCGAGTTCAAATGGTCTGTGGGCTGTGAGCAGGCATTTCAGACTCTGAAGCAGCGCCTCACCACAGCTCCAGTCCTCACCCAGCCCAATATTCACGAGCCGTTTGATGTGTATTGTGATGCATCTGGCATCGGGCTCGGCTGTGTACTTATGCAGGACAACCGAGTTGTCGCTTATGCGTCTCGGCAGCTAAAGCGCCATGAAGAGCACTACCCCACCCATGATCTGGAGCTTGCAGCAGTGGTCCATGCTTTGAAGATTTGGCGCCACTATCTCCTGGGGACAAGTGCAACATCTACACTGATCACAAAAGCCTCAAGTACATCTTCACGCAGGCAGACTTGAATATGAGGCAAAGACGGTGGCTTGAGTTGATTAAGGACTACAATTTGGAAGTCCATTACCACCCTAGGAAGGCCAATGTGGTGGCTGACGCATTGAGTCGCAAGGCCCAATGCCATTGCCTTACTCTTCCCCCACGGAGTGCCACCCTTTGTGCTGAATTCCAGAAGCTCAACCTGGAAATGGTAGAAGGTCTCCTGACTAATGTGGAGTTGAAGTCCACATTGCTTGATCTAATTCGGGAGACTCAGAAGAATGATGTGGGTGTCTCCCAAATTCGCGACAAGGTGAATTCCGGCCAAGCTTCTGGTTTCCGTCTGGATGATTAAGGAACCTTGTGGTTCGGTGAGAGCGTAGTCATCCCTGATGATCAAGAGTTGAAAAGGGGGATTCTCGATGAAGCCCATAATTCGTTGCTCACAATCCATCCGGGCAGCAACAAAATGTACCAAGACCTGAAGCGGCAATTCTGGTGGAGTTGCATGAAGCGCGAGATTGCTCGTTATGTGTCTGAGTGCGATGTCTGCAAGCGGGTGAAGGCTGAACACTTTAAGCCAGCTGGTACTCTTCAGCCTCTACCCATACCAAGCTGGAAGTGGGAAGACATCAGTATGGACTTCATCACCGGCTTGCCTCTAACTTCTTCGAGTCACGACTCGATCTGGGTGATTGTCGACCGGTTAACAAAATCTGCACATTTCTTAGCCGTTCGCACCACCTACTCAGCTAAGAGGTATGCAGAGTTGTATGTCACCAGGATTGTATGCCTTCATGGAGTGCCTAAGCGGATAGTTTCGGATCGAGGCTCTCAATTTGTCTCGCGATTATGGAGAAGTCTGCATGAAGCACTGGGCACAAAGCTACTCCACAGCTCAGCATATCACCCTCAAACTGATGGCCAGACCGAGAGGGTGAATCAGATACTCGAGGATATGTTGAAAGCGTGTGTCCTGTCCTATGGGAAGAAGTGGGAAGAATGTCTCCCCTATGCTGAATTTGCATACAACAATAGCTACCAGACCAGCATTCAAATGTCCCCCTTCGAGGCACTTTATGGTCGTAGCTGTCGGGCACCTCTAAATTGGTCCGAGAGTGGGGAGCGTTCATTCCTTGGACCTGAACTGGTCATGGAGGCAGAAGATAAAGTGAGGACTGTTCGGGAAAACTTGAGGATAGCGCAATCACGACAGAAAAGTTATGCCGATCGCCGTAGGAGACCTCTCTCCTTCGACGTTGGCGACTTCGTCTATCTGAAGGTCTCCCCTCTTCGAGGCACTCGTCGGTTTGGAATTAAAGGGAAACTGGTGCCTCGTTACATAGGGCCATTCCGAGTCCTTGAGAAGCGAGGTCAGGTTGCATATCAGCTAAAGCTTCCTCCCACACTCAAGATGGTCCACAATGTCTTCCATGTCTCCCAATTGAAGAAGTGTCTCCGTACTCCTTTCGAGTCACTTGAAGTGGATGACCTCGGAGTTACGCCTGAACCGGATCTGTCCTATCAAGAGCATCCGATTCGGGTTCTAGAAAGAGCGGAACACAAGACTCGACAGAGAACACTAAAGTTTTACAAGATTCAATGGAGCAACCATACTGAGGATGAGGCTACTTGGGAACCGGAAGATCGCCTAAAGACCGAGTACCCTGAATTCTTCGATGCCATGTAAGTGCGGGCGTACAATTCCCAAAGTTTAAAGCATGTCTGTTAGGGTCCTAATCCATGTGTACGTTTGTTCTGAATCTCGGGGCGAGATTCCCTTAAGGGGGGAGGGTTTGTCAAGGCCCCAAGTTCCAAAAGTTATGGGACATCCGGTGTATCCGGATTAATCATCCGGAATGTCCGGATACAGCCCGGAATGTCCGGAGTATCCGGATTGGGTCGACCGAGCACCTCAACCCGGAGTATCCGGACTAATTGTCCGGAGTGTCCGGGTTGATTCTACCGAAGGCCCCAACCCGGAGTCTCCGGGTTAAATATCCGGAATGTCCGGATTGTGCGGGGGTTTTGTATAAAAGTCCTATTTCATGGTTTCCATTCCTCTCTCCTCCTCTCCACTTGCTCTCCACCCCTCCCGTGCTCTCCTCCACCCCAAATTCCTCACCGGTGAGCTCCCCACTGGCCGGCGACCTCCGGTGAACTCCTCCTCGGTGCTCTGCAGCTTTTCTCCAAGCCGGCGTCTTCTTCCTCCTACCCGGCTTCCCCTCCCTCTCCTTCATCCCCATTGAAGGTGAGACCTTTTCTTGGATTCCACTCGTGGGTCCTTGAGTTCTAGGGTTTCCTTAGGAGTTGGTTTTGGGGCTAGGGTTGTAGATTTGGGGTTGGGGGTAAACTTTGGAAGTGTTAGGGTTTTGGGGTTGGTTGGATTTGGGTTGGTTTAGGCAATGTTGGGTATTAGGGTTGTGGATCGGGGTTAGATGGTGCCGTTCTAAGCATCGGATTGGGTTTTGGTTGGAGATGTTAAGAATGAGCCCCGTTCGTCATGGTTGAGCTAGCTCAGAGCTTCTCCGACTCGACCGTGTGTTAGGAAAGTGGTAGGTCGGGTTCTCGTGGTGCCGTAGAGCTCGGCGTCACCTCGATCCCTCGCTCTAATTGGGCGAAATACGCCAGGTCCGGAGTGTCCGGGCGGACGGTCCGGAGTGTCCGGATTGTCCGGACTGTCCGGACATTAAACCCAGACTGTCCGGGTTCACCTGGTCTGTCCGGGTTATGTTGGTCGGCCCGGTTGCATCGTTTCGTCGGTGGTTTTCATTCTAGTTGTTTCATTGCATGGCATGCATCTTATTGATGCATATTATTCGTGTAGAGAACGGAACCGCGGAGGGTGATACCGCCGTGGTCGAGGGAGTTGCCGAGGGGCAAGTCGCTGTCGATCCGCAAGTAGAAGAGGAAGGCAAGCACCTAAGCATCTTGAACCTTACATGATTTATTTTTGCGAATAAATTGCTTAATTCTGACTGAGTGTTGCATTAGGAATTGCAATGTGGGATAGGCTAGAACCTATTTGCTGCATGTACCATCCTTGTTACTTGTTAGACACCTCCGTTGGAGCTAGATTATGGGTATTAATCACGTCATGCTTAGTATGCTTAGAGATCGGGTTTCGGGCCAAGTGGTGGACGGTTCCACTGCTTGAGGACTTTTACTTGATATTGTGGAAAGGTTTGGGTATGGTTGAATGTGAAATGAGACCGGGCGAGAGAGTTGGATCGCTTGGGTAAGGAGACTCAAGTGTGGTAGTCTCGTCCGTGTCGATTAAGGACCGATCGGGTGTAACGTGGCTAAAGCACCTTTTGGTTGATCGCATGCCTGATTATGGTACGGTAAGCCGCTCTTTCATCACATGCCGTTCGATGGGCCATGCCCTCATGTGGTTGGACGTGGTTGAGGGCGGGGCCTAGGCCGGCTCTCGAGCGCCAAGCCGGGCTTGGGGCTGCTCGAGGGGGTGCTAGGTTTCCGGACCGCATGAAGATGCCCCAACGAATGGGTATGGATGGGAGGGGGTTGACATGAGGTTCCTTCGTGGCACATGTCGTGTGATCAATGCTTCCCTGCAGGGTTAATTAAGCGATTCGAATTGCCGCGCTCTCGGATATGAGCAAGCTTGGTCAGATGTTACTCAACGTAGTAATAACTTGAACTGAAGTTCGCCGTTGGGCTTGAGCTCGAAGTGAGTGTGGTTAATTGTTGTGAATTGCTAAATGTAACTTCACTTAGTGGTAGGTGCTGTTACAACCGCATTAAAAATTGGGAACTGAGTAGTTAAGTAACTGAACAACAAATGATAAGCATTTCAGCAACAGTTACCTTGAGCTTGTTGTCCTTGCTACGTCCGAATGCATATCCTTTGGAGTCGGTCATATATGGACCACGGGTAAGACTTGCGAGTACCTTCTGTACTCAGGCTTCTGCTTTCGTGGTTTTGCAGGTGAGGACCCAGCGGGCTGTGAGTTTTGCCCTTACTGCCTGTCGGTGACCGGGCGGGGCACCGAGTAGAGGCTGCCGACGCGTGTACGCCCGGAAGTGTTCAGGGCAT
This sequence comes from Rhipidocladum racemiflorum, assembly GCA_036346355.1. Classification (NCBI taxonomy): domain Eukaryota; kingdom Viridiplantae; phylum Streptophyta; class Magnoliopsida; order Poales; family Poaceae; genus Rhipidocladum; species Rhipidocladum racemiflorum. Next base: position 71,904,498 of record CM070577.1, read on the forward strand.
GGCACTTCTGGAGGAGTTTTACTTTTGTTGTATAGGATAGGGTTGGATCTTTTGTTGTACAGCTACGCTTGTGTTTTAAATGCCATCTCGTTCTCTTTCGTTTTGTCTTGTGGGTGCGTTTGTTTGGTCGTTCTTTGGGCTTCCGTGTGCCGTGTTGTGTGTTTGTTTGCTTCCGCGTTTTTGCGCCTTTGGTAGTGAGGTTTGGGGCTCGATGCCCCTTTGTGAGAATTGATGATTGATATGGCAATGGGAACCGGTATGTGGGGATCCTGGGCGAGTTTCGGATCGCATACCAGGGGAATACCGGGATGGTTGTCGAATTGTTTGGATGCCCTTAGGGTTGTCTCGATCAGGCTTGGGTGTTAGCACCGAGATCACCTCCGGTGATTTATTGCTAGAATCCAAATCCGATGGGAGCAACCGTTCATCCAACAACTCGAGGACGATCTGGGCGGCTCCTCTCACGCGAGTCTCGACCTAATCACCCGGGTAAGGAGATCGAGGTCGAGCCTAGACCTCCAGGCCGAGTTTGAGCCGAGACCTGTTGATCACGCCATTTGAACGGGTAGTGTATCTCATCCCCCGATAAGAACATCCTGGTGTACACTTGGGGGGTGCGATGGCATCGGCGCGAAACGATCTCCATGACCAACAATAGCTATGGTCGACGAAGCAACATCCTCCTCCAACTCTGGTGCTGGCTGCTGCTCTGTCTCAGGCATCGGCTCTGGCTGCACCTCCTCTGGGCCCTCCTCGTGTAACTCTAGCACTACCTCTGACTCAGGCTATCCTCCATACAGAGCTTCCTTCAGTTCTCTAATTCTCTGCATGGCCCACATTATGATGTCCTGCAGATTCTTCTTGGTGGCCTCCAAAGCAGTGTATGCGGCGCTCAGCTCGTGCACAGTCTGGTCCATCACCGCATCCTGCGCGGCAGCGAACTTGGCCAAGTACACAACAGCGACATCGCTCTCTAGGTCGATCGATGCAATAGTGACTCCTCCTTTTTATGGATGAAGGCAGAAAACGGACTCTTGCAGCTCCTTGGCATAAGTGGCTGAGATCTTCCTCAGAGCAAGACGTGATGTCTCCTAGATGCCAGCTTCAAATTTAGCCCTCCTGATAGTGATGTTGACGGGGCGACTCTCCTTGGTCTTCTCCCAAGCGTAGACAGCGATCTTGGTGACCATGCCTCGGGCATGCCTGTTCACGATCCAAGTGCTGGCTCTGTAGATCAGCCTCTTGAAGCCTCCCAACACCTGAAGCATCCTCCACAGCTCTGCGGAGTAGCCTCCCTCACGCTCACCACAGGTCTGGATCATCCTCATCTGCCAAAAGACACTCCCATAAGAGCTAAAGAATTCAGCAAGGGGTATGAACAAGAGAGAGGGGATAAGTCGAGAGTTCATTCATTATCTTGGCAAATTTTAACTTTAGAAGATAGTTTTATCCTCACTACGACCATTCTAACTAAGAGTAGGCTCTACAGTCAGTATGGCTCTGATACCACCTTTGTCGGGGAATGTGCAAATTCGGACCCTCTGTGTATTCAGCACTAGTCCAGGATTACGCTAGTGCATACAATCTCAACATCGGTAAATACCACAATCATACTCAACGAAATAGTAAAGTACTTTATTCAAAGGGAAATATAACCAGTTGCTCGACCTTATGGTCAAGTTACAAAAGTATGCCACGCAGGGCTTAAGTCTTACTTAAATAAACTTGCAACGGAGAATAAAGAAACGTGTGGCGCCAACTAATATGCCACAGGTAACTAACTGGGCTCGCCCCTAGTTCATCGGCTCCTCCTGGAACTCCTCCTCCAATGCTGGCATTGATTCTTCCTCAACTTGTGTATATGTTGTGGCAACGGTGAGTACTTAAAGCACTCAGCAAGTCATGCATAGAGATGCAATGCTAATAGCTACATGCATGGCTTATCCCAACAATAGGCTAAATGGTTCTTTTGCAATAAGTAAAATTCATAAATAATAGTAATAGATTGGAAAGCAGTAAAAGAGTAATAACAATAATAACTTCGTAAACAATTTCTCGAGTAAAGCATTCATCAACCTAAGTCAGTTCATCGTTTCCAATACCAAGTATCTATAAACCAAGTTCATTTTCATAAGTCTAACCCTTGACTATAATCACCGAGCAATGTCCAATACCGTGGACCCGGCTATTCGAATAGGTTGTACACTCTGCAGAGGTTATACACTTTACCCACAAGATACAATCAAACACCACCAAGGCGAGAGATCATAACAAAGCCTTTCCAAAGCTACTTCTAGACCCGGTACTGTCCGCTAAGGTTTCAACATTGAAGGGACTGGTTACCACACTCAGGGCCACCCTCTTGCACCGGTGAGTCCACCCGTTAACTCGGGGCTCACACCACCATGACAGCACCGAAATCTAGACATCACAGTTTACTTGGCCAGGTTTGTCCCATCCCAGACTTGTGGCTGTATGTTGGACTCAGTTCAAATTCTCGCAAGGTTAAGTCCTTAGATTGGCCAAGGCAAGACTACCCAAGAATTTACAAGTAACCAAGTCAAATAAACCAAATGCAACCTCCCGAGTGCCACAACTGGCCCACCAAAACAATCTTGCCACTTGCCTCGGTCTAAAATCATTTAATCACACCACTTGATTACCATGCACCACGTGCCATCAACATCATCAATAACACATGTCGCAGTTCCGAAAACATGTTCCATCTCTCATTAAGTCAAGATTAATTTCCGACATTCAAAATTATATCAATAACACGATTGCATGGCTAAGAAGGCTAATTACGATCTAATTAACCCACGTTGGGAAATTATTAATATCCAACTAATGTTCCACAATCTAGGGTGACAAATGATTCATAGCATACAATTATTATTGACAAGGTGGCATACCGCAAGTAGGTCGTATAACTATTTCCAGAATTATTTAAAAGCATTTTTAATTAAATTGGCATGTAATAATTTAAATAAACATAATTTCAAAAGTGGGATCAATATGGTCAAAACATAACTTGCCTTGGGAAAGGTCCTGTTTCTGGTCTTGAACTTGCTCCTGGGTCAAAACCTCTCCTTCGAAGCATTCGAGAAAATCAACTACTACGTGATTCGGATAAATTAACAACAAATAAATAAAAATAGAGAAAAACCCAAGTCCAAAAATTAAATAAAATTCATTAGTAAATAGATCTCAATTTTATGAAAATTTAGAAACCAGAATCACCTCAATCGGAGTTAAAACGCAAAAGTTATAGCCGTTTGAAGTTTGAAAAATCAATTAAAAAGAATTAACCGAATTAATTAATTTATTAATTTTTCTATTGAAAAATCTGAAATATGACATCAGCATGACGTCAGCGCGCAATTTCTTTTCCGACCGAATTATTTTTATAAAGGAAAATTGATTTATTACATCATGCTTGCGTCATCCGGTCCATAGCTTGGGCTCGGTCCACCGTGGACCCAATCCATAGGTGCATGTGTCACTGACACGCGGGACCCAACAGATGACGTCAGCTACTGACGTCATCACAGCTCGGTCGAACGGCTCTGACAGCTGGACCTCACCGTGACGTCAGCATGATGTCACGGATGACGTCATCGTGCGCCCGGGCATAGACGCTGACGCGTGGGCCCGTTGCTGATGTCAGGGGTGACGTTAGCGATGACCGGGGCTGACCTGCGTCGATTCGGCTTTGTGCGATGTGGCACGATATGGGCCATTGGTTCAAAATTCGACGGTCACAATTAGATCTAATCTCACCCGTATTGGATCCACGCGATTTGATCAGGACCATTCAATTTGGATCGGATGGCTGAGATTGGATCTGGCTCGCCGCGTCACTAGGGGGTGACGTGACATGACCCAGCGTTTGACGCGTGGCACGATCTACACCTTACACTGCGGATCGGACAGCCGAGATTAAATCCAGCGCCAACACGCAAACCGAATCTAACCGTACGATCTAGATCTAACGGTCACGATCTAATCTGGCACAGTGCAGTATGAGTCTACGTGGCTTAATCTGGTACATTGGATCTAGATCTAACGGCTGCTAATTGATCTAAACAGTACGGGATCTAATACGAACCGTATGATCTAGATCTAACGGCTGGGATCTAATCTGGGATTTTGCACGGGGATGGCGACGTGGATGAACCTGAGCCCTTGGATCTGGATCGGACGGCTGGCAGAGCTCGAGGGCGTCGGCGATGTCGCGATGGAGCTGGCTGGCCAGAGCTGGGGATGACGACACGGCCGACGGCGTTCCCGCGTGTTTCCGGCGAAGTGAGTGCTACTCCCAGGTGCGCCTCATCGCGACGGTCTCGAATGTGGCCTCAGTCGCGGCGGAGAACGACGGAAAACGTCGAAGACCGCAGCGGCTTCTTCTTCCACTCCGACAAGCAATTGCGGGCGCGGCAGAACTCCACAGGCAGTGGCTAGGGCAAAAGGTGCGTGAGGCGAATACGAACCTCGGGCACGCACGCGGTCATTAAATACCGGCTCGGACGTCGAGATAGGCGCGGAAATCGCGTCGAGGTCGGTACGAGCGGCAAAGTCCGGTGTGGACACAGAGAGGGCGATGTGGCGCAATCTTGACCGCACACGCATACACGATCAACGGCTCCGATCAACCAGCACTGACGGATTCGATCCGGACTCGCGCGGGTGACGTGGCGCAATCTCGGCCGTTGGTTCCAAATCCAACGATCGGGGCAAATAGGGTTCCGGTTCGGGTCCGGCGCGGTCGCGGGTCCGATCCAATAGTACAAACCCGTTAGGGTTTTCCGATTTTCTTTCTCATTTTATTCTTTAAAATAATTCCCAGAAATTCATTTAAATCGAGAAAAATAGCAAAATGCTTAGAAAAATTCCAGAAAAATTCTGAAAAATACTTTGAGGCATTTTGGACTTAAATAAAATATTTCCAACAAAAATTTTATTTGAAAATTTTAAATATTTAATAATTCAAGAGAGGGATTAATTCAAATTAAATCCAAATAAATTCCAAAAAATCCCAAAAATTTAAATAACTCAATAAATTAAATAAAGCACAGATTTTGGATGTTACAGGGATACCAGCAAGCATCCGAACACCACGGTTAAATATCGGTGTGTCTCTTTGTGTTTATTCTCAATTCTTTATTTATATTATTGCAATTTACTTTTCTAGAATTAAATTGCTTAATTATCATTTGTAACACTACGGAATGCTGAGACCTTATAAAATATGAATGTTGAGGTCAAAAACATTATGGAATGTGGATTTGGAGGTTGAAACCATACGGTATGAGGTTTATTTGCGTTTCCGGGCCGTTTCCGGGAGTTTGGGCCTTTCCTGGGGAGTTTGGGCCTAAGGGAAAGGGGCGTGGGCCTTGGTGGGGAGGAGTTTGAGTCCATTTAAAAGTAGGAGTCCTGTTTGGGGGCCTCCCCCTGCCCATGGGTGCGCCCCACCCCTACTTGGTGTGCCCCCCACCTCCTCTTTTTGCCCTAGCCTCCCCACACCTTCCTCCTCCTAGCCGCACCCCCCACCACGTCTCCCCATTGCGCCACCACCCCTCCACCACCTCTCCACCTCCCTTGCTGCCCCTAGGGGAGTTCTCCACCTCAACACCTCGAAGATCCGTCCATTGGAGCGCTCCGCGATGAGGAGATCCGGTGGATTTGGAGCAAGGAAGGAGATCGCGCGAACCGGGAGGAGATCCATTGGGTTTTCGTGCGTCGGGCAAAGGTATGGCCATGGGAATCCTTGGGGTTGGTCTAGTTACTATTATAAGGGTTATTATCATGTTTTTAGATCAATTGGTGGTGCTGTAATTGGGTAGATTAGCTGAAATCTTAAGTTTGCCACGTTCTCTGTTTCGGGCAGCATGAGCAATCAACCTAGGTTTTAGGTTTTCGCCAATTTAGGTTCGTATTTTGGTCGTCCACCTGTTTAAAAAGTTGTAGGTAACTTCAATACCTTTCAGTGGGTATAAAGAACGTCCAATTCCGCCCAGCTGTTTGAAAGTTATGCTCGTTTTACCGAACGTGTTAAAAACTGTGACGTGATTGGAACAAATCACGGTATTCTGTAGATTAAACCACTTTAGAGTCCGAATCAGTCTTTCCGTATACTTATAAAAAGTTAGGAAATTTCCTAAGCTACGCTAGGATGTACTCGTTTAATTGATTCGTTGTCTTAGAACCCGAATTATGCCTTTTGGAAGGCTGCTGTCCCGACGGGACAGAACCTCTATTTTTGGGTTTTGCGAGTGTGGTGGCGTGGAACCACCGGGTCTCTTTCTCTCTTCTTCTTCGTGGGACTGTTTCTTGTTTTTCGGGGAACCTCCCCCTCCACTGTCTTCTTCCCCCCTTTATAGGGCAGGCCTGGGAACATGCCCGTATTGATTGGCCTTCTTTTTCTTTATTGTTTCTTGCCAAGGGCTAACCTGAATTTTTTATTGAGTCACGTCTCTCATGCGTTGGGTTTTTTGCCCTCTGTTCGTACACCTTTTATAGGGGTTCGACGGGAATTTCACTTATGTTGGGGTCTCAGATTGCCCAGACACGTCATTGCGTACTCGGGAGGAGTTGTTGGGGGGTGTCAGACCTTGGATATTGGCACTAGGTTCACGTTAGAGGGAGACATGGTTGGGAGTGATTTCCTCCGTTTTCCTCCCTCGCCACGGAAGGGGACTTCCCCTCGTTGCGGAGGGCGGAAAGGGGCGATCTTTATCCATTACCCCTTTTTACCGGGGGATGATCTCCTAGGGTATGAACTCATTACTTTATCAAAGGAAGAGGTTAACGATTATAGACCCGTTCACGTGGGTCATCAGATACGGGGGCTTCGTTTAGCTAGCCGAGGGGGGGGTGAGCCTGGTCGGTCCACCACACTAGCCCCTCATGTCAGCGGGTAGATGTCGTTCTGCCCGCTGGGATGTAATAGTAAATATCCAAGTTTTTTTTTGTTGCGCATATCCTGTGGAGATAGGGCTTTTCGACGGTGGGGAGGTTCTTTTTCTTTTGCTCCGCATTTCTTCCGTTTTCTTTTCTCATTCGTGTTCTCCTCTGGCGTCTGTCTTCCTGTCTTCCACCAATCTAGATCTCCATGGGCCCTAGACGCCCTCCTAAGATAAAGCTGGTTTTGAGTAAGGAGGATGCCGCGGGATTATCCCCCATTTTGGGGCGGTCGACGTTGAGCTCTGCCGATCTCGACGCATTAGCGGCTGATTTCGGGGTGATGCGCCCTTCCATGCGCCTCCCTGGTGATGAGGAAACCCCTCAGCCTCAAGCGAATGAAGCAGTGGTATTCGTGACGTTTCTCGAAGCGGGCCTTCGCTTCCCGTCCTCCCCTCTGTTGGCATCAGTACTCCGGGTTTTCCATGCAGAGCTTTCACAGCTTACCCCTAACGCTATTGTGCGATTGGCAGTGCTGGAATGGGCGTTCCGTCCGGCTGGGATCCACTTGACGGGGCGCTTGTTTTCTCTCATAGAAGATGCGTTTTGGCAACCAAAACAACAGAAAACAGGGAACGAAGGCCGCAAGTCGTGTTTTGGTTCTCTGAATTTTCAGACGAAGAGGTCCCTCATAAAGGAAATCCCAGTAGCGGCCGCCAAGGGGAAATGGGATTCAGGATGGATGTCACGGTGGTATTACCAAATCCTCGTGGGTCCAGACTCTTCCCTTCATACTTCGATGGGTCCAGTCCGCGCGATTCGGTCCCCTAATTGGAGCGCGACTGCGGAGGAAATTGGATATCTTGATTATCTGAAGGCTCTTCGTGCCCAGAGTACGATGCGAGACCTGGTGGAGGAATATTATGCATGTCGTATCGACCCCTTAGCCAGGAGCTCCGCCGTTACTCTGGAGCGGTCGTCGGGAGGCACGGTGTCTGTGGTTCGGCCAGAGGGGGTACAAGATCTGGGGCGCGGGGCGACCGAGAAATTGGCTCGCAAGCTTCTGGGTCCTTGCCAAGCAATTGAGTATGAGGCCGCTATGAGTGCTATTGGGATCACCCGATGCTCTCGTTTTATCGATCGGGACGCCGTGACGCCTCATCCTGCAGGGTCAGTCGGTTCTCCTTGTCCGGCCAAACGAGCGAGGTTAGCCCGCGTGGCTCTGCCCCCGGCTGCTGCCACTTCTGGCGGGAGCGAGGATTTGGGGGATGATGACGACAAGGATGCGGATTGGGGTGAGGAGGAATCCAGCGACGAAGGTGATTCCTCCGGCTCTGTTGCGGTTACGTCTCTCCTGCCGCTGCCCCCTTCAGATTCTGCTGACGCTGTGGGGCCCTCCGAAACGCTGCCCTTGGCTGTTGCGGACGAGCCCTCAGATAGGCCGACCGTCCCGGATACGAGTTTTCCCGAGACCACATCAGGCCCAATTGCTATGGGGGGTTCCCTCGGCCCTCACACTTGATTCTTCCATGCATGTTGGCGGGGGTCAATCCCCCGGTTACTCGTTTTTTGGGATCCCCGGAGTGGAGACTATCGATTTGGGCGATGAGGATGATGATGATTTTCTGGCTTCAGAGTGCGCACGGGAGCAGCCTAAAGGTATGGCCGTCCCCGCGATAGGGGAGACTCGGGGTTTGCGGCTAAACGTTTCCACTCCTGACACCCCCACCGGGGGAGAAGGTCGTACTCCTGACACCTTTCCCGCCAGCTCGTTAGGGTGCGATGTCCTTTCAGGTTTTGACGAAGTCGATGCAGGAGGTGATAATGCGGAGGTGGCGGGGGCATTAAAACCGTTGGAGCAGGTCCAAACTGAAGCGCTCGCCACTCCTTCGCCTGTCGCGGAGGAAGAGGGTCCGGAACCTCCGATTCCAACTTCTCAAGACGTCCCCCTTCCGGGTGGAGGGACTTTACCTTCGAACCAACCAACCCCCGCGGGTGGTGTTGGTTCCTCTTTTGTCCGCTTTGACTTGTCAGATTTTTCGGCCTCAAATTTTGAGAGGGGGGCCGCTGCATCCCCGTCTTTAAGAAATATGTGCGCGGCTTTTTCTCCCTACAATAAATCTGTGGCCTTATTTGAGGAAATTAATGACCTTTCTCTTTGTGAGATCTTGATGGATCATCATTTAAAGGTATCTTCCCTTTTGAGTTTATATTACTGGTCTCTGTGTCTTTCAACATCCTTCTTCTTCATTTTTAGGGGGCTGTCATCGCTTCGGAGATATCACGCCGATTTCGGACGTACTTGGGCAAGTTTAACAAGGGGGTCCAGGATTGCGATGCAGCGAAGGAGCGGGTGGCGGAACTAGAAGCAGAGAAAGCTAGTCTTTCAATGGCGCTTCAGGACTCCAAGGACTCGTTGGCTAAGGTGCAGGCCGAAGCATCTCAAAGTCGGGATTTGGCAGCAAAGAACGCAGAGCTCGAGGGGGTAGTTTCCCTGATGCGGGACCGTCTCGTCGAAGAGGAGCGAGCTCGCATGGCGGCGGAGCGGAACGAGAAGAAGAAAGATGACCGAATAGAAGAATTGAAGAACCTGTTGGCGGTTGCAGAAGAGGGCAAGAACATGTTGAAGAAGCAAGTGGAAGAATTCCCCTCTCAAATCGCAACGGCGCGAAGCAAGGTTCAAGATCATCTTCGTAACGCACAACGAGCGGAGGAGCGTCACGACATGATCCGGAAGGAATTGGAATCCATTGTCTCGGGGATTCATGGGGCTACGGAGGCCTTTCTTCAGCAGCTCCCTTAGTTCGGCATTGATGCAGCTCCGAGTCGTATCCCTTCCTCCACCCTGGAAGCTGTCTCCTTCCTCGAGAAATCAACTAAGATTTTTGGGGATTCAGCGCTGACCTTCGGCGACATCGCGCGAGGTGGGCTCCGTCAAACCGCCGATTATTGGAGGCGAAGGGATGTACACATATCCGCGAGTACTTCGGTTTTTCTTCTGCTGCCCCGTCGTTACCAGGGTTCGAAGATATCCCTTCGTCTGGGAAGCCTTCCTCCGCCGCATCTCGGCTATCGTCAAGCTTTATGTCGGATTTCTGGAAGCAGCACGGGGAGCCCACTGCGAGGGAGTCGGTACGTCGAGCTCGTCTTTGTAATGCGTGACTTCGAGGAAAGGCAAAGAGAAGCCGCCTCCTCCTTAGTTTGGACATTTTTGTATGATGGAGTTCTTGTGGACACTTGAATTAAATTATCCATTTTATCAAATGACTATGCATGTTCGTTCGTCCCACGGGTCCCCTCGTCCGAAAAGCGTTCAGTTTCTCCCGACGAGGACCAGGTGTCAGTGACGAGTGTTAGAAGGACTTAATGACTCGGTAAACTTCTCGAGGGACGTGGGGACGCCTTGGCTTCCCGCGTTCTTGTTTAACTCTGGCCTTTTTGCCTTCCTTGCTCTGGCCAACCTTGTTAGTTTCGGAGTAGACGATCGCTCTCTACCCCTGTTTTCCCTTGCTTTTTCAATGGCTGACATCCCCGGGGAAGTCATGGAGGAAGACCCCATTTTTGCCAACCTGGATGAGGGGCCGCCTGTGGCGGAGATCCCGCCGCTGCTGGGGGAGGAGGGAGCCCCTATCATGGTTCTTGATCTCCCGGGTGACGCTCTCGCTCCCGGGGGTCTTCCAGTCGCCGGCGATCTCGAGGCCTTCATCGGAGGGCTATGGGCGGATTTTGACATGGTCATGGCCGCAGAGGAGGCCCTTGCCCGAGACCTCGCCAACCTCGACATATTGATCGGGATGGTGCCGCGGCTGCTGGAAGCCAAGGATGCCCTCACAGAAGCCGTGGCGCGTGCTTATCGCGTTTAAGTCCACTTCATTTCGTATAGAAGCTTCTGTTGGATTACCATATTATGTATGATTGGGATGATATTATGTAACTCTCTGTAGGGGGTTCCTACCTATGTCTATTCTTCATCCTTCTTGTTTGAATTCTTTTTGGTCATGCATTCTTAGCTTCCTATCGAACCTTGATCAGCAGCGTAAAACGGTCTCGATTCTTCGCTCAGCCCAGTACCGGGTTAGGATATGGGAATAGGTACGGCCACATGATGCGTAAGCACCCTCTCCTTCCCTGCCGAAGGAAAAATAGGGTACTGGCTTGGGCGTATTTTCTCAACTACTTGGCTAGTGTAACGCGGTGTGTTCTTCGGGCTGCGGGGAGGGTAACCGAGATTTTGTTAGCTTCCATATACTTCTTGCTAAATTCCGTACGAAGCCGAACTCCCACCCTTCGGAGCGAGGGGGGTTGGCGCGTTAACCCGGCCGGTTGTTTCGCAAAAAGGCGAACCGGGGCAACGAATGAATGGTAGTGTCGGTGCGACTAAATATCCATGAATCCCGCGAACTCCCACCGGCGTGGAGCAACGGGTCCCCGGAACGAGGGATGGGTGGGACGTTTGGCCGACCAAGCATCCGCGAAGTCCTATCCGGCGCGAGGTAACGGGTCCCCGGAGCGAGGGATGGGTGGGATGTTTGCCCGACCAAGCATCCGCGAACTCCTACCCGGCGCGGAGCAACGGGTCCCCGGAGCAAGGGATGGGTGGGACGTTTGCCCGACCAAGCATCCGCGAACTCCTACCCGGCGCGGAGCAACGGGTCCCTGGAGCAAGGGATGGGTGGGACGTTTGCCCGACCAAGCATCCGCGAACTCCTACCCGGCGCGGAGCAACGGGTCCCCGGAGCAAGGGATGGGTGGGACGTTTGCCCGACCAAGCATCTGCGAACTCCTACCCTGCGCGTTGCAACGGGTCCCCGGAGCGAGGGATGGGTGGGACGTTTGCCCGACCAAGCATCCGCGAACTCCTACCAGCCAGCGAGGCAACGGGTCCGAGCGAGGATGGGTCGGACGCTTGCCCGACCAAGCATCCGCAAACTCCTACCCGGCGGCGAGCAACGGGTCCTGAGCGAGGATGGGTGGGACGTTTGCCCGACCAAGCATCCGCGAACTCCTACCCGGCGCGGAGCAACGGGTCCCCGGAGCGAGGGATGGGTGGGACGTTTGCCCGACCAAGCATCCGCGAACTCCTACCCGGCCCGAGGCAACGGGTCCCTGGAGCAAGGGATGGGTGGGACGTTTGCCCGACCAAGCATCCGCGAACTCCTACCCGGCGCGAGGCAACGGTTCCCCAGAGCGAGGGATGGGTTGGACGTTTGCCCAACCAAGCATCCGCGAACTCCTACCCGGCGCGAGGCAACGGGTCTCTCGATTTAAGTCCTGGAGAATATGGAGATGGCCTGGGTTCGCAATATCTTCCCATTATTTTATTGATAAGGATCGGTACATTTCTTTCCTTCGTATTCCATCACCTACGGGTAAAATTTCTTGAGCGCGTCGGTATTCCATGTCCGTGGTATTTCCTCGCCATCGGGGGTAACGAGCTTGTGCGCGCCCTTCGCGGTTGACTCTTGGATAATGTATGGTCCTTCCCACGTCGTTTCCAGCTTCGCGAAGGCCGAGGCAGCCCTCTTGAGCACCATGTCCCCGGGGTGTATTTCGCGTTTCTGCACCTTCTTGTTGAAGCTTCGAGTTGATGCCTCTGCATAGGCTTTCATGGTCTTCAAGGCTTGAAGCTTGCGTTCTTCCTCTAGATCACACGTGATGTCGACTGCCTCATTGGTCGGAGTTTTGATCACTCGCAAGGATTTTGCGCGGATCTCTGCAGGTGAAACGGCTTCTTCCCCGAAGAGGAGCCGGAAGGGGGAGAACCCGGTCGCTCTTGAGGCCGAAGTGCGGGTTGCCCATAAAACGTGGTCCAGCTCGTCGGGCCAAAGCCCCTTTTTAGAGCCGTAAAGCCTTTTTTATGCCATCAAGAAGCAACCCGTTCGCCCCTTCCACCACCCCGTTCGACTGAGGGTGACCCACTAAGGCGAAGCAGATGTTAGTCCCGATATTGTCACAGTAATCGCGGAATTTCCAGGAGTCAAATTGAGACCCATTGTCGGTCACGATCTGGAAAGGGACCCCATATCTACAAATAATCGTTTTCCATAGAAATTTAACGGCGGCCTCTGCGGTTATCTTTGCGACCGGCTCTGCCTCGATCCAGCGGGAGAAGTAATCGATGGCGACAATTACGAACTGAAGGTTTTCTCGAGCTTTAGGAAGCGCCCCAACGATATCCATTCCCCACTTGGCGAAGGGCCAGACCGGGGGTACCGCATGCAGTTCGTTGGGCGGGGCCCTTGTTTGCTTGGTCATCCATTGGCACGCGTGACAGTGACGGACCATTTTCTCCACATCTTGCAACGCCGAAGGCCAGTAGAGCCCCATTCGGAACATCTTTCTCACGAGATTCCTAGGGGCCTGGGGTGCCCCGCAATCTCCCTGGTGTGCTTCAAGCAAAGCCTGTGCTCCTTCTTCTCGCGAAATGCAGCGTAGCCATGGAGCGCAGAGGCCGCTGCGGAATAGGAAGCTGTTAATGATGGCATACTTCTTTGCTCGCCTTTCGAGGTGCCTCGCTTGTGCCTCATCGTCTAGCAAGACTCCCTCCAGGAGGTAGTTGTATATCTCATTCCTCCAGTCCTCACTGGCTGCTCGAGCAATGAGATTTATCTGGGAAGGAATGGAGGGGGTGCGAAGTGTCTCAAAGAAGATTATCGAAGGTAGACTTCCTCCGGTGGCTGCGATCTTGGCTAGCTCGTCGGCGCGTTCGTTTTGGGACCTGGGTATTGCATTAATGGTGAACCCGATGAAACCCTTCTCCATGGTTCGGACCACCTCGACGTATTTCTGGAGCTGTTCATCCTTCACTTGATATTCTTTGGTGATATGCCCCTGAATAAGTTTCGAGTCGGTGTACAATATCGCCCTTCTCGCTCCCATGATCTTCGCTTTTCTGAGACCCAATAAGAGCGCTTCGTACTCGGCTATATTGTTGGTTGAGGGAAATTCCAGCCTTGCTGTGAACTCAACTTTTTCTCCGCTGGGCGTATGTATCACCGCAGCTATTCCCGCTCCATTCGCCCCCCAAGATCCGTCGGAGTTGATGGACCACATCGCTGGGGTTTTGTTGTCCTCCAGGACTGGGGAAGTCCATTCCACCATAAAATCGACGAGGGCTTGGATTTTGATTGCCGTGCGAGGTATTATAGTTAACTCAAAAGGAGCTAGCTCGACCGCCCACTTGCTGATGCGCCCGGTGCTTTCCCTGTTGGAAAGCATAGATCCTAGAGGATATGTAGTTGGCACTTTGATGCGGTTGGCCTGAAAATAATGCCGGATCTTTCGAGATGCCATTAACAGAGCATATGCCAGCTTTTCCATTTCTGAGTATCGTAGCTTCGCTCCTTGGAGGGCTTCAGAGACGAAGTAGACCGGCTGTTGTTTGATGCCTTGGGGTCGCACTAGCACAGCACTGACGGCCAAGGGGCTAGCTGCTAGATATAACAGAAGCTCCTCACCTTGCTTTGGGCTTTGCAGGACAGGGATCTCCATAAGGCTTTGCTTCAAGTCATCGAAGGCGCGTTGGCACTCCCCTGTCCAGATGAAACTATCGTTTGAGCGTAAGGCTTTAAAGACCGGCAAACTTCGCTCCGCGGATTTTGGCAAGAATCGACTGAGTGCTGCTATCCGCCCTGCCAACCGTTGTACTTCTTTCAGGTTTCTTGGTGGAGCCATGTCTTGGACAGCTCTTATCTTTTCTGGATTCGCTTCTATGCCCCGTTGGGAGACCAGGAAACCTAGCAACTTTCCTGCGTCCACGCCGAAAACACATTTGGACGGGTTAAGCTTCACCTTTCCTTTTATCAAATTTTTGAAGGTTTCCCGGAGGTCCCCGACGTGATCTTCTTTCTTTTCACTTTTGACAATGATATCGTCAACATAGGCTTCCACGTTTCTTCCTAACTGATTGGCGAAGATCTTCGTGATGAGCAGCGCGAAGGTAGCACCCGCGTTTTTGAGCCCGAAGGGCATCCGCACGAAGCAGTAGGTACCGAAGGGAGTAACAAATGCCGTCTTGTCTTCGTCTCCTTTCTGCATATATACTTGGTGATAACCAGAGTATGCGTCAAGGAAGCTCATCCTTTCTGACCCGGAGGTTGAGTCGACCAGCTGGTCGATGCGGGGCAGGGGGAAGTCATCTTTTGTGCATGCTTTGTTTAAGTCAGTGAAGTCGATGCACATCCTCCATGCCCCGCTGGCCTTCCTGACTAGGACGATGTTGGCCAACCACTCCGGGTATCGGGCTTCGCGGATGATTCCCGCCTGGAGCAGTTTAGTCACCTCCACCTTCGCGGCTTCTTGTCTTTCTATTGCAAGTTTTCTCAATTTTTGCTTCTTAGGCTTCACGCTTGGGTTAATAGCGAGAGCATGTTCGATAGTTTCTCTCGGGACGCCCGGAAGGTCTTCAGGCCCCCATGCGAACACGGTTTCATATTCCTGGAGGAGCAGCATCAAGTGTTTTTCCTCCTCGGGAGACAACATGGTGCCGAGGATCAGCATCTTCTTTGCTTCCTGGCCTGAGTGGTATCCGTTGGGTTTCTCCCTGGGGTTGTGGTTTAGGGAGCCACCGGCTGCGGTTTGCAGGTACAACGGGATCTAGCTCAGTAATGCAGACGTGTTTGATTTGAGGTGGGTTCTCCATGTCTATCTTCCTTGCCAAGGCTTGGTCTCCTCGCACCGTGATGACACCATCTGCGGAGGGAATTTTCATGCATAAGAAACCGTGATGAATTATGGCCCCCATGGTCGTCAACGAGCCCCTGCCTAGGATCGCATTGTATTGGAACGGCATGTCTACCATGTCGAATGTGACACGACTCGTGACGCTGGCTTGTGGCGTCGCGAATGTGACTTCAAGCTCCAATTGCCCCAGGGTGCTGACCATGCTTCCTCCAAAACCCATCAGCGGCACTTCCGATTTTTTCAACCGGTCTTGTGGAATCATCATTTGTTGGAAAGCCTTCATGGACAAGATGTCCATGGCGCTCCCCATCTACCAATATTCGACGTACTTCGCAGTTGGCGATAATGGCGGTTACTACCAAGGAATCTTGATGCGGGAAGTGTACCCCCGTGGCGTCCTCCTGTGTGAAGGTGATTGGCTCGCATTTTACCGGAGGAAGGGTGGCAGGGGTAATTGCAATGTGGTTAATTTGCCGGGCGTAAGCCTTCCTCTGTCTTTTTGACGAGAGATGTGACGAGGAGCCCCCCGCAATGACGTTGATAATGCGACGGAGATGATTCATCCCTACTCGAGGAAGGGGGTGTTGTCGTCCAACAGGAGGTGCTTCCGGCGGCGCAGGATGCG
This sequence comes from Rhipidocladum racemiflorum, assembly GCA_036346355.1. Taxonomy (NCBI): domain Eukaryota; kingdom Viridiplantae; phylum Streptophyta; class Magnoliopsida; order Poales; family Poaceae; genus Rhipidocladum; species Rhipidocladum racemiflorum. The sequence continues at coordinate 71,920,705 of CM070577.1, forward strand.
TCTTGACTTCTCTCTGTTTTGCCTCGAACCGCCGATATTCGTTGATCACTTTGCATTGGATGGTGTCATGAGTGATATTTTCCCCGTGATATTCACAAAAGTACCGCCGGGGCTCTATCCCTTCCCTCTTGTTAACTCGGCTTCCCTCGTCTTGCTTTCCTCGGCTCGGGGGTGGCCCTCGTCTCTGCTGCTCCGCGGGCCTATCGCCCGTGGCTTGCCGATTTCTTGGTTTTTCAATGTGGTGGATTCTCCTCCTTTCGTCTCTTCTTCCAGGCTCTGGGTATCGTTCCCTCGTTTTGGCGTTGGGAGGGGGGTCCTTCCCTCGCCCTCTCTTGCGCGGGGCGAATTCTTGATTCTCTTGTTGGGGCCCATCTTCCCTTCGGAGGTTGTCTTCCTCCGCCCGCGCGTATTCCCTCATCTTCGCAAAGAGTTCTTCCACCGTACGTACCTCTTTACGACCGAGCCTTTCTGCCAACGGTCCCCTGCGCAGGCCGCAACGTGCCGCATTGATGATAGTGGTGTCGCTTACTCCTCGTACTTGGCACTTAATCCGGGAGAAACGTTGGAAGTAACTCTTAAGGGTTTCTCCTTCGCGTTGTCTGACCGCAAATAGGTCACTTTCCTCTTTCATTCCGTCGATGTTACCCTGGAAGTTGCCTTCAAGCTTGCAGTGGAGTTGCGACCAACAGGTGATCGACCGGGGCTCCAGCGAATAGTACCAGGACAGGGCTATGCCTTCAAGTGCTAGAAGGAGCCCCTTCGCCTTGATATCATCATCTCCTCCCGCGGCTTCAATCGCCGTATCGTAAACGCGGAGGAACTCCCTTGGGTCCGTCCGACTGTCATATGGCTTAATGGTGGGAAATTTGAAGCTTCCCGGGGAGGGCCATTTTTTGGCCCGTAGGTGGGTGCTGAGGGGGTTTGGATCGTGGTCTTCCCTGTGTGCCATCGCAATCGCTGGGGATAGCACCTCGTGGCTCGGGCTTTCATCTTGTGATTCGTATTGTCCCCCGTCTGATCGTCCTTGCAGGCGCTTCAACTCCGCCATGAGTTGCTCGTTGGCTTCCATCAGCGCCCGCACGTTGGGGTCAATCTCCCCCTGAGCTCTGGTTCCTTCTCCATGGGTTTCTTCGTTTCCGTGGGTCTCTTGGCGACGAGTCGGATGTGTCGACGCTTCTGCCACATCTCCTCCTGGTGTCGAAACCGTTCGACCTGTCGTCGGAGGCCGTCGTTTGGGGGCTCGCTTGCGCACGGCCACCGGAGTCTATGGAGGTAAAGTTCCCACCATGTTTCGGGCTTCTGTTGCGGCTGGCATCCGCGTCTCGTCATCCAGAAGTCGAGGTGGATCTCCAGATTGGCTCCTCGCACGCCGTCTTGATTCTTCTGCTCCTGCCGTCGTTGCCGCCCCCTTGGATATTGCCTCCTTTCCCATCTTTGGTGGCATGGCTGCAGGAAACTTACCCTTGGGCTTGATCGGCAGGCGGTGGTTTCACCTTGCGGTTAGGGTTCCCCACGGACGGTGCAAGTGTGGTGGCGTGGAACCACCGGGTCTCTTTCTCTCTTCTTCTTCGTGGGACTGTTTCTTGTTTTTCGGGGAACCTCCCCCTCCACTGTCTTCTTCCCCCCTTTATAGGGCAGGCCTGGGAACATGCCCGTATTGATTGGCCTTCTTTTTCTTTATTGTTTCTTGCCAAGGGCTAACCTGAATTTTTTATTGAGTCACGTCTCTCATGCGTTGGGTTTTTTGCCCTCTTTTCGTACACCTTTTATAGGGGTTCGACGGGAATTTCACTTATGTTGGGGTCTCAGATTGCCCAGACACGTCATTGCGTACTCGGGAGGAGTTGTTGGGGGGTGTCAGACCTTGGAGATTGGCACTAGGTTCACGTCAGAGGGAGACATGGTTGGGAGTGATTTCCTCCGTTTTCCTCCCTCGCCACGGAAGGGGACTTCCCCTCGTTGCGGAGGGGGGAAAGGGGCGATCTGTATCCATTACCCCTTTTTACCGGGGGATGATCTCCTAGGGTATGAACTCATTGCTTTATCGAAGGAAGAGGTTAACGATTATAGACCTGTTCACGTGGGTCATCAAATATGGGGGCTTCGTTTAGCTAGCCGAGGGGGGGTGAGCCTGGTGGGTCCACCACAGCGAGTAGTTTGCGATGTCGGGGTAGAAGAGGGTTTGCGTATTGTTTTGTGGACATGATTGTGAGTGTGTGGTACCTATGTGCAGGTGGTGTGACCCCAGGAGTGCCTTCTACTTCTCGCCAATCCGTCGCCCGTGGTTGAGGCAAGTGTATTGGAATGGGTAGCGGGTTGTTGTTTGCTAGATTGGTTGAGATTGAAATTGAATATATGATATGTTCACATGCCATGCCTTAATGATTGCCAATGATATGATGAATATGCTTATTATGTTATGATGCCATGTGTTGATGTACAAGTTATTTATGATGTTGGCATGTTTGCATACATGGCATGATACATGGCCCGGGCGGTGAGAAAGTCATAACTAGTCCGGGGAAGGTCGGTGAGAAAGTTATGACTATTCCGAAGAGACAATGAGTAAGTCCTACATCATGATTCCATCCACCGCGGTGTATGGAAGCGAGGAGTAGGCACCCTCCATCTTCGGGATGGAAGGGGGGAGAGGGTGCACACCGACGGGTGTGTACTCAACCATACCGGTATGAGTTTCCAGGAGATATGTGCATCACATTGCATTATATGAGGATGTTATATGATGATGATATATCATGATGTCAATGATATGCTTACACTATGAATATGAGATGTGTATGATGTCGTATGTGAAAAGTGGTGATGAAGGTATTGGAATGTATTTTCTTGTTCCATTGCAATAAACTTGTTGAGTGATGAACTCACGCTTGTGTTTATGTTGTTTTTCTTAGGTACCATGAAACCGGCATACGGGGAAGGGCATTAGCTACACATTTACACGTAGCTCCACACTTATAGACAATTTATTCATCTTGGTCATGATAATAAGAGTAGTGCCATGCAACTTGGTGCAATGGTTAATTTGTGTGCTTGGTTCCTCATTTGCTTCGTTTGGCTCATGAGATGGTGGAAATCTTTATTCTAGGCTTATTCTGCTGCTAGAACCCTTGTTATTGATGATTTAGATGTCATTCTTTATACTATATCCTGTGATCATATTGTTGTTGCTTCAATTTATGGAAAAACAAAGGAGATGCTCCCGAAATTTTCGGTTTTAGCATTTACTCCTTTGCTGTAATTTATCTTAGTTTATGGTATTTAGATGTTGTTTAGCCTATGTTTGGTAGCATTCGGGCATATTAAATGCCGGGGTGTTACAGTTGGTATCAGAGCCAGGCTGTAGGTCCTTGGAATGTGTATTTTTAGTGTCATACCTTAGGTTTCAACTAAAATGTGATGTGGAATAACTTAGAAACATGGCTTAGGTTTTAAATAAAATTTTGTTATAGGATAGCAACAATTGAAACTTGCAAAAGTGGTACAACTAATCTAAAATTTGACACACATGGCTACACAGTAGGAAAGGGTATGGGTATCGTTTCTTTACGCTTAAATGTTGTATTTAAGCTTTGATGTTGAATGCTTCATTTGATAATGCATGTTGCTATGTCTATGAGATAAATGATTGAATTGTTCTTGTTATTTGGGATATAGTAGGGTTGTGATGCCGAAGGGTTTCGGTCACCTCTTTTTGTTCATAGTAAGGGTGTGGTTTGACGGTGTGGCCTGTTAACGCTGTCACCGAAGAATTATTAACCCCTGTAGGAGAAGAGTGCTCACCTTTTCTGTCATAGGTCGGGTAGTTGACTAGAGTCAAATAGAAGAGATTGGAGGTGGATTCCTATGGATGTTCTTTACCGTTCTGACGGTCAGTTTTGGTTGGTTTTCTTTGTTTTAGTCGATCGAAATTAAAAGAAAAGTGTTTGGTATTTGATTTATCGCGAATTGTTCCACAGGCGATTTGTGGTTTTGTCTTCCTTGGTTGAAGACATAGAAGAAAGATTTTGTGTTGCGCATCTGTTGGTCGCTAATTTTGCTTTGACACCGGTTTTGTTGGTCATTACGGGCTGTCTTGAGGAGGAAACTTTTGTGGTTGTCGTTCTCCCTATCTAAGAAAAAGTGTTGGAGTTTCCCCTTGTGCAGGCCTTGAGTTGGTGGAGCTAAGTTTGAATCTTTTATCGGAAAAGATTTAATGAATATTTGATTTTCCCTGGTGCATCCTTCTTCCTTCTTGGAAGTATAGATCTTGAGATTTCTTGAAGAGTTTTGTCGGCAAATTTGGGAATTTGAGAGTTGAGCTCTCCTGCATTTCTGTTGGAGTTTTGTTTTTCTTCCTTGCCTGGAAAGGAGAAATTTTCTACCGGTGTTCGTTCTGGTTCTTGAGTTGTGGTTATCTTTAAAAGTTGAGTTGCATCCTGTTTGTCAAGAGTTCATGCCCCATGAAGGTGTTTAGAAAAGTTTATGTCCGTATTATGTAGTAGGTAACAATGTGGTTTATGGAATGATGTGTTGCTAAGTTAAATTTTGAGTTGAATCAATTCAATATGATTATCATCTCTAGCTGGAGAATAAATAGACTACTAGTGTTGTAGTTTACTCTGTAGCGAGAATGATTAAATGGGTTAATGTACATGCTTAGAATCTGTTGCCTTGCTTTAAATGTGCTTATGATCCTCGTTAATGTTAAAAGTTTAAACCTTGATGCATAGTTAGAACATTAAGATGATGTAAATTAATGATACTGTTAAAGAAACCTTGCCGGTTGTTTAAAGATGTTCTAATCTAACGAGTTAATAGAGAAATTTAATCATGTTGACTAGTGGCTTTAATTTGGAAGTTGATTAGAGTTGCTATTTATGTTGTTGCAAACTATTAGTATATTTGGAAGTATGCAGTTGTGTCTCTACAATGCTAGTATTGAGATCAATTGAGAAGACTTAAGACTTATTGTTAATGATATTGTTAAGGGCAGTGTTAATGCTAGAACCGATGTCAATTGGAAAAAAACATAGGTCTGGTTGTTGTTTTAAGAACATTGTGCTGATCTAACTTATTAAATCTAAATTAATAGTTGGAGTATGTTGTGTAGTGAAAATTTTGCTGCAACCTATGTGTAAGGTAGCTAAAAGCAATGTTGTTGATTGATGATTATGCAAAGAATTGATATTGATGCCTTGGTAGTGTTGTTAATTGTTGGAAACCATTGATCCAATAGAAGAAAAGTGTAAAACTGTGGTATTATGTCGAGTGCATGTTGTGATGGGATGAACAATGGATAATAATCATGATGCAAGATTTTAACCTTAATGAATGCATATCTTAGAATCCTATTTACGAATTTTATCTTGTAGAGATATTACTTATTTATTGAAGTCATTTTATTGATTGAACAAGTTTCAATTGTCAAGATTTTGACGTATGGATAGTATAAACTTGATAGGTTGACCATGCTCAAATAGCTGTTGAAGTACTATGTTTGAAATATAGAATACGTTGTTTTATGATTTGGTGATCCATGGGGATCATGTCAATGTAGTCTTGGTTGGGTGCCTTTGTGATAAGCATCTTAAACCTTAATTAAAAGTGTTGGGAATGGTAACTAGAGGAAGAAATTGTTATGTAAATTTTGTTAAATCCGGTTGGACTCTCTTGATGAGTAAATAGTGATTATTGAATGCTTAAATGGTAAGTGTAGTGGAATACAAGTTATGGTGGGTTTCATGCTGAGCTGTTGTTTAAAACCTTTTGAACTGGTGTGGTTGTTTGCCATTTTGGTTGAATGCCTTCGGTCAAGGTATTCCTTGTGTTGTGTTTCCGAGTTTCCCTAAAACCCGTAGCTATTGGTGCCAATCTTTGGTTTTGGCTATTTTGTTTAATTTGTGCTATGAGTATGGATTTACACCCAAAAGTTTTTGAGTGGATCGCGCTCCTTCGCATTCACCCTGAATTATCTTTGGAATAAATTTTAACGGAAATGGATGGAAATAGTGGGCTGTGTTGGAAACTCTTGAGATTTAATTTGTAACTCTTTTGGACTGGAGATGGATTTATTTGCATAATGTGTGTAATGTTTGCGAGTGCTTCAAAAAGGTGGATTTTATGAATGTTTTATAAAGTGATTTTGTTAGTGAGGTGTTCCCTTTTTGAAATGAGTTTGCCTCTCCTTGTGAAAAATTTGTGACGGTTGTGGGAGCAGATGCTCGACTTGAAATTTTGATGTTCTCCTCCAAAATGTTGAATTTGGATGAAATGCAATGTTTTGCAAGTTCAGTTTTCAATTGATGTGGGATGTGATGCGACGTGGTGTTTCCATTATTTGATACCGAGGAAGAAGTCATTTGGTGAATGACTATTCGGTACCGTTGTTACATGATGAATGAATGATGAAAAGGAAAACGAAACATTGTTTATGCATATTTAATCATAAAGGAGTCGATAAGCCAGGTCGGTGAGAAAGTCATATATGGATATATGACTAATCCGGAGTGCTCTTGAAAAGTGTGCATGCACGTCATGAATCGAAATGTCCATTTCTTTCTAGTATGAAAAGAAAGAATGAAGAATTTCTGGTATTTTAGTTGTGGTGTAGGGGATTTATGCTTCCTTTGTGATTTGGCTTGGATGTTGCCGAATTCTTTCCAAAATGGTTGCTAACGCTTTGGGTTTGAGTTGTCGTGTGTGGTCCACTTGGGTTCAAAAGAATTGTACTTCTCTTGCTCTATAGATGGGAGTGAGGATATAAATGTTCTTGGTTTATGGTTGAATATGCGAAATATGTGTACACTTGGGCTTGATAACTAAGTGTTATTGTGTGAGGGCAAGACCCTCTTAAGAAAGGAGCCAATTGTGGTTTGGTAAGGTTTTACGATCCTAGCTTGGGGCTAGGTGTCGAACCTTAGTGGTATAAGGGTGGTTTGTGATGGAGGTTGATGATGTATGGGTTTAACCTTTATTAAGAGTAGCGATGGGTGGAAGTGAAGTTGACGGTAGTTCGGTGGTAATTGTCCTGCCGTGAGCAATTGTCTTAACTAGTTGTTTTTGGGTTTGAGTCTTGCCTGGGAGAGGTTGGAATGAAATGTTAGCATGATCGTGTATCGGAAGGGCAAGTGTGCCTTAATGAGTTTTTCCCCTCGATGGAAATTTTCGGGAATGTAGAGGGGTCGTTAAAGGAATTGTGACTCGCTTTGATTGTGTCATGTTGAGTTTAATGAAGTGTGGTAGTCAGGTTGGTTGTGATGTTTGTCGTGAGGTTTCGGGCGTTTTGGGTTGATGGAGCCCTTTGTGGTTGAAACGCAGTTTCTGTTTGGGAATTGAAGTGAAGATGGAACCGTGAGAGGTTGCACTCTGTTGAGCTAAATCAACATTTTCTCGCTAGTGTTGGTTTTGAGAACTCACTTGTCGTTTGTTCTGGTTTTAGTCTCTGTGTGAATGTTATGTGTTGTAAAGAAGTCTTTTGTCCCTTGGGGAACTTGTTGTTGATTTTGGCGTTCTTCGGATTCGAGGTCGAATCCTGTTTAAGGGGGGAGAATGTGACACTACGGAATGCCGAGACCTTATAAAATGTGAATGTTGAGGTCAAAAACATTACGGAATGTGGATTTGGAGGTTGAAACCATACGGTATGAGGTTTATTTGCGTTTCCGGGAGTTTGGGCCTTTCCGGGGGAGTTTGGGCCTAAGGGAAAGGGGCGTGGGCCTTGGTGAGGAGGAGTTTGAGTCCATTTAGGAGTAGGATTCCTGTTTGGGGGCCTCCCCCTGCCCATGGGTGCGCCCCACCCCTGCTTGGTGCGCCCCCCCACCTCCTCTTATTGCCCTAGCCGTCCTACACCTTCCTAGTGACACTACGGAATGGTGTGACATTATTTAATGTGAATGATAAGGTCAAAAACTTTATGAAATATGGTATTGGAGGTTAAAACCATATGATAGGAGGCTTAATAGCGTTTCCGGGCCGTTTTCGGGCCGTTTCCGGGGTTTTAGGCCTTTCCGGGGGAGTTTGGGCCTAAAGGAAAGGGTCGTGGGCTTTGGTGGGATGAAGTTTGAGTCCTAATAGGAGTAGGAGACCTGGTTGGGGGCCTCCCCCAGCCCCTTTAGGCGTCCACCTCCCTGCCCTTGCGCCCCCACAAGTCCTAGCCGCCCCCCCACACCTCCCCACCTCCTCCTTGTGGCGCCTCCACCTCCCCCATTGCTCCACCACCTCTCCACCACCTCTCCTCCTCCATTGCTGCCCCTAGGGTAGTTCTCCACCTCCACACCTCAAAGATCCATCCGTTGGAGCGCTCCGCGACGAGGAGATCCGGCGGGATTGGAGCGAGGAAGGAGATCGCGCGAACCGGCAGGAGATCTATTGGGTTTTCGTGCGTTGGGAAAAGGTATGGCCATGGGAATCCTTGGGGTTGGTGTAGGTACTGTTATAAGGGTGTTTATCAAGTTTTTAGATCAATTGGTGGTGCTGGATTTGAGTAGATTGGATTAGATCTAGAAGTTGCCACGTTCTCTGTTTCGGGCAGCATGAGCAGTTGACCTAGGGTTCGGTTTTTCGCCAATTTAGAGTCTGAATCTGGTCGTACGGATGTTGAAGAAGTTGTAGATAATTTCATTATCTTTCCGTGGATATAAAGAACTTTAAATTCCGCCCAGGCGTTTGAAAGTTATGGCTCTTTTACCGAGCGTGTTAAAATCTGTAGCGTGATTGGAACAGATCACGGTATTTTGTAGATTAAACAACCTTAGAGTCCGAATCAGTCTTTCCCTATACCTAGAAAAAGTTGGAAAATTTCCTAAGCTACGCGAGGATGTACTCGTTTAATTGATTCGGAGTCCCAGAACTCAAGTTATGCCTTTTGCAAGGCTGTTGTCCCGACGGGACAGAACCTCTGTTTTTAGGTTTTGCGAATAGTTGGCAATGTCGGGGTAGATGAGGGTTTGCGTACTGTTTTGTGGACATGATTGTGAGTGTGTGATACCTATGTGCAGGTGGTGCGACCCTGGGAGTGCCTTCTACTTCCCGCCAATCCATTGCCCGTGGTTGAGGCAAGTGTGTTGTGATGGATAGCGAGTTGTAGGTTGCTTGTTGAGAATAGATGGAATTGACTACATGATATATGATCACTTGCCATGCTTTTATGATTGCCAATGATATGATGAGCATGTTTATTATGTTATGATGCCATGTGTTAATATGTGAGTTAAACATGATGTTGGCATAATTGCATACATGACATGTTACATGGCCCGGGCGGTGAGAAAGTCATATCTAATCCAGGAAGGTCGGTGAGAAAGATAAGACTAATCCGGAGAGCCAATGAGTAAGTCCTACATCGTGATTCCATTCACCGCGGTGAACCGAAGCGAGGAGTAGGCACCCTCCATCTTCGGGATGGGAGGGGGGAGAGGGTGCACACCGACGGGTGTGTACTCAACCATACCGGTATGAGTTTCCAAGGAGACATGAGCATTGCATACACAATGATGATGATAATGTTAAGTGTTCATGAATGAGATGATACACATGATGTGAGATTTTATTGCCATGTTATTGTTCTTGTTGTCCATTGCAATATGCTTGCTGAGTTTCGAACTCACGCTCTTGTTTTCTTGTTGTTTTAGGTACCATGAGATCGGCATGCGGGGAATGGAAATAGTCACACTCCCACACGTAGCTTCACTCTTTTGATTTCATAAGTCATTCAATTAGTGTTGATAATAAATTTGCGTGTGATGGTTATTGCTTTAAGGCTTAGCTTTGCCAAATGAGAGTCTTTTGGTTCGTTTGACTCTTGGAGACATTATGTGGTTGAAACTAGACGTTTATTGTTGCTAAGTCATGAATTATTGCTGTTTTTAGTTGTCTCTCATATTCTAGATATTGCTATACTGTTGTTGCTCCTTCGAATCATGTTAAAACAAAGGAGATGCTGCCGAAATCTCGGTTTTTAGCATGTGCGCCTTTGCTGGAATTTATGTTTAAATGGGGTATTTAGATGTTGTTTAGCTTATGTTTGGTAGCATTCAGGCATATTAAAGCCGGGGTGTTATAGTTGGTATCAGAGCGGGCTGTAGGTCCTTGGAATGCGTATTTTTTTTAGTGTTATGCTATAGGGTACAACTAAAATGTAATGCGGAATAACTTAGAAACATGGCTTAGGCCTTAACTAAAATTTTGTCATAGGATAGCAACATTAAAACTTGCAAAAGTGGTATAACTAATCTAAAATTTGACACACTGGATGCACAGTAGGAAAGGGTATGGGTATCGTTCCTTTACGCTTAAATGTTGTATTTAAGCTATAATGTTGAATGCTTCATTTGATAAAGCATGTTGCTATGTCTATGAGATAAATGATTGAATTGTTCTTGTTATTTGTGATATAGTGGGTTGTGGTGCCGAAGGATTTCGGTCACCTCTTTTTGTTCATAGTAAGGGTGAGGTTTGACGGTGTGGCCGGTTAGCGCCATCACCGAAGAACTATTAACCCCTGTAGGAGAAGTGTGCTTACCCTTTCTGTCGTAGATCGGGTAGTTGACTGGAGTCAAATAGAAGAGTTTGGTGGTGGATTCCTTCGTATGTTCTTTATCGTTCTATGGTCGTTCTTGGTTGGTTTTCTTGGTTTTAGTTGATGGAAACCAAAAGAAAAGTGTTTGGTATTGGATTTTCGCGGATTGTTCCGTATGCGGTGTGTGGTTTTGTCTTCCTTGGTTGAAGGCGAAGAAGAGGAGTCTAGTGTTGCGCTTCTTTTGGGCGCCTTTTCAGTTTTAATGCTTAGTTTGTTGATTTCTTTATGGGGAAGAAGTATTCAAATTTATTCCTGTGTTTGTCTTTCTCCGAGGTTAAAGGAGTTATTGCGGAGTTGTGTCAGACCTGGCTGTTAGGGCTGAAGTTCTGTGGCTTTGTAGGAGTAAGTGGTGTTTGATTTCGTCATTTTACTGGTTTGAGAAATCATCTTTGAAAAATCCATCTTGTTTCGTGAAAGTTTGGGGTTTGAGATTAAGGTTTTATTTGAAATGGATTACTTGGTCGCTTGGTTTCCGTTAAGAAAATTGTCTTTCAACCATTTTCCTTTATGGGAGTCTTTGAGAATGAAAAATGTTTTGAAGAATTCCTTTTGCATGACAAAGTTTGGGTTTGTCTCATTGCAATTTTGAGAGTCAAGTTTCCTTATGAATTTGGGATGGGCTTTAAAACTAAAATGCTGCAAACAAAGTCAGTAGTCTTTTGATAGAAATCGTTTGTCCTTATTAAGAATTGCTGTTTAGCATATTATGTAGCATGTACCAATGTGGTTTATGGGATGACGTATTGTTAAGTTAATTTGTGAGTTGAATCAATTCAATGATGGTGTTACCTCTAGCTTGAAAATAACTAGACTACTAGTGTTGTAGTTTACTCTTAGCGAAAATGATTGAATGTGCTAAAGTACATGCTTAGAATCTGTTGCCTTGCTTTAAAAGTGCTTATGATCCTTGTTAATGTTAAAAGTTTAAACCTTGATGCATAGTTGAAACATTAAGATGATGTAGACTGTTGTTATTGTTAAAGAAACTTTGCTGGTTGTTTAAAGATGCTCTAATCTAATGGATTAATAGAGAAATTTAATTGTGTTGATTAGTGGCTTTAATTTGGAAGTTGATTAGAGTTGTATTTATGTTGTTGCAAAATACTAGTATATTTGGAAGTATGCAGTTGTGTCTCTACAATGCTAGTATTGATATCAATTGAGAAGACATAAGACTTTTTGTTAATGATGTTGTTAAGGGCAGTGTTAATGTTAGTATTCAATCAATTTTAAATAGTTGGAGTATGTTGTGTGGTGGTAGTTTTTGTTATCACCTTTGAATAGAGTAGCTAAAAGAAATGTTGTTGGTTGATGAACATGCCCATTTATTGTTATTGATGACTAAGGCCCTGTTTGGCAGAGCTCCAGATCCCAACTCCACTTCAAAGCTGAAACTTGTAGACTGAAATAAAGTGACTTAAATTTTAAATTTTATTCTAAAATGTAAACAAGATGACCCACCTAAACACTCTTAATATACCCACAGCTTCAGCTCTACGAATCTGGTGAAGCTAGGAATACCCAGCTCTACCAACTCCACGAATTTGGTGGAGCTGGAGCTCTGCCAAACACCCCCTAAGTAGTGGTGGTAACTGTTTAGATTACTCGTTGGAAAATCATGGTTAAATAGAGGAAAATGTTAACATGTTGCGATGGAGTGAGCTTTGGATAATTAATATGATAAATGGTCTTATCCTTAATGAAAGTATAACTTAGAGTCTCACTTACGAATTCTTCCCTGTGGAGATAATATTTACATGTTGAAATCGTTGTTTAACTGAATAAGGTTCGGTTGTCGAGACGTGAATATATAGGAAGTATGAAATTTATATGTTGATCTTGCTGAAAGATTTGTTGAAGTACTATGTTTCAAATTTAGAATAAGAAGTATTATGATTCGGTGATCCGTGGGGATCATGTCAATATAGTCTTGGTTGGGTGCCTTTTTGATAAGCAATATAAACCCTAATTAAAAGTGTTGGGAATGGTAACTAGAGGAAGAATTTATTGTGAAGCTTTTGGTTTAATTGTGTTGGGGCTTCTCAGGGAGTAAATAGTGATTATTGAAGTCTTTAATGGAAAGCGTAGTGGAGTACTAGAGATGGTTCTTTTTGCTGAGCTTGTGTTCAAAAGCTTTTGAACTGGTTTGGTTGTTTGCCATTTTGGTTGAAGGGTTTTCGGTCAAGGTGTTCCATATGCTGTGTTTCAGAGTTTCCCTAAAACTCGTAGAAATTGGTGCAAATATTTGGTTTTGGCTAATTTGTTTAGTGGTACTATGAGTATGGATTTACCCCAAAAGTTAACTTTTGAGTCGATCGCGCCCTTTCGCGTTCGCACTGAATTATCTTTGGAATTAATTTTAAAAGGAAGCAGATGGTCATAAAGGGTTGTGTTGGAAACTTTTGAGTTAAGCCCTTGATGTGTAACTCTGTTTGGCTAGAGTTGGAGTCATTTGGAAAATGTGTCTGGTGTGCGGATGTTTCACAAGTCTGGTCTTTATGAATGTTTCATAAGTGAATTTGGTTAGTGAAGAGTTTTCTTTTGGGATTGAGTTTCCCTCTCTTTTGATAAAATTTATGGCGGTTGTGTGTGCAGATGTTTGACTTTGGAGTCATGTTCTGTTCCAAAGGGTTGAGTTTGATTTTGCGAGGTTTTGCAAGGTTAGTTTTAAATGGATGTTGGGTTTTCACACGATGTGGTGTTTTGTTGATTAACGATGTTGCCGTCATAGTCTATATGATTTAGCGCAACCGTCAGTGTTATGTGTATTTCAATCATGTGATACTGAGGAAGAAGTCTTTTGGTGAATGACTTTTCGGTATTGTTGTTCCATGATGAATGAATGATGAAAAGTAAACAGGACATCGTTTTTAGATGTTAAATGATAAAAGAGTCATTGAGCCGGGTCGGTGAGAAAGTCATATATGGAGATATGACTATTCCGGAGTGCTCTTGAAGAATGTGCATTCATGTCATGAAACGAGATTTCCCTTGCTTTCTAGTATGAAAAGAAACAATGAAGAATTTCTGGTGTTGGTTGTGGTGAAGGGATTTGTGTTTCCTTTGCGTTTTGGCTTAGGAAATTAAAATGAATACTCTCTGGTTGTTGTCGAATCCTTTCCAAAGTGGTTTTAACGCTTTGGGGTTTGAGTGTTGGATGAGGGCCACTTGGGTTCATGTTATGGTTGAGCTCACTCAATGATTGTGCTCTTTATCGTGGTCCTTTGAGTGGAAGGTTGTGTATGATTCAATGCAAACCTTCGTGGAGAATTGTGTCATTGAGGTGTTCCTCGGTAGGGTTGATTACATTATTAGTGGACCACTTGGTGGTTGCTAGTGATCGCTTTTCCTTTTGAAGTGTATTGGTGCTTTTGTCGTTGGGCAAGAAGCGAGTTGTGTCAACTGCAGAGGAACGTTCGGTCGTTTCTGTTACGCGAGTCTTACGGATCCTAATTAAAGTAGGTTGTTCGTTCTGGTGGTAATCTTAGAGCGTTGTGTCTCTCCTGCTTCGCGTCGTCTTGAGTACAAGGAAACACAGAAAGGAGGTTGGTACCGTGTTTTTCTGGAGAGTAGCCTGAGTTAAAGGGATCGGGCACTTCAGTGCCAAGGAATGCTTAGAACGAGGAGTATGAGACCGTTTTCCTGCGTGGTCTATTTGGGATTTTATCCTATCACTTGGGTCATGCCGTGGCCTTGTTTGAGTGCTTTGTGTTTCAATGTTGAGTAAAGTTCTCGCAAGTTTTTTTGATTGTGAGTTATCATTAGAGCTGTCAGTCTTTGATCCTTAGCTCCTTGCCTCGAAAGGCCGGGCCGTGGTGCAAAGCGTAGGGGCTTCGCAGGTTCTGAGGCGTGAACCATAACTCCCTTTGATTTGGTTATTTGCAAAGTGGCGTGTCTCGGATTCGGAGTCGAATCCTGTTGAAGGGGGGAAGAATGTGACACTATGGAATGGTGTGACATTATTTAATGTGAATGATAAGGTCAAAAACTTTATGAAATATGGTATTGGAGGTTAAAACCATATGATAGGAGGCTTAATAGCGTTTCCGGGGTTTTGGGCCTTTCCGGGGGAGTTTGGGCCTAAAGGAAAGGGTCGTGGGCTTTGGTGGGATGAAGTTTGAGTCCTAATAGGAGTAGGAGACCTGGTTGGGGGCCTCCCCCAGCCCCTTTAGGCGTCCACCCCCCTGCCCTTGCACCCCCACAAGTCCTAGCCGCCCCCCCACACTTCCCCACCTCCTCCTTGTGGCGCCTCCACCTCCCCCATTGCTCCACCACCTCTCCACCACCTCTCCTCCTCCCTTGCTGCCCCTAGGGTAGTTCTCCACCTCCACACCTCAAAGATCCATCCGTTGGAGCACTCCGCGACGAGGAGATCCGGCGGGATTGGAGCGAGGAAGGAGATCGCGCGAACCGGCAGGAGATCTATTGGGTTTTCGTGCGTTGGGTAAAGGTATGGCCATGGGAATCCTTGGGGTTGGTGTAGGTACTGTTATAAGGGTGTTTATCAAGTTTTTAGATCAATTGGTGGTGCTGGATTTGAGTAGATTGGATTAGATCTAGAAGTTGCCACGTTCTCTGTTTCGGGCAGCATGAGCAGTTGACCTAGGGTTCGGTTTTTCGCCAATTTAGAGTCTGAATCTGGTCGTACGGATGTTGAAGAAGTTGTAGATAATTTCATTATCTTTCCGTGGATATAAATAACTTTAAATTCCGCCCAGCCGTTTGAAAGTTATGGCTCTTTTACCGAGCGTGTTAAAATCTGTGACGTGATTGGAACAGATCACGGTATTTTGTAGATTAAACAACCTTAGAGTCCGAATCAGTCTTTCCTTATACCTAGAAAAAGTTGGCAAATTTCCTAAGCTACGCGAGGATGTACTCGTTTAATTGATTCGGAGTCCCAGAACTCAAGTTATGCCTTTTGCAAGGCTGCTGTCCCGACGGGACAGAACCTCTGTTTTTAGGTTTTGCGAGTAGTTGGCAATATCGGGGTAGATGAGGGTTTGCGTACTGTTTTGTGGACATGATTGTGAGTGTGTGATACCTATGTGCAGGTGGTGCGACCCCGGGAGTGCCTTCTACTTCCCGCCAATCCATTGCCCGTGGTTGAGGCAAGTGTGTTGTGATGGATAGCGAGTTGTAGGTTGCTTGTTGAGAATAGATGGAATTGACTACATGATATATGATCACTTGCCATGCTTTTATGATTGCCAATGATATGATGAGCATGTTTATTATGTTATGATGCCATGTGTTAATATGTGAGTTAAACATGATGTTGGCATAATTGCATACATGACATGTTACATGGCCCGGGCGGTGAGAAAGTCATATCTAATCCGGGAAGGTCGGTGAGAAAGATAAGACTAATCCGGAGAGTCAATGAGTAAGTCCTACATCGTGATTCCATTCACCGCGGTGAACGGAAGCGAGGAGTAGGCACCCTCCATCTTCGGGATGGGAGGGGGGAGAGGGTGCACACCGACGGGTGTGTACTCAACCATACCGGTATGAGTTTCCAAGGAGACATGAGCATTGCATACACAATGATGATGATAATGTTAAGTGTTCATGAATGAGATGATACACATGATGTGAGATTTTATTGCCATGTTATTGTTCTTGTTGTCCATTGCAATATGCTTGCTGAGTTTCGAACTCACGCTCTTTTTTTCTTGTTGTTTTAGGTACCATGAGATCGGCATGCGGGGAAGGGAAATAGTCACACTCCTACACGTAGCTTCACTCTTTTGATTTCACAAGTCATTCAATTAGTGTTGATAATAAATTTGCGTGTGATGGTTATTGCTTTA
Source organism: Rhipidocladum racemiflorum (assembly GCA_036346355.1). Classification (NCBI taxonomy): domain Eukaryota; kingdom Viridiplantae; phylum Streptophyta; class Magnoliopsida; order Poales; family Poaceae; genus Rhipidocladum; species Rhipidocladum racemiflorum. The sequence goes on from CM070577.1 coordinate 71,937,094, forward strand.
AGGCTTAGCTTTGCCAAATGAGAGTCTTTTGGTTCGTTTGACTCTTGGAGACATTATGTGGTTGAAACTAGACGTTTATTGTTGCTAAGTCATGAATTATTGCTGTTTTTAGTTGTCTCTCATATTCTATATATTGCTATACTGTTGTTGCTCCTTCGAATCATGTTAAAACAAAGGAGATGCTGCCGAAATCTCGGTTTTTAGCATGTGCGCCTTTGCTGGAATTTATGTTTAAATGTGGTAATTAGATGTTGTTTAGCTTATGTTTGGTAGCATTCAGGCATATTAAAGCCGGGGTGTTACATTCCTCCTCCTAGCCGCACCCCCACCACCTCTCCCCATTGCGCCACCACCCCTCCACCACCTCTCCACCTCCCTTGCTGCCCCTAGGGGAGTTCTCCACCTCAACACCTCAAGGATCCGTCCATTGGAGCGCTCCGCGACGAGGAGATCCGGTGGATTTGGAGCGAGGAAGGAGATCGCGCGAACCGGGAGGAGATCCGTTGGGTTTTCGCTCGTCGGGCGAAGGTATGGCCATAGGAATCCTTGGGGTTGGTCTAGTTACTGTTCTAAGGGTTATTATCATGTTTTTAGATCAATTGGTGGTGCTGTAATTGGGTAGATTAGCTGAAATCTTAAGTTTGCCACGTTCTTTGTTTCGGGCAGCATGAGCAGTCGACGTAGGGTTTGGGTTTTCGCCAATTTAGAGTCGTATTTTGGTCGTCCGCCTATTGAAGAAGTTGTAGGTAACTTCAATACCTTTCAATGGGTATAAAGAACGTCCAATTCTGCCCAGCCCTTTGAAAGTTATGCTCATTTTACCGAACGTATTAAAAACTATGAAGTGATTGGAACAGATCACGGTATTCTGTAGATTAAACCACTTTAGAGTCCGAATCAGTCTTTTCGTATACTTAGAAAAAGTTAGGAAATTTCCTAAGCTACGCGAGGATGTACTCGTTTAATTGATTCGGAGTCTTAGAACCCGAGTTATGCCTTTTGGAAGGCTGCTGTCCCGACGGGACAGAACCTCTGTTTTTGGGTTTTGCGAGTAGTTTTCGATGTCGGGGTAGAAGAGGGTTTGCGTACTATTTTGTGGACATGATTGCGAGTGTGGGGTACCTATGTGCAGGTGGTGTGACCCCGGGAGTGCCTTCTACTTCTCACCAATCCGTCGCCCGTGGTTGAGGCAAGTGTATTGGAATGGGTAGCGGGTTATTGTTTGCTAGATTGGTTGAGATTAAAATTGAACATATGATATGTTCACATGCCATGCCTTAATGATTGCCAATGATATGATGAATATGCTTATTATGTTATGATGACATGTGTTAATGTACAAGTTATTTATGATGTTGGCATGTTTGCATACATGGCATGATACATGGCCCGGGCGGTGAGAAAGTCATAACTAGTCCGAGGAAGGTCGGTGAGAAAGTTATAGCTATTCCGGAGAGCCAATGAGTAAGTCCTACATCGTGATTCTATCCACCGCAGTGTATGGAAGCGAGGAGTAGGCACCCTCCATCTTCGGGATGGAAGGGGGGAGAGGGTGCACACCGACGGGTGTGTACTCAACCATACTGGTATGAGTTTCCAGGAGATATGTGCATCGCATTGCATTGCTTTGCATTATATGAGGATGTTATATGATGATGATATATGATGATGTCAATGATATGCTTACACTATGAATATGAGATGTGTATGATGTCGTATGTGAAAAGTGGTGATGAAGGTATTGGAATGTATTTTCTTGTTCCATTGCAATATACTTGCTGAGTGATGAACTCACGCTTGTGTTTATGTTGTTTTTCTTAGGTACCATGAAACCGGCATACGGGGAAGGGCATTAGCTACACATCTACACGTAACTCTACACTTATAGACAATTTATTCATCTTGGTCATGATAATAAGAGTAGTGCCATGCAACTTGGTGCAATGGTTAATTTGTGTGCTTGGTTCCTCGTTTACTTCGTTTGGCTCATGAGATGGTGGGAATCTTTATTCTAGGCTTATTCTGCTGCTAGAACCCTTGTTATTGATGATTTAGATGCCATTCTTTATACTATATCCTATGATCATATTGTTGTTGCTTCAATTCATGGAAAAACAAAGGAGATGCTGCCGAAATTTTCGGTTTTAGTATTTACTCCTTTGCTGTAATTTATCTTAGTTTATGGTATGTAGATGTTGTTTAGCCTATGTTTGGTAGCATTCGGGCATATTAAATGTCGGGGTGTTACATCATTAGGATTGCAATGCTTGAGTAGGGACTTAATTAGTTAGTGCACTTAGTGAGCCTAGTTGATTTAGGCTTTTTTTTTGTTAAAACATTAGTTTATTGTTTCTGCATCAATTGTTGTTTGGGTTTTGATTTAAGGGTACTTAGGCAAGTAATTATTTGTAGAGAGAATTTTTAAAGCCGCCTATACACCCCTCTCTAGTCGGCATCCTCGACCCAACACCCCTCCCTCTGCCCCTCTCCAGCGCCCCTCCCCACCCGCTCTGGCACCCTGTAGCTCCCCATTCTCACTCCCTCCTCCCTCCCCGGTGGCCACGGCGGGCGGCTCAAGGTGGCGAGCGCACGAGGTGGTGGACGGCCATGGCGTGCGAGACGGTGGCTGCGCAAGGCGGAGGTGGCCATGCGGCCATGTGTGAGCGGAGGCGGACGTGCGGTCATGTGCGAGCGGTGGCGACCATGCGCGACGACGACGACGACGGTGGTGACGGCAACGAGCGCGGTATGGCGCTGGTATGCCCTCACCCAACTCATCCCTACCTCCTTGCTACATCGTGCTACGTGTGCCCCGTGCCTGGCAGCAGTAGCACGCGCGCAGACAAGGCGCAGCCCGCATTGTGCCGTGCTCGGCCGTGCCGACGTGCCTCCATGCCCTTTCGTGTCGGCGTGCCGTGCCGTCACGGGCACGGCCCAAATGGCTGTGTCGGGCCGTGTCCATTTTCTCTATCCAGCACGGTCCGATGAATAGTATCAAGCCGGCATAGCACAACCCTATTCGTGTCGTGCCGGGTTAGGCCTCTGTGCTTCAAGCCTGTCCACATGGGCACGACTCAGGTGCCCACCTCTACTCAGAACGTGCAAGAGCCCTAAGAGCAGACAGAACAACAAGTCCAAGTGTCTTGGTCTTATTGCCTCCGATGGCACATAGTTTATTATGTAACGCGGTAATACCAAGCTCTTAAAGGCACAACACCCAACTAAGAAATTACACATATGGGGAGAGCACCCAACAGCTACATTTTTTATAAAAAAAATTGATCAGAAGTTCTAGCATTCACTAAAAAAACAACAACTGAGTTACAAACGCGTGCACACACCTCAACACACACACCACACACGCACACACATGCTTACAACAACCCGTAAGCGCACATCAAGAGATTTTCAAATGCGGGTGGGTGGGAGCGCAGCTGATGCCCCACCACCGAGCTGTGCTCAGTCCTCCAACCAAGGTTTCAAATTTCGTTTTAGGTATGTATCTCGGAGGTGATCGAAATCCTAAATCTCAGCGAGATTTCGGAATTTCAAATAAAATCCAAACGAAATCCAAAAACCAAATTTTAAATCCGGTCATTTTTAACCGGGAAATATGAGATTTTGGCCAAAATTACTGAGATTTCGTTCAAATTGAAATGACCGAAAAATGGTCAAAAATATGTCAAAAATTTTTGAATTTTTGTGTGGGTGATCTTGACCCCAATTTCAATTAAATCCGGTCCGCAAAAATCAAAATCCGGTCAAAATGTTTGAGATTTTGGCCAAAATCACTGAGACCTCGCCGAGATTTGGATGGTTATTGTAGCATTTTTAATTTCCTTTAAATTTTTTTACCCGACCAATATTTAGGATGTTGAGGGGGGGAGGGGTCCGAAATCCAAAATCTCACTGGGATTTAGAACCTTGCTCCAACATTCTAACCTAGTACCCACATTTCATTATAATCATGTCCAGTGAATATACCACGCACGAGTGCCAAGACAGATGGTAGCAGGAATATTTCAAAGCAAAAGTTCACTATGCATACCTTGCAACGCGCAGCAACATCTTGAGCTGCAAGCATAGCAGCGTAAAGTGACGATTCATCCGGATCAGCAAGGCACCCTAAGGGCCTGTTTGGCAACAAAGTATTTTCATAGTTTCTAGGCAAAACCATGGTTTTGGAGAATACCATGGTATTTTTGGCAATATGGTGTTTGGAAGCAACCCAAAAAACTCTGTTTTGAATACCATGGTATTTTTGGAGTATTGAAAACTCCACTCAAAGTGGAGTTTTGGGCTTTTGGTGTTGGTGTAGAGAGTGAGAGGTGTCAATACTTTGAAAATACCATGCAAAAGACTTTGTAGCCAAACAGTTTGTAGTTCCAAGAAAAACCATGGTTTTAATAGTGGTAGATGAAACCATGGTATTTATGCCAAAACAATCTCTAAGCTATGGCTTTGTAATACCATGGTATTGAAAAACTTTGCTTCCAAACAGGGCCTGCTTGCCATTGGACTCCCATACCGGAGAGAACTGTTCGGTAAATTCCAGTAGAAGCTGATCAATTGCGCATCCTAGTTGCACTCTGCTCTGCAAACGAACCGTTTCCTGACCTTGCATAACAGTGTATATTGCGAACAATCATGTGCAGTCCCAACCTGGAAGATTGGAGATCAATATATTTTCGAAGTTAACCCATCTGGAAAACAATCTTCATAACTGTTTGCTAACCTAAAAAAAGATGAGAAATACATGAGATCTCTTCTCAAATAGATTTCTCGTCATCTTTCGTATCTTTAAAGAAAGAAGAGAGAATCCGAAATCTCATGATTCTCTCTCCCTAACCTAGGCCAACGGCCGGTCCCTGCGAGGAGCCTCGACGCAGCAGCGAGCAAGGCGAGGAGAGCTCGAGGTGCACGCGACGACGACGACTAGATCTACGGCGACGGCCACCTCCACGTTGCTTCCAAACCCTAGCGCGCAGCAGCGTAGCCTGGACCCTTCCATGGTGGCGGCGGTCGCCGGCGGCGAGCCGGCCGGCGAGCTGCTGGACCCGACGGTTAACGCCCGACTGGAAGCACGCCGGCGATCTCCCCCTCCGGCGCCGGCGACCTTCCCCTCCGGTCACCTCCGGGGAACCCCTCCGCCTCTCTTGCCCTGACTCCGACGCCGCCATGGTAATCGTCGCGATCGCATCTTATCTTGACTGCTTGCATCTTTACCACCCATCTGTGGAGCATCAGATCCCGCTCTGATTTCCATTATTTTCGTCCAGAATTACATTATTGGAGCCTTCAAGCCTCCCTGCGACATCTTCGTCACCTTCTCCGATGAGAGGACCCGGAAGCAGGTAGGGGGATCCTGCGCGCCGGTTCCGGGTAAAAGAATTGAGCACACGGGTGCTAAGATCGAGCTGCTGGGTCAGATAGGTACAGACCATGCTACACCCTCAAATGCTTCCTTGCTGTGATTTATGCTGAACATAAGTGCCCTAGTGCCTATGGTATCTGCATCTGTAGGATGTTGTATTAATCTATTAGCATGCTTTATGTTTCAAGTTGTTGAATGCGCTATTTGTTTGTAGAAAAACCAATTTGAACAATCAGTTTTTTTGTTGTGGTGGGAAATTCATTGCATTATTTTCCCAGCCCATGTCATTGCTGAAGAAACTGCAAAAAAAAAAAAAAAAGATTGTTGCTGAGCTCTATTGTTTATCTTTGTCCATTAATAGACTACCACTGGTCTCCTCTTTTATATTTCAGATTCTGCTAGGTCCTAACATTAGTGTTTGTGATCTTTTCTATTACAAGGGTAAAGCAGAGATGCTTCTGATAGTCCTCCTTGAAGCCTTCCAAGATATATATAATATATAGTTGTATTGTTTCCCCTGTCTTTTTTTTAGCCATCATCTTGTTTGTAAGATGTTCCTTTCATGCATCTTTTTACCTTTGTTCTTCAATTTAGTACTCTGTATTATGCTACCTGTCTTGATGTATATTTACCTCATGACTGATGAATAGTAGTTTAGTCATGATAATATTGGTGTTATGCTTTTCTAAGACGAAATGAACTGGAGTACAGAGAATCATCTTGACTACATGTGAAACTAATGCTACTCTCGTTTTGAGGAAGGCTTGCTTTGTTATTGGTCCATAAATCTCAAATTTTAATTCCACTTTCACATTTGTTGAAGTGGAAATCAAATTGGTTCCTTGTCAACCAATAGTTCAGGTTACATAAGTTCACCACACTTGCATTTCCCTGAAACTTAGATATGGGACACAGCGGGACAGGAACGATTTCAGAGTCTTGGTGTGGCATTTTATCGGGGAGCTGACTGCTGTGTTCTGGTATATGATGTATAGCGAGGAATGCTATCAAGAATGAGAAGAGATGTAAGTGATCTTGGATTTGTAGTAGTTTCATTGCTTAGGAAGAAAAAAAAATCGTTCTTAGTCAATTATTTTTCTTGAGAGGAGAGCATTTCGAAATAGTAACACCGAGATGCAGTAGCCATGTACATATTAGGCAGCTGGAATGACGCCATGGTAAATTTTGTAGATATCTTCCTGATACAATTGATGCGAGTGGTGTGGGAAGGCAACAATGTTCGTCAAGCTGTGAATGCTAGAGGATATGGATCAAGTTATATCCTTTGTTGGTTTTATTGGATGGATGCTGCTTGCCATTCTCTTTCCATGTTTGATATACTAGGTTGAGTAGGGCAATGCTGCGCCGCTCAAGTTTTTTTCTTTGCAGAAAACATAATTTTTGTTTTTTCGATGGCGCTCTTTGTAAAAATTGGCTGGTTATGAATCGTCTGCGAATTTGCGTAATCACGGGATTCTTTGTTCAAAAATCCAGTGGAGGACTTGTTTGCGTTTTTTTTTTAAAAAACCAGCTAATTTTGCGTAACCACTGTTCTTTTTTGGGTAAAAATGGTAGAAGGCTGCTTGTTATTTGGAAATATTATGTAATAAGGTGCTGATGTGCTATAATCTTTTTATTTTGTCACTTTCAGATTTTCTCTTGGTGTTCTAATCTTATATTCCTAGAGAGTAGTACGATTATAACTGTGTGTATCAGACTATCAGCATTTTGACTCTCCTGAGTGTGTTTTGACAATAGTAAGTAGAAATTAGTGTGTTTTGAATATTCAGATGGCCATAATTTCTGGACTGTATCCTTGCAAAGAATGTGCTGATCACTTCAACGACAGTAACTACTGACACTATATGTAAAGTCCTATTCCTTCTTGCAGCTACAATCCTTTTTCATTTTAACCATACAAAAGAATCGCTCAACTTAGCAGAAAAACTTCTTTATTACTGAGCAAGTGATCGATATAACATAGCTGTTACAATATAGCCATTACGATGGCCGTTAGAATAAATTTTAAATTTTAAATTTTCACATTTAAAAATAGCCGTTTGAATTTTTTTGGTAAAAAATAAGCATTGCTCATATGATGATTATGAAATATCATTATAATATAGGAATTAGAAAATAGATAGTGAGATTTAGGGAATGCTGCTGGAGAGGGAAGAGATGTAGAAAAGAAATCTTTTTAGAGAATTCTGTATATGAGGATATAAGGATCTAAATTTAGGAAACACTGTTGGAGATGGTCATAAGGCGCATTTACTTTCAACTTTCTTAGACCTAAACAAACATCCAAAATTACTGACAAATAGTTGTTGTTTTAAACATAAATGCCACCAAACTTTTAAAACTTACTTTCAATATTTTTTAAAATATTTAAATTAGATATATAAAAATTATAGCCATTGATTTGCTCAAAAAGTATTTTTATAATATTATAATTTTATTGGGTTTTATAAATATATTATAATAAAAAAATTAGTGGTCAAAGTTGTATTTTAAAAATCGCTTCGATGTTCGAAATAATAACTATTTGTGACCGAAAACATTATTTTAACCACTTCTTCGAAAAAATTTCGAAGCAACAAGTTAGGCGATCCAAAATGCACCAGTGCAGGGTTTCACTTTTCGTTTCGAACTCAAAATTCGACGCCGCGGTGGTATCAAAATTTGCTCAAAACCGCTCGGTTTGAAAGTCAAATGAATTTGAAATCTAGTCAAAAAGTCTCAAAACCTCCGAAAAGGTCGAAAAACCGTTGGGTTCGAAAACCGCTTGAAAAGACTCGAAATCAGTTCGAAAAACCGATGGTAGTTGAAAAAATGGGGGAAATGTAGAAAAATTAGGGAAATTTGTAAAAAAATGTTGTATAATTTGGAAAAAGCCATTAAAGGCCAAAAATAATATTTGAAGAATTACTTCAACAAATATTGCTACTAAATATAATTGAATAAATATTAAAACATGCAATGTGTTGTGAAGGTGTAGTCTAAAATTTTGATTCAAATGTTGCACTTATTTTATCAACTATGATTTTTATAGGTTGTAGCAGATCCTGTAACAATGTATTTTTATTTATTTTTTATGCACTACAATTGATTGTTTAATACTTGCATTCGTGTTGAATATTTAGTTATGATATGGCTATCTCAAAATAATAGAAAAAAATGATAAACGATTTATCACTAGAGGTCTTATATAATTCTATATTGATTGTTGACAAGTTAAATCGGAGATTTTGATTTAGTCTAATGATCTCTGAGCAGTTTACATGTGATTTTAAGAAAAACTTGATGTACTTTCTAAATATAGTTTATGATTTTATGGATAGTGTCATTCTTGCCTCATGCTGCTGTTTTTTACATGGAAATATTGGTACTAAATATACTTCAATAAATATGACTACTAAATATACTTTAACAAATATTTATACTAAATATACTTCAACAAATATTGCTGCTAAATAAATTGAATGGCTCAAAAATGTCTTCAAACTTTGTTTTTTTAAATAATATTCGCATCAGAGATCATAAGGCTATTAATACTAATTATGGATAAATTTTTTCAAATTTTTTAAATTTAAATTTGAATTTGAGCAAAATTCAAAATGGTTTTCATTTTCGCATGCAAGTGATACGGATGAAATCGCGAATTTCGTTCGAAAAGTCGAACCTGCACCGGTGCGAGCTCCTTTTTGCCCGGCACCGGTGCCAGCTCAATGCGAAGAGCAAACCGAATAGCACTAAGAAAAAGATTTGGGATCGGTGCATGTACATGCACTTATCACTTATGCTAACTACACAAATGATAGACCCACTTATAACAGAAACGAGAGAGTTGGCAGCAGCGAGAACAAAAGGAAGTAATATTATATCTAGATCCAGTCCCAAAAGATATGCTAAACACTAAGATAAAAGCAAAATCTAACACTAGTGTGATACGGACGAATCTAACAAAAAGGAAACAGGAAGAGAGGGAACATTCCGGCGTGCTTTAGTGCTAACAGATGCAAAAGCGCACCATAAACCGTGCATATGCTTGGCGAGATACTACTACTAGCATTCAAGATAAATTTTAGTACTAGTAAATAAACAGCAAGTAGCATCACTGTACATGGCCACCGACGAGCTCTAATCTGTAGTCTGTAGACTCTGTACTGACGACGAGATACCTCTCTGCGATAGGAGAAACGGTACTACGGAACACATCCCCTGCGTCCTGTTCCAAAAATCAACACCTTAAGACATAGCAGCAAGCCAGCAAGCATCGCATACATGATCGTAACAATCGATCGCATCTTGCCTTTAGTTGATACTACTAACATGATAATTAACCAAAACAGGAACAGCTTGCAAATTTTATACAGGAACTCTTGCAGAAAAAGCCGCCAGAACGCAAAATATTCAGAGCCAAGAACACGGCTCAACACTCAGCTGCTGCCCTCTTCCTGCTCACTGCTCTTAGCTGCAAAAAAAAAAAAAAAAAAAAAAAAAAAGGAAGGATCAGATCAACATCTGATAATTTTCAGGCTACAATCCACTGCAAATTAAATTCAGCGTGGACTGACCGACGACGTATTCAGATCCGAGCTCCTGAGCACGCGCAGCCTCTTTGCGGTGGAGATGAACATGCTGCAAGAAAACCCGCAAGGCGCGGCGTCATTAGTAAGATCAGACAAATAACCGTCGCAACAAGAGGAATTTGTCGGTTCTACGATTTCAACGGAAGAGAAAATTCTTAGTTTGATTGCTTATGATGAATGCATGTTGTATTGAACTCACTCCCATGGGACGTCTCCAACCAGCATCTGGTCACCCTCGTCATCCTCATAGACCAGAGTGTATTCACCACTGCCATCCAGTAGCCCTGTGATCATCTGCTGCTTCTCCCCTGTGCAGCTCTGACTTGCAGCAATGGCTGGATCCCTCTGAGCTGGTACAACAAAAACACAAGTAAATTCAGGTTTTTCTGCACCAACACAACCAAGTGTTCACTCTTACAGATTGCAAAAAATAAGTGGCCGGATGGTGCGTGTTGGCATATACCGGTGAGAAGGCCTCGGAAGAGCTGGTCGACGGCAGCCGAGAGCTTGTCGTAGCTGCCGTGCGCCTTCAGGTCGACCTTCCGGCCGATCGGGACGCCGTCCATGTTGATCTTCACGAACAGGCCCTTGTTTCCGGTCTCGATCTTGGCATTTGCGGGGTCTTCGCTTCCATGGCTTGGCTCAGTGCACGGCTTTGATGATGAGGCGAGGTTCCTCCGGAACGACCGCACCGGAGGCCACCCGACGACCGGAGAAGCTGCCGCCGGCCTGCTGCGCATTGCCAAAAAAAAAAAAAAAGAGGATCTTGTAGCAGACTGGTTGTTTTCTTGTACTCATCACCACTACCAGGTTTTTTCAAACACTCATGCATGTCAGTTGATGATGCAACATAACAAATACTGAAATACCACTACTAATTCGCATATGCTGTTGCATCAAGTTGCCAAAATCTGAATTTTGCTGCAATATGCTCATTTCGGTATGGTAAAAAAATTTACAGCCTTGTTTTCGGCTCTAGTGGCACCATTTAAAGATTAAGTCAAAACTTGGAAGACAAGAAGCTAAGAAGCTAATCAACTACTACCAGTACAAAGAAATCTCATACTTGAAGAAAGGAACAGCCCAGAAATTAACCAAATAGCAAACAAACAAGATTGCCCTAACCCTTAAGCTCCTAAGTAGCAGTAGTTTACCTTGCCTTGAAGCCATTGCTTCCCTTTGCTCCAGTAGCAGCACCACAACCACTTGCCTTCTCCTCCAAACCTGAAACAACCAAACAAACCCAAACAAGCTGATCAAAGCATGGAACTTTCAAGCAAGAACTGAATCGTAGAACAAGAAGCAAACATGCATGATGCAACACCTGCTTGGCCTGGTGATCTGGAGAAGTAGCCAGGGAGGCCAAGGCTCAGCTCAAGGCCCCTCTCCCCTTCCTCCTCCCTGAAGCCATTCCAAGCCATCTCTCTCTCTCTCTCTCTCTCTCTCTCTCTCTCTCTCAACCCGTCAGTCCCCTCACACTGTTCGAACAAGTTACAAGTCACAGACTCCGAAGCAGAGAAGGCAAGCGGCAATGAGCGAAGGGGGCAGCATATATAGGTGAGATGGATGGGTGACAGGAAGGGAAGCCTGCAGGAAGAGGACACAGCTGGAGCTGCGCCCAAGATGCAGGCAGAGACCGAAAAAGGCCAAAGGACTTGTGAGAAGAGACAAGGTTTGAGCGGTTTGAGAATTGCATTGAAATGAAGGGATTTGCGGCAGTGTGCATAAGATTAAAAAACGAAACATAAATTAAATCATTTAGAGGTAAACCGTACTATACGAATACGTATACGAGGTGCGTCAGTCCCGGCTGACCCCTACTGGTCCGGCCCTGCTTTCTACTATCTAGGTCTCCTCTTCTTTCTCTCTCTACTCCTCTCTACTCTCTGTCTGCCTCCCTACCCCTCCCGATGCTGCTCCTGCTCTCTCTCTCTCTACACTACTGAAGGAGATGAGGAGTCTGCTCCACCTCCAACTCTGCCTATGTTATCATTTGACCTCCACGATCCTGAAAGCTGAAATCACTTTTTGAAAATTCTTTCACCGTCTCTTTCTCTCTCTACAAATGCTGTGTGCCTCTCTTTTCTTGCCGTCAGCTTGCTTGTCTCTCTAGCTGTTGGCGTGCCAAGCGATACATGCAGTAAAAGGAGAGGTAGGTGCGCAGGATTGCAGGAACGGGAATAGGGCCAGGGAGGGATTCCAGCGGAGCGACAGAGCCCGGGAAAGGCAACGAGGGAGCATCTACCCACGGGTTCACGAAACCGTCGAAACCGCTTCAAAATCAAACGTATCTAACCAGTTCCATATTTGAAATTGATTGATAAATAATTTAATTTAAAAATTTTAAAAAAATTATACCATGTAAATCGATCAATTTTGACTGAAAATCAATCGGTTTTGGATTAAAATCGTGTAGCAGTGTCACATTGGTCAACACCTAACAATTGGTTGATCCATTTTCGGTCAAAACCGGCCAATTTTTGGCGAGGATAGGTCGATATTTTGTTGTTTTTTATTTTTTAATTTTTTTTTTTGAATTCTTAACCATTCAGTTTCTGATGATTTTCGAACAATTTTTGACTCGATATTTTCGATTTCCAAATGATTTGAAATACAATGTTAACCCTGCGCGCAACCACTCTTAGGAAGGTGGAGCAGCAGGCAAAGCCAACCATCCAGCCTGACCAGACAACCACCAAGACATTTTTTTGCTCATAGAAATGGCACTTTCCTGTAACTTGAATTGAACCATCTCTTGACATTTTTTTGAACGCGGAATATTTTGACATTAGACGTACTCCAAGATAGTAGCAGTATAAATAGGCTTTAACTGGTGCTTCTATTCATCACCTTTTAATGCAAGATGTATAAATCTCCACGTAAACAAAACGATAAATAATCAATGTCTACTCTAGATTTATGTTTTAAAATTTATGCAACTTCCCAATACAAATGCGTAGAAACACCTCCCATAAGATTTTGGGTGATGGCATTCGGTTTGTGAGTCGTGATAGTATACGGAAAAGATGATTATATTTGATACTATCTCGAAAAGGAGGCTAAATAGTTTCTCGAGCAAATGAAGAGCCGCCTTGCAAAATTAACCCGCCTTGACAGATCTAGACCTAGTTATTTTTAGATTTTGTGTAGCTAATTTGAAGAGTACGAGAAGCTCGAGATCTACACTAAAATTGCTAGAAAACTATGACCGATGGATATTACATCATTGGTTGATCAACTGCAAATTAAAGCCGGAGTAGCTAGCCCTTTTGGCAAAAGGATTGGGTTGAGCCATTTCAAGCACACAGGCGGAGACAGAGACATCTGTGAGGGAGCATGTGGGATTTAGAGGGCCAGAGAATGGATGGGATAAGATAAGCTCAGCACTAGCACAGCAGATTTAGCTTTACCGCTTTAGCAATTGTTAATCTCCCTCGAACCTTAGGGAAAACATGGCTGTTTGCTCGTTGCTCAACTGAATTAAATAAGAGGAAATCTACTATAACGACATGGAAGATGCAGTGTGATGTCACGCGAATCGATATTGCTAATGCTAGTGCAGAGTTGCATTGCATAGCAAATTAGCAATAGTGGTGGATGTTTGCTTTGACTTTTGGTAGAAGTGCAGGTTGCTCTAGACTCTAGTTGTGGCTTTGTCCATGGGCGGTTAGTCTAGTGGTAAGTGTCAACAACGAACATTGAATCAAGACATGATGACAGGAGCATTTTGTAGAATTGTCCCATGTGATAAATTGTCTGAAGATGCACATCAAAATTAAATTTAACTCTCACTTGATAGGCAAAATCACTCTTGGAGTTCATTTATATCCAACTTGTATTTGTGATTAGTGGTGGCGGCTGCATTGGGGTGGTGGCGACTACAGGAACAGAAGAATGGGAAAAAGACCGATGGAAATAGGTTCCGATCCAATCCACATTGATCTCAATCCATATTTAACTTAGCTCCAAACTCATCCAAAAATGTTTGGAACTGTTATAATATAGATAGAATCTTAGTCCAAGTTTGAAAAGACTATCTATTGATGGGCAAATTCGAATCTATCACATGTTGGTTTTGCTATATATTGAACACATTTGTACATAGAGAATTAATCTAATAAATAGAGAGAGCGTTGCCCATACTTTGTGTGTGCTCCTTGTTCTTGTGATTTTGTCAGCGTGCTGTTGATTGATCACATGTAAACAACTAAGTTTTATAACATTTTATCAGCACGAAGCTCTGCAAGGCTGAAGCCCTATATCAATCTATATGCAGCAGATTTTGTTCTATATTCTATTATTCTTTGCAAGTAGATTTACCTTGTTTTCTTGATACTAATCACAGATTGATCTATTATTGATTTGCATGTTGCTTGTACGAGAGATTGATCTCATCAACACAAAAACGGAATTGCATGTATGAACAAATAACACGGCGTTCTACCGACGCCGATTGAGATCGTCTGCTTGCATCAATCTGCACTGCATCAAGATCGTCCTGCGACATGTGACTAAAATCAGCTACGAGCCCTAGGTAAGTTCGAGCTACGTAAGTAGATCTATCTACGTAATTTTTGATCATGTAGATCATTGTAACGTAATTATAGACCAATTGCTATAGTTGCTGTTCATCATCACAAAACAAAAAAAATGAAGGACCACTGGCACGGTGACACACCCGCAAGCCCGCGCGCCAACTAGCGGTGACTACGATGCGACCTTCGTGCCCGGTAGCGGCAGCCGAGCCGTGCACCTAGCAGGCGTTGGCGGCAACCCACTGCACATGAACGCCTAGAGCACCGTACCCGCGCTCGCACTCGGTGGTGGCCCGAAGCAGAGCGCCTAAAGCGATTGCCCCCGACGGCGGAGGAGCATGACAGCGACTGTGCCTACCCGGCAGGAAGGCACTCACCCGCAGCGTGCGCAAGGCGGAAACAAAGGCGGCTCTCACCCATGGCACGTGGGAGCCCAGCAGCGGCGCTTTGTGCTCCGTGGTCGGCGGTGCCTGCAGCGCCCTTTGTGACCACCCCGAAGGCGACAACCCGCGGTGGAGACGGCGACCGCCTCAGCTGCTTGTAATTTGGCGAAGGACAGTGGTAGAGCACCCGATACACCTGTGCTCAACGGTGATTAGTGTGGCTCCACGATCGCATGACGAAAACCCTTGCAACAACCAGCCGGCAGCTTTCCCGTGCCCGAAGCGCACACCATGAGGTGCCCATGGTGGAGCACTCGAGGTAGCGGTTGATGGCACCTGCAGCACCCGAGGCCCAATGTGGCGCCTAAGGCCACAAGGCCCACGCGCCCACGTGCATCGAAGGAGCCAGCTTCCGCTATGGTTCCCCCGCCATGGCAGTGCCGATGGTGCCCGCCCGAAGGCAGAGCCCACGATGAAAGGTGGTGCTTGCGTTGTCCCCTGGCGGCCAACACCTGCAGCGCCCACAACCGCAACGACGATGGTGCCCGCCGTGCTCCGTGACACCCGTGCTGCATACCTGTCACCCCGCGCTCGCGACCATCTGCGTCTCCACGCACCCGTATCATGGCGCCAACACGTATGACCAGTGGTGGGTTAGGGTTAAAGCGCCTCATCCTTCTCCGCGTTGGGCCGTGGTGGGTCATTTTGGGCCATGCGGCCCACGGACATTTTTCTATCCTATTCGATAAAAAGGGGGAAATCGGATTATATATTTTATGTTTTTCCCTGATTTTCTATATATTTCCAAAAATAATTAATAAATTTTGAAAATTATGTAAAATCCTAGAAATTAGGTTTTCTAGGTATATGGGCTTCCATAAAATTGTTGAACTTGATACTTAGAACACATTGGAAGTTCCATACCCTTGGATTTATTTTTCTAGCAATTCATTCCATGTTTATATGTGCTAAACATTTATTTTCTATCATTAAGTAATTCTAAAAATTACTTAATTATTAACAAAAAAATAAAAAAAATGCTAGAAAAGTTTGAAAAATTATGTATGACACATTGATAATATTGTGGCTATGGATTTATTTCTAGCAATTCATTCCATGTTTTATGTGTATTCAAATTATTTTTCTGTCATTCAGTAACTCTGAAAATTACTGAGTAATTAATAGAAAATTAAATAAAATGTTATAAACATTTTACAAAATTCTAGTGAGATATTGAGAGCCTTGTGCCTCTTGATTTATTTTCTTAGCATTATTCCATGTTTAATTTATCTTGAGATTTATTTTTTTGTTATTCAGTAATTCAAAAAATTGCTTAATAATTAACAAAAAAAATTATGACAAATGCTAAGAAAATTCTGAAAAATTTTAGATAATTATCTACTAAATATATATAGACCAATCTTTACTAATTAAAGAGTAAGCAAGCAATATAATGATTTTACTAGTGGTAAAAGTCATTTTACATAAATAGAAATAGGGTATGTCAGACATCGCATAGAGGGAATTTATCGAGCTCACCCTAATTAGAAGCAATTACCTTATCTGGGTAATGAATAGTAAGATTAATATGATAGCTCGATCTTTTAGAGTTACTGGTTTCCCAGCCCGAAGCTGGTGCCCCTAATCTTTCTGATACCGCCACATGTGAAACTCTGCACTTCCTGAGGCATCATCTTCATACGGACATGAAGGCTGAATATTTGATGGAAAGGACCAGTTGGTACTCTTGAAATCCCTGAAGGAAAAATATATCATCGGCAAAGATCCGTCCTATTGCCAGAAGCACAACACAAATGGGTCCTTTTGTGTTTTTAGAATTTTAAAGGCTGTGGTAGCATATAACTTTGCAATGCACAAGTTTATCACCAAAACTAACAATTTTTTAACCAGAAAGTTATTAATGCTAAAATAATTGACAAGATACTATCGCACCCTGAAGTATATGGTAGACATTTACATGAAATCCACTGAAAAATAATAAGACCTGGGGAAACAATGTTGAGCCATTCCTCACCGTTCAACCAGTTGTTGACTTGGGCGCTAAGAAGTGTGATGATATGATTCTCGAAATTATTAAAGTTTGAGGACTTCCAGGAGGACACCTGTGACTCATATGGAGACCTGGATTAGTCTTCTAAGTATTCCTTCACTTTGCTAATCGATATCACATATTCCTTATAAGTATCCTCATTAGTTTGGCCCTAGTTCCTGAATGAACATTTGGTCTATGCTCTTGTTTATAAAGATTTGAGGTTTTTGGAGGGAATGGAGCTCTAGGTTGGAGGGAACTTGTACTATTTTTCGAGCTGAGATTTCCCCTCTGTTGGAGCTGTGGTTTGGGTAAGTTAAAATCATCTCATGAATCTTTGGTAGTAGAGGAGAACTGAGCTTAGCTCAGTTGGTTGGAGGCGCGGTTGTGCGCCTCGCCCACCCAGGTTCGAGCTCCGCTCGACCCGCGTGCTCGCAAGGGGCCGGAGGCAGGTGCGTGTATGTGGTGGCGTGTAGTGTGTGTGTTACGTGTGTGTGCGTTTGTAGTCCTGTTGTTGTTCTCTTCTTCTTTAATGAAATTCCAGAGCTCCTAGCCAATTTTTCAAAAAAAAATCTTTGGTAGTAGAGAAAGTTGTAACTTATCCTTTCCCCTTTAATTGAAGCTCAAAAACACTAAAATCCATTATACTAATCGAAAATTATGACCTTTTTAGTGAGGACTGCTCTGTTTGTGCATTTGTTGATAGATGTATTGTTCAACTGTGATTTAATGCTAGATGCAAGCCGAATTAGATTTTCCATTTGCCTAACGAAAGTTAGGAAATTTCATGTAGATTGAGAAAATGTATTTGTTTGCTTGATTTGCATTCTAGAATCAAAAGTTATGCTATGTGGAAGTGGGCTATCCCAAACTATAATTTTTCTGAAATTCGGAAGTTGAGGTAGATCAGGTTTGACGTTCATTTGAAATCTGGTATTGATTGAAGAAGAACCAATATGAATGGGTATGATATATTGAAATATGATCTTCTTGTGGTCATTTAGAGCACAAGAAATCCAAATTTGGTTTAGCCAATTAGGATATATGCTAATTTGAATGTGGACTGTCCAAAATTGGAGTTAACACAATTGTTTTCTGTTATTTTGAAAATCTGGTATTGATTGAAGTACAACCAGCTTGAATGGGTATGTGATCATGGTATATTATCCTCTTGTGGTTAATTAGAGACTAAGTTCACTCAATTTGGTTGAGCGAAGCAAAAGTTATGATTGTTTGAGTGGCTGCTGTCCGGTGTGACGGTAGTTTGGTTTAGTGCAAGAGTTGGATTTGAGTTGGATTAGTGTTGATTGGATTATTTGATCTCCAGAGGGAGTTTAAAAGCAAGTATTATTGTTATTTATCATTTGAGTTATGTTTGTGTTATTTTGAGTTGATTGCATATGTCTTTGCAGGAATTGCGATCTCGGGGGGTGGCCGCAACCTCTTGCCACCCCATTCTTCATGGTTAAGGCAAGTGTATCACTAGTATGATTGTTAGGATGTCAATTCCTTGCTAAATCTTCATGATTATGTTATATTGAAAGAGGATTGGTAAATGATTATGAATTGTTATATATGAGTATGTTGTGATGATGAAAATGACAAAGTGATGATTGTGAGTAACTGATATTGTGCATGAGTATTTATGTCCATATTGATGGAAATATAGATGTTGGAAAAGAGTGCATTTTGTGATTTATTCATGTTAAATTGCTTATGTGCATTCATAATGGAAGAGGCAACCCATTCTGATGCGGGCCTCTGTGTTTACACGTAGTGAACACGAAAGTCCTACCTCGTAGTCCATTCATCGAGGTGAATGGGAGCGAGGCAGTAAGAGTAGGACCCTCCACATGATGGAAGGGAATGAGAGGGTGCACATCGACGGGTGTGCACTTGGCAATACCGATATGTGCAAAGAAAAGATGCATTCATGAGCATGCATGTTGCATTGCATCGCTAATGCTTATTGTGTTAATGGAAATGGGCGGTTTCGGGATTGAGTCATGGACTCCTCCCAATAGGTTTAATGAGGTATGTGTGCGAGGTAAGCAATGAGGTAAAGGAGGTAAATGGTATTGACGCAATGGTTATTATACTTGCTGTTTTGTATAACAATTACGAGCATGTTGTTGATTTAAATGCATTACTGTTTATGATTTGATTATTTGATGCACTTGGCTGAGTCTTGGACTCACGCTTGTTTGTTTAATGTTTTTAGGTACTCTGAGAGCACCTTGCCGGGTTGGGACGTAGCGGCACTCTCACTCACGCTCACGACATGTTAAAGGATTTAGTTTGTTTAAATTGGTTCACCTTGGCATTTAGTTGAGATCATTGTATTATTTGTGTTGTTATGTTGAAGTCTTGATTTTTGTAAGCCTCGTCGTGTAGTTAAGATTAATAGTTGTTATAAGTTAACTGTTTGAATGTCTGATTAGATGATTAGATGTTTATGATTGAAATTGTTATTGTTATCTCATTTGTCTGCTGAGTGGATGTCCATCTTTTAGGGGAGATGCTGCCAAATTATTTTTAGTTAGACTCGGCAACTTACTAGTATGTTAGCTTGCATTGCTAATTTTTTTTTCTAGTGTATTGTAATGGTTGGTACTTGAGGGTGTAACATTCAAGGCACGTAGGGTGCCAGGGTGTTACAGTAATAAACATGTGGTTTAAAAACACTTTCTGGGCTATATTATGCATGTATAAAACTTGAAGTTTATGTTGCAATGAAAACCCTGAAATAATTAAGATCTAGCAAATTGATTGGGTTATCTTGAGTTGAATATGGATAAGAAGAATAATTAAGAATTCTGATGGCCATAGCATAGATACTTTCCAAGGCCTGAAGATTTCTTATGCCTGTTTGTGCTATAGGAAAGGTTATAGTTAAATCTTTTTACCTAAAGGGTTAGGGAAGAATCATTGAATTTTCTGGAGAAAATTCAAGGTGATATCTATGGACACATTTAGTCCCTGTCGAATCATTTTTAGATATTTTGTGGTACTGATAGATGCCTCTACTAATGTGTCCTTAGTATGTCACTTTTCTTATTGGAACCATGCATTTGACAAATTAATTACTCAAACTATTAAGAGTCTCTTTTCCAGAAGAAAAAGATCAAGTCTATTAGAATGAACAATGCTAAAAAGTTAACCTCAAAAAACATTTAATGATTTGGCTCTGGGAATTAATGTTGAGCATTTTTGTACCTCATGTTCACACTCAAAATGGCCTTACAGAGTTATTCATTAAATGAAAAAAATGTATTACTTTACCACTCTTGCAGAATAGTAGGCTACCCACCTATTGTTGGGGCCATGTAGTGTTGACCGCTGAAGTATCAATTCAACTCAGACCAATTGCACGCCATGACATTTCTCCGTTGCAGATAGAGCATGGAAAAGGATTAATTATTTCTCATCTGCGAAAATTTGGCTGTGTTGTATTGTGACACCACGGAGTGTCGTAACCTTATATAATGTGAATGTTGAGGTCAAACACATTATGAAATATGGAATTAGAGGTTGAACCCATACGGTATGGGGTTTATTCGCGTTTTCGGGCCGTTTTCGGGTGTTTTGGGCCTTTCCGGGGAAACTTGGGCCTTGGGGGGGTCTTTTTGGGCCTTAAGTGGAGTCTTCTGGGCCCATGAGGGGAGGAGGGGGCAGCCAACCAGCCCTAGGGTGCCCCAAACCCTCCCCCCATGCGCCCCACCTCCTCCTCTCCCTCCCATAGCCGCCACCCTCCTCCTCCCTCCTCCCCATTGCACCACCACCCCTCTCCTATCCACCACCCTTGCTGCCCCTAGGGGAGTTCTCCATCTCACCAACCTGAAGATCCATCCGTTGGAGCGCTCCGCGACGAGGAGATCCTGTGGATTTGGAGCGAGGAAGGAGATCGCGCGAACCGGGAGGAGATCCGTTGGGTTTTCGGTCGTCGGGCGAAGGTATGGCCACGGGGATCCTTGGGGTTGGTCTAGGATCTGTTCTAAGGGTCAATATCATATTTTTAGATCAATTGGTGGTGCTGGAATTGAGTAGATTAGATGAAATCTAGAAGTTGCCACGTTCTCTATTTCGGGCAGCATGAGCAGTCGACCTAGGGTTTGGGTTTTCGCCAATTTAGATTCGGAATTTGGTCGTACGGCTGTTGCAGAAGTTGTAGGTAATTTCAATACCTTTCAGTGGGTATAAAGAACGTCCAATTCCGCCCAGCCGTTTGAAAGTTATGCTCGTTTTACCGAACGTATTAAAATCTGTGACGTGATTGGAGCAGATCATGGTATTTTGTAGATTAAACAACTTTAGATTCCGAATCAGCTTTTCCATATACTTAGAAAAAGTTAGGAAATTTCCTAAGCTACGTGAGGATGTACTCGTTTAATTGATTCGGAGTCTTAGAACCCGAGTTATGCCTTTTGGAAGGCTGCTGTCCCGACGGGACAGTAACTCTGTTTTTGGGTTTTGCGAGTAGTTTGCGATGTCGGCGTAGAAGAGTGTTTGCGTACTGTTTTGTGGACATGATTGTGAGAGTGTGGTACCTATGTGCAGGTGGTGTGACCCCGGGAGTGCCTCCTACTTCTCGCCAATCCGTCGCCCGTGGTTGAGGCAAGTGTATTGGAATGGGTAGCGGGTTGTAGTTTGCTAGATTGGTTGAGATTGAAATTGAATATATGATATGTTCACATGCCATGCTTTAATGATTGCCATTGATATGATGAATATGCTTATAATGTTATGATGCCATGTGTTAATGTACAAGTTATTTATGATGTTGGCATGTTTGCATACATGGCATGATACATGGCCCTGGCGGTGAGAAAGTCATAACTAGTCCGGGGAAGGTCGGTGAGAAAGTTATGACTATTCTAGAGTGCCAATGAGTAAGTCCTACATTGTGATTCCATCCACCGCGGTGTATGGAAGCGAGGAGTAGGCACCCTCCATCTTCGGGATGGAAGGGGGGAGAGGGTGCACACCGACGGGTGTGTACTCAACCATACCGGTATGAGTTTCCAGGAGATATGTGCATCGCATTGCATTGCATTATATGAGGATGTTATATGATGATGATATATGATGATGTCAATGATATGCTTACGCTATGAATCTGAGATGTGTATGATGTCGTATGTGAAAAGTGGTGATGAAGGTATGAAAATGTATTTTCTTATTCCATTGCAATATACTTGCTGAGTGATGAACTCACGCTTGTGTTTATGTTATTTTTCTTAGGTACCATGAAACCGGCATGCGGGAAAGGGAGCTAGTCACACGTCATCACTTAGCATCACACATATAAACAATGACATGTTCCTTCCTTTAATTGTGATGGTTAATTTGTGTGCTTGGTTTCCTCATTTACTTCGTTTGGCTCATGAGATGGTTGGAATCTTTATTCTAGGCTTATACTGCTGCTAGAACCCTTATTATTGATGATTTAGATGTCATTCTTTATACTATATCCTGTGATCATATTGTGGTTGCTTCAATTCATGGAAAAGCAAAGGAGATGCTGCCGAAATTTTCGGTTCTAGCATTTACTCCTTTGCTGTAATTTATCTTAATTTATGGTATTTAGATGTTGGTTAGCCTATGGTTGGTAGCATTCAGGCATGCTAGATGCCGGGGTGTTACAGTTGGTATCAGAGCGGGCTGTAGGTCCCTGGAATGTGTATTTTTTTTAGTGTCATGCTATAGGGTACAACAAAAATGTGATGTGGAATAACTTAGAAACATGGCTTAGGTTTTAACTAAAATTTTGTCATAGGATAGCAACATTAAAACTTGCAAAAGTGGTATAACTAATCTAAAATTTGACACACATGGATGCACAGTAGGAAGGGTATGGGTATCGTTGTTTACGCTTAAATGTTGTATTTAAGCCTTGCTGCTAAATGCTATATTTGATAGAGTATGCTGCTATGTGTATGAGAGAATTGAATTGAATTGTTCGTGTTATTGTGTTAAATTGGGGTTGTGGTGCCGAAGGGTTTCGGCCACCTCTCTTTATTCATAGTAAGGGTGAGGTTTGACGGTGTGGCCGGTTAGCGCCATCACCGAAGAACTATTAACCCCTGTTGGAGAAGAGTGCCTACCCTTTCTGTCGTAGATCGGGTAGTTGACTGGAGTCAAATAGAAGAGTTTTGTGGTGGATTCCTTCGGAGCTTCCTTATCGTTCTGTGGTCGATCTTGGTTGGTTTTCTTGGTTTTAGTTGATTGAAACCAAAAGAAAAGTGTTTGGTATTGGATTTTCGCGGATCGTTCCGTATGCGGTGTGTGGTTTTGTCTTCCTTGGTTGAAGACGAAGAAGAAGAGTCTAGTGTTGCGCTTCTTTTGGTCGCCTTTCCAGCTTTGATGCTTAGTTTGTTGATTGCTTTATGGGGGAGAAGCATTCAATATATTCCTGTGTTTTTCTTTCTTCAAGGTCAAAAGAGTTATTGCGGCGTTATGCCAGACCTGGTTGTCAGGGCTGAAGTTCTGTGGCTTTGTAGGAGTAAGTTGTGTTTGATTTCGTCATTTTATTGGTTTGAGAAATCATCTTTGAAAACCCCTCTCATTTCATGAAAGTTTGGGGTTTGGTGTTAAGGTTTTATTTGCAAAGAATTACTGGATCGCTTGGTTCCCTTTTAAGAAAATTGTCTTTCAACCATTTTCCTCCATGGGAGTCTTGAGATTGAAAGGTGTTTTGGAGAATTTCCTTTTGCATGACCAAGTTTGGGTTTGTCTCATTGAAAATTTGAGAGTCAAGTTTCTTTGTGAATTTTTGGTTGAGTGATAAAAAGAAAATGCTGCAAATAAAGTAAGTAGTCATTTGACTGAAAGTAGTTGTCAAAAGTGAAAACTGTTGTTTAGCATATTATGAAGTATGTAACAGTGTGGTTTATGGAAATGTTATACTCCTAAAGCTAATTTGCGAGTTGAACCAATGTAAATTTTTATCTTTAGCTTAAGATTAAATGAACTTCTAGTGCCGTAGATTTATTTCTATAGCGAGTAATGATCAAATGTGTTAATGAACAAGCTTAGAGTTTGTTGCTTTATTTGGAAGTGAGGTAGTACGCCCTATTTATTAAATGTGTAGCTGAACATTGTTAATGTTTAAAATTTTAAACTACTAATATTGTTAAGGAAACCTTGTTGGTTAATTAAAGACGTTTTAATTTAACGTGTTAGTAGAGAAATTTAATCATGTCGGTTTGTGACCTTAATTTGGAAGTTGATTAGAGTCGTTATTGTTATGTTGCAAACTATTAGTATATTTGGAAGTATGAAGTGGTGTTCCTATATTGCTAGTATCGATGTCAATTGGAAAGATATAGGTTTTATTATTGCTTTAAGAGCGTCGTGATGGTCTAACTTATTAAATTCATTTTAATAGTTGGAGTATGTTGAGTAGCAGCAACTTGTTATAACCTATGTATGGGGTAGCTTAAAGCAATGTTGTTGTTTATAATTATGTCATTTATTGATATTGATGACTTAGTAGTGGTGGTAATTGTGTAGATTACTTGTTGGAAACCATTGTTAAAATGGAGATTATTGTAACATGTTGTGATGGAGTGAACCATGGATAATTAACATGATGTAGAATTTTATCTTTAATAAATGTATGTCTTAGAATCATAGTTATGAACTCTGTCTTGTAGAGATAATATTTACATGTTGAAAGTCAATGATTAATTGAATCAGTTTTGATTGTCGAAAAGTTGATGAATGGATGGTATAAAAAAAAGAAAATTTAATTATAGGTTGATCATACTGAAAGATTTGTTGAAATACTATGTTTCAAACTTGGAATAAGATGTATTATGAGTTGGTGATCTGTGGGGATCATGTCAATGTAGTCTTGGTTCGGTGCCTTTTTAATAAGCATCATAAACCTTAATTAAAGGTGTTGGGAACGGTAACTAGAGAAAGAAATGGTTATGTAAATTTTGTTAAATCCGGTTGGACTTTCTCAATGAGTAAGTAGTGAATTTTGAAGTCTTTAATGGCGTAGTGGAATACTAGAGATGATTGCATTTATGCTAAGCTGGTGTTTAAAAACCTTCTGGGCTGGTTTGGTTGTTTGCTATCTTGGTTGAATGCTTTTGGTCAAAGTGTTCATTATGTTGAGTTTCAGAGTTTTCCCTAAAACTCGTAGAAATTGGTGCCAATATCTGGTAACGGCAAATTTGTTTAGTTTGTGCTATGAGTATGGATTTTTACACCCAAAAGTTGTTGAGTGGATCGCGCTTCTTCGCGTTTGCAATGAATTATCTTTGGAATCATTATTTTAAAGGAAGCAGATGGATATAGTGGGTTGCATTGGAAACTCTTGAGATTTAATTTGTAACTCTTTTTGACTAGAGTTGGATTTATTTGCATAATGTGTGTGATGTTTGCGAGTGCTTCAAAAAAAGGAGGATCTTATAAATGTTTTATAAAGTGATTTTGTTAGTGAGGTGTTCCCTTTTTGAAATGAATTTCCCTCTCCTTGAGAAAATTTGTGACGGTTGTGGGAGCAGATGCTTGACTTGAAATTTTGATGTTCTCTTCCAAAATGTTGAATTTGGTTGAAATGCAATATTTTGCAAGTTCAGTTTTCAATTGATGTGGGATGTGATGCGACGTGGTGTTTTACTGTTAACTATGCTGCTATCATAGTCTATATGAGTTACCGTAACCTTCGATGTTAATTGTGTTTCAATTATGTGATACCGAGGAAGAAGTCATTTGGTGAATGACTATTCGGTACTGTTGTTACACGATGAATGAATGGTGAAAAAGGAAAACGAGACATTGTTTATGCATAATTAATCATAAAGGAGTCGTTGAGCCAGGTCTGTAACACCCCGGCATTTAATATGCCCGAATGCTACCAAACATAAGCTAAACAACATCTAAATACCATAATTAAACATAAATTCCAGCAAAGGCGCACATGCTAAAAACTGAGATTTCGGCAGCATCTCCTTTGTTTTAACATGAATTGAAGCAACAAAAATAATAACATGTCAATGTGGCATAACGAACGATAGCAATAACATGATCAAACGGAAAAACAGCCACCATACCACTAAGGATATAAATTCTATACATCACATGACAAATATGGACTAATCAATTACTCATAACGACCAATGAATCATCGAAACCATAGTTTAGTTCAATGAATTAACCATAACCATAAGGAAAGGAACATGTCATTGTTTAAATGTGTGATGCTAAGTGATAACGTGTGACTAGCTCCCTTTCCCGCATGTCGGATTCATGGTACCTAAAAGAAAACAACATAAACACAAGCGTGAGTTCATCACTCAGCAAGTATATTGCAATGGTACAAACATAAACAATTACATAGCAATAATATCTCACATCATGTAAACCATCTCATTCATGGTCACATATTATCATCATCATCAATATGTATGAAGTGCAATGCGATGCTCATGTCTCCTTGGAAACTCATACCGGTATGGTTGAGTACACACCCGTCGGTGTGCACCCTCTCCCCCCTTCCATCCCGAAGATGGAGGGTGCCTACTCCTCGCTTCCGTTCACCGCGGTGAATGGAATCACGATGTAGGACTTACTCATTGGCTCTCCGGATTAGTCATAACTTTCTCACCGACCTTCCCGGACTAGTTATGACTTTCTCACCGCCTGGGCCATGTAATCATGCCATGTATGCAAATATGCCACATCATAATCAACTTGTACATTAACACATGGCATCATAACATAATAAACATACTCATCATATCAATGGAAATCATTAAAGCATGGCAAGTGATCATCACATATAATCAATCTCATCTAGTCTCAACTAGCAACCTACAAATCGCTATCCATTACAATACACTTGCCTCAACCACAAGCAACGGATTGGCGGGAAGTAGAAGGCACTCCCGGGGTCGCACCACCTGCACTTAGGTACCACACACTCACAATCATGTCCACAAAACAGTACGCAAACCCTCATCTACCCCGACATTGCCAACTACTCGCAAAACCCAAAAACAGTGGTTCTGTCCCGTCGGGACAGCAGCCTTCCAAAAGGCATAACTCAGGTTCTAAGACTCCAAATCAATTAAACAAGTACATCCTCGCGTAGCTTAGGAAATTTCCCAACTTTTTGTAGGTATAAGGAAAGACTGATTCGGACTCTAAAGTTGTTTAATCTACAAAATACCATGATCTGTTCCAATCACGTCACAGATTTTAACATGCTCGGTAAAACAGCCATAACTTTCAAATGGTTGATCATAATTTAACGTTCTTTATATCTACGAAAAGATAATGAAATTATCTACAACTTCTTCAAAATCCGTATGACCAAATTCGGAATCTAAATTTGCGAAAAACCGAATCCTATGTCGACTGCTCATGCTGTCCGAAATAGAGAACGTGACCAACTCAAGAATCCATCTAATCTAATCAAATCCAGCACCACCAATTGATCTAAAAACTTGATAAACACCCTTAGAACAGTACCTAGACCAACCCCAAGGATTCCCATGGTCATACCTTTGCCCAACGCACGAAATCTGAATGGATCTCCTCCCGGTTCGCTCCTCGTTCCTCGCTCCTCGCTCCGCGCTCCTTGCTCCAATGGATGGATCCTCGAGGTGCAGGGGGTGGGGAGGCCACCCTAGGGCAGCAAGGGGGTGGAGGAGAGGTGGGGAGCAACGGGGAGCAATGGGGGAGGTGGAGGCGCATGCAAAGGAGAGGGGGATGCGGGGGGGGGGGGGGCGGCTAGGGCAAGGAGGGAGAGGTGGGGGCGCCCAAGGGCAGGGTGTGGGGCGCAAGGGGGCAGGGGGGAGGCCTTTTACCAGCCCCCACACCTGTTCCTAATCCTAAATGGATTCCCACTCCATCCCACCAAAGCCCACAACCCCCTCTTTTAGGCCCAAACACCCCCGGGAAGGCCCAAAACCCCGGAAACGCTATTAACCTCTATACCCTATGGTTTTAACCTTAATTCCACATCTCATAATGTTTTTGACCTCATCATGCACCATTTATAAGGTTCCGACACTCCGTGGTGACACATCACTTCGTAAGGCCCAAAAATGCGAGTAAACCTCAAGCCGAAAGGTTTTATTCTCTAATTTCACATTTTATAATGTCACACCATACCGTAGTGTCACATTCTTCCCCCCTTCAATAGGATTCGACCTCGAATCCGAAGGACGCCAAAATCAACAACAAAGTCCCCAAGGGACAAAAGGCTTTTCTGCAGCTCAAAACATTCGCACAATGACTAAAACCGGAATAAACGACAATCGAGTTCCCAAAACCTACACTTAGCGAAAAAGTGTTGATCTAGTTCAACTAAGGGCAACCGCTCACAGTTCGACCTTCACTTCAATTCCCAAACAGAATCTGCGTTTCAACCACAAAGGGCTCCATCAACCCAAAACGCTCGAATCCTCACGACAAACACTTCACACTTCTATCACAACCAACCTGACTACCACACTCCATTAAACTCAACATGACATAATCAAAGCAAGTCACAATTCCTTTAACGACCTTTCTACATTCCCTAAAATTTCCATCGAGGGGAAAACTCATTAAGGCACACTTGCCCTTCCGATACACGATCATACTAACATTTTATTCCATCCTTTCCCAGACCAGACTCAAATCCAAGAACAACTAGTGACGACAATTGCTCACGGCAGGACAAATATCACCGAACTACCATCAACTTCACTTCCACCCATCGCTACTCTTAATAATGGTTAAACCCATACATCATCAACCTCCATCACAAACCACCCTTATACCACTAAGGTTCTACACCTAGCCCTAAGCTAGGATCGTAAAACCTTACCAAACCACAATTGGTTCCTTTCTTAAGAGGGTCTCACCCTCACACAAAAACACTTAGCTATCAAGCCCAAGTGTACACACGACAACTCAAACCCAAAGCGTTAACAACTATTTTGGAAAGAATTCGGCAACATCCAAGCCAAATCACAAAGGAAGCATAAATCCCCTACACCACAACCAAGATACCATAATTTCTTCATTCTTTCTTTTCATACTAGAAAGAAATGGACATCTCGATTCTTGACATGCATGCACACTTTTCAAGAGCACTCCGGATTAGTCATATATCCTTATATGACTTTCTCACCGACCTGGCTCGTCGACTCCTTTATGATTAATTATGCATAAACAATGTCTTGTTTTCCTTTTTCACCCTTCATTCATCATGTAACAACGGCACCGAATAGTCATTCACCAAATGACTTCTTCCTCGGTATCAAATGATGGAAACACAATTAACATCAAAGGTTGCGGAAATTCATATAGACTATGACGGTAGCATAGTTGACAGTAAAACACCACGTCGTAAAAGAACCCACATCAATTGAAAACTGAACTTTCACAACATTGCATTTCATCCAAATTCAACATTTTGGAAGAGAACATCAAAATTTCAAGTCGAGCATCTGCTCCCACAACCATCACAAACTTCCTCAAGGAGAGGGAAACTCATTCCCAAAAAGGGAACACCTCACTAACAAAATCACTTTGTAAAACTTTCATAAAGTCCACCTTTTTGAAGCACTCGCAAACATCACACACATTTTCAAAACAACTCCAACTCTAGCCAAAAAGAGTTACAAATTAAATCTCAAGAGTTTCCAACACAACCCACTAAGTCCATCTGTTTCGTTTAAAATTTATTACAAAGATAATTCAGTGTGGACGCGAAGGAGCGCGATCCACTCAAAGAAACTTTTGGATGTAAATCCATACTCATAACACAAATTAAACAAATAGCCAAAACCAAAGATTGGCGCCAATAGCTACGGGTTCTAGGGAAATTCGGGAAACACAACACAAGGAATACCTTGACCGAAGGCATTCAACCAAAATGGCAAACAGAACAAACCAGTCCAAAAGCTTTTAAACACACGCTCAGCATAAAAGAACCATCTCTAGTACTCCACTATGCTTTCCATTAAATACTTCAATAATCACTATTTACTCCTTGAGGAGCCCCAACACAAATCAACCAAAAGCTTCACAACAAATTCTTACTCTAGTTACCATTCCCAACACTTTTAATTAGGGTTTATGATGCTTATAAAAAAGGCACCCAACCAAGACTATATTGACATGATCCCAACGGATCACCGAATCATAATACTTTTTCTTCTAAATTTGAACCATAGTACTTCCACAAATCCTTCAGCAAGATCAACATATAAATTTCATACCACCTATATGTCAATGACTCGACAATCGAAACTCATTCAGTTAACAAGCGACTTCAACATGTAAATATTATCTCCACAAGACAAGGTTCGTAAATATGATTCTACGACATACATTCATTAAGGATGAAATTGTACATCATGTTAATTATCCAAAGCTCACTCCATCGCAACATGTTAAACTTTTCCTCTATTTTAACCATGGTTTTCAACAAGTAATCTAAACAATTACCACCACTACTAGATTATTAATAACAACCAACAAGCATAATCATCAAACGACAACATTACTTTTAGCTACCCTACAGACAGGTTACAACAAAATTGTCACTACACAACATACTCCAACTATTAAATTAAATTTAATAAGTTAGACCAGCACGAAGTTCTTGCAATATCATCAAACTACAAAACCCATATCTTTCCAATTGGCCTCGACACTAGCATTTTAGGAACACGACTGCATACTTCCAACCATGCTAATATTTTGCAACAACATAAATAGCAACTCTAATTAGCTTCCAAATTAAAGCCACTAGTCAACTTGATTAAATTTCTCTATTAATCCATTAGATTAGAGCATCTTTAAACAACCAACAAAGTTTCTTTAACAATAACAGCAGTCTACATCATCTTAATGTTTCAACCATACATCAGGGTTTAAAACTTTAAACATTAACGAGGATCATAAGCACTTTTAAAGCAAGGCAACAAATTCTAAGCATGTACATTAACCCACTCAATCATTCTCGCTTAAGAGTAAACTACAACACTAGTAGTCTATTTATTCTCAAGCTAGAGATATAAATCACATTGAATTGATTCAACTGAAAATTTAACTTAGCAACACATCAATCCATAAACCACATTGTTACCTACTACATAACATGCTAAACATCAATTCTTACTAGGGACAAACGATTTCAGTCAAAAGACTACTTACTTTGTTTGCAGCATTTTAGTTTTAAAACTCATCCCAAATTCATAAGGAAACTTGACTCTCAAAATTGCAATGAGACAAACCCAAACTTGGTCATGCAAAGGAATTCTCCAAAACACTTTTCAATCTCAAAGACTCCCACAGGAGGGAACCAACCGATCAAATAAACCTTTGCAAATAAAACCTTAGCACCAAACCCCAATCTTTCACGAAACAAGAAGGGTTTTTCAAAGATGATTTCTTAAACCAGTAAAATAATGAAATCAAACACCACGTACTACTACAAAGCCACAGAACTTCAGCCCTGACAGCCAGGTCTGGCACAACTCCGCAATAACTCCTTTAACCTCAGAGAAAGACCAACACAGGGATAAATTGAATGCTTGTTGCCCATAATGCAATCAACAAGCATCAAAACTGGAAAGGCGCCCAAAAGAAGCGCAACACTAGACTCCTCTTCTTCGTCTTCAACCAAGGAAGACAAAACCACACACCGCATATGGAACGATCCGCGAAAACCCAACACTTTTCATTTGATTCAAATCTACTAAAGCCAAGAAAAGCAACGAACACCGACCGTCAGAACGGCAAAGAACATACGAAGGAAACCACCATTAACTCTTCTATTTGACTCCAGTCAACTACCCGATCAACGACAGAAAGGATAAGCACTCTTCTCCTACAGAGGTTAATAGTTCTTCGGTGATGGCGCTAACCGGCCACACAGTCAAACCTCACCCTTACTATGAAATAAGAGAGGTGACCGAAACCCTTCGGCACCAAAACCCCACTTTTATCACCACAACAGGAATAATTCAATCATTTATCTCATAGACATAGCAACGTACTATATCAAATATAGCATTTAGCAACAAGGCTTAAATACAACATTTAAGCGTAAACAACGATACCCATACCCTTCCTACTGTGCATCCATGTGTGTCAAATTTTAGATTAGTTATACCACTTTTGCAAGTTTTAATGTTGCTATCCTATGACAAAATTTTAGTAAAAACCTAAGCCATGTTTCTAACTTATTCCACCTCACATTTTAGTTGTACCCTATAGCATGACACTAAAAATACACATTCTAAGGACCTACAGCCCACTCTGATACCAACTGTAACACCCCGGCATTTAATATGCCTGAATGCTACCAAACATAAGCTAAACAACATCTAAATACCATAATTAAACATAAATTCCAGCAAAGGCGCACATGCTAAAAATCGAGATTTCGGCAGCATCTCCTTTGTTTTAACATGAATTGAAGCAACAACAATAATAACATGTCAATGTGGCATAACGAACGATAGCAATAACATGATCAAACGGAAAAACAGCCACCATACCACTAAGGATATAAATTCTATCCATCACATGACAAATATGGACTAATCAATTACACATAACGACCAACGAATCATCGAAACCATAGTTTAGTTCAATGAATTAACCATAACCATAAGGGAAGGAACATGTCATTGTTTAAATGTGTGATGCTAAGTGATAACGTGTGACTAGCTCCCTTTCCCGCATGTCGGATTCATGGTACCTAAAAGAAAACAACATAAACACAAGCGTGAGTTCATCATTCAGCAAGTATATTGCAATGGTACAAACATAAACAATTACATAGCAATAATATCTCACATCATGTAAACCATCTCATTCATGGTCACATATTATCATCATCATCATCAATATGTATGAAGTGCAATGCGATGCTCATGTCTCCTTGGAAACTCATACCGGTATGGTTGAGTACACACCCGTCGGTGTGCACCCTCTCCCCCCTTCCATCCCGAAGATGGAGGGTGCCTACTCCTCGCTTCCGTTCACCGCGGTGAATGGAATCATGATGTAGGACTTACTCATTGGCTCTCCGGATTAGTCATAACTTTCTCACCGACCTTCCCGGACTAGTTATGACTTTCTCACCGCCCGGGCCATGTAATCATGCGATGTATGCAAATATGCCACATCATAATCAACTTGTACATTAACACATGGCATCATAACATAATAAACATACTCATCATATCAATGTCAATCATTAAAGCATGGCAAGTGATCATCACATATAATCAATCTCATCTAGTCTCAACTAGCAACCTACAAATCGCTATCCATTACAATACACTTGCCTCAACCACAAGCAACGGATTGGCGGGAAGTAGAAGGCACTCCCGGGGTCGCACCACCTGCACTTAGGTACCACACACTCACAATCATGTCCACAAAACAGTACGCAAACCCTCATCTACCCCGACATTGCCAACTACTCGCAAAACTCAAAAACAGCGGTTCTGTCCCATCGGGACAGCAGCCTTCCAAAAGGCATAACTCGGGTTCTAAGACTCCAAATCAATTAAACGATTACATCCTCGCGTAGCTTAGGAAATTTCCCAACTTTTTATAGGTATAAGGAAAGACTGATTCGGACTCTAAAGTTGTTTAATCTACAAAATACCGTGATCTGTTCCAATCACGTCACAGATTTTAACATGCTCGGTAAAATAGCCATAACTTTCAAACGGCTGATCAGAATTTAATGTTCTTTATATCCACAGAAAGATAATGAAATTATCTACAACTTCTTCAACATCCGTACGACCAAATTCAGAATGTAAATTTGCGAAAAACCGAATCCTAGGTCGACTGCTCATGCTGTCCGAAACAGAGAACGTGACCAACTCAAGAATCCGTCTAATCTAATCAAATCCAGCATCGCCAATTGATCTAAAAACTTGATAAACACCCTTATAGCAGTACCTAGACCAACCCCAAGGATT
Organism: Rhipidocladum racemiflorum; assembly: GCA_036346355.1. NCBI lineage: Eukaryota > Viridiplantae > Streptophyta > Magnoliopsida > Poales > Poaceae > Rhipidocladum > Rhipidocladum racemiflorum. The sequence goes on from CM070577.1 coordinate 71,970,989, forward strand.
CCCATGGCCATTCCTTTGCCCAACGCACGAAATCTGAATGGATCTCCTCCCGGTTCGCTCCTCGCTCCTCGCTCCTCGCTCCTCGCTCCTTGCTCCTCGCTCCAATGGATGGATCCTCAAGGTGCAGGGGGTGGGGAGGACACCCTAGGGCGGCAAGGGGGTGGAGGAGAGGTGGGGAGCAAAGGGGAGCAATGGGGGAGGTGGAGGCGCATGCAAAGGAGAGGGGGATGCGGGGGGGGGGGGGCAGCTAGGGCAAGGAGGGAGAGGTGGGGGCGCCCAAGGGCAGGGTGTGGGGTGCAAGGGGGCAGGGGGGAGGACTTTTACCCGCCCCCCACACCTGTTCCTAATCCTAAATGGATTCCCACTCTATCCCACCAAAGCCCACAACCCCCTCTTTTAGGCCCAAACAACCCCGGGAAGGCCCAAAACCCCGGAAACGCTATTAACCTCTATACCCTATGGTTTTAACCTTAATTCCACATCTCATAATGTTTTTGACCTCATCATGCACCATTTATAAGGTTCTGACACTCCGTGGTGACACATCACTTCATAAGGCCAAAAAACGCGAGTAAACCTCAAGCCGAAAGGTTTTATTCTCTAATTTCACATTTTATAATGTCACACCATACCGTAGTGTCACAAGGTCGGTGAGAAAGCCATATATGGATATATGACTAATCTGGAGTGCTCTTGAAAAGTTTGCATTCATGTCATGAATTGAGATGTCCATTTCTTTCTAGTGTGAAAAGAAAGAATGAAGAATTTCTGGTATTTTTGTTGTGGTGTAGGGGATTTGTGCTTCCTTTGCGATTTGGCTTGAAAAAAAAAGATGAATGCTCCTTGGATGTTGCCAATTTCTTTCCAAAGTGGTTGTTAACGCTTTGGGTTTGAGATGTCGTGTGTGGTCCACTTGGGTTCAAAAAAATTGTACTTCTCTTGCTCTATAGATGGGAGGGAGGATATAAATGTTCTTGGTTTATGGTTGTGTATCGGAAAGATAATGAAATGTTAGCATGATCGTGTATCGGAAGGGCAAGTGTGCCTTAATGAGCTATTCCCCTCGATGGAAATTTTCGAGATTGTAGAGAGGTCGTTAAAGGAATTGTGACTCGCTTTGATTGTGTCATGTTGAGTTTAATGAAGTGTGGTAGTCAGGTTGGTTGTGATAGTAGTGTGAAGTGTTTGTCGTGAGGTTTCAGGCGTTTTGGGTTGATGGAGCCCTTTGTGGTTGAAACGCAGTTTCTGTTTGGGAATTGAAGTGAAGATGGAACCGTGAGAGGTTGCGCTCTGTTGAGCTAAACCAACATTTTCTCGCTAGAGTTGGTTTTGAGAACTCGCTTGTTGTTTGTTCCGGTTTTAGTCTCTGTGTGAATGTTTTGGTGCTGCAAAGAAGTCTTTTGTCCCTTGGGGACTTTGTTGTTGATTTTGGCGTTCTTCGGATTCGAGGTCGAATCCTGTTTAAGGGGGGAAGAATGTGACACCACGGAGTGTCTGTAACACCCCGGCATCTAGTATGCCCAAATGCTACCAAACATAGGCTAAACAACACCTAAATACCACTAATAAAGACAAATTACAGCAAAGGAGCAAATACTAAAACCAAAAATTTCGGCAGCATCTCCTTTCTTTTAACATGATTTGAGACAATAGCAATAACAGGCAAGTAATATCATATCATAAGACATCTAAAGAAGCAATGTAAATGGATATAGCATCAACATAAGGCAATAATATCAAGTTCAACCGCTCCATAAACTATAACGAAGCAAATAAGGGACCCGACCACAATTTAATTCGTACACCAAGATTCATGGCACTATTATTAAGGTCATGACTCAAAATTTGGTAAATGTGATTGGAACTACGTGAAGATGTGTAGCTAATGCCCTTTCCCACATGCTGGTGTCATGGTACCTAAAAAAAAACAACATAAACACAAGCGTGAGTTCATCACTCAGCAAGTATATTGCAATGGTACAAAAGAAACAATTTCATGGTTACAACAACTCACATCATGTCTATCATCTCATTCATGATCACATATCATTTTCATCATTATTATGTATGCAATGCAATGCGATGCTCATGTCTCTTTGGAAACTCATACCGGTATGGTTGAGTACACATCCGTCGGTGTGCACCCTCTCCCCCATTCCATCCCGAAGATGGAGGGTGCCTACTCCTCGCTTCCATACACCGCGGTGGATGGAATAACGATGTAGGACTTACTCATTGGCTCTCCGGAATAGTCATAACTTTCTCACCGACCTTCCCCGGACTAGTTATGACTTTCTCACCGCCCGGGCCATGTATCATGCCATGTATGCAAACATGCCAATATCATAAAATAACTTTGTACATTAACACATGGCATCATAACATAATAAGCATATTCATCATATCAATGGCAAACATTTAAGCATGGCATGTGAACATATCATATATTCAACTTCAATCTCAACCAATCTAGAAAACTACAACCCGTTACCCATTCCAATACACTTGCCTCAACCACGGGCGACGGATTGGCGAGACGTAGAGGGCACCCCCGGGGTCACAACACCTACACATAGGCACCAGACACTCAAAATCATGCCCACAAAACAATACACAAACACTCTTCTACCCCGAGTTCGCAAACTACCCGTACAACCCAAAAAGAGAGATTCTGTCCCATCGGGACAGCAGACTTGCAACGAGCATAACTTGGGTTCTACGACTCCGAATCGATTAAAAGAATACATCCACGCGTAGCTTAGGAAATTTCCTAACTTTTTCTAAGTATATGGAAAAACTGATTCGGACTCTAAAGTGGTTTAATCTACAGAATACCGTGATCTATTGCAATCACGTCACATATTTTAATATGTTCGGTAAAACTAGCATAACTTTCAAACAGATGGGCAGAATTGGACGTTCTTTATACCCACTAAAAGGTATAGAAATTACCTACAACTTCTTCAACAGGCGGCTGACCAAATTCTGACTCTAAATTGGCGAAAACCCAAACCCTTGGTCGATTGCTCATGTTGCCCGAAACAGAGAACGTGGCAACTTCTAGATTTCATCTAATCTACTCAATTCCAGCACCACCAATTGATCTAAAAACATGGTATTAACCCTTAGAACAGAACCTAGACCAACCCCAAGGATCCCCGTGGCCATACCTTCGCCCGACGAACGAAAACCCAACGGATCTCCTCCCGGTTCGCGTTATCTCCTTCCTTGCTCCAAATCCACCGGATCTCCTCGTCGCAGAGCGCTCCAATGGATGGATCTGCGGGGTTGTGAGGTGGAGAACTCCCCTAGGGGTAGCAAGGGAGGTGGAGAGGGGAGGAGAGGGGTGGTGGCACCATGGGGGAAGATGGAGAGGAAGGGAAAGGGTGGAGGCGCATGGGGGGCTAGGGGGTGGCGGCTAGGGTTGAGAGAGGGAGTGGGGGCGCACCAAGGGGTGGGGGCCAGATTTGGCTGCCCAAAAGTCCCCCCTTGGGCCCAAACCCTTCCACCGGAGGCCCAACTCAACCCCCAAGGCCCAAAGTCCCCCGGAGAGGCCCAAACACCCGAAAACGGCCCAAAAACACGCTATAAACGGCATAACGTAAAGTTTTAACCTCCATTTTCACATTTTATAAAGTTTTTGACCTCAACATTCACATTTTATAAGATACGACACTCCGTGGTGTCACATTCTCCCCCCTTCAACAGGATTCGACCTCGAATCCAAGACACACCAATACGCAACCCAGCAAAGCAAAAGGTAGCTAGGTTTCACATCTCATACCTGAGGCGAAAAGCTCGGGGTACTTCTCGCGCATTCGAGAGTCCAGTTCCCAAACCCTTCTCTCTCTGACTAAAGCCACTGGAACTACACTGATCGAGACCCGATGGTAAGATGCTTAGGCTCGAAGACCCACAGTTCTAATGATAACCCACGATCAACCTCTTGCAAGAACTTTACTCAACATTGAAACCCAAAGCACCCATACAAGGCCTCGGCATGACCCAAGCGATAGGATAAAATCCCAAACAGACCACGAAAGGAAACGGTCTCACACTCCTCCTTCGATACATCCCTTGGCACTAAAGTGCCCGATCCCTTTAACAAAAGCCACTCTCCAGAAGGACATGGTACCAACTTCTAGATCCATCTTCCCCTCCCACGCTGCTTGATGATTCACGTCTCAACCTCTCAACTGTGGTTCGTCGTATTCGCGACGACGCAAACCAAGTGAGACACAACACTCTAAGATTACTAACTGCTTGAACCATCGGGGTTACATTCTGATCTTTTACAACAAGACCAACACCCACCCCACTACCACCGAAAGGAGAAGCCTACTTTATGGCCAGGGTTCTGAAAACCCGCAAAATCAATAACAACCGAACATTCCACTTTGGTTGGCACAACACGCTCAATAGCCCGGTGACAAAAAGATCCAATACTCTTCGAAAACCGAAAGCAATTACTAGCAACCACCAAGTGGTCCACTAATAATTTGATCAACCCTACCGAGGGACACATAAACGGAAACAATTCTCCAAGAAGGTTTGAATTGGGACATAGACAACCTTCCTTTACTCTTCACTTCTACACCATTTACGATCAACTACTAGCCACACCAGATTTCTCTTACTAAGAAAGCCTCGCCCTCACATTCTTCCACTTAAAGGACTAGGACAAACAGTACCATTGATGAGTCAGCCCAATCGTAACATGAACCCAATTGGTCCACATACAACAACTCGAACTCCAAAGCGCTAAAAGCCACATTGGAAAGAGTTCGGCAACAACCAAAGAGTACTCATTTTATTTTTCCTAAGCCAAGATGCAAAGAAAGCTCAGATCTCTTACACCACAACCAACATACCAGAAGATATTCATTCTTACTTCTCGTACTAGAAGGCAATTGAAATCTCGATTCAGGACATGCATGCAGCTTTCCAAGAGCACTCCGGATTAGTCATATATCCATATATGACTTTCTCACCGACCTGGCTCAACGACTCTTTAATCATTTAACATCTATAAACGATGTCATGATTACTTTTCACCATTCATTCATCATGTAACAACACTATCGAATAGTCATTCACAAGACGACTTCTTCCTCTGTATCACATGAATAAAATTCGAATAACATCGAGGATTGCGCTAATTCATATAAACTATGATGGCAGCATAGTTAACAGCAAAACACCACGTCGTGTCAAAACCCACCATCCATTTAAAGCTAACCTTGCAAAACCTCGCATTCTAACCAAAATCAACATTTTGGAACAGAACATCAACTTCAAAGTCAAACGTTTGCACACACAACCACCGCAATTTTTTTTTTCAAAGAGAAAGAGAAATTCATTTCAAAAGGGAACACTTTACTAACAAAATCACTTATGAACCATTCATAAAATCCACCTTGTGAAGCATTTTCAAACACCGCACATATTTTCAAATAACTCCAACTCTAGCCAAATGGAGTTACAAATTGAATCTCAAGAATCTCTAACACAACCCACTAAGACCTTCTGCTTCCTTTAAAATTTACTCCAAATATGATGCAGCGCGAACGCGAAGGAGCGCGAATTTCTCAAAGACTTTTGGGTGTAAAACCATACTCATAGCATAAACTGAACAAATTAGCCAAATCCAAAAATAGGCACCAATTTCTACAAGTTTTAGGGAAACTCTGAAACACAGCATAAGGAATACTTTGACCAAAAGCATTAGACCAAGATAGCAAACAACCAAACCAGTCCAGAAGGTTTTAAACACCAGCTTAGCATAAATACAATCATCTCTAGTGTTCCACTACGCTTTCCATTAAAGACTTCAAAATTCATTACTTACTCATTGAAGAAGTCCAACCGGATTTAAAAAAATTTACATAACAATTTCTTTCTCTAGTTACCATTCCCAACACTTATAAATAAAGTTTACGATGCTTATAAAAAAAACATCAAACCAATACTACTTCATCCTGTTCCCCAAAGACAAACACATCATACAACATCCTATTCTCATTCTAAAACATAATACTTCAACAAATACTTTAGCATGATCAACCTATCAATTTTATACCATCCATAAGTCAACATCTTGACAATTGGAACCTGTTCAATCAATAAATGACTTCAACAAGTAAATATTATCACCACAAGGCAAAGCTCGTAACTATGATTCTAAGACATACATTCATTGAGGATAAAATTCTACATCATATTAATTATCCATGGTCCACTCCATCACAACATGTTACAGTAACCTCCATTTTTAACAAGGATTTTCAACCATTAATCTAAGCAATTACCACCACTACTAAGCCATCAATATCAACAAACGGCATAATCATCAACCAACAACATTATGTTTAGCTACCCTATACATAGGTTATAACAAAATTACCACCACACAACTTACTCCAACTATTGAGAATAGATTGAATACTAGCATTAACACTGCCCTTAACAACATCATTAACAATAAGTCTTATGTCTTCTCAATTGATATCAATACTAGCATTGTAGAGACACAATTGCATACATCCAAATATACTAGTAGTTTGCAACAACAAAAAATAGCAACTCTAATCAACTTCCAAGTTAAAGCCACTAGCCAACACGATTAAATTTCTCTATTAACCCGTTAGATTAGAACATCTTTAAACAACCAGCAAAGTTTCTTTAACAATAACAGCAGTCTACATCATCTTAATGTTCTAACTATGCATCAGGGTTTAAAACTTTAAACATAATCGGGGGTCATAAGCACTTTTAAAGCAAAGCAACAGATTCTAAACATGTACATTAACACCTTTAATCATTCTTGCTATAGAGTAATCTACGACACTAGAAGTTCATTTAATCTTAAGCTAAAGATAACAATTACATTTAATTGATTCAACTCGCAATTTAACTAAGGAGCCCATCATTTCCATAAACCACATTGTTACATATTACATAACATGCTAAACAACAATTTTCACTTTTGACAAGTAATTTCAGTCAAACGAATACTTACTTTATTTGCAGCATTATTCTTTAAATACTCAACCAAAGCTCACAAAGAAGCTTGACTCTCAAAGTTGCAACGGGACATGACTCCAAAACACATTTAAGTCTTAAAGACTCCCACAGGAGGGAACCAAGCGACCAAGTAAACCTTTACGGACAAAGGCACAAAACATAAATCGACACAACTTACCCTTTTTTTTTGCACACGTTTCAATAACTTCTTTTAAACTCAGAGTAAGACACAGAAGAACCAAAACTATACTTTTCTTTGCAAGGCAACCAACAGAACTGGTGTCAAAGCAAAAAGGCGACCAAAAGACGCGCAACACAAAACTCTTCTTCTTTGTCTTCACCCAAAGAAGACAAAACCAAGAAACACCGAAGGGACACTCCGCGAAAAACCAATTCCAAACACTTTTCATTTGATTTCAATCAACTAAAACGAAGAAAACCAACCGAAACCGACCCTTAGAACGGTAAAGAGAATCCGAAGGAATCTACCACCAATCTCTTCTATTTGACTCCAGTCAACTACCCGATCTACGACAAAAAGGGTAAGCACTCCTCCTACAGGGGTTAATAACTCTTCAGTGATGGCGCTAACCGGCCACACCGTCAAACCACACCCTTACTATGAACAAAAAGAAGTGACCGAAACCCTTCGGCACCACAACCCCACTTTATCACAATACCAAGAACAATACAATCAAATCTCTCAATAACATGGCAACATACATTACCAACTTTAGCATTCAACATCAAAGCTTATATACAACATTTAAGCGTAAGCAACGATACCCATACCCTTTTCCTACTGTGCATCCATGTGTGTCAAATTTTAGATTAGTTATACCACTTTTGCAAGTTTTAATGTTGCTATCCTATGACAAAATTTTAGTTAAAACCTAAGCCATGTTTCTAAGTTATTCCACATCACATTTTAGTTGTATCCTATAGCATGACACTAAAAATACACAATCTAAGGACCTACATCCCGCTCTGATACCAACTGTAACACCCCGGCATCTAGTATGCTCGAATGCTACCAAACATAGGCTAAACAACACCTAAATACCACTAATAAAGATAAATTACAGCAAAGGAGCAAATGCTAAAATCAAAAATTTCGGCAGCATCTCCTTTCTTTTAACATGATTTGAGACAATAGCAATAACAGGCAAGTAATATCATATCATAAGACATCTAAAGAAGCAATGTAAATGGATATAGCATCAACATAAGGCAATAATATCAAGTTCAACCACTCCATAAACTATAACGAAGCAAATAAGGGACCCGACCACAATTTAATCCGTACACCAAGATTCATGGCACTATTATTAAGGTCATGACTCAAAATTTGGTAAATGTGACTGGAACTACGTGAAGATGTGTAGCTAATGCCCTTTCCCACATGCCGGTGTCATGGTACCTAAAAAAAACAACATAAACACAAGCGTGAGTTCATCACTCAGCAAGTATATTGCAATGGTACAAAAGAAACAATTTCATGGTTACAACAACTCACATCATGTCTATCATCTCATTCATGATCACATATCATTTTCATCATCATTATGTATGCAATGCGATGCGATGCTCATGTCTCCTTGGAAACTCATACCGGTATGGTTGAGTACACACCCGTCGCTGTGCACCCTCTCCCCCCTTCCATCTCGAAGATGGAGGGTGCCTACTCCTCGCTTCCATACACCACGGTGGATGGAATCACGATGAAGGACTTACTCATTTGCTCTTCGGAATAGTCATAACTTTCTCACCGACCTTCCCCGGACTAGTTATGACTTTCTCACCGCCCGGGCCATGTATCATGCCATGTATGCAAACATGCCAACATCATAAATAACTTTGTACATTAACACATGGCATCATAACATAATAAGCATATTCATCATATTAATGGCAAACATTTAAGCATGGCATGTGAACATATCATATATTCAACTTCAATCTCAACCAATCTAGAAAACTACAACCCGCTACCCATTCCAATACACTTGCCTCAACTACGGGCGACGGATTGGCGAGACGTAGAGGGCACCCCCGGGGTCACAACACCTGCACATAGGCACCAGACACTCAAAATCATGACCACAAAATAATACGCAAACACTCTTCTACCCTGACTTCGCAAACTACCCGCACAACCCAAAAACGGAGGTTCTGTCCTGTCGGGACAGCAGACTTGCAACGAGCATAACTTGGGTTCTATGACTCCGAATCGATTAAACGAGTACATCCTCGCGTAGCTTAGGAAATTTCCGAATTTTTACTAAGTATATGGAAAAACTGATTCGGACTCTAAAGTGGTTTAATCTAACGAATACCGTGATCTGTTCCAATCACGTCACAGATTTTAATACATTCGGTAAAACTAGCATAACTTTCAAACCGATGGGAGGAACTGTACGTTCTTTATACCCACTGAAAGGTATTGAAATTACCTACAACTTCTTCAACAGGCGGCTGACCAAATTCCGACTCTAAATTGGTGAAAACCCAAACCCTAGGTCGAGTGCTCATGATGCCCGAAACAGAGAACGTGGCAACTTCTATATTTCATCTAATCTACTCAATTCCAGCACCACCAATTGATCTAAAACATGATATTAACCCTTATAACAGAACCTAGACCAACCCCAAGGATCCCTATGGCCATAACTTCGCCCGACGAACGAAAACCCAACGGATCTCCTCCCGGTTCGCGCTATCTCCTTCCTTGCTCCAAATCCACCATATCTCCTCGTCGCGGAGCGCTCCAATGGATGGATCTGCAGGGTGGTGAGGTGGAGAACTCCCCTAGGGGCAGCAAGGGAGGTGGAGAGGGGAGGAGAGGGGTGGTGGCGCCATGGGGGAAGATGGAGAGGAAGGGAAAGGGTGGAGGCGCATGGGGGGCTAGGGGGTGGCGGCTAGGGTTGGGAGAGGGAGTGGGGGGCGCACCAAGGGGTGGGTGCCTGATTTGGCTGCCCAAAAGTCCCCCCTTCGGCCGAAACCCTTCCACCGGAGGCCCAACTCAACCCCCAAGGCCCAAAGTCCCCCGGAGAGGCCCAAATACCCGAAAACGGCCCAAAAACACGCTATAAACGGCATAACGTAAAGTATTAACCTCCATTTTCACATTTTATAAAGTTTTTGACCTCAACTTTCACATTTTATAAGATACGACACTCCGTGGTATCACAGTGTCGTAACCTTATATAATGTGAATGTTGAGGTCAAACACATTATGAAATATGGAATTAGAGGTTGAAACCATACGGTATTGGGTTTATTCGCGTTTTCGGGCCGTTTTCGGGTGTTTTGGGCCTTTCTGGGGAAACTTGGGCCTTAGGGGGGTCTTTTCGGCCTTAAGTGGAGTCTTCTGGGCCCATGAGGGGAGGAGGGGGCAGCCAACCAGCCCTAGGGCGCCCCAAACCCTCCCCCCATGCGCCCCACCTCCTCCTCTCCCTCCCATAGCCGCCACCCTCCCCCTTGTGCGCCACCCTCCTCCTCCCTCCTCCCCATTGCACCACCACCCCTCTCCTCTCCTATCCACCACCCTTGCTACCCCTAGGGGAGTTCTCCATCTCACCAACCCGAAGATCCATCCGTTGGAGCGCTCCGCGACGAGGAGATCCGGTGGATTTGGAGCGAGGAAGGAGATCGCGCGAACCGGGAGGAGATCCATTGGGTTTTCGGTCGTCGGGCGAAGGTATGGCCACGGGGATCCTTGGGGTTGGTCTAGGATCTGTTCTAAGGGTCAATATCATATTTTTAGATCAATTGGTGGTGCTGGAATTGAGTTGATTAGATGAAATCTAGAAGTTGCCACGTTCTCTATTTCGGGCAGCATGAGCAGTCGACATAGTGTTTGGGTTTTCGCCAATTTAGATTCGGAATTTGGTTGTACGGCTGTTGAAGAAGTTGTAGGTAATTTCAATACCTTTCAGTGGGTATAAAGAACGTCCAATTCCACCCAGCCGTTTGAAAGTTATGCCCGTTTTACCGAACGTATTAAAATCTGTGACGTGATTGGAGCAGATCACGATATTTTGTAGATTAAACAACTTTAGATTTCGAATTAGCTTTTCCATATACTTAGAAAAAGTTAGGAAATTTCCTAAGCTACGTGAGGATGTACTCATTTAATTGATTCGGAGTCTTAGAACCCGAGTTATGCCTTTTGGAAAGCTGCTGTCCCGACGGGACAGAAACTCTGTTTTTGGGTTTTGCGAGTAGTTTGCGATGTCGGGGTAGAAGAGTGTTTGCGTACTGTTTTGTGGACATGATTTTGAGTGTGTGGTACCTATGTGCAGGTGGTGTGACCCCGGGAGTGCCTCCTACTTCTCGCCAATCCGTCGCCCGTGGTTGAGGCAAGTGTATTGGAATGGATAGCGGGTTGTAATTTGCTAGATTGGTTGAGATTGAAATTGAATATCTGATATGTTCACATGCCATGCTTTAATGATTGCCATTGATATGATGAATATGCTTATAATGTTATGATGCTATGTGTTAATGTACAAGTTATTTATGATGTTGGCATGTTTGCATACATGGCATGATACATGGCCCGGGCGGTGAGAAAGTCATAACTAGTCCGGGGAAGGTCGGTGAGAAAGTTATGACTATTCCGGAGAGCCAATGAGTAAGTCCTACATTGTGATTCCATCCGCCGCGGTGTATGGAAGCGAGGAGTAGGCACCCTCCATCTTCGGGATGGAAGGGGGGAGAGGGTGCACACCGACGGGTTGTGTACTCAACCATACCGGTATGAGTTTCCAGGAGATATGTGCATCACATTGCATTGCATTATATGAGGTTGTTATATGATGATGATATATGATGATGTCAATGATATGCTTACGCTATGAATATGAGATGTGTATGATGTCATATGTGAAAAGTGGTGATGAAGGTATTAGAATGTATTTTCTTGTTCCATTGCAATATACTTGCTGAGTGATGAACTCACGCTTGTGTTTATGTTATTTTTCTTAGGTACCATGAAACCGGCATGCGGGAATGGGAGCTAGTCACACGTCATCACTTAGCATCACACATATAAACAATGACATGTTCCTTTCTTTAATTGTGATGGTTAATTTGTGTGCTTGGTTTCCTCATTTACTACGTTTGGCTCATGAGATGGTTGGAATCTTTATTCTAGGCTTATACTGCTGCTAGAACCCTTATTATTGATGATTTAGATGTCATTCTTTATACTATATCCTGTGATCATATTGTGGTTGCTTCAATTCATGGAAAAACAAAGGAGATGCTGCCGAAATTTTCGGTTCTAGCATTTACTCCTTTGCTGTAATTTATCTTAATTTATGGTATTTAGATGTTGGTTAGCCTATGGTTGGTAGCATTCAGGCATGCTAGATGCCGGGGTGTTACATGTATACATGCCAATGTAACATCCCAATCTTTTGCTTTTATTGCATTTATTGATTTATTTGAATTTTTGGAATTTTCTGAAATTTATTTGGATTTATTTGGATTTAATTTGAATTATGTTCTTTATTGAATTATTTAAATATTTAAAAAGTTTTAAATAAATTTTGGTTGGAAATATTTTATTTGAGTTCAAAATGTTTCAAAATATTTGTCAGAATTTTCTAGAATTTTTTGTTGTTATTTTTCTCGAATTAATTGAATTACTAGAATTATTGTAACACCCCAGCTTCTACTAAGCCCAGAATGTCACCAACATAGACCATACAACAATTAATACCATGATTAAATGGGAAATTTCAACAGCATCTCCTTTGTTTTAGCATAAATTTGAACATCACAATATCATATCAATATATCTATCAATCGAGATATCAATATGCATCGACAACAATAGATGAGCATCAACTAGAATAACAGCAAGCAATGATAATCATGGAATAAGCATCAACTAAGACGAGGATGATAAAACAAATCGCTCCAAAGACCCACATGACACACATGAGGGAAACCAACACACATAATATCCATACACCAAAATCCACATATCTTATTGCCATGTTTCCATAGAAATGGGAGAATTATCTAGATTATGAGTGCTACGTGAGGAAGTGTAGCTAATTTCCCTTCCCACGCGCCGATTTCAATGTACCTAAATAAACAAACAATATAAAACACAAGCGTGAGTTCATCACTCAGCAAAGTGTAATGTAATGAAAAACAGGGTGCAAGACAACAAACCATCATCCCAGTCTCCACAGTTATATCACAACACATCATATTTAACATTATATTCATCCTTTGAAACAACATGATAATCATCTCATGAGTACTCTCATCATCATCTCATAAACATTTTCATTTATGTATATCATTCATGCAATGCAATGCACATGTCTCCTGGAATTCTCATACCGGTATGGTTGAGTGCACACCCGTCGGCATGCACCCTTTCCCCCTGCCATCCCAAAGATGGAGGGTGCCTATCACTCGCTTCCATTCACCTCGGTGATGGAATCACGATGTAGGACTTACTCAAAAGAATAGCCCCGGACTAGTCATAACTGTTCTCACCGACCCTACCGGAATAGTTATGACTTATCTCACCAGCTGGCCATGAAAATATGCCATGTATGCACAATGGACAGCAACGTACTTAAATACATCTTGCATATTGTCTCATGGCATCACATCAAGATAGCTCAAAACACATACCAACGGCAACCTTCTCAAGCATGGCATGAGGACATCATAACAACAGCAAGCATTTAAATCATGGCATGAGGACATCATATTGATGATAACATATAAAGCATGGCATAAGTACTCAACATAAATTCCATTGCATCTCATCATCAAACACCCTACAACTCTCTACTCATTCCATTACACTTGCCTCAACCGCGGGGGGGACGGAGTGGCGGGACGTAGAGGGTACTCCCGGAGACACACCACCTTCTTGACGATCCACGAATCAACCGCTTCTCTTCACGCGATCTCCACCCGATCTCTTCTTCCCACCGGATCTCCTCGTCGCGGATCCTCCCACCGGTGAAGGCAGCACCGTGGCAAGGCGTGGCAGCGAGGAGGACGCAGCAAGGGCACGTGGTGGTGGGGGAGGAGGCGCAAGGAGGAGGGGTGGTGCGGCTTGGCGGTGTGGAGGAAGAGGAGGAGGGGCTAGAGAGGGAGGAGGAGATGGGGAAAGGGGGGGCTGCGCATGGGGGTGGGGAGAGCTAGGGCAGCAGGGTTTTCTGCCCCCCTCACCCCCACATGGGCCAATGGAGTCTCACCATCCGGCCCACGAAGTTTCCCTCAAGCCCAACACCTCCCTGAGCGCCCAAACGCCTAAAACGGCCCGAAACGCGTTAAAACGTGAAATCTCAGGGTTTTAGTTGCAAAATCCCCAACTTAACCCATTTTACCACATTTTATAACCTATTATCACAAATTATAAAGTCTCGACATTCCGTAGTATCACATTCTACCCCCCTTAACTGGATTCGACCTCGAATCTTACACGTGAACTCTAAAACCATGCCCACTAGGGACTCATCTTCTTTGCGAACTCAACACACCCACGCAAAGACTCAAACAGTAGCAACGACAACTCAATTCTCCAAATCCATCTATTAACAAGAGTGACTTGACTTAGCTTAGCTAAGCACAACTTGACATGATTCCTCATTTACTTCAATCTCTATCATGATTCATAAACTCAGAATGACACAATCATCATGAAACACATCCCTTTTTCACCATTAGTATTAAAACGGTCAACCGAGGTTCCAAACTTGAACCCCCCCCGAAAAAGACCATTTACGCAAAACACCTTCTCTTCCAATTATTTGACCCCTTTTCGCAATGAATCAAAATTTACTAAAATCATCTTCGCTCATAGCCTACATCGACCATACTTTCCTTTCAACTGCCAACCACATTACACTTTTCATTCTATCCTCTCCCAGGCATAACGCACACCCAGGGACGTCTAGCTAAGACAATGTCCACGACAAAGCATTTTACATCACAATTTCTATAACATTTGCTTCCACCCCACGATACTTTCAACCAAATTCAAACCACGACATCAACAACCTCCATCATCATCCACCCTCACTAATGTCCAGCACCTAGCCCAAGTTAGGACCGTAACTCACTACCAAATCTCAATTGGCACTTTTCCCAAGAGGATGTCGCCCTCACAAACCATTCACACAAACAACGAAGCCCATGAGTATAGCTCTTAGATTATACTCAACAATAACCCGAGGCCCTTCTTATTCTCGCTCCTATCAATAGTGCAAAAGAAGTACGATTCTTTTGAAACCATGTAGACCACATACAACAACTCGAACCTCAAAGCGCCACAAATCACTTTGGAAAGAACCCTGATAACATTGAAAGACCACCCTTTTGGTTTTCCTAAGTCAAGCCGCAAAGGAAAACTCAAATCTCCAATCAACGCGATACAATTCGCATCGGGGAGCACTCAAACAAATAAAGACTCCACACAATTCTCTTGACGGAAGTTCTCAACAACTAAAGACAACTCGATTTGCTTTCACCACAGCCAAACTTTTCATTTTAACCAAAATCATCATCTTGGAAGAGAACTGCCACAAAAACTCTCGAAGAGAAAGGGAAACTCAAATCCCTTGCATAACATAACCAAAATACCAGCATTTATCCATTCATTCCTTTTCATGCTAGAGAGCAATGGAAATCTCGATTCATAACACGAATGCGAATTCTTCAAGAGCACTCCGGATTAGTCATATATCTCTATATGACTTCCTCACCGTCCTGGCTCAACAACTCTTTTATGCTTATAAAAACGATGTCATGAATCTTTTTCCCCATTTATTAGTCATGAAACCACGATACCCATTAACCATTCACAAAGAGACTTCATTCTCTTTGTCACATGATTGACACCCAACAACATCGATGGTTGCTCAAATTCGCATAAACTACGACGGCGTTAACCGAAAAATACCATATCACATCACAACCCAACAACCACTGCACGCAATGCGTGCAAAACATCGCATTTTAACCAAAGCCAATAACAGAAGATAACATCAACTCTCAAATCAAACATCTACGCCTAATAACCGCTACCAATTCTCTTAAAGAGAAAGGAAACACATTCCCAGCAGGGAACACCTTACCAACAAAATCACTTATGAAACAATCGTAAGATTCACCTTTTTGAAACGCTCGCAAACACCACACACGTTTCCCAAATAAATCCAACTCTAGTCACGAAAGAATTACAATTTAAGCGCTTAACTCCAGGGTTACCAAAGATAAATCAGTTGAACGCTAAAGAGAGCGTCCCACTCCAACGCTTTGGGTGTTAATCCATACTCATAGCATAGACTAAACAGATTAGCCCAAATCCAAAGATTGGCATGGTTCAAAACCACACCACATTTGGAACCCATAAGCCGGTTACTTCAAATACTACTCTTTCATCCATATTTCCAATCATCGGAGTCAAGTTTGTAACTTGACAAAATGCCACTTAATCGGGGAAGATTTTATTGCACACTAATCAAGACGCCTAAACAAAGAGGCAGGCACTCCTAGAAAATTTATACATTCATTTGAATCCATAAACCTTCAAAAGAAAGTTCGACTCAAATCCCACCATTACTCGCATTCCAATACTCTTAGCCAATACGGATGTCATAATCACCCAAAACCCGAGAAATCCAACCTTTGTTGCACACAAGCTACAACATCTGCTCTTAATAAAATCACTTTTCACTGTTCATATAACCACAATTGATTATATTACCAACGAACCATAGACCATATCTACCGTATGACAATCAACAAGGAGAACCACGTTCTCACAACTCCAGCACAATTATCTTATCAGTTAATCCAACATAAGACGCATATCAACAACTTCTTTTGGTCTACTAACCATGACGAACCATTATTCATGCAACTTATTATCCCAAGCGTAGCACACATCTCTTTACAATTATTCCTACAGAATCAACAATTACCACTGGGTATAATCCCTAAGTCACATATTCCATATCACCTGTTCATTCCACCAATAATTAATACTAACCACGCGACACGATCTCCACTAGACATCCCTCATAAATACGGATCCCAGACAGACATCTGTCAAGAATAATTCAACCTTTCCTACAATCATTCCATATATCCTCATTAATTGATTACACGTAATTTTAAGTCACATTGTCGACCCACAATATTAACTGACCCACCAGCTACAATAGGCAGAATTTCACACCATCTTCTTGCTATAACAAGTTCATCAACCGAGACATTACATGCTAACTAATCTCAAACATCCATTAGATTCCATAACCCGCATCACTTTGCACACACCACTAATCAACTTTCACCTTGGATCACCTGACGTCTCGTTTAATCATCTCTTATCAACACAATATTTTAGTTTATCTTTAAACAAACAACAAATTCACTTTAACCGAACCACCAGCTCATATTCTCGTCATACACTTAACTTCTTAAACATCCGCGTGAATCACGCACCCAACTCTTAAGGAAACCATAATTGCTCCAGAAAAGAACAACACCCAAAACACCTTTCCTTCCGGAAAGCTCAACCATAAATCACAAGAGAAGTCAACTCTTAAATTCCCAAATGCAGACACGCAACTACTCCACAACTCTCGAGATCAACAACTTCCGCGAAGGAAGATGGTTGCAAGAGGGAAAACCCGGCGATTAACCAATTTTTTTTTTTTGAGATAAGGCCATAACCCCAAAATACAAACTTTCATGAAACAAGCGGTTTTTCAAAGATGAATTCCCAAGCAAGTCATCATTGCGATCAAACACCACTTAGGCCCCGACAACAAGGTGCGGCACAACACCGCAATAACTCTGTTAAACTCCTGAGAAAGACAAACACAAGAATAAATTGAAAACTTTCTCCGTAAAGCAACCGATCAACCACATCCTTTCCGACAAAACCTTGACACCTAAATCCATGCGACTTAGGTTTTTTTTTATCGAA
Source organism: Rhipidocladum racemiflorum (assembly GCA_036346355.1). Classification (NCBI taxonomy): domain Eukaryota; kingdom Viridiplantae; phylum Streptophyta; class Magnoliopsida; order Poales; family Poaceae; genus Rhipidocladum; species Rhipidocladum racemiflorum. The sequence goes on from CM070577.1 coordinate 71,988,990, forward strand.
ACTTCAATAACTTCTTTTCAAATTGGAGAATGGTAACCCAAGAATCAATCTATAAGTTTCTCTATAAGGCAAACAACAAGTCGGGCATCAAAGTTGGCAAGGCGACCAAAAGAGGCGCAACCCTAAATTCTTCTTTTGTCTTCAACCAAAGAAGACAAAACCAAAACCACCAAAAGAACTATCGGTGAGCATCCAAAACCGAACACTTTTTCTTTTATTTCAACCAACCAAAAACCAACCAAAACCGTTCGTCAAAACGGCAAAGGAAATTCGGAGGGTCAATCCACAACTCTACTACTCGACTCCAACCAACTACCCAATCTACGACAGAAAGGATAAGCACTCTCCCAACAGGAGGTTAAAAGTCCATCGGTGATGGCACTAACCGGCCACACCGTCAAACCCAACATTACTACAAACAACAGAAGGTGATCGAAACCCTTTCGGCACCACAACCCACAAAATCTCAAATGTATCAACACAATCAATTCTTTCATAAACATAGCAACATATATTACCAAATGTAACATTCAACACCAAAGCTTAAATACAGCATTCAAGCGTAAAGCAACGGTACCCATACCCATTCCTACTGTGCAACAGAGTGTGTCAAGTTTTAAATTAATTATTCCACTTACACAAGTTTTAATGTTGCTATCCTATGGCAAAGTTTTAAGTAAAACCTAAGCCATGTTTCTAGGTTATCCCACTTCATATTTCAGTTGAACCTATAGTATGACACTAAATACACATTCCAGGGACCTACAGCCCGCTCTGATACCAACTGTAACACCCCAGCTTCTACTAAGCCCAGAATGTCACCAACATAGACCATACAACAATTAATACCATGATTAAATGGGAAATTTCAGCAGCATCTCCTTTGTTTTAGCATAAATTTGAACATCACAATATCATATCAATATATCTATCAATCGAGATATCAATATGCATCGACAACAATAGATGAGCATCAACTAGAATAACAACAAGCAATGATAATCATGGAATAAGCATCAACTAAGACGAGGATGATAAAACAAATCGCTCCAAAGACCCACATGACACACATGAGGGAAACCAACACACATAATATCCATACACCAAAATCCAAATAACTTATTGCCATGTTTCCATAGAAATGGGTGAATTATCTAGATTATGAGTGCTACGTGAGGAAGTGTAGCTAATTTCCCTTCCCGCGCGCCGATTTCAATGTACCTAAATAAACAAACAATATAAAACACAAGCGTGAGTTCATCACTCAGCAAAGTGTAATGTAATGAAAAACAGGGTGCAAGACAACAAACCATCATCCCAGTCTCCACAGTTATATCACAACACATCATATTTAACATTATATTCATCCTTTAAAACAACATGATAATCATCTCATGAGTACTCTCATCATCATCTCATAAACATTTTCATTTATGTATATCATTCATGCAATGCAATGCACATGTCTCCTGGAATTCTCATACCGGTATGGTTGAGTGCACACCCGTCGGCATGCAACCTTTCCCCCTGCCATCCCAAAGATGGAGGGTGCCTATCACTCGCTTCCATTCACCTCGGTGATGGAATCACGATGTAGGACTTACTCAAAAGAATAGCCCCGGACTAGTCATAACTGTTCTCACCGACCCTACCGGAATAGTTATGACTTATCTCACCAGCTGGCCATGAAAATATGCCATGTATGCACAATGGACAGCAACGTACTTAAATACATCTTGCATATTGTCTCATGGCATCACATCAAGATAGCTCAAAACACATACCAACGGCAACCTTCTCAAGCATGGCATGAGGACATCATAACAACAGCAAGCATTTAAATCATGGCATGAGGACATCATATCGATGATAACATATAAAGCATGGCATAAGTACTCAACATAAATTCCATTGCATCTCATCATCAAACACCCTACAACTCTCTACTCATTCCATTACACTTGCCTCAACCGCGGGGGGGACGGAGTGGCGGGACGTAGAGGGTACTCCCGGAGACACACCACCTTCTTGACGATCCACGAATCAACCGCTTCTCTTCGCGCGATCTCCACCCGATCTCTTCTTCCCACCGGATCTCCTCGTCGCGGATCCTCCCACCGGTGAAGGCAGCACCGTGGCAAGGCGTGGCAGCGAGGAGGACGCAGCAAGGGCACGTGGTGGTGGGGGAGGAGGCGCAAGGAGGAGGGGTGGTGCGGCTTGGGGGTGTGGAGGAAGAGGAGGAGGGGCTAGAGAGGGAGGAGGAGATGGGGAAAGGGGGGGCTGCACATGGGGGTGGGGAGAGCTAGGGCAGCAGGGTTTTCTGCCCCCCTCACCCCCACATGGGCCAATGGAGTCCCACCATCCGGCCCACGAAGTTTCCCTCAAGCCCAACACCTCCCCGGAGCGGCCCAAATGCCCGAAAACGGCCCGAAACGCGTTAAAACGTGAAATCTTAGGGTTTTAGTTGCAAAATCCCCAACTTAACCCATTTTACCACATTTTATAACCTATTATCACAAATTATAAAGTCTCGACATTCCGTAGTATCACAATTATTTTAATTGGAAAATCAAGAAAAATCCAAAAACCCGTAACGGGCCAAACCCTAACGGGTTGGGCCAGCCTGTTAGCCACTGAAACCGCGCTGCCGGCCCATGTAGCCCGTGAACCGCGCTTAACCCTAACCCTAGTTTTCCCCGGCCGACCGATCTTGATCCACTGGCCGAGATTATGCCACACGGACGTACGGGATTGCACCATATCACCCTCTCCGTATCCTCACTGGACTTTGTCGTCACCACGGATCTGCCGCGGAACGCGGACCAAATGTGGAACCTAAGGGTATTAAATACCCCACCTGATCACATTGGCCTAGGTCTCGAGAGAAGAGCCGTCGTTGTTCTCCCGCGATTGCTCACCATAGTTTGCATAGCCGCCACTTTGGTTTTTGAGGATTTTCATCGCCGTCAGTCATTGATTGTTGCACTAAGATCTATATTCGCACTCTTCGCGGCAAGGCGTAACTGGGGAGACAGTTCATCTCACCAGAAGGTCGTAGGAACACTTGTAACACCCCGGCATCTATTATGCCTGAATGTTACCAAACATAGACCAAACAACATCTAAATACCACAAATAAAGATAAATTACAGCAAAGGTGCAAATGCTAAAACCGAAAATTTCGGCAACATCTCCTTTGTTTTTCCATGAATTGAAGCAACAGTAATAATAAGGCAAGATATAGCATGATAAGAGACATCTAAAACAGCAATAACAATTGATATAGCATCACTTATGTCTAAAATAAGGAATTCAACCATTCCACAAATTATAACGAATCAAACGATGAACTTAAGCTCACAACCAAAGCCATACACCAAGTTTCATGGCACTATTCTTATTATCATGACTCCAAATGATTAAACTGTCTATAAGTGTGAAACTACATGTAGAAGTGTAGCTAATGCCCTTTCCCGCATGCCGGTTTCATGGTACCTAAAAACAACATAAAACACAAGCGTGAGTTCATCACTCAGCAAGTATATTGTAATGGAACACAAAGAACAGTTCAATGTTAACATCGCTATACATCATGTTTAGCATCATAATCATGTCCAAATCTCATTATACACATCCCATCACCATCATCATGTATGCAATGCAATGCAATGCACATGTGTCCTTGAAGCACATACCGGTATTGCCGAGTGCACACCCGTCGGCGTGCGCCCTCTTTCCCCTTCCATCCCGTAGATGGAGGGTGCCTACTCCTCGCTTCCATTCACAACCGTGGATGGAATCACGAGGTAGGACTTACTCAATGGCGCTCTGGATTAGTCATAACTTTCTCACCGACCTTACCGGACTAATTATGACTTTCTCACCCACCGGGCCAGTTTTCATGCCATGTATGCAACATATGCCATAAACATAAACAACTAATCATTGCATAGCATCATTACGTACCATTTTCATCACATCATGGGCAAACACTAATCATGGCAAGATAGCATATAATGAAAACAATTTGCATCTAATCAAGATTAGCAACATACAACACGCTACCCATTCCAATATACTTGCCTTAACCGCGGGCGACAGATTGGCGAGAGGTGAGGGCACTCCCGGGGTCACACCACCTGCACATAGATACCACACACTCAAACCGTGCCCACAAAATAGTACACAATCGCTTATCTACCCCGACTTCGCAAACTACTCCCAAAGCCGAAAAACAGAGAATTTGTCCCCCGGGACAGTAGGTTTCAAACTAGCATAACTTGAGTTCTAGTTCTTCAAATTAAGTAAACGAGTACATCATCGCGAAGCTTAGAAAATTTCTTAGATTTCTCTAAGTATTTGGAAAAGCTGATTCGGCCTCTAAAATTGCCTAATTTACAGAACAACCCGATCTGTCCCAATCACGTCACAGATTTGAACACGTTCGGTAAAACGATCATAACTATCAAATAGCTGATCGGAATTAAGCATTATTTTGGTGTATAATTAAAGGTATTGAAGTTATCTACAACTTTCTCAACAGGAGGCCGACCAATTTCCAACTCTAAAATTGCGAAAACTCAAACCCTAGGTCGTGTGCCCAATCTGCCCGAAACAGAACGCTAAGCAATCTCTAGTTTTCACCAATTGCATCTAATTGCAGCACCATTTTTTGATCTAAAAGCACCAAAACCTCCTCTAGATCAGCACCTAATCCAACCCAAGAGATCTCCCCATTGCCATACCTTCGCCCGATGAACAACGAACCAACAAACGCCGAAGAATCTCCTCCCGGTTCTCCCGATCTCCTTCCTCGCTCCGAATCCGCCAGATCTCCTCGTCGCGGAGCTTCCCAATGGAGAGGACAGCGGGATGGAGGGGTGAGGAGCTCCCCTAGGACTGCTAGGGAGGTGGAGAGGAGAGGGAGGGAGGCTCAAGGGGGAGGTGCGGCTTGGGGGGCGTGTGGAGGAGGATGAGAGGGAGGGGAGGGGGCGGCGGCTAGGGCTAGGTGGGGGCGCACATGAGGGAGGGGGGCGCATGGCAGGCTCCAACATTCACCCCCCTAATTTTGTAACGCCTAATTTCTATCTTGTTGAGGCAATCGGTCACCACTACGATTTGCTCAACTTTTTTCGATACACGACGATGAATGCTTCTCCAAGGAGTTCCCCCCTTCTTCTTGCTAGCCATATCACCGGTGACGCACCTCGCCGGCAATCATGACCTTTTAACGCAGCTCCAATTGTCTTTTCACCGTTGACGCAACTTGACGGTGACGCAGACTCACATTAGAGCTTTACCTGCAAGAGAAAACTTGGACACACCTACAAGAACGCTCATCCACCACACATGCATCATACACGGACTCTTCCTACGTGCATGTATATGCTGACTCACTAAGACACAAAAACTTTACTTGAGCTTCTCCCCGCCGAGCTTCAAATCAGTACTATCTTGTTATTCGCATTTGCTGTAGCAAGTAATGCCTCAGCCTTCACTGCTTTCTTTTGCTCGTTGCACTCCCTAGCGAAATGCCCGTACTCTTGGCAGTTGTAGCAGCGCACCTTCGCTTTGTCAAAGATGTTCTTCTTCTTGCCATAGTTGGAGCCACCTTCCTTGTTCTTGGCCATGGACTCCCATTGGGCTCGAGTGAACAACAGGTGCTCGCCTTCCACCTCTTTAACCATGTGCCGCTCCTCGAATGCCTTTAGCCGCCCGAACATCTCTTCGACTGACATCACATCCAAATCGTCAAGATTCTCCAAGGTGCAGACGATCGGCAAGAACTTTGGCGTCAAAACCCGAAGCACCTTATCCACCACAACAGAGTCTTCAACCCTCTCTCCCAACGTTCGCATCTTGCTGAGAGCAAGGGTGACCCTTATGGCGAATGCATCAATTGACTCCCCTTCACGCATATGAAGGTTATCAAATTCTTTCTTGGCGGTTTGGAGCTTGGCCCTTGTCACACGCTCAACTCCAACGTACATAGACTTGAGAGTCGCCCATGCCTCCTTGGCCGTTCTCTTGCCGTTGAGAGCAAGAAGAGTCTCCTCGCTCACACCATGATAGATGGCCGCGAGTGCCTTCCTATCCTGGCGCCTGTCGACGTTGTCATCTTCAACGGCATCCCACACTCCTTGGGCATCCATGTACACTTGCATCTTCATCGACCATGCAGCATAGTTGCTACTAGTCAACAATGGATACTGGAGCGTGACGCTTCCCTCCTTCTCGTCTCGTACCATTGGCCCTACTGCGAGCCACCGCTCGTTGCCGGTATTACGAATATTCTTTGTTGGCCGCCTCCTCTAGGCCACTAGCAACACGCTTTGACGACGACGGAGACAACGACCTTGCCCTCCCTGCCATCACCAACCTTGAAGCTCTGATACCAATTGTTGGAACAGGATCACACAATTAGAAGGCGCCTTGTCGTATGACACGCTCTGCCATCTCCGTCGAGTCAGCTGCCTCGATCTCGTCGACTCAACTTATTGAGCTCAGGCCGCACCACGTCCGTGTGGCATCAGACGTGCTCCTGGATCAATGCTATTGCTCTGGACAAATCAACTTGACGGCTAGAAGCGAGCACATACAAGAAGCACATACGCAACTTGCATTGTTTACTACTCTTTCTATTGCTTTTCTTGCATTTAGTCTCTCGTACATCTTTTATTGCCTGTTACAAACTACTGCTTATAAAGCAAGCTCAACACAACCTATTCGGTAACTGACTCATTGATTAACTCGGACACGGAGACAACTCGGATACGAACTCCGTATTATACGCGTATACAAAATTGATCACTCGAGTTTGTGCCACTAACTGAAAGTTCCATAACTTTTGGCACGCCCGGTGGGACCACAAGGGAAATCACTGCAGTCTTTTGAGTAACGCCACGGCGTGTTTTCTGGAAGCACTGCAGCATCATTTCTTCTAAAGCTGCCTTTCGGTCCTCGATTTCTTTTCGCTGTTCAGGGGTTAAATCGGCCATTTGAGGCGCGATTATAGCATCAGTGTTGATATCGGCGGTAACCGCAGGCTTGTCAGTTGACGACATGTTTGATTTCCCTTGTGGTCCCACCGGGCGTGCCAAAATATGTTCGCGCTAAAAACGTGAAGGAGGGTTTTCGGCCTCGAACACACAAGACAAACGCTGGGTTTGCAGAGCGTGCCAGTCAATTTGACCTGAAATTGACAAGGTAGAGTTTGTAATTTGATCAAAGCCGATAAACAAGGATCTATCGGCTTTTCGCTAGTCGGCTAGAACCGATTAGGAGATAACTAGATCAACCGGTTACGATTGATCCGGAAAGGTAGAAATCGGCTTCGGGAAGGCGATGCGCAACAAAACGAAGCAGATCAAACCTGGGTGAAATCGGCAAAAACCAACAATCGGCGATGCGCAACTATGTTGATTCCGTCGACTTGTAGAGGGATCTATGAAGCTAAAACAATGTAAAAGAAAAGCTTGTAAAAAGTAGATGTGTGTGGTTGGATTGATTGATGCCGGTTTCGCTTGACGTTTACCCTCTTTTATAACACACCTGGCCGATCCGAGTCGTATATGGATACGGTGCGTTTACCCGTATCGTCCTCCGGTCCGATTTCTTTTCCTTTTTAGAAACGGATTCCTTTTCCGAGTTGTTTACCGATTCCTTTTTATACGAATACTTCTTTTCCATTTTTAGACCGATTTCAACACATGCCGAATTTTGGTGCAAACATATGCCCCCTGTTTTTGGAAGATAACTTGTTATTTTCCAAAAAGAATATATCGGCTTTTTCATTCGTATCGGCTTTTACAGAAGAATCCTTTTTTGGGAACCACCCCATTAACCGCGCCGTAAAAATCTCGGTGCGTTTTAAATGCTCAATCGCTCCCTTTGCTCGCCTTCTTTCATCGCGGTATAAATATGGGGGTCCCCCACGGTCATTTTCACGCTTTCAAGCTCTCGGATCACGCATCATCGGCTCTCGTCATCTTTCTCTTGCTCTTTTCAAAATCGGCTGAAATGGACCCTTCGCAGGTATTCATCCCGATTCCTCAAAGTTCAGATCAATTTTACTTAGGACCGATAGGTAGCATGTCGGCAGACACCGTTATCAATACCGAGGTCCCTAGACTCCCCTTGTCGGCTGCTGGGTATAATATCTCTGAGTGGGGAAAAAGCTTTAGGGCCTGGCCCACCAGCCTGAAGGGATGGAGATCTTGGTTTATTAGAGTATCGGCTCAGAAGAGGGTAGAATGGGAGAGGATGGGTATAGCCGAGTCTCTATCTTTGAGCCTAGCCGATCCTGAAGCCAATGAACCCTTGGTAGCTGCAGCATGTTATTTTTGGTCGGATTCTTTGAATGCCTTTCTATTCCCGTCCGGCCCAATCGGCCCTACTTTGCTTAGCGTGGCCCAATTGTGTTGCCTTAGGCGGATGGTGACCAGCTATCGGCTTTTAGCGGAAAACCTTCTTTCAAATTAATCCGCAAGAAAGGCGAGTGGCACAAATATATCGAGAATAACAATAGGGTTCTTGGTCGATGTCGACCAGAAGAGCATGTCGCTTTTCTCAATCTTTGGTTAGACCGATATCTTTTCTGTGGTGCTTCCCTTGGTCCCACCCAAACCTTTCAGTTAGTGGCGGAACGTTTGGTAGAGGGGCGTCAGCTTTCTCTCGGCAAGATGTTCCTCGGGTCTGTATATCAAATGATGTATGTGATTCGTAGTCGGCTTTTACGGCCGCCAAAACATGTAAATCGGCAACATAGGAGGCCCTTTGTGGTTTATCCAGACGTGGCTCCATTGCATGTTTAGCCGATCCATCTTATCTGAGCCTTCGGGGAGTTCAACTTTCCCTCGGGAAGATTATCTAGAACACGTAGTCCCCCAGTATAGAGTTAGCCGATCTTATGGTGAGAGATTCATCATGTCTTCAGCTGGAGAGCTAAAAATGGACCCAGTCGGCTTGCACAAATACCTCAGTTTCTTCCTTACCCTAGATAGGACTTCCTTCGGCCAACAAGACTTTTTCCGATATACTGATGTACCCAATGCCCCTACCCAACATTTCTTCACCTAGATGCTGATAGTTCCTTGATGCCCCAATCTACTTTAGATTTGTACAAAATCATCCTCACCCCTTGCATCTTTCATGTCGGCTTGAATACCCGCAATCGGACATTTCAGCCATCTTACGAGTTCTACCACCCCTCGGTTTATGCCCGTCAGCTAGGTTTTGGGCAAACCATTCCATCCTTCCCCCTACTATCCTGTGTCGAGCCCCGATCTCGAGTGACCAACAGCGTCGCCGCGGAGGTTATTCTTGAAGTAGCCAAGCGGGTTGCAAATTCTTTCAATGCCGCATTTTGTTCTTAATTCCCGTCGGTCGGTGCATTCTCGATGGTGGACCAGAATATCGGAAGCCGTACTTATGGACAGGACTCCGTCGGCCATAATTCACTTATTTCTTCCCGACTTTCATGAGCCGACGGTAGTTTCTGGTTCCAGCACGAGCTCGGGTTATAGCGACTCCTCCGTAGCTGTAGAGGTACCGTTTTATATCCTTCTATTCTTTACGCTGATTATCGACATTTTTTATTTAAATCGTCTTTGACCTTTCTAGGGCGGCACGGATGCTGGTGGGCGAACAGCCGATCCCCACGCTTCTGCGAGTAGTGGCGGCAATGACGTCCAGGTCAATCTGTCGGCACCACGGGGTATACTTCAGGCAACTTAGATATTCAAGGTCCATCCTTATCGGACTTAGCCCGTCAGCGCGCTCCAAGTAAGTTACTCTTACATTAGCCATTGTATCCCTTGCTTTGATAACTGCTAACCCGAAGTTACTGCAGAGAGGAAGAAGAAGTCAGCCAGGCGCTCGCCCAGACCCGTGAGGCATCAACCTGATGGTTCCCCGGAACATTCAGCCACTGATGTGACTCTGTAGTCATTGCTTCACGTTTGTCTTGTTGCTGACTTGTTTGTTTTTCTAGCTGACTTGTTTGTTTTTCTAGCAATCTCCATCGGTACAAATAGCGGGGGTTATAGCCGATCCCCAAGGTGCTACATCGGCTATCCCTTCATCACTCTCTCCAACACCGCCGGCCGTACCGCCCCCGACGATTGATATTTCTGATCATGACCCCAAAGCACCATCAGCTGATCTGGCCGATTTGCTAGGCTTCACTCTGGACGAGCTTGATGACCCGGAGGTTATGGCTACCGATGATTACCCGGCCGATATTCAACGTATAATAGCGGCCTCCGCTCCGGCGTCGGCTGCCGAATTCTTCGCTTGGCCAGGGCATGCAGGAGCGACTCAATCGCCTCCTAGACGAAGTAATGCAACCGGAAGCAGCTCTTCTGGCCAACACTCAACCTCTGAGAAATGCAATGGCGGCCATGCAGGCCGATCTTCCTCCCGCGGCTATGAACGCATTTCTAGAGGTATGTCATTTGGACGCACGCCATTTGGGCGTGGAGTCGGCCAAACTAAGGGTTGATCAGAGGAAAGCCCAGCAAGCCGATCAACAGCTCTTGGACAAGCTTATAGCAGATGCCAAACATCGGAAGAGTGTATTTGATCAAGGTACTGCTACACTCAAATCGGCTAAAAGCAGAGCTCAAGAGCTGGAGTCGACCAAGATTAAACTTGAAGAACAGTTGGCCTTGGTTATAAAAGAACTTGCAGACTGCCGGATTGGCATCACAGACTCTACATCCTCACTGGCCGTCCAGAGGCGGGAGATTGGCGAGGTTTTTGCGCAAGTCAAGACTCAATCGGCCAAAATAGTTCCAGTTCTGGGTGATGCAGTGGCCGACCAACAACTTATAGATGGTGTGCAAGCTACTATTGGCAAAGCGGCAGCGGCACTATCGGCTTTGGGAGCCCATTTGCCCGGATCAGGACTACACTAGACTTTGATCTATTGGTATCAGTTGTGTGGCCAGTCTTTTTGTAATATTGCTTCAACCTTGGGATGACGTCCTTTGAACACTTTGCTTGATCGGCTATGTAACCGATCTTTGTAAACTGTTTAATCTGTGGATGGGTGTTTAACTGACTCGGTCGGCTGTATGACCGATTTTATATGCATGTGCTTTTGTAATTGATCCTGATGTTTTCCTTCCTGTAGTTAGGACCCAACCCATATGCTTGGGTGATACGCCTTTAGATATTTTCCATTGATCGCTTTAGGTAGGACGAACCCGCCTAAGGACTCCAGTATATACGAATTCCCGTCAATCGGCCGATTGATCTTATAAGGCCCTTCCCATGTTGGAGACCATTTGCCGAATCGATTATCCTTAGACCCAATCGGCAATACGGTTTTCCATACCAAATCGGCTTGATTGAACGATTTTAAAATCACTTTTTTATTATACGACCTGGCAACCCTCTCTTTATTCCTTTTAAGCCGATCTAGCGTGATCAGCCTTAGTTCAGCCAAATCATCCAGATTGTCGATCATTGCCTGTTTGTATTCATCGGCTGGTACCCTATCTTGCTCATTTAGCCTTACTGAGCCGATGTTGATTTCCACGGGCAAAACGGCTTCTTGTCCGTATACCAACTGAAAAGGTGACAATTTAGTTGATCCGTGATGAGATAGCCGATAAGCCCATAAAGCCTCCGATAGCGTTGAATGCCATTTCCTCGGCTCTTCCTCAATTTTTCTTTTTATCAGCTTTATCAATGTCTTGTTTGACGACTCGGCTTGTCCATTGGCCTAAGCGTAGTAAGGGGAAGAGTTGAGTAATTTTATCCCAAGACTTTCCGCAAATCCTTTGAACTCGTTGGACATGAACACAGTCCCTTGATCAGTAGTAATTGTCTGTGGAATTCCAAACCGATGGATTATGTGTTCATTTACAAAGTCGATCAGCTCTTTGCTAGTAACCTTCTTAAGTGGTACAGCCTCAACCCATTTTGAGAAATAATCTGTGGCTGCAAGGATGAATTTATGCCCTTTGCTGGATGACGGAAATATTTGGCCGATTATGTCTATACCCCATCCTCTAAATGGCCATGGCTTGATGATCGGATGCAAAGCCGATGCTGGAGCTGACTGTATGTTACCAAACTTTTGGCACGTTTGGCATCCTTTATAATATTTGAAGTAGTCTTCCAACATTGTCGGCCAAAAATATCCTGTTCGTCTTAGTATCCACTTCATCTTATGGGCTGATTGATGTGATCCACAGATGCCTTCATGGACTTCACCCATCGCTACTTTGGCTTCCTCGGTTCCCAGGCATCTTAACAACAAACCTTCCATAGTCCGAAAGTATAATACATCTTCTAGTAGAACATATTTGAGTGCTTTGCGCCTGACCTTATGCTCGGTCGGCTTGGTTGGATCTGACAAATAATCCCTTATCTCTGTTCTCCAGTCGACAGGGTGAACACATAAAATCGGCCAAACGTTTAGCCCGATTGGTCCCTGTCGGCTTTCAATCTTGTACCCTGATGCACATTGTGCTAATCGGTTTGCTTTATCATTAGCTTCTCTGGGGATATGTTTTATAGAAAATGTAGTGAGCATCTCGATGATCTGGAGGCATTGATGTAAATCTTGAGTTAAGCGCCGCCGTCGTTGCATCGGTATTCTCCTTTGACTTCTTTGTACAATTAACATCGAGTCTCCAAAAGCTTCGACGTCTTTCACCCCGATGCTATCTAGCAATTGTAGACCTCTTAGCAATGCTTCGTATTCTGCTTGATTATTTGAACATCGGCTATTTAGCCGATACATGAAGTCATACTCCTGTTTTCTAGGTGAAATCAATATCATGCCGATGCCTTCGCCTTCCTAGCAAACGGATCCATCAAAATACAGCTACCAAGGAGTTACATCAGCTGTTCCTGCTAATGTTTCACTTCCTGTGATAAAATCGGCCACAGCTTGTCCTTTCACAGATTTAGCCGACTCATAGGTTAACTCGAACTCTGTTAAGGCGTACGCCCATTTACCAAGCCGACCCCGCAGAATTGGCGCTGATAATATGTATTTGACCACATCGGTTTTGCATATTATAACGCATTTGAAAGCCAGCATATAATGTCTTAATTTGGTGCAGGCAAAATACAATGATAAGCATAATTTTTCTACTAGGGGATACCTGGTTTCTGCATCTAAAAGACGTCGGCTTAAGTAAAATATTGCTCGTTCCTTCCTATCGGCTTCTTGTGTTAAAACTGCCCCAATCGAATCACCTTCAGCCGATATATATAGTCTAAAAGGTATACCATGTTTTGGTGCGGTCAATACTGGTGGACTCATCAGATAACCCTTTATGTCGTCGAAGGCTTTTTGTTGATCGGCTTCCCATTTGAACTCTTGGTTGTCTTTAATTTTCAGCAGCGGTGTGAAGGCCCGAATCATACGACAAGTTTGAGATAAAACGTCGCAAGTAGTTGATTTTCCCAATCAATACCTGCAACTCCTTTTTGCTTGTCAGCGGTTTAGTATCGGCTATGGCTTTTACTTTGGCTTGGTTTACTTCAATTCCTCCTTCATGCACCGTAAACCCAAGAAATTGTCCAGCCGATACTCCGAAAGCACATTTGAGAGGGTTCATGTTTAACCCATGTAACCTTGTGCTTTCGAACATCTTTTCCAGATCGGCCAAATGTTGCCAGTCTTCTTTGGATTTTACCACTACGTCGTCAATGTATATCTCCACGGTATTGCCGATCATATCATGGAAAATATGGTTCATAGCACGCTGATAAGTAGCACCGGCATTTTTTAAACCGAAGGTCATAACTTTCCACTCATACAGCCCTAAAGCCCCCGGACATCTGAAAGCCGTTTTGGGTATATCGGCTTCGGCCATGAATATCTGATTGTATCCGGCGTTCCCATCCAAAAAACTTATGATTTTATTCCCAGATGCAGCATCGATAAGCATATCGGCTATAGGCATCGGGTACTCGTCTTTTGGTGTAGCTTTGTTTAAATCTCTAAAATCGACACATACCCTAAGTTTGCCATTTTCTTTTTTACAGGGACGATGTTTGAGACCCATTCAGCGTATCGGCAGGGCCGGATAAACTTTGCCTCTAGCAATCGTCCTACTTCTTCCTTTATAGCGTCATATAACGTAGGATTAAATCGCCTAGGGTATTGTTTGAATGGTCGATACCCAGGTTTTATTGGTAGCCGATGCTCAACTAGCTGTCGGCTTAAGCCTGGCATCTCGTAATACTCCCACGCGAAGCAATCTCTATATTTTTTGAGTATTTCGACCAACTTTGCTTTATAACTGGGTTCTAATTTAGCACTTACAAACGTTGGTCTTTTGCCATCACCTTCCCCAATATCAATTTCTTCGAGTAAATCGGCAGAAGTAAATCCTAACCCTTTTCTTTTTTCTTCAAAATCCTCAACAGCTTCTTCGTATTCTTCTTGCCGATAGCTCCTGGCCTTTTCCTGCAGCTTTGCTAGTGTCTTGTACTCCATCTTCTTACCACTTCGTCTGTCCGATCAAACGTGTTGGGTTTAACGCTGATCGGCTTGAATCCTGACTTCTCAACGCAGATAAAATCGCAATTGTCCAAGGCTTTTCCTGATATACATTCGGCTTCTTCGTGTGGCGGTTGGTGTCGAGGCTAGCCATGGCGATATGAGCCGATGTATCGGCGATGCGACTTCTCTTGTATCATCGTTCCACTGCACCAATTTTTGGTGCATAGTTGATGGTATACTGACAATTGGCATGGATCGATCCGCCAAGGAGCACGCTGTAATTGCCTTTGGCTTCAATCACAAAAAATGCGATCGGCAAAGTTTTATTACCGGTATCGATTCTGACACCATTACGCCTTTAGCCTCGGTTGGGTCTCCGTGAAGTCATTTAGCACCATATTGGTTTTGATCAAGTCTTCATCGGCTTTACCCAATTTTACGAAAGTACTTAACGACATCAGTTATTTGTCGCCCCGCCATCGACCAACATACGAGATATCGGTCGGCCATTAATATACCCTTTTAGATATAATGGTTTCAGATGCCGATGCATGTCTTGTGGCTTTTCGAATACAGCATCTGGTGCTCCGAGGCACAATTGGGCGAACACTTCTTCAGCTGATTCTTCGGTTTTGAACTCGGCTGGCAAGGTGAATACCATGTTTATATCCATTGGTGGTGTATCATCACGGATCATCGGGGAACCGGATTCGACCGATTGATCTGAGTCACTATCGATCTGTTCCTTCTTTCTCCATTCTTTTTTAAAACCGGTGCAGGTCTTAACTTATTAAACATCCGATCCCTCTCGCTCTCCTTTTCGGCTTCCCTCTCTTCTTGTGTTTTTAATCGCTGAAGCCTCTGCGTTGTGATTTCTTTGAGACACGAGGGGCACCACCTAGGTTTAGGTTCTATCGGCTTTCTTATTTTTCCAGCTAAATTGCTCATCTCATTGTCGATTCCATTCTACTTGTGTTAGCCGATAGTTCACGATTTGGGAGGACTCGCCTTGCTCGATGTTGACAACCTTTCATGGATCGGCCTCTGCTTCTCACATCTGGATGATTGTATATCGGTCTAGACAACCTATCTTTTCTGAGACCGGTTTGGCCGATATCTGAGACGAGTGTTGCATAGGACAAGACACAAGCTGTTGGTAAGGTTATCCCTCTCTCCCGACAAAAGCGCCAAAAGGGACATTGCCAATGTTTCTCTTCTTCAGTAGTTGGCCGACATGACATATCTGGCCGCCAACGTTCGTCCCTCTTTTGCCATAGTCGATGAAAACTCTGGTGTTGTTGAGTGTTACATCTCAGGCTTATCCTTTCATACTTCCCAGAGCTGTGAGAAGGTCGGCTTTGGTTTGAAATCGACTTTTCTTGGAGCCCTCTCGGCCGATACCATTTACCGAGCCTCCAAGTCCCCTCTTGGTTTTACCGTTCTTGAGTTTTGTCCATTCCTATCGGCTTCTATCTGTATAGAACCGATAGTAATCTACCTGCCTCGTCTCGTGATACAATTCCTTTAGTCGGCTTATCTTCTTCTGCAGGCCTCTTTCCTTTTCGTGAACATTGGACCATGTTGACTTGAAAAGGGCTCATATCTATCTGCATAGCCGACTCTTCCGCAAATTTTAGCCTGCCATCAGTGATGGCCGATTGAATCTGTTGTCGAAAAATATTGCAGTCGTTAGTATTATGTGAAAACGAATGGTGCCATTTGCAATACCTTCGCTTTTTAATTTCCTCGGTCGATGGTATGACGTGTCCCTCCGGCAACTTTATGAGTTTTTCTTGCAGTAATAAATCAAATATCTTGTCGCACTTGGACACGTCATATGAATACTTGATCTCCGCCCTATTTTTTATCGGTTTGAAGCGAGAGAGCATACGAGTGGCTTTTAGAACTCTTGGTCCACTCGGCTATATTTATTTCTGCCGTCCTCGGAGGTGTCGCTTGAATTGTAATCTACCATGTTTACTTTGGCCTTTTCACTCTTGTTTGGCTTAAATCTATCTTTAAACCCTTTGCTCTCTGCATATCGGCTTTCATGCGCCCGTCTGGCGGTGGAAGTAAGTGGCCTAAATCTGGAAACTCTTGGCCCGATAGCTTCTCTTTTAATGGCGGGATTAGCCCTTGGAATGCTAAATCGGCCAATTGATCATCGGGTAATGTTACACTAAAGCATCTATTCCGTGCGCCTCTAAACCTTACGATATAATCGGAAACCGATTCGCCAGTATACATCGGACTGAACTAAGATCAGAAATCCTAAGCTCCATAGTTCAGAAAAAAGTATTCATGGAATCGGCTTTCTAAATCGTTCCACACGTGAACTGAATTTGGGGTAGATTAGTGAACCAAGTGAATGCAGCACCAGACAATGATAAAGGAAGCAGTCTAATTTTTAGTCCATCGGTTTGTGCGACCCTCTCATGAGCCATAAACCGTCCGATATGCTCAATTGTGGTAGCGGAATCATCACACGAGAATTTGGCAAAGTCCGGTATTCGAAAGTTGTGTGGGTATGGCATTCGATCTATGTAATCGAGTGCGGCTTCCTATAGCCGATCACTCTTCCTCTGGCTGTAAACCGAATCGTTTCTCTTAAAGCGTTAGCAATTTGTTCGCCCAATTGACATTGTCGGCTTGTGGTGCAACCGGACATTGCCAATTTTCATGGTTCACGCTCGCCCCGAGTGCAAACTCGGGTCTTTGTCCAAATCGCACCGCAGGGGGTCTTGGTACTTGGTCATAATCATGGTTAAAACCCAATGCATCGGGTATGGGCGCGAAAGGTTCGACGTACGGCACCACCCTGTACGGCGCTTGTTTTACGGTTGTGGCTCCCCGTGATTGCGGAGCCTGATCCGTTTCGATCGGCTGATAAGCCGATAGACCGACGCTATTGGATGGCCCGTTTGACGGATTTGATGCGTTTATCTTAGCCCCATCCGTGTGCCCATGGTAGTGCGTAAATCCATCTCTCTGTATGCTTGGTTTCAAAACAGTAGGTTGAGTTGGCATCGTAATAGGTGTTTGAGCCGACACGTTTACTGTGTTGGTGTTAGGTGTTATGGAATATCTGGAGTGCGAGGATGGTTTGTGGTGGATCTAGCAGGCTTCCAGACAGCTAATTCTTGAGCAATTGTTTTCACACTATTTTCTATCATTGGCTTCAATGTGGATACTAGAGCCGATGACTGGTTAATTAATGCGTGATGAACAGATTGCTCGATCATACTTGATAAATCGGCTTGAGCGGGTGCGTATCGGCTTACTGATTCGGATGACGAATCTCCGATAGGATTGAGGCTTGGGAGTGCAGTCTTTTGAGTAACGCCACGGCGTGTTTTCTGGAAGCACTGCAGCATCATTTCTTCTAAAGCTGCCTTTCGGTCCTCGATTTCTTTTCACTGTTCAGGGGTTAAATCGGCCATTTGAGGCGCGATTATAGCATCAGTGTTGATATCGGCGGTAACCGCAGGCTTGTCAGTTCACGACATGTTTGATTTCCCTTGTGGTCCCACCGGGCGTGCCAAAATATGTTCGCGCTAAAAACGTGAAGGAGGGTTTTCGGCCTCGAACACACAAGACAAACGCCGGGTTTGCAGAGCGTGCCAGTCAATTTGACCTGAAATTGACAAGGTAGAGTTTGTAATTTGATCAAAGCCGATAAACAAGGATCTATTGGCTTTTCGCTAGTCGGCTAGAACCGATTAGGAGATAACTAGATCAACCGGTTACGATTGATCCGGAAAGGTAAAAATCGGCTTCGGGAAGGCGATGCGCAACAAAACGAAGCAGATCAAACCTGGGTGAAATCGGCAAAAACCAACAATCGGCGATGCGCAACTATGTTGATTCCGTCGACTTGCAGAGGGATCTATGAAGCTAAAACAATGTAAAAGAAAAGCTTGTAAAAAGTAGATGTGTGTGGTTGGATTGATTGATGCCGGTTTCGCTTGACGTTTACCCTCTTTTATAACACACCTGGCCGATCCGAGTCGTATATGGATACGGTGCGTTTACCCGTATCGGCCTCCGGTCCGATTTCTTTTCCTTTTTAGAAACGGATTCCTTTTCCGAGTTGTTTACCGATTCCTTTTTATACGAATACTTCTTTTCCATTTTTAGACCGATTTCAACACATGCCGAATTTTGGTGCAAACATAGGACTTTTAAGAAGTTGTAGATAATTTCATTATCTTTCCGTGCATATAAAGAACGTTAAATTCCACCCAGCCGTTTGAAAGTTATGGCTGTTTCACCGAGCGTGTTAAAATCTGTGACTTAATTGGAACAGATCACGGTAATCTGTAGATTAAACAACTTTAGAGTCCGAATCAGTCTTTCCCTATGCCTAGTGAAAGTTGGGAAATTTCCTAAGCTACGCGAGGATGTACTCGTTTAATTGATTCGGAGTCCCAGAACTCAAGTTATGCCTTTTGCAAGGCTGCTGTCCCGACGGGACAGAACCTCTGTTTTTAGGTTTTGCGAGTAGTTGGCAATGTCGGGGTAGATGAGGGTTTGCGTACTGTTTTGTGGACATGATTGTGAGCGTGTGGTACCTATGTGCAGGTGGTGCGACCCCGGGAGTGCCTTCTACTTCCCGCCAATCCGTTGCCCGTGGTTGAGGCAAGTGTGTTGTGATTGATAGCGATTTGTAGGTTGCTTGTTGAGAATAGATGGAATTGACTACATGATATATGATCACTTGCCATGATTTTATGATTGCGAATGATATGATGAGCATGTTTATTATGTAATGATGCCATGTGTTAATATGTGAGTTAAACATGATGTTGGCATAATTGCATACATGACATGTTACATGGCCCGGGCGGTGAGAAAGTCATAACTAATCCGGGAAGGTCGGTGAGAAAGATATGACTAATCCGGAGAGCCAATGAGTAAGTCCTACATCGTGATTCCATTCACCGCGGTGAGCAGGCGAGGAGTAGGCACCCTCCATCTTCGGGATGGAAGGGGGGAGAGGATGCACACCGACGGGTGTGTACTCAACCATACCGGTATGAGTTTCCAAGGAGACATGAGCATTGCATTACATTGCATACATAATGAGGATGATATTGTTAAGTGTTCATGAATGAGATGATATACATGATGGGAGATGTTATTGCCATGATATTGTCTTGTTGTCCATTGCAATATGCTTGCTGAGTTTCGAACTCGCGCTTGTGTTTTCTTGTTGTTTTTGGTACCATGAGAACGGCATGCGGGGAAGGGAAATAGTCACACGCCCACACGTAGCTTCACCATATTGATTCCACAAGTCATTTTATTAGTTTGATAATAAATTGCGTGTGATGCTCATTGATTTAAGGCTTAGCTTTGCTTTATGAGAGTTTTATTGTTCATTTGACACTTGGAGACATTAAGTGCTTGATGATAGTCTTATATTGTCGTTAAGACTCTAATTATTGCTGTTTTAGATGTCTCTCATATTGCCTTATTGCTATACTGTTGTTGCTCCTTTAATTCATGTTAAAACAAAGGAGATGCTGCCGAAATCTCGGTTTTTAGCATATGCGCCTTTGCTGGAATTTTATGTTAAATGTGGTATTTAGATGTTGTTTAGCTTATGTTTGGTAGCATTCAGGCATATTAAATGCCGGGGTGTTACATTGAGGGGGGGAATAACCTGCTAAACAAGCAAGCCCAAGCCCTTGGGGCGCCCCACCCTTTCCCCCAAGCCGCCCCTCCCACTCTCCCCTACCCTAGCCGCCACCCCCTCCCATGGTGCGCCCCTCCCCCTCCCCTCCCCTAGCCGCACCACTCCCCACCTCTTGCGCCTCCCCTCCCCACCTCTAGCCAGCCCTAGTGCCCTTCCCTCGTAGCCCTCACTCGGTTTGGGAACCTTCCACCCAAAGAAATTTGACGATTCTGTCGATTGGAGGGAGATCGGGCCGGGGGAAGAAGAAATTCGGCGTTTGTTTGGTTCTTCAAGGGATGTAAGTGATTTTAGATTCTTTTGTAGGGTTATGGTGCTAGTTATATGGGGAAGATCATGCTTAATTTTGTGTTTAGGTGCTATGATTAGAAGGATTTAGGGTGATTGCAACTCTGTCCTGCATTCTGTCCTCGGACAGATTAGGTCGTCGGTCTTCGGATGCAAATTTGGCAATTTTAGATGCATTTTCTGGAGGGCCGGCTGTTATGAAAGTTGTAGGTAATTCAATTACCTTTAATTGGACACCAAGAACGTTAAATTCTGTTAATCCGTTTAAAAGTTATGGCTGTTTTACCGAGTGCTGTCCAATCTGTGATGTGATTGGGATAGATTGTGTTCTACTGTAGATTAAAGGTTTTAGATGCCGATTCAGTTTTCACGAATACTTAGAAAAAGATGGGAAATCTCCTAAGCTTCGATAAAATGTACTCATTTACCTTATTTGGAGTTTTAGAACTCAAGTTATGCTTATTGGAAGCATGTTGTCCCGTGGATACATTCTCTGTTTTTGGGTTTTAGGAGTGGGTTGCGAAGTCGATGTAGATGATTGTTCTTGTATTGTTGTGTGGGCATGATTTTGAGTCTATTGTGTACCTATGTGCAGGTGGTGTGACCCCGGGAGTGCCCTCAACATCTCGCCACTCCGCCTCACACGGTTGAAGGCGAGTGTATTGCAGTGGTTGTGGTTTAGGGGGCCATTATGTTACGCAATGATATTGTTTTCCATGTATTATGTTAATGTTGCCATGTTTGATCTTTGCTTGTGATACGATGAATGTGAATAGTTAAATGGTTATGCCGTTGTTTAAATCGAATTTATATGCAAGTAACTTCATGTTTATGGCATATGTGCATGCATAATGGACGAGGCGACCCATTCTGATGTGGGCCTCTGTGTTCACACATAGTGAACACGAAAGACCTACCTCGTAGTCCCATCCATGTTTGTGAATGTGAGCGAGTCAGCAAGAGTAGGCACCCTCCACGGGATGGAAGGGAAAGAGGGTGCACACCGACGGGTGTGCACTCGGCAATACCGGTATGTGCAAAGTAAAGAGACATGTGCATTGCATGGCATGGATGAACATGTTTATGAGATGCTTATGAAAATGAATTATGAGAGGTTTATGAGATGTAATGAGGATGTTATTGAAAATTGTTATTGCTTAACTCCATTGCAATACACTTTGCTGAGTGATGAACTCACGCTTGTTGTTTTATGATGTTTTTAGGTACCACGAAACCGGCATACGGGGAAGGGAGTTAGCGGCACATCTTCATGTAGTTTCATTCACCTAGACAACTACACACTATCATTCGTAGTTGTGATGATTAATTTTATTGCGCTAAACTTGGATTATGCCATATTGTGTGCTTGGTTATATTGTTCACTTCGTTTTGGTTCATGAAACGTTTGAGTTTATAATCTGGACTTGAAATGATGCTATAACTCCTGTTATTGCTGTTTTAGATGTCATCCATTATGTTATTGTGTTATGATATTATTACTATTGCTTCAAACCATGGAAAAACAAAGGATATGCTGCCAAAATTTCGTTTAAAGCATTTACGTACTTGCTGTAATTTGTCCTTAATTATGATATTTGGTTGTTGTTTCTACTCTGTTTGGTGACATTCTGGGCATACTAGGTGCCAGGGTATTACAGTTGGTATCAGAGCGGGCTTTAGGTCCGTGGTGCTTGAACTTAGTGAAATACCGTAGGGTCAACTAAAATTGTGATTTGGGATAACCTAGAAACATGGCTTAGGTTCATACTTAAAACTTTGCTATCGGATAGAAACAATAAAATTTGATATAGAATGGCTAACTAATTTAAAACTTGACACACTCTGATGCACAATAGGAAAGGGTAGGGGTACCGTTGCTTTATGCTTAAATGTTGTATTTAAGCCTCGATGTTGAATGCTACATTTGGTAATGTATGTTGCTATGCTTATGAAAGAATTGATTGAGTTGTTCTTATTATTGTGATTAAGCAAGGTTGTGGTGCCGAAAGGGTTTTGATCACCTTCTTTGGTTCGTAGTATGGTTGGGGTTTGACGGTGTGGCCGGTTAGAGCCATCACCGAAGGACTAATACCCTTCCGTGGGGGAGAGTGCTTGTCTTTTCTGTCATAGATCGGGAAGTTGGTTGGTGTTAAATAGAAGAGTTGGTGGTGAATCGTTCGGATTTTTCTTACCGTTCTTGCAATCGGTCTAGTTGGTTTCTTTGGTTCCTGTTGGTTGGAGACAAAGGAAAGGTGTTTGGTATTGGATTTTTGCTGATTGTTCCTTCGGCAGTTTTTGGTTTTATCTTCTTTGGTTGAAGACAAAGAAGAAGAGTTTAGTGTTGTGTCTCTTTTGGTAGCCTTTTTGGCTTTGACACCTGATTTTGTTGGTTGCTTTACAGAGAAAGTTATCGATTTATTCTTGTGTTTGTCTTTCTCTGAGGTTAAAAAGAGTTATTGTTGTGTTGTGCCAGACCTGGTTGTGAGGCTGTGGTTCTGTGTCTTTGTAAGAGTAAGGGGTATTTGATCTCATCGTTTTACTTGTCTGGGAAATCATCTTTGAAAACCCTCTTCTTTCATGGAAGCTTGGAGTTTGGTGTTTAATTGGAAGAGCTTTTGCTACCAGAGTCTGGGAATTTGAGAGTTGATCTCTCTTGTACTTCTGTTTGGGTTTTATTTTTCTTTCTTTGCTGGAAAGGAGAAATTGAATATTGGTGTTCGTTCTTGATCAAGACCTGTTGTTATCTTTAAAGAATGGGGTTGTATCTTGTCTGTCAAGGGTAGGTGACCCATGAGGGTGTTTAGAAATTTTATGTCTGTGTTGTGTAGAGATGAAGTAAACTACCAATTTGGTTAGAGTGAGGTTGATGGTTGTTTGAAGACAACCTAAAAAAAATTGTTGTATTGATAAAGGAGGATTAAAGGAAATGATAATTGCTCCAAGTGAAAGTTGATTAGTGTGTTATGCAGAGTGTGGTGAGTCTTGAAATTAATTTGAAGTTCGAGAACTGTGGTATAGATCCCGACTCGGAAGGTCTAGAATCTTCTGATAGAGGAATTAGTATAACAAGGTGAGGGTGTAAAGCACCGGAGTATGGTGGTGTAGAGACATGATGAGTGTTGGCTTTTGTCGCTTAGGGGTGTTACAGTTGGTAAATCGACAAAATGACTTAATTCATGTGAACTCAAAGAATGGGAGTATGTGGAGTGATTATACGAAAGGTTGAGTTGTCCTTGACAAATGTTGGTCTTTGGTCTGTGGTTGAAATATGACTATTGGAGTTCGTATCGAATGATTTGATCGAATGAACTGGGGGTATTGAAGATGTGATTTAAGGGTTGTACGAAAAGTAGTTATTGATTATACCGAATAAGTGTTGAAAAGATATGCTTTAGGACTGGAATACACAATTGTATGGGTGATGGCTCGTATTATGCGGAATTAATATATAAGTTATTTGTATTGAAGAAGTGAGAATGTGGTTCTCCTTGTTAGTTGTCATGAGATGGGCCCGGACTATGGTTTCATGATTATGCTGCTAGTTATGGTTATGGTTATGTGAGTAAGAAGAGGAAATTAAGAGAAGATCAGGTTTTGTAAGTTCTGTTCAAGGGTGTTGGACTTTTAAGGATTTTGATGAGTACAAGATCCTGAATGGTCAAGAGATTGGAATACTAGAAATGGTGGGATTCGGATAGAACCTTCTTTGAGAGATTTGCAGATTCAATTGATTGTATGATTTGCTTAAGCTGCATTTTTGGTCAAGTTGCGGACTTGGCTTTAATGGTCGAAAATGAGGATGAAAGAATAGTTTGGAAGTAATCGGTTGACGGATTCCAGAATATTGTGTGTTAGTGAATCATGCTAATTTTTGGTTTTGGCTAATTTGTTTAGCTTATGTTATGAGTATGGAGTTTCACCCAAAAGTATAGGAGTGGATCGTGCTCTTTCGCGTTCAACTAAATTATCTTTGGAAACCATATTTAAAGGAAGCAAATGGACATGGTGGGTTGTGTTGGAAACCCTTGAGTTAAGCACTTAATTTGTAACTCTATTGCAACTAGAGTTGGATTTAATTGGAAAATGTGTGTGGTGTCTACGAGTGCTTCAAAAGGTGGATCTTATAAATGTTTCATAAGTGATTTTGTTGGTGAAGTGTTTTATTTTGGAATGAGCTTCCCTTTCTCTTTGAGAGAATTTGTGGCGGTTGTGGGTACAGATGTTTGACTTGAGAATTGATGTTCTCTTCCAAAATGTTAATTTTGGGTTGAAATGCGGTGTTTTGCAAGTTTAGCTTTCAATTGATGTTGGGTTGTGATGCGATGTGGTGTTTTACTATTAACTGTGCTGCTGTCATAGTTATATGAATTATCGCAATCATCAATGTTATTTGTGTTTTAATCATGTGATAAATAGAGTGAAGTCTCTTTGTGAATGATTATTTGGTATTGTGGTTACTTGATGAATGAATGGTGAAAAAGAAACATGATATCGTTTATATATATTTAACCATAAAAGAGTCGATGAGCCAGGTCGGTGAGAAAGTCATATATGGATATATGACTAGTCCGGAGTGCTCTTAAAAAGTTTGCATTCATGTCATGAATCGAGATTTCCATTGCTTTCTAGCATGAAAAGAAATAATGAATAAATTATGGTATTTTGGCTGTGGTGTAAGAGATTTGAGTTTTCTTTGCGATTTGGCTTAGGAAAATAAAATGAGTGCTCTTTGGATGTTGCTGAATTCTTTCCAAAGTAGTTTTTAGCGCTTTGAGGTTCGAGTTGTTGTATGTGCTCTACTTGGGTTCAAAAGAATCGTACTTCTTTTGCACTGTAGATGGGAGTGAGAATATGAATGTCCGCAGGTTATTGTTGAGTATAATAAAGATTTATACCCTTGGTCTTGGTTGTTTGCGTGAAAAGATTGTGAGGGCGATACACTCTTTGGAAAAGCACCAATTGTGATTTGGTAGTGAGTTATGGCCCTAGCTTGGGCCAGGTGAAAAACTTTGATTGGGGTTTGAAGGGTGGATTTTGATGGAGGTTGTTGATGTCTAGGTTAAAAACTTTTATTAAGAGTATCGGCTGGTGGTAGTGAAGGAGATAGCAATTTTGATGATAAATGCTCTGTCGTGAACTTTTGACTTAGCTAGTTGTCTTTGGGTATGAGATACCATTGGTGATTTGGTAGTAGAGAGGTTGTTAAAAAAAGATGTAACTCGCTTTGATTGTGTCATCTTGAGTTTAATGAAATGTGGTAGTTAGGTTGAGGAATGAGATTAAGGTTTTGTGAATGAAGTTAAAAAGGGAATTTAGAGTTGAGTTCAAATTTTGGTCTGTTGTTCTTCGGAAAAGAGTTACTGATTACGGGTCGTACCTATAGTGCCAAATGGGGAGATGTTCAGAGTTCATTAGGTTGTTTGCGATAGTGGTATGAAGTGTTTGATGTGATGATTTGGGCATATTAATTAATCTGATCGAACCCTTTAGTGGGTGAAATCGAGGATTGCGGTTGAGGAAAATTCTTGTGGGCTTCCTTGTTCGGGAAGTTCTCCGGAATATAGAGTTTCTAGGGAGTGTCATCTTTTACAAATTTTATTTGGAATTGAAATGAAAGGTGGAATCGTGAGAGGCTGTGCTTAGTTGGGCAAAGTCAACTCTTTTTCGCTAAGTGATGGTTTTGGGAGTTTGTTTGTCGTTTGGTTCAGTTTGAGTTTTTGTGTGGTTGTCTTGTGTTGCAAAGAAGTCTTTTGTCCCTTGGGGACTTTGTTTTGTTTGTTGACGTTCTTCGAATTCGAGGTCGAATCCTGTTAAGGGGGAGAGAATGTGACATTATGGTATGAAGTATGTTAAGTTTTTTCGGCTTTTCTGGGGTTTTGGGCCGTTCCGGGAGGGTTTGGGCCTTCCCGGGAGGTTTTGGGCCTAGGGGTTGAGTCTTGGGCCGTCTATGGGGGATGTTTGGGCCTTGAGGGGGGAATAACCTACAAAACCAACAAGCCCTAGCCCTTCGGGCGCCCCACCCTTTCCCCCTAGCTGCCCCTCCCACTCTCCCCTACCCTAGCCGCCACCCCCTCCCATGGTGCGCCCCTCCCCTCCCCTAGCCGCACCACTCCCCACCTCTTGAGCCTTCCCTCCCCACCTATAGCCAACCCTAGTGCCCTTCCCTCGCAGCCCTCACTCGGTTTGGGAACCTTCCACCCAAAGAGATCCGACGATCCCGTCAATTGGAGGGAGGTCGGGCCAGGGGAAGAAGAAATTCGGCATTTGTTTGGTTCTTCAAGGGAGGTAAATGATTTTAGATTCTTTTCTAGGGTTATGGTGCTATTTAGATGAGGAAGATCATGGTTAATTTTAGTGTTTAGGTGCTGTGATTAGAAGGATTTAGGGTGATTGCAACTTTGTCCTGCGTTCTGTCCACGGACAGATTAGGTCATCGGTTTTCGAACATGAATTTGGCAATTTTAGAAGCATTTTATGGAGGGCCGATTGTCAAGAAAGTTGTAGGTAATTCAATTACCTTTAATTGGACACCAAGAACGTTAAATTCTGTTCAGTCATTTAAAAGTTATGGCTGTTTTACCGAGCGCTGTCCAATCTGTGACGTGATTGGGACAGATTGTGTTCTACTGTAGATTAGAGGATTTTAGAAGCCGATTCATTTTTCACGAATACTTAGAAAAAGATGAGAAATCTCTTAATCTTTGAGAAAATATACTCATTAACTTATTTGGAGTTTTAGAACTCAAGTTATGCTTATTGGAAGCATGCTGTCCCGTTGGACAGATTCTCTGTTTTTGGGTTTTAGGAGTGGGTTGCGAAGTCGATGTAGATGGTTGTTCTTGTATTGTTGTGTGGGCATGATTTTGAGTGTATTGTACCTATGTGCAGGTGGTGCGACCCCGAGAGTGCCCTCAACATCTCGCCACTCCGCCTCACACGGTTGAAGGCAAGTGTATTGTAGTGGTTGTGGTTAGGGGGGCCATTATGTTACGCAATGATATAGTTTTACATGTGTTATGTTAATGTTGTCATGTTTGATCTTTGCTTGTGATACGATGAATGTGAATGGTTAAATGGTTATGCGTTGTTTAAATTGAATTTATATGCAAGTAACTTAATGTTTATGGCATATGTGCTTGCATAATGGAAGAGGCGACCCATTCTGATGCGGGCCTCTGTGTTCATACGTAGTGAACACGAAAGACCTACCTCGTAGTCCCATCCATGGTTGTGAATGGGAGCGAGTCAGTAAGAGTAGGCACCCTCCACGGGATAGAAGGGAAAGAGGGTGCACACCGACGGGTGTGCACTCGGCAATACCGGTATGTGCAAAGCAAAGAGACATGTGCATTGCATGGCATGGATGAAAATGTTTATGAGATGCTTATGAAAATGAATTATGAGATGTTTATGAGATGTAATGAGGATGTTATTGAAAATTGTTATTGCTTAACTCCACTGCAATACACTTTGCTGAGTGATGAACTCACGCTTGTTGTTTTATGATGTTTTTAGGTACCACGAAACCGGCATACGGGAAAGGGAGTTAGCGGCACATCTTCACATAGTTTCGTTCACCTAGACAACTACACACTATCATTCGTAGTTGTGATGATTAATTTTATTGCGCTAAACTTGGATTATGCCATATTGTGTGCTTGGTTATATTGTTCACTTCGTTTTGGTTTATAAAACGTTTGAGTTTATAATCTGGACTTGAAATGATGCTATAACTCCTGTTGTTGCTGTTTTAGATGTCGTCCATTATGTTATTGTGTTATGATATTATTACTGTTGCTTCAAACCATGGAAAAACAAAGGATATCCTGCCAAAATTTCGTTTAAAGCATTTACGTACTTGCTGTAATTTGTCCTTAATTATGATATTTAGTTGCTGTTTCTGCTCTGTTTGGTGACATTCTGGGCATACTAGGTGCCGGGGTGTTACAATACCCCAATGATTATCAATGAAGATAATATTACTTGTGTTACACAAATGTAAATGGGTTACATAAAGTGTAATATCACGAAGCATATTTCCCTTAAATTTTCTTATCCTCACGAATTCCAGAAGAATAGTGAGGTAAAATGTAACATCCCCATTCTCGGTCTTCTTGCCCAAAACTAATTTAAATTAATTAATTTAAAGGTTTGGTTTTTTCGATATTCTAATTATCCTGGCAATCCTTATCCTTCCGAAAATGGAATCTACTCCATTACCGTCTGCAAAGTCAAAACTCAAATTCCGGTTCTTATTCGAAATTCCTTCCAAATTCCAAAATTCTTCAAAAATCCCGAAACCTATTGCATTAGGTTCCAAATACTCTATAATATTTTTGGGAATGTTTCCAAGTTTTATAGCATCCCTTTGCTATTTTATCTTTCACGCTCTTCCCCAAAACACTGTTCACATTTAAATAATTTGTAACACCCCGGCACCTACTATGCCGTGAATGTCACCCAAACGACACTAGAAGCAACCCATAACACACAATTATGAATAAATTACAGCAACTACGCTAAATGTTTTAACCGAGATTTCGGCAGCATCTCCTTTGTTTTTCCATGGTTCGAAGCAACAATAATATTATCACATCATAATAGCATAATAGATGACATCTAAAACAGCACTAACAGGAGAGAAAGCATCATTTCAAGCCCATAACATAACCTCCAACGTTTCTTGAACGAATATGAAGAGAACATTAAAACCAAGCACATAAGATAGCATAATTCAAGTTTAGCGCATTAAGATAATCATTACAACTACAAATGAGAGTGTGTAGTTGTCTAAGTGAATAAAACTATGTGGGGATGTGATGCTAACTCCCTTCCCCGACTGCCGAGTTCATGGTACCTAAAAACAACATAAAACAACAAGCGTGAGTTCATCACTCAGCAAAGTGTATTGCAATGGTAGAAAAACAATAACAATTCACATACATACTTTATGCCATTCACACATCGTGAGGATCAACTCATAACATTCTTCATTTATGCTCTCATATAACATCGTCATAAACATCGCAATAAAACATCGTCATATGCATCTCATAGAACATCATAAGCATCTCATAAAACAACTTCATTCATGCAATGCAATGCAATGCACATGTCTCTTTGAAGCACATACCGGTATTGCCGAGTGCACACCCATCGGTATGCACCCTCTTTCCCCTTCCATCCCGTAGATGGAGGGTGCCTACTCTTACTGACTCGCTCCCATTCACGACTGTGGATGGAACTACGAGGTAGGTCTTTCTTAGTGGCACTCCGAATTAGTCATAACTTTCTCACCGACCTTACTGGATTAGTTATGACTTTCTCACCGTCCTGGCCAGTCCTCATGCCATGAATGCGCACATGCCATAAACATGAATAAACTTGCATATGCACTCAAGTCAACCATTGCATAGCCATAATGAGATACATATTCATCCTCACATCCATAACATAGCATTTCATAATCATCTAATCAATTCATATTCACTTAATCTCATTGAAGAATCAAACATGGCAAGCAAACATGTCAATGGTTAACTCGCATCATAACGCAAACATAATGCCATTCAAGTCACAAACATCACAATACACTTGCCTTCACCCACGCGGAACGGATTGGCGAGACATTGAAGGCACTCCCGGGGGCACACCACCTGCACAAAGGTACAATACACTCAAAACTTACCCACAAAACCGTACGAGAGCGATCATCTACAGCGACTTCGTAACCCACTCCTAAAACCCAAAAACAAAGATCTATCCCGTTGGGACAAGGGGCTTCCAACTAGCATAAGTTGAGTTCTAAAACTCCAAATCAAGTAAATGAGTACATTTTCTGGAAGCTTAGGAAATTTCCCAACTTTTTATTAGTATTTGCGAAGACTGATCCGGCCTCTAAAATCCTCTAATCTACCATTGAACACGATATGTCCCAATCACGTCACAGATTGGATAGTGCTTAGTAAATCGACCATAACTTTTAAACGGCTAAACGGAATTTTACGTTCTTGGTGTCCAATTAAAGGTAATTCAATTACCTACAACTTTCGCAAAAGACAGCAGACCATATCGCAAATCTAAAATTCTCTAATTTGCATCCAAATACCGATGACCGAATATGCCCGAGGACAGAACGTAAGACAAATTTAGAATCCAATCAAACCCATCTAATCACGGCATCTAAAAGCAAGTTCTAGGCATGGAATTCCCTATCTAACCAGTACCTACTCCACCCCAAAACTCCCAATCAACATACCTCTCTTTAACAAATCGAAGAACAGCGAAACCCTTCTCATTCCGGCCACGGTCTCTGTAACACCCCGGCATTTAATATGCCTGAATGCTACCAAACACAAGCTAAACAACATCTAAATACCACATTTAACATAAAATTCCAGCAAAGGTACATAGGCTAAAAACCGATATTTCGGCAGCATCTCCTTTGTTTTTCCATGAATTAACACAATATCAATATCATGGCAAGATATATCATAGCACACGACATCTAAAACAGCAATAAATAGAGTCTTAACGACAATATAAGACTAACATCAAGCACTTAATGTCTCCAAGTGTCAAAAGAACAAATAAGCTCTCAAATAGTAAAGCTAAACACTAAAGCAATGATCATCACACGCAATTTATTATCAAACTAATAGAATGACTTGTGGAATCATTAAGGTGAAGCTACGTGTGGGCGTGTGACTATTTCCCTTCCCCGCATGCCGATCTCAAAGTACCTAAAAAAACAACATAAAACACAAGCGTGAGTTCGAAACTCAGCAAGTATATTGTAATGGACAACAAGAACAATATCATGGCAATAACATCACCCATCATGTATATCATCTCATTCATGAACACTTAACAGTATCATCATCATTATGTATGCAATGTAATGCAATGCTCATGTCTCCTTGGAAACTCATACCGGTATGGTTGAGTACACACCCGTCGGTGTGCACCCTCTCCCCCCCTTCCATCCCGAAGATGGAGGGTGCCTACTCCTCGCTTCCGTTCACCACGGTGAATGGAATCACGATGTAGGACTTACTCATTGGCTTTCCGGATTAGTCATAGCTTTCTCACCGACCTTCCCGGACTAGTTATGACTTTCTCACCGCCCGAGCCATGTAACATGTCATGTATGCAAATATGCCATCATCATCATAAACTTGTATATTTAACACATGGCATCATCGCATACTCATCATATCATAGGAAAACATTAAAGCATGGCAATTGATCATATCATGAAATCCATCTTTCATCTAGTCTCAACAAGCAACATAACATTCGTTATTCATTACAACACACTTGCCTCAACCACGGGCAACGGAAAGGCGGGAAGTAGAAGGCAATCCCGGGGTCGCACCACCTGCACATAGGTATCACACACTCACAATCATGCCCACAAAATAGTACGCAAACCCCCATCTAACCCGACATTGCCCACTACTCGCAAAACCTAAAAACAGAGGTTCTGTCCCGACGGGACAGCAGCCTTGCAAAAAGCATAACTTGAGTTCTGGGACTCCGAATCAATTAAAAGAGTACATCCTCGCTTAGCTTAGGAAATTTCCCAACTTTCTCTAGGTATATGGAAAGACTGATTCGGACTCTAAAGTCATCTAATCTACAGATTACCGTGATCTGTTCCAATTACGTCACAGATTTTAACACGCTCGGTAAAACAGACATAACATTCAAACGGCTGATCGGAATTTAATGTGCTTTATGTCCATGGAAAGATAATTAAATTATCTACAACTTCTTTTAAGTCCATACGGACAGATTCGGATTCTAAATCGACGAAAACTCGAACCCTAGCCCGACTGCTCAATTTGCCCGAAAACAGAAACGTGGCGACGTCTAGATCTAACCCAAAGAACTCCAATCCAGCACCAACAATTGATCTAAAAACTTGATAATCACCCTAAGAACAGTACCTAGATCAATTCCAAGGATCCCCATGATCATACCTTTGCCCAACGAACGAATCTCCAATAGATCTCCTCGCGGA
This sequence comes from Rhipidocladum racemiflorum, assembly GCA_036346355.1. Classification (NCBI taxonomy): domain Eukaryota; kingdom Viridiplantae; phylum Streptophyta; class Magnoliopsida; order Poales; family Poaceae; genus Rhipidocladum; species Rhipidocladum racemiflorum. The sequence goes on from CM070577.1 coordinate 72,021,468, forward strand.
TCGCTCCTCGCTCCACGCTCCTCGCTCCTCGCTCCTCGCTCCAACGGATGGATCCACAAGGTGCAGAGGTGTGGAGACAACCCTAGGGCAGCAAGGGGGTGGAGGAGAGGTGGTGGAGAGGTGGGGAGCAATGGGGCAAAGGGGGAGGTGGAGGCGCACAAGAGGGAGAGGGAGAGGGGGTGGCGGCTAGGGCTTAGGAGGGGGAGGTGGGGGCGCCCAAGGGCAGGGGGAGCACGCCCAAAAGGCTGGTGGGGAGCCCTTTTACCAGCCCCCACACCCAATCCTAGTTCGTTACGGAGACCTACTCCATCCCACCAAAGCCCATCAAGGCCCAAACTCCCCCGGGAAGGCACAAAACCCCGGAAACGCCCCGGAAAAGCTATTAACCTCCATATCCTATAGTTTTAACCTTAATTCCACATCTCATAATGTTATTAACCTTATAATGCACGTTAAATAAGGTTACGACACTCCGTGGCGACATAACACTTCAACCGGCCCAAAAACGCGAGAAAACCCTAAGCCGAAAGGTTTTATTCTCTAGTTTCACCTTCTATAACGTCACACCAAACCATAGTGTCACATTCTTCCCCCCTTCAATAGGATTCGACCTCGAATCCGAAGGACGCCAAAAACAACAACAAAGTCCCCAAGGGACAAAAGGCTTCTCTGCAGCACAAAACATTCGCACAACGACTAGAACCGGAAACAAACGACAAACGAGTTCCCAAAACCAACACTTAAAGAAAAAGTGTTGATCTAGCTCAACTAAGGGCAACCGCTCACAGCTCAACTTTCAATTCAAATCCCAAACAGAATCTGCGTTTCAACCTCGAAGGGCTTCAACAACCCAAAACGCTCGAATCCTCACGACAAACACCTTACCCTTCTATCACAACCTACCTGACTACACCTTTGCAATAAACTCAACATGACAAAGTCAAAGGAAGTCACAATTCCTTTAACAACCTCTCTTCATTCCCGAAAGTTTCCATCGAGGGGAAATAACTCATTAAGGCACACTAGCCCTTCCGATACACGATCATACTAACATTTTATTCCATCCTTTCCCAGGCAAGACTCAAACCCAAAAACAACTAGTGAAGACAACTGCTCACGGCACGGCAATTATCACCGATCTACCGTCAACTTCACTTCCACCCATCGCTACTCTTAGTAAAGGTTAAACCCATACATCATCAACCTCCATCACAAACCACCCTTATACCACTAAGGTTCGACACCTAGCCCAAGCTAGGATCGAAAACCTTACCAAACCACAATTGGTTCCTTTCTTAAGAGGGTCTCGCCCTCACACAAAAACACTTAGCTATCAAGCCCAAGTGTACACACAACAACTCAAACCCAAAGCGTTAACAACCATTTTGGAAAGAATTCGACAACATCCAAGCCAAATCACAAAGGAAGCATAAATCCCCTACATCACAACCAACATACGTAAATTGTTCATTGCTTCTTTTCATACTAGAAAGCAAGGGAAATCTCGTTTCATGACATAAATGCACACTCTTCAGGAGCACTCCGGATTAGTCATATCTCCATATATGACTTTCTCACCGACCTGGCTCAACAACTCCTTTATCATTTAACATGTAAAAACGATGTCATGTTTACTTTTCACCATTCATTCATCATGGAACAACGGTACCGAATAGTCATTCACCAAATAACTTCTTCCTCGGTATCAAATGATTGAAATACCCATAACACTGACGGTTGCGCTAAATCATATAGACTATGACGGCAACATAATTAACAGTAAGGCACCACATCAAATCAGAACCCACCAACGATAGATAGCTAAACTTTGCAAAACATCGCATTTTAACCAAGATCAACGTTTTGGAAAAGAACATTGACTCCAAAGTTAGACATCTGCACAAACAACTGCCATAAATTTTATCAAAAGAGAGGGAAACTCAATCCAAAAAGAAAACTCTTCACTAACCAAATTCACTTATGAAACATTCATAAAAATCCAGACTTGTAAAACACCCGCGACACCGCATACACATTTTCCAAATGACTCCAACTCTAGTCAAATAGAGTTACACATCAAGGGCTTAACTCAAAAGTTTCCAACACAACCCTTTATGACCATCTGCTTCCTTTTAAGATTAATTCCAAAGATAAATCAGTGCGAACGCGAAAGGGCGTGATCCACTCAAAAACTTTTGGATGTAAACTCAAACTCACAACACGAACTAAACAAATTCGCCAAAACCAAAGGTCGATACCAACCACTACGAGTTTAGGGGAAACTCTGAAACTCAACATAAGGAACACCTCAACCGAAAGCATTCAACCGAGATGGCAAACAACCAAACCAGTTTCAAAGGTTTTTAGACAATAGCTCAGCATGAAAGGAACCATCTCTAGTACTCCACTACGCTTTCCATTAAAGACTTCAATAATCACTATTTACTATCTGAGGAGCCCCAACACAATTCAACCGAAAGTTTCACAACAAATTCTTCCTCTAGTTACCATTCCCAACATTTTTTAATAAGGGTTTATGATGCTTATCAAAAAGGCACCCAACCAAGACTATAATGACATGATCCCCACGGCTCACCAAATCATAATACATCTTATTCTAAATTTGAAACATAGTACTTCCACAAATCTTTCAGCAAGATCAACCTATAAATTTCATACCACCTATATATTCACGTCTCGACAACCGAACCTTATTCAGTTAAACAACGACTTCAACATGTAAATATTATCTCTACAAGACAAAGTTCATAACTAGGATTCCAAGGCATACATTCATTAAGGATGAAATTGTACATCATGTTAATTATCCAAAGCTCACTCCATCGCAACATGTTAAAATTTTCCTCTATTTTAACCATGGTTTTCCAACGAATAATCTAAACAGTTACCACAACTACTTAGTCATCAATAACAACAAATGGGCATAATCATCAACCAACAACATTACTTTTAGCTACCCTATACATAGGTGATAACAAAATTACCACCACACAACATACTTCCACTATTTAAAATAGACTGAATACTAGCATTAACACTACCATTAACAACATCATTAACAATAAGTCTTATGTCTTCTCCATTGATATCAATACTAGCATTGTAGCGACACAACTGCATACTTCCAAAGATACTAGTAGTTTGCAACAACATAAATAGCAACTCTAATCAACATCCAAATTAAAGTCACTAGTCAACACGATTAAATTTCTCTATTAATCCATTAGATTAGAACATCTTTAACAACCAAAGAAAGTTTCTTTTACAATAACAAAGTCTACATCATCTTAATGTTTTAACTATGCATCAAAGTTTAAACTTTTAACATTAACAAGGATCATAAGCACTTTTAAAGCAAGGCAACAGATTCTAAGCATGTACATTAACACATTTAATCATTCTCGCTAAGAGTAAATCGCAACACTAGTAGTCTATTTATTCTCAAGCTAGAGATATTAATCACATTGAATTGATTCAACTCAAAATTTAACTTAGCAACACATCAATCCATAAACCACATTGTTACCTACTACATAACATGCTAAACATCAATTCTTACTAGGGACAAACGATTTCAGTCAAAAGACTACTTTGTTTCTGACATTTTAGTTTTAAAACTCATCCTAAGTTCAGAAGGAAAATTTGACTCTCACAATTGCGATGAGACAAACCCAACCTTGGCCATGCAAAGGAATTCTCCAAACCACTTTTCAATCTCCAAGACTCCCACTGGAGGGAACCAACCGCTCAAATAAACCTTTGCAAATAAAACCTTAGCACCAAACCCCAATCTTTCACGAAACAAGAAGGGTTTTTCAAAGATGATTTCTTAAACCAAGAAAATAACGAAATCAAACACCACGTACTACTACAAAGCCACGAGAACTTCAGCCCCGACGGCCAGTGTCCGGCACAACTCATAATAACTCCTTTAACCTCAGAGAAAGACAAACACATGGATAAATTGAATGCTTGTTCCCCATAATGCAATCAACAGGCATCAAAACTGGAAAGGCGCCCAAAAGAAGCGCAACACTAGTCTCCTCTTCTTCGTCTTCAACCAAGGAAGACAAAACCACACACCGCATACGGAACGATCCGCGAAAACCCAACACTTTCATTTGATTCAAATCTACTAAAGCCAAGAAAAGCAAAGAACACCGACCGTCAGAACGGCAAAGAACATACGAAGGAAACCACCATTAACTCTTCTATTTGACTCTAGTCAACTACCCGATCAACGACAGAAAGGATAAGCACTCTTCTCCTACAGGGGTCAATAGTTCTTCGGTGGTGGCGCTAACCAGCCACACCGTCAAACCTCACCCTTACTATGAAATAAGAGAGGTGGCCGAAATCCTTCGGCACCAAAACCCCACTTTTACCACCACAATAGGAATAATTCAATCATTTATCTCATAGACATTGCAACGTACTATATCAAATATAGCATTTAGCAACAAGGCTTAAATACAACATTTAAGCGTAAACAACGATACCCATACCCTTCCTACTGTGCATCCATGTGTGTCAAATTTTAGATTAGTTATACCACTTTTGCAAGTTTTAATGTTGCTATCCTATGACAAAATTTTAGTAAAAACCTAAACCATGTTTCTAAGTTATTCCACATCACATTTTAGTTGTACCCTATAGCATGACACTAAAAATACACATTCCAAGGACCTACAGACCGCTCTGATACCAACTGTAACACCCCGGCATTTAATATGCCTGAATGCTACCAAACACAAGCTAAACAACATCTAAATACCACATTTAACATAAAATTCCAGCAAAGGTACATAGGCTAAAAACCGATATTTCGGCAACATCTCCTTTGTTTTTCCATGAATTAACACAATATCAATATCATGGCAAGATATATCATAGCACACGACATCTAAAACAGCAATAAATAGAGTCTTAACGACAATATAAGACTAACATCAAGCACTTAATGTCTCCAAGTGTCAAAAGAACAAATAAGCTCTCAAATAGTAAAGCTAAACACTAAAGCAATGATCATCACACGCAATTTATTATCAAACTAATAGAATGACTTGTGGAATCATTAAGGTGAAGCTACGTGTGGGCGTGTGACTATTTCCCTTCCCCGCATGCCGATCTCAAAGTACCTAAAAAAAAAACAACATAAAACACAAGCGTGAGTTCGAAACTCAGCAAGTATATTGTAATGGACAACAAGAACAATATCATGGCAATAACATCACCCATCATGTATATCATTTCATTCATGAACACTTAACAAAGATCATCATCATTATGTATGCAATGTAATGCAATGCTCATGTCTCCTTGGAAACTCATACCGGTATGGTTGAGTACACACCCGTCGGTGTGCACCCTCTCCCCCCTTCCATCCCGAAGATGGAGGGTGCCTACTCCTCGCTTCCGTTCACCACGGTGAATGGAATCACGATGTAGGACTTACTCATTGGCTTTCCGGATTAGTCATAGCTTTCTCACCGACCTTCAGGACTAGTTATGACTTTCTCACCGCCCGAGCCATGTAACATGTCATGTATGCAAATATGCCATCATCATCATAAACTTGTATATTTAACACATGGCATCATAGCATACTCATCATATCATAGGAAAACATTAAAGCATGGCAATTAATCATATCATGAAATCCATCTTTCATCTAGTCTCAACAAGCAACATAACATTCGTTATTCATTACAACACACTTGCCTCAACCACGGGCAACGGAAAGGCGGGAAGTAGAAGGCACTCCCGGGGTCGCACCACCTGCACATAGGTATCACACACTCACAATCATGCCCACAAAACAGTACGCAAACCCACATCTAACCTGACATTGCCCACTACTCGCAAAACCTAAAAACAGAGGTTCTGTCCCGACGGGACAGCAGCCTTGCAAAAAGCATAACTTGAGTTCTGGGACTCCGAATCAATTAAACGAGTACATCCTCGCTTAGCTTAGGAAATTTCCCAACTTTCTCTTGGTATATGGAAAGACTGATTCGGACTCTAAAGTCATCTAATCTACAGATTACCGTGATCTGTTCCAATTACGTCACAGATTTTAACACGCTCGATAAAACAGACATAACATTCAAACGGATGATCGGAATTTAACGTGCTTTATGTCCACGGAAAGATAATTAAATTATCTACAATTTCTTTTAAGTCCGTACGGACAGATTCGGATTCTAAATCGACGAAAACTCGAACCCTAGCCCGACTGCTCAATCTGCCCGAAAACAGAAACGTGGCAACGTCTAGATCTAACCCAAAGAACTCCAATCCAGCACCACCAATTGATCTAAAAACTTGATAATCACCCTAAGAACAGTACCTAGATCAATTCCAAGGATCCCCATGATCATACCTTTGCCCAACGAACGAATCTCCAATAGATCTCCTCGCGGATCGCTCCTCGCTCCACGCTCCTCGCTCCTCGCTCCTCGCTCCAACGGATGGATCCACAAGGTGCAGAGGTGTGGAGACAACCCTAGGGCAGCAAGGGGGTGGAGGAGAGGTGGTGGAGAGGTGGGGAGCAATGGGGCAAAGGGGAGGTGGAGGCGCACAAGAGGGAGAGGGAGAGGGGGTGGCGGCTAGGGCTTAGGAGGGAGGTGGGGCGCCCAAGGGCAGGGGGAGCACGCCCAAAGGCTGGTGGGGAGCCCTTTACCAGCCCCCACACCCAATCCTAGTCCGTTACAGGAGACCTACTCCATCGCACCAAAGCCCACCAAGGCCCAAACTCCGGGAAGGCCCAAAACCAGGAAACGCCTTAAACGCCGAAAAGCTATTAACCTCCATATCCTATAGTTTTAACCTTAATTCCACATCTCATAATGTTATTAACCTTATCATGCACGTTAAATAAGGTTACGACACTCCGTGGCGACATAACACTTCAACCGGCCCAAAAACGCGAGAAAACCCTAAGCCGAAAGGTTTTATTCTCTAGTTTCACCTTCTATAACGTCACACCAAACCATAGTGTCACAGTCTCCCTCCAATCTGTCGAATCATCAGAGATCTTCGAATGGACGATGCACCAAGCGAGGCAACGAGGAACACCGAGGAAGGGAAAGGAGAGGGGGCTGCTTGGAGGGGGTGCAACACCCTAGCTAGGGTCGTCTAGGGGAGGGAGGGAAGGGGCTCAAGAGAGAGGGAGGGGTGGCGGCTATGGGAGGGATGGAAGGGGGGAGGCACCTAGGGTTTGTGGGGAGGGGCGCATGGGCAGGGCTTTGCTGCCCCCCTCCCCCACATGGGCCGGGAGCCTCCACCGTCGGCCCAACAAGGTCCCCCAAGGCCCAAACTGGTTCCCCTAAGGCCCGAACTAATATAAAGCCGTACTAAAATGCCGAAATCTATATTGTCACATTCCGTAATGTCACATAATTTGTCTCGGTGTCATTCAAAATTCCTAGTTCATCCAAAAATCTTGAAATCCATTTCATTTGGTTTCAAATAATTCATAGTATTTTTGAGAATTGTTCTAGGATTTTTAGATACTTTTTACTATTTTATCTTTCGCGCTTTTGTTTCCTTACTAATCCAAATCAAGCAATGGGGGTGTGACACCTGGCGTGCACTGTTCATTGTCTTCAACCCTCAGACACATCCAGAACGTGTTTTGATCCGATGAGTCCATTCGAATTCCGTTTGCGTCATCATGTGTGTCTCGTTGCCACGATCTAAAGCCCTCAAGAAATTTCAGGATTCGTCAAGATTTGACTTCGAATGTCACGTTTGAAGTCGCTGGTCGGAGTTTCGTTCGTCATCAATTTCTCTCAATCCAGTAATTTTCTTCAACATTCGACACCATCTTTAAGTTCACGTCGTCGAGACCTTGCCGGTGCTCATCTTCTTCCACCTTGCCCCTCCCAGCCCTCTTCTCCACAAGCCATGGATCCTCTGAGGGAAGTTCATGTTCTCTGGAAAACTGCCATCGAAGATATGTAGCAGCGCTATAGTACAATTTCATTTTTTTCGGATTTTCCCTTCCAATCCAACTTCGAAACGCTCGTTCTATTCCGCCGTAACTCTGAATCAAGTGATTCAAATTCCTAAATTCATCTAAAATCATCATATATCGGCCAATACCAATTTTATAATTTTTAGATTTATTTTATTTTATTTATTTGTGTCTCGTTTTGCGTGTAGCTGAAGAGTCCGTCGAAGGCATCGATGCCGTCGTTGAGCGTCAGGACTTTGATAACCTCACTGCTGCTTAAGGCAAGTCTCCTTGATGCACATTGATCCTATGAATTAAAATGCTTTACAAATGTTTTATAACATGCATGGCTATTTATATAAATATGATGTTGAATATAGGATGGTAGTTATTCCGAATTTGTTGTCACCTCCTTGATGTTGATGTCCATGTACATTCATTTGTAACCCTAGGACACTGAGATATATCATGTTTATATTACATTGTGATATATGATGTTTAGTGCGTTAGATGTGCTTAGTTGCAAAACTGATCAAAATACCTAAGGGTGGGAATCTTTGAAACTATGGTTTAAATATGTTTTAGAGAATTGTAGCATCGCATTTGCTGCTGTAATTGCAAAATAAAAATAAAATAAAAAATGGTTTAGACTTGGGCGGAATGGTATGTTGGACGGGTACGGATGGAGCACTAGTCATTAATTGTGCAAGTACCATCCCAAGTCAATTAAGGACTGACGCTTGTGATTGTCCATTCTAAGCATAACCATACAACCACACGTCTAAATGGGTGTGACCTGGCTTAATAATTTGTATAAATCTAACTTAGACTCACCGGATGGTGAAATGTGGGTGCCAAATGGAGGCAAGACTGTTTTTCCCACACGGCGCAAGAGGGGGCTTTCTGTACTGGGTGGATGGAACCCTAACAGTGGTGAAACCTTAGCGGGTAGAGTCGGGTTAGATTGATACATTGTAAATGACTTGTCATGATCTCTCTACCGACACACCAAAGGAAGTGTGTTAATAGCTTGGCATAAAGGGATGATCATGTATTTTGGGTAAAGCTGTATACCTCTGCAGAGTGTAAAACTATTCGAATAGCCATGCCTACGGTCAGGGCAAGTGAAGAATGCTTTCATATTGGTAGACTTGGTTTAGTTTTAAAAACTGGTGTTTTGTGATCTGGGAGTGGTTAAAACTCTCGGATGTGTATATGGCGGATTGAGCCAGTCAGGTGAATGGAACCTGTTTTAAATCATGATGGAGGGAGTCATTTGTTGGGTATTCTTGATCTTTTAAAATGTGCGGATAGAGCCTGTATACTAGTGTTGGTGGTTAGAACCTTCACTAAAGTTAGAAATAATTTCAACTGGACAAATAATTGTTAAAATATGCTTTATGAAAACTAATACTAAGTATGGTTTGTTAAAACTTGGCTTTGTGCAAAAGAACCCTAATAAGCCATCCTTGGAAAGCCCTGCATGATGCATATTTTTCAGACTTGCTATGTACGTTTGTACTCACATGCTACCCTCAACTTGATCATTAGAAAATTTTCAAGATGCCGATGGCGATGGTGAGTACTTCACTGAGGAGTTCGATGAAGGCCATCATGAGAACTAGGCGTGTTTCCCCAGTTGTCTGCCTGTGGAGTTATTCGGCTTTACCTTTTCGTTTTATTTCCGCTGCTGTAAGATTTAAGGTCATGTAACCTGCTATTGTAATAAGTGGCCTTTTGGGCAGTACTCTTTATTTATCTTATTATTTCGTTCGGTGGGGTTATGATTCATCACTGTGAACTGTGTGTGCTAGCATTGATCTAGGACTAACACAGAAATAGATAGGGGATTTCGGAAAGCCGTTTTGGAGGCCCACATAAAAATATTACAGAGTAAGTCATGTGAAAATCTAGCAAATTTGTTCACTAAGTTCTTGCTAAAATCCATTGGTCATAGATGTGTTAATGGCATTGGAATGAGATGACTTAGGGATATGCAGAGTTCAAAGGAGTAAAACCCTTAACCATGAGTCCATGACCCTTTACATGACCTTGAAGATCCTATTTTATGTATTAAAGATTATAGGTTGCAACTAGTGTAACACGGAGTGTGAATGCAATGTATACTTTTCTCCATCATTTTTTCTCATTGGATTTTTTGGAGGAGTTTTTAATGAGACATGTGCATTACGTAGTCTTCACCCATGGGTAGTGTTATGATATAGACAGAATTCCAGTCCAAGTTTGAAAGGACTCTATCTATTGGTGGGCAAATTCAAATCTATTTTCTGTTAGTTTTGCTATATATTAGGCACCCCTTTGTACATAGATAATTAATTTAATAAAGAGAGAGCTTTGCTCCTCCTTTGTCTGTGCTTCCTGTTCTTATTTTTATGATTTTATTGGCGTACTGATATGGATGTTCCCGCTCAAACGCCCGGGTACCGGGCCGTTGACCGGATTTAGACGTGGAGGGCGCAGGCGGGAGACGCCGGCGACCTATGATAGCTAGCGATGACGGAGCTACCGGCCGGTTATCGACGGCAACGCCTAGACTTGAGTTTGCGATACAAAGCGTATCCTTTCTCTCCTCCCTTCTCCCCCTTTTATTCAACGTAACCCTGTCCTTCACCCATACGGATAGCCGGTTACAGATAACGAAACTACCTTACATGGGTGCTAGAGTCCAAAACTAATTAATGTCCTATAGATATACTACTTCTTGATTGCCATATCCGCTCACGGAACATCCTGACATAGCTCCTCCTGCGTGGTCTTGCGCCGGACGACAACTCGGTCCGATGTATCCTCCTGCTTGGACGTGCGCCGGACGTAGACTCGGTCTGGCGTATCAATACTCCCTCCCTCCGGACCAAGCTTGTCCTCAAGCTTGAAGTCAGGGAAGGAGCAGCGGAACTCCAACGCGTCCACCCAAGTCGTGTCCTGTTGCAGTTCACCTGCCCATTTAACCAGGAACTGGCGGTGGCCGCGCACAAAACGTTGACGCAAAAGTTGATGAGGGTACTGCTCTGCTGGAGATGGAGTTGCTAGTGCGTCCTCTGGCAAATCTGGCGGCGCTGCTGGAGGCTTCCCCTGGAAAGGCTTGAGAACAGAGACATGGAAGACGTCATGCAGACGAGCAGCCACTGGTAGCTCCAGACGATAAGCGACCGGCCCCACCTGTGCCACCACTTTATATGGGCCAAAAAACCGAGGAGAAAGCTTATGGTGTTTGGATGGCCGAAGGGATGTCTGTCGGTGGCGCTGGAGGCGAAGCCAAACCCATGACCCTACTGCAAAGGAAACCGATCGGCGGTGTTTGTCATGCTGCTGCTTCATACGGTTTTGTGCACATTGGAGGTGGCGTTTGGCTTGATCGAGCAAATTGTCCCTATTGACAAGCTGACAATCGAGGGTGTCAATGGGTGATGCGCCCTCTGAATAGGGTAGAAGGCTCGGGGGAGGGCGCCCATATACCAACTCGAAGGGAGTCATCCGAAGAGCGGAGTGGTAGGAGGTGTTATAACAGAATTCCGCCCAAGGAAGCCACTGTGCCCATGAAGCGGGATTATCGGCCACCAAACAACGGAGGTACATTTCAATGGTCCGATTGACGACTTCTGTCTGACCATCAGTTTGAGGATGGTAAGCGAATGACATCAAAAGTTGAGTGCCACAATGACTGAAGAGGTCTTTTGCCAAAATGCGCTGGTGAACACTGGATCCCTGTCAGATATGATGGAAGATGGTATACTGTGTAGTCGAACGACCCGATCGAAGAAGAGGTTGGCTATCACCGGGGCGAAGGAAATGCGTTTGAGACCTATGAAGTCAGCATATTTGGAGAGACGATCGACGACCACCATGAGGGCCGTCATGCCATTTGATTTGGGCAGACCTGTAATAAAATCCATGGAGATGTCTGTCCAGACGTGATGGGGTATCGGCAGGGGTTGCAAGAGCCCTATTGGCGCCTGCGTGGAGGACTTGTGTTGCTGGCAAACGGAGCATCGATTGACGAAGGTGGTGACCGTGTTGTGGAGGTGATCCCAAAAGAATTGCCGTTTGACCCGATGAAATGTCTTTTGAATTCCCTCGTGTGTCACATTATGGAATGCTGCTACTATCTCCTCCCGGAGGTCGGAGTCGCCAGGAATGAATAGACGACCCGCCCGATATAGGAGGTCATCCCGAACAGACCAAAGAGGTTGCGGTTCGGCTTGCTCTGGTACGGTAGGACGTGTGGACGACGCCGAGGGTCCCGGGGACGCGCATGTTCCGGTTGGAGTGGCTGATGGCGTGTCCGCCTGTGGAGGCGGCGAAGTCCCTGCTGAAGCTTTGTCGGTCGTGGAGGTCAACTGAGCACAGCGGCGGCGCACTTCTGGGTCAGCACGCAGGGTGGCGAACCACTTTGTCCAGATAGAATCGGCCGGTGTTGAAAGAGTGGCACACTGTGCGGCTGGGACCAAAAGACGTGATAGTGCATCTGCGACGCGATTGGAACGTCCTGGCTTGTATTCCACCTGAAAGTCAAACCCAATTAGTTTGCTCACCCAATGTTGCTGAGGAGGCGTGAACAAGGCCTGTTACAGCAAGTACTTGAGGCTGGCGTGGTCCGTGCGAACAATGAAGGGGCTGCCCCATAGGTAAGGACGCCAATGCCGGATAGCTTTGGACAGGCCGATGAGTTCCCGCTCATATGCCGCGAGTTTAGTGTGCTGACCAGCAAGCTGCCGGCTGAAAAATGCGATGGGATGACCTTCTTGCTGAAGAACGGCTCCAACGCCCTGACTGGAAGCATCACACTCAATGACGAATTGTTTGTCGAAATCGGGCAGGCCAAGGACAAGGGCCGACTGTAGGGCAGCCTTGAGTTGCTGGAAGGCGTGGTCCTGGGCTGCCATCCACAAGAAGGCACGATGTCGGAGGAGGCCTGTTAATGGTTCCGCTATGGCTGCATAGCCTTTGATGAAGCGGCGGTAATAACCGGCGAGACCTAGGAAGCTGCGAACATCCGTGGCCGATGCTGGAATGGACCAAGTTGCGATGTCCTTTAGTTTGTCCGAATTTGCAGCCACACCATCCCCCGAAATTACATGGCCCAAGTAGCCCACAGAACGTTGACCAAAAGCACATTTGGAGCGCTTGAGAAATAGCTGATGAAGGCGAAGTTGTTCGAGGACTAGCTGAAGGTGTTGCCAGTGTTCTTCTCGAGTTTTGCTGAATACGAGGATATCATCAAAGAAGACCAGGATGAATTTCCGAAGGAATTTGGTGAGGACGTTGTTCATGAGGCCTTGAAACGTCGAGGAAGCATTGCATAAGCCGAAGGCCATTACCAGATTCTTGAAGTGGCCGTGATGGGTCCGGAAGGCTGTCTTCTCGATATCCTCCTCACGCATCCGAATCTGATGATATCCGGAACGGAGATCCAATTTGGAAAATAAGGTGGCGCCATGGAGTTCGTCCAACAACTCTTCGATGACTGGAATGGGAAACTTGTCTTTAATAGTCTTGTCATTGAGTGCCCTGTAATCCACGTAGAATCGCCAAGATCCATCTTCTTTCTTGACCAATAACACTGGCGAAGAAAAGGGCAACTGGCTCGGTCGAATGATGCCTTGGCGAAGCATCTCCTCACATTGCCGCTCGATTTCATCCTTTTGACGGAAAGGGTAACGATATGGTCAGACCACCACAGGGTCCATTCCCTCCTTAAGGCAGATGCGATGATCACAAACCCGTGAGGGAGGCAAGGACTGCGGCTCTAGGAATAAATCGTCGTACGCCTTCAGGAGGGTGGCAATCTCCCCATGGATGGGCTCCAAAGAGGCTAGACGAGTTTGCTGGTCGGTCGTGCGGCTTAAGCCTTCAAAGACGATGGGCTTCCCTTCACGAATAAACGACATGCGGAGAGAATCGAAATTCCACCGAATGTCTCCCAATGTTTGGAGCCATTGTACTCCCAGCACTACGTCAAACCCTTCCAGCGGAATCACCAGAAAAGGTGCAATAAAAACGTGCTTGCCTATGGAGAATGACCCTGCTGGAACTTGCCCTAAGCACGGCAGGCGTGCGCCATTTGCCACGCGCACGTGCTGACTGTTGGCGACCTCTTGTAGGGATCCGATCTTGAGGGCTGCATGGCTCCCAATGAAGTTGTGGGTACTCCCACTGTCAATTAACCCTCGCAACTGATAGCCCTTCATCCAAAGATTAACTTGCATGGTGCTCCCAGCCTTCGGACCCTGAACAGCAAGTGCCGACAAGGCTGGTTCCTCTTCGTCGTCCTGCTGAAACTCTGCATACTCTTCGGCCTCCATGACCTCAAGGTGAAAAAGTCGTTTACAACGATGACCTCTGGAAAAGATCTCATCACAGTTGTAACATAAGCCCTTCTCTCTCCTTTCTGCCATCTCGGACGGAGACAGACGGCGGCGGTAAGATGAAGTTCCCGTCATGGTCATCGGCACAGCCGCCATATTACCCTTACGGCCGTCGAGCAGAGATGATGCGATTGACTGTGCTGTAGATGTACCTTGCCGCGCAGGTGGGGCAGCCGAACCTGCTGAGCTTGCCGGAGGCAACCAAGACGACGAAGGTTGCGTCGGAGCAGCCGCAAGCCCTTTACTAAACGCCGATCTCTGCCGAGCCAACGGTGCCAAGCCTTGCGTTGCTTTGGCGATCCATACGTCTTCACGCCGCTCTGCTTCTCTAGCCAGGTAAATGGCGTCGGCCAAGTCCCGAGGTCGGTCACGTCGGACATCCGCCGCCAACGTCGCTGACAACCCTGCTGAGAAGGTTTCGATCTGGTCTTCCTTTCTCATGCGGGGGGCTCGTGACAACAAACGTTGGAATTCCCTTGCGTACACATCCACACGAAGTTCCCCTTGTTTGAAGTTGATCAAGTCTCCCAGAGGACCCGCGTTGGCTTGGCGTGTAAAACGTTGTATGAATACATCACGGAATTCCGATCACGTGATAATGCGATCTTCCTACTCCCAATTGTCAAGGACCTCTTGGGCCTCTCCCCTTAGGTGGAGCCCTGCCATCTCCACCCAATCCGATTCTGGAACGTGGTACGCGCGTGCGAACCGTTCGCATTGCTTAAGCCAGAGGAGGGGATCCTTCGTTCCATCAAATAAAGCCAGCTCGTATCGGGGCGTCCGTGGAAGCCAGCGTCGGTCGTTCCCGCGGTGATCCCTCTCGTCCTGATCGGCTCCTCGAAAGCGAGACCATGGAGGAGGATCACGAGCACGAATATGCGCTTCGCTAGCCTGGGAATCGCCAGGAGCTGCGTGACCGCCCCCAGGTACGGGCCCTTCACCAATCTGTTGCTTGCCGAGTATGCGGAGAAGCTCCTCCAACTTCTTCTCCATGCTGGCCACAGAAGACCGGAGTTGATCTGTCGCCTCTTCTAGCTGGGTGAGGCTAGGGATGGCAACGGGTATATACCCGACGGGTATCACCACCCCGTACCCATACCCGTGGTAGCAAAATCCACCCGCTACAATACCCATACCCGCATACGGGTACAAAATTTACCCGTACCCGTGCGGGTAACGGGGACCCGCGGGTAACGGGGACCCGCGGGTAACCCGCACCCGAAAGTTAGGACTCAGGTTTCATGACAAAAGTTCTATTTTGTTTGTATATAGTACTCATATTTTGAAGGGTTACACAATATGATTGTATACAATATATAATATGATGGGTCCGGTAAGATCGTATGCTATCATATTGACTGTACTAAGACAAAGTTGTGCATGCTTTCGTTTATGTCACCTAGCTACTGTATTAATTGATGGTATGTGATCATGTAGAACAAAGGTAGCTAACAGATTTAGCAGCACCAGCCCATTGGTTAACACCAAATGCTTGACAAATGGGCCGTAGAGATCCCCAGCCCCAAAAAACATTTCGTCGATCTACTGTCTAGTTAGACAAACAGCAGCTAGCAACTTTTTCACTCTTGTTCACACCTATATATACATGACATATTCCATATTAGCCACCCATATGTAACGGGGACCCGCGGGTAGCAACAGTAGTACGGACCCGGACCCGTTCTACCCGCTGGGTAATAGTTTTTGCCCGTTAATATACCCGCGGGTATGAAAAACGGTTCATACCCAGCCCCTAATAGAGTAAATACCAGTCGGGTTTCGGGTTTCGGGTTTCGGGTCCCTGTTGCCATCTCTATGTGAGGCGTTCGTCGCTTGTGGCCATGGGAGGATCGGATGAATCTGATACCAGTTGATATGGATGTTCCCACTCAAACGCCCGGGTACCGGGCCGTTGACCGGATTTAGACGTGGAGGGCGCAGGCGGGAGACGCCGGCGACCTATGATAGCTAGCGATGACGGAGCTACCGGCCGGTTATCGACGGCAGCGCCTAGACTTGAGTTTGCGATACAAAGTGTATCCTTTCTCTCCTCCCTTCTCCCCCTTTTATTCAACGTAACCCTGTCCTTCACCCATACAGATAGCCGGTTACAGATAACGAAACTACCTTACATGGGTGCTAGAGTCCAAAACTAATTAATGTCCTATAGATATACTACTTCTTGATTGCCATATCCGCTCACGGAACATCCTGACGTAGCTCCTCCTGCGTGGTCTTGCGCCGGACGACAACTCGGTCCTGTGTATCCTCCTGCTTGGACGTGCGCCGGACGTAGACTCGGTCTAGCGTATCACGTACTGTTGATTGATCGTATATGAATAACTATGTTTTACAACAGGAACATAGGATTTTCGGGGTAATTTCCTAGGATTGCATTCCTCTAGAAAGTGTACACCTTTAGAATGTAGGGTTGGCCTTAAGAATTCCTATAGATTTTTTTTCCTTTCCTCCACTTTTTGGAGGATTCTAAACGTTTGCTCAAATCTGACGTTAAGAATTCCTTTGAGGAGTTCAATGCACAAATGCCTCTTTCCCTCTCCCATTCCATCCCTTCAAAGAGACATTTCCCTCTAAAATTCATGTGTTTTTCCTGTAGATCATTCAAGCAGTTGTTGTAAAGAATTCCTGCGTTTTCAACTCGTGCAGTATTCGGTATTCCAGAAGGCACGACATCAAACTATGCCTTTTCCCTATTGCTGTATTTCCTTTTTCCTACGTTTCTAAACAGGACCTAAACAAGTCGCAATCCTCCATGCAGGAATACTATGTATTTCTAACCTCTTATGCATTATTTTTTTTTTGTTGCAAATGTAGCACAACAACGTTCTTTTATAAAAATGATTCCCTCTCTTCCCACGGAAGGCGCGAGGATGACATACATCTCTTGCCACGTCTGACAAGCACAGAAGAAGGCCAGGCTCGAGGCTGCAGGCACTAGTGTATGAGGACACCCTATCACGCCTAAAGAGTGCGGGAAGTACTCCTATGGTGCCGGTGTGGTAGAAAAATTGGATAAACAGTATACACTATATTTGTAAAGAAAATAATGTAAAAAGAGCTAGTATATACAGTGATCTCCATGCTGCTGCTCCAGATAGCTAGTGACATGTCTCTGCACACTGATTTGCTCTCACGAGGGTGGGACAGAAACACAGAGAAAATATTTCGGGAGAACGTCTCTCTCTCTTCTGTTCTCTTTCGCAAGGACAAAAAATTGTCTCCCAAGAAATGATGGTATCATTTCTTCCTAGTACTGCTGCTGCTACTGCTTTGTAGGTAGTTGGGGCGGTGGTACGTAGGTACAGACCAGAGGAGGAGCCAGTCAGCCAGCCTGTGTAATTTTGTTAGGTTATACAAAAGTCTAAACTTGACCAGGACCAAATCTTGGTTGCAGGACAGGCAGTAATAATAGCTAGCCGGGCTCCTTTTCCAGAGGTGAAAAAAGCATCGGTACACCACCTGTTGACCACACAGTATTCTCTCCCGTGTAGAACAAAGTGAGAGATTCACTGTTCCAGCCCTTCTCTTTACCGGAATTGTAAATCTAGCTCTCTTTCGACTGCAACAGTCACCTTTCGCGCTCATAGGGATGGCAATTGTGCCCGTTTACCCACATGCCCACGGGTAAATACCCAAATAAAGGTGGGTATGGGGTCTTTCTTTGCCCACGGGTATAGAATGGGACTAATCCTTTGCCTACCATGTAAACGGGTACGGGTATGGATAAGCTATACCCGTAACTGTTTTACCCGTTTACCCGTGAAATACACTAACATGTGGGACATGTGATGTGAGCATAGCCGTTAGAAAAAACCTAATGCCCAAAATCGCAAGTCTCAACCGACTGCCCGGTTGCCCCGAAACCTCTCCCATCGCCTCCCTACCACTGGCCGCCCTGCACACCGAGCTGCCTCCATCGCCGATCTACCGCCGGCGGCCGGCGGCCCCCATCGCCTCCCTACCGCCGCCCCCCCTACACTGAGCTGCCTCCCATCGCCTCCCTACCGCCGCCCCCCCTACACTGAGCTGCCTCCCATCGCCTCCCTGCCGGCGGCCGCCTCCTAGCCACCGTTGCACCGATGCGATGCCGATCTGCCCACCATCGTTGGACTCCTCGTTAGGGGTGCAAACGGAGCGGATATTTCCCGACCGATCCGATATCGTATTTGAAAAAAATCCGTACCGATGTTATCTGTATTCGTATCCGAAAAATCCGATGTAATATGGGTTAGGATATGGGAAGAGCAATATCCGATCCGTATCCGAAAAATCTCATGTAATATGGGTTAGGATATAGGAAGAGCAATATCCGATCCGATATCCGATAAATATCCGACCCAATACTCGGTAAATATCCGACCCGATACCCTTGCAATATTATTCATAATGTGTGTATTTGAATTACAGTGCTTGCTAGCTGTATTTTAGATGTTGCGTGTTGGTTATGTGCTATCTGATTAGGCAAGTTGTAATATAATGTGAAACATAGTGCTGTTGTGGGCATGTGATATAATGTGAGCAAGTTGTAATATAATTGCATTACTTTCTAGAGCAAGCTCTTATAATTGCACTACAAAACACTTGATTGCAGTTGGATGTGCTACATCATATAAGTGCATATGTTGACTGGAATTGTACTTGGTTGTATATTATTCTTATGTAGGGAATGCAACTATTATTGAATTTGAAACGCTTACATGTCTTGAAAGTTATAGTAATGTTTTGTGTATGGTTGATTGATCCTAATATATGTGACATATATGGTTTCTGCTTTCATGCATTATCCGACTAACTATTCGTGACCGAGACTAACTGTATCCGGAATGACCTGTATTTGCTCCGTATTCGTGACCGAAGTAATCCGTATTTGTATTCGAATCCGGCACTATCCGTATCCGATTATGTATCCGAGAAAAAAATTTGGAATAGGATACGGGATGAACAAAATCCGTCTGTATCCGCTCCGTTTGCACCCCTACTCCTCGTCCTTGGGCTCGAAGAGCCGCACGTGGATCTTTCAAGGGTTGGCCCTCTGCGTTGCGGCGGTGCAGCAGCCGCGGGGCCTACCTCTACCGACGGTCGACTGGTTTCTGCAGCCGGGCGGTGGGCATCATACTCGCACGCTTCACCTCCCCCGCTTCGAGGGCAAGCTGCTCGCCCCCGTCCTCGGCAAGCCCATGATCTAGGTACATACCCACCTACACCCCGTATGCTTATCTCGTGTAGTTGCTTCACGTATTAACTCCGGATCTGAGAACACGAGTGGAAGTTGTAACCTTCCAAATTTTGCTTTTATTGGATTTATTGAGTTATTTGACTTTTTGGAATTTTCTGGAATTTATTTGGATTTAACATGAATTAAGCCCTTTGTTGAATTATTTAAATATTTGAAAATTTCATATAAAGTTTTGTTGAAAATATTTTATTTGAGTCCAAAATGTCTCAAAGTATTTTCCAGAATTTTCCTAAAATTTTTCTGACCAATTTACTATTTTTTTTGAATTAATTGAATTTCTAGAGGCATTTTAAATAATAAAAACGAAAGAAAATGAAAAAAAACCTAAACGGGTCTAGACCCGTTGGACTCGACCCATTAAACCCGATCCGCGCCGTACCCGATCCAAACCCTGAACCCAGGAGTCCAACCGTTGGATTTGGATCCAACGGCTGAGGTTTGGCCACGTCTCGAGCGAATGCGCACCGCCCGATCGTGGACGCATGTACGCACGAGATATTGCCATGTCGCCCTCTCCGAGTTCGCACCAGAGTCTACCGCTGCAATGGCTATGCCGCGATTTTCGCACCGAATCCGAACGTCAAGGCCGGTAATTAAGGCATGGACTCGCACGTTGTGTTCGCTGTTTTATCCTTCGCGTTTAGCCCTAGGTCGCACCGCCAAATCCGCTACCACGTGCCACCAATTGGTCGTAGAAGTTCACAAGAAGCCGGCGCGGGTTTCCTTCTTCTCCACCGCTGTCCGTCGTCCGCTGGGGATTCCGCACCCAGTTTTGAGATCCTCGCAGCAGGGCGCACCAGAGCCACCATCTCACCTCGCCGGGAACACACAGAAGGATCGTTCTACGCATCGTTGTCTCCATCTCTGGTGACCCACAACGTTGGACCTCACCGGCAACTGCTCGAAGAACGTTGACTGTCTGATCATCATCCAAAGGCTCAGGTAATGCCACGTAGGGGCCATACTGCGCATAGGATGAGATTAGATCATGGTCGTTGGATTGGACACGTACGGTTTGTATTAGATCTGTTAGTTGCAATCTAGATTGAACTAGAACCGTTAGATCTAGAATAGAAGGCTACAATCTTGCCATGTAGAGGCAATCCAGTGACTTAGATCAAACCAATTTAGACCAGTGGATCTTAGATGAGCGGCTCAGATTTGCTGATATAGACTAAGACTATAGTAGATCCGAACCGTAGGATTTCAAACGTATGGGTTGGATCGATTTGTGCAGTGTCACGTTAGATTGGTTCACACCCGTAGTATTAAGATTGAACGGTATAGATTGAACCACGTGCGTGCTTTGGTGTGGAGATTAGAATCAATCTTAGCCATCCGATTCGTAGTGTGCAGTCCAGATCGATCTGTGTAGTGCCGGTTTAGATGAACAATGATCCTTAGATTAGATCTGGACGGTCCAGATGTGTGCACGTGTCGTGGACTGGGACTGTTCACGTCGCCTTAAAATCCAGCCAGCCAGATCCAATCCGAGCAGTCCAATTTGGATCGTGCGGATCGGATCTGAAGGACCATGTGGAGGTCCATCCTTGTCTGTGATTAGTATTTGACGTGTTTTGAGCTTGGGTTGCCCAGGTTTGAGTTTGATTTGATTTGGATTTGAAAAGGATATTGAATTGAAAGCATTCTGTTTTGCGTCGGACCAAAAGAATCAAGAAACAGAGAGTTTCCCATTTGCGCCGGACCAAAGGAATCAAGAAACAGAGAGTTTCCCATTGACGATGGACAAAGTTAGAAATGACCATTTTCATTTGCGCCGGACCAATTGTTCGGTCCGTTGTAAGTGACGCCAGACCAAAGTTGCGGTCCGTCGTGAACAGCAAATTCCAGGGTTTAGTCTCTGTGTACGTCGGACCGATTTTCTTTGGTCCGCCGTGAACGTGAAATTGAGGCTTTTGCACCAGACCAATTTTTTCAATTAACCGAGAGTTCGACGTGTACACCGGACCAATTGTTCAGTCGTTGTAAGTGACGTCGGACCAAAGTTTCGGTCCATTGTGAACAGCAAATTCCAAGGTTTAGTCCCTGTGTATGCCGGACCAATTTTTCGGTCCATCGTGAGTGACGCCAGACTAAAAAATAGGTTTGTCGTAGATGCTTTGTGCTCTGTTGAGTTTTGATGAAAATTGCATATTATTCTTGAGCAATGCTATGTGATGTGTTTTCCTTGTCTATGATGGATGCAGTGCTCTATTTGGTGGTCATGGTGAGGCGAAGGGAGGCTGGAACTAGGCAAGAGTTGCCGGAGGTTCAAGATGGCCGGAGGTTGCTGGAAGATGGTCGGAGATGGAACCAGTGCAGTCCAAGGAGGCAAGGAGACAAAGTGTCTGCTAAGCTTGAGGTTTTTTAGGTCTAGTAGACCAGGGAGTTGTTGGTCTTTAGAGCTAAAGTAGTGGTCAAGTTAGCTTCTGTGAGAGGGTTGTTGAACTGATCAGTTAAAGTTGCTTTGAGAAAGCATGTGTAAAAGTGAATCAGTACAACCCATGTGAGAGAAAGTGTGGGATCAAATCTTGACCCTTGGAAGTTAGCTTAGGATTGAAGCAAGACATCCAAGGGTGGGAATTGATCCTAGAACACTATAAATAGAGGGGTAGGGGTAGCCTCCCCTGGTGCGTTTTTCTTTGAGAGAAGTTTTTGGTGCTCCTTTGAGCTTTGCCCACATGAAGTGAGGCTTTGTAAAAACTTCCAAAAAAAAAAGAAATACAAAAACATTCTCTCCACTCTGAATTTAAATTCTGCATTTACATTATGTCTTTACATTATGCAATTTAAATTCAGTCTTTACATTACGCAATTTAAATTCAGTCTTTACATTCTCACAATTTAAATTCCGCAAGTTGGATTTGCCTCCCCTCCTTCTACGTGCTTCTGGTTCTTATTGCAAAGGATGAGAGATTGATTGGATGATTCTTCACTTAGATCATATCCCAATCCTCTAGGCAATCCTTGTTTCGAGTTTTGTGAGAAACCGATCTTTTATGCCTCAATTGATGAATCCTTGTTTGATCGTGTGTTGCTGAGTTTCTTTGTGACCTCTAGCTTGTTGTGACTTGTGGGAATGTATCCAAGTTTATCTTGATCTTCAAAATCCCACGAGCAAGCCTAGATCACATATTTGCTCTTTCGCCCTAGGAGAGTTTTTGCTCCAGGATCTTTATTCCTTACAAGAGAGGTTTCAGTTGGATGCTATTTGTCCAGTAGGTGGGGGAAGTATTATTTTTGGGATCATTCACCCCCCCCCCTCTGATCACCATTCTGATCTTTCAATTGGTATCAGAGCCGGTTTTGCTCTTTCATAGATCTTGACCGGTCTCAAGAGCTATGGTGATAGACAAATACTCTTCTAAGCCTCCAATTTTTGCTGGAGATGATTATCTGTTCTGGTAGGTTCGGATGGAGACATACATCATTGCCCAGGGCTTTTCTATATGGAAAAAGGTGAAGCACCTGTATGAGGTTCCGACCGATGAGAACATCAATGCCGCAAACATGGCTGACGTTGAGGCAAACGCTAAGGCCAAGAACCACCTCATACAGGGACTGAGCCATAGTGAGTATGATCGCGTCTCTCACCTACGATCGGCTCACGAGATCTGGGTGACCCTCAATGCTTACCATGAGGGCACCACTCAAATCAATTCCGTGAGACAGGATCAATTCAAGCGTGACTACAACAAGTTTGAGCAACACGCTGATGAGAGCCTCGATGAGTGCTTTGCTCGTTTTGAAAAGATCCTTAGCAATCTTCAGTCAGTTGGTTGCTCATACACTGATTCGGAGAATGCGAGGCATTTATTTAGAGCACTCGATCTGAGGATTTGGGAGATGAAGGTAACCACCATCACGGACCACACGGATTTGTCCACTTTGACTCTTGATGGATTGTATTCTCGTCTCAAGACTCATGAGTTCGACATTATCGCTCGTAGGACGAAATCCCAATCGATGGCTTTGGTTACTGATCCCATCGGGTCTTCCTCTTCAGGACCCTCACTTGACTTCTCTTCTGGTTTTTCTCTTTCCGCTCTTTGTGATGTAAGCAATGACGTTCTGAAACAACTTCCAGAAAACGAGCTTGCTCTCGTCGCTCGAAAATTTTTGAACATTTACAAGAGGGTGAGAGATAGGAAGAGGAGTGGCAAGATCACTTGCTTTGAGTGTGGTAGCCCCAACCACATTCGAGCAAACTACCCAAAGCTGGAGACGGGCAAAATCGAACAAGGCGGTCCGAGCAAGAACGACTACATCGACAAGAACCGCAACAAGAATCCTCCAGCTCGTGAGCCGATGCGAGAGAAGAAGCACAGCAAGTTCGCCAAGAGCAAGAAGATCTTTCACCGTGTACTCGCCGCTCTGGACGATCTGAACCTCTCCGACACGGAGACATGGAGCGACGAGGACGAGGATGAAACGCAAGAGAAGGCGAAGAATGGCGACGACTTCTCCGACATGTGCTTCATGTCCTCCAATGCCATGGAAGTACCCGACACCGAGCTGTATAGCGACACGGAGGAGGTACCTTCTTATGAGCTCAATGATGCTTTTGTCAAACTAGGAAAATTTCATTCCAAGTCTAGATCTAGGTGTTTGGATCTAGAGAAGGAAGTAGGTACCTTATCTCGGGAGTTAGCTTCACTTAGATCACTTAGATCTTGTTCCTCCCGAGACTCTGATAGCTATTCTCTTTGCGATGCTTTGCTTGTGGAGTTGGAGAACCTAAGGATCATACATGATAATGTGGTTTCCGATCATGAGGCTCTTAGGTCGAAGGATGCTATCACATGTTCTGCTGATCCTATTCCTGCTGATGATAGTTTTATTTTGGGATCATTCACCCCCTCTGATCGCCATTTCAATCTTTCAGGATCATTTTGAGTAAGCGTAGGTTTAGATGAATCCGAGTCATTGAATTTGATTTGCACGGTTTGGATCACGCCGGGTAGCCAGCCAATTGCGTAGCGCCATGTAGCGCATGGGGCCTGAGACGCCGTGGATGAGCGTCAG
The DNA here is from genome assembly GCA_036346355.1 of Rhipidocladum racemiflorum. Taxonomy (NCBI): domain Eukaryota; kingdom Viridiplantae; phylum Streptophyta; class Magnoliopsida; order Poales; family Poaceae; genus Rhipidocladum; species Rhipidocladum racemiflorum. Next base: position 72,046,114 of record CM070577.1, read on the forward strand.
TCGTGCCAATGTCATGATGACATCACCCGAGCGGGACCCACTGGTCAGTCGCTGCATGTCGGGACCCAAATTTACAAATCCGGACCCTCTATGTATTCAACACTAGTCCAGGATCACGCTAGTGCACACAGTCTCAACATCGGTAATTATCACAATCATACTTAACGAAATAATATAGTACTTTAATTAGTTAACCAACTGGTTGCTCGACCTTAAGGTCAAGTTACAAATATACGCCTCGCAGGGCGAAAACTTATTGAAAGAGAAATAACAGCAGCGGAAAAAATAAGATAACTTCGTGGTGCCATCCAGTATACCACATGCAACTGACTGGGCTCGCTCCCTAGTTAGTCGGCTCCTCCTGATACTCCTCCAAAGCTGGCATCGCCTCTTCTTCAACTGATGTTGTTTTGTGGCAACAGTGAGTACTTGGTACTCAGCAAGTCATGCACAGAATGCAAACTAATATTCTACGTGCATGGCTTAGTACAAGGAATGTTTCATGGTTCATTTGCAGTAAACAGCAATCTGACAAGTAACATAAGTAGATTCGAAAGCGGTAGAAACAATATATTATCAATAACTTTTCCAGGAGTTAAATAAACACTTTCCCTTTCCTAATCCACATTTCCAACAACGTCATCATCAAACCCAAGCAAACTTTTCAAGTCCAAGTTGTTTTCTGAAAAGTCTAACCCTTGACTGTAATCCCCGAGCAATGTCCAATTCCGCGGACACGGCTATTCGAATAGATTTTACACTCTGCAGAGGTTATGCACTTTACCCACAAGATACGGCCAAACACCACAAAGGCGATGATCGTAACAAAGCCTTTCGGATACGCAAGTGAACCTTTCCGATTTCTGCCATACACCATCCCTTCCCTTAACACAGGCGAAGTATGGGACCGACATACCGTTGGACGGGTACCATGCCATAGCCTTGGTACGTTCCCCTTTCAAGCTACACAAAAGGTGTAGTTGACACCCGAGGTATCACATGCAAGTTATTAGTAACTTACTCAACTAGGACCGTCCCACTCCGGTCATGTGGTTGCACGTTTGACTCAGGTCAAAGGCTTGCAAGGTTAAGTCCTTAGGGTGACCAGGGCAAGACTACCCGAAGAACCAAAACAACGTCCCTGGTGCCACAACTGGCCCACCATAACATTCTTGCCACTTGCCCTGGTCTAAATCTATTTATCAAACCCAGTTGATTACCATGCACCACGTGCCATTATCATCACAACACATGATACTTCTCAAAAACAGGTTCAACATCTCATTAAGTCAATATTAACATTTGATTGTCCAAAATCATGTCGTGTGCACGTAGCAGGTCTAAGCAATATACTACAACGATATAAATACCCAATGTTGGCAATTCACTAATGTCCAACTATATATAACTAGGGTGACAAGGGTCCATGGCACATAATTAAATAGTCAAGGTGTCATACTGCAATTTGGCATTTATCTAATTCCCAGAAATACCTTTAGACAATTTCTAATTAAATTAGCATGCAATAATTTAAATTAAATTAATTTCAAAAGTGGGATCAATATGGTCAAAGCATAACTTGCCTTCAAAAAGTACTTGTTCTTGGTCCTGAACTGGCTCTTGGGTCAACACTTCACCTTCGAAGCCTTCGGGTACTTCAACGTCTACTCGTAACGCGTGCAACAGCAACGAAAAATTAAAACAGTACACAAAAAGTATCCAAAGTTTCAAATAAAGTCCATAAACAGAGAGAGCAAAATTTTATGAATTTTTAGGAATTTGAATCATCAAAATCGGAGTTAAAACGCAAAAGTAACAAGCGTTTAAAGTTTAAATAATTAATTAAATAATATTACAGAGAGGAACTTTGGTCCAAAAATTTAATAAAATTCACCATTAGGTAGATCTCAATTTTATAAAAATTTAGAAATTTGAATCACCCAAATCGGAGTTAAAATGCAAAAGTTATAAGCGTTTGAAGTTTCGAAATTCAAATAAAACATTAAACTGAATTATTCCATTTATTTTTATATTGAAAAATCGATTAATGATGTCAGCATGACATCAGCACGGAATTTGATTTTCCACCGAATTATTTTTCTATTGAAAAATCGAATTGCGCTAGCATGACGTCAGCTGGCGCATGGACTCGGTCCATGGTTCGGCTCGGGTCCACCGTGGACCCGGCTCACGGGTGCACGTGTCACTGACGCGTGGGACCCCTCGGATGACGTCAGCGGTGACATCATCGCGCTCGGCCGAGGACGGCTGACAGCTGGGCCCCACCGTGACGTCACGGTGCGGTTCGCCTGAGTAGCTGACACGCGGGCCCGGCCTGTCAGCGACCCGTGCCCACGCCCGCACGGACGCGTCGGTTCGGTTCCCATGCACATGGCACTATCTGGGCCGTTGATTTGAAAATCAACGGTTCAGATTGGATCTGGGTTTCACGCGTTCAAATAACGCGGTGGATCTGGGCCGTACGATTCGAATCGGACGGTCCAGATTGGATCTAGCATGGTGCAACGCGGCTCAAGCTAAGCCGTTGGATCTAGATCCAACGGTTGGAAACAGATCTGGAAATCGCAACGGGGATTACCTTCGGGCGACGTGGCCGAATCTAGACCGCACGATGAGGATCCGACGGCTGAGGGAGCTCGGGGTTCCAGCGATGGTGCGGCGGAGCGGAGGTTGCTGGCGCCGAGGAAGACGACATAGGGAACGGCGTTTGGGGCGCGCTCCGGCGAGGTGAGTGGTACCTCCAGGTGCGCCTCGATGCGGGGACTACGGATCTGGGCTCGGTGACGGCGAAGGGCGGCGGACGACGGCGGAAATTGAAAGAAACCGCGGCGGAACGCACAACCAACTACGGCGAGCTCTAGCAGGCGAACGGCGGCGGCTCAGGCGTGATGGTCTAGGGCTACGGGTGCGCACGAAAATGGGCAACCCGATGGCGGCGGCGGCGCAATAAATAGGGGCCTCGGCTTCCGTGAATCTCGCGGAGACCGAGGTCCACCCGGCTGCGGCGGCGGAATCTGAATCCAATTCGGATTGGGTGACATGGCTCAACGTGGATCGTTGGATCAAGATCCAACAGTCGCGGGAGTTTGGGCTCGGGTGACTTGGCTGGCTCGGTCGGACTCGGGTTCGGGTGATGTGGCAAAATCGTGGCCGTTGGATCTCGATCCAACGGTCACGCGATTAGGGTTACGTTGGACTCGGGTTCGGTTCAACCGTGGTTCGGGTCGGGCTCGAGTCTGACTCGGACTCGGACTCGGTCGGAGGAACAGTAAAACCGATTCAATTTTCCAGCGATTAAATATTCCAATTAATTTCTAGAAATTCATTTAATTCATGAAAAATAGCAAAATACTCAGAAAAATCCCAGAAAAATTCTAGAAAATATTTTAGGGCATTTGGGACTCAAATAAAATATTACCAACAAAAATTTATTTGAAACTTTTAATTCTTTAATTATTTCAAAAGGGGATAAATTCCAAATAAATCCAAATAATTTCCAGAAAATTCCAAAAATTCACAAAAGTGCAAAATAACATTAAAATTCATGAAAAGCAAAAATTGGGGTGTTACACTGCACGCCCACGCTTTGACGTCAATAGTGATATCATGATGACATCATGGTGGGACCCGCATGTCAGATTAGCTTGTCACGCTGCGCGATGATGTCAGTGTGACATTATCCCGAGCGGGCCCACTTGTCGCGGGATAGTCGCGTGGTCCGGGTCCACGGTAGACCCGGGCCAGGTGTGGACCGAGTCCTTGCACCGGCTGTGAAGGACCGAGATGGCGATCAGAGGGGGGTGAATTATCCCAAATAAAATTGTCCCCCACTCAACGTACTCCAAACATCCCGCAAAGAAACCGGTACTCCTCAAATTCGCAAAACCCACAAAAATCGGAACGCTTAGACAACTATGTGTACCCCTAGCTTTCATGGATGAGAGCTATGAAACATGTGAGGGATTTTTCAACCACAATCCTGGTTTTCAAGTTTCCAAACCAAGAGGAATCAATTCAAATTCTTTTTTTCTAAAAGAAATCAAGCCAAGAGACAAAAGTCTATTTTAGAAAAGCAAAAGCAGATTTTTCAGGAATTGTCCTCACTTGGAACAGGTGGTTGGTGGAATTCTGTTACTACAAAATATTTGGGAATTTTTATCCCTATGAGAAAATGAGTTTTGACCCACTCCACCAAAAATATCTTCCAAAAGCCTTGTAGAAAAATCAGAAAAAATCAAGGACTACAGATAGTCAGGGACTTTGATCAGAAGTTTTGTGGCTCGATTTTCACCTTGTAGATCCCAAACGGTGCAACCAGTGGACTCCAAAATTTTTCCACAAATAGATATGTAAGTCATGCACCTTATCAAACAATAATAACTCAAAAATGATTTTTCTATATTTTTCTAAAAATCAAAGACTGACTGTTGCGCGAAGAACAAGGTCAGGACAAATTTGCAATCTTGATAGAAACTTGATCTCTAGTCTATCCTATGGTGCGAGAAAGATGTAAAACCAAATGAGCACCCTCAAGATATCCTTGATCAATAGCATTTATAAGGAGAGGAGGCAAATCCAAATTGCGAGAAAGTAAATTGCTAGAATTTACAAGCGGGAAAGTAAATGCTGAATTTAAATTGCATAAAGTAAAGACATAATGTAAATGCGGAATTTAAATTCACAATAATGTAAAGAAAATCTTTGTATTTTCTGGTTGGAAGGTTTACAAAGCCTCACTTCATGTGGGCAAATCTCAAAGGAGCAACTCAAACCTTCAAGTGAGGGAGGGCACCCCTCCCCCTCTATTTATACTACTCTTGGGCCACCTACCACCCTTGGATGAGTCCCAAACCCTAGAGCACTCCATCAAGGGCTAGGATTAACCCACTCACTCCACCTCCACACATGGGCTTTACAGGGCCACATAGGCCATACATGGGTTTTAAACAAAACCCGGTCAACCCGATGCAAAGAGCCTTCATCCGCCGAACTTGACCGCTCGGTTTCCGCCTCTTCGAGCCTCCAACCTGAACCGAAAATCTTGAGCCACCTCAAGTCCATTCCCATGACGTCCAAGTGATCCTGGTTTGAGCCCAACCATCTCGTCAGCATCCTCGACCGTTCCAGATCTCGGTTTTCCCAACCTAGTCCCGGTACTCACCAACGACCGCAGCTGCCTCAATAACCTGTACCACAAGGACCAAACCATTTTGCACATTCCAAAATACACTCTTACCTTTTTCTTCCTGCATGTTAGTCCATATTTATCATAATTTCAAACATGTAATTCCAAGTCAAATCAAACTCAAACCTGAGCACACCTTGCTCAAATAGAGTCAAATACTCATCATAAATATGGATAGACCTCCACATGGTCCTTCAGACTGACGCAAGCATGACACAAAAATCAGATTTTCCTTTAGAAAAATAATTCGGTCGAAAAAGAAAATAGTGTTGAAGTCTTGCTGACGTAATAATCTCAATTTTCCGGTAGAAAAATAATTCAATTAATTTATATTTTCTTTTTAATATTAATTCAAACTTTGAGTCGCTATAACTTTTACGTTTGAACTCCGATTGAGGTGATTCTAGTTTCTAAAAATTTGTAAAATTGAGATCTATTTAATGGTGAATTTTATTTAATTTTTGGAGTTGAGTTGCTCTCTGTGTTGGATATTTATTGTCTATTTATCCGTTTCGCGTAGACGTTGAAGTACCCGAGGGCTTCGAGAGAGAAGTGTTAACTCAAGAAGGTCCAGAACCTAATCAAGACCTTTTCCAAGGCAAGGTATGCTTTGACCATGTTGATCCTACCTTTAAACTTTATATTGATTCAAATTATTGCATGCTAGTTTAATTAAAAAAAATGATTTCAATTAATGTATGCCACCTTGTCTATAATAATTGTATGCCATGAATCATTTGTCACTGTCGGGACCCCGAATTTGCAAATCCGGACCCTCTGTGTATTCAGCACTAGTCCAGGAACGCGCTAGTGCACACAGTCTTAACATCGGTATATATCACAATCATACCAAACGATACTATCAAAGTACTTTATTTAAATAATCAAAGGGTTACTCGACCTTATGGCCAAGTTACAAATATATGCCTCGCAAGGCGAAACTTATTAAAAGAGAAATAACAGCAGCGGAAAATCAAATAACTTCGTGGCGCCATCCAAAGATACCACAGGCAACCGATCGGGCTCGCATCCCTAAGTAGACGGGTCTTCTTGGAAATCCTCCTCCAGCTGGCGTAATCTCCTCTTCAACTGGTATTGTGTTGAGGCAAGGGTGAGTACTTGGTACTCGGCAAGTCATGCCTGAGAATGCAAGCTAATATACTATATGCATGGCTTGGTACAAAGGAATAGCTCAAGGTATATTTGCGATGCTTGACTTTTGACAAGTAATAAAAGTAGATTCAAAGCAGTAGAAATAAGTAAAGCATAAATAACTTCTCAAGAAATTTAATAAACAATTTCCCCATCCTAAACCATATTTCCATCAACTTCATTACTAAACCAACCCAACTTTTCAAATCCAAGTTATTTTCAGAAAGTCTAACCCTTGATTGTAATTCCCGAGCATTGTCGACTGTGGACTCGGCTATTCAAATAGATTCTATACTCTGCAGAGGTTATGCACTTTACCCACAAGATACAGTCAAACACCACAAAGGCGAGTTCAGTAACAAAGCCTTTGGAAGCCTCAAACAACACAGGTGGTCCTCTCAGGTTCGTGCTCTACACCATCCCTTCCCTTAGCCAAGGCGAAGTATGGGACCAACACACCGTTAGATGGGTATCTGGCCCACGACCACGATACGCTCCCCGCACAATCACACAAGCGGTGTAATTGACACCTGAGGCTCCACAAGTGAGTCCTTAGCGACTTAATCAACTAGGGCCGTCCCATTCCACCATGTGGTTGCAAGTATGACCAGTTCAAAGGCTTGCAAGGTTAAGTCCTTAGAGTGACCAGGGCAAGACTACCCGAAAAACCAAATCAACATCCCCAATGCCACAATCGGCCCACTGATTACTCTTGCCACAGGCCCCTGGCCGAAATCGTTTATCAAACCCCAGTTGATTACCATGCACCACGTGCCATCAACATCACATGATACTTTTCCAAAACAGGTTCAATATATCATTAAGTCAATATTAGCATTTGATTATCCAAAATCATGTCATGAGCACGTAGTGTGTCTAAGCGACATACTACAACGATCTAAACCCATGTTGGCAATTTAATAATGTCCAACTAGTAAACCACAACTAGGGTGACAAAGGGTCATGGCACATACTTAAGTAATCAAGGTGTCATATAGCAAATTGGTATTTATCTAACCCCATGTTTAAACAAAGTATCTTTCTAATTGAACTAGCATGCAATAGTTTAAATCAAAATAGATTTGAAATAGGATCAATATGGTCAAAGCACAACTTGCCTTCAAAAAGTACTTGCTCTTGGTCTTGAGTTGGATCCTGAGTCAACACTTCTCCCTCGAATCCTTCCGGCACTTCAACGTCTACTCGTAAAGCGTGCAAATAGCAAATACACAAATAATCACTAGGCAAAAACATCCCAAAACTCCAAATAAAATCCATAAACAGAGAGAACATAATTTTCTGGATTTTTAGAAACTGGAATAAATCAAATTTGGAGTTAAAACGCAAAAGTTATGATTTATTAAAGTTTAAATAATCAATTAAATAATATTACAGAGAAAAACTTTAGTCCAAAAATTAAATAAAATTCATATTTGAGTAGATCTGAATTTTATACAAATTTAGAAATTTGAATCACTCAAATCGGAGTTGAAACGCAAAAGTTATAAGCGTTTGAAGTTTGAATCTAAATTTGAATCAATATTTCGAATTAATAAATCATTTTCTTTTTTCGGAAATTAATTATTGCGTCAGCAAGGACACGTGGCAGCCTCTGATTGGGCGGCTGACGTCAGCCGGTCCATGGACTCAGCTCACGGCGCGGTTCGGTCCACGGTGGACCCGGTCCACAGCTCCACGTGAGACTGACATGTGGGACCCACCTGTCAGTGCAGGGTCTCACGCAGACGCGGCTGACGTGTGGGCCCTCTGACATGCGGGGCCCGCGTGTCAGGGACACGCGCTTACACGCGTACGGCGCTGCCCGCGTCGGTCCATCTCCTCGACACGTGGCGCAATCGCGACCGTTGGTTTGAAAATCAACGGCGCGGATTAGATCCAGGGTTAACACGTTAAACTACTTGATGATCGTGGGCCGTTCGATCTAGATCGGACGGTCCAGATCTAATCCTATAATCGCCTTTGCTACGGCCGCGTGGCGATTGTGAACCGCTGGATCTTGATCCAACGGTCCGCATCTACTCGGGTTTAGAACACGTGAACTCACCTCACCGTCCGACCGATCCGACGGCCCACGAGCTCGCTGGAGTCCGGCGATGGCACCCGCCGAAGCTTGGGCACCGGAGACGGAACGATGACGAGCCCGACGGCGCGCTACGGGCTCCTCCGGCGACGTCGCGGGTCACGTTCGAGTCGCCTTGGCTCGAGGATCCGGTTCGACCTCCTTCTCCTCGGCGGCGGACGGCGGCGGAAGGTGAAAAAACCACCACGATACCCTAGCTACTACGGCGAGCAATCCCGAGCAAGCGGCGGCTGCTAGGGCTTAGCAAGCTAGGGCAAAAAGTAGCGCAAGGTCACGGCGATACTCAAAGTGCGGTCGGGCATTAAATAGCCGGAGGCGTGCTCGGTATGAGCCCTAGTCGATCTACGGCGCACGGCTGGCGGAGTCCGGCTCGGTCTCGGCGAAGACGACGACTCTCACCGGCCCACGTGGCGCGATCAACGGCCCACGATCGCCGCGCGATCGGATCGGGCCGGATACGGCTCGAACCGGTACGGGCGGATCTCAGCCGTTGGATCTTGATCCAACGGTTGGGATTGATTAGGGTTAGGAGTGGGTTCGGTCGAGTCACGTGGCTCGGGTCGGACTCGAGTCCGACTCGGGTTCCGACTCGGTCGGATGAAAAGTACTTGACCCGAGTTTGAATTTCCAGCGATTTAATATTTAAAATAATTCCCAGTAATTCATTTAATTCATTAAAAATAGCAAATGACTCAGAAAAATTCCAGAAAAATTCTGGAAAATACTTTGGATCATTTTGGACTCAAATAAAATATTTCCAACAAAATTTTATTTGCAAAATTAAATTCTTTAATTATTTCAAAATGGAATAAATTCAAATAAATTCCAATTAAATCCAAATAAATTCAAGAAAATTCCAAAAAGTCACCAAAGTGCCAAATCACACATAAATTTAGGTCAAGTACAATTTTGGGGTGTTACTAACCTCCCCTTAATAGAATCTCGTCCCAGAGATTCGGGGCTTACTAAAGGAATAGGTTTGGAAATTCTTTCTTCAAATCCTCTTCGGCTCCCTAAGTCGCTTCGCTTTCTTCATGGTTGCTCCTTGAACTCTCTGAAACGGGTTGACTTGTTTCTAGTTTCTCGATCCATTGTGTCTAGAATCCTCACGGGATACTCCTTATAAGTCAAATCCTCTTGCAACTCAATTGATTCTAGCAGTGTCTGCATTCCTCGGGAACTCGGAGACACTTCTTTAAGCCAGGACACATGGAATACACCATGTACTCCTGCCAACGATCGTGGCAACTCGGTGATAAGCAACTTCGCCTCTGCGGCTCAAAATCTTAAATGGTCCAACATAGCAGGGTGCAAGTTTCCCTTTGGCATGGAACCTCTTAACTCCCCGAGAGGCGTAACTCGAGGTATACAAAGTCTTACGGTTCAAAACTCAAGTCTCGGCGACGATTGTCGGCGTAACTCTTCTGTCGAGATTGGGCTATCTTCAACCTTTCCTAATCATGGCGACTGTTCTTGACTTCTTGAAGAATATCAGGCCCAAAGACAGCGCCACGGTCTCATTCCAATTCAACGGCGTCAGTGGTCGACCATATGATGCCTCAAAAGGTGACATCGTAAACTAGCACGATAACTATTGTTGTAATCGAACTCGGCATACGGCAAACTTTTATCCCAAGAGGTAGCATAAGCCAATGCACAAGCTCTCAACATATCCTCCAGTCTGGTTGACTCTTTCGGTCATTCCATCCGTGCGAGGATGATAAGTCAGATCTTGAAGTTCAAACGGGTTCCCATGGCTTCATGCAACTTATTCCGAGAACCTTGAGGTAAATTGGGTACCTCGTCCGATACAATCCTCTTTGGCACTCCGTGCGAGACAAACAATCCTGATCATGTACAATTACGCTAATTTATCTCCCGAGTAGGTGGTCTTCACGGGGATAAAATGGGCTACTTTAGTCAAGCGATCCACTATAACCCATATGGAGTCATAACCTCCTTGAGTCTTGACAAACCGGTAATGAAATCCATTCCGATTTCCTCCCACTTCCACTCGGGTATTTTCAGCGGTTGTAGCAATCCCGCTGGTCTCGATGCATTGCCTTAACTCTCGGCATACGTCGCACAATGCAACATGCTCGGCAACTTCACGTTTCATACTCGGCCACGAATCTCTCCTTGAGATCTGATACATCTTAGCGCTTCAGGATGAATTGAGTACTTAGAGTCATGGGCTTCTTCCAAAATCGATTGCTTTAACTCCTTTTTGTTAGGCACACAAATGCGATCCTTCATCCACAACGTGCCTTGCTCATCCAACTTGAAGTCCTCTGCCTTGCCTTCCTTCTTGATGGACTTAATCCTGCAGATCTTGTCATCATCCTTCTGTCCTTCTCGGATCTGATCCTCTAGGGTAGGCTTTACTTCCAATGCGGCCAAGAATCCGCTAGGTACAACCTCAATCTCCATTTTAAAATCCTCACATAACTCATCGACTTGTGGCTAGCAACGTACTCACGGTATGGCTTTTCCGACTCAGAGCATCGGCTACTACGTTGGCCTTCCCGGGATGGTAATGGATTCCAACATTATAGTCCTTGATCAACTCTAACCATCTCCTCTGCCTCATATTCAGATCCGACTGGGTGAATATGTACTTAAGGCTCTTATGATCCGTATATACTTCACATCTGTTTCCAATCAGATAGTGACGCCATATCTTCAGAGCATGCACTACAGCGGCTAACTCTAAGTCATGTGTCGGATAATTTTCCTCATGCGGCCTCAACTGTCTTGATGCATAAGCGACGACCTTTCCATTCTGCATCAGCACACATCCAAGTCCTTGGCGCGATGCGTCACAATAAATATCGAAGCTTTGAGCAACATCCGGTAGAACTAGCACCGGTGCTGACGTCAATCGCTTTTTCAGCTCCTGAAATCCTTTCTCACATTCCGGCGTCCATGCAAACTTCTTTTCCTTCTTCAGCAATTGCGTAAGAGGTTTCGCAATTGTCGAGAAGCCTTCAATGAAACGGCGGTAGTATCCTGCCATTCCAAGGAAACTCCGAATCTGGGTCACGATCTTGGTTGCTCCCAATGTAACACAGCTTCTACTTTGCTTGGATCTACTGGCGACTCCTTCTGCGGTCATTACATGTCCAAGAAACTCCACCTTGTCCTTCCAAAAATCACACTTGCTGAACTTGGCGAAAAGTTGCTGTTCCTCGGCTTTTCCAAAACTCGCCTTAAGTGTTCGGCATGTTCATCCTTTGTCTTGGAGTAGATTAGGATATCGTCTATGAACACGACGACAAACTTGTCCAAATATTCCATGAACACCTTATTCATCATATTCATGAAATAATTTGGCGCATTAAATCGGCCCAAAGGACATAGCGTAAACTCGTAATGTCCATATCTTGACGAGAATGCAGTCTTGAATATCTTACGATCGGATCTTCAATCGATGGTATCCCGATCTCAGATCGATCTTGGAGAAAACTCGGCTCCTCTTAACTGATCAAACAAATCATCAATCCTGGGTAGCGGATACTTATTCTTCACGGTGACTTCATTGAGTGCACGGTAGTCAATGCACATCCCGAAACTCCGTCCTTCTTCTTGACAAACAAAGCGGTGCTCCCACGGCGATGAACTTGGTGCGATAAATCCTTTCTCCATTAACTCTTCTAGCTGTTTCTTCATCTCTACCAACTCCTCGGTAGACATCCGATAGGGTCTCTTTGCTATCGGTCTTTGTGTGCAGTACAAGCTCTATCACAAACTCTATGTCCCTGTCAAGCGGCATACTGTAGATCTTCGGGAAAAACATCGGGGTACTCATTCACTACCGGGACATCCTCTATGCTGATTGCCTTGGTACTGTTAACCATCAACTGTCCATCTCTAACTGCAGTGGCTTGAAATTCCACTTTCTTCCCACACGGGCTCTCAACTGAGATAATCCTTCGTCCACAATCCAATACGGCCTTGTGCTTGGATAACCAATCCATTCCCAATATGACGTCTAAGGTCTGGGTCTCCAAAATTAAAAGGTTTGCTAGGAATTCTATTCCACCTATTAGTATTCTCACCCCGGAACATCCTACTTTCGTTCGGAGTTCGGAACCAGGGGTTTGAACTAAAAGCATGCACTTAAGTCTTGCAATCCTTATATAATTTCTATTAGCAAAGCCTTGCGAAACAAGCGAATGCGAAGCTCGAGTCAAACAAAGCGTTGCAGTGTTGAGTTAACAAGTAACTTACCCAGATCGACGTCCGTAGCATGCAGTGCATCTGCGGTGACATGGTTGACCCGGCCTCTCACCACGGTGCAGGGTGTGGCTCTGATCTTTGGCGTCCTAGCTGGGTGGTTCCTAGATTGAAGCGAATCGGGTCGCTCCTGCTGTCTTCTTCGGACAAGCTGTTGGCAAAGTGTCCTGGCTCGTTGCGGTTATTGTGAGCGCCTCCTTGTTCCTTCTTGTTGCACGGAGTAAGCGTTTCTAAGCGGGGGCTGGGGTTTGGTAGTTACGATTGGCAGGTCTTGGTGCTGGGGATGGTGTCCTTGTTGCATTCTGTGGTTGGAATCTGAAGAATTGATTTGGTGCAACTCTCAAGCGCTGTTGCGTTCCCTGGCGTGATCCTTGCTGTTGCATCCTGCGCTTCCTGTTCTCATCCAGTTCCTTGCGTTTGTCCTCAAGAATAAGTGCCTTATTCACCAACTCTTGGAAATCTGGAAAGGTGTGGGTGATCAACACTACTTGCAATCCCGAGTTAAGTCCCTTCATAAAACGAGGTATGCGGATTTATCTGTCGCTACATCCTCAGTGCGTAGCGTGCTAGGCTGTGTGAACTTGTTCGGGTAGTCGACCCTTTGGTGATTACCTTGCTTGATGCTCTGAACTCCTCCTTCTTAAGGTCCATGATTCCTTCAGGCACGTGATCTTTGTCGAATGCATTGTGAACTCTTCCCAAGTGATATCTTGAGGGTTCTCTGCGTGGCACGAAGTTCTCCCACCATTCGTAATTTGTTCCTTCCGGTGATGAGAAGCGTAGAGTACCTTCTCATTCCCTATGCATTGTGCTATGTGTAGCTTCCTCTCAATTGATCTTAACCAATCATTGGCCTCCAATGGATTGGCATTCCCAGAGAAAGTGGGTGGGTGAGTCCTCATGAACTCGATGACCTTGTATTACAGCGTGGTCACTGATTAACTTGATTAGCGTGGCCTGAGCGATGACGTGCTGCATTTGTTGCATCATAGCATGCATCAATCGAGTCTGAGCAGCAAGAAAGGCTCCAAAATTCTGCATATCAATGGCGGTCTTTGGTGCTCTATCATTGGGGTTTTCTGCTGGGCGAGAACCACTCCCATTGCTTCCAAAGTTCCCACGGGTATTCACCATCTGTCGATTTGCTCTAGGTTTAGAGATGAGAGGGAAACAAGAATAGACAAGTAATATGGAACTTATGCGGGGCGAAAGGTGTAACTTTAAGGTCCAACTTTATTATTAATAACTTGGTATGGCTGCTTACAATGCCTAAGGGCCTTGCAACACATCTTGCACACTCGACAAACAAAGCAAATCCGAATCGAACTAACTCACGGAGTCTAACGCCTAAAGGGTGACTCTTTATTCTATGACTCGACTCGGCGAAGGAGTCTCACTATAGAACCTATGCTCACTCATCGAGAAAACCTCCACGGCACAGTGCGGGTCTTTGTGGCATAGGCGTAACGATTGCCATGTCCAAAGAATCGTGTCCTCTATGGTAGTCGAAGAAGCGGTGTCCTCATCGAGATCGACTCCTCACGGATGCTGGCTCGTGTAGCTCAAATCTTGGCTCGGAGTGCAGTCCGTACAAGGTCATCTCCAACTCGTCAATCCTTCGTAGGAGGTGTGCCACATACTCTTGAGCTTCTCGCCATCTGTTCTTCTCTGTCGTGATCTCCTTGCGGGCCTTCAGCAGCTCCTTGCTTGTATTATCTAGTACATCCTCCTGGCGACGACAAATCGTGCCAAGCGTGTAACCGTGGCATCCTCATCCTGAATCTCCTTCGGTCGAGAAGGTTATCGCTCTTGTGGATGGTAACGGAACACCGTACTCTCCAACTCTCGGCGTAGATACGGGTAATGTGCCGCATTGCGGCGTCGTGATACTTCTTGGATACCCATCTGCATTGTAGATCTCCTGGCAAAGGCAAAGGTGTATCGGGCGATTGCCTGGGCCCTTTTTCCTAGCAGGTACCTCAATCCTCACGTCACAAGCCTTGATCAATCCCGCTTGTCTGATCACTTCCACTTGGTATTGGGGTTTCTCAAAATCTCCGAGAGTCTGTAGCATATGCCAAAGTTCCGCGGCGTGACCAACTCCCAGATCAGCGTAGTTGAACTCTTCCTCCATCTGTCACAAGAGTGCTCTACGTAAGAACTTGGAATTTTTAAATTGTGACAAGGTAAGGGAAAATTTCAGCAAGAGACAAGAAAAGAGAGAAGGGGATAAGTCGAGATGTCATTTCTTGTCTTCACAAATTTTTAGCTTTAGAAAATAGGTTTTATCCTCACTACGACCATTCTAACTTAGGGTTGAGCCTACAGTCAAGTATGGCTCTGATACCACCTCTGTCGGGACCCCGAATTTGCAAATCCGGACCCTCTGTGTATTCAGCACTAGTCCAGGAACGCGCTAGTGCACACAGTCTTAACATCGGTATATATCACAATCATACCAAACGATACTATCAAAGTACTTTATTTAAATAATCAAAGGGTTACTCGACCTTATGGCCAAGTTACAAATATATGCCTCGCAAGGCGAAACTTATTAAAAGAGAAATAACAGCAGCGGAAAATCAAATAACCCGTGGCGCCATCCGGTATACCACAGGCAACCGACCAGGCTCGCATCCCCTAAGTAGACGGGTCTTCTTGGAAATCCTCCTCCGAACCGGGCGTAATCTCCTCTTCATTGGTATTGTGTTGAGGCAAGGGTGAGTACTTGGTACTCGGCAAGTCATGCACAGAATGCAAGCTAATATACTATATGCATGGCTTGGTACAAAGGAATAGCTCAAGGTATATTTGCGATGCTTGACTTTTGACAAGTAATAAAAGTAGATTCAAAGCAGTAGAAATAAGTAAAGCATAAATAACTTCTCAAGAAATAAAATAAACAAATTACACATCCTAAACCATATTTCCATCAACTTCATTACTAAAACAACCCAAATTTTCAAAACCAAGTTATTTTCAGAAAGTCTAACCCTTGACTGTAATTCCCGAGCATTGTCGATCGTGGACTCGGCTATTCAAATAGATTCTATACTCTGCAGAGGTTATGCACTTTACCCACAAGATACGGTCAAACACCACAAAGGCGAGTTCCGTAACAAAGCCTTTGGAAGCCTCAAACAACACAGGTGGTCCTCTCAGGTTCGTGCTCTACACCATCCCTTCCCTTAGCCAAGGCGAAGTATGGGACCAACACACCGTTAGATGGGTATCTGGCCACGACCACGATCGCTCCCCGTACAATCACACAAGCGGTGTAATTGACACCTGAGGCTCCACAAGTGAGTCCTTAGCGACTTAATCAACTAGGGCCGTCCCATTCCAGCCATGTGGTTGCAAGTATGACCAGTTCAAAGGCTTGCAAGGTTAAGTCCTTAGAGTGACCAGGCAAGACTACAGAAAAACCAAATCAACATCCCCAATGCCACAATCGGCCCACTGATTACTCTTGCCACAGGCCCTGGCCGAAATCGCGTTTATCAAACCCAGTTGATTACCATGCACCACGTGCCATCAACATCACATGATACTTTTCCAAAACAGGTTCAATATATCATTAAGTCAATATTAGCATTTGATTATCCAAAATCATGTCATGAGCACGTAGTGTGTCTAAGCGACATACTACAACGATCTAAACCCATGTTGGCAATTTAATAATGTCCAACTAGTAAACCACAACTAGGGTGACAAAGGGTCATGGCACATACTTAAGTAATCAAGGTGTCATATAGCAAATTGGTATTTATCTAACCCCATGTTTAAACAAAGTATCTTTCTAATTGAACTAGCATGCAATAGTTTAAATCAAAATAGATTTGAAATAGGATCAATATGGTCAAAGCACAACTTGCCTTCAAAAAGTACTTGCTCTTGGTCTTGAGTTGGATCTGAGTCAACACTTCTCCTCGAATCCTTCCCAAGCACTTCAACGTCTACTCGTAAAGCGTGCAAATAGCAAATACACAAATAATCACTAGGCAAAAACATCCCAAAACTCCAAATAAAATCCATAAACAGAGAGAACATAATTTTCTGGATTTTTAGAAACTGGAATAAATCAAATTTGGAGTTAAAGCATAAAAGTTATGATTTATTAAAGTTTAAATAATCAATTAAATAATATTACAGAGAAAAACTTTAGTCCAAAAATTAAATAAAATTCATATTTGAGTAGATCTGAATTTTATACAAATTTAGAAATTTGAATCACTCAAATCGGAGTTGAAACGCAAAAGTTATAAGCGTTTGAAGTTTGAATCTAAATTTGAATCAATATTTCGAATTAATAAATCATTTTCTTTTGGAAATTAATTATTGCGTCAGCAAGGACACGTGGCCGCCTCTGATTGGGCGGCTGACGTCAGCCGGTCCATGGACTCAGCTCACGGCGCGGTTCGGTCCACGGTGGACCCGGTCCATAGCTCCACGTGAGACTGACATGTGGGACCCACCTGTCAGTGCAGGGTCTCATGCAGACGCGGTGGCGTGTGGGCCCTCGACATGCGGGGCCAGCGTGTCGAGGACACGCGCTTACACGCCAGCGTCTGGCGCTGCGCGTCGGTCCATCTCCTCGACACGTGGCGCAATCGCGGCCGTTGGTTTGAAAATCAGCGGCGCGGATTAGATCCAGGGTTAACACGTTAAACTACTTGATGATCGTGGGCGTTCGATCTAGATCGGACGGTCGAGATCTAATCCTATAATCGCCTTTGCTACGACGCGTGGCGATTGTGAACCGTTGGATCTTGATCCAGCGGTCCAGATCTACTCGGGTTTAGAACACGTGAACTCACCTCGGCCGTCCGTCTGGATCGGACGGTCCACGAGCTCGCGAGTCCGGCGATGGCACGCGAAGCTTGGGCACCGGAGACGGAACGATGACGAGCCCGACGGCGCTCTGAGGCTCCTCCGGCGACGCGTGGGTCACGTTCGAGTCGCCTTGGCTCGAGGATCGGTTCGACCTCCTTCTCCTCGAGCGGCGGCGGGCGGCGGCGGAAGGTGAAAAAACCACCACGATACCCTAGCTACTACGGCGAGCAATCCCGAGCAAGCGGCGGCTGCTAGGGCTTAGCAAGCTAGGGCAAAAGTAGCGCAAGGTCACGGCGATACTCAAAGTGCGGTCCGGGCATTAAATAGCCGGAGGCGTGCTCGGGCGAGCCCTAGTCGATCTGGCGCGCTCGTGGCGTGAGTCCGGCTCGGTCTCGGCGAAGACGGCGACTCTCGGCCCGTCCACGTGGCGCGATCAACGGCCACGATCGCCGCAGCGATCGGATCGGGCGGATCACGGCTCGAGCCGTGCAGGCGGATCTCGGTAGTTGGATCTTGATCCAACGGTTGGGATTGATTAGGGTTAGGAGTGGGTTCGGTCGAGTCACGTGGCTCGGGTCGGACTCGAGTCCGACTTCGGGTTCGACTTCGGTCGGATGAAACGATACTTGACCCGAGTTTGAATTTCCAGCGATTTAATATTTAAAATAATTCCCGATAATTCATTTAATTCATTAAAAATAGCAAATGACTCGAGAAAAATTCGAGAAAAATTCTGGAAAATACTTTGGATCATTTTGGACTCAAATAAAATATTTCCAACAAAATTTTATTTGCAAAATTAAATTCTTTAATTATTTCAAAATGGAATAAATTCAAATAAATTCCAATTAAATCCAAATAAATTCAGAAAATTCCAAAAATTCACCAAAGTGCCAAATCACACATGAATTTAGGACAAGTACAATTTTGGGGTGTTACAAACCTCCCCTTAATAGAATCTCGTCCCAGAGATTCAGGGGCTTACTAAAGGAATAGGTTTGGAAATTCTTTCTTCAAATCCTCTTCAGCTCCCAAGTCGCTTCGCTTTCTTCATGGTTGCTCCTTTGAACTCTCTGAAACGGGTTGACTTGTTTCTAGTTTCTCGATCCATTGTGTCTAGAATCCTCACGGGATACTCCTTATAAGTCAAATCCTCTTGCAACTCAATTGATTCTAACGGTGTCTGCATTTCCTCGGGAACTCGGAGACACTTCTTTAAGCTAGGACACATGGAATACACCATGTACTCCCGCCAACGATCGTGGCAACTCCGGTGATAAGCAACTTCGCCTCGGCTCAAAATCTTAAATGGTCCAACATAGCAGGGTGCAAGTTTCCCTTTGGCATGGAACCTCTTAACTCCCCGAGAGGCGTAACTCGAGGTATACAAAGTCTTCGGTTCAAAACTCAAGTCTCGGCGACGATTGTCGGCGTAACTCTTACGTCGAGATTGGGCTATCTTCAACCTTTCCTAATCATGGCGACTGTTCTTGACTTCTTGAAGAATATCAGGCCCAAAGACACGGCTCGCGGTCTCATTCCAATTCAACGGCGTCCGGCGAGTCGACCATACTGATGCCTCAAAAGGTGACATCGTAAACTAGCACGATAACTATTGTTGTAATCGAACTCGGCATACGGCAAACTTTTATCAAAAGATGTAGCATAATCCAAAGCAAAATCTCTAAACATATCCTCCAGAATCTGGTTGACTCTTTCGGTCTGTCCATCCGTGCGAGGATGATAAGGTATCTTGAAGTTCAAACGGGTTCCCATGGCTTCATGCAACTTATTCCAGAACCTTGAGGTAAATTGGGTACCTCTGTCCGATACAATCCTCTTTGGCACTCCGTGCAGACAAACAATCCTGATCATGTACAATTCTGCTAATTTATCTCCCGAGTAGGTGGTCTTCACGGGGATAAAATGGGCTACTTTAGTCAAGCGATCCACTATAACCCATATGGAGTCATAACCTCCTTGAGTCTTCGGCAAACCGGTAATGAAATCCATTCCGATTTCCTCCCACTTCCACTCAGGTATTTTCAGCGGTTGTAGCAATCCTGCTGGTCTCTGATGCATTGCCTTAACTCTCTGGCATACGTCGCACAATGCAACATGCTCGGCAACTTCACGTTTCATACTCGGCCACCAGAATCTCTCCTTCAGATCCTGATACATCTTAGCGCTTCCAGGATGAATTGAGTACTTAGAGTCATGGGCTTCTTCCAAAATCAGTTGCTTTAACTCCTTTTTGTTAGGCACACAAATGCGATCCTTCATCCACAACGTGCCTTGCTCATCCAACTTGAAGTCCTCTGCCTTGCCTTCCTTCTTGATGGACTTAATCCTGCAGATCTTGTCATCATCCTTCTGTCCTTCTCGGATCTGATCCTCTAGGGTAGGCTTTACTTCCAATGCGGCCAAGAATCCGCTAGGTACAACCTCAATCTCCATTTTCTGGAAATCCTCACATAACTCATCCCCGACTTGTGGCTAGCAACGTACTCACGGTATGGCTTTTCCGACTCGAGCATCGGCTACTACGTTGGCCTTCAGGGATGGTAATGGATTCCAACATTATAGTCCTTGATCAACTCTAACCATCTCCTCTCGCCTCATATTCAGATCCATTGGGTGAATATGTACTTAAAACTCTTATGATCCGTATATACTTCACATCTGTTTCCAATCAGATAGTGACGCCATATCTTGAGAGCATGCACTAGTGGCTAACTCTAAGTCATGTGTCGGATAATTTTCCTCATGCGGCCTCAAGCGTCTTGATGCATAAGCGGCGACCTTTCCATTCTCGTCGACAAGACACATCCAAGTCCTTGGCGCGATGCGTCACAATAAATATCGAAGCTTTGAGCAACATCCGGTAGAACTAGCACCGGTCTTTGGCGTCAATCGCTTTTTCAGCTCTGAAATCCTTTCTCACATTCCGGCGTCCATGCAAACTTCTTTTCCTTCTTGGCAATTGCGTAAGAGGTTTCGCAATTGTCGAGAAGCCTTCAATGAAACGGCGGTAGTATCCTGCCATTCCAAGGAAACTCCGAATCGGGTCACAGTCTTGGTGCTCCCAATGTAACACAGCTTCTACTTTGCTTGGATCTACTGGCGACTCCTTAGCGGTCATTACATGTCCAAGAAACTCCACCTTGTCCTTCCAAAAATCACACTTGCTGAACTTGGCGAAAAGTTGCTTTGTTCCTCGACTTTTCCAAAACTTCGCCTTAAGTGTTCGGCATGTTCATCCTTTGTCTTGGAGTAGATTAGGATATCGTCTATGAACACGACGACAAACTTGTCCAAATATTCCATGAACACCTTATTCATCATATTCATGAAATAATTTGGCGCGTTAAATCGGCCCAAAGGACATAGCGTAAACTCGTAATGTCCATATCTTGACGAGAATGCGATCTTGAATATCTTACGATCGGATCTTCAATCGATGGTATCCCGATCTCAGATCGATCTTGGAGAAAACTCCGGCTCCTCTTAATCGATCAAACAAATCATCAATCCTGGTAGCGGATACTTATTCTTCACGGTGACTTCATTGAGTGCACGGTAGTCAATGCACATCCTGAAACTCCGTCCTTCTTCTTGACAAACAAAGCGGTGCTCCCCACGGCGATGAACTTGGTGCGATAAATCCTTTCTCCATTAACTCTTCTATTTGTTTCTTCATCTCTACCAACTCCTCGGTAGACATCCGATAGGGTCTCTTTGCTATCGGTCTTTGTACCGGTACAAGCTCTATCACAAACTCTATGTCCTGTGCAGCGGCATACCAGGTAGATCTTCGGAAAAACATCGGGTACTCATTCACTACCGGGACATCCTCTATGCTGATTGCCTTGGTACTGTTAACCATCAACTGTCCATCTCTAAGCTGCGGTGGCTTGAAATTCCACTTTCTTCCCACGGGCTCTCAATCGAGATAATCCTTCGTCCACAATCCAATACGGCCTTGTGCTTGGATAACCAATCCATTCCCAATATGACGTCTAAGGTGCAGGTCTCCAAAATTAAAAGGTTTGCTAGGAATTCTATTCCACCTATTAGTATTCTCACCGGAACATCCTACTTTCGTTCGGAGTTGAACCAGGGGTTTGAACTAAAAGCATGCACTTAAGTCTTGCAATCCTTAAATCATTTCTAGTAGCAAAGCCTTGCGAAACAAGCGAATCTGAAGCTCGAGTCAAACAAAGCTGTTGCAGTCTTGAGTTAACAAGTAACTTACCCGATCTGACGTCCGTAGCATTCTGCAGTGCATCTGCGGTGACATGGTTGACCCGGCCTCTCACCACGATGCAGGGTGTGGCTCTGGTGCTTTGGCGTCCTAGCTGGGTGGTTCCTAGATTGAAGCGGCGGGGTCGCTCCTGCTGTCTTCTTCGGACAAGCTGTTGGCAAAGTGTCTGGCTCGTTGCGGTTATGCAGCGCCTCCTTGTTCCTTCTTTGTTGCACGGAGTAAGCGTTTCTAGCGCTGGGGTTTGGTAGTTCTGATTGGCAGGTCTTGGTCTTTGAGGATGGTGTCCTTGTTGCATTACGTGGTTGGAATCGAAGAATTGATTTGGTGCAACTCTCAAAGCTATTGCGTTCCACTGGCGTGATCCTTCTTTGTTGCATCCTGCGCTTCTGTTCTCATCCGGTTCCTTGCGTTTGTCCTCAAGAATAAGTGCCTTATTCACCAACTCTTGGAAATCTGGAAAGGTGTGGGTGATCAACACTACTTGCAATCCCGAGTTAAGTCCCTTCATAAAACGAGGTATGCCTGGATTTATCTGTCGCTACATCCTCGGTGCGTAGCGTGCTAGGCTGTGTGAACTTGTTCAGGTAGTCGACCACCGGCTGATTACCTTGCTTGATGCTCTGAACTCCTCCTTCTTAAGGTCCATGATTCCTTCGAGGCACGTGATCTTGTCGAATGCATTTGTGAACTCTTCCCAAGTGATATCTTGAGGGTTCTCTCAAGCGTGGCACGAAGTTCTCCCACCATTCGTAATTTGTTCCTTTGGTGATGAGAAGCGTAGAGTACCTTCTCATTCCCTATGCATTGTGCTATGTGTAGCTTCCTCTCAATTGATCTTAACCAATCATTGGCCTCCAATGGATTGGCATTCCCAGAGAAAGTGGGTGGGTGAGTCCTCATGAACTCGACGGCCTTGTATTACGGCGTGGTCACTGATTAACTTGATTAGCGTGGCCTGGCGATGGACGTGCTGCATTTGTTGCATCATAGCATGCATCAACCGAGTCTGAGCAGCAAGAAAGGCTCCAAAATTCTGCATATCAATGGCGGTCTTTGGTGCTCTATCATTGGGGTTTCTGTGGCGAGAACCACTCCCATTGCTTCCAAAGTTCCCACGGGTATTCACCATCTCAGCCGATTTGCTCTAGGTTTAGAGATGAGAGGGAAACAAGAATAGACAAGTAATATGGAACTTATGCGGGGCGAAAGGTGTAACTTTAAGGTCCAACTTTATTATTAATAACTTGGTATGGCTGCTTACAATGCCTAAGGGCCTTGCAACACATCTGCACACTCGACAAACAAAGCAAATCCGAATCGAACTAACTCGAGTCCTAACGCCTAAAGGGTGACTCTTTATTCTATGACTCGACTCGTGAAGGAGTCTCACTATAGAACCTATGCTCACTCATCGAGAAAACCTCCACGGCACAGATGCGGGTCTTTGTGGCATAGGCGTAACGATTGCCATGTCCAGCAAGCTGTGTCCTCTATGGTAGTCGAAGAAGCGGTGTCCTCATCGAGATCGACTCCTCCGGATCGGCTCGTGTAGCTCAAATCTTGGCTCCGGAGTGCAGTCCGTACAAGGTCATCTCCAACTCGTCAATCCTTCGTAGGAGGTGTGCCACATACTCTTGAGCTTCACGCCATCTGTTCTTCTCTGTCGTGATCTCCTTGCGGGCCTTCGTAGCTCCTTGCTTGTATTATCTAGTACATCCTCCTGGCGGCGACAAATCGTGCCAAGCTGTGGTAACCGTGGCATCCTCATCCCGAATCTCCTTCGGTCGAGAAGGTTATCGGCTTGCGGATGGTAGCGGAACACCGTACTCTCCAACTCTCGGGCGTAGATACGGGTAATGTGCCGCATTGCGGCGTCGTGATACTTCTTGGATACCCATCTGCATTGTAGATCTCTGGCGGTCTGGTGTATCGGGCGATTGCACGGGCCCTTTTTCCTAGCGGTACCTCAATCCTCACGTCACAAGCCTTGATCAATCCCGCTTGTCCGATCACTTCCACTTGGTATTGGGGTTTCTCAAAATCTCCGAGAGTCTCAGAGCATATGCCAAAGTTCATGGCGTGACCAACTCCCGGATCAGCGTAGTTGAACTCTTCCTCCATCTGTCACAAGAGTGCTCTACGTAAGAACTTGGAATTTTTAAATTGTGACAAGGTAAGGGAAAATTTCAGCAAGAGACAAGAAAAGAGAGAAGGGGATAAGTCGAGATGTCATTTCTTGTCTTCACAAATTTTTAGCTTTAGAAAATAGGTTTTATCCTCACTACGACCATTCTAACTTAGGGTTGAGCCTACAGTCAAGTATGGCTCTGATACCACCTCTGTCGGGACCCCGAATTTGCAAATCCGGACCCTCTGTGTATTCAGCACTAGTCCAGGCAGCGCTTAGTGCACACAGTCTTAACATCGGTATATATCACAATCATACCAAACGATACTATCAAAGTACTTTATTTAAATAATCAAAGGGTTACTCGACCTTATGGCCAAGTTACAAATATATGCCTCGCAAGGCGAAACTTATTAAAAGAGAAATAACAGCAGCGGAAAATCAAATAACTTCGTGGCGCCATCCAGTATACCACAGTAACGATCGGGCTCGCATCCCTAAGTAGACGGGTCTTCTTGGAAATCCTCCTCAAAGGCGTAATCTCCTCTTCAAGCGGTGTTGTGTTGAGGCAAGGGTGAGTACTTGGTACTCAACAAGTCATGCACAGAATGCAAGCTAATATACTATATGCATGGCTTGGTACAAAGGAATAGCTCAAGGTATATTTGCAGTAAACAGCTTTTGACAAGTAATAAAAGTAGATTCGAAAGCAGTAGAAATAAGTAAAGCATAAATAACTTCTCAAGAAATTTAATAAACAATTTCCCCATCCTAAACCATATTTCCATCAACTTCATTACTAAACCAACCCAACTTTTCAAATCCAAGTTATTTTCAGAAAGTCTAACCCTTGACTGTAATTCCCGAGCATTGTCGATCTGTGGACTCGGCTATTCAAATAGATTCTATACTCTGCAGAGGTTATGCACTTTACCCACAAGATACAGTCAAACACCACAAAGGCGAGTTCCCGTAACAAAGCCTTTCGGAAGCCTCAAACAACACAGGTGGTCCTCTCCGGTTCATGCTCTACACCATCCCTTCCCTTAGCCAAGGCGAAGTATGGGACCAACACACCGTTAGATGGGTATCTGGCCACAGCCACGATACGCTCCCCCGTACAATCACACAAACGGTGTAATTGACACCCTGAGGCTCCACAAGTGAGTCCTTAGCGACTTAATCAACTAGGGCCGTCCCATTCCAGCCATGTGGTTGCAAGTATGACCCAGTTCAAAGGCTTGCAAGGTTAAGTCCTTAGAGTGACCAGGGCAAGACTACGAAAAACCAAATCAACATCCCCAATGCCACAATGGCCCACTGATTACTCTTGCCACAGGCCCTGGCCGAAAATCGTTTATCAAACCCGATTGATTACCATGCACCACGTGCCATCAACATCACATGATACTTTTCCAAAACAGGTTCAATATATCATTAAGTCAATATTAGCATTTGATTATCCAAAATCATGTCATGAGCACGTAGCGAGTCTAAGCGACATACTACAACGATCTAAACCCATGTTGGCAATTTAATAATGTCCAACTAGTAAACCACAACTAGGGTGACAAAGGGTCATGGCACATACTTAAGTAATCAAGGTGTCATATAGCAAATTGGTATTTATCTAACCCCATGTTTAAACAAAGTATCTTTCTAATTGAACTAGCATGCAATAGTTTAAATCAAAATAGATTTGAAATAGGATCAATATGGTCAAAGCACAACTTGCCTTCAAAAAGTACTTGCTCTTGGTCTTGAGTTGGATCCTGAGTCAACACTTCTCCCTCGAATCCTTCCGGCACTTCAACGTCTACTCGTAAAGCGTGCAAATAGCAAATACACAAATAATCACTAGGCAAAAACATCCCAAAACTCCAAATAAAATCCATAAACAGAGAGAACATAATTTTCTGGATTTTTAGAAACTGGAATAAATCAAATTTGGAGTTAAAACGCAAAAGTTATGATTTATTAAAGTTTAAATAATCAATTAAATAATATTACAGAGAAAAACTTTAGTCCAAAAATTAAATAAAATTCATATTTGAGTAGATCTGAATTTTATACAAATTTAGAAATTTGAATCACTCAAATCGGAGTTGAAACGCAAAAGTTATAAGCGTTTGAAGTTTGAATCTAAATTTGAATCAATATTTCGAATTAATAAATCATTTTCTTTTTTCGGAAATTAATTATTGCGTCATCATGGACACGTGGCAGCCTCCGATTGGCCTGCTGACGTCAGCCGGTCCATGGACTCAGCTCACGGCGCGGTTCGGTCCACGGTGGACCCGGTCCACGGCTCGGGTGAGGCTGACAGGTGGGACCCACCTGTCAGTGCGGGTCTCACGCAGACGCGGTGGCGTGTGGGCCTCGACATGCGGGGCCAGCGTGTCAGGGACACGCCGCTTACGCCAGCGTCTGGCGCTGCCCGCGTCGGTCCATCTCCTCGACACGTGGCGCAATCGCGACCGTTGGTTTGAAAATCAACGGCGCGGATTAGATCCAGGGTTAACACGTTAAACTACTTGATGATCGTGGGCCGTTCGATCTAGATCGGACGGTCCAGATCTAATCCTATAATCGCACTGCTACAGCACGTGGCGATTGTGAACCGTTGGATCTTGATCCAACGGTCCAGATCTACTCGGGTTTAGAACACGTGAACTCACCTCAGCCGTCCGATCTGGATCTGACGGTCCACAGAGCTCGCGGAGTCCGGCGATGGCACGGCGAAGCTTGGGCACCGGAGACGGGAACGATGACGAGCCCGACGGCGCTCTGAGGCTCCTCCGGCGACGTCGCGGGTCACGCTCGAGTCGCCTTGGCTCGGGGATCCGATTCGACCTCCTTCTCCTCGAGCGGCGGGCGGCGGCGGAAGGTGAAAAACCACCACGATACCCTAGCTACTACGGCGAGCAATCCCGAGCAAGCGGCGGCTGCTAGGGCTTAGCAAGCTAGGGCAAAAGTAGCGCAAGGTCACGGCGATACTCGAAGTGCGGTCCGGGCATTAAATAGCCGGAGGCGTGCTCGGCATGAGCCCTAGTCGATCCACGGCGCAAGACTCGGCGGCGGAGTCCGGCTCGGTCTCGGCGAAGACGACGACTCTCGGCCGATCCACGTGGCGCGATCAACGGCCCACGATCGCGACGGCGCGATCGGATCCGGGCGGATACGGCTCGAACCGTGCAGGCGGATCTCGGCCGTTGGATCTTGATCCAACGGTTGGGATTGATTAGGGTTAGGAGTGGGTTCGGCCGAGTCACGTGGCTCGGTCGGACTCGAGTCCGACTTCGGGTTCGACTTCGGTCGGATGAAACGATACTTGACCCGAGTTTGAATTTCCAGCGATTTAATATTTAAAATAATTCCCAGTAATTCATTTAATTCATTAAAAATAGCAAATGACTCAGAAAAATTCCAGAAAAATTCTGGAAAATACTTTGGATCATTTTGGACTCAAATAAAATATTTCCAACAAAATTTTATTTGCAAAATTAAATTCTTTAATTATTTCAAAATGGAATAAATTCAAATAAATTCCAATTAAATCCAAATAAATTCCAGAAAATTCCAAAAATTCACCAAAGTGCCAAATCACACATGAATTTAGGACAAGTACAATTTTGGGGTGTTACAAACCTCCCCCCCTTAATAGAATCTCGTCCCCGAGATTCAGGTCTTACTAAAGAATATGTTTTGAAATTCTTTCTTCAAATCATCTTCGCGCTCCCAAGTCTATTCGCTTTCTTCATGGTTGCTCCACTGAACTCTACAGAAACTGGTTGAATAGTTTCTAGTTTCTCGATCCATTGTGTATAGAATCCTCACGGGATTCTCCTTATAAGTCAAAACCTCTTGCAACTCAATTGATTCTAACGATTCTGCATTCCTCGGGAACTCGGAGACACTTCTTTAAGCCAGGACACATGGAATACACCATGTACTCCTCGCCAACGATCGTGGCAACTCCGGTGATAAGCAACTTCGCCTCTGCGGCTCAAAATCTTAAATGGTCCAACATAGCAGGGTGCAAGTTTCCCTTTGGCATGGAACCTCTTAACTCCCCCGAGAGGCGTAACTCGAGGTATACAAAGTCTTACGGTTCAAAACTCAAGTCTCGGCGACGATTGTCGGCGTAACTCTTCCGTCGAGATTGGGCTATCTTCAACCTTTCCCTAATCATGGCGACTGTTCTTGACTTCTTGAAGAATATCAGGCCCAAAGACACGGCGCCGCGGTCTCATTCCAATTCAACGGCGTCCTGTGGTCGACCATACTGATGCCTCAAAAGGTGACATCGTAAACTAGCACGATAACTATTGTTGTAATCGAACTCGGCATACGGCAAACTTTTATCCCAAGAGGTAGCATAAGCCAATGCACAAGCTCTCAACATATCCTCGAATCTGGTTGACTCTTTCGGTCCGTCCATCCGTCTGAGGATGATAAGTCGCATCTTGAAGTTCAAACGGGTTCCCATGGCTTCATGCAACTTATTCCGTAACCTTGAGGTAAATTGGGTACCTCGTCCGATACAATCCTCTTTGGCACTCCGTGCGAGACAAACAATCCCGATCATGTACAATTCCGCTAATTTATCTCCCGAGTAGGTGGTCTTCACGGGGATAAAATGGGCTACTTTAGTCAAGCGATCCACTATAACCCATATGGAGTCATAACCTCCTTGAGTCTTCGGCAAACCGGTAATGAAATCCATTCCGATTTCCTCCCACTTCCACTCAGGTATTTTCAGCGGTTGTAGCAATCCTGCTGGTCTCTGATGCATTGCCTTAACTCTCTGGCATACGTCGCACAATGCAACATGCTCGGCAACTTCACGTTTCATACTCGGCCACCGTAATCTCTCCTTGAGATCTGATACATCTTAGCGCTTCGGGATGAATTGAGTACTTAGAGTCATGGGCTTCTTCCAAAATCAGTTGCTTTAACTCCTTTTTGTTAGGCACACAAATGCGATCCTTCATCCACAACGTGCCTTGCTCATCCAACTTGAAGTCCTCTGCCTTGCCTTCCTTCTTGATGGACTTAATCCTGCAGATCTTGTCATCATCCTTCTGTCCTTCTCGGATCTGATCCTCTAGGGTAGGCTTTACTTCCAATGCGGCCAAGAATCCGCTAGGTACAACCTCAATCTCCATTTTCTGGAAATCCTCACATAACTCATCCTGACTTGTGGCTAGCAACGTACTCACGGTATGGCTTTTCCGACTCAGAGCATCGGCTACTACGTTGGCCTTCCCGGGATGGTAATGGATTCCAACATTATAGTCCTTGATCAACTCTAACCATCTCCTCTGCCTCATATTCAGATCCGACTGGGTGAATATGTACTTAAGGCTCTTATGATCCGTATATACTTCACATCTGTTTCCAATCAGATAGTGACGCCATATCTTCAGAGCATGCACTACAGCGGCTAACTCTAAGTCATGTGTCGGATAATTTTCCTCATGCGGCCTCAACTGTCTTGATGCATAAGCGACGACCTTTCCATTCTGCATCAGCACACATCCAAGTCCTTGGCGCGATGCGTCACAATAAATATCGAAGCTTTGAGCAACATCCGGTAGAACTAGCACCGGTGCTGACGTCAATCGCTTTTTCAGCTCCTGAAATCCTTTCTCACATTCCGGCGTCCATGCAAACTTCTTTTCCCCGCACACATGTCCCGAAGGTCCACCTATTGTTCTGTTACAACTAAAGTAAGAGATTATAATCGCAGGGGAAATCACCCAGGATAAGGAAAGATACGATTCCTTTACTTGTAATCAACTCAGACCCATGCCCGTTTAACCGAGTTGGACTCCTCCCCCCTGTATATAAGAGGGACGGGAGGACCTTAAAGAGACCAGATAATCCCAAAACACAGGACTAGGGTATTACCTCCACCGCAGAGGGCCCGAACCTGTCTAAACTCTTGTCTTGTATTACCATCTAGTTCCTGATCCAACGCCTTGCCCCACAAATTCACACCCCGAAGATTATTGCCTACACCAAACGTCGACAGTTGGCGCACCAGGTAGGGGAAGCGCGAAGATCAATCCAGGCGATCTTGCTGGCTTTCGAAAATGGCATCACCTTCGCTCCAGGTCAGGGTTTTTGCTTCGGAAGTCTATGCTTCATCGCCGACGAGCATGGAGCCCTCACCTCTTTGGACTCGTAAATTTGGTCTGAGAGCTTTCCCAGTTTCCATTTGGTACTTGTGATCGAAAGCAGTCTTCCCGAATCACAGAATCGGCGGGGACCTGAAGAAATCGAGACGAAACTTGCTTGGCATGCAGACCAAGATGACCGCACCCGGTCACTTCAAAATCGGGCACGCAACATCAACGAAGACATCTTGCATGCTAGAATGGGGAGCCAATCGGTTTTCCAAACTTCGCAGCAAAATATCATGGCCACCAAGACACTCCTTGACACCTTGGGTCCCATGATCGAACCCAATAGCCCAGCTGCACCGATCATGGTGCAAGTCAAAGCCATGGTGACGGCTGCGGCAATCCAGCACAACCAGCAGGGCAAGACGACAAAGTCCCCACGTACATGAGAAGAGACAAACACGACCAGCAGTCGGACGAAAAGCAGTGGCGTAGGTCTGACACAGCCCGTGCCAGGATGGCGACTGCCGAGTGGATTCTTCACCACGTTACCATCGTGATCGACGCGACGAGGAACCTATTGACGGGATAGGAGCATTCACTACTCGCCTCCGCTGAGTGCAGTGGCCGACGGCTTTAATCCGAAAGGCATTACCAAATTTGATTGAGAAAGACCCAGAGGCCTGGCTGTAGGTCTATTCCCTTGCAGTCAAAGCAGCTGGAGGCGACCACAACGTGATGGCAAACTATCTATCGGTCATGTTGGCTCCTTCGGCCCAAGCATGGCTTACAGGGCTTCCAAGGGATTCCATCGACTCTTGGGGAGACCTTTGTGACCAATTTATCATGAATTTTCAGGGCACTTTCGAGAAGCTTGGAACCCCCTAGGACCTCTACCAGCTCCATCAAAAGAAAAATGAATCCCTGAGAGAGTTCATTCGATGATTCACATAGAAAAAGAATGTTGTTCGAGACGTCTCAGATGCGGTCGTCGTCGCAGCCTTCCAGAAATG
Organism: Rhipidocladum racemiflorum; assembly: GCA_036346355.1. NCBI lineage: Eukaryota > Viridiplantae > Streptophyta > Magnoliopsida > Poales > Poaceae > Rhipidocladum > Rhipidocladum racemiflorum. The sequence continues at coordinate 72,077,175 of CM070577.1, forward strand.
GGTCAGCGACCCTGATCTCATCAAGAAGATGTCCCAGAAACCTCCAACCACGGCTCACGAGATGTTCGCCTTAGCCGATCTCTATGCAGCTGCATCAGACGCGTTAGCGGAACGCCGAGAGGATCGACCCCCGCAAAAAGACAAAAAAGATCACACCGAACCCCCGAAGCAAAAGGAGAAAAAATGGAAGGGTGAAGAGTTGGTCGCGATAACCGAGCGTGGAAGGATGAAAGCTCCCCAGAGCAAAGAATACAACGAAGTAATGATTGCCCAATGCCCTTTCCACCCGAAGGGAATGCACACGGCAAAAGATTGCTTCACTTTGAAAAGATTCGCATGGGAAAACCGGAACCAGTCGGAGTCCAAGGATAAAAAGGAAGTTGAGAAAAAGAGGATCCCTCAACGGAAGGCGATTTCCCAGAAATTGAGCACGAACTCAACTTCATATTCGGGGGCTCAAGCGCATATGAATCCAGGCGAAAGCAGAAGCTTACAGCTCGGGACATCAATGCAATCATGCCAGCAACCCCCCAATACTTGAAGTGGTCAGAGGTCCCCATCACCTTCGATCGTTCGGATCATCCTAACCATATCCCCTTTCCTGGTAGATATCCCCTGGTATTGGACCTAGTCATCCGCAGCGTAAAGCTCAAAAGGGTCCTGATTGATGGAGGAAGCAGACTCAACATCCTGTTTGCCAAAACCTTTGATGACATGAAGATCCCACGCTCGGAGCTTAGGCAGAGCCCGTTGCCTTTCCACGACGTAATCCCCGGGACTTCCTCCGTGCCACTTGGACAGATTGTTTTGCCCGTCACATTCGGTACAAAAGACAATTACCGGACAGAATACATGAACTTTGAAGTGGCCGATTTCAAGACGGCGTACCACGCCATCTTGGGAAGACCAGGCTTGGCAAAATTCATGGCTATACCGCACTACACCTACTCGATACTTAAGATGCCGGGTCCAAAAGGCATCATTACAGTTCGGGGGGACATCAAGCAGTCTTTCCAGTGCGATAAAGAAAGCTGCGAGTTGGCTGAAACCCTACGCGCATCGGTTGACGTAGAGAAACTCCGGCTAATGGCATCTGCCCAGCAGCACGAGGATATCCCGACCAAGAAGCAAGCTAAGATAGGAATCCATCCTAACGAAGAGGTCAAGAAGATAATGCTCGATCCGTCCAACCCGACCAAAATGGCTCTGATTGGGGTAGGACTCAGACAGGAATAGGAAGACGCGCTCGTCACTTTTCTCCGGAAAAACCAGGATATCTTCGATTGGAAGCCATCCGACATGCCTGGTGTCCCGAGGGAGGTGATCGATCATGCTTTAAATGTAAAAGATAGCACAAAACCGATCAAACAACGACTTCGACGATTCGCCTAAGATCGTCGCGACGCAATCAGAGAGGAGATCACTAATCTATTAGCCGTAGGCTTTATAAAAGAAGTGTATCATCCCGACCGGTTAGCGAACCCAGTTCTTGTTCACAAAAAGAATAAAAGTTGGCGCATGTGCATTGATTACACCGATCTCAACAAAGCATGTCCAAAGGACCCTTTTGGGCTACCTCGTATCGATCAAGTAATAGACTCCATTGCCTGCTGTGAACTCCTGAGCTTTTTGGATGCCTACTCAGGGTATCACCAGATTAGCCTCAAGGAAGAAGATTGCATCAAAACTTCGTTCATCACGCCATTCGGGGCTTTTTGTTATGTCAAATGCCATTCGAGTTGAAGAACGCCGACATGACCTATCAATGCGCAATAGAAAGGTGCTTTCACGATCAATTCGGACGCAACGTGGAGGCCTACGTGGACGATGTTGTGGTGAAATCTCGGTTGAAAGGGGACCTCATCTCGGACTAAACCGAGACATTCGAAAGCCTGAGGGCTTACCGGATGAAACTCAATCCCGAGAAGTGCACTTTCGTAGTCCCTTCGGGAAAGCTTCTCGGGTTCATCGTGTCACACCGCGGCATCGAAGCAAACCTGGAGAAAGTCAACGCCATCTTGAAAATGAAGCCACTAGCAAACTAGATGGACGTCCAAAAGCTTATCGGCTGTATGGTGGCACTCGGCAGATTCGTCTCCCGTTTGGGGATGCGGGGAACACCGTTCTTCAAACTCCTTAAAAAGAAAGATCCGTTTCAGTGGACTCCTGAAGCGCAACAAGCTTTCGAAGACCTCAAGACCTTCTTAACAAAGCCTCTGGTATTGGCATCCCCAATGCCAGAGGAACCACTGATGCTTTACATAGCTGCGACTAACCACGTAGTCAGTGCGGTAATCGTTGTGGAGCGAGAAGAAGAGGGACACCTACAGAATGTACAATGCCCGGTCTATTTCGTCAGCGAAGTATTGGGCGAATCTAAAGTACGGTACCCCTAAATACAAAAACTCATTTATGCTGTGCTAATCACCTCTCGGAAGCTCAAGCATTACTTCCAAGAACATGCGATTTCGGTGATTACTTCCTTACCAATAGGAGACATACTTCATAATCGGGAGGCCACCGGAAGAATTGCTAAGTGGGCAGCCGAGCTGGGTGCTTTTGAAGTTGCATTCAAGCCCCGCACTGCCATAAAGTCATAAGCACTCACTAACTTCACCGCCGAGTGGACGGAACTACAAAGCCCAGCAACCAACAAGAAGCTTGAGTATTGGACGATGCATTTCGACGGTTCCCTCACACTCAGCGGTGTGGGGGCTAGAGTTATGCTCACCTCTCCAAAAGGGGAATAGCTAAAATATGTCTTGCAAATTCACTTTCCAGCGTAGAATAATGCCGTCGAATACGAAGCACTCATCCATGGACTCCGCATCGCCATATCACTCGGTATTCGATGATTGGTGGTTCGCGGGGATTCTCAGCTCGTGATCAACCAGGTACAAAAGGATTGGTCATGTGTTGACGATACAATGACTGCATACTGTCAGGAGGTGCGAAGACTGAAAAACAAATTCGACGGACTGGAGCTGACTCATGTGCTCCGACGTGACAACAAAGACGCCGACGAGCTTGCCAAACTGGGATCCAGTCGGACCTATGCGCCGACAGGGGTTTTTGTTGAAGAACTTCACAAACCCTCAGCAAGCCTACACCAAGAAGACAAGAATATAACACCTCCAACCAGCACGGAAGTGTTTGTCATCACCCCCGACTGGACAAAACCTTACTTAGACTACCTGCTCAAGGATGAACTCCTCGAAGATCGCACAGAAGAAGAGCGCATCACGCGTAGGAGCAAGAGCTACGCGATTGTCGAGGAGGAACTTTACCGGAAAAGCGCTTCCAGAATACTCAGACGGTGTATCTCTGAGTAGGAAGGAAGAAATCTCCTCAAACAAATCCACTCGGGAGTATGCGGGCACCACACGGCCTCAAGAACCCTAGTCGAAAAAGCACATCGCCAAGGCTTCTTTTGGCCGACTGCAGTAACGAACGCAAAGGTCATTGTTCACACTTGTGAAGGCTGCCAGTTCTTCGCTCAACAAACTCATGTGCCAGCCCAGGAATTACAAATTATCTCGGTCACCTGGCCATTTGCGGTCTAGGGGCTGGACATGATAGGGCCCCTAAAAAAGGCGCAAGGCGGGTTCACCCACCTTTTCGTCGATGTGGACAAATTCACCAAGTGGATCGAAGCCAAGCTGGTTGCTACCATTACCGCAACTAAAGCCAAGGAATTCTTTCAGGAAATCGTGGTTCATTTCGGCACACCTAATAGAATCATAACGGACAATGGCACCCAGTTCAGAGGGGAAGAATTCCAAAGCTGGTGGGAGGAACTAGGGATCAAGATCTGCTTCACATCAGTGGCTCACCCATGGTGCAATGGTCAGGTCAAATGAGCCAACGGCATGGTTCTGCAAGGACTTAAGGCAAGGATTTTTTATCATCTCGACCCGTATGCTACCCAATGGGTGAAGGAATTGCCATCGGTACTTTAGGGACTCAGAACCACCCCCAGTCAGGCCACCGGGCAGTCACCTTTCTTCCTGGTATACGGGTCAGAAGCGGTCCTACCCACTGAACTGGAATTCGAAGCCCTGAGGGTCCGGAACCACAACGAAGATAAGTCAGAAGAAGGCAAGCTAGAGGACATCGACCGACTGGAAAAAGCAAGAGACGTCGCATCAATCTGATTAGCCAAATACCTTCAGGGATTACGCCGCTATCACGATCGAAATGTTCGGGGTCGCGCCTTCTCCAAGGGAGATCTGGTTCTGAGAAAGAATCATAAAAGCGACCACGAACTCTCCCTTAGCTGGGAGGGACCCTACGTTATCGACGAGGTAGTACGGCCAGGAACCTATTGGCTTAAACATGAAGACGGCGCAGTCATCAACAACACCTGGAACATAGAACAGCTACGTCGCTTCTATACCTAAACTCTGTACATTCTCGAATAAATTTCATTTCGAAAATATTGGCAAAGAATATCGAGCACGTCAAAGTCCCAATTCAAAAAAAAATGTCGGTTTGTCCGCAGCAAAACCCAGTTACCCACAAAAACGTGCTTGCAGAATAAGGTCGCCAGCCGACCGTCGGCACTTGGGGGCTCGGCCAGTAGGGCGGAACGCAAAAAAAGGGGGACAACGCGCGAGCAGATTCGTGAGCCATGCAAATCAAAGAGCACACACAGTGGGAAATAAGGAAATATAAGTCTTCCATTCATTACATTATATACATGTACAAAAAAAAGAAAAAATACAAGTTTTTTTTCTTCTCCTCCTCCTCCTGCTCAGGCCTCGCCGAGCCGCACTTGACCAACCGTCGCGATGAGGGCGCCCCACGCCCTGAAGAGGCGAGGAACAGCCTCAAGCAAAGCATCGACGGTGGCCACGTCGCGGTCGACAGCCCTCATCTCCTTGAGCTCCACCATCACCTCGTCGAACTATCGCCACAGCTCCTCTTCCTCAGGCCCCGGCGGCCTGTAGAACCAGCAACCGTTCGGCCCCGGCCACCAGCAACTCGCCATCAGAAGATATGAAGAAAAGAATAAAAGCAGGAAAAGAAGGAGAAAAGCATAAGAAAGAGCTGCTACAGAGGCTCTCTCCGCCCCTTCTTATATCAAAAAAGCGCAGAAGGCGAAGAGCACGGGATTAAACGCAGAGGCGGGAAGCCAAAGCGACACAGCAGTAGTCCCGAGACAAGTTTGAACCGGCCACACAAGCAGTACAACAAAAGCACCCCGGTGACATCATAATTCCCTCCCACTTTTAATTAAGAGTACTTTCTTTTGCCTTATGACCTGTTGCTTTTCAACTAGGCAGTAAGCCGGGGTCTATACTTAATAAGTGTGTGTTTGCACGCACATGAGTCCTGACTAACAACACTTAATAAGTGAACGCTAAAAGCTCCCACCAAGTTGTCTCTCCTTGATTTCAGCACTGATTGGAAAAGCACTTAGGCGATAGCCCAGTCGGGCAAAGGCACTCGGGAAACGCTACAGTCGGAAGAGAAGCCAGGCCGTTGACCCGTCAAGCTCTCGGGCACCGGTCCAGTCGGACAAAAGAACTCAGATGATATTCCAGTCGGATGAAACAGTAGGCTGTTAACATGTCAAGAGTCAGGAAGGCAAACACCAAGCAAAATCCACATTCATTACCAGCTAACAAAGCGATTACACGCGTTTATACAGGATTTAAGTCTAATTTTTCAGCTAAAGCTTCTGAGACACCCTCAACTTCCCTCAGAAGAACAGTGGCCTGCTCGTCGTCCACGATGCAGGCAAAACCCTCCTTGACGGCCTCAAGTTCCACTCGGGGGTACAACGACTTCACGATCGCCAATGCTTGATTGGAGCTCATGATTGCTCTTTCCCGCACGTGGGCCCTAAGTCTCTCCGGGGCTGCCCGCAGATGCTAGAGAGCCTGGTTCCCGCTGTTCGGATCGCAAGGATGCAGGAAGGTCAACACTGACTCAGAAGCCTGCTGGAAAGCGAAGCGTAGTGCATCAGCACGTTGAATCCTCCCTTCAAGATCGTCAAACTGTGCCCGCGCCCTTCTCCGGTGCTCTGCAAACAATAGCGGGTCAACAACCTAGGGCACCCTGCAAGACGACGAAAACGAAAAGAAAAGGACCAAATACATACCTTCGAGCTCCCCCGACAACCTCTCCTGATCAGCCTTAGCATGGCGCTCGTGGGCTTCTGCAGTTTGGACCCTCTCCTCCAAAACATGGGATCGCGTTTCCAGGGCCTCGCGTTGTTCCTCTGAGGCGACAAGCTTGTCCTGAGTTTCACGTAAGCAGCGCCCCTAGCTAAGAAAGCCAGACAAGATCAAAGATAAAAGACGGAAAGCCACAGGAGCCAGTCGCCGGGAAAAAGAACTCGCCTCGAAGGGAACCCGACGTGTCCAGTTTTTTCAGGTGCAAAGACTGTACTTCGTCCCGAAGCCGTTGCAGCTCCTGGGAACGCTCATTCCGAACCTCCGCCAGCTCATCCGTATGCTATTTGCTCGTCTTGATGGAAGCTAGGACGCGCCACAAGAAGTCCGTTTTCTTCCTCAAACGGCCCCCTAGGGTCTGAGGGCGACAAAAGGGAAGTGAAAAAGCATCCCGGAGAAGCAAAAGCACAGAAGAAGGCCACAAGCCTACCTGGACCAGTTGAGAGCACCTGATAGAATACTCATGAAGATCCTCTATCTCCTACTCTTCGGCGGCATCGTCAAAGGTGTCCCACTCTTCCTCCTCACTATCCCAAGTACCCAGCATAAGGGCAGGCTCAACACGGGTGGTCGAGTGCGGGATCTCCTCCACTGGAAGGGATGCGCTCTCGGCCGGTCCTTGCGCCCCTCCACTCACCGAAGACGGCGGATATTCAGGGGAGGACGGTCCAGTCGGAGCTGCCTTAGGAATGACCTCTGCACCCCCCAGAGCAGCCGCATTCGAAGAAGGCAGCCTGTCCCAACTGGAGACATCCGTAGGGCTAGGACCCTGAGGAGTTTCAGTCGGCATCCCGACTGGGACGTCAGCCGATGGCTTCCTGACATAAAAAAGGGAAAAGGGGGGTCGAAGGCTCACTCCAACAAGCCAACAGGGATTGATGGAAGGAGTGAGATGAAGGATTACCTGGTGGACCTCTTTATCTTCAGCCACCGCTGGCCCCGGGCAAACGAGACACTACCGGAAGGAACGGACTGCAAGCCTGGCTCTTGGATCCGCGAGGAAGGTGGCGCTGGAGACTGGTTGGAAGGCCCTCGGATGGTCGGGCCACCGCTCAGAGCTACAAAGGCGGACCGGGGGCTTGAAGTCCCTTGTACTGCCACCCCCTTCCCTTTCTCTACACTTGGCACGGTGGTCGAGTTGTCACCCGGGATCGTAGGGGAAAGGGGCGGACTCGGCAAACCTTGCCTAGACGCTCGTCTTCCCCTCTTTGCACTCAGAGCAGCGGGGGAAGTCGGGGCCGACCGCTTTGAGCCCGCCCCCGGGCGAGAGGCATCCTCTGGGGAGGCAACTGGAACCGAAGAATCTGGAATCTCCGGTGCCACCGTTCCCTCGTCTTCGGAGGTCTCCCCGGACACAAACTGATCGGGTCTTCTCAGCCAGCCTCCCTGGTAGTCGGGGTACCTAGGGACTAGAGCATCGAAAAAGAAAACTTCCCATCCCTGCAACAGGAAAAGAATAACCATTCAGACTAGAACAGCTGAAGACCAGAGCTTAAAGGCACTCGAGAACTCGGAAAATCACCGGGGGAGGAGGGTGCACCACACAGAAAGACTTTGGACAACCCCCGCAATCTAGCAAGGTGCCAGGGGTAAAGAAATCATTCAACTGCCTGTCCAATACCTCATCCGAAACCCTCGCAGACAACTCCCGAGTGGGGTCCAACCGCCCCAGATATTTGAACCCTGGGTGGACCCGTTCCTTGAGCGGATGAACACGGCGAATGGCAAAGCTAGCAGCAATGCCAACCCCGTGCAAATAGGCATTCTTCAATTAATGGATGATGGTCATGAGCTCCCCGACTTGATCTTCGTCGGAGTCGGGTGGAGGCATAGTCCAAGAAACTGATACCACAGGTTTCCGTCTGGAAAAGACAGGAAGGCATGGCTCGGGATTAGAGCAGTAAAACCATTCTTGGTGCTAGCCCTTGTTGGAAGATCAGAAAGGGATAGCAAAATAAGATTTCCTCAACCCATCCCGCAACTGAAGACCTGCACCCCCAACCAGTTTGGGGGTGTTCTTATTCGGGAAAGGCTTAAGGAGAAAAAGATGACGGATGAGGCTAAATTGGGATGGATGCCAATGTAGGCTTCACAAAGATGCACAAAAACAGCAATCTGAAGAATGGAGTTAGGATTGAGGTGGGTCAACTCAATCCCGTAATAATGAAGAAGGCCGTGGAAGAAGGCGCTAGAGGGTAAACTAAACCCGCGCCAGAAAAAAGATTCAAAGATGATGACCTCCTCAGGACGAGGGGTAGGGGAAGACTCACCCATCGCCGGGCGCGCTCCGATCAATACCAAGGGAGGGAGGACTCCGGCGGAAACCATTGCCTCCAGACGTTGCTTTTTCACCACCGAGACGGCCCAATCTTGTGGCGCGGGCGACGCATCGGGCGCGGTGTCAGCGGAGGATGCCATTTCGAAGATCGGAGAGAAAAGACGACGAACGTTGGGCCGAGCGGAGAACCCTAAGAAACACAACACAAGAGGCAACGGCAGAAAAACGAAGAATGGGGAAAAGAAAAAAGAGAACTGCCCCCTTCTCCCCCTTGAGAAATCGCATTAAATTCGTCATGGGGTGACAGGGTACCGCCTTTGGGTGGGGAAAGCAGAATGCCCTCCTCTGCAAAAGGATAGTGCGAATCTAAGGATGCACTCTCAATTCAGGTTTGATCGAGAATTTTGGGTCCGAACCAAGTCAAAGCTTTCGGAGCACGCTCCCAACAGAGCCATATCAAAAAGGAGAGAGGAGAACACCGTTGAAACAGCGCGGGTGTGGCCACATGCGAAAACTCGTGTAAAGACCACTCAGCTGGCGTCCTATTGGACACCCCTCAGGTGCGCCCCAAGCCGCGCTGATCACCAGCGTCCTATTGGACGCCAATCAGGTGCACCCTAAGCCGGGCTGATCACCAGTGTCCTATTGGACGCCAATCAGGTGCGCCCCAAGACGGGCTGATCACCAGCATCCTATTGGATGTCAATCAGGTGCGCCCCAAGCCGGGCTGATCACCAGTGTCCTATTGGATGCCAATCATGTGCGCCCCGAGCTGGGTTGATCACCGGCATTTCCTCGGATGCGCCTTTGGCATGCCCCAAGCAGGGCTGATTGACAAAATCTTTCTGGGTGAAAATCCAGAGCGCCCCTGGCCGGGCCGAATGCTAGTGCTGCTGCCGACGCACCCCTGCAAGGGTCGAGCACCGGTATCACATCACAAAGGAGTCTCCCCCAATGCACACGGTAGGAAGGTCGAGGCTGAGTCCTTTGCAAACTCCTTGCTTAGTACTCAGGAGAAGTAATGTAAAGGTCAGCACTTACGTCCGCGTGAAATCAAAAAGCGTCATCAAGGGCAACTCGATTGCAAAGCACTCGAGGGCTACTGTGGGAGACATAGGAACCGGGGGTACGTGTGTGTAACACCCCAATTTTTGGTTTTCATAAGTTTGAATGTTATGTTGCACTTTTGTGAATTTTTGGAATTTTCTGGAATTTATCTGGATTTAATTTGAATTTATTCCCTTTTGAAATAATTAAAAAATTAAAAGTTTTAAATAAAGTTTTATTGGAAATATTTTATTTGAGTCCAAAATGTCTCAAAGTATTTTCCAAAATTTTTTTGGAATTTTTCTAATTAATTTGCTATTTTTCTCGAATTAAATGAATTTCTAGAAATTAATTTGAATATTAAATCGCTGGAAATTAGCCGAGTGGGTTTGTACTGTTCATCCGACCGAGTCCGACCGAGTCTGACCCGAGTCAAACTCGAGTCCGAGTCCGACTCGAACCGGACTCAAGCCCGACCCAGCCGTAACCGCTCCACGGTTGCGCCACTGTCCAACAGCCACTGTTGCGCCACGTCGCCCAGTTCGAATCCAATTCGGATTCCGCCGCCGCAGCCGGGTGGACCTCGGTTTCCGCTTTTTTCACGGAAGCCGAGGCTCCTATTTAAAGCGCCGCCGCCGCCATCGTGTATGAAAAGATGAGAAAGTTGCCTAGAGGGGAGGGGTGAATAGGCAATTTAAAATTAAAACTAAATTCGTCGTAGCGGAAAGAGTATCAGAACTTCCGGTATAATATCGGAACTTCCGACAAGATCGGAACTTCCGGTATTTGTTCGGAATGTCCGATAGACTTGGACTAAGAGAAGAGTCTACTAAAAGAAATAAGCTTCAGGAACAATCTTAGATGCAATGAAAACAATAAGTCAAGTAGAGAAACAATAATTTGTTCCCGGTGTTCGGATTCTTGAGGAAATCCTACGTCTCCGTTGAGGAAGCTCCAAAGAGCCGGGTCTTTTCCAACCCTTTCGTCCCAAACCTCGGTCACACTTGAGGCTTGGTTTCACTATTGGTTCCTTTCCTTTCGGAGGTGGAGCCGGCCTTCACAAACTTATCATGGCTTCCCACAATCGTCGAGAGCTCATGAGCGACGCCTAGCCGTCTAGGAGTCCTTCAACCTCCAAGAGTAATGAATGCGCAGGATTCTTGATCTTGAAGAGGTTGTCTAATGCTCAAGATGAATGAATGCTTGACTATTTGCTCTCAACCACACTTAAGGTTTCCTCACTCACTAGATGATCACTAAGATCAAGAGGAGGACTCAAGAATGCTCTAGGGTGTGCTCAAGGTGCTCAAGTGTTCAGCCAAATGAAGTGTGTAACCCACAAAAGGGAGAGGAGATGGGTATTTATAGTTTTGGATCAAAACTAGCCGTTATACCCGCACTCAGCCACACATCGGAATATCCGATCCCAACATCGGAATATCCGATGAGTGCAAACAACCAGAACTTGGAAAGCTTCCAACGGTCGAAAACTACGTGCATCGGAATGTCCGACAACAACTTCGGAACATCCGATGACACCCAGAAAGAGAACTCAACAAAACTTCCTAAGTTCAAATCGGAGTGTCCGATATAAATATCGGAACATCCGAACCAAACAGAGAGTTCCCAATCTGGAAAACAGCTACTTCGGAACTTCCGAAGCTAAACTTCGGATAGTCCGAACTCAACAGAGAGTACCCTTTTCAGGACAACTTGCATCGGAACTTCCGATACATAGAATCGGAACTTCCGAACAAAACAGAGAGTACCCTAACCGAGATCCAACAAGCATCGGAACATCCGATATAAAATATCGGAATGTCCGACCCTAACAATGCACTACGTACTGAAACACAACCACACATCGGAATGTCTGAACTTCGGAACTTCCGACCTAACATCGGAACATCCGACTAGAAATTGACAACCACAAAATTCCAATGCACGGGAGACGACTTGACCACTCTCAAGAGACTAAACACCATTCATCTGAGCATATAGACCATCTCTAGACCAATTTCAACACACCCCTCTTAATAGTATGGCAAACCTACGACTCAACAAATTAAAATTACATCCGCTGTTGTCGTTTTTATTACTCAATGACATTTGAGGATGCCCGATGATCGTAGATGATCTCTATTTAAAACGTTCACCTGTTTATAAACTAGTTGAACATGTTAGATTCTTTAATCGTTTGTCATTAATCAACCAAAACAATATTAGGGGGCCTAGATGCACTTTCAATCTCCCCCTTTTTAGTGATTGATGACAACCCGATTAAAGACAAATTTATAACGCAAATGAATAGAAGGAATATAGGATGAACTCCCCCTTGATATGTGCATTTAAGATAGGACTTGAGAACAAATACACATTTTGGAAGACAAAGGAGTTGAGAGAGCTCCCCCTATATCCTTGCATGGGAGATTATCAAATAACTAAGACAGCATAAGCATGTTAAACAAGTAAATTTAAGCAATAGAAATGCATTAACATTCAACAAGTCAACAAAAGTATTCATGCAACAATGATAACAGGATTTAAGGCGAAAATATCCAATAGACAACCATAGAGTTAAACCGAAGACACAACCAAGTTTACTTAGACTAAAATACTCAGGAAAGACACGACAGAAAAACGAAATTGTCTTCATCTCTCCCCTTTTGGCATCAAGCACCACAAAGGAGGAAAGGAGAGAGAGAATGAAGTAGACTAGACGGACTCCTCTGATCCAGGCTCATCTGAACCAGACTCCTCGGCATCGTCCTCAGACTCATCTAAAGCGTCAGGTGCTGGAGCAAATGGATACTCGATTTCTTCCTCGCTCTCCTCATCATCCGAACACTGCAGATTCAGATGCCTCTGAATATCCTTGAGTCGGTTGGTGTTCTTCTTATGTGCTGCTGCGTTGCCCTTGCAAAGGACAAAGATGGACTTCAAAGCACGCAGAATCGGTGAGAATGAACCATTGGGAGCTAAGACTGCAGGAGTAGCAGAAGAGGTGGTTCCTCTGGTAGAAGCTCTGGTGGCTCTATGAATGGAGGCTTTTACAGCCCTGACATGAAGAGCAGTGTGTTTGACATCAAATTCAAACTGCAGCTGTGTCACCTGCTCAATCAAATGCATGATATACGGAGCAAACCCATAGCTCCTCCTGGGCTCCTGACCAATGAGTCTAATCTCATTCCAAATAAAGTCAAAGACATCAAATGGTCGCAGATTTTCTCTCATTCTACTCAGAAGGTTCCTTGTGTAGGAGAGAACATGAGAGGCATCACCTTCTTTAGGAGCCAAAGTCTTTCTGAAGAGCCTGTTCAAAATAGCAAAGAAGGGCTTCATATCCTTGGTGTTTCCTTCCTCATAATCAGCATCTTCCTCATACAGAAAATCCAGATTGGATGCTCCTAGCGGATTCTCATTGTGAATCTGATCCTTATCCCTGGAATCTGCTTCTGTGAACTCAAGTAGTCTGGCAAACTGAGCATAGGTAGCCTCATACCAAGTTCCTTCAGTCATCCAGTGGAGAGTAGAGACTCGATCCCTGGAGACATACATTGTTGCATAGAACTGAGCGATGATTTCCACATTCCAATCATGCTGAAAGCTCATAATTCTCTTCATGCCAGTTCTTTCACAAGCAGCAATAATCTCATTAAAGATAGCGTCGTCTGCCGCTGCCATGTATTCCCAATCAACACACTGCATCAAGATAACAGGATTCTTCCTTGGAAGAATGACTGACTCGTAGAAGTCCTGCTGAAAGAATGTCCAGAAACGTGCATCGAGAGAACACATGCATCCTTTTGGGGTTCTCTTCCCGAGCCTTTATGACCTGAGCTGCTTTTCCTTTGTAGCTTACTGGCTTTCTTTGAAGCCTAGGGTTCCTTTTGGGCTTCCTTAGACGTGGCATGTCTCTAGCCTGAGAACCTGATGCACCAGCAATGCCCTTGCCTTTCCTAGAAGGTAGCGGTGCTCCACGAGGCACATTTACTGTCTTGGCGGCCTGAGATGGTTCATTTATGGAAATGCCCGGCTGAGATCCCCTGGTCACAACTCGCTTGGTTCTGGTTCCTGTTGGTGTCTTGCGTTTCCGAGAAAACGTGACTTTAGCTGAACCGGCAGGGGGCTGATCACCTTGACCAGGATCCATCGAGAAATGATCTGATAGGAAGTGAACTCACCGAGATAGATGGAATTAGAAAGAATTCTATTTTAGAGCTGTACTGTCCTCATCGGAAGTTCCGATTCCACATCGGAAGTTCCGATACTAGATTTCAGAAGTTCCGAAGTTTTTTGGTACAACCCTAAAACTAGGAATTTGACAAGATCGACCGATAGAAATTGATGAAACTTTAGATCTAGACAGAGGAGGACTAGAGCAACAAGTTTACCAAGAGAAACTTGAGAAAGAAGTCCAAAGAACAAGGAATCTCAAGATTAGTGTTTTAGATTTACCTGAGAACACGGAAATCAAGATTGAAATGAGTGAGAGTCCTTTGATCCGAAGCAAATCCTTGTTTGGGGAGAGATCGGAGTTTCCGTAGGGTCGGAGACTCCGAAGACGTCAAGAAATGAAAAGAGAGAAACGTACGGAGGCTTTTGGAGAAAAAGAAAATGAGTGGAGGGGCCAACTGAACGGTCCTTTTCAAGCGTTTACATACACTTCGGACGTTCCGAACTGAGGTTCGGAAGTTCCGAACGGTCAGAATCCCCAGAACATCGGATAGTCCGATATAGATTTCGGAAGTTCCGAAAAGTTGAGGTTTCCAGCGAAATTCCAGCTAAGCACGCTTCGGATATTCCGATACTAAACTTCGGATGTTCTGAAGATGCTGAATTCACAGAATTTTGGAAGTTCCGATGACTGGATCAGAAGTTTCGAAGAGTTGATTTGTCCAGCAGAACGAAGGAAAAGATAGGATTTCAGAGACTGGATGAAATGAGACTTTGAGTCAGTGAACTTGGGAGTCATTCCTCTTATGATCAGAAGGCATTACAACAATCAAAGCAATAATCACAAGTGGAATGACCGAAGATGCAATCAACAATAAACCATTTTCAAAAACAGTTAACTGATTTCGCAAACATTTTATTTCAAAATTAAAGTGAGAAGTAAAAATCAAATGCGAGCAAGATGTCAAGTTATATTCTGATAGTCTAGGACATTTAGCTCACTTCTCAACTCGCAAAAGCGTTTCTCATCTAGTGGTTTGGTGAATATATCGGCCAATTGTTTCTCGGTTCTCACATAGGTAATGTCAATGTATCCTTTTAGTGAGTGATCCCTAAGAAAGTGGTGGCGGATATCTATGTGCTTGGTCCGAGAGTGTTGAACGGGATTGTTGGCTATCTTAATGGCACTCTCATTGTCACATAAGAGTGGTACTCTATCCAACCTTAGTCCAAAATCCCTCAAAGTTTGCCTCATCCATAGCAATTGTGCACAACAACTTCCCGCGGCAATATATTCGGCTTTGGCGGTGGATAGAGCTACCGAGTTTTGTTTCTTTGAGGACCAAGAGACTAGTGATCTACCTAGGAATTGGCAAGTCCCCGAGGTACTTTTTCTATCCACTTTGCAACCCGCATAATCAGCGTCTGAGTATCCAATCAAATCGAATTTTGATCCTTTAGGATACCAAAGCCCTAGATTTGGTGTGTGAACTAGATATCTAAGAATTCTTTTCATGGCTACTAGGTGACACTTTCTCGGAGCGGCTTGAAATCTTGCACACATACAAACACTAAGCATAATATATGGCCTAGATGCACAAAGATAAAGTAATGAGCCTATCATGGATCGATATACCTTTTGATCCACAGGATTACCTTCCTCATTTAGACCAAGATGTCCGTTGGTTGTCATGGGTGTATGAATTGGCTTGGCGTTTTCCATATCAAACTTCTTGAGCATATCCTTGATATATTTTGTTTGACACAAAAATGTTCCTTCCTTGAGTTGTTTGATTTGAAAACCGAGGAAGAACTTTAGCTCGCCCATCATAGACATTTCAAACCTTTTTGTCATTAACCTACTAAATTCCTCACAAAAGTTTTTACTAGTAGACCCAAATATAATGTCATCGACATATATTTGGCATACAAATAAATCATCATCAACATATTTTGTGAAGAGAGTAGGGTCGACTTTGCCAATCTCAAAACCATTTTTAATAAAAAAAATCCTTAAGGCATTCATACCATGCTCTAGGTGCTTGCTTAAGCCCGTAGAGCGCCTTATGGAGCTTGTATACGTGTGTAGGGTTCTTGTGATCCTCCATCCATGGCGGTTGCTCAACATATACTAGTTCGGCAATTGGACCATTTAGGAAAGCACTCTTGACGTCCATTTGATAAAGCTTGAAATCATGGTGAGTAGCAAATGCAACCAAGATACGAATTGACTCTAGTCTAGCAACGGGAGCATAAGTCTCACCAAAATCCAAACCTTCAATTTGAGTGTATCCTTGAGCTACCATGTGACACCACGGAGTGTCGTAACCTTATAAAATGTGAATGTTGAGGGCAAAAACATTATGGAATGTGGAATTGGAGGTTGAAACCATACGATATGAGGTTTATTTGCGTTTTCGGAAGTTTGGGCCTTCCCGGGGGAGTTTGGGCCTAAAGGAAAGGGTCGTGGGCCTTGGTGGGGAGGAGTTTGAGTCCTTTTGGGAGTAGGAGACCTGGTTGGAGGCCTCCCCCAGCCCCTTGTGCGCCCCACCCCTACCTCTTGCGCCCCCCCACTTGGAGAAACCCTAGCCGCCACCCCTTGCTCTCCTCCCTTGCGCCCCTCCCTCCCTCACGCCTCCTCCCCACCTTGTGCGCCTCCCCTCCCCTCTCCTCCACCCCTTGATTCCCTAGGGTAGCTTCTCCACCTCACCACCCCAAAGATCTGTCCATTGGAGCGCTCCGCGACGAGGAGATCCGGTGGATTTGAAGCGAGGAAGGAGATCGCGCGAACAGGGAAGAGATCCGTTGAGTTTTCGTTCGTCGGGCAAAGGTATGGCCACGGGGATCCTTGGGGTTGGTCTAGGATCTGTTATAAGGGTTAATATCATATTTTTAGATCAATTGGTGGTGCTGTAATTGGGTAGATTAGATGAAATCTAGAGTTTGCCAAGTTCTCTGTTTCAGGCAGCATGAGCAGTCGACCTAGGGTTTGGGTTTCCGCCAATTTAGATTCGGAATTTGGTCGTCCGCCTGTTGAAGAAGTTGTAGGTAACTTCAATACCTTTTAGTGGGTATAAAGAACGTCCAATTACGCCCAGCCGTTTGGAAGTTATGCTCATTTTACCGAACATATTAAAAACTGTGACGTGATTGGAACAGATCACGGTATTCTGTAGATTAAACCACTTTAGAGTCCGAATCAGTCTTTCCATATACTTAGAAAAAGTTAGTAAATTTCCTAAGCTACGCGAGGATGTACTCGTTTAATTGAGTCGGAGTTTTAGAACCCGAGTTATGCCTTTTGGAAGGCTGCTGTCCCGACGGGACAGAACCTCTGTTTTTTTGGGTTTTCCGAGTAGTTTGCGATGTCAGGGTAGAAGAGTGTTTGCGTACTGTTTTGTGGACATGATTGTGAGTGTGTGGTACCTATGTGCAGGTGGTGTGACCCCGGGAGTGTCTTCTACTTCTCGCCAATCCGTCGCCCGTGGTTGAGGCAAGTGTATTGGAATGGGTAGCTGTGTCGGGACCCGAATCTGCAAATCCGGACCCTCTGTGTATTCAGCACTAGTCCAGGAACGCGCTAGTGCACACAGTCTTAACATCGGTAAATATCACAATCATACCACTCGATACTAATAAAGTACTTTAATTAGATAGTCAAACTGGTTGCTTGACCTTATGGTCAAGTTACAAATATACGCCTCGCAGGGCGAAACTTATTAAGAGAGAAATAATAGCAGCGGAAAATAATATAACATCGTGGCGCCATCCAGTATACCACAGGCAATGGCCCAGGCTCGCTCCTAAGTAGAGCGGTTCCTCTTGGAGCTCCTCCTCCAAAGTGGTTAGTCTCCTCTTCAGCGGTGTTGTATTGCGGCAAGGGTGAGTACTTGGTACTCGACCAAATCATGCCTGAGAATGCAAGCTAATATACTATATGCATGGCTTGATACAAAGGAATAGCTCAAGGTATATTTGCAGTAAAACAGCATTTGACAAGTAGCATAAGTAGATTCGAAAGCAATAGAAACAAGTATAGCATCAATAACTTTTCCAGGAGTTTAATAAACATCTTTCCCATCCTAATCCACATTTCCATCAACATCATTATTAATCCAACCCAACCTTTCAAGTCCAAGTTATTTTTGAGAAAATCTAACCCTTGACTGTAATTCCCGAGCGATGTCCAATACCGCGGACACGGCTATTCGAATAGATTATACACTCTGCAGAGTTTATGCACTTTACCCACAAGATACAGTCAAACACAACAAAGGCGAGTTCCCATAACAAAGTCTTTCGGAAACTTCTATCAATACAAGTGGTCCTCCCCGGTTGTTGCACACTAACCCTTCCCTTAGCTAAGGCGAAGTTTAGGCCAACCAACCGTTAGATGGGTACTGGCGCTGACCGGTGCGCTCCCCCGTACAACTTACACAAAGGGTGTAGTTGACCTCCTGAGGTCCCACAGGTACGTTATTAGCAACTTAATCAACTAGGTCTGTCCCATTACAGACATGTGGTTGCACGATTGACTCTGTTCAAAGGCTTGCAAGGTTAAGTCCTTAGGGTGACCAGGGCAAGACTACCCGAAGAACCAAACCAACATTTCCGGTGCCACAACTGGCCCACTTGATCATTCTTGCCACATGCCCCGGTCAAAAGCTATTTATCAAACCCCAGTTGATTACCATGCACCACGTGCCATCAACATCACATGATACCTTCCCAAAACAGGTTCAATATATCATTAAGTCAATATTAATATTTGATTGTCCAAAATCATGTCATGAGCACGTAGCAGGTCTAAGCCATATACTACAACGATCTACAAACCCATGTTGGCAATTTAGTAATGTCCAACTAGTAATCCACAACTAGGGTGACAAGGGGTCATGGCACATATTTAGTAATCAAGGTGTCATACAGCAAATTGGTATTTATCTAATTTCCCACAATTAAGTAAAGAATTTTCTATTTGAACTAGCATGCAGTACATTAAATCAAAATAGGTTTCAAAATGTGATCAATATGGTCAAAGCACAACTTGCCTTCAAAAAGTACTTGTTCTTGGTCCTGAGCTGGCTCCTGGGTCAACACTTCTCCTTCGAATCCTTCCGGCACTTCAACGTCTACTCGTAAAGCGTGCAAATAGCAATACACGAATAAACAATAGGCAAAAAGTGTCCAAACATCCAAATAAAATCCATAAACAGAGAGAACATAATTTTATGAATTTTTAGAAACTGGAATCACTCAATTCGGAGTTAAAACGCAAAAGTTATGATTATTTAAAGTATAAATAATCAATTAAATAATATTACAGAGAAAAACTTTAGTCCAAAAATTAAATAAAATTCATAATTAGGTAGATCTCAATTTTATACAAATTTAGAAATTTGAATCACTCAAATCGGAGTTGAAACGCAAAAGTTATAAGCGTTTGAAGTTTGAAACAAAATCTGAAATCATTATTTCGAATTAATAAATCATTTTCTTTTTCGGAAATTAATTATTGCGTCAACAGTGACACGCGTCGGTTCCTGATTGGCTGGTGGCGTCGGCGGCTCATGGGCTCGGCCACGGCTTGGCTCGGTCCACGGTGAACTCGGTCCACGGCTCGGTCGGCGGTGGGACCCCTTGGATGGCGTCGACGATCGGCGTCACCATGCTCAACGGCGCCATCGACAAGCGGGCCCACCGTGGCGTCGGCGATGACGTCATGGTGCGATTACGCTGTCCGGCCAGCGCGGGCCGCGTGTCGAGAGACACGCGCTTCAGCGTATGTGCGGCGTGGCCAGGGTACCGCATTAACGCGATCGTGTCCGTTGATTTGAAAATCAACGGCGCGATTAGATCCTGGTTAACACGCGTTGAAAACTACACGGTGATCGTGGGCCGTTCGATCTAGATCGGACGGTCCAGATCTAACCTACGTGTATTTGCTCACGGCACGTGGTGATCGTGGGCCGTTGGATCTTGATCCAACGGTCCAGATCTAATCAGGTTTGGAAGCACGTGACTCACCGCTGCCGTTCGATCGGGATCGGACGGTCCAGAAGCTTCGCACGGGTGATGGCGGCGCGGCGGGGCTCGGGCTACCGGAGACGAGGACGGCGACCTTCCGTGCGGCGTTTCCGAGGGTCTCCGACGAGGTGGATGGTGCGGTCCGATGTGCCTTGCTCGTGCGGTTCCAGATCCGGGCTCCAACACGGCGGAGACGGCTTGACGGCGGCGGCGTGCGCACGAACCCGAAGCGAAGCCCTAACCCTACTACGGCGAGCAATTCCTCAGCAAAGACGGCGGCTCGGGCGGCGTGGCTTGGGCAAAAGGTGCGGCGTCAAACGACGATTCTTGGGGACGGGTCCACGCCTTAAATACGGCCTCGACGTGCGCGCAAATCGGAACCCTAGCCGTGTCCCGCTCGGTCACGGTGGAGCTTTCCGGCTTGGATTCGGAACGGAGACGATGGCTGGGAACCGTTCACGTGTCGCGATGAGCGGCTACGATTGCTCACGCGCGAACGGGTCCGACCGGACTCGGGCTCGAACCGGTGCGGTCCAATCCGGACCGTTGGATCCCGATCCAACGGTCGGGATCGATTGGGGTTAGGAGCGGGTTTGGTCGAGTCGACTGGCTCGGGTTGGACTCGAGTCCGACTCGGGTTCCGACTCGGTCGGATGAACAGTACTCGACCCGATTGATTTTCCAGTGATTTAATAATTAAAATAATTTCCAGTAATTCATTTAATTCATTAAAAATAGCAAAAGACTCAGAAAAATTCCAGAAAAATTCTGGAAAATATTTTGGAACATTTTGGACTCAAATAAAATATTTCCAACAAATTTTTATTTGCAAAGTTTAATTCTTTAATTATTTCAAAATGGAATAAATTCAAATAAATTCTAGAAAATTCTAAAAATTCACAAATGTGCAAAATAATTTTTAATTTCATGAAAAGCAAAAATTGGGGTGTTACAAGCTGGTTGTAGTTTGTTAGATTGGTTGAGATTGAAATTGAATATATGATATGTTCACATGCCATGCTTTAATGATTGCCATTGATATGATGAATATGCTTATTATGTTATGATGTCATGTGTTAATGTACAAGTTATTTATGATGTTGGCATGTTTGCATACATGGCCCGGGCGGTGAGAAAGTCATAACTAGTCCGGGGAAGGTCGGTGAGAAAGTTATGACTATTCTGGAGAGCCAATGAGTAAGACGTACATCGTGATTCCATCCACCGCGGTGTATGGAAGCGAGGAGTAGGCACCCTCCATCTTTGGGATGGAAGGGGGGAGAGGGTGCACACCGACGGGTGTGTACTCAACCATACCGGTATGAGTTTCCAGGAGACATGTGCATCGCATCGCATTGTATACATGATGTTGATGATAATGATATGTGATCATGAATAAGATGATAGACATGATGTGAGTTGTTGTAGCCATGTAATTGTTCTTTTGTACCATTGCAATATACTTGCTGAGTGTTGAACTCACGCTTGTGCTTTCTTATTGTTTTAGGTACCATGAAACCGGCATACGGGGAAGGGCATTAGGTACACATCTACACGTAGATCCACACTTATTGACAATTTTTTCATCTTGGTCAAGATAATAAGAGTAGTGCCATGCAACTTGGTGAAATTGTTAATTTGTGTGCTTGGTTTTCTCATTTACTTCGTTTGGCTCATGAGATGGTTGGAATCTTTATACTAGGCTTATACTGCTGCTATAACCCTTGTTATTGAAGAATTAGATGTCATTCTTTATACTATATCCTGTGATCATATTATTGTTGCTTCAATTCATGGAAAAACAAAGGAGATGCTGCCGAAATTTTTGGTTTTAGCATTTACTCCTTTACTGTAATTTATCTTAATTTATGGTATTTAGATGTTGTTTAGCCTATGTTTGGTAGCATTCGGGCATATTAAATGCCGGGGTGTTACATACCAACCGAGCTTTATTTCTCGTGACAACTCCGTTTTCATCTTGCTTGTTGCGGAAGACCCATTTGGTTCCAATCACATTTTGACTTGGCCTTTCCACCAATGACCAAACTTTGTTTCTTACGAAGTTGTTAAGCTCTTCATGCATTGCCATCACCCAATCCAGATCCCTTAATGCATCTTCTACCTTCAAGGGTTCCAAAGTGGACACGAAAGAGTAAAATTCGCAAAAATTAGATACTCTAGAGCGTGTTGTTACCCCTTTTTGAATATCACCAAGGATGTTATCGACAGGGTGATCTCTTTGGATGCTTTGATGCACTCTTAGATGTGGCACTTGGGATGTTTGTTGAATTGGCTCATTGTCTTCAATTTGATCATCTTCCAGGAATTTCCTTGGACTATCTTGAGGAATGTCTTGATTTTGATTTGAGGTAGGAGGCTCTACTTGTGTAGAGGAATTGTCTTGATGCTCCTTTTCTTGCGGCTTCACTTCACCTATTGCCATCTTCTTAATTGCAATACTTGGCTCTTCCTCATTTTCTAACACATTCAAATCAACTTGCTCTACTTGAGAGCCGTTAGATTCATCAAATGTTACGTCTCTCGCTATTTTAACACACCCCGTGGTTTTGTTGAAAACACGATAGGCGTACGCATTTGATCCATACCCAAACAAAAAGCCTTCATCAATTTTGGGGGCAAATTTGGAGTTCTTTGGCTTTTTGTTTAGGATAAAGCATTTACTACCAAAAACTCTAAAATATGAAATATTTGGTTTGTCACCGGTGAGTAGTTCGTATGCCGTCTTCTTCAAAATTTTGTGGAGATACAGTCGGTTGATGGCATGACATGCGGTGTTGACGGCTTCCGCCCAAAAATGGTTGGAAATCTTGTACTCATCAAGCATTGTTCTTGCCATCTCAAATAATGTCCGATTCTTCCTTTCTACAACGCCGTTTTGTTAAGGGGAGTATGGAGCGGAGAACTTGTGCTTGATCCCTTCTTCATCAAGGAATTCTTCGACTTGAGTATTCTTGAATTCGCTTCAATTATCGCTTCGAATCTTCTTGATCTTCAACTCGAATTCGTTTTGAGCTCTTCTTGCGAACTTCTTGATTACGCCCTGTGTCTCACTTTTCTCTTGCAAAAAGAAAACCCACGTGAAGCGTGAAAAATCATCAACAATGACTAAACCATATTTGTTACCTCCGATGCTTATATAAGTAATGGGTCCGAAGAGATCCATGTGTAGAAGCTCCAATGGTCTTGTCGTAGTCATGATGTTCTTAGCGGGATGACGCGCTCCAACTTGCTTCCCTCCTTGACAGGCACTACAAATTCTATTCTTTTCAAACTCAACATTTGTTAGTCCAATGATGTGATCCCCTTTGAGAAGTTTGTCGAGATTCCTCTTGCCAACATGGGCTAGTCGGCGATGCCATAGCCAACCTATGCTTGACTTTGCCATCAAGCAAGTTTGAAGTTTAGTGCTATTTGAGTTGAAATCAACCAAATAGAGCTTACCCTTCAAATAACCCTTAAAGGCAACCAAGGAATCCTCTCTTCTAAAGACGGTCACATCCACATTAGTGAATAAACAATTTGTGAAATCATGTGCTGAAAAATTGGCTTAGAATTGAATTTGCAAATGTGCTGGTGCATGTGCTTGACAATTTGACAAGAAGCAGTAAGTTTCGCTTTTGCGCCGGACCAAGATCTCAAGAAACAGTAAGTCTTCCATGTACGACGGACAAAGTTTTTGGAGTGCATAAGTGAGCGTGTTTTTGAGCTCATGAGTCGAACTCAATCTTCCAAGAAACCAGTAAGTTTTGCATGTACGGCGGACAAACTTCTTTGGTCAGTCGTGAATGCATTTTTGCTTTAGGGTTTCGTTCGGACCATGTTGTTTTTGAAACCGAGCATGGCACGTTTGCGCCGGACAAGATTTTTTGTCCGTCGTGAACATGAATTTGAAAGCGTTTTTGAACCGAGACTTTTGCATGTACGACGGATCGATTTTGGTTGTCCGTCGTAAACATGTTTTGGCCAGAATGTTTTCTTTTGGAACCGAGAGTTTCCCTTGTACAACGGACAGACTTTGTTGGTCCGTTGTGAGGCTATTTTCTAGGGTTTCACTTGGCATTTGCGCGGGTGGTTTTGTTTGTCCGTCGTGAGCAGCGTTTTCTTTGAATTAGGGTTTTGAGCAGAATTGAAATAATTTGAATTTGAGATTATGAAATTTGTGATGATTTCATGATGCTTCTTTTGAAGTGGACTTTATGCAATGCTCATGTGAGTAGTTGCATGGATTGATGTGAGTCAAGTCGTGGACTTGTGCTCGGATTTGTTTTGTGGTTTGTTCATGTGCAGGTATTGCTCGAAGACGAACGTGGTCGATGACGGGACCGGAACTAGGTTCATGGAGGAACTGAGGTTCGGGACTAGGTTCAGGAGGAACCGAGGTCTTGGTGGTCAAGGATGTCATGCGGGACGTTCGGGCTAAGAGAATGGTGCACATGAAGAATGGTTAGTCACGTGAGAATGGCAGGAGGTCATTCGCGTGCAAAGTGTTAGTCACGTGAGTATGGCAGGTGGCCATACGCGTGCAAAGTGTTAGTCACGTGAGTATGGTAGGGTTGCCATACGCATGCAAGAGTTGTACTCGGCCAGGTTGGGCCAAGTAGAGTTGTGTTGGATCACGGATTCCTTCTAGGGAATAGGAATCGTATTCGAACTCCTTGTGGGTTGGTGCTTTAAATAGGTGGGGGTCTCTGTTGAAAGGCACCAAGCAGAGCTAAGCGCATCAAGCCTTGAGCTTGGTTTTAGGGTTTGTACTCTTTTGATGAGAGTACTTTAGACAAAAGAAATAAAGATCAATTCTTCTAGTTCCCGCATTGCTTCAACGTTCTCTTTTTGGTTCTTGTTTGCATGCTTGTTCTAGTTCTAGATTGGTTTTTGTTCTTTAAGTTTTATCTTGATTTGATCCATCAAAAACCTCTCTAGGGTATTGATCTAGTGTTTCTCAAAGTCTAGTTGATCAATCTTTTGTCGTTCTTGTTTAATCTTGAAGTTTTGTTTAGATTGATTTTCGTCAAGTTCTGGAACAGCAAGCTTGCGAAGCTTATAACTTTTGATCCGTAAGTCCGATCGAACTGATTCTTTTTGAGTTAGATTCGTATTGGAATCTAGTTTCTTGTGTCCAAATTTCAGATCATTCTGACGGTTTGATCTCAGGGAATTCGCATTTTACCGAACCTCTGTCATTCTGTTTTTGTCGAAAACGAGGCAATTATTTGGTTCTGTTTTGGGGTGAACTTTTAATAGATCAAGAATTTGGTTTTAGCTTCCGCACAATCATTCACCCCCCCCTCTGATTGCTATATTCATATACTTCGATCCTACAAGTGGTATCAGAGCAAGGTTTCTCTAATCTATCTTAACCGGTGATTAGATCAATGGATCGTTATTCGACAAAACCATGTGTGTTCGATGGTGTTGATTTTCAGTTTTGGAAGGCCAAGATGGAGGCGTTCATCCAAGCACAGGGCTTCACAATTTGGGAGAAGGTCTACAAGCCATATGAAGTCCCTGCAAACGACAACGTCAACGACACCAATCGCACACATGTTGAAGCAAATAGCAAGGCGCGCAACTTGATCATCCAAGGCTTGGGACGCAGCGACTTTGATCGTGTGGTTCATCTTCGATCCGCATATGAGGTATGGAAATCTCTTTGTGATTACCATGAGGGTTCTAACTTGTCAAAGAGGTTCGCCAAGATATTTACAAAAAGAATACATGCGTTTTGAGATGAAACCTAGTGAATCTGTAGATGACTTCTTTGCACGTTTCAATAAAATTCTTAGCAATCTACGTCTGTTGGAGTTAGCTACACTGATGCTGAAAATGCTCGACAATTGCTTAGTGCTTTGGACATGTCGGTGTGGGAGATGAAAGTAACATCTATACAAGAATCTACTACCATGAGCACACTCACATTAGATGTTCTTTACTCTAAGTTGAAAACTCATGAGTTGGATGTTCTTGCCAGGAAGGGTAACATTAAATCAATTGCTTTGATCTCTAACCCTAACATGTCAAATGCAAATTCTTCTTCTAGCTTTGCCTTGTCTTCCATGTCTTCTTTAACAGATGAGCAACTTGAAGAGTTTCTGAAGAAGATCTGGCACTACTCTCTTCTCGCTTTAACAAAGCTTTGCAGAATGTGAGAATGAGAAAGAGAGGTGGTCCTCCAAGATGCTATGAGTGTGGTGACCTCAACCATATTCGCACAAATTGTCCTAAGCTTGCAGGAAAAACATCAAAGGAGGAGAAGGACAACGCAGAAGGAATGAGAAGAAAAGGTTCTCGTCAAATGATAGGAAGAAGAAGAGCTTCATCAACCGCAAGGTGGTTCACGAGTTCTTTCCGCTCTTGAACAAGTCAATTTGAGCGATGTGGACTCGGAGAGCAGCGAAGATGATGCAACTCCAAGCAAGCATGATTTGATAGGATTATGTCTCATGGCAAGCAGCAAGGATAGCTTCACCAGGGGCGACCACGACAGCGACTGCAATGAGGTAGATCCCTCTTATGATGAATTAGCTATTGCTGGTGCTCGTCTGGGACAATTGCTTGTCAAGCGTGATAAGAAAATTAAGAAACATGATTTCATTATTGAATCATTGAATGCTGAAATTGCTAGACTTAAGACTTTGATTCCTAGTGATGATACTTGCAAATCATGTGACTTAATTTACAATGAGCTCACCTTGCTTAGGAAAGAACATGCTCTTTTGTTGCATCTAAATGAGAAAAATGAGAAACATGTTGTACATGCTAGCTGTTCCACCGATGATTTGCATAGTTCAACTTCTTGTTCTAAATGCTCAACTCTTGAATTAAAATTGAAAGATGCAAATGCTAGGGTTTCTCAATTAACTGATAATTTGCTTTCACATGAAATTCTCTCATGCTCAACTTGTCGCAAGCACAAAGGAAAAGTAGATGTTCCCTGCAATAATTGTTTAACTCTTGCTAAGAAAGTTGATTACTTGCAAAATTCTTTGGAACGTTTCACTAATGGCAAGAAGAAGTTGAACATGATTTTGGATCAATCTAAGGTTAGCACAAACAAGAGAGGTTTAGGTTTTGATCCTTATGCCACATATGAAACTAAACCTACTTTGTTGTTCAGGCTCCTTGCAAAATTGAGTTATCTAATGAGCCTAAGAAAATTGCTTTTCAATCTGCTTTGGTTTTTATCTTCTACTATGATGAATGCAAAATGTGCTTTTCTTGTTAAAGCTAAACATCATGTCAAGTACACTTGCACTCATTGTGGTAGAGATGGACACTTAGTAGATTTTTGCTTTAGACTAGCCAAACAAAGAAAAAGAAGGAAAGAACTAAGGCTAGGTCAAATTTCAGCAAAGCACATTTTTATGCGCCTAGAGTGATGAAAACACCTTCTGTTCCTAGAAACATGGGAAAAGGCAAATATGATTTTGTGCATAAAAATTATCGTGTTGTACCTACTGTTGTGCGTCGTGTGTCTCGATCTTTGGATTCCCAAAAATCTCATTCCTAACCCTTGATCGAGACCTCGACATGTTTTGCTATGTAGGCTTCTCGCGAGGAAGGAGAACATATGGCTAGTGGATTAGGATGCTCACGCCACATGTCCGGTAATAAGAATTGGTTCTCCTCCTCACTCGTGCATCTCGTCTTTGAAAGTGTTACTTTTGGAGATGCTTCTTCCTCTTCTGTTGTGGCAAAAGGTACAATAAAGGTAAGTGACAAGTTTATGTTCAAAGATGTGGCTCTTGTTGAAAATTTGAAATATAACTTGCTTTCTGTCTCACAAATGCTTGATGAAGATCTTGAGATAAGCTTTAAGAAAAATGAATGCAAGGTGCTAGATGCTTCAGGTGATCTTGTGTTCAAAATTTCTCGTTTTGGAAGAGTCTTTAAAGCTGATTTTGATGCATCGCCTTCTTCTAAGCATAGGTGTCTAATTGCCAATGTTTCTAAAGATTTATTCTTTTGGCATCGTAGACTTGGTCATGTTGGTTTTGATCATCTTACTCGTGTAAGTGGTTTAGATCTTATACGTGGCCTGCCTAAGCTTAAGGGTGATAGCAATCTAGTATGTTCTTCTTGTAGACATGGTAAGATGATTGCAGGTTCACATCCACCTCTTACCATGATGATGACAAACGCTCCAGGACAGCTTCTACATCTTGATGCTGATTGGACCATCTCGAGTTCAATCCTTTGGAGGCAAATGGTATGTGCTTGTGATTGTTGATGATTTTTCTAGATACTCTTGGGTATACTTTATGGCATCTAAGGATGAGGCCTTTAGTCATTTTAGAAGTCTTGTTCTTAGGCTTTCTATTGATCATCCAGGAGCTCTCAAAGCTATTAGAAGTGATAATGGAACTGAATTCAAAAATGCTTCTTTTGATCTCTTTTGTACTGAAAAGGAATTGATCATCAATTTTCATCACCTAGAGTGCCTCAACAGAATGGTGTAGTTGAAAGGAAAAACAGAACTTTGGTTGAGATGGCTAGAACCATGTTAGATGAACATCATACTCCTAGAAACTTTTGGGCTGAAGCGATTTCAACTGCATGTTATGTTTCAAACCGTGTGTTTTTGAGATCAAAATTGGGTAAGACTCCATATGAGCTTCGGTTTGGACATAGGCCTATTGTTTCTCACTTTAGGGTTTTTGGATGCAAATGCTTTGTCTTGAAATCTGGAAATCTTGATAAATTTGAAGCTAGATCAATGGATGGCTTTTTCCTTGGATATCCTGCTCATACTCGTGGCTATCGTGTGCTTGTTTTGGAGACTAACAAAATTGTGGAAACTTGTGAAGTTACTTTTGATGAGGCTAGTCCAGGCACTAGTCCAAGTGATGCAGTCTGAGGCACGCATACATTCAGGGGGAGAAAATCTTTGAAGATGATGATGATGTTGAAGATGAGGTCTTGACTCTTCCTAATGCACAACAAGATGTAGCACCTTTGGCACCTACTACTACATCACCTACAGCTAACCATACTCAAGCTACAACATCATCTGTACATGCTGAAAATGAAGAAGGAGAAGGAGAAGTCTCAAAAGCCAATGCTCCCTTGCACATTCAGAAAATGCATCCATCTGAACAAATGATTGGAGACCTAAATGAGAGAGTCACTCGATCCAGGTTTATTCATTCTGACACTCATGCTCATTCTGCTTTAGTTGCCTCTTTTGAACCCAAAGATATATCTCATGCATTATCTGACGAATCTTGGATTAATGCCATGCATGAAGAATTAGAGAATTTTGAACGAAATAAAGTTTGGAAACTTGTCTCACCTCCTCCTGTTTTTAATGTTATTGGAACTAGATGGGTTTTCAAAAATAAACAAAGTGAGGATGGTGTTGTTGTTAGAAACAAGGCTAGATTGGTTGCTCAAGGTTACACTCAAATTGAAGGCTTAGATTTTGATGAAACCTTTGCTCTGTTGCTAGAATTGAAGCCATTAGAATCCTTTTAGCTTTTGCTGCATCCAAAGGTTTCAAATTGTATCAAATGGATGTGAAAAGTGCTTTTCTGAATGGCTACATAAATGAGGAGGTTTATGTCAAGCAACCACCTGGTTTTGAAAATCCAAAGTTTCCAAATCATGTGTTCAAACTATCAAAAGCTTTGTATGGTTTGAAACAAGCCCCTAGAGCATGGTATGATAGGCTAAAAACCTTTTACTTGAAAAGGGCTTTTTAATGGGAAAGGTTGACAAAACTCTCTTTTTACTCAAGCAAGGCAATGATCAACTATTCGTTCAGATTTATGTTGATGATATTATCTTTGGTGGTTCATCTCATGTTTTAGTGTCCGAGTTTCGAAACAATGAGGAAGGAGTTTGAGATGAGTATGATGGGTGAGTTGACATACTTTTTGGGATTTCAAATCAAGCAAACGAAGGATGGTACTTTTGTACATCAAAGCAAATACACGAAAGACTTGCTACATCGCTTTGGAATGGAAAACAGCAAGCCGATCATGACACCCATGGAGAGCACTTGCGCACTTGACCCTGATGAAGATGGTGAGCAGGTTGATCAAAAGGAATATAGAAGCATGATAGGTTCACTTTTGTACCTCACTGCATCAAGGCCGGATATACAATTTGCTGTATGCTTGTGTGCTCGTGTGACACCACGAAATGTCGGGATTTGAAATTAGGTGATGATATGTTAAAAAGTATGATAAATATGATAAAATGTGATAAGACGTCGTAAATGAGATAATTTGTGATCTTTTACATTTAGAACCCTACGGTTTGGCGTTTTAGCGCGTTTCGGGCCTCTCCGGGGTCGTTTTGGGCCGTTTCCGGGTGATCGGGCCGTGGAAACAATTTGGGCCGTCGGTGGGATGAATTGGGCCCATGTGGGGTGTGCTAGGGCAGCACACCTGCTGCCCCTCCCCATGCGCCCCACCTGCTGCCCCTCCCCATGCGCCCCATCTCTCCCCTTGGAGCCGCCACCCCACCTCCTCTCCCCATCTTCCCCAAATCTCCTCCTCCTCCACCTCAAGCTGCACCACCCCTCCTCCTTGCGCCCCAAGGACGCCTCCTCGCTGCCACAACTTGCCCCGCTGCTGCCCTTGCCATGGAGGAGCTCGCGACGAGTGGATTGGACGGGATCGGCGTGGGAGGAAAACCGGGAAGGAGCGAAGATTCGGCCGTCGATTCGTGTTCCTCCAAGAAGGT
This sequence comes from Rhipidocladum racemiflorum, assembly GCA_036346355.1. Taxonomy (NCBI): domain Eukaryota; kingdom Viridiplantae; phylum Streptophyta; class Magnoliopsida; order Poales; family Poaceae; genus Rhipidocladum; species Rhipidocladum racemiflorum. Next base: position 72,107,589 of record CM070577.1, read on the forward strand.
AATGGGGGGATCTTGTGGGGTAGTTCTTATTCTGCTATAGAGGGTGATTACCATGCTTTTAGATCAAGGGAGGTGCTGCCATGGGTTAGATCTAATGAAAACTAGAGTTGTATTCGCGTTCCAGTTCGGGCAGATTGGGAACCCGAGCTAGGGCAGGCGTTTTCGCCAATTTCTAGTTTGAATCTGACCGTACGGACTTTTAGGAAGTTGTAGATAATTTCCTTATCTTTCCGTGCATATAAAGAAATTGAAATTACGCCCAGCCGTTTAGAAGTTATGCCTGTTTTACCGAGCGATGTCAAATCTGTGACGAGATTGAGACAGTTCGTGTTCAACGTTAGATTAAACAACTTTAGAGTCCGAATCAGTCTTTCCCTATAACTAGAAAAAGTTGGGAAATTTCCTAAGCTACGCGAGGGTGTACTCGTTTATTTAATTTGGTGTCCTAGAACAGAAGTTATGATAGTCGGAAGGCTGCTGTCGAAGGGACAGATTTGCTGTTTTCTGATTTTAGGAGTTGTGCGAAGTCGGGGTAGCGGGATTTATGTGTGCTGTTTTGTGGACTCGAATTGAGTGTGTGGCACGTGTTTGCAGGTGGTGTGCCTCCAGGAGTGCCCTCAACCTCTCGTCACTCCGTTGCCCGTGGTTGAAGGCAAGTGTATTGTGTGGATTGTGTGCTTTATGTGTTGCTAGATTGGTTTGATGGCATTTGGAATAGATAACATGTTGTGTTGCCATGGTTTACAAGTTATATTTGATATGATGTTCTTAGGCCATGAATTAAATGATATCAATGATATGGTGACCTCATGCCATGATTACATATGCTTGTCGTAGATGAATGATTCGCATGCCATGTTTTGTACGGTTTCCGTCGATTGTTGGGTACGGTCCTACATGTTAAGATGCCAAGTGTTGATATGCAATATTTCTATTCATGTTTACGTTGCTATCCATTTTGCATACATGGCATATTTTCATGGCCGACTGGTGAGATAAGTCATAACTATTCCGGTAGGGGCGGTGAGAACTGTTATGACTAGTCCGGGGCTATTCTTTCGAATAAGTCCTACATCGTGATTCCTTCACTGAGGTGAATGGAAGCGAGTGATAGGCACCCTCCATCTTCGGGATGGAAGGGGGAAAAGGGTGCATGCCGACGGGTGTGCACTCAACCATACCGGTATGAGTATTCCAGGAGACATGTGCATTGCATTACATGAATGAATTTCATAAATGAAGGTGTTTATGAGATGATGATGAGAGTACTCATGAGATGCTCATGAGATGATTACCATGTTGTTTTAAAGGTTGTAAATTATGTTAAATGTGATGTGTTGTGATATAACGGTGGAGACTGGAATGATGGTTTGTTGTCTTGATCCTTGTTGTTCCATTGCAATACACTTTCTTTGAGTGATGAACTCACGCTTGTGTTTTCGTTGTTTGTTTCTTTAGGTACCATGAAATCGGCGCGGAAAGGGATTTAGCTACACTCCTCCACGTAGTATCACAATCTAGCTAATTCACCTTCTTTTGGAGACACTGCAATAAGTATTGCAATAATCATTAGTTTATGGTCTTAATGTTGGTTGTTTCCCTCATGTGAATCATGTGGGGCTAAGGAGTGAATTGTTATATCTTTCTAGACTTAAATTGATGCCTATTCTTTTGTTAGCAATGTCTATTGATGTGTTAGTTGATGATTAGCTATTATTATCACTTTGCATGTTGATATCTGTTTGTCTTATAAATTGATATGATGCTATGTCGATCATTTTCATGCTAAAACAAAGGAGATGCTGTCGAAATTTTCAATTATTCGAAATGATTACTTGCTGTAATTTATCTTAAATCATGGTATTAAATGTGTTATGGTCTATGTTTGGTGACATTCTGGGCTTAGTAGAAGCTGGGGTGTTCTGATTGGTATCGAGCGAGTGTAGGTCCTTGGAATGTGTATTTAGTGTCATACTATAGGTTCAACTAAAATATGAAGTGGTATAACCTAGAAACATGGCTTAGGTTTTACTTAAAACTTTGCCATAGGATAGCAACATTAAAACTTGTGTAAGTGGAATAACTAATTTAAAACTTGACACACTCTGTTGCCTGAGAGGAATGGGTATGGGTACCGTTGCTTTACGCTTAAATGTTGTATTTAAGCTTTTATGTGGAATGTTACATTTGGTAATATATGTTGCTATGTTTATGAAAGAATCGATTGTGTTGATACATTTGAGATTTTGTGGGTTGTGGTGCCGAAAGGGGTTTCGGTCACCTTACATTGTTTGTAGTATTGTTGGGTTTGACGGTGTGGCCGGTTAGTGCCATCACCGATGGACTTTAACCTCCTGTTGGGAGAGTGCTTATCCTTTACGTCGTAGATTGGGTAGTTGGTTGGAGTCGAGTAGTAGAGTTGTGGATTGACCCTCAGAATTTCCTTTGCCGTTTTGACGACGGTTTTGGTTGGTTTTTGGTTGGTTGAAATAAAAGAAAAAGTGTTCGGTTTTGGATACTCACCAATAGTTCTTTTGGTGGTTTTGGTTTTGTCTTCTTTTGTTGAAGACAAGAGAAGAATTTAGGGTTGCGCCTCTTTTGGTCGCCTTGTCAGCTTTAACGCCCGATTTGTTGTTTGCCTTATAGAGAAACTTATAGATTGATTCTTGGGTTACCATTCTCCAACTTGAAAGGAAGTTATTGAAGTTCCGATGAAAAATTTAAGTCGCATGGATTTAGGTGTCAAGGTTTTGTCGGAAAGGATGTGGTTGATCGGTTGCTTTACGGAGAAAGACTTCAATTTATTCTTGTGTTTGTTTTTTTTCGAGGTTTAAAAGAGTTATTGCGGTGTTGTGCCAGATCTTGCTGTCGGGGCCTAAGTGGTGTTTGATCGCAATGATGACTTGCTTGGGAATTCATCTTTGAAAAACCATTTGTTTCGTGAAAGTTTGAAGTTTGGGGCTATGGCCTTATCTGAAAAAAAAAGATTTGGTTAATCGCTTGGTTTTCCCTCTTGCAACCATTTTCCTTCGCGGAAGTTGTTGATCTCGAGAGTTGTGAAGTAGTTGCGTGTCGGCATTTGGGAATTTAAGAGTTGACTTCTCTTGTGATTTATGGTTGAGCTTTCCGGAAGGAAAGGTGTTTTGGGTGTTGTTCTTTTCTGGAGCAATTATGGTTTCCTTAAGAGTTGGGTGCGTGATTCACGCGGATGTTTAAGAAGTTAAGTGTATGACGAGAAGTTAGAGTTTTCGGTTGATATGAGCTAGTGGTTCGGTTAAAGTAAACTTGTTGTTTGTTTAAAGATAAACTAAAATATTGTGTTGATAAGAGATGATTAAACGAGACGTCAGGTGATCCAAAGTGAAAGTTGATTAGTGGTGTGTGCAAAGTGATGCGGGTTATGGAATCTAATGGATGTTTGAGATTAGTTAGCATAGAATGTCTCGGTTGATGAACTTGTTATAGCAAAAAGATGGTGTGAAATTCTGCCCATTGTAGCTGGTGGGTCAGTTAATATTGTGGGTCAACAATATGACTTAAAATACGTGTAATCGATTAATGAGGATATATGGAATGATTGTAGGAAAGGTTGAATTATTCTTGATAGATGTCTGTTTGGGATCCGTATTTATGAGGGATGTCTAGTGGAGAATGTGTCGCGTGGCTAGTATTAATTATTGGTGGAATGAACTGGTGATTTGGAATATGTGACTTAGGGATTATACCCAGGGTAATTGTTGATTACGCCGGAATAGTTGTAAAGAAATGTTGTGCGACGCTTGGGATAATAAGTTGCATGAATAATGGTTCGTCGTGGTTAGTAGACCAAAAGAAGTTGTTGGTATGCGTCTTATGTTGGATTAACTGATAAGTTAATTGTGCTGGAGTTGTGAGAACATGGTTCTCCTTGATGACTGTCATACGGTAGATATGGTCTATGGTTCGTTGGTTATATAATCAATTGTGGTTATATGAGCAAAGTGAAAAGTGATTTTATCAAGAGCGGATGTTGTAACTTGTGTGCAGCGGTGTTGGACTTCTCGGGATTTGGGTGATTGTGACATCCGTATTGGCTAAGAGTATTGGAATGCGAGTAATGGTGGGATTTGAGTCGAGCTTTCTTTTGAAGGTCTGATTCAAATGAATGTATAAATTTTTAGGAGTGCTGCCGCTTTGTTTAGGCGTTTTGATTAGTGTGCAATAAAATCTCCTGATTAAGTGGCAGTTTTGCCAAGTTACAAACTTGACTCCGATGATTGGAAATATGGATGAAAGAGTAGTATTTGAAGTAACCGGCTTATGGGTCCCAAATGTGGCGTGGTATTGAACCATGCCAATCTTTGGATTTGGGCTAATCTGTTTAGTCTATGCTATGAGTATGGATTTACACTCAAGGCGTTGGAATGGGGTGCTCTCTTTAGCGTTCAACTGATTTATCTTTGGTAACCACGGAGTTAAGCGCTTAAATTGTAACTCTATCGTGACTAGAGTTGGATTTATTTGGGAAGCGTGTGTGGTGTTTGCGGCGTTTCAAAAGGTGAATCTTATGATTGTTTCATAAGTGATTTTGTTGGTAAAGTGTTCCTCTTTGGGAATGTGTTTCCTTTCTCTTTAAGTGAATTGGTAGCGGTTATTAGGCGTAGATGTTTGATTTGAGAGTTGATGCTATCTTACATTTATTGGCTTTGGTAAAAATGCGATGTTTTGCATGCATTGCGTGCAGTGGATGTTGGGTTGTGATGCGATATGGTATTTTTCGGTTAACGCCGTCGTAGTTTATGCGAACTTGAGCAACCATCGATGTTGTTGGTGGTCAATCATGTGACAAAGAGAATGAAGTCTCTTTGTGAATGGTTAATGGGTATCATGGTTACATGACGAATGAATGGTGAAAAAGATTCATGACATCGTTTTTTTTAGCATAAAAGAGTTGTTGAGCCAGGACGGTGAGAAAGTCATATAGAGACATATGACTAATCCGGAGTGCTCTTGAAGAATTCGCATTCGTGTTATGAATCGAGATTTTCATTGCTCTCTAGCATGAAAAGGAATGAATGGATAAATGCTGGCATTTTGGCTATGTTATGCAAGGGATTTGAGTTTCTCTTTCTCTTCGAGAGTTTTTGTGGCAGTTCTCTTCCAAGATGTTGATTTTGGTTAAAGTGAAAAGTTTGGCTGTGGTGAAAGCGAGTCGAGTTGTCTCTAGTTGTTGAGAACTTCTGTCAAAAGAATTGTGTGGAGTCTCTATTTGTTTGAGTGCTCCCCGATGCGAATTGTATCACATTGATTGGAGATTTGAGTTTTCCTTGGTGGCTTGACTTAGGAGAAGAAAAAGGGTGGTCTTTCATTGTTATCGGTTTTGTTTCCAAAGTGAGTTGTGGCGCTTTGAGGTTCGAGTTGTTGTAGGTAGTCTACTTGGATTCAAAAGCATCGTACTTCTTTTGATTTATTGATAGGAGTGAGAATCTGAAGGGTCTCGAGGTTATTGTTGAGTATAATCTAAGAGCTATACTCGTGGGCTTCGTTATTTGTGTGAATTGTTTGTGAGGACGACATCCTCTTGGGGAAAAGTGCCAATTGAGTTTTGGTAGTGAGATACGGTCCTAGCTTGGGCTAGGTGCTGCACATTAGTGGTATGAGGGTGGATGATGATGGAGGTTGATGATGTCGTGGTTTGAATTTGGTTGAAGGTATCGTTGGTGGAAGCAAATGTTATAGAAACTGTGATGTAAAAAAAAAATAGCTCTATCGTGGACATTGTCTTAGCTAGATGTCCCTGGGTGTGAGTTATGCAGGAGAGTATAGAATGAAAAGTGTAGTGTGGTTGGCAGTCGAAAGGAAAGTATGGTTGATGTAGGCTATGAGCGAAGATAACATTAGTAAATTTTGATTCCTTGTGAAAAGGGGTCAAATAATTGGAAGAGATGGGGTTTTGCGAAAATGGTCTTTTGGGGGTTCAAGTTTGGAACCTCGGTTGACCGTTTTAATACTAATGGTGAAAAAAATGTGTTTCATGATGATTGTGTCATTACGAGTTTGTGATTCATGATAGAGATTGAAGAAAATGAGGAATCATGTCAAGTTGTGCTTAGTTAAGCTAAGTCAAGTCACTCTTGTTAATAGATGGATTTGGAGAATTGAGTTGTCGTTGCTACTGTTTGAGTCTTTGCGTGGGTGTGTTGAGTTCGCAAAGAAGATGAGTCCATAGGGGACTTTATTTTAGAGTTGACGTGTAAGATTCGAGGTCGAATCCTGTTGAAGGGGGGTAGAATGTGACACCACGAAATGTCGGGATTTGAAATTAGGTGATGATATGTTAAAAAGTATGATAAATATGATAAAATGTGATAAGACGTCGTAAATGAGATAATTTGTGATCTTTTACATTTAGAACCCTACGGTTTGGCGTTTTAGCGCGTTTCGGGCCTCTCCGGGGTCGTTTTGGGCCGTTTCCGGGTGATCGGGCCGTGGGGAAACAATTTGGGCCGTCGAGTGGGATGAATTGGGCCCATGTGGGGTGTGCTAGGGCAGCACACCTGCTGCCCCTCCCCCATGCGCCCCCACCTGCTGCCCCTCCCCCATGCGCCCCCATCTCTCCCCCTTGGAGCCGCCACCCCCACCTCCTCTCCCCCATCTTCCCCAAATCTCCTCCTCCTCCACCTCAAGCTGCACCACCCCCTCCTCCTTGCGCCCCCAAGGACGCCTCCTCGCTGCCACAACTTGCCCCGCTGCTGCCCTTGCCATGGAGGAGCTCCGCGACGAGTGGATTGGACGGGATCGGCGCGTGGGAGGAAAACCGGGGAAGGAACGCGAAGATTCGGCCGTCGATTCGTGTTCCTCCAAGAAGGTAATGGGGGGATCTTGTGGGGTAGTTCTTATTCTGCTATAGAGGGTGATTACCATGCTTTTAGATCAAGGGAGGTGCTGCCATGGGTTAGATCTAATGAAAACTAGAGTTGTATTCGCGTTCCAGTTCGGGCAGATTGGGAACCCGAGCTAGGGCAGGCGTTTTCGCCAATTTCTAGTTTGAATCTGACCGTACGGACTTTTAGGAAGTTGTAGATAATTTCCTTATATTTCCGTGCATATAAAGAAATTGAAATTCCGCCCAGCCGTTTAGAAGTTATGCCTGTTTTACCGAGCGCTGTCAAATCTGTGACGAGATTGAGACAGTTCGTGTTCAACGTTAGATTAAACAACTTTAGAGTCCGAATCAGTCTTTCCTATAACTAGAAAAAGTTGGGAAATTTCTAAGCTACGCGAGGGTGTACTCGTTTATTTAATTTGGTGTCCTAGAACAGAAGTTATGATAGTCGGAAGGCTGCTGTCGAAGGGACAGATTTGCTGTTTTCTGATTTTAGGAGTTGTGCGAAGTCGGGTAGCGGGATTTATGTGTGCTGTTTTGTGGACTCGAATTGAGTGTGTGGCACGTGTTTGCAGGTGGTGTGCCTCAGGAGTGCCCTCAACCTCTCGTCACTCCGTTGCCCGTGGTTGAAGGCAAGTGTATTGTGTGGATTGTGTGCTTTATGTGTTGCTAGATTGGTTTGATGGCATTTGGAATAGATAACATGTTGTGTTGCCATGGTTTACAAGTTATATTTGATATGATGTTCTTAGGCCATGAATTAAATGATATCAATGATATGGTGACCTCATGCCATGATTACATATGCTTGTCGTAGATGAATGATTCGCATGCCATGTTTTGTACGGTTTCCGTCGATTGTTGGGTACGGTCCTACATGTTAAGATGCCAAGTGTTGATATGCAATATTTCTATTCATGTTTACGTTGCTGTCCATTTTGCATACATGGCATATTTTCATGGCCGACCGGTGAGATAAGTCATATCTATTCGGGTAGTGGCGGTGAGAACTGTTATGACTAGTCCGGGGCTATTCTTTCGAATAAGTCCTACATCGTGATTCCTTCACTGAGGTGAATGGAAGCGAGTGATAGGCACCCTCCATCTTCGGGATGGAAGGGGGAAAGGGTGCATGCCGACGGGTGTGCACTCAACCATACCGGTATGAGTATTCCAGGAGACATGTGCATTGCATTGCATGAATGAATTTCATAAATGAAGGTGTTTATGAGATGATGATGAGAGTACTCATGAGATGCTCATGAGATGATTACCATGTTGTTTTAAAGGTTGTAAATTATGTTAAATGTGATGTGTTGTGATATAACGGTGGAGACTGGAATGATGGTTTGTTGTCTTGATCCTTGTTGTTCCATTGCAATACACTTTCTTTGAGTGATGAACTCACGCTTGTGTTTTCGTTGTTTGTTTCTTTAGGTACCATGAAATCGGGCGCTGGAAAGGGATTTAGCTACACTCCTCCACGTAGTATCACAATCTAGCTAATTCACCTTCTTTTGGAGACACTGCAATAAGTATTGCAATAATCATTAGTTTATGGTCTTAATGTTGGTTGTTTCCCTCATGTGAATCATGTGGGGCTAAGGAGTGAATTGTTATATCTTTCTAGACTTAAATTGATGCCTATTCTTTTGTTAGCGATGTCTATTGATGTGTTAGTTGATGATTAGCTATTATTATCACTGCATGTTGATATCATGTTTGTCTTATAAATTGATATGATGCTATGTCGATCATTTTCATGCTAAAACAAAGGAGATGCTGTCGAAATTTTCAATTATTCGAAATGATTACTTGCTGTAATTTATCTTAAATCATGGTATTAAATGTGTTATGGTCTATGTTTGGTGACATTCTGGGCTTAGTAGAAGCTGGGGTGTTACAGCTCGTTTTCAAGCTTCCCCACGTGCTTCACATCGACAAGCTGTCAAAAGGATTTTCAGGTATCTTCATGGAACTCAAGATTTTGGCATTTGGCTTTCTGCTTCCTCATGCATTAGTTTGAGATCTTTTTCTGATGCTGATTTTGGAGGATGTAGAATTGATAGGAAAAGCACTTCTGGTTCATGTCACTTCTTGGGAAATTCTCTCATTGCATGGTCATCTAGAAAGCAATCTTCTGTTGCACAATCAACTGCTGAATCTGAATATGTGGCTGCTGCTAGTTGTTGTTCTCAAATTCTTTGGATAGTAGCTACACTTAAAGATTATAGGGTTAATTTGGATAGTGTTCCTCTTTTGTGTGATAACACTAGTGCAATTTGCATTGCTAAGAACCCCGTGCAACACTCTAGAACAAAACACATTGACATCAGATTTCACTTTCTTAGAGATCATGTTGAAAAAGGCAACATTGTGCTTCATCATGTGGATACTGAACATCAATTGGCAGACATTTTCACAAAACCTTTGTCTTCTTCTCGTTTTGCTTTTATTCGGGGAGAACTTGGGATTGTTCATCCAATGGGTTTGTTTTGAGGGGGAGTTTCCATGCCAAGTTCTTTCACTTGATGAGCCCACTTTATGATATTTCTTTATATGTTATGTAATTGAGCTAATATATGATAATCTAATTGTCTCACTTGAACTAAAAATGACATTGCAGAATTCCCTGGACTGATTGCCTATAGCTAAATACTCTGTGATATCTTACTCTTTTAGGCTTGTTATTGAATCTTCTTGACAAATTTGGGCTATGGAGCAAGTGTGGTTTCAACTTTACTCTTTCATAAGACCTTTTAATCACTTTTGCATGTTTATAATCAAAGAAAAATGAAAAGAAAAGGGAATCAATAAAAAAGGGTTGTTAAAAGCAAAAAACCTCAAGTTATGTGCTTCAGGGTGCTTTCCCTAAAAAGATAAGATGTATGCTTCAAGCATGCCATTCCCTCAAAGATAAGATGTATGCTTCAAGCATGCCACTCCTAGAAAATAAAAGAAGTATGTTTCAAGCATGCCACATGCAACTTATTGTTTAAAGATTAAATTGGTCTACTAGATTGGAGTTGAAACTACTTGCTCGCCCTAAGTTGTTAGTTGCTTCAATTTTTAAAGTCTTGCTTTTTCTGCTAAGATCTTTCTTAGTACTTGGCTATAGTTGACTAAATTGAGGTTGAGATGCATGTCATTCCCTAACTTGTTAAAATCACATCAAGATCATGTATTTTGCATATTATATGATATATAAGGTTATATGATCGAATGAGCTCATCTTTTTCTATCTTGGCACTTCCTTGTTTCTCTTTGTGAATTCATTGTTTCAGGAAAAATTTTGAACCTGTTCTCTCTTTTGTACTCTTGATGAATCCATTGTCAAAGGGGGAGAAATTTGGAAATCGTTGAAAAGTTTAAGGAAAAAGAGGGAGAAGAAAAAGGGGGAGTTGTGTTTGGAAATTTGAGAATTTTGGGAGAAGTTTGGAGAATTTTGGAATTCTTGGACACATTGCACATTCACACACATTTTCCTTCTCAGGGGGAGATTTTGTTTTGCATTTTGGAAAATCTTTTGTAAAGTGAATGCCAAATGTTCAATTCTAAGTGGTGTTGCCAATGTTTTCATCAAGGGGGAGATTGTGAAATCATGTGCTGAAAAATTGGCTTAGAATTGAATTTGCAAATGTGCTAGTGCATGTGCTTGACAATTTGACAAGAAGCAGTAAGTTTCGGCACTTGGCGGACCAAGATCTCAAGAAACAAGAAGTCTCCCATGTACGACGGACAAAGTTTTTGGAGTGCATCGTGAACGTGTTTTTGAGCTCATGAGTCGAACTCAATCTTCCAAGAAACCAGTAAGTTTTGCATGTACGGCGGACAAACTTCTTTGGTCAGTCGTGAATGCATTTTTGCTTTAGGGTTTCGTTCGGACCATGTTGTTTTTGAAACCGAGCGTGGCACGTTTGTGCCGGACAAGATTTTTTGTCCGTCGTGAACATGAATTTGAAAGCGTTTTTGAACCGAGACTTTTGCATGTACGACGGATCGATTTTGGTTGTCCGTCGTAAACATGTTTTGGCCGGAATGTTTTCTTTTGGAACCGAGAGTTTCCCTTGTACAACGGACAGACTTTGTTGGTCCGTTGTGAACTGTTTTCTAGGGTTTCACTTGGCATTTGCGGGATGGTTTTGTTTGTCCGTCGTGAACGCGTTTTTGCTGAATTAGGGTTTTGAGCAGAATTGAAATAATTTGAATTTGAGATTATGAAATTTGTGATGATTTCATGATGCTTCTTTTGAAGTGGACTTTATGCAATGCTCATGTGAGTAGTTGCATGGATTGATGTGAGTCAAGTCGTGGACTTGTGCTCGGATTTGTTTTGTGGTTTGTTCATGTGCAGGTATTGCTCGAAGACGAACGTGGTCGATGACGGGACCGGAACTAGGTTCATGGAGGAACTGAGGTCTTGGTGGTCAAGGATGTCATGCGGGACGTTCGGGCTAAGAGAATGGTGCACATGAAGAATGGTTAGTCACGTGAGAATGGCAGGAGGTCATTCGCGTGCAAAGTGTTAGTCACGTGAGTATGGCAGGTGGCCATACGCGTGCAAAGTGTTAGTCACGTGAGTATGGTAGGGTTGCCATACGCGTGCAAGAGTTGTACTCGGCCAGGTTGGGCCAAGTAGAGTTGTGTTGGATACGGATTCCTTCTAGGGAATAGGAATCGTATTCAGAACTCCTTGTGGGTTGGTGCTTTAAATAGGTGGGGGGTCTCCTGTTGAAAGGCACCAAGCAGAGCTAAGCGCATCAAGCCTTGAGCTTGGTTTTAGGGTTTGTACTCTTTTGATGAGAGTACTTTAGACAAAAGAAATAAAGATCAATTCTTCTAGTTCCCGCATTGCTTCAACGTTCTCTTTTTGGTTCTTGTTTGCATGCTTGTTCTAGTTCTAGATTGGTTTTTGTTCTTTAAGTTTTATCTTGATTTGATCCATCAAAAACCTCTCTAGGGTATTGATCTAGTGTTTCTCAAAGTCTAGTTGATCAATCTTTTGTCGTTCTTGTTTAATCTTGAAGTTTTGTTTAGATTGATTTTCGTCAAGTTCTGGAACAGCAAGCTTGCGAAGCTTATAACTTTTGATCCGTAAGTCCGATCGAACTGATTCTTTTTGAGTTAGATTCGTATTGGAATCTAGTTTCTTGTGTCCAAATTTCAGATCATTCTGACGGTTTGATCTCAAGGAATTCGCATTTTACCGAACCTCTGTCATTCTGTTTTTGTCGAAAACGAGGCAATTATTTGGTTCTGTTTTGGGGTGAACTTTTAATAGATCAAGAATTTGGTTTTAGCTTCCGCACAATCATTCACCCCCCCTCTGATTTCTATATTCGTATACTTCGATCCTACACAATTATATCCCATCTTGCAAAGTTGCGATACGGATAACAAATTGTAATTCAAGGATTTAACTAGCAAGACATTTGATATAGAATGATCATTAGAAATTGCGATTTTACCTAATCCCATTACCTCACCTTTACCATTATCACCAAACACAATATTTTCATATTGTGACCCTTTTTCATCAAAAGATGAAAACATTCCTTTCTCTCCGATCATGTGGTTTGTGCAACCACTATCAAGCACCCAACTTGATCCCCCGGAGGTATAAGCCTACAAAAGCACATTAGGTCTTGATTTTAGGTACCCAAATCTTTTTGGGTCCTTGCATATTAGTGATTAAGACTTTCGGTACCCACACCTTCTTCTTGCTCATTTCACTAGAATTGTGGGCACCGACAAAATGAGCAACCACTTTACCACGGTGGTTCCTTTTCAAAACATAAGAAGCATAATGAATTGAATGTGATGCATAATGTTGAGGATGCTTCTTCGGTTTTTGCTCGGCCATGATGACATGTGTGGTGGTCAATGGTTGTTTGTCATTTCCTTTGACAAACTTAATGCACTCCTTACCTTTCACCATCACACGGTCATTTCCTTTGCACTCGTACTTATCATATCCTAGCCCTTCTTTGTTTTTGTTGCCTCGACCATTAATGGTCTTATATAGGGCATCCTTGGATTGATAAGTCTTTATACAACCGTACCTTACCAAGGCACTTAGTCTCTCATTTTCGCCTTTTAATACTTGCACAATTTGAGAGTTAGTAGTACAAGCATTAATATCAATATTATAGCAATGAGAGCAACCATTGCTAGTGGAAGGAATAGAAGCCATTGAAGAATTGACAATTGGAGAATTAGGATCATTAAGAGATTCAATTTGCACTTCAAGAGCTTGAAGGTTGTTTTCTAGATTTATGACATTCTCTTGAAGTGACTCATTTGAACCCTTAAGCATTGCATTTGAATTATTAGCTAAATCAAGCTTTTTGGTTAACAATTCAATCGTCTCCTTTTCTTTTGTGAGGATCTTCTCGAGAGCAAGAGTTTTTTCTTTTCACAAATTAGCAACTCTTTTTGCTTCTCAAGAGTCTCCTCTCGGCTATCTATTCTTTTCAATAGCTTATGGATTTTAGCAATAGCCGATTTGCTCAAATCAAAAAATAGAGCATCATCATCATCATTATCGTCACTATCTAATTCACTATCACTACTTGGAGGTTCCGACTTAGTCATTACATTCCGCCCTTTTGCCATAAGACAAACGGGTGTGTCATCGTGTAACACCCCAAAAATTTGCATTTCTTAAATTCATGTCTTATTTGGCACTTTGGTGAATTTTTGGAATTTTCTGGAATTTATTTGGATTTATTTGGAATTTATTTGAATTTATTCCATTTTGAAATAATTAAAGAATTAAACTTTGCAAATAAAAATTTGTTGGAAATATTTTATTTGAGTCCAAAATGTTCCAAAATATTTTTGAATTTTTACGGAATTTTAAAGTCTTTTGCTATTTTTAATGATTTAATTGAATTTCTGAGAATTTAATTGGATTAATTAAATCGAGTTGGTTTCACTGTTCCTCCGACCGAGCCCGAGTCAGACTCGAGTTCGAGTCCGACCCGAACCCGACCGCGCCCGTGGTCAAGCCGAACCCGTTCGCCCGGAACCCTAACCGCGTGACCGTTGGATCTTGATCCAACGGCCACGATCGTGCCACGTCGCCGGACCCGAGTCCGACCGAGTCAGCCAACTCGCCGAACCGGACCCGAGTCCAACTCACGCGACCGTTGGATCTGGATCCAACAGCTCACGATGAGCCACGTCGTCCTCTCCGTGCCGCCGTCGGACTCCGCCGCCGCCTGTGCGTGGGGCCTCGTTTTCCGCGCATATCACAGACGTCGAGGCCCTATTTAATGCGCCGTCACCCGTGTCGGATAGCCCGTTTGCTTGCGCACCCGTAGCCCTAGCCTTCAAGCCCGAGCCGCCGCCAGGCTACCCGCAATCGCTCGCCGTAGTTGGATTGGGTTGCCGCCGCGGTTATTGCCGTTTTCCGCCGTCGTCCGTCGTCCTCCGCCGTCGTCCGTCGTCCTCCGCCGTCGTTGAGCCCAGATCCAAGTTCCTCACGTCGAGACGCGTTCGGGAGTGCCAGTCTTCACGCCAGAGGAGCCCCGCAGCGCCGTTGCCGTGGTAAATGCGTCCCGGCTCGGCGGTCGGCTCCGCCCGCAAGACGCCCTCGCCAGAACCCGAGCTTGGACAGCCGTTAGATCGAGATCGAACGGCTACGGTAAGCCACGTGTAACCCAAACCTTAGAAACTAGATCGGATCTGGACCGTTGGATCAAGATCCAACAGCCCACGATCGGCCACGTCACCCGTAACGTAATCCACGTTACGGGGTTAACGTTATTCTCAACCGTTGGATCTAGATCCAACGGCGTAGATTTACCGCGTTCACTCCAACGCGGGATAACCAGATCCATTCTGGGCTGTTGATTTTCAAATCAACGGCCGAGATAGCGCCACGTGGCTGGAAGTCTGACCGCCGCGGTCGGGCCGCGTGGTCGGGCCGCGTGGGATGTGTCTCTGACACGCGGGGCCCGCGTGTCAGAGGGCCCACCTGTCAGCGGCCACCCCAGCCGTGCGGTGACGTCAGCCATGACATCACCAGTGGGTCCCACCTGTCAGCAGCGGGCTGAGTCCCCGCTGACATCGGCGATGACGTCACCCCCATGGGTCCCACATGTCAGTCACACGTGAGCCGTGGACCAGGTCCACGGTAGACCCGAGCCAAACCATGGACCACGTCAATGAACCGGCTGACGTTAGCAGACCAATCAGAGGCTGCCATGTGTCACTGTTGACGCAATAAATCATTTTCCGAAAAAGAAATTATTTAATTAATTCGGTTTATTGATTCAAAGTTAGATTCAAACTTCAAACGCTTATAACTTTTGCAATTTAACTCCGATTTGAGTGATTCAAATTTCTAAATTTGTATAAAATTGAGATCTACCTAATGATGAATTTTATTTAATTTTTGGACTAAAGTTTTTCTCTGTATTATTATTTAATTGATTATTTAAACTTTAAATGCTTGTATCTTTTTCTTTTGAACTCCGAATTTGACGATTCCAGTTTCTAAAAATTCATAAAATTACGTTCTCTCTGTTTATGAACTTTATTTGGATGTTTGGACACTTTTTGTCTACTGTTTTATTCATTGGTTGCTATTTGCACGCGTTACGAGTAGACGTTGAAGTGCCGGAAGGATTCGAAGGAGAAGTATTGACCCAGGAGCCAGCTCAGGACCAAGAGCAAGTACTTTTTGAAGGCAAGTTATGCTTTGACCCTATTGATCCTATCTTGAAACCTATTTTGATTTAACTTATTGCATGCTAGTTCAATTAGAAAATACTTTATTTAATTCTAGGGAATTAGATAAATGCCTAATTGCTGTATGACATCTTGGTTAATTAAATATGTGCCATGACCCTTGTCACCCTAGTTGTGGTTTACTAGTTGGACATTACTAAACTGCCAACATGGGAAATTAGATCGTTGTAGTATATTGCTTAGACCTGCTACGTGCTCATGACATGATTTTGGACGATCAAATGTTAATATGGACTTAATGATATATTGCACCTGTTTTGGAAAAGTATCATTTGAAGTTGATGGCACGTGGTGCATGGTAATCAAGCGGGGTTTGATAAATAGCTTTTGATGGGGCATGTGGCAAGATTGATCGGGTGGGCGGTTGTGGCACCGAACGTTGGTTTGGTTCTTCGGGTAGTCTTGCCCTGGTCACCCTAAGGACTTAACCTTGCAAGCCTTTGAACTGGGTCAAACGTGCAACCACATGTCTGTAATGGGACGGACCTAGTTGATTAAGTTGCTAATAACGTACCTGTGGGACCTCAGGATGTCAACTACACCCTTTGTGTAAGTTGAACGGGGGAGCGTACCGGGGCTGCGACCAGGTACCCATCTAACGGTGGCTTGACCTAAACTTCGCCTTTGCTAAGGGAAGGGTTAGTGTGCAACACCGGAGAGGACCACTTGTATTGTTAGAGGTTTTCGAAAGAATTTGTTACGGGAACTCGCCTTTGTGGTGTTTGACTGTATCTTGTGGGTAAAGTGCATAACCTCTGCAGAGTGAAAAATCTATTCGAATAGTCGTGTCCACGGTATTGGACATCGCTCGGGAATTACAGTGAAGGGTTAGACTTTCTTGAAAATAACTTGGACTTGAAAGGTTGGGCTTGGTTAATAATGATGTTGATGGAAATGTGGATTAGGATTGGGAAAGTTGTTTATTTAACTCTTGAAAAAGTTGTTAATAATATACTTGTTTCTACTGCTTTTGAATCTACTTATATTATTTGTTAAATCTTTGTTTCTTTGCAAACATACCTGAGCTATTCCTTTGTATTAAGCCATTCATGTAGTATATTAGCTGGCATTCTGTGCATGACTTGCTGAGTACCAAGTACTCACCCTTGCCACAATACAACACTAGTTGAAGAGGAGTCTACACCAGCTTTGGAGGAGGAGCTCCAAGAGGAACCGTCTACTTAGGGGCGAGCCCGGTCGGTTGCTGTGGTATCTTTGGATGGCGCCACGAAGTTATTTTATTTTCATTTGCTATTATTTCTCTCTTAATAAGTTTAAGCCTGCGTGCGTATATTTGTAACTTGACCATAAGGTCGAGCAACGATTTGACTATTTAATTAAAGTACTTTATTAGTATCGAGTGGTATGATTGTGATATTTACCGATGTTAAGACTTTGTGCACTAGCGCGTTCCTGGACTAGGGTTGAATACACAGAGTGCGGATTTGCAAATTCGGGTCCCGGCAGAGGTGGTATCATGTCGGGACCCGAATTTGCAAATCCGGACCCTCTCAGGTATTCGGCACTAGTCCAGAACGCGCTAGTGCACATACCTTAACATCGGTATATATCACAATCATACCAAACGATACTATCAAAGTACTTTATTTAAATAATCAAAGGGTTACTCGACCTTATGGCCAAGTTACAAATATATGCCTCGCAAGGCGAAACTTATTAAAAGAGAAATAACCGCAGCTGAAAATCAAATAACTTCGGGCGCCATCCAAAGATACCACAGTAACCGATCGGGCTCAGATCCCTAAGTAGACGGGTCTTCTTGGAAATCCTCCTCCGAAACCGGCGTAATCTCCTCTTCAACTGTATTGTGTTGAGGCAAGGGTGAGTACTTGGTACTCAGCAAGTCATGCAATGTAATGCAAGCTAATATACTATATGCATGGCTTGGTACAAAGGAATAGCTCAAGGTATATTTGCAAAGAAATGTTTTGACAAGTAATAAAAGTAGATTCGAAAGCGAGAAATAAGTAAAGCATAAATAACTTCTCAAGAAATTTAATAAACATTTTCCCCATCCTAAACCATATTTCCATCGACTTCATTACTAAACCAACCCAACTTTTCAAATCCAAGTTATTTTCGTAAAGTCTAACCCTTGACCTGTAATTCGAGCATTGTCCCGACCGTGGACTCGGCTATTCAAATAGATTCTACACTCTGCAGAGGTTATGCACTTTACCCACAAGATACTGATCAAACACCACAAAGGCGAAGTTCAGAATAAAGCCTTTCTAAGCCTCAAACAACACAGTGGTCCTCTCCGGTTCGTGCTCTACACCATCCCTTCCCTTAGCCAAGGCGAAGTATGGGACCAACACACCGTTAGATGGGTATCTGGCCACGACCACGATACGCTCCCCGCATAATCACACAAACGGTGTAATTGACACCCCGAGGCTCCACAAGTGAGTCCTTAGCGACTTAATCAACTAGGGCCGCCCCATTCCAACCATGTGGTTGCAAGTATGACCTGATTCAAAGGCTTGCAAGGTTAAGTCCTTAGAGTGACCAGGGCAAGACTACCCGAAAACCAAATCAACATCCCCAATGCCACAAGCTGCCTGATTACTCTTGCCACATGCCCCTGGCCGAAAATCGTTTATCAAACCCCGCTTGATTACCATGCACCACGTGCCATCAACATCACATGATACTTTTCCAAAACAGGTTCAATATATCATTAAGTCAATATTAGCATTTGATTATCCAAAATCATGTCATGAGCACGAAAGTGTGTCTAAGCAAAGATACTACAACGATCTAAACCCATGTTGGCAATTTAATAATGTCCAACTAGTAAACCACAACTAGGGTGACAAAGGGTCATGGCACATACTTAAGTAATCAAGGTGTCATATAGCAAATTGGTATTTATCTAACCCCCATGTTTAAACAAAGTATCTTTCTAATTGAACTAGCATGCAATAGTTTAAATCAAAATAGATTTCGAAATAGGATCAATATGGTCAAAGCACAACTTGCCTTCAAAAAGTACTTGCTCTTGGTCTTGAGTTGGATCCTGAGTCAACACTTCTCCCTCGAATCCTTCCGGCACTTCAACGTCTACTCGTAAAGCGTGCAAATAGCAAATACACAAATAAACACTAGGCAAAAACATCCCAAAACTCCAAATAAAATCCATAAACAGAGAGAACATAATTTTCTGGATTTTTAGAAACTGGAATCATCAAATTTGGAGTTAAAACGCAAAAGTTATGATTTATTAAAGTTTAAATAATCAATTAAATAATATTACAGAGAAAAACTTTAGTCCAAAAATTAAATAAAATTCATATTTGAGTAGATCTGAATTTTATACAAATTTAGAAATTTGAATCACTCAAATCGGAGTTGAAACGCAAAAGTTATAAGCGGTTGAAGTTTGAATCTAAATTTGAATCAATATTTCGAATTAATAAATCATTTTCTTTTTCGGAAATTAATTAGTGCGCCACAGGACACGTGGCAGCCTTCGATTGGCCGACGTCACCGGTCCATGGACTCGGTCCACGCTCGGCCGTCCACCGTGGACTCGGTCCACGACTCCACGTGAGATCGACATGTGGGCCCTCTCGGTGACGTCATCGCCGACGTCGGCGGGCTCACCACGGCCGGTGGCAGTGGGACCCACCGTGACGTCATGGGTGACGTCGGCGCTGGCGGGTCGACCATCGACATGCGGGCCCTCGACACGCGGGCCTCGTGTCGGCCACACACGACGCTGCTGCGGCGGCCGACCGCGTCGGTCCAACTTCCCGACACGTGGCGCAATCACGACCGTTGATTTGAAATTCAACGCGCGGATTAGATCCAGGGTTAACACGTTGAAACTACTCGTTGATCGTGGGCGTTCGATTTAGATCGGACGGTCGAGATCTAATCCTATAATCGCCTTGCTAAAGACGTGGCGATTGTGGAACCGCTGGATCTTGATCCAACGGTCCCGAATCTAATCGGGTTTGGAACACGTGAACTCACCTCACCGTCCGGACCGATCCGACGGTCCCACAGAGCTCGCGAGTCCGGCGATGGCACGCGAAGCTTGGGCACCGAGACGGAACGATGACGAGCCCGACGGGCGCTCTGAGGCTCCTCCGGCGACGCAAGGGTCACGCTCGAGTCGCCTTGGCTCGGATCGGTTCGACCTCCTTCCTACGACGGCGACGGCGGAAGGTGAGAAAAACCACCACGATACCCTAGCTACTACGGCGAGCAATCCCGAGCAAGCGGCGGCCGCTAGGGCTTAGCAAGCTAGGGCAAAAAGTAGCGCAAGGTCACGGCGATACTCGGGGTGCGGTCCGGGCATTAAATAGCCACGGGAGGCGTGCTCAGGGCGGAGCCCTAGTCGATCGACACGGCGGCGGAGTCCGGCTCGGTCTCGGCGAAGACGACGACTCTCACCGCCCACGTGGCGCGATCAACGGCCACGATCGCAGACGGGCGATCGGATCCGGCCGGATACGGCTCGAACCGCAGACGGCGGATCTCACCGTTGGATCTTGATCCAACGGTTGGGATTGATTAGGGTTAGGAGTGGGTTCTGGCCGAGTCACGTGGCTCGGGTCGGACTCGAGTCCGACTCGGGTTCCGACTCGGTCGGATGAACAGTACTTGACCCGAGTTTGAATTTCCAGCGATTTAATATTTAAAATAATTCCCAGTAATTCATTTAATTCATTAAAAATAGCAAATGACTCGAGAAAAATTCTAAAAATTACGGAAAATACTTTGGATCATTTTGGACTCAAATAAAATATTTCCAACAAAATTTTATTTGCAAAATTAAATTCTTTAATTATTTCAAAATGTAATAAATTCAAATAAATTCCAATTAAATCCAAATAAATTCCAGAAAATTCCAAAAATTCACCAAAGTGCCAAATCACACATGAATTTAGGACAAGTACAATTTTGGGGTGTTACATATCAGAGCCATACTGACCGTAGGCTCACCCATAGCTAGAATGGTCGTAGTGAGGATAAAACCTATTTTCTAAAGCTAAAAGTTGTCAAGATAATGAATGAATTCTCGACTTACCCCTTTCTTCCTTGTTCATACCCCTGCTGAGTTCTTTTCGTCTTCCACATTGATTTTTAAAGTGTTGCGTTCTTACGCAAGTATCCTTTGACAGATGATGATGAAGAACAATTACGCCGAGCGTGAAGGAGGCTATGCCGCCGAGTTGTGGCGTATGCTCCAGTTTCTTGGAGGTTTTGAGAGGCCGCTCTACCAAGGAACTACACTTGTGCAAGCAGGACTGGTCACAGGATGGGACGTCCGGATCACGGTGTATGCCCGAGAGAAGACCAAGTTCAGTCGCCCTTTTCACTTCACCACCAGGAGGTCTACCTTTGAGATGGGAATCCAGGAAGTGTCGCGTCGAGCGATGCAGCAGATCGCTCACACTTACTCCAGGGAGCTGGAAGGCACAGTGTTCCATCACCACCCACGCCGAGACAACAGAGCTCAACGGAAGCCGATAGAAGATGAGGATGCTACCGTCACTCACTTAACCAGATTCGTCGCTGCTCAGGAGGAGCTGATCGAAGACACAGTTCAGGAGTTGAAGAAGGCTCGTGAGCAGGTTGAGGAAGAGAAGAAGCACTTGGAGAATGCTCGTGAGTATGTCGCTTTTGCTGCGGAAAGAATCACAGAATTGGAAACTGCACTGTATGGCCAAGGTCCCGATCCAGTGTTGGAGTTGGACGCTTTAGACCCAGAGGAGGAACCAGAAGAGGCACCACCTGCACCCGCGCCACAGCCACAGCAACAGCCAGATCCAGAGTCAGAGGAAGATGCCGCGTCGTTAACCACAGCTGCAGTTGCAGGGCATGGCGATTGTTTCGCGCCTATGCCGAAGCACCCGTACCTAGGCATTGGAGGTTTTCTAGACGAGTGAGCATAGGTTTTGCAGTTGAGACTCCTTCGTCGAGTCGCGTCATGGAATAAAGAGTCACCCTTTAGGCGTTAAACTCCAGTGTTAGTTTGAATTGGATTTTCATTGCTTGCTGAGTGTGCAGTATGTGTTGCAAGGCCCCTAGGCATTGTAAGCAACCATACCAAGTTATTATTAATAAAGTTGGATTTTGAGTTACACTTTTCCCCCGCATAAGTTTCCCTGTTACTTGTCTATTCTCGTTCCCTCTCATCTCTAAAACCTTGGAGCAAACCACAGATGGTGAACACTCGTGGAAACCTTGGAGGCAATGGAAGTGGTTCTCGCCCAGCAGAAAACCCCAACGATGGAGCACCAAAGACCGCTTGATTGATATGCAGAATTTGAGCTTTTCTTGCTGCTCAGACTCGCTTGATGCATGCCATGATGCAACAGATGCAGCACGTCACCGCCCAGGCCATCGCTAACCAAGTCAATCGGGGACAACGCCGTAATACAAGACTGCCGAGTTCATGAGGACTCATCCACCCACTTTCTCCGGAATGCTAACCCGTTGGAAGCCGATGGTAGTTAAGGTCAATTGAGAGGAAGCTACACATTGCTCAATGCATAGGAAATGAGAAGGTACTCTACGCTTCTCATCGCTTGGAAGGAACACCGCATTGAATGGTGGGAGAACTCGTGCCACGCAAGAGAACCCTCAGGACATCACTTGGGAGGAGTTCACACCGTGCGTTTACAAGATTACGTGCTTGAAGGAATCATGGATCTCAAGAAGGAGGAGTTCAGAGCATCAAGCAAGGTAATCAGCCGGTGGCCGAATACCGAACAAGTTCACACAGCTTGCACGCTACGCACTGAGGATGTAGCGACAGATAAAGCCAGGCAACCTCGCTTCATGAAGGGACTTAACTCAGATTGCAGGTGGGACTGATCACCCACACCTTTCCAGATTTCCAGTGAGCCGGTGAATAAGGCACTTATTCTTGAGGACAAGCGCAAGGAACTGGATGAGAACAGAAGCGCAGGATGGGATCGTGGATCGCATCGGGAGCACAAAGAACGTTTGAGGGTTGCGCCAAATCAGTTTTTCAGATTCCACCGAGAATGCAACCAGGACACCGTCACCAAAGCACCAAGACCCGTCAATCGAACTATCGACTCCAGCCCCACCGTAAACGCCGCTTGAGCAAATCCAACAGGGGCAGTGAGATCTTTGCTACAATTGCAACGAGCCAGGGCACTTTGCCAACATTGTCCTAAGAAGACCGCATGAGTGACCCGATTCGCTTCAACTGGGATCCGCACTACCAGACGCCCGACACCAGGAGCAAACCGAGGGATAGCATAGCCAGGAGCAGCACCCCAGACCGTGGTGAGAGGCCGAGTCAATCATGTCACCGCAGATGCACTGCAGAATGCCACGGACGTCGTACTGGGTAAGTTACTTGTTAACTCAGTACCTGCAACAGTTTTGTTTGATTCTGGAGCTTCGCATTCTTTTATTTCTCAAAGCTTTGCTACTAAAAATGATTTGGAGATTGCAAGACTTAAATGCATGCTTTTGGTTCAAACCCTTGGTTCCGAACTCCGAACGAAAGTAGGATGTTCTGGGGTGAGAATACTAATAGATGGGATAGAGTTCCTAGCGAACCTTATTATGTTGGAAACCCAGACCCTAGATGTTATTTTGGGAATGGATTGGTTATCCAAGCACAAGGCCGTATTGGATTGTGGACGAAGGACTATCTCAGTTGAGAGCCCGTGTGGAAAGAAAGTGGAATTTCAAGCTACTGCCGTTAGAGATGGACAGTTGATGGTTAACAAAGATACAAGGCAATCATCATAGAAGATGTTTGATGGTAAATGAGTACCCAGATGTTTTTCCTGAAGATTTACAGTATGCCTGAGGCCAGGACATAGAGTTTGTGATAGAGCTTGTACTGCACAAAGACCGATAGCAAAGAGACCTTATCGGATGTCCACTGAAGAATTGGTAGAGATGAAGAAACAGCTTGAAGAGTTAATGGAGAAAGGATTTATCAGACCAAGTTCATCGCCGTGGGGAGCGCCAGTTTTGTTCGTCAAGAAGAAAGACGGGAGTTTCAGGATGTGCATTGACTACCGTGCACTCAATGAAGTCACCGTGAAGAATAAGTACCCGCTACCGAGGATCGATGATTTGTTTGATCAGTTGAGAGGAGCCGGAGTTTTCTCCAAGATTGATCTGAGATCGGGATACCATCAGTTGAAGATCCGATCGGAAGATATCCCGAAGACTGCATTCTCGTCAAGATACGGACATTATGAGTTTATTGTTATGTCCTTTGGTCTGATGAATGCGCCAGCATATTTCATGAATATGATGAATAAGGTGTTCATGGAATATTTGGACAAGTTTGTTGTTGTGTTCATAGATGATATCCTAATCTACTCCAAGACAGAGGATGAACATGCAGAGCACTTGAGGCAAGTTTTGGAAAAGCTGAGGGAACAGCAACTCTTCGCCAAGTTCAGCAAGTGTGATTTTTGGAAGGACAAGGTGGAGTTCCTAGGACATGTAATGACCACAGAAGGAGTCGCCGTTGATCCAAGCAAGGTAGAAGCTGTGTTACATTGGGAACAGCCGAAGACCGTGACCCAGATCTGGAGTTTTCTTGGAATGGCAGGTTACTACCGCCGTTTCATTGAAGGCTTTTCGACAATTGCAAAACCTCTTACGCAATTGTTGAAAAAGGAGAAGAAGTTTGCATGGACGCCAGAGTGCGAAAAAGGTTTTCAAGAGTTGAAGAAGCGATTGACATCAGCCACGGTGTTGGTTCTACCGGACGTTAATCAAAGCTTCGATATTTATTGTGATGCATCGCGTCAAGGACTTGGATGTGTACTGATGCAGAATAGAAAGGTCGTCGCTTATGCATCAAGACAGTTGAGGCCACATGAGGAGAATTATCCGATGCATGACCTAGAGCTAGCTGCCGTAGTGCATGCTTTGAAATTATGGTGTCACTATTTAATTGGAAACAGATGTGAAGTATACACGGACCATAAGAGTCTTAAGTACATCTTCACCCAATCAGACCTGAACATGAGACAAAGGAGATGGTTAGAGTTGATCAAGGACTACAACGTTGGAATCCATTATCATCCCGGAAAAGGCCAACGTAGTTGCTGATGCTCTGAGTCGGAAAAGCCATACCGTGAACATGTTGCTAGCCACAAGTCAGGATGAA
Organism: Rhipidocladum racemiflorum; assembly: GCA_036346355.1. Lineage (NCBI taxonomy): Eukaryota > Viridiplantae > Streptophyta > Magnoliopsida > Poales > Poaceae > Rhipidocladum > Rhipidocladum racemiflorum. The sequence goes on from CM070577.1 coordinate 72,132,362, forward strand.
CTATGTGAGGATTTCCATAGAATGCAGATTGAAGTCATACTAGAAGGATTCTTGGCCGCATTGGAAGTGAAGCCCACCCTGGAGGATCAGATCCGAGAAGGACAGGAGGATGATGACAAGATCCGCAGGATTAAGTCCAACATGGATGAAGGCAAGGCAGAGGACTTCAAGTTGGATGAGCAAGGCACGTTATGGATGAAGGATCGCATTTGTGTGCCGAACAAGAAGGAACTGAAGCAGTTGATTCTAGAAGAAGCCCATGACTCCAAGTACTCGATTCATCTTGGAAGTGCCAAGATGTATCAAGATTTGAAGGAAAGATTCTGGTGGCCGAGCATGAAGCGTGAGGTTGTCGAGCACGTTGCACTGTACGACATATGCAAGAGAGTCAAGGCAATGCATCAGAGACCAGCAGGATTGCTACAGCCATTGAAGATACTTGAGTGGAAGTGGCAGGAAATCGGAATGGACTTCATTACCGGTTTGCCGAAAACTCAAGGAGGATATGATTCTATATGGGTCATAGTGGACCACTTCACTAAGGTGGCCCACTTTATTCCTATAAAGACAACCTACTCGGGAGATAAATTAGCAGAGTTGTACATGATCAGGATCGTCTGTTTGCACGGAGTGCCAAAGAAGATCGTATCGGATAGAGGTACCCAGTTTACCTCGAGGTTCTGGAATAAGCTGCATGAAGCCATGGGAACCCGTTTGAACTTCAAAGACCTTATCATCCACAGACGGATGGTCAGACTGAAAGAGTCAATCAGATTCTGGAGGATATGTTAAGAGCGTGTGCATTAGCTTATGCTACCTCTTGGGATAAAAGTCTGCCGTACGCCGAGTTCAGCTACAACAACAGTTACCAAGCAAGTTTGCAAATGTCACCATTTGAAGCACTATATGGTCGACTCGCTTGACACCATTGAACTGGAATGAGACAGTGAAAGCCGTGTCTTTGGACCATATATTCTTCAAGAAGCCGAAGAACAGATTGCCATGATCGTGAGAGATTAAAGATTGCCCAATCACGCAGGAAGAGTTATGTCGACAAATCGCCGAGACACGAGTTTCAACCGTAAGATTTCGTGTATCTCAGAGTCACGCCGCTCAGAGGAGTTAAGAGATTCCATGCCAAAGGAAAACTCGCGCTGAGATATGTTGGACCATTCAAGGTTCTCAGCCGCAGAGGTGAAGTTGCTTATCAGCTAGAGTTACCGCAATCACTAGCAGGAGTGCATGACATGTTCCACGTGTCCCAGCTGAAGAAGTGTCTCCGAGTACCTGAGGAGCAAACACCGCTAGAGTCAATTGAGTTGCAAGAAGATCTGACTTACAAGGAGCACCCCGTGAAGATTCTGGACACCATGGATCGAGAAACGAGGAACAAGTCAACCCGTTTCTGCAGAGTTCAATGGAGCAACCACGCGGAGAGTGAAGCAACTTGGGAGCGCGAAGAGGATTTGAAGAAAGAGTTTCCGAACCTATTTCTTTAGAAAGTCCTAAATCTCGGGGACGAGATTCTGTTAAGGGGGAGGTTTGTAACACCCCAAAAATTTGCTTTTCTTAAATTCATGTGTGATTTGGCACTTTGGCGAATTTTTGGAATTTTCTGGAATTTATTTGGATTTATTTGGAATTTATTTGAATTTATTCCATTTTGAAATAATTAAAGAATTAAACTTTGCAAATAAAAATTTGTTGGAAATATTTTATTTGAGTCCAAAATGTTCCAAAATATTTTCCAGAATTTTTCTGGAATTTTTCTGAGTCTTTTGCTATTTTTAATGATTTAATTGAATTTCTGAGAATTTAATTGGATTAATTAAATCGAGTTGGTTTCACTGTTCCTCCGACCGAGCCCGAGTCAGACTCGAGTTCGAGTCCGACCCGAACCCGACCGCGCCCGTGGTCAAGCCGAACCCGTTCGCCCGGAACCCTAACCGCGTGACCGTTGGATCTTGATCCAACGGCCCACGATCGTGCCACGTCGCCGGACCCGAGTCCGACCGAGTCAGCCAACTCGCCGAACCGGACCCGAGTCCAACTCACGCGACCGTTGGATCTGGATCCAACAGCTCACGATGAGCCACGTCGTTCTTCTCTCGTCGCCGCCGGACTCGCGCCGCCAGGCGCGTGGGGCCTCATTTTCCGCGCATATCACGGACGTCGAGGCCCTATTTAATGCGCCATCACCCGTGTCGGATAGCCCATTTGCTTGCGCACCCGTAGCCCTAGCCTTCAAGCCCGAGCCGCCGCCAGGCTACCCGCAATCGCTCGCCGTAGTTGGATTGGGTTGCCACCGCGGTTATTGCCCTTTTCCTCCGTCGTCCGTCGTCCTCCGCCGCCGTTGAGCCCAGATCCAAGTTCCTCGCGTCGAGACGCATTCGGGAGTGCTAGTCTTCACGCCGGAGGAGCCCCGCAGCGCCGTTGCCGTGGTCGCCGTCGCAGCTCGGCGATCGGCTCCACAAGACGCCCTCGCCGGAACCCGAGCTCGGACAGCCGTTGGATCGAGATCGAACGGCTACGGTAAGCCACGTGTAACCCAAACCTTAGAAACTAGCTCGGATCTGGACCGTTGGATCAAGATCCAACGGCCCACGATCGGCCACGTCACCCGTAACGTAATCTACGTTACGGGGTTAACGTTATTCTCAACCGTTGGATCTAGATCCAACGGCGTAGATTTACCGTGTTCACTCCAACGCGGGATAACCAGATCCAATCTGGGCCGTTGATTTTCAAATCAACGGCCAAGATAGCGCCACGTGGCTGGAAGTCTGACCGCCGCGGTCAGCGCGGTCAGCGCCGCGCGTGGGGATGTGTCTCTGACACGCGGGGCCCGCGTGTCAGAGGGCCCACCTGTCGGGCCGCCACCCAGCCGCGGCGGTGACGTCGCCTTTGACGTCACCGGTGGGTCCCACTCGCCGCCAGCGGGCCGAGTCCTCGCCGACGTCGGCGATGACGTCACCCCGTGGGTCCCACTGTCGATCCACGTGAGCCGTGGACCAGGTCCACAGAGACCCGAGCCAAACCATGGACCACGCCCATGAACTACCGACGGCCAGACCAATCGAGAGGCTGCCACGTGTCATCACGACGCAATAAATCATTTTCCGAAAAAGAAATTATTTAATTAATTCGGTTTATTGATTCAAATTTAGATTCAAACTTCAAACGCTTATAACTTTTGCAATTTAACTCCGATTTGAGTGATTCAAATTTCTAAATTTGTATAAAATTGAGATCTAATTAATGATGAATTTTATTTAATTTTTAGACTAAAGTTTTTCTCTGTATTATTATTTAATTGATTATTTAAACTTTAAATGCTTGTATATTTTTCTTTTGAACTTCGAATTTGACGATTCCAGTTTCTAAAAATTCATAAAATTATGTTCTCTCTGTTTATGAACTTTATTTGGATGTTTGGACAATTTTTGTCTACTGTTTTATTCATTGGTTGCTATTTGCACGCGTTACGAGTAGACGTTGAAGTGCCGGAAGGATTCGAAGGAGAAGTATTGACCCAGGAGCCAGCTCAGGACCAAGAGCAAGTACTTTTTGAAGGCAAGTTATGCTTTGACCATATTGATCCTATCTTGAAACCTATTTTGATTTAACTTATTGCATGCTAGTTCAATTAGAAAATACTTTATTTAATTCTAGGGAATTAGATAAATGCCTAATTGCTGTATGACACCTTGGTTAATTAAATATGTGCCATGACCCTTGTCACCCTAGTTGTGGTTTACTAGTTGGACATTACTAAACTGCCAACATGGGAAATTAGATCGTTGTAGTATATTGCTTAGACCTGCTATGTGCTCATGACATGATTTTGGACGATCAAATGTTAATATGGACTTAATGATATATTGCACCTGTTTTGGAAAAGTATCATGTGAAGTTGATGGCATGTGGTGCATGGTAATCAACTGGGGGTTTGATAAATAGCTTTTGACTGGGGCATGTGGCAAGATTGATCGGGTGGGCCAGTTGTGGCACCGGGAACGTTGGTTTGGTTCTTCGGGTAGTCTTGCCCTGGTCACCCTAAGGACTTAACTTTTCAAGCCTTTGAACTGGGTCAAACGTGCAACCACATGTCTGTAATGGGACGGACCTAGTTGACTAAGTTGCTAATAACGTACCTGTGGGACCTCAGGATGTCAACTACACCCTTTGTGTAAGTTGAACGGGGGAGCGTACCGGGGCTGCGACCAGGTACCCATCTAACGGTGGCTTGACCTAAACTTCGCCTTTGCTAAGGGAAGGGTTAGTGTGCAACACCGGAGAGGACCACTTGTATTGTTAGAGGTTTCCGAAAGACTTTGTTACGGGAACTCGCCTTTGTGGTGTTTGACTGTATCTTGTGGGTAAAGTGCATAACCTCTGCAAAGTGAAAAATCTATTCGAATAGCCGTGTCCGCGGTATTGGACATCGCTCGGGAATTACAGTGAAGGGTTAGACTTTCTTGAAAATAACTTGGACTTGAAAGGTTGGGCTTGGTTAATAATGATGTTGATGGAAATGTGGATTAGGATTGGGAAAGTTGTTTATTTAACTCTTGAAAAAGTTGTTAATAATATACTTGTTTCTACTGCTTTCGAATCTACTTATATTATTTGTTAAATGCTGTTTTACTGCAAACATACCCTGAGCTATTCCTTTGTATTAAGCCATTCATGTAGTATATTAGCTTGCATTCTGTGCATGACTTGCTGAGTACCAAGTACTCACCCTTGCCACAATACAACACTAGTTGAAGAGGAGTCTACACCAGCTTTGGAGGAGGAGCTCCAAGAGGAACCGTCTACATAGGGAGCGAGCCCAGTCAGTTGCCTGTGGTATACTGGATGGCGCCACGAAGTTATTTTATTTTCCGCTGCTATTATTTCTCTCTTAATAAGTTTTGCCCTGCGTGGCGTATATTTGTAACTTGACCATAAGGTCGAGTAACCAGTTTGACTATTTAATTAAAGTACTTTATTAGTATCGAGTGGTATGATTGTGATATTTACCGATGTTAAGACTGTGTGCACTAGCGCGTTCCTGGACTAGTGCTGAATACACAGAGGGTCCGGATTTGCAAATTCGGGTCCCGACACGTCGTCAATGTCGATGTCGCTCACGTCGCCGAACAGTGATTTTGTTGGAGGAACGGCTTCAATGGCGACGGTGGCAACTCCTTCATCATCGGTGTCGGAGTCAGAGTCATTTCAATCCCATTCTTCTCCAATATGAGCTCGCCCTGAGTACTTCTTCTTGTAAGTCTTGTTCTTCTTATGCGGCTCATTCTTCTTGTGCTCATTGGAGTTGTTCTTCTTCTTCGGACAGTCGGCGATGAAGTGTCCAACTTCACCGCACTCATAGCAAGCTCTCTTTGTGTTTCTTCTTCTTCTTGATTTGTCATTGTAGTTTTTCTTGTATTTACTTGACCCGTCGTACTTGAGAAATTTCTTAATTTTTCTTGAATTTTCTTCATCTTCGCTTTCATCTTCCTCTTCATCACTTGAGGTTGATTCTTCCTTTTTACTTGCCTTCAAAGCTATTCCATTTGATCTTGAGCTCGAACTTTGCTTGGCAAGATTCTTCACTTCTTTAGCTTCCTCTTCCATGAGCTCGTGTGAGAGGATTCTACCAAGTACATCATTTGGTGTGAGCCTCTTGAAGTCTTTTCGCTCTCGTATGAGTGTTACAAGAGTCGAGTTCCTTGGAGCGAAGGCTCTTAACATCCTTTTCACCACAACATGATCCGTCATTTCTTTGCTTCCAAGCCATCGAATTTTGTTGACGAGGATCATCAAGCGATCATACATTTGTTGCGGAGTTTCATCATCATTCATCACAAACCTCCCCAACTTTCCTTCAAGCAACTCAATCCTTGATTCCCTCACACTCGATGTTACTTCATGAGCTACTTGGAGTGTGTCCCATATTTCTTTGGCTTCTTCTAAGCCTTCCACTTTGTTGAATTCTTTGGGACTCAAAGCTCCAAGCAAAATACTTGCAGCTTGAGCGTTGCGGTGGATATTTTGCTCTTGCTCCGGCGTGAGCTCCATGTCATCTTCCGGCATATCTAGACCTGTGCAAACAATCTTCCAAACACTAGGATGGAGAGACATTAAATGCATTTTCATCTTGTGCCTCCAAGCGGAATAGTACGTGCCATCGAAAAAAGGTGCACGCCCGGAGGGCGCGGTAATGTAGGAATGAGATGAGGCGGTATTCGATTTTTCATAATTAAAAGGAATTTGCACTCCCTGCGAAGACGTTGAAGTGTCACCTTCTTTGGTCTTCCCGGGAGTTCCATATCCGGCCTTGGGACTATCTTCTTCCCCCGACACGACAACCTTCAATCCGGTGTTGGCCATCACGTTCCCTTTAAGCGGTTAAGCCTTCGAGAAGGTCAAGCTCTGATACCAATTGAAAAGATGAGAAAGTTGCCTAGAGGAGAGGGGTGAATAGGCAATTTAAAATTAAAACTAAATTCGTCGCAGCGGAAAGAGTATCGAAACTTCCGGTATAATATCGGAACTTCCGACAAGATCGGAACTTCCGGTATTTGTTCGGAATGTCCGATAGACTTCGACTAAGAGAAGAGTCTACTAAAAGAAATAAGCTTCAGGAACAATCTTAGATGCAATGAAAACAATAAGTCAAGTAGAGAAACAAGACTTTGTTCCCGGAGTTCGGATTCTTAAGGAAATCCTACGTCTCCGTTGAGGAAGCTCCAAAGAGCCGGGTCTTTTCCAACCCTTTCCTCCCAAACATCGGTCGCACTTGAGGCTTGGTTTCACTATTGGTTCCTTTCCTTTCGGAGGCGGAGCCGGCATTCACAAACTTCTCATGGCTTCCCACAATCGTTGGGAGCTCGTGAGCGATGCCTAGCCGTCTAGGAGTCCTTCAACCTCCAAGAGTAATGAATGCGCAGGATTCTTGATCTTGAAGAGGTTGTCTAATGCTCAAGATGAATGAATGCTTGACTATTTGCTCTCAACCACACTTAAGGTTTCCTCACTCACTTGATGATCACTAAGATCAAGAGGAGGACTCAAGAATGCTCTAGGGTGTGCTCAAGGTGCTCAAGTGTTCAGCCAAATGAAGTGTGTAACCCACAAAAGGGAGAGGAGAGGGGTATTTATAGTTTTGGATCAAAACTAGCCGTTATACCCGCACACAACCACACATCGGAATATCCGATCTCAACATCGGAATATCCGATGAGTGCAAACAACCAAAACTTGGAAAGCTTCTAATGGTCGAAAACTACGTGCATCGAAATGTCCGACAACAACTTTGGAACATCCGATGACACCCAGAAAGAGAACTCAACGAGGGGCCCGCATGTCAGCGGCTGGCCCAACGTCTCCATGACGTCACCCGAGACGTCATGCCGACGTCACGTGGGCCCCGCGTGTTAGCCATCCTCGGCCGAGCCGTGCTGACGTCAGCGGTGGGTCCCGCGTGTCAGTGACACGTGAACCAGTGGACCGGGTCCACGGTGGACCAGGCCCGGGCCGTGGACCGAGTCCATGGAACGGCTGACGCAATAATTTGATTTTTCAATAGAAAAATAATTCGGTGGAAAATCAAATCCCGTGCTGATGTCATGCTGACGTCATTAATCGGAATTTTCAATAGAAATATAAATTAATTAATTCGGTTTAATGATTTATTTGAATTTTCAAACTTTTGCATCTTAACTCCGATTTGAACAATTCCAGTTTCTAAATTTTTTATAAAATTGAGATCTACGTAAATATGAATTTTCATTAATTTTTGAATTTGGAATTTTCTCTATTTTTTTTAATTAATAGATTCTTTAAACTTTAAACAGTTATAACTTTTGCATTTTAACTCCGATTTGGGCGATTCAAATTTCTAAAAATTTGTAAAATTATGCCCTTTCTGTTTATGGACTTTATTTGATGTTTTGAGAAATATGCATGTACTGTTTTATTTATTTATTTCTATTTGCACGCATTACGAGTAGACGTTGAAGTACCCGAGGGCTTCGAAGGAGAAGTGTTGACCTAGGAGCCAACTCAAGACCAAGAACAAGTACTCTTTGAAGGCAAGTTGTGATTTGACCATGTTGAGCCCATTCTTTTTAAATTATGTTGTTTCAAAGTATTGCATGCTAATTTAATTAGAATTTATGTTGATTAATTCTGGGATTAGTTAAATACCTAATTGATGTATGACACCTTAATGTATATATAATTGTATGCCATGAACCCTTGTCACCCTAGTCGTGGATTATTTAGTTGGACATTATTAAATTGCCAACATGGGTAATTAGACCGTTGTAGTATATTGCTTAGACTTGCCACGTAGTCACAACATGATTTTGGATAATTACATGTTAACATTGACTTAATGACATATGGAACATGTTTTGAGAAGTGTCATGTGTTATTGATGTTGTTATCGATGGCACGTGGTGCATGGTAATCAACTGGGGTTTGATAAATAGATTTAGACCAGGGCATGTGGCAAGAATGATATGGTGGGCCATGGTTGGCACCGGGGAAGTTGATTTGGTTCTTCGGTTAGTCTTGCCCTGGTCACCCTAAGGACTTAACCTTGCAAGCCTTTGAACTGAGTCAAACGTGCAATCACATGTCTGTAATGGGACGGACCTAGTTGATTAAGTTGCTAATAACGTACCTGTGGGACCTCGGGGTGTCAACTATACCTTTTGTGTAGTTATGCGGGAGCGTGCAGGGCTCTGACCCGGTACCGATCTAACGGTTGATTGGCCTAGACTTCGCCTTTGCTAAGGGAAGGGTTAGTGTGCAATAACCGGGGAGGCCCACTAGTTCCAGTCCCGTCATCGACCACATCCGCCCTCGAGCAATACCTGCACATGAACAAACCACAAAACGATTCCGAGCACAAGTCCGCGACTTGACTCACATTAAACCATGCAACCACTCACAGGAGTGCATTGCATTAAATATTCTAAGAACACGATTTCAAAACACGAACAAAAACCTTTGCAAAAATCAAAAAGCTTTTCAAATAATCAAACTGATTTCAGATCTTTTCAAATAAAGAAACCAAAAAATAAATCTTGTCGAAATATCAAACTGGTTTCAAATCTTTTTCAAATACTCATCATCAAAATCAACTGGATCAAAAATAACGATCCTTCAATCTCCCCTTGATGAGTAATTTGACAAAACACAATATAAGATTTGACAAGAGATTGAGCAAGAACCAAAAGACCAAATAATCCCAATTCAAAAACCTCCTTGACTTGTTCTCCCCGTTTTTGACAAAATAGTCATCAAGATCTCAAAACTCCCCCTTAATGAATGCAGTATCTCAAGCTTTGAAGTATATTCAAGGTATATAATCAAAGTAAAGCATTTGAAGAGTTTTTAGGAGAACTTTCTCATTTTGTATCAAATTATCCAATGAGAAAGCAAATTGTGAGAATATGGAGGATCTAACACATAGAATAGTTATTGCATAAGCAAATTAGAGCAAACAAGTAAAATGTCATAAACAGATTTTGCCAAAGCGAAAAAGAAATCTATCATGAGCATAGAGAGACTTTCAAATTCACTAATATTTGTCTCAAGCCTTTTTCAACCATTTGAATTTCCTTTTCTCTTTTAGCAAGTTTGACAATTTTGCTTTGTGATCAACAGGGATGACAAGTAACTGCACACTAGCCCATACTTGTGTATGAGTAGGTAGTTCTTTCTTGTATCTTTCTTAGTTTAAATTGGCAAGTGGCTTCACATTGTTCTGAACTTTTGTTTAGACAAGTAGCCTTTTCTTGCATCTTTTGCATTTAAATCCCTGGCAAGGAAGCTGCACATTGTACTAAACTTGTGTTTAGCCAAGTAGCTTTTGCTTGCATCTTTTTCAACTTGCTTTTAACATTAAAACACTGATTTTGCTTGAGACTCATAATGATCATTTGAAGTCCAACAAAAAGCTCACACATAGTTTCTAATCAGCTCTAGCCTTTCAACAGATGACAAGAAACTTTTAAGCCTATTTCACAAACGCAATACCATAATGAACAAGAGCCAAAATATTCTCGAAAAGCATCTCAAATTGAATTATTTTAGTCTTTTAGTCTTTTAGTGAGAAGTGAAGCGATGTAGCATTAATTTGACTATATACACAAGAATAGTCAACAAAGCTTTGTACTACATGATGCAATGAAAACAGGGGAGTTTTCTTTAAGTGTAACGTCAAAATAGCTCCTTGTAATAACCAAAGTCAAGTAACACAAATGAAAGAGTTAAAATCAAGACTCCCCCTCAAATCAACCCATGGGGATGAATGATCCCAAGTTCGCCGCGTAAGAAGGCAAAGCAAGAAGAATCAAGCGGCTTAGTGAAAATATCAGCAAATTGAGCATCCGAATCAACAAATTTCAGTTCAATAGCTCCTTTTTCAACATGATCTCTAAGAAAATGATATCGAACATCAATGTGTCCAAGAAAGAGAATTACTCAAGAAGTGGCATGAACCAGATGTACTTTTTCTATCAATTCTACATCCTCCAAATTCAGCATCAGAGAAAGCTCTTAAACTAATGCATGAGGAAGGTAAAGCCAAATGCCAAAATCTTGAGTACCACGGAGATACCTTAAAATCCTCTTGATAGCTTGTCGATGTGAAGCACGCGGGAAGCTTGAAAACGAGCACACAAGCACACAAAGAACTCCAATTATCTCATCCTCAACAAAGATCATCATCATCTTCATCAACAAAGATACTCTCCCTGAACATATGCACTGCACTGCACTATTTGGACTAGTGCCTTTTGCGAAAATAGAGGTGGAAGAAGCATCTTGAAAAATAACACTTTTAGCACGAGATGCGCGAGTGAAGGAGGAACCAAAACTTATCACTGAACATATGAAGTGAGCATCCGAAATTCACTAGCCACATGTTCTCCTTCCTCGTGAGAAGCCTACATAGAAGCGAGAATTGTCGAGGTCTCCGATCAAGTTAGAAATAAGATATTTAGGAATCCAAGATCGAGACACATGACGACAACAGATTGGCACAACACGAGCATTCTTATGCATAAAAGCAGATTTGTCTTTTCTCGTGTTCTTAGTAACAAGAGGTGTTTGCATCACCCTAGGCACATAATGAGAAATAAAACGTGCACTGCAAATTAGACCTAGCATTAAACCTTTCTCTCTTTTGTTGTTTAGCTAGTCTAAAGCAAAAGTTTACTAAATGTCCATCTCTACCACAATGAGTGCAAGTGTACTTAACATGATGTTTTGCTTTAACAGTAGAAGCACATTTTGCATTCATCATAGTAGAACATAAAACCAAAGCAGATTTAAAGACAGTTTTCTTAGGCTCATTGACAATTTCAAATTTTCCACTTTCAAGTGTTTTGACAACAGTGGGAGCATGTGATTTATGATGAGCATAAGAATCAAAACCTAAACCTTTGTTTTGAGTGCTGACTTTTGATTGATCCAAAATCATGTTTAGGTTTTTCTTGCCATCAGTGAAACGTTCCAAAGAATTTTGCAAGTAATCAACTTTCTTAGCAAGAGTTAAACAATTATCACAAGGAGTGTCAATTTTAGCTTTCTGTTTCTGGCAATTTGAACACGAGTTAATTTCATGAGTGAACATGTCATTTGTTAATTGGGTAACTCTACAATTTGCATCTTTTAATTTCAACTCAAGAATAGAACATTTAGAGCAAGCAATTTGATCATGTAAACTATCAGTAGAGCAACCAATATTTTTCACAAGTTTTTCATTTTTCAATTGTTCGGCATAAACTTGTTCTAGTTTAATCACATGTTCCTCTTTTAGTGACTTAATTTCAAATTTGAGATCTAAGCAAGTATCACAAATATTTTCAGAATTTGAATTTCTAAGATCAAAGTTTTCAGATTTTAGCATGGATAGATCTTTTTCTAAGCTTTTATTTTTGAGTGAAGATTTTCTTAAAGATTTTCTCAATATGACTAAAACTTCACAAAGCTCATCATACGAAGGCATTACCTCATCACCGTCATTTGGAGGTCTTTGTCGTTGTCACTAGAATCACTAGTGTTCCCTTTTGCCATGAAGCATAGTCCGGTGAGATCCTTCTCATTCAGCTTCGTTTGCTTCGCTTCCTTCTCATCTTCAGTTGAGTCATCAATGTCGCTTAAGTCTAAGCGACCAATTGCCTCGAAGACTTTGTTGAGCATCTTCGTTGTTCGTTGTTCGTTGTTTATTTTTATCCTTGCTCTCTCTTGGCCGGAAGGACTTGGAGGAGTTGCTTTGCTCCTTCTCCTCTCTATCTTTGTTCTTGAAACAGTTAGCACGGATGTGCCCTGCCTTGCCGCAGTTATAGCAGTGGATGGAGGCTCCTCTTCTCTCCCTTGATCTCATGCACGCTGCATTGACACGCTTGGAAAGAAGAGCAAGTGTATCTTCTGGTATTTGATCTAGCTGTTCATCATTAAGAGCACTCAAGGCAGAAATGGAATATGATGATGAAGAACTAGTAGCATTATCACATGAAGAAGAATTTGCATTAAGAGCCAAAGAGTTATTATTGGATGTTCTGGAAACAATGTCAATTTCAAAAGTCTTGAGACTAGAATATAATTTATCCAATGTCATTTCACTCATCTTGTGAGCCTCCCTAAATGCAGTCACTTTCATTTGCCAGATTTTAAGATCAAGAGATGATAGGAAATGTCTAGCATTTTCAGAGTCAGTGTACTTTACATCTACAGCTCTAAGATTGTTTAAAATTCTGTTAAAGCGAGCAAAACAATCATCTAGAGATTCTCCAGAGTTCATTTCAAATCTAGTGTATTCCTTTTTAAATTGATCTTACCTAGCTTCTTTTACAGAGTATGTGCCCTCATGATAATCTTGAAGAGATTTCCAAATTTCATGAGCAGTGAGTAAATGACAGACTCTATCGAATTCTTTTCTAGCAAGTCCTTGAAGCAATATGTTTCTAGCTCTATTATTGTTTTCGACATCTTTTTCAAACTCGATTTTATCAATATCATCATTTGAAGGAAGCTCGTATGGAATCTTTACCTTGCGCCAAATAGCGTTACCTTGAGCTTGAAGGTATGCACGATCATCGAATCCGCTTGATGGGGAAAGTCTGTGCCATTAAAGATTGGCGGCTTGTTCGAGTATATCTCTGTTGCCATAACTTACCGTTTACTAATCACCTGTTAAGATGGATCACTTAAAGGGTGTAGGACCGAATATAGCAATCAGAGGGGGGGTGAATGATTGTGCGGAAGCTAAAACCAAATTCTTGATCTATTAAAAGTTTACCCCAAAATAGAACCAAATAATTGCCTCGTTTTCAAAAAAAACAGAATGATAGAGGTTTGGTAAAACGCGAATTTTCGGAGATCCAACCGTCCGATCGATCTGAAATTTGGACACAAGAAACTAGATTCCAATACGAATCAAACCCAAAAAGAATCAGCTCAATCGAACATACGGATCAAAAGTTATGACCTTTGCAAGCTTACTATTCCAGAAGATGGCGAGAATAAATCTAACTAGAATTGTAGCTCGCCGAAAGATTTGATGAACTTGATCTTTATTTCTCCTTTCTTTTGTCTAAAATACTCCAAACAAAAGAGTACAACCCTAAAGCTTGCTCAAAGCTTGATTGCCTTCAACAGGAGGCAACCCCTCTATTTAAAGAAGGCAAACACACCTAAGCCTAGAAGGAGTCCTAATCCTAGAAAGATTCCTAATCCTAAAAGGATTCCCACTCCTAATCCTAGAAAGAGCATGTATTCAACAAAACTCCACTTGGCCCAACCTGGCCGAGTACAACTCTTGCACGCGTATGGCAACCCTACCACACTCACGTGACTAACACTTTGTACGCGAATGACCTCATGCCATTCTCACATGACTAACCATTCTTCATGTGCACCATTCTCTTAGCCCGAACGTCCCGCATGACATCCTTGACCACCAAGACCTCAGTTCCCCCTGAACCTAGTCCCGAACCTCAGTTCCTCCATGAACCTAGTTCCAGTCCCGTCATCGACCACATTCGCCCTCGAGCAATACCTGCACATGAACAAACCACAAAACGATTCCGAGCACAAGTCCGCGACTTGACTCACATTAAACCATGCACATGACTAGGTTCATGGAGGAACTGAGGTTCGGGACTAGGTTCAGGGGGAACTGAGGTCTTGGTGGTCAAGGATGTCATGCGGGACGTTCGGGCTAAGAGAATGGTGCACATGAAGAATGGTTAGTCACGTGAGAATGGCATGAGGTCATTTGCGTGCAAAGTGTTAGTCACGTGAGTATGGTAGGGTTGCCATACACGCGTGCAAAGAGTTGTACTTTCGCCAGGTTGGGCCAAGTGGAGTTGTGTTGAATACATGCTCTTTCTAGGATTAGGAGTGGGAATCCTTTTAGGATTAGGAATCCTTCTAGGATTAGGACTCCTTCTAGGATTAGGTGTGTTTGCCTTCTTTAAATAGAGGGGTTGCCTCCTGTTGAAGGCAATCAAGCTTTGAGCAAGCTTTAGGGTTGTACTCTTTTGTTTGGAGTATTTTAGACAAAAGAAAGGAGAAATAAAGATCAAGTTCATCAAATCTTTCAGCCAGCTACAATTCTAGTTAGATTTATTCTCGCCATCTTCTGGAACAGTAAGCTTGCGAAGGTCATAACTTTTGATCCGTATGTCCGATTGAGCTGATTCTTTTTGGGTTTGATTCGTATTGGAATCTAGTTTCTTGTGTCCAAATTTCAGATTGATCGGACAGTTGGATCTCCAGAAATTCACGTTTTACCAAACCTCTATCATTCTGTTTTTTTCGAAAACGAGGCAATTATTTGGTTCTATTTTGGGGTAAACTTTTAATAGATCAAGAATTTGGTTTTAGCTTCCGCACAATCATTCACCCCCCCTCTGATTGCTATATTCGGTCCTACACACTCAATTGCACAATACAAATTAAGTAAATCAAGGGAACCTCAGGCACTCCACGAATATGCCCGTGTTGGTCCCAGGATAGTTAGCCAACATGTGCATTCTCTTCCAATAGTGGACATCACAACACATACACAATTAATGGAAGCATAAGCATAATTACATACCAAAAGTAGGATTGCTGTCCACAACGACATATTTAGTGTTATTACATCAAAGTAGCAGCGGAAAACATAAATAAACGACAAAAGGCCAGCGTGGTATGCCCCAAACCCTCAAGCAACCAACTAGAGGCAAGAACGTGCATCTGGACATTAGCATCGCCGAAATTTGCCCGGTAAAAGTCTCCGGGCAGCACCTCATCCTCACCTGTAACAAGTGGACAATCCGATTGAGTACAAAGAGTGTACTCGCATAATATTATAAGTTGTATGCTAAGTTCTAGCTACATGTGGCGGCTACATCAAGAGAAAGCACAAGGGTAATTTCAGTATAAAGCAATGATTGGAATAAAAACATAGGCATGTATATATTGAAACTTGCATTTGATAAACCTTTTCAAATTCTAATACATAGTATAACATCATCATAAACACATTCATCTCATGCCTCCAAGCATTTCTTCAAATCACGAATCCAACACTCGTGTTCGTCTACGCCCATGGGTACTCCAATATCCATGAGGTTCCTTCCACGAGTACTCCAATACTCGCGAAGTTCCTCCCATGAGTACTCCAATACACATGAGACTAGTTTTCCCAAACCATTCATTCTTACCTGGTCCTTAATACTCGCCCAGTGACTGACAAATTAAGCATCGTTCTTGACCATGGATGCGGCTATTCGAATAGTTTAAACTCTGCAGAGGTACGACTTTATCCACACGACATGTCACACTCGTAAGCCAAGCTATTAACACATTTCCTTTGATGTGCCGGCCGAGGTAAACGTGATAAAACCATTTTCCAGTATGAATGGTAGTGTATTTAAACCACCCGGGTGACTGTGACCCTTGATCCCGCGTGCCTAGTGCTCCATGTATGTAGACCAAGGAGTACACCCGTTATTGAACATCCCTAACTCCACAAAGTTCGAGGGATTTCGAAGGACATTCCTAACACCCCACAAAGTTCGAGGAATTCCCGCGGACATTCCTTGACGCTCCACAAAGCTCAAGGAATTCCGAGTGCACGTGGTTTAAACACCCCTAGTCATACACAAGTACTTGGCTAAGATGGCCCCATAAACGGCGTGTGGTTCGCACGATAGTTACTTAAGGAGACATCACCAGGATTCAATCCTTAAGGTCCTTTACCAACTTGCTACACAATAACCACAATTAAACCATCATCATCATAATCATTTTGATCTTTGCGACCGATGAACTAAGTCCATCTATCGCGGTTTCTAACGAGGTTCTAAGTGTGGCTAAGCAATTCGTACGAACCCGTATGTAATAATTAAACCAACCACCTAGGGCGACAATGGTATTCGAAAGGAACATGGTAAGAAGATAATATGTCAACAAGGTAATAACTAAGTATTCTACGCCAACATAGGTATAATTGAATGTAGACATGCAACTTGTAAAATAACTTCAAAGCATAATTGCAAATAATAGGAGCAATCATGTTCAAGGAGTAAAGTAGTGCCTTGTTGCTCGTTCTTGACGTCATAGACGAAGTTGTACTCCAGGGTCTCTTCCGAAGCGTCAACACCTAACGACAAATCCAATTCCAAATGAACACCAACCAAGAACCAAACAATAAACAATGCCGAAATAAGCTTAACCATGCATGAAATGTTCATGATATGTCCTATTAATCATAATATGTAACTAGGAATTGGTTTAGTTTGAGTTGAATTTTGAAGCGAGACAAATTGGACTTTATCAGCTACAGGCGGCAGTACCGGAGTTATAAGTGCGGTATTGCCGGAGGCGCAGTACTACAGGCCTCAACACGGTGGTGGCTATTTTCCAGTACGGGGTGTTTTTAGTCCCCGCCGAGCGGTACTACCGGAGTTTAGGAGCAGTAGTGTCAACTTGATGGTACTACCGACCCAATAACGGTGGTAGTTATTTTCCAGTACATGGTATTTTTGGGTCCTACGAGCGGCAGTACTGGACTTGTAGAGCGGTAGTAGTGGAAGGGCGGTACTACCAGCAATACAACTGCGGTACTTATTTTACAGAAGCGATGTTTTCTAGATTTTCTAGCAGAGAGGCAGTACCGATGTACAAGGGGCGGTAGTGCCGGTTTTTCCGAAAAAACAGGATTTTGGGTTCAGGCTTGGGTTTTCAGATGGCGTTTGCAGAATATGCTTATGTACTATAGAGTAATAGGTTAGAGTGGGGTCTTACCACAGCAAGAAGACCCTAGTTCTTGCGCCGTAGCTCGATCCGGCAAGATGACCCAAAATGACAATGCAACACCGGTTTGTCGTGTTCGTCTCCTCCCCTTCGCTTGTGTGGAGAATGCTGTCATTTCCCCGACTTGTAGCAGTGTCGACTCCTCCTTAAGCTTCCAATGCAACAAGCATGACCCGAATCAAAGGTTGGTGATGTTTTCATGAAAAGGAAGTGGATGAGTTCCATGTTTGCAAGAATTTCAGAACATGGAGAGAAGAGAATTGATTAGAACTTACCCAATACTTGGTACATCAAAATTCCATTTGGATGGAATTGAAGCTCTTGATCTTGGCTTTGAGATGGTGTAACATGCACAAGCTAAATCTCAAGATTTGTGAGGATTTTGTGGAGAGGATTGAAGAGGGTGGATGAGTGCTCCTCTCCCCCTTTGAGTAGAATTTCAGACTTGGGTGGAATGAGCGGGAAAATGAGAGTGTGAAGTAGATTCCAAGGTGAGAAAAGCTTTTATATGACCGCCACCTTTCTCCCTTACATATGGGCCAAGGTCCCACATGTCATAGAGTGGGTGAAAAGGTGTGGGTAGGTGAGAAAAGTAGAGTAGGTATGTTGAAAGTGCATCTAGGCCCCTCAAATTGTTTTGGTGATTAATGATGACACAATTAAAGAGATCTAATGTTTTATCCAAGAATACTGCAGATATCGAGATCATATCGAGCTTGGAATGACATTGGAAGGCCCTATGTCTACTCAAAAGCAAAAGGACGGCATCAAGACCAGAGTTGTATCATTTTATTTATTTGTGTCTTAAGGATAGCCGTACTATTAAGAGGGTATGACGAGAAATCGACTTTAGGATGTGCATGTGCTCAACATCAAATACTGCATCTCAAATTAGCACTCCTTCATTTGGTTTTGAAAAGTTTCAAATTGAAACCGAACTGGGTAACCCGGAGTATCCGAACATTTGGTCCGGAGTCTCCGGATTCAATCCGGAGTATCCAGACATTATGTCCGGAGTCTCCGGGTTGGACCTCTCGGTTGCTTTTGGTTCCAGCTGGTCCGGAGTATCCGGACATTTGGTCCGGAGTCTCCGGATAACCCGGAGTCTCCGGGTTGTTTGTCCGGACACTCCGGCCTGTACAAAAACGGGAGTAACGGCTAGTTTTCAAAAAGGATATTTAAAGCCTCCACTCCACTCCAACGGCAAGGATCTCTATTGAGCTCATTCATAGCAGCATTCAAGCCATTCCAAACCATCTCTAAGCATTCAATAGAGCCCCCACTTCCTCCCACCAATTAATTTGGTTGTTGATCCTTTTGGTGAGGAGAGGAAGAAGCAAAGTGCTAAGTGCATTCATTTCATCTTGTTGAGCACTAGTTCATCCTCCAAGCGATTCTTCGTGGTGCTATTTCTCTTGGAGGTTGAAGGTCTCCTAGACGGCTAGGAGTCACTGGGAGCTACCGACGCGTGTGGTGAGCCCCGGTCGTTTGTGAAGGCTAGTCTCGCCTCCGAAAGGAAAGAGACAAGAAGTGAAGCCATGAGTGCATTTGTGCAACACCGAGGAAAGCGGGTTGAAAGAGACCCGGCTCAAGTGTGACCGAGCCACCTCAGCGGAGACGAGGATTCCCTTCAAGAATCCGAACTTCGGTGAAAAATTGCGTCTCTCGCTCTCTCTTTTACTTCCTAGTCTTGCTTACTTGGATTTGAATTTGTTTAGTTAGATCTAGCTCTTTGTGTAGCTCTAATTCAAATCCTATCTAGCAATTGTTCTAGGTTGTTTTTGCATTCTATTTCTAGTAGTTTATTGTGCCTGCTAGAGTAGCCTTTATTATGCGTTCGAATAGCCTAACCCGAGAGTCGGACTTTAGACCAGGACACTCGGATAAGCCGAGTATCCGGACCAAAACCCGAGACTCGGATTGACCAGCTTCGGCCGCTTTTATTCATTGCGTAAATTTTAATCCGCCTATTCACCCTCTAGGCGACATCGTTGGTCCTTTCAATTGGTATCGAGCCAAATCTCCTTTACTTTGGCTTAACCGCTTGGAGAATCAAAGATGTCCGACATAGAGAAGGTTACCAAACCCATGGCCAAGAGAAAGCCTCGGGTTCGGTATAGGGGTTGCAATTCCTCTAGATTATTCCTCTTTTGGAGTCTCAAACTCCTCATCCTATGTCTCCGTCTCGTCCTGGCCGAGCGCCTCACTTCGATGGCACTCGATATGCGGTATGGAAACATAAGATGAAGATGCATTTGAGATCACTTCATCCGTGTATTTGGAAGATTGTTGAAACAGGTTTCAAGCCCGCAAACCCCAACAATCTCACCTCCAAGAAGACAAAGCTCAACACTTCAACGACTTGGCCGTCAATGCCTTGTTCAATGCTTTGAGCGACTCCGAGTTCAACTGGTCGATGGCCTTGACAATGCCAAGGACATTTGGGAAAGGTTAATGGTCACTCATGAAGGAGTGTCAAGTGTCCGTGAATCAAAGATAGAGCTCATCATTGGAGAATTGAGCCGATTCACTCTAGAAGAAGGAGAAACTTACACAAAGATGTTTGATCGCTTGATGTTGCTAGTAAATCAAGCAAAAGGACTTGGAAGCACCGAGCTCACCGACAAAGCCATTGTCAAGATCATCCTCCGGTGATCACTCCCACCAACCGCAATCTTGTGCAACTCATCCGCGATCGGCCAAACTTCGACACCCTCACTCCTCATGATGTGATTGGCCGGTTGATGACGGATGAGATGATGGTGAAGGAAGCGGAAGTGGTGGAGGAGCTCAAGTCCGGCAAGAAGAAGGGCACGCCTTGAAGGCCGCCAAGGTGATGCAAGAAGCCGAAGAGAGCTCAAGCGATGAAGAAGAGTCGAGCGGCCCCTTGACAAATGAAGATATGGCCTTGCTCGTTAGAAGATTCAACAAGTTCTTGAAGAAGAAGGGCTACAAGCCGGTAGTCACTCCAAGAGCTATGGCAACAAGTCAAGAGGGCGTCACTCCTCAAGAAAGTGCTATGAGTGTGGGGAACCCGGTCATTTCATTGCCGAGTGCCCACACAAAGAGAAGAAGGAAGAAAAGCCCTACAAGAAAGACAAGTTCAAGAAGAAGGACAAGAGCAAGAAGTACAAGGGCAAGGGTCATGCATACATTGGCAAGGAATGGAACTCCGACTCCGACTCTGAGTCCGAGTCCGAGTCCAACTCCGACAATGAAGGAGGACTTGCCACCGTCGCCATCGTTACTCCACCGACAAAGTCGAAGAGTCTCTTCGACAACTTGAGCGACGGAGATGAAGATGCTCCAATGTGCCTTATGGCAAAGGGGCACAAGGTATCATCTAAGAGCTCCACTCTTTCTATTGTTGATTATGGCTTAGATGATTGTGATGATGCTAGTGATGATGAGGAAGTAGCATTTAAGTCTATGAATGATCTTGATATTGAAAAATTAGACTTGCTACTTAAAGATATTGAAAAATTGGAGGAAGTAGTTGAACAAAAGGAGGCTATTCTTGAGGCTCAAGAGGATCTCCTTATTTTTGAAAAGGAGAAGAACATTGAGCTAGAGAAGAGCCTAGCTTTTGAAAGAAAAAAGAATGAGGATTTGGTCAAAAGTTCAAACTTGACCAAAAGTGAAGCAATTAGTCTTGAGATCACCAATGCTTCACTCTTAGAGCAACTTGCAAAAGCAAAGGATGCTTGCAAGGCTCTTGAAGTGAAGCTTGCTGATCTCTCGAATAAAGCTTCTACCTCAATCAATAACTCCAATATTTCATTACCCTCGACGAGCAACGGTTGTGCTAGATGCTTTAATGTTGATGTTGCTACTTGTGCTACTAACCGTGAGACTTTGAAAGTCTTAGCTCATGAAAATGAGAAGCTTAAGGTGATGCTTGAAGATGGACTTCAAAAGTCCTACAAGGCAAGCAAGGGTTTAGAGGAGTATCTCGGTAAGCGCCAAGGTAATCCTAAGAGGCAAGGGCTTGGGTATGTTCCGCCAAAGGGCAAAAAGAGCAACATTGTTGTTGCTCCTTTAAGCAAGCCCATTCACTTTGTAAAAGGCGAAGGAACATCCATGCACAAAGCTCACTCCGAGTTCTTTGCTTCTTATGTGCTTAAAAAGACTAACCTCGGTCATGTAGTTGCTTATCATGTTGGGCGTAAGCCGAAGAATGCTCCTTGTGTTCGTTCTATTTGGGTCCCTAAATCGCTTGTCACTAATGTGCGTGGACCTAACCAAGTTTGGGTACCAAAGAGCAAAAACTAAATGTCATTTTGTAGGCCTATATCTCCGGTGGAACAAGTTGGATTTTGGATAGCGGATGTACGCACCACATGACCGGAGAAAAGGCAATGTTCGCTTCAATTGGACGCAAATGGATCAAATAGTGAAAGCATTGTCTTTGGAGACAATGGAAAAGGAGAAGTAATTGGATTGGGTAAAATTCCTATCTCAAGCAATTTTCAATTAAATAATGTTTTGCTTGTTGAGTCATTAAGCTACAATTTATTGTCCGTTGCACAATTATGTGAAGCGGGCTATAATTGCTTGTTTAATGAAAAGGGTGTGGATGTCATTAAGAGGCTTGATGGTTCAATAGCCTTTAAAGGACGTTTGAAGGGTAAGCTCTATCTCGTAGACTTCAATACGGATAGACTTAATCTTGAAACGTGCTTAATGGCTAAATCTAGCATGGGTTGGCTTTGGCATCGCCGATTAGCCCATGTTGGTATGAGGAATCTTCACAAACTCGTTAAAGGCAACCACATTCTCGGACTAACCAACATTGTCTTTGAGAAAGATAGGATTTGTAGCGCTTGTCAAGCCGGCAAGCAAGTAGGTGCCTCCCATCCCGCCAAGAACGTGATGACGACCTCAAGACCATTGGAAATGCTCCACATGGATTTATTCGGTCCCGTAGCTTACATAAGCATCGGGGGAAGTAAGTATGGTCTAGTAATTGTTGATGATTTTTCTCGATTCACTTGGGTGTTCTTTTTGCATGACAAAGGTGAAGTCCAAGTGACTTTGAAAAAATTCACGAGAAGAGCTCAAAACGAATTTGAAGTGAAGATTAAAAGAATTCGAAGCGACAACGGCACCGAGTTCAAGAACATTGGTGTGGAGGAGTTTCTCGATGAAGAAGGAATCAAGCACGAATTCTCGCCCCTATTCTCCTCAACAAAATGGGGTGGCCGAGAGGAAGAATCGAACACTCATCGAGATGGCGCGGACGATGCTTGACGAGTACAAGGTTTCCGATAGCTTTTGGGCGGAAGCCATCAATACCGCTTGCCACAGCTCCAACCGCCTCTACCTTCACAAGATCTTGAAGAAAACGGCATACGAGTTGCTCACCGGGAAGAAACCAAATGTCTCCTACTTTCGAGTCTTTGGGAGCAAATGCTATATCCTTAATAAAAAGGCTAAGTCTTCTAAATTCGCTTCTAAAGTAGATGAAGGTTTCTTACTTGGTTATGGAACTAATGCTTACGCGTACCGAGTTTTCAACAATACCACCGGTGTCGTTGAAATCTCGCGTGACGTGACTTTTGATGAAACTAATGGTTCTCAAGTAGAACAAGTTGATCGTGTTGTGATTGACAGGGAAGAACCTCCTTGTGAAGCTATCAAGAAAATGGCAATCGGGGAGGTAAGACCTCAAAATTTGGAAACTCACCCGAAGCTCCCAACCCGAGTCTCCGGATCGAAACCCGAGTGTCCGGACTGGTCCGAGTCTCCGGTCCAATACCGAGTCTCGGATGGGGATGACTCAGCGATATTCCCTCCTCGTCCAAGCAAGCTCAAGATGGTTCAAATGCCACTCAAGATGATGATGGCCCTATTCAAGCCTTGGACTCAACCGTACCTCATCCGAGAGTTCATCAAAGCATTCAAAGAGATCATCCAGTCGACAACATACTTGGAGACATCAACAAGGGAGTATCCACTTTCGATCTCGAGTTGCAAATTTTGTGAATTTTACTCGTTCGTTTCCTCTCTTGAACCTCTTAAAGTAAATGAAGCGCTTGAAGACCCAGATTGGGTGATGGCTATGCAAGAGGAACTAAACAACTTCAAGCGCAATCAAGTCTGGGAGCTTGTCAAAAGACCCAAGCAAAACGTCATCGGCACTAAGTGGGTCTTCCGAAACAAGCAAGATGAAAACGGATCGTGACAAGGAACAAAGCTCGCTTGGTTGCTCAAGGGTACACTCAAATCGAAGGTTTGGATTTCGATGAAACTTATGCTCCAAAGAGCTAGGCTTGAATCTATTAGAATATTACTTGCCTTTGCTACTCACCATGATTTCAAGTTGTATCAAATGGACGTGAAGAGCGCTTCTTAAATGGACCACTCTCCGAGATGGTCTACGCCGAGCAACCACCCGGCTTTGAAGATCCAAAACACCTGCACCACGTCTACTATCTTCACAAAGCCCTTTATGGACTTAAGCAAGCACCGAGGGCTTGGTTCGAGTGTTTACTGAGACTTTCTTCTCGAACAAGGTTTTGTAGTCGGAAAGGCCGACCCTACTCTCTTTACTAAGCATATTGATAATGATTTGTTTGTATGCCAAATATATGTCGATGACATTATATTTGGATCTACTAATGAACATTTGTGTAAAGAGTTTAGCAAGATAATGACTAAAAGATTTGAGATGTCCATGATGGGAGAGTTGAAGTTCTTCCTCGGATTTCAAGTTAAACAACTCAAGGAAGGAACTTTCATTTGTCAAACCAAGTACATCAAGGACATGCTCAAGAAGTTCGAATGGAGGACGCTAAGCCTATAAGGACGCCTATGCAGGCCAACGGGCATCTAGACCTCGACAAAGAAGGTAAACCGGTCATCCAAAAGGTATATCGCTCGATGATCGGTTCTCTCCTTTATCTTTGTGCATCTAGGCCCGATATCATGCTTAGCGCTTGTATGTGTGCACGTTTTCAAGCCGCTCCAAAAAGAGTGCCACATGGTGGCCGTTAAGAGAATCTTGAGATACTTAGTGCACACTCCTCATTTCGGACTTTGGTATCCGAAAGGATCCTCCTTTGAACTCATTGGCTATTCCGATGCGGATTATGCCGGTTGCAAAGTGGATAGGAAGAGTACCTCGGGAACCTGCCAATTCTTGGGTAGGTCCCTAGTCTCGTGGTCTTCCAAGAAACAAAATTCCGTAGCCTTATCCACTGCCGAAGCCGAATATATAGCCACGGAGTTGTTGTGCCCAACTACTTTGGATGAGACAAACCTTGAGTGATTATGGCCTATCCTACAAAAGCTGTTCCACTTGTGTGTGACAATGAGAGTGCCATAAAAATTGCCAACAATCCTGTCCAACACTCCCGAACAAAACACATTGATATTCGCCATCATTTCCTAAGAGACCACGCAACAAAAGGCGAAATTGATATCCAACATGTGAGTACAAATGATCAATTAGCCGATATCTTTACCAAGCCCCTTGATGAGAAAAGGTTCTGTGAATTGAGAAGTGGTCTAAATATTCTAGATTCTCGTAACGTGGCTTGATAAGTGCTCATATATTGTTTGGTGAATGAAAATGAATTTCAAATCCTTAGTCATCTTTTTCTTTGAAATTATTCAATGTTGTTGGTTCTTGATCCTCTCGATCTTGTCATTTGATATGTGACCATAGTTTGTTTGCTTTATTGTTCGCTGGTCATGTATCAAGTTGACATCTTAGGAATCTTTCTCCCTCTCGCTCCGCTGAATTCCTTGAGCTATCCTTCATCGTGTCAAATTCCTAACCGATTCGGGCAATCCGACAGTCCGGTATTTGATCCGAAGTCTCGAGTCATCCGGATTCTCCAGACTATTTGTCCGGACTCTCGGGTTGGTCCGAGTCTCCGGATCGAGTCCGAGTCTCCGGTTGGGGCGATCGGTTAAACCCCAAAATCCCGCGGTTCAGCTTTCTTTCCTATTTCTCCGTGCGCCTCTCCTCTCCCGTGTTCCTCTCTTGGCTAGGGCGTGATTCTCACCTTCTCCTCCATCTCCTAGGGATCTTGGACCCCTTCCTCATCCTTGGATTGAGATCTTGGTAAGTTTCTTTGTGCCCTAATCTTTTCCTTCCGGGATTGGACTCTTTCTTGCGGTTCTTTGAGCCTCTCCTCGTGCTTCATCTCTTCTAGGGTGTGGCTTGTCTCGTGGAGGTTCTAAGGATCAAAGAATCGATCTCCTTTTCTCCCGCATTCCCTCGGTTTCAAACCCGTTGAGGTGAGTTCCAACTGCGTGCCCTAATTTCGCGAAATCTTGTGCTAGATTGTGCCCTAGACCTCTTTCCAATCTTCTTGTGGCAATCTAGAGTCAATTTGTTGAGTTGTGCGGGTTGGATTGTTCCTCCTTGGCCACCCGCGGCGCTTTTTCGGCACATTCGAGTGTCCGGACTCGTGCATCCGAGTCTCGGTTTATCCGAGTGTCCGGACATTTTGTCCGAGTCTCGGATGCAATCCGAGTATCCGGACTTTTTGTCCGGACTCTCGGGTTGGGTGCCTCGGCGATTCTTTTCTTCACTTGTTTTTCGTGTCGCCTCTCGGCTAACTCTTCTCGCTCGCTCTATCTGGTCGATGGATCCTTCTCGTGGAACTTCGCGGCAGCGATCCTCCTCGCCAGAGACCGGTGGCAGCGATCCTCCTCAAGCAGTACCGGTGGCAGTGATCCCGCTCGGGCGTCTCCCACCACCTCCTCCGCAGCCTCCGCAGAAAGGCAGAGAATTGGAGTGGCCAAAAGACCCACTTCGCACTCCTCGAGGCCGGCTAGCCTGTGGTCAAGACTGCCCTGTCTCCTCCACCTCACCCAACTCCTCGATCCAGATGAGCATCCAGCCAGATACTCATGCGGACTTCGTGATCGAGAAGAGAAGCCGGCCAGGCTTCTGGGCACTTCATTGGTCCTCTGATCAAGGCCAAGCCCGTGTGGAACTATCCTTTGTCCGTGAACCCAATGAGGATAATTGATTACCGGACAGGACCTGGAAAAGGAAAAGCCATTGTCGAGCATAGAAAGAAAGATCCACTTGAGCTTTACCAGGATGAGTATGTGGACCGCCGGTTTTGGAACCGGTTTCAGTCTGATTATTATGAAACGGTCCTATACCCACTTGAGCACCCAGTGGTTCGCATGAAGACCATTGACTGGGAATACATGGCTGCTGCAGGAAATCCAGTCTTCACTGAGATCATTCAGATTTACGAGCTGCATCAGATCAAGAACATCATGGCATACAAGTATGACTGGAACAATGAGGTTATCATGCAATTCTATGCCACCTTGTACTTTGACAAGAATGATGAGGCCATATATTGGATGACTGACAAGGTTTGGTATGTGGCTAGCAAGAAGAGGTTTGCCAGAGTCCTCAATCTCAGGTATAATGATAGTCCAAAGCTTCATGCAAAGAAAGTGATGACTCCTGAGCAGATTGAGGCCTTGTATGACACTTCGAGGAGTTTCACAGTGGGGACCATCAAGGGTCTGAAGGATGTTCCTGCTGTCCTCAACAGGATGTTGAGGGTCACTCTTTCTCCCAAGGAGGGAGATGCTTCTACCATCAGTTCCTATGAAAGGAACTTGCTGTTTCATCTCGTCGAGCGCACCCACCCGTTTGATATTGTCGATTTCATGTGGGAGTCGATGAGACAGAATGCTCAGAGCAACATGGCCAGTTGCAGCTATGCACCCTTCGTGATGACTTTGATCTCTTCAAAGGAGTGGACTAAAGTTTGTCGAGATGAGGAGCATCTTGCTTACAAGGTCCGCCCTCGCCTACTCCAGCCCTCCACCGCCTCCGGTCCTGCTGCTAGACTTCGCCGAGGTCGTACATGTGCTCTACCTCTACCCCGCCGTGCCCCTGCCAGCTTCTTCGGGCAGTCCGAGGTTCCTAGTGGCACTCTTCAGCGGATGCTCAAGCACGTCTTCCTCCTTTGCCGCGACATCTCCGCCAGCAAGGTGATGAGCAAGCAAATCAAGAAGAATGGTCAAGACATTCGCAAAGATCCGCCACCACAATGGCGAAGCGGTCTCTCCCAACGACTCCTCCGGGTCTTCTGAGGAGAGTAGCGATGCCACCTCTGCAGATCAGCTCTTCGGCATCACCTCCTCCTCTCCACCTGCCGCTGGAGATGACCCCGGTAGCGAGTACTCCGCGTCCGACGACGAAGGCGACGACGAGTGATCCTTCGTGTTTCTCCCTCTTTTGGTGTCTTGATGCCAAAGGGGGAGTGATTTCCTTAGTAGTCGCGTTGTCTTTAGTCGCGCATGCTTTATGCGTTTCTTTTTGTCTCTTACTCGCCTTGTGTTGCTTCATTTCGTTGTTTATTTCGTGTCGTGAACTCTGTTATTCCATGTAATGACTTTATTGCTTATTCTTTATGCTTGGATTGCGTTCAGTTCTTGTGTTGTATTCTTGGATGCTGTGTGTGAGGGGGAGCTCTCGGTTATCTCTCGTAAAATATGTGCATTTGCTTCCACTAATTTCTTCTAATGCACACATTTAGGGGAGCTCCTCTAGCCTAAGTCTAGTTCTCGTTATTTTATTTGCTGATTAATTGTGTTGTCATCAATACACCAAAAAGGGGGAGATTGAAAGTGCATCTAGGCCCCTCAAATTGTTTTGGTGATTAATGATGACACAATTAAAGAGATCTAATGTTTTATCCAAGAATACCGCAGATATCGAGATCATATCGAGCTTGGAATGACATTGGAAGGCCCTATGTCTACTCAAAAGCAAAAGGACGGCATCAAGACCAGAGTTGTATCATTTTATTTATTTGTGTCTTAAGGATAGCCGCATTTATTAAGAGGGTATGACGAGAAATCGACTTTAGGATGTGCATGTGCTCAACATCAAATCGTGCATCTCAAATTAGCACTCCTTCATTTGGTTTTGAAAAGTTTCAAATTGAAACCGACCGGTAACCCGAGTATCCGGACATTTGGTCCTGAGTCTCCGGATTCAGTCGAGTATCCGGACATTATGTCCGAGTCTCCGGTTGGACCTCTCGGTTGCTTTTGGTTCCAGCTGGTCCGAGTATCCGGACATTTGGTCCGAGTCTCGGATAACCCGAGTCTCGGGTTGTTTGTCCGACACTCCTACTGTTCAAAACGGAGTAACGGCTAGTTTTCAAAAAGGATATTTAAAGCCTCCACTCCACTCCACTCCAACGGCAAGGATCTCTATTGAGCTCATTCATAGCAGCATTCAAGCCATTCCTAACCATCTCTAAGCATTCAATAGAGCCCCCACTTCCTCCCACCAATTAATTTGGTTGTTGATCCTTTTGGTGAGGAGAGGAAGAAGCAAAGTGCTAAGTGCATTCATTTCATCTTGTTGAGCACTAGTTCATCCTCCAAGCGATTCTTCGTGGTGCTATTTCTCTTGGAGGTTGAAGGTCTCCTAGACGGCTAGGAGTCACTGAGCTACCGACGCGTGTGGTGAGCCCCTGGCTGCTTGTGAAGGCTAGTCTCGCCTCCGAAAGGAAAGAGACAAGAAGTGAAGCCGGCGAGTGCATTTGTGCAACACCGGGAGGAAAGCGGGTTGAAAGAGACCCCGGCTCAAGTGTGACCGAGCCACCTCAACAGAGACGTAGGATTCCCTTCAAGAATCAGAACTTCGTGAAAAATTGCGTCTCTCGCTCTCTCTTTTACTTCCTAGTCTTGCTTACTTGGATTTGAATTTGTTTAGTTAGATCTAGCTCTTTGTGTAGCTCTAATTCAAATCCTATCTAGCAATTGTTCTAGGTTGTTTTTGCATTCTATTTCTAGTAGTTTATTGCGCTCGCTAGAGTAGCCTTTATTATGCTCTCGAGCCAGCTAACCGGAGAGTCCGGACTTTAGACCGGACACTCGGATAAGCCTGAGTATCGGACCAAAACCCGAGACTCGGATTGACCAGCTTCGGCCGCTTTTATTCCATTGCGTAAATTTTAATCCGCCTATTCACCCTCTCTAGGCGACATCGTTGTCCTTTCAATTGGTATCGAGCCAAATCTCCTTTACTTTGGCTTAACCGCTTGGAGAATCAAAGATGTCGACATAGAGAAGGTTATCAAACCCATGGCCAAGAGAAAGCCTCGGGTTCCGATAGGGGTTGCAATTCCTCTAGATTATTCCTCTTTTGGAGTCTCAAACTCCTCATCCTATGTCTCCGTCTCGTCGGCCGAGCGCCTCACTTCGATGGCACTCGATATGCGGCATGGAAACATAAGATGAAGATGCATTTGAGATCACTTCATCCGTGTATTTGGAAGATTGTTGAAACAGGTTTCAAGCCCGCAAACCCCAACAATCTCACCTCCGAAGAAGACAAAGCTCAACACTTCAACGACTTGGCCACAATGCCTTGTTCAATGCTTTGAGCGACTCCGAGTTCAACCGGGTCGATGGCCTTGACAATGCCAAGGACATTTGGGAAAGGTTAATGGTCACTCATGAAGGAGTGTCAAGTGTCCGTGAATCAAAGATAGAGCTCATCATTGGAGAATTGAGCCGATTCACTCTAGAAGAAGGAGAAACTTACACAAAGATGTTTGATCGCTTGATGTTGCTAGTAAATCAAGCAAAAGGACTTGGAAGCACCGAGCTCACCGACAAAGCCATTGTCAAGATCATCCTCCGGGTGATCACTCCCACCAACCGCAATCTTGTGCAACTCATCCGCGACCGGCCAAACTTCGACACCCTCACTCCTCATGATGTGATTGGCCGGTTGATGACGGATGAGATGATGGTGAAGGAAGCGGAAGTGGTGGAGGAGCTCAAGTCCGGCAAGAAGAAGGGCATCGCCTTGAAGGCCGTCAAGGTGATGCAAGAAGCCGAAGAGAGCTCAAGCGATGAAGAAGAGTCGAGCGGCCCCTTGACAAATGAAGATATGGCCTTGCTCGTTAGAAGATTCAACAAGTTCTTGAAGAAGAAGGGCTACAAGCCGGGTAGTCACTCCAAGAGCTATGGCAACAAGTCAAGAGGGCGTCACTCCTCAAGAAAGTGCTATGAGTGTGGGGAACCCGGTCATTTCATTGCCGAGTGCCCACACAAAGAGAAGAAGGAAGAAAAGCCCTACAAGAAAGACAAGTTCAAGAAGAAGGACAAGAGCAAGAAGTACAAGGGCAAGGGTCATGCATACATTGGCAAGGAATGGAACTCAGGCTCCGACTACGAGTCCGAGTCCGAGTCCAACTCCGACAATGAAGGAGGACTTGCCACTGTCGCCATCGTTACTCCCCCGACAAAGTCGAAGAGTCTCTTCGACAACTTGAGCGACGGAGATGAAGATGCTCCAATGTGCCTTATGGCAAAGGGGCACAAGGTATCATCTAAGAGCTCCACTCTTTCTATTGTTGATTATGGCTTAGATGATTGTGATGATGCTAGTGATGATGAGGAAGTAGCATTTAAGTCTATGAATGATCTTGATATTGAAAAATTAGACTTGCTACTTAAAGATATTGAAAAATTGGAGGAAGTAGTTGAACAAAAGGAGGCTATTCTTGAGGCTCAAGAGGATCTCCTTATTTTTGAAAAGGAGAAGAACATTGAGCTAGAGAAGAGCCTAGCTTTTGAAAGAAAAAAGAATGAGGATTTGGTCAAAAGTTCAAACTTGACCAAAAGTGAAGCAATTAGTCTTGAGATCACCAATGCTTCACTCTTAGAGCAACTTGCAAAAGCAAAGGATGATTGCAAGGCTCTTGAAGTGAAGCTTGCTGATCTCTCGAATAAAGCTTCTACCTCAATCAATAACTCCAATATTTCATTACCCTCGACGAGCAACGGTTGTGCTAGATGCTTTAATGTTGATGTTGCTACTTGTGCTACTAACCGTGAGACTTTGAAAGTCTTAGCTCATGGAAATGAGAAGCTTAAGGTGATGCTTGAAGATGGACTTCAAAAGTCCTACAAGGCAAGCAAGGGTTTAGAGGAGTATCTCGGTAAGCGCCAAGGTAATCCTAAGAGGCAAGGGCTTGGGTATGTTCTGCCAAAGGGCAAAAAGAGCAACATTGTTGTTGCTCCTTTAAGCAAGCCCATTCACTTTGTAAAAGGCGAAGGAACATCCAAGCACAAAGCTCACTCCGAGTTCTTTGCTTCTTATGTGCTTAAAAAGACTAACCTCGGTCGTAGTTGCTTATCATGTTGGGCGAAGTCGAAGAATGCTCCTTGTGTTCGTTCTATTTGGGTCCCTAAATCGCTTGTCACTAATGTGCGTGGACCTAACCAAGTTTGGGTACCAAAGAGCAAAACTAAATGTCATTTTGTAGGCCTATATCTCGGTGGAACAAGTTGGATTTTGGATAGCGGATGTACGCACCACATGACCAGGAGAAAAGGCAATGTTCGCTCAATTGGACGCAAATGGATCAAATAGTGAAAGCATTGTCTTTGGAGACAATGGAAAAGGAGAAGTAATTGGATTGGGTAAAATTCCTATCTCAAGCAATTTTCAATTAAATAATGTTTTGCTTGTTGAGTCATTAAGCTACAATTTATTGTCCGTTGCACAATTATGTGAAGCGGGCTATAATTGCTTGTTTAATGAAAAGGGTGTGGATGTCATTAAGAGGCTTGATGGTTCAATAGCCTTTAAAGGACGTTTGAAGGGTAAGCTCTATCTCGTAGACTTCAATACGGATAGACTTAATCTTGAAACGTGCTTAATGGCTAAATCTAGCATGGGTTGGCTTTGGCATCGCCGATTAGCCCATGTTGGTATGAGGAATCTTCACAAACTCGTTAAAGGCAACCACATTCTCGGACTAACCAACATTGTCTTTGAGAAAGATAGGATTTGTAGCGCTTGTCAAGCCGGCAAGCAAGTAGGTGCCTCCCATCCCGCCAAGAACGTGATGACGACCTCAAGACCATTGGAAATGCTCCACATGGATTTATTCGGTCCCGTAGCTTACATAAGCATCGGGGGAAGTAAGTATGGTCTAGTAATTGTTGATGATTTTTCTCGATTCACTTGGGTGTTCTTTTTGCATGACAAAGGTGAAGTCCAAGTGACTTTGAAAAAATTCATGAGAAGAGCTCAAAACGAATTTGAAGTGAAGATTAAAAGAATTCGAAGCGACAACGGCACCGAGTTCAAGAACATTGGTGTGGAGGAGTTTCTCGATAAAGAAGGAATCAAGCACGAATTCTCGGCTCCCTATTCTCCTCAACAAAATGGGGTGGCCGAGAGGAAGAATCGAACACTCATCGAGATGGCGCGGACGATGCTTGACGAGTACAAGGTTTCCGATAGCTTTTGGGCGGAAGCCATCAATACCGCTTGCCACAGCTCCAACCGCCTCTACCTTCACAAGATCTTGAAGAAAACGGCATACGAGTTGCTCACCGGGAAGAAACCAAATGTCTCCTACTTTCGAGTCTTTGGGAGCAAATGCTATATCCTTAATAAAAAGGCTAAGTCTTCTAAATTCGCTCCTAAAGTAGATGAAGGTTTCTTACTTGGTTATGGAACTAATGCTTACGCGTACCGAGTTTTCAACAATACCACCGGTGTCGTTGAAATCTCGCGTGACGTGACTTTTGATGAAACTAATGGTTCTCAAGTAGAACAAGTTAATCGTGTTGTGATTGACAGGGAAGAACCTCCTTGTGAAGCTATCAAGAAAATGGCAATCGGGGAGGTAAGACCTCAAAATTTGGAAACTCACCCGAGCTCCCAACCCGGAGTCTCGGATTGAAACCCGAGTGTCCTGACTGGTGAGTCTCTGGGTCCAATACCGGAGTCTCCGGATGGGGATGACTCAGGCGATATTCCCTCCTCGTCCAAGCAAGCTCAAGATGGTTCAAATGCCACTCAAGATGATGATGGCCCTATTCAAGCCTTGGACTCAACTGTACCTCATCCGAGAGTTCATCAAAGCATTCAAAGAGATCATCCAGTCGACAACATACTTGGAGACATCAACAAGGGAGTATCCACTCGATCTCGAGTTGCAAATTTTTGTGAATTTTACTCGTTCGTTTCCTCTCTTGAACCTCTTAAAGTAGATGAAGCGCTTGAAGACCCAGATTGGGTGATGGCTATGCAAGAGGAACTAAACAACTTCAAGCGCAATCAAGTCTGGGAGCTTGTCAAAAGACCCAAGCAAAACGTCATCGGCACTAAGTGGGTCTTCCGAAACAAGCAAGATGAAAACGGGATCGTGACAAGGAACAAAGCTCGTTTGGTTGCTCAAGGGTACACTCAAATCGAAGGTTTGGATTTCGATGAAACTTATGCTCCAGTAGCTAGGCTTGAATCTATTAGAATATTACTTGCCTTTGCTACTCACCATGATTTCAAGCTGTATCAAATGGACGTGAAGAGCGCCTTCTTAAATGGACCACTCTCCGAGATGGTCTACGTCGAGCAACCACCCGGCTTTGAAGATCCAAAACACCTGCACCACGTCTACTATCTTCACAAAGCCCTTTATGGACTTAAGCAAGCACCGAGGGCTTGGTTCGAGTGTTTACGAGACTTTCTTCTCGAACAAGGTTTTGTAGTCGGAAAGGCCGACCCTACTCTCTTTACTAAGCATATTGATAATGATTTGTTTGTATGCCAAATATATGTCGATGACATTATATTTGGATCTACTAATGAACATTTGTGTAAAGAGTTTAGCAAGATAATGACTAAAAGATTTGAGATGTCCATGATGGGAGAGTTGAAGTTCTTCCTCGGATTTCAAGTTAAACAACTCAAGGAAGGAACTTTCATTTGTCAAACCAAGTACATCAAGGACATGCTCAAGAAGTTCGGAATGGAGGACGCCAAGCCTATAAGGACGCCTATGCAGGCCAACGGGCATCTAGACCTCGACAAAGAAGGTAAACCGGTCATCCAAAAGGTATATCGTTCGATGATCGGTTCTCTCCTTTATCTTTGTGCATCTAGGCCCGATATCATGCTTAGCGTTTGTATGTGTGCACGTTTTCAAGCCGCTCCAAAAGAGTGCCACATGGTGGCCGTTAAGAGAATCTTGAGATACTTAGTGCACACTCCTCATTTCGGACTTTGGTATCCGAAAGGATCCTCCTTTGAACTCATTGGCTATTCGATGCGGATTATGCCGGTTGCAAAGTGGATAGGAAGAGTACCTCGAACCTGCCAATTCTTGGGTAGGTCCCTAGTCTCGTGGTCTTCCAAGAAACAAAATTCCGTAGCCTTATCCATCGCCGGCCGAATATATAGCCGGGAGTTGTTGTGCCCAACTACTTTGGATGAGACAAACCTTGAGTGATTATGGCCTATCCTACAAAAGCGTTCCACTTTTGTGTGACAATGAGAGTGCCATAAAAATTGCCAACAATCCTGTCCAACACTCCCGAACAAAACACATTGATATTCGCCATCATTTCCTAAGAGACCACGCAACAAAAGGCGAAATTGATATCCAACATGTGAGTACAAATGATCAATTAGCCGATATCTTTACCAAGCCCCTTGATGAGAAAAGGTTCTGTGAATTGAGAAGTGGTCTAAATATTCTAGATTCTCGTAACGTGGCTTGATAAGTGCTCATATATTGTTTGGTGAATGAAAAATGAATTTCAAATCCTTAGTCATCTTTTTCTTTGAAATTATTCAATGTTGTTGGTTCTTGATCCTCTGATCTTGTCATTTGATATGTGACCATAGTTTGTTTGCTTTATTGTTCGCTGGTCATGTATCAAGTTGACATCTTAGGAATCTTTCTCCCTCTCGCTCCGCTGAATTCCTTGAGCTATCCTTCATCGTGTCAAATTCCTAACCGATCTGGGCAATCCGGACAGTCCGGTATTTGATCCGAAGTCTCCGAGTCATCCGGATTCTCCAGACTATTTGTCCGGACTCTCCGGGTTGGTCCGGAGTCTCCGGACTGGAGTCCGGAGTCTCCGGGTTGGGGCGGTCGGTTAAACCCCAAAATCCCGCGCGGTTCAGTTTCTTTCCTATTTCTCCGTGCGTCTCTCCCTCTCCCGTGTTCCTCTCTTGGCTAGGGCGTGATTCTCACCTTCTCCTCCATCTCCTAGGGATCTTGGACCCCTTCCTCGTCCTTGGATTGGAGATCTTGGTAAGTTTCTTTGTGCCCTAATCTTTTTCCTTCCGGGATTGGACTCTTTCTTGCGGTTCTTTGAGCCTCTCCTCGTGCTTCATCTCTTCTAGGGTGTGGCTTGTCTCGTGGAGGTTCTAAGGATCAAAGAATCGATCTCCCTTTTCTCCCGCATTCCCTCGGTTTCAAACCCGTTGAGGTGAGTTCCAATCCGTGCCCTAATTTCGCGAAATCTTGTGCTAGATTGTGCCCTAGACCTCTTTCCAATCTTCTTGTGGCAATCTAGAGTCAATTTGTTGAGTTGTGCGGGTTGGATTGTTCCTCCCTTGGCCACCCGTGCGCTTTTTCTGGCACATTCGGAGTGTCCGGACTCTGCATCCGGAGTCTCCGGGTTTATCCGGAGTGTCCGGACATTTTGTCCGAGTCTCGGATGCAATCCGGAGTATCCGGACTTTTTGTCCGGACTCTCCGGGTTGGGTGCCTCGGCCAGATTCTTTTCTTCACTGTTTTTCGTGTCGCCTCTCGGCTAACTCTTCTCGTTCGCTCTATCTGGTCAGATGGATCCTTCTCAGGGAACTTCTGGCGGCAGCGATCCTCCTCAGCAGACCGCTGGTGGCAGCGATCCTCCTCAGCAGGCAGCTGGTGGCAGTGATCCCGCTCAGGGGGCGTCTCCCACCAATTCTCCTCCGCAGCCTCCGAAAAGGCGGAGAATTGGAGTGGCCAAAAGACCCACTTCAGACCTCGAGGCCGGCTAGCTCTGTGGTCAACACTGGCCCTGTCTCCTCCACCTCTACCAACTCCTGATCCAGATGAGCATCCAGCAGATACTCATGCCAGACTTCGTGATCAGAAGAGAAGCCAGTTTCGTGCTTCTGGGCACTTCATTGGTCCTCTGATCAAGGCCAAGCCCGTGTGGAACTATCCTTTGTCCGTGAACCCAATGAGGATAATTGATTACCGGACAGGACCTGGAAAAGGAAAAGCCATTGTCGAGCATAGAAAGAAAGATCCACTTGAGCTTTACCAGGATGAGTATGTGGACCGCCGGTTTTGGAACCGGTTTCAGTCTGATTATTATGAAACGGTCCTATACCCACTTGAGCACCAGTGGTTCGCATGAAGACCATTGATCGGGAATACATGGCTGCTGCAGAAATCCAGTCTTCAACGAGATCATTCAGATTTACGAGCTGCATCAGATCAAGAACATCATGGCATACAAGTATGATCTGAACAATGAGGTTATCATGCAATTCTATGCCACCTTGTACTTTGACAAGAATGATGAGGCCATATATTGGATGACTGACAAGGTTTGGTATGTGGCTAGCAAGAAGAGGTTTGCCAGAGTCCTCAATCTCAGGTATAATGATAGTCCAAAGCTTCATGCAAAGAAAGTGATGACTCCTGAGCAGATTGAGGCCTTGTATGACACTTCGAGGAGTTTCACAGTGGGGACCATCAAGGGTCTGAAGGATGTTCCTGCTGTCCTCAACAGGATGTTGAGGGTCACTCTTTCTCCCAAGGAGGGAGATGCTTCTACCATCAGTTCCTATGGAAGGAACTTGCTGTTTCATCTCGTCGAGCGCACCCACCCGTTTGATATTGTCGATTTCATGTGGGAGTCGATGAGACAGAATGCTCAGAGCAACATGGCCAGTTGCAGCTATGCACCCTTCGTGATGACTTTGATCTCTTCAGTGAGTGGGCTAAAGTTTGTCAGAGATGAGGAGCATCTTGCTTACAAGGTCCGTCCTCAGTCTACTCCAGCCCCTCCAGCTGCTCCTGGTCCTGCTGCTAGACTTCGCCGAGGTCGTACATGAGCTCTACCTCTACCCGGCCGTGCCCCTGTGATTCTTCGGGGCAGTCCGAGGTTCCTAGTGGCACTCTTCAGCGGATGCTCAAGCACGTCTTCCTCCTTTGCCGCGACATCTCCGCCAGGCAGAAGGTGATGAGCAAGCAAATCAAGAAGAATGGTCAAGACATTCGCAGCATCCGCCACCACAATGGCGAAGCGGTCTCTCCCAACGACTCCTCCGGGTCTTCTGAGGAGAGTAGCGATGCCACCTCTGCAGATCAGCTCTTCGGCATCACCTCCTCCTCTCCACCTGCCGCTGGAGATGACCCCGGTAGCGAGTACTCCGCGTCCGACGACGAAGGCGACGACGAGTGATCCTTCGTGTTTCTCCCTCTTTTGGTGTCTTGATGCCAAAGGGGGAGTGATTTCCTTAGTAGTCGCGTTGTCTTTAGTCGCGTTGGGCTGCTTTATGCTTTTTTGTCTCTTACTCGCCTTGTGTTGCTTCATTTCGTTGTTTATTTCGTGTCGTGAACTCTGTTATTCCATGTAATGACTTTATTGCTTATTCTTTATGCTTGGATTGCGTTCAGTTCTTGTGTTGTATTCTTGGATGCTGTGTGTGAGGGGGAGCTCTCGGTTATCTCTCGTAAAATATGTGCATTTGCTTCCACTAATTTCTTCTAATGCACACATTTAGGGGGAGCTCCTCTAGCCTAAGTCTAGTTCTCGTTATTTTATTTGCTGATTAATTGTGTTGTCATCAATACACCAAAAAGGGGGAGATTGAAAGTGCATCTAGGCCCCTCAAATTGTTTTGGTGATTAATGATGACACAATTAAAGAGATCTAATGTTTTATCCAAGAATACTGCAGATATCGAGATCATATCGAGCTTGGAATGACATTGGAAGGCCCTATGTCTACTCAAAAGCAAAAGGACGGCATCAAGACCAGAGTTGTATCATTTTATTTATTTGTGTCTTAAGGATAGCCGTACTATTAAGAGGGTATGACGAGAAATCGACTTTAGGATGTGCATGTGCTCAACATCAAATCTTGCATCTCAAATTAGCACTCCTTCATTTGGTTTTGAAAAGTTTCAAATTGAAACCGAACTGGGTAACCCGGAGTATCCGGACATTTGGTCCGGAGTCTCCGGATTCAATTCGGAGTATCCGGACATTATGTCCGAGTCTCGAGTTGGACCTCTCGGTTGCTTTTGGTTCCAGCTGGTCGGAGTATCCGACATTTGGTCCGAGTCTCGGATAACCCGGAGTCTCCGGGTTGTTTGTCCGGACACTCCGGCCTGTTCAAAAACGGGAGTAACGGCTAGTTTTCAAAAAGGATATTTAAAGCCTCCACTCCACTCCACTCCAACGGCAAGGATCTCTATTGAGCTCATTCATAGCAGCATTCAAGCCATTCCTAACCATCTCTAAGCATTCAATAGAGCCCCCACTTCCTCCCACCAATTAATTTGGTTGTTGATCCTTTTGGTGAGGAGAGGAAGAAGCAAAGTGCTAAGTGCATTCATTTCATCTTGTTGAGCACTAGTTCATCCTCCAAGCGATTCTTCGTGGTGCTATTTCTCTTGGAGGTTGAAGGTCTCCTAGACGGCTAGGAGTCACCGGGAGCTACCGACGCGTGTGGTGAGCCCCGGTCGTTTGTGAAGGCTAGTCTCGCCTCCGAAAGGAAAGAGACAAGAAGTGAAGCCGGCGAGTGCATTTGTGCAACACCGGGAGGAAAGCGGGTTGAAAGAGACCCCGGCTCAAGTGTGACCGAGCCACCTCAACGGAGACGTAGGATTCCCTTCAAGAATCCGAACTTCGGTGAAAAATTGCGTCTCTCGCTCTCTCTTTTACTTCCTAGTCTTGCTTACTTGGATTTGAATTTGTTTAGTTAGATCTAGCTCTTTGTGTAGCTCTAATTCAAATCCTATCTAGCAATTGTTCTAGGTTGTTTTTGCATTCTATTTCTAGTAGTTTATTGCTTTGCTAGAGTAGCCTTTATTATGCGTTCGAGCCAGCTAACCCGGAGAGTCCGGACTTTAGACCGGACACTCCGGATAAGCCGGAGTATCCGGACCAAAACCCGGAGACTCCGGATTGACCAGCTCGGCCAGTTTTATTCCGCTGCGTAAATTTTAATCCGCCTATTCACCCCCCCTCTAGGCGACATCGTTGTCCTTTCAATTGGTATCAGAGCCAAATCTCCTTTACTTTGGCTTAACCGCTTGGAGAATCAAAGATGTCTGACATAGAGAAGGTTACCGAAACCCATGGCCAAGAGAAAGCCTCGGGTTCCGGCATAGGGGTTGCAATTCCTCTAGATTATTCCTCTTTTGGAGTCTCAAACTCCTCATCCTATGTCTCCGTCTCGTCCGGTCGAGCGCCTCACTTCGATGGCACTCGATATGCGGCATGGAAACATAAGATGAAGATGCATTTGAGATCACTTCATCCGTGTATTTGGAAGATTGTTGAAACAGGTTTCAAGCCCGCAAACCCCAACAATCTCACCTCCGAAGAAGACAAAGCTCAACACTTCAACGACTTGGCCGTCAATGCCTTGTTCAATGCTTTGAGCGACTCCGAGTTCAACCGGGTCGATGGCCTTGACAATGCCAAGGACATTTGGGAAAGGTTAATGGTCACTCATGAAGGAGTGTCAAGTGTCCGTGAATCAAAGATAGAGCTCATCATTGGAGAATTGAGCCGATTCACTCTAGAAGAAGGAGAAACTTACACAAAGATGTTTGATCGCTTGATGTTGCTAGTAAATCAAGCAAAAGGACTTGGAAGCACCGAGCTCACCGACAAAGCCATTGTCAAGATCATCCTCCGGGTGATCACTCCCACCAACCGCAATCTTGTGCAACTCATCCGCGACCGCCAAACTTCGACACCCTCACTCCTCATGATGTGATTGGCGGTTGATGGCGGATGAGATGATGGTGAAGGAAGCGGAAGTGGTGGAGGAGCTCAAGTCCCAAGAAGAAGAAGGGCATCGCCTTGAAGGCCGTCAAGGTGATGCAAGAAGCCGAAGAGAGCTCAGCGATGAAGAAGAGTCGAGCGGCCCCTTGACAAATGAAGATATGGCCTTGCTCGTTAGAAGATTCAACAAGTTCTTGAAGAAGAAGGGCTACAAGCCGGGTAGTCACTCCAAGAGCTATGGCAACAAGTCAAGAGGGCGTCACTCCTCAAGAAAGTGCTATGAGTGTGGGGAACCCGGTCATTTCATTGCCGAGTGCCCACACAAAGAGAAGAAGGAAGAAAAGCCCTACAAGAAAGACAAGTTCAAGAAGAAGGACAAGAGCAAGAAGTACAAGGGCAAGGGTCATGCATACATTGGCAAGGAATGGAACTCCGACTCCGACTCTGAGTCCGAGTCCGAGTCCAACTCCGACAATGAAGGAGGACTTGCCACCGTCGCCATCGTTACTCCACCGACAAAGTCGAAGAGTCTCTTCGACAACTTGAGCGACGGAGATGAAGATGCTCCAATGTGCCTTATGGCAAAGGGGCACAAGGTATCATCTAAGAGCTCCACTCTTTCTATTGTTGATTATGGCTTAGATGATTGTGATGATGCTAGTGATGATGAGGAAGTAGCATTTAAGTCTATGAATGATCTTGATATTGAAAAATTAGACTTGCTACTTAAAGATATTGAAAAATTGGAGGAAGTAGTTGAACAAAAGGAGGCTATTCTTGAGGCTCAAGAGGATCTCCTTATTTTTGAAAAGGAGAAGAACATTGAGCTAGAGAAGAGCCTAGCTTTTGAAAGAAAAAAGAATGAGGATTTGGTCAAAAGTTCAAACTTGACCAAAAGTGAAGCAATTAGTCTTGAGATCACCAATGCTTCACTCTTAGAGCAACTTGCAAAAGCAAAGGATGATTGCAAGGCTCTTGAAGTGAAGCTTGCTGATCTCTCGAATAAAGCTTCTACCTCAATCAATAACTCCAATATTTCATTACCCTCGACGAGCAACGGTTGTGCTAGATGCTTTAATGTTGATGTTGCTACTTGTGCTACTAACCGTGAGACTTTGAAAGTCTTAGCTCATGGAAATGAGAAGCTTAAGGTGATGCTTGAAGATGGACTTCAAAAGTC
The DNA here is from genome assembly GCA_036346355.1 of Rhipidocladum racemiflorum. NCBI lineage: Eukaryota > Viridiplantae > Streptophyta > Magnoliopsida > Poales > Poaceae > Rhipidocladum > Rhipidocladum racemiflorum. Next base: position 72,173,636 of record CM070577.1, read on the forward strand.
CTACAAGGCAAGCAAGGGTTTAGAGGAGTATCTCGGTAGCGCCAAGGTAATCCTAAGAGGCAAGGGCTTGGGTATGTTACGCCAAAGGGCAAAAGAGCAACATTGTTGTTGCTCCTTTAAGCAAGCCCATTCACTTTGTAAAAGGCGAAGGAACATCCAAGCACAAAGCTCACTCCGAGTTCTTTGCTTCTTATGTGCTTAAAAAGACTAACCTCGGTCGTGTAGTTGCTTATCATGTTGGGCGTAAGCCGAAGAATGCTCCTTGTGTTCGTTCTATTTGGGTCCCTAAATCGCTTGTCACTAATGTGCGTGGACCTAACCAAGTTTGGGTACCAAAGAGCAAAAACTAAATGTCATTTTGTAGGCCTATATCTCCGGTGGAACAAGTTGGATTTTGGATAGCGGATGTACGCACCACATGACCGGAGAAAAGGCAATGTTCGCTCAATTGGACGCAAATGGATCAAATAGTGAAAGCATTGTCTTTGGAGACAATGGAAAAGGAGAAGTAATTGGATTGGGTAAAATTCCTATCTCAAGCAATTTTCAATTAAATAATGTTTTGCTTGTTGAGTCATTAAGCTACAATTTATTGTCCGTTGCACAATTATGTGAAGCGGGCTATAATTGCTTGTTTAATGAAAAGGGTGTGGATGTCATTAAGAGGCTTGATGGTTCAATAGCCTTTAAAGGACGTTTGAAGGGTAAGCTCTATCTCGTAGACTTCAATACGGATAGACTTAATCTTGAAAGCGTGCTTAATGGCTAAATCTAGCATGGGTTGGCTTTGGCATCGCCGATTAGCCCATGTTGGTATGAGGAATCTTCACAAACTCGTTAAAGGCAACCACATTCTCGGACTAACCAACATTGTCTTTGAGAAAGATAGGATTTGTAGCGCTTGTCAAGCCGGCAAGCAAGTAGGTGCCTCCCATCCCGCCAAGAACGTGATGGCGACCTCAAGACCATTGGAAATGCTCCACATGGATTTATTCGGTCCGTAGCTTACATAAGCATCGGGGAAGTAAGTATGGTCTAGTAATTGTTGATGATTTTTCTCGATTCACTTGGGTGTTCTTTTGCATGACAAAGGTGAAGTCCAAGTGACTTTGAAAAAATTCATGAGAAGAGCTCAAAACGAATTTGAAGTGAAGATTAAAAGAATTCGAAGCGACAACGGCACCGAGTTCAAGAACATTGGTGTGGAGGAGTTTCTCGATAAAGAAGGAATCAAGCACTAATTCTCGCCCCTATTCTCCTCAACAAAATGGGGTGGCCGAGAGGAAGAATCGAACACTCATCGAGATGGCGCGGACGATGCTTGACGAGTACAAGGTTTCCGATAGCTTTTGGGCGGAAGCCATCAATACCGCTTGCCACAGCTCCAACCGCCTCTACCTTCACAAGATCTTGAAGAAAACGGCATACGAGTTGCTCACCGGGAAGAAACCAAATGTCTCCTACTTTCGAGTCTTTGGGAGCAAATGCTATATCCTTAATAAAAAGGCTAAGTCTTCTAAATTCGCTCCTAAAGTAGATGAAGGTTTCTTACTTGGTTATGGAACTAATGTTACTACAGCGTCGAAGTTTTCAACAATACCACCGGTGTCGTTGAAATCTCGCGTGACGTGACTTTTGATGAAACTAATGGTTCTCAAGTAGAACAAGTTAATCGTGTTGTGATTGACAGGGAAGAACCTCCTTGTGAAGCTATCAAGAAAATGGCAATCGGGGAGGTAAGACCTCAAAATTTGGAAACTCACCCGAGCTCCCCAACCCGGAGTCTCCGGACTGAAACCCGGAGTGTCCGGACTGGTCCGGAGTCTCTGGGTCCAATACCGGAGTCTCCGGATGGGGATGACTCAGGCGATATTCCCTCCTCGTCCAAGCAAGCTCAAGATGGTTCAAATGCCACTCAAGATGATGATGGCCCTATTCAAGCCTTGGACTCAACTGTACCTCATCCGAGAGTTCATCAAAGCATTCAAAGAGATCATCCAGTCGACAACATACTTGGAGACATCAACAAGGGAGTATCCACTCGATCTCGAGTTGCAAATTTTTGTGAATTTTACTCGTTCGTTTCCTCTCTTGAACCTCTTAAAGTAGATGAAGCGCTTGAAGACCCAGATTGGGTGATGGCTATGCAAGAGGAACTAAACAACTTCAAGCGCAATCAAGTCTGGGAGCTTGTCAAAAGACCCAAGCAAAACGTCATCGGCACTAAGTGGGTCTTCCGAAACAAGCAAGATGAAAACGGGATCGTGACAAGGAACAAAGCTCGTTTGGTTGCTCAAGGGTACACTCAAATCGAAGGTTTGGATTTCGATGAAACTTATGCTCCAAAGAGCTAGGCTTGAATCTATTAGAATATTACTTGCCTTTGCTACTCACCATGATTTCAAGCTGTATCAAATGGACGTGAAGAGCGCCTTCTTAAATGGACCACTCTCCGAGATGGTCTACGTCGAGCAACCACCCGGCTTTGAAGATCCAAAACACCCGGACCACGTCTACTATCTTCACAAAGCCCTTTATGGACTTAAGCAAGCTCCGAGGGCTTGGTTCGAGTGTTCTGAGACTTTCTTCTCGAACAAGGTTTTGTAGTCGGAAAGGCCGACCCTACTCTCTTTACTAAGCATATTGATAATGATTTGTTTGTATGCCAAATATATGTCGATGACATTATATTTGGATCTACTAATGAACATTTGTGTAAAGAGTTTAGCAAGATAATGACTAAAAGATTTGAGATGTCCATGATGGGAGAGTTGAAGTTCTTCCTCGGATTTCAAGTTAAACAACTCAAGGAAGGAACTTTCATTTGTCAAACCAAGTACATCAAGGACATGCTCAAGAAGTTCGGAATGGAGGACGCCAAGCCTATAAGGACGCCTATGCAGGCCAACGGGCATCTAGACCTCGACAAAGAAGGTAAACCGGTCATCCAAAAGGTATATCGTTCGATGATCGGTTCTCTCCTTTATCTTTGTGCATCTAGGCCCGATATCATGCTTAGCGTTTGTATGTGTGCACGTTTTCAAGCCGCTCCAAAAGAGTGCCACATGGTGGCCGTTAAGAGAATCTTGAGATACTTAGTGCACACTCCTCATTTCGGACTTTGGTATCCGAAAGGATCCTCCTTTGAACTCATTGGCTATTCCGATGCGGATTATGCCGGTTGCAAAGTGGATAGGAAGAGTACCTCGGGAACCTGCCAATTCTTGGGTAGGTCCCTAGTCTCGTGGTCTTCCAAGAAACAAAATTCCGTAGCCTTATCCACTGCCGAAGCCGAATATATAGCCGCCGGGAGTTGTTGTGCCCAACTACTTTGGATGAGACAAACCTTGAGTGATTATGGCCTATCCTACAAAAGCGTTCCACTTTTGTGTGACAATGAGAGTGCCATAAAAATTGCCAACAATCCTGTCCAACACTCCCGAACAAAACACATTGATATTCGCCATCATTTCCTAAGAGACCACGCAACAAAAGGCGAAATTGATATCCAACATGTGAGTACAAATGATCAATTAGCCGATATCTTTACCAAGCCCCTTGATGAGAAAAGGTTCTGTGAATTGAGAAGTGGTCTAAATATTCTAGATTCTCGTAACGTGGCTTGATAAGTGCTCATATATTGTTTGGTGAATGAAAAATGAATTTCAAATCCTTAGTCATCTTTTTCTTTGAAATTATTCAATGTTGTTGGTTCTTGATCCTCTGATCTTGTCATTTGATATGTGACCATAGTTTGTTTGCTTTATTGTTCGCTGGTCATGTATCAAGTTGACATCTTAGGAATCTTTCTCCCTCTCGCTCCGCTGAATTCCTTGAGCTATCCTTCATCGTGTCAAATTCCTAACCGATCTGGGCAATCCGGACAGTCCGGTATTTGATCCGAAGTCTCCGAGTCATCCGGATTCTCCAGACTATTTGTCCGGACTCTCCGGGTTGGTCCGGAGTCTCCGGACTGGAGTCCGGAGTCTCCGGGTTGGGGCGGTCGGTTAAACCCCAAAATCCCGCGCGGTTCAGTTTCTTTCCTATTTCTCCGTGCGTCTCTCCCTCTCCCGTGTTCCTCTCTTGGCTAGGGCGTGATTCTCACCTTCTCCTCCATCTCCTAGGGATCTTGGACCCCTTCCTCGTCCTTGGATTGGAGATCTTGGTAAGTTTCTTTGTGCCCTAATCTTTTTCCTTCCGGGATTGGACTCTTTCTTGCGGTTCTTTGAGCCTCTCCTCGTGCTTCATCTCTTCTAGGGTGTGGCTTGTCTCGTGGAGGTTCTAAGGATCAAAGAATCGATCTCCCTTTTCTCCCGCATTCCCTCGGTTTCAAACCCGTTGAGGTGAGTTCCAATCCGTGCCCTAATTTCGCGAAATCTTGTGCTAGATTGTGCCCTAGACCTCTTTCCAATCTTCTTGTGGCAATCTAGAGTCAATTTGTTGAGTTGTGCGGGTTGGATTGTTCCTCCCTTGGCCACCCGTGCGCTTTTTCTGGCACATTCGGAGTGTCCGGACTCTGCATCCGGAGTCTCCGGGTTTATCCGGAGTGTCCGGACATTTTGTCCGGAGTCTCCGGATGCAATCCGGAGTATCCGGACTTTTTGTCCGGACTCTCCGGGTTGGGTGCCTCGGCCAGATTCTTTTCTTCACTGTTTTTCGTGTCGCCTCTCGGCTAACTCTTCTCGTTCGCTCTATCTGGTCAGATGGATCCTTCTCAGGGAACTTCTGGCGGCAGCGATCCTCCTCAGCAGACCGCTGGTGGCAGCGATCCTCCTCAGCAGGCAGCTGGTGGCAGTGATCCCGCTCAGGGGGCGTCTCCCACCAATTCTCCTCCGCAGCCTCCGCAGAAAAGGCAGAGAATTGGAGTGGCCAAAAGACCCACTTCCAGACCTCGAGGCCAGCTAGCTCCAGGGTCAGCACCTGTCCTGTCTCCTCCACCTCAGCCAACTCCTGATCCAGATGAGCATCCAGCAGATACTCATGCCAGACTTCGTGATCAGAAGAGAAGCCAGTTTCGTGCTTCTGGGCACTTCATTGGTCCTCTGATCAAGGCCAAGCCCGTGTGGAACTATCCTTTGTCCGTGAACCCAATGAGGATAATTGATTACCGGACAGGACCTGGAAAAGGAAAAGCCATTGTCGAGCATAGAAAGAAAGATCCACTTGAGCTTTACCAGGATGAGTATGTGGACCGCCGGTTTTGGAACCGGTTTCAGTCTGATTATTATGAAACGGTCCTATACCCACTTGAGCACCCAGTGGTTCGCATGAAGACCATTGACTGGGAATACATGGCTGCTGCAGGAAATCCAGTCTTCACTGAGATCATTCAGATTTACGAGCTGCATCAGATCAAGAACATCATGGCATACAAGTATGACTGGAACAATGAGGTTATCATGCAATTCTATGCCACCTTGTACTTTGACAAGAATGATGAGGCCATATATTGGATGACTGACAAGGTTTGGTATGTGGCTAGCAAGAAGAGGTTTGCCAGAGTCCTCAATCTCAGGTATAATGATAGTCCAAAGCTTCATGCAAAGAAAGTGATGACTCCTGAGCAGATTGAGGCCTTGTATGACACTTCGAGGAGTTTCACAGTGGGGACCATCAAGGGTCTGAAGGATGTTCCTGCTGTCCTCAACAGGATGTTGAGGGTCACTCTTTCTCCCAAGGAGGGAGATGCTTCTACCATCAGTTCCTATGAAAGGAACTTGCTGTTTCATCTCGTCGAGCGCACCCACCCGTTTGATATTGTCGATTTCATGTGGGAGTCGATGAGACAGAATGCTTTCGAGCAACATGGCGATTGCGGCTATGCACCCTTCGTGATGACTTTGATCTCTTCGGTGAGTGGGCTAAAGTTTGTCGAGATGAGGAGCATCTTGCTTACAAGGTCCGTCCTCGCCTACTCCACTTCTCCACCGCTCCTCGGTCCTCGCTGCTAGACTTCGCCGAGGTCGTACATGAGCTCTACCTCTACCCCGGCCGTGCCCCCTGCCAGTTCTTCGGGGCAGTCCGAGGTTCCTAGTGGCACTCTTCAGCGGATGCTCAAGCACGTCTTCCTCCTTTGCCGCGACATCTCCGCCAGGCAGAAGGTGATGAGCAAGCAAATCAAGAAGAATGGTCAAGACATTCGCAGCATCCGCCACCACAATGGCGAAGCGGTCTCTCCCAACGACTCCTCCGGGTCTTCTGAGGAGAGTAGCGATGCCAACTCTTAAGATCAGCTCTACTGCATAACCTCCTCCTCTCCACCGCTACCGGAGATGACCCCGTGCTTAGTACTCCGCGTCCGACGACGAAGGCGACGACGAGTGATCCTTCGTGTTTCTCCCTCTTTTGGTGTCTTGATGCCAAAGGGGGAGTGATTTCCTTAGTAGTCGCGTTGTCTTTAGTCGCGTTGGGCGTTTTGCGTTTCTTTTTGTCTCTTACTCGCCTTGTGTTGCTTCATTTCGTTGTTTATTTCGTGTCGTGAACTCTGTTATTCCATGTAATGACTTTATTGCTTATTCTTTATGCTTGGATTGCGTTCAGTTCTTGTGTTGTATTCTTGGATGCTGTGTGTGAGGGGGAGCTCTCGGTTATCTCTCGTAAAATATGTGCATTTGCTTCCACTAATTTCTTCTAATGCACACATTTAGGGGGAGCTCCTCTAGCCTAAGTCTAGTTCTCGTTATTTTATTCTTTGATTAATTGTGTTGTCATCAATACACCAAAAAGGGGGAGATTGAAAGTGCATCTAGGCCCCTCAAATTGTTTTGGTGATTAATGATGACACAATTAAAGAGATCTAATGTTTTATCCAAGAATACTGCAGATATCGAGATCATATCGAGCTTGGAATGACATTGGAAGGCCCTATGTCTACTCAAAAGCAAAAGGACGGCATCAAGACCAGAGTTGTATCATTTTATTTATTTGTGTCTTAAGGATAGCCGTACTATTAAGAGGGTATGACGAGAAATCGACTTTAGGATGTGCATGTGCTCAACATCAAATACTGCATCTCAAATTAGCACTCCTTCATTTGGTTTTGAAAAGTTTCAAATTGAAACCGAACTGGGTAACCCGGAGTATCCGGACATTTGGTCCGGAGTCTCCGGATTCAATTCGGAGTATCCGGACATTATGTCCGGAGTCTCCGGGTTGGACCTCTCGGTTGCTTTTGGTTCCAGCTGGTCCGGAGTATCCGGACATTTGGTCCGGAGTCTCCGGATAACCCGGAGTCTCCGGGTTGTTTGTCCGGACACTCCGGCCTGTTCAAAAACGGGAGTAACGGCTAGTTTTCAAAAAGGATATTTAAAGCCTCCACTCCACTCCACTCCAACGGCAAGGATCTCTATTGAGCTCATTCATAGCAGCATTCAAGCCATTCCTAACCATCTCTAAGCATTCAATAGAGCCCCCACTTCCTCCCACCAATTAATTTGGTTGTTGATCCTTTTGGTGAGGAGAGGAAGAAGCAAAGTGCTAAGTGCATTCATTTCATCTTGTTGAGCACTAGTTCATCCTCCAAGCGATTCTTCGTGGTGCTATTTCTCTTGGAGGTTGAAGGTCTCCTAGACGGCTAGGAGTCACCGGGAGCTACCGACGCGTGTGGTGAGCCCCGGTCGTTTGTGAAGGCTAGTCTCGCCTCCGAAAGGAAAGAGACAAGAAGTGAAGCCGGCGAGTGCATTTGTGCAACACCGGGAGGAAAGCGGGTTGAAAGAGACCCCGGCTCAAGTGTGACCGAGCCACCTCAACGGAGACGTAGGATTCCCTTAACTGGATTCGACCTCGAATCTTACACGTCAACTCTAAAACAATGTCCACTAGAGACTCATCTTCTTTGCGAACTCAACACACCCACGCAAAGACTCAAACAATAGCAATGACAACTCCATTCTCCAAATCCATCTATTAACAAGAGTGACTTGGCTTAGCTTAACTAAGCACAACTTGACATGATTCCTCATTTACTTCAATCTCTATCATGATTCATAAACTCCGAATGACACAATCACCTTGAAACACATCACTTTTTCATCATTAGTATTAAAACGGTCAACCGAGGTTCCAAACTAGAACTCCCCCCAAAAAAAGACCATTTACGCAAAACCCCATCTCTCCCAATTATTTGACCCCTTTTCGAAAGGAATCAAAATTTACTAATGTCATCTTCGCTCATAGCCTACATCAACCATACTTTCCTTTCATTGCCAACCACAATACACTTTTCATTCTATCCTCTCCCGTGCATAACGCACTCACAGGACGTCTAGCTAATACAATGTCCACGACAAAGCATTTTACATCACACTTTCTATAACATTTGCTTCCACCCAACGATACTTTCAACCAAATTCAAACCACGACATCAACAACCTCCATCATCATCCACCCTCATACCACTAATGTCCAGCACCTAGCCCAAACTAGGACCGTAACTCACTACCAAATCTCAATTGGCACTTTTCCCAAGAGGATGTCGCCCTCACAAACAATTCACACAAACAACGAAGCCCACGAGTATAGCTCTTAGATTATACTCAACAATAACCCGAGGCCCTTCTTATTCTCGCTCCTATCAACGATTGCAAAAGAAGTACGATTCTTTTGAATCCAAGTAGACCACATACAACAACTCGAATCTCAAAGCGCCACAAATCGCTTTGGAAAGAACCCGATAACATTGAAAGACCACCCTTTTGCTTTTCCTAAGTCAAGCCGCAAAGGAAAACTCAAATCTCCAATCAACGCGATACAATTCGCATCAGGGAGCACTCAAACAAATAGAGACTCCACACAATTCTCTTGACAGATGTTCTCAACGACTAAAGACAACTCGACTCGCCTTCACCACAGCCAAACTTTTCACTTTAACCAAAATCAACATCTTGGAAGAGAACTGCCACAAAAACTCTCGAAGAGAAAGGGAAACTCAAATCCCTTGCATAACAAAACCAAAATACCAGCATTTATCCATTCATTCATTTTCATGTTAGAGAGCAATGAAAAATCTCGATTCATAACACGAATGCGAATTCTACAAGAGCACTCCGGATTAGTCATATGTCTCTATATGACTTTCTCACCGTCCTGGCTCAACAACTCTTTTATGCTTATAAAACGATGTCATGAATCTTTTTCACCATTTATTCATCATGTAACCACGATACCCATTAACTATTCACCAAGAGACTTCATTCTCCTTGTCACATGATTGACACCCAACAACATCGATGGTTGCTCAAATTCGCATAAACTACGACGGCGTTAACTGAAAAATACCATATCTCATCACAACCCAACAACCACTGCACGCAAAGCGCGCAAAACATCGCATTTTAACCAAAGCCAATAACAGAAGATAGCATCAACTCTCCAATCAAACATCTACGCCTAATAACCGCTACCAATTCTCTTAAAGAGAATGGAAACACATTCCCAGCAGGGAACATTTTACCAACAAAAACACTTATGAAACAATCATAAGATTCACCTTTTTGAAACGCTCGCAAAAACCACACACGTTTCCCCAAATCAATCCAACTCTAGTCACGATAGAATTACAATTTAAGCGCTTAACTCCAGGATTACCAAAGATAAATCAGTTGAACGCTAAAGAGAGTGTCCCACTCCAACGCTTTGGGTGTTAACCCATACTTATAGCATAGACTAAACAGATTAGCCCAAAACGGATGTCATAATCACCCAAATCCCGAGAAGTCCAACACTGTTGCACACAAGCTACAACATCTGCTCTTGATAAAATCACTTTTCACTGTTCATATAACCACAATTGATTATATTACCAACGAATCGTAGACCATATCTACCGTATGACAACCAACAAGGAGAACCACGTTCTCACAACTCCAGCACAATTAACTTACCAGTTAATCCAACATAAGACGCATATCAACAACTTCTTTTGGTCTACTAACCATGACGAACCATTATTCATGCAACTTATTATCCCAAGCGTAGCACACATCTCTTTACAATTATTCCGGCGTAATCAACAATTACCCTAGGTATAATCCCTAAGTCACATATTCCATATCACCAGTTCATTCCACCAATAATTAATACTAACCACGCGACACGATCTCCAGTAGACATTCCTCATAAATACGGATCCAGCACGGACCTCTGTCAAGAATAATTCAACCTTTCCTACAATCATTCCATATATCCTCATTAATTGATTACACGAATTTTAAGTCATATTGTCGACCCACAATATTAACTGACCCACCAGCTACAATAGGCAGAATTTCACACCATCTTCTTGCTATAACAAGTTCATCAACCGAGACATTCTATGCTAACGAATCTCAAACATCCATTAGATGCCTTTACCCGCATCACTTTGCACACACCACTAATCAACTTTCACTTTGGATCACCGGACGTCTCGTTTAATCATCTCTTATCAACACTATATTTTAGTTTATCTTTAAACAAACAACAAATTCACTTTAACCGAACCACTAGCTCATATCATCCGAAAACTCTAACTTCTCGTCATACACTTAACTTCTTAAACATTCGCGTGAATCACGCACCCAACTCTTAAGGAAACCATAATTTCTCGAAAAGAACAACACCTAAAACACCTTTCCTTCCAGGAAAGCTCAACCATAAATCACAAGAGAAGTCAACTCTTAAATTCCCAAATGCCGACACGCAACTACTCCACAACTCTCGAGATCAACAACTTCCACGAAGGAAGATGGTTGCACGAGGAAAACCAAGCGATTAACCAAAATTTTAGGCCATAACCCCAAACTTCAAACTTTCACGAAACAAACGATTTTCAAAGATGAATTCCCAAGCAAGTCATCATTGCAATCAAACACCACTTAGGCCCCAACAACAAGATCTGGCACAACACCGCAATAACTCTTTTAAACCTCGAAAAAGACAAACACAAGAATAAATTGAAATCTTTCTCCGTAAAGCAACCGATCAACCACATCCTTTCCGACAAAACCTTGACACCTAAATCCATGCGACTTAGATTTTTCATCGGAACTTCAATAACTTCCTTTCAAGTTGGAGAATGGTAACCCAAGAATCAATCTATAAGTTTCTCTATAAGGCAAACAACAAATCGGGCGTTAAAGCTGACAAGGCGACCAAAAGAGGCGCAACCCGAAATTCTTCTTTTGTCTTCAACCAAAGAAGACAAAACCAAAACCACCAAAAGAACCATCGGTGAGTATCCAAAACCGAACACTTTTTCTTTTATTTCAACCAACCAAAAACCAACCAAAACCGTTCGTCAAAACGGCAAAGAAAATTCGGAGGGTCAATCCACAACTCTACTACTCGACTCCAACCAACTACCCAATCTACGACATAAAGGATAAGCACTCTCCCAACAGGAGGTTAAAAGTCCATCGGTGATGGCACTACCCGCCACACCGTCAAACCCAACAATACTACAAACAATGAAGGTGACCGAAACCCTTTCGGCACCACAACCCACATAATCTCAATTGTATCAACACAATCAATTCTTTCATAAACATAGCAACATATATTACCAAATGTAACATTCAACAACAAAGCTTAAATACAACATTTAAGCGTAAAGCAATGGTACCCATACCCATTCCCTCTTGTGCAACAAAGTGTGTCAAGTTTTAAATTAATTATTCCACTTACACAAGTTTTAATGTTGCTATCCTATGGCAAAGTTTTAAGTAAAACCTAAGCCATGTTTCTAGGTTATTCCACTTCATATTTTAGTTGAACCTATAGTTATGACACTAAATACACATTCCAGGGACCTACAGCCCGCTCTGATACCAACTGTAACACCGACTTTTACTAAGCCCGAGAATGTCACCAAACATAGATCATGACACATTTAATACCATAATTTAAGGTAAATTACAGCAAGTAATCATTTGGAATAATTGGAAATTTTGACAGCATCTCCTTTGTTTTTGCATGAAACTTAACAACATAGCATCATATCAATATGTAAGACAAACGAGATATCCATACGCAGCGATAAGGATAGCTAATCATCAACTAAAACATCAATAAGCATCGATAGCAAAATAATAAGCATCAATTTAACTCTAGGAAGTTAAAACAACTCCCTCCATAGCCCCACATGATATACATGAGGGAAACAACCAAACATACAGACCATACACTAATGATTATTGTAATACTTAATGTCGTGTCTCCAAAACAGGTGAATTAGCTAGATTATGATACTACGTGGAGGAGTGTAGCTAGATCCCTTTCCCGCACGCCGATTTCATTGTACCTAAACAAACAAACAACATAAAACACAAGCATGAGTTCGAAAACTCAGCAAGCATATTGCAATGGACAACAAGATCGTTTACAAGACAATAATACCTCACGTCACATATAACATTTCAAACTTGAACACATAACAACATCCTCATCATTTAATATGTATTGTAATGCAATGCAATGCAATGCTATGCTCATATCTCCTTGTAAACTCATACCGGTATGGTTGAGTACACACCCGTCGGTGTGCACCCTCTCCCCCCTTCCATCCCGAAGATGGAGGGTGCCTACTCCTCGCTTCCACCACCCACGGTAGAAGGAATCACGATGTAGGACTTACTCTAATGGCTCTCCGGATTAGTCATAACTTTCTCACGGACCTTCCCGGATTAGTTAATGACTTTCTCACCGCCCGAGCCATGTAACATGTCATGTATGCAAGCATGCCAACAATATAAAACTCATATATTAACACATGGCATCATAACATCTTAAACATGCTCATCATATCATAGCAATCATTAAAACATGGCAAGTGGACATCATATCAATTATAACATGTAGTTCATGGCAAGACAGCATGTTATCTATCCCAAACACTATCAAGCAATTCTAGCAACACGTATAATGTTCAATCCACACAACACACTTGCCTTCAACCAAGGGCAACGGAGTGACGAGAGGTTGAGGGCACTCGAAGGCACACCACCTGCAAACACGTGCCACACACTTAATTCGACTCCTCAAAACAGTACCCACTACACCTAATACGCTAAATACTCCAAAACCCCGAAATCACAGATTTTGCCCCGTTCTGGACAGCGGTTTCGAAAAATCATAACTTGATTTCTAGAACTCCAAATTGAATAAACGAGTACATCCTCGCATAGCTTAGGAAATTTCCCAACTTTTTCTAGTTATAGGTAAAGACTGATTCGGACTCTAATGTTGTTTAATCTAACGTTGAACACGAACTGTCTCAATCTCGTCACAGATTTGACAGCGCTCGGTAAAACAGGCATAACTTCCAAACGGCTGGGCGGAATTTCAATTTCTTTATATGCACTGAAAGATATTGAAATTATCTACAACTTCCTAGAATTCTGTACGGTCAGATTCGAACTCTAAATTAGTTTAATATAATGCTGAACACAGACTGTCCCAACCTCGACACAGATTGGACAGCGCCCACCAAAACGGCCATAACTTTCAGACCGTAACTCCAAAAATTCTCAAAAAAATACACAAAATAGGTCTTGACGATACCTACAACTTCTTCAACAGGAGGTCGGCCAAATTCCGAATCTAAAATTGCGAAATCGCACCCCCTAAAACGGACTCCAAATCTGCCCGAAACTGAGTACAATACGAACTCTAGTTCTTTTCATATCTACTCCATGGCAGCACGTCCTCTTGATCTAACAACTCCAAATCTACCATGAGAACAGCACCTAGACCTTCCCCAAGGTTTCCCCATGGACATACCTTAGTCCGACGAACGACGAACACGAAGAATGCCTCTCGATCGCCCGATCTCGCTCCCACGCGTCGTGGCCACCGGTTCTCCTCGTCGCGTATCCTCCTACCGGCGAGGGCAGCACCATGGCGTGGCATGGCAGCGAGGGGGACGCAGCAAGGGCACGTGGTGGAGCAAGGGGAGGCGCAAGGGTGAGGGAGGGGTGGCGGCTAGGGAGGAGGAGGCAATGGGGTGGAGGGGAAACAAGTGGGGGCTAGGGCTAGGGAGGGGACTTGTTTGGGGCGCAGGTAGGGCTAGGGCAGCAGTTTTGCTGTCCTAGACCACCTCCAAAAGGCCCAAATATGTCCCACCTTCGGCCCATATGGACCCCCCAAGGCCCGAACTCCCCCGGAAGGCCCAATTCCCCTCCGGAAAGGCCCAAAATCCCCCGGAAAGGCCCACACTTGCAGACACGGCGCAAAAACATGTTACAAGAGTCGTACCTTATGGCCGAGATCGAAAATGACTCATACCGTCATTCCGTAGTATCACACTCCGGATGCAATCCGGAGTATCCGGACTTTTTGTCCGGACTCTCCGGGTTGGGTGCCTCGGCCAGATTCTTTTCTTCGCTGTTTTTCGTGTCGCCTCTCGGCTAACTCTTCTCGTTCGCTCTATCTGGTCAGATGGATCCTTCTCAGGGAACTTCTGGCGGCAGCGATCCTCCTCAGCAGACCGCTGGTGGCAGCGATCCTCCTCAGCAGGCAGCTGGTGGCAGTGATCCCGCTCAGGGGGCGTCTCCCACCAATTCTCCTCCGCAGCCTCCGCAGAAAAGGCAGAGAATTGGAGTGGCCAAAAGACCCACTTCCAGACCTCGAGGCCAGCTAGCTCCAGGGTCAGCACCTGTCCTGTCTCCTCCACCTCAGCCAACTCCTGATCCAGATGAGCATCCAGCAGATACTCATGCCAGACTTCGTGATCAGAAGAGAAGCCAGTTTCGTGCTTCTGGGCACTTCATTGGTCCTCTGATCAAGGCCAAGCCCGTGTGGAACTATCCTTTGTCCGTGAACCCAATGAGGATAATTGATTACCGGACAGGACCTGGAAAAGGAAAAGCCATTGTCGAGCATAGAAAGAAAGATCCACTTGAGCTTTACCAGGATGAGTATGTGGACCGCCGGTTTTGGAACCGGTTTCAGTCTGATTATTATGAGACGGTCCTATACCCACTTGAGCACCCAGTGGTTCGCATGAAGACCATTGACTGGGAATACATGGCTGCTGCAGGAAATCCAGTCTTCACTGAGATCATTCAGATTTGCGAGCTGCATCAGATCAAGAACATCATGGCATACAAGTATGACTGGAACAATGAGGTTATCATGCAATTCTATGCCACCTTGTACTTTGACAAGAATGATGAGGCCATATATTGGATGGTGACAAGGTTTGGTATGTGGCTAGCAAGAAGAGGTTTGCCAGAGTCCTCAATCTCAGGTATAATGATAGTCCAAAGCTTCATGCAAAGAAAGTGATGACTCCTGAGCAGATTGAGGCCTTGTATGACACTTCGAGGAGTTTCACAGTGGGGACCATCAAGGGTCTGAAGGATGTTCCTGCTGTCCTCAACAGGATGTTGAGGGTCACTCTTTCTCCCAAGGAGGGAGATGCTTCTACCATCAGTTCCTATGGAAGGAACTTGCTGTTTCATCTCGTCGAGCGCACCCACCCGTTTGATATTGTCGATTTCATGTGGGAGTCGATGAGACAGAATGCTCAGAGCAACATGGCCAGTTGCAGCTATGCACCCTTCGTGATGACTTTGATCTCTTCAGTGAGTGGGCTAAAGTTTGTCAGAGATGAGGAGCATCTTGCTTACAAGGTCCGTCCTCAGTCTACTCCAGCCCCTCCAGCTGCTCCTGGTCCTGCTGCTAGACTTCGCCGAGGTCGTGCTTCAGGCTCTACCTCTACCCCGGCCGTGCCCCCTGCCAGTTCTTCGGGGCAGTCCGAGGTTCCTAGTGGCACTCTTCAGCGGATGCTCAAGCACGTCTTCCTCCTTTGCCGCGACATTTCCGCCAGGCAGAAGGTGATGAGCAAGCAAATCAAGAAGAATGGTCAAGACATTCGCAGCATCCGCCGCCACAATGGCGAAGCGGTCTCTCCCAGCGACTCCTCCGGGTCTTCCGAGGAGAGTAGCGATGCCACCTCTGCAGATCAGCTCTTCGGCATCACCTCCTCCTCTCCGCCTGCCGCTGGAGATGACCCCGGTAGCGAGTACTCCGCGTCCGACGACGAAGGCGACGACGAGTGATCCTTCGTGTTTCTCCCTCTTTTGGTGTCTTGATGCCAAAGGGGGAGTGATTTCCTTAGTAGTCGCGTTGTCTTTAGTCGCGTTGGGCGTTTTGCGTTTCTTTTTGTCTCTTACTCGCCTTGTGTTGCTTCATTTCGTTGTTTATTTCGTGTCGTGAACTCTGTTATTCCATGTAATGACTTTATTGCTTATTCTTTATGCTTGGATTGCGTTCAGTTCTTGTGTTGTATTCTCGGATGCTGTGTGTGAGGGGGAGCTCTCGGTTATCTCTCGTAAAATATGTGCATTTGCTTCCACTAATTTCTTCTAATGCACACATTTAGGGGGAGCTCCTCTAGCCTAAGTCTAGTTCTCGTTATTTTATTTGCTGATTAATTGTGTTGTCATCAATACACCAAAAAGGGGGAGATTGAAAGTGCATCTAGGCCCCTCAAATTGTTTTGGTGATTAATGATGACACAATTAAAGAGATCTAATGTTTTATCCAAGAATACTGCAGATATCGAGATCATATCGAGCTTGGAATGACATTGGAAGGCCCTATGTCTACTCAAAAGCAAAAGGACGGCATCAAGACCAGAGTTGTATCATTTTATTTATTTGTGTCTTAAGGATAGCCGTACTATTAAGAGGGTATGACGAGAAATCGACTTTAGGATGTGCATGTGCTCAACATCAAATACTGCATCTCAAATTAGCACTCCTTCATTTGGTTTTGAAAAGTTTCAAATTGAAACCGAACTGGGTAACCCGGAGTATCCGGACATTTGGTCCGGAGTCTCCGGATTCAATCCGGAGTATCCGGACATTATGTCCGGAGTCTCCGGGTTGGACCTCTCGGTTGCTTTTGGTTCCAGCTGGTCCGGAGTATCCGGACATTTGGTCCGGAGTCTCCGGATAACCCGGAGTTTCCGGGTTGTTTGTCCGGACACTCCGGCCTGTACAAAAACGGGAGTAACGGCTAGTTTTCAAAAAGGATATTTAAAGCCTCCACTCCACTCCACTCCAACGGCAAGGATCTCTATTGAGCTCATTCATAGCAGCATTCAAGCCATTCCTAACCATCTCTAAGCATTCAATAGAGCCCCCACTTCCTCCCACCAATTAATTTGGTTGTTGATCCTTTTGGTGAGGAGAGGAAGAAGCAAAGTGCTAAGTGCATTCATTTCATCTTGTTGAGCACTAGTTCATCCTCCAAGCGATTCTTCGTGGTGCTATTTCTCTTGGATGTTGAAGGTCTCCTAGACGGCTAGGAGTCACCGGGAGCTACCGACGCGTGTGGTGAGCCGGTCGTTTGTGAAGGCTAGTCTCGCCTCAGAAAGGAAAGAGACAAGAAGTGAAGCCGGCGAGTGCATTTGTGCAACACCGGGAGGAAAGCGGGTTGAAAGAGACCCCGGCTCAAGTGTGACCGAGCCACCTCAACGGAGACGTAGGATTCCCTTCAAGAATCCGAACTTCGGTGAAAAATTGCGTCTCTCGCTCTCTCTTTTACTTCCTAGTCTTGCTTACTTGGATTTGAATTTGTTTAGTTAGATCTAGCTCTTTGTGTAGCTCTAATTCAAATCCTATCTAGCAATTGTTCTAGGTTGTTTTTGCATTCTATTTCTAGTAGTTTATTGCGCCTGCTAGAGTAGCCTTTATTGCGTTCGAGCAGCTAACCCGGAGAGTCCGGACTTTAGACCGGACACTCCGGATAAGCCGGAGTATCCGGACCAAAACCCGGAGACTCCGGATTGACCAGCTCGGCCAGTTTTATTCCGCTGCGTAAATTTTAATCCGCCTATTCACCCCCCTCTAGGTGACATCGTTGGTCCTTTCATATGTGCAGTCTACTCTCTCTCTCACTTGCAAGTAGGGTCCACATGTAATAGACTATGGGCAAAATAAACATTGGTGTGAATGAATAGCAGTTTTTAGAGTGTCATGAACATCCATAATTTCATACCCATTCCATGTAAAATGATGTTAACAGTAATGAAGTCCTAAATGAGTGTAAATTATGCCATTACATGTATGATATGGGCATGATATGCATGACTTAACAACCAAAATAATTTTTGGGCTGTTACAGTGTTGAAACCTTAGCGGACAGTACTGGGTCTAGAAGAAGCATTATAAAGGCTTTGTTACGGTCGCTCGCCTTGGTGGTGTTTGATTGTGTCTTGTGGGTAAAGTGTATAATCTCTACAGAGTGTACAATCTATTCGAATAGCCGTGTCCATGGTATTGGACATTACTTAGGGATTACAGTCAAGGGTTAGACTTTGATAAAATAAACTTGGGATGGTGGACACTTGGTATGAAATGATGAAATTGAGTAAGGATGATAAATGCTTTACTTGAGAAAATAATTGTGAAAGTTATTATTGTTATTGTTGTTTTACTGCTCTTCAATCTATTATGATTATTTGCACATGTTGCTTATTGCAAAATAACCATCCAGCCCGTCACTTGGAATAAAGCCATGCATATAGTAATAGCTTGCATTCTATGCGTAACTTGCTGAGTGCTTTAAGTACTCACTGTGACACCACGGAGTGACGTAACCTTATATAATGTGACTGTTGAGCTCAAAAACATTATGAAATGTGAAATTAAGGTTAAAACCATAAGGTATGGAGGTTAATAGCGTTTCCGGGAGTTTGGGCCTTTCCGGGGAGTTTTGGGCCTAAGAGAAGGGGTCGTGGGCTTTGGTGGGATGGAGTTTGAGTTCAATTGGGAGTAGGAGTCCTGGTTGGGGGCCTCCCCCTGCCCCTTATTGCGCCCCCACCCCTGCCCTTGAGCCCTTACAAGCCCTAGCCGCCCCCCACCTCCCCACCTCCTCCTTGTGGCGCCTCCACCTCCCCCATTGCTCCCATTGCTCCACCACCTCTCCACCTCCCTTGCTGCCCCTAGGGGAGTTCTCCACCTCAACACCTCGAAGATCCATCCGTTGAAGCGCTCCGCGATGAGGAGATCCGGCGGAATTGGAGCGAGGAAAGAGATCGCCTGAACCGGGAGGAGATCCGTTGGGTTTTCGGTCGTCGGGCAAAGGTATGGCCACAGGGATCCTTGGGGTTGGTCTAGGATCTGTTCTAAGGGGTATTATCATGTTTTTAGATCAATTGGTGGTGCTGGATTTGAGTAGATTAGATGGAATCTTGAGTTTGCCACGTTCTCTGTTTCGGGCAGCATGAGCAGTCGACCTAGGGTTTAAGTTTTCTCCAATTTAGATTCGGAATTTGGTCGTACGGCTGTTGAAGCAGTTGTAGGTAATTTCAATACCTTTCAGTGGGTATAAATAACGTCCAATTTTGCCCATCCGTTTGAAAGTTATGATCATTTTACCGAACGTATTAAAATCTATGACATGATTGGAGCAGATCACGGTATTTTGTAGATTAAACAACTTTAGAGTCCGAATCAGTCTTTGCGTATACTTAGAAAAAGTTAGGAAATTTCCTAAGCTACGCGAGGATGTACTCGTTTATTCGATTCGGAGTCTTAGAACCCGAGTTATGCCTTTTGGAAGGCTGCTGTCCCGATGGGACAGAACCTCTGTTTTTGGGTTTAGCGAGTAGTTTGCGATGTCGGGTTAGAAGTGTGACACTATGGAATGGTGTGACATTATTTAAAGTGAATATGAAGGTCAAAAACTTTATGAAATATGGTATTGGAGGTTAAAACCATATGGTAGGAGGTTTAATAGCGTTTCCGGGCCGTTTCCGGGAGTTTGGGCCTTTTCGGGGAGTTTTGGGCCTAGGGGAAAGGGTTGTGGGCTTTGGTGGGATGGAGTATGAGTCCATTTAGGATTAGGAATCCTGTTTGGGCTGTTAAAAAGGGGGCTCCCCCTGCTGCCATGCGCCCCACCCCCTCCTTTGTGCGCCCCCTTCCCCTCCCTCCTTGCCCTTGCTGCCACCCCCCACCTCCCCCTCTCCCTTGTGGCCGTGCGCCCCCTCCCCTTGCCCCCTTTGCTCCCCACCACTCCACCACCTTTCCTCCACCCCTTGCTGCCCTAGGGTAGCCTCCCCACCCCTGCACCTTGAAAATCCATCCGTTGGAGCGAGGAGCGTTCCGGGAGGAGATCTATTGGGTTTTCATGCGTCGGGCGAAGGTATGGGCATGAGACTCCTTGGGGTTGGGCTAGGTACTGTTCTAAGGATGATTATCAAATTTTTAGATCAATTGGTGGTGCTGAATTTGATTAGATTAGATGGATTCTTGAGTTGGTCACGTTCTCTGTTTCCGGCAGCATGAGCAGTCGACCTAGGGTTTGGTTTTTCGCCAATTTATATTCGGAATTTGGTCGTACGGATGTTGAAGAAGTTGTAGGTAACTTCAATACCTTTTAGTGGGTATAAAGAACTTTAAATTCCGCTCAGCCGTTTGAAAGTTATGGCTGTTTTACCGAGCGTGTTAAAATCTGTGACGTGATTGGAACAGATCTCGGTATTTTGTAGATTAAACAACTTTAGAGTCCGAATCAGTCTTTCCTTATACTTAGAAAAAGTTGGGAAATTTCCTAAGCTACGCGAAGATGTACTCGTTTAATTGATTCGGAGTCTTAGAACTCGAGTTATGCCTTTTGGAAGGCTGCTGTCCCGGCGGGACAGAACCTCTGTTTTTGGGTATTGCGAGTAGTTGGTAATGTCGGGGTAGATGAGGGTTTGCGTACTATTTTGTGGACATGATTGTGAGTTTGTGGTACTTATGTGCAGGTGGTGTGACCCCGGGAGTGCCTTCTACTTCCCGCAAATCCGTTGCCCGTGGTTGAGGCAAATGTATTGTAATGGATAGCGATTTGTAGGTTGCTTGTTGAGAATAGATGAAATTGACTATATGATATGATCACTTTCCATGCTTTAATGATTGCCAATGATATGATGAGCATGTTTATTATGTTATGATGCCATGTGTTAATGTACAAATTAAATATGATGTTGGCATAATTGCATACATGGCATGTTACATGGCCCGGGCGGTGAGAAAGTCATAACTAGTCCGGGGAAGGTCGGTGAGAAAGTTATGACTATTCCGGAGAGCTAATGAGTAAGTCCTACATCGTGATTCCATTCACCGCGGTGAACGGAAGCGAGGAGTAGGCACCCTCCATCTTCGGGATGGAAGGGGGGAGAGGGTGCACACCGACGGGTGTGTACTCAACCATACCGATATGAGTTTCCAAGGAGACATGAGCATCGCATTAAATTGCATACATAATGATGATGAAAAGGATATGTGATCATGAATGAGATGGTTTACATGATGTGAGATATTATTGCCATGTAATTGTTCTTGTTGTACCATTGCAATATGCTTGCTGAGTTTTGAACTCACGCTTGTGTTTTCTTGTTGTTTTAGGTACCATGAGACCGACATGCGGGGAAGGGAAATAGTCACACTTCCGCACGTAGCTTCACTCATTTGATTCCACAAGTCATTCAATTAGTTTTTGAGAATAAACTGCGTCTGATGATTATTGCTTTAAGGTTTAGCTTTGCTTTTGAGAGTCTTATTGTTCGTTTGACTCTTGGAGACATTAAATGCTTGAAAGTAGACTTATTTTGTCGTTAAGTCTTTAATTATTGTTGTTTTAGCTGTCTCTCATATTGCCGTATATTGCTATGCTGTTGTTGCTCCTTCAAATCATGTTAAAACAAAGGAGATGCTGCCGAAATCTTGGGTTTTAGCATTTACTCCTTTGCTGTAATTTACCTTAAATCTTGATATTTAGATGTTGTTTAGCTTATGTTTGATACCATTCAGGCATATTAAATGCCGGGGTGTTACAAGAAGAGGGTTTGCCTACTGTTTTGTGGACATGTTTGTGAGTGTGTGGTACCTATGTGCAGGTGGTGTGCCCTCGGGAGTGCCTTGTACTTCTCGCCAATCCGACGCCCGTGGTTGAGGCAAGTGTATTGGAATGGGTAGCGGGTTGTAGTTGCTAGATTGGTTGAGATTGAATTTGAATACATGATTTGTTCACATGCCAAGCCTTAATGATTGCCAATGATATGATGAATATGTTTATTATGTTATGATGCCATGTGTTAGTG
This sequence comes from Rhipidocladum racemiflorum, assembly GCA_036346355.1. NCBI lineage: Eukaryota > Viridiplantae > Streptophyta > Magnoliopsida > Poales > Poaceae > Rhipidocladum > Rhipidocladum racemiflorum. The sequence goes on from CM070577.1 coordinate 72,195,708, forward strand.
TACAAGTTATTTATGATGTTGGCATGTTTGCATACATGGCATGTTACATGGCCCGGGCAGTGAGAAAGTCATAACTAATCCGGGGAAGGTCGGTGAGAAAGTTATGACTATTCCAGAGAGCCAATGAGTAAGTCCTACATCGTGATTCCATTCACCGCGGTGAACGGAAGCGAGGAGTAGGCACCCTCCATCTTCGGGATGGAAGGGGGGAGAGGGTGCATACCGACGGGTGTGTACTGAACCATACCAGTATGAGTTTCCAAGGAGACATGAGCATCGCATCGCATCGCATACATAATGATGATGATATTGATATGTGATCATGAATGAGATGATAGACATGATATGAGTGGTTGAAGCCATGTAATTGTTTTTGTGTTGAACTCACGCTTGTGATCTCTTGTTGTTTTAGGTACCTTGAGATCGGCATGCGGGGAATGGAAATAGTCACACTTCTACACGTAGCTTCACTCAATTGTCCCACAAGTCGTTCAATTGGGTTTTGACAATAAACTAGTGTGATGCTTAATGCTTTTTGGTTTAGCTTTGCGTTATGAGAGTCTTTTTGTTCGTTTGGCTCATGGAGGCATTGAATGTTTGGAATTAGACTTATTTGGTCGTCATACCTTTAATTATTGCTATTTTAGATGTCTCTCATATTGCCTTATATTGCTATGCTATTGTGTTTCCTTCAATTCTTGTTATAACAAAGGAGATGCTGCCGAAATTTCGGTTTTTAGCATTGTGCCTTTGCTGTAATTTACTTGTAATTGTGGTATTTAGAGGTTGCTTAGTCTATGTTTGGTAGCATTCGGGCATATTAAATGCCGGGGTGTTACAGTTGGTATCAGAGCGGGCTGTAGGTCCTTGGAATATGTATTTTTAGTGTCATGCTATAGGGTACAACTAAAATGTGATGTGCAAAAACTTAGAAACATGGCTTAGGTTTTAACTAAAATTTTGTCATACGATAGCAACATTAAAACTTGCAAAATTGGTATAACTAATCTAAAATTTGACACACATGGATGCACAGTAGGAAGGGTATGGGTATCGTTGTTTACGCTTAAATGTTGTATTTAAGCCTTGTTGCTAAATGCTATATTTGATAGAGTATGCTGCTATGTGTATGAGACAATTGAATTGAATTGTTCGTGTTATTGTGTTAAAATGGGGTTGTGGTGACGAAGGGTTTTGGCCACCTCTCTTTATTCATAGTAAGGGTGAGGTTTGACGGTGTGGCCGGTTAGCGCCATCACCGAAGAACTATTAACCCCCGTAGGAGAAGAGTGCTTACCCTTTCTGTCGTAAATCGGGTAGTTGACTGGAGTCAAATAGAAGAGTTTGGTGGTGGATTTCTTCGTATGTTCTTTACCGTTTTGACAGTCGGTTTTAGTTGTTTTTCTTGATTTTAGTTGATTGAAAACAAAAGAAAAGTGTTTGGTATTGGATTTTCGCGGATTGTTCCGTATGTGGTTTGTGGTTTTGTCTTCCTTGGTTGAAGACGTAGAAGAAAGGTTTGTGTTGCGCATCTGTTGGTCGCTATTTTTGCTTTGACACCGGTTTTGTTGGTTGCCTTGTAAAGAAAAGTATAGTTTTGGTTCTTGTGTGTCTTACTCTGAGTTTAAAAGAAGTTATTGAAGCGTGTGCAAAAAGTTAAGTTGTGTCGATTTATGTTTTGTGCCTTTGTCCGCAAAGGTTTATTTGATCGCTTGGTTCCCTCCTGTGGGAGTCTTTGAGATTGAAAAGTGTTTTGGAGGATTCCTTTTGCATGACCAAGTTTGGGTTTGTCTCATTGCAACTTTGAGAGTCAAGCTTCTTTGTGAGTTTTGGTTGAATATTAAAAGAAAATGCTGTAAATAAAGTAAGTATTCGTTTGACTGAAATTACTTGTCAAAAGTGTAAATTGTTGTTTAGCATGTTATGTAGTATGTAACAATGTGGTTTATGGAAATGATGTACACCTTAGTTAATTTGCGAGTTGAATCAATTAAATATAATTGTTACCTTTAGCTTAAGATTAAATGAACCTCTAGTGATGTAGAGTACCCCATAGTGGGAATGATTAAATGTGTTAATGTACATGCTTAGAATCTGTTGCTTTGCTTTAAAAGTGCTTATGACCCCCGATTATGTTTAAAGTTTTAAACCCTGATGCATAGTTAGAACATTAAGATGATGTAGACTGTTAATATTGTTAAAGAAACTTTGTTGGTTGTCAAAGATGTTCTAATTTTACATGTTAATAGAGAAATTTAATCATGTTGACTAGTGGCTTTAATTTGGAAGTTGATTAGAGTTGCTATTTATGTTGTTGCAAACTACTAGTATATTTGGAAGTATGCAGTTGTGTCTCTACAATGCTAGTTTTGATATCAATTGAGAAGACATAAGACTATTTGTTAATGATGTTGTTAACAACATTGTGCTGATTTAACTTATTAAATCTAATTTAATAGTTGGAGTATGTTGTGTGGTGGTAGTTTTGTTATAACCGATGTATAAGGTAGCTAAAAGCAATGTTGTTGATTGATGATTATGCAAAGAATTGATATTGATGCCTTGGTAGTGTTGTTAATTGTTGGAAACCATTGATCCAATAGAAGAAAAGTGTAAAACTGTGGTATTATGTCGAGTACATGTTGTGATGGGATGAACAATGGATAATAATCATGATGCAAGATTTTAATTTTTAATGAATGCATATCTTAGAATCCTATTTACGAAGTTTATCTTGTAGAGATATTACTTAATTGTTGAAGTCATTTTATTGATTGAACAAGTTTCAATTGTCAAGATTTTGACGTATGGTTAGTATAAATTGATAGGTTGACCATGCTCAAGTAGCTGTTGAAGTACTATGTTTGAAATATAGAAGACGTGGTTTTATGATTTGGTGATCCGTGGGGATCATGTCAATGTAATCATGGTTGGATGTCTTTGTGATAAGCATCTTAAACCTTAATTAAAAGTGTTGGGAATGGTAACCAGAGAAAGAAATTGTTATGTAAAATTTTGTTAAATACGGTTGGACTCTCTTGATGAGTAAATTGTGATTATTGAATACTTAAATGGTAAGTGTAGTGGAATACAAGTTATGGTGGGATTCATGCTGAGCTGGTGTTTAAAACCTTTTGAACTGGTGTGGTTGTTTGCCATTTTGGTTGAATGCCTTCGGTCAAGGTATTCCTTGTGTTGTGTTTCCGAGTTTCCCTAAAACCCGTAACTATTGTTGCCAATCTTTGGTTTTGGCTATTTTGTTTAATTTGTGCTATGTGTATGGTTTTACACCCAAAAGTCTTTGAGTGGATCGCGCTCCTTCGCGTTCGCACTGAATCATCTTTGGAGTAAATTTTAAAGGAAGCAAAAGGTCATAGTGGGTTGTGTTGAAGATTCTTGAGATTTAATTTGTAACTCTTTTTGACTGGAGATGGATTTATTTGCATAATGTGTGTGATGTTTGCAAGTGCTTCAAAAAGGTGGAATTTATGAATGTTTTATAAAGTGATTTTGTTAGTGAGGTGTTCCCTTTTTGAAATGAGTTTCCCTCTCCTTGAGAAAATTTGTGACGGTTGTGGGAGCAGATGCCCGACTTGAAATTTTGATGCTCTCCTCCAAAATGTTGGATTTGGATGAAATGCAATGTTTTGCAAGTTTAGTTTTCAATTGATGTGGGATGTGATGCGACGTGGTGTTTTACTGTCAACTATGCTGCCGTCATAGTCCATATGAATTTCCGCAACCTTCGATGTTAATTGTGTTTCCATTATTTGATACCAAGGAAGAAGTCATTTGGTGAATGACTATTCGGTACCATTGTTACATGATGAATGAAGGGTGAAAAAGGAAAACGAGACATTGTTTATGCATAATTAATCATAAAGGAGTCGATGAGCCAGGTCGGTGAGAAAGTCTTAAATGGATATATGACTAATCCGGAGTGCTCTTGAAAAGTGTGCATGCATGTCATGAATCGAGATGTCCATTTCTTTCTAGTATGAAAAGAAAGAATGAAGAAATTCTGGTATTTTGGTTGTGGTGTAGGGGATTTATGCTTCCTTTGTGATTTGGCTTAGATGTTGCCGAATTCTTTCCAAAATGGTTGTTAACGCTTTGGGTTTGAGTTGTTGTGTGTACCTTTGGGCTTGATAACTAAGTGTTTTTGTGTGAGGGCGAGACCCTCTTAAGAAAGGGACCAATTATGGTTTGGTAAGGTTTTACGATCCTAGCTTGGGGCTAGGTGTCGAACCTTAGTGGTATAAGGGTGGTTTGTGATGGAGGTTGATGACGTATGGGTTTAACCTTTATTAAGAGTAGCGATGGGTGGAAGTGAAGTTGACGGTAGTTCGGTGATAATTGTCCTGCCGTGAGCAATTGTCTTAACTAGTTGTTTTTTTGGGCTTGAGTCTTGCCTGGGAGAGGATGGAATGAAATGTTAGTATGATCGTGTATCGGAAGGGCAAGTGTGCCTTAATGAGTTATTCCCCTCTATGGAAATTTTCGAGAATGTAGAGAGGTCGTTAAAGGAATTGTGACTCGTTTTGATTGTGTCATGTTGAGCTTAATGAAGTATGGTAGTCAGGTTGGTTGTGATAGTAGTGTGAAGTATTTTTCGTGAGGTTTCAGGCATTTTGGGTTGATGGAACCCTTTGTGGTTGAAACGCAGTTTCTGTTTGGGAATTACAGTGAAGATGGAACCGTGAGAAGTTGCACTCTATTGAGCTAAATCAACATTTTCTCGCCAAGTGTTGGTTTTGAGAACTCCCTTGTCGTTTGTTCCGGTTTGAGTTTTCGTGCGGATGTTTTGTGCTGCAGAGAAGTCTTTTGTCCCTTGGGGATTTTGTTGTTGACTTTGGCGTTCCTCGGATTCGAGGTCGAATCCTGTTTATGGGGGGTAGAATGTGACACCACGGAGTGACGTAACCTTATATAATGTGACTGTTCAGCTCAAAAACATTATGAAATGTGAAATTAAGGTTAAAACCATAAGGTATGGAGGTTAATAGCGTTTCCGGGCCGTTTCCGGGAGTTTGGGCCTTTCCGTGGAGTTTTGGGCTAAGAGAAGGGGTCGTGGGCTTTGGTGGGATGGAGTTTGAGTCCAATTGGGAGTAGGAGTCCTGGTTGGGGGCCTCCCCCTGCCCCTTATTGCGCCCCCACCCCTGCCCTTGAGCCCCCACAAGCCCTAGCCGCCCCCCCACACCTCCCCACCTCCTCCTTGTGGCGCCTCCACCTCCCCCATTGCTCCACATTGCTCCACCACCTCTCCACCTCCCTTGCTGCCCCTAGGGGAGTTCTCCACCTCAACACCTCGAAGATCCATCTGTTGGAGCGCTCCGCGATGAGGAGATCCGGCGGAATTGGAGCGAGAAAGGAGATCGCGCAAACCAGAAGGAGATCCGTTGGGTTTTCGGTCGTCGGGCGAAGGTATGGCCACGGGGATCCTTAGGGTTGGTCTAGGATCTGTTCTGAGGGGTATTGTCATGTTTTTAGATCAATTGGTGGTGCTGGATTTGAGTATATTAGATGGAATCTTGAGTTTGCCACGTTCTCTGTTTCGGGCAGCATAGGCAGTCGACCTAGGGTTTAAGTTTTCGCCAATTTATATTCGGAATTTGGTCGTACGGCTGTTGAAGAAGTTGTAGGTAATTTCAATACCTTTCAGTGGGCATAAAGAATGTCCAATTCCGCCCAGCCGTTTGAAAGTTATGATCGTTTTACCGAACGTATTAAAATCTGTGACGTGATTGGAGCAGATCACGGTATTTTGTAGATTAAACAACTTTAGAGTCCGAATCAGTCTTTGTGTATACTTAGAAAAAGTTAGGAAATTTCCTAAGCTATACGAGGATGTACTCGTTTATTCGATTCGGAGTCTTAGAACCCAAGTTATGCCTTTTGGAAGGCTGCTGTCCCGATGGGACAGAACCTCTGTTTTTGGGTTTAGCGAGTAGTTTGCGATGTTGGGTTAGAAGAGGGTTTGCCTACTGTTTTGTGGATATGTTTGTGAGTGTGTGGTACCTATGTGCAGGTGGTGTGCCCCGGGGAGTGCCTTCTACTTCTCGCCAATCCGACGCCCGTGGTTGAGGCAAGTGTATTGGAATGGGTAGCGGGTTGTAGTTGCTAGATTGGTTGAGATTGAATTTGAATACATGATTTGTTCACATGCCATGCCTTAATGATTGCCAATGATATGATGAATATGTTTATTATGTTATGATGCCATGTGTTAGTGTACAAGTTATTTATGATGTTGGCATGTTTGCATACATGGCATGTTACATGGCCCGGGCGGTGAGAAAGTCATAACTAATCCGGGGAAGGTCGGTGAGAAAGTTATGACTATTCCGGAGAGCCAATGAGTAAGTCCTACATCGTGATTCCATTCACCGCGGTGAACGGAAGCGAGGAGTAGGCACCCTCCATCTTCGGGATGGAAGGGGGGAGAGGGTGCATACCGACGGGTGTGTACTCAACCATACCGGTATGAGTTTCCAAGGAGACATGATCATCGCATCGCATTGTATACATAATGATGATGATATTGATATGTGATCATGAATGAGATGATAGACATGATATGAGTGGTTGAAGCCATGTAATTGTTTTTGTGTACCATTGCAATATGCTTGCTGAGTGTTGAACTCACGCTTGTGCTTTCTTGTTGTTTTAGGTACCTTGAGATCAGCATGCGGGGAATGGAAATAGTCACACTTCTACACGTAGCTTCACTCAATTGTCCCACAAGTCGTTCAATTGGGTTTTGACAATAAACTAGTGTGATGCTTAATGCTTTTTGGTTTAGCTTTGCGTTACGAGAGTCTTTTTGTTCGTTTGGCTCATGGAGGCATTGAATGTTTGGAATTAGACTTATTTGGTCGTCATACCTTTAATTATTGCTATTTTAAATGTCTCTCATATTGCCTTATATTTCTATGCTATTGTGTTTCCTTCAATTCTTGTTAAAACAAAGGAGATGCTGCCGAAATTTCGGTTTTTAGCATTGTGCCTTTGCTGTAATTTACTTGTAATTGTGGTATTTAGAGGTTGCTTAGTCTATGTTTGGTAGCATTCGGGCATATTAAATGCCGGGGTGTTACACTCACCCCTTGCAACAACACAAACATCAGCTGAGGAAGAATCAATGCCAGCTTTGGAGGAGGAGTACCAGGAGGAACCCGCGAATTAAGGAATGAGCCCAATCAGTTGCCTGTGGCACATTGTTTGGACACCACGAGTCTTTTTTATTTTTTCGCTGCAAGTTTATCTATTTAATTGAGACTTTTCCCTGCAAGGCGTATTTTGTAAGTTGAACATAAGATTAACTCAACCGGTTATATTTTGAATAAAGACTTTATTTATCATTCCGCTGTATCTGATTGTGATGTTCATCTGTGTTGAGACGGTGTGCACTAGTGTGGAATACACCAAGGATTTGAGTTTGCACATTCAAGTCCCGACAGAAGCTTACGTGTGAAACTTAAAATGGGAAATAGTAATAGCATATCGCGTTGGAATTGTGAGACGACTTCGAATTATGCTAACTCATAGTTCTGGACTTGGGCTGTGGTCACTACTACAGAACTGGGCATCACAAGCGGTTCGAAACCGCTTTCAGAAACGGTTTTAGAACCGCTTGTAAGCAACCGGGAGTGATACCCTTTGGGGTATCACAAGCGGTTCGGCCAACCGCTTGTGGTGAGACACCACAAGCGGTTCGAAAGGTGTCCAGGAAGGCTCGGGGGGCCGCCACGCGGGAGATCCTCACAAGCGGTTTGTGTTATAAACTGCTTGTGAAAACGTTATCTCCACAAGCGGTTCGTGTTATAAACCGCTTGTGAAGACAATCTCTCCACAAGCGGTTCATGTTAAAAACCGCGTGTGGAGGTGCTCTCTCCACAAGCGGTTGGAGATAATAACCGCTTGTGGAGAGGCATTGTTTACTTATATTCAATATATAATATGTTTTTCAGAAGGGTATCAATATGGATTTTGACATTAAAAATAAATAGAAATGTATGGTTTTTGTATACAATTAAATATATATTAGTCATGCGTACTCATTCAAATAATCACAGATTATTTACACAAAAGTACTAACTTAATAGACTAAAAGATGGACAAGTTTGATGGACACATGAAATAATGAGCACTTTTACAAGTTTGATTTACACATAAGCAACTTTTACAAGTTTCAAAGAATAAAAGGGTGAATCTCGAGCTCATTTAATTCTTGCATGCATCGCTCTTTACGTCCTTGGTCGACGTTGATGTCAGTTCACCTGTCCTTATAGAAGGACAATCTCTCCAATCTGCTGTGTGGAACTCGCCATTAGGGGATACAATCTCGTCGACAATGAAGCCAATGAGTTGTTCTTGGAGTGCTTCAACCCGGTGCGGCGGGATCACATCTTGCACATCGATGTTGGGATGACAAAGCGCGAAATTAATAAACCTCTGAGCATGTAATTAAAGTGTAAGTACTAATTGACATGTGCACTCACCTCGGTATCGCTTATGGGCACATCGCCGCGGGTAATATTTTGCATGTAGTGGCACACATAATAGCCACATAAGTTGTTTCCAGCTGTCTGTTTTAATACTCGAGTGCTTATTTGGACATTGAATCCATTCTCAAAAGCTCCTTGTTGCTTCTTGAGAAACCTTGCGAATGCCCTCTGTGACGCGTTATTATGAATAGCAATTATCAGAGTTTGAATTAGCAAGGTATTTCAATATAATAAGGAAACTATTATATATATATATATTTGCTATATACCTGTTTAGGACGTCAATGATATATTGATATTGTTCCACCGGTCTACTTTTTGAGTCTTGAACAATGATCTTGCTACTATCAAGCTTGATGACCAAAAGGATCTAGTGAAACCTATTCATATATTGCGACATATATATAACTAGCTAGCAGTATTATCAATGCCTTGGAAAAGATAAGTTTATCAATGCGTTCTAAGAACACGTAAATATACGTACATGAAGTTGAAGGGCAGAAGTATGTATGGTTTGTAGTGCTCTGCCAAGAATGCATCTAGAACGTAATCCTCAAGAGCCTTAGCGTTGTATCGAAAGACGAGCTCATTGACAATCTCTGGGTCGATGAAGCCCACGTTGAATATGTTCTGTTTTCTACATCGTTGTATCTCCATTCTACGTAGAAATGGATAAGTTATTATAGTTGCACTTCTATGGTACAAGGAAGTAAATGGTAAAGTTATGAGCTCGATACTTACAGGCACCAGCAGCTCATGAGAGACACGTTCATGGAGTCGCTATGGTAAAAATTGTATATGTCTTCGAATTCGAGCCATATGGTGTTGTCCCCGCGATAGAAATCTTCTTGTGTTACCCAGAGGGGGAACATTTTTCTTTGTTGAGCAAACTGTCATGTACCATTCATGAAATTGTCGCATCTTGGTTGGCAGGTCCTTTATCTTACTAGGGTCAATTAGCTCCCGGCCAAGCTTATATTGCCATTTGACTTCTGCCATTGGGAGATCATCTGATCCTAGAGAAGCAACTACGCTACTGAGTCCTGCCTCCTTCATGAATCTCTCGAGGTTCTCCTGATCTTGCCGCAGCTGATCTTGATCTCTCTTCTGCTTTGCCGTCGCCGCCTGACCCCGTTTACTCTTCCGTGTAGCCTTTCTTATTGTACGTTCATAGTTGGACGGCACAGGGAGTGGCTTTGCACGGCAGGTCAAGAAGTGTTCCATCACTTTTGGATCAATTTATACGTTTGGGTCTGACTTCTTTGGTGCAAAGTGTGCAGCCACTTCTTTGGTGATGATCCCGTAATCCTCCTCGTCGGTCCTATCATATGCCCTCTTTGGAGGTTCCTTTATATTTTTCGACCGGCTGGACTGTGCCTTCATGGGAGCAGGTGGAGGAGTATGGCTCCTGGGCTTCTTCCTCGGAGGAGATGGTGGAGGCGTGGTCTGTCGTTGTGGAGGAGGTGATGCTGAAGGAGGCATCGGTTGTCGAGGAGGCGTCGGTTGTCGTTGTGGAGGAGGCATCAGTTGTCATTGTGGAGGAGGCGTCGGTTGTCATTGTGGAGGAGGCATCGGTTGTTGTTGTGGAGGAGTTGGTTGTCGTTGTGGAGGAGACGAGCTTCCTCCAGCCGGCTCCGATTGCGATACATCTCTTGCCGGAGATGACGCCTCCACACCATCTGGAAATATGATGAGCCTTTTTCGCCAGAGGATGATATTGTGGAGGGCCTGTCCAAGCTTGGTAACGTCGTCGCCTCGAACAATATCAAGTAGTAGTTCTTCAAATCCGCTCAGCACCTCCTCCACTGCGACCTTCGAGTAACCCATGGGTATTGTGTTGCAGTGGAAGGTTTGGCCCGGTGACACCGGCAATGCCATGCCGTAGGCCACCTTGATGGAGAGGTTGCGCGCATCAACGTGTAGCTCACACTGACGGCGAACCCTTATGTCATCCACGGGGTAATGGGCTTGCAAGTCTTCGTCCGCTTGAGGGGCCCCGATGGACGCGCAGCTGCTCCGCCGCGATGAGAGGCTGATCGCGGCGTCTAGTTGATTGCTCAAACCTGCTCCCTGAAGGTTACTGATGGCTATCTGCACTTGTTACGCAACTAGGTCGCCAATGCTAGCCTGTGTTGCTCTAAGCTCCCGTTCCAATTGGCGCATTTTATTTGCTTCTTTTGTTTTTGCTTCTCTGGTGGCTCCTGTACGAATGCGCATCCTTGGCGAAACCATACCTCCATGACATCTTGCCCAAACCTTGTGTCCGTCCCGGGTGCTCAGGGTTTTGAAGGGCATGTGTTAGCTCATCATTCTCCCTGTCTACCACAAAAGAGCCTGACGCGGAACGCTCGACGGCTTGTACAATTCTCTGGCCAACATCTTGCACAGTTGGTAGCATCACCAAACTGCCATCATCTGCAAGACTCCCCCCGTGACCCATGAACCAATTGCACAGGCGCTCTTCCCACAAAGCAGTAGCCGGTGTGACGTCCTTGGCCATTAATTCTTCTTCTTTCTTCTCCCATTTCGGTACAGCCTTGAGGTAATTACCGGTGCCGAGATGGTGGTGGTATTTCTTCATCTGTGCATTGGTCTTATTCTTCTGACTTGCAGCTTGGCCTTCAGCTGACAGCTTGTACTCCTCGAATGCTTCCCAGTGATCGGCCAGATTAGGAAATTGGTTGAAGTCAGGTCTTTCTCCCTTCTGCACGTACTTTTTGCTGAGAGCCGTCTTCCATGACTGAAATGAGAGTGCCATCTTCTTTAAAGTATAATTCTTGGCCTTGTCTCCGGACCCTTGAGGAAATGTGAAATTTTCCATAATATCTTGCCAGAGGAGGTCCTTGGTAGCTTGAGGAACTTCGGCACATTTCTTGATGCTAATTGGGACGTGATCCCTTACGTGGTAACCGCAAGCGTTGTTGAACGGCCCAACTGCTGAAAGAGGGGCAATCGGCTTCCCATCATTGTCAAGGTCGGTAAACACATGCTTTGTGGACGGTTTCTTGTTAGGTCCCTGATTCCTGGATTGGTTGCTCAATGTACCAGGCTTTAAATACACAAAAATATATAAATAACATGTTAGAGTGTATTCTAATAATGAATTGCGATTAATTAACATGTCCACAGGAATTATATTCTTCTCACTATACCTCGGTGTCAACGGTGTCCACATTCTCCTCGGAACCAGTGTTACCGGCCACAGCGGCTGCAGCGCCAATAGCCTCATCGGCTGCAGCATCACCTTCGTAGCCGCAGATGGAGTCTAACAGGAACTGTTCTTCCTCGTCGAAATTAGGGTCACCACGTGTTGGTTGTGCCATCTATCCTAATTCCAAAAAAATGTTGATATAATGTAACCTTAAATGCGAAAACATCTATAACAACATATATATACAATGTCTCTTAATAACAGCATATACAAATATACATACCAACATACATATATATATATATATATATACCATGTCTCTCAATGTCTCTTAATATATATATATACAATGTCAATATATATACAATGTCTCTCATTGTCTCTTAATGTTATATATGTTGGTATATGTACATATATATGTATGTATGTTATATATATGTGTATGTTATATATAACATACATACATATATATGTACATATACCAACATATATAACAACATACATACAATTAATAATGTCTCTTAATAACAACATATACCAATATACATACCAACATACATACATATATATATATATACAATGTCTCTCAATGTCTCTCAATATATATATACAATAGCGAGCACACACACATATATATCCATATATATAACATACATACATATATATACGAACATACATACCAACATACATATACCATCACCAACATACATATACCATCATACTAACATACATATACCATCACCAACATACATATACCATCACCAACATACATACCAACATACATATACCATAACCAACATAAATATACCATCACCAACATGAAAACGCCTTGTGGGCATTTCGTCGAACACCTTATGGGCAACAGTGAGAGAACGAGCTGGGGGTGTAGAGACAGCAATACCTAGCTCCTCCGGGATGGGGTGGCGCAGGGCAACGTCGGCGTGGTCGCGGAAGAGTCCAACGCGGTGGCAGAGGCGGCGTCGGCGCGGTGCGCAGAGGAGGCGAGCAGCGCGCACGGCGTGAGGCGTCGGCGCGGGACTTGGAAAAATTTGGAGGTGTGACCAAGTGAGAGAGCACAAGCAATATATAGGGGAAGTCACTTTTACAAGCGATTCGTATTACGAATCGCTTGTAAACGTGACCTGTACAAGCGATTCGTAATTAGAACCGCTTGTAAAATCTTCTACAAGCCGTTATTAATTCGAACCGCTTGTAGAGAGAGATCTCTACAAGCGGTTATTAATTGGAACCGCTTGTACAGAGAGATCTCTACAAGCGGTTATTAACTCGAACCGCTTGTACAGAGAGATCTCTACAAGCAGTTCTAATTCGAACCGCTTGTACAGAGAGATCTCTACAAGCGGTTATTAATTCGAACCGCTTGTAGAGAGATCTCTACAAGCGGTTCGTAATTAGAACCGCCTGTAGAAAAGATTCTACAAGCGGTTAGTAATTACAACCGCTTGTAGAATGCTGTGGGCGGTTCTATTCAAATAAAGAAGTTGCCCAGTTGGTACGTTGAGAATTATACGTATCCTCCGGTTAGCGTGTGGCGTTCGAACATGGGCTCACTCGCGTAGTCGCGGGTTCGAGCCATGCTTGCGCCCTGCTTTTGTTTTTGTTTTTATTCCATAAGGTTTATTTCTTTATCTATTTATTGTTTCTTGTTTGTTGTTTATTATTTATTTATTGTTTGTTGTTTATTTCATGAGGTTTATTTGTTTGTTGTTTGTTCCATAAGGTTTATTTCTTTATTGTTTGTTGTTCATTGTTTATTTATTGTTTGTTGTTTATTTCATGAGGTTTATTTGTTTGTTGTTTATTCCATAAGGTTTATTTCTTTATTTTTTATTGATTATTTATTGTTCGTTGTTTATTGTTTATTGTTTATTTATTGTTTGTTGTTTATTTCATGAGGTTTATTTGTTTGTTGTTTATTCCATAAGGTTTATTTGTTTGTTTTTTATTCCATAAGGTTTATTTATTGTTTATTTGTTTTTATTTATTTGTTTAATTCAGCACTATAATAAATGATCACACAAGTTCAAATAAACACGTAATGCAGTAGAAGACACGTCTAAAAATGATCACACAAGTTCAAATAAATAAGTTTATACAGTAGTACTACATTTAAAGTAGTACCATACTATGTCTTTACAAGTCTTCCTTCGTTATGATTGCGACGTATGTAAGGAGCATCCACATCTGTGTCATTCAGGAGGCTTATGTCAACATCCACCGCAAAAGGAGGGAGCTCGTTGAACTGACTATACTCTTCCTCATCTGTGACGTCCTCAACTCCGACAATCCTTCGTTTGCCTTGGAGAACCACGTGTCTCTTTGGCTTACTATTATTATCTTTCTACTTCTTAGGTTTGCTTGACATGTCTATTACATAGAAGACCTATCTCACATCATTTGCAAGGACGAACTGTTCGCGCCTATAGCCGACTTGCGTGAGGTCTACGGTTGTCATGCTGTATTTGTCGACCTTTACGCCGCCTGAATTCAGTTTGACCCATTGGCACTTAAATACAGGGACCTTTAAAGGTCCATAGTGAAGCTCCCATATCTCTTCTATGAAACCATAATATGTGTCCACCTTGCCTTTGTTATCTTCAGCATCTATACGGACACCGCTGTTCTGATTGCTGCTCTTGTTATCCTTGGATCTGGTGTAAAATGTGTAACCATTTATCTCGTACCCCTTGAATGTAATGATTTCACTAGAAGGTCCACGTGCCAATCGTTGCAACTGTTCATTGTCTGACCCTTTGAAAAGGATATAGTTTTGTAACCAAGCGCCGAAAGAATCCATGTGCTTCAGTGTTATCCAATCCTCAGACCTCCCAGGGAATTCACGGCGTATAATACTCTTGTGCTCAACAACATACGGGGCCACCACAGTTGATTGTTTCAAAACCATGAAATGTGCTTGCTTAAATGTAAGAAGATCATTGCATGCATTGCTTTCCTTCCTAGTGTCCCTTTTCCCCGTAGCCTCCCCTCATGGCGTGATATAGGGACGCCGATAGGATTTAGATCATTAATGTAATCCACACAAAACTCAATCACCTCCTCTGTCCCCTAACCCTTAGCAATGCATCCTTCCGGACGAGAACGGTTACGAACATACTTCTTTAGCACACTTATGTACCTCTCAAAAGGGAACATGTTGTGCAGATACACGGGTCCAAGAATACATATCTCTTTAACAAGGTGAACAGTGAGATGAACCATAATCTCTACTCTTCTAAAGCACCAGTTGGTGGCAGTGGTGCATTCTACATTTTCCCTTCTACTGATAGTCGGCCAGATTCAAAAACTTGGCAACTTGCACTGCTTAATTGCCTTGGTCAATCAACCATACTTGGTAGCATTTATTAGCTTTCATTAGGGAAGGTAATTAGCTTCCCGCTTCATTTTGAAATGTCATTTGCAGTCCCATTTTGAAACCAAGTCATTTGCAGATAGTCGGCCAGATTCCAAGATACAAGCATTATACACAATAAACGAAGCATTCATTTAGTTACGAAAATTCAAATTCCCGCTAAGCACACAGAGTATTGAAGTCGGCCAGATTATACAAGCACTATTGAAGTCGGCCAGATTATCATGCATACACAAGAAACGAAGCATTCATTTACATATGAAAATTCAAAACCACGCAATTTCCAGTTCCCATTCCCAGTTCCCGCTTCAATAGTGCCCTACAAATAGTGCCCTGTAGCTTCCATTCGAAAATACCATCAATAGGGATACTGGCGTCTTCCATCTTCTGCCCTGCATACAAATGGAAGCTTCCATAGTGCCCTACAAATAGTGCCCAGATTTGAAAGAAAATACCATCTGCTCTGTAGCTTCCATTCGCAGCAGACACTTGCGTCTTCCATCTTCCATCCGCAGCCAACACCTTGGCGTCTGCCTGGCTGCAACTGAAGTTCGTTCCTACAAGGTTGGTCCTCATGCTTCCTCCCTGCATACAAATGTATCAATTCAACAGTATAATGCTATATCAACCATGCACACAGAGTTTGAGGATAAGTGCAAACCTATCTCACAGAACAGGATTACAGTGTTGTAGAGAATATAGATTATGAATTCAGATATCTTATCTATCTTCTTCCATTCGCAGACGCCTGGCCGCAACTTGTTCCATCCTTCCATCCGCAGCCAAGACCCTGGCATCACCCTCTGGCAAGACGCCTGGCCGCAACCTTGTTCCATCCTTCCCTCCCTGCATTTCCAGTTGAACGCAAGGTTAACAGTGCTGTTTATTATGCTTCATGGTTTTTCTTGCTTGTTTTGCTTTTTCTTGTCCTTGAGTATCATGCATTATTATCATCATAAAAGAGAAGTCCTTATGTCTACTATGTGCGTAATATGTGCTTATGCAGGAACATATATCACAATCTGGTGGAAATACATGTCTACAACAGTGAAATAGCGAAATAGTGAAAACAAAATTTGAATATGCCTCCAGTCCAAGGGTTTAGGGATCAAACCCTTGTTTACACATAAAACCCTTGTTTACACATAAAAAGTTCATATAATTCACAAAAAGAATGATTTTCTACTATTTTCAAACAAATATGCATAATACTCTAATAACAGTTTTTTTGTACTCGCGTCCTCAGTTTCACTGGGAAAACTTCCATATTAACTGAATCAACACAAAAAGAAAAGCAAGTTACCTGATGCATAGATTTGAATATGCCTCCAGTCCAAGGGTCCAGTACTGATATTATTGTCCTAATATCTTGCTGATTTATCTACCAGTATCCATTAGTTATTTTAGCAGAGCTGAATTTACAAACTAGCAGGCTTATTGGAGTAAATTGGAATAACTAAGAACTCACTAGATTCTGTCATGATGAAAGTGAAACCAACACAACTTATGTAACAAGGACATGCTGTAGACTATTTCCAGCAACCTCTAAGTGCAGCATTATATGAAATTGTACACTGTAGTAGCTAAGAATGGAAGCCAGAGACAAGGGACCCAAATCAGTCAACAACAAGCACACAATAGAGAGGAAAAACACAATTTAGTGTAAAAAAATATTACCATCCAAGTAAGAGAAAAAAACGTCCAGTGGGAGCTGTTGGAAGATGTTCATCAAGTGCAACCATACCGGTTACAACACCAGACACAATAAACGCCACTGATGTACATGTGGACACTACAATTGCCCTCCCATGCTTGATACCCCGAGTCTGCACAAATGAAATGACCCATTAGTGGAAAATAAAACGAGATCAGGACAAAAATAATTCAAAACTAATAGACAAGTCCTCAAGGCGGATGTTAAAAACACAGATCTTTCATCAAATGGGTCCAACATACTAAATTCAGTTAAGCAAACATTAAACCAGCTTAAAACATAGTCATTAAAAATATAAAATTTATGGTTTCTACTGGTTTATCAAGAAAGCCCTTTGACAATAAACAGTAAATTACTGTGAAAGGTCTGATGCTACCATCACTCGGTTTATGTTCTTGTTCTGTCAGACTAAAAAAATGTGGATATGTCATCAAAGAACCACTAGAAAGAAGGATGCCACCCTTTAATTCACAGATCAGCACATAAAGGGCTATGAATGAACATGCAATAACTTGATACCTTGGCTTAGGTTAATCCCAAAACCAGACACACTAGCTAAGAAAATTGTGAGAATGAAAGAGCTAAATGCAGGGAAGAGGTTCTGGCGTTCTGCATGGGCCAAGCTATTCAGATAGGAAAAACTTTAAAGTGAACTTTGGGCCAAAGAAATCAACACTTATAGTTTATATTAATCAACAACGATAATATGTAAAAAAAGTTCTCTTCTAAAAAAAGCTTCCATAAATCCATGCAGAATTTCAGACCCAACTTGTGGAAAGCTTCATGAAAAAAAAATGGATGTTCGTAAGGGTACCTCTGTAGTCAAAAAGTTGTCTAGCCCACCGAAGTCAACCCTTGGGTTTACAGCTGCAAGCCTCATTGGCAAGTACTGGACCAAACACAATTACCAAACAACAATCAAATTAGGAAAAATCTTTTTATCATTCATGCCTCAATGAAAAAGGAACTGCAAGATGAGTTGGTTGAAAAGGAAATGGGTATATAGGATTTACACGTCTTACAAGGGAAAACGACAGTTACCTCAACTTTCCTTTGAAGAGATTGAACATGATTGATGATCTCATCCAGCACCAGTGCCATTCCTGATACCTGATACAACCCACAGATCAAGAAATCTTCTTTAATTAAATAAATTACTTTCGCTGAGTTATTCCAATGAAAGATAAGCTTACAACAAATTGCATGATGAAGAGATAAGAGCCAACAAATTGGCAAACCATTTACAGGTTGGCTTCAGTTTTTGGATATAAAGATTCAAACTACCGTTGTTACACCCGAAATAGCAGAACCAATATAGCAACATCGAAAAAGGATGTCATATATAAATTAAGCAGTAACATTTCTTCCTTTTTGAGATTGAAGCAGTAACAAATTGGGTTGCAGGATTCTTGTATGGACGTTGGTGCTTGGTAAGTTGGTGTTGTGCTTTCGATGAGCCAACTTGAAATATGATCATGTCAACCAATTCTATTAAATTGTGTGCTCTCAAGAACATGGTCCAGCTAAAATTCCGCCCCGTTTGCGCCTCGTTTGTTTAAGATTGACATCGAATATGATTAAGGACATTTGATTGTCACTTTGTGTTAATATATAACATCTCAAGTTATATATAACGACTCTTTGGTTAGTGCTCATGTTTAAAAGTGAACTTTGGGCCAAAGAAAGATTGCATGTGTAGACTTGTATATATTATCTTTGGTTATATTTTGTTCTTCAATAAGGTTGCGATCTAACATATTTCCTAAATATATATTTTTAGATAAATGGAACCAACGAATGTTAATCGAAAGAGATTGTATGCGGACTTCTCTGGACAACCGGTGGTGACTAGGTTAGTTTATGATCTATCGAAATTAACCTACAATAAAACATAAAGCAATATAAAGCTAAAATGCGCTCCTTATTTTACAAGATTTAAAAATTTCGACGACCTTGAATTATGGGACGTAGACAGATTATGGAGTATTGTTGTTAGAGTGGACGTCAAGTTCAATGTTGAAGATCATGGCAACCTTCAACGATTTATCCTCATGGATACGACTGTAAGTTCCAAAAATAGTGAATGCTAATAATAGTAACAAAATAATTCTATCACAATCTAATATTGTTTGAATTTGTGTTTGAAGGGATCAAAAATTGAAGCCATCTCAAGGGATAGTGTTGATGAGTTAAACATGCTACTCAATGAAGGACATAGCTGTACCATTCATCGGGTGCAATTCCAACCAAACTATGGGGAGGTTGAGTTCAGAAGCATAAGAAACCGATATGAATGTGTTTTCACCCGACGGACAAGTGTTGAGCCTTACAATGTGCCAATTCAGTTTCCACGGTACCCAAAGCATCTTATGTCTTTCACTGAAGTGTACCATCGTCCTAACAAGACTTTTGTAGGTAAGCCGTCGTACATTGCATCTTAATTAGTTACATATTGATAAAAGAGAATTTCTAAATTTGTCTAACAATCATTGGCGTAGACATAGCTGGAATAATTGTATTAATCGGGTCAACTGGAGCATTTCGGACCTAATCTTTACAGAGAGGTCACACTAATGGACACAAGGTACCTATTAGTTGATAGAAAGCAACAATTCATTGTCAAGCATATACAATGACTTATATGTAGATATAACACAATTTTATATTTTTCTATGTTTAATTTATAGGTTCAACCTTTTAATTGTTGGCATTTGGTGTCAACATTTGACTAAATCACGACTTCTTTGGGAATCACTTGTCTTTGGCAAGCACATTGTCTTAGGAACTATGCTAAAAAAAAATTACAGACATGGTACCTGATTCCACGTCTCTACTATATAAGCATACTTTGTTTTAATTGCAATAACTAAAAATTTTCAATTCTCGATAATAGGGTGCTTGGAGACTTCAGACCACACAACATTTTCATTTAATCCAAGTCATCATGAGACACGTGACCTCGAGAGTAAGTAGTTGCAGTATTATAAATAAATAAAAGTCTTTATATAGCATAAGTACTCATTAAAAATTTGTAATATGTAAACCAAATATATTAACCGCAACATTTCTATTGTAACATGCAGCTTTACGACGGTCGTTAGTCATGGGAGTTATCGATCTCGGATTTGTGACCAGATTTGTTGAAAATAGATGGGCATATCTAGCAACTGTGGTTTGAGTGTGATGGCTGCAAGTGTGTTTTGGAACTGTCCTCTTGGATGTTTTATTTTAGCTGCAAGTGTGTTTTGTAAATGTCCTCTTGGATGTTTTATTTTAGCTGCAAGTGTGTTTTGGAACTATATTCTATTCAATCTATATATTTAAGCACCTGTTGGTCCCCTATTTTAGTGTGTTTAGCATGCATGTGTGATAATAAAAAACCATGGCTAAAAGACACACCTGATAGAAAGAGAGAGAACGAACGGATCAAGCAGGCTATACTTCAAGATTCAAAAGAAAGAGAACACGTTTCGCATGCTAGCATCATCTCTGAGACACTAAACCCTAGGTGCAACACATTCGCAGAGAGAAAAGAGAGGTGGGGTGGGAGGACGGGCATGAGAGATCTACTACCAGCAGGGCTACCATTTGCAGGAGCAGTTGAAGGGTGAGATAATACTCAAGTCACATAATAATACTCAAGTTAACAATAGGAAGTTGCAAGCCATAAGGCATGGAGTAGTTTAGCAATATAAGTTCATAGGAAATATCCATAATTGTTGATTGGTGAGGCTTACCTTCCAAAACTTTATTGTTTTGTCATTTGTGGACAGAAGAAACAATGCGCCATTTGCTGCTTGGCACCACTTTATCTTGTTAATCTTCTCCTCAATCTCCAAGCTTTTAAGGTAATCAAACTATTTCCAAAACAATACCACTTGCTCAAATTATGAGTAATTCAGAAAACAAATACTGTCATTAAGCAATTCTCATAAAAGTATACCTCTGGTTTATGGCTTTGAAATTCGGTTTTGTAGCGAAATTCAGGGTGCCTGTTGACAGAATAATCAGCTTTCAAGCATCTTTTCTACAGGCATTACGAAGAAAAATAGAAACAAATTATATTTAGCCATCGAGCACAAGAACAAGTCCAAGAAACAGGAGCATAGTTTCCAAAAAAAATTGAGGACACGACAATCAGTTCTGTATACATACATCTTTGGCATCTGTCCTTTCAAACAAAACAACTCGTCCCCCTCTGTCCCCGGTGGCAAGATGATGTCCTGATTTATTGAACTCTACTGCTGAGATGATGTCAACTGCAAATAAAAAGAGAAAAAAATAAATTTTAAATTAGTATGCAGCCATAATACATGATAATATATTATTGAACATACAAGAAGCAATGGTGAAAACATGTATAACAGCAGGTAATCATCCATACTTAATTATTTTATTTACTGATATGCACGTATACAAACAAGCGCTAAAAGCCTAAGCCATAACTGCAGGAAAAGATACAACAAATAGCACCGTTTTCATCAAATAGTTTCAAACCTTGAGTAACTTGGAAGTGGAAGATTGATTAATGACAAGTTTAAGTCAGCAAAGCAAAAGAATAATGAAACAGAGGTTCAACATTAACCAAGATTAATTGATAGTGTCAAACTAAGTGCTTTGGTTCTGTCTATGATAACCAACACAATAGAAAATAGAAAGAGCTTGAAACTTCTCCGAACAAGCATTAGAAGGCTCATTTGGTTCACAAAAATGAATATCAAATGCGGATGAAATCGGCAATGGAGAACAAAGCAACATATACACGACTTGGATCAACATAGATCTGTGGGGCACATCTTCAGGTTCTATCAAAAGTACTTTTTAGGTGCGTACGTAGTGATTGTGCAACAAACCCATTTAAATTGGGGTAGAAGAACAATAATCAACTATTGATTTGTAGATGAAAAGGAATAAATTGGGGTAGAAAAACAATAATCAACTATTCAAATCCGAACCCTAATCCCCTAATCCCATCCTAACCGAGCCCTAAGATCCAAATCCGAACCCCTAAAATCCTCAAATCCCGTACGGATTTGAACCCAAAATTTCCCCAAATCCAATCAATCTAGAACCTTAAAAGGCATTGGAGGGTTTTGGGGACTTATCTTAGTCGCGCCGTCGTCGTTAGAGCCCTTGGCTCGCCCGCTGGTGATCGGGCCTCACAAGGCCCCGCCCGTGCCACCCTCGTCAATTTATTCCTTCTACTGATGCGGAGGGGAATCTGGTTGATATAACCTTGGCGTTGATGCGGAGGGACGGGAATACTGCACCAGGAATGTCGAGCACTTTGGGAGATGTAGAGTTAATTATTTGATTTTGTTATATAGAATCCTTCAAGAAAAATAGCAAACAAACACAATAATTTTGTTATATAGAATCCTTCAACATAGGGCAAACACAATAATTTTGTTATATAGAATCCTTCAACATAGGGCATTTAAAAACACATAGCATTAAACCAGGAATTATATCATGGTTAAATTAATTTACGGGGCAAACTTCCACATATCCTCTTTTTTCAAAGTAGGATCTCAAGTTAGACATTATTTTGTACTGTTTGAAAACCTGAACTGTTTGTGCTTGTATGAACAAACGCCCTAAATAGCAAACAAACACAATAATTGCATCCACAATAATATAGTACTGTCAGCATCCTATATGAAGGTTACGTGGTTCCACATTTACAATAACACATATAATACGCTTAGGCTATAGGCTATTATGTGCTGACCTTTGCTCAAGCAAGTCGAGTAACTCATAGTTTTGTCCAAGCATCGAGAGAAAAACTAACACAAATACATTTGCAATCTTATTGGGTAGAAGGGAAATATCTGAAAACAAAATGAGAAGGAAAACCTTATCTCATATGGCTTTCCGTTAGGAGGTGGATGGAAACGAATATCGTCCATAATTGAAAAATATGAATGGAATAGCATGTCTTTCGTGTCACGACTCTTGTCTGACTTCTGTGATAGTGCTCCATGTTCCATCCTGCATTTGAAGTTAGCTACCCATGTAAAACTTTAAAAGTACACATAAGGCAAATATCACAGTAAAACCATAAATAGTAAAATGTACCACAAAACAATGAACAAGTGGCCTTTCTTTTCCTTCCCCAACTGCATCAAATGTGGTCATTACTGGTGCTAGAAAGCCATATGCTAAACCAGCAAGGATGCTTCCCATGATGCCGACTATCAGCCATAAGACTGAAGTCACAGATGCAGCAATAAGAAGCAACAGCTTTACAACAGCACTTATTTCACCATGTTAACCACTAAACACATTAAAATAAAATAACGAGTAGAGGCAGCTACATAAAGATACTTATTTCACCATGTTATTCCATGGAGACTATATATTACTCACACCAGTTTCCAAATTTTAACATGAAGAGCCTAACAATAAAAACAGAGTTGTCTCATGCCAATAGTTATACCTTGTTATTGGGCACATCTTATGAGAAGTCTCTTGCGGTCGCTGCTTCCATTTCGGGTTGTGCCGGGTTGACCTCAGACCCCACCGGCAAACCCTCAGTTGGAGGAGCAACCTTGCCATTCTCAGCATCTACCGCCGCCTCAGCAGAAGCAGCTGCTGGCTCCTCAACCTTCTCAGAGGACTGGCTGTTTTGCACAACACCTGATAGAAAGAGAGATCACATATAAAGGTATGGATCCATCATTGCTACACAAATAGAAATATTTATTCTGCCAATCCCACAGACCAGTGCAAGAGAGATTACACCCTCACAAACTAATCACTCGAAATCACAGTAGAAACCTAAGGCAAAGCTTCCCAAGAACAAGATGATAGCTAACCCCACACCAAGGCTCGGCCGCTCATACTCTAATTCATATGGTGGGACTTATATAGGAAAAAGAGGTGCTTTGCCAAGGTCTCGTGTGGCATGAACTCGACGACGAGCAGCCGCACACTTAGCCTAATCATGTTCCTATTAGTCCCGGATTAGTCAAGGTTTAGCCGTGTTCTTGTCGATTTAGTTTTAATTTGGCATGGATTAGGGTTGTTTTTTCTCTGTTTAGCATTTGAAGGACATGAGAAGGTCAAATCTGAACCCTAATCCCCTAATCCCATCCGAACCGAGCCCTAAAATCCAAATCCGAACCCCTAAAATCCTCAAATCCCGTACGGATTTGAACCCAAAATTTCCCCAAAGGCATTGGAGGGTTTTGGGGACTTACCTTAGTTGCGCCGTCGTCGTTAGAGCCCTTGGCTCGCCCGCAGCTGATCGGGCCTGCGCGCGTCCCGCCCGTGCCACCCTCGTCCGTGTCGCCCGCGCTTGAGTCAGCGCTCCGCGCCTCGCGCCCTCTGCGCCTTGTCCGCGGCTCGCCTGAAACTCCTGGCTGCCGGCATGGCCGCCAGCGCCGTCCCGCGACCCGCCTCCTGCGCTCGGCAGCTCCTTCCCGCGTGCTCGCCAGCGCTGGCACGAGCCGGCCGCCACAGCGTCTTGGATCAGGAATGGGTCAAATGAAATTAGGGTTAGGGTTTTCCCAGCCCTTTGGTTTTGTTTCCATCACATTTGATCTCATCCATCCATTTCGATCCAACGGTCAATGTTCGCTTGCGTGTTACCTGGGCTGCCGTTTTTGCTTGTGGGCCGCAGGATGTGTTCGGGCTGCCCTCACTGCAGCACCCGATCAGGTTACCTAGATTTTGATACTAGGTAATCTTCCAATAAACATTTATGCAATACAGCACTTGTACCTGCAAGCAAATAGGGCAAGACAAGTTTTCACCAATCGAGTCCTGCTTCTGATCAGACACCACATGGTACGGTAACTTCTTTAATAAATCTTCCGAGAGCCCTTTGGATGAAACTTCCGCAAAGATTTCATACAGATCATCACTGCCAAAGTCTGCAGCACCAATATGTTGACAATTTTACTATGGTTTGGGTACTTCTCAATTTTACTATGGTTTGGATACTTCACAATTTTACTAACTCATCAATTTTACTATGGTTTGGATACTTCACAATTTTACTAACTCATCAATTTTACTATGGCTTGGATACTATCAATTTTACTATGGTTTCAATACTATCAATTTTACTATGGTTTGGATACTATCAATTTTCCTACATCCAACCCATAGTAAAATTTGATAGTATCCAAGCCATAGTAAATTTGATAGTATCCAAGCCATCGTAAAATTGAAGCATCCAAACCATAGTAAAATTTCCTACATCCAAACCATAGTAAAATTTCCTACATCCAACCCATAGTAAAATTTGATAGTATCCAACCCATAGTAAAATTGAGAAGCATCCAAACCATAGTAAATTTGAGGAACATTAGTGATGTGTCAGGATTTTTTAAAAATTGCTTAGGCATGATCACTATCTGAAATTTTTATGGGAACATTTGTGATGTGTCAGGATCATCCAAAAAAAATTCAAATTTTTTTGACGTCATTTGAACCATTTTTTGTTAATTTGAATTAGAGCGAAATCTCGGCAATTTCGCCCGAGATTTCGTTTTTCTCGGTTTAAAAAAAGCCGGATTCAAATCGTTTTTTTTTTTTTTGAATTTCGTCCGAAATTTGGCCGAAATTTCCGAATCTCAGCGAAATTTCGGATTTCGGTCTGGCCCGAGACGGAGTCCGAAAACGAAATTTGAATCCTTGAGAATGGGGAAGGTTCCGGGGGCTGGGGGAGTGGGGGAGCGGGGCCTGGGTTGCCAATTGAACAAATAATCATATTGGTGCAAGGTGTATACAAATTAGTGGAAATATTAATAAAATATTAACTACCAAAATCATTTGAACAGAAAAACATATATGTATATACAAACAATTATAATAACAATATATATATCAACCTGGTCCAAGATAAAAGAAAACGAAAATGGCTGAGCAATAAGTGGAAAATGATTCTAGATTTTATTTTCTTGTTTTTCTCTTTTCTTTTCTCTAAATTAATTTAACTTTAATATAAGCTGGTGAACGATGACAACATCCGTGAATTGGCTTCTGTGATTCACATCAAACTAGCCCAACTACATGTGTGATACTTTTGAATAGCTCGTATCTTGCACTGTTTCATTGTGATGCTTATTATTTTTCGCACTATTAAATAGGAGGAATGGAACTCAATTTGCAAATGTTAACCTGAGTATCATTGATTGACTGCAATTCATTTATGTCACCGAATGGACAAGATTTAGCCATACCTACTGCCTACAGGAGGTGGCCTAAACTTCAAACAACTAACATTAATTCTGAATCATTTTGTAGATCACAAACGATTTTGACAATTATGTCGCATCATCCAAGCCAATCATCACGGAAAGGGAAAGAAGGTTGCTATATTTCCATCCTATTAAATTTTGGCTTATAGTATTAATCGCAACTGTGTGATATTATTTCTGGAAATATCATTTTGGCAGTGATGGATGCACATCATGCTCCAAAGAGAGTTCGCACTGCTCTTTTGCCGCAAGCATCTGCTAGCTTATTTATACGTGATGGAGACAATATTCAAAGTCAAATATTTTCGTCTTCGGACAAAGAAGATGATCACAATCAAACACCTACGCTATACACAATTACACCTCAAAGTACCCTCACAATGGGTGTATCGTTACAAGACGATTGCTCAAATGGTACAAGTTGCTTTTTTCCTATGATGTGTTCTAATCACAAACATTCCTACTCAAAATAGCTCATTATATTATATGTGTTGTACACTTCAGGTAGGATGAATTACCGTGATGTTGCTGAAAGTTCCGCTGCCATGTCAGAAGTCCAAACACAACTGAATTTTGATCAAGTAGTGGCTCACATTACACCTCAACAAAGTGTACCAAGTTACAGTGGACAGTTTGTAAGAAATGCAAACCTCAGAGAGGAGCAAATACAATCAAGGCGTCAACGACAAAATGCGTGGAATGCAGCTCTTACACCAGAGCAAAGGCTAGCAAGACGAGAACGTGAGAGAGCACGTCGTCAAAGTTTAACACCTGAACAAAGGGTAGAGATTAATGCCCGTCGAAGAGCGCGTAGGCAAAGTTTGGGTCCTACAGAAAGGCATGAGTCAAATGCTCATCGAAGAGCGTGTAGAAGAGAGGAGAGGGATGACATTAACGCCCGTAGAAGATCAGCCAGGCAAATAATTACACCACATGATAGACAAGCATTGTTACATGAACGTAATGCAATCTATGCGGGTAGGAGAGACACCCCATGCTCTGAGTCAATTGCAATGAAATGCCCACAGTCAGATGCTTCATTGGCGGCCAATCCATCATCGCATGGCTTCGCTATTGCAGGTCCCTCAACGCAGTCATTCATTACAGACAATGGTAATATCTATAACTAGATTTACCTTTGTAACTATGTAACCGTTATTAACATGTACTCATGGAAAATGACAGGTGGTATAGAAACAATCGTAGAGGAGGATATGGATGATGAGTACTACATGTTCGCCGGTGGAGGTAGTTTAGATGACATTTCTCTCTTCTTTATATGGAATTCAACAACTATCATAATCCCCTCAACTTAAATCCATCCAGATGATGACGAAATGGAGGATAGGGACTCTTCAGCGGCCTCGGATGTCCAAGATCCCTACGATCATGTGTATAGCAACATTCTCGATAGCACACATATGTCAAGATCGAGCCAGATCGCAAGCATTGCGGTGCAAAGAGGTTTCGATATGAGACGAATGGGTTTTGTTGTCGCATAGCGGTAAAATCAGGCTATCGGATCAGAGCCAATTCCCGAACTCCTCGGGCTTTGGTCGAGTGCAGATGCGCGATGCTAGGCATTTTCGCGAAAATATAAGATTCTTCAACGGTCACTTCTCCTTCACCCGACCTAGGCGTGAGTCTTGATGAGAACTATACTAACATGAGATCTGGAGTGTACACATTTCGAGCCCATGGACAAATTTACCACAATGTCCATTCCTTTGGCCCGGCGAATCTGATCCAAATCATTTGGAACTTTATTTCTATGACGATGACCCCAGTCTGAATCACCGGTTTCGTTACTCACCTAGCCTCGACCAGGAAGTCGTTAGGAGGTTGGTCAACATCCTTCGGGACAACCCCTACTCCCAAACTTTTAGAAGCCTAGGCCAAGTGAAAACCTCCAGGAATATCGTGTATCACTTAACACCGACTTACGAGATGGATCAACGAGTGTACAACAGGCCAGTAACGTCAGAAGTGGCCGCTGTGTGGGTTGAGGGCAATGAGCGACGCAGAGAATTCAATCGCAGTGTAATCCTATATGGCAACAACAATGAGAAGTTCAGTATAAAGTCGCACTATGGATGCTACGACCCCCTGTCGTATCCACTCTTCTTCCCAAGAGGAGAACTAGGATGGCATCCACAAATCCCCAAGCATGGTGTGCCCGTTGAAGCTGTAATCCGGCCATCAGAAAATAACAATAACAATAGTCACTACGAGGATCAAGGTGAGTATTGCTATTAACCTTGAATCTCATCATTATTGATGTCCATATTATTTACACATCATCTGACTATATGTCCCTCTTTTGCATAGATTCGAATAACCGGCTTTGCGTTACTGTAAGGGACTACTATTGCTACAAATTCCAGATGCGTCGTGAGATATTCAACGCCTTGTTATACGGCAAGCGCCTATTCCAACAGTACGCGGTTGACATGTACATCAAGGTGGAGGGTACAAGGCTGGACTACATCAGGCACCACCAAAAGGAGATACGAGCCGATCTGTATCAGGGCTTGGTTGATAGCATAGAGTCTGGAGAGAGTCGTGGCGCAAGCTGTGGGCAAAAGGATCGTGCTCGACTTCATTCATTGGGGGTGATAGAGATATGCAACGAAGGTACTGGATGCTATGGCCTTGGTGCGAGAATTACGGAAGCCAGGACATCTTCTTAACTATGACTTGCAACCCTAATTGGGAAGAGATAATACAAGAGCTAGAGCACAGGACAGACCCCACAGGATCGACTGATATCATCGTTCGGGTATTGAGCCAAGCTTGAGAGCATCAAGGAACAACTATTCAAGAGGCATATCCTTGGCACAATAGTTGCTTATGTGTACGCGTCATCGAGTTCCGTGAAGAGGGTCTTCCGCATGTTCACTTCCTTCTTATCATGAAGGGAGGGTACAAGCTCACTTGTCCGGATCAGTTTGATTGTCTCATCTCCGCTGAGCTCCCAGACAGGAACAAGTATCCAGAGTTGTACGAGATGGTCATTAAGCATATGATGCATGGCCCATGCGGAGTCCTAAATCCGAAGAATGTGTGCATGCGGGAGGGTAGATGCAAGAACTACTACCCATGTCATTTCAATGCATCTACAACACAAGGCAATGATGTGTATCCCTTATACAGGAGAAGGGATAATGACCGCCATGCAAAGGTTCGAGGGCGAATGCTTGACAATAGGTGGGTAGTGCCATACAACCCTTACCTTCTGAGGAAGTACAACTGCCATATAAATGTGGAGGTTTGCTCAAGCATAAAAGCTGTAAAATACCTATTCAAGTATATTTACAAAGGTCACGACTGGTATACGTAGCTCTCAATGAACCCGATAGCAACGGAAATATTGACGAGATCAATCAGTTTAGGGACGCTAGGTGGGTAACCCCACCAGAAGCTCTATGGAGGATCTACAGCTTCGACCTTAGCAAGATCTCCCCACCCGTGTTGCAAATGCAGCTACATTTACCGAACATGCACATGGTCTCGTTCGCGGGTCAAGATCTTCATGATGTTGTTGCCCGACATGGCGTCGAGAGGGCGATGTTGACAGAGTATTTCAACATGAACCGAACATGCGAGGAGGCTCGAGGATCTTATGCAGGTATTTTCCAGCGGCATTTATTTGGCGGCGGGGATCAAGCAGTGGAAGAAGAGGGTAGAAACGAACACAAGTTGGCGAGAATCGTGTCGGCTCGTCCGAACGAGGGGAGGCGTTACTATCTAAGGGTTCTCCTAAACCACGTGCACAGTGCCACCTCATTTGAAGAACTTAGGGCGGTGAATGGTGTAGTCTACCCGTTCTTAGTGAAGCCACGAGAATAGGGGACTAATCGAGGCTGACAACACCCTAGAGGAGTGCCTTAGTGAGGCTGAGCTATTCCAGATGCCATCATCGCTCAGGAGGCTATTTGCAACTATACTGGTGTTCTGCGAGCCAAACGACGTGTGTGGGCTATGGGAAAGGCATCTCGAGGGAATGTCAGATGACTACCGCCGTTCCTATGCATGCCAACAGATGGTTGAGCAGATGGTGCTATTGGACATCAGAAATATGCTGCGATTGATGGGGAAGGACATAGCATCATTTCCTCTTCCTGTTATAGATGAGTCTCACGACAAGGCCGATATAGATGTCAGAGAGATATACGAGGAGTCAACAATCCAGGTCGACGATGATCATATATCCCTATCGTCCTCCCTCAACCCTGAGCAAATGGCAGCGTACGTCGAAATATTATCTGCGGTTGACAGTGGCAATGGAGGAGTCTTCTTCGTAGATGGCCCGGGAGGCACCGGAAAGACATTCCTATATAAAGCTTTGCTCGCGAAGATTCGAGGTGATGGCAAGATAGCAGTGGCAACCGCGACGTCGGGCGTAGCCGCATCCATCATGCCTGGAGGTAGGACAGCGCACTCGAGGTTTAAGATCCCACTCAACGTTACAAATGGGGCGGTATGTAGCTTCACAAAGCAAAGTGGGACCGCTAAGCTTCTTCAAAGAGCGTCATTGATAATATGGGATGAAGCCTCCATGACGAGGCGACAGGCGATGGAGGCCCTGGACAGTAGCATGCGGGACATCATGGGCCGACATGACCTGCCGTTCGGTGGGAAAACGATCGTGTTTGGTGGAGACTTTCGGCAGGTTCTACCGGTTGTTCGTAAGGGGACGAGGCCAGAAATAATTGACTCGACGTTGCGTAGGTCATACCTATGGGATTGCATGCGGCAGCTAAGGCTCGTACGTAACATGACGGCCCAGGGTGATCCTGAGTACGCAGAGTTCCTATTGCGGATCGGGAATGGTATCGAGGAGACTAATGAGGATGGCTGCGTGCGGCTTCCCGAGCAGATCTGTATTCCATTTACAGGAAATGGCACAGACATCGATAAACTCATACAGAGTGTATTTCCTATGCTGAATGACAACCTATCGGATGCCAACTATATCACATCTCGAGCCATCCTGTCAACCCAGAACGAGTCCATTGATAGGATCAATACGAAGATGATTGACATGTTTCGTGGTGAAGAGATGGTGTACCACAGCTTCGATTCTGCAGAGGATGATCCCCATAGCTACTACCCTCCTGAATTCCTAAACACCCTGACCCCTAACGGTCTACCTCCGCATATACTCAAGCTGAAGATTAACTATCCCGTGATACTGTTGTGGAACATTGACCCTGCAAATGGACTATGCAACGGGACGAGACTTGTAGTCCGGGCATTCCAAAAGAATACTATAGATGCTGAGATTGTGCTTGGCCAGCACGCCGGGAAGAGGGTGTTTCTACCTCGAATACCTCTATGTCCCTCTGATGACGAGATGTTCCCATTTAGATTCAAGAGGAAGCAGTTCCCTATCAGGCTCAGTTTCGCAATGACAATCAACAAGGCACAAGGACAGACCATCCCGAATGTTGGTGTCTACCTCCCTGAACCGGTTTTCTCTCATGGGCAATTGTATGTTGCACTATCTAGAGCCACCGCTAGAAGCAATATCAAGATACTTGCCGTCGCTGACAAGGAGAAGGATAAGGGTCGAAAGTCTAAAAATACTAATGGAAACCTCACAAAAAACATTGTCTACAGAGAAGTACTCACATCATAGACAAGGTTTTGATTGAAATCATATTCAAGTCGTGTTACAATGTAACTGTTTATTTTAAGATCTTCCGAGACGTATACCAAGAATATCATCTCTAAGTATGTTGTAATCGGGAGAAACCATAGAAACTTTTGCAATTGGGAGAAATAGAAGGTGCCCTTGTGCATGCAGATATTCAGTGGGTATTGTTCAATGCTTAGAATCTCTCTGACAATGAGATTGAGAAGATTTATGATCATTTTCTGTGTGCTCTTGCGGCTTTGTTATTCACTACTAACATGAAAGATGGTATTTTTCGTTATCAATTTTGTTTTTCGTAGCAACGCATGGGCATGTAACTAGTATGAAAGAACGCAGGAGGAAATATCATCTCAAGACAAACCACACTTTGTACCACGTCATCCTGCAGCTTACTTAGTTTATCTGGGTCGATGACCTTCTGCGAAATCGCGTTGAAAAAAGAACACAGCTTTGTGATTGTCCCCCGTACCCACCCGGGAAGTATACCTCTCGTAGCTACTGGGAGCAACTGTGTCATCAACACAAGACAGTCATGGGATTTCAGGTGTACGATTTTGTTCTCTTTCGTGTTTATGAGTCTCTTTACATTCGATGAGTATCCGGAAGGGACCTTCACACTATTCAGGCACTCTATCATGCTTTTTTTCTCTTCTTTGCTTAGAGTGTAGCTCGCAGGATGTAGGTAATGTTGTCCTTTTTCTCTCTTTTCCGGATGTAGGTCGTTCCTCAGTTCCAAGAGTTTAAGGTCCTTCCGAGTTTGCAGTGTATCTTTTGATTGGTCGTACATATCTATGTAGCCTAGCAGGTTCAAGCAAACATTCTTCGTGATGTGCATGAAGTCAAGTGAGTGACGAACGTCTAAGACTTCCCAATAAGGCAAGTCCCAGAATATTGACTTCTTCTTCCACATTGATGCCTAACCATCCTCATTCTTCACAGGTTTGCTTCCAGGACCCTTTTCGAATACTACTTTCAGATTCTTTACCATAGCAAGCACATGTGGCCCACTACGATGCTGAGGCCTAGCACGAAGGTCTAGTTGCCCGTTAAATTTCTTGCACTTCTTCCACCATGGGTGACTCGTAGGAAGAAACCTACGGTGACCCATGTACACAACCTTTCGAGAGTTTTTCAGGTACATGCTGTCTGTTTCATCTAAGCATTGGACGCAAGCTCTATATCCTTTGATAGTTTGGCCGGACAGGTTACCGAGAGCAGGCTAGTCGTTGATTGTTACAAATAACAATGCACGTAGGGTAGAATACTCCCTTTTGTACTCATCCCATACCCGTGCACCATCCTCCCACAACGTCACAAGATCTTCAACCAATGGTTTTAGGTAGACATCGATGTCATTTCCAGGTTGCTTGGGGCCTTGGATGAACAACGGCATCATGATGTACTTTCGCTTCATGCACAACCATGTAGGAATGTTATACATACAGAGTGTAACAGGCCAGGTGCTATGGTTGCTGTTCAACTCTTCGAAAGGATTAATCCCATCGGTACTTAACCCAAACCTTATGTTTCTCACCTCTTGTGCGAAGTCTGGGTACATCTGATCGACTTTCCTCCACTGTGAGCCATCTGCAGGGTGTCTAAGCATACCGTCATCCTTACGCTCTTCTTTGTGCCAACATATCATCTGGGCATGCACTTTGTTAGCAAACATACGCTTCAATCGGGGAATCACAGGGAAATACCACAACACTTTAGCTGGAGGTCTCTAGCATACGCATTGCACACTATACAAACATCCAAATTAGCGTATGCATTGCGATACAGGATGCAATCGCTAGGACATGCGTGTATCTTCTGTACTTTTAATCCCAAAGGACAGACGACTTCCTTTTCTTCATATGTAGATTCGAGCAAAGTGTTATCTTCTGGAAGCAACTTCTTTATGAGTGATAACAACTCATCGAATCCCTTGTCTAACACACTATTTGTGGCCTTCCATTGCATAAGTTCAAGTGTGGTACGCAACTTTTTGTTGTCCTGCCCACAGTTTGGGTACAAAGGAGTTCTGTGGTCCTCTAACATGCGCTGGAACTTCTCGAACTATCTTTCATCTGCGTAGTCTCCCTCTCCGTCACGCAGCATCTGGTCCAGCTCATCATCACCAAAGTCACTGAGTGTATCTCCCATGGAATAGCATTGCGTGGCGTCCAGGATATTGTTGAATCCCTCTTCTTCTTCCTCGTTTTCTTTATCGTCTTCCTCGTCTTCGCCATGGTGGTCCAACATGTATAGTTTGGCACGAAACCTCTCATCATCAAATGGTTCATAACCTGCCATCACTGTCTCGTTCTTGCAATCTACGCACGGACAACATATGAAGCTGCCTGGAGGCAGGAATGCAATGGCCGCATCGAGAAAAGCCTGCACGCCATCAATGAACTCTCTCGAGCGACGGTCCACATTGTACATCCATTGCCGGTTCATCTACACCAAGTTATAATTTCATATAATTTTTTCTTCTCCAAGAAAAACAACCCCACCTACACCTTCATGCAATTAAAGATCTACCTTTCTAATTATTTTTTTATCCCTTCCTACCTTTGTAATTATTTTTTTATCCTTCACATGTTTTCCTATTTTATTTTATACACCACTAATCACTTCATTGCAATGCCATATTTTGAATTAGATCTCCACCATACATGTTCATACCATAACGAAAACAAGCATACAAAATAAATTTTGGGGAACAACTTCATGCCATACACACTTCAACATGTTCTAGAGTGACCTAGCAAAGCAACACATTTCAACATGAATAAATCATGATTTCTCCACATCCAATGCATAAAAAACAGCAATATGTATGTGAGAAAGATGCTAACATGCTCTTACTGACCTTGAAACACTTAATTTGAAGCTAAATCACCAGCAATTTAAAAACTACAAATTTGGCCAACACCTCCCCGGAAGAACAGTGCTCGGCCCTTCTTTCTTCAAGACTGTTGGCTCGGGGAGGAAGAAGGGTTTAAAATGCGCTGGGCGGGAGGGCTTCTAGAAGCGGTTTGAGACACAAACTGCTTCTGATAGTTGAATTCTAGAAGCGGTTCGTGTTGCAAACCGCTTCTGACTTTTCAGAAGCGGTTTGGGACACGAACCGCTTCTAAAACTCAGACTTCAGAAGCGGTTCATGTCTCAAACCGGTTCTAGAAGCCCTCTCCTGCCCGTTGCCACGAACCGCTTCTGGTGCGCACATTACAACCGGTTCGCATGAAACCGCTGCTAATATGCCGGTTGTGATGCCCGGTTCTGTAGTAGTGGGTGTCTTGTTGGTGCCTATTTGTGCTTAGAATGTTTTGCAGTACTAGTAGTTGTCATTAAAAAAATGCAAGTAGTTGTAAGTTGTAACTGAGATTTTAATACGAGTTTTGGACACTCTACCGCACAATTTGTTTAGTCATGTGAGATATGATTGTCTGCTCATCGCGTGGCTATTAAGTTAACCAAAACAATGATTGTAGTTGCTTATTCTGCTGTTCAGAACTATGAGCTCTCCGAAGAATTCTCTCTAGATGGTTTAGAGAATTTTCTTAAGTGGGTATCTTTTTATCTGGATGTATTTGACTTTACATGGTAGTGAATATAGTGACCATCAATATCTGTTTAAACATTGAGGTTATTTGTGGCAGATCAATGAAGCCTGAATTGAGAGAGTGTGGGACTACAAGTTAGCTTTTAGAGTTTCTATGGGTTTATAATGAAATGGTGGATAGAGCGGGCTATTAATTTATGATAAAATTTGGCACTTGGTTAGTTGTGCAATTAGTATATTTCCTAAATCACCTTATACTTCATAAACTTTCTATCATTATCTTCAAAAGGGTTTCTTATCAGTCTTTGTTTGAGGTGTTGGCAGGCAAACGGGTATACCCACGGGCGATGGGTACCCGTGGATGACGGGTATGGGCAATATTCTTCGCCCACTACCCTTCGAGTGCATATGTCCGTGGCGAGATTTCGGGTCGTGGGTACGGATATGGGCGAGTACTACCTGTATCCGTCGCGCCCGATTGCTATACCTACGTGCTCGCTGGCCCCTCCCATGCCCGGGGAGCGCCAGCAAGTGCGGCGTGTGGCAAGGAGTGCAGGAGCAAAGCAGTGCCACGGCCGGTGAGCATGATAGGCAGTCGCTGAGATCAGGAAGGGACTAGATTTGTAATTTTGATGAGAAGGGAACTAGTTTGTAAAAAATCGAGGTGAGAGAACTACAAAAGTGATCACTTCCTTGGAAGGTCTCCTATTTCCATGCTTTCCTCTAATTGATTAATGGCTAATGCTTGATTTAAAGGGTACCCTTCATTGGGTTGCAACCGTTGTAGCATAGGAGTAACAATCGATCTAAATTGCTACTACAAGTAATGTTGCCAAAATATATGGTGAAAGGATGAGTCCTGTGACTCCACCTTTTCTTCTCGAGGTAGAGAGGATACACCGCACTTTTCTGTATCTGGTCGTTACAAGTTATGCACATTTGATAAGAAAGGGTGTCTACGATAGGCAGCCAAAGTACCTGAAAAGTGCAACGTGCCGCAATTTTAGTCGCCAACCGAAAGATAGCCAGGAAAAACCAAACCTGATTGACCTGGGTGGTGCATCAAGTCGCGTTGCTACAAAGAAAATTGAGACATGGTAATGATGCGGCGCGTTAACATCTCTCCCTATTTTCAAAACAAAATTAACATTAATTCCTCCTAAAGAAATGTGAAACAAGGTGTTAGTTAGTCTGGGAGCACAAAATTTAACTATGTATGTATGTATGTATGTATGTATACACACACAAGTTCCGATACTACTCATGGCTAAAAAAGAAATAATCACTTTTTAGCCCTTTTTGTCTCATTTTTATAAATCTAGCTCCATTTCGAACGGAATTGCAAATCTAGCCTTTTCCTGACAGCGGTAGGCACCTCCCACGCTCGTCGGCTGCGGCAACGCGCTGCTTCCATGCCCATCGCCGGCTACCAGACTTGCTGCTTTGCTCTCCCCAGGTGCGATGGCGGCAGCTCCTACACTCTCGGCGCGGCGGTGTGGTGTAAACTGCCGTGCCTTCCGCGATGGGAAGAGGGCTAAATCTATAATTTTGTTCAGAAGGGATTTGATTTGCAAAAAACAAGGTAAGAGAGGCTAGAAAAGTGATCATTCACTAAAAGAAGGTTCCAATACTACGTAAGCTTCTCCATAGCTCCCAACCCCTTGTTCCCCAAACAACTTCCCTCTCCCACCTTGCATTCACCCCTCTCTCCTATTAAAATTCTCATGGCGGCTTATCGGTGAGTGAGAGGAGGTCCCACCTGGTAGATATAGGTTGCAGATTTCTTTTCCTTTTGTGTACAGTTTAGGGAGGTTTTTTTTCACCCAGCACCGCATCCATCGTTCTAGGTTTTAATTTGCCTCCTCCATCGATGAGCTAAGGATCTAGAGAGCTCCTACTAGGTTTTGCAAAATAATAAAAAATTGAAAGAAAATTGTGATTTTTGGGTGTATCGAGCCGGCTCGACTTTTCAAACCGACCGGTAAAATGATCAAATTCAACAATTCATTAACTTAGGAAAAATTTATCAAAAAAGACGTTTTTGAGCCAAAACCTAATATAGAAAATTGAGAAGACAAAAAATAGGAGCAGGTTGCAGCCCACAGTAGAGAGGCCCAGTAGCCCACTCCAGCCCATGAATGAAATCTAGCATGTTTTAACACTGTTGTTGATGTTTCAAACACAATTATTGAGCTCCTTGTAAGTTCGAGCGCCATTAGATCGATTGATTTTTGTGGTCAATGACAAAGTCAAAATGCAAAAGTGATTGATGACAAAGCTAATGTATTAATGACAAAGCAAAATGCGAGACTAAATTTTGTGTTAAATTATGATTGTGATTAGTATCTCTTCGATAAAATGATGGAAATATCAAAGGTATGCATTCGATACCATTTCATTATATATTGTGGCATTCCTACGATAAGTTCCATTCATTTGGTTTTGATAATTAATGATAAATTCAAATATGAACTAACTCTTTTGTTAAGAATTATGTCTATTAGTCTCATTTGGATGATCAATTGAAAACTTCAAAGGTATGCATCCTGTTGTTATATCTCATTGCATGCCTTGTATTCAAAGTTTAGGGTGAACTCCAAAATGATCTAACTTGAAGTTGTGCATATTGTTTCCATCTCTCGTATATGTATGCACACACTTAGGGGGAGTTCATTCAATATCTTGATTGAAAGCTCAAGTTCCATTCATTCGACCTTGTTAGTTAATGATAAATCTATTTGTGAGACTAATGAAGAATGGAACTCTCAAAGGTATACATCCGACTTATTGTTTCTATATATTGATGCATTACTTTGATGTAGGGTGAACTCCATAATAATTCCAATGTGGAAATGTGCATATTAATCTCCAATTCACACATATGTGTATGCACACTCATAATGGAAATTCATCCTACATCTTGATGTTTCATTAGTATTGATCCATTTTCTCATTCACATATATGAGGATCTTTACTTTGAAGCACATTTTGTTGAGCATATGAAGCTTATGTAGTGTTAGTATACTCGTATTGTTTTAAATTAAATTAGTTTGAATTTCGGTTGTCATCAATCACCAAAGAAATAGATTGAAAGATCTCAGCTCTTTATTATGTGTTGATGGTGTGTCTTGGTGATTAGTGACAACCAAATGCGTTATATCAAGAATCTTTTTCTTGAAACATATTCTTTGAGTATATGAAGTTTTATTAGTTGATATATATACTCAAAAAAATTTAAATCAATTAAGTGATATATGGGTTGTCGCAAATCATCAAAAAAGTAGATCAAAGGATCTAGGCTCTCCATTATGCGTTGATGGTATACTTTGATGATTAAGGACAACCAAATATGTTGAACTAACATTTTCAATGAGTTTGTGAAATATGTTAAGTCCAATGATAACGGAGACTTTAAATGACATCATGTGTTGATAGTCATCAAGTCAAGGTTCAGGATGAAGGATGTCATCATGTGTTGATGAGAATCAGGTTAAGATCTCGAAGTGAAGATTGTTCATCATGTGTTTATGAACAATACAAGGACCCACACTTGGAGAGAAGATTATTTTCATCAAGTGAAAGCTCCAGGTGAATGCGCAAAGCAAAGGTATAACTAGTATAGAGGCTAAGAATGTGTTCCTAGTCTTTTACTGGCCTCGATGTTTGGTTGAGAGATTGGATTGCTAGGTTAGTTTGCCGTACTATTAAGATGGGTCATGTTTTGGTGTTTGAGTCTCATCATGTGTTGATGTCTAAATCATGCTTGCCCTAGCTCAACTTTTATTGGTTGCTTTTCTTGCGCATGGTGTTGATATTTGCAAATATATTTTACAAATAGTTGAGAGTCATGCAATTGCTCTTCTTGGTTGTTTTTCATTGCATAGAGAAACTATTTGCGAATGTGTTTTGCAAATAGTTGAAGCTCATGCACTTGGCTTCTTAGCATGTGATTAGAGTTTACAAATGTGTTTTTCAAATTTCTAGGGATCATGAGTTGATCATCACATGGCTATACATGTGTTCAGGCTTGTTCTTGGCTGCTATTCTTTGCATGAGGCTAATATTTGCGAATGTGTTTTGCAAATAGTTGAAGCTCATGCATTTGCTTTTGTTAGTACAAGGCTAAAGACTACAAATGTGTTTTGCAAAGCGTTTAACTTCATGCTAGCTTTGAGCTGCTTTTCATTGCATGGTGCTAATATTTGCTAATGTGTCATGCAAATAGTTGAAACTCATGCACTTATTTTTCTTAGCATGTGACTAAAGTTTGCAAATATATTTTTCAAATTGTTGAAGTTCATATTTTGATCATTTCTAGACTCTTTCTAGCTTGTAGTCATGCTCTTGATCAAGTCTATGGGAAGGATTTCGAGAAAATCAGCTTTTAAACTTGAGTGACTAGATTAGAATTTTAGTGTTCCTTGAAAATATGTATGGTTAATTAAATATTGAAAAATAATATAAATTGTATCCCTCTTGATAAGCTTTCCACAGAGTCCAAGATTACCCAAATCGAACTTTGGAGTAAAAAGTTATGTTGTTATTAAGTGTGCTAAAAAAACCAGTAGTGTCAGGGGTGGTAGTACCGCCTAATCGGAAGTACCACCCCCTGGGAATGGTAGTGCCACCCCAGTGGTAATATTGCTCCAGAAGGCTGGTAGTTATTTTCTAGAGCCATGTTTTTTAGTGTTTTGGGGTCAGAAATGTTGGCACTACCGGGATTTACATGGTGGTAGTTCTGGGGTACTTCGCAATGGCTAGTTTAAGTGGATTTAATGCCACAAATGGCTAGTTTCTTTGAGGGGCTTTATAAGAGGCCGAATGGAGAGGTTTTTGTTGCCACTTTAGCATCCATTTGAGGCATATACTTGAGAGTAAAATCTCTTGAGCTCGTAGAGTCATGTTTGAGATATTTTAGTAGCATTTAAGTTAAAGTTTTCATGTGTTAATTCTTTGGCATTTGATTTGCATTCTCTTGAGCTAGTGCAAGCCTCTCCTTTCAATTGTACATGTGTTGTACATTGTGAGCAAGAATATAAAGTTTCTAGTTGCATGTGCTGCATCTAGAGAATGATTGAGCATCCTTGTGCATGTGTTGCACTTGATGAGGATCAAGCAAGGAACTTGATGTCGGGACCCGAATTTGCAAATCCGAACCCTTTGTGTATTCAGCACTAGTGCAAGATCACGCTAGTGCACACAGTCTCAACATTGGTACACAATCATACTCAATGAAATAATAAAGTACTTTAATTAATAAACAAACTGGTTGCTCGACCTTATGGTCAAGTTACAAAAGAACGCCTCGCGGGGCGGAAACTTAATAAGAGAAATAACTGTAGCGGAAAAATAAAGAAACGCGTGGCGCTAACCAATATGCCATAGGCAACTGACTGGGCTCGCACCCTAGGTAGACGGCTCCTCCGGAAGTTCTTCCTCCAAAGCTGACGTCGCTTCTTCTTCAACTGGTGTTGTATTGTTGCAAGGGGTGAGTACTTGGTACTCAGCAAGTCATGCACAGAATGCAAAGCTAATATTCTACATGCATGGCTTAATACAAAGAACAGGCTCATGGCTCATTTGCAGTAAAACAGCATTCATAAATACAGTAATAGATTGCAAAGCAGTAAAGGTAATAACTTTCACAATCATTGCACAAGTAAAGCATTTCACAACCTAAGTCCAATTCTCAGACCCAACCCAACCATTTACCAAAGCCAAGTTATTTTCATGAAAGTCTAACCCTTGACTGTAATTCCCGAGTAGTGTCTATTGCCGTGGACTCGGCTATTCGAATAGATTTTACGCTTTGCAGAGGTTATGCACTTTACCCACAAGATACAGTCAAATGCCACAAAGGCAAGAGTCCGTAACAAAGTCTTTCGGAAGCCTCTAACTTTACAAGTGGACCTCCCCGTTTGTTGCACACTAACCCTTCCCCTTAGCAAAGGCGAAGTCTAGGCCAACCAACCGTTAGATGGGTACCTAGCCACAACCCCGGTACGCTCCCCTGTACAACTACACAAAAGGTATAGTTGACACCCCGAGGTTCCATAAGCAAGTTATCAACTTAATCAACTAGGTCTGTCCCATTCCAGATATGTGGTTGCACGTTTGACCCAGTTCAAATACTTTGAAGGTTAAGTCCTTAGGGTGACCAAGGCAAGACTGCCGAAGAACCAAAACGACTTTCCCGGTGCCACTCATGGCCCACCAGATCATTCTTGCCACTTGCCCTGGTCTAAAGCATTTATCAATCCCCAGTTGATTACCATGCACCACGTGCCATCAACATCATCATTAATAACACATGACACTCCTCAAAACATATTCCATATCTCCTTAGGTCAATATTAATATATGATACTACAAAATCATGTCATGACTACATGGCAGGGCTAAGCATACTACAGACGTGCTAATTAACCCATGTTGGCAATTTAATAATGTCCAACCAAATAATCCACAACTAGGGTGACAAAGGGTTCATGGCACATAATTAAATAATCAAGGTGTCATACTGCAAATCTGGCATTTATCTAATTTTCCAGAATTAATTAAAGCATTTTCTAATTAAATTAGCATGCAATAATTTGAATCAAATTAATTTTCAAAAGTGG
Source organism: Rhipidocladum racemiflorum (assembly GCA_036346355.1). Classification (NCBI taxonomy): domain Eukaryota; kingdom Viridiplantae; phylum Streptophyta; class Magnoliopsida; order Poales; family Poaceae; genus Rhipidocladum; species Rhipidocladum racemiflorum. Next base: position 72,237,513 of record CM070577.1, read on the forward strand.
GAGCAATATGATCAAAGCATAAATTGCCTTCAAAAAGTACTTGTTCAGGGTCTTGAGCTGGCTCCTGGGTCAAAATTTCACCTTCGAAGTCTTCGGATTATGATGTTCAAACATTAAATAAACACCAAATAAATAAAAACAGAGAAAAACTCATGTTCAAACATTAAATAAAATTCACCATTAAATAGAGCTCAATTTTATAAAAATTTAGAAATTGGAATCGCCTCAATAAGAGTTAAAACGCAAAAGTTATAAACATTTGAACTTTGAATAAATTAATAAAAGAATAAACCGAATTAATTCATTTATTTTTCTATTGACAAATCCGATTATGATGTCAACGATGAATTTGGATTTCCACCAAACTATTTTTCTAAAGAAAAATCGAATTATGATGTCATGCTTGCGTCATCCGGTCCATAGAACCGGTCCACGGTTCGGTTTCGGTCCACCATGGATCCGGATGACGTCACCACTGACGTCATCGTGCTCGACCGATTGGGATCTGACACGCGGGCCCCACTGTGATGTCAGCATGATGTCACAGATGGCGTCATCACGCGGGTGACCCAGCCACTGACACGCGGGCCCTTCGCTGATGTCACACGTGTGATGTCAGCGACGACTGGCGTCGCCCGCATGGACCGCGTCGGTTCAGCTCCCGGCCACGTGGCTTGATCTGGGCCGTTGATTTGAAAATCAATGGTCCCGATCAGATCTGGATCTCGCACGTTGTGACCAACGCGGTTGATCTGGACCGTACGATTTAGATCGGACGGTCGAGATCCGATCGGGTTTTCACCGCGTCATGGAGGTGACATGGCTTGTCCTGGTGCTCGACACATGGCTCAATCTACACCGTACGATTTAGATCGGATCGTCGAGATCTAATCTAGCGCTACAACACGGGGTAAACCTAACCGTACGATTTAGATCTAACGACTAAAATATAATCTAGCACGGTGCGGTTTAAGGCTATGTGGCTCAATCCTGAGCGTTGGATCTAGATCCAACAATTGAGATTAGATCTAAAAACTGTAACGTGGATTTCGTACGGGGTGACCTGGACAAACCTGAGCCCTTGGATCACGATCGGACGGCTGACGGAGCTCGCGGGGTCGACGATGTCACGGCGGAGCTAAGGCCACTGGAGCTGGGGACGACGACACGCCCAACGGCATTTGGGCATGAATCCGTTGAGATGAATGGTACTCCCAGACGCGTCTCGTCGCAACGGTTCCAGATCTGGGCACCAACGCGGCAGAGGACAGCAGAAACGTCGGGAAATGGCGAAAAACTGCAGTGGCGCACACTTCCAACTTCGGCGAGCGATTACGGGTGGGCGGCGGCGGCTGGAGCTCGAAGACCTAGGGCTATGGGTGCGCCTGGAAACGGCGGTCATGACACGGGTGGCGGCGCATTAAATATCCCCCCCCACGTCCGTGAAATCTGCGGAAAATGAGGCCCACACGGGCGCGGTGGAAGAATCCGGCGAGGACTCGGACACAGTGACGTGGTCGCATCCTGGCCGTACACGTGTCCACGATCGATGGTCACGATCGTGTCGGGCGCGAACGGGTTCACACGAGCACGGGCTCGGGTGATGTGGCACAATCTCGGCCGTTGGATCTCGATCCAACGGTCGTGTGGGTTAGGGTTTGTTTGGGCTCGGGTCTGGCTCGAATGCGGCTCGGTTAGACTCGAGTCTGACCCGGGTCGGATGAACAGTGAAACCCGGTTGGGTTTTTCCAGGAAAATACTTTGAGACATTTTGGACACTCATAAAATATGTCCAACAAAATTTTATTTAAAACTTTTAATTATTTAATTATCTCAAAAGGGAATAAATTCAAATTAAATCCAAATAAATCCTAGAAAATTCTCAAAAATTCTCAAAAGTGCAAAATATCATTTAAATTCATGAAAAGCAAAAATTGGGGTGTTACACATGACCTATTACTCTTGGTGTTTGCTGACGCTAGATGGCATGGAGGCGTCGTTGGTTCAGTGATAGTCTCAAAGAAGATTGTGAGAAAACCTGACAAGTTGTAAAGGTTGGAGCTCACCCACCCAGAGGGGGAAAGAGCTACTACTAGTGGATTCGATGTGTTTGGCTAAATTTATGGAGCCGATCCAATTTATTTGGGCATACCTCAACATAGATTAGGGGAAATCGGCTAGTCTTCGAATACCACAGTAAAAAGATCGTGAATTAATCTTTGGTTTGCTTCTTATTGCTTATTTATATTCTTGCAATTTACATTTCTAGAATTAAATTGCTTACTTGTCAACCTAGGATTGCAAACATTGATCATAGACTTAGATTATTGGTGCACTTAGTTGAGACTAGTCGATTTAGGCTTTAATTAGATAAAACCATTTTGATTTACGCTTCTGCATATAAATTAGATTTTGGCCAAAGTGATATTAAGAGATAATTTTTAAAACCGCCTATTCACCCTCCTCTACTTGGCATCCTCGATCTTACACTCATGACAGCCCTCTCCACCCCCCTGTCTAGCTCACACCTCCTATCACCAGAGGCGACCATCGTTGTCCTGAAAATCAATAACGGGGGTTGAAAATTGAGCAGTATTAGTCGGTAATCACTTCCTAGTAGAAAAAATTGAAGGGCTCATGGGCACATCGATTTTCTTCAAAACTAGTTGATTTTTGGTTGAAACTGAGCAATTTTTGATAAGTTCTTTTGATTTTCAGTAGTCTATGAATGAATGGCAGTAGATGATCTGCTCTAGACAACATCATACTTTAGTATATTCTTGTTAGGGTTGGGGTTAGTCTGATTGAGGTTTAGGCTATATGTATACATGGTCTGGATGAATTGGTAATAAATTTTTTGAGGATTAAGGTTAGTGTGATTCACGAGAGTGTTGTGCTTTTGAATTAAGTAGAAGCTATATATGTGTGCTTGATGTTGTGTTTACCTGGTCATATATGAATCATTGAACCACTTGTTGTTGGGACCCGAATTTGCAAATCCGGACCCTTTGTGTATTCAACTGTAACACCCCAAAATTTTGCTTTCCTTAAATTCATGTGTGATTTGGCACTTTGGTGAATTTTTGGAATTTTCTGGAATTTAATTGGATTTATTTGGAATTTATTTGAATTTATTCCATTTTGAAATAATTAAAGAATTTAATTTTGCAAATGAAATTTTGTTGGAAATATTTTATTTGGGTCCAAAATGATCCAAAGTATTTTCCAGAATTTTTCTGGAATTTTTCTGAGTCATTTGCTATTTTTAATGAATTAAATGAATTACTAGGAATTATTTTAAATATTAATTCGCTGGAAAATCCAACTCGGGTCAAGTACTGTTCAACCGACCGAGTCGGACTCGAGTCCGACCCGAGCCAGTTGACTCGACCGAACCCACTCCTAACCCTAATCAATCCCAACCGTTGGATCAAGATCCAACGGCTGAGATCCGCCCGAAACCAGGCGGCGAGTGTCGGGACCGGACCGGTCGCGCGCGATCGTGGCCGTTGGTTGTGCCACGTGGGCGGCCACGATTCGTCGTCTTCCCGAGTCCGAAGCTGGACTCCGCCGCCCGCGCCGCGCCGTAGCAAATTAGGTTTCCGTTTTACGCGACGCCGAGGCTATTTAATGCCCGGGCATACCGAGGACCGCCGTGATCGCGCCCTCCCTTCTCTACTTCACCGAGGCTAAGTCGCCGCCCGTTTAGCCGTGCGAGCTTCGCCGTAGTTGCGCTGCTCCGCCACGGTCTTTGCTTCGTTCGCGCCGTCCGCCGTCCCTGCGCCGTTGACCTCGGATCCAGGACTCACCGCGACGAGGCGCGCGAAGGACCCTTCATCTCGCCGAGCAACCGGAACGCCCGTTGGGCTCGTCGTCGTCTTCAACCGGCGGCCGTGCGCCACCACGAAGCCATCAGCCCTCGCGAAGCTCTACGTACCGTCGGATCGGTCGGACGGTTGAGGTGAGTTCACGTGTTCCAAACCCGATTAGATGCGGACCGTTGGATCAAGATCCAACGGCTCACAATCGCCACGCGTGCCGTAGCGGTGCGATTATAGGATTAGATCTGGACCGTCCGATCTAGATCGAGCGGCCCACGAGCATCGAGTAGTTTCAACGTGTTAAACCCTGGATCCAATCCGCGGGTTGATTTTCAAACCAACGGCCGAGATTGCGCCACATGTCGGGAAGTTGGACCGACGCGGTCCGCGCCGTCACGCACGCGTGCGTGTGACGCTGACACGCGGGGCCCGCGTGTCAGAGGGCCCGCATGTCAGTGGCTAACTTGATAGCGGCGGCGTCGCCGATGACGTCACCCGAGTGGGCCCACATGTCGATCCACGTGAGCCGTGGACCGAGTCCACCGTGGACCCGAGCCGAGCGTGGACCAAGCCCATGGGCCGGTGGCGTCGGCCAGGCCAATCAGGAGCTGCCACGTGTCCATCTTTTGACGCAATAATTAATTTCCGAAAAAGAAAATGATTTGTTAATTCGAATAATGATTTCAAATTTAGATTCAAACTTCAAACGCTTATAACTTTTGCGTTTCAACTCCGATTTGAGTGATTCAAATTTCTAAATTTGTATAAAATTAAGATCTACCTAAATATAAATTTTATTTAATTTTTGGACTAAAGTTTTTCTCTGTAAAATTATTTAATTGATTATTTAAACTTTAAATAATCATAACTTTTGCGTTTAACTCCAAATTTGTGATTCCAGTTTCTAAAAATCCAGAAAATTATGTTCTCTCTGTTTATGGATTTTATTTGGAGTTTTGGGATCTTTTGCCTAGTGTTTATTTGTGTATTTGCTATTTGCACGCTTTTACGAGTAGGCGTTGAAGTCTGGGAAGGATTCGAGGAGAAGTGTTGACTCAGGATCCAACTCAAGACCAAGAGCAAGTACTTTTTGAAGGCAAGTTGTGCTTTGACCATGTTGATCCCATTTTGAAAACTATTTTGATTTAAACTATTGCATGCTAGTTCAATTAGAAAAATACTTTGTTTAAACATGGGGGTTAGATAAATACCAATTTGCTATATGACACCTTGATTACTTAAGTATGTGCCATGATCCCTTGTCACCCTAGTTGTGGTTTACTAGTTGGACATTATTAAATTGCCAACATGGGTTTAGACCGTTGTAGTATCTCGCTTAGACACACTACGTGCTCATGACATGATTTTGAACAACCAAATGCTAATGTGGACTTAATGATATATTGAACCTGTTTTGGAAAAGTATCATGTGAAGTTGATGGCACGTGGTGCATGGTAATCAACTGGGGTTTGATAAACAGATTTGGCGGGGCATGTGGCAAGAGTAATCAGGTGGGCCGGTTGTGGCATTGGGAGTGTTGATTTGGTTTTGGGTAGTCTTGCCTGGTCACTCTAAGGACTTAACCTTGCAAGCCTTTGAACTGGTCATACTTGCAACCACATGGCTGGAATGGGACGGCCCTAGTTGACTAAGTCGCTAAGGACTCACTTGTGGAGCCTCAGGGTGTCGATTACACCTTTTGTGTGATTGTGCGGGGAGGCGTATCGTGGCTGTGGCCAGGTACCCATCTAACGGTGTGTTGGTCCCATACTTCGCCTTGGCTAAGGGAAGGGATGGTGTAGAGCACGAACAGGAGAGGACCACCTGTGTTGTTTGAGGCTTAGAAAGGCTTTGTTATGATCGCTCATTCGCATACTCTTGTATGGCGATTCACGGTGACGTGGTGAGTGGATTGTATCTTGTGGGTAAAGTGCATAACCTCTGCAGAGTGTAGAATCTATTTGAATAGCCGAGTCCAGTCTTGATCGACAATGCTCGGGAATTACAGTCAAGGGTTAGATTTTCTGAAAATAACTTGGATTTGAAAAGTTGGGTTGGTTTAACCATGAAGATGATGGAAATGTGGTTTAGGATGGGAAAAATATTTGTTAAACTTCTTGAAAAGTTATTTATGCTTTACTTATTCCTACTGCTTTCGAATCTACTTATATTACTTGTCAAAAGGCACATTTCGCAAATATACCTTGAGCTATTCCTTTGTACCAAGCCATGCATATAGTATATTAGCTTGCATTCTGTGCATGACTTGCTGAGTACCAAGTACTCACCCTTGCCCCAACACAATATCAGTTGAAGAGGAGATTACGCCAGCTTTGGAGGAGGAACTCCAAGAGGACCCGTCTACTTAGGAATGCGAGCCCAGTCAGTTGCCTGTGGTATACTGGATGGCGCCACGAAGTTTATTTGATTTTCCGCTGCTATTATTTTTCTCTGAACAAGTTTCGCCTTGCGAGGCATACATTTTGTAACTTGGCCATAAGGTCGAGTAACCAGTTTAGTTATTTAAATAAAGTACTTTATTGGTATCGATTGGTATGATTGTGATATTTACCGATGTTAAGACTGTGTGCACTAGCGCGTTCCTGGACTAGTGCTGAATACCTGAGAGGGTCGGATTTGCAAATTCGGGGTCCCGACAGAGGTGGTATCAGAGCCATACTTGACTGTAGGCTCAACCCTAAGCTAGAATGGTCGTAGTGAGGATAAAACCTATTTTCTAAAGCTAAAAATTTGTGAAGACAAGAAATGACATCTCGACTTATCCCCTTCTCTCTTTTCTTGTCTCTTGCTGAAATTTTCCCTTACCTTGTCACAATTTAAAAATTCTGAGTTCTTACGTAAAGCACTCTTGTGACAGATGGCGGGAAGCTCAAGAGTATGTGGCACACCTTTTGCGAAGGATTGACGAGTTGGAGATGACTTTATGCGGACGGACCCAGAGCGATTACTCGAGCTACACGAGCGGATCCAGAGGAGTCGGATCTCGATGAGGATCGCTTCTTCGACTACCACAGAGGACACGATTCTTTGGACATGGCGATCGTTACGGCGCCTATGCCACAAAGACCTGCACCCAGGCCGTGGAGGTTTTCTCGATGAGTGAGCATAGGTTCTATAGTGAGACTCCTTCGCCGAGTCGCGTCATAGAATAAAGAGTCACCCTTAGGCGTTAGACTCCAGAGTTAGTTCGATTTGGATTTGCTTTGTTTGCTGAGTGTGCAGTATGGGTTGCAAGGCCCTTAGGCATTGTAAGCAGCCATACCAAGTTACTAATAATAAAGTTGGACCTTAAGGCTACACCTTTCGCCCGCATAAGTTCCATATTACTTGTCTATTCCCGTTTCCCTCTCATCTCTAAACCTAGAGCAAATCGACAGATGGTGAACACCCGTGGAAACTTTGGAAGCAACGGGAGCGGTTCTCGCCCAGCAGAAAACCCTAATGATATAGCACCAGCACCGCCAGATGATATGCAGAATTTTGGAGCATTTCTTGCTGCTCAGACTCAGTTGATGCATGCTATGATGCAACAAATGCAGCACGTCACTGCTCAGTCCACTGCTAATCAAGTTAATCAGGGACCACGCCAGAATACAAGGCTGTCAGAGTTCATGAGGACTCACCCACCCACTTTCTCTGGGAATGCCAATCCATTGGAGGCCGACGATTGGTTAAGATCAATTGAGAGGAAGCTACACATAGCTCAATGCATAGGGAATGAGAAGGTACTCTACGCTTCTCATCAGTTGGAAGGAACAGCCGCCGAATGGTGGGAGAACTTCTGTGCCACGCAGGAGAACCCTCAAGATATCACTTGGGAAGAGTTCACAGCTGCATTCCGACAGTATCACGTGCCTGAAGGAATCATGGACCTTAAGAAGGAGGAGTTCAGAGCACTGAAGCAAGGTAATCAGCCAGTGGCCGACTACCTGAACAAGTTCACACAGCTAGCACGCTACGCACCTGAGGATGTAGCGACAGATAAAGCCAGACAGTCTCGTTTTATGAAGGGACTTAACTCAGGATTGCAAGTAGGGTTGATCGCCCACACCTTTCCAGATTTCCAAGAGTTGGTGAATAAGGCGCTTATTCTTGAGGACAAGCGCAAGGAACTGGATGAGAACAGGAAGCGCAGGATGCAACAGCAAGGATCACGTCAGGGAACGCGGCGCTTGAGAGTTGCACCAAATCAATTCTTGATTCCAACCACGAATGCAACAAGGACACCCTCCCGGCACCAAGACACATCAATCGAACTACTGACCCAGCCCCGCTAGAACGCTACCCCAGGCAATCGGCAAGGAACAAAGTGAGACGTCATTACAAGCTGCAACGAGCCAGGACACTTTGCCATGATTGTCCGAAGAAGACAGCAGAGGCGACCGGTTCGTTTCAACCTAGGAACCACCCCAGCTAGGACGCCAAAGACCAGGAGCCACACCCCAGGCCGTGGTGAGGGGCCGAGTCAACCATGTCACCGCAGATGCAACTGCGAATGCTACGGACGTCAGATCGGGTAAGTTACTTGTTAACTCGATACACGCAGCTTGATTTTGTTTGACTCTGGAGCTTCGCATTCGTTTGTTTCGCAAGGCTTTGCTACTAGAAATGACTTAAGGATTGCAAGACTTAAGTGCATGCTTTTAGTTCAAACCCCTGGTTCCGAACTCGAGCGGAAGTAGGATGTTCGGGTGAGAATACTAATAGATGGAATAGAGTTCCTAGCAAACCTTATAATTTTGGAGACCCGGACCTTAGACGTCATATTGGGAATGGATTGGTTATCCAAGCACAAGGGTGTATTGGATTGTGGGCGAAGGACTATCTCGATTGAGAGCCCGTGTGGGAAGAAAGTGGAATTTCAAGCCAGCTGCGGTTAGAGATGGACGATTGATGGTTGGTACCAAGGCAATCGGCATAGAGGATGTTCGGTAGTGAATGAGTACACAGGCGTTTTCCGAGGATCTACCCGGTATGCCGCTGACGAGGACATAGAGTTTGTGATAGAGCTTGTACTGCACAAAGACCGATAGCAAAGAGACCCTATCGGATGTCTACCGAGGAGTTGGTAGAGATGAAGAAACAATGGAAGAGTTAATGGATAAAGGATTTATCGAGACCAAGTTAGTCGCCGTGGGGAGCACCGGTTTTGTTTGTCAAGAAGAAGGACGGGAGTTTCAGGATGTGCATTGACTACCGTGCACTCAATGAAGTCATCGTGAAGAATAAGTATCCGCTACCCAGGATTGATGATTTGTTTGATCGGTTGAGAGGAGCCGGAGTTTTCTCCAAGATTGATCCGAGATCGGGATACCATCGATTGAAGATCCGATCGAGAAGATATTCAAGGCGCATTCTCGTCAAGATATGGACATTACGAGTTCTGATTATGTCCTTTGGATCGATTTAATGCGCGGCTTATTTCATGAATATGATGAATAAGGTGTTCATGGAATATTTGGACAAGTTTGTCGTCGTGTTCATAGACGATATCCTGGTCTACTTCCAAGGCAGGAGGATGAACATGCCGAACACTTAAGGCGAGTTTTGGAAAAGGCGAGGAACAGCAACTTTTCGCCAAGTTCAGCAAGTGTGATTTTTGGAAGGACAAGGTGGAGTTTCTTGGACATGTAATGACTGCAGAAGGAGTCGCCGTAGATCCAAGCAAAGTAGAAGCTGTGTTACATTGGGAACAACCAAAGATGGTGACCCAGATTCGGAGTTTCCTTGGAATGGCAGGATATTACCGCCGTTTCATTGAAGGCTTTTCGACAATTGCGAAACCTCTTACGCAATTGCTGAAGAAGGAAAAGAAGTTTGCATGGACGCCAGAATGTGAGAAAGGATTTCAGGAGCTGAAGAAGCGATTGACATCAGCACCGGTGTTAGTTCTACCGGATGTTGCTCAAAGCTTCGATATTTATTGTGACGCATCGCGCCAAGGACTTGGATGTGTGCTGATGCAGAATGGAAAGGTCGTCGCTTATGCATCAAGGCAGTTGAGGCCGCATGAGGAAAATTATCCGACACATGACCTAGAATTAGCCGCCGTAGTGCATGCCTTGAAGATATGGCGTCACTATCTGATCGGAAACAGATGTGAAGTATATACGGATCATAAGAGCCTTAAGTACATATTCACCCAGTCGGATCTGAATATGAGGCAAAGGAGATGGTTAGAGTTGATCAAGGACTATAATGTTGGAATCCATTACCATCCCGGGAAGGCCAACGTAGTAGCCGATGCTCTGAGTCGGAAAAGCCATACCGTGAGTACGTTGCTAGCCACAAGTCAGGATGAGCTATGTGAGGATTTTCAGAAAATGAAGATTGAGGTTGTACCTAGCGGATTCTTGGCCGCATTGGAAGTAAAGCCTACCCTAGAGGATCAGATCCGAGAAGGACAGAAGGATGATGACAGGATCCGCAGGATTAAGTCCGTCAAGGAGGAAGGCAAGGCAGAGGACTTCAAGTTGGATGAGCAAGGCACGTTGTGGATGAAGGATCGTATTTGTGTGCCTAACAAAAAGGAGTTAAAGCAACTGATTTTGGAAGAAGCCCATGACTCCAAGTACTCAATTCACCACGAAGCGCCAAGATGTATCGGGATCTAAAGGAGAGATTCTCGTGGCCGAGTATGAAACGAGAAGTTGCCGAGCATGTTGCATTGTGCGACGTATGCCGAGAGTCAAGGCAATGCATCGAGAGACCAAAGCAGGATTGCTACAACCGCTGAAGATACTCGAGTGGAAGTGGGAGGAAATCGGAATGGATTTCATTACCGGTTTGCCGAAGACTCAAGGAGGTTATGACTCCATATGGGTTATAGTGGATCGCTTGACCAAAGTAGCCCATTTTATCCCGTGAAGACCACTTACTCGGGAGATAAGTTAGCGAGTTGTACATGATCGATTGTCTGTTTGCACGGAGTGCCAAAGAGGATTGTATCAGACAGAGGTACCCAATTTACCTCAAGGTTACGGAATAAGTTGCATGAAGCTCTGGGAACCCGTTTAAACTTGATCTGACTTATCATCCACAGACGGATGGACAGACCGAAAGAGTCAACCAGATTTTGGAGGATATGCTAAGAGCTTGTGCATTAGCTTATGCTACCTCTTGGGATAAGAGTTTGCCGTATGCCGAGTTCGATTACAACAATAGTTATCGAGGCTAGTTTACTGAGATGTCACCTTTGAGGCCTTGTATGGTCGACTCTGTCGACGCCATTGAATTGGAATGAGACCGTGGCGAGCGCGTGTCTTTGGGCCTGATATTCTTCAAGAGGTCAAGAGCAGATCGCCATGATTAGGGAAAGGTTGAAGATAGCCCAATCTCGGCGAGAAGAGTTATGCCGACAATCGTCGCCGAGATTTGAGTTTTGAACCAGAAGACTTTGTATACCTCAGAGTTACGCCTCTCAGGGGAGTTAAGAGGTTCCATGCCAAAGGGAAACTTGCACCCCGTTATGTTGGACCATTTAAGATTTTGAGCCGCAGAGGCGAAGTTGCTTATCAGCTGGAGTTGCCACAGTCGTTAGCAGGGGTACATGATGTATTCCATGTGTCCCAGTTGAAGAAGTGTCTCCGAGTTCCTGAGGAACAGACACCGTTAGAATCAATTGAGTTGCAAGAGGACTTGACTTATAAGGAGCATCCCGTGAGGATTCTAGACACAATGGATCGAGAAACTAGAAACAAGTCAACCCGTTTCTGTAGAGTTCAGTGGAGCAACCACGAAGAAAGTGAAGCGACTTGGGAGCGCGAAGAGGATTTGAAGAAAGAGTTTCCAAACCTATTCCTTTAGTAAGCCCTGAATCTAGGGACGAGATTCTATTAAGGGGGAGGTTTGTAACACCCCAAAATTTTGCTTTCCTTAAATTCATGTGTGATTTGGCACTTTGGTGAATTTTTGGAATTTTCTGGAATTTAATTGGATTTATTTGGAATTTATTTGAATTTATTCCATTTTGAAATAATTAAAGAATTTAATTTTGCAAATGAAATTTTGTTGGAAATATTTTATTTGGGTCCAAAATGATCCAAAGTATTTTCCAGAATTTTTCTGGAATTTTTCTGAGTCATTTGCTATTTTTAATGAATTAAATGAATTACTGGGAATTATTTTAAATATTAATTCATTGGAAAATCCAACTCGGGTCAAATCTTGTTCAATCGATCGAAAGTCGGACTCGAGTCCGACCGAGCGATTGACTCGACCGAACCCACTCCTAACCCTAATCAATCCCAACCGTTGGATCAAGATCCAACGGCTGAGATCCGCTCGACCCCGACCCGAGCCGTGTCCGGACCGGACCCGGTCGCGCCGCGCGATCGTGGCCGTTGGTTGTGCCACGTGGACGGCCACGATTCGTCGTCTTCCCGAGTCCGAGCTGGACTCCGCCGCCGCGCCGCCGTAGCAAATTAGGTTTCCGTTTTACGACGGACGCCGAGGCTATTTAATGCCCGGCATACCGAGGACCGCCGTGATCCCGCGCCTCCCTTCTCTACTTCACCGAGGCTAAGTCGCGCCCGTTTAGCCGTGCGAAGCCGCCAGTAGTTGCGCTGGCCCGCCACGGTCTTTGCTTCGTTCGCCGCCGTCGCCGTCCCTGGCCGTTGACCTCGATCCGGACTCACCGCGGCGACGACGCACCGAAGGACCCTTCATCTCGCCGAGCAACCGGAGCGCCCGTTGGGCTCGTCGTCGTCTTCAACCCGGCAGCCGTGCGCCACCACGGCCATCACCCTCGCGAAGCTCGTGCACCGTCGGATCGGATCGGACGGTTGAGGTGAGTTCACGTGTTCCAAACCCGATTAGATCCGACCGCTGGATCAAGATCCAACGGCTCACAATCGCCACGCGCCGTAGCGATGCGATTATAGGATTAGATCTGGACCGTCCGATCTAGATCGAACGGCCCACGAGCATCGAGTAGTTTCAACGTGTTAAACCCTGGATCCAATCCGCCGCTGATTTTCAAACCAACGGACGAGATTGCGCCACATGTCGGGAAGTTGGACCGACGCGTCGGCCGTCCGCAGCGGCGTGCGTGTGGCGCCGACACGCGAGGCCCGCGTGTCGAGGGCCCGCATGTCGCTGGCTAACCCACCAAGCGCCGACGCCGATGATGACGTCACCCGAGCGGGCCCACATGTCGATCCACGTGAGCCGTGGACCGAGTCCACCGTGGACCCGAGCCGAGCGTGGACCAAGCCCATGGACCGGCCGACGCCAGCAGGCCAATCAGAGCTGCCACGTGTCCATGCCGACGCAATAATTAATTTCCGAAAAAGAAAATGATTTGTTAATTCGAATAATGATTTCAAATTTAGATTCAAACTTCAAACGCTTATAACTTTTATGCTTCAACTCCGATTTGAGTGATTCAAATTTCTAAATGTGTATAAACTTAAGATCTACCTAAATATAAATTTTATTTAATTTTTGGACTAAAGTTTTTCTCTGTAAAATTATTTAATTGATTATTTAAACTTTAAATAATCATAACTTTTATGCTTTAACTCCAAATTTGATTTATTCCAGTTTCTAAAAATCCAGAAAATTATGTTCTCTCTGTTTATGGATTTTATTTGGAGTTTTGGGATCTTTTGCCTAGTGTTTATTTGTGTATTTGCTATTTGCACGCTTTACGAGTAGACGTTGAAGTCTTGGGAAGGATTCGAGGGAGAAGTGTTGACTCAGGATCCAACTCAAGACCAAGAGCAAGTACTTTTTGAAGGCAAGTTGTGCTTTGACCATGTTGATCCCATTTTGAAAACTATTTTGATTTAAACTATTGCATGCTAGTTCAATTAGAAAAATACTTTGTTTAAACATGGGGGTTAGATAAATACCAATTTGCTATATGACACCTTGATTACTTAAGTATGTGCCATGATCCCTTGTCACCCTAGTTGTGGTTTACTAGTTGGACATTATTAAATTGCCAACATGGGTTTAGACCGTTGTAGTATGCTGCTTAGACCTGCTACGTGCTCATGACATGATTTTGAACAACCAAATGCTAATGTGGACTTAATGATATATTGAACCTGTTTTGGAAAAGTATCATGTGAAGTTGATGGCACGTGGTGCATGGTAATCAAGCGGGTTTGATAAACAGATTTCGATCGGGGCATGTGGCAAGAGTAATCAGGTGGGCGGTTGTGGCATTGGGAGTGTTGATTTGGTTTTGGGTAGTCTTGCCCTGGTCACTCTAAGGACTTAACCTTGCAAGCCTTTGAACTGGGTCATACTTGCAACCACATGGCCGGAATGGGACGGCCCTAGTTGACTAAGTCGCTAAGGACTCACTTGTGGAGCCTCAGGGTGTCGATTACACCTTTTGTGTGATTGTGCGGGAGCGTATCGTGGGCGTGGCCAGGTACTCCATCTAACGGTGTGTTGGTCCCATACTTCGCCTTGGCTAAGGGAAGGGATGGTGTAGAGCACGAACAGGAGAGGACCACTGTGTTGTTTGAGGCTTAGAAGGCTTTGTTATGATCGCTCATTCGCATACTCTTGTATGGCGATTCACGGCTGACGTGGTGAGTGGATTGTATCTTGTGGGTAAAGTGCATAACCTCTGCAGAGTGTAGAATCTATTTGAATAGCCGAGTCCACTGATCGGACAATGCTCGGGAATTACAGTCAAGGGTTAGATTTTCTGAAAATAACTTGGATTTGAAAAGTTGGGTTGGTTTAACCATGAAGATGATGGAAATGTGGTTTAGGATGGGAAAAATATTTGTTAAACTTCTTGAAAAGTTATTTATGCTTTACTTATTCCTCTTTGCTTCGAATCTACTTATATTACTTGTCAAAAGTTATTTCTTGCAAATATACCTTGAGCTATTCCTTTGTACCAAGCCATGCATATAGTATATTAGCTTGCATTACGTGCATGACTTCTTTGAGTACCAAGTACTCACCCTTGCCCCAACACAATATCAGTTGAAGAGGAGATTACGCCAGCTTTGGAGGAGGAACTCCAAGAGGACCCGTCTACTTAGGAATGCGAGCCCAGTCAGTTGCCTGTGGTATACTGGATGGCGCCACGAAGTTTATTTGATTTTCCGCTGCTATTATTTTTCTCTGAACAAGTTTCGCCTTGTAGGTATACATTTTGTAACTTGGCCATAAGGTCGAGTAACCAGTTTAGTTATTTAAATAAAGTACTTTATTGGTATCGATTGGTATGATTGTGATATTTACCGATGTTAAGACTGTGTGCACTAGCGCGTTCCTGGACTAGTGCTGAATACACAGAGGGTCCGGATTTGCAAATTCGGGGTCCCGACATCAACACTAGTCCAGGATCACGCTAGTGCCCACAGTCTCAACATCGGTAAATATCACAATCATACTCAATGAAACAACAAGTACTTTATTTAAAATAACCAAACTGGTTGCTCGACCTTATGGTTAAGTTACAAAGATATTCCACAAAGGGCGAAAACTTATTAAAGGAAATAAACTGCAGCGGAATAAAAGCATCAACATGGCGCCATCGAGTATACCATAGGCAACTGACTGGGCTCGCTCCCTAGTTAGCCGGATCTTCCTGGAGGTCCTCCTCCAAAGAAGGTATAGCTTCTTCTTCAACTGATGTTGTAGTTGCAAGGGGTGAGTACTTGGTACTCAGCAAGTCATGCACAGAATGCAAACTAATATACTACATGTGTGGCTTAGTACAAAGGAATGTTTCATGGTTCATTTGTAGCAAATCAGCATTTAACAAGTAGCATAAGTAGATTCGAAAGCGGTAAAAGAAAATATAATATCAATAACTTTTCCAGGAGTTAAGTAAACATTTTCCCTTTCCTAATCCACATTTCCATCAACGTCATTAATAAACCCAACCAAACCTTTTAAGTCCAAGTTATTTTCATGAAAATCTAACCTTTGACTGTAATCCCCGAGTGGTGTCCAATACCGTGGACTCGGCTATTCGAATAGGTTGTCACACTCTGAAGAGGTTATACACTTTACCCACAAGATACAGTCAAACACCACAAAGGCGAGTGATCATAACAAAACCTTTCGGAAATCGCAAACTATACAAGTGAACCTCTTCGGGTTTTGCCATACACCATCCCTTCCCTTAGTGGAGGCGAAGTATGGGACCGACATACCGTTGGACGGGCACTACTGCATCTGCTGCATCATGGCATGCATGAGTTGAGTCTGTGCTACCAAAAATGCTCCAAAGTTCTGCATGTCGGGTGCCTGGTTCATATCATCTGGGTTCCTAGCTGGGCGATGACCACTTCCATTTCCTCCATTGTTTCCGTGGGTGTTCACCATCTGTGGAGTACTCCAAGTTTTAGAGACGAGAGGGAAACAAGAATAGGTAAGTAGTAGAGAAACTTAGGCGGGGTGGAAGGTGTAACTCAAAATCCCAACTTTATTATTTATTCAATAATAAATTGGTATGGTTGCTTACAATGTCTAAGGGCCTTGTAACACATACTGCACACTCAGCAAGCAATGAAACTCCAAATCAGCTAACACATTGGAGTCTAACACCTCTAAAGGTGACTCTTTATTCTTAGACGCGACTCGACGAAGGAGTCTCAACCACTAATCTGAACGGTCACTCCTCGACCCAACCTCCACTTCCTCCACGTGGCGGGTGCGGCGGCATAGGTGCAAAGCAATCGCCATGCCCCACAACAACTGAAGTTGAAGAAACGGCATCCTCCTCGGGCTTTAGTGAGGGCTATGGCTCTGGCTACGGCTCCTCGGGATCTGGCTTGTGTAGCTCCAGTACTAGCTCTGGCCCCTATCCATACAATGCCATTTACATCTCATCAATCCTTCGAAGAAGATGAGACATATACTCTCGAACCTCCTACAGACTTCTCTTCTCTTTCTTGACCTCCTCACGGGCCTTCTACAGCTCCTGCACCGTATCATCGAGTGCATCCTCCTACGCGACGATGAACCTCGCCAAATGTGTGACAGTGACATCCTCATCCTCTATCGGCTCCCGCTCAACCCTGTTGTCTCGACGTGGGTGGTGACGAAACACTGTGCCCTCCAGCTCACTTGAGTAGGCGCGAGCGATGTGTCGCATCACTCGGCGCGATAGGTCCTGAATCCCCATCTGGAAGGTGGACCTCCTGGCCGTGAAGTAGCATGGGCCGCTGAACTTCGTCTTCTCGCGAGCATACACGGTGATCTTAACATCCCATGCTTTGACCAATCCAGCCTGCACTACGGTGGTCCCTTGGTAAAGTGGCCTCTCAAAACCTCCTAGCACCTGTAGCATACGCCATAACTCAGTGGCGTAGCCTTCCTCACACTCAGCATAGTTGTTGATCATCTTCATCTGCCAAAGACACTCATGTGAGAACACAATATTTTAAAACCACAGTAGAGACAAAAAGAATTCAGTAAGGGGTATGAATAAGAGAGAAGGGGGTAAGTCGAGAAATCATTCATTATCTTGGCAACTTTTAATTTTAGAAAATAATTTTTAACCTCACTACGACCATTCTAACTATGGGTAAGTCTTAGAGTCAGTATAGCTCTGATACCACCTCTGTCGGGACCAGAATTCGCAAATTCGGACCCTCTGTGTATTCAGCACTAGTCCAGGATCACGCTAGTGCACATAGTCTCAACATCGATAAATATCACAATCATACTCAACGAAACAACAAGTACTTTATTTAAAATAACCAAACAGGTTGCTCGACCTTATGGTCAAGTTACAAATATACGCCACGCAGGGCGAAAACTTATTAAAGGAAATAAACTGCAGTGGAATAAAAGCATCAACGTGGCGCCATCCAGTATACCACAGGCAACTGACTGGGCTCGCTCCCTAGTTAGCTGGATCTTCCTGGAGGTCCTCCTCCAAAGAAGGTATAGCTTCTTCTTCAACTGATGTTGTAGTTGCAAGGGGTGAGTACTTGGTACTCAGCAAGTCATGCACAGAATGCAAACAATATACTACATGCGTGGCTTAGTACAAAGGAATGTTTCATGGTTCATTTGCAGCAAAACAACATTTAACAAGTAGCATAAGTAGATTCGAAAGCGGTAAAAGCAAATATAATATCAATAACTTTTCTAGGAGTTAAGTAAACACTTTCCCTTTCCTAATCCACATTTCCATCAACGTCATTAATAAACCCAACTAAACCTTTCAAGTCCAAGTTATTTTCATGAAAATCTAACCCTTGACTGTAATCCCCGAGTGGTGTCCAATACCGTGGACTCAGCTATTCGAATAGGTTGTCACACTCTGCAGAGGTTATACACTTTACCCACAAGATACAGTCAAACACCACAAAGGCGAGTGATCATAACAAAGCCTTTCGGAAACCGCAAACTATACAAGTGAACCTCTCCGGGTTTTGCCATACACCATCCCTTCCCTCAGTGGAGGCAAAGTATGGGACTGACATACCGTTGGACAGGCACCATGCCGTAGCCCTGGTACGCTCCCCCTTCAAGCTACACAAAAGGTGTAGTTGACACCCCGAGGTACCACATGCAAGTTATTAGTGACTTACTCAACTAGGACCATCCCATTCCATTCATGTGGTTGCATGTTTGACCCAGTTCAAAGGCTTGTAAGGTTAAGTCCTTAAGGTGACCAGGGCAAGACTACCCGAAGAACCAAAACGACTTTCCCAATGCCAAATGGCCCACCCGATCATTCTTGCCACTTGCCCCAGTCTAAATCTATTTATCAAACCCAGTTGATTACCATGCACCACGTGCCATCATCAACATCACAACACATGATGCTTCTCATAAAAACAGGTTCAATATCTCATTAAGTCAATATTAACCTTTGATTGTCCAAAATCATGTCATGTGTACGTAGCAGGTCTAAGCAATATACTACAACGGTCTAAATACCCAGTGTTGGCAATTTAATAACGACCAACTAATATGATCCTCAACTAGGGTGACAAGGGTTCATGGCACATAATTAAATAGTCAAGGTGTCATACTGCAATTTGGCATTTACCTAATTCCCAGAAATAATTAAAACAATTTCTAATTAAACTAGCATGCAATAATTTAAATCAAACTTATTTTCAAAAATAGGAGCAATATGATCAAAGCATAACTTGCCTTCAAAAAGTACTTGTTCTTGGTCTTGAGCTGGCTCCTAGGTCAAAACTTCACCTTCGAATCCCTCGGGCACTTCAACGTCTACTCGTAACGAATAAATACACACGAAATAAATAACAACAGGGAATAACTCATGTCCAAAAATTAAATAAAATTCACTACTAAATAGAGCTCAATTTTATAAAAATTTAGAAATTGGAATCACTCAAATCGGAGTTAAAACGCAAAAGTTATAAGCGTTTGAAGTTTGAAAAATCAAATAAAAGAATAAACCGAATTAATTCATTTATTTTTCTATTGAAAAATCCGATTATGACGTTAGCATGACGTCAGCGACGGATTTGAATTTCCACCGAATTATTTTTCTATTGAAAAATCGAATTATGACGTCAGCATGACGTCAGCCGGTCCATGGACTCGGTCCACGGGTAGGGCTTGGTCCATCGTGGACCCGGTCCACGGGTACACGTGTCGCTGACACGTGGGACCCACTCAGATGACGTCATCGCTGACGTCATCGCGTTCGGCCGAATGGCTCTGACACGCAGGCCCCACCGTGACGTAATGGTGCGGTCGGTGCGATCGCTGACACGTGGGACCCACTCAGATGACGTCATCATGACGTCACGGATGACATCATGGTGCAGTCGGTGCAGTCGCTGACACGCGGGCCGGTGCTGACGTCAAGCGTGATGTTAGTGACGACCGGGCGACGCTGCGCTGACCCCGCCGGTTTGGCTCCTGGCCACGTGGCATGATCTGGGCCGTTGGTTTGAAATCTAATGGTCCAGATTAGATCTAATCTCGCTACTGTGGGGATACGTGGCTCAATATTTACCGTGCAATTTGGATCGGACGGTCGAGATTGGATCGGGACTTCGCATCACCGTGGAGGTGACGTGGCATCACCCGGTGACGGCACGTGGAATGCTATACGCCGTTCGATCTTAATCGGACGGCTACGAACGCATTTAGCACAGCGCGGTTACGGCTACGTGGCTCAATCTCGTGTGTTGGATCTAGGTCCAACGGTTAGGATCTATCATAAGTCATTTTGGTTAAAGGTTACGTGGTGTGGTCTAAACCGTTAGATCTAGATCTAATGGTCCACAACGCATATGGGCTCCACGGGGTTCAAGGCGACGTGGACTCACCGTGGCCGTTGGATGGAGATCGAACGGTTGATGGAGCTTGATGGCGGTGATGGTGGCGCGGCGGAACTAGGTCACCGGAAACAAAGACGACGATGCATAGAATGGCGTTGTAGTGCATCTCCGCCGAAGTGGATGACCCCCACGTGAGCGCCTCGACTTGACGGATCCGAGTATGGGCTTCAACACGACGAAGCACGTTGGACGGCGTCGAAAACGAAGAAAAACCGCGGCGGCTACTCTTCGTGCAACGACGAGAAATTGGCGGCTAGCAGCGGCATCTCGGGCTCAAAAACCTAAGGCAAAACACGTAGGCGGCAATGGTGAACACAACCCGCTGACCCACGCATTAAATACCGGCCTCGACGTCCGGATTCGGCGCGGGATTTGCGGAACAGCCGTGGCGGCGGCGGATTCCGACCGCAAAATGGAGAAGGTGACGCGGCACGATCTCGGTCGTCCACGGATCTGATCGGAATTCAGGTGGGTGACGTGGCGCAATCTCGGGCGTTGGATGAAGATCCAACGGTCACGCTATTAGGGTTTAGGTCCGGCTCGGTCCGGTTTGGGTTGGGCTCGAGTCAGACTCGAGTCTGACTCGGGTCTGGCTCGGTCGGATGAACAGTAAAACCCGTTAGGTTTTTCAGCAATTTAACATTCAAAATAATTTCTAGAAATTCAAATAATTCAAGAAAAAGAGCAAAATAATCAGAAAAATTCCAGAAACATTCTGGAAAATATTTTGAGACATTTTGGACTCAAATAAAATATTTCCAATAAAAATTTATTTGAAACTTTTAATTATTTAATTATCTCAAAAGGGAATAAATTCAAATTAAATCCAAATAAATCCCAGAAAATTCTAAAAATTCTCAAAAGTGCAAAATATCATTTAAATTCATGAAAAGCAAAAATTGGGGTGTTACACTTGTGAAGTTTGTGTGTGAAAGATGTGTACTTGTATGAATGCACTAATTAGTAGTAGAAAAAAGTTTATGTATTTTGATTACTTGCTCAAAGTGGTTCAGCAACTTCATTTGGTAGTCAAAAATTTAAGTGTGATGTATGTTCTTATTTGTTCTGTATCATAAACTAATAGGCAAGGATTAGGCGGAGTATTAGGCGCGGCTCTGCTATGCGCTATTCATGGGGCGACTGTAGAAAACACTCTATCCGAGGACGGTGATGGTGCAAATACCTTCCGCACTTTTAACCCAACTCAAGCTGAAGAAACTTATTCAATGGTCACTGCTAACCGCTTTTGGTCCCAAATCTTTGGTGTTGCTTTTTCCAATAAACGTTGGTTACATTTCTTTATGCTATTTGTACCCGTCCTCCATTGAACCATACCGCAAGCTTTAACTAGAGGTTACCATCATTATCAAAATGGCTGATATTTTTGTGACACTACGGAAGGTCGAAACATTATAAAATGTGAAATCGGAGGTTAAAACTTTACGCTATGAAGTTTAATTGCGTTTCCGGGCCGATTTTGGGAGTTTGGGCCTCTCCGGGGGAGTTTGGGCCCAAGGGGATGAGTCGTGGGCTTTAGTGGGAAGGTATTTGGGCCCATGAGGGAGGGGGAGACCAGTTTTTCCTGGCTTGGGGCGCCCTCCCCTGCCCTTGCTACGCCCCCACTTGCAAACCCTAGCCGCCACCTCTCTCCCCCACACGCCTCCACCTCTAGCCGCCTCCCCCATGCGCCATCTCTCCTCCCCTCCCCTCTCCACCCTCCTTGCTGGCCTAAGAGAGCTCCTCACCTTGCTATCCCGTTGTTCCCTCCCTCGGGAAGCTCTACGACGAGGAGATCCGGCGGTTCCGGCGCGAGGAAGACGACCGGGGAACCCGGGAGGAAAGATTTCGGTGTTCGTTGTTCGTCGGGCTGAGGTATGGTATGAGTGTTCTTTGGGGATGGTCTAGGTGTTGTTCTAGAGGTTGATTTCATGTTTTTAGATCAAGTGGTGGTGCTATGATTGGGAAGATTGGAAGAAAACTAGAGTTTGTCACGTTCTCTGTTTCGGGCAGATTGTGCAGTCGACCTAGGGTTTGAGTTTTCGCGATTTTAGAGTCAGAATTTGGTCGGCCGCCTGTTGAGAAAGTTGTAGGTAACTTCAATACCTTTAATTTTATACCAACAATGTCCAATTCCGCCCAGCCGTTTGAAAGTTATGGTCGTTTTACCGAGCGTGTTCAAATCTGTGACGTAATTGGGATAGAACGTAGTGTTTTGTAGATTAAACAATTTTAGAGGCCGAATCAGCTTTTCCCAATACTTAGAAAAAGCTAGGAAATTTCCTATGATTCGCGATGATGTACTCGTTTAATCGATTCGGAGTCCTAGAACTAAAGTTATGCTAGATTGAAGCCTGTTGTCCTGGAGGGACAGATTCTCTGTTTTTCGGTTTTGGGAGTAGTTTGTGAAGTCGGGGTAGATGAGCTTTTGCGTACTATTTTGGGGGCACGTTTGGAGTGTGTGGTATGTTTTTGCAGGTGGTGTGACCCCGGGAGTGCCCTCAACCTCTCGCCAATCCGTCGCCCGAGGTTAAGGCAAGTGTATTGTAATGGGTAGCGTATTGTATGATGCTAATTGTGACTAGGTGCAAATTGCTTTCATGATGTGCTATCTTGTCATGATTACATGTTGTGATATCTTGCCATGATTAGTGCTTGCCCATGTTATGATGAAATTGGAGTATTATGATGCTATGCCATATTTAGTTCAGTTTGATGCAAGTTGTTATGTTTATGGCATAATCACATACATGGCATGTGATCTGGCCCGGTCGGTGAGAAAGTCATAACTAGTCCGGTAAGGTCGGTGAGAAAGTTATGACTAATCCAGAGAGCCACTGAGTAAGTCCTACCTTATGATTCCATCCACCGTGGTGATTGGAAGCGAGGAGTAGGCACCCTCCATCTACGGGATGGAAGGGGGAAGAGGGTGCACGCCGACGGGTGTGCACTCAGCAATACCGGTATATGCTTCCAGGAGACATGTGCATTGCATTGCATACATAATGATGATAAAGAGTTGTGTACGATGTGCTTTGTCATGGCTATGATGTTGTAGATGAGATTATGATTTGAACATGATGTTAAAGTATGGTATGTATTGATGTTGGCATTGAATTATTCTTTATGACCCATTGCAATATGCTTGCTGAGTGATGAACTCACGCTTGTGCTTATGTTGTTTTTAGGTACCATGAAACCGGCATGCGGGAAAAGGGCATTAGCTATACTTCTACACGTAGCTTCACATTCTTATACAGTTTAATCATTGGGAGTCATGATAATAATGATTAGTGCCATGAAACTTGGTGTATGGGCTTGAGTTCATCGTTTGGTTTGTTATACTTGGTGGAATGGTTGAAGTCCTTATTTTAGACATAAGTGATGCTTTATTCATTGATATTGCTGTTTTAGATGTCTTATGCTATGATATAAATTGCAATGTTATTGCTATTGCTCCAATTCATGTCAAAACAAAGGAAATGCTGCCGAAATTTTCGGTTTTAGCATTTACACCTTTGCTGTAATTTATCTTTATTTGTGATATTTAGATGTTGTTTAGTCTATGTTTGGTAGCATTCGGGCATACTAGATGCCGGGGTGTTACAATTTTATAGGCATTAACAATTGTATATATAAATGTACGTAAACTTCATGCATGCTGACTTCTTGTTGTTGTCTATTAGCAGATGGCAGACCATGTCGACATTGTGTGGGAGCACGACGACAAGCTGGGGACTGGATTTCGATGTAAGTACTATCAGAAAGAGAAGAAAGGAGACAGTGCAACCCGACTAAAGCACCACTTAGCAGAGCGTGGTACGAATGTCATCCATTGCAGTCAAGTTCCTAAGGAGGCTCGTGAGTACTTTTAGTGTGACCTAGACAGGATGAAGGATGAGAAAAAGGGAAAGAGGGATGAGAGGCTCAGGAAGGAAGCAATAGTTGGAGATTCCTTAACAAAAAGAAGTGCATATTTAGAGTACATGGGTGATGCTGATGAGGAGGACCAACTCTGCATACCATGGCTGCCTCCAGGGCAGAGGTAGAATTTATCAGTCAATCAAGTAGGAGGTATGATCACGGTGGTGGTAGTGGCACCTCTATGGGGCTAGAGGAGGGGTAGCAGTGTTGTTGACGATGCTTTGTAGTTCCTAACAACAGGAAAGACCAGCCTCTGGGGATTACAACCTTTGTAATCCCAGATGGTCACAAAAGGGGAGGAATACGAAGCAGGTGATTTGGCTCGGCTTGGGCCAAATTTTTCTACTTTAGAACACACCGCATGATAGCTCTAGCTCGTACATTATCGCAAAAATGCAAGGGAGTTATGGCTCATATAGCCGCTATGACTTACACATCCCAGATGCTCGTGCACAACCTCCCACCCGATGGGCTTATAAGTGGCAAGACCCCA
Organism: Rhipidocladum racemiflorum; assembly: GCA_036346355.1. NCBI lineage: Eukaryota > Viridiplantae > Streptophyta > Magnoliopsida > Poales > Poaceae > Rhipidocladum > Rhipidocladum racemiflorum. The sequence continues at coordinate 72,262,032 of CM070577.1, forward strand.
AATTTTATACCATGTTGTACCAACAATGGCAAATGACGAGCCCATGGATAGGGCAAAGCTGGCACGAATACAAGGCAGAGTTGTAGCTACACGAGGATTGGTGATGATGTCCACTGAGGAGTACAACAAGGCCAACCAAATTTACACTCAATAATACTACCCGTAGCCTTGAAGATAATGTTTTATTTCATTGCAACTCATTTTTTTTATTAACATAGCATTCATGTAGGTCCAACATGGCATATATGTGACAATGAAAAGACGAAAAAACTATGAGAAGTGAGAACATTCATTTTTGTTGAGAAATGTTGTATGCCATCGACATTGCGATGTGGACTTGTTGGATTGCGAATGTTATTGAAATGAAATATTATTTGTTGAGATATTATTGCTAAATGCCAACTTTACAACTTGAGATTTGTTTAAAATATAGCAAAGGTCATACCGAAATTTTTTCATAGTTGTGCTACTATTGCAAAATATGTACTTTACAACTTGACAATGTCATAAAATGTAGGAAAGGTCATGTCAGAATTTTGTCCTATTTTTCCATATTTTTAAAATATATTTCTAATAGTTTTATGATTTTTTGGGCCTTTACCAGGTTTTTACAAATTTTTCAGAGCTTGGTTTCTCATTTTTAGACTTTACCGTCTAGAGAGAAAATGATGGCTAGTGAGGGTGTTTCCATACGTAAGGCACCATTTTTTGATGGCATAAATTATGCGTAATGGAAAATACATATGACGGTATATCTGAAGAACATGACTCCTAGTATATGGAGGATTGTAGGTGAGGGTTTCTCCATGTCACATAATCCCACTTCCACCATTGATCAAGATGAGTGGAACTCCCATCTCAATGCTCAAGCAATGAACACTCTTTTTGGAGCCTTGAACACAGATGAGTTCAATCGCGTGAGTACCCTTGAGACGGCTCACGAGATTTGGACAATCCTCTCCGAAACTCATGAGGGCACATTCGTGGTCAAGGAGGCTAAATTTCATATGCTAAGGATCAAATATGAGAGTTTCTTTATGTTGCTCCATGAAAACATCATCGAGATGTATTAACGGCCAAACAATATAGTGAATGAGCTTAGGGGCCTTGGGGGTTCACTAACCGATCTTGATGTTGTTCGTAAGATGCTTAGAGCTCTACCGGACAAGTACGAGACGTCGGTGACACTCTCCCTTAACTCATCCGAGTTGGCGAAAATGATGCCAACCGCTCACTTGGGCAATCTCATAACTAATGAATTGTAAAAGAAGGATAAGGAGGAGTTCTTGAAGCAAAGTTCTTCCAAGAAGAAGAACATTACCTTTAAGGCAAAGGCGGTGTCAAGTGAGGAGATGCTTGATGACTCCGAAGATGACACCGAGGAGGAGATGGCCCTCCTTGTGAGAACAATGAAGAGATTCATGAAGAAGCGCTCAAGCTCAAACGCCCCTCAAAAGTATAAGAAGGGGCAACACTCAAACAACAACCGATTCACCAATATTCGATGCTTCAAGTGCGATGAGAAGGGGCATATTGCCTAAGTGCCCCAAGAAGAATGATGACAAGGGAAAATCATCCAAGAAGAAGCTTTACAAGGATGGAAAGGACGAGGCTCAAATCGGAGAGTGGGATTTTGAAGAGAAGTATTTAGATTTTGACTCCTCTGATGAGGACACTCATTTGTAGAAGATTCTTGCCAGAGTCGCAATCAAGGTGGCTTCATCACCCTTTGTCACTCCTTTATGTCTTATGGCAAAAGGAGATAAGGTAAAATCCAATGATGATGGTGATTTCTCTTATGATGAACTCCTAGATATGCTTGAGAATTTAAGTGAGTATCTTGGCAAGGAGAAGGCCAAGCATAAGGTTTTACGAAAGGAATTTCACTCTCTCAAAGACTCTTATGAGGATCTAAAAGAACCTTATGATTCTATTCTTCTCAAGGATCATTCAAGACCTCAAAATGATATAGGATTCTCTTAAAATATTCTTGATGATACTTCTAGACTAGAAAATGCTTCATATTCAATATCCAAATTTAGTGTATCTACTTCTTGTGATGACTTGATTGACATGCCCTCTGATTCTTGCTCTAGTTCATGTTATACTAATAATAGCCATGATTTAATTGTTGAGAACAATGAGCTCAAGGAGCAAGTTACCAAGCTAAGTAAGAGCATGGACCAGTGTTTCAAAGGTAAGAACACACTTGACAAGATCTTGAGTAGCCAACATTGCTCATACAACAAGTAGGGACTTGGGTATGTCCTCAAGAAAGGTAAGAAGGTAAGCAACAAACCTCCAAGGTTTGTTAAATCCAATGAGAAGCTTTGCTATAAGTGTCACGACATGGGACATATAGCAAATGATTGCCCAATGTGTAAGGCTCCTAAGAACAATATTTATGATTCATGTTATGTTCTTAGGAGAAATAGCAATGGTAGAGTAGTAGCTAAATTTATTGGCACCCTAATAGTTGATCGTAAGAAGAATGCCATTTGGGTGCCCAAAGCATTAGTTACTAAACTCTAAGGACCTAAATAAATTTGGGTACCTAAAAATATTTGATTTTATTTTGTAGGTGAACTACAAGACTGGTGGACGGTATTGGGTGTTGAATAGCAGGTGCACTCAACACATGACCGGAGATCGGAAAATGTTCACCAAATTTGAGAAAGGAGGTGGAAATTGTGATAAAATCACATTTGGAGATAATAGCAAAGGAAATGTATTAGGCTTGGGTAAAATTGCTATCTCTAATGATCTTTCAATTTCTAATATTTCATTAGTTGAGACTTTAAATTTTATTTTTCTATCCGTCGCGCAAATTTGTGATCTTAATCTTATTAGCACCTTCTCTAAAAAAGAAGTTGACATTTCAAAAGAAAATGATATTTTGTTGGTTTTCAGAGGATTTCAATTTGGAAATTTCTATTTAGTTGATTTCTCCTGAAATGAGTCATGTGTTCAAACTTGCTTAATTGCGAAGACATCCTTGGGATGGTTATGGCAAAGAAGATTAGCTCATGTTGGGATGATTCAACTCAAAAAGTTTTTCAAAAATGATTTAGTTGTGGGCTTGAAAGACGTAAAGTTTGAGAAGAACAAGCTTTGTAGTGCTTGTCAAGCCGGCAACCAAGTTGTTAGCTCTCATCCTTGGTATGGTTATGGCATAGAAGATTAGCTCATGTTGGGATGATTCAACTCAAAAAGCTTTTCAAAAATGAATTAGTAAATTTGAGTTGAAAATCTAGTTTTTTTTTTCCTGAGATCGGCACTACCGTAGATCTAAAGCCGGTAGTACCGCAAGCCAGTAGTACCACCGTATGGGTGTCGGTACTACCGCTTGTCATACTACCGCTTAGTTAAGCGGTAGCTATTTTCCAGAGAGTGTGTTTCTTGGAAAATCTGTGAGGCCGGTACTACAACTGTGTTAAAGTAGGTACTACCGGGGGTCGGTAGTACTGTGAGTTTGTGCGGTAGTATTTTCCAGAATGGCATGATTTTCTCTATTTTGAATTATCGGAGCTACCGAAGGTTTGAGCGTTACTACTGGGTGCGGTAGTACTGGGTTTTGGTAGTCAGTAGCTATTTTATAGAGAGCGCTAATTTGTAAAGTTTGAAAGTCGGAGCTATCAGCCTTAGAGGCCGGTACTACCACAAAGTGAATGGCGGTAGTATCGGTTTAACTGTGCAATATCTAGTTTTGTAGTCATTGGCCAGAGGGTGATACTAAAGAGGTTTTGCCACTAGTAGTACCGCATTCGCTAATTTTTCTAGGTTTTGCCCCCCCAACATCTAGTTTTCTTGTGTGGGGGTATAAAAGGACCTCTTGGGGGGGCTTGGCTAGATGATGCTTTAACTCTTGAGGTTCTTGGCTCTTTTGTGAGTGTTGTATAGGTGGTTTGCATGTGTTGCATCCCCTAAATTTCGTTTTGATATCAAGAGTGAGACTAGGTTGCATGTGTTGCACCTAGAGTGGATTGAGAGGAACTTAGTGCATGTGTTGCACTTAGGTGATCACTGGAAGCGCATGTGTTGCGTTAGGTGAAGCTCGAGTAGAGTGCTCGACCTTTTACTTTTGGAGGTTGCCTCCTCCTAGATGGCGTAGGTGCATTGTGCGCAGGAGCTCTCAAGGTTTGTGAGAAGCCCTGGGTGAAGTTTGTGAAGGTTGAAGTTACGCCTACCCGGAGGGGTGAAAAACTTCACTAGTGGATTCGAGGCGGGTGCTCAAGTGCGAAGCTGATCCAACGGTTTGGTTGGGCTTGCCTCAACATGGACTAGGGGAGACCGGCAAGTCTCCGAACACCACGGTAAAAAGTTGGTGTGTCAATTGTCTCTTTACTTTCAAGCATTTACATTATTGCATATTTATCAATTGCTTGATTGTATCTAGAATTGCTTAGTCTTACTTGTTAGATCATTATAGCAATTCTTGATTAGAGACTTAATTAGTTAGTGCACTAGTGGGCCTAATTGATTTAGGCTTTAATTGTGAAAACTGTAGTTTCCCTTCTGCTTATTATTTAGGTTGACATAGGGATGTTTAGAGCGTAATCACGATTAGAGATTTTTTAACAAACGCTTATTCACCCCCCTCTCTAGTTGTATCCTCAACCCTACAAGCTATTAATACCACTTGTCATTCTACAAACCATCTCTATTTGCATCGGCTCTTGGAAAAGACATCTCATGAGCTTCTTGTTGATTGGAGACATAACATTTCCTATTTTCATGTTTTTGGTTGCAAGTGTTTCACTTTGAAAAAGGGTGTTCGGCTCTCCAAATTTCAAAGCCATTGTGATGAAGGTTTTCTTCTTGGTTATTCTTCTAATAGTAAAGCTTATCGTGTCTTTAACAAAGCCTCTGGTTTGGTTGAAAGAGACATGTGGTGTTGAGTTTAATGATACTTATGGCTCTCAAGAAGAACAAAAGAATTTGGATGATGTAGGTGATGAAGGGTTGAGACAAGAGATGAAGAACATGACGATTGGAGACATCAAGCCAAAGGAAGATGATCAAAACACTCTGCCATCCTCCACTCAAGTTGAACCTTCCACTTCCGCTATGCTAAGTCAATTTCAACCCATTGATGTGGAAGATAAAGTGGATGATCAAGCTCAAGCCATACCTCCAAGAATTCATAATCAAAAATCCAAAGATCACCCATTCGATCAAATATTGGGTGACGTTAGTAAGGGAGTTCAAACTCATTCTCGTGTCATTTCATTTTTTGAACATTACACTTTTGTTTCCTCTTTTGAAATGAATCATGTAGATGAAGCTTTAAATGATCCAGATTGGGTGAACTCAATGCACAAAGAACTCAACAACTTCGTCTGGAATGTCGTTTGAATGCTTGTTTGAAGACCCAAGGAGCACAACGTTATCAGCACAAAATGGGTCTTCCGAAATAAGCAAGATGAAAATGGTATTGTGGTAAGAAACAAGGCAAGGTTAGTTGCACAAGGTTTTAACTAAATCGAAGGTTTGGATTTTGGTGAAACCTTTGCACCCGTAGTAAGATTAGAAACCATTCACATCTTGCTTTAACATTAAATTATTTCAAATGGATGTGAAGATTGCATTCTTGAATGAACAAATATCCGAGTTGGTATTTGTAGAACAACCTTCCGATTTTGAGAATCCTAATAATCATAATAATGTATATAAACTCTATAAGGTGCTATATGGACTCAAACAAGCTCCTAGAGCATGGTATGAGCGACTTAGAGATTTTATAGTTTGAAAAGTATTCAAAATTAGGAAGGTTGATACAACACTCGTTACTAAAAGTATTGATGGAGAATTCTTTGTATGTCAAATTTATGTTGATGATATTATATTTAGTTCTACTAATGAAGATTTTTGCAAAGAATTTGGTGATATGATGTCTAGGGAATTTGGGATGTCCATGATCGAGGAGATGAGCTACTTCCTTGGACATCAAATCAAGCAACTCAAGAATGGGACCTTCATGAGCCAAACAAAGTACGTGAAGGATGTACTCAAAAGGTTTGGCATGGAGTATGCAAAGCCCATCAAGACTCCCATGGCATCCTGTAACACCCCAGCTTCTACTAAGCCCAGAATGTCACCAAACATAGACCATAACACATTTAATACCATAAATTAAAGTAAATTCCAGCAAGTTATCATTTAGAATAATTGAAAATTTTGACAGCATCTCCTTTGTTTTTGCATGAAACTTAACAACATAGCATCATATCAAAATGTAAGACAAACGAGATATCCATACGCAGCGATAAGGATAACTAATCATCAACTAAAACATCAATAAGCATCGATAGCAAAATAATAAGCATCAATTTAAATCTAGGAAGTTAAAACCACTCCCTCCATAGCCCCACATGATACACATGAGGGAGACAACCAAACATACAGACCATACACTAAAGATTATTGTAATGCTTATTGTCATGTCTCCACAACAGGTGAAATTGCTAGATTATGATACTACGTGGAGTAGTGTAGCTAAAACCCTTTCCGCGCCCGATTTCATGGTACCTAAAGAAAACAAACAACGAAAATACAAGCGTGAGTTCATAACTCAGCGAAGTGTAATACAATGGAAACAGAGTGCAAGACAACAAACCATCAACTTCAATCTTCATAAGCATTACATATCACATCATTACCATTCTCACATACACGACATGGTAAAAACATCATAATCATCTCTTGATCAATATGGTGTTCGTCTCATGAACTCATGAACAATTCAACAACATTCTCATTCATAGTTTCATTCATGCAATGCAATGCACATGTCTTCTGGAATACTCATACCGGTATGGTTGAGTGCACACCCGTCGGCATGCACCCTTTTCCCCCTTCCATCCCGAAGATGGAGGGTGCCTATCACTCGCTTCCATTCACCGCGGTGGATGGAATCACGATGTAGGTCTTACTCAAAAGTTTAGCCCCAGACTAGTCATAACAGTTCTCACCGACCCTACCGGAATAGTTATGACTTATCTCACCGGCCAGCCATGAAAATATGCCATGCATGCAAAATGGACAGCCATGTATACACAAATAGAAGTATTGCATAGCAACACATGGCATCTCAACATGTAGGGCCGTATTCGACCATCGACGGTGCCCATTCACAACATAGCATGTAAATCACTTATCCTCATCAAGCATTTTAATCATGGCATGAAGACATCATATCATCGACAATATTTAAAACATGACATAAGGACATCATAACAATTATAACATGTAGTTCATGGCAAGACAACATGTTATCTATCCCAAACACTATCAAGCAATTCTAGCAACACATATAATGTTCAATCCACACAACACACTTGCCTTCAACCGCTGGGCAACGGAGTGACGAGAGGTTGAGGGCACTCCCGGAGGCACACCACCTGCAAACACGTGCCACACACTTAATTCGACTCCTCAAAACAGTACCCACTACACCTAATACGCTATAAACTCCAAAACCCGAAATCACAGATTCTGCCCTGCTCTGGACAGCGGCTTGAAAAAACATAACTTGAGTTCTAGAACTCCAAATTGCATAAACGAGTACATCCTCGCGTAGCTTAGAAATTTCCCAACTTTTTCTAGTTATAGGTAAAGACTGATTCGGACTATAAAGTTGTTTAATCTAACGTTGAACACGAACTGTCTCAATCTCGTCACAGATTTGACAGCGCTCGGTAAAACGGCCATATCTCCCAAACGGCTGGGCGGATTTTAACGTGCTTTATATGCACGGAAAGATAATGAAATTATCTACAACTTCCTAAAAGTCCGTACGATCAGATTCAATCTCTAAATTGGCCAAAACTCCTACCCTAGTTCGGGTCCCCAATCTGCCCGAACCAGAACGCGAATACAACTCTAGTTTTCATTAGATCTAACCCATGGCAGCACCTCCCTTGATCTAAAAACATGAAATTCATCCCTAAAACAGTACCTAGACCCAAACCCAAGGATCACCCATGCCTTACCTCCTCCCGACTAATCCATTTAACGCCGAGATCTATCCTCCCGAGCCTCCCGAACGCCCTCCTCGCGCTGGAATCGCCGGATCTCCTCGTCACGGGCTTCCCGTTGGAGAGGACAGCGAGGTTGTGTGGTGGGGATCTCCTCTTTGCAGCAAAGGAGGTGGAGAGGAGGAATTGGGGCGCACTCCAAGGGGAGGAGGAGGCGCCCAAGAGGGAGGAGGAGGCGCCCAAGAGAAAATGGGGAATGGGGAGGCGGCTAGGGCAGGGAGGACGCCCCTAGCCCCCAAAATCCTGCCTCTCCTCCCTCATGGGCCCTAACTTGCTCCCACCAAGGCCCACGACTCACCCCCCCTAGGGCCCGAACGCCCCCGGGAAGGCCCAAACTTCCAAATCGGCCCTAACACGCGCTTAAACCGCATAACGTAAAGTTTTAATCTCCGATGTCAGACTGGAGAAGCTCACATTCTCTAATTTCACAATTGTTCACGGTGTCTCGGCATTTCGTGGTGTCACATTCTCTCCCCTTAACAGGATTCGACCTCGAATCTTACACGCCAACTCTAAAACAATGTCCACTAGGGTCTCATCTTCTTTGCGAACTCAACACACCCACGCAAAGACTCAAACAAGAGTAACGATGTACCCAAATTTCGAAATCCATCTATTAACAAGAGTGACCTGACTTAGCTTAACTAAGCACCACTTGACATGATTCCTCATTTACTTCGATCTCCTATCATGATTCATAAACTCAGAATGACACAATCATCATGAAACACATCCCTTTTTCACCATTAGTATTAAAACGGTCAACCGAGGTTCCAAACTTGAACCCCCCAAAAAGACCATTTACGCAAAACCCCATCTCTTCCAATTATTTGACCCCTTTTCACAAGGAATCAAAATTTACTAATGTCATCTTCGCTCATAGCCTATATCAACCATACTTTCTTTTCGACTGCCAACCACGTTACACTTTTCATTCTATACTCTCCCAGGCATAACGCACACCCAGGGACATCTAGCTAAGACAATGTCCACGACAAAGCATTTTACATCACACTTTCTATAACATTTGCTTCCACCCAACGATACCTTCAACCAAATACAAACCACGACATCATCAACCTCCATCATCATCCACCCTCATACCACTAATGTCCAAAGACCTAGCCCAAGCTAGGACCGTAACTCACTACCAAAACTCAATTAGCACTTTTCCCAAGAGGATGTCGCCCTCACAAACAATTCACACAAACAACGAAACCCACGAGTTTAGCTCTTAGATTATACTCAACAATAACTCGAGACCCTTCTTATTCTCACTCCTATCAATAGTGCAAAAGAAGTACGATTCTTTTGAATCCAAGTAGACCACATACAACAACTCGAACCTCAAAGCGCCACATAACACTTTGGGAAGAACCCGATAACATTGAAAGACCACCCTTTTGCTTTTCCTAAGTCAAGCCGCAAAGGAAAACTCAAATCTCCGCATCGGGGAGCTCTCAAACAAATAGAGACTCCACACAATTCTCTTGACATAAGTTCTCAACAACTAAAGACAACTCGACTCGCTTTCACCACAGCCAAACTTTTCATTTTAACCAAAATCAACATCTTGGAAGAGAACTGCCACAAAAACTCTCGAAGAGAAAGGGAAACTCAAATCCCTTGCATAACAACCAAAAAACCAGCATTTATCCATTCATTCCTTTTCATGCTAGAGAGCAATGGAAATCTCGATTCATAACACGAATGCGAATTCTTCAAGAGCACTCCGGATTAGTCATATATCTCTATATGACTTCCTCACCGTCCTGGCTCAACAACTCTTTTATGCTTATAAAAACGATGTCATGAATCTTTTTCACCATTTATTAGTCATGAAACCACGATACCCATTAACCATTCACAAAGAGACTTCATTCTCTTTGTCACATGATTGACACCCAACAACATTGATGGTTGCTCAAATTCGCATAAACTACTTACGGCGTTAACCGAAAATACCATATCGCATCACAACCCAACAACCATCAGACGCATAATGCGCAAAACATCGATTTTAACCAAAGCCAATACCGTAAGATAGCATCAACTCTCAAATCAAACATCTACGCCTCATAACCGCTACCAATTCTCTTAAAGAGAAAGGAAACACATTCCCAGCAGGGAACACCTTACCAACAAAATCACTTATGAAACAATCGTAAGATTCACCTTTTTGAAACGCTCGCAAACACCACACACGTTTCCCCAAATAAATCTAACTCTAGTCACGAAAGAATTACAATTTAAGCGCTTAACCTGTGGTTACCAAAGATAAACCAGTTGAACGCTAAAGAGAGCGTCCCACCCCAACGCTTTGGGTGTTAAACCATACTCATAGCATAGACTAAACAGATTAGCCCAAAACCAAAGATTGGCATGGTTCAATACCACACCACATTTGGAACCCATAAGCCGGTTACTTCAAATACTACTCTTTCATCCATATTTCCAATCATCGGAGTCAAGTTTATAACTTGACAAAATGCCACTTAATCAGGGGAGATTTTATTGCACACTAATCAAGACGCCTAAACAAAGAGGCAGGCATTCCTTAAAATTTATACATTCATTTGAATCCATAAACCTTCAAAAGAAAGTTTGACTCAAATCCCACCATTACTCGCATTCCAATACTCTTAGCCAATACGGATGTCAAAATCACCCAAAACCCGAGAAATCCAACACTGTTGCACACAAGCTACAACATATGTTCTTAATAAAATCATTTTTCCCTGTTCATATAACCACAATTGATTATATTACCAACGAACCATTATTCATGCAATTTATTATCCCAAGCGTAGTACACATCTCTTTACAATTATTCCAGCGTAATCAACAATTACCCTGGGTATAAACCCTAAGTCACATATTCCATATCACCAGTTCATTCCACCAATAATTAATACTAACCACGCGACACGATCTCCACTAGACATCCCTCATAAATACGGATCCCGCATGGACATCTGTCAAGAATAATTCAACCTTTCCTACAATCATTCCATATATCCTCATTAATTGATTACACGTATTTTAAGTCATATTGTCGACCCACAATATTAATCGACTCCACCAACTACAATAGGCAGAATTTCACACCATCTTCTTGCTATAACAAGTTCATCAACCGAGACATTCTATGCTAACTAATCTCAAACATCCATTAGATTCCATAACCCGCATCACTTTGCACACACCACTAATCAACTTTCACTTTGGATCACCCGACGCCTCGCTTAATCATCTATTATCAACACAATATTTTAGTTTATCTTTAAACAAACAACAAATTCGCTAACCGAACCACTAGCTCATATCATCCGAAAACTCTAACTTCTCGTCATACACTTAACTTCTTAAACATCTGCGTGAATCACGCACCCAACTCTTAAGGAAACCAAAATTGCTCCAGAAAAGAACAACACCCAAAACACCTTTCCTTCCGGAAAGCTCAACCATAAATCACAAGAGAAGTCAACTCTTAAATTCCCAAATGCCGACACGCAACTACTCCACAACTCTCGAGATCAACAACTTCCGCGAAGGAAGATGGTTGCAAGAGGGAAAACCCGGCGATTAACCAAATCTTTTTTTTTTCAGATAAAGCCATAACCCCAAACTTCAAACTTTCACGAAACAAACGGTTTTTCAAAGATGAATTCCCAAGCAAGTCATCATTGCGATCAAACACCACTTAGACCCCGACAACAAGGTCTGGCACAACACCGCAATAACTCTTTTAAACCTCGGAGAAAGACAAACACAAGAATAAATTGAAAACTTTCTCCGTAAAACAACCGATCAACCACATCCTTTCCGACAAAACCTTGACACCTAAATCCATGCGACTTAGATTTTTCATCGAAACTTCAATAACTTCTTTTCAAATTGGAGAAGGGTAACCCAAGAATCAATCTATAAATTTCGCTATAAGGCAAACAACAAATCGGCGTCAAAGCCGGCAAGGCGATCAAGACAAAGCAACCCTAAATTCTTCTTTTGTCTTCAACCAAAGAAAACAAAACCAAAACCACCAAAAGAACTATCGGTGAGTATCCAAACCCGAACCCTTTTCGCTTATTTCAACCAACCAAAAACCGTTCATCAAAGCGGCAAAGGAAACTCGGAGGGTCAATCCACAACTCTACTACTCGACTCCAACCAACTACCCAATCTACGACGAAAGGATAAGCACCCTCCCAACAGGAGGTTTAAAGTCCATCGGTGATGGCACTAACCGCCACACCGTCAAACCCAACAATACTACAAACAACAGAAGTTGACCGAAACCCTTTACGCACAAATACCCACCGAATCTCAAATGAATAAACACAAACAATTCTTTCGTAAACATAGCAAAATATATTACCAAATGTAACATTCAACATCAAAGCTTAAATACAACATTTAAGCGTAAAGCAACGATACCCATACCCATTCCTCGCAGGCAACAGAGTGTGTTAAGATTTTAATTAATTATTACAATTACACAAGTTTTAATTTTGCTATCCTATGGCAAATTTTTAATTAAAACCTTAGCCATGTTTCTAGGTTTTCCATCTTCTTATTTTAGTTGAACCTATATTATGACACTAAATACACATTCCAGGGACCTACAAACCCACTGATACCAATCTGTAACACCCTGACTTCTACTAAGCCAGAATGTCACCAAACATAGACCATAACACATTTAATACCATAAATTAAAGTAAATTCCAGCAAGTTATCATTTAGAATAATTGAAAATTTTGACAGCATCTCCTTTGTTTTTGCATGAAACTTAACAACATAGCATCATATCAAAATGTAAGACAAACGAGATATCCATACGCAGCGATAAGGATAACTAATCATCAACTAAAACATCAATAAGCATCGATAGCAAAATAATAAGCATCAATTTAAATCTAGGAAGTTAAAACCACTCCTCCATAGCCCCACATGATACACATGGGGAGACAACCAAACATACTGAGACCATACACTAAAGATTATTGTAATGCTTATTGTCATGTCTCCACAACAGTGAAATTGCTAGATTATGATACTACGTGGAGTAGTGTAGCTAAAACCCTTTCCGCGCCCGATTTCATGGTACCTAAAGAAAACAAACAACGAAAATACAAGCGTGAGTTCATAACTCAGCGAAGTGTAATACAATGGAAACAGAGTGCAAGACAACAAACCATCAACTTCAATCTTCATAAGCATTACATATCACATCATTACCATTCTCACGCATTACACGACATGGTAAAAACATCATAATCATCTCTTGATCAATATGGTGTTCGTCTCATGAACTCATGAACAATTCAACAACATTCTCATTCATAGTTTCATTCATGCAATGCAATGCACATGTCTTCCGGAATACTCATACCGGTATGGTTGAGTGCACACCCGTCGGCATGCACCCTTTTCCCCTTCCATCCCGAAGATGGAGGGTGCCTATCACTCGCTTCCATTCACCGCGGTGGATGGAATCACGATGTAGGTCTTACTCAAAAGTTTAGCCCGGACTAGTCATAACAGTTCTCACCGACCCTACCGGAATAGTTATGACTTATCTCACCGGCCAGCCATGAAAATATGCCATGCATGCAAAATGGACAGCCATGTATACACAAATAGAAGTATTGCATAGCAACACATGGCATCTCAACATGTAGGGCCGTATTCGACCATCGACGGTGCCCATTCACAACATAGCATGTAAATCACTTATCCTCATCAAGCATTTTAATCATGGCATGAAGACATCATATCATCGACAATATTTAAAACATGACATAAGGACATCATAACAATTATAACATGTAGTTCATGGCAAGACAACATGTTATCTATCCCAAACACTATCAAGCAATTCTAGCAACACATATAATGTTCAATCCACACAACACACTTGCCTTCAACCGCGGGCAACGGAGTGACGAGAGGTTGAGGGCACTCCCAGAGGCACACCACCTGCAAACACGTGCCACACACTTAATTCGACTCCTCAAAACAGTACCCACTACACCTAATACGCTATAAACTCCAAAACCCGAAATCACAGATTCTGCCCGTTCTGGACAGCGGCTTGAAAAAACATAACTTGAGTTCTAGAACTCCAAATTGCATAAACGAGTACATCCTCGCGTAGCTTAGGAAATTTCCCAACTTTTTCTAGTTATAGGTAAAGACTGATTCGGACTATAAAGTTGTTTAATCTAACGTTGAACACGAACTGTCTCAATCTCGTCACAGATTTGACAGCGCTCGGTAAAACGGCCATATCTCCCAAACGGCTGGGCGGATTTTAACGTGCTTTATATGCACGGAAAGATAATGAAATTATCTACAACTTCCTAAAAGTCCGTACGATCAGATTCAATCTCTAAATTGGCCAAAACTCCTACCCTAGTTCGGGTCCCCAATCTGCCCGAACCAGAACGCGAATACAACTCTAGTTTTCATTAGATCTAACCCATGGCAGCACCTCCCTTGATCTAAAAACATGAAATTCATCCCTAAAACAGTACCTAGACCCAAACCCAAGGATCACCCATGCCTTACCTCCTCCCGACGAGCAGCTAACGCCGAGATCTATCCTCCCGAGCCTCCCGAACGTCCTCCTCGCGCTGGAATCGCCGGATCTCCTCGTCACGGGGCTTCCCGTTGGAGAGGACAGCGAGGTTGTGTGGTGGGGGATCTCCTCTTTGCAGCAAAGGAGGTGGAGAGGAGGAATTGGGGGCGCACCCAAGGGGGGAGGGCAGGAGGCGCCCAAGAGGGAGAGGAGGAGGCGCCCAAGAGAAAATGGGGAATGGGGGAGGGGCGGCTAGGGCAGGGAGGGACGCCCCTAGCCCCCAAAATCCTGCCTCTCCTCCCTCATGGGCCCTAACTTGCTCCCACCAAGGCCCACGACTCACCCCCCTAAGGCCCAAACTCCCCCGGGAAGGCCCAAACTTCCGAAATCGGCCCGGAAACGCGATTAAACCGCATAACGTAAAGTTTTAATCTCCGATTTCATACTTTATAAGGTCACATTCTCTAATTTCACATTTGTTTACGGTGTCTCGGCATTTCGTGGTGTCACACATCCAACGGGTATCTAGACCTCAATGAAGGAGGTAAATTGGTAGATTTAAAGCTTTATCATTCAATGATTGGTAGTTTGTTTTATCTTACTGCATCTATGCCTAATATCATGTTTAGTGTTTGCATGTGTGCACGCTTTCTAGCATCTCCAAAAGAATGATATTTAGTGGTCATTAAAAGAATTCTAAGGTATTTAAATCATTCCTCAAATATAGTCTTGTGGTATCCTAAAGGTGATAAATTTGATTTAAATGGATATTTGGATTCAGATTATGCAGGTTGTAAAGTGGATAAAAAGAGCACCGCGAAAAGTTGTCAATTCCTAGGTAGATCCCTTATTTCTTGGTTTTTTTAAGAAACAAAATTCCGTTGCCCTATCACCGCCGAAGCCGAATATATTTCCACTAGTAGTTGTTGCGCTCAATTTATTTGGATGAGGCAAACATTAATGGATTATGGTATAAATTTCAAAAGTATGCCTCTCTTGTGTGATAATGAAAGGGCCATCAAAATAGCCAACAACTCGGTCCAACATTCTAGAACCAAACACATAGATATCCATCATCACTTCTTGAGAGATCATGTGACTGGTGATATTATTATTAGCCACATTAGAACTGAATTTTAATTAGCGGATATCCTTAGCAAGCCTCTAGATGAAGCCCGGATTTTGCAAATTGAGGAATGAATTAAATGTCTTAGATTTCTCAAATGTTGTTCAGGTTTGTGCACCATGGTTATATTCTCTATGATGTCCATTTGTTATTATTCGAATATTTCGTTCTTTAAGTTGGCAACACATTAAGGGGGAGTATTATACCTTGTCCATGTATACTACATCCCTAAATTGTGAAAATATCAAATAAGTGTAACTTAATATTCAAAAGAGAACTCTTGATTATACTAGATCAAACTATTTGAAATATTGTATCTTTTGATACTTCTATAAAATTCCTCTTGAAAAATATCATTCTTCAAAGTCTACATCTATACAAATATCTCTCATCTGTTTTAGTATATATATGTACAAAAATACTCCTTATTTTGAAATAAAAGACAAAATGCACCTTGGTATAAAAATTATTCTTTTAACTCATTGAAAATCCAATTTTTATCTATATTGATATAATTAATGCACTTTGTGAGTCATCACTCTTAGAACTAGAATCTTGACAATTCTAATACTCTAAAAGTCTTTTTGACTCAAACAATCCAATCAATTTGGTTCTTCAAGTCTTTTGATTTCTCTCTCTTTAAAAGTTTGTTTTCAAAATCTTCCAAAAAGTAATTTGACCAAAAATTATTTTATCTTTTGCCTTTGGAAGTTTGCCTTGGTTGGAAATGCTCAAATATGTCTTTCACCAAGTTATGACCACATATGAGCTATTTCATAACTTTTAAGGCATTATCTCCTGTCAGCCTAGTCAAGGCTGGCATTACAGGCCGCTGTGAGTGGTAGTGCCACCCGAGTCGGGTGGGGGTCTTTAATTGGCAGTTTCTTCGTGGGGCTTTACTCTGCCCACTACTCTTCTCCTACATGACTCCTCTATTCTTTTCCTCAATCGGCACTACCTCCTTCTCCTCCCTCTTTCTCTTATCTCCAAACCCTAACTCCCAAATCCTCAAATCTTCAGCAAAAACTTTGTCCTTTCTTTCAATATCAGTTCTCACGTGATTCTCATCCGAAAGGTGAACCTTCATTTCTTTGCCCTAGGTCATCTTTACCTTGTTTAGGTTTTGATTGCAGCATGAGGATGTTTAGCAATTAATAGTTCAAATCTCTTGTTAAATTGAGTAGATCGGTGACCTTAGATGTTAATCCATGCAATTCAAGTGCCCAATCCACAATTAACGAGAAGTTTGGAATTTTTTTGGAGAAAATTTGCAACCGGCATTGCCGCCTATGCCGAAACAGCGCATGGCTGACAGTACCGACCTCCTAGAGCGGTAGTGCCACCCTTGTGCTGCTGGCATGGGTACAGCTTTGCCTATTGTCAAATTTTTGCCCAAAATGTTTCTACACTCCTTCTTTCTCTATTAAAGCCTATTGTGATCCTCTTTGCTCTATTTACCTCATTTTTGTCTAGACAATGTCGAGGACGAAGAATCCCTCGAAGGCTCCTGCTCCTCAGGGCCGTGGAGTTGTGAGGAAGTCTACTCGAGGATGAGGAGTTCCTACTCCCACCATTGACAGCGACAGCTGTGCCGATTCCTTCACAATCGCAATGAGAAATATCAAAGCAAGGAAATATATGGAGAAATAACTTCTCGGGGGGCTCAAGCTCTACGAAAGGAAAATAGCCGGTAGGTGATTCTAAGCTGGAAGTTGAGGAAGAAACAGAAAGTGAAGAGGAAGAAGCTGAAGCAAGTAGAGAAGAGGAGAGTGAGGATGAAGAGATGCCAGAAGTCGGAGCCTTCAGGAATGATCCCTCTTAGATCAAGGGGGATAAGTGTTATACTCTAAGAAGTGAAAATCAATACCTCTTGCCCTGTGATGCCACTGATCCTAGATTTTATACTCTCTTTCAGCAAAAAGTGTTTGAGCAAATCTACAAGGACAAAGAATTTGCAAGTCCGAGGTGGGTAAGTTGGGATCACATCAGGGACCAACCAGACTTCAGGGGTATTCCCGAACTCTTCGGTGGAGCTGGGATGTATCATTTTCTCATAAGGAGATTCAACTATATGGATGACATAACTAAGAAATTCTATGCCACTATCATTATTCCCGAGACCTTGGACACAATAACTTGGATGACAGGGGCTGAGATTTTCACTGCAACTAAGGCTAAGTTTGAGCTGGCCTTAGGAACCTATTGCAACAACTTCCCACAGATCCATGATGACCCTATTCTGAGCTGGAACATGATTTCTGATTTCTATGATCTAGCTAGAGGAGCCAAAGCTAGGCAAGCTTGTAGGACTTAGACTTCATCCAGGCATGATTAATAAGATCATTAGAGTCACAATTCACCCTAAGAGCAGGAATTTCAATGAGATCAAGGGATATGCCTAGAACTTGATAGCCAAGATCTTGCAGAGGTAGAAGTTCGACGTAGTGAACTTCATATTGAGGGAGATGGGATAGTTTGCACATGAGCAGGGTAAGACCATCTACTTCACTCATTACATTATGGCCCTGATCAGGAGAAAGATATGGAATAATGGTTCTTTGCTCACTTCTCACAAGCCTTATAAGCCCCGAGTCACTCCTCCTCAAGAACTTCACCACATCGCCCAGCAGCAGGAATAGCAGCATCAGGCCAAGCTTGAAAGCGAGCAAGCTCAAGCTCAAGAGCAGGCTCAGGCAGCAGCAGCAGTGGCACCTGCACCAGATGCCATCCTCGCCGGGCTTGCTAGTTTGCACTCTGATATGATTGGTTAATTTTCTCAAGTCTACGAACATCAGTCATAGACCTGTCAGATGGTTAAGATTAGACAACGCATGGACGGAATAAGCACGACCATTGATCAGCTTCATGACGAGCTACTTCCTATTACTTATCATTGTCGTGGCTTCAAGACAACGCGTACTTGATGAGTAGCTTGAAAATAAGTACAACTGAAGGCTCAATTAATGTGATAACTCATTTGCATCAAAACTCTTTTAAAAATCAGGCCTTTTAGTTTTAAGAGGCACTACCAGCCCTTTCGGGGCAGTACTGCTGGAGCTGCGGCTGTACCACCCATATAAAGATGGTAGTTATTTAGCAGAGGCGCTATCTTTGGCATCCCTCGATAGCGGAAACTACTGGCAGTGTGGAGCGGTATTGCCAGCGGAGCGACAGTACCACCCCAATGCCCGCGGTACTTATTTTTCAAAGAATAGCTTTTCGTGTTGTGGGCAGGGCGGCACTGCCCACCGTGTGGAGTGGTACTGCTGTGCTAATGGCGGTACCACCCCAATAACTCTGGCTGCTTTTTTCCTAAAAACCCTGACTTGTGCCCATTTTAAAATGCGGCACTACCGGCCTTTTTGAGCGGTAGTGCTGGTCCTATGGGAGTTGGTGATAACGGCTAGTTTCAGTGCATTAAATGCATTATGCAGACCGTTGGGGTTATGGCCAGCACTACCGACCCTATGAGGGCGGTAATGCTAGACTCAACTGAAAAATCTGAAAAAAAATGGTTAGTTTCTTTGTGGGAGGTAATAAATACCCCCTACCTGCATTAAGGGCTTGGTTAGTGACCACATTGAATACATTCTAAGCCCTTGCAACTCTCTCTACTCTCTTATGCATTCATTTCTCAAGATTGTGAGTTGTAGAGAGAAAATTGAGTAGAGAGAATGCATTGCATTAATTGGGCTATTAGAAGCACTCAACACCTTCAAGCGAGCATCAAGTTTATTACACTTGGAAGTTGCTGCCTCCTAGATGGTTTGGAGGTATGGAATCGGTGATCTTCTCAAATGTGTTTATGAGAAGGCCCGGTTGGTTGTGAAGGCAAGGAGTTTGCCTACCTGGAGTGGGGAAAAGCTACCACAAGTGATCGAGGAAGGCTCAATTTGCGCAAGGAGCCAGCTTGAGTTGGTGAAGCTTACCTCAACATGGATTAGGAGAGACCGACAAGTCTCCAAGACCATAGGATAAATTCTTGTGTTCACTCTCTTGTGATTTGTTTACTTGTGTTCATTTGAGCAATTTACTTTCATAAGCTTATTTACTTGCTCTAGAAATTAGAGCTGTGCAGTTGCTCATTCTTAGTGTGACACTATGGTTTGGTGTGACGTTATAGAAGGTGAAACTAGAGAATAAAACCTTTCGGCTTAGGGTTTTCTCACGTTTTTGGGCCGGTTGAAGTGTTATGTCGCCACGGAGTGTCGTAATCTTATTTAACGTGCATGATAAGGTTAATAACATTATGAGATGTGGAATTAAGGTTAAAACTATAGGATATGGAGGTTAATAGCTTTTCCGGGCCGTTTCCGGGGTCTTGGGCCTTCCCGGGGGAGTTTGGGCCTTGGTGGGCTTTGGTGGGATGGAGTAGGTCTCCGTAACGGACTAGGATTGGGTGTGGGGGCTGGTAAAAGGGCTCCCCACCAACCTTTTGGGCGTGCTCCCCCTGCCCTTGGGCGCCCCAACCTCCCCCTCCTAAGCCCTAGCCGCCACCCCCTCTCCCTCTCCCTCTTGTGCGCCTCCACCTCCCCCTTTGCCCCATTGCTCCCCACCTCTCCACCACCTCTCCTCCACCCCCTTTCTGCCCTAGGGTGGTCTCCACACCTCTGCACCTTGTGGATCCATCCGTTGGAGCGAGGAGCGAGGAGCGTGGAGCGAGGAGCGATCCGCGAGGAGATCTATTGGAGATTCGTTCGTTGGGCAAAGGTATGATCATGGGGATCCTTGGAATTGATCTAGGTACTGTTCTTAGGGTGATTATCAAGTTTTTAGATCAATTGGTGGTGCTTGATTGGAGTTCTTTGGGTTAGATCTAGACGTTGCCACGTTTCTGTTTTCGGGCAGATTGAGCAGTCGGGCTAGGGTTCGAGTTTTCATCGATTTAGAATCCGAATCTGTCCGTACGGACTTAAAAGAAGTTGTAGATAATTTAATTATCTTTCCGTGGACATAAAGCAAGTTAAAATCCGATCAGCCGTTTGAAAGTTATGGCCATTTTACCGAGCGTGTTAAAATCTGCGACGCGATTGGAACAGATCTCGGTAATCTGTAGATTAGACGACTTTAGATTCCGAATCAGTCTTTCCATATACCTAGAGAAAGTTGGGAAATTTCCTAAGCTACGTGAGGGTGTACTCGTTTAATTCATTCGGAGTCCCAGAACTCAAGTTATGCCTTTTGCAAGGCTGCTGTCCCGACGGGACAGAACCTCTGTTTTAGGTTTTGCGAGTAGGGAGCAATGTCGGGTTAGATGGGGGTTTGCGTACTGTTTTGTGGTTATGATTGTGATTGTGTGATACCCCTGTGCAGGAGGTGTGACCCCGGGAGTGCCTTCTACTTCCCGCCAATCCGTTGCACGTGGTTGAGGCAAGTGTGTTGTGATGGATAGCGAGTTGTAGGTTGCATGTTGAGATTAGATGGAATTGTTTACATGATATATGTCCACTTGCCATGTGTTAATGATTGCTATGATATGATGAGCATGTTTAAGATGTTATGACGCCATGTGTTAAAATATGAGTTTTATATGATGTTGGCATGCTTGCATACATGACATGTTACATGGCCTGGGCGGTGAGAAAGTCATTAACTAATCCGGGAAGGTCGGTGAGAAAGTTATGACTAATCCGGAGAGCCAATAGAGTAAGTCCTACATTGTGATTGTAACACCCCGGCATTTAATATGCCTGAATGCTACCAAACATAAGCTAAACAACATCTAAATACTACATTTAACATAAAATTCCAGCAAAGGTGCATAGGCTAAAAATCGAGATTTCGGCAGCACCTCCTTTGTTTTAACATGGATTTAAGGAGCAACAACAGTATAGCATTATAAGGCAATATGAGAGACATCTAAAACAGTAATAAATGGAGTCTTAACGACAATATAAGACTAACATCAAGCACTTAAAGTCTCCAAGTGTCAAATGAACAATAAATCTCTCATAAACAAAGCTAAACTTTAAAGCAATAATCATCACACGCAATTTATTATCAAACTAATAGAATGACTTGTGGAATCAATATGGTGAAGCTACGTGTGGGCGTGTGACTATTTCCCTTCCCCGCATGCCGATCTCATGGTACCTAAAACAACAAGAAAACACAAGCGTGAGTTCGAAACTCAGCAAGCATATTGCAATGGACAACAAGAACAACAACATGGCAATAACATCTCCCATCATGTAAATCATCTTATTCATAAACACTTAACATTGTCATCATCAATATGTATGCGATGTAATGCAATGCTCATGTCTCCTTGGAAACTCATACCGGTATGGTTGAGTACACACCCGTCGGTGTGTACCCTTTTCCCCCCTTCCATCCCGAAGATGGAGGGTGCCTACTCATCGCTTCCATTCACCACGTGGAAGGAATCACGATGTAGGTCTTACTCAATGGCGTTCCGGACTAGTCATAACTTTCTCACCGACCTTGCCGGACTAGTTATGACTTTCTCACCGCCCTCGCCCTATCTCATGTCATGCATGCAACTATGCCAATTATCATATTTCACATGTACATAAACATATGGCATCTCATCATGACAAATATTAACACATGGCATCGAATCATGATAATCATACTCAATATATCATTGGAAAACAGCAAGCATGGCAAGTGATCATAGCAAGTATTCAATCTTTCATCTAATCTCCACAAGCAACCTACAATTCCGCTATTCATTACAACACACTTGCCTCAACCGTGGGCGACGGGTTTGTGGGAAGTAGAGGGCACCCCCGGGGTCACACCACCTGCACAACGGCATCACATACTCTCAAAAATTCCCACAAAACAGAACACAAAACCCCATCTAACCCGACATTGCCCACTACTCGCAAAACCTAAAAACAGAGGTTCTGTCCCGACGGGACAGCAGCCTTGCAAAAAGCGTAACTTGAGTTCTGGGACTCCGAATCAATTAAACGAGTACATCCTCGCGTAGCTTAGGAAATTTCCCAACTTTCTCTAGGTATATGGAAAGACTGATTCGGACTCTAAAGTTATTTAATCTACAGATTACTACGATCTGTTCTAATTGCGTCACAGATTTTAACACGCTCGGTAAAATGGCCATAACTTTCAAACGGCTGAGCGGAATTTAACGTGCTTTATGTCTACGGAAAGATAATTAAATTATCTACAACTTCTTTTAAGTCTGTACAGTCATATTCGAATTCTAAATTGGCGAAAACAGGAACCCTAGGTCGACTGCTCATGCTGTCCCAAAACAGAAACGTGGCAACGTCTAGATCTAACCCAAAGAACTCCAATCCAGCACCACCAATTGATCAAAAAACTTGATAATCACCCTAATAACAGTACCTAGATCAATTCCAAGGATCCCCATGATCATACCTATGCCCAACGAACGAATCTCCAATAGATCTCCTCGCGGATCGCTCCTCGCTCCACGCTCCTCGCTCCTCGCTCCTCACTCCAACGGATGGATCCACAAGGTGCAGAGGTGTGGAGACCACCCTAGGGCAGCAAGGGGGTGGAGGAGAGGTGGTGGAGAGGTGGGGAGCAATGGGGCAAAGGGGGAGGTGGAGGCGCACAAGAGGGAGAGGGAGAGGGGGTGGCGGCTAGGGCTTAGGAGGGGGAGGTGGAGGCGCAAGGAAGGGAGAGGGGAAGGTGGGGGTGGCAGCTAGGGCTTGGAGGGAGAGGTGGGGGCGCCCAAGGGCAGGCGGAGCACGCCCAAAAGGCTGGTGGGGAGCCCTTTTACCAGCGCCCACACCCAATCCTAGTCCGTTACGGAGACCTACTCCATCCCACCAAAGCCCACCAAGGCCCAAACTCCCCCGGGAAGGCCCAAAACCCCGGAAACGCCCCGGAAAAGCTATTAACCTCCATATCATATAGTTTTAACCTTAATTTCACATCTCATAATGTTATTAACCTTATCATGCACGTTAAATAAGGTTACGACACTCCATGGTGTCACAACGCTTCAAAAGGCCCAAAAACGCGAGTAAACCTCAAGCCGAAAGGTTTTATTCTCTAATTTCACCTTCTATAACGTCACACCAAACCGTAGTGTCACATTCTTCCCCCCTTCAACAGGATTCGACCTCGAATCCGAAGGACGCCAAAAACAACAACAAAGTCCCCAAGGGACAAAAGGCTTCTCTGCAGCACAAAACATTCGCACAACGACTAGAACCGGAAACAAACGACAAACGAGTTCCCAAAACCAACACTTAAAGAAAAAGTGTTGATCTAGCTCAACTAAGGGCAACCGCTCACAGTTCGACTTTCAATTCAAATCCCAAACAGAATCTGCGTTTCAACCTCGAAGGGCTTCAACAACCCAAAACGCTCGAATCCTCACGACAAACACCTCACACTTCTATCACAACCTACCTGACTACACACTGCAATAAACTCAACATGACATAATCAAAGGAAGTCACAATTCCTTTAACGTCCTCTCTTCATTCCCGAAAGTTTCCATCGAGAGGAATAACTCATTAAGGCACACTAGCCCTTCCTATACACGATCATACTAACATTTTATTCCATCCTTTCCCAGGCAAGACTCAAACCCAAAAACAACTAGTGAAGACAACTGCTCACGGCAGGGCAATTATCACCGATCTACCGTCAACTTCACTTCCACCCATCGCTACTCTTAGTAAAGGTTAAACCCATACATCATCAACCTCCATCACAAACCACCCTTATACCACTAAGGTTCGACACCTAGCCCAAGCTAGGATCGAAAACCTTACCAAACCACAATTGGTTCCTTTCTTAAGAGGGTCTCGCCCTCACACAAAAACACTTAGCTATCAAGCCCAAGTGTACACACAACAACTCAAACCCAAAGTGTTAACAACCATTTTGGAAAGAATTCGGCAACATCCAAGCCAAAACACAAAGGAAGCATAAATCCCCTACATCACAACCAACATACTGTAAATTGTTCATTGCTTCTTTTCATACTAGAAAGCAAGGGAAATCTCGTTTCATGACATAAATGCACACTCTTCAGGAGCACTCCGGATTAGTCATATCTCCATATATGACTTTCTCACCGACTTGGCTCAACGACTCTTTTATCATTTAACATGTAAAAACGATGTCATGTTTACTTTTCACCATTCCCTCATCATGTAACCACACTACCGAATAGTCATTCACATGATGACTTTTGCCTCGGTATCATATGAATAAATCTCGAATAACATCGAGAGTTGCGCTTAATTCGAATAAACAATCACGCCAACATCGTTAATCAACAAACCACCCCATCGTGTCAAAACCCATCTTCTATTTAACACTAGCTTTGCAACACCTCGTAAAATCAAACTCAACCCTTTGGAACAGAACATCGACTCCAAAATCAAACATCCGCACACAAGCGCCATAAATTTTTATCAAAAGAGAGGGAAACTCAATCCAAAAGAAAACTCTTCACTAACCAAATTCACTTATGAAACATTCATAAAAATCCAGACTTGTAAAACACCCGCACACGAGACACATTTTCCAAATGACTCAACTCTAGTCAAATAGAGTTACACATCAAGGGCTTAACTCAAAAGTTTCCAACACAACCCTTTATGACCATCTCGCTTCCTTTTAAAATTAATTCCAAAGATAAATCGGTCACGAACGTGAAAGGGCGCGATCCACTCAAAAACTTTTGGATGTAAACTCAAACTCACAACACGAACTAAACAAATTCGCCAAAACTAAAGGTCGACACCAACCACTACGAGTTTTGGGGAAACTCTGAAACTCAACATAAGGAACACCTCAACCGAAAGCATTCAACCGAGATGGCAAACAACCAAACCAGTTTCAAAGGTTTTTAGACAACAGCTCAGCATGAAAGGAACCATCTCTAGTACTCCACTATGCTTTCCATTAAAGACTTCAATAATCACTATTTACTATCTGAGGAGCCCCAACACAATTCAACCGAAAGTTTCACAACAAATTCTTCCTCTAGTTACCATTCCCAACATTTTTTATTAAGGGTTTATGATGCTTATCAAAAAGGCACCCAACCAAGACTATAATGACATGATCCCCACGGCTCACCGAATCATAATACATCTTATTCTAAATTTGAAACATAGTACTTCCACAAATCTTTCAGCAAGATCAACATATAAATTTCATACTACCTATATATTCACGTCTCGATAACCGAACCTTATTCAGTTAAACAACGACTTCAACATGTAAATATTATCTCTACAAGACAAAGTTCATAGCTAGGATTCCAAGGCATACATTCATTAAGGATAAAACTCTACATCAGGTTAATTATCCATGGTTCACTCCATCACCACAGGTTACAACACCCTCCATTTAGTCAATGGTTTCCAACAAGTATTCTACACAACTACCACCACTACTAAGTCATCAATAAAAACAAATGGGCATAATCATCAACCGATCAACATTACCTTTAGCTACCCTATACATAGGTGATAACAAAATTACAACATACTCCAACTATTTAAAATAGATTGAAAACTAGCATTGAAGGGTCACAACTGCATACTTCCAAATATACTAGTAGTTTGCAACAACATAAATAACCACTCCAATCAACTTCCAAATTAAAGTCACTAGTCTCTACTAATCCGTTAGATTAGCACATCTTTAAACACCAAGCAAAGCTTCTTAACAATATCAGCAGTTTACATCATCTTAAGGTTTTAACTATGCAACAGGGTTTAAAACTTTAAACATTATCAAGGGTCATAAGCACTTTTAAAGCAAAGCAACAGATTCTAAGCACGTACTTTAGCACATTCAATCATCCTCGCTAAGAGTAAACTACAACACTAGTAGTCTATTTATTCTCAAACTTAGAGATTTTACTCACATTGAATTGATTCAACTCAAAATTTAACTTAGCAACACATCAATCCATAAACCACATTGTTACCTACTACATAACATGCTAAACAACAATTCTTACTAGGGACAAACGATTTTTGTCAAAAGACTACTTACTTTGTTTACAACATTTTAGTTTTAAAACTCACCCCAAATTCATAAGGAAACTTGACTCTCAAAATTGCAATGAGACAAACCCAAACTTGGTCATGCAAAGGAATTCTCCAAAACACTTTTCAATCTCCAAGACTCCCACTGGAGGGAACCAACCGATCAAATAAACCTTTGCAAATAAAACCTTAGCACCAAACCCCAATCTTTCACGAAACAAGAAGGGTTTTTCAAAGATGAATTCTTAAACCAGTAAAATGACGAAATCAAACACCACTTACTCCTACAAAGCCACTGAACTTCAGCCCTGACAGCCAGGTCTGGCACAACTCCGAACAAAACTCCTTTAGCCTCGGAGAAAGACAACCACAGGAATAAATCGAATGCTTCTTCCCATAAAGAAATCAACAAACTAAGCATTAAAACTTGGAAAGGCGCCCAAAAGAAGCGCAACACTAGACTCCTCTTCTTCGTCTTCACCCAAGGAAGACAAAACCACACACCGCATACGGAACGATCCGCGAAAGCCCATCACCTTTTCATTTGGTTCAAAACAGCTAAAGCCAAGAAAAGCAACAAACACCGACCGGCCGTAACGACAAAGAACATCCGAAGGAAACCACAATTAACACTTCCTTTCGTCTCCAATCAACTACCCGATTTACTGACAGGAAGGGTAAGCACTTTTCTCCTACAGGGTTAACAGTTCTTCGGTGATGGCGCTAATCGCCACACCACAAACCTCACCCTAAATATAAACAACAAGAGGTGACCGAAACCCTTCGGTACCACAACCCCACTCTTATCACCACAACATATATCATTGACATAGCAACATGCATTGTCAAAAGAAGCATTCAACATCAAAGCTTAAATACAACATTTAAGCGTAAAGAAACGATACCCATACCCTTTCCTACTGTGCATCCAGTGTGTGTCAAATTTTAGATTAGTTATACCATTTTTGCAAGTTTTAATGTTGCTATCCTATGACAAAGTTTTAGTTTAAAACTATTCCATTTTTCTAAGTTTTTCCTCATGATTTTTTAGTTGTTCACTTTGGCATGTCACTAAAATTCACATTCCAAGGACCTACTGACCCGCTCGATACCAATCAGTAACACCAGGCATTTAATATGCCTGAATGCTACCAAACATAAGCTAAACAACATCTAAATACCACATTTAACATAAAATTCCAGCAAAGGTGCATAGGCTAAAAACCGAGATTTCGGCAGCACCTCCTTTGTTTTAACATGGATTTAAGGAGCAACAACAGTATAGCATTATAAGGCAATATGAGAGACATCTAAAACAGCAATAAATGGAGTCTTAACGACAATATAAGACTAACATCAAGCGCTTAAAGTCTCCAAGTGTCAAACGAACAATAAATCTCTCAAAAACAAAGCTAAACCTTAAAGCAATAATCATCACACGCAATTTATTATCAAACTAATAGAATGACTTGTGGAATCAATATGGTGAAGCTACGTGTGGGCGTGTGACTATTTCCCTTCCCCGCATGCCGATCTCATGGTACCTAAAACAACAAGAAAACACAAGCGTGAGTTCGAAACTCAGCAAACATATTGCAATGGACAACAAGAACAACAACATGGCAATAACATCTCCCATCATGTAAATCATCTTATTCATAAACACTTAACATTGTCATCATCAATATGTATGCGATGTAATGCAATGCTCATGTCTCCTTGGAAACTCATACCGGTATGGTTGAGTACACACCCGTCGGTGTGCACCCTTTTCCCCCCTTCCATCCCGAAGATGGAGGGTGCCTACTCATCGCTTCCATTCACCACGTGGATGGAATCACGATGTAGGTCTTACTCAATGGCGTTCCGGACTAGTCATAACTTTCTCACCGACCTTGCCGGACTAGTTATGACTTTCTCACCGCCCTCGCCCTATCTCATGTCATGCATGCAACTATGCCAATTATCATATTTCACATGTACATAAACATATGGCATCTCATCATGACAAATATTAACACATGGCATCGAATCATGATAATCATACTCAATATATCATTGGAAAACAGCAAGCATGGCAAGTGATCATAGCAAGTATTCAATCTTTCATCTAATCTCCACAAGCAACCTACAATTCCGCTATTCATTACAACACACTTGCCTCAACCGTGGGCGACGGGATTGTGGGAAGTAGAGGGCACCCCCGGGGTCACACCACCTGCACAACGGCATCACATACTCTCAAAAATGCCCACAAAACAGAACACAAAACCCCATCTAACCCGACATTGCCCACTACTCGCAAAACCTAAAAACAGAGGTTCTGTCCCGACGGGACAGCAGCCTTGCAAAAAGCATAACTTGAGTTCTGGGACTCCGAATCAATTAAACGAGTACATCCTCGCGTAGGTTAGGAAATTTACCAACTTTCTCTAGGTATATGGAAAGACTGATTCGGACTCTAAAGTTATTTAATCTACAGATTACTACGATCTGTTCTAATTGCGTCACAGATTTTAACACGCTCGGTAAAACGGCCATAACTTTCAAACGGCTGAGCGGAATTTAACGTGCTTTATGTCCACGGAAAGATGATTAAATTATCTACAGCTTCTTTTAAGTCTGTACAGTCAGATTCGAATTCTAAATTGGCGAAAACAGGAACCCTAGGTCGACTGCTCATGCTGTCCCAAAACAGAAACGTGGCAACGTCTAGATCTAACCCAAAGAACTCCAATCCAGCACCACCAATTGATCTAAAAACTTGATAATCACCCTAAGAACAGTACCTAGATCAATTCCAAGGATCCCCATGATCATACCTTTGCCCAACGAACGAATCTCCAATAGATCTCCTCGCGGATGGCTCCTCGCTCCACGCTCCTCGTTCCTCGCTCCAACGGATGGATCCACAAGGTGCAGAGGTGTGGAGACCACCCTAGGGCAGCAAGGGGGTGGAGGAGAGGTGGTGGAGAGGTGGGGAGCAATGGGGCAAAGGGGGAGGTGGAGGCGCACAAGAGGGAGAGGGAGAGGGGGTGGCGGCTAGGGCTTAGGAGGGGGAGGTGGAGGCGCAAGGAAGGGAGAGGGGAAGGTTGGGGTGGCGGCTAGGGCTTGGAGGGAGAGGTGGGGGCGCCCAAGGGCAGGCGGAGCACGCCCAAAAGGCTGGTGGGGAGCCCTTTTACCAGCCCCCACACCCAATCCTAGTCCGTTACGGAGACCTACTCCATCCCACCAAAGCCCACCAAGGCCCAAACTCCCCCGGGAAGGCCCAAAACCCCGGAAACGGCCCGGAAACGCCCCGGAAAAGCTATTAACCTCCATATCCTATAGTTTTAACCTTAATTTCACATCTTATAATGTTATTAACCTTATCATGCACGTTAAATAAGGTTACGACACTCCGTGGTGTCACAACGCTTCAAAAGGCCCAAAAACGCGAGTAAACCTCAAGCCGAAAGGTTTTATTCTCTAATTTCACCTTCTATAACGTCACACCAAACCGTAGTGTCACAGTGATTCCATCTACCGTGGGTTGTGGAAGCGAGGAGTAGGCACCCTCCATCTTCGGGATGGAAGGGGGGAGAGGGTGCACACCGACGGGTGTGTACTCAACCATACCGGTATGAGTTTCCTTGGAGATATGAGCATTACATTGCATTGCAATACATTTTTTTAATGATGATGATGTTGTTATGTGCTCAAGTATGAGATGTTATATGTGATGTGAGGTATTATTGTCTTGTAAATGATCTTGTTGTCCATTACAATATGCTTGCTGAGTTTTCGAACTCACGCTTGTGTTTTATGTTGTTTTTAGGTACTTTGAGATCGGCATGCGGGAAAAAGGGATCTAGCTACACTTCTAGACGTAGCTCCACCATCATAGTCCATAATTAACCACTTGGAGACATGATATTAAGAGTTGTGCCCTAAACTTAATGTATGGTTTAATCTAGCATGCTTGTGAATCCTTATTTGCTTCGTTATAGTTTATGAAGTGGTTAAGCGTGGTATTATTGGCGTAACTTGATGTTATGTCCATTTATGTTGTTGTTTTAGATGTCGTGTGCTATGATATTTATCTTGCCATGATATTGAGATTGTGTTAATTCATGGAAAAACAAAGGAGATCTTCTTAGAAATATCGGTTTTTAGCATATGAACCTTTGCTGGAATTTATGTTTAATTGTGGTACTTAGATGTTGTTTAGCTTATGTTTGGTAGCATTCGGGCATATTAAATGCCGGGG
Organism: Rhipidocladum racemiflorum; assembly: GCA_036346355.1. Taxonomy (NCBI): domain Eukaryota; kingdom Viridiplantae; phylum Streptophyta; class Magnoliopsida; order Poales; family Poaceae; genus Rhipidocladum; species Rhipidocladum racemiflorum. The sequence goes on from CM070577.1 coordinate 72,293,008, forward strand.
TGTTACACTTAGATTTGTTGGTGCACTTTAGTGGAATCAAGAAGATTTAGGTCTTGTTTGTTAAAATTTCCAATTCTAGTTTAACTTAATTTATTTATTGCAATTAGAGCTGAGAATTTTAAAAACTTCCTATTCACCCCCTCTAGTCAGTTATCCTTGATCCTATAAGTGGTATCAGAGCTTGGTCTCCCATTTTTAGACTTTACCGTCTAGAGAGAAAAGGATGGCTAGTGAGGGTGTTTCCATAGGCAAGGCACCATTTTTTGATGGCAGAAATTATGTGTATTGGAAAATATGTATGATGGTATATCTCAAGGCCATGAGTCCTAGTATATGGAGGATTGTAAGTGAGGGTTTTGCCATGTCACATGATCCCACTTCCACCATTGATCACGATGAGCAGAACTCCCATCTCAATGCTCAAGCAATGAACGCTCTTTTTGGAGCGTTGAACGCGGATGAGTTCAATCGCGTGAGTAACCTTAAGACGTCTCACGAGATTTGGACAATCCTCGTTTAAATTCATGAGGGCACATCCGTGGTCAAGGAGGCCACATTGCATATGCTAAGGATCAAATATGAGAGTTTCATTATGTTGCCCCATGAAAACATCACTGAGATGTATTGACGGCTAAACAATATAGTGAATGAGGTCAAGGGCCTTGGCGGTTCACTAACCAATCTTAATGTTATTTGTAAGATGCTTAGGGCTATACAGGACAAGTACGAGACGTTGGTGACGCTCTTCCTTAACTCACCTGAGTTGGCAAAAATGACACATATTGCTCTCTTGGGCAATCTCATAACTAATGAATTGTACAAGAAGGATAAGGATGAGCTCTTGAAGAAAAGTTCTTCCAAGAAGAAGAACATTGCCTTCAAGGCAAAGGTGGAGTCAAGCGAGGAGATGCTTGATGACTCCGAAGATGACACTAAGGACGCGATGGCCCTCCTCGTGAGAAGAATGAGGATATTCATGAAGAGGCTCTCAAGCTCAAGCGCCCCTCAAAAGTACAAGAAGGGGAAATAGTCAGGCAACAACCGATTTGCCAATATTTGGTGCTTCGAGTGTGATGAGAAGGAGCGTATTGCCTCTAAGTGCCCCAAGAAGAAGGATGAAAATGGCAAATCATCTAAGAAAAAGCCATTTCACGGTAAGAAGAAGCTCTTCAAGAAGCTTCACAAAGATGGAAAGGGCGAGGCGCACATCAGGGAGTGGGATTCTAAAGAGGAGTATTCGGATTCCAACTCCTCTGATGAGGACACTCCTTCCAAGAAGAAGAGTCTTGCCAGAGTCGCAATCAAGGAGGCTTCATCACCCTTCATCACTCCTTTTTGTCTTATGGAAAAATGAGATAAGATAAAATTCAATGATGATGATCTCTCTTATGATGAATTCCTAGATATACTTGAGGATTTAAATGAGTATCTTGGCAAGGAGAAAGCCAAGCATAAGGCTTCGAGAATGTAATTTCACTCTCTCAAAGGCTCTTTATGAGGAACAACCCAATACTTGGTCACAAGAAGAATGCCATTTGGGTGCCCAATGCATTTATTACTAACCTCCAAAGACCCAAACAAATTTGGGTACTTAAAATGGTTTGATTTTCTTTTGTAGGTGAACTACAAGATCGGTGGACGGTATTGGGTGTTGGATAGCGTGAGCCCGGGAGAGCAGCACGGGCACAGTGTGAGCTCAAGCACGGTTATGGTCCCTCGTAGCACGGAAAGAAACCTTTCGCATTCCCTGGGTGTGGGAGCATGTCCTCCCGCACTGCCATAACATCGGCTAGCTTCCGTGCTCCCCAAGCACGACAGGGGACACGTGTCACCTGTTGTGCCTTCTACGGTGGGGGAGTGGGCTAATATTGCAAATGCATGTGTAGAGGGGCTAGATTTGCAAAAAAAAATAACGTACAAAGGGCTAGATAAGTGATGATTTTGCCAAATCTGAATCTTGTGTTGTCATTGGTGGATTTTCTCTATAAAAAATCCTCTATTCCTCTGGTGTCACTCATCCTTACCTTTAGCACAGATCCATCCCATTTGTGAATGCCTTCTGTAGTGTTGCCTAATATGCTGAAGTGAGTTGTGGATAGAGGTGGGCGTCGTGCCAAGCCAGGTCGGCACAGCACGGGCCATCGTGCTGCATGTATAAACCTTGTTGTGCCACCTGACGGTATACAACGAGCCCAGGCACAGTCCATTTGTGATTCATGCCTACTTTATGCCATGCTAGCCCAGACCAGGCCTATTTGCACTATCGCGGTGAGAGAAAATAAGGTGGAGATGCACGGGACCAAGGCAGTGGACACAAATATTGAGGGAAAAAGAACTAAATTTTATTCATTCTTGAAAAGGTACATAGTTATTGCCTCATTAAAAACCTTACACCCTAGTGTGGGGTACCCCTGGTAAGGAAAAGAGATCAGTAAATACGTACATATACATAGACTAATCAAGGTCAAAGAGGTCAAAGTCGGCTAATGCCTCCGCAAACTTCAAATCCTTGGTCTGATGTGGTGTTCTCTTATCTGCATACTCTCAGTCTTTGAGGCATGTGATTGCCTCAACCATCCCACGCATGAGAGACGACCTCCTTAGCTCGAGTATCCTCTCAATCGAACTGAAAATGGCTTTCGATGAAATGGTGGTCACCAAAACCACATGACGACGTTCGATGTCGGCAATAATGAATATGGGGCTATGCGCTATAACCAAACTCGATGATAACACAAGACAAGGGTTTATACAGGTTCAGACCCTCAACAGTGGAGGTAGTACCCTAGTCCTGTGTTCTGGGATTGTGGGCAGTGTATTTCTCACGTATCGTGTGTTGCGTATTGTGCAACGTCCTCTTTTCCAGGAACCCCTGCCCCCCTTATAAAGGGAGGGGGCGAAAGAGTCTGAATCAGTTACAAAGGGGAATCCCGATCGATCACGGGATTAGATTCTACCCTTATCCTTTCTCTACTGGACCCATTTACAATCGTATCTTTCCTAACAAGAATTGGTTACTATCCTTTGACCTCCCCTGTTAGGTACGGTGCTGTCGGTCCATACAGTGTTCAATCCCGCACAACTAGCTCGGCCCATCCCTTCTTGGTTGGCCCTCATAGCCTGCTGTGTAGATACCCGGGGCCCATGTATTCCACAGTAGCCCCCAAGTGCTTTGCAATAGAGTTGCCATCTTTCTGGTTGCAGTCAGCAGAGTCCTGCTCCATGCCGAGTGCTCCCAGTTTTTAGCGCAGCTATCCTAACTGGTCCACTTTTTACGCCAAGTGATTTGTTGCAAGCAGGGAGATTGCGAAGAACTTGATAGAGCTCTGCCGGTTAGGAATTCTGAGAGATATTCAATACAACCATTAGGACATCGGTGATTAGCCCATCTTGGGGCACACCATAGCTATATCCATTAGGATGCTAGAGATCAGCCCGACTTGGGGCACACCATAGCTATATCCCTTAGGATACTAGAGATTAGCCCAACTTGGGGCGCACCATAGTTATATCTGTTAGGATACTGGAGATCAACCCAACTTGGGGTGCACATAGCTATATCTGTTAGGATACTGGAGATCAGCCCGACTTGGGGCGCACCATAGCCATATCCGTTAGGATACTGGAGATCAACCCAACTTGGGGCGCTCCATAGCTATATCCATTAGGATAATGGAGATCAGCCCGACTTGGGGCGCACCATAGCCATATCCATTAGGATACTGGAGATCAGCCCGACTTGGGGCGCACCATAGCTATATCCATTAGGATACTAGAGATCAGCTCGATTTGGGGCGCACCATAGCTTGAATAATTTCCGATCGAGTGGTATCTGTACCTGGCTGTCGTGACACGTAGCCTGTAAACCAACATGGTGCTTATCATGGCTTAGCTCAACGTTCGCGGTGTACAGCTGGCAGTCCTACTTAGGGCATACCCTCAGAGCCTTGGTTAGATCCGGGCCTGAATCCTAAATTAAACCTCAATTGGGGATTTGGCTTCAAGCCCGAACCACTTCACAGAAACTGAAACGCTATTCCCGCCCATGAATAGGAAACCTAGCATCGTGGCATGCCTTTTTAGGATTTCGGTGTAGGTGAAACATCGCCGCCTACCTTTAAAACATTTCAGTGCAGGTGAGGCATCGCTGCCCGTATTTAAAGGATTTCGGCGTAGGCAAAGAGCCTCATTCCCCGTTTCACATATCCATCTCCTTGCCTTCAAGTTCCCACGTCGACGCTCCTCAAACCTTGCGCTGCCGCATTCACCGACGATCAAGATGTCTTCCCCGCCTTCCGACGATGCCTCCGCGCCGCCTTCGTTCGGGCACTGGGCCGCCTCGGTAATGATGGAGAAACACCTGGAGGAGATGGTCACCACCGGAGTTCTCCCAGCGCTGGTGCTGATCGATGCACGCCTGGCGGCGGGTGAGTCCTCTCCTACTCCTCGCCCTGAGGAAATAGTGGTTTTCGAATCCTTCTTCCAGCGTGGGCTTGGTCTCCCTGCTAGCGCTTTCTTTCGGGGTCTTCTCCACTTTTATGGAATTGAATTGATTCACTTGAATCCCAATTCCATTCTTCAAATTTCCATTTTTGTCCACCTCTGCGAAGCCTATATTGGCATTAGCCCCCACTTTAGTCTTTTTCGCCACCTTTTTCTCCTCAAGCCCTTCCCGAGCAAGTGCGCCCCCAAAACAATTGCGGTGCTTGCTTTCAGCTTCGGGATGAGCTAAAGAAGTTATATTTCTCCATCCCTTTCAGAAACTCCAACAAGGGTTGGCACCAGGAATGGTTCTGCTGTGCCAATCATGATCCTTCCCTTCCTTTCTTTGCCGGGCGCAAGCCCAAAGTTTCGCCTTCCTGGTCCTCAACTCCTCCAGATTGCGACATGGACCAATTTGGAGAGCTGCTAGATATAATTCGCAAGCTGAAGGAGGAGGGCTTGCATGGAGTTAGTATTGCCACCAGTTTTGTCATTCACCGAGTGCAACCCCTCAAAGAGCGAATCCACCCATGGTTCGAATACAGTGGGGAAGCTGACCTCACTTGAGAGGTGCTTGAAGTAGTTCCTCACCAGGTGTTCAATCAGCAAATGAACGACTTTTTCACCTCGGGCACCCAGAGTAACACCAAGGGATGCCCGAAGTCTTTTAATGTGAAGCGCCTCCCTCCTCCGGTAACTGTCTTCTACATGCCATGGCTTTTTAACCTTTGATCTCTAAGTAGTCTTGTTAACTCACTGTGCTTGCTGTTGTCTGCAGGACCGGGTCGCCTTCTTCTCAGCTGCTCCGATCCCCGACCCCCCTCCCCCAAAGAAACCTGGGTGAAAGAGGCCTGCCAGCCCCTCTGCCACGGACCCGAGTGCTAAAAAGAGGAAGGGGCCGGCGGTGGCCAAGGGGCCTCCGAGCCCCCGTCGCGCGACTGGGGGCCCCACTGTCCAGGATCCCCCAGCTCAGCCTCCGGCACAACCCGCGCTGCAGCCAAATATCCAGCGCACAACTGGGCTCCGCCGCTAGTGGTCCCTCTTCTCGGTTGGGGCCTGGGATAAAAATATAGCGATCCACTAGGTCGGTTTTCGTATCGGCTCTTGCTCTTACTTTGTGAGTTCACACGCTGGGCGTTCATCTTCACTAGGAAGCCGTTGGACGACGTGCCTGTGGACATGCCTGTTGAAGTCCCTGCGGGCGCACTAGCTGAGGTCCCTCCAGAAACGGGGCCTCAGAACTCTCTCGGCCAAGGCCAGGTGCCCTTGCTGAGTGCTTCTGCTCCTGAGGAAACCAAAGTGCTCCCCGACTCAGCGCCATCTTCTTCGCCGCCTCGTCCACATCCTGGGTCACCTTCGAGCCCGACCGCCTAGGAAGCAGCTGCCTGCTCCCTCCCTCAAGTGGAGGAGATTCCTCGAGCGGCGCAATCATTCCTTCACCCCAAACCTCCACTTCTTAAAGCCGCATGGGCCAGCGGGGCGGAGGGTTGGGAGAGTGTTGTTGACGCGGCAGAGGAGAAGGAAAGGAAGGAGCTCCTCAAACACACCATCCAGTGTGCTTGATTGATTCGGGTAAGTTTTTGGTTACTTCCTTCATTCTTCTGCCTCTAGCAGTGCATCTTTTTCATCTTTTCTCGTTGTATTCAGAGCCTAGGAGACTGCTCTGAGAGGAAATCAGAATTCCTTCGACGAGTCCTCCCAGAGATCAAGGTGCACAAGGAGTACAACACCGACCTGGAGCGTGTAAGGGCCGAGCGCCAAGCCGAGCTTCGAGCCGAGATCCATTCATTTCGTTTGGAGAAACTGGACGTATCCGGCTCCCTCCAAGGTAGGTATTTCATTGATCATTTTGCTGCTGTAGTCGGTTGTCCATCTTCTGATTCCTTTTCTTGCTTTAGCTCGAGATTCCACCATTGCGAAGCTCCGTGAGCAGCTCAAGGTGTTGGAGGGCCAAGAGTTCTAGGCCCGAACCAACTTGGAGAATCTGGCACGAGAGCTAGAAGGTGTGTTTTTTAGCTTGCACTCCTTTTGTCTTCCTCACATTCATAGCTTTCTTGATGATGACTTGTTGTGGTTGTAAAGTACCGGTCGAGGATGCAGGCGCAGTTCGGTGTTCTCAAAGGGAAGGTCAAGACTGCCGAAGCAACATATACTGAGCTTCACCAGGCCTCCGAGCCGGTGCTGACATTCCTGCATCTGAGTGGGCCGAGCGATAAGGAGGAGACCCTCCGACGCCTGCAGGAGGCGCCCGAGAGGCTCAGGACCTACTTGAGGGAAACGGTGACTACAAGCACTAGCCAAGTGCTAGCAATTATGAAGTCCCTTTATCCTCGGGTGGATCTTGGGGCCGTGAAGGAAGGCTTCGCCTGCACGATGGATGATGACCAAGTCACCGCCCTTCTTGAAGACGTCCAGGACACCTCTGCCGAGTTAGTAGAGAACTTAGACTTGGGCTTGTAATTATGTGTCTGTAAGACATTTAGTTGTAAGACAATTCAATCTTTTTTATGTCTGAATCTTGACGCTTTTTGCCTCATCTTCTTCCATTGTTGACTCCAATTTTGTCTGAGTGGTTTGACTCCTTTTTGTTGTATGCTCTGCCCAACTAGTCTAGCCCTCGAGCGCTGTAACACCCCAAAATTGTGCTTGTCCTAAATTCATGTGTGATTTGGCACTTTGGTGAATTTTTGGAATTTTCTGGAATTTATTTGGATTTAATTGGAATTTATTTGAATTTATTCCATTTTGAAATAATTAAAGAATTTAATTTTGCAAATAAAATTTTGTTGGAAATATTTTATTTGAGTCCAAAATGATCCAAAGTATTTTCCAGAATTTTTCTGGAATTTTTCTGAGTCATTTGCTATTTTTAATGAATTAAATGAATTACTAGGAATTATTTTAAATATTAAATCGCTGGAAATTCAAACTCGGGTCAAGTATCGTTCATCCGACCGAAGTCGGAACCCGAAGTCGGACTCGAGTCCGACCGAGCCACGTGACTCGACCGAACCCACTCCTAACCCTAATCAATCCCAACCGTTGGATCAAGATCCAACTACCGAGATCCGCCTGCACGTTCGAGCCAGATCCGCCCGGATCCGATCGCGCCGCGATCGTGGCCGTTGATCGCGCCACATGGACGGCCGAGAGTCGCCGTCTTCGCCGAGACCGAGCCGGACTCGCCGCCGAGCGCGCCATTGCGGATCGACTAGGGCTCCGCCGAGCACGCCTCCGGCTATTTAATGCCCTGATCGCACCACGAGTATCGCCGTGACCTTGCGCTACTTTTTGCCCTAGCTTGCTAAGCCCTAGCAGCCGCCGCTTGCTCGGGATTGCTCGCCGTAGTAGCTAGGGTATCGTGGTGGTTTTTCTCACCTTCCGCCGCCGTCCGCCGTCGGCCGAGGAGAAGGAGGTCAGAACCGGGATCCCCGAGCCAAGGCGACTCGAACGTGACCCCGCACGTCGCCGGAGGAGCCCCGTAGCGCCGTCGGGCTCGTCATCGTTCCCGTCTCCGGTGCCCAAGCTTCGCCGTGCCATCGCCGGACTCCGCGAGCTCTGTGGACCGTCAGATCCAGATCGGACGGCTGAGGTGAGTTCACGTGTTCCAAACCCGATTAGATCTGGACCGTTGGATCAAGATCCAACGGTTCACAATCGCCACGTGCTGTAGCAGTGCGATTATAGGATTAGATCTGGACCGTCCGATCTAGATCGAACGGCCCACGATCATCAAGTAGTTTAACGTGTTAACCCTGGATCTAATCCGCGCCGTTGATTTTCAAACCAACGGTCGCGATTGCGCCACGTGTCGAGGAGATGGACCGACGCGGGCAGCGCCGTACGCGTGTAAGCGCGTGTCCCTGACACGCGGGCCCCGCATGTCAGAGGGCCCACACGTCAGCCGCGTCTGCATGAGACCCTCGTGACCGACAGTGGGTCCCACATGTCAGTCTCACGTGGAGCTATGGACCGGGTCCACCGTGGACCGAACCGCGCCGTGAGCTGAGTCCATGGACCGGCTGACGTCAGCCGCCCAATCAGAGGCTGCCACGTGTCCTTGCTGACGCAATAATTAATTTCCGAAAAAAGAAAATGATTTATTAATTCGAAATATTGATTCAAATTTAGATTCAAACTTCAAACGCTTATAACTTTTGCGTTTCAACTCCGATTTGAGTGATTCAAATTTCTAAATTTGTATAAAATTCAGATCTACTCAAATATGAATTTTATTTAATTTTGGACTAAAGTTTTTCTCTGTAATATTATTTAATTGATTATTTAAACTTTAATAAATCATAACTTTTATGCTTTTAACTCCAAATTTGTGATTCCAGTTTCTAAAAATCCAGAAAATTATGTTCTCTCTGTTTATGGATTTTATTTGGAGTTTTGGGATGTTTTTGCCTAGTGATTATTTGTGTATTTGCTATTTGCACGCTTTACGAGTAGACGTTGAAGTGCCGGAAGGATTCGAGGGAGAAGTGTTGACTCAGGATCCAACTCAAGACCAAGAGCAAGTACTTTTTGAAGGCAAGTTGTGCTTTGACCATATTGATCCTATTTCGAAATCTATTTTGATTTAAACTATTGCATGCTAGTTCAATTAGAAAGATACTTTGTTTAAACATGGGGGTTAGATAAATACCAATTTGCTATATGACACCTTGATTACTTAAGTATGTGCCATGACCCTTTGTCACCCTAGTTGTGGTTTACTAGTTGGACATTATTAAATTGCCAACACGGGTTTAGATCGTTGTAGTATGCTGCTTAGACCTGCTACGTGCTCATGACATGATTTTTGGATAATCAAATGCTAATATTGACTTAATGATATATTGAACCTGTTTTGGAAAAGTATCATGTGATGTTGATGGCACGTGGTGCATGGTAATCAACTGGGGTTTGATAAACAGTTTTCGACCGGGGCATGTGGCAAGAGTAATCAGTGGGCGGTTGTGGCATTGGGGATGTTGATTTGGTTTTTCGGTAGTCTTGCCCTGGTCACTCTAAGGACTTAACCTTGCAAGCCTTTGAACTGGGTCATACTTGCAACCACATGGTCGAATGGGACGGCCCTAGTTGATTAAGTCGCTAAGGACTCACTTGTGGAGCCTCAGGGTGTCAATTACACCGCTTGTGTGATTGTGCGGGGAGCGTATCGTGGTCGTGGCCGATACCCATCTAACGGTGTGTTGGTCCCATACTTCGCCTTGGCTAAGGGAAGGGATGGTGTAGAGCACGAACCTGAGAGGACCACCTGTGTTGTTTGAGGCTTTCAAAGGCTTTGTTACGGAACTCGCCTTTGTGGTGTTTGATTGTATCTTGTGGGTAAAGTGCATAACCTCTGCAGAGTGTAGAATCTATTTGAATAGCCGAGTCCACTGATCGACAATGCTCGGAATTACAGTCAAGGGTTAGACTTTACGAAAATAACTTGGATTTGAAAAGTTGGGTTGGTTTAGTAATGAAGTTGATGGAAATATGGTTTAGGATGGGAAATTGTTTATTAAATTTCTTGAGAAGTTATTTATGCTTTACTTATTTCTACCGCTTTCGAATCTACTTTTATTACTTGTCAAAAGTCACATCGCAAATATACCTTGAGCTATTCCTTTGTACCAAGCCATGCATATAGTATATTAGCTTTGCATTCTTGCATGACTTGTCGAGTACCAAGTACTCACCCTTGCCTCAACACAATACCAGCTTGAAGAGGAGATTACGCCAGTTCGGAGGAGGATTTCCAAGAAGACCCGTCTACTTAGGGATGCGAGCCCGATCGGTTGCCTGTGGTATCTTGGATGGCGCCACGGGTTATTTGATTTTCATGCTGTTATTTCTCTTTTAATAAGTTTCGCTTATGCAGGCATATATTTGTAACTTGGCCATAAGGTCGAGTAACCCTTTGATTATTTAAATAAAGTACTTTGATAGTATCGTTTGGTATGATTGTGATATATACCGATGTTAAGACTGTGTGCACTAAGCGCGTTCTCGACTAGTGCTGAATACACAGAGGGTCGGATTTGCAAATTCGGGTCCCGGCAGAGGTGGTATCGAGCCAGGTTATTTGTAGGCTCAACCCTAAGTTAGAATGGTCGTAGTGAGGATAAAACCTATTTTCTAAAGCTAAAAATTTGTGAAGACAAGAAATGACATCTCGACTTATCCCCTTCTCTCTTTTCTTGTCTCTTGCTGAAATTTTCCCTTACCTTGTCACAATTTAAAAATTCCGAGTTCTTACGTAGAGCACTCTTGTGACAGATGGAGGAAGAGTTCAACTACGCTGATCTGGGAGTTGGTCACGCCGCGGAACTTTGGCATATGCTCTGAGACTCTCGGAGATTTTGAGAAACCCCAATACCAAGTGGAAGTGATCGGACAAGCGGGATTGATCAAGGCTTGTGACGTGAGGATTGAGGTACTGCTAGGAAAAAGGGCCTGTGCAATCGCTCGATACACCGCAGACCGCCAGAGATCTACAATGCAGATGGGTATCCAAGAAGTATCACGACGAGCAATGCGGCACATTACCCGTATTCTACGCCAGAGAATTGAGAGCACGGTGTTCCGTTACCATCCGGCGCCAGCGATAACCTTCGACCGAAGGAGATTCAGGATGAGGATGCCACGGTTACACGCTTGGCACGATTTGTCGTCGCCAGGAGGATGTACTAGATAATACAAGCAAGGAGCTGCTGAAGGCCCGCAAGGAGATCACGACAGAGAAGAACAGATGGCAGGAAGCTCAAGAGTATGTGGCACACCTCCTACGAAGGATTGACGAGTTGGAGATGACCTTGTACGGACTGCACTCCAGAGCCAAGATTCGAGCTACACGAGCGAGATCCAGAGGAGTCGATCTCGATGAGGACATCGCTTCTTCGACTACCATAGAGGACACGATTGCTGGACATGGCAATCGTTACGCCTATGCCACAAAGACCTGCATCTGTGCCGTGGAGGTTTTCTCGATGAGTGAGCATAGGTTCTATAGTGAGACTCCTTCACCGAGTCGAGTCATAGAATAAAGAGTCACCCTTTAGGCGTTAGACTCAGAGTTAGTTCGATTCGGATTTGCTTTGTTTCTTTGAGTGTGCAAGATGTGTTGCAAGGCCCTTAGGCATTGTAAGCAGCCATACCAAGTTATTAATAATAAAGTTGGACCTTAAAGTTACACCTTTCGCCCGCATAAGTTCCATATTACTTGTCTATTCTTGTTTCCCTCTCATCTCTAAACCTAGAGCAAATCGGCAGATGGTGAATACCCGTGGGAACTTTGGAAGCAATGGGAGTGGTTCTCGCCAAACAGAAACCCCAATGATAGAGCACCAAAGACCGCCATTGATATGCAGAATTTTGGAGCCTTTCTTGCTGCTCAGACTCAGTTGATGCATGCTATGATGCAACAAATGCAGCACGTCCTTTGCTCGAGGCCACTTTGCTAATCAAGTTAATCGTGACCACGCCGTAATACAAGGTCGCCGAGTTCATGAGGACTCACCCACCCACTTTCTTCGGGAATGCCAATCCATTGGAGGCCAATGATTGGTTAAGATCAATTGAGAGGAAGCTACACATAGCACAATGCATAGGGAATGAGAAGGTACTCTACGCTTCTCATCACCTGGAAGGAACAAATTACCGAATGGTGGGAGAACTTCGTACACGCAGAGAACCCTCAAGATATCACTTGGGAAGAGTTCACATTTGCATTCCGACAAAGATCACGTGCTGAAGGAATCATGGACCTTAAGAAGGAGGAGTTCAGAGCATCAAGCAAGGTAATCAGCCGATGGCCGACTACGAACAAGTTCACACAGCCTAGCACGCCACGCACCGAGGATGTAGCGACAGATAAATCCAGGCATACCTCGCTTTATGAAGGGACTTAACTCGGGATTGCAAGTAGTGTTGATCACCCACACCTTTCCAGATTTCCAAGAGTTGGTGGATAAGGCACTTATTCTTGAGGACAAGCGCAAGGAACTGGATGAGAACAGAAGCGCAGGATGCAACAAAGAAGGATCACGCCAGTGGAACGCATAGCCGCTTGAGAGTTGCACCAAATCAATTCTTGATTCCAACCACGAGAATGCAACAAGGACACCATCCCGGCACCAAGACCTGCCAATCGAACTACCAAACCCCACTTCGCTAGAAACGCTACTCTGTGCAACAAGAAGGAACAAAGGAGGCGTTACATAACCGCAACGAGCCAGGACACTTTGCCAACAGCTTGTCCGAAGAAGACAGCAGAGCGACCCCGATTCGCTTCAATCTAGGAACCACCCCAGCTAGGACGCCAAAGACCAGGAGCCACACCCTGCATCGTGGTGAGAGGCCGGGTCAACCATGTCACCGCAGATGCACCGCAGAATGCTACTGACGTCAGATCGGGTAAGTTACTTGTTAACTCAAGCACTGCAACAGCTTTGTTTGACTCGAGCTTCAGATTCGTTTGTTTCGCAAGGCTTTGCTACTAGAAATGATTTAAGGATTGCAAGACTTAAGTGCATGCTTTTAGTTCAAACCCCTGGTTCCGAACTCCGAACGAAAGTAGGATGTTCTGGGGTGAGAATACTAATAAGTGGAATAGAATTCCTAGCAAACCTTTTAATTTTGGAGACCCAGACCTTAGACGTCATATTGGGAATGGATTGGTTATCCAAGCACAAGGCCGTATTGGATTGTGGACGAAGGATTATCTCAGTTGAGAGCCCGTGTGGGAAGAAAGTGGAATTTCAAGCCACTGCAGTTAGAGATGGACAGTTGATGATTAACAGTACCAAGGCAATCAGCATAGAGGATGTCTCAGTAGTGAATGAGTACCCAGATGTCTTTCCGAAGATCTACGGTATGCCGCGACAGGGACATAGAGTTTGTGATAGAGCTTGTACTGCACAAAGCACCGATAGCAAAGAGACCCTATCGGATGTCTACCGAGGAGTTGGTAGAGATGAAGAAACAAATGGAAGAGTTAATGGAGAAAGGATTTATCGACCGAGTTCGTCGCCGTGGGGAGCACCGGTTTTGTTTGTCAAGAAGAAGGACGGGAGTTTCAGGATGTGCATTGACTACCGTGCACTCAATGAAGTCACCGTGAAGAATAAGTATCCGCTACCCAGGATTGATGATTTGTTTGATCAGTTGAGAGGAGCCGGAGTTTTCTCCAAGATCGATCTCGAGATCGGGATACCATCGATTGAAGATCCGATCGTAAGATATTCAAGATCGCATTCTCGTCAAGATATGGACATTACGAGTTCTGATTATGTCCTTTGAAATTTGACGAATGCGCCACCTATTTCATGAATATGATGAATAAAGTGTTCATGGAATATTTGGACAAGTTTGTCGTCGTGTTCATAGACGATATCCTAATCTACTCCAAGACAGGAGGATGAACATGCCGAACACTTAAGGCGAGTTTTGGAAAAGTCGAGGAACGACAACTTTTCGCCAAGTTCAGCAAGTGTGATTTTTGGAAGGACAAGGTGGAGTTTCTTGGACATGTAATGACCGCAGAAGGAGTCGCCATAGATCCAAGCAAAGTAGAAGCTGTGTTACATTGGGAGCAGTAGAAGGCGTGACCAGCATTCGGAGTTTCCTTGGAATGGCAGGATACTACCGCCGTTTCATCGAAGGCTTTTCGACAATCGCGAAACCTCTTACGCGATTCTTTGAAGAAGGAAAAGAAGTTTGCATGGACGCCGGAATGTGAGAAAGGATTTCAGGAGCTGAAAGCGATTGACGCCAAGACCGGTGCTAGTTCTACCGGATGTTGCTCAAAGCTTCGATATTTATTGTGACGCATCGCGCCAAGGACTTGGATGTGTCTTGTCACGAGAATGGAAAGGTCGTCGCTTATGCATCAAGACAGTTGAGGCCGCATGAGGAAAATTATCCGACACATGACTTAGAGTTAGCCGCTGTAGTGCATGCTTTGAAGATATGGCGTCACTATCTGATTGGAAACAGATGTGAAGTATATACGGATCATAAGAGCCTTAAGTACATATTCACCCAGTCGGATCTGAATATGAGGCAGAGGAGATGGTTAGAGTTGATCAAGGACTATAATGTTGGAATCCATTACCATCCCGGGAAGGCCAACGTAGTAGCCGATGCTCTGAGTCGGAAAAGCCATACCGTGAGTACGTTGCTAGCCACAAGTCAGGATGAGTTATGTGAGGATTTCCAGAAAATGGAGATTGAGGTTGTACCTAGCGGATTCTTGGCCGCATTGGAAGTAAAGCCTACCCTAGAGGATCAGATCCGAGAAGGACAGAAGGATGATGACAAGATCTGCAGGATTAAGTCCATCAAGAAGGAAGGCAAGGCAGAGGACTTCAAGTTGGATGAGCAAGGCACGTTGTGGATGAAGGATCGCATTTGTGTGCCTAACAAAAAGGAGTTAAAGCAACTGATTTTGGAAGAAGCCCATGACTCTAAGTACTCAATTCATCCTGGAAGCGCTAAGATGTATCAGGATCTGAAGGAGAGATTCTGGTGGCCGAGTATGAAACGTGAAGTTGCCGAGCATGTTGCATTGTGCGACGTATGCCAGAGAGTTAAGGCAATGCATCAGAGACCAGCAGGATTCCTACAACCGCTGAAAATACCTGAGTGGAAGTGGGAGGAAATCGGAATGGATTTCATTACCGGTTTGCCGAAGACTCAAGGAGGTTATGACTCCATATGGGTTATAGTGGATCGCTTGACTAAAGTAGCTCATTTTATCCCCGTGAAGACCACCTACTCGGGAGATAAATTAGCAGAATTGTACATGATCAGGATTGTTTGTCTGCACGGAGTGCCAAAGAGGATTGTATCGGACAGAGGTACCCAATTTACCTCAAGGTTCTGGAATAAGTTGCATGAAGCCATGGGAACCCGTTTGAACTTCAGTACAGCTTATCATCCTCAGACGGATGGACAGACCGAAAGAGTCAACCAGATTCTGGAGGATATGTTGAGAGCTTGTGCATTGGCTTATGCTACCTCTTGGGATAAAAGTTTGCCGTATGCCGAGTTCAGTTACAACAATAGTTATCAGGCTAGTTTACAGATGTCACCTTTTGAGGCACTGTATGGTCGACCCTGTCGGACGCCGTTGAATTGGAATGAGACCGGCGAGCGCCGTGTCTTTGGGCCTGATATTCTTCAAGAAGCTGAAGAACAGGTCGCCATGATTAGGGAAAGGTTGAAGATAGCCCAATCTCGACAGAAGAGTTACGCTGACAATCGTCGCCGAGACTTGAGTTTTGAACCAGAAGACTTTGTATACCTCAGAGTTACGCCTCTCAGGGGAGTTAAGAGGTTCCATGCCAAAGGGAAACTTGCACCCCGTTATGTTGGACCATTTAAGATTTTGAGCCGCAGAGGCGAAGTTGCTTATCAGCTGGAGTTGCCACAGTCGTTGGCAGGAGTACATGATGTATTCCATGTGTCCCAGTTAAAGAAGTGTCTCCGAGTTCCTGAGGAACAGACACCGTTAGAATCAATTGAGTTGCAAGAGGATTTGACTTA
Source organism: Rhipidocladum racemiflorum (assembly GCA_036346355.1). Classification (NCBI taxonomy): domain Eukaryota; kingdom Viridiplantae; phylum Streptophyta; class Magnoliopsida; order Poales; family Poaceae; genus Rhipidocladum; species Rhipidocladum racemiflorum. The sequence continues at coordinate 72,309,031 of CM070577.1, forward strand.
TAAGGAGTATCCCGTGAGGATTCTAGACACAATGGATCGAGAAACTAGAAACAAGTCAACCCGTTTCTGTAGAGTTCAGTGGAGCAACCATGAAGAAAGCGAAGCGACTTGGGAGCGCGAAGAGGATTTGAAGAAAGAATTTCCAAACCTATTCCTTTAGTAAGCCCTGAATCTCGGGGACGAGATTCTATTAAGGGGGGGAGGTTTGTAACACCCCAAAATTGTGCTTGTCCTAAATTCATGTGTGATTTGGCACTTTGGTGAATTTTTGGAATTTTCTGGAATTTATTTGGATTTAATTGGAATTTATTTGAATTTATTCCATTTTGAAATAATTAAAGAATTTAATTTTGCAAATAAAATTTTGTTGGAAATATTTTATTTGAGTCCAAAATGATCCAAAGTATTTTCCAGAATTTTTCTGGAATTTTTCTGAGTCATTTGCTATTTTTAATGAATTAAATGAATTACTGGGAATTATTTTAAATATTAAATCGCTGGAAATTCAAACTCGGGTCAAGTATCGTTTCATCCGACCGAAGTCGAACCCGAAGTCGGACTCGAGTCCGACCGAGCCACGTGACTCGACCGAACCCACTCCTAACCCTAATCAATCCCAACCGTTGGATCAAGATCCAACGGCCGAGATCCGCCTGCATCGGTTCGAGCCAGATCCGCCCGGATCCGATCGCGCTGCGGCGATCGTGGCGTTGATCACGCCACGTGGACGGCCGAGAGTCGCCGTCTTCGCCGAGACCGAGCCGGACTCGCCGCCGAGCGCCGTGGCCAGGATCGACTAGGGCTCCGCCCTGAGCACGCCTCCCGGGGCTATTTAATGCCCGGACCGCACCCCGAGTATCGCCGTGACCTTGCGCTACTTTTTGCCCTAGCTTGCTAAGCCCTAGCAGCCGCCGCTTGCTCGGGATTGCTCGCCGTAGTAGCTAGGGTATCGTGGTGGTTTTTCTCACCTTCCGCCGCCGTCCGCCGTCGGCCGAGGAGAAGGAGGTCAGAACCGGGATCCCCGAGCCAAGGCGACTCGAACGTGACCCCGCACGTCGCCGGAGGAGCCTCAGAGCGCCGTCGGGCTCGCCATCGTTCCGTCTCCGGTGCCCAAGCTTCGCGCGTGCCATCGCGGACTCCGCGAGCTCGTGGGACCGTCGAGGATCCAGATCGGACGGCTGAGGTGAGTTCACGTGTTCCAAACCCGATTAGATCTGGACCGTTGGATCAAGATCCAACGGTTCACAATCGCCACGTGCTGTAGCAGTGCGATTATAGGATTAGATCTGGACCGTCCGATCTAGATCGAACGGCCCACGATCATCAAGTAGTTTAACGTGTTAACCCTGGATCTAATCCGCGCCGTTGATTTTCAAACCAACGGTCGCGATTGCGCCACGTGTCGAGGAGATGGACCGACGCGGGCAGCGCCGTACGCGTGTAAGCGCGTGTCCCTGACACGCGGGCCCCGCCTGTCGAGGGCCCACACGCCACCGCGTCGCATGAGACTCGCGACCGACAGGTGGGTCCCACATGTCAGTCTCACGTGGAGCTGTGGACCGGGTCCACCGTGGACCGAACCGCGCCGTGAGCTGAGTCCATGGACCGGCTGACGTCAGCCGCCCAATCAGAGGCTGCCACGTGTCCTTGCTGACGCAATAATTAATTTCCGAAAAAAGAAAATGATTTATTAATTCGAAATATTGATTCAAATTTAGATTCAAACTTCAAACGCTTATAACTTTTGCGTTTCAACTCCGATTTGAGTGATTCAAATTTCTAAATTTGTATAAAATTCAGATCTACTCAAATATGAATTTTATTTAATTTTTGGACTAAAGTTTTTCTCTGTAATATTATTTAATTGATTATTTAAACTTTAATAAATCATAACTTTTGCGTTTTAACTCCAAATTTGACGATTCCAGTTTCTAAAAATCCAGAAAATTATGTTCTCTCTGTTTATGGATTTTATTTGGAGTTTTGGGATGTTTTTGCCTAGTGATTATTTGTGTATTTGCTATTTGCACGCTTTACGAGTAGACGTTGAAGTGCCGGAAGGATTCGAGGGAGAAGTGTTGACTCAGGATCCAACTCAAGACCAAGAGCAAGTACTTTTTGAAGGCAAGTTGTGCTTTGACCATATTGTTCGTTTTTCTAAATCTTTTTTGATTTAAACTATTGGATGCTAGTTCTATTTGAAAGATACTTTGTTTAAACATGGGGTTAGATAAATACCAATTTGCTATATGACACCTTGATTACTTAAGTATGTGCCATGACCCTTTGTCACCCTAGTTGTGGTTTACTAGTTGGACATTATTAAATTGCCAACATGGGTTTAGATCGTTGTAGTATGTCGCTTAGACACTCACGTGCTCATGACATGATTTTGGATAATCAAATGCTAATATTGACTTAATGATATATTGAACCTGTTTTGGAAAAGTATCATGTGATGTTGATGGCACGTGGTGCATGGTAATCAAGCGGGTTTGATAAACGATTTTCGGCCGGGGCATGTGGCAAGAGTAATCAGTGGGGCCATTGTGGCATTGGGGATGTTGATTTGGTTTTGGGTAGTCTTGCCCTGGTCACTCTAAGGACTTAACCTTGCAAGCCTTTGAACTGGGTCATACTTGCAACCACATGGTCGGAATGGGACGGCCCTAGTTGATTAAGTCGCTAAGGACTCACTTGTGGAGCCTCAGGGTGTCAATTACACCGCTTGTGTGATTGTGCGGGGAGCGTATCGTGGTCGTGGGCCGATACCCATCTAACGGTGTGTTGGTCCCATACTTCGCCTTGGCTAAGGGAAGGGATGGTGTAGAGCACGAACCTGAGAGGACCACTGTGTTGTTTGAGGCTTCCGAAAGGCTTTGTTACTGAACTCGCCTTTGTGGTGTTTGACTGTATCTTGTGGGTAAAGTGCATAACCTCTGCAGAGTGTAGAATCTATTTGAATAGCCGAGTCCACGGTACTGGACAATGCTCGGGAATTACAGTCAAGGGTTAGACTTTCTGAAAATAACTTGGATTTGAAAAGTTGGGTTGGTTTAGTAATGAAGTTGATGGAAATATGGTTTAGGATGGGGAAATTGTTTATTAAATTTCTTGAGAAGTTATTTATGCTTTACTTATTTCTACTGCTTTCGAATCTACTTTTATTACTTGTCAAAAGTCAAGCATCGCAAATATACCTTGAGCTATTCCTTTGTACCAAGCCATGCATATAGTATATTAGCCTGCATTCTGCATGACTTGTCGAGTACCAAGTACTCACCCTTGCCTCAACACAATACCGCTTGAAGAGGAGATTACGCGGTTCGGAGGAGGATTTCCAAGAAGACCCGTCTACTTAGGGGATGCGAGCCCGATCGGTTGCCTGTGGTATACTGGATGGCGCCACGAAGTTATTTGATTTTCCGCTGCTGTTATTTCTCTTTTAATAAGTTTCGCCTTGCGAGGCATATATTTGTAACTTGGCCATAAGGTCGAGTAACCCTTTGATTATTTAAATAAAGTACTTTGATAGTATCGTTTGGTATGATTGTGATATATACCGATGTTAAGACTGTGTGCACTAGCGCGTTCCTGGACTAGTGCTGAATACACAGAGGGTCCGGATTTGCAAATTCGGGGTCCCGACAAGCGCCGGGACTTTGCTCATGGCCTTTTGCCCCAGATACACCTTTCGAGTGACTAAAGTTCACCGCCAATGGGATCAGAGTTTTATTCGTTTGGGATTTACGCACTCAGAATTTTGTAAAAGCTGCTTGAACAAAAAAAGAGTAAGGATATTTCCAAGGAACATGTACGTGCAAGTGTACACTTACTAAGTGTAGCCCCCGGCTTACTGCTTAGTTGGGCAACAACTGAGTAGTAAGTCAAAAACTTTATTCATAATAACACAGTCGAACAAAAAGTTTTATGTGTAAAAGCTACTTAGCTGCTCTATGTTCCACGTCTAATGATCGCGCCGTCTTCACACTTAAGTCTATAGGTCCCTGGGTGTATCACTTCATTGACGATGTAGGGGCCTCCCCAGCTTGGGGAGAGCTTGTGCTCGCTTTTCTAATTCTTTCTTAGAACCAAATCTCTTTTGGAGAAGGCGCGGCCCCAAACATTATGATCATGATAGCAACGTAAGCCCTGAAGGTACTTGGTCAACTCGATTGCCGAGACACCCCTAGCCTCCTCCAGTCGATCAAGGTCTTCTAGCCGGCTTTCTTCTGACTCGGCTTCCTTGTAGTTCTGGACCCTTGGGGATCTGAATTCCAATTCGATGGGTAAGACCACCTCTGAACCATACACCAGAAAAAAGGTGACTGCCCGGTTGCCTGACTGGTAGTCCTAAGCCCCTAGAGCACCAAGGGCAATTCTTTGATCCATCGCGTGGCGTAAGGTTTGGGGCAATCAAATATTCTCGCCTTTAGGCCCTGTAGCATCATGCCATTGGCTCACTTGACCTGTCCGTTACTCCGTGGGTGTGCCACAGAGGCAAATAGATCTTGATGCCAAGTTCCTCGCACCAGTCTTGGAATTCAGCGCCCCTAAATTGAGTGCCATTATCCGTTATGATTCTACTCGACATGCCACATCTGACCATAATTTCTTGAAAGAATTCTCTGGCTTTGGCAGCTATGATCGTGGCCACGGGCTTGGCCTCAATCCATTTCGTGAATTTGTCGATGGCGACGAAGAGGTGGGTGAAACCACCTTGCACTTCCTTCAAGGGTCCGACCATGTCGAGCCCCTAAATTGCAAACGACCAGGTGTTTGGAATGGTCTGCAATTCCTGCATTGACACGTGTATCTGCCGAGCAAAAAATTGGCAGCCCTCGCACGTGCGAACGATGTCCCCCGCATCTATTACTGCAGTCGGCCAGAAGAAACCCTGGCGATAAGCTATTCTGACCAGGGTACTTGAAGCTGCGTGATGCCTGCAGATTTTCGAGTGGATTTGCTTGAGGAGATTCTTCCCTTCTTGTTCTGATATACATCGTCTCAGCACTCCGAAGGCACTCTTCCGAAAAAGTTCATTCCCGACCACTCTGTAGCTTTTACTCCTGCACATGATTCGTTCTGCCTGTGTGCGGTCTTCAGGGAGTACGTCTTTCAACAAATAGTCTAGATAAGGGGTTGTCCAGTCGGGGTTAACGACTAAAACCTCCATATCTGTTGGCTTCTCCCCCGGCTTGTCTGCCTTCTGTTGCTGGCTCGTCGTGGGTTTATGGAGCTCTTCGACAAATATACCAACCAAAACTGTTGCCCGACTGGAACCCAAACTGGAGAGCTCGTCTGCTGCTTCGTTATCTCGGCGAAGCACATGGACGAGTTCTAGCCCATCAAATTTATCTTCCAGCTTGCATACCTCCTAGTAGCATACGGCCATCTTATCGTCGACGCATGACTAGTCCTTCAGTACTTGGCTAATCACGAGCTGTGAGTCTCCACGAACCGCCAATCACCGGATGCCGAGTGAAATGGTGATACGGAGCCCGTGGATAAGGGCCTTGTACTCGGCAGCGTTGTTCGATGCTGGAAAATGAATTTGAACAACATACTTCAACTTTTCCCCTTTCGAAGAGATGAGCACTATTCTTGCCCCCGCGCCATTGAGTGTGAGGGAACCACCAAAGTACATCGTCCAGTATTTGAGTTCTTTGACAGCTACAGGTCTTTGCAGTTCCCTCCAATCGGCAGTGAAATCAGCGAGTGCTTGTGATTTGATGGCGATGCATGGTTTGAATGTAATCTGAAATGCTCCAAGCTCGGCTGCCCATTTTGCAATCCTCCCGGTGGCCTCCTGATTGTGGAGTATGTCTCCGATCGGGAAGGTAGTTATCACCGAAATCGCGTGCTCTTGGAAATAATGCTTGAGCTTATGGGAAGTAACTAGTACAGTGTATAGTAACTTCTGTATATACGGGTATCGTACCTTGGATTCGCCAAATACCTCGCTGACGAAGTAGACTGGGTGTTGCACCCTTTGTAGGTGTCCCGCCTCCTCTCACTCCACAACGATTACTACATTGACTACGTGTCGGGACCCGAATGTGCAAACTCAGACCCTCGGTGTATTCCACACTAGTTTAGGATCAAGCTAGTGCACACCGTCTCAACACATATGAATATCACAATCATTCATAGTGGATATAATAATTAAAGTCTTTATTTAATATAGAACCTGTTGAGTTAACCTTATGGTCAACTTACAAAGATACGCCTCGCAGGGCAAAGTCTCGAATAATTAAACTGCAGCGGAAATATAAAGAAGACGTGTGGTGTCCAATCAATGCGTCACAGGCAACTGACTGGGCTCGCTCCTTAGTTCACAGGCTCCTCCTAGTACTCCTCTAAAGCCGGTATTGATTCTTCTTCAACTGATGTTGGTGTTGTTGCAAGGGGTGAGTACTTAAAGCACTCAGCAAGTTATGCACAGAATGCACTCTAATACTACATGCATGGCTTATTCCAAAGATAGGCTATATGGTTGCTTTGCAGTAAACAACATTCTCATTTAATCATAGTAGATTGGAAAGCAGTAAACATTAATAGCAATAATAACTTTCACAATTATTCTCAAGTAAAGCATTTATCATCCTTAATCAAGTTCACCATTCCCATACCATAATATCCACCATTCCAAGTTTGTTTTATGAAAGTCTAACCCTTGAATGTAATCCCCGAGTAATGTCCAATACCGTGGACTCAGCTATTCGAATAGGTTGTACACTCTATAGAGGTTATACACTTTACCCACAAGATACAATCAAACACCACCAAGGCAAGTGACCGTAACAAAGCCTTTACAATGCTCCTTCTAGACCCAGTACTCCCCGCTAAGGTTTCAACACTAAAGGGACTGGTTACCACACTTAGGTCCCCCCTCTTGCGCCATATGAGTCCACCCGCACACCCGGGTCTCATACCACCATGACAGTACCGAAATCTAGATATCACAAATTAATCAGCTAGGTCTGTCCCATTCCAGACATGTGGTTGTATGCTAGACTCAGTTCAAATTCTTGCAAGGTTAAGTCCTTAATTTGACCAATGCAAGACTACCCAAAGAATTCACAAGTATCCAAATCAGCAAAAACCAAATATGACATCCCATGTGCCGCTCTTGGCCCACCATAAACAATCTTGCCACTTGGCTCAGTCTAAATCATTTTATCACCCAATTATTTACCACGCACCACGTGCCATCAACATCATCAATAACACATGTCACAACTTTTGTAAACGCATTCCATATTCCATTAAGTCAAAGTTAACATTTAATAATCCAAAATAGTGTCATTGACACATTGCATGACTAAGCATTATTACATACGATCTATTTAACCCATGTTGGAAAATTATTAATGTCCAACTAATATTCCATAATCTAGAGAGACAAATGATACATGGCATACAATTATTAAAGATAAGGGTGGCATACAACAAATAGGTCGCATAGCTATTCCCAGAATTAATGGAACACATTTTAATTAAACTATCATGCAATAATTTAAATCAACTTAATTTCAAAAGTAGGATCAACATGGTCAAAGCACAACTTGCTTTGGAAAAGGTCTTGTTCCTGTTCTTGGACTTGTTCTTGAGTCAATACCTCTCCCTCGAAGCCTTCGGGCAATTCAGCGTCTACGCGAAATAGATAAGTAAACAATAAATAACTAAAAATAGAGAACAACTAAAGTCTAAAATTAAATAAAATTCACTATTAAATAGGTCTCAATTTTACAAATTTTTAGAAACTGGAATCACCTCAATCGGAGTTCAAACGCAAAAGTTGTAGTGATTCAAAGTTTGAATATACGTTAAAAAGAAAATTTAGAATTAATTGAATTATCTTTCGATTGGAAATTCGGAATAATGACGTCAACATGACATCAGTAACTATTTTGAATTTCTGTTGAATTATTTTTATAAAGAAAAATCGAATTATTGTGTCATGCTTGCGTCAGCCGACGCATAGACCCGGTCCACAGGGGCCCCATAGAGATGATGTCATTGCTGATGTCAACACGACTCGACTGGGTCAACTGACATGTGGGCCCCACCGATGATGTCATCGTTGATGTCACACACGTGTGGGTACAGTGGCTGACAGGGGGTCCGACGCTGATGTCACCACTAACGTTAGCGACGACTGAGCGGTGTGGTGCTTCGGTTTCTGCGCTACCACGTGGCAGCCTCGGGTTGGGTTCCTATGCGGCAGATCTAAACCGTTAATTCAAAATCCGACGGCTCGAATCAGATCCATCCCGCGGCGATTACGCGCAGACATGGGACATCCCAGGTTGCGACGCGTGGCACCAATCCAACCCCCCGATCCGAATCTAATGGCTATCGATCCATCTAATCGAAACTACACAAATTGATCTAGATTGCACACTACGAATAGGATGGCCAAGATTGAATCCAATCTCCATACCAACGCACACATGTGGTTCAATCTATACCGTTCAATCTAGATCCTACGGCTATGATCTGATCTAGTACGCAATAGTTCAGATCTACGTGGCTCAATCTAGGTCGCCCGTCCTAGATCCAAAGGTCTAGATCTAATCTAGCTGATTTGCTAGGACGGCTACGTGGCACGATCTAAGCCATCCCGCCTAAGATCTACGGTCTAGATTTCATCTAAGTCACTACGAAAAAGGAACACGTGGCCGTACCTGGACCGCAGGACCTTGATTGGACGATTGATGACACTCGCGAAGGTACGGCGATGGCACGGCGTGAAGCTAGGCTGGAGAGGAAGATGATGACCTAGCCGACGGCGTTCCCGTGGGTTTCCGACGAGGTGAAATGTGCTCCCAGGTGTGTCTTGCCACAGAGAGATGAGCACTATTCATATCCCCATGCCGTTGAGTGTGAGAGAACCGTCCAATTACATCGTCCAGTATTCAAGTTCTTTGATAGCTACAGGGCTTTGCAATTCCGTCCACTCGACGGTGAAGTCGACGAGTGCTTGTGATTTGATGGTGGAGCGTGATTTGAATGTAATCTCGAAGGATCCAAGCTCGGCTGCCCATTTTGCAATACTCTCTGTGGCCTCCCGGTTGTGGAGTATGTCTCCGATCGGGAAGGCAGTGATCACAGAAATTGTGTGCTCTTGGAAATAATGCTTGAGCTTACAAGAAATAACTAGCACGGCGTATAGTAACTTCTGTATCTACGAGTATCGTACCTTGGATCCGCCCGATACCTCGCTGACGAAGTAAACTGGGTGTTGCACCCTTTGTAGGTGCCCCACCTCCTCTCGCTCCACAACGATTGTTGCGCTGACTACGTGTGTAACACCCCGGCATTTAATATGCCCGAATGCTACCAAACATAGACCAAACAACCTCTAAATACCATAAATAAAGATAAATTACAGCAAAGGAGTAAATGCTAAAAACCGAAATTTCGGCAGCATCTCCTTTGTTTTAACAAGAATTTAAGGAATCTCAATAGCATAGCAATATAAGGCAATATGAGAGAAATCTAAAATAGCAATAATTAAAGGTACGACGACCAAATAAGTCTAATTCCAAACATTCAATGCCTCCATGAGCCAAACGAACAAAAAGACTCTCATAACGCAAAGCTAAACCATAAAGCATTAAACATCACACTAGTTTATTGTCAAAACCCAATTGAACGACTTTTCGGACAACTGAGTGAAGCTACGTGTAGAAGTGTGACTATTTCCCTTCCCCGCATGCCGATCTCAAGGTACCTAAAACAACAAGAAAGCACAAGCGTGAGTTCAACACTCAGCAAGCATATTGTAATGGTACACAAGAACAAATATATGGCTACAACATCTCATATCATGTCTATCATCTCATTCATGATCCCATATCATTATCATAATCATTATGTATGCAATGCGATGCGATGCTCATGTCTCCTTAGAAACTCATACCGGTATGGTTGAGTACACACCCGTCGGTGTGCACCCTCTCCCCCCTTCCATCCCGAAGATGGAGGGTGCCTACTCCTCGCTTCCAAACACCGCGGTGGATAGAATCACGATGTAGGACTTACTCATTAGCTCTCCGGAATAGTCATAACTTTCTCACCGACCTTCCCCGGACTAGTTATGACTTTCTCACCGCCCGGGCCATGTAACATGCCATGTATGCAAATATGCCAACATCATAATTAACTTGTACATTAACACATGGCATCATAACATAATAAGCATACTCATCATATCATTGGCAATCATTAAAGCATGGCAAGTGATCATATCATATAATCAATTTCATCTAGTCTCAACTAGCAACCTACAAACCGCTATCCATTACAATACACTTGCCTCAACCACGGGCAACGGATTGGTGAGAAGTAGAAGGCACTCCCGGGGTCACACCACCTGCACATAGGTACCACACACTCACAATCATGTCCACAAAATAGTAGGCAAACCCTCTTCTAACCCAACATCGCAAGCTACTCGCTAAACCCAAAAACAGAGGTTCTGTCCCGTCGGGACAGCAGCCTTCCAAAAGGTATAACTCGGGCTCTAAAACTCCGAATCAATTAAATGAGTACATCCTCGCGTAGCTTAGGAAATTTCCTAGCTTTTTCTAAGTATAGAGAAAGACTGATTCGGACTCTAAAGTTGTTTAATCTACAAAATACCGTGATCTGTTCCAATCACGTCACAGATTTTAATACGTTCGGAAAAACGATCATAACTTTCAAACGGCTAGGCGGAATTTAAAGTTGTTTATACCCACTGAAAGGTATTGAAATTTCCTACAACTTATTCAACAGCCGTACGACCAAATTCCGACTCTAAATTGACGAAAACCCAAACCCTAGGTCAACTGCTCATGCTGCCCGAAACTGAGAACGTGGCAACTTCTAGATCTAATATAATCTACTCAATTCCAGCACCACCAATTGATCTAAAAACATGATAATGACCCTTAGAACAGTACCTAGACCAGCCCCAAGGATTCCCATGGCCATACCTTCGCCCAACGCACGAAAATCCAATGGATCTCCTCCCGGTTCGCTCCTCGCTCCTCGCTCCAATGGACGGATCTTCGAGGTGCAGGGGTGGAGAGGCTACCCTAGGGCAGCAAGGGGTGGAGGAGAGGTGGTGGGGAGGTGGAGAGCAAAGGGGGGGCAATGGGGGCGCACAGCCAAGACGGAGAGGGGAGGTGGGGGCGGCTAGGGCACAAGGGGAGGTGGGGGCGCCCAAAGGCTGGGTGGGGGCGCAATAAGGGGCAGGGGAGCCCCTTTTACCAGCCCAAACAGGAATCCTAATCCTAAATGGACTCATACTCCATCCCACCAAAGCCCACAACCCCTTCTCTTAGGCCCAAACTCCCCCGGAAAGGCCCAAATCCCCGGAAACGCAAATAAACCTCGTAGCGTATGGTTTCAACCTCCAATTCCATATTTCATAATGTTTTTGACCTCATCATGCACATTAAATAAGTTTACGACACTCCGTGGTGTCACATTCTCCCCCTCCCCTTCAACAGGATTCGACCTCGAATCTAATACGCACCAATACGCAACCCAGCAAAGCGAAAGATAGCTAGGTTTTACATCACATACCTGAGGCGAAAATCTCGGGATATTTCTTGCGCATGCGAGACTCCAACTCCCAAGTCGCTTCTCTCTCGGTCTGATGTGACTACAGTACTTTGACAAACTTGAGCGTCCTGTTCTTCATCACTCGCTCCGAAATCCCCAGAATTTCCACAGGACGGGACTCGAAGGTGAGGTCCTGCTCAAGCACTAATGGTTCCAACGGAACCACCAACTCCGGATCATGCAAGTATTTCCTCAACATCGAGACATGGACCACATTATGCACACCTTGCAATGACTCCGGTAGCTCCAGACGATAGGCCAGCTTACCAACTCGGGCGATGATAGGAAATGGCCCAACATACCTAGGACTGAGCTTTCCCTTGGAGCCAAATCGATCCACACCCTTAGTGGGAGATACTCGCAAGAGTACGCTATCACCCACCACAAACTCCAAATCTCGCCTCCTCACATCATCGTAGCTTTTCTGTCGGCTCTGCGCTGCAAGAAGGTTCTGCCGAACCTCCGCCACGCGATCAACAGTCTGCTGAACCCAATCCGGTCCAAGAACTGCCCTCTCGCCCACCGCATCCCAACAAAGCGGCGATCTGCACTTCCGGCCATACAGTACCTCATAAGGAGCAGCCCAGATGCTGGAATGATAGCTGTTATTATAAGCAAACTCTGCCAATGGCAAATGATCTTCCCAGCTACCTTTCCAAGCCATCACACAGGCCCTAAGCATGTCCTCTAAAGTCTGAATGGTACACTCAGACTGCCCATCCGTCTGAGGGTGGAAAGCAGTACTAAGGCGAAGCTGTGTACCCAAAGCACTCTGCAAACTCTCCCAGAATTTGGAGACAAACTTCGCATCCCGATCAGAAATAATGGTCTTGGGTACACCATGCAGTCTCACAATTTCCCACACATAGATGGGAGCCAACTCACTCGCTGAATTGGTAGTGCGGATAGGAATGAAATGTGCGGTCTTGCTGAGACGGTCCACCACAACCCAAACAGCATCCTTCCCTCGTGGAGTACGAGGTAGGCCAACCACGAAATCCATGGAGATGTCATCCCATGGCCACATAGAATCTCCAATGGCTGCAATGCATCAATGGACAATTATGCTCAGCCTTGATCTTCTCGACAAATCCCACAAGACGCCACATACTTGGCAATATCCACACTCATCCTTTTCCACCAGAAATTCTTTTTCAAATCCCTGTACATCTTGGTCTCCCCAGGATGGACTGTGTACGGGGTGCGATGAGCCTCTTTCAGAATATCCTCTTTCACTTGGGATTTCTGAGGCACGCACAGACGATCCTGAAACCTCAAAGCTCCCACATCGTCAACGGTAAAGTTTCCAGACTTGCCATCCTCAAGGCGTTTCCTCACCTGCTGGAGCAAACGATCATGCTGTTGTGCCTCCCGCATACGCTCGGGAATCGCTGACTCAAGAATCAATTGAGTTTCAGCTTGGACGGTCCCCGCAAAGCAGTAGGAGACTCCCAATCGCTCAAAATCAGCAACAAGACAATCAACGATATGGGGCATTGTCTTGCGACTGAGAGCGTCAGCCATCACATTTGCCTTACCCGGATGGTACTTGATAGTGAGGTCATAGTCCTTTATCAATTCTAGCCACCTCCTCTGCCTCAAGTTCAAATCTTTCTGAGTAAAGATGTACTTGAGGCTCTTGTGATCAGTAAAGATATCACAAGACTCACCATACAGATAGTGCCTCCATATCTTCAATGCAAACACCACAGCGGCTAGTTCAAGATCATGCGTGGGATAGTTCTGCTCATGCTTTTTCAGCTGCCTCGATGCGTAAGCAATCACCTTGCCATCTTGCATGAGCACACAACCAAGTCCCAAACGAGAAGCATCAGAATAAACAGTGAAGCGCTTCCAGGCTCGGGAAGGGTAAGAACAGGAGCGCCACTAACTTCTCCTTCAAAGTGCGTAAACCGTGCTCACACTCTGATCCAATCGAAAATTCATCCCCTTCTGAGTCAGCTGCGAATGTGGCTTGGCAATTATAGAGAAATCCTGCACAAAACGCCGATAGTAGCAAGCCAACCCAAGGAAACTACACACCTCTTTGACATTGGAAGGCCTCTTCCAATCCAAGACTACTGATACTTTGCTAGGATCTATGGATATGCCCTCTGGATTGATGATGTGGCCAAGAAAACCACTTCTGAAATCCAGAACTCGCACTTTTTTAGTTTAGCAAAGAACTGATTCTCCCTCAAAGTACTCAGCACAAGCCTCAAATGTCGCTCATGCTCCTCTTCTGATTTAGAGTAAACCAGAATGTCATCGATGAACACTACCACAAACTCATCAAGGTACTTGTGTAGCATACTGTTCATCGCCTCCATGAAAACAGCAGGAGCATTAGTTAGTCCGAAAGACATAATTTTAAATTCATAATGCCCATACCTAGTGGAGAAAGCAGTCTTCTCAATGTCCTGCTCCCTCACACGGATCTGATTGTACCCCGATTGAAGATCAATCTTGGAGAACACCTTTGCTCCCTTCAGTTGGTCAAACAGATCCTCAATGCGAGGCAAAGGATACTTGTTCTTGACTGTCACTTGGTTAAGAGCACGATAATCAATGCACATACGCCAACTCCCATCCTTCTTCGAAACGAAGAGGACGGGTGCTCCCCAAGGTGACACATCGCTACCGAATAAAACCCTTGGCCAACAGATCCTCCAATCAAGCTTTTCAACTCGTCTTGAAAAAGACGAGCCAAGCGGTATGGAGAGATAGAAATAGGTCGAGTGCCAGGAACAAGATCGATACGGAACTCCACATTCCTCACAGGAGGTAAACCAGGCAACTCGTCAGGGAACACATCGACAAACTCCTTCACTACAGGAATCTCCTCAATGGAAACTAAAGAAGATGGCTTTTCTGACATAGCCATGAGGAAACCCAACTGCCTCAAACGGTGACCAGAAAATAGACTAGCCAAAGCAAAGACAGAACTGGAGGGTGTACTACCCTGAAAGGTCAACTCTACCCCTGACGGGGCCTGCAAGGCAACCGTCTTCCAGAAACAACAGATCTTGGCACGGTACTGATGCAGCCAGTCCATGCCCAAAATGACATCAAAAGGAGCCAACTGGATCACCATAAGATTAGCAAAGAAAACCTCGTCATTAATGGCAATGGTGCAACCCGGGCAAACCAAGGAACTAGCAATCAAACCCCCAGGAGAACTGACTAACACAGACTCAGAAATCCGCTGAACTCCCAACTTAGCTCTACTAGCAAACTCAGACGACACAAAGGAATAGGATGCTCCGGAATCAAACAGAACAAAGGCATCAACAGAATCCATGAGCAGAGTACCTGAAACCACCACTGGATGCCTGGCTGACTCGGCGGTCGGCAAAGCGTACACTCCTGGTGGCACCGGGACAGTGGAAGCCCCGACTCCCAGCTGATGCCCCAACAAAGCTGGGGGCGGAGGAGGCAACTGAGGAGGAGCAGACGGCCATGCACCAAGAGCAGCTGGTGGCGCCACGCAAAGGGCGGCCGAGGAGCAGGAGCAGCCATCATGTGCACCGATCCTCACGGAAGACGCTTGGAGTGGGAGGAGAAGGCACCGTCTCCCACTTGATGATGCTACCGGATTCATCCGGCAGACTCGTCCCATGTGGCCAGGCTTGCCACAGTGGTTGCAACTCCCGGACCAACCACACTCCGAAGCACGGTGCTCACCACCGCACTTGAAACACATCATGCCCTGCCCAGGCACAGGACGAACAGCCGCTCGCTAGGAAGACGACTGGGGCGGCCTCATCTTAGCCCCTGAGGAGGAGCCCTGTCCCCCCTTGAACTTCTTGAAGGTGGGTCACTGAGAAGACCCACCTCCTCCGCCAAAGGTCCTCTTCTGGCCCCCACCTGGGGCCGCGAGAACCCCTGAACCACCCGGGTTCTGCCTATCCAGAGAGAGCTCCAACTCGAGCTCCATGCACTTCGCCTGCTCCACCACGGAGCAGAAATCACGAGGGACAGTCGCCCCCATGACAACTCTGAACTCCTGGTTGAGGCCTCTACGGAACCTCCTCGCCTTCTCCCAGTCATCGGCTGCCACAGCTGGCACGAAGCGCACCACGCTGTTGAACTCCACCTCATACTCTGTCACCGACCTCTTTCCCTGGGAAAGAGTCGTCAGAGTATGCTCCATCCGCTCCAGGAAAGACTCTCGGTAGAACTTGACTCGGAAGCGAGCCACAAAGTCCACCCAGGTAACTGGACCAAGATCGGGGGCTCTAGCAGCCAGAACCCCCTCCCACCAGATGTCAGCTTGGCCTTTCAGCTGAAAGGCCACAAAGCGAGCCCTCTGGACCGAGGTCAACTCTAAGACCTCAAACTACCGCTCCATGTACCGCAGCCAATCTGCGGATTGGATCGGCATGCCTGCTCCGTCAAAAGTGTCAAGATGGAGGGACATCCACTTCCGGAGACTCATCCTCGACTCCGGCACAGCGGGGGCAACAACTGGGGCCGCTGCAGGGGGAGGCACTGCAGCAGGGGCTGCCCGCAACTGCTGGCGCAGCTCCTGAACCTCCTCTGCAGAGCCTGAACTAAATCCTCATTGACGGCGGGTACCTCTGCCCCTGACTATGTCGCCGGGAGCTCCTCCTACGCTAGTCCATGAGCATTGAGCGAAGTGCTACCCTCAGCTACAGACTCCGCAACTCCCTGAGAACCTCGC
Organism: Rhipidocladum racemiflorum; assembly: GCA_036346355.1. Lineage (NCBI taxonomy): Eukaryota > Viridiplantae > Streptophyta > Magnoliopsida > Poales > Poaceae > Rhipidocladum > Rhipidocladum racemiflorum. The sequence goes on from CM070577.1 coordinate 72,325,334, forward strand.
CCCTGGCCTCCACGGCCAAGGCGACCACGGCCTCTACCCCTCGGCATAGCTGCTACAGAAAGATAACTATCCAATCCCATAAACATAAGCACAACATCATATAATCAAGAACAGAGATCAAACATCATCATAGACATAATCTTCATTAAATAGTCAAGCGCAATGCAATGATGAACCAAACCCCATCCTACTGTGCAACCAAGTGTGTCAAATTTTAGATTAGTTATTCCACTTTTGCAAGTTTTAACGTTGCTATCCTATAACAAAGTTTTAGTTAAAACCTAAGCCACGTTTCTAAATTATTCCACATCACATTTTAGTTGTATCCTAAGGTATGACACTAACAATACACATTCCAAGGACCTACAGCCCGCTCTGATACCAACTGTAACACCCTAGCATTTAATATGCCCGAATGCTACCAAACATAGACCAAACAACCTCTAAATACCATAAATAAAGATAAATTACAGCAAATGAGTAAATGCTAAAAACCGAAATTTCGGCAGCATCTCCTTTGTTTTAACAAGAATTTAAGGAATCACAATAGCATAGCAATATAAGGCAATATGAGAGACATCTAAAATAGCAATAATTAAAGGTACGACGACCAAATAAGTCTAATTCCAAACATTCAATGCCTCCATGAGCCAAACGAACAAAAAGACTCTCATAATGCAAAGCTAAACCATAAAGCATTAAACATCACACTAGTTTATTGTCAAAACCCAATTGAACGACTTATGGGACAATTGAGTGAAGCTACGTGTAGAAGTGTGACTATTTCCCTTCCCTGCATGCCGATCTCAAGGTACCTAAAACAACAAGAAAGCACAAGCGTGAGTTCAACACTCAGCAAGCATATTGTAATGGTACACAAGAACAAATATATGGCTACAACATCTCATATCATGTCTATCATCTCATTCATGATCCCATATCATTATCATAATCATTATGTGTGACACCTCGGAGTGTCGTATCCTTAATTATTGAACATGATAAGGTTAAATACAGTATGAGATGTGGAAATAAGGTTAAAACCATAAGAATTGGAGGTTAATAACGTTTCCGGGCCGATTCCGGGCCGTTTCCGGGGTTTTGGGCCTTTCCGGGGGTTTTTGGGCCTTAAAAAGGGGTTGTGGGCCTTGGTGGGATGGATTAGGGCTCCTCCTTGGACACGGAATCAGTGTTGGGGGCTGGTGGGAGGGCTTTCCCAGCCCTATATGGGCGCCCCCACACCCCTATGCGCCCACACATCCCCCTCCACCTCCCACCTCTCCTCCCCCCAAAGCCCTAGCCGCCACCCTTCCCATCCCCTAGTCGTGCGCCCCCCCCTCCACCTCTCCACCTCCACACCACCTCCCCTCCACCCCTTGCTGCCCTAGGGTGGCCTCCCCACCCCTGCACCTCGTGGAGTCATCCCGTGGAGCGAGGAGCGAGGAGCGAGGAACGTGGAGCGAGGAGCGATTCGCGAGGAGATCCGCGGAGATTGATTGGAGTTTTGTGCTTCGGGCAAAGGTATGAACATGGGGATCCTTGGATTTGATCTAGGTACTGTTATTAGGATGTTTATCAAGTTTTTAGATCAATTGGAGGCGTTGGTTTGAAGTAATTTGGGTTAGATCTAAACTTGTCCACGTTTCTGTTTTCGGGCAGATTGAGCAGTCGAGTTAGGGTTCGAGTTCTCGTCAATTTAGAGTTCGAATCTGACCGTACGGACTTCTAGGAAGTTGTAGATAATTTAATTATTTTTCCGTGTACATAAATCACGTTAATTTATGATCAGCCGTTTGAAAGTTATGGCTGTTTTACCGAGCGCCTAAAAATCTGTGACGTAATTGGAACAGATCTCGGTAATCTGTAGATTAAACAACTTTAGAGGCCGAATCAGACTTTCCTTATACCTAGAGAAAGTTGGGAAATTTCCTAGGCTACGCGAGGGTGTACTCGTTTAATTCATTCGGAGTCCCAGAACTCAAGTTATGCCTTTTGCAAGGCTGCTGTCCCGCCGGGACAGAACCTCTGTTTTAGGTTTTGCGAGTAGTTGGCAATGTCGGGTTAGATGGGGGTTTGTGTACTGTTTTGAGGTTATGATTGTGAGTGTGTGATGCCTATGTGCAGGTGGTGTGACCCCAGGAGAGCCCTCTTCTTCCCGCCAATCCGTTGCACGTGTTTGAGGCAAGTGTGTTGTGATGGATAGCGAGATGTAGGTTGCATGTTGAGATTAGATGGAATTGTTTACATGATATATGTCCACTTGCCATGTGTTAATGAATGATATGATATGATGAGCATGTTTAACATATTATGATGCCATGTGTTAATATGTGAATTAAATATGATAATTGGCATGGTTGCATGCATGTCATGAGATAGGGCGAGGGCGGTGAGAAAGTCTTAACTAGTCCGGCAAGGTCGGTGAGAAAGTTATGACTAATCCGGAACGCCATTGAGTAAGTCCTATGTCGTGATTCCATCCACGTGGTGTTTGGAAGCGAGTAGGCACCCTCCATCTTCGGGATGGAAGGGGGAAAGGGTGCACACCGACGGGTGTGTACTTCCCATACCGGTATGAGGTTCCAGAGGGTCAGGAGCAATGCATTACATCGCATACAAATTGATGATGATATTGATAAGTATTCATGAATGAGATGTTATACATGATGAAAGATGTTATTGACTTGTGGAGGGTCAGGAGCAATGCATTACATTGCTGTTCCTTAAATTCATGATAAAACAAAGGAGGTGCTGCCGAAATCTCGGTTTTTAGCCTATGCACCTTTGCTGGAATTTTATGTTAAACGTGGTATTTAGTTGTTGTTTAGCTTGTGTTTGGTAGCATTCGGGCATATTAAATGCCGGGGTGTTACATTATGTATGCAATGCGATGCGATGCTCATGTCTCCTCGGAAACTCATACCGGTATGGTTGAGTACACACCCGTCGGTGTGCACCCTCTCCCCCCTTCCATCCCGAAGATGGAGGGTGCCTACTCCTAGCTTCCAAACACCGCGGTGGATGGAATCACGATATAAGACTTACTCATTGGCTCTCCGGAATAGTCATAACTTTCTCACCAACCTTCCCCGGACTAGTTATGACTTTCTCACCGCCCGGGCCATGTAACATGCCATGTATGCAAATATGCCAACATCATAATTAACTTGTACATTAACAGATGGCATCATAACATAATAAGCATACTCATCATATCATTGGCAATCATTAAAGCATGGCAAGTGATCATATCATATAATCAATTTCATCTAGTCTCAACTAGCAACCTACAAACCGCTATCCATTACAATACACTTGCCTCAACCATAGACAACGGATTGGTGAGAAGTAGAAGGCACTCCCGGGGTCACACCACCTGCACATAGGTACCACACACTCACAATCATGTCCACAAAACAGTAGGCAAACCCTCTTCTAACCCGACATCGCAAACTACTCGCTAAACCCAAAAACAGAGGTTCTGTACCGTCGGGACAGCAGCCTTCCAAAAGGCATAACTAGGGCTCTAAGACTCTGAATCAATTAAATGAGTACATCCTCGCGTAGATTAGGAAATTTCCATTGGAATTCATCTTGCTTCTTGAGGAGCTTAAAGAACGACATCCCCCGCATCCCTAAGCGGGAAATAAATCTGTCGAGTGCGACCATGCATCCTATGTGCTTCTGGACATCCTTCTGACCAGTCGGCGGCTTCATCTTCATGATAACATTGATCTTTTCCGGGTTTGCCTCAATACCGCGGTGAGAAACGATAAATATGAGCAGTTTTCCCGAAGGTACTCCGAAAACACACTTCTCGAGATTGAGCTTCATCCTGTAAGCCCTTAAGCTTTCAAATGTCTTGGCCAAGTCGGAGATGAGTTCATCCCTTAGCTGAGACTAGACAACGACGTCGTCCACATAAGCCTCCACATTGCGTCCGAGTTGAGTGTGAAAACACCGCTGTATCGCGCACTGATAGGTTGCGCCAGTGTTTTTCAACCCGAATGGCATTGTGACATAGTAAAAAGCCCTAAATGGCATGATGAACAAAGTCTTAATACAGTCTTCCTCCTTGAGGTTGATCTAGTGATATCCTGAGTAGGCATCTAGGAAACTCAGGATCTTGCAACCGACGGTTGAGTCCACCACTTGGTCAATGCGAGGTAGCCCGAATGGATTTTTGGGCACGCTTTGTTAAGATTTGTATAATCAACACACATGAGCCTACTTTTATTCTTTTTGCGAAAAAGAACCAGGATCGCTAGCCAGTTGGATGATACACTTCTTTTATGAAGCCTGCGGCTAAAAGTTTAGTGATTTCCTCCCTGATTGCATTGTGTCGATCTCGGGTGAACCGTTGGAGTCATTGCTAACTGATCTCGCCTTCTCTTCGATGTTTAGAGAATGCTCGATCACCTCCCTTGGAACGCCGGGCATGTCGGATGGCTTCCACGTGACGATGTCCTGGTTCGCCCGGAGGAAGGTGATGAGCGCGTCTTCCTATTTTTGATCGAGCCCTGTCCCAATCAGAGTAGTCTTGGCTGAGTTGGATGGGTTAAGTGCTATCTTTTTTATCTCTACGTCATGTGTGATCCCTGACTTGGCCTGTTTCTTGGCGGGGATGTCCTCGTCCTATAGGACAGAAGCCGCCAGTCGGAGTTTCTCCAAGTCGGCCGATGCCCGTAGCGTCTCGGTTAGTTCATAGCTCTCCCTATCGCACAGGAAGGACTGCTTGACGTGACCATAGACCGTGATAACACCCTTTGGGCCCGGCATTTTCAGCGCTGAGTACGTGTAATGCGGTACTTCCATGAATTTGGCTAAGCCTGGTCTTCCCAAGATGGCATGATACGCCGTCTCGAAATCGGCTACCTCAAAATTCATGTACTCGATCCGGTAATTCTCCTTTGTACCGAACGTAACAGGCAAAGTGATCTGCCCAAGTGGTACAGATGATGTCCCAGGGCTTACCCCATGGAACAGCGATGAGCTTTGCCTCAAGTCGGAGCGGGGGATCTTCATGTCGTTGAAGGTTTTAGAGAATAGGATGTTAAGTCCGCTCCCTCCATCAATTAGCACTTTTTTAAGCTTCACGCTGCGGATGACAGGATCTAGCACCAAGGGATACATACCCGGGTATGGTATGTGATCAGGATGATCTGAGTGATCGAATGTGGTCGGGACCTCGGACCATCTCAAATATTGGGGGGTACTGGCACGACTGCATTGATGTCCCGAGCTGTAAGCTTTTGCTTTCGCTTGGACTCATATGCGCCCGAGCCCCCGAATATGAAGTTAAGCTCATGCTTGATCTCCTGGTAGTTGTCCTCTTCGGGAGGGTCTTCTTTCTTGCCGACCTCCCCTTTATCCTTGGGCTCCGACCGCTTATTGCTTTCTCGCGCGAATATTTTAAGCGTGAAGCAATCTTTGGCAGTGTGCTTACTTTTGGGATGAAAAGGGCACTGCTCGTTCATTTCTTCATCATAGTCTTTTATTTGTGGCGCCTTCGTCCGACTGCGGTCTGTCACCATGACCAACTCCTCGCCTTCCGCTTCCTATCTCTTTGCTTTGTGGACTCAGGGTGGTCTTTCTTGTCCTTCTGCCGGGGACGGTCGTCCGTGGCGTAGCGATCTACTAGGGTGAACATCTCCTTTACCATGGTCGGTGTCTTTTGGGATATCTTTTTGATCAGATCAGAGTCACTGACTCCTTTCTGAAAGGCTGCAATGACAGTAGTGTTTGAGATATCCCGAATCTTATTCTTCTTCTGCGTGAAGCACCAGATGAACTCTTGAAGAGATTCATTTTTCTTCTGATGAAGTTGATACAAATCCCACGGGGTCCCAACCTTCTCGTAAGTGCCCTGGAAGTTCGTAATGAACTGCTCGCAAGGATCTCCCCAAGAATCTATTGAGTTCCTTGGAAGTCCTATGAGCCAGGTCTGAGCTGATGGGGCAAGCATGACCGGTAAGTAATTTACCATTACATTGTGGTCACCCCCAGCTGCTTTGATTGCGAGGGCTTAAACCTGTAGCTAGGCCTCTGGATCTCTTTCCCCGTCGAACTTGACAATGCCATTGGGGTTGAAACCGTCAGGCCACACCACTCGGTGAAGTCGGTTGGTAAACACCCGGATCCCATCGATGGGTATGTCGTCGCAACGTGGTGGAGATTTGCGGGGAGGAGATCGGCGAAGGGGGATCTTACCCTACGGTCAGCGTCATTGAGACGGCCAAAGTGGTGTCGATCCCTCCGTTTGCCATGATCTGTACTTGTATTGACACGACTATCATGGCGGCTATTGGCTCGGTCATGGTTGATGCCGAAGCACTCATAGTCATCGCAGCAGTGGTGCCGTTCTTCATCCTCTTGCACTCGCCTCCAGCAGTAAGATCTTGGCGGAGGTCGCGGTAGATGGTTAGGCGCACGTCCTCGTCATGATGGGACTTCCGCCGACTGCTTTTGGCCTGAATGCTGGCAGTCTGAGTGGCTGCGCGAGTCCGAGGGTGTGTCATCACCACCTGATCTCATTGGTTGTGCTGAATTGCCACCGCCATTACCATGGCTTTGACTTGGGCCATGATTGAAGCGACCGGTGGCTTCAATCATTGAACCGAAGGTGTCGAGCAGTGTCTTAGAGGTGACAATATTCTGCTACGTTGTACGAAAAATGGATTGGCTCCCCATTCTGGCATGCAGGATATCTTCGTTGATGTTGCAGCCTCGGGTTGGAGAGACCGAGTGCGCGCTTCTTGGGCTTCACGACGAAGATGATCTATCTCCGTTGTTCCTTTGGCATCCCGCCAGCAATCCGAGTCAGAGCGTTCGTCCTCAATCACACAAATCCCCAGAAAACTATGGGGGATGCTCATGTCTCATGTTGCTTTCCAGCTCACCGTATCAGAGTCTGGAAGTGGGCTTCTGGCGTGCTACTCATGAGTAGGTGGCCATGGCCTTCCCTGATCCGAGCGAGAAACCAGGAGAAGCCATTGGAGTCTTCTCCGGATTAGATCTGATCCGAGTACGAAGGGTAGTTGGAGACCCCCCCCCCAAGATTGGCTCTGGTCCAGGTTCGAGAGGGCTAGTTTGTCAAGTTCATCGGCAAAGAAGATCAGGCTCCCGAAGAAGAAAACCTGGCCGAGAGAGAAGGTGATGTTGATGCTGTTGAAGGAGGCCATCAAGCTTGACGAGATTGATCTTAGCGCTTCCGCTACCTGGCACACCAACGGTTGATGTTTGTTGTTGGCAATAATGAATATGGGGCTATGCGCTGGATCCAAACTCGATGGTAACACAAGACAAGGGTTTATACAGGTTCAGGCCCTCAACGGTGGAGGTAATACCCTAGTCCTATGTTTTGAGATTATGAAAAGTGTATTTCTCACGTATCGTGTGTTGCGTATTATGCAGCGTCGTCTTTTCCAGGAACCCCTGCCCCAAAGGGAGGGGGCGGAAGAGTCCGAATCGGTTACAAAGGGGAATCCTGATTGATCACAAGATGAGATTCTACCCTTATCCTTTCTCTACTGGACACGTTTACAATCGTATCTTTCCTAACAAGAATCGGTTACCATCCTCTAACCTCCCCTGTTAGGTACGGTGCTGTCGGTCCATACTGTGTTCGATCCCGCGCAACTGGCTCGGCCCATTCCTTCTTGGTTGGCCCTCGCAGCCTGCCGCGTAGATACCCGGGGCCATGTATTCCACACCACAGATACATACCATACAAATTACGATAGTGCATGATAAATACTTTAGTGGTTCTTCCACCACAAGAGCAAGTTGAGTTCATTGCCCTCCCCCATGTCAAGCTCAGTCTTTACAAAATGCATGTCGAGATAGTGGTTGATCTCTACTCTTGGATTTCATTATGACCTGCTCGGCACATCGGAAGATAAACTATGTGCCTTGCCTTTTAGCTTCTTCCACAAGGATGAAGCGATTGAGACACTTCTTCTTGCTTCACTTCTACTACCAAAATTTTCATAATATTTATTGAAAAATGTAAAAAAAATTCATTATGAATGTGAGTATATGCATCAAAAAATCAAGATTGAATGCATCACTTATTCCCTTAAAGGCGCCCTACAAATCAATTAATTTTCTCTAAGGATCCAGAATAGTTCCAAAACAGTAGAAATGTGGAATAGCTATAAAATATTTTTAAAAATTTCCTCCATTGGTTTAAGAATAGATTGTAAAGCACAATTATATATGTTTTTTTAAAGTATTAGCAATAGTCCAAAGCCATTTGATTACTAAGCAAGAACTTCAATAGTAAACATCGGATAAAATATTGGTTGCATTGTAAATTTTTTTAAAAAGCACAAAAAAGACCGACAACTTCCCAATCCACATATTAACCAACTGCACACCAGAATTGCAATTGATGAAGACAGTGATAATATGCTCGTAATACTTTCGCAGATCTAGCACAGTGTACGTAAAGTTCCATCTAACATTCATATCAAGATTGAATCTTCTTGGCCTCTTATTGTTGGCCTTAGTCTTCTGAGAACTAAACGTATTTCATAGTTGAAACCTGAATCAAAATTGATAGCATCACGTACATTTTCCAAACTATGTTTCATTACATGCATGCTTACATGCATAATAAAATTAATGATGTGGCATATGCATTTTTGGTGGAGTACGAAATCTCCAATATCATTCTCCAGATGCGGTGTGAGATGTTCTATGGCTGTCGTGTTAGTTGATGCATTGTCATGAGTGATAGAAATAATTCTACTTTCTATTTTAAATTTAGTAATAATCTCGAGTACACGTGCAATGATAGCCTATCCGATGTGTTCCTCATCGATTGGTCTAACCCTATGACCCTTTTGTTTAGGTTGTGGTCTTTGTTCAAGTAATATGTGACAACATTAAGATAGGGTGCTCTTTTGTGGAATGAAGTCCATATATCTGAGGTCAAAGCAAAGAAAAAACTAACTCTCGTGTATGCCTCTTTCAACATGACTAGTTCATTTTGTACATTGCGATATATCACGTGTAGTTATTCTCCTATTAACGTGTTAGTATTATGGGCAAAAACCACGTTGGACTATTCTTTTAAAGCTAGAGCTCTCACCCATTCTAAGTGGAAGATCCCCATAAACTATATGACTTGCAATTTCATCTGTAGCTACCTCAACGTTGTATATCCAAGTGCTTACCAAGTCATTAGTATTGAAGTTAAGCTGGGTCTAGACGCCCTCCCTTGGCCTTCATTCAATCGTTATCTTCCTTAAACATGTCTTTGCGTGTCGCTTGAAATGACCTGTTCCTCCAACGGCACGAGGAGATAATTTAGCTTGACAATATTTACAAATACCATACAGTGCCTTACACCTATCCTCAATTTTGACAATCATATCCATATGTTGTCAGCACCATGCCCATCGACTGCCGGATGTCGATGCCCGTCCTGGTTGCACCGATGTAGTGGCATTAGGGTTCGGTGCAGAGCTCGCCCCTCAGGAATGTGAAAGGCACCCTCGATGCCATGCGTACCATGCATATGATGGTCATCCATGCCATAGTCTCCCATGTATGGGGAGAGTTAGCACGGATCGATCTCTTGAGCCCGAGGAGGGGGATTAGGGGTGCGAGGGCGTGCTCTCCTGCTCTTGCAATTGCAAAATATTTGGTTTCACGGTGGGAGAGCTAATAGAGAGCAAACAAGGAGAACAAACAGAGAGAACAAACTTAGAAGGGACTTGTGTGCAGAAGAAATGAGTGGCTGAGGGGGATTTTATAGCAAGTGATCAGGCTCATTCATTTGCCCATTGTGATTCGTCTATTGGCATCGGCTTTACTTTTTTTAGTTGTCACGTTGCTATCTCACTCTGTCTTCTACCCATTGCTCTCTCTAACATCGCTTTCTCTGAGAAACTCTCTCTCTCTCCCTCCCTCCCCCTTTCCCCTTTTCTCTCCATTCGCGTGTGGCCGACCAATCCGACCAGCTCCCTCCCTCTCTCCCCTGACGTGGCCGGTCAGTCGGCTCCCTCTCCCACGCCACCCTCTCAGCCCCTGCTGCCCCCTCGAGTCCCTCGCCTGCCCCCACCACCGCCTTCAGGCCCCCACTGCCCCCTATCCCCCTTCTGTCTCCCTCCGCCCTTCGCCTGCCTCCGCCCTCCGTTGCCCCCTCGGCTCCCTCTGTCTCCGCACCCAGGTCCCCATGGCCTCCTCCTCCACCCCAGCCACCTCCCCCTCCTCATGGTGCCTTGCCCTCTACCCTCCTGCCTCCCTCAACCCCAACCCCTTTGCCACCACCTCCGCCTCCCCTTCTGGCCCTCCCGCGGGTGTGCGGCAAGCGGAGGTGCGATGACTGTGGGGCAACTTTGCGCAAGTGGGCTAGGGGCACAAACGACCTCGCATGAGCAGGCCAAGGGCACAGCGAGCGGGTGAGCACATCGCGGGCACGTCGGTGCCCTTCCCCTCCATCGGTACGTCACTCTGCCTTCCTTTCCCAGCCTCTCCCTCTGTTGGTCCCTCCGCCTTTCTCTCCACCACGCACTGCCACGAGCCCTACCAGGTGCCACGCAGGTCGTACCGTGCGCAGGACAGCATGCTGCGAGCAAGCTGGGCCGTGCCGTGCCATGCTCGCCATTGTGGTGTGCCGTGCCGCCCACTGTGCCCGATTGGTAGGCCCGGCACAATCCATTCGCACACGGGCTAGGCTATGCTGGGACGGTCGTGCAACGTGATGGTCCAAAAAAGCCCAACCTAGAGCCATGTCTAGCTATGGGCGATCGTTCAACGTTATCTCGATTAGATCTACTCTGAAAATCTCCACTGGAACTCGAACCGAATAGAAACAATTGATGGAAAAGAGGAAAACACATAGAAGGCAGACGAAGCTCGATTTGGTTAGGACCTTGGGGTGAGAAGGGCGAGGGTGTGGAGTGGGGATACAAGTCGGGAGGCCATGATCTAGTCCAATAGCTTCCACATCGCATCCATATTGTGCGTGAAACATAGGTTTGACACCAGCGCCACGGCAGCTCGCCTCTACCCCCACTACAGGTGGTGACAGAGGCAAGGGCGGAGACTTCACTGGCGCAGCGTGCCGCCTCGGTGGCCTGGAGGAGCGGGGGGTCAACGTGCGCCGCGGATGCCTTCATTGGCGCCATCACTCGCCACTCCAGCTCGGCGGTGTCGGATCCCATTGGGTGCCGCCATGTGGGGGTGGTGGGGTTTCGGAAGGGAGGAGGTGGTGGCACTTTAATTCGCAGCAGTAAACTCATGGATGCGTACGTGTGGCGCAAGCAACATGCAGGTGGAGTGAGCAAGAGAGCAGACAGACTGAGGCCATGTTTGGATCCCTGGACTAATTGTTAGCTGGCTAAAAATTAGTCCTAGTCAATCCAAACAGGAAGACTAATAGGTGGGCTAATTTTTAGCCAACCCCTCAGCTAACAATTAGTCCATTAGCTGGTGGAGGGGAGCTAATTTGGGCTAATAGTAGGTAACACGCTAAAAAAAGTCTGAAATACCCTCGCGCTGGCTTTATCCTCACTTCCTCACCCGTGCGTCCACTCCCTAGTCCGTTATAAGGGGTAAACATGATTTTTCTAAGAAATTAGCCCAACCATTAACCATGTATCCAAACAACCCTAGGCTAATTTTAGATGGGCTAATTATTAGCTGGCTAACATTTAGCTCTAGTCATTAGCCAGCTAACAATTAGCTTTAGCCTATCCAAACATGGCCTGAGCTAAGGGTGACGTGAAACGTGTGACCAAGTAAGCGAAGCGTGCGAGAGAAGCGTAGAGCACGTGTCACGAGGGGAGCCAGGGGTGACATGGAGCGTGTGACATGGAGCAGCAATCCCGATGTTTAACACAGGGAGTATGCCTCCCAACTAGAAGAAGCCATCACAAAAATCTCCGACGCCTTCGTTATCGTCAAGTCAACGCCGACCACTTCCTAGTTCCTACATCCCCGATGTGGTTGCCCATTGCCTGATGCAGCCGGTGCGTGCAAGAATTTTGCAGTTTAACCCACAAGGATCTTGTAATGGTATTTGTTGTATTTCGCTTTCTTTTTATGGACTTCAGCGTAACTGTAAATCCGGTCTTTTCCTTCAAAAGAAAATCTAGCTATGTCCTTGTGTGCTACAGTGGCACATGTACGAAATATTTCTTTAAGCCGAAGCGTCCAGGAATGCGCATAGGACGACCGTCCAGCCACGTCGGGAAAAATCCGACGGCCAGCATTTCTGCGGGCCCGCGCGTCCAGTTGACGACAGCCACCACGCGACACAGAAGGTCACTGTTCGCCGGGTCCCACGCCCAGGCGTGCTCTTTGCAGCCAATGGCAGAGCAACACGCGGCAGCATATTCCCGTCTCTGTCTGTCGGTGGGCCCGTCGTGGGTGAAGCTAGGTGACTGGCGGGAGTGTGGTTGGCTCGTGACTGGACGTGCCGCCGTCCGACCGAGGCCAAATCTAGCACCATCACCCTCCGAAATCAAGCATGGAGATAATGTAGTATAATCTCAGACTCTCGGTTCATCATCACCCCCATTAAACAACAAAGTGGATGCAGGAGATGAGATCGAGAGGTGATGCTTCTCTTACACAAGTTGGTCACTTTTCTAACTTTTCTAGCCCTCTAATAAATTTGGCTCTTTTTTACCGTGGTAGTTTCGATAGCCCATCGTAGTAGGAGAGAGCAATAGCTTCTTCTACAGTAGAGGAGCGTTAAAAGTGACATGTGTCACATTCTAGCGCTTTTGTAGTTAAGATGAAATTATTTTTGTAATTATATTCGAAAGAGGATCAAATTTACGAAAAAATTACACACAAAGCTAAAAAAACGATGATTTCCTCTTCTACCTCTTGCGGTGTAATCATATTAGTGGTATCTATATAAAGTGCAATGTAGTATCATCCTTGTTTTTTTTCTCTCTCCCTCTCAACCATTCGATGGATGACATGCCTCTGTAGATTGATGGCTTTAGCAACGCTCCAAAGCGCTACGATGTCGTGTCGTGCGTGTCACGCTGAGCATTCCTAAACGAGGATTTACTTGCATTTTCCTTCGAAACGGCAGCGTTTTCTTAGCGATGGGACACAGGCTATTTTAGCTAATAATGCTTCCGGAAGAAACTTATTAGGGCCGATGATTGCACTACTCTTTTTTTGTTGTTGTTGTTAATGTTCATTTCGTCAACATCAAGAATTGAAGCCAAGAACACATAATGACCAGAAAATGCACTTGCATTTTAGGGGAAAAAAATCAATCACCTGGTAGTCATTTACAGAAACTATCACCTCCAAGGCTGGAACATATGGAATTAATTAGCACGACGGATCATGCTTGTATGATGATCAAATTTACTCCCCTCCCATCTGTATCTAATCTATACAATTTGCAGGGAATTAAATACCAGACGCGGTTTTCAACATGACAAAAAAAAAGAAGCAAAAATCAGACGGGCTAGCGTTTGCGGGATTTTGCAAGTGGCATTTTTCACTCGGACAAGAGACATCTGGATTCCAAGTGGCGGTCATTTCGGCAAGGAAAACAACGTTTTCTCAGGGCATTCGAGTGGGCGATGGAAACAAAAAAAAAGGGGAGGATAATATGGCACCTTTTTGCAAGTTCTACAAGGGAATTATGTTGAGAGGACGTCGATGGAGGCCACCACGCTTCACGGTGACTCATGTCTCTTCGGATGCAGTGCACGGTGTCACGCCGCATCGCATTTGCCGTTCTTTCTCTAAAAACAAGATGGTATCCACAAATGGAGCACGCCGTGTGAAGCCTGAAGGCTTGTTTAAGCAAATGGAGGTTTAGGTTTGAATCCTTCCCAAAAAAAATTCCCCAAGGAAATCCATCTTATCCAAAGCACAAACACACATTGAGACTAAAGTTTTCAGAAGTCTATAATCTATGGTACAATTAGGGATGGCAATCGGACATGGTGAACACGGGTAGTGCTTGTTCATACCCACGTTCACCGGCTAAAACCTCTTCCACAGGCATACCTGTGAAGGATGGGGGGCAAAGAAACCTCGTCCATATCCGTCTCTCGCGTGTAACCGATACCCGTGGGTATACCCGTATGCCCACCGCCACTTCATACAACCAACATCTTATCATAAATGCAATGAACATATTAAAAGATAAGCAACAGTTCAACCTAGATTGACTACTACTTTTCATAGTCGACATTTGAGAAACATATAATATAGCTCACAAATCTGAGAGATCAACACAAATCACAAGTAACAAAACACAAATCATAAGCAACATATCAGAATTTAGGATATGAAATGAAAGAAAAATGAACTTGGTGTCGGAAAATCATGGACCGAGAGTGGTGGGACCATGGGATGCCTCTAGTGTTTTTCAAATATGGCTCACTTATCAGTGCTTATTGTCAGATAATCGGATAGAACAAGCACGGGGTGAAGCTCCCATATGCCTATGCCCATTTGTCTGTCGGGCAAAGATTTACCCCCACGAATATGCCCACAGACAATAAAGAAGGAACATATTCACCTCTATTAAGGCTTTTACCAATGTGTTCGTGGTAATCAGGCAAGATTGCCATCCCTAGCCCTGTCACTTGTAACATCCCAATTGAACTGTTGTGCTAAAAGTGTCGCACATAAACAAATATGATGTTTTAACACACGTGTTCTTTAGCGCTTTTATGGTATACTAAATTTAATGTGAACTATTTATTATTTTTGTTTTAATGGATCAAATAGCAAGTATTTATTTATATTTTCTCTGACAGTAAAGTAATAGAAATACTCTCAATAAATCAATAATTATATCTGATTTATTCTATTTACTATTTATAACTAATATAATACAGCGTAAAATCTCTCATTTTTACAAAGAACACACTGCGCGTTTCATCCCGGGAGGGAGGCGCTTCTTTAATTCTTTAGACAGGATGGGCCCTGTCACGGAAAAAAGACAGCTGGTCTGTTTGGTGGGCCAGTCCTTATCGGGGTTAACTGTCGTCCTGAGCAGTGGGCCCAACCTTCCTTTGAGCCCCCGATACCATATCAGCAAAGCAAATGGAGCCTCCTCAAAACAGGACTACACGAATTTTAACTTTTGAGCCGTCCAATCCCAACCGTTTGATCTGTTATAAAACGATGTTGTCCATCCTTGCTCGACCACAACGGGTTAATACAATAGCAAGAATAAACAAGAAGCACACACAATATAGGAAGGCAAAATTGTTCACTTTCTTTTATTAGATTGATTCTTTGTATAAAAGATTGTTAAATATATAGTAGTAGTCAGTTAGAGATAGATTCGAATTTGCGAACACCGAAATATAGTCCAATCATATTTGGACCAATAGAACATAGAGTCCGTCCATATCTCAACACTTTTCCTTGGCCGAATACCGCGTAATGCACATGTCTCAATAAAAACTCTCAAAAACTCAATAAGAAAAAAAAGATAGAGAAAAGAGTACATTGCACTCGCACTCCGTGTTATACTAGTTGTCTCATTAAAAACAATCGTGTGAGAAAACTTCAGAAAAATTCACTAAGCGAAAAAATGCAACTTATAATCTTCGGGATTTAAAATAGAATATTCAAGCTCATGCTAAGGGTCATAGTTCATCTATAAACTCTGCATATCTCTAAGTCGTCTCATTTCAATGCTATTAACACATCTTTGAAAACTAGATTTTGACAAAGACTTAGTGAATAAATATGCTATATTTTCACACAACTTAGTTTATAGTATCTTTACCTCACCATTCTGCTGGAGTTCGTGGGGATAGAAAAGTTTAGGGGCAATATGTTCGTGATATTGCTTTTAACATAACCCATTTGTATTTGTGCAATAGAAGCAACATTATCTTCCTAGATAATCGTGGGAGTATCGATGGTATTAAGACCACGTGACTTCTAGATATTGTTAATCACATGTCTCTACCAAACACACTCACATGAGGCTTCATATAAAGCTATAAAGTCTGAGTGGTTGGTAGAAGTAGCTACCGAGGTCTACTTAAAAGGCTGCCAAGAAATTACTGAACCACCGCAAAGAAACATAAAACCAGCCTGACATTTGGCACTGTGGGGATCAAACAGATAGCCAACATCTGTATATCCCCACCATGGTTAAGTCTTGCTCCTTTCGGTAAAATAATCCAAGATCTTGACAACCTTAGAGGTATCTAAGTAAATTCTTGATCCCAGCCTAATATCTTCTAGTTGAGGCTGCACTGTATCTTGCTAGTAAATTTATTGAGAATACAATATTTGGCCTTGTGTAATTCGCAATATACATTGGTGCTCTAATGGCGCTTAAGTATGGAATTTCAGGTCTTAAGACTTCCTCATTCTCTATCCTCGGTCTGAAAAGGTTTTTAACCACTTCAAGAGATCTTATTACCATGGTGGTCATTAAAGGATGAGATTTATCCATATTAAATCTTTTCAATACCTTCTTAGTAAGGTAGAATGGTGTACAAAAATTCTTTCTGAAAATGCTCTAGTTGCGGGACTAACCAATATTTGGTTTTACCTAAATATTTCATCTCAAATTCCATCGTAAGTTTGAAAATAGAATAAAAAGAATTAATTGAATTATCTTTGTACTGAAAAATACTGTTTATGATGTCATGCTGACATTAGCAACTATTTTGGAATTTCAGTCGAATAATTTTTGTCAACAAAACCCTAATTATGACATCAAGCCGATGTCATACATGCAAATAAGCGAATTAAAGAAAAAACCTAAAAACCTCTGTAGAGACTGACATTGTGGGCCCATGGTCCATAGAATAGGTTCACAAAACTGCGCTGATCTATAGTAGAGTTGGTGCATGAAAAGGTTGATCGTCAGTCAACGCTGACATAAGCAATGATGTCGTGGTTGACACGAGCATGCATGGTATGGGAAGCAACAGTACACGTGGCAAGCTCTCGGTCAGTAGATCTAGATCCAACGGTGAGTTGCAGCAGGGGGTGGAAAAGACAATAGTGGCACGTGGCGAACAGAGACATGCAACATGCGGCAAAATCCTACGAACTCGTTGCAGATCCTATGGTGGAAAAGAAGTCCGACAACCAATCGACGATGGCTTACCAGCTTTGAAGCCAACGGTGACCACAAAGACGCTCCGATGACCAAAAGATGCCAGAGGAGAGCGGATCTGATGTGGCTCAATGCAGGCTCATCGAATCTGGCCACAGACACGACAACAACAACTCGATGGCGGCTGGAGATAAAGTGTTCCACAGCAAAGCTGATGAACTTCAACGAGAAATTCCCAGCCAACAGTGGCAGCTAGGGCTACGATGAGCGAGGCACACGAGGCGATGGTGGGCATTTAATGAGAGGCACAACGCTATTAAATAGTCTCGACTTCCATGCATATCTCAAAGCCCTAACCAATGCTGTTGTTATGCGGAGCGGGAGTCCACACCGGGCACGACGAGGACAATGACGGAGGACCGTCCACATGGCGCGATCGAACGGCTGTGGTGCGAGGACCACATAGCCAAATCTCGAGCCTCCATGCCAACCTGATCCATTAGCTTAGAAGTGTTAGTGATCCAAATGAAAACCCTAACACAACGACCATTTGATCAAAGATCAACGGCTCAAAAAGCATAACCACATGGTTTGATCTCCATCGTTCGATCAAGAATCAATATTTTAAAATCAACGATTTTGTGATGCGTAACTAGGCCATGGGCTAGCTTAGGGAATTGGGTTGAGCCCACCAGGTTTAGTCCCAATAGGGTTCAAAGAAATTTTTTAATCCTTTAGCAATTAATTTAATTTCAAAAATAAAAAAACCAAAATAAATAGTAAAAATATCAAAAAAAATGTCTCAAAATATTTTTCAACCATGTTCTTGTGTTCATCAACCATGTTCTTGTGTTCTTGTTGATTGCCGGTGGTCGACGTGGGTGAACTACTCATTTTACAACACGTTATCAGCACGAGTCTCTACTGCAAGAAGCGAAGAATCGTCGACAACAACGAACGACTACTACCGGCGATTGATCGCCTGATCCGATCTGCAATCAACTCGTCACCACGCCGGCATCCACTCGGATTGCCGAAAAAGTCCTACGCGACTCTATCCTACGCGATAGCCAACACTTCCGGTATCAAGAAAGTAAGTCGAAAAATCCAGCAGATTATTTCGCTAGATATTAGATCTAATCTACTGTACAATGAAGCAACTAGTACGGCTTGAAGCCGTCGCTGCTGTTTGGCACGAAGCCGACAACGCCGCCGACTCGGCCGCCCCGCCGCGCACGAAGCGCGTCCTCCCAGTACGGCACGAAGCCGTCGAGCGCAGACGCTCCTACGCTGAATTCGGGTCCGAGTCGCGTTTGCCGGCAGACGCCGCTTGGCTCGCCATCCCGCCGCGCTCGACTCACACCCGTTGCAGCGGGTCCCGCCAGGTCAGCGCCTCATTTGTGCTGCCGACGCTTGAAGACGTCGCCAATGAGCGCCGAAAACGCCGCCACCATGGCGCGCTTCACCCGCAAGACAAATGGCCGCTCACTACGATGCGCCCGCAGACGTAGCTCAGCCCAAATAAGCTCCGATCGGCAACCAGGACCCGAAGTCTAATTGATGATGGACTTGAAGTCCTATTCAATGAACTGAAGCCGATCGGGTCAGTCCCGTTTGATTGTTCCTCCATTGAAAAAAAAAATTTAGACATGAAAACTAGAGGACATAAGCTTGGACTTGAAGTCCAAGTGAACCCACGTGATCGGCAATTGAAGAAGCCTGGCACCACCCTGTTAATCCGTTCTGTTCTTCTTACCAAGAGCAAAAACTTCATTCATTAAGCAGGATTACAATCATGTTGAATACATTGCATGCTGCAAAAACATTGGAACCTCATTAATCAAGCCAAGTGCAGTAAGGATTGCTAGACGAGGCTTGTTTAGCACACATGACCCTTGCACTCTGCTATGCCTGTTAGTTGTTGAGGATTAAAGGTAACAATCTAAGCAATCCGTTTTGTTGCCAGAAGCACAACGCGAATAGACCCTCCTACGCTTTCAGGATTTTAAATCTGTGGCAGCTTATAATTCTGCAATGCACAAACTGATCGCTAAATTGACTTTTTGTAACCAGAAAGTTACTGAAGCTGAAAAGATCGATAAAACCTTGTGCACTTTCCACCCCAACATGATGATACTACAACAACAATATCGTCATGCAAAGTACAAGAAGTACTCTGAGCTTATTAGTGTTCTGCTAGAAGCAGAAAAATATGATGAACTCCTGATAAAGAATCATCATACAAATACTAATGGAAGTCAAGCAGTGCCTGAAGCACATGCTATCGCTCAGCAGGCTAGTAGTAGCCATGGTTGCGGAAAGGGCCAAATGTATAAGGGGAATAAATGGAAGAATGTTAGAAATCAAAAGGGAAATGGCAAATCCAAATGGAAAGGTGAAGGGAAGGGTACAGAAACCTTCCAGAAGCAAGGTCCAACCAATAAGGCACCCCTTTTTGCTATATGTCGCATTTCCATTAGTTGAGCCTCCTTAAGAGCCTCATCAGTTTGAATAATTATGTTCCTGCATGAACATTTGGTCTATGCTACTGTTGAGCAATTATCAGTGATAATTAAATAAAGTGTTTTTCAGAATATTTTGTGCAATAAATTGTTGATTGTTATACTATGCAACCTGAAGTTGGTATTGCAATAAAACCCAGAAATATTTAAAAATCTTGTAGATCGACTGGGTAATCTTGAGTTGAATACTATGATAAAACAATTACTAATTCTGTTGGCCATAGCATAAAGATTTCCTTAAACCTGAAGATTTCTTATCATCTAACCTGTAGATGAATCAACGAATTTTCAAGTAAATTCGAAGTGATATCTGTGGACCTTTTCGGCCCCTGTTGGAACCATGCTTCTACCTAAATTAATTGCCCAATTTGTGTAAGCCTCCTTTCCAGAAGAAAGAATCAAGTCCATTCAAATGGACAATGCTAACAAGTTTACCTCAAAAGCATTATATGGTTTTGGGAATTAATGTAGAGCTTTTAATACCTCATGTCCACATAATAGAATGGCCCTGCAGAGTCATTATTAAGGGAATAAAATTGCTTGACCACTTTGCAGAATAGTAGGCTACCCACCAGTTGTTGGGGCCACGCAGTGCTGCACACTGCGATATTAATTCTTGTGTTCTGCCGCCCAGCCGCCATGGCCGGCTCCTCGCGCGAAGCGCCCAAAGGGCTCGAAGCCGCGCAGTAGCGCCCCTCGGTCTCGCAGGCAGGCTTTGGTCGCCGCTACGCGACTCGCAAGATCGCCGCCCCGGCTTCGAAGCCACCGACGCCGACCTCGCAGGCTGCTGGCGCTGGCGTCGCTCCATGTCCCGAACATCCACCGTGTCCTAACCGGCCTGGACAGGAAAGCCAGAGCTTCGTGGACAAGAATTTTTAGACATTAAGTCCGATGTCTTTTGGACAGGCCATATGCAGCCATGCAGGACACGAAGTCCAAGTTCTTGCAAAAGTTCTGGACAGGCTATATGCAGCCATGCAGGACACGAAGTCCAAGCTCTTGCAAAGTTCTAGGTGGACTTGAAGTCCTTAAAACACCAGACTGAAATCCGGTTTAAAAAAAAACTGGTTGGCGCACGAGGGCAAGGGGAAATGACCCCTTTGCCCCCCCTCATTTTTTTTTCTTCTGAATATTGCATTATAAATTCAGAAAAACAGATTAAAATAGCTAGAAAATTCCTGAAAATTTTTGTGGCTCTGTTTTAATTTTCCTTAGCCTTATTTTCCCGCATTTATGAATTATGGAATTTATTTTCCTGTATTTTATGAATTATGCAATTATTGTTTATTTTGAATTTATGAATTATGTCATGATGATATTTGCTGAAATTAAATTTTTCTGTTGTACAGTAATCCTGAAAATTGCTTGGAAATTAGCAGAAATTATGAAAAGTGCTAGGAAAATTCCAGAATATTTCATATGGCATAAAATGAGAACATGAGTGGTTGGGATTTGATTTTGGTAATGAATAAACAGATATGAGACAATTGGTGTCTAGGAAAACACACATGAGGCTTGGTTCTTTAATTGGCACCCGGAAACGGGAAGTGCTCCCTCCCTCATGTGAGCCCTAGGGGCAAAGTTGACTGGCCAAGAGTCAAATTGACAGAGATATTCATTACTGCTTTTGTTCCCGACCAACAAGAATTATATAAATTGTAACTAGACTTATGCCATGTTTAATTCATGTTGAAATTTATTTTACGTTATCAAGTGATCTTTGGAAAATTGCTGTATAATTAACAGAAAATTGCCAAATACTAAGAAAAATTCTGGAAATTCATGAGAATTTACTTTCCGCATTTTACGAATTATGCAATCACACTTTATTAGATTACACGCAGTAATCTAATCTAGGAATCTTGTAAAATGCAGATGTCTGGCATTGTGAACCGTGAGTTTGAAGAATTGGCCCAGCACGGTCAAAACTACCTCACTTGGGCATCCGATGTGAAGATCGTACTCGGCGGCAAGAAGCTCCGAGCTGCTATTGGCTTAGGGTCCTCGAAGGACGCACCACCTAATGACGAGCAGAACGATCAAGCATTGCACTTCCTTAGGCACCATCTCTCAGCCACCCTGAAAAATGAATATATGGCTGAAGAAAGTGCAATTGAGCTATGAACTGCACTCCAGAAGCGATTCGAGAAGCTCAAATACACAATCTTGCCCCAAGCACAGCAAGATTGGGTGCGTCTGAGGTTTGCGGACTACAAAACAGTGGCCGAGTACAATTCTGCCTTGCACAGAATTTGTACTAATCTCTCCCTATGTGGCAAGAAGATCACTGAAGAGGAGAAGATTGAGAAAACTCTTTCCACTTTTCACCCCAATGCTATCCAGAATGCCCGCAGCTATCGTCAGGACGCATACAAGGAGTATAGCGAATTGATTGATGTTATGCAAGTTGCGGAGTCACAAGATGAAGTTCTCCGAAAGAACTTCGTCTCACGACCACTGGAAGGGGCATTGTACCGTAAATCAATGCCAACAACTATAAGGTGAAAGCCCGCCCACATGAAGTGGGTCAAGAAGGGTGGAAAAGAGAAACATCAGGCCAAAGGAAAGTCCATAGCCCAAAAGAAGAAGAATGACAAGGAAAAGCCGCAGGCAAGCCGTATGGACAGCAAAACCAAGCGTGCTTCAAATGCGGCACTATGGGGCATTGGTCAAAAATATGACGGGAATCAAAAGAAGTGATCAATGCATATCATGCAAAGAAGAATGCCAAATGAAATGCACTCTCAGAGGAACAAATTGACTAAGTAGGCAATGATGATGTCATGGAAGTTGACACCCCACATGCTTCATCCTCGCAGCCCGGCCTAGACATCAATGATGCAGCCAAGCCCTTGGCAAATGAAGAAAACACTTCTGTGGATGACATAGAAGCAGAAATGAATGCATACTTTACAGATTCCGTTTAGTGCATGAATAACATTGTTAGCACTTTCTTTTAGATTGTGGTTGATTAGTTAATATTGAATAATTGTAAGCTCTCGAAGAGCATACTTTTACTTTCTCATGAATAAGAATTGTTATTTATTCTTTATTCCAAAGATTCTTTACTTGCAAGCAATGTTTGAATTACTTTGCCCTTTGTCGATTAGAATTATATTTCTTTTCATCTAGAAATCGTGTAGCACCCAATGGAGGAAATATGCATTGTTGATAGTGGCACAACAAATACCATCTTAAGAGAGTCGAAATACTTCCAGACGATCACGAAGAACGCTGGAAGGATTACGACAATCGCAGAAGCGACACGCATATAATAGGCTCAGGAAGAGCCACAATTATATTGCCAATGGGTACAACTTTGGTAATTGAAGAAGCCCTCTTGTACCCTGAATCAACCCGCACTCTCTTAAGTTTCAAAGATATCCGCGCCAATGGGTTTCACGTAGAAACCAATGAAGAAAATGGCAAAGAACACTTGTGCATTGTGAAGCACGCGGAATATGGAAAGATGGTACTAGAAAAATGTCCCTCATATGAATCTGGGTTGTACTACACGAAAATCAATGCACACGCAGTGTATACTTCTTTGAAGACTGTCTTTAGAAGCTCTGAATTATTTGCTTTATGGCATTGTAGATTAGGTCATCCTGGTCTTAGATTGATGAGAAATATAGTTAACAACTCACAAGGTCATGGCATTAATGTTAAGAATTTCTCGAATCACGAAGATTTTGTCTGCCATGCATGTGCCACCGGGAAATTAATAACTAGACCCTCTGTTATGAAAGTGCAACATGAAATCCCTGCATTCCTGGAACGCATTCAGGGGGATATTTGCGGTCCGATTCAGCCCTTGTCAGGGCCGTTTCGATACTTTATGGTGCTCATTGATGCTTCCTCGAAATGGTCGCATACATGTTTGCTGTCAACAAGGAATCATGCATTCGCAAAACTGATCTCGCAGATCATCAGAATTAAGAATGTTTTTCCTGATCATCGCGTGAAGTCCATTCGAATGGACAATGCCGGTGAATTCACTTCCAAGGCATTTGATGATTATTGCACAGCAACGGGAATAACTGTTGAGCACTCTGTACCGCACGTCCATACGCAAAATGGGCTAGCTGAAGCACTAATAAAAAGGATTAAGTTCATTGCCAGACCGCTTTTGCAGAGTTGTAACTTGCCCAACACTTGTTGGGGACACGCTGATCTGCACGCAAAGAAGACTCATCAATTATAGACCATCGGCCTACAACATCCATTCACCTATGCAACTAGTGCAAGGGGTCATCCCGAAGATTTCCCATCTTAGAAATTTTGGTTGTATGGTATATGTACCTATACCACCCCCACAGCGGACTGCAATGGGCCCTCTCCGCAAGTGCAGGATATACGTTGGTTATGAGAGTGCATCCATAATCAGGTATTTGGAACCCATGATGGAGACTTGCACACAACCCGATTCGATTGCATCTTTGGCGAGGACCATTTCCGTCATTAGGGGAGAGAATCAACCATTGGATGAAAAATGCCGGAAATAGTATGGCATTCCACTTTGGGATCCCCGCGCATGACCCTCGCACTAATGAAGCAAATCAAGAAGTCCGAGAAGATAATTGATTTGAAGAATTTAGCAAATGAAGCTGCTCGATCATTTTTGTGATCTCAAGAGCGTGGTTAAGTCGCATGTACCAAAGCAAGAAATGCACCAGAGAGGGTGGAAATACCAAAGAAAGCGAAGGTATCCTCATCCTGCTGAGAGGCCTCAAAGAAAAAGAACAGGAGATCTGGCTTCTCAAACCCAAAGTACCCGGAGACGTCTGGGGAAAAATGGGCAAGAGGACTTACCATAGCCAATCACAAAAATGCCCCAAAGCAAGAAGGGGAGCAGTTGAGACACGGCACCGGAAAGAAGCCTGTCGAAAAGGCAATTCCAGATTTGAATCTTCAATTGGAAGAAACCGCTTGAGAAATAATGTGTGCGCACACATTGGCGGAGAAAAACTAAAGGAACTTGCTCCTAGAATGGGAAATAGCAATGAAGAGCAAGTAGAAGTGCACGAAGCACCCCATGATGAAATGGCCATAAACTTTGTAATAACGGGAGAATCAATGAATAGAGCAACGACCAATGTCGATGCATACTTTGCAAAGAAGATTGCCACGATCATTAATCATGATCCCGAGCCCGCATCTCTCGCAGAGTGCAAGAAAAGGCTCGATTGGGAAGATTGGAAGAAGGCAATCACATGAGTTAGTCTCTCTGAACAAAAGAAAGGTGTTTGGGCCTGTGTGCCGCACGCCTCCCCATATAAACCCCTAGGTCACAAATGGGTTTTTGTTCGCAAGAGAAACGAAAACAATGAAGTTGTAAGGTACAAGGCAAGGCTTGTCGCTCAAGGTTTCACTCAACGTCCTGGGGTTGATTATGAAGAAACCTATTCTCCTGGTCATGGGTGGAATTACCTTTAGATACTTGATCTCAATGGCGATCAACTTGAAGTTGAAAATGAAGCTAATGGATGTTGTCACAAAGATATTTGTATGGAAACTTGGATTCGGAGATTTATATGAAAGTACCAGGAAGGTATCCCTATCCCGAACCAAGACAGAGCAAGCAGAAACCTATACAAAGGTGAAATTGGAGAAATCACTGTATGGGCTAAAACAGTCAGGAAGAATGTGGTACAATCGTTTGAGTGACTTTCTCTGCAAGAAAGGCTACACGAACAGCGAAGATTGTCCATGTGTATTTATACAACGATCCACGAATGGATTTTGTATAATCTCCGTCTATGTAGATGACTTGAACATCATTGGGACGGATGAAGAAATTGAAGAAGCATGCACATACTTGAAGTCTGAATTTGAAATGAAAGACTTGGGTAAAACCAAGTTTTGTTTAGGCTTGCAGCTTGAACATGTCCAAGGCGGAATCTTGGTACACCAATCTTCCTACACGCAGAAAGTGTTGGAGAAATTTGGTTTTGAAAAGGCATACCCCGCAAAGACCCCAATGGTCGGAAGGTCACTCCAAGCAGACCTAGACCCGTACAGGCCTAAAGAAGAGGGGGAGGAAGTCCTGGGAGCGGAATTCCCATACTTGAGACATTTTGAATTCAAATAAAATATTTTCTACAAAACTTTATTTGCACTTTTCAAATTCTTTTATACTTTTAGCAAAAGACATAATTTAAATAAATTCAAATAATTCCAAATAAATTTCAGAAAATTCTCAAAAATTCAAAAGGCACAATGAATGCAAGAAAAAACAAAAATTGTTATGTTACAAGTTTGGGTGTTCTGACTTTCCAGCATTAGATTGTGCGCGCAAATATTCATTGGAGTTATCATCTTCAAGATGGCTCTTTTCAGGGATATTACCATCTCCAGTATGGAGTCTGGGTGTTCCGACTTCCCAGCATTAGATTGTGCACAAAATTGAGTTCTGTGCATCTAGAGGCCTCCCCCTCTTTTTATCATGAGGGGCAAGAGTGGGTTCAATATCCTTCTGGGTCTTTCTACTCTTTCAAGTGCATTACTACAGGTATATGAGATCTTCTCACTCCCTTATGATCAGTGAAGGCATCTGGTAGGTTATTAGCTATTTGTTGCTGATTTATTATCCTTCAAAATTCAAGTTTGATTTCTTTAGTGCGTGGATCTAAAGACTGAATGCCAGTGATATTCCAATCTATTTCTCGGTATTCTTTAATGTGTAACTTATCTCGCTCTAATGCCAAAAAAATATTCTCATCAAAAATACAATAAGCGTACCGAGACGTGTACATATCCCTATGATAGGCTCTAGGTATTTAATAATTGACGGAGATTCATAACCGACATAGATCCTCAACTTCTAGTGGTACGTTGTGGTGGAGAGATTGGTACGTATACAACATAGCCAAATTTTCTCAAATGAATAATGCTTGGTTATTTCCCATGCACTATCTGCAAAGGGGAATTTCATAATATGCAGTTGATCTGAGTTGAATTAATACCACAGTGTTCGCCACTACGTGGCCTCAACAACTGGTGGGTAGCCTACTACTCTGCAAAGTGGCTGAGCATTAATTTTTATTCTTTTAATTAATGACTCTGCAAGACCATTTTGAGTATAGACATGAGGTACAGAATGCTCTACATTAATTTTTAGAGTCATACAATAATTATTAAATACCTTTAAGGTAAACTTGCCAGCATTGTTTATTCGAATAGACTTGATTCTTTTTCCTGGAAAGGTAGCTCTTAATTTAATAATTTGGGTAATTAATTTGGAAAAAAGAATGGTTCCTAGTAGAAAAGAGTCATACGTGGGACCATCTACTAGAAGCATCTATTTGTACCATAAAGTATCTGAAGGGGTCCGACAGGGATTGAAAAGGTCCACATATATTATCTTGAATTCTCTCCAAAAAAAAATTCAGTGATTCTTCCCTAATTTTCAGATAAAAAGGTATAACTATGAGCTTTCCTTTAGCACATGTAGGGCATATAAAATTTTTAGGTTTAGAAAAGTTTGTAGTATTTATGCTATATATAATAGAATTATTAATTATTCTTCTCATCATATTCGACCTAGGATGACCCAGTCAATCATACTAGATCTTAAGTAGTTCTGGGTTTGAAGTATAGTTTTCATCGCAACATAAACTTCAGGTTTTATATATGTATAATATAACCAGGCAAGGAAGAAAGTTTTTCAACCACCCGTTTATTACAACTATTAAACTTAGTCATAAGTAGGTATTCTATACCATCCTCATTCTCTGTATCTATATGAAAACAATTTAGATGAATGTCTTTAAAACTTAATAGAGTACGACTGGACTCATAATATAATAATAATTTTATTATTATTATTTGAATACCCATAGGGAGAACTATAATGGCTTTTCCAATGCCAACTATAAGGGCATCGCTTCTGACGATGGTCATAACATTTCCATTTTTCTTAGTTAAGGTCTGAAAATATTTAGTCTCCCCAAGAATTGAATTAGTGGTGCAACTATCTACAAGATAGATTTCCTCCTTCGCTATTGGATTATACAATTATTCTATATTAAATAAATAAATTCAATCAAACAATTATTGCATCAAGAATATATTGAAAAATATAGAACAAGCATAGCATAATTAAGCAAATATCCTGGGAAATAACACTTTATTGAAGTTTATTTGATAATTGCTCAATATGAGCATAGACCAAATGTTCATTTGGGAACATGAATACTAAACTAATAAAATGAGACTCTTAAGGAGACTTTATAAAGGAAAATGAAACATCGACCATTAATAATAAATCAGTAACAATGAGATTACTGCAAATCTCCATATATATATATATCATTTATGTCCTACTGGAAATCATTGGTATTCTTCTAGAATTCTTTGAGCTCGGTCCCAAGAAGGCCATCTTCACCCATGGGAGAGTTCCCATATCCAAGAAGGCCCTCTTTGAATTCAGCCGTAGGATCAGAGACTTTGACACTTCCTTCTCGTTTTCCTTCTGAACAACAGGTTGAGTGATGAAGTGTGCCTCAATCTCATTTCCATGATTTTTCTGGAAACTTCTAGAGGATTTCATGTAAAGTTCTACAAAAAGCTTTGGAGTGTGGCAAGTACGTGACTGAAGCTTCTAGGCCCATAATTTCAATTTGTTTTGATAATTAATGACAATCAATGTTTAAGGACTAAAAATTTGCTTTAAGTGTGCAAAAGTAGGTTGGCCCTTGTCAATGAAGATGAAAAGTGAAATCCTCAAGGTTAAAATAAAGTCAAGCTCAAGATCAAGGTATAAAAGATTTAAGACCTTTTTCATAGTTTTTATCGACTTTGATGGTTAGAGAAAGATCAGTTGGTAGATTAGGTGCCGTACTATTAAGAGGGATCTTTGGTTAGTAGCTTGATGAAAATTAGAAATGATGACTCAAATTCATACTCATACTTAGTCAATTGCATCCCTTGAAAATCCCTAAAAGTTTAGTTCTAAAAAATTCTTGACCAGCACTACCAACCTTCTATGTGTGGTATTGCCACAAGTGCAATAGTACCAGCCTAAGGCTCAATACCCTTTTTATAGAACACCTTGCTTTCAAGCAAATATTCTTGGGCTAGCACTAACGACTATCTAGGTGCGATACTGCCATCAGTGCGGCAATACCGCCCTAAGGGCATGATAATTCTTTTCCAGAGCGCATTGCTTCTGGTGTTTTCTTTGCCATTGGCACTACCGCTCTATTGGAAGTGGTACTACTGCCAGTGCGATAGTACCGGCCTTAGCCTCGGTAGTATTTTTCCAGAATGCATTGCTTTTGGGCTTTTTGCTTCAGCCGGTAGTCCGGCACTACCGCACAACTAGGAGGGGTACTACCACTGGTGAGGTAGTACCAGCTCATTTGCACAGTAATCTTTTTCCAAAAGAAGGATAAAATTGCATATTTTTTATCCTTGGGGCCATAAAATTGCATATTTTTTATCCTTGGGGCCAACACTACCGATCCTACATGGGCGGTAGTGTCGGATCTCTGTAGCAACGGCAATTACCTACCGCATTAAATGCTACAACCAATCGTTGAGCTTGAGGTTGGCACTACCAGCTCTAGATGGGCAGTAGTGTCAGGTTTGTTGACTTTTTTTTAAGAAAATTAATGCCAACAGCTACTTTTGTAGTTGGGGGCTATAAATACACCCCCTTTTGCAGCAAGGAGATACTCTTAGTCGTTTATTGCATACTTGTGAGCCCTTGCATCCCTCTCCTCACCAATTGAGCATTCATTTCTCATTTGAGTGATGGTTGAGAGCAATTCAAGTGTGAGCATCCAAATTTGAGCCATTAGACACTCGATAAACCTCAAGCAAGCACCAAATTTTAATTCTCTTGGAGGTTGGTGCCTCCTAGACGGCTTGGAGGTGTAGAATCGGTGATTTTCTCAAGAAGCTTGTGAGAAGGCCTGATTAATTGTGAAGGCCGGAGCTTGCCTACCCGGAGCGGGGAAGAGCTACCAATAGTGATCAAGGGATGGCTCAATTGCGCATGGAGCTGGCATGATTCATTCGAGCTTCATCAACATGGATTAGGGGAGATCGGCAAGTCTCTAAGACCATGGGAAACATTATCGTGTCATTTCTCTTGTGATTTTCTCTCTATTATTCATTTGTGCAAACTTACATTTCTAGTATATCTAGTGATTGTCCTTTATTCTAGGTTTGTGTAATTTGCTTAGTTTTAGCTTGTTGGTGCACCTATCAAAACCTATATGATTTAAGTCTTCACTGGTAATATTCTCAATTCTAGTACTACTTGCTAAATTATTGCAATTAGAGCCAAGGAATTTTAAAACCTCCTATTAAACCCCCCTGTAGTCGGTTATCCTTTATCATACAAGTGGTATCAGAGCTTGGACTCTCAATTTTAGACTTCACTGTCTTGAGAGAAAAGGATGGATAGTGAGGGTGTATCTATAGGCAAGGCACATTTCTTTGATGATACAAATTATGCATATTCGAAAATAGGCATGACCATTTATCCCAAGGCCATGAGGCTATGTGTGTCGGTGAGAGTTTCGTCATATCACTTGATCCCACGTCCACTATTGTAAAGCCGCACACTTCGTGGCTTCGGGAATAGTAGGGGTACCAGGTTCAGGATGGAAAATAGCAGCTCAAAGAGCTTGAACTGTTAGGTTAATCTTGGCTTTCATTACCCATGTGAGGCAATTGCTGCCATGTAGGGCAAGCTTAGTAAACTCTCTCTTTGCGATATCCGATATATCTTGTATGTAAGCAACATTGAATTTTACTACTAGTAAAATATTATATTACCTACTTATCATTGATTTAGTAAAGTTTGGTCTATATTTATTCTGTAGATAAATATCTACAATTTCTTAGAATTTCACAAGCATTTTTCATAATTTTCTAAAGTTCAATATATCATACTATCAATTCCACCGGTATGAATGGTATTGATCGGTATTGGGCCAATATTAACGTTGTTGGACCGGTATGACCGGTATGGTACATATGGCTACCTCGAACCGGTTTATATGCCAAAATGGTAAATACTGGCTGTCGACGTTTGGTGTCGGCAATAATCTTAGGGGGGTGTGAATCTATGGGGCAAGGCGCTGGATTAGAAGCTCGATGGTAACACAAGACAAGGATTTATCCAGGTTCAGGCCCTCAAGGAGATGTAATACCTTACATCTTGTGTTTGGTGGTATGTATTGATGGGTGTAGATCACGAGATTGGATGAGATATCTCGTGATTGGATGCCTCGTCTAAGGCTCCCGCCCCCCTTTATATAATCAGGGGGGTTGGGTTACATGGAAGAGTCCTAGTCCGATACAAAGAGGCAATCCTAGTCGGTTACAAGGTTGGTTCCCATATCTGGTCATGCTGAGTACAATCATGCTTTCCTTTTCGATATGGAACTCTATCTCTTCCCTTTCTTGTGGATACCCATGAACTGTATATTCCACAGTAGCCCCCGAGTGCTTTACAGTCGAGTTGTTATTTCTCTGGTCAACTTTCGTCGAGTCATGCTCTGCTACCGAGCGCTCCCAGTTTGTTGCTGCTGCATTTGACAAGTACTGACATTTGATGCCGAGTGCTCCGTTGCATGCAAGGAGACTGTGAAGAACTCTAAAGCCCCTCATTGACTTACCCGAGTGGTACCCAGCTCGACTTGGCTGTAAACTGGCCGTTTGCCAAGCTTGGAGCATACCTTATACCCGGAAAGGATTTGCCGAGTGGTATCCGTACCCGTCTATTGCGGTGCACAGCTTTTGACCCTCATGGAGCATACCCTTCGGACTTGACTTCTCACGATACCTGATTCTGACTTGCGGTAACCAGCTGTTGGCCTGACATGAGGCATATCAGAGAAGTTTTGGATGATAAAATGCGAAATTGGAGATTAAAACTTTACGGTATGAGGTTTAATCGAGTTTTCGGGCCGTTTTCGGGAGTTTGGGCCTAGCAGGAGCTGGTTGGGCCTTAGAGGGATGAATTGGGCCGAAGGTGGGGGAAGTACGGGTCCATGTGGAGGGGTTTTTGGGGCAGCAAGGCTGCTGCCCTGCCCCCTTGCGCCAGCCCCCACCCCCCTCTAACCCTAGCCGCCACCTTCCCCCACGCCCCATGCGCCTCCCCTAGCCGCCCCTCCCATCTAGCCCTTGCGCCACCACCCCCTCCCTTCCCAAGCCACCCTCCCCTCCCCTAGCAGCCCCACGACATCCTCCCACGTGGTGTTCTTCGCTGTCCCACTCGGAGGATCGCCGGATTCGGGAATCTCCGGCGAATCGTTGCGGATCGGGAGGAAGAAGCGGCCGACGGGAAGCAAGGCTTCATCGTCTTTCGGATCTTCTTGAAGAGCTAACGAATCGTGGTCTCCTTAGAGTGGATTAGGTGCTGTGCTAGAGGTGTTTTTGTTACTTAAAGTTCATGTTTAGGTGCTTCCCCTAGATGAGATTAGGGAGTTGCTATGATTGCCCCACGTTCTGTTTCGGTAGATTGGACGTCCGACATAGGGTTTGAGTTTTCGCAATTTTAGATTCAGAATTTGGTCATCTGCCTGTTGAAGAAGTTGTCCATAATTTCAATACCTTTCCGTGGACACCAAGAATGTGTAATTCCGATCCTCCGTTTGAAAGTTATGGTCGTATTACCGAACGTGTTCAAAACTGTGACGTGATTGGGACAGATCGGGTTGATCTGTAGATTAGGAAATTTTAGAAGCCGAATCAGCTTTTCCCAATATTTAGAAAAAGCTAGGAAATTTCCTAAGCTTCGCGATGAGGTACTCGTTTACTCGATTCGGAGTCCTAGAACTAAAGTTATGCTAGTTGGAAGCCCGCTGTCCCGGAGGGACAGATTCTCTATTTTCGGGTTTAAGGGGTTGTTTGCGAAGTCGGGGTAGGGGATCGTTCTTGTACTATTTTGAGGGCACGTTTTGAGTGTGTAGTACTTATATGCAGGTGTTGTGACCCCGGGAGTGCCCTCATCCTCTCGCCAATCCGTCGCCCGCGGTTAAGGCAAGTGTATTTTAGTGGTTGTGGCTTAGGGTGCTGTAATGTTTGATATTGAGATGGTTTACACATGTTTTATGTTATGATACCATGATTGACTCTTACTTGCGATATGATGAAAATGGTTTAATATGATGCTATGACATGTTTAGTTGAGTTTATGTGCAAGTTGTTTATGTTTATGTCATATTTGCATACATGGCATGAAAACTAGCCAGGTCGGTGAGAAAGTCATAACTAGTCCGGTAAGGTCTGTGAGAAAGTTATAACTAATCCGGAGCGCCATTGAATAAGACCTACCTCGTGATTCCATTCACAGTTGTGAATGGAAGCGAGGAGTAGGCACCCTCCATCTACGGGATGGAAGGGCAAAGAGGGTGCACGCCGACGGGTGTGCACTCGGCAATGCCAGTATGTGCTTCGAGGAGACATGTGCATTGCATTGCATATATGTTGATGTAAATGAGATGTGTGCCATGAGATTAAGACATGGTTATGATATTGAATATGAGGTTATGCCATGATTGTGATGTTATGTGATATGTAGTGATGTTAGCATTGAAACTGTTCTATGTGTTCCATTGCAATATATTTGCTGAGTGATGAACTCACGCTTGTGTTTTATGATGTTTTAGGTACCTTGCAATTGGCATGCGGGAAAGGGGTTTAGCTACACTTCTCCACATAGCTCCACATATTTAGTCCATTTATCAATTGGAGATATGATAATAAGAATAGTGTGATGAAACCTTGAGATTTGCTTAATTGTGTGCTTGGTCTTGTTATTTGATTCGTTTAGCTCATGAAGTGGTTGAATGCTTTATCCTGGACTCATATTGTTGCTATATCAATTGTTATTGCTATTTTAGATGTCTCATATTGTGCTATATCTTGCCATATTGTTGTTGTTGCTCCAAAAATGGAAAAACAAAGGAGATGCTGCCGAAATTTTTGGTTTGAGCAATTGCGCCTTTGCTTTAATTTAGCTTTATTTGTGGTAATTAATTGTTGTTAGTCTATGTTTGGTGACATCCAGAGCATACTAGATGCCGGGGTGTTACAGTTGGTATCAGAGCGGGCTGTAGGTCCTTGGAATGTGTATTTTTATTGTCATACCTTAGGTGCAACTAAAATGTGATGTGGGATAACCTAGAAACATGGTTTAGGTTATAAGTCAAATTTTGTCATAGGATAGCAACATTAAAACTTGCAAAAGGTGGAATAATTAATTTAAAATTTGACACACTTGGATGCACAGTAGGATGGGGTTTCGTTTTATCATTGCATCGTGTTTAATTACTTGATGGAGACTATGTATATGATGATGTTTTATCTTTGCTTTTGTTTACCTTGATGATGTGCTTACGATTATGTGATTGTATGGTTGTCTGACTGTAGTAGCCATGTCGAGCGGTAGAGGCCGTGGAGGCTAGGGGCGAGGTTCTCAGGGAGTTGCTGAGTCTGTTCCTAAGGGAAGCGCTTCGCTAAATGCTCATGGGCTAGCGCAGGAGGAGGTCCTGGCAGCACAGTCGGGGGCTGAGTTACCCGCCGCCACTGCGGACTTGGTTCAGGCTCTGCAGAGGGAGGTTCAGGAGCTGCGCCAGCAGTTGTGGGCAACCCCTGCTGTTGTGCCTCCCCCTGCAGTGGCCCCAGTTGTTTCCCCCGCTTGGCCGGAGCCGAGGATGAGTCTCTGGGAGTGGATGTCCCTCCGTTTGGACACTTTTGACGGAGCGGGCACGCCGATCCAATTCGCAGATTGGCTGCGGTACATGGAGCGGCAGTTTGAGGTTCTGGAGTTGACCTCAGTCCAGAGAGCTCGCTTTGTGGCCTTTCAGCTGAAGGGCCAAGCGGATATCTGATGGGAGGGGGTTCTTGCTGCTAGAGCCCCCGCTCTTGGACCAGTCACCTAGGAGGACTTTATGGCTCGCTTACGAGCCAAGTTCTACCCAGAGTCTTTTCTTGAGAGGATGGAGCATACTCTGACGACTCTTTCCAAGGGAAAGAGGTCGGTGGCAGAGTATGAGGCGGAGTTCAACAATGTGGTGCGCTATGTGCCGGCTATGGCAGCCAACGACAGGGAGAAGGCGAGGAGGTTTCGTAGGGGCCTCAACCAGGAGTTCAGAGTTGTCATGGAGGCGACTGTCCCTCGTGACTTCTACTCCGTAGTGGAGCAAGCGAAGGGCATGGAGCTCGAGTTGGAGCTCTCCAGGGATAAGCAAAACCCTGGTGGTTCAGGGGTTCCAGCGGCCCCGGGCGGGGGCCAGAAGAGGACTTTTGGTGGAGGTGGGTCTTCTCAGCGACCCACCTTCAAGAAGTTCAAGGGGGGACAGGGCTCCTCCTCAGGGGCTAAGTTGAAGCTGCCCCAGTAGTCTTCCTCGTGAGCGGATGTTCGTCCCGTGCCCGGGCATGGCATGATTTGTTTCAAGTGCGGTGGTGAACATCGTGCTGTGGAGTGTGTTTGGTCCGGGGTTTGCAACCACTGTGGCAAACCCGGCCATATGGGAAGAGTCTGCCGGATGAATCCTGATAGCATCACCAAGTGGGAGACGGTGCCTTCTCCTCCCACTCCAGTGGTGTCTTCCAGAGGGTCTGTGCACATGATGGCTGCCCCTGCTCCCCAGCCGCCCTCTGTCTAGGTGCCACCGGCGGTCTACTGGTGCCCGCAGCCGTCGGCTCCTCCTCAGTTACCTCCACCACCCCCAGCCTTGTTGGGGCATCAGCCAGGTGCCGGGGCTCCCGCTGCCCCGGCGCCACCG
The DNA here is from genome assembly GCA_036346355.1 of Rhipidocladum racemiflorum. Taxonomy (NCBI): domain Eukaryota; kingdom Viridiplantae; phylum Streptophyta; class Magnoliopsida; order Poales; family Poaceae; genus Rhipidocladum; species Rhipidocladum racemiflorum. The sequence continues at coordinate 72,360,637 of CM070577.1, forward strand.
GGAGTGTACGCCTTGCTGACCGCCGAGTCAGCCGGGCATCCAGAGGTGGTTTTAGGTACTCTGCTTGTGGATTCAGTGGATGCCTTTGTTTTGTTTGATTCCGAAGCATCCTATTCTTTTGTGTCGTCTGAGTTTGCTAGTAGAGCTAAGTTGGGAGTTCAGCAGATTTCTTAGTCTGTGATAGTCAGTTCTCCTGGGGGTCTGATTGCTAGTTTTTTGATTTGCCCGGGTTGCACTATTGCCATTGATGATGAGGTTTTCTTAGCCTATCTTATGGTGATTCAGTTGGCTCCTTTTGATGTCATTCTGGGCATGGACTGGTTGCATCAGTACCGTGCCAGGATCTGTTGCTTTTGGAAGACAGTTACCTTGCAGGCCCCGTCAGGGGTGGAGTTGACCTTTCAGGGTGGTATACCTTCCAGTTCCATCTTTGCTTTGGCTAGTCTGTTTTCTTGTCGCCGTTTGAGGCAGTTGGGTTTTCTCTTGGCTATTTCAGAAAAGCCATCTTCTTCAGTTTCCATTGGAGAGATTCCTGTGGTGAAGGAGTTCGTTGATGTGTTCCCTGATGAGTTGCCTGGTTTACCTCCTATGAGGAATGTGCAGTTTCGTATTGATCTTGTTCCTGGCATTCGACCTATTTCTATCTCTCCATACCGCTTGGCTCGTCTTTTTCAAGACAAGTTGAAAAAGCAATTGGAGGATTTGTTGGCCAAGGGTTTTATTCGGCGCAGTGTGTCGCCATGGGGAGCACCCGTCCTCTTCGTTTCGAAGAAGGATGATAGTTGGCGTATGTGCATTGACTATCGTGCTCTCAATCAAGTGACCGTCAAGAACAAGTATCCATGCCTTGCATTGAGGATCTATTTGACCAACTGAAGGGAACAAAGGTGTTCTCCAAGATTGATCTTCAGTCTGGTTACAATCAGATTCGTGTGAGGGAACAGGACATTGAGAAGACTACTTTCTCCACTAGGTATGGGCATTATGAATTTAAAGTTATGTCTTTTGGACTAACTAATGCTCCTGCTGTCTTTATGGAGGCGATGAACAGTATGCTACACAAGTACCTTGATGAGTTTGTGGTAGTGTTCATCGATGACATTCTGGTTTACTCTAAATCAGAAGAAGAACATGAGTAGCATTTGAGGCTTGTGCTGAGTACATTGAGGGAGAATCAGTTCTTTGCTAAGTTGAAAAAGTGTGAGTTTTGGATTTCAGTAGTGGGTTTTCTTGGCCACATCATCAATCCAAAGGGCATATCTGTAGATCCTAGCAAAGTCTCAGCAGTTTTGGACTGGAAGAGGCCTTCCAATGTTAAAGAGGTGCAAGTTTCCTTGGGTTGGCTGGCTACTATCGGCATTTTGTGCATGATTTCTCTATCATTGCTAAGCCGCTTTCACAGTTGACCCAGAAATGTGGGGGCTCCTGTCCTGGTACAGTGATACTCCATTACTGTTGTGCGGGCTTGGATAATCACGCAACCAGTAACGTAACGATCACAGCATCACGATAGACTCAGATTGAAACCACTTGGTCAGCACGATACTCGACTAATGAGGTCACATGCCATCCAATTGGTTCCAATTTGAGCTTCCCGCAACCATGTGATAACCAATAGTCCCTGGATCAGTAGGCTAGTGTCACATGTTGAGAAGGTAGAGTCTCATCCAAGCGAACGCAATTTAAGGGTAGAGGTAGTATATTACAGCGATAGATATTAATATTACAACTTGTTTCTGTTTACAAAATGCCGATTGGCTTAAAGTGGCGAAGAGAAAAACATCAGAGAAACAAAAGTAAAGCGGCCGCGGTGTGCCTCCATTCCCACAGGCAACCGGCAAGCAACTAACTCCGCTAGCCGTCAAACGCACCACCCGCGTCTGGGTCGCTGAACTCCTGGTCACCTTCCTCACCTGCATCTTCTGCTTCTCACGCAAATTTTCAGAGCAAACGGTGAGTACACGTATGTACTTGCAAGACTTTATTGTTTGCAAGTATAATAATAATGCAGGCTAGTCAATGAAGATGGTTGCTATTCTAGTTCAGTTTTGCATGAAGCTGAAGTTATTTGTAATAGACTAATAGATTGGAATACTGCACAGTTTATAAAGCATTTAGTAAATGAGAGTAAAGCAATACATAATGTAATTGTACATTTCATTCAACTCCCAAATTCCTACAACATAACCAACACCACCATCACATGGCCTCAGGAATCATTTCCTTCAACATAACCATCATACCATCACATGGCATTAGGAATCATTTCCTTCAACATAACCATCATACCATCACATGGCATCAAGAATCACCACCAGCTTGATCAAATCACCAAACCGACCGATCTCTTAGTTCATCGACTCAACATTTGCATGATACAGCCCAACATTTAAAAGATCTACCGATTTCAAATCCTTTTTAGAAATCAAAACCAAAATACTATACTTGACAGCAAATACCCAAGATGCTCGTGACCGTGAGCACGGCTAATCGATTAGTTTGATTAATCTCTGCAGAGAATGCATACTTTACCCACACGACACACTCTAGCAATCATGTCAACCATGCCACGCGATACATACTGTATCCGTTTTGCTAGATTGTGACGAAACTCGTCCAATTGTCGGCATCTAGTCTTGCGTCAGCCCCGGCGATGTGCGCTCTTTGCTTTGGGTGGGGGCTCCATACACCCACACAGAGTACCCCCGGGCCAAGAGAGAGTACTCCCCAATTAAGGTGTTTGGGTACCTTAAACTCCAAACTTGATTCACCCACCCGGATCCAACGATGGCTAACAGCCCATCGTGCCTTTTACCCTCAGCAAAGCATCCACCGTTGTTTCACGAAAGTCTCCAACACCTGCGCGTGGTGAGGGAGTATTCTAAGCAACACCAGCACGTCGGTATTGCCCAACTACTTCGACCTGCCACGGCGCAAGATCAAATTCCAACTCCTGTACTGGGTTTAGGCTATCCCATACTAGCACATGTGGTTGTACGAAAGGACTTGGTTAAAAACGTCAAGTTCAGTCCTTAGGATTGCACAGACGAGACCTCCCATCATCCGTCCGGCATAAATCACCGTACACCTTTTCCTTTTTCATCTTTTACCAACATAGCCTTTGTTTTTCCGAAATCCTAATAACGTATCGAAAATCTTTGATTGACTGAGTCCACCGATCATTATTCAATCAGTCTAAAGCTGGGCTAAGCGTATGCAACTATTAGACTTATAACCCCGGACGACACTTATTATAGCGTCTATCCTTAAACTAGGGTTACTCAAGGATTTTAGGGTAGCAACAAGATTAAGATAAGCCATCCAACCATTAGGGTAACTACCTATTCTCACCATTTAAATACTTGTAATAATCATATGCATGCGTAATAGTCTTGCAAATCATCAAGTACTTTTGCAATTATAGGAGCAATATGTTCAAAGGGGGTGCTTGCTTGCTTGCTTTGGGTTTTGCGTGTCCTCTGGGTCGAAGTCCGGATCCTCACCTACTGCTCCTGAGGCGTCAACGTCTAAACGAAAGCGCGACAAAAGAAATAACGAGGAAACGATTAAGATCCAACGAGAACAAGGCAAAAAGCTCAAAGAAGCGGACAACAACCAATAAGCGAACACGAGAGAGAAAAACTTAACGAAAACCAAACTTGAATTGGAGACCGGCGATGCAGGCGCATACAAATCGGTAGTGCCGCTTCAAGCCGGCGATCGACCACAAGGGTCGGTAGTACCGGGCCGTGCGAATCCTAAAGAGGACCTCTCACGGAAAATAACTACCGGCGTTGCGGGAGGCGGTAGTGCCGGCCTAAGCCCGGCAGATCGCCACAAGGGTAGGTAGTGCCGGCTGGCAGCGATGCAGGTCTCACCACTCTGGTAGTCTGACCCGCAGTCGATTGAATTTTCCAGAAAAATGATTTTCGCACAAATGACTTCGGAATTTCGCGGCGATTGCACGGATGGGTTCTCGGAGATGACAAGGACTCATTTACGCAAACCACCCGAGGTTCCGACCTCGTTTGGCCTAATTTCTAATCCGAGAAACTCTAGAGTCCTAATTCATGCTAAATTCCGACTTTCACCCCGAATCGTATTCAAACTCGATTCTTTTCGCGAAACTCGGACTTTAACGACGTCGAATACATTCTAGTGTCCTTTTCCTAGCTTTTGGAACTAGGGTTTCAAGGTTTACTTCCAAAAGCTACGAAAATGATATTTAACCAAATATATCCGATAAAAACGTATTTAGGGCTTCCGATCTCAGTTTTCGCACTAACGAGAACTCTAGCACCTAACCTTGGTCTAGATACTCGGCTAACTAAAAGTTGAGCTCTACAACTAGGTTTTCTAGGGTTTTGGCTAAAAGAAAAGTTGATAGAAATGGAGAAAAGTACAAGATCAAGCTCAAGTCATCACAGATCTGACTGAAACTTGCTCCACTCACCACAGAGCTCGTCTAGGGTTTGGGAAGCGACGTCCTCCTCCTTGACCAGCTGCTCCACGAGCTCCAGAACACCGGAGGGAGAGGTTTAGCTGGAGGGAAAGCTCGAGGGAGGGGGAGAGAGCTCCATGGGAGAGAGGGCTTGAGAGGGAGAGCTAGAGGGTGAGGGTGAGAGTGAGAGGGAGTGAAGTGAGAGGGAGGGAGTTGGCTAGGGGAGGAGAACCCTCTAGAAAATGTGGAGGTGGCCAGGGCAGTCGGTCAGCAACGGGCGCCCTGCCACCCTGCCCGAACCCCTCGGTCGGTAGTACCGGCCAGGGCCGGCGGTACTGCCGCCCAGGCAGAAAAACCCCCAAAACCCCAAAAAAACTCCGAAACTCACGAATCCTTCCCGGAAACTTTTAGGATAGACTCTAGGATAGCTAAAGAAGGTTTCGAAACTATGGTTGCTCGGAAATTCTAACCGCAACACAAAACGAGATTTTGGAGCAAAAACTAAAACGAAACAGATCGAGCAAACAAATCCAAAAACAATTAACTCCAAATTTGAAATCCAAAAAACTCTCAAAGGATAATTAACATTTAAAAAGGCAAGTACAAACTCAGGATGTTACAAGAAAGGGATGAAATTTCAGTGGTTTGCAAAGTGTGAGCACAATTTCTGCACTTTGAAGGAGAAGTTGGTGACTGCTCCTGTTCTTACCCTTCCCGAGTCTGGGAAGCGTTTCACAGTCTATTCTGATGCTTCACGTTTGGGACTTGGTTGTGTGCTCATGCAAGATGGCAAAGTGATTGCCTATGCATCGCGGCAGTTGAAAAAGCATGAGCAGAATTATCCCACTCATGATCTTGAGCTAGCCGTTGTGGTGTTCGCATTGAAAATTTGGAGGCACTATTTGTATGGCGAGTCTTGTGATATCTTCACTGATCACAAGAGCCTTAAGTATATCTTTACCTAGAAAGATTTGAATTTGAGGCAGAGGAGGTGGCTAGAATTGATAAAGGACTATGACCTCACAATCCAGTATCATCCGGGCAAGGCAAATGTGGTGGCCGACGCTCTCAGTCGCAAGACAATGCCCCCTGTCATGGATTGTCTTGTTGCTAATTTTGAGCGATTGGGAGTCTCGTATTGCTTTGCGGGGACCGTGCAAGCTGAAACTGAATTAATTCTTGAGTCAGTGATCCCTGAGCGTGTGCGGGAAGCACAACAACATGATCGTTTGCTCCAGCAGGTGAGGAAACGCCTTGAGGATGGTAAGACTGGGGACTTTTCCATAGATGTTGAGGGAGCTGTGAGGTTCCAGGGTCGCCTTTGCGTACCTCAGAAATCGCAAGTCAAAGATGACATCCTGAAAGAGGCTTATCGGACCCCGTACATGGTCCATCCTGGGGAGACCAAGATGTATAGGGATTTGAAAAAGAATTTCTGGTGGAAAAGGATGAGAGTGGATATTGCCAAGTACGTGGCCTCTTATGGGATTTGTTAGAAAATTAAAGCTGAACACAAGCGCCCCGCTGGTCTGTTGCAGCAATTGGAGATTCCTGTGTGGCCTTGGGATGACATTTCTATGGATTTCGTGGTTGGCCTACCTCGTACTCCACGTGGGAAGGATGTTGTTTGGATTGTAGTGGACCGTCTTAGCAAGTCGGCGCATTTCATTCCTATCCGCACTACCAATTCAGCAAGCGAGTTGGCTCCCATCTATGTGCGGGAGATTGTGAGACTGCATGGTGTACCCAAGACAATTGTCTCTGACCGGGATGCGAAATTTGTCTCAAAATTTTGGGAGAGTTTGCAGAGTGCTTTGGGTACACAGCTTCGCCTTAGCACCGCTTTTCATCCTCAGACTGATGGGCAATCTGAGCGTACCATCCAGACTTTGGAGGACATGCTCAGGGCCTGTGTGATGGCATGGAAAGGTAGCTGGGAAGATCATTTGCCTTTGGCAGAGTTTGCTTACAATAACAGCTATCATTCCACCATCTGGGCTGCTCCTTATGAGGTGCTGTATGGCTGAAAGTGCAGATCGCCGCTTTGTTGGGATGCAGTGGGAGAGAGAGCGGTCCTTGGACCAGATTGGGTTCAGCAGACTGTTGATTGGGTGTCAGAGGTACGACAGAACCTTCTTGCAGCTCAGAGTAGACAGAAAAGCTACACTGACGTGAGAAGGTGAGATCTCGAGTTTGCGGTGGGTGATAGTGTGCTCCTGTGAGTATCTCCCACCAAGGGTGTGGTGCGTTTTGGCACTAAAGGGAAGCTCGGTCCGAGGTATGTTGGGCCATTTCCTATCTCAGCTCGAGTTGGAAATTTGGCCTATCGCTTGGAGCTACTAGAGACGATGCAGGGAGTCCATAATGTATTCCATGTTTCGATGCTGAGGAAGTACTTGCACGACCCGGAGTTGGTGGTTCCGTTGGAACCATTAGTGCTTGATCAGGACCTCACGTTCGAGTCCCGTACTATGAAAATTCTAGGGTATTCGGAGCGACTGTTGAAGAACAGGACGCTCAAGTTTGTTAAAGTCCTGTGGTCGCATCAAACTGAGAGGGAAGTGACTTGGGAGCTGCAGTCTCGTATGCGCGAGAAGTACCCCGAGCTTTTCACCTCAGGTATGAATTGTGAAGCTTAGCTATCTTTTGTTTTGCCTAGTTGCGTAGTGGCGTCTCTTGGATTCGAGGTCGAATCCTGTTGAAGTGGGGAAGAATATAACACTCTAGAATGTCGTGACATTATAAAATGCGAAATTGGAGATTAAAACTTTACGGTATGAGGTTTAATCGAGTTTTCGGGCCGTTTTTGGGAGTTTGGGCCTAGCGGGAGCTGGTTGGGCCTTAGGGGGATGAATTGGGACGAAGGTGGGGGAAGTACGGACCCATGTGGAGGGGTTTTTGGGGCTGCAAGGCTGCTGGTCTGCCCCCTTGCCCCAGCCCACACCCCCCTCTAACCCTAGCCGCCACCTTGCCCCTCACCCCAGGCGCCTCCCCTAGCCGCCCCTCCCCTCTAGCCCTTGCGCCACCCCCCTCCCTTCCCAAGCCACCCTCCCCTCCCCTAGCAGCCCCACAACATCCTCCCACGTGGTGTTCTTCGCTGTCCCGCTCGGAGGATCGCCAGATTCGGGAATCTCCGGCGAATCGTTGCGGATCGGGAGGAAGGAGCGGCCGGCGGGAAGGAAGACATCGTCGTCTTTCGGATCTTCTTGAAGAGGTAACGAATCGTGGTCTCCTTGGGGTGGATTAGTTGCTGTGCTAGAGGTGTTTTTCTTGCTTAAAGTTCATGTTTAGGTGCTGCCCCTAGATGAGATTAGGGAGTTGCTATGATTGTCCCACGTTCTGTTTCGGGCAGATTGGACATTCGACACAGGGTTTGAGTTTTTGCAATTTTAGATTCGGAATTTGGTCGTCCTCCTATTGAATAAGTTGTATATAATTTCAATACCTTTCAGTGGACACCAAGAACGTGTAATTCTGAACATCCGTTTGAAAGTTATGGTCATTTTACCGAATATGTTCAAAACTGTGACGTGATTGGGATAGATCGGGTTGATCTATATACTAGGCAATTTTAGAGGCCGAATCAGCTTTTCCCAATACTTAGAAAAAGCTAGGAAATTTCCTAAGCTTCGCGATGATGTACTCTTTTACTCGATTTGGAGTTCTAGAACTAAAGTTATGCTAGTTGGAAGCCGCTGTCCCGAAGGGACAGATTCTCGGTTTTCGGGTTTTAGGGGTTGTTTGCGAAGTCGGGGTCGGGGATCGTTCTTGTACTGTTTTGAGTGTGTGGTACTTATGTGCAGGTGGTGTGACCCCGGGAGTGCCCTCATCCTCTCGCCAATCCATCGCCCACGGTTAAGTTAAGTGTATTGTAATAGTTGTGGCTTAGGGAGCCGTAATGTTTGATATTGAGATGGTTTACACATGTTTTATGTTATGATGCCATGATTGACTCTTACTTGCGATATGATGAAAATGGTTTAATATGATGCTATGCCATGTTTAGTTGAGTTTATGTGCAAGTTGTTTATGTTTATGTCATATTTGCATTCATGGCATGAGAACTGGCCAGGTCGGTGAGAAAGTCATAACTAGTCCGGTAAGGTCTGTGAGAAAGTTATGACTAATCCGGAGCGCCATTGAATAAGACCTACCTCGTGATTCCATCCACAGTTGTGAATGGAAGCGAGGAGTAGGCACCCTCCATCTACGGGATGGAAGGAGAAAGAGGGTGCACGCCGACGGGTGTGCACTCGGCAATACCGATATGTGCTTCGAGGAGACATGTGCATTGCATTGCATTGCATATATGTTGATGTAAATGAGATGTGTGCCATGAGATTAAAACATGGTTATGATATTGAATATGAGGTTATGCCATGATTATGATGTTATGTGATATGTAGTGATGTTAGCATTGAAACTGTTATATGTGTTCCATTGCAATATACTTGCTGAGTGATGGACTCACGCTTGTGTTTTATGATGTTTTAGGTACCTTGCAATCGGCATGCGGGAAAGGGGTTTAGCTACACTTCTCCACGTAGCTCCACATATTTAGTCCATTTATCAATTGGAGACATGATAATAAGAATAGTGTGATGAGACCTTGAGATTTGCTTAATTGTGTGCTTGGTCTTATTATTTGATTCGTTTAGCTCATGAAGTGGTTGAATGCTTTATCCTGGACTCATATTGTTGCTATATCAATTGTTATTGCTGTTTTAGATGTCTCATATTATGCTATATCTTGCCATATTGTTGTTGTTGCTCCAAAACTTGGAAAAACAAAGGAGATGCTGCCGAAATTTTCGGTTTGAGCAATTGCGCCTTTGGTGTCGACGTTTGGTGTCGGCAATAATCTTAGGGGGGTGTGAATCTATGGGGCAATGCGCTGGATTAGAAGCTCGATGGTAACACAAGACAAGGATTTATCCAAGTTCAGGCCCTCAAGGAGAGGTAATAACTTAAATCTTGTGTTTGGTGGTATGTATTGATGGGTGTAGATCATGAGATTGGATGAGATATCCCGTGATTGGATGCCTCGTCTAAGGCTCCCACCCCCTTTATAATCAGGGGGGTTGGGTTACATGGAAGAGTCCTAGTCCGATACAAGAAGGCAATCCTAGTCGGTTAAAAGGTTGGTTCCCATATCCGGTAATGCCGAGTACAATCATGCTTTCCTTATCGATATGGAACTCTATCTCTTCCCTTTCTTATGGATACCCATGAACTGTATATTCCACAGTAGCCCCCGAGTGCTTTACAGTCGAGTTGTTGTTTCTCTGGTCGCCTTTTGTCGAGTCATGCTCTGCTACCGAGTGCTCCCAGTTTGTTGCTGCTGCATTTGACAGGTACTGACATTTTATGCCGAGTGCTCCGTTGCATGCAAGGAGACTGTGTAGAACTCTAAAGCCCCTCATTGAATTACTCGAGTTTTACCCAGCTCAACTTGGCTGAAAACTGGCCGTTGGCCTAGCTTGGAGCGTACTTCATACCCGGAAAGGATTTGCCGAGTGGTATCCGTACCCGTCTATTGCGGTGCACAGCTTTTGACCCTCATGGAGCATACCCTTCGGACTTGACTTCTCACGATACCTGATTCTGACTTGCGGTAACCAGCTGTTGGCCTAACGTGAGGCATATCAGAGATGTTTTGGATGATAAAATGCGAAATTGGAGATTAAAACTTTACGGTATGAGGTTTAATCGAGTTTTCGGGCCGTTTTCGGGAGTTTGGGCCTAGAGGGAGCTGGTTGGGCCTTAGGGGGATGAATTGTGCCGAAGGTGGGGGAAGTACAGGTCCATGTGGAGGGGTTCTTGGGGCAGCAAGGCTGCTGCCCTGCCCCCTTGCGCCAGCCCCCACCCCCCTCTAACCCTAGCCGCCACCTTCCCCCTCACCCTATGCGCCTCCCCTAGCCGCGCCTCCCATCTAGCCCTTGCGCCACCACCCCCTCCCTTCCCAAGACACCCTCCCCTCCCCTAGCAGCCCCACTACATCCTCCCACGTGGTGTTCTTCGCTGTCCCGCTTGGAGGATCGCCGGATTCGGGAATCTCCGGCGAATCGTTGCGGATCGGGAGGAAGAAGCAGCCGGCAGGAAGGAAGGCTTCATCGTCTTTCGGATCTTCTTGAAGAGGTAACGAATCGTGGTCTCCTTAGGGTGGATTAGGTGCTGTGCTAGAGGTGTTTTTGTTACTTAAAGTTCATGTTTAGGTGCTTCCCCTAGATGAGATTAGGGAGTTGCTATGATTGCCCCACGTTCTATTTCGGGCAGATTGGACGTCTGACATAGGGTTTGAGTTTTTGCAATTTTAGATTCAGAATTTGGTCATCTGCCTGTTGAAGAAGTTGTCCATAATTTCAATACCTTTCCGTGGACACCAAGAATGTGTAATTCCGATCTGCCGTTTGAAAGTTATGGTCGTATTACCGAACGTGTTCAAAACTGTGTCGTGATTGGGACAGATCGGGTTGATCTGTAGATTAGGCAATTTTAGAAACCGAATCAGCTTTTACCAATACTTAGAAAAAGCTAGAAAATTTCCTAAGCTTTGCGATGAGGTACTCGTTTACTCAATTCGGAGTCCTAGAACTAAAGTTATGCTAGTTGGAAGCCCGCTGTCCCGAAGGGACAGATTCTCTGTTTTCGGGTTTTAGGGGTTGTTTGCGAAGTCGGGGTAGGGGATCATTCTTGTACTATTTTGAGGGCACGTTTTGAGTGTGTAGTACTTATATGCAGGTGTTGTGACCCCGGGAGTGCCCTCATCCTCTCGCCAATCTGTCGCCCATGGTTAAGGCAAGTGTATTGTAGTGGTTGTGGCTTAGGGAGCCGTAATGTTTGTTATTGAGATGGTTTACACATGTTTTAAGTTATGATGCCATGATTGACTCTTACTTGCGATATGATGAAAATGGTTTAATATGATGCTATGACATTTTTAGTTGAGTTTATGTGCAAGTTGTTTATGTTTATGTCATATTTGCATACATGGCATGAGAACTGGCCAGGCCGGTGAGAAAGTCATAACCAGTCCGGTAAGGTCTGTGAGAAAGTTATAACTAATCCAGAACGCCATTGAATAAGACCTACCTCGTGATTCCATTCACAGTTGTGAATGGAAGCGAGGAGTAGGCACCCTCCATCTACGGGATGGAAGGGGAAAGAGGGTGCACGCCGACGGGTGTGCACTCGGCAATACCGGTATGTGCTTCGAGGAGACATGTGCATTGCATTGCATTGCATATATGTTGATGTAAATGAGATGTGTGCCATGAGATTAAGACATGGTTATGATATTGAATATGAGGTTATGCCATGATTATGATATTATGTGATATGTAGTGATGTTAGCATTGAAACTGTTCTATGTGTTCCATTGCAATATACTTGCTGAGTGATTAACTCACGCTTGTGTTTTATGATGTTTTAGGTACCTTGCAATTGGCATGCGGGAAAGGGGTTTAGCTACACTTCTCCACGTAGCTCCACATATTTAGTCCATTTATCAATTGGAGATATGATAATAAGAATAGTGTGATGAAACCTTGAGATTTGCTTAATTGTGTGCTTGGTCTTGTTATTTGATTCGTTTAGCTCATGAAGTGGTTGAATGCTTTATCCTAGACTCATATTGTTGCTATATCAATTGTTATTGCTATTTTAGATGTCTCATATTATGCTATATCTTGCCATATTGTTGTTGTTGCTCCAAAACATGGAAAAACAAATGAGATGCTGCCGAATTTTTTGGTTTGAGCAATTGCGCCTTTGCTTTAATTTAGCTTTATTTGTTGTAATTAATTGCTGTTAGTCTATGTTTGGTGACATCCAGGGCATACTAGATGCCGGGGTGTTACAGTTAGGCACCCAGTGTCCCACTAAAAGTGGTAACCAGCAATAGGCCTAGCTTGACGCGTGCCTTATCCTAAATAGGTTTTACTCGAGTGGGATGAACCAAGTCGGCATGGCTGTCCTCGACGTCGTGCGCGAGAAGCTGGCCTAAAAAGTCAGCACGGTTGTCCTCGGCGTCGTGCACGCAAGGAGTCAGCGTGAGAAGTCGACGCGGCTATCCTCAACGTTGTGCGTGCGAGAGGCCAGCGTAAGAAGTCGGCGTGGCTATCCTCGGCGTCGTGCGCGCGAGAAGTCGGCACGGATATCCTCGGTGTCGTGCGCGCGAGAAGCCAACGTAATAAGTCGGCACGACTATCCTCGGCGTCGTGCGCGCGAGAATCCGGCGTGAGATGTCGGCGTGGCTATCCTCGGTGCCATTGGAGCAGCGAATAGGTGTGGTCCTCCTCGTCGTTGCCGAAGCTGCGAGTTGGTGCAACGGTTGTCGTCGTCGTCGGAACCGTAAGTCAGCGTGGTCGTTCCCATAGTCGATGAAGCTGGTTCATCAATCTGCATGTAGTCGCACGGTAGTCGTCGAGCTTTGCCGCGATCTCTGGGATGAGCTCCGTCTTGTAGTCGAGGTCCACCATGGCCTTGCTGAGGTGCGCCAAGGATCGCCAAGGTACTGGGCAAAATCCACGTCGAGCTCCGAAATTCCTTCCGAGTTAACGGGAAATTGCGACACAAGTTCCGCCCAGACTCTGGATGCGAACAGATCGCTTCTTCTCTTCGCGTTGCTTCACGAATGAAGTTGTCTTCCGATCGGATCTAATCCGATTCTTTAGGGGCAAGTTTGCCGAGGTTGAAGCTCCCGAGATAGAAAGCATGTCCGGGAGTGGAGGTGGCGATGATGCCGTTGATCGCTGCCATCGAACTCGACGAGGTTGATCTTGACGCTACCCCTACCTAGCGCGCCAATTGTCGACGTTTGGTGTCGGCAATAATCTTAGGGGGGGTGTGAATCTATGGGGCAAGGCGCTGGATCAGAAGCTCAATAGTAACACAAGACAAGGATTTATACAAATTCAGGCCCTCAAGGAGAGGTAATACCTTACGCCCTGTGTTTGGTGGTATGTATTGATGGGTGTAGATCACGAGATTGGATGAGATATCCCGTGATTGGATGCCTCGTCTAAGGCTCCCGCCCCCCTTTATATAATCAGGGGGGTTGGGTTACATGGAGGAGTCCTATTCCAATACAAGGAGGCAATCCTAGTCGGTTACAAGGTTGGTTCCCATATCCGATCATGCCGAGTACAATCATGCTTTCCTTATTGATATGGAACTCTATCTCTTCCCTTTCTTGTGGATACCCAGGGACTGTATATTCCACAACGGCCATACCGACCAGTACGTACCAGTATTGAGAACTATGATTAAGAGCCCTTTCCGCCGCTTGTTTCTTTGCGTTGCAGAATGGCTTGGCGTGGGAGATGATGCGGGGTCACCACCTACGCTTCAGACGTGGGACCGCCACCATTGCTGGCTCTAGGGCCACTACGAGGGCCGCCACCGTCGCTGCTGCGAGCGCTACCACCGCTTTGTGCCCGAGCGCAGCATCGGGCACCGCCACCATCGTTGCTAGCGCAGATGCCACCCTGAGGGTTGCGTGTGGGCACAGCTGACGTGGCCTACGCGTGGGCGATGATCGGCGTGATGGTAGTGGGCACAGCTGGTCCTACTAGCGGTCGAAAGGCCGATCGAATTCACCTTTTTTTATTGGATAAACAGTAAGCAATTTTATATTAGATTAAATAAGTAATCTATAATTAGGGGGAAAACAATATACATGAATTAATTGACTATTCAGATACAATTAACTTACGTAGCTCGAACTTACGTAAAGCTTGTAGTAGATTTAATCGTGTGATGCCGATCGGATTCGATACAGTGTAGATTGATGCAGACAAATGATCTCAGTCGGCCTTAGCAGAACTTCATGATAATTCCGTGTTATAAAATGATATCACCCACCCTTATCAACTACGACGCACCAATATAATGGCAAGAATAAATAGGGAGCAAGCAAAATTATTATCTTTTTATTAGATTGATTCTTTTATACAAAGAGATGTCAAATATATAGTAGCAGCCAACAAGATATAGAGTTAGATACCAATAATGTGAGAGTCCAACTATATTTGGACAACTAAAACCCACAATCTGTCTATATCTCAACATAATCAACTATAATAAATATAACCACGGCAAATATCGTCTCGCACTTGTGGTTTTCTAAGCGGGGGAAGAGGGAATAGAAAGCCATATATACGGGTTTCCATTGTACCACGTGCCACATTGTACGTTATTTTGTCCAGGCACTTTATCACTTTAAATTTTTTAAGGTATAAGACGATGCGTACAACACATATGACACATATGTGCACGTCCTTACGCACTAAAAGTTAATCAGAGGCCTCTAGAGCTCGTATAAGTGACTTCTACCTAACGTGTATGTGCGTATATTCTAGTTTATTTAGGTGAGAGACATCGTATTCGATCTAAGGGATCGACAAGTGGGCTGCAGCCTGCGTGCTCTCAGGCAACATTAGCCACCGAGCGATCGATAGGTTCCCTTTTAATTTTTATTTCCACCACCGCTCGGTTCTCTTTTACTTTTTTAAGTCCATATAATACTGTAAATTTTGATAAAAAAAACCGTTCAAAACATTAAACTATAAAATTATACATTTGACTTCTTAAACTTTGCAATATAGTTGAAATAACACATTGATTTGATTTTGCATAGTGATATTGTTCACATTGCGCAATGAATGCACAATTTTATCATATAGGACGACGTGTTGGTTAAATTAGATTTATGATAGGTAGGGGCCCTGTAATTCACTTAAACTTATCAAGCGTGTTATCCTACGTGGCAAAATTGTTCACTCATCACACCACGCGGGCAATAGTACTTTGTGAAATCGGTTCATGGTGTTATTTGAACGAGATTGGAAAGTTTAGGGGTCAAATATCTGATTTCATAGTTCGAGATACCAGACAGACCTTGAATCAAAGTTTAGAGTTTTATATGGACTTTCTCTCTTTTTTTTGTCACCTATGCAGCTGTAATATCCGACCCGACAATGTGAAAGCCCATGTGAAGTGGTGGTGGGGATTAGTCATACATTGCTTGCATAAAGTGAGTTGCATTAGTATATAATGCCTGTTGGGTCCAAATATAGCACCTCTATATTAACCATTTTATACGAAGCGAGGATGAAAGTGTAAGTAGGATACTATGCATACGTGGGCCTGCCCCCCATGGTAGGCTAGGCCATGAGCGAAATTTGGGCCAGGATGTTACAGATGGTATTAGAACATCAACGTTCGTTGCACGAATGTGTGTGATAGGGGTGCGGGTATATGGCATATGGCGTGTGTGAGCCCAAAGTGACTACATACATGACATATATGCCCGCACTAGACGCACCTCCGTGTACCGAGGGGAGGTTCTGGGTATCTGCTGTATATACGGTGTACTATCGAGGGCGCCAGCCCTTAAAGGGGTGAGTGTAATACTTTAGCCAGTTAATATGAATGCTCATGTGGAGTGGTGGTGGGATTAGTCCCACATTGTTTATATAAAGTGAGTTGCATTAGTATATAATATATATTGGGTACAAACATAGTATTTCTAGGTTAACTCTTTTACACGAAATGATAATAAAAGTGTAAGTAAAGTACTATGCATGAATAAGCCCACGTCATGGTAAGCTGGACCATCACTACAGGAAACAGGGAAATTAATGTCGGCCATATTAATTAACATCGGCCCAAGAATAAGCCGACGTTAATTAATTTATTAACGTCGGCTGACAGGTGACCGACGGTAATTAATTAATTAACGTCGGCTTAATGTTTGGCCGATGTTAATTAAACCGTAATTAACGTCGGCCGGAAATGGCCGACGAATTGGGATGCCGTCCCAATCCTTTCGGTCCCACGCCGCGCCCACACTGCTCACCCCACGCCCAATTTTTTTCGCTCCCTCGCGCCGACTGCTCTCTCGCGCCGACTGCTCTCCCGCGCCGCCCCGACCACCGCGCCGCCCCGACCACCGCGCCGCCCCTGCCCCGGCGCCATCGCTTCGCGCGCCCGACCATGCGCCGCCCCTGCCCGGCGCCGCGCCCGCGCCGCCCGACCACCGCGCTGCCTGCCGGCGCCGCTTGCCCCTTCCGCGCCGCCGCCTCGTCGGACCAGCGCGCTGCCCCTCGCCGCCGCGTCCGGCTGCCGGCCACGCCGCGCCGCGCCCGCCGCGCGCGATCGCGCCGCTGCCTGCCCGACCTCCTCTCCACCCGGCGGCGACCTCGTCCCCGGCTAGGCGCGGCGTCCTCCTCCTCCCGGGCGGCATAAGCTTGAAGGTCAGTCCTCCTCCTCCCCCGGGCGTTCTACTAGCTCAGTAAGAGTCATGTGATTTCTGTCCATGTGAAATAAGAGAGAAGAGAAGGCAGTAGTTTCCGTGAAGCCTCACACTCGTCCTAATTAAGCTACTAGTGTTTCGCAAAAGATATTGATCTCGTCTCGCTTTACATTTGTCTTTGGGTGTGAGTCGATTTAAGCTGATGGGTGAACAATGGGCATGAGTTCTTGTTCCCGGGGGGCAGCATTTGCAATTCCTCTCCACGCATGACAATAGTTAAACTATAGTAGCTTTGGTTTGTCATATTTATTCTTGATCATCCTAAAAGACCTAGTGTCCCACTGCCCATGTTTGAGATTGATATTAATGAGTGCTACTCCAAATGCGGACATGTTCTCAAGTTATTTTGGAGGAGCACCGACTATCCACATCCCCGTGAGTTGATGCTTTGTCATACCGAAAACATGTCACTCCATTTATACAGAATGCTCTTCTTCTAGCTTGCACATAGTTGTACGTCAACTCACATCCATATTCTTCCCACGAATGTTAATTCAATGTTTTCACACATCAGGTGAGGACACATTTTACGGAAGATATAGTAGAGATGATAGCCTATAAGTTGACCTCGGGCTCCTCGGCTAATCAACTTGACAATTATGGCCAAGATAAAGTTTGGAAAACTTCGAGAGGCAGATATTGCCTACAAAAAGCAAAAATCAATTCACGAGATAGGGAGAGACAAGCAAGAGCGGTGGTTACAACCAATACAGAATTTCTCCTAAGCTCTTGGTGCTCATTACCTTGCACCATTCAACTAGTGCTTATTATCATTGCTTTTTGGCCAGGAGATGAAAAAGATCAATGTATCTGTGATATCATGTTCACAACTCCACCTGCGTTCTCTCACGCATATGCAAAAGACAGAAATGGCTAGGCATATATAGCATGCATGTCATTTACAAGCGATTCCTCTTGAGATGGAGAGTCATTTACTGGCGATTCCGCTTGACCATGAGCTTTCAATTTGTTTTCTTCACACGACCACGAGTTCGGGGTTATACCAAATTGGGTCAATGAACATTCAACTTAATCACATCATCAAATGACAAGATCTAATTTTCAGCGCACCAAACTAAAGACCACATGATTAAACAAAAGCTATCCCAATTGTAGTCACTATTTCCACTGCAATCTGTCCAATCCACTGGGATTTTCATGGGACAGTCCACTGGGATTGTAGCTGCTCCGACAATGGTGTAGATTGTTCAGTTTTGATGCAGCTAGATAGGCAATGATTTTAAGATGCTTTGTTTCACTATTTTTCCTTATATATCACTCCCATTCATTTACTTTTCACCATGGCTATTTTCAAGGTAATTTACTCATGCATGTGTTAAGACATTGATTATCCAATGAAAACATTGAATGGGGTAATATGGTCGCCTATAGACATGCCATTGTTGTTTTGCAAGATGCTTATAAATATATATTTGAGTAATGGATTATCGTCGGATTTTTATTTTTAATTTCAAATCACATAGTGTCACGAAACCTATGCGTCACCCGTTTCGGATCGGCATGTGTCACATGTGAGATGTGTTGGTCCGGAATTGTCCCTTTTTTGGACAGCCTCGGAGTGGATGACAAAGTGCGGTATTTATGACGAGCCACGGAGTGCGAATGAAATTTCAGCGTCATAACCCTGTTGTTCTCCCCTGCACCATATCCGGGCGTGCAGGTGGAGAACAACGGGTTATCCGCCAAATTTCATTCGGACTCTACAGGCTCGTCATAAATCCACGCTTTGTCTACCACTCTTGGGTGGGTTTAGGACATATCCTTTCCTATAGATGTAGGGTCGTGATATATAGAAACAAAATAAACCTAATAACTGTTGATTTAACCTATATAGCCTCAAGTATGGGTGACGACCGCCGATGGATGTATGAAGGTTGGGAGAAAAGTGGGGCTCACTCGTGAGTGGACGGTCAAGGCTACCGCTTTTGTCGGCCGTGCCTTCTCTATGTGTAATCTTGTTAAGGTGAAGTGCCCATGCAGCAAGTGCCGTAATTTCCACCCCAGGACAAGAAATCGATGTCTCTGCACCTATGTCGGTTCGGTTTCATGCCAAGCTTTGAGTTGTGGAGTACGTCATGGTGAGTCACGTGCTCAAGGACCTCAAGTTGCGGTTGAAGAGGAAGATGATAGGGCGGGCGATGATAGGATGGATGAGATGCTAGAAGCTTTGCGTCGAGAGATTAACGTAGACTCGGAGGATCCGCCAACACGTGAGGTTCGGGAGTTCTTTGAGCTACTTAAAGCTTCAAGAGGCATTGCACGAACACACGAAAGTGACCCGGCTTGCTTTTGTGACGGCTCATGGCCATTAAGTCCAAGTATTTCTTTTCCAATAATTGTTACAATGATCTCGTGGAATTGATCTACGATATCTGTAGTGAATCATAAGATGCCTAGAGACATGTACCGAGTCTAAGAAGTTGTTGTCTGGTCTCGGTATGAAGTATGAGAAGATTGATGTGTGCAAGGATAAGCGCATGCTTTTCGGAAGGAGCATGAGAAAGAGAAGCATTGCTTAGTGTGTAAAAAACCAAGATTTGTCGAGGTGGTGAGCGAAGAAGGTGAAAAGGTAACGACCGATGTTGCACACAAGCAACCGGTATATGCCGCTCACACCTAGGTCAAGCGGTTGTTTATCTCAAAGCGAAGTGCAGACACATGAGGTGGCACAAAGAAGGTGTGCGTGAGAACGATGGAGTAATGGTACACCGTCGGATAGTGAGGCATGGAAGGCTCTAGATAGCTTTGACGAGGACTTCGCGAGGGATGCGAGAAATGTTCGCATTGGGTTGGCGACCGATGGTTTCACGCCTTTCAACACAACCGCCGCATCATACTCGTGTTGGCCAGTTTTTGCTATTCCATACAATCTTCCACCTTCTCTTTGCATGAAATATGAGTTTATGTTCCTGTGCCTCATCATACCTGGCCCTAAACATCCTGGAAAGCGTCTCAATGTGATGCTCAAACCCTTGATCGAAGAGCTGAAAAAATTATGGACAGGGGTAGAGGCGTATGACTGCTACAAGAAACAGAAATTCAACCTTCGTGTTGCATATTTGTGGTCTGTCCATGATTTCATGGCCTATGGTATTTTCTTTGTCGGGCCGATTTGTCATGGAAATTTTACATGTCCGATCTGTGGTTCAGATAATCGATTGTTTTCGCCTTATAAATGGTGGAAAGATTTGTTACTTCGATTGCCATAGGCGTTTCCTGCCCCTGAGACACGCCTTTAGGTTCCAGAGGAATGCCTTCCGTAAGGACACAATTGTCAGAAAGGGTCCGCGAAAGCGTCTAATCGGGCGAGAAAATTGCTGATATGCTTTGAGTAAATTGGTGGAGAAAGAAGATGGGTTTGAAGGGTTTGGAGAGGAGCACAAGCTGGACTCACATTTGTGGATTATGGGAGCTCCCATATGCGAAGGCCTTGATTACGATGCACAACATTGGCGTCATGCATCGAGAACGTAACGTTGGTGAAAGCATTATAAGCACGGTCATGGATATGATGGACAAGACAAAAGACAACCTAAAGGCCGAAGAGACTTAGCAGAGATCTCAGAATCGCCAACACTTGAGCTCACCGAAGCGGGGGTAAGCCACGCGCTCCATTTTGCCTTAAACCTAAAGAAAAGAAAGAAGTGTTGAGGTGGATGAAGAAATTGAAATTTCCGATGGTTACGCTGTGATGGGATTGAGGCAATTTGTGAATGTGAATACAGGGAAGCTAAATGGGTTGAAGAGCCACGATTACCACATAATCATGGAAAGACTCCTTCTGTAATGTTTCGTGGGTATCTTAATGATAATGTGTGGAAGGTGCTAGCTGAGCTAAGTTATTTCTATAGACAATTATGTGCTAAAGAAATATCGAAAGACATGATGGAGAGGTTGGAGAAAGAGATACGGTGCTTGTATGCAAGATGGAAAAAATATTCCCTCAGGGTTTCTTCAATCCAATGCAACATCTACTTATTCATCTACCTTACGAAGCTAAGGTAGGTGGTCCTGTTCGATGCAGTGGATGTATCACATTGAAAGAGCTCTAAAGAAACTTGAGCTATGGTTGGCAATAAGGCAAGAGTTGAAGGGTGCATTGCGAAGCATTTTCTCTAAAAGAGATATCATACTTCTCAGTGTATACTTTGAGAGGAACACAAAGTCAATGCTCCCACGATGCGGTACCATGTAGATGAAGAGACACCGTGTAGTGACCTCTGATTTTCCAATGGAGAGGTACTCTTGTTGGTAGTTGCTTTGCTTACTATTACACTTGGAAGAAAAGAAGTGCGCTTTGATGTACATGTACTCCAATATGGAAGAGATGGAACAATATTTCATGTAAGCGTTTACTTTGTACATGTCAATCAAGCTATGTTGCGAAGACATCATTCATATATGTATCCATTTACGTTTTCATTTACTGATGAATTTGATAAGCGAATCGGGCGTCTATTCGTCAACCAAGCGCCAAGCAACTTAATACGATGCGTCGGGATGGAATAAATGGGGGCCCTAATTTCATCACTTGGTTAGAGATCATGTAACACCTTGACATCCTATAATATTACAGTAATGTTACGTTTCAATATATTATAAATCTTATATTTTGTTGGCAGTGCGTGAAATATGGGAACGTCCATGAGGACTTGCTTCAGCTATCCTATGGCCGCATAACTGTTAAAAGCTATGGGCGATATGACGTGAACGGGTTTCGATTCCGTTCAACCAAATTTGAAGTCGTCCCCTTGCGGCCACAACAAATACTGGAGTTGTAACTAGGGCAATCGATGCTCAAGGGATCGAAACAAATTTCTATGGAATCATTCAAAACATCCTCGAGTTCAAGTTTGCAGGGACTAAGGAGCTGAAAGTAGTCTTTTCGATTGTGTTTGGTTTGATAGCAAACATGGGACTCATCAAAACCAGTATGGGATGGTAGAAGTCAAACACAACGAACAGCTACATGGCTATGACAATTTTATCCTTGCTCACCAAGTTGAGCAGGTGTATTATATGCCATATCCATGCACAAGACTGAGTGCTTGGTGGGTTGTGTACAAAGTGAATCCCCGAGAACGGTTACATACTCCTGGTGATCTTTGGTTATCTTGATAGCCAGCTGGAGGCCATGGAGGTTGTTGAGGTTTTCCAAGATGAAGAATTGTCAAGCACTTTTGATATAGAGACTGGTCCAGGTCTCGATTCATTAGTCGGAGACCGTGGAGATATAACGATTCCTGAGAAACGGAAAAGACAACCAATCAAGAAAAAAGTAACAAGTCGTCCCTTAGAAAGAAGGAGACTACATCATCGCGACATTGATGAATTTTGACAAGTAATTTTGTGTGTTTATTATCTTATTCATTCATTCATTATTATTGTTGTTATACTAACTTGATATTTTTCTTTCAACAGGATGCCCCGATCGATCAAGCAGCTGGCGAAGGGATTCCTCAGTGGTAGGAGGAAGTCCAAAGAGTTCGCGCGACGAGGAGGCCTTGTTTCAGGTAGCGCTTCAGCGCAAGTAGACGGCGTGCTTTGTTGAGTCCGGTGGACCCTAAGTTGCAGAGTCGTAGTGTTCCTTTGCAGTGGAGAGGTAACTAAGCTTTTGATGTGTACTTCATGTCAAAACATAAATATAACTGTCTTGTATTATTTCGCGAGGATGAGGCAGCGGAGGAAGAAGTGGCTGCTACCATGGATGTCGATGCGAGGTAAACTAGAATGTTATATTCTCTTAATTTATTTGATTATTATCTTCTTTATTCATTCATTATTATTGTTGTTGTAGCTGGGATCGATGAGGATCAGGAGGTTGATGTTGACGCAGGTAAACTAGAATGTTATATTCTCATAATTTATTTGATTATTATCTTCTTTATTCATTCATTATTATTGTTGTTGTAGCTGGGATCGATGAGGATCAGGAGGTTGATGTTGACGCAGGTAAACTAGAATGTTATATTCTCATAATTTATTTGATTATTATCTTCTTTATTCATTCATTATTATTGTTGTTGTAGCTGGGATCGATGAGGATCAGGAGGCCGATGTGGGCCAAGGGGATGAGGACCCAATGGGTGGGGATACGACCGAGGGTTCTCTGGGAGCCACTTTGAGGTTTAGGAGGAGCCATACTGTCGCCCCCCTTCCAGCGCCCAGACGGGAGGAGGACAAGGTTGTGATCACACCTGTTGGCGATAGGTTTGTATTTTCTAAACCATGTCTTATTTCATTTCTTTCCGAACTGGAACTATATCATTTATAAGTCTTGCAGTTCATGGGATGACTCGGGGTTTGGCAAGAGAGGCACCATAGGCAGGTTAACTACGTGCTAGGTAACCTCTGCCGTTTGCACTACCGGGTTGGTCACGGACCAATGGCGAGCAATTTGTTGCTACTAGTTGGGATCATTACTCGCTTGCTCCTAATGCCGAGCACTTGAATGCTCGAGGCGGTTTGGAGTGACTTTTAGGTAAGATTCTCTGTGCGATTGGTATTGGTTCAACTGTCGATTTTTTACTATTCTAACTATTCTTTGTGATGAACAATTGTAGAAGCGTTACCGTTTGGCTGACGGTGCAAACATGGAGCATGCTCGTAGAGTTTTCCATGTAAATGCACGTCGGGTGACCAAAGAAGCATTGTCTAATGCTCGGATTCAAGCAACAAATCTTTACTTGAGGTCTGTTAAAGGGCAACGAATTAACAGGACTCGCGGGTCTTCAGAAAGTTACTTGACCGAGGAACAGTACATGCAGGTAAAACAACAAATATTACACGCTATTTGAGTTTAACGTTTCTTGGTAATGCTGTTTTAATGTATTAATATCTTTGTGCAGGTCATGATTCCATGGTTGGGGGACCGTCCAGAAGCTTACCAGGCTCTTTGCCGGCGTTGGGCTTCACCTGAGTTCATCGCCAAGTCAAGAAAGAACCGAGACTGTCGAGGCAAACAATCAAAGCACACGTATGGCGCCGATGGACATATGCGTAAAGCTAAAGCGCATGGTAAGTCCGACCGTAGCAATCTTTTGCAAAATACATGTTACCAAATATATGTATGCACCTAACTTATGTCTCTGAGGAGGCTCGGACCGGTGTTGGTAGAGTGATATTGAAGTGTACGTGGAAGGTCATAAAGGTCGAGACCCGACACACCCTGGCGGTGTGCGATCAGACGACTATTGATCGGCTGGTTAGTGGTCACAATTTTGATCCAATTCAAATTAAGTTGTTTGATTTGCATTTCCCATTTAAATTGTCTGATTTGGTTATGCAGGAGAAATATGGCGAGGAAATGGCCAAGCACCATGGTGCAGACTATGATTGGAGGAAGGAACCGATTGACGGCGTAGCTGTGCATGCTAGTGGAGGCGGCAAGGCCCATGGACGGTGAGATGTCATACCTTGTAAAATTTCATGAAGTCATAATTTCAAGTGCTCAAGCCTTTGTGGCCATGCATTTTGAAGGTACTCCATGTTCACTGGAGTGATCGACTCGGCGGTGGTGCGGTGAGAGGATCTTCTTCGTCCCAGACCTCGGGGTTGGTAGCCGTCGCTCCTCGGAGCAGGAGTTGGAGGTTACTAGGCTGCGTGAGGAGCTGCGCCAACGTGATGATTATGCAAGGCGCAACAAGAGTACTATGCTTCATACCAGTGCACAACGACAAGTGGCGATTCAAGTAAGTTCGAGTCTTCAATCTATTGCATTTAGAGAATATATTAATTCAAAATACTTATACATTGTATTTGTAGGCAATGTTCGAGCGATGGGGCAAAACATTGTCTTTCCACCGTTCCAACCGCCGCCGCCACCACCGCAATGGGGATGTATCCTCGGCACCTCCAACAGCTCAGGTATTTGCGGTAAACATTGTGAATCGAGTAGAACTTAGTCAATCTAGCTAATACTAGTTTGTTGTACCTAATCTTGTTCAAACTAGCTACATTTAGTCAATCTAGCTAAACTTAGTCATTTCTAGCGAGACTTAGTGAATCTAGCAAGACTAAGTATCTCTAGAGTCAAGTTTGATGAATTTAACGATATTTAGTTCATTTTTGCTAAACTTGGTCCGTTCTAGTTAAACTTTGTAAATGTAGTTAAATTTACTCAATATAGCTACACTTACTAATTTCTAGCTTAACTTTGTCAAACCTTGCAAATCTAGTAAAATTTGATCAATCTAGCTATAATTGTTGCCTTATGTAGGGATCAACGGCACATGGGTCCTCGTCTTCTGATTACTCACTTTGCAACACTTGCGGCACTGCGAATCCGGCGGTTCGTTTCTTACTTGTCTCCTTATGGTACATTCATTCTTATATTATTGTTTAATCTTGCATTTTCTTGTGTAGGGAACCGGCGGTGCAATCGCCTTTGTCAACACGCTCTTTGCTTCGGATCAAGCGGCGAACTCCAATCAACCGGATGGCGGCGTGATTGTAGATTGTTTGATAGTTGTCACTTTGGATGTGTATGATTCGAGCTGTACTTTTGGATGCGTTTGTAGTTGTCACTTTGGCCTTTTTGTATGTTATGACAATTTGCATATTATGATGGATCGGTAACTTGATTATATGCATGTTACGTGCTTGATTGATTATATTCATGAATTGTATGTGTTGATGTGTGAATTCTGTCAATGTTGATTATATTATGTATTGAATTGTATTGCGAAACATGAAAATAGGGCTAAAAGTTGCCTCGATATTACTAATTAACGTCGGCCTCACGGGGTCACCGGCGTTAATTAGTAATCCTAGGTCTGTTTTCGTTCGACAAATATCGGCAAAACGTTAATTAACGTCGGCCTAATATTAGCCGACGTTAATTATCCCCACGGCACTAATTACCGTCGGCCAGGCCTGAGCCGACGTTAAGTAGTAATTACCATCGGCTAACAAGGGGCCGACGTTAATTAGCGGGCTCCGGCAGTAATTACCGTCGGTGAGCTAGGCGGCGGTAATTATTAATTAACGTCGGCCGGCGTTAATTATGCTAATTAACGTCGATTAACTATCGTGGGCTAAAAGCCGACGTTAATTAGCCCTTTGCCGACGTTAATAATAATTAACGTCGGCAAAGGGCTAATTAACGTCGGCTTTTAGCCGATGTTAATTTGCGGGATTACTGTAGTGCATGAGCAAAATTAAAAAAAAAAGGTGTTACAGGCTTACAGCAACGCAGTGCAATGCAATGGTCGAGCTAAAATACCAGTGATCCATGTCCAGATCGGATAGGTAGATAGGTACCATTAACGCCACCACTTTTTGATCGAGCTGCTTAAATTAACAGGACACGCTTGAGGCTGCAGCGACGTGCTTAGCTAATCTTTGCCATTAACAAGATTCAACTTTTGATCAAGTGCTTCAGGCTTCAGTTGAGATTGTTGATTCCCCGATTGGAAGGAATCACGCGCTAATATTTATAGATCAATGCTACTGCAAGCATGCCAACCATGGACATGCATGAGATAGATACCACCTGCAAACTAGTGCGCATCATGTCAGCAACAGCTAGCAAAGATACATCCATGGTGCACCGTACAATCTCCGGCCACTTTCTTCTCCCTTTTCCTTTATTTTGTCGAGGAGAAAAGGCAATGAGATCATATTTTCAAGGAGAAAAAGCAACGAGATCGTACAAGAGGTGTTTCTACGATCCTCTCGGCTAAATTGCATAGATACGAACAGGGTTCAAAAACCGTCCATTTTCGTTTGATTTTCGTGATTTTCGTCGGTAACGATATTCAAAACAGGTCGATAAATCGATGCAATTTTTTAAAAAATATAAAAGTTCGAGAAATTCGAGAAATTTTATACGATGTAAACCAGTGGAAAATCACTCAAAAATCGATAACCCTAAAATTTCGAATGCTGGCTTGATTTTCGCTAGAAGTCGCTCAATTTTTCATTTCTTCTGAATTTTTCTCACCATTGAGCTCAAATATTTTGACTTCGACATCCATGCTATTTCTAGTGATTTTAAACGATTTTCGATGCCGAGCTAGTAGCGATTTTTGGGTTAAAATCAATTTTGTAAACACTGGATACGAAAGCACCATCCAAGGATCGAATGGCAATCACTACTCCTCGGTTCATTAGCAACCAAAACCAGAAAACGAAGGCAGAAATCAAAACTTTTTGCTGAACAAACTTGTCGGCCTGTCATATCGGGCTAGATGTTAAAAAAAAAGGCAGGATGGGCTATGGACCCGGCTCATGTTTAACACTACGAGCAAACTGGCCCATGTTTTCCAGTTAGGCAGGCCTCTCAAGTCTTAATAGCAAGAGACTCCTGAGAAACACAGCAGTTGCAACCAGGGTTCAAAATCTCACCGAAATTTCGGACCCCTCCGAGTTTCATAATCCCGACGAAATTAAAAAAACCCAAATTTTTTTTTTGAAGTGCTACAGTACATTAAAATCTCGTTGAAATTTCGGTGATATGGACCGAAATTTCGGTAAAATGGACCGAAATTTGTATAAAAGTTGACCGGATTTGACTGTAATTGACCGGATTTTGACTGGATTGGGTTCTTCATGTCATTTCCCATGTGGGACAGTCGGTAGATCATAATTATGGTCAAATCCGGTCAACTTTTATACAAATTTCGCTGTCTTTTTGGTCGTGCCGCTATCCATGGACTTGTTCGCACTCCTTTTCTTCATCGATCCCTAGCTTTTCTATTTGTGTCATGTTTTGGTGTGCTGGTCGGGATTATTTTATGGCTACACTTTTGCTTTGTCTTCTTCACGTATCTTGTGCGGATTTATGTCTCGTCTAAATTGCACCGCTTATGTTTCTCTACTGAAGCAAGCAGCTGATTAATCCATGTGGTTATGGATTCGAGCTACTAATGTTGTGAGTGATTAATTTTATGCTATAGTTCGTTTGTTGATGATGATTATGGGTTGATTGTTTAGGGTTTGGCGGTGTCGCGACGATACTCATGACCTTCCGTAAGCTGGGGATTATGAAGGGGTTATCAGCACTGATAGTAAGTCGAAAGACAAAGAGAAAGCACTTCAATTATGATGAACACGAAGAGTTTCATTGAAAAGGAGCGTAGGGCAGGATCGAGGGTGGGCGCGGGAGACGAAGAGCTTTAGTACCGGTTTAAAACACCAACCGATGCTGATGTGGGATCATCAGTACCGGTTGGTTACACCAACCGGTACTTAGCAGCTTGCTGGGCCCACGGTTGCTTAGTACCCCACGGTTGCTTAGTACCGGGTTGCATAACCAACCAGTACTGATGTTAGACCATCAGTACCAGTTGGTATTTAAACCGATGCTGATGTGGGATCATCAGTACCGGTTGGTTACACCACCCGGTACTAAGCAGCCGTGGGTCCACGGCTGCCAATGCCGGTGGTGTAACCAACCGACATCGATGGTAGAACATCGATCGGTTGGTACATTAAACCGTCTTGAGATGCCCTGGACGATGGGCCGTTGAACCGATCGATGTAGTTGTCGATCTGTTAAATGCATAACCGGTACCAATGGGTTGTATGGAAAGCCAGATCTGTAGTAGTGACGAGCGCCCGCACCTTCTAGTAATCAGATTCTGTTTTCCACTTTCGTTGGCACCAAGAGTCAGCAACTAATTCAGCATCCCCTGTTGATTGGCATCTAAACTACAATTGTTAATACCATACCGGATACTATATCGGTTTTGCTCTTGTAAAGATACATTTCGGTACTGATCCGTACCAGTGTACTATTTTGGGTTTAATATAATAATGTATACTTATAAGTATACACATTTAATTGTATATACACCAAATTTCTCTTATAATATTACTCCAAACACACAGTAGTACTATCAAATATAACATATAGTTCAATAGACTATATTATCAATTTCATTGATATGGCCGGTACTATCCGTATCGGGCCGGTATCGAGACCAGTGAGATATATAATCCTATTTTGCACCAATTTAGTGCTAAAATGGTACATACCAGCAATATCAACTGGCAGCGATATGGTATTACTCCCTCCAGTTTGATAATAGATATCGTTTTGGACATAGTGATGGTCAAACTTCTAAAACTTTGACTATCAATATATTTTTAAATATTTAAATTGGATAAATAAAAATTATATGTGTAGATTTATCTCGAGAAGTACTTTCATAATATTATAATTTTATTGGGTTTTATAAATATATTATAATAAAAATTAGCGGTCAAAGTTGTGTTTTGAAGACCGTGTCGATGTCCAAAACGACATCTATTATCAAACTGGAGGGAGTAATTGTTGTAAAACAAGTAGTACACCCACGTCGATCACCGGCAATCAACAAGAACACAAAGAACATATGAACGAAGAACACAAGATATGGGTGGAACTCTCTCTTCTTTATTGATCAATGTGTGTAAATACAATGGGAGGCACCCGGTATTTATAAAAGAGGTATTAGGGATTTGCCCACATATTAGAGATAGATTCCTAACCGTATTCGGTTAGAGTCATTATCTCATAACACTTCCCCTTGGGCAAATACCGCGTAATGCATATGTCTCTTTAAAAACTCCACTCAAAAACCCAGTGGGAAAAAAAGATATGGAGAAAAGAGTACATCGCATTCGTTCCTTATGTTGCATTTGTTACCTCATTAAAAACCTTTATGTGAGAAACATCAGGAAAACTCACAAAGGAAAAAAAAGTACAACTTATGATCTTCAGGATCATGCAAAGGGATTATGGTTCAGGGGTTTACTTCCCCTGAATTGTGCAAATCTCTAAGCCGTCTCATTCCAATGCCATTAACATACCTTTGGAAGGTGGATTTGGTAAAGATTTTGTGAATTAATCTGCTAGATTTTCTCATGACTTAGTTTGCATTATTTTTATCTCACCATTCTTCTGGAGTTCGTGAGGATAAAAGAACTTACGAGCAATATGCTTCGTGATATTGCTCTTTACTAACCCAATTGCATTTGTGCAACACAAGCATCATTATCTTCATAGATAATAGTAGGGGTATTGACGGTATTCATACTATATGACTTCTGAACATGGTTGATTACCTGTCTTAGCCAAACATATTCCCGTGAGGCTTCCTTTATAATCTCTGAGTGGCTGTACCACCACAGAGGAAAATAAAAATCCACTCTGGGATTTCTTCATCAACGTACAGGAACATTATTCCTTCAGGGACCATATTCCTTTTTCAGGAGGAATTTACTTAGTCGATTGTACCACATCCTTATCGACTGTTTTTAATCCGTATTCAGTGATCCAAATTCATATGCGGTCACTACAATCATCAACTGTATTGAAAAGTTTAAGCTTGCTGCCATCAATATTAAATTTCGGAACGTTATTCCACTCATTTCAGGAGAACATATTTCATCGTAATCGATGATGGGTCTCTGCTAAAACCCTTGTGCTACAAGCCTCGCTTTATATCTCACCACCTGGATATTTTCATATCTCTTCAGGATGAAAAATCCATTTGATCCTACAGGGAATATTTCAGGAAATATTTTGTCAACGGGACCAAGAACTTTCCTCTCATTAAGCGAGCGCTACCTCAATTGCTTTTTCAGGTGAACCTAGATGAGCGCTTCTGGTATTCTGCCATGGAGTTTGGTTCTGGATCCAGATTTTAGCAATTTTTAGAGGCAAAATATGTCGACAATTGTAGTCTTTCTTTATATATAATTCTCTTGCATCACTCCAGGGATGTCTCTTTATCAATTTCTTCCAGCTTCTCGTGATTTCCCACAACGATGAAGTCTGGGTGTTCCGACTTCCCAGCATTGGATTGTGCGCACAAATATATGCTGGGGTTATCATCTTCAGGATGGATCACTTCAGGGATGTTACCATCTTCTAGATGGCTCACTTCAGGGATTTTCTCAACATCAGGTTGAGCTTCTTCCACTATCATGGGTAGTGTTCTCATTTATTTGGTTCTCTATTTCTGCGGACGTCTCCGCGGAATCGAGTCCCATGCACCTGGAGGCCTCCCCCTCATTTTATCATGAGGGTCAAGAGTGGGTTCAATATCCTTCTAAGATATTTCCACTCTTTCAAGTGCATACACTGCATGTATATGAGATCTTTCCACTACCTTATGATCAGTGAAGGTATTTGGCAGATTTTTAGCTTACTTGTTGCAGATTTATTACTTTCCGAACTTCAAGTTCGGTCTCTTTAGTGCGTGGATCTAAGGACTCGGTATTCTTTAATGTGGTACTCATCTTCCCCTAATGCCGAAATATGTCCTTAGTACAATCAATCTTAGAACCATGTCTGAGACCCTCAACCACGGGAGGTATCTTTGTGGTGGAGAGATTGGCATGTATACAACATAACCAAATTTTCGCAGATGGGAAAATACTTAACTTCCTTCCATGCACTATCTGCAACGGGGAAATTCCATTATATGCAGTTGATTTTGAGTTGAATTAATATCGCAGTGTGCAGCACTGCGTAGCCCCCAAGCAACTGGTGGGTAGCCTACTATTCTACAAAGTGGTCAAGCAATAAATCTTATTCCTTTAATAATGTCTCTGCAAGGTCATTCTAATGTGTGGACATTAGGTATATATCACTTCGAATTTTCTCCAGAAAATTCAGTGATTCTTATATAAGTTAAAGAATCTAACCACAAGTTTTCCTATAGCACAGCAGGGCATAAGAAATATTCAGATCTAGGAAAAGTCTTTATGCTATGGCCAGCAGAATTACTAATTATTTTCTCAAAATATTCAACTCAAGATTACCCAGTCAATCTACAAGATCTTTAAATATTTTTGGGTTTTTATCGCAATACCAACTTCAGGTTCATAGTATAACAATCAAACAAGCATAAAAATATTCTGGAAAACACTTTATTTAATTATCATTGATAATTGCTCAACAGGAGCATAGACCAAATGTTCATGCAGGAACATAATTATTCAAACTGATGAGGCTCTTAAGGAGGCTCAACTAATGGAAATGCGACATATAGCAAAAGGGTATAAGGAGACTATTCCAGATCTCCATATAAGTCAAGTTCCATCTCCTGGGAAACATTGCTATCATTCTCTCCACCTTCTTACTCAACATCTGGTAGAGCGGTGTAGTGTGTCTCAACCTTCTTTTCTTGATTCTTATGGAATCTCCCAATGGATTTCATGTAAAGTTCTGCCAAATGATTTGGAGTGCGACAATTGCGTGACCAATGGCCAACGCATCCACACTTAAAGCATGTTTGAGAGTCAGGTGCCTTATTGGCGGTACCTTGCTTCTGGAAGGTTCCTGTATCCTTCCCTTTACCGTTCCACTGGGGTTTGCCTTTTCCCTTTTGATTTCTGCCATTCTTCCATTCATTCCCCTTGTACTTTTGGCTTTTTCTGCGACCATGGCTACTACTAGCCTACTGAGCGGTAGCATGTGCTTCAGGCACTGCTTGACTTCCATTAGTATTTGCATGATGATTCTTCATCAAGAGTTCATCATGTTTTTCTGCTTCTAGCATGACACTAATAAGCTCAGAGTACTTCTTGTACTTTGCATGACGGTACTGTTGTTATAGTATCATCATGTTGGGGTGGAAAGTGCACAAGGTTTTGTCGATCTTCTTAGCTTTAGTAACTTTCTGGTTACAAAAGGTCAATTTAGCGACAAGTTTGTGCATTGCAGAATTATAAGATGCCACAGATTTGAAATCCTAAAAGCGTTGGAGGGTCCATTCGCGTTGTGCTTCTGGCAACAACACAGATCTTTGCTGGTTATAGCGTTCCTTCAGGGAATTCCACAATACCAGCGGGTCCTCCTCCATCAAGTATTCGGCCTTTAGGTCCGAATGAAGATGGTGCCTTAGGAAATGTAAAGCGGCGCATTTTGCGGGTTCAGGCACATCGGATGCACCGGCTTCAGGCCGAGCAATAGCAGCTCCAAGTCCTCTAGCTGTTAGGTTGATTTTGGCATCCATTGCCCATGTGAGGTAATTGCTGCCAACCAGGGCAAGCACGACAAATTCCCTTTTTGCAATGTCAGACATATCCTGTATGCAAGCAATACGAGATTTTGCTACAGGTAAAATGCTATATTGCATGCATCTTTATTTAATCAATAAAGTTTTGGTCTATATCTATTCAGTAGATAATTATCATACTTTTTCCAGAATTTTTTTTTAGTATTTAGCAATTTTCAGCATTACTAAATAACAGAAAAATAAATTCCAACATCAATTAAACTTGGCATAAGTCTAATTTCAACTCATGTAATTCTTATTGGTTGGGAGCGAAAACGAGTAATGAATATCTCCGTCAATTTGACTCATGGCCAGGTCAACATGTCCCTAGGGCTCACATGAGGGAGGGAGCACTTCCCGTTTCTGGGCGCCAATTAAATAACCAAGCCTCATGTGTGTTTTTCTAGACACCAATTGTCTCATATCTGTTTATTCATTACCGAAATCAAATCCCATCCACTCAAGTTCTCATAAAGGCTGCATGAGAAATTCTGAAATTTTCCTAGCATTTTTCATAATTTCTGCTAATTTCAAAGCAATTTTCAAAATTACTTTTCAATAGAAAAATTGAATTCCAGCAAATATCAACATGACATAATGCTAAGGGAGATAAAACCAGATTCAAGGCATGAACAAAATGTCCTCATAATTTTCTAGCAAATTTCACAATTTTCTGTTAATTACTTAAGCAATTTTCAGAATTACTTAAATAACAGAAAAATTAATTTCAGCACATATCAAACATGGCAAAGAGCTAGAAAAAAATAAACCCAGGACATGGAGCTTCCAATATGTCAAAATTATAATTTTCATATTTTTCGGAAGTTCACATATCTAGAATTCTAATTATCTAGTTGTAACCATGATTTTCTGAAAATACAGAAAACATTTTTTTTCCTCTCCCGGCCTGGCCAGCTCGTTTGGCCCAAACAGCCCAAAATCGCTAGAACAAAACCGAGCGGCTAGGTCATCAACACTAGCCGCCGCTGCTCCCGTCCCCAACACCGGCGGCGCCCGGCTTTACAGCACCAACACCATCGCCGGTGCAAAGGTCAAAGAAACCAAGACATCTTTTCTCTGCACTGATCAGGTTCAGTGAACCCACTGATTAGTTTGAGCTCCATCATCGGCAGACAACGAATCCAACAACAAAAGGAGCCAGTCCGGTCAAGAAAACTGCAGCCGATTCTGTTGTGGAAGCAACTACCGTTCGTTTTTTGATAGCAGCTCGTAAACATGAGAGCAATTGATTACAGCATGAAACCCTGTTTCCTCCTTACCTCCAGAAATTTCACACGTACTACTAGCAACTAGTTTACGTTCCAATAAATTATTCCGGGAAGCCAAACCATTCTTATATTCCAGGCAATTAATTAATTTGTCTTATATTCCAGGCAATTAATTAGCTGGTGCATGCATGGTTCGATCCTGCGGGGCGGGGCACATGCATTGATCAAGGCATCAAGCTAGTACATACTAGTATATACATGCATGATTGTTGTATGCATGATGGGAAAATTTGGTATTCTAGACAACATGTGTCCCGTATTTACAATTGTACACAACAAGTTTGGATATTTACAGAAAAATCAACTATACCCGAAAACAGTAATTTCGTGTACCCATTCCCGAAAACAGTAATTTCGGGTATACTGTAAACGAAAACAGCATTTTCGGGTACAGGGTATAGCCGAAAATGGGCATTTCGGGTATGAGGTGGCACCTCATACCCGAAAATGCTGATTTCGGGTATGACCTGGCTATTTTTTTTTGCTTTTTCGCTTTGAAGGAGACGGGGGAGTTTATTACTGCGGTCGGAAAAATTGGTATTGTATACAACTTATAAATTCGTTTACCCTTTCGAAATCTCAACTATACCCGAAATTTGTAAATTCGTTTACCCTTTCGAAATTACCAATTTCGATTTGGTGCATTTGAAAATCCAAATTTCGGCTATGGCTTTTATTTATTTTTGCTTTTATTGCTTGCTTGGTCTTTTGCGGAAACGACGTGCCCAAATGGTGATTTCGGTTATGAGCTCTGTTTTTACGTGCTACAAAACCCGAGTGACCAAAAGGAAAAAACCAAGCATGCATGCATGTCGCTTGCAGCAAGCAAGCGAGCAAAAAGAAAAGAAAATAAAAGAAGGGACAAATTAAATCACCATTTTCGGGTATGGGGGTGCCACATGTGCTCCGTATTTACAAATATACACAACATATTTGGTCAGCTCAAATTAAAGGAAAAATTGAGTAAATAAACTACAGTGAAATCAAAATTAAGAAATTAACCTGCAGTGAATGGAAATGCGATGAATGGCTGTTCTTTCCGCCAGAGGGGATGGCTTCCGCCATGTGAGGTGGTTGAAGGGGCGTTTCCGCAATAACCCTAACTATTATTTTGAACGATAACTTTTAACCCTTTTTAGTAGCCCGTAAAATATCACCGTACCTTAAATATGTATAGTCGTTTTATATTTGGGACAAGACCATTATAAGTAATAT
Source organism: Rhipidocladum racemiflorum (assembly GCA_036346355.1). NCBI lineage: Eukaryota > Viridiplantae > Streptophyta > Magnoliopsida > Poales > Poaceae > Rhipidocladum > Rhipidocladum racemiflorum. The sequence continues at coordinate 72,395,911 of CM070577.1, forward strand.
ATAAGTTATTTTTCACCGTACCCTTTTAAGTTTTACCATAACGTCAATCTTTAATCCAAAAGCAAAATACATCTCATATTTATATTTATAGGAGGAGAGATCCTCTTTTAAAAAGAAATAAGCCATTTAGGCGGGAAACTGGCACGTCTGGCCCTGTCCAGCCTCAGTCGCAGCCTCGGGGTTGCAAAAGCAGATATTTGTTATTTTTCTATAGGTCATATAAATTATCACTTTGTAATAATTTTTCCGAGACTTCGTGTAGTTATCCTCAAAGATGTGAAATATATGTACGCTACACTGTATCGATAGATGGGCAGAAATAAGAATCTACTGAATTGCATATGGCTTACAAATGCTAAACAGCAATGGCATGTACGGCACACTCTACCGAGTATACCGGACTAAACCTAACATGCTTTAGGGAAAGGGAAGAACAACAAGGGCCCTTCTCGTACACTCTACTGAGTGCACCGAGTATATTTCCCCTTGCGCAACCCATCGGTGCTGCCCGCCGCCTGGCGTAGCCGCCCTCTCGCGCTTCTGTCACGCTCGGCCTCAGCTCGGCCGCGAGCGCTGCCGTTCGGCCTCCTCTCTGACGCATTTGTTCGGCAAACTTCATGCGCTTCTCCTCTTCCTGCTGCTCACGGCAGATCGCAGCTCTACCATAGCTCTGCGATGCGAGTACTCCCAATTCCTCATCCTCTCCATCTCGAGTGCGCTCCGCGTCGTAGAGAATTTGATGAACTCGCATAATGGAGGCTGCAATTGGTGACAACAGATGGTATAACAGTGTTAAGGTTTGGATGGTTTGATGCAACATCAAATGCGAGTACGAACATACCGGGCTCCTCCGCAGCATCCGCATCCCCAGCATTGGCTCGGAGTCGTGGTTGCGGCAACTCCAATACCTCATACCGTATGTGTATGAGTTGTCTACAGATTGCCGAAAGCGGCAAGGATCCCCGCATAGGCACATGGGGACCTCCGTGCCGTCGGGGACGGATTGGACAACGCTGTGCCTTGGGGGCGAGGGGAACTCCATTGGCACCGGTTGGTTGGCCGCCAAACTTGTGCTTCGTGGTTTGGATTGCTTGCTTCGTGTGAGTATTCGGAGGCGAGCACTGGGGTTTAAATAGCCCGCCACCAGCCAAACGAGAGAATCGGAGCAAAGAGACAAGGTCAGCTAGAATGCTTTGTACAGTTTTATCGATGACAAAAGCTGAAAAAGTTAACATGCGTGCTTTTGATATGACATGGCAGGCATACTGTTACATCTTTGACAAAGAATGCTTTCTGACTTGACGACAATGCTTTTTCAGCTTTGGCAGCAATGCTTTTCTGACTTTACATATGACATCGACGGGTCATGGCGATGGAGTATTACGGCTTTGACAGCAATGCTTTTACAGCTTTGACAGCATTGCTTTTACAGCTTTACAGATGACATCGACCTTCATTTGGACTATTTGCCATTGTTGTTTTCAGCGTGTTGTCATATCGGCCTTCTCAGCCTTTTGGCATATCACCATTGTCAGCCATTTGTCATATCATCATTTGGACTATTTGCCATTGTTGTTTATTTTTAATATGTTCATTGGACATATCGCTTTTCATCCTTCGTCATATCATCATATTCGACTTTGTCGCATATCAGCTAATATACGAAAGAACACAAGGTTGAATGACTGTTGTCGGTGAATATGATATTACATACATGTAATAAAAAATATGCTCCATTCAACCGAAAAAATAATTTCGAATAACTTGGTGAACATAACAGAAAGCTTCATAATAGTACAAACTGCATTACGATACAACAGAAACACATAATAGCATTAGAACAAAGTACAATACAGAGAACAACTACAACAGCATTTCTTGTGAACAAGAACTAACATACAAATGGATGCAGGGTAGAGCGGCTTTAGAACTTTCCAGAATCATCACTATCATAGAATTCCACACCCTCTTCTTCGAAAAACTCCCAACGGTCACGTTTGTAGAGTTCAGCGCTGGGGCCGTCAAGAGGAACAACCAAATCAGGACTTACAGCTTCGTTGTTATCTTCTACGGCCTGCTCAAGGAAGCGATCATACGCTTCACGGTTTTGTTCTTGTTCAGGCCGAACTCCCTCTCTCTGCGGTAATTCTCGTACCGTTAGCCTGTTAAGTTCCCGCGCGAGATCCGTCCTCTGCTCTACCATTGGAACCGTCCTGTTTAAAGATGTCGGTGTATTTATATCGTCTGCCCACTGCTGATATTGGCATCCCGTGGGCTACACGACAGTGTTAACATGGTTATACCAAACTCGAGCAGGAGAGTACTCATGAAAACATGAAGAAATCGAAAAATCGTAGAGACGTACAGAGAAATTAGGGCATCTATAATACGCCTGCTCATATTTTTTCTGTAGTGGTGGAGTACCAGTGTGGACTTCCACATGACAGTTAGGGCACATTACCCGCTGCATTGGCAACCATCGAGCTCGACGCCGCCGACATGGCTTGGACAGAAGACGAACACTTAAGTCCGTATCTACACGAAGCAAAAACATCAATAAGAAGCATAATAAGTACAAAATAATGTGTCTTGAACCAAGAACACAACAATGTGACTCACCGTACAAAATAACTTTTGTAAATAATACTGTGGAACAAGGCAGAAATAATATATTGGAAAAAGGAAAGCTAAACTACCAGTTCTCCTCTTTGCACTCTGGGTTTTCTCAACTCAATCCAAACTTTATGAACTCGAGCAATGTATCGCGTTTGCACGATAGAAGTGCAAAGTGACCTTGCAATTTATAGGCAGGAGCGAGGAGAAACGAGATACCGGCGGCACATCACCGTCTTGGGCGAGGCCAAGACCAAAAATCGACGCGTGGCGGCGTTGCGATGCGCTCAAGAAGTGGCTGCGGTGGCGATGGCTTGGGAGTAGCCACCGGTTAGCGGCGGAGCATTAGCGCGCGAGGTGGGGGCCTGGCTGAACAGTAACATTGCAAAACCGCAGCTTCTCGTCGCGGTATTTTTATTTCATTTTGAAATTCGAATATCCGCGGTCCCCGACAGGAAAGAAAGAATCCAGGAGCATCGGATTCCCTTGCAGCTGTGGCTGTGTTTGATATCGACAGATGCATGCAGCTTTGTAGCTGGTAGGGAGGTGCCAGTCAGGCTTTGGCAGCTAAGCTTTAACCAGACGACTCAGGCAGTGTCTGCCACGCATGCATTTGGGGTTGTGCGCGGCTGCACGGTAGTGTCTTCGGACATGCTTATATCGATGAGCAAGTCCGCTCAGTGGCAGCGTTTGCAGTGCGCTCAGTGGGGGGGTCTGGCTGCAGCTGGCAGTGGCTTGGGAGTGGCCACCACTTGCCGGAGCATTACCGCGCGAGGTGGGGGCCTGGCTGAACAGTAACATTGCAAAACCGCGGCTTCAGTGGCGGTATTTAGGCGGGAAATCGGCACGCCGGCCCGATCCAACTCAGACAGAAAGCTACGTGGCGACATCAGTTCCTTTGCATACGTGCCTATGCTTGATACCGACATATGCATACAGTTTTCTAGCTGGTAGAGAGGTGCCAGTCAGGCTTTGGCAGCTATGCTCGACGAGACGACTTCGAGCGATCTGTACCACACATGCATTTGGCATGACATTTCGGACAGGTTATGACAGCCATGCTTACGGCATGATATGTCCTGCAGGCTGTCACGGTCCCGAATTCGAATTCGATTATAGCGGCTAAGTTTCGCATCAATTAAGTTTTAGCTGCTCTTAAGGTAAATTCCCGGCTTCAGTTAATGTCCTAAACTGGCACTTAGGAGTATCCCAAGCTTAACCAAAAGTTTAGAGCCAAAAATTTCAGTCCGCACTTGTGACTTTCAACCAACTTTGGAGCCTTGTAACTGGCAATCTATAATGACCTAGAGTGTGCGGGTTACATGGTTGCGAAGTAAAAACATTTCTCTATATAGTGGTGGAGTCATATCGCCAATCCGGTGTCAAACACTGACTTTAAACTTGGCTCAAAACGTGAATCTAGCGCTGTTTTCTGTTGGAGGACTTAGCCAATTTGGTTGGTTTGCTTGGGGGGTTTGTTTGGGGAGATGAAAGTGTGGGTTATGTGGTGTGGGTTGCAGCCACTTCATTCCCAAACCGTGAGCTGCTCCCTCTTCTTCCTCCCTCCACCACACAACCGCGAGATGAAAGTTTGCTTGGTCGGGCAGATTTTTGGCTCTCAGTTTTCTGCGAATTCGAGCTACTTAGAGGCCGAATTGGAGTTTACATTTGCTTAGGAAGTTGTAGAGGGTGAAATTATCTAGCATCTACAACTGGAATCAATCCATTTGGACATTCCATTAGAAAGTTATGCCATTTTTAGTTTCGACTGTCCGAAATGGACGAAATTGGTGAATTGGATATTGAGCTGCGATTTTGAATTAATTGGAGGCCGAATTTGGAAAAAATTTTGCCTGAGAACTTGTACTAGAAATTTCGTAATTGGAGGCCGTATTGCCAACGCTAACTTTTACTAGAAATTTCGTCAGCACCTCCCCTGAAACTAGGACATCCACTCCACAGACCAAAGACAACATTTAATACGACAATAAGATTGAAACTTAAGAAAACCAACCAATCACAAACATGGGTCATGGTACGAACTAACCATCATGGCCCAACTTATTACATGCAAGTACCACAGAATAATTACAAGATATAAACTCAATAACATTACAAGCAATTAGTTAGTATGAAACTGTGCTAATGCAAAACGTGACCGTGCCACCACTCCCATCCATTCATGTCGACTTCAAGGTTCCTACAAAGAATAGACAAACAAACGGAGCACAAACTGTCATATATTAAAACATTAGAGTGAAACATTAGTGTAACACCCCATAAATCTAAACTGTTGTACAATAAAAATTCAACAGCATTCCCCCTAAAACAGGACAATACGGAAGCAATTCATAAAACCAAGGTCCATGATAAGCAATTCAAATAGGAATAATATCACGACATCAAAACTAGAGACAACAAGTCTAATTCAACCAGGTATCAACCATAAACATAACACATCTCTACTGGGACAATCATAAACGAGAATAAGTTTAAAGGACAACAATGGGTCTATGTGTAATAAAATTTCAGCCAACTAATGAATTATTTAATGCTTCATGCATGAATTCATTCAAAATCTCCTACACTGAGTTCACATGTTTACCTCTCATCTTATAGCATGGATAGAAAGCAAATAACCTTGAGATGAAGTAATTAGACAATTCATCAGGTAAACAACATCATTCTTCACCATACTCATGATTCATAGCCAAACCACAATATCACAATGGTAGTCAGAATATAGCAATCCTATAAGCAAGCAATTAAACCATGTATGATTGCTGTAATTAGAGATTATAATGAAGGCGAAGCAAACAACGATGCATACCTTAACATAACATCTACTTCCACTTGCCTTTACCGACGTGGACGATGAACCTAGTTGCGCCCAGCAGTGGCACCACCTGAACAAACATTATTTCAGTACATAGCGACATCACAATTGATCACACAATTCAAACACACGCTTCCTACTCCCCGTTCCCATTTAAACGCCAAAAAACCCCGATCTGTCCGGATCGAACAGCAGCACCCTCTCTTCCCAATTTCTTATCTTTTTTTGTACTGTTCATAAAAATACAAAAAAATTACAAAAGCTAGATATTGACGAGAACTACAACTTTCATGAAGGTCAAAAATTTCAATTCCACTGTTAAATATGCCTAAACAACCGTCCAACACAGTGGACGAAATCTGTTTCCAGATTCTGTTCGTCATCTCCCAACAGCGATAACTCTCAGACCGACGCCCCAAAAAATCTGAAAAAATTACAGAAGCTAGGTAGCGACGTTATCTACAACTTTTTAGTTATAGGTTTTTGCAGGAAAAATCATCTATGTCACGTAAAACGCGAAACAATCCGCACTGCACAATCTCCCCTTTCAGAAACAGCACCACGTGAACAACTACCCTTCTACCCCATCAAAATCCATCCAAACCAAACACCACCACATGTAAAACACTCCCAACCCTGAGTAGAATAGGGGAAAAAAATTTGGAAATTTACCTAGAGTCCTTCCTTGAGAATCCACGAAAAACACGCGACGAACACCAAATCTGAAAATCTGCTCGTCCTCCACACCTTCTCGGATCCTCTTCTCGATTGCGAACTAACCGATTAGCTTCAGCGTCCACTGTCTCCCTCTCCGCCGTTGAGCCTGTCTTCTGATCAAATCCTCAGGGCTAAACACCAGTGGTGCATGTCTCTCCCTTTGTCCCGACTGTGTGACGGACCCAACCTCCCGTGCTGCTGGTACATCCAAATCCTCGTCTTGGGGAGGGGGCCCGTTGCGATGGAGTATCTGCTCGCTTCGCGGAGATCGCGTTGAACCACTCACGTGGATCAACAGGCCCTAGGAGCTGTATGGCCTACGACGTCGATGTTTGTGAGGTCCCACTTTGGTGCGAGAGGCCTCGTGGCTGCATGCCTAATAGGCCGATGAAGGTTGGCGCATTGAAGAAGTCCTCGTCGAAAACTTCGGGCCCGCTCCATTGTGGTGCGGAACTGACCTCTGCCCCAAAGGCCTCTGATACATGGGGAATACCTGTGGGAGGGTGAGGACTGGAAGGACCGGGCATGTCCTCATGATGTGAAGGACCCGGTCTTTCGTCAGCCGGTACTTCAGCAGGTGGGGTGGCATGACGTCGCGATGAATGGCTCGGTGCATGGGACATGGATGCACGTCGAGCGACATCGGCTCCCTCAGCAGTGGCCGGACGGACGGTGCAGGATCGCCTACCGTGAGCTAGCGCCAGGTTCCATGGGATATGAGCTGGAGCTGCGGCCGTGTGTCCGTGACCATCCTCCAAGGCCACGGATAGCGGACATGATGCGTGCCCCCTGGATGCGAGGTACCTTCTCATTGGATTTCTTGCTGATGAGGAGCCAGAGGTGCCTTCACTTTGCCCCGCAAGTCGATCCGCTTGTGCATACTCGGATGCCTCCTGCGTCTGCATAGCATTACTGGGGTATTAGAATGAGAGGGTTAAGAAATTTACTGAGGACATTATTTAGGGGTATATTTAGTACCAAAATGTGGACTTGTCGAGATCGGTCCTCAGGATAGGCCATTGCTCGTTCGTCGACCTCGTTGCTGAGCAATGTGGCGCGGGTGCGCGGACGATACCATGTCAGGTAGTTGTCATATTCCTGGGGGTCGTATGGCACAGAGGGTAAGACAACCTCCTGAAATGCACTGTCGTTCCACCGCGTAATGTGGGTGGCATGGACGTTGCTCCAGTCCACTGCGGCCGCACTGCCCTTCGCGCTTCTCCTACAAATGCACAGACGTTACATTGTCAAATTTGCATAGATAGGGCACATATTGAAAAGAGGTAAATGCATACCCGTGAGATCTCCCGGCGTCCCGCGGTGGTGGAACAGGGACTATCTGGCGGAAACCGAACTGCCTCTGGATCCGTTCAGGCGAGTACACCTCTACGGCGTTCATGTACAGCAGGAAGCATGTGGTCATCCACAGGGGGTAGTCCATCATGCACCAGCTGGATATCTGGGCGCCCGCCGCAATCTCTGCGGCTCTTTGCGGAGACCAAGGATCCCAGTTCACATGTGCCGCGGTCAGCAGGTCTAGATCGGCGACAACACGCGTGTAGCACCAATGGTCACCGTTCGGCGACCATTGAAGTCGTGCGTGCATCCAACGGTACCCCATTGTAGGCCGATTGGTATCTGGCATGGCATCGTTGACGGAAACAGGGTAATATTGAATACGGATCCCTGGCCGAGAGATCGGAAGGTACTCCCAACTCCACATCTGAAGGAGTTGCAGGCATCCAGTAATAGTGCCCCTGTGTGTCAGGCGATGGCATGCATCGCACAATCCACGATAAGTGTCCGCCAGGACCGCAGATCCCCAGCTGTAGGCCGGGATGTCATCAAGCTCACCGGCCAACTGACGAGCAATGGACACAATGTGCGGGAAGATGAGGTCTCCTGCGGTGGACGTGAACATCACACCACCCAACAAGTAGTAAAGGTAGACCTCGTAGTGCCGCAGCACTGTATCTTCGTCGGCATCAGGTGGGCAGGGGTTGTACTCCTGCAATGTGCGCAGCCAGGTCATGGACACCCCATTTTCCTTCGCCTCGTACGGGACACCAAACCTGCGTGAACTCCGGATTAAGAGATTTCATAATAGCATGCACATTACGAACATAAAACAACTAGTGATTGTAATACCTTCCCGTTATGTAGTGCTGCCAGTTCTGCCTGCTGGGGCGACGAAGAACCAACGGCTGTCCCCTGATGGGCAGGCCGGTTAGCATGGCCACATCCCTCAACGTAATGGACATCTCACCAAACGGTAGGTGAAATGTGTGTGTCTCCGGTCGCCATCGGTCCACGAGACCAGTAAGAAGCGCACGATCGATGATAGGCATGGGTGTGGTCTCCCCTCCTCCGAGCTGAGCCCCATCCATGAGAAGTGCAAATGGTAGTAGACCCGCACGACCCAGTCGATAGTGGAATCGATAGTCCAACTTCTTCAACTTGTGCAACGAGCGACAGAAGAGAGGGGGCAACTGAAAGATTAATAACAAGTTGGTTAGCTATATCCGAACAAATTAATTGCGGGTAATATTGTAATGCATCTTACCATAGCTCCAGCAGAAATGGCCCTCGCACGATGTGGGGCATCTACTGACTCACGGAGAAGCTCTGGAAGTGCATTGTCCGCCATCACGCCTTTGTTGAAACAAATGATACATGACATCAAAGTACATTTACACAAGCATGAAGAATCAGACGTGCATTCCCGACAAATACAGATACATTTCGATAGCTCCAAATTACAAATACAAGTTCAAAAGCAACGTAACATAGCAGGGGAGACGAGTACGTTTCGATAGCTCCCAATTACAGATACATTTCGATAGCTCCAAATTGCACATAATCCAGTGGAGACGACTACGTACTGGGTGCATTGGGGCACCTCCTACGGTCGTGTCCGGGTTGTCTGCATATTTTACACTTTCACAAACCGTCCACCGCATCAGCCGCGTCCATGTCACCTTGCAATCTGGCCCTTGGCCTACCTTGCTGTGTGCGCCTACTCGCGGGATGTGGTTTCCAGGTTGGGCCTTCCATGAGCTTGTAGTTCTCTCCAATTGAGAACGAACTCATCTTCGGACGCCACGTGTTCTTCAAAGCATGCGCGGTGTAGTAAGGCGAGATGTCTTGTGATGCATCGTTTCCACCCATATCGCGACATGCCGCCAACACATGGGAGCACGGAATGTCTTTGAAGCTTTGGCTTGTTGCACGTGCATGAGACTTCCTCGGCCCCTAGCCGACATTGCTGCACGGTGTCCCCGCGAGATACCGGATGCATGTTTGCGCTTGCACATGACCTCAAATTTATTCATCCCAGGTCATAAATCCTTGTGCGGTGGAAGTGCGCCTTCCCGCCTCTCGCGAGCATCTTCTCCACTGGAGTGCGTGCGTGGTGGCGCGCCTCGGCCACATTTCCACGATCTCGGAAGTAATCAGCCGCCCGGTAGAACGTGAGCTCAATGATTGAACACAACGGGAGGGCGCGCACACCCTTCAGTACATTGTTGAACGCCTCCGCTATGTTTGTTGTCATGACGTTGTACCTGTCATGGTGTACGTTAGCTTCTATGGAAGTTAAAACAAGGAGGTGAGATGATCTGCGCTGATCTATAGTTCGTCTATACCTCGCTCCGTTCGTGTCGTGGAGTAGCGCCCACCGCTCCGCTGGCTTCCCCGCGATCCACTGGCTGAAGCTGGGCCGAGTTCTAGAATACACGGTCTGGCCTCCCACCATTTGCGAAAGGAGTTCTTTGTTCTGGGATTGGTCGTCCTCCATCATCTTCTGTGTGGTCTCGTTCAGCTGCGTCCATATCGCGTTGAACTTGTGTTGTTGGTTCTGCAGGCACATAGCTTTGAATCTCTTCACCAACGCCTTGTTCTTGTACCTTGTGTACAGGTTCGCGCCAAGGTGGCGCATGCACCATCTTCTCTCGACATCGGGCCAGCTCGTCACGGAGGTAGTGCTGTCGTGCAGGACATCCAACGCGTGGAGAAGGCCTTTGTTCGGTCAGAGACAACGCACACGCAGCGCTCCGTGGACCGGCGACCCGGCCCTTCGGTGAGAGTCGAAACCACAACCAACTATCATTGTTCTCGCTCTCCACGAGAGCGAACGCCATACCGGAGGATACGGTTATTTGCATCCGCAGCGAGAAGCGATTAGCGGCCCCGTGAAACTTCCCACTCAGGAATGTCCCGTCCACGCATAGCATTGGCCTGCAGTGCCTAAAAGCTTCGATGCATTGCCCGAATGACCAGAATACCCTGAAGAGGTACCGGTCCATCGGGCTGAAGGACCCGTCTTCCAGCATGACGGGCTCATCAGCCACTGCGAACTGTGTGCCCGGGTTCGTCATGGCTATCTTCCGTAGCAACCTAGGGGCATAGTTGAAAGACTCCTCGAAACCCCCGAACAGCATCTTCAATGCCTTCTGCTTCGCTCTCCAGGCCGTATGATACGTGATGACCATCCCATTTCTACTCTGCACCTCCTCCATAATTTTACGGGGAGTCATCTCTATGTCGCTTCCAACGACGGTCGGCGAGGAGTTGAGCTATGAACCTCGCGTCTGCAAGTCCGCTCATGTTCCTTATGGACTCCTCTGTGCACGTATGAGGCATGTATGTACGTATCTCAAAGTGGTCTTCGTGCTTGCGCTGCAGAGCTCGCACAAAGAAGGGACAATCCGGATACTTCTTGCACCTAACCTCATACTGCGTCCTGTCCGAACGGAGAAGAGTGTGCTCCCGTCTTGTCACGATGGCATAGTTGCTAAGAAAGTGAATGACCTCCAACTTGTTAGCGAACACTTGTCGGTTTGGACATAGTTAGGCGTCTTTGCGGCGACGGATATCTTCTTGTAATCCGCCATGGTACAATTCAGCGAGACTCCATGCCCTGGAAATCTTGTACCGGTCTTGGGTCATCATTCTCCGCCGCTTCTTCATCCCCGCTTCCGCCGTCTTCATTATCCATGCATTCCCCATCAACCTCCCCGCCTCGGCTTCTTCTTCCACTCCCTCGATGTCCCCTCCTCCACAATGTCCGGTTCGGGTGGTGTGCGCGATATCCCATGTTCTCTCGCCGGAGGTAGATGCCACCGCTCCGGCATCGTCTTGGTGGCAATATCTCCACGTACACTCCTACCTCAAAATTCTCTCCACCGCTTTGTGGACATACAAAGCCCACGCGCTTCGCTCAGTAACGGAAGAGCGTGTGCACAACCGTCCGAGGTGTTGGGGACCAATCGTGGGCGAACCCCTTCTAGACGAACTACGTGCGTCTCGGGGTTCGCAGACCGAACGAGCGAGGACATGTGATTTCAGCTCCCACAGTTCATTCGGGTGGCTATCTGCTATCTACGTGCGGCGATTGTCAATGCTCACGAATCTCCCATGCAACAACTGCGGGGCGTTCCCGAAATAAATTTTGAAAGGCATGTCCGTCTGTCGCACATAATATTGAAAGTTACTAAACACAAAATATTTCTCCGATAACATTTCACGAAATATCATTCGAACTTTTCATGGAAATCATATTTCATATTTCGTGTTAATGCACATGATCTCGTATTATGATTTGTGAAAAGCTTATACTTCAGTTGAAAAGTAATTTACAAATTCTGAAAGTAAATTTCTTTAAAAACATGTGAAAAGACTGACCATGTCGAATTTATTCCAAAGTTTGCTACCTTGTCGAGAGCTAAAATTTTTACTAATTACTCTACCTAACACTTTGTCTACCTTTGGTAAAAATTTCAGAAAAAAAAGCGTTTTAATACCCTTAGAGATTAAAAGAAACGTTCGAAAAATCTGAGATTTGTACTAAAATAATTTCTACAAGAAAAATACTTATCCTTCGACTTCAAAATTTTATTGGAACTTAGTATTGTCTTGATAACCTCTCTCAAAAATTTCAATAATTATTAAGACCTTTACCCCTACGATAAATCGAAAACCGGAAATATGAAATAGGACCTTCTGCTGTTGTCAGAATTTTATTTAAAAAAATATACGCTAATTTCACTTCTAATTTTTACAGAACCAACCTAACTGAGTTGGAAAGTTGTACTGAAAATCTGAAAAAAACAGTTCATAGGAGTGAGGGGAGGGAAAATGTAATAATCTTATATTTCATGCTAATACACGTAAAAGAACAAACATTTTATGCAACATTATCATACCAACAACAGTTCATATTTTTAATTTCTCCACATGTACCAAGTACTATTTGAACATTCCAGTGTTTTTTCTACCACAGTCTTACTAATATTTTGTAATAGCATGGCATTGATGTCTCCTACACTGTCCAAAGATATAATAAATAGCACAAATGTAAGTACTATACTCTAACCTAACAAGTTGGTCACTAATACGCACAAAATATTTGTTTGACAACACTTAATTAAATATCGTACTAACATTCGTACTAAATTATGGAAGCACACATTTTCCATACAATTTCCAACTAACAACTAAATTATGGAAGCTTACTCTTATATTTCATGCTACTGCTATTCAAAAAAACATACCTTTTATGAAGTACAAACGCAACACACAGACGTTTATCCCCGCAATTTGTTTCGTACTATCTTCTCCTCGCGTGTACTACAAATAACATTTGCCGTTATTTAACGCTAACCAAACGTAATTGAACTCATTTTTTGGGCTCATTATATTTACTACTTCTTGCTAACCCTAAGCAAACACTACATCAGACCGGCTTCAACAATAATACATTGCACAAACGTAAATACTTATCTCTAACCTAACGACATGCTCACTAATACTACATCGTCCTTAATATACTTTTACTAATGAAGATTTGTTACTAACCTTCTAAAGCAACCAAGATCGCATCGCTTGAGCAATGTTTCCTTCAATCTCCCTCTCGATGACCTGTACAATAGAAATCCCAAATGAAATCGTCTATGAAAATTAATGTTTCCGAGTAATCCAACAAAATGTGAACAACAACAAACAAATCTCTCGCTCAGACGCTTGCACGGAGGAGCTCTCTGCTCTCGGAACCGAATGAAGCTCAAACAAACTCTAAGCGCTCTCTGGAAATGAATGAAGAAGAGCTCTCTCGAACGAACGAGCACAGGCAGGAGGATGGCCTTATAACGTCTCAAAGGAACTGCATGATGAATCGCCGGACATCACGGAGAGATTGATTCTCCTGCCTTTGCTTTCGGCGCATGCAAACAACCTGACGAAAAGCAAAAGCAGCCGACACATCCAATCCATTCCAACGCAGCTAGCATCCAAAGCCCTGGCAGCCATACCCGAAATTACCATTTTCGTTTAAGACAATACCCGAAATCCGCATTTTCAAATACAGCAAAAACGAAATTTGCAATTTCGGGAATAGGAAAACGAAATTTGCAATTTCGGGTAAGGCTGAGATTTTTGTAAATATTCAAAAAAGTTGTGTAGAATTGTAAATACGGGTCAACAGTTGTCTAGAATACCAATTTTTCCATGCATGATGCGTCATAGCAAAAAGTGCATGCATATTATGCATCACGGGAGCCACAGCAGGGTGTGGGCGGCTGGCGATGGGTTTATGGGCCCCGCGTCGTGGTGCGAGGTCGGTAGGGGTAGGCTCCAACGAGCGCTTCAGGCGCAGGGGTCGGTAGAGTGTGGGGATTCGCCGGGTAAGATCTATATGTTAGAACAGTAACTATAATCTAGATTTCTAACGGCAGATTAGAACAATTAATCTCCGTTCTCTAACAATGCATTAGATCAATACATCCAATGAGACAATCTGCAGGATTTTGATCATGAGCGATTACTTACGTTCTTGATGCCGGATGTGTTGTCTATCGCGTAGGATAAAGTCGCGTAGGACTTTTTTCGGCGATCCGAGTGGATGCCGGCTTGATAGCGAGTTGATTGCAGATCGGATTGGGCGATCAATCGCCGGTAGTTGTCGTTCGTCGTAGTCGACGATTCTCCGCTTCTTGTGGTAGAGACTCGTGCTGATAACGTGTTGTAAAACAAGTAGTTCACCCACGTCGATCACCGGCAATCAACAAGAACACAAAGAACATATGAACGAAGAACACAAGATATGGGTGGAACTCTCTCTTCTTTATTGATCAATGTGTGTAAATACAATGGGAGGCACCCGGTATTTATAAAAGAGGTATTAGGGATTTGCCCACATATTAGAGATAGATTCCTAACCGTATTCGGTTAGAGTCATTATCTCATAACAGTAATAACTATGATCTAAACCATTGCCACCCCCGTGCTTTTCCCCATCCTAGCAATGACCAGCTGGAACAGGCACATAAATCGACGTGGATTCGTTAGCGACAATACTATTCACTCCATTAATGTTTACAGGATGTACTCCCTCCGTTTCTTTTTATAAGGCGTATTTGGTTTCGTTAGGACAAGACTTTGACCAACAATTACTTCATTAATATATCATTTATGCAATATAAAATCATAATTATATATAAGTACTTTTGAATACAAATCTGCTAATATCAATTTTGTGTCATAAAAATTATATGCTAATAAAGTAATTGTTGGTCAAAGCCTTGTCCTAACGAAACCAAATACGCCTTATAAAAAGAAACGGAGGGAGTATTTTTTTTAGCACATATATTAAAGAGATTGTTGACACCAAGATTTGAAGTCTATAGCTGTTCTAGCAAATACAACCATTAAAAAATTACGTAATAAAAAGTTCGACAAGAGAGTACTGTACTTAACTTGGAACTGGAATGGTTCGTACCATGCCGCCAGCCCAAGGATGTTTGCGTGCGCTCACTGAAACCTGCAATGCGGACAGGCTGGCCGGGAAAGTTGCTGCAATCCACCGGAACGAGCTCGATCGTGGCCGGCGTACACAGATCCAGACCAACTCAAAAAGCAGCAGCGCCCCCTTTTTTTCCCAGTGGTTTGTAAGAAAAGTCCTGAAAACTATAAGATTATTTAATATAATTTAATTTAATCGAATAAGTAATCTTTATATATGCAAAAGCACAAATCAAAACACAAAAACCCATCTTAAAATATATTAAGAATACCTTGCGTATTGAGTTTTATTTTTCTCTTCCCTCTTTCTTCTTAACCTTTAGAGTTTCGTGAATAGTTAGAGAACTTTTTTTGTTCTTTTTCTTTGATGTGTCTACTATTCTTTCATGTGTTTGTCTCAATTCTCCCGTCTGAATGTATACATACATATATATATGTATATATGTATATACATATATACATAGTACAATTACCTGGGACACACTGGTGCCTGGGCACCATGATCCAAAACGGGTATTTTCCATATTTATTTGTATGTGAAATTTTTTGAAATTTTTAGGATGTTGAGTTCAACCAGTTTACTAACTACTTCAAACAAGTTTGAACTGAAATTCAAACTAAAGTTTCCTTTTTTGATGATAGTTTGATTGTAGGTATGTGTTGATCATACATATAAATCAGCAAAGTATGTAATCTAAATTCATTCAAATCTTCAAATTCGAGTGTATATTTTTAAATGTATGTGTTTCATTTGATTTTTTATAGATGGGTATATACCCTAAAATTGAAAATTTTAAAAAATATATCCGAATTTGGTTTGAATTAACGCATTTAAAATCATGGTGCCCAGGCACCATGGTGTCCCATTCCGTCATCCTATATACATATATGTATATATGTACATATATATATAGTCAAGCATCATCCAGAGTTACATGCATAAAGCTTTACTTACATTTATTGCATCATTTAATGCACATTTGCACATTTAGTTTCATGAAAACTCCATCATTTAAGTAGGCTTAGTTTTACGAAAATGAAGCTTTAATATTCAGCACTTGAAACTAAAACATCATGCAAAGCACTAAGAAATGTTTGTTATTAGCACACAAATTATTTGTTATATTTTTGAAGAGAGAGGAGAGAGAATTACACCTATAGGTTCTCAATATATTTAGTCTAGCAACTATCACACATAGACCTTTTAATTATAAGAACATTTCTGTAATTTACATGGGCCATATTATATTAAAATAATTTAACAATATCCTACTTGGCCCTTGTAAAAACTTGATGATTCGATAAACTTTTAGGTGTACACCTTTCATCGAATATATCAAGTCATCATTAAATTGAATTATGGCGACAAATCATGGTAGTCACAAGTTATATAGTGACAAGATCCCTTCCATATATCACAATCGACATAATCTAAACTAACCTTAATGGAAAACTTTCATTGTTATCCATCACTACTATAATGGAATGCACGATACTATGGATAACCAGCAAAGCAATACTTTTATTGAATTCATAAGTTCATAAAAAGCACAAGCAACTCAAAGTCATGTGTGTGTATATATATATACTCATCATGCTAACAGAGTTTTATCTGTAATGCCTATCCTCTCAATATGGCCACTAAAAATCTTCACAGTAATCCCTTAGTTAGCAGATCTGCTATCATCAGATATGTACCAATATGCTGATTGATACTTTCACTTTTGCACTTCTTCTTTTACCGTTAAGTACTTTAAATCCATATGTTTTGCTCCTTTCAAGTACCTATGAAACCTCCACTTAACTCGTGTGGGGTCGGCTGACAACCCAATCGCCTTAACTCGTGTCCGAGACCATACTTCACACTCTCCTGCGGAACCCATTGATGGGTGGTAGCCAGCTACGCTCAAGGTCGGCGGACGGCCCGGAGTCCGAAACAGGATCGAGTAAAGAAAGGTTTATCATGGGTCGCCCCACAGCGGGCCGGACACCCTCGACGGGATCGTCCGCTAGGAAAAAGATCCCCCTTGGGAGGGATCTCCTGGTCCCACTCGGATTACCCGTTATTAGCTCCACGAGCACGGTGTTCAAACCAACTCGGTAAACACGCGTTCGCTCACCCCCTCCAGGTCCCACACCTGCGGACGGGGCGTACACGTGGGACAGATAGTGGCTACTCCTCCCATAGATAATCTCATCAAAATGAGAACTTGGGACGGACGCCCTTCGCCTAGCTCCGGCTTAAAACCAGCCTCATACGGCGACGTCGAGCTACGACATAAAGCTAGCACTCGGGCACCAGAACCTTACCGAAGGCATCTGGGCGCCCTCGCCGACCAAGGCAACCGCCGACCGGCTCCCCAACCCGCTCGGGGGCTACACCCACCGGGTGCGCTCGCGCGCACCCGATCGGAACGACCGACCGATATCACTCGGACACCGGAACCTTGCTAAAGGCATTTGGGTGCCCGCGCCGACCAAGGCGACGTCGAGCTACGACATAAAGCTAGCACTCGGGCACGCCCGCGTCGACCGAGGCAGCGTCAAGCTACGACGTAAAGCTAGCAATCGGGCACCAGAACCTTGCTAAAGGCATCTGGGCGCCCGCGCCGACCAAGGCCACATTGAGCTATGACGTAAAGCTAACACTCGGGCACGCCTGCGCCGACCAAGGCAGCGTCGAGCTACGACGTAAATCTAGCACTCAGGTACCAGAACCTTACTGAAGGCATCTAGGTGCCCTCGCCGACCAAGGCAGCGTCGAGCTACAACGTAAAGCTAGCACTAGGGCACCAGAACCTTACCGAAGGCATCTGGGCGCCCTCGCTGACCAAGGAAACCCCCCGACCGGCTCCTCAACCCGCTCGGGGGCTCTGGGGCTACACCCACCAGGTACGCTCGCGCGCACTCGATCGGGCTTTGCCGACCAAGATAACCCCCGACTGACTCTCTGACCCGTTCGGAGGCTCGGGGGCTACACACACCGGGTGTGCTCCCGGACCGGTTCACATACCCGCACGGGTTGGCGATCCGACCAACCATTCGGTTCTCCCTAGCAGTAACCCTCTCGACCCGAGTGCTACGGCCTACACCCCAGCGGCTACGGTTGTTAAGCAGCGCTTTGCGGAAGAAGAAAATTTCCGTGCGGGGCGATCCATGGCCGGTCGGAAAGATTCCTCCCCCGCAAAGAGAGCGTTTTTGAGCCTAAGTTCTTATCCTTTTCGCGCTCCTCTAAAAAATGTTAGCGCAACGACCTACACTCGAGCAACCCAAGAGGATCCAAAGGGCCAAGGTCATCCAACGAGTACTCACCACAGAGAAAAAATGCAAAAGATAAAATCAGAAGGGGGCGGCCGACCCGCCGACCAGATGAGATAATGGGTAAACCCTGTTCACACAAAATATATTACACAATTGTCAAAAAAACTAAAGTGCAGGAATTAAAAAAAGCAAAAACAAAAGTCAGGAGCGGACGCCCGGGAGGTTCCTAGTAGAAGGCATCATCGTCGGAGCTGTCACCGCCCCCGATGATCGCGCCCTCATCCTCCACGTGCAGCCGCCCCGCCACCGTCTCCGCCGCCGCCCGTACTCTTGCCCGCACCCGGCCCATGTCGCCTTTGACCCTGGCGACGGTCGCCATCGGGTCGAAGGAGGCGTCACGACTGGTGCAGCAGGCCAGCACGTGCTCCGCCACCAGAACGGCGACGTCCCGCCCCTCGTGAGCCGAGCACTCGCTTAAGGCGCGAAGTAGGCCGGCCAAGGCCTCGGCTGCCCAGGAGAGGCCGAAGGCGTACTGCGCCGTAGTACGCTCCGGGGAGTCCTCCAACCTCACCCCCAGCGGCTCCAAACTTCTGGCCATGCTTTCATAGGCTGGGCGGAGCATAGAGACAAGATCCGCGAGCGTCTTGATGAGCTCCTCATCGGTGGGCTGGGCTCGAGCCCATTGGGTCGACGCTTCTGCTTCTTGGGCGGCAGCCGTCATAGCCTGGGTGGCAAGGGAGGCCTGCAGCCTTGTCAGCGCGGCCATCAAGCCAGCCGCCCGGGTCCCGTCGCGAAGGGATTGCCTTGGGCGGGCGGAGGAACACAGGTAGTAGCCCCAGCGGCGTCCGCCTCCCTCGCCAAGGCGACTAGCGGGGGTGCCACGGGTGGTAAGCGCGAACCCGAGCCAGAGGCGCTGAGAGAAAGAAGAAAAACGAGTCAGCGTTGGCAAGAAGAAATCAAACCCATCCCGAAGCCAAGCGACGGGAACTCACGCTGAAGGAGGGTCCTAGATGCGGAAGGCGTGCGAGGGCAGAACAATCCCGCCCCTCGCCGCGGCTACGGAGGATCCGACATTGGTGCGGGGCCTCTTGGGGTCTAAACCCCGCGGGTCTGCAGCTGCCGGACGCTTGCCGGCCATCCGATCACCAGCAGGGTCGTGACCTCCGCTCGCCATCGGCTCTTCAAAAACGTTTCGAAGCAGGAGTGGAAGGAAGAAAACAGGAAGGCGGGGAAGCAAACGTAATGGACGAGCGTGGCCACACTCACGCCTCCCACGCCGTATTTATGGAGATGAGACGACGTGGTCCGAACAGGCGCCCCCTTGAGCGAAACGCTGCACGCGCCGTCGCTCTGACTGCCCCATGCCTTGGTGAGGCGCGACGGTTCCTTTCCATTCCCTCCACCACACATTGAATTGCGATGGGACGACGGGGGGCGAAAGGACACCGCTTCGGGCAAAGCGCCGCACGAACCCTTGGCTTTGACTCCCAAACTGGACCAACCGCACCACAACTAGCAAGAAAGGCCTGGTGAGCCACCGTGGCCTCAAGATTACAAATGGCCGAATAGCTTGCGCCTATGGCCCAGACCGATGACGCGGGTTTTAAAGGCCTGACCCGCCAAGTGGGTTTAGCGCCGCCCTGGCGGAAGACTGAGCGAGGGGCGAGAACGGGGCGAGCCCCCAGAGGGCCACTATAGTTTGGTCGGCTGATGACCCAATCGCGTCGACTCGTGACCGAGACCGCACTTTAAACTCCCCCGCGGAACCCATCAATGGGTGGCAGCCAGCTGCGCTCTGGGTCGACGGACGGCCCAGAGTCCGAAACGGGATCGAGTGAAGAAAGGTTTCTCATGGGTCGCCCCTCGGTAGGCCAAACACCCTCGACGGGATCGTCCGCTAGGAAAAGATCCCCCTTGGGAGGGATCTCCGGGTCCCACTCGGATTACCCATTATTTAGCTCCACGGGCGAGCTGTCCAAGCCAGTATGGCAAACGTGCGCATGCTCACCCCCTATAGGTCCCATACTCGTGAACGGGGCGCATCATACGAGACAGACAATGGCAATTACCCCCGAAGACGACCTCACCAGATGAGGACTCGGGAGGAGTGCCCCTCGCCTAGCTCGAGCATAAAGACGCAGCCCTATGCATCGCCTAAGATAACCCCCCGACCAGCTCCCCAACCCGCTCGGGGGCTCGGGGGCTACACCCATCGGGTGCGCTCGCGTGCACCCGGACGGAATGACCGACCGAGTACGCTCGCGAGCACTCGATCGGGTTTTGTCAACCCGGGAAACCCCCGACCACCTCTGATGAACTCACTCGGGGGCTACTGACGAATATACGTACCATGGGTACCCCCAACGGCCCAGGATGATGAATGGTCCGCTCCAAACCCAGCTCTGGCCAAAAGCCTGGTGGGACACCAAGGACGACTCACCCCCAACCAACTGATCAGGGAAAGAATTTGATCCCTTCCATGGGTCGGACGCCCCGTAACGTCCGACCCATCTGAGGTACTCTCCGCCAGGTGTCGGCACCGAGCCCTCACCGGTCGTTGGCCACCTGTCCATGGACGCGATGATTCAGAGCGACCGTGCGGGCGCAGGCGGCTCCTTCCCAAGGTGACGAGGAGGTTGCCGAAGTCAGGACATCAGTCACGTCGCCCAAACGTGTACAACAGAAGGATACGCTCCCTCCCGAGGCAATGCCAGAGTCAAAGCGCTGCGTCAGCGCTTGGCAGATGCACAGAGGGTATATACGCCACTTCCCGACGAAATAAAAAACCATGCTGTTCGATGTGTCTACTGAACCGGCGTAGGGTGAGCAGGCACTGGTCATTCGCTGAAGACCAGGACTCCCAGGCGTATGACACCTCTTCCTCTCTTTCTTTTCCAGATTCCTATGTAACATGCCCCCTCCGACTACATAAAGGGGGTAGGACCCTTAGGGAAGGGGGGACTCTTTTCTTTTCTCCTTCCAGATAGACAGCTCTTGCTCTCCTATTTGGTACGAGGCACTCGGGGCTAGCCCTCAGCCCTCGCTTGTAACCCCGTGCAACCATTTGCACCGAAAGCAATACGAGATCCACCACACGAATTGGAGTAGGGACATTCGGCTCAAACCAGTATACTTCTTGGGCTCCCTGAGTCAGGCCATTCGAGGAGAGGGAGCGCGCGACCCCTAGACTAAAAAATCGTATTGCCAGTGCCCAAAACAACGACAGATACCCATCCCGGTTACATCAATGTAGCGAGATCTGAGCTCGGTGCCGATACCGATGCCCGTCCTGGATACACCCATGCAGCGGCATCAGAGCTCGGTGCATCCAGAATGTACGAGGTATCCTCGATGACACGCGTACCATCCAGATGATGGTCATCCATGCCATAGTCTCCCATGCTAGGGGAGAGCTGGTGCAGATCGATCTCTTCATCCCGGCGAGAGGGACTTAGAGAGCAAGGGCGTGCTCTCCTGCTCTTGCTCTTGCGAAACAATTTCCTTTGTGGAGAAAGAGCAAAAAAAGAGAGCGAGAGGGATGTTGCAAAATACGCAAAACAAATGAGAGCATGAGCAGAATGTTTTGAGCAAAAACAGAGAAAGTGAGCTGGATGTTGCAGACTAAGAGCGCTTGGGCTGATTTTTTAGTGATTAGCGAACAATTGATCGTTCAAAATTTCAAATGTAGGCATGGCCTCATAGGAATCCATCTCTTTATGTTGTATCACTTTATGTCAAGTCATGTCACTTTATGTCAAGTTGTTTCACATTGTGTCGCATCGCATCGCTTTTCATCAAGTTGTGTCGCTTTATGTTGCGCGAGCGGGAGAACAAAATCTAAAAATCACACATGGGAGATGAAATCATACACATGAGAACAAAATCTGAAAATTGCAGTTCTTTTTCCTCTCTCTCTCTCTCTCTATCTCTCCCCCCCTCTCTCTCTCTCTCTCTCTTGCTCGCTCTCTTTTTCTCCATTCCTTTGCTTTTCCCGCGCTCAGCTTAGTCTCCCACTTGCCTCGGTACTCAGTTTCCTTCTCTCAGTCTGCCCTCAACTCCTACGTCCTCCCTCTCCCCTCGACTCCTGCACCTGGCCCTCCACCTCCACCCCCAGCTCCAGCCACCCCAGTCCCCACGCACTTCCCTCCCCGTGCCCCTCCCTCTCCCTCCTCGCTCCTGCTCCGACCTCCCCATGCCCCTCCCTCTCCCTTCTCCCTGGCTCCGACCTCCTCGCGCCCCTCCTTCTCCCTCCTCCCAGCCACCTCCCTCCTCCCTACTGCCTCCCTTCTCCCCTTCGGCTCTGACCTCCCCGCAACCCCACCGCCTTCCTCCTCTCCGACTCAACGAGGGCGCGGGCGAGCAGGCTGCGCAGCGTGGTGCAGCGACGTGGCGAGCATGAAGCGCGATGTGGCATGGCGAGCACGGTGGGCTAGACGGCCGTGGTGCAGGCGCGGGTGGTAGCATCGGTACATTGCGGGAGGTGAAGCGGCGTAGGCCAAGAAGCAGCGCAATGCGGGCGGGCGATAAAGCGGCCTGCCATGGGAGGCAACGTGGCGCGGCGAGCATGGCGAGGTGGCAAGGCCGAGGCGAGTGGCTCCCTCCCCCGCGAGCGGCTGTAGAGGCATAGCGTAGGCCGAGGAGTGGCAGCAGCGTCACACGATGACAACCGATAAGGCAGCGCAAGGCGATGGCAACGGGCATTGTACGGTGCAGGTACGTGCTCTCCCTCTCCGCCAACTTCGCTCCTTCACTACCGCGAGTCGCGGCAGGGCACGATGCACTGCCGCAGTGTGCCCTGTCGTGGCCCGCGGCAATGCGCCATGCCCTGCCACGGCCCACGACCGTCCTCCGTGCTGCTATACCAGTGTGCCATGCTTCCACGGGCATGACCCAAATGGTCATGCCGGGCCATGCCACCCACCGTGCCCGATTTCTCAGCCCAGCATGGCTCGATGCACAGTGACGGGCTAGCATGGCTGACCCAACCCGTTCCTTGCCGGGTTTTGGGTTGGGCTGGGCCGCCGTGCCTGGAGCGGGCCCACGTAGGCACGACCCAAGTGCCCACCTCTAAGTTCGTAGCAACCATATATTCTACTAAATAGATAATAGTCTCGATCTGAACAAATCAAGTCCTGAAACGTGTCAAATGAGAAGGGCTTGCACCGGCTTTGGGTTTTCTGCTGGCCCTATAATACTACTCCCTTTGGTCACAAATAGTAATCGATTTAGACATCGAAACGGTTTCTAAAACTCAACTTTAACCACTAATTTCTATTGTAATATATTTTTTAAAAAATATAATTAAATTATAATATTATGAAAGTATGTTTCGAAAAGAATCTACATGTATGATTTTCATGCATCTAATCTTAATATTTAAAAAGATATCGATTATTAAAGTTTCAAAAATTTGATCATGCGTATCGCAAATCGATTATTATTTGTGACTAGAGGGAGTAATTTACAAGATGTACTGTATTCCCTCTGATTCCAAATGTAACTTGTTTTGACATTGATGTAATACTAATACTAGATCTGCTATATTCCATCTGATTCCAAATGTAACTTGTTTGGACATTGATATAATACTAATACTAGATCTGCTGTATTCCATCTGATTCCAAATGTAACTTGTTTGGATAGTTTGGTCATCAATTTCTATACAAATATATTGTTTCAAATAAAAATAATTATATATTATGAAAATATATTTGATGATATGGATATAACAATATCATGTTCGTGATATCAGTCTTCATAATTCTTTATATACCGATGATCAAACTTAAGAACCTTTGATTGGCGTAGATTCTAAAACAACTTACATTTAGAATAAAAGAGAGTAACTTTTAAAGAAATACTAATGCTAGATCTAACCATCGTGCATGCATGGCACATCAATCAAATTAGAAAGAAGTTCGTATAACATCTGGAACTTTGGTTGAAAATCTATCTAATACCTCAAATTATGAAATAAAACATTAATTTGACCCCTTTGGCTGACATGAATATACTACTTATACTTAAAGCGCATGAAATTGGAGCGCACTGCCGCAAGCCACGTCAGCAAATTCCCGTGCTAGCCTCCAAAAAAAATTACGGAAAGGTCCATCTGCCAGGTTTTTTTTGCAAAAAAGACACAACGGTCTTTTTAAAAGAAAGAACCCCGTAATTACACAAATTCACTGACGGCTCAAAGCTAGCCAACTTCTCCAAAAAAAAATACCACCAAAAAAAACGAAATTACTTTTCCCAAAAAATACGCAAATTCATCGACGATTCGTAGACAACCAATTTTTACAAAAAAAACACCATGAGAAAATCAAAATTATTTTTTTAATTAGACATAATTTTTTTTGCGCAGCACGGCATCGTGTGTTACGCCAATTTTTACAGAAAACAGCACCGAGAAAACTGAAATTATTTTTTTGCCAGAAAAATCTTACCAAATTTTTTTCTCTCATGCGACTCGACAGTTTTTTAAATAAAGAACCCTGTTGTAAGCACCCAAAATTGGCAACAAATAGTAAGCCAATGTGAATTCGGATTCAGCGCTGGAAACTGAGTTCATGGAGAAAGACGATACGGTTTCGGATTGATGAAAACCGAGGGGTCACGATTGTATGGTAAGAAGTATGTTAAAGAGGAAACCGAGGCCAATAGGACCAAGATCAGATACGATCATTCCCAGGATGGCAAGAGGAGTTCGAGGCTGATACGGGTGGCTGGTGAGAGCAAAACGAACACGATCAGGCCAAAGATTATAAAGGGGGACGACGGACTACGTCAGGAGGAAAGAGAATCTTATACACAAACCAATCTATACTTTTTTCTTTTACATAAGAGTAGACACTTAGCTTTTAATCATCCCTTTGTAATACACATTGATCAATAAAATTGCGCATCGCCGATTGTTGATCATTGCTGCATTACGCCATAACAGGTCTACTTTTTCTCCGATCTTGTTGCGCATCGCCTTTTTTGGGAGAAGCGGCTTTTACCCATCTAATAGACTCCATCGAGCCGATTAGATCTATTGTTTACCGTGATCTGCATCGTCTTGCATTAACCGGCTAGATCTATCCATCGCCGAGAGCTTCAATCGGTTTCTTAGCTGATCTCATTGATAACCGTCCCTCTTGCCGATTGCAGGATCAAATCAGCTAGCACGCTCGCAACCCAAACTTGAACCCGACGTTCTCGTGTGCTGGAGGCAATTAACCCTTCGTCAAGTTTTTTGCGCCAACACCAGTGGTTACGCAAATTCGCTGACAGCTCATAGCCAGCTATTTTTACAAAAAAACACCACCGAGAAAACTAAATTACTTTTTTCCCAAAAAAATCAGACCAAATTTTTTCGCATAGCGCGGCATCGCATGTTATGCAGATTCATCGCCGGCTCATAGCCAACCAATTTTTACAAAAAAAATCACCACCGAAAAAATCGATATAAGTTTTTTTTAAAAAAAAACAGACCAAATAATGCCGCGGCTCAACCTAGTCAAATTAGAAAGCGAATGCAAGAGCCGCTTTAGGTAGGCTTACTCGAATTAATTGAACATACTGTAGGCTTACTCGAATTAATTGAACATACTGTAGGCTTACTCGAATTAATTGAACATACTGTAGTCCTATTCGAATAAACTATCTTTGCTGATGTGTTATGTGAAATTCTGTAACGTTGAATTTGTTGAATACGGTGCGTATTTAGCCTCTGTGTATCATTTTTTTTAAAAAAAAATTGGCATATCCCCAACCACAGAAAGCATAATCGACGATACATGTTCTTTACCATACCTAAGGAACGTGGGAGGAGGCCCTCTGCGATGCCATGTCCCCTTGTGCGCGCAGCTATAGGGCCGGCCTCCTCCCACGCTTTCTAGGCGCGACAGAGGACACGTATCGTCTCTCACACTTTCTGCGGTTAGGGAGAAGATCATTTTTGAAAAAAACACACTGAGAAGCTAAATTTGCAAGAACTAATGTATAGAAAGCTAGATTTGCGCAATGTTCGGATCTGTTAGAAATTACACTGGGTTGCTGGAAAGAAGCAAAAATTTGTACTAATGACATACACGTGCGCCCGCACCTTCTGGTAATCGGATTTTGTTTTCCACTTTCGTAGGCACTAAGAATCAGCAACAAATTCAGCATCCCCAGTTCATTTGCATCTAAACTACAGTTGTTAATACAGTACCAGATGCTATACCGGTTTGGCTCTTACAAAGATACATTTTGGTATCGATCCATACCGACGTATCGTTTTAGGTTTAATATAATAATGTATATCTATAAGTATGCACATGTTCAATTGTATATACACCAAATTTAACTTACAATATTACTCTAAATACATAGTAGTCTATCAAATATAACGTATAGTTCAATAGACCATATTATCAATTCCATTGGCATGACCGGTATTGATCGGTATCAAAGACTATAAGGTACATATGGCTACTTTGTATTGGTTTAGGTGCCGAAATGGTACATATCAATCATACCGATCGGTACTAGTACGGTATTAATAACTATGATTCTAAATTGTTGCCAAACTGAAACAGGCAGATATACTGACATGGATTCGTTAGTAACAGTACTACTCACTCTATAGAAATTTATATGACACATTTTTTCTTGACATATAGATCAACAAGATATTAAAATTGACTAGACTACCCCTAATTATTATCTCTAAGCACTATAGTCAATGCATGCATGTAAAAAATATTAAGTAAATCTAAATATTTATTAGGGATACAAAGAAACATCATACTAATTTGCATTGAAACCTATCATACATACTATATTTATAAATAAAACCATTAAAGAATTACGTACTAAAAAGTTCGACAAGAGATCTGTACTGTGCTTAACTCGGAACTGGAATGGTTCGTACCATGCGGCCAGATAAAGGACGTCTGCGTGCGCTCACTGAAACCTGCAATGCCGACCGGCCAGCCGGGAAAGTTGCTGCCATCCACTGGAACAGCACGATCATGGCCGGCGTACACAGATCCAAACCAACTCAGAAAGCGGCGCCGCTCTTTTTTTTCCGGTGGTTGTGCTATACTGCTATGTGCTGTGGATCTGCCCAGTGATGCTAGCTTTCGAAGCAAATTGAGCCTTGCATCGGCTGGTTGGTCCAAATGCACATAGGCTGCTACAACATCAATATTGTACTGGACAACAACTCACCCGTGAGGCCGTGACCCGTCCCATGCGTGACGAGTACCAACTTGATTAATAAGTGATTAGACATCGAGCTGCATTGTCGTCTCTTCTGCGAATTTTAGCCGACCATCCTCTATAGCCGTCGGATAATATTGCAATCGATAGTATTATGAGAAAATAAATAATGCCACTTACAATACCTCCATTTTCATTATCACTTCGACTGACGGTAGCACATGCCCATCTGATAATCAGATTTTTTTTTTTGTAATAATAAATCAAAAATGCGATCGCATTGGTCACATCAAAGTGTATTTAACCTCTTACTTAGCTTTATGCGGCTTAAGCCATGAACAAACCATGGAAATCTTATTCCCTTTGACCCATTGGGCTATGTTTACCTCAGCTTCTTCATCAGACTGATTCATATTTGACAAGGTCAACCTTGGGCTTTTCTTTTTCCCTATTGTTTCTAAATCTATCCTTTGTAGGACCAAATATAGCCGACTAGAGGGGGGTGAATGGGAGGTTTTTAAAATTCTTGGCTCTAATTTCAACAATTTAAACAAGTAATGTTAGAATTAAGAATGTTTAACAACTAAAGCCTAAATCATCTAGGTTTCACTAAAGCGCACCAACAAGCTAAGTCTAAGCAAAATAACAATCCTATGAACAAGAACAAATAAGAAGTAAGCTAGGAATGTAAATTGCTCAAATAAATAAAAAGGGATCAAACCATAAGAAGATGAACACGATTTTTATCCTGTGGTTTTGGAGACTTGCCGGCCTCTCCTAATCCACGTCGAGGTAGCTTGACTAACTCAAATCGGCTTCTTGCGCAAATGAGCCATCCTCGAGCACTATTGGTAGTTCTTGCCCTCTCTGGGTAGGCGAGCTCCAACCTTCACAATCAACCGGGCCTTCTCACAAGCTTTTTGAGAAGATCACCGGTTCCACACCTCCAAGCCATCTAGGAGGTAGCAACCACCAAAGGAATAAAAATTCGATGCTTGCTTGGGGTTGATCAAGTGTCTGATGACTCGAAATGAATGCTCACACTTGAATTTTCTCAACCACCACTCAAATGAGGAATGAATGCTCAAATGGTGAAGAGAGGGATGCAAGGGCTCACAAGTATGCAATAAATTTCCAAGAGTATCACCTTGCTGCTAGTGGGGGTGTATTTATAGCCCCCACCAAAATTCCAACTATTGGAGATAAAATTGATAAAAAAAATTAGCAAGTCTAGTGCTACCACCAATGTAGGATCGGCAGCACTGGCCTCTCTGGCCAACGATCGAAATAGCATTTAATATGGTAGGTGAGGTCCGTTACATAGAGACCCAGGGCTATCGCCTATGTAGGACTGGCAGCACCGGCCTTTGAAAAACCTCACAAAGAATTTTGGTGCTCTTCTGTGATAAAGTTACAGCCCTAAGGGGCTGGTACTACCTAGCTTCCGGAAGTACTGCTCCCACATGGGTGGTAGCTCTGGCCGATAGAAATCATGCAAAAATGCACCTTACTGGAAAATAGCTACTGCCCCAGAGGGACGGTACTACCAGAATCCCAGTAGTACCGCTCCTACATGGGTAGTAGCTCCGGCCGCCCAAACTCATCGCAAGAGGTGACTCTCTGAAAAAAAAGCTATCGCTTATAGTGGTCGGTCGTACCAAAATTCTAGTAGCACCGCTCCCACATGGGCAGTAGTACTGACCTCCCAAACTTTAGAGAAAAGACATCTTTTGGAATGAACATAACACCCCATGGATCGGTGCAATCGGAGCTCGGTAGCACTGCTCCTACATGAACGGTAGGACCGATCATGTAGACTTTTGACTAAATCTTTCAAGAAATGCATGAGATCAAATGTAAGCATGATTTGTGCCATTATACTCATTCAAAATCAAGCAACTAGCCAGAAAATTTCCCTCTTAAAAGTACGGCACCTAATCAAGCAACCCAACCTTTTCTCCAAACACTGTGATTGGCAAGAGCTATAAAAGGTCCTTAAAACAATTATACCTTGGCCTTGAACTTGAACACTTAGTACTCTTTGATTTCGATCATCACGTTTTCATCTTTTTATGTTCATCCACATGGACCAATCTGTTCTCATACTCAATTGAAACTTGTTAGTCCATTAAGCATGATTGTCATTAATTACCAAAACCTTAATCGAATATGGAGGCCTAGATGCTTCATCCTTCAAGTCTTTGTTTTCAAAGAAACAGCTTTCTTGAGCTGATACTCGATGCAACAGTTGTCTTAAATCAGTAAATTCTTGGGCCCCAAAATTTCTCCTTCAAAGGAGGAATTAACCCTTGAAACACTAAATCGGCTAATGTGACACCTCGGAGTGTCGTATCCTAAATTTTTGAACATGATAAGGTTAAATACAGTATGAGATGTGGAAATAAGGTTAAAACCATAAGAATTGGAGGTTAATAGCTTTTTCGGGCCGTTTCCGGGCCGTTTTCGGGGTTTTGGGCCTTCCCGGGGGAGTTTTGGGCCTTGGTGGGCTTTGGAGGGATTGAGAGGGACTCTTATTGGACTAGGGCAGGGTGTGGGGGCTGTTAAAAGGGGCTCCCCTGCCCCCCTTGTGCCCCCACCTCAGCCCCTTGCGCCCCCTCCACCTCTCCTCCCTCTTCCCCCGCCCTAAGCCCTAGCCGCCACCCCCTCCCCAAACCGTGCGCCCCCCACCCCTTCCTCCACCTCCACACCACCTCCCCTCCACCACTTGCTGCCCTAGGGTGGCCTCCCCACCCCTGCACCTCGTGGAGTCATCCCGTGGAGCGAGGAGCGAGGAGCGAGTAACGTGGAGCGAGGAGCGATTCGCGAGGGGATTCATTGGAGATTTGTTCATCGGCCAAAGGTATGATCTTGGGGATCCTTGGGGATGATCTAGGTTCTGTTGTTAGGGTGTTTATCAAGTTTTTAGATCAATTGGAGGCGCTGGATTGAAGTAATTTGGGTTAGATCTAAACTTGTCCATGTTTCTGTTTTCGGGCAGATTGAGCAGTCGAGCTAGGGTTCAAGTTTCCGTCGATTTAGAATCCGAATCTGTCCGTACGGAATTCTAGGAAGTTGTAGATAATTTAATTATCTTTCCGTGGACGTAAAGCACGTTAAAATCCGATCAGCCGTTTGAAAGTTATGGCTGTTTTACCGAGCGTGTTAAAATCTGTGATGTAATTGGAACAGATCTCGGTAATCTGTAGATTAAACAACTTTAGAGGCCGAATCAGTCTTTCCTTATACCTAGAGAAAGTTGGGAAATTTCCTAAGCTACGCGAGGGTGTACTCGTTTATTTCATTCGGAGTTCCAGAACTCAAGTTATGCCTTTTGCAAGGCTGCTGTCCCGCCGGGACAGAACCTCTGTTTTAGGTTTTGCGAGTAGTTGGCAATGTCGGGTTAGATGGGGGTTTGTGTACTGTTTGGAGGCTATGATTGTGAGTGTGTGATGCCTATGTGCAGGTGGTGTGACCCCGGAAGTGCCCTCTTCTTCCCGCCAATCCGTTGCACGTGTTTGAGGCAAGTGTGTTGTGATGGATAGCGAGATGTAGGTTGCATGTTGAGATTAGATGGAATTGATTACATGATATATGTCCACTTGCCATGTGTTAATGAATGATATGATATGATGAGCATGTTTAACATATTATTATGCCATGTGTTAATATGTGAATTAAATATGATAATTGGCAATGGTTGCATGCATGTCATGAGATAGGGCGAGGGCGGTGAGAAAGTCGTAACTAGTCCGGCAAGGTCGGTGAGAAAGTTATGACTAATCCGGAACGCCATTGAGTAAGTCCTATGTCGTGATTCCATCCACGTGGTGTTTGGAAGCGAGTAGGCACCCTCCATCTTCGGGATGGCAGGGAGGAAAGGGTGCACACCGACGGGTGTGTACTCCACCATACCGGTATGAGGTTCCAGAGGGTCAGGAGCATTGCATTACTTCGCATACAAATTGATGATGATATTGATAAGTAATCATGAATGAGATGATATACATGATGGAAGATGTTATTGCCATGTTGTTATGCTTGTTGTCCATTGCAGTATGCTTGCTGAGTTTTCGAACTCACCCTTGTGTTTTCTTGTTGTTTTAGGTACCATGAGAACGGCATGCGGGAAAGGGGAATAGTCACACGCTCACACGTTGCTTCACCTTAATGTTTCCCCAAGTCAATTCATTTAGTTTGATAATAAATTGCGTGTGATGGTCTTTAAAATTAAGTCTTAGCTTGGTTAATGAGAGTTCTATTGTTTGTTTGACACTTGGAACCTTAAGAGCTTAATGTTAGTCTCTTATTGTCGTTCAGACTTTATTTATTGCTGTTTTAGATGTTTCTCTTATTGCCATATAATGCTATATTGTTGCTGTTCCTTAAATTCATGATAAAACAAAGGAGGTGCTGCCGAAATCTCGGTTTTTAGCCTATGCACCTTTGCTGGAATTTTATGTTAAATGTGGTATTTAGTTGTTGTTTAGCTTGTGTTTGGTAGCATTCGGGCATAGTAAATGCCGGGGTGTTACAGTTGGTATCAGAGCGGGCTGTAGGTCCTTGGAATGTGAATTTTTAGTGTCATGCTATAGGGTACAACTAAAATGTGATGTGGAATAACTTAGAAACATAGCTTAGGTCTTAACTAAAACTTTGTTATAGGATAGCAACATTAAAACTTGCAAAAGTGGTATAACTAATCTAAAATTTGACACACTTGGTTGCACAGTAGGATGGGGTTTTGGTTCATCATTGCATTGCGCTTAATTATTTAATGAAGGATATGCTTATGATGATGTTTGATCTATGATCTTGATTGTGTGATTTTGTGTTTATGTTTTTGTGTTTGGATGGTTGTCTGTCTAAGCAGCCATGCCGAGGGGTAGAAGCCGTGGACGCCGTGGCCGTGGAGGCCAGGGGCGAGGCTCCCAGAGAGTTGCGGAGTCTGTCTGTATAAATGATTGGATTATTCCTATTGTGGTGATAAAAGTGGGGTTGTGATGCCGAAGGGTTTCGGTCACCTCTTTTTGGTTCATAGTAACGGTGAGGTTTGACGGTGTGGCCGGTTAGCGCCATCACCGAAGAACTATTAACCCCTGTAAGAGAAGAATGCTTATCCTTTCTGTCTTTGATCGGGTAGTTGACTGGAGTCAAATATAAGAGTTGATGGTGGTTCCCTTCGGATGTTCTCTCGTTACGACGGTCGGTTTATTTGTTTTTCTTGGCTTTAGTTGAGCTGAACCAAAAGAAAAGTGTTTTGTATTGGATTTTCGCGGATCGTTACGAGTGCGGTGGTGAGCACCGTGCTTGAGTGTGGTTGGACCGTAGTTGCAACCATCGCGTGGCAAGCCCGGCCATACGGGACAAGTCTGCCGGATGAATCCCGGTAGCATCATCAAGTGGGAGGCGGTGTCTTCTCCTCCCACTCCAGCGGCGTCTTCCAGGAGGATCGGTGCACATGATGGCTGCCCCTGTTTCTCGGCCGCCTTTGCGTGGGTGCCACCAGCGGCGATCTTGGTGCCGCGCACCGTCTGCTCCTCCTCGATTGCCTCCTCGCCCCCAGCCTTAATGGGGCATCACCGAGTCGGGCTCATACGTCCGGCGCCACCAAGAGTGTGCACGCTTTGCCGACCGCCGAGTCGGTAGGGCATCGAGAGGTGGTTTCAGGTACTCTGCTCGTGGATTCCGTTGATGCCTTTGTTCTATTTGATTCAGAGCATCCTACTCTTTTGTGTCGTCGGAGTTTGCTAGTAGAGCTAAGTTGGGAGTTCAGCGGATTTACGAGTCCGTGTTAGTCGATTCTCCTGGGGTTGATTGCTAGTTCTTGGGTTTGCCCTGGTTGCACCATTGCCATTGATGATGAGGTTTTCTTTGCCAATCTCATGGTGATCGATTGGCTCCTTTTGATGTCATTTTGGGCATGGGTGGCTGCATCGATGCCGTGCTAAGATATGTTGTTTACGGAAGACAGTTGCCTTGCAGGCCCGTCCGGAAGAGTTGACCTTCAGGGTGGTATACCCTCGATTCCGTCTTTGCTTTGACTAGTTTGTTTTCCTGGCGTTTGAGGCTGTTGGGTTTCCTCATGACTTTGTCTGAGAAACCATCTTCCTCAGTTTCCATTGAGGAGATTCCTGTAGTGAAGGAATTTGTTGATGTGTTTCCTGATGAGTTGCCTGGTTTACCTCCCGTGAGGGATGTGGAGTTTCGTATTGATCTTGCTCCGGGCACTATGCCTATTTCTATCTCTCCATACCGCTTGGCTCGTCCTTTTCAAGACGAGTTGAAGAAGCAGTTGGAGGATCTGTTGGCCAAGGGCTTCATTCGGCGTAGCGTATCGCCATGGGGAGCACCCGTCCTCTTCGTCTCGAAGAAGGATGGGAGTTGGCGTATGTGCATCGATTATCGTGCTCTTAATCAAGTGACAGTCAAAAACAAGTATCCTTTGCCTCGCATCGAGGATCTGTTTGACCAACTGAAGGGAGCAAAGGTGTTCTCCAAGATTGATCTTCAGTCGGGGTATAATCAGATCCGTGTGAGGGAGCAGGACATTGAGAAGACTGCTTTCTCCACTAGGTATGGGCATTATGAATTTAAAGTTATGTCTTTTGGACTAACTAATGCTCCTGCTGTCTTTATGGAGGCGATGAACAGTATGCTACACACGTACCTTGATGAGTTTGTGGTAGTGTTCATCGATGACATTCTGATTTACTCTAAATCAGAAGAGGAGCATGAGCGACACTTGAGACTTGTGCTGAGTACCTTGAGGGAGAATCAATTCTTTGCTAAGCTGAAAAAGTGCGAGTTACGGATTTGAAGTGGGTTTTCTTGGCCACATCATCAATCCAGAGGGCATATCTGTAGATCCTAGCAAAGTCTCGTGATTTTGGATTGGAAGAGGCCTTCCAATGTCAAAGAGGTGCGTAGTTTCCTTGGGTTGGCTGTCTACTATCGGCATTTTGTGCAGGATTTCTCTATCATTGCCAAGCCACTTTCACAGCTGACTCAGAAAGGGATGAAGTTCCAGTGGACTGTAGAGTGTGAGCACGGCTTACGCACTTTGAAGGAGAAGTTAGTGGCTGCTCCTCGTTCTTACCCTTCCCGAGCCGGGAAGCGCTTCACTGTTTATTCCGATGCTTCTCGGTTGGGACTTGGGTGTGTGCTCATGCAAGAGGGCAAGGTGATTGCTTATGCTTGAGGCGCTTGAAAAAGCATGAGCAGAATTATCCCACGCATGATCTTGAGCTAGCCGCCGTGGTGTTTGCATTGAAGATATGGAGGCATTACATGCGGTGAGTCTTGTGATATTTTCACTGATCACAAGAGCCTCAAGTACATCTTTACTCGTAAAGATTTGAACTTGAGGCGAGAGGAGGTGGCTAGAGTTGATAAAGGATTATGACCTCACTATCCGGTATCATCAGGGAAAGCAAATGTGGTGGCCGACGCCCTCGATCGCAAGACAATGCCCCTGTTGTTGATTGTCTTGTTGCTGATTTTGAGCGTTTGGGAGTCTCCTATTGCTTATGCGGGGACCGTGCAGGCTGAAACTCAAATGATTCTTGAGTCGGCGATTCTCGAGCGTGTGCGAGAGGCACAAAGAAGATGATCGTTTGCTCCCGCACGTGAGGAAACGCCTTGGGGAAGGCACGGCTGGAGACGTTCCTGTTGATGATGCGGGAGCGATGAGGTATCAGGGCCGTCATGCGTGCCCAGAAATCTCAAGTGAAAGAAGACATCTGAAAGAAGCTCATCGCACCAGACACGGTCCATCCTGGGGAGACCAAGATGTACAGGGGACTTGAAGAAGAATTTACGGTGGAAAAGGATGAGAGTGGATATTGCCAAGTATGTGGCGTCTTGTGGGATTTGCCAGGAAGATCAAAGGCGAGCATAAAGCGTCCCGGCACATTCTGACCTTTGGAGATTCTGTGTGGCCATGGGATGACATCTCCATGGATTTTGTGGTTGGTTTACCTCGTTCTCCACGAGGGAAGGATGCTGTTTGGGTTGTGGTGGACCGTCTCAGCAAGTCTGCGCATTTCATTCCCATCCGCACGACCAATTCAGCGAGCGAGTTGGCTCCCATCTACGTGCGGGAGATCGTGAGATTGCATGGTGTACCCAAGACCATTATCTCTGATCGGGATGCGAAGTTCGTCTCCAAGTTCTGGGAGAGTTTGCAGAGTGCTTTGGGTACGCAGCTTCGCCTTAGTACCGCTTTTCACCCTCAGACAGATGGGCAGTCTGAGCGTACCATCCAAACTTTGGAGGACATGCTCAGGGCCTGTCTGATGGCTTGGAAAGGTAGCTGGGAGGATCATTTGCCTCTTGCGGAGTTTGCTTACAATAATAGCTATCATTCCAGCATCCGGTCTGCTCCTTATGAGGTGCTGTATGGCCGGAAGTGCAGATCGCCACTTTGTTGGGATGCAGTGGGCGAGAGAGCAGTTCTTGGACCGGATTGGGTTCAGCAGACTATTGATCGCGTGGCGGAGTGCAGCGAGAACCTTCTCGCAGCCAGAGCGCATGAAAAGCTATCTTGATGTGAGGCGGCGAGACTTGGAGTTTGAGGTGGGTGATAGCGTACTCTTGCAGTATCTCCCACCAAGGGTGTGGTGCGTTTGGCACCAAAGGAAAGCTCAGTCCAAGGTATGTTGGGCCTTTTCCTATCATCGCCGAGTTGGTAGGTTGGCCTATCGTCTGGGCTACAGGAAGCTATGCAAGGTGTGCATAATGTGTTCCATGTCTCGATGTTGAGGAAATACTTGCATGATCAGGAGATGGTGGTTCCGTTGGAACCATTAGTGCTTCAAAGGACCTCACCTTCGAGTCCCGTCTGTGGAAATTCGGGGACTTGAGCGAGTGATGAAGAACAGACGCCTTAAGTTTGTCAAGGTCCTGTGGTCACATCAGACCGAGAGAGAAGCGACTTGGGAGCTGGAATCTCGCATGCGCGAGAAGTATCCCGAACTTTTTGCCTCAGGTGTGTGATGTGAAAACCTAGCTGTCTTTGGTTTTGCTGGGTTTCATGATTGGTACGTTTAGATTCGAGGTCGAATCCTGTTGAAGGGGGGAAGAATGTGACACCTCGGAGTGTCGTATCCTTAATTTTTGAACATGATAAGGTTAAATACAGTATGAGATGTGGAAATATGGTTAAAACCATAAGAATTGGAGGTTAATAGCTTTTTCGGGCCGTTCCCGGGCCGTTTTCGGGGTTTTGGGCCTTCCCGGGGGAGTTTTGGGCCTTGGTGGGCTTTGGAGGGATTGAGAGGGACTCTTATTGGACTAGGGCAGGGTGTGGGGGCTGTTAAAAGGGGCTCCCCCTGCCCCCCTTGCGCCCCCACCTCAGCCCCTTGCGCCCCCTCCACCTCTCCTCCCTCTTTCCCCCCCCTAAGCCCTAGCCGCCACCCCCCTCCCCAAACCGTGCGCCCCCCACCCCTTCCTCCACCTCCACACCACCTCCCCTCCACCCCTTGCTGCCCTAGGGTGGCCTCCCCACCCCTGCACCTCGTGGAGTCATCCCGTGGAGCGAGGAGCGAGGAGCGAGTAACGTGGAGCGAGGAGCGATTCGCGAGGGGATTCATTGGAGATTTGTTCATCGGCCAAAGGTATGATCTTGGGGATCCTTGGGTATGATCTAGGTTCTGTTTTTAGGGTGTTTATCAAGTTTTTAGATCAATTGGAGGCGCTGGATTGAAGTAATTTGGGTTAGATCTAAACTTGTCCACGTTTCTGTTTTCGGGCAGATTGAGCAGTCGAGCTAGGGTTCGAGTTTCCGTCGATTTAGAATCCGAATCTGTCCGTACAGACTTCTAGGAAGTTGTAGATAATTTAATTATGTTTCCGTGGACGTAAAGCAAGTTAAAATGCGATCAGCCGTTTGAAAGTTATGGCTGTTTTACCGAGCGTGTTAAAATCTGTGACGTAATTGGAACAGATCTCGGTAATCTGTAGATTAAACAACTTTAGAGGCCGAATCAGTCTTTCCTTATACCTAGAGAAAGTTGGGAAATTTCCTAAGCTACGCGAGGGTGTACTCGTTTATTTCATTCGGAGTTCCAGAACTCAAGTTATGCCTTTTGCAAGGCTGCTGTCCCGCCGGGACAGAACCTCTGTTTTAGGTTTTGCGAGTAGTTGGCAATGTCGGGTTAGATGGGGGTTTGTGTACTGTTTGGAGGCTATGATTGTGAGTGTGTGATGCCTATGTGCAGGTGGTGTGACCCCGGAAGTGCCCTCTTCTTCCCGCCAATCCGTTGCACGTGTTTGAGGCAAGTGTGTTGTGATGGATAGCGAGATGTAGGTTGCATGTTGAGATTAGATGGAATTGATTACATGATATATGTTCACTTGCCATGTGTTAATGAATGATATGATATGATGAGCATGTTTAACATATTATGATGCCATGTGTTAATATGTGAATTAAATATGATAATTGGCAATGGTTGCATGCATGTCATGAGATAGGGCGAGGCGGTGAGAAAGTCGTAACTAGTCCGGCAAGGTCGGTGAGAAAGTTATGACTAATCCGAACGCCATTGAGTAAGTCCTATGTCGTGATTCCATCCACGTGGTGTTTGGAAGCAGTAGGCACCCTCCATCTTCGGGATGGCAGGGAGGAAAGGGTGCACACCGACGGTGTGTACTCCACCATACCGGTATGAGGTTCCAGAGGGTCGAGCATTGCATTACTGCATACAAATTGATGATGATATTGATAAGTAATCATGAATGAGATGATATACATGATGGAAGATGTTATTGCCATGTTGTTATGCTTGTTGTCCATTGCGGTATGCTTGCCGAGTTTTCGAACTCACCCTTGTGTTTTCTTGTTGTTTTAGGTACCATGAGAACGGCATGCGGAAAGGGGAATAGTCACACGCTCACACGTTGCTTCACCTTAATGTTTCCCCAAGTCAATTCATTTAGTTTGATAATAAATTGCGTGTGATGGTCTTTAAAATTAAGTCTTAGCTTGGTTAATGAGAGTTCTATTGTTTGTTTGACACTTGGAACCTTAAGAGCTTAATGTTAGTCTCTTATTGTCGTTAAGACTTTATTTATTGCTGTTTTAGATGTTTCTCTTATTGCCATATAATGCTATATTGTTGCTGTTCCTTAAATTCATGATAAAACAAAGGAGGTGCTGCCGAAATCTCGGTTTTTAGCCTATGCACCTTTGCTGGAATTTTATGTTAAATGTGGTATTTAGTTGTTGTTTAGCTTGTGTTTGGTAGCATTCGGGCATAGTAAATGCCGGGGTGTTACAGCTAACTAGTTATCAGGCAGAGTGACACTAGAACATCTATTTCTAATCTACCGAAACATTTTTAATATAATCTATAACCAATTTGCCAAATTTTTGCCGTATAGAGCTCAAGTCTTAGATCCTCAATTCCAAAGTACCACAGAAAAAATACTCATAAAATTAACATTCCAAATCGGCCCAAGTATTGACCGAATTTTAGGGTAGAGTTGTAAACCAAGTAAAAGTTGCCCCCAACAAAGATAATGAGAATAACTTCACCTTCAGCTCATCAAACTGAGTTGCTTCACCACACTGTGCGAAAAAATGTCCGACGTGCTCCACCATGGTAGTGGAATCATCTCCCGAGAATTTCGCCAAGTCGGGGTGTGACACTACAGAATGACGATATGAGTCATTTTCGATCTCGACCTTAAAGTACGACTCTTGTATCGTGTTTTTGGGCCTTTTCTGGGAGTTTGGGCCTTTCCGGGGGGATTTGGGCCTTTCCGGAGGGGAATTGGGCCTTCCCGGGGAGTTCGGGCCTTGGGGGTTTTATTTGGGCCGAAGGTGGGACATAATTAGGCCATGTGGAGGTGGACTAGGACAGCAAACCTGCTGCCCTAGCCCTTGGTGCGCCCCCCTCTCCCCATATGCGCCCCTCCCACTTCCCTCTCAACCCTAGCCGCCTCCCCTAGCCCCCACTTGCGCCTCCACCCTTCCTCTTCCTCCTCCATCCTCCCCATTGCACCACCATCCCTCTCCTCACCTCTCCTCCACCCTTGCTGCCCCTAGGAGAGTTCTCCACCTCACCACCCTGAAGATCCATCCATTGGAGCGCTCCGCAACGAGGAGATCCGGTGGATTTGGAGCGAGGAAGGAGATCGCGCGAACCGGGAGGAGATCCGTTGGGTTTTCATTAGTCGGGCAAAGGTATGGGCACGGGGATCCTTGGGGTTGGTCTAGGATCTGTTCTAAGGGTTAATATCATGTTTTCAGATCAATTGGTGGTGCTGTAATTGGGTAGATTAGATGAAATCTAGAGTTTGCCACGTTCTCTGTTTCGGGCAGCATGAGCACTCGACCTAGGGTTTGGGTTTTCGCCAATTTAGAGTCGGAATTTGGTCATCCTCCTGTTGAAGAAGTTGTAGGTAACTTCAATACCTTTCAGTGGGTATAAAGAATGTCCAATTCCGCCCAGCCGTTTGAAAGTTACGCTCGTTTTACCGAACGTGTTAAAAACTATGACGTGATTGGAACAGATCACGGTATTCTGTAGATTAAAACACTTTAGAATCCGAATCAGTCTTTCCATATACTTAGAAAAAGTTAGGAAATTTCCTAAGCTACGCGAGGATGTACTCGTTTAATTGATTCGTAGTTTTAGAACCCGAGTTATGCCTTTTGGAAGGCTGCTGTCCCGACGGGACAGAACCTCTGTTTTCTGGTTTTGCGAGTAGTTTGCAATGTCAGGGTAGAAGAGTGTTTGCGTACTGTTTTGTGGTCATGATTGTGAGTGTGTTGTACCTATGTGCAGGTGGTGTGACCCCGGGAGTGCCTTCTACTTCTCGCCAATCCGTCACCCGTGGTTGAGGCAAGTGTATTGGAATGGGTAGCGGGTTGTAGTTTGCTAGATTGGTTGAGATTGAGATTGAATATATGATATGTTCACATGCCATGCTTTAATGATTGCCATTGATATGATGAATATGCTTATTATGTTATGATGCCATGTGTTAATGTACAAGTTATTTATGATGTTGGCATGTTTGCATACATGGCTTGATACATGGCCCGGGCGGTGAGAAAGTCATAACTAGTCCGGGGAAGGTCGGTGAGAAAGTTATGACTATTCCGGAGAGCCAATGAGTAAGTCCTACATCGTGATTCCATCCACCGCGGTGTTTGGAAGCGAGGAGTAGGCACCCTCCATCTTCGGGATGGAAGGGGGGAGAGAGTGCACACCGACGGGTGTGTACTCAACCATCCCGGTATGAGTTTCCAGGAGACATGAGCATCGCATCGCATTGCATACATAATGATGATGATAATGATATGTGATCATGAATGAGATGATAGACATGATGTGAGTTGTTGTAGCCATGTAATTGTTCTTTTGTACCATTGCAATATACTTGCTGAGTGTTGAACTCACGCTTGTGCTTTCTTGTTGTTTTAGGTACCATGAGACCGGCATGAGGGGAAGGGAAATAGTCACACTTCTACACGTAGCTTCACTCATTTGTTCCCACAAGTCATTCAATTGGGTCTTGATAATAACTAAGTGTGATACTTCTTGATTTATGGTTTAGTTTTGCGTTATGAGAGTCTTATTATTCGTTTGGCTCATGGAGACATTGAATGCTTGGAATTAGACTTATATTGTTGTCATGCCTTTAATTATTGCTATTTTAGATGCCTCTTATATTGCCATATATTGCTATGCTATTGTTGTTCCTTCAATTCATGTTAAAACAAAGGAGATGCTGCCGAAATTTCGGTTTTTAGCATTCGTGCCTTTGCTGTAATTTACTTGTATTTGTGGTATTTAGAGGTTGCTTAGTCTATGTTTGGTAGCATTCGGGCATATTAAATGCCGGGGTGTTACATTTGGTATCAGAGCGGGCTTCAGGTCTGTGGTGTATGAACTTAGTGAAATACCATAGGGTCAACTAAAATTTTGATGTGGAATAACCTAGAAACATGGCTTAGGTTGTACTTAAAATTTTGTCTTAGGATAGCAACATTAAAACTTGTGTAAGTGGAATAACTAATTTAAAATTTGACACATATGGATGCACAATAGGAAAGGGTATGGGTATCGTTGCTTTACGCTTAAATGTTATATTTAAGCCTTGATGTTGAATGTTTTATGTGATAAAGTATGCTGCTATGTGTATGAGATAATTGATTGAATTGCTCATGTTATCGTGATAAAGTGGGGTTGTGGTGCCGAAGGGTTTCGGTCACCTTTTTGTTTATAGTAAGGTTGTGGTTTGACGGTATGGCCGATTAAAGCCATCACCGAAGAATTATTAACCCTTGTAGGAGAAGAGTGCTTATCATTTTCTGTCGTAGATCGGGTAGATGACTGGAGACAAATAGAAGAGTTGGTGGTGGATTCCTTCAGATGTTCTTTACCGTCCCAACGGTCGGTTTGGTTGGTTTTCTTGGTTTTAGTTGATTGAAACCAAAAGAAAAGTGTTTAGCATTGGATTTTCGCAGATTGTTCCGTATGCGGTGTGTGGTTTTGTCTTCCTTGGTTGAAGATGAAGAAGAAGAGTCTAGTGTTGCGCTTCTTTTGGTCGCCTTTCCAGCTTTGATGCTTAGTTTGTTGATTGCTTTATGGGGGAGAAGCATTCAATTTATTCATGTGTTTGCCTTTCTCCGAGGTCAAAAGAGTTATTGCGGCGTTATGCCAGACCTTGTTGTCAGGGTTGAAGTCCTGTGGATTTGTAGGAGTAAGTGGTGTTTGATTTCTTCATTTTACTGGTTTAAGAAATCATCTTTGAAAACCCTTCTTGGTTCGTGAAAGTTTGGGGTTTGGTTTTAAGGTTTATTTGAAAAGGATTACTTAATCGCTTGGTTCCCTTTTAAGAAAATTGTCTTTCAACCATTTTCCTTTATGGAAGTCTTTGAGATTGAAAAGTGTTTTGGAAAATTTCCTTTTGCATGACCAAGTTTGAGTCTGTCTCATTGCAATTTTGAGAGTCAAGTTTCCTTGTGAATTTGGGTTGACTTTTAAAAATAAAATGCTGCAAACAAAGTATGTAGTCCTTTGACTGAAATCGTTTGTCACCAGTGAGAATTGTTGTTTAGCATGTTATGTAGTATGTAACAATGTGGTTTATGGAATGATGTATTGTTAAGTTCATTTGTGAGTTGAAATAATTCAATGCGGTTGTTATCTTTAGCTTGAGAATAAATAGGCTACTAGTGTTGTAGAGTACTCTATAGCGAGAATGATTAAATGTGTTAATGTATATGTTTAGAATCTGTCGCTTTTCTTTAAAAGTGCTTATGATCCTCGTTAATATTTAAAGTTTAAAACCCTATGCGTAGTTAGAACATTAAAATGATGTAAATTACTGATATTGTTAAAGAAACCTTACCATTTGTTTAAAGATGTTCTAATCTAATGGGTTAATAGAGAGATTTAATTGTGTTGGCTAGTGGCTTTAACTTGGAAGTTAATTAGAGTTGCTATTCATGTTGTTGCAAAATATTAGCATGATTGGTAGTACGTAGTCATGTTTCTAAAATGCTAGCATCGAGGCCAATTGGAAAGATATAGGTTTTGCTGTTTGATGATA
This sequence comes from Rhipidocladum racemiflorum, assembly GCA_036346355.1. NCBI lineage: Eukaryota > Viridiplantae > Streptophyta > Magnoliopsida > Poales > Poaceae > Rhipidocladum > Rhipidocladum racemiflorum. The sequence continues at coordinate 72,438,890 of CM070577.1, forward strand.
TTGTAAGAGCTTCGTGAAGGTCTAACTTATTAAATTTAATTTAATAGTTGGAGTATGTTGTGTAATGGCAATTTTGTTATAACCTATGTATAGGGTAACTAAAAGCAATGTTAAGGTTTGATGATTATGCCGTTTATCAATAATGATGACTTAGAAGTGGTGTTAATTGCTTAGATTATTTGTTGAAAATCCTTGTTAAAATGGAGGTTACTGTAACATGTTGTGGTGGAGTGGACCATGGATAATTAACATGATGTAGAATTTTATCCTTAATGAATGTATGTCTTAGAATCATAGTTATGAGCTTTGCCTTGTAGAGATAATACTTATTTGTTGAAGTCATTTTATTGATTGAACAAGTTTTAATTGTCAAGATGTTGATGTATAGATGGTATAAAAATTGATACGTTGATCATGCTTAAGTATCTATTGAAGTACTATGTTTGAAATAGAGAATACATGGTTATATGATGTGTTGGTCTTTAGGGATCATTATGAGGTAGTATTGGTTAGTTTTCTTTTGATAATCATCATAAACTGTATTTATAAACGTTCGGAAAGGTAACTAGAGAGAGAATTGGTTATGTAGCTTTTGGTTGAATTATAATGAGGCTTCTCGATGAGTGAATAGTGTATATTGAATGCTTAAATGTTAAGTATAGTGGAATACTAGATATGGTGGGTTTCATCCTGAGCTTGTGTCTAAAACCTTTTGGACTGGTTTGGTTGGTTGCTATTTTGGTTGAATACTTTTGGTCGAAGTGTTTCTTATGCTGTGTTTCAAAGTTTCCCTAAAACTCACAGAAATTGGTGCAAATATTTAGTTTTGGCTAATTTGTTTAGTTGGTGCTATGAGTATGGATTTACACCCCAAAAAGCTTTTGAGTGGATCGCGCCCCTTCGCGTTTGCACTGAATTATCTTTGCAATTAATTTTAAAGGAAGCAGATGGACATAGTGGGTTGTGTTGGAAACTCTTGAGATTTAACTCGTAACTCTTTTTGGCTAGAGTTGGAGTTATTTGGAAAATGTGTGTGGTGTTTGCAAGTGCTTCAAAAGGTGGATTTTATGAATGTTTCATCAGTGATTTTGTTAGTGAAGTATTCCCTTTTTGGAAATGAGTTTCCCTTTCTCGTTGAGAAAATTGGTGGCGGTTGTGTGTGCAGACATTTGACTTTGGAGTTGATGTTCTGTTCCAAAATGTTGATTTTGGTTAGAATGCGAGGTTTTGCAAGGTTAGCTTTAAATGGATGGTGGGTTTTGACACGACGTGGTGTTTTGCTGTTAACTATGCTGCCGTCATAGTTTATATGAATTAGCACAATCCTCGATGTTATTCGAGTTTTATTCATGTGATACAGAGGAAGAAGTCGTCTTGTGAATGACTATTCGGTAGTGTTGTTACATGATGAATGAATGGTGAAAAGGAAACATGACCTCGTTTATGTATAATTAATCATAAAAGAGTCGATGAGCCAGGTCGGTGAGAAAGTCATATATGGATTATAACTAATCCGGAGTGCTCTTGAAAAGTTTGCATTCATGTCATGAATCGAGATGTCCATTTCTTTCTAGTATGAAAAGAAAGAATGAAGAATTTCTGGTATGTTGGTTTGTGGTTGAGCTTACCCAATGGTTGTATTCTTTGTTCTAGTCCTTTGAGTGGAAGAGCCGGAGGGCAAGACCTTCTTAGAGAGAGAAATACAGTGTGGGTTGTTAATGAACTCAGTTATTAAGTGTTACTAGTAGTTGATCGTAAATAGTTTAAAAGTGAAGAGTAAAGGAAGGTTGGGTTGGACTCAATGCAAACCTTCTTGGAGTATTGTGTCGTTCATGTGTTCCTCGGTAGGGTTGATTAAATTATTAGTGGACCACTTGGTGATTGCTAGTAATTGCTTTTCCCTTTCGAAGTGTATTGGATCTTTTTGTCGCTAACCTATGAGCGAGTTGAGTCAACCGAAGTGGGTTGTTCGGTTGTCTTTTTTTTGCGGGTTTTAAGGACCCTGGTCATAAAGTAGGCTTTTCCTTTTGATGTTAGTGGTGGGTATTGGTTTTTTTGTAGAAGATCAATCTTTTGCAAGGTTTTAACCCCATTTGTTCAAACAGTGGGTAGTCTTGGAGTGTAGTGTCTCACTTGGTTCGCATCGTTTTGATTACGACGAACCATAGTAGAGAGGTTGGTACCGTGTTCTTCCAGAGAGTAGCTTTAGTTAAAGGGATCGGGGACTTTAGTGCCAAGGAATGCATAGAATGAGGAGTGTGAGACCATTTTCCTTCGCTGTCAGTTTGGGAATTTATCCTATTGCTTGGAACGTTCTGAGTCCTTGTGTTAGTGCTTTTTGTTTCAATGATGAGTAAGATTCGGGCAAGAATTGATTGTGAGTTATCGTTAGAGTCGCCAATCTTCGAGCCTTAGCTCCTTGTTTTTGAGTACGAGCTAGTGCAAATTGTAGGGGTTTCTGAGAAGTGAACCTTAACTCCCTTCAATTTGGTTGGTTGTGAAGTGGTGTGTCTCGGATTCGGGGTCGAATCCTGTTTAAGGGGGGGGGGGAGAATGTGAAACTACAGAATGACGATATGAGTCATTTTCGATCTCAACCTTAAAGTACGACTCTTGTATCGTGTTTTTGGGCCTTTTCTGGGAGTTTGGGCCTTTCCGGGGGGATTTGGGCCTTTCCGGAGGGGAATTGGGCCTTCCGGGGGAGTTCGGGCCTTGGGGGGTCTATTTGGGCCGAAGGTGGGACATAATTAGGCCATGTGGAGGTGGACTAGGACAGCAAACCTGCTGCCCTAGCCCTTGGTGCGCCCCCCTCTCCCCATATGTGCCCCTCCCACTTCCCTCTCAACCCTAGCCGCCTCGCCTAGCCCCCACTTGCGCCTCCACCCTTCCTCTTCCTCCTCCTTCCTCCCCATTGCACCACCACCCCTCTCCTCACCTCTCCTCCACCCTTGCTGCCCCTAGGGGAGTTCTCCACCTCACCACCCTGAAGATCCATCCATTGGAGCGCTCCGCAACGAGGAGATCTGTAACACCCCAAAATTTTGCTTTCCTTAAATTCATGTGTGATGTGGCACTTTGGTGAATTTTTGGAATTTTCTGGAATTTATTTGGATTTATTTGGAATTTATTTGAATTTATTCCATTTTGAAATAATTAAAGAATTTAATTTTGCAAATAAAATTTTGATGGAAATATTTTATTTGAGTCCAAAATGATCCAAAATATTTTCCAGAATTTTTCTGGAATTTTTCTGAGTCATTTGCTATTTTTAATGAATTAAATGAATTACTGGGAATTATTTTAAATATTAAATCGCTGGAAAATCCAACTCGGGTCAAGTACTGTTCATCCGACCGAGTCGGACTCGAGTCCGACCCGAGCCCGTTGACTCGACCGAACCCACTCCTAACCCTAATCAATCCCAACCGTTGGATCAAGATCCAACGGCTGAGATCCGCCCGACCCCGACCCGAGCCGTGTCCGGACCGGACCCGGTCGCGCCGCGCGATCGTGGCCGTTGGTTGTGCCACGTGGACGGCCACGATTTCGTCGTCTTCCCGAGTCCGAGCTGGACTCCGCCGCCGCGCCGCCGCCGTAGCAAGTTAGGTTTCCGTTTTCTGCACGGACGCCGAGGCTATTTAATGCCCGGGGCATACCCCGAGGACCGCCGTGATCCCGCGCCCTCCCTTCTCTACTTCACCGAGGCTAAGTCGCCGCCCGTTTAGCCGGCGAGCTCGCCGTAGTTGCGCGCTGCTCGCCACGGTCTTTGCTTCGTTCCGCCGTCCGCCGTCCCTCGCCCGTTGACCTCAGATCCGGACTCACCGCGACGACGCACCGAAGGACCCTTCATCTCGCCGAGCAACCGGAACGCCGTTGGGCTCGTCGTCGTCTTCAACTCCGGCAGCCGTGCGCCACCACGGCCATCACCCTCGCGAAGCTCGTGCACCGTCGGATCGGATCGGACGGTTGAGGTGAGTTCACGTGTTCCAAACCCGATTAGATCCGGGCCGTTGGATCAAGATCCAACGGCTCACAATCGCCACGCGCCGTAGCGATGGCGATTATAGGATTAGATCTGGACCGTCCGATCTAGATCGAACGGCCCCACGAGCATCGAGTAGTTTCAACGTGTTAAACCCTGGATCCAATCCGCGGGTTGATTTTCAAACCAACGGACGAGATTGCGCCACGTGTCGGGAAGTTGGACCGACGCAGTCGGCGCCGATCCCACAGCGTGCGTGTAGGACGCCGACACGGGGCCCGCGTGTCGAGGGCCGCATGTCGCTGGCTAACCCAGCCTAAGCGCCGACGCCGATGACGTCACCCGAGTGGGCCCACATGTCGATCCACGTGAGCCGTGGACCGAGTCCACCGTGGACCCGAGCCGAGCGTGGCCAAGCCCATGGACCGGTGACGTCGGCAGGCCAATCAGGAGCTGCCACGTGTCCATGCCGACGCAATAATTAATTTCCGAAAAGAAAATGATTTATTAATTCGAATAATGATTTCAAATTTAGATTCAAACTTCAAACGCTTATAACTTTTGCGTTTCAACTCCGATTTGAGCGATTCAAATTTCTAAATTTGTATAAAATTAAGATCTACCTAAATATAAATTTTATTTAATTTTTGGACTAAAGTTTTTCTCTGTAAAATTATTTAATTGATTATTTAAACTTTAAATAATCATAACTTTTATGCTTTAACTCCAAATTTGATTTATTCCAGTTTCTAAAAATCCAGAAAATTATGTTCTCTCTGTTTATGGATTTTATTTGGAGTTTTGGGATCTTTTGCATAGTGTTTATTTGTGTATTTGCTATTTGCACGCTTTACGAGTAGAGCGTTGAAGTCGGGAAGGATTCGAAGGAGAAGTGTTGACTCAGGATCCAACTCAAGACCAAGAGCAAGTACTTTTTGAAGGCAAGTTGTGCTTTGACCATGTTGATCCTATTTGAAATCTATTTTGATTTAAACTATTGCATGCTAGTTTAATTAGAAAGATACTTTGTTTAAACATGGGGTTAGATAAATACCAATTTGCTTTATGACACCTTGATTACTTAAGTATGTGCCATGACCCTTTGTCACCCTAGTTGTGGTTTATTAGTTGGACATTATTAAATTGCCAACATGGGTTTAGATCGTTGTAGTATAACGCTTAGACACGCTACGTGCTCATGACATGAATTTGGATAATCAAATGCTAATATTGAATTAATGATATATTGAACCTGTTTTGGAAAAGTATCATGTGAAGTTGATGGCACGTGGTGCATGGTAATCAAGCGGGGTTTGATAAATGATTTCGATCGGGGCATGTGGCAAGAGTAATCAGGTGGGCAGTTGTGGCATTGGGAGTGTTGATTTGGTTTTAGGGTAGTCTTGCCCTGGTCACTCTAAGGACTTAACCTTGCAAGCCTTTGAACTGGGTCATACTTGCAACCACATGGCTGGAATGGGACGGCCCTAGTTGACTAAGTCGCTAAGGACTCACTTGTGGAGCCTCAGGGTGTCGATTACACCTTTTGTGTGATTATGCGGGGAGCGTATCGTGGTGTGGCCAGTACCCATCTAACGGTGTGTTGGTCCCATACTTCGCCTTGGCTAAGGGAAGGGATGGTGTAGAGCACGAACAGGAGAGGACCACCTGTGTTGTTTGAGGCTTCCGAAAGGCTTTGTTATGATCGCTCATTCGCATACTCTTGTATGGCGATTCACTACCGACGTGGTGAGTTGATTGTATCTTGTGGGTAAAGTGTATAACCTCTTCATAGTGTATAATCTATTTTAATATACGATTACACTGTACTGGACAATGCTCGGGAATTACAGTCAAGGGTTAGATTTTCTGAAAATAACTTGGATTTGAAAAGTTGGGTTGGTTTAATAATGAAGATGATGGAAATGTGGTTTAGGATGGGGAAAAATGTTTATTAAATTTCCTGAAAAGTTATTTATGCTTTACTTATTTCTACTGCTTTCGAATCTACTTATGATACTTGTCAAATGTCATTTACCGCAAATATACCTTGAGTTATTCCTTTGTACCAAGCCATGCATGTAGTATATTAGCTTGCATTCTGTGCATGACTTGCTGAGTACCAAGTACTCACCCTTGCCCCAATACAATATCAGTTGAAGAGGAGATTACGCCAGCTTTGGAGGAGGAACTCCAAGAGGACCCGTCTACTTAGGGATGCGAGCCCGATCGGTTACTGTGGTATCTTGGATGGCGCCACAGTTTATTTGAATTTCATTCTTGTTATTTCTCTTTTAATAAGTTTCGCCTTGCAAGGCATATATTTGTAACTTGGCCATAAGGTCAAGTAACCAGTTTGGTTATTTAATAAAGTACTTTGATAATATCGATTGGTATGATTGTGATATTTACCGATGTTAAGACTGTGTGCACTAGCGCGTTCCTGGACTAGTGCTGAATACACAGAGGGTCCGGATTTGCAAATTCGGGGTCCCGACAGAGGTGGTATCAGAGCCATACTTGACTGTAGGCTCAACCCTAAGCTAGAATGGTCGTAGTGAGGATAAAACCTATTTTCTAAAGCTAAAAGTTTGTCAAGATAAGAAATGACATCTCGACTTATCCCCTTCTCTCTTTTCTTGTCTCTTGCTAAAATTTTTCCTTACCTTGTCACAATTCAAAAATTCCGAGTTCTTACGTAAAGCACTCTTGTGACAGATGGAGGAAGAGTTCAACTACGTTGATCTAGGAGTTGGTCACGCCGCAGAACTTTGGCACATGCTACAAACTCTCGGAGATTTTGAGAAGCCCCAATACCAAGTGGAAGTGATCAGGCAAGCAGGATTGATCAAGGCTTGTGACGTGAGGATTGAGGTACCTGCCAGGAAGAGGGGCCCAGGCAATCGCCCGATACACTGCACTGCTAGAAGGTCTACAATGCAGATGGGTATCCAAGAAGTTTCACGACGAGCAATGCGGCACATTACCAGTATCTACGCCAGAGAGTTGGAGAGTACGGTGTTCCGTTATCATCCGCGCAGCGATAACCTTCTTGACCCGAAGACGATTCAGGATGAGAATGCCACGACTACACAGTTGGCACGATTCGTCGTCGCCCAGGAAGATGTACTAGATAATACAAGCAAGGAGCTACAGAAGGCCCGCAAGGAGATCACGACAGAGAAGAACAGATGGCGGGAAGCTCAAGAGTATGTGGCACACCTTCTACGAAGGATTGACGAGTTGGAGATGACTTTGTACGGACGGACCCAGAGCGAGACTCGAGCTACACGAGCGAGATCGGAGGAGTCAGATATCGATGAGGACACTGCTTCTTCGACTACCACAGAGGACACAGTTGCTGGACATGGCAATCGTTTCGCGCCTATGCCACAGCACCCGTACCCAGGCCGTGGAGGTTTTCTCGAGGAGTGAGCATAGGTTCTATAGTGAGACTCCTTCGCCGAGTCGAGTCATAGAATAAAGAGTCACCCTTTAGGCGATAGATTCCAGAGTTAGTTCGATTTGGATTTGCTTTGTTTTCTTAGTGTGCAGTATGTGTTGCAAGGCCCTTAGGCATTGTAAGCAGCCATACCAAGTTACTAATAATAAAGTTGGACCTTAAGGCTACACCTTTTTCGCCCGCATAAGTTCCATATTACTTGTCTATTCTCGTTTCCCTCTCATCTCTAAACCTAGAGCAAATCGACAGATGGTGAACACCCGTGGAAACTTTGGAAGCAACGGAGGCGGTTCTCGCCAGAAAACCTAATGATAGAGCACCAAAGACCGCCAGATGATATGCAGAATTTTGGAGCATTTCTTGCTGCTCAGACTCGATTGATGCATGCTATGATGCAACAAATGCAGCACGTCATCGCCAGGCCATCGCTAATCAAGTTAATCGGGGACCACGCCGAGAATACAAGGTTGTCGAGTTCATGAGGACTCACCCACCCACTTTCTCTCGGGAATGCCAATCCATTGGAGGCCGACGATTGGTTAAGATCAATTGAGAGGAAGCTACACATAGCTCAATGCATAGGGAATGAGAAGGTACTCTACGCTTCTCATCGGTTGGAAGGAACACCGCCGAATGGTGGGAGAACTTACGTGCCACGCAGAGAACCCTCAAGATATCACTTGGGAAGAGTTCACATTGCATTCCGACAAGATCACGTGCCTGAAGGAATCATGGACCTTAAGAAGGAGGAGTTGAGCATCAAGCAAGGTAATCGGCCAGTGGCCGACTACGAACAAGTTCACACAGCTAGCACGCCACGCACTGAGGATGTAGCGACAGATAAATCTAGACAGTCTCGTTTCATGAAGGGACTCAACTCGGGATTGCAAGTAGGGTTGATCACCCACACCTTTCCAGATTTCCAAGAGTTGGTGAATAAGGCGCTTATTCTTGAGGACAAGCGCAAGGAACTGGATGAGAACAGAAGCGCAGGATGCAACAAAGAAGGATCACGTCGAGAACGCATAGCGCTTGAGAGTTGCACCAAATCAATTCTTGATTCCAACCACGAGAATGCAACAAGGACACCCTCCTCAAAGCACCAAGACACATCAATCGAGAACTACTGCACCCAGCCCCGCTAGAAACGCTACCTCAGGCAACGGCAAGGAACAGTGAGACGTCGTTACAATCGCAACGAGCCAGACACTTTGCCAACAGCTTGTCCGAAGAAGACAAAGCAGGAGCGACTCTGCCTGCTTCAACCTAGGAACCACCTCAGCTAGGACGCCAAACACCAGAGCCACACCCTGCACCGTGGTGAGAGGCCGAGTCAACCATGTCACCGCAGATGCACTGCAGAATGCTACTGACGTCGTCGTCTTGGGTAAGTTACTTGTTAACTCAAGACTGCAACAGCTTTGTTTGACTGGAGCTTCGCATTCGTTTGTTTCGCAAGGCTTTGCTACTAGAAATGACTTGAGAATTGCAAGACTTAAGTGCATGCTTTTAGTTCAAACCCTGGTTCGAACTCCGAACGGAAGTAGGATGTTCCGGGTGAGAATACTAATAGATGGAATAGAGTTCCTAGCAAACCTTATAATTTTGGAGACCTGGACCTTAGATGTTATATTGGGAATGGATTGGTTATCCAAGCACAAGGCTGTATTGGATTGTGGACGAAGGACTATCTCGCTTGAGAGCCCGTGTGGGAAGAAAGTGGAATTTCAAGCCACTGCGATTAGAGATGGACAGATTGATGGTTAACGATACCAAGGCAATCAAAGCATAGAGGATGTCCCAAAGAGTGAATGAGTACCCGATGTTTTTCCCGAAGATCTACCTCGGTATGCCGCGACAGGGGACATAGAGTTTGTGATAGAGCTTGTACGGGTACAAAGACCGATAGCAAAGAGACCCTATCGGATGTCTACCGAGGAGTTGGTAGAAATGAAGAAACAACTAGAGGAGTTAATGGAGAAAGGATTTATCAGACCGAGTTCGTCGCCGTGGGGAGCACCAGTTTTGTTTGTCAAGAAGAAGGACGGGAGTTTCAGGATGTGCATTGACTACCGTGCACTCAATGAAGTCACCGTGAAGAATAAGTATCCGCTACCCAGGATTGATGATTTGTTTGATCGGTTAAGAGGAGCCGGAGTTTTCTCCAAGATTGATCTCGAGATCGGGATACCATCGATTGAAGATCCGATCGTAAGATATTCAAGATCGCATTCTCGCCAAGATATGGACATTACGAGTTTCTGATTATGTCCTTTGGATCGATTTAATGCGCCAGCTTATTTCATGAATATGATGAATAAGGTGTTCATGGAATATTTGGACAAGTTTGTCGTCGTGTTCATAGACGATATCCTGGTCTACTCCAAGACAGAGGATGAACATGCCGAACACTTAAGGCGAGTTTTGGAAAAGCTGAGGGAACAGCAACTTTTCGCCAAGCTCAGCAAGTGTGATTTTTGGAAGGACAAGGTGGAGTTTCTTGGACATGTAATGACCGCAGAAGGAGTCGCCGTAGATCCAAGCAAAGTAGAAGCTGTGTTACATTGGGAACAACCAAAGACGGTGACCCAGATTCGGAGTTTCCTTGGAATGGCAGGATACTACCGCCGTTTCATCAAAGGCTTTTCGACAATTGCGAAACCTCTTACGCAATTGCTGAAGAAGGAAAAGAAGTTTGCATGGACGCCAGAATGTGAGAAAGGATTTCAGGAGCTGAAGAAGCGATTGACATCAGCACCGGTGTTAGTTTTACCGGATGTTGCTCAAAGCTTCGATATTTATTGTGACGCATCGCGCCAAGGACTTGGATGTGTGCTGATGCAGAATGGAAAGGTCGTCGCTTATGCATCAAGGCAGTTGAGGCCGCATGAGGAAAATTATCCGACACATGACCTAGAGTTAGCTGCCGTAGTGCATGCTTTGAAAATATGGCGTCACTATCTGATTGGAAACAGATGTGAAGTATATACGGATCATAAGAGCCTTAAGTACATATTCACCCAGTCGGATCTGAATATGAGGCAAAGGAGATGGTTAGAGTTGATCAAGGACTATAATGTTGGAATCCATTACCATCCCGGGAAGGCCAACGTAGTAGCCGATGCTCTGAGTCGGAAAAACCATACCGTGAGTGCGTTGCTAGCCACAAGTCAGGATGAGTTATGTGAGGATTTCCAGAAAATGAAGATTGAGGTTGTACCTAGCGGATTCTTGGCCGCATTGGAAGTAAAGCCTACCCTAGAGGATCAGATCCGAGAAGGACAGAAGGATGATGACAGGATCCGCAGGATTAAGTCCATCAAGGAGGAAGGCGAGGCAGGACTTCAAATTGGATGAACGAGGCACGTTGTGGATGAAGGATCGGATTTGTGTGCACGACAAGGAGGAGTTAAAGCGATCGATTTTGGAGGAAGCCCATGACTCCAAGTACTCAATTCATCTGGAAGCGCCAAGATGTATCAGGATCTCAAGGAGAGATTACGGTGGCCAAGTATGAAACGTGAAGTTGCCGAGCATGTTGCATTGTGCGACGTATGCCGAGAGTCAAGGCAATGCATCGAGAAACCAGCAGGATTGCTACAACCGCTGAAAATACCGAGTGGAAGTGGGAGGAAATCGGAATGGATTTCATTACCGGTTTGTCAAGACTCAAGGAGGTTATGACTCCATATGGGTTATAGTGGATCGCCTCGACTAAAGTAGCCCATTTTATCCTCGTGAAGACCACTTACTCGGGAGATAAGTTAGCAGAGTTGTACATGATCGATTGTCTGTTTGCACGGAGTGCCAAAGAGGATTGTATCAGACAGAGGTACCCAATTTACCTCAAGGTTCGGAATAAGTTGCATGAGGCCATGGGAACCCGCTTTAAACTTCAAGATCTGCCTTATCATCCATGCACGGATGGACAGACCGAAAGAGTCAACCAGATTTTGGAGGATATGCTAAGAGCTTGTGCATTAGCTTATGCTACCTCTTGGGATAAGAGTTTGCCGTATGCCGAGTTCGATTACAACAATAGTTATCAGGCTAGTTCTGAGATGTCACCTTTTGAGGCCTTGTATGGTCGACCTGTCGGACGCCATTGAATTGGAATGAGACCGGCGGCGCCGTGTCTTTGGGCCTGATATTCTTCAAGAGGCCGAGGAACAGATCGCTATGATTAGGGAAAGGTTGAAGATAGCCCAATCTCGGCGAGAAGAGTTATCTTGACAATCATCGCCGAGATTTGAGTTTTGAACGAGAAGACTTTGTATACCTCAGAGTTACGCCTCTCGGGGAGTTAAGAGGTTCCATGCCAAAGGGAAACTTGCACCCTGCTATGTTGGACCATTTAAGATTTTGAGCCGCAGAGGCGAAGTTGCTTATCACCGGAGTTGCCACGATCGTTAGCAGGGTACATGATGTATTCCATGTGTCCCGATTGAAGAAGTGTCTCCGAGTTCCTAAGGAATGCACACCGTTAGAATCAATTGAGTTGCAAGAGGACTTGACTTATAAGGAGCATCCCGTGAGGATTCTAGACACAATGGATCGAGAAACTAGAAACAAGTCAACCCGTTTCAGAGAGTTCGGTGGAGCAACCACGAAGAAAGTGAAGCGACTTGGGAGCGAAAAGGACTTGAAGAAAGAGTTTCCAAACCTATTCCTTTAGTAAGCCCCGAATCTCGGGACGAGATTCTATTAAGGGGAGGTTTGTAACACCCCAAAATTTTGCTTTCCTTAAATTCATGTGTGATGTGGCACTTTGGTGAATTTTTGGAATTTTCTGAATTTATTTGGATTTATTTGGAATTTATTTGAATTTATTCCATTTTGAAATAATTAAAGAATTTAATTTTGCAAATAAAATTTTGTTGGAAATATTTTATTTGAGTCCAAAATGATCAAAAATATTTTCAAGAATTTTTCTGTAATTTTTATGTGTCATTTGCTATTTTTAATGAATTAAATGAATTATCGGGAATTATTTTAATTATTAAATCGCTGGAAAATCGAACTCGGGTCCAGTACTGTTCATCCGACCGAGTCGGACTCGAGTCCGACCCTAGCCAGTTTACTCGACCGAACCCACTCCTAACCCTAATCAATCCCAACCGTTGGATCAAGATCCAACTACCGAGATCCGCCGACCCGACCCGAGCCGCGTGTCCGGACCGACCGCCGCGCCGCGCGATCGTGGCCGTTGGTTGTGCCACGTGGACGGCCACGATTTCGCTGCCTTCCCGAAGTCCGAAGCTGGACTCCGCCGCCGCCGCCGTAGCAAGTTAGGTTTGCCGTTTTGCATGGACGCCAAGGCTATTTAATGCCCGGCATACCTCGAGGACCGCCGTGATCCCGCCCTCCCTTCTCTACTTCACCGAGGCTAAGTCGCGCCCGTTTAGCCGCGGCGAGCTCGCCAGAAGTTGCGCTGCTCCGCCACGGTCTTTGCCCGTTCGCCGCCGTCGCCGTCCCCTGCCGTTGACCTCAGATCCGGACTCACCGCGACGAGACGCACCGAAGGACCCTTCATCTCGCCGAGCAACCCCGAACGCCGTTGGGCTCGTCGTCGTCTTCAACTCCGGCGGCCGTGCGCCACCACGAAGCCATCGGCCCTCGCGAGCTCAGGCACCGTCGGATCGGATCGGACGGTTGAGGTGAGTTCACGTGTTCCAAACCCGATTAGATCCGGACCGCTGGATCAAGATCCAACGGCTCACAATCGCCACGCGCCGTAGCAAAGGCGATTATAGGATTAGATCTGGACCGTCCGATCTAGATCGAACGGCCCACGAGCATCGAGTAGTTTCAACGTGTTAAACCCTGGATCCAATCCGCGGGTTGATTTTCAAACCAACGGACGAGATTGCGCCACGTGTCGGGAAGTTGGACCGACGCGTCGGCGCTGGCCCACGCGCTGGCGTGCAGGACGCCGACACGCGGCCCGCGTGTCGAGGGCCCGCATGTCGCTGGCTAACCCAGCCAAGCGCCGACGCCGCCGATGACGCGTCACCCGAGCGGGCCCACATGTCGATCCACGTGAGCCGTGGACCGAGTCCACCGTGGACCCGAAGCCGAGCGTGGGCCAAGCCCATGGACCGGCTGACGTCGGCAGGCCAATCAGGAGCTGCCACGTGTCCATGCCGACGCAATAATTAATTTCCGAAAAGAAAATGATTTATTAATTCGAATAATGATTTCAAATTTAGATTCAAACTTCAAACGCTTATAACTTTTGCGTTTCAACTCCGATTTGAGCGATTCAAATTTCTAAATTTGTATAAAATTAAGATCTACCTAAATATAAATTTTATTTAATTTTGGACTAAAGTTTTTCTCTGTAAAATTATTTAATTGATTATTTAAACTTTAAATAATCATAACTTTTATGCTTTTAACTCCAAATTTGACGATTACAGTTTCTAAAAATCCAGAAAATTAAGTTCTATCTGTTTATGGATTTTCATTGGAGTTTTGGGATATGTTTGCATAGTGTTTATTTGTGTATTTGCTATTTGCACGCTTTACGAGTAGACGTTGAAGTGCCGGAAGGATTCGAAGGAGAAGTGTTGACTCAGGATCCAACTCAAGACCAAGAGCAAGTACTTTTTGAAGGCAAGTTGTGCTTTGACCATGTTGATCCTATTTCGAAATCTATTTTGATTTAAACTATTGCATGCTAGTTTAATTAGAAAGATACTTTGTTTAAACATGGGGGTTAGATAAATACCAATTTGCTTTATGACACCTTGATTACTTAAGTATGTGCCATGACCCTTTGTCACCCTAGTTGTGGTTTATTAGTTGGACATTATTAAATTGCCAACATGGGTTTAGATCGTTGTAGTATCGCTTAGACACACTTTCGTGCTCATGACATGAATTTGGATAATCAAATGCTAATATTGAATTAATGATATATTGAACCTGTTTTGGAAAAGTATCATGTGAAGTTGATGGCACGTGGTGCATGGTAATCAACTGGGGTTTGATAAACAGATTTCGACTGGGGCATGTGGCAAGAGTAATCAGGTGGGCCAGTTGTGGCATTGGGAGTGTTGATTTGGTTTTTCGGGTAGTCTTGCCCTGGTCACTCTAAGGACTTAACCTTGCAAGCCTTTGAACTGGGTCATACTTGCAACCACATGGCTGGAATGGGACGGCCCTAGTTGACTAAGTCGCTAAGGACTCACTTGTGGAGCCTCAGGGTGTCAGTTACACCTTTTGTGTGATTGTACGGGGGAGCGTATCGTGGTCGTGGCCAGGTACCCATCTAACGGTGTGTTGGTCCCATACTTCGCCTTGGCTCAGGGAAGGGATGGGGTAGAGCACGAACCGGTGAGGACCACCTGTGTTGTTTGAGGCTTCCGACAGGCTTTGCTATGAACGCTCATTCGCATACTCTTGTATGGCGATTCACTACCGACGTGGTGAGTGGATTGTATCTTGTGGGTAAAGTGCATAACCTCTGCAGAGTGTAGAATCTATTTGAATAGCCGAGTCCACTGTGATCGACAATGCTCGGGAATTACAGTCAAGGGTTAGATTTTACGAAAATAACTTGGATTTGAAAAGTTGGGTGGGTTTACTAATCTCGATGATGGACACGTTGTTTATTATGGGTGTAAAATGATTATTAAATTTCCTGAAAAGTTATTTATGCTTTACTTATTTCTACTTCTTTCGAATCTTCTTATATTACTTGTCAAAAGCTGTTTACATAAATATACCTTGAGCTATTCCTTTGTACCAAGCCATGCATATAGTATATTAGCTTGCATTCTGTGCATGACTTGCTGAGTACCAAGTACTCACCCTTGCCCCAACACAATATCAGTTGAAGAGGAGATTACGCCAGCTTTGGAGGAGGAACTCCAAGAGGACCCGTCTACTTAGGGATGCGAGCCCAGTCAGTTGCCTGTGGTATACTGGATGGCGCCACGAAGTTTATTTGAATTTCCGCTGCTGTTATTTCTCTTTTAATAAGTTTCGCCTTGCAAGGCATATATTTGTAACTTGGCCATAAGGTCAAGTAACCAGTTTGGTTATTTAATAAAGTACTTTGATAATATCGATTGGTATGATTGTGATATTTACCGATGTTAAGACTGTGTGCACTAGCGCGTTCCTGGACTAGTGCTGAATACACAGAGGGTCCGGATTTGCAAATTCGGGGTCCCGACAAGATCCGGTGGATTTGGAGCGAGGAAGGAGATCGCGCGAACCGGGAGGAGATCCGTTGGGTTTTCATTCGTCTGGCGAAGGTATGGGCACGGGGATCCTTGGGGTTGGTATAGGATCTGTTCTAAGGGTTAATATCATGTTTTTAGATCAATCGGTGGTGCTGTAATTGGGTAGATTAGTTGAAATCTAGAATTTGCCACGTTCTCTGTTTCAGGCAGCATGAGCGGTCGACCTAGGGTTTCCATTTCCGCCAATTTAGATTCGGAATTTGGTCATCCGCCTGTTGAAGAAGTTGTAGGTAACTTCAATACCTTTCAGTGGGTATAAAGAACGTCCAATTCCGCCCAGCCATTTGAAAGTTATGCTCGTTTTACCGAACGTGTTAAAAACTATGACGTGATTGGAACAGATCACGGTATTCTGTAGATTAAACCACTTTAGAATCCGAATCAGTCTTTCTGTATACTCAGAAAAAGTTAGGAAATTTCCTAAGCTACGCGAGGATGTACTCATTTAATTGATTCGTAGTTTTAGAACCCGAGTTATGCCTTTTGGAAGCGAATCATCACGGAGAATGGCACCCAATTCAGGAGTGAAGAATTTCAAGAATGGTGCGAAGGCGTCGGGATCAAGGTCTGCTTCGCCTCGGTGGCTCATCCACGAAGCAATGGGCAGGTAGATCGGGCTAATGGCCTGGTCCTCCAGGGCCTCAAGGCCAGGATCTTCGATCGCCTCAAACCATACGCTGCCCGATGGGTGAAGGAGTTACCGTCGGTACTCTAGGGACTCAGAACCACCCCCAGCCGAGCAACTAGCCAAACACCCTTTTTCCTAGTCTACGGCGCAGAGGCGGTTCTGCCGACCGAACTAGGATTCGAATCCACGAGGGTTCGGAATTACAAGGAGGCCGAGTCCGAGGAGAGCCGAATGGTGGAGCTTGATCAACTCGAGGAGGCTCGGAACGTTGCAGCCATCCAGTCGGCTAAGTACCTCCAGGGACTTCGGCGTTACCATTCTCGCAATGTCAGAAGCAGAGTCTTTTCAAAAGGAGATCTGGTCCTCAGGAGGAACCAGAAAAGCGAGCACAAGCTCTCTCCAATTTGGGAAGGACCGCACATTGTGGAGGAGACGGTCCGGCCGGGTGCTTATCGACTCAGACGTGAAGATGGCGAGGCTTTGGCGAATACTTGGAACGCCGAACAGCTCCGTCGCTTCTACGCATAAGTTATTGTCGGGACCCCGAATTTGCAAATCCGGACCCTCTGTGTATTCAGCACTAGTCCGGGAACGCCCTAGTGCACACAGTCTTAACATCGGTAAATATCACAATCATACCACTCGATACTAATAAAGTATTTTAATTAAATAGTCAAACTGGTTACTCGACCTTATGGTCAAGTTACAAATATATGCCACGCAGGGCGAAACTTATTAAGAGAGAAATAATAGCAGCGGAAAATAAGATAACATCGTGGCGCCATCCAGTATACCACAGCAACCGATCGGGCTCGCTCCCTAAGTAGACGGTTCCTCTTGGAGCTCCTCCTCCAAAGCCGTGTAGTCTCCTCTTCAACTGGTATTGTATTGTGGCAAGGGTGAGTACTTGGTACTCAAGAAGTCATGCACGTAATGCAGCTAATATACTACATGCATGGCTTAATACAAAGGAGTGGCTCAGGGTATTTTTGGCAAGAAATGATTTGACAAATATCATAAGTAGATTCAAAGCGTGTAGTAACAAGTAAAGTATAATTAACTTTTCAAGGAGTTTAGCAAACATCTTTTCCCATCCTAATTCACGTTTCCATCAACATCATTATTAATCCAACCCAACCCTTCAAGTCCAAGTTATTTTTGAGAAAATCTAACCCTTGACTGTAATTCCCGAGCGATGTCCAATACCGCTGACACGGCTATTCGAATAGATTCTACACTCTGCAGAGGTTATGCACTTTACCCACAAGATACAGTCAAACACCACAAAGGCGAGTTCCCGTAACAAAGTCTTTCGGAAACTTCTAACAATACAAGTGGGCCTCCCCGGTTATTGCACACTAACCCTTCCCTTAGCTAAGGCGAAGTTTAGGCCAATCAACCGTTAGATGGGTACTGGCCTCGGCCAGATGCGCTCCCGCACAACTTACACAAAGGGTGTAGTTGACCTCCTGAGGTCCCTTAGGTACGTTATTAGCAACTTAATCAACTAGGTCCATCCCATTACAGACATGTGGTTGCACGTTAGACCCAGTTCAAAGGCTTGCAAGGTGAAGTCCTTAGGGTGACCAGGGCAAGACTACCCGAAGAACCAAATCAACATCCCGCTACAAACCGCCCACCTGATCATTCTTGCCACATGCCCCGGCCGAAAACTATTTATCAAAACCCAGTTGATTACCATGCACCACGTGCCATCAACATCACATGATACCTTTCCAAAACAGGTTCAATATATCATTAAGTCAATATTAACATTTGATTGTCCAAAATCATGTCATGAGCACGTAGCGGTGTCTAAGCAAAGATACTACAACGGTCTAAAACCCATGTTGGCAATTTAATAATGTCCAACTAGTAATCCACAACTAGGGTGACAAGGGTCATGGCACATATTTAAATAATCAAGGTGTCATACAGCAAATTGGTATTTATCTAATCCCCCATTTTCAAATAAAGTATTTTCTAATTGAACTAGCATGCAATAGGTTAAATCAAAATAGGTTTCAAAATAGGATCAACATGGTCAAAGCACAACTTGCCTTCAAAAAGTACTTGTTCTTGGTCTTGAGTTGGATCCATAGTCAATACTTCTCCTTCGAATCCTTCCGGCACTTCAACGTCTACTCGTAAAGCGTGCAAATAGCAATACACGAATAAACAATAGGCAAAAAGTGTCCAAACATCCAAATAAAATCCATAAACAGAGAGAATATAATTTTATGAATTTTTAGGGACTGGAATCGCTCAATTCGGAGTTAAAACACAAAAGTTATGATTATTTAAAGTTTAAATAATCAATTAAATAATATTACAGAGAAAATCTTTAGTCCAAAAATTAAATAAAATTCATAATTAGGTAGATCTCAATTTTATACAAATTTAACAATTTGAATCACTCAAATCGGAGTTAAAACGCAAAAGTTATAAGCGTTTGAAGTTTGAAACAAAATCTGAAATCATTATTTCGAATTAATAAATCATTTTCTTTTTCGAAAATTAATTATTGCGTCAGCGAAGACACGTGGCAGCCTCTGATTGGTCTGCTGACGTCAGCCGGTCCATGGACTCGGTCCACGCTCGGCTCGGGTCTACCGTGGACTCGGTCCACGACTCCACGTGTCGCTGACAGGTGGGTCACCTCGGGTGACATCATTGCTGACGTCAGCGGGGCTCAGCCCACAGTGCTGACAGGTGGGACCCACCGATGACGTCATGGGTGACGTCACGGTGCTGTCGCTAACACGCGGGCCCGGCGTGTCAGTGACCCATGCGCACGCCCGCATGGCGCGGTGGTTCGGCTCCCTGGACACGTGGCGCGATCGTGTTCGTTGATTTGAAAATCAACGGCCGAGATTAGATCCAGGGTTAACACGTTGAAAACCACACGGTGATCATGGGCCATTCGATCTAGATTGGACGGTCCAGATCTAACCCTACGCTGACGCTGCTACCGCACGTGATGATCGTGGGCCGTTGGATCTTGATCCAACGGTCCAGATCTAATCGGGTTTGGAAACACGTGAACTCACCTCAACCGTGCGATCAAGATCGGACGGCGCACAGAGCTCGCGAGGTCGATGGCGACGCGGCGGAGCTGCAGCAGCCGGAGACGGAGACGACGACCACCCCCGTGGCGCTTCGGGGCTCCTCCGGCGAGATGAGTTGGCTCCGCAGTGCGTCTTGGTGCAGGGATTACGGATGCAGGCTCAACGGTGGTGGGGGCGGTTGTGGCGGGATGAAGCAAAAACCGTGGCGGAGCGGCGGCGCAACTACGGCGAGCTATCGCGGCTAAATGGCGGCTCTGCCTTGGTGAGTAGGGGCTACAGTGCGCAAAGGTCGTGGCCGACCTCGGGGTGTGACCGGGCCTTAAATAGCCTCGGCGTTGTGTGGAATCCGGAAACCTAGAACCACACTGGCGGCGGCGCGCGGCGGAGTCCGGCTCGGATCCGGCGAGGGCGACGACGGCCGACCGTCCCACGTGGCGCGATCAACAGCCACGATCGCATGATCGAAACGGATTCGGTCGATTTACGACTCGAACCGTGACGGACGATCTTGGCCGTTGGATCCGATCCAGCGGTCGGGATCGACAGGGTTAAGCCAGGTTTGGTCGAGTCAATGGTTCGGGTCGGACTCGAGTCCGACTCGGGTTCCGACTCGGTCGGATGAATAGTACTTGACCCAACTCGAATTTCCAGCGATTTAATAATTAAAATAATTCCCAGTAATTCATTTAATTCATTAAAAATAGCAAAAGACTCAGAAAAATTCCAGAAAAATTCTGGAAAATATTTTAGGGTATTTGGGACTCAAATAAAATATTTCCAACAAATTTTTATTTGCAAAGTTTAATTCTTTAATTATTTCAAAATGGAATAAATTCAAATAAATTCCAAATAAATCCAAATAAATTCCAGAAAATTCCAAAAATTCACCAAAGTGCCAAATCACACATGAATTTAAGAAAAGCAAAATTTTGGGGTGTTACAGTTATGTACCCGACTCTCACATGCTAAATAAAATGGAGATCCGTTTCATGTTCTGAACTTCTACTGTGTAATGCTAGCCCCGAGTGGTTATACCCAACTGGTGTAGCACCTAACCCTGGTCGCGCCGGTACAAAACGCACAGAAATAAAAACCGCGATAAGCGGACAACTCCGGCGGTTTATACCAGCACGCGAAAGGGAAGGGTAGAGCCTGAAAGCACTAACCACTCGGGGACTACAATTCGCAGCGCCAAAATTTAACCGAGATTCGCCTAGTCGTGGGTTTCTAGCTGTCAAAAGCTCGAGCCTCAACGCCTCGTTGTTGGCGCTGGAGCAACTGACTAGAACGCTTGATTAGGCGGAACCTTAAACTCGGGATAATTATGATGGCACGGACTGGGCAAGATTTTGCATTTTGTTCCATAATATTAATAATTTACATTACTGACTTTCTTTTTCATTTTCTCGCGCTAAAAAAAAGGGGAGGGGTGGCTCCTGCCGCCAATCCTGCTGCTGCTGCTACTGGTGCTGCTTCTACCGCTGGGAGGTCCGGGGGCGGGGTCGTCGAGGTCAGACGCGGCGTGCGCGACGCAGTGCCGCCAGGACCTCGTCCTCAACCACCCAAAGGGGTGGTATAAGGCGGACGAGAGCCCTAATGGCTAGGTCATCGCGGCGCTCGCGCCCGATCATCTCCGTGATGATCTCAGCCACCTCGTGGAGCCCCGGAGCCACCTCCAGCAAGGCGGCCACTGCGGCGGCGTCGCTGGTGGCTCCTTCCTCCTCCTCCGCCTCTAGAGTGGCAAAGTCGAGCTCCTCCCAAAACTCCGCCTCCTCCCAGCTGTGGAGCAGCCCGAAGAATCGCTGGCGGAAGAACGCCGCGTAGGGGCCAACGAATCTTCTCATGTTAGCCATGGAGGAAGGCTGGGAGGGAAAAAAGAGGAAGAAGAGAAAGAAGAAGGGGACGATCGCTCAAGGGCGGTGACGTTCCATTTATAAGCTGTGCATGGCTCCGGAGCCGAGGCGACGCCATTTAAAAACGTAGAAGACGAAGCAACGCCGCAAGACTGCCAATTTATTCGGAGTACGAAGAAGATCAGCACATTGAACAAAATTAAGAGACATTTCGCCAGACACGTGTCACGAGCAGTTCAAGTTAATTTGGCCTTCCCGCTCACTTCGCCCAGTTAAGCGAGAAGTCCGGGGGCTGCGAGCCGAGGCGACAATGCAAACTGGGTGAAGCACTCACCACTCGGAAAAGCGTGTCGGCGAAAAGGCCACGGGCCAAGGCCCTGGCGCTTGGGAGCCATACCCGATCGGTGAAGGCCATCCAGAGACGCATAGCGGGGCCAAAAGGCCGTGGCCACAACGTAAGTCCCGACGCCGAGCTGCACTCACCACTCGGAAAAGCGTGTCCGGCGAAAAGGCCACGGGCCAAGGCCCTGGCGCTTGGGAGCCATACCAGTCGGCTGAAGGCCATCCAGAGGCGCAACGGGGGCCAAAAGGCCGTGGCCACAACGTAAGTCCCGACGCTCGAGAGCTGCACTCCAGCCACTCTGAAAAGCGTGTCCAGGCGAAAAGGCCACGGGCCAAGGCCCTGGCGCTTGGGAGCCATACCAGTCGGCTGAAGGCCATCCAGAGGCGCAATGGGGGCCAAAAGGCCGTGGCCACAACGTAAGTCCCGACGCTTGAGAGCTGCACTCCAGCCACTCGGAAAAAGCGTGTCCGGGCGAAAAGGCCACGGGCCAAGGCCCTGGCGCTTGGAAGCCATACCAGTCGGCTGAAGGTCACCCAGAAAGGCGCAATGGGGGCCAAAAGGCCGTGGGCCTATATTCTAGCAACTCAGACAAGGGGGAAAGAGTAAAAGAGGTCTGGAGCCCACTTAGCAGAGGACAATACAAACAAATTGTATTCAAGTGAGAAAATACAACGTTTCAAATCAGGAGGGGAGGACCAGCACTCGGCATTAAGGTTCACATCGAAATCAGAATTCAAGATTCTCTAACAAGGCTTGCGATGTACTGGAGACCTCTTCGAGGAGCGCGTTGGCTTTGTCTTCATCACAGGCAAAACCCTCTTTCACAGCTTCAAGGTCAACTCTCGGATAATGAGACTTGACCACCGCCAACGCCTGGTTCGCACTCATGGTCGCGGACTCCTTGGCATAAGCTCTGATCCTATCGGATCCTCCAGAGAAGCGAACAGCGTCGTCCCCTGGCCCGCTCGGCTCCTTCAATACGCAGAAGGTGCAGAAATGGCTCATTGGCGACAGCGCGGCTCGATCCGGCCCGTTCGGCAGTGGTCATCTTCTCCTTGCATTCTGCACCAAAGCCGAACTGCCATCAGAAAACACACCCGACGCCAAGTACATTCAATCCAAGTCAAAGAAATTTACCCTTCAGCTCCCGTTGTATCCTCTCCAAGCCGACTCGAGCTTCGAGGTCAGAACTTTCTGAAGCTTCCAGTCGGGCTCTCAGCTCAGCAATGGTCGAATCGCGCTCTGAAACACAAGAGCATCATCATCCTTCCCAACTGTCCAAAAAGATGTCCAAACCAAGTCCAGGGGAGGATCTCACCTTCGAGCGCATGCTCAAGCTTCTCCTTCTCCTCCTGGATCGTCATACACTAGGCCTCAAGCCCGTGGACCTCCTTCCATCTGTCGTTGCTGATCTCGTTGAGCTTGTCCTGATACTTCTGGTGCTCCTTGAGCTTCGGGAGCACCTTCCGAAAAAACTGCGATCTTTGCTCCGAGCGCTCCCCCATGTCCTAGGCAACAGGGCAGAATCTCAGGGGGAGGCCAGCAGGAAACAGACTGAAGAAAGACAAGAAACTCACCCTGACGAGCGTGCTACACGTGACGGTGAGCTCGTAAAGCTCCGTCCGAGCCGCTGTCGGGACCCCGAATTTGCAAGCTCGGACCCTCTGTGTATTCAACACTAGTCCAGGAACGCGCTAGTGCACACAGTCTTAACATCGGTAAATATCACAATCATACCACTCGATATTAGTAAAGTACTTTAATTAAATAGTCAAACTGGTTACTCGACCTTATGGTCTAGTTACAAATGCACGCCTCGCAGGGCGAAACTTATTAAGAGAGAAATAGTAGCAGCGGAAAAAAAAATCAAATAACTTCGTGGCGCCATCCAGTATACCACAGGCAACTGACTGGGCTCGCTTCCCTAAGTAGACGGTTCCTCTTGGAGTTCCTCCTCCAAAGCTGGTGTAGTCTCCTCTTCAACTGGTGTTGTATTGTGGCAAGGGTGAGTACTTGGTACTCAGCAAGTCATGCACAGAATGCAAGCTAATATACTATATGCAGGGCTTGGTACAAAGGAATAGCTCAAGGTATATTTGCGATGTGACATTTGACAAGTAGCATAAATAGATTCGAAAGCAGTAGAAGCAAGTATAGCATAGATAACTTTTCAAGGAATTTAATAAACATCTTTCCCATCCTAATCCATATTCCCATCAACATCATTATTAATCAAACCCAAGTTATTTTTGAGAAAATCTAACCCTTGACTGTAATTCCCGAGCGATGTCCAATACCGCGGACACGGCTATTCGAATAGATTCTACACTCTGCAGAGGTTATGCACTTTACCCACAAGATACAGTCAAACACCACAAAGGCGAGTTCCCGTAACAAAGTCTTTCGGAAACTTCTAACAATACAAGTGGTCCTCCCCGGTTATTGCACACTAACCCTTCCCTTAGCTAAGGCGAAGTTTAGGCCAATCAACCGTTAGATGGGTACTGGCCTCGGCCAGATGCGCTCCCCGTACAACTTACACAAAGGGTGTAGTTGACCTCCTGAGGTCCCACAGTGCGTTATTAGCAACTTAGTCAACTAGGTCCGTCCCATTCTGAGACATGTGGTTGCACGTTAGACCAGTTCAAAGGCTTGCAAGGTTAAGTCCTTAGGGTGACCAGGGCAAGACTACAGAAGAACCAAATCAACATCCCTAGTGCCACAATGGCCCACCCGATTATTCTTGCCACATGCCGGTCAAAATCGTTTATCAAACCCCAGTTGATTACCATGCACCACGTGCCATCAACATCACATGATACCTTTCCAAAACAGGTTCAATATATCATTAAGTCAATATTAACATTTGTTTGTCCAAAATCATGTCGAGAGCACGTAAGTGAGTCTAAGCGATTTACTACAACGGTCTAAAACCCATGTTGGCAATTTAATAATGTCCAACTAGTAATCCACAACTAGGGTGACAAGGGTCATGGCACATATTTAAATAATCAAGGTGTCATCTGACAAATTGGTATTTATCTAACCCCATATTTAAATAAAGTATTTTCTAATTGAACTAGCATGCAATAGGTTAAATCAAAATAGATTTGAAATAGGATCAACATGGTCAAAGCACAACTTGCCTTCAAAAAGTACTTGTTCTTGGTCTTGAGTTGGATCTGAGTCAATACTTCTCCTTGAATCCTTCCAAAGACTTCAACGTCTACTCGTAAAGCGTGCAAATAGCAAATACACAAATAAACAATAGGCAAAAAGTGTCCAATCATCCAAATAAAATCCATAAACAGAGAGAACATAATTTTATGAATTTTTAGAAACTGAAATCGTCAAATTTGGAGTTAAAACGCAAAAGTTATGATTATTTAAAGTTTAAATAATCAATTAAAAAATTTTACAGAGGAAAACTTTAGTCCAAAAATTAAATAAAATTTATATTTAGGTAGATCTCAATTTTATACAAATTTAGAAATTTGAATCACTCAAATCGGAGTTGAAACGCAAAAGTTATAAGCGTTTGAAGTTTTGAAATTCAAATCAATTATTAAACCGAATTATTAAATCATTTTCTTTTTCGGAAATTAATTATTGCGTCAGTCTGGACACGTGGTAGTCTCTGATTGGTTGGCTGACGTCAGCCGGTCCATGGACTCGGTCCACGCTTGGTTTGGGTCTACCGTGGACCCGGTCCACGGCTCACGTGAGACTGACATGTGGGTCCCCCTCGGGTGACGTCACTTGGCGTCGGCGAGGCTCACCACCAGCCCGAGCAGTGGGACCCGTTGTGACGTCATTGCTGACGTCAGCGCTCGGCTAGGACGGCCGGCCCGACATGCGAGCCCGCCATGGCGTCGGCGTGGCGTCATGGTGCGATTTAGGCTGGCCGACATGCGGGCCCCGCGTGTCGAGACACGTGCTCACGCCACAAGATGGCGCATGGCCCGATCGCTGGCGGTCGATCTCCCGCACACGTGGCTAGATCTCGGCCGTTCATTTGAAAATCAACGGCCGATTGGATCTGGATTCACGCGCGTTTGGGGTGAACTTCGGTTGATCTGGACCGTTGGATCTAGATCCAACGGCCGAGATTGGATCTGAGATTCTTGGGCGGGATCTCACCGTCGGGTGACGTGGCGCGATCTTGGACCGCGGCGATGGAGATCCAACGGCTCACGGCCTTCGCGGATGACGATGGCGACACGGCGAGCAGGCCACCGGAGATGAAAACGGCGAGCAGCCCGACGCGCCGGGTCGCTCCGGCGGAGTGAGAGGTACCGCACGGTGCGCCTTGGCTTGGGGGGTCTCAGGGCTCAACCGCGGCGGAAGACGGCGAACGGCGGAATGAAGCAAGAATCGCGGGGAGAGAGAGAACTCCGGCGAGGAAGTGCGAGGTGACGGCGGCTGATAAGGCTCCGGAAGTTGGGGAAGTCGTTGCGCTCGGGTCTGGCGATGCTCGGGCAACGATCCACGCCTTATATCTGCGCGGCTAACGCCGAGATTCGCTCGGTTTCGCGGCGAGCGATACGAGGCGGCGAGTCCGTTCGAACTTCGGTGAGGTGGCGTGGACGCACGATGGCCGTCCACGTGGCGTGATCGATGGCGAGATTGGCTCGGAGTGCGGCCGTGGATCGGGCGCGGATTGATCCTGGCCGTTGGATCTCGATCCAACGGTTCGGATCGATCCGAGTTGAGTCGGTTCGGTCGAGTCAGCTGGCTCGGGTCGGGTTCGGGTCGGACTCGAACTCGAGTCTGACTCGGGCTCGGTCGGATGAATAGTACAAACCCACTCGCATTTTCCAGCGATTTAATAATTAAAATAATTCCCAGTAATTCATTTAATTCATTAAAAATAGCAAAAGACTCAGAAAAATTCCAGAAAAATTCTGGAAAATACTTTAGGGTATTTGGGACTCAAATAAAATATTTCCAATAAAATTTTATTTGCAAAGTTTAATTCTTTAATTATTTCAAAATGGAATAAATTCAAATAAATTCCAAATAAATCCAAATAAATTCCAGAAAATTCCAAAAATTCACCAAAGTGCCAAATCACACATGAATTTATGAAAAGCAAAATTTTGGGGTGTTACAGCCGCTCTCTCTGTCTCTTCGTCCTCTTCCATCCCGTTCCAGTCGGAACCCCCCTCCCACCATACGGTCCGATTCGGGGGCTTCGGCAGAGGACCGAGCGGCGGTGGCTCTCGATGTACCTCCTCCACTTCGGGAGACGGTGCCAGGTCAAGCTCGTCGACAGCCGGACCACCCGATGATTCAACGGTCGGGCCGCCGGCACCAGGTGGCGACGCCCCAGCAGCCGACGGGGAGGGTGACCTGGCCGACGCGGGGGGGTCCCCCTTGGAGAAGCTAGTGCCTGGGGCTCCTTTTCAGGAGACCCCTCCACTGGGACGTCCATAGTAGGAGTCCTGAATCGGCAAAAAAGGGAAAACATCTCAACACAGGTAATAACAAAAAGACGAGGATTGCCCAAAAGAATACCTCCTGGATTTCTTAAATTTCATCCTGTGTCTCATCCGAGTCCCAAAGCACCACTCGGAGGAACCAGACCAGGCACTGGCCGGAGCTGCCCTCGAGACAGAAGAGGTGTGGCGGCTAAGCCGTGATCTGGGTATGCCGGGAGTCAAAGGCACGGTGACGAAAGGCAGTGACTTCCTCCGCCGATTCCCGGCGCAGCTCATCGGCCGAGGTGTCAGCCGCTCGCTTGGACTGAGCATTCCTCAGCCGAGAGAGGCCGACGACCGGAGCATCAGAGAAGAAGGACGTGCGTTCCTCAAAAAGGAACGATCTCACCCTGTCAGAATCACACATCAGGCAAAAAATCATGGGACAGTTTTTCGAGAGAGTGGTGCACTTACGGGAGGGGGAGGCCTCGCCGCCGAAAATTTGTGAGGGCAGCCCCTGTTGGTGATCACAGTGCCAGGCACGAAGAGGTCAACTACCCGCGCCGCCAATGCATCCTTCGACAAGGACGTGTCCGTCTCCCGGGTGGGATCCTGAGACCCGCCGTACTGGAACCCCAAATGGATTCTCTCCTTTAAGGGCTGCACCCGGCGCTTCACAAAGCTGATCGCGATCCCGGGGCCCGTCAGCCCTCGGTTCTTCAGATCGTTAATCCATGCCAGAAGCTCGGAGACTTGGTCCAAACCGCCGCCATCCGGGGCATCGCTCCAGCATCGGGAAGCTTTAGGGGCGCGGCCAGCGAAAGGGGCGAGAAAAGGGTCAACATTGGCACAATAGAACCACTCCCGCCTCCAACCTTTGAGGGAGGTCTTGAGGGGGATGACGAAATACTGTTTCTTCAAGCCCTCTCGCAGCTGGAGCCCGGCGCCCCCAATGACGCTGGGAGCGGCCCGGTTCGGATGAGGCTTGAGCAAGAAGAGGGAGCGGAACAAGTCAAAATGAGGACGTATCCCAAGATACGCCTCGCAAAGCTGAACGAAGATAGTAATGTGAAGAATGGAGTTGGGGTTCAAGTTGATCAGCTCGATTTCGTAAAAGTGAAGGAGCCCCCGGAAGAAGGCGCTTCCAGGAATGCTAAATCCTCGCCAGAAGAAGGACTCGAACACCACAATCTCGTTTTCTAGAGGTGTGGGGTAAGGGTCACCTGCGGCAGGACGGGCAGAGATCAACTCCAGCGGAGGAAGGACGCCGGCGGCGACCAGCTCCTCCAAGCGGGACGTCAAGGTGATGGAGGTCTCCCACCCCGCGGTCGCAGGGTCGGTGTTACCCTCCGACGCTGATGAGGATTCCGAAGAAGAAGACATCTCGGTGAAGGAGACCCGGTGGGAGGAACCGCCGAGGGTCTTGGGCGCGAAACTAGAAACCCTAGGTCGCCCAAATCGCCAAAGGAGACTTAAAGATTTCTCAACCGTGGTGGGGGAAGGGCAAAGGTATCTTCGCCTAGCAAGTTTTCCCTCATTTATAAGGAATAAGCCTTAATTTTCGCCTTACGGCGGGAAAAGCAAGGGCCTCCGCGCTCGGTCTGGGCGAGATCTAGGCACGCCCCATGTCGGGCCGAAGTGAGTTAGCAAAACGCGACCAGTGTCAAGTCTGGTTCGAAGTTTGGGATAAAGTGCGCCCCATGATGGGCACGAGCAGCGCCGCCACGGAAGCTTGGGGCGGGCACTTTCCGAACATCCTCAAGCGGTATGCCCCATAATTTGGGGTCAATTCTTTGATCCTTGCTTCTTAGCGTGATTGGGTCCCGTGGGAGGATTTTCACTAAATCGGTCTTGAGAATTCGCCCCATGAGGGTGCAGGCGATCTTGTAGTAGCGGGCACAGGCATTACTCTGAATGACCAAGGTATGCCCCATGAGGGTCGGTTGGGCCTCACAAGCCAATCGCCGCACACCGTAAACGGGTGCGGGTACCGCTCGGCCCCGAGCCAAAAAGACTACGGTACGCCCCACGAGGGCTACCGAGCGACACGCGGTTGTCAGCAAGACCGTGAACGGGCGCGGGTACCACTCGACCACGAGCCAAAAGACTACGGTATGCCCCTCGAGGACCAGCTGAGCGACAAGCCGGTTGCCGCACACCTTCAACGGGCGCGGGTACCACTCGGCCACGAGCCAAAAAACTACGGTACGCCCCACGAGGGCCAGCTGAGCGACACGCCGGTTGCCGCGCACCATGAACAGGCGCGGGTACCACTCGGCCACGAGCCAAAAGACTACGGTATGCCCCCCGAGGGCCAGCTGAGCGACAAGCCGGTTGCCGCGCACCGTGAACGGGCGCGGGTACCACTCGGCCACGAGCAAAAAGACTACGGTACGCCCCACGAGGGCTAGCTGAGCGACAAGCCGGTTACCGCGCACCGTGAACGTGCGCGGGTACCACTCGGCCACGAGCCAGAAGACTACGGTACACCCCACGAGGGCCAGCTGAGCGACAAGCCGGTTGCCACGCACCGTGAACGGGCGTGGGTACCACTCGGCCACGAGCCAACCAACCACGGTGGCTTCACATTACAAGTTCTTTACGATCTTTTTTCCCGTATAATCTTTATGATAGGATAAGAGACGGAAATCCGATTTTAAAGCACTTGGGGGCTGCTGTGGGATGTCTGAGATAGGGGTCCCGCAAGTGGGGCCTATACCCGACTGGGCTAGACGGGCGGAGTAGTAGGCCCAAAGCCCAGAAGCACCACGACGGGCCCGGAGGAGGTTTTCGACTTGTTCCCCAAGGCAACTCCCGATCCTTCGGGGAAGCTTCGCGCCACGCCCAAACAACCCGCCAAAACCGAAGCATGCAGCCTGACACTCGCAGAGCCTGCAGATTTGGAAGGCGACAGGCGGCGGCGTGGGTCGGGAAAGCACAACCACCTCTCCAAGACGTAGTGCGCCATAGCCGACGAAGACAAAATATGTGTTGGTGAGGCCACCATGTGGAGGGCCCGGTGGCGCCCATCTGTCATGTACCCTTCCCCCAGTATATAAGGGGAGGAGGGAGAAACAAGAAAAGGGGAACGCTCATATATCCAAGAACACAGGACTAGGGTATTATCTCCTCCGAGAGAGCCCGAACCTGTCTAAACACTGACTGCCCTCGCATCCTGTGTTACCATCAAGCTCAGATCCCGCACAAATCCCCTAGAATCACAAATCTCATTGCCGGCGAAATCGATCGTCGACACTAGATGAATTTGATTATATGATATGATCACTTGCCATGCTTTAATGATTGCCTATGATATGATGAGTATGCTATAATGCCATGTGTTAATGTACAAGTTAATTATGATGTTGGCATATTTGCATACATGGCATGTTACATGGCCCGGGCGGTGAGAAAGTCATAACTAATCCAGGGAAGGTCGGTGAGAAAGTTACGACTATTCCGGAGAGCCAATGAGTAACTCCTACATCGTGATTCCATCCACCACGGTGTTTGGAAGCGAGGAGTAGGCACCCTCCATCTTCGGGATGGAAGGGGGGAGAGGGTGCATACCGACGGGTGTGCACTCAACCATACCGGTATGAGTTTCCAAGGAGACATGAGCATCGCATTGCATTGCATACATAATGATGATGATAATGATATGTGATCATGAATGAGATGGGTTACATGATGTGAGATATTATTGCTATGTAATTGTTCTCGTTGTACCATTGCAATATGCTTGCTGAGTTTTGAACTCACGTTTGTGTTTTCTTTTTGTTTTAGGTACCATGAGACCGGCATGCGGGGAAAGGAAATAGTCACACGTCCGCACGTAGCTTCACTCATTTGATTCCCCAAGTCATTCCATTAGTTTTTGATAATAAACTGCGTGTGATGATTATTGCTTTAAGGTTTAGCTTTGTTATATGAGAGTCTTATTGTTCGTTTGACTCTTGGAGACATTAAATGCTTGAAAGCAGACTTATATTGTCGTTAAGCCTTTAATTATTGCTATTTTAGCTGTCTCTCATATTGCCTTATATTGCTATACTGTTGTTGCTCCTTCAAATCATGTTAAAACAAAGGAGATGCTGCCGAAATCTCGGTTTTTAGCATGTGCGCCTTTGCAGGAATTTATGTTTAATTGTGGTATTTAGATGCTGTTTAGCTTATGTTTGGTAGCATTCAGGCATATTAAATGCCGGGGTGTTACAAATACACTAAAAAACAATCCCACAAAACAGCACAAGAACACTCATCGACATCGACTTCGCAACCGCAACACACTTCTAAAACCCCAAAAACAGAGAATTTGTCAAACGGGACATCAGGCTTCCAGCAAGCATATCTTGAGTTCTACAACTTAACCAATCTTTTTCCCGAACCTCAGGAAATTTCCCATCTTTTTACCGAACCTCAGGAAATTTCCCATCTTTTTCTAAGTATTCATGAAAACTGATTCGACTTCTAAAATCCTCTAATCTACAGTTGAACACCAACTGTACCAATCGCGACATAGATTGGACAGCTTTCGGTAAAACGACCATAACTTTTAAACGACTGAACGGAATTTAGCATTTTAGGTGCCCAATTAAAGGTAATTCGATTACATACAAATTTTGCAACAGCCGGCTGAGCATAACATGATTATAAAATCCTCAAAAACGTGCCCCCAACGCTGATTGTCTAACCTGGCCGAGAGCAACACGCGAGACAGATCTAGAATCCAACTTAACCCATCTAATAGCAGCACCTAATCGAGGGTTCTAGGCAGGGATTCTCCCATCTAACAGCACATAGACCACCCCAAAAGAAACACAAACCCTTACCTCTTCTTGGAGAATCGAAGAACCGACGAAAACCTTCCTTCTCCCAGCCGCTCCTTCCTTCGGATCCGTAGCGAAATGCCGAAGGTCTCCGGACAGACGATCCTCCTCGCGGGGTAGCGACGATCACCGGGGAACGGGGAGGAGAGGTTGGCTGCATGGGGGGAGGGAGGGCATACGGTTTGGAGGGGGCGCACGGATTAGGGGGTGGCATCTTGGGGGGAGAAGGGGGGCGCATAAGGAGCTTGGGGGGCGGCAAGGGCTGGTGGGGAGGTGGGTTAGGGTTTAGGAAGGGTTGCTCTCCCCCACAAGGCCCAAAACTGTAACATCCCTAAATTTGGGTTTTCAAAAATCTTTTGTGTAGATTAGCCTCCCGAAAATTTCTGCTAATTGTCTCACTTTAATAAAGCCTAATCTGGTATTTTCTAAAGCTATAACAATTTAATTTGATTATTCTAAACCTCAAATAAAAGAAATTTAATTTTATTTGGGTTCCTTGTGCTTCAAGAAATTCTTCTGTAATTTTTGAGATTTTTCGGAGCTCGTTTGCTATTTATTGGATTTATTCGGAATCGATTTGTATTAAGCCCTTTTATTGAAATTAATTAATTATTTGGAAACGTTTATATAAATTTTTATTGCAAATATTTTATTTGAGTTCAAAATGTCTCAAAATATTTTCTAGAATTTTTCTGGTATTTTTATTACCTCAAATGATTTATTTGAATTTTTGGAATTATTTTTATTGGAAAAATCCGAACTTCCCTAGACGTGCCACGTGTCGCCACCAGATCGCGCCATGTGTCGCCACCAGAATCGGCCACGTCACCCAATCCATGTCATGCACGCCAAGTGCTCGATAAAATGCATGTGAGACCTGTTTTTGCGTTTTTCTTGGTTCTTTTTGACCTAGCCACCATTCTAACCTCATGTAGACCTCCCATTGCCTCTACCAAACGTCCCCAACCCCAGATTAATTTTCCAAACCCTAGAATCCATCCCTCATCCTCCGAAACATCGACCTGTTTTGGCATCGCGTTCCTTGTCGGCTCATCGTGAATTTTGGTGAGCAACCTACATCACGGCATGCTCCAAGGTACCATCTGTCTCCCCTCCAAATTTCATCCAATTTGACCCCTGGAATCAAAAGTTACGGTCGTTTCAATCTTGAATCTTGCCGAGGCCATATCTCCCTCAATTTTTCGAGTTTGGCCGTGAAATTTTTACTGTAGACTCTCCTTGATGTCGTCTACATGATGCACATCCTAACCCATGGTTTTGGCTCTCTGGATTTTGCACAAAAAATTATTTTCCCCGATCAGACTGCATTGTAGACAGCGACAATCATGCTTGCGTGTTCCCTGCTGATCCAGAAGGTAAAACTCTGAGCCACCTGCATCACGGTGTTCCTCTAGGTCACATCTAGCTCTTGGTCAAATTTGGTTAAGTTCCGATCATTTTTCTAGAAGTTATGGCCATCTGAAGTTTGGATCCAAAACCCATTAATCGGCAGTTTGTGATCAATCCGTTGGGACGTCGGAAAATCCGCCTATACCGTTAAGTTCGTATCGTCGCGTTCTACATGATGGACAATCTCCTTTTGTAGTCCCATCCTCCGAATTTTTTTATATATTTAGGCCGTCTTTGTGCCGCCGCCGCGCACCGTCCTTTGATGCCAGTTATTTTAGTTCACTCCGGCCGTGTTGTCGCGTCTGGTGGGTCATCCCTTACTGTTTTGGACCATCCTTAGAATTCTTTTGGCCTCCGTTCGCCGACGGAGCCCGGTTCCGGTTTAAAACCGTCGTCTTTCAACCTAGCCGTTTTTACCGGTTCGCGTTTCGGTTAGCTGTCCTTGGTAGCATTTTGTCGCGGCCATGTCATTGCACTGACGGTCGATACCTTCTTTCGTGAGCATCCCGCCGTCCCTTCGCTCCGCCGTTAACGTTTAGTCGTTAACGCTCCGTCGTTAATGTTCCACCGTTAACGTTCCGCCGTTGACACTTCACCATTAACATTCCATTGTTAACGTTCCACCGTTAACGCTTCACCGTTAACGTTCCATCGTTAACGTCACCGTTAACGTTTCACCGTTAACGTTCCGTCGTTAACGTTTCGTCGTTAATGACACCATTAACGCTCCGTCGTTAACGTTCCATCGTTAACGTTCCACAGTTAACGCTCTTTCGTTAACGTTTCGCCGTTAACGTTCCACCGTTAACGTTTCGCCGTTAACGTTCCGCCGTTAATGCGTTATCGTTAACGCTTGGCTCTCATCGCTTCGTTGTCATCGCATGCGTGCATTCATGCAAGAGCCCTAGTGCGATGTCCTCATCTGTTCTATCATCATGATGTGAGCCTAGCCTCATCGTCATATCATCTTCAAAGCTGAATCAAAACCCTAACCTAAGACCGGTTCGATGGACTAAGTTCATCGTGAGCCGTGTTGTTATCTTTGCAATCTTTCCTGTTGTTTCAATCGGGGTAAGACACTTGTCCTTGTCTTAACTCTGAAAATCTAATCTGTCTTTGACCTAGAATTCATTCGTGGACTTGGTTGATAGACCATTGGTCATGTGTCATGTCCGTGTACCCAGATCTTATCTATCAGTCTATCCCTCTTTTGTTTGACCGTGTATCTGTTGAGTCAACAAAAGTTAACTTTGAGCATCAGCTTAGTTCATTGTGAACTAACACATCTTTATAGACCCGGTCTATGCATCGAGAGCCCATATATCCGTGCTGTCCAATCAAGATAATAACTTCAGAAGAAGTTGTAACACCCCAATTTTTGCTTTTCTTGAATTTAGATGAAATTTTGCACTTTGGTGAAATTTTGGAATTTTTTGGAATTTATTTGGAGTTAATTTGAATTTATTCCCTTTTGAAATAATTAAAGAATTAAAAGTTATAAATAAAATTTTGTTGAAAATATTTTATTTGAGCCCAAAATGTCTCAAAGTATTTTCTAGAATTTTTCTGGAATTTTTCTGATTATTTTGCTATTCTTCTTGAATTATTTGAATTTCTGGAAATTAATTCGAATATTAAATTGCTGGACTTAGCCGAGTGGGTTTGTACTGTTCACCCGACCGAGTCTGACTTGAGTCAGACTCGAGTCCGAGTCCGACTCGAACCGGACTCAAGCCCTACAGAGCTAGCCGAACCCTAACGCGTGTGGCCGTCGGATCTTGATCCAACGGCCAGCGTTGCGCCACGTTGACCGATCCGAGTCCTCTTCGGACTCCGCCGCCGCCGCCGAGTGGGCCTTAGTTTCCGCGGTTTTCACGAAAGCTGAGACCCCTATTTATTGCGCTGCCACCATGTCGGGACCCCGAATTTGCAAATCCGGACCCTCTGTGTATTCAGCACTAGTCCAGGAACGCGCTAGTGCACACAGTCTTAACATCGGTAAATATCACAATCATACCACTCGATACTAATAAAGTACTTTAATTAAATAGTCAAACTGGTTACTCGACCTTATGGTCAAGTTACAAATGTACGCCACGCAGGGCGAAACTTATTAAGAGAGAAATAATAGCAGCGGAAAAATAAGATAACTTCGTGGCGCCATCCAGTATACCACAGGCAACTGACTGGGCTCGCTCCCTAAGTAGACGGTTCCTCGTGGAGCTCCTCCTCCAAAGCTGGTGTTGTCTCCTCTTCAACTGGTGTTGTATTGTGGCAAGGGTGAGTACTTGGTACTCGGCAAGTCATGCATGAATGCAGCTAATATACTACATGCATGGCTTAATACAAAGGAGTGGCTCAAGGTATTTTGCGATGCTTGACATTTAACAAGTATCATAAGTAGATTCGAAAGCAGTAGAAACAAGTAAAGCATAGATAACTTTTCAAGGAATTTAATAAACATCTTTCCCATCCTAATCCACATTTCTATCAACATCATTATTAATCCAACCCCAACCTTTCAGATCCAAGTTATTTTTGAGAAAAGCTAACCCTTGACTGTAATTCCCGAGCGATGTCCAATACTGCGGACACGGCTATTCGAATAGATTCTACACTCTGCAGAGGTTATGCACTTTACCCACAAGATACAGTCAAACACCACAAAGGCGAGTTCCCGTAACAAAGTCTTTCGGAAACTTCTAACAATACAAGTGGTCCTCCCCGGTTGTTGCACACTAACCCTTCCCTTAGCTAAGGCGAAGTTAAGCCAACCAACCGTTAGATGGGTACCTGGCCTCAGCCCCGGTACGCTCCCCCGTACAACTTACACAAAGGATGTAGTTGACCTCCTGAGGTCCCACAGGTACGTTATTAGCAACTTAATCAACTAGGTCCGTCCCATTACAGACATGTGGTTGCACGTTAGACCCAGTTCAAAGGCTTGCAAGGTGAAGTCCTTAGGGTGACCAGGGCAAGACTACCCGAAGAACCAAATCAACATCCCGATTACCTGGCCCGGCCCACGATCATTCTTGCCACATGCCCCGGTCAAAAACTATTTATCAAAACCCCAGTTGATTACCATGCACCATGTGCCATCAACATCACATGATACCTTTCCAAAATAGGTTCAATATATCATTAAGTCAATGTTAACATTTGATTGTCCAAAATCATGTCATGAGCACGTAGCAGGTCTAAGCAGTATACTACAACGATCTAATTTCCCATGTTGGCAATTTAATAATGTCCAACTAGTAAACCACAACTAGGGTGACAAGGGGTCATGGCACATACTTAAGTAATCAAGGTGTCATACAGCAATTTGGCATTTATCTAATTCCCCATATTTAAATAAAGTATTTTCTAATTGAACTAGCATGCAATAAGTTAAATCAAAATAAGTTTCAAAATAGGATCAACATGGTCAAAGCACAACTTGCCTTCAAAAAGTACTTGTTCTTGGTCTTGAGTTGGATCCTGAGTCAATACTTCTCCTTCGAATCCTTCCGGCACTTCAACGTCTACTCGTAAAGCGTGCAAATAGCAATACACAAATAAACAATAGGCAAAAAGTGTCCAAACATCCAAATAAAATCCATAAACAGAGAGAACATAATTTTATGAATTTTTAGAAACTGGAATCGTCAAATTTGGAGTTAAAATGCAAAAGTTATAGCGTTTTGAAGTTTAAATAATCCATTAAATAATATTATAGAGGAAAAATTTAGTCCAAAAATTAAATAAAATTCATAATTAGGTAGATCTCAATTTTATACAAATTTAGAAATTTGAATCACTCAAATCGGAGTTGAAACGCAAAAGTTATAAGCGTTTGATGTTTGAATCAAAATCTGAAATCATTATTTCGAATTAATAAATCATTTTCTTTTTCGAAAATTAATTATTGCGTCAGCCTGGACACGTGGCAGCCTCTGATTGGTTGGCTGACGTCAGCCGGTCCATGGACTCGACCACGCTCGGCTCGGGTCTACCGTGGACTCGGTCCACGGCTCCACGTGTCACTGACATGTGGGACCACTCGGGTGATGTCATTGCTGACGTCAGCGGGACTCAGCCCATGGTGCTGACAGGTGGGACCCACTGTGACGTCAGCGCTTAGCTGGGACAGCCGCTGACATGCGGGCCCGCCATGACGTCAGCGTGACGTCATGGTGAGGTTTGGTCACGTCGCTGACACGCGGGCCC
Organism: Rhipidocladum racemiflorum; assembly: GCA_036346355.1. Classification (NCBI taxonomy): domain Eukaryota; kingdom Viridiplantae; phylum Streptophyta; class Magnoliopsida; order Poales; family Poaceae; genus Rhipidocladum; species Rhipidocladum racemiflorum. The sequence goes on from CM070577.1 coordinate 72,476,350, forward strand.
GGCGTGTCAGCGTCACACGCACGGGGGCGCTGACCGCGGCGGTCAGGCTTCCCAACACGTGGCGCAATCTCGGCCGTTGATTTGAAATTCAACGGCCCAGATTGGATCTGGGTCTCACGCGTTTGGGTCAACGCGTTTGATCTGGACCGTGCGATGAAGATCCAACGACTCACAGTGCTTGCGGACGGCGATGGCGACACGGCGGAGCAGGGCCACCGGAGACGAAAATGACGACGAGCCCGACGGCGCTTCGGGGCCTCTCCGGCGGAGTGGGAGGTACCCACGGGTGCGCCTTGGCTTGAGGGCTCCGGAACTGGGCTCCAACTCGGCGGAAGACGGCGGGACGAGGCAAGGACCGTGGCGGAGGCTTCTCCAACTACGACGAGCAATAGCGTGTCGACGGCGGCGGCTAGGGCTAGGGCGCTTGGGGCAAACGACGCACGAGACAAGGGCGAACCTCGGGCGCGGGTCCGGGCATTAAATGCCGGCAACGCAAGATCCCAGCGAATCCGTGGCGGAGCCGGTACGGACGGCGGAGTCCGTTCCGAACACGGCGAGATGACGTGGACGCACGCGGGCCGTCCACGTGGCGCGATCGACGACCGAGATTGGCTCGGGCACGGCCGTGCCTAGCGCGGATTGATCCTGACCGTTGGATCTTGATCCAACGGTTGGATCGATCCGGAGTTGACGCGGTTGGGTCAAGTCAAGTGGCGCAGCTGGCTCGGGTCGGACTCGAGTCTGACTCGGGTTCCGACTCGGTCGGATGAATAGTACTTGACCCAACTCAATTTCCAGCGATTTAATAATTAAAAATAATTTCCAAAAATTCATTTAATTCATCGAAAATAGCAAAAGACTTAGAAAAATTCCAGAAAAATTCTGGAAAATATTTTAGGGTATTTGGGACTCAAATAAAATATTTCCAACAAAATTTTATTTGCAAAGTTTAATTCTTTAATTATTTCAAAATGGAATAAATTCAAATAAATTCCAAATAAATCCAAATAAATTCCAGAAAATTCCAAAAATTCACCAAAGTGCCAAATCACACATAGATTTAGGAAAAGCAAAATTTTGGGGTGTTACACACCACCATCGTGTTCCTCTCTTCCGTGCACACCCGTAGCCCTAACCCACCTAGCCCGAGCTGCCGCCGTTCGCCCGCTAGAGCTCGCCGAAGTTGGATTTGTGCTCCGCCGCTGTTTTCAGTTGTTTCCGCCGCCATCCGCCGTCCTCCACCGTCACCGAGCCCAGATCCGGATCCGCCACGTTGAGCCGCGTCGAGGGGTACCACTCACCTCGCCGGAGCGTGCCCGAAGTGCCGTCGGGCTCGTCATTGTCTTCATCTCCGGCAACCTCTGCTCCACCGCGCCATCGCCGGAACCGCGAAGCTTCTCAGCCGTTGGATCTTCATCACATGGCCAGGATTCGTCCAGGTCACCCACGGGTAAGCCTCACGTGTTACTCTTTAGATCTAATCTCAGCCGTAGGATCTAGATCCAATGCCCTAGATTGAGCCACGTAGAACCACGTTGCACTGTGCTAGATCCAATCTCAGCCGTGAGATTTAGATCATACGGTTAGGGTTGAACCACGTTGTAGCGTTAGATGCGATTTCGGTCGTTCGATCGAGATCGAACGGCGTAGGTCGAGCCACGTGTTGCCACCCGGGTCATGCCACGCCACCCCACGATGAGGTGAAAACCGATCGAATCTGGACCGTCCGATCCAAATCGAACGGCCCAGATTAACCGCGTTGCACCACAACGTGCGGAACTAGATCCAATCTGGACCGTTGATTTTCAAATCAATGGCCCAGATCAAGCCACGCATCCAGAAGTTGGACCGGAGCGGTCAGCGTAGGCGTCGCTCGGTCACCGCTGACGTCACGCGTGGGGGCCCGCGTGTCAGCACCGTCAGCCGAGCGTGGTGACGTCAGCTGCTGACGTCATCCTGTGGGTCCCACGTGTCAGTGACACGTGAACCCGTGGACCGGGTCCACGGTGGACCAAAACCGAACCGTGGACTGAGTCCATGGACCGGCTGACGTCATGCTGACGCAATAAATCGATTTTTTAATAGAAAAATAATTCGGTGGAAAATCAAATCCCGTGCTGACGTCATGCTGACGTCATTTTTCGGATTTTTCAATAGAATAATAAATGAATTAATTCGATTTATTCTTTTATTTGAATTTTCAAACTTCAAACGCTTATAACTTTTGCGTTCTAACTCCGATTTGAACGATTCCAATTTCTAAATTTTTATAAAATTGAGATCTACTTAAATATGAATTTTAATTAATTTTTAAATATGAAATTTTCTCTGTTTATATTTAATTAGTAGATTCTTTAAAATTTATTATAACTTTTGTGTTTTAACTCCGATTTGGGCGATTCAAATTTCTAAAAAATTGTAAAATTATGCTCTTTCTGTTTATGGACTTTATTTGAATTTTTGAGCAAGGTGTATGTACTGTTTTATTTATTTATTGCTATTTGCATGCGTTACGAGTAGACGTTGAAGTACCCGAGGGCTTGGAAGGTGAAGTGTTAACCCAGAAGCCAACTCAAGATCAAGAACAAGTACTTTTTGAAGGCAAGTTATGCTTTGACCATTTTGATCCCATTTTTGAAATTAATTCAATTTAAACTATTGCATGCTAATTTAATTAGAAATTGATTAAATTATTTTTGGGAATTAGATAAAAGCCAAATTGCAGTATGACACCTTGTCTAATTAATTATGTGCCATGAACCCTTTCCACCCTAGTTGTGGAATATATAGTTGGACATTAGTGAATTGCCAACATTGGGTATTTAGATCGTTGTAGTATATTGCTTAGACCTGCTACATGCACATGACATGATTTCGGACAATCAAATGTTAATATTGACTTAATGAGATATTGAACCTGTTTTGGAGAAGTATCACGTGTTGTGATTGTTGATGGCACATGGTGCATGGTAATCAATTGGGTTTGATAAATAGATTTGGACCGGGGCAAGTGGCAAGAATGATATGGTGGGCCATGAGTGGCACCGGGGATGTTGTTTTGGTTCTTCGAGTAGTCTTGCCCTGGTCACCCTAAGGACTTAACCTTGCAAGCCTTTGATCTGAGTCAAACGTGCACCCACATGTCCGCAATGGGATGAACCTTGTTGAGTAAGTTACTAATAACTTGCATGTGGTACCTCGGGGTGTCAACTACACCTTTTGTGTAGCTTGAAAGGGGAGCGTACCAGTGCTGTGGCATGGTACCCGTCCAACGGTATGTTGGTCCCATACTTCGCCTCTGTTAAGGGAAGTGATGGTGTATGACAAAAGCCGGAGAGGTTCACTTGTTTTGTTTGCGGTCTCTGAAATGCTTTGTTACGATTACTCGCCTTTGTGGTGTTTGACTGTATCTTGTGGGTAAAGTGCATAACCTCTGCAGAGTGTAAAATCTATTTGAATAGTCGTGTCCGCGGCACTGGACATTGCTCAGGGATTACAGTCAAGGGATAGACTTTCATGAAAATAACTTGGACTTGGAAAGTTTGGTTGGGTTGAATGATGACGTTGATGGAAATGTGGATTAGGAAAGGAAAAGTATTTACTTAACTCATGGAAAAGTTATTGATATAATCCTTTACATTTACTGTTTTCGAATCTACTCATGCTACTTGTTAATTGCTGTTTTACTACAAAAGTACCTGCTAGCCTACCCTTTGTAATAAGCCATGCATATAGAATATTAGCTGCATCCTGTGCATGACTTGCTGAGTACCAAGTACTCACTCTTGCCACAATACAACATCAGTTGAAGGAGAAACGATGCCAGCTTTGGAGGAAGAACTTCAGGAGGAGCCATCTACATAGGGAGCGAGCCCAGCCAGTTGCTTGTGGTATACTGGATGGCACCATGTTGATGCTTTTGTTCCACTGCAATTTATTTCCTTAATAAGTTTTCGCCCCGTGTGGCGTACTCTTGTAACTTGACCATAAGGTCGAGCAACCAATTTGGTTATCTTAAATTAAAGTACTATATTATCAACGATGTGTATGATTGTGATATTTACCGATGTTGAGACTGTGTGCACTAGCGTGATCCTGGACTAGTGCTGAATATACAGAGGGTCCGGATTTGCAAATTCGGGTCCCGACAGAGGTGGTATCAGAGCCATACTGACTGTAGGCTCACCCATAGTTAGAATGGTCGTAGTGAGGATAAAACCTATTTTCTAAAGTTAAAATTTGACAAGACAATGAATGAAATCTCGACTCATCTCCTTCTCTCTTTTCATACCCCTTTTGCTGAATTTTTCTTGCTATCACATGGTTTCAAACTTGTGAGTTCTTACGTGAGTGTCTTTTGGCAGATGTTGATGAAGAACAACTACGCCGAGCGAGAGGGAGGCTACGCTGCCGAGTTGTGGCGTATGCTGCAGTTGCTTGGAGGTTTTGAGTGACCGCTCTACCAAGGGACCACCATCGTGCAAGCAAGACTGGTCATAGGATGGGACGTTAAGATCACGGTGTATGCTCGAGAGAAGACGAAGTTCAGTCGTCCATCTCACTTTACCGCTAGAAGGTCAACATTTGAGATGGGAATCCAGGAGGTGTTGCATCGAGCGATGCAGCAGATTGCTCGCACCTACTCCAGAGAGCTGGAAGGCACAGTATTCCATCACCACCCACGCCGAGACAGCAGAGCTCAGCGGAAGCCGATAGAAGATGAGGATGCTACTGTCACACACTTGGCCAGATTCGTCATCGCCCAGGAGGAGCTTATCGACGACATAGTCCAGGAGTTGATGAAGGCTCGCAAGCAGGTTGAGGAAGGGAAAAAGCACCTGGAGGATGCTCGTGAGTACGTCACCTATGCTGCGGAAAGGATCGCAGAGCTGGAGACCGCACTGTATGGGCAGGGCCCGGAGCTAGTGTTAGAGTTGGACGCCCCAAACCTGGAGGAACTAGCACCTGAGCAGGAGCACCAGCTAGCACCATAGCCGGAGCCTGAGCCTAAGGATGATGCCGCCTCTTCGACTACTGCCGTTGTAGGGCATGGCGATCGCTTCGCGCCTATGCCGCCGTACCCGCCGCAAAGAGGCAGTGGAGGTTTTCTCGACGAGTGAGCGTAGGTTTTGCAGTTGAGACTCCTTCGTCGAGTCGCGTTATAGAATAAGAGACACCCTTAGAGGCGTTAGACTCCAGTGTGTAAGTCGATTTGGATTTTCATTGCTTGCTGAGTGTGCAGTATGTGTTGCAAGGCCCTTAGGCATTGTAAGCAACCATACCAAGTTATTACTGAATAAATAATAAAGTTGGATTTTGAGTTACACCTTTCCCCGCATAAGTTTCTCTACTACTTGTCTATTCTTGTTCCCTCTTGTCTCTAAACCTTGGAACAATCAACAGATGGTGAACACTCGTGGAAACCTTGGAGGCAACGGAAGTGGTTCTCGCCCAGCTAGGAACCCTAATGATGGAGCACATGCACCCTAGCCAGCACCGCCAGTTGACATGCAGAACTTCAGAGCTTTCCTTGCCGCACAGACCCAGTTGATGCATGCTATGATGCATCAGATGCAGCAGGTCACTGCTTAGGCCGCCGCTAATCAAGTCAATCAGGGACAGCGTCAGGGCTTGAGGTTGTCCGAGTTCATGAGGACTCATCCACCCACATTCTCTGGGAACGCCAATCCACTGGAGGCGGATGATTGGCTAAGGTCAATTGAGAGGAAGCTGCATATTACCCAATGTGTAGGAAATGAGAGGGTACTCTACGCCTCTCATCAGTTGGAAGGGACCGCAGCAGAGTGGTTGGAGAACTTTTGCGCCACGCGGGAGAACCCACAGGACATCACATGGGAGGAATTTACCGCTGCATTCCGCCAGTACCATGTGCCAGAAGGAATAATGGACTTAAAGAAGGAAGAATTCTGTGACACTACGGAATGACGGTATGAGACTTTTTCGACGTCGGCATTAAAGTACGACTTTTGTATCATGTTTTGGGCCTCTTCTGGGAGTTTGGGCCTTTCCGGGGAAGAATTTGGGCCTTTCGGGGGAGTTTGGGCCTTGGGGGACCTAACTCGGGCCTTGGGGGACCAATGTGGGCCGAAGGTGGGGAAGATTTGGCCCATGTGGAGGAGTTATTGGGCAGCAAAACCTGCTGCCCAGTGCCCTGCGCCCCAACCCCCTCCCACTAACCCTAGCCGCCTCCCTTGTTCCCCCATGTGCCTCCCCATTGCCTCCCCTAGCCGCCACCTTGTTCCCCTTCCTCCTCCACCTCCTCTAGCCGATCCTAGGTGAGTTCCACCTCTCCACCTCCCTTGCTGCCCCTAGGGGAGTTCTCCACCTCAACACCTCGAAGATCCATCCATTGGAGCGCTCCGCGAGGAGGAGATCCGGCGGAATTGGAGCGAGGAAGGAGATCGCGCGAGCGGGGAGGAGATCCGTTGGGTTTTCGGGCGTTGGGCGAAGGTATGGCCATGGGAATCCTTGGGGTTGGCCTAGGTACTGTTCTAAGGGTTATTATCATGTTTTTAGATCAATTAGTGGTGCTAGAATTGAGTAGATTGGATGAAATCTAGAAGTTGCCACATTCTCTGTTTCGGGCAGCATGAGCAGTCTACTTAGGGTTTGGGTTTTCGCCTATTTAGAGTCGTAATTTGGTCGTACGGCTGTTGAAGAAGTTGTAGGTAATTTAAATACCTTTCACTGGGTATAAAGAACGTCCAATTCCGCCCAGACGTTTGAAAGTTATGCTCGTTTTATCGAATGTATTAAAATCTGCGACGTGATTGGAACAGATCACGGTATTCTGTAGATTAAACCACTTTAGAGTCCGAATCAGTCTTTACATATACTTAGAAAAAGTTGGGAAATTTCCTAAGCTATTCGAGGATGTACTCGTTTAATTGATTCGGAGTATTAGAACCCGAGTTATGCCTTTTGGAAGGCTGCTGTCCCGACGGGACAGAACCTCTGTTTTTGGGTTTAGCGAGTAGTTTGCGATGTCAGGGTAGAAGAGGGTTTGCTTACTGTTTTGTGGACATGATTGTGAGTGTGTGGTCCCTATGTGCAGGTGGTGTGACCCCGGGAGTGCCTTCTACGTCTCGCCAATCCGTCGCCGTGGTTGGTATTGGAATGGGTAGCGAGCTGATGTTTGCTTGATTGGTTGAGATTAAAATTGAATACATGATATGTTCACATGCCATGCCTTAATGATTGCCAATGATATGATGAATATGTTTATTATGTTATGATGCCATGTGTTAATGTACAAAGTTATTTATGATGTTGGCATATTTGCATACATGGCATGATACATGGCCCGGGCGGTGAGAAAGTCATAACTAGTCCGGGGAAGGTCGGTGAGAAAGTTATGACTATTCCGGAGAGACAATGAGTAAGTCCTACATCGTGATTCCATCCACCGCGGTGTATGGAAGCGAGGAGTAGGCACCCTCCATCTTCGGGATGGAAGGGGGGAGAGGGTGCACACCGACGGGTGTGTACTCAACCATACCGGTATGAGTTTGCAGGAGATATGTGCATCGCATTGCATTGCATTATATGAGGATGTTATATGATGATGATATATGATGATGTTAATGATATGCTTACGCTATGAATATGAGATGTGTATGATGTCGTACGTGAAAAGTGGTGATGAAGGTATTAGTATGTATTTTCTTGTTCCATTGCAATATACTTGTTGAGTGATGAACTCACGCTTGTGTTTATGTTGTTTTTCTTAGGTACCATGAAACCGGCATGCGGGAAAGGGAGCCAGTCACACGTCATCACTTAGCATCACACATATAAACAATGACATGTTCTCTCCTTTAGTTGTGATGGTTAATTCACTGAACTAAATTGTGATTTTGATGCTTCGTTGGTTGTCATGAGTAAATGATTAGGCCATATTTGATATGTGACGGATAGACTTATATCTTTAGTTGTATGGAGGTTGAATTTCCGATTGGTCATGTTATTGCTATCGTTCATTATGCTATCTTGACTTGTTAATATTATTGTTGCTTCAATTCATGGAAATACAAAGGAAATGCTGCCAAAATTTTCGGTATTAGCATTTGCTCCTTTGCTATAATTTACTTGTAATTGTCGTATTTAGAGGTTGCTTAGTCTATGTTTGGTAGCATTCGGGCATATTAAATGCCGGGGCTGTTGAAGAAGGAAAAGAAGTTTAACTGGACGTCTGAATGTGAGAAAGGTTTCCAGGAGCTGAAACAGCGATTGTACATCAGGGCCGGTGTGAGTCGTACTGGATGTTAATCAGAGCTTCGATATCTATTGTGATGCATCGTGCCAAGAACTTGGATGTGTGCTGATGCAGAACCGGAAGGTCGTTGCATATGCATCAAGGCAGCTGAGGCCGCATGAAGAGAATTACCCAACGCATGACCTAGAGCTAGCAGCTGTAGTGCATGCCTTGAAGTTGTGGCGATACTACCTGATTGGGAATATATGCGAAGTGTATACGGACCATAAGAGTCTTAAATACATCTTCACCCAATCGGATCTGAACATGAGGCAGAGGAGATGGCTAGAGTTGATCAAGGATTACAATGTCGGGATCCATTACCATCCAGGGAAGGACAATGTGGTGGCCGATGCCTTGAGTCAGAAAAGCCATACCGTGAATATGATGATAGCCACAAGTCCGGATGAGCCAAGCAAGGAGTTTCAGAGGATGCAGATTGAAGCGATACCGGAAGGATTCTTGGCCGCATTGGAGGTGAAGCCTACCTTAGAAGACCAGATCTGAGAATGTCAGAAGGACGATGACAAGGTCCAGCGAATCAAGTTCAAGATGGAGGAAGGCAAGGCAAAAGGCTTCAGACTGGATGATCAAGACACGTTGTGGATTGAGGATCGCATCTGTGTGCCGAGCAAGAAGGAGCTAAAGCAGTTGATTCTGGAGGAAGCTCATGATTCCAAGTATTCCATTCATCTAGGGAGTGCCAAGATGTACCAAGACCTGAAGGAGAGATTCTGGTGGCCAAGCATGAAACGTGAAGTTGCCGAACATGTTGCATTGTGTGATGTGTGCCAAAGAGTTAAAGCAATGCATCAGAGGCCGGCAGGATTACTGCAGCCGCTGAAGATTCCTGAGTGGAAGTGGGAGGAAATCGGAATGGATTTCATTACCGGTTTGCCGAAGACTCAGGGAGGATATGACTCCATATGGGTTATAGTGGATCGCCTGAATAAGGTCGCCCATTTTATTCCTGTAAACACCACTTACTCAGGGGATAAATTAGCAGAGTTGTATATGACCAGGATTGTCTGTTTGCACGGAGTGCCGAAGAAGATTGTATCAGACTGAGGTACACAATTTACCTCAAGGTTTTGGAATAAGTTGCAGGAAGCCATAGGAAACCGTTTGAACTTCAGCACTGCATATCATCCGCAGACGGATGGGCAGACCGAAAGAGTTAATCAGATCCTAGAGGATATGCTAAGAGCTTGTGCATTGGCTTATGCTACCTCTTGGGATAAGAGTTTGCCGTACGCCGAGTTCAGCTACAATAACAGCTATCAGGCCAGTCTACAGATGTCACCTTTCGAGGCACTATATGGTCGACCTTGTTGGACGCCGTTGAACTAGAATGAGATAGGTGAACGCCGTGTATTTGGGCCGAACATTCTTCAAGAAGCCGAAGAGCAGATTGCCATGATCCGGGAAAGACTAAAGATAGCTCAGTCAAGACAAAAGAGTTACGCGGATAACCATCATCGAGACTTGAGCTTTGAACCGGAGGAATTTGTGTACCTTAGGGTTACACCCCTCAAGGGAGTTAAAAGATTCCACGCCAAAGGGAAACTCGCGCCACGCTATGTTGGCCCGTTTAAGATTCTGAACCGCAGAGGCGAAGTTGCTTACCAGTTGGAGTTACTGCAGTCGTTGGCAGGCGTGCATGATGTATTCCATGTGTCATAACTGAAGAAGTGTCTTCGGGTACCAGATGAGCAGACACCGTTAGAATCAATAGAGCTGCAGGAGGATCTGACCTACAAGGAGCACCCCGTGAAGGTTCTGGACACCATGGATCGAGAGACGAGAAATAAATCAACCCGTTTCTGCAGAGTCCAGTGGAGCAACCATGCAGAGAGCGAAGCAACTTGGGAGCGCGAGGAGGATTTGAAGAAAGAATTTCCGAACCTATTCCTTAGTTAGCCCTGAATCTCGGGGGCGAGATTCTGTTAAGGGGGGAGGTTTGTAACACCCCAATTTTTTCTTTTCTTGAATTTAGATAAAATTTTGCACTTTGGTGAATTTTTGGAATTTTCTAGAATTTATTTGGATTTAATTTGAATTTATTCCCTTTTGAAATAATTAAACAATTAAAAGTTATAAATAAAATTTTGTTGAAAATATTTTATTTGAGCCCAAAATGTCTCAAAGTATTTTCCAGAATTTTTCTGGAATTTTTCTGATTATTTTGCTATTCTTCTTGAATTATTTGAATTTCTAGAAATTAATTCGAATATTAAATCGCTGGAATTAGCCGAGTGGGTTTGTACTGTTCATCCGACCAAGTCCGACTCGAGTTCGAGTCCGACTCGAACCGTACTCAAGCCCGACTGAGCCAGCCGAACCCTAACGTGTGTGGCCGTCGGATCTTGATCCAACGGCCAGCGTTGCGCCACGTTGCCCGATCCGAGTCCAGTTCGGACTCCGCCACTGCCACCGAGTGGGCCTGGGTTTCCACGGTTTTCACGGAAGCCGAGACCCCTATTTAATGCACCACCGTCGCCATTGTGTTCCTCTCTTTCGTGCGCACCCGTAGCCCTAACCCACCGAGCCCGAGCCGCCGCCATTCGCCCGCTAGAGCTCGTCGAAGTTGGATTCATGCTAGAGCCCGAGCCACCGCGGAGGTTGGCGCGGAGGTGGCTGAGGGGATTGCCAAAGAGCAAGTTGTGGTCAATCCTCAAGCAGAAGCATCAGGCAAGCACCTAAGCATATTCAACCGTATATGAATTGTATTTTGTGAATCAATTGTTTATTGGGCAATTAAGTCATGCATTAGGAGTTGGCTTGAGGTAATGGTATTAGAACCCATTTGTTGCACGTACACCCTTTGATAATTGTTGAACACCTCCTTGGAGCTAGTCTATGAGTAAATATATTGTGTCCATGCTTAGTTTTGCTTAGATGTCGGGTATGGGCCAAGTGATGGTTGGGTCCATCGCTTGAGATCAGTTTATTTCAAATGTTGGGTTGCAATGGTTGGGTTTATGTTTGGAAATATGAAATTGGGACCGGCGAGGGAATTGGATCACTTGGGTGTGGAGACCCAAGTGTTGTAGTCTCGCTTGTGTCAGTTGAGGACCGATCCATTGTTTGCCATGTTGATCAAGCACCCCTTGTTAATCGCATGCCGGAGAATGGGACGGTAAGCTATTCTTTCATCGCATACTGCCCAATGGGTCATGCCCTGATGCGGTTGGACGTGGTTGAGGCTGAGGCTTAGGTCGACTCTTGAGGGCCAAGTCGGTCTTGGGCCGCTCGAGGGGGTGCTAGGTGTTCGGACCGCATGAAGATGGCCCAACGAGTAGGTATGGATGGGAGGAGGGTTGACATGAGGTTCCTTGTGGCACATGTCATGCGATTGATGATCCCCTGCAGGGTGAATAAGCGATTCGAATTGCCGCGCTCTCGGATATTAGCACACTTGTATCATCCGACACTTCAACGTAGTAATAACTTGAACTTGATGATAGTTGGATATGGTGGTGATACTTGTTTACGTTGACACTTGCTTTACTTTAAATTGTAAAGTTTCAGATTTCACTTTAGTAATAGGTGCTGTCCACAAGTGCTATAAAAATTGTAAATGGAGTAGTGGAATGTAATTATATAACAAAGTTAAGCTTTCCCGCACTTTTACCGTAAGCTTGATTCCTTGCTACATCCAAATGCACATTCTTTCGAGTCGGTCATATATGGACCACGGGTAAGTCTTGCGAGTACCTTCTGTACTCATGCTTCTGCTTTGTGGTTTTCAGGTGAGGATCCGGACGGGTGTGAGTTCTGTTCGTAGTACCTCTCGGTGATCGGGGGGCACCGAGTGGAGGCTACTGGCGACGTTGCTTATGCCCGGGGGTGTTCAGGGCAGGACACTTCCGGAGATGTTGTTCTTTTGTTTTAATTTAGTAGTCATGTGTCCACTTTTGATGTATAGTTTAGCCTTAAAGCTATTTCATGTCTATACTTGAACATCCGGATACTCTCGTTGTAATCTTTAGTGTACTATTGTACTTGTGTCTTATCTCGTTGTTCCTTCGTTGCTTGGTGGTTGTCGTTGGGTTGTTTCAGCTTGGTTTGTGTTCTTTTGGTCGGGTTTTGTCTTCGTGCGTGCGTGAGTTGGTTGTTGTGCTTCCGCGTTGCGTGTCTGGTTGTGGGGATTTTGAGTTCGTTGCCCCCTTTATGCAAATTGGGCTGATATGACAGTAAAAACTGGTATGCGGGGCGATCCTGGGCGAGCTTCGGGTCGCATACTGGGGGAATACCGGGATTGTTGTCGAGTTATTCGAAGGGTCTCACCTTTGTCTCAATTGGGCTTGGGTGCTAACACTGCGAGCGCCCTCGGCAGTCCGTTGTTAGCCCCCAAATCCGATGGGGATGATTGAGTCTTCAAATAGCCTGAGGACGGTCTGGGCGGCTCCCCTCACAGGACTTTGCGGGGTTTGAGTATAAAATCCCATTTCTTGGCTCCTCACTCACTTCACCTTATACTTGTTGCTCTCCACCTCTCCCGTGTGCTCTCCTCCACCCCAGCTCGTCTCCGGCGTCTCCCCACTCCGGTGACCTCCCGTGGCTCTGCCCGGCGACTCCCTACTCCGGTGACCTCAAGCTCCTCCCCAAGCCGGCGTCTTCCTTCTCCTACCCGGCTTCCCCTTCCTCTTCTTCATCCTCCTTGAAGGTAAGACCTCTTCTTGGAGTTGATTCATGGGTTCTTGGGTTCTAGGACGTCCATGGGCGTGGATTTGGGGCTTGGTATGTAGATTGGGGGTTGAGGGTAACTTTGGGAGTGTTAGGGTTTTTGTGGGTGGTTGGATTTGGGGTGGACTAGGCGATGTATGGGTATAGAGTGTGGGATCGTGTGGAGGTGACGCCATTCCTTGGGTCGGATATAGTTTTGGCCATGGGCTACTCAAGTGAGCGTCGTTTCCTCGTGTTTTGTGCTAGCTCGGAGCTTCTCCGGCTTGGCCACGTGTAGGAAAGTTGTAGATCAGGTCCTCGCGGTGCCGTGGGACTCAGAGATGCTCCAATCCCTTGAGTCATTGGGCGAAATGCACCGTGTCCGGAATGTCCGGCTTATCCGGACTATCCGGATGAAATATCTGGACTGTCCGGGTTGCCTGGACTGTTCGGCGGGGGAAATGCATTCATATTGTATTCTATTGCATTGCATGCATCTCATTCATGCATTATAATCGTGTAGAGAACGACTTCGCGGAGGTTGGCGCGGAGGTGACTGAGGGGATTGCCGAAGAGCAAGTTGTGGTTAATCCTCAAACAAAAGCATCAGGCAAGCACCTAAGCATATTCAACCATATGTACTTGTATTTTGGCGAATAAATTGCTTATTGGATGATTAAGTTATGCATTAGGAGTTTAATTGTGGGGATGGTATTAAAACCCATTTGTTGCACATACACTCCTTCATACTTGTTGAACCCCTCCTTTGGAGCTAGTATGGGTAATTATATTGTGTCCATGCTTAGTTTGCTTAGATGTCAGGTATGGGCCAAGTGGTGGATGGTTCCATCACTTGAGGATATTTACTTTACACGTATTGGGTTGCAATGGATATGGCTATGTTCTGAAATGTTGAATTGAGACCGGGCGAGAGAGTTGGATCATTTGGGTGTGGAGACTCAAACGTATAGTCTCGCCTATGTCAGTTGAGGACCGATCCGTTGTTTGCCCTTTCATCGAGCACACTTTGTTAGTCGCATGCCTGATAATGGTACGGTAAGCTATTCTTTCATCGCATGCTACCCGATGGGTCATGCCCTCATGCGGTTGGACGTGGTTCAGGGCGAGGCTTAGGCCGACTCTCGAGGGCCAAGCCGGGCTTGGGCATCTCGAGGGGGTGCTAGGTGCTCGGACCGCATGAAGATGGCCCAACGAGTTGGTATGGATGGGAGGAGGGTTGACATGAAGTTCCTTGTGGCACATGTCGTGCGATTGATGATCCCCTGCAGGGTGAATAAGCGATTCAAATTGCCGCACTCTCGGATATGAGCACGCTTGGTCATCGCACATTCAACGTAGTAACAACTTGAACTTGATGATAGTGGGTTGGATGGTGATACTTGATTGTGATGACACTTGCTTTACTTTAAATTGTAAAGTTTCAGATTTTACTCTAGTAATAGGTGTTGTCCACAAGTGCTATAAAATTTGTAAATGGAGTAGTGGAATGTAATTATATAACAAAGTTAAGCTTTTCCGCACTTTTACCGTAAGCTTGATTCCTTGCTACATCCAAATGCATATTCTTTCGAGTCGGTCATATATGGACCACGGGTAAGTCTTGCGAGTACCTTCTGTACTCATGCTTCTGCTTTGTGGTTTTCAGGTGAGGACCCGGACGGGTGTGAGTTCTGTCCGTACTGCCTCTCGGTGACCGGGCGGGGCACCGAGTAGAGGCTACCGGCGGTGTGTCTTACGCCCGGGAGTGTTGAGAGGCAGGACACTTCCGGGGGAGTTGTACTTTTGTTTTAATTTAGTAGTCGGGGGTTTACTTTTGTTGTATCGATTAGTTAAACTATGTTTGTCTCAATTGAACACTTGGTTGCTTCGTTGCAACTCTTTAATCTATTGTTGGGCTCTCTTTCTCGTTGGATCGTGTTGTTGGGTTGTTGTCTGGGTGTCGTTTGTGTTCTTTGGCGGGTTTTATCTTCGTGCGTGTGTGAGTTGGTTGTTGTGCTTCCGCGTTGCGTACTTTGGTTGTGGAGTTTTGAGTTCGTTGCCCCCTTTATGCAAACTGAATTGATATGGTATTGGAAACCGGTATGCGGACGATCCTGGGCGAGCTTCGGGTCGCATACCGGGGGAATACCGGGATTGTTGTCGAGTTATTCGAAGGGTCTCACCGTTGTCTCAATTGCGCTTGGGTGCTAACACTGCGAGCGCCCTCGGCGTTCCGTTGTTAGCCTTCAAATTCGATGGGGATGACTGAGTCTTCAAATAGCCCGAGGACGGTCTGGGCGGCTCCCCTCACACGGGGTAAGCCCCCGGGGAGGGTGTAAGGAGACCTCCCGCGAGGTAAGCCCCCGGGGAGGACGTAGATATCCCACGGGAGGCGAGGGGACCTTCCGTAGGACTCCTGCGAGGCATGAGGGGACCTCTCCTTAACAGGCTATAAAGCTAATTTTATGTTAAGTTATTTTATGCTAAGGGCGATGATTTTCGTTGGCCATAATTTTATTTGTGTTCGCATCTCATAGCCAAAATTAGATGCATCAAGTTAATGTCTTTTCAAATTGATAATTGGCCAAATCACATATTCATAGTCGATAGTCGATTAAGATCCCACAGAGATACTTGGGTGATATATTTTTCAAGTATTTGCCATCGATTGCCTTATAGAACACTACCCTTCCAATGTTTCTAGAATATAGGAGTTACCATGTATAAGGTGATGTACTCCATTCGGTCCTTCCCATGTTGGAGATCAATTACCAAATCTGTTATCTTTAGAGTCGATGGGTAGTATGGTCTTCCAGACTAGATCAGTGTAACAACCCAATTTTTTCTTTTATTGCATTTGTTGTGACTATTGAATTTTTTAGAATTTTCTAGAATTTATTTGGATTTATTTGGAATTAAATTGAATTAAGCCTTTTCTTTGAATTAATTAAATATATATAAAGTTTATATAAAGTTTTATTGGAAATATTTATTTGTGTTCAAAATATTTCAAAATATTTACCAGAATTATTTTGGAATTTTGTTGATATTTTTGCTATTTTTCTTTATTTAATTGAATTACTAGAATCATTTAAATTCAGAAAAAGCTGGAAAATCCTAAAACCTAATCAGGCCGAACGCTAACGGGCCTAGCCCATTAACTTGCTTTGATCCAACCCAACCCACGCCGCAACTCACCTAAACCCTAACCCTAGAATCGCGGTCGTTGGAGTTTGATCACATCGCTCGGATTTGTCCGCGAGCACTAGTAGAAATTCGCTCTTGTATGATGAATCATTATCGTCATGGAAGGTGCCAAATTCGTCGTAAATAAACTTCTGTGACGAATGTATAAGGTGATGTACTCTATTCGGTCCTTCCCATGTTGGAGATCAATTACCAAATCTGTTATCTTTAGAGCCGATGGGTAGTATGGTCTTCCAGACTAGATCAGTGTAACAACCCAATTTTTTCTTTTATTGCATTTGTTGTGACTATTGAATTTTTGAGAATTTTCTAGAATTTATTTGGATTTATTTGGAATTAAATTGGATTAAGTCTTTTCTTTGAATTAATTAAATATATAAAAAGTTTATATAAAGTTTTATTGAAAATATTTATTTGTGTTCAAAATATCTCAAAATATTTACCAGAATTATTTTGGAATTTTGTTGATATTTTTGCTATTTTTCTTTATTTAATTGAATTACTAGAATCATTTAAATTCAGAAAAAGCTGGAAAATCCTAAAACCTAATCGGACCGAATGCTAACGGGCCTAGCCCATTAACTTGCTCTGATCCAACCCAACCCACGCCGCAACTCACCCAAACCCTAACCGTAGAATCGCGGCCGTTGGAGTTTGATCACACGGCTCGGATTTGTCCGCGAGCACTAGTAGAAATTCGCTCTTCTATGACGAATCATTATCGTCATGGAAGGTGCCAAATTCGTCGTAAAGAAACTTCCTGTGACGAATGTATAACGAAATTAGCTTCATCACAGAAGTCGCGTCATATATGTTCCTTCATGACGAAACGGCAAATTTTGTCACGGAGCAGCTTCCATCCATGACAAAACATGGTTCGTCACATAACCGATACCGTTTTATGACAAAACTATAGCGTCACAGTAATTTCAACGAGATGTCACAGATTGGTCCCATTTTTGTCATAGAATTGCTTTACAGCCAGTCGATGGCTGATGTGGCGTTTGACGTGGCGTTTGATGTGTCACTGCAAGTGATGTGGCATGCACGCTAGCAGATGACATGGCAGTCATGTAGGATCCTAGATGACGTTAACTGTGCAACCACGTGGCAGCCGTTGCTAACGCCACGTGTCTGTCTTTGCTGGTGCCACTTGTTAGGCTTCGTTATTGCCACATGTCAGTCATTGCTCACGCCACATGTCTTCCGCATAAGAAGCCACGTGTCTGGCTGCCACAGGAACACGTGTCATACTGTTATGATAAATTCTTTATCACAGAAGTTATAAAGGTCTGCCTAATTTATTCTGGGCAGGCTCATTATTAGGTCCAGCAAGGGTCTAGCATTGGCCCATGTGACCCATATAAGTTGCCTTGTGTCAGCCACATGCCCATAATTTTCAGATCATTATAGAATCACACAGAACCAAGTTCACATAACAACGCATCATTACAGGACCACAATTTCACACCCACTAGTAGAAATTATTACAGAAACACAAGTTCTCACAACCAACTCAGTCCATGATGCTGCCACATAGCCGTTGTGTCTGGGTCAGACTGCACCGTCGCGTCGCCGCCGCGTAGAGCTAGGGTTCTGCATATAGTGCAGATGTCGGGGCTATTTATTGTGTGGGTTAGCGTGTTGTGACCGCCACATTGAATAGAGCATGTTGCCCTAGGTCTCAAAGACTGAGCCAAGGCCATTTGACGTTGATTGCTCGTTGAAATTGTGTGAGTACTGCCATGGTTTTTGGTCAGTTCCACCGTCGCAGCAAGGCGCATCAAATCTGACATCTCACTTTGCCGGAAGACCACCGGAGAGCCACTTCTCGTGTCATCATTTCAACCCCATCGATCCTCACCATCAAGCTCCACCAGTAAACCTGTGAAGCATCTCAGCCATCTGATCCATATCACACGGTCCAAGTACGTCCATGTGTCATGATCTCAAAGCGTCTCATCGTTGTGTATCAAATCTAATCTTCATCATAGTATCTGAGCTCTATGCACCAGATCATGCCACGTTGTGGCTTCATTGTTGTGGACTAGATTTAATCTGAGCCGTTAGATGTAGATCCAGTGGCTTAGATGTAGCCACTCGAGATAGTGTTAGTTTGCCACCTATATGGTTTTTGTGGCTTGGTTACAGCCGTTGGATCTAGAGTGCATGTTCAAGATTGAGCCACACAGCTAGTCATTGCTGAGATTTAGATCTAATCCTAGCCATAGATTTTGAAACCCACGGTTTAGATCTCATCGCATGATCAGCCAATTGGAGTCTGCCGCGTGGCGCGCAAAAAATGAAGCATAACAACTCGGTTGCGTGACGTCAGCAGCGAGCCCACATGTCAATGTCACATAGATTTTCCAGAAAAATATTTATTTTATTTAATTCGCAGATGACGTGAGCATGATCTCATGAATCGATTTTTCTGTAGAAAAATATTCGGCCAAAAACCTATTTTTAGTGCTGACATTAGCATGACACCATATATCAGAATTTTTAGTACAAAAATAATTTGGTTTATTCTTTTTAGTTTATTTTCAAACTTCAAATAGCTCATTCTTGCTCATACAAACTCCAATTGAGGTGATTTTAGAGCGTAAATTTTTTTGTAAAATTATGCTCTATTTAATAGTGAATTTTATTTTATTATTGTAGTTTATTTTCTTCTCTATTTTTGGTATTTACTTATTTATTCGTCATGTGTAGACATTGAAGTGCCTGAGGGTTTCGAAGGAGAAGTACTAGTACAAGAGCAAGGTCCAGAGCAGGAGCAAGAGCTTTTTCAAGACAAGTTGTGCTTTGATCATGTTGATCCCATGTTTTAAATTATATTGTTTCAAATTATTGCATGCTAATTCAAATTAAAATGATTTTAATTAATTTGGGAATAGTTAATCAACCTATTTGATTATGTAACCTTGTCACTATTAATTGTATGCCATAATTCATGTGTCACCTTAGGATTGTTGTTATTAGTTGGTTGCTATTACTTTGCCAACACAGGTTACTAGAACGTGACTAGTATGCTTAGACATTCAACGTGGTATTCATATCATTTTGAAAATACAAAATAAATATTGATTAATGGAATATGCAATGTGTTTATAAATGGTGTGATGTGTTGCCACAAGATGAAGTTGATATGTAGAGGCATATGTGGTTCTACATGGATGTTGAGTTATTGTTGGTATGTTTTGCATAATAATCAACTGGGGTGGGAAATGATTTAGACTGGGGCAAGTGGAAAGCGACTGTGTGTCTTGGTGGGCCTGTATGGCAATGGGTTGATGAGTGGATGTAAGGGGATATGTGCCAAATTTATAAGTTTGAAGTCTTGCCTTGGTCAATTATGGACTTAACCTTGCGAGCCTTTGAACTGGGCCAAACATACAACCACATGTCTGGAATAGGACAAACCTAATTAAGTAAGTTACTAATGTCTTGGTATGTGATATCTCAGGGTGATAGTTACACAGGGGTGTAATTGTGTGGGGAAGGATGTCTGTGTTGCGGCCTGATGTCTATCCAACAGTATATGTCGATCATATACTTCTGCTTTGTGTGAGGGAAGGGATAGTGAAGGCAATACTGGAGAGGTTCATATGTTGGATAGAAGTTTCTGAACGACTTGGCCGTGATATCTCTACCGACACACCAAGGGAAGTGTGTTAATTGCATGGCAAAAGGACAAGATCATGTCTTGTGGGTAAAGTGTAAAACCTCTGCAGATTTTGTCAAACCTATTCGAACAACCGTGTCTACGGTATTGCACAATGGTCATGAATTACAGTCAATGGTTAGATTTTGATAAAATAAACTTGGGAATGGGAGGTTGTGTGACATTAGAAGTAATGAATTTGGTTTAGGCTATGTGCTAGTGAATCTTGGAAAATAAATGAGAAAGTTACTTAGTAATGATATTTGGTTTGCAATCATTTCAATCTATACATGTTAACCATTTGGAACATAGATTTGGGCAAAATAACCACCTTAGCCATTCATTTGAAATAAGCCATACATGTAGTTAATAGACTTGCTAAAGAACCATGTGGAGGTCCATCCATATTTGTGATGAGTATTTGACTTAATTTGAGCTTGGGTTGCCTAGGTTTGAGTTTGGATTTGAATTGGATTTTTAATTTAGAGCAATTTGGTTTAAGTCTGCCTCAAGCGGCACTACCGACGTTGATTGGGGGGTAGTGCCGGCCGAGCGGCACTACTGGCTCTAGGAACGGTACTGCCAGCCTAGTTGGAGCTACCGGCCGTATAACGGCGGTAGCTATTTTCCAGAGAGGGGTGTGCTTAGGTTTTTCTGCCGCCGGCACTATCGACGTTCAATGGGTGGTAGTATCGGCCATGCGGTACTATCGGCCATAGACTGGCGGTAGTGCCAGGTTCAACTGCGAGGCACCCTGAATTTAATGCAAATCTTTCTCTGATGAATGATTAATTGAATATTGTGGTCAGGCAATTCTATGTGAGGTGTTTCTTTGTATTTGGTGATTGCAGGGCTTCATTTCGAGATCATGGTGAGGCAAAGAGAGACCGGGACTAGGTGAGGAGCACCGGAGGTTTGGGAGGCCGGGGATCGTCGAAAGATGGCCGGAGATGAAACCGGAGCAAGTCATGGAGGCAAGGGAACATGGAGATTCTAGCTTAACACTTGTGACACTACGGTATGGTGTGACATTATAAAATGTGAAATTAGAGAATAAAACCTTTCGGCTTGATGTTTACTCGCGTTTTTGGGCCTTTTGAAGTGTTGTGACACCACGGAGCGTCGTAACCTTATAAAAGGTGCATGATGAGGTCAAAAACATATTGAAATATGATATAGGAGGTTAAAACCATAAGGTATGGAGGTTAATAGCATTGTCGGGCCGTTTCCGGGGTTTTGGGCCTTCCCGGGGGAGTTTGGGCCTTGAAGAGGGGGTTGTGGGCTTTGGTGGGATGGAGTGGGAATCCATTTAGGATTAGGAAAGGGGCTTAGGGCTGGTTAAAGGGGGGTTTCCCTGCCCTTTTGGGCGTCCTCCCCCTGCCCCTTGCCCCCCCAAGTGCCCTAGCCGCCTCCCACACCTCCCCACCTCCTCCTTGGGCGCCTCCACCTCCCCCAAGCCTCTCCCCTTGCGCCACCACCCTCTCCACCACCTCTCTAGCTCCCTTGCTGTGCCTAGGTGAGTTCTTGACCTCACCACCTCGAAGATCCATCCATTGGAGCGCTCCGCGACGAGGAGATTCGGTGGATTTGGAAGCGAGGAAGGGGATCGCGCAAACCGGGAGGAGATCTATTGGGTTTTCATGCGTCAGGCAAAGGTATGTCCATGGAAATCCTTGGGGTTAATCTAGGTACTATTCTAAGGGTGTTTATCAAGTTTTTAGATCAATTGGTGGTGCTGGAATTGAGTAATTTGGATTAGATCTAGATGTTGCCACGTTTTGTTTTTGGGACAGCATGAGCAGTCGACCTAGGGTTTGCGTTTTTGTCAATTTAGATTCCTAATTTGTCCGTACGGATGTTGAAGAAGTTGTAGATAATTTCATTATATTTCAGTGGGTATAAAGCACGTTAAATTCCGCCCAGCCGTTTGAAAGTTATGGCTGTTTTACCGAGCGTGATAAAATCTGTGACGTAATTGGAACAGATCACGGTAATCTGTAGATTAAACAACTTTAGAATCCGAATCAGTCTTTCCATATACCTATAGAAAGTTGGGAAATTTCCTAAGCTACGCGAGGATGTACTCGTTTAATTAATTCGGAGTCCCAGAACTCAAGTTATGCCTTTTGCAAGGCTGCTGTCACGACGGGACAGAACCTCTATTTTTAGGTTTTGCGAGTAGTTGGCAATGTCAGGGTAGATGAGGGTTTGCGTACTGTTTTGTGGACATGATTGTGAGCGTGTGGTACCTATGTGCAGGTGGTGCGACCCCGGGAGTGCCCTCTACTTCCTGCCAATCCGTTGCCCGTGGTTGAGGCAAGTGTGTTGTGATGGATAGCGATTTGTAGGTTGCTTGTTGAGAATAGATGGAATTGACTACATGATATATGATCACTTGCCATGCTTTTATGATTGCCAATGATATGATGAGCATGTTTAATATGTTATGATGCCATGTGTTAATATGTGAGTTAAATATGATGTTGGCATAAATGCATACATGGCATGTTACATGGCTCGGGCGGTGAGAAAGTCATAACTAGTCCGGGAAGGTCGGTGAGAAAGTTATGACTAATCCGGAAAGCCAATGAGTAAGTCCTACATCGTGATTCCATTCACCGCGGTGAACGGAAGCGAGGAGTAGGCACCCTCCATCTTCGGGATGGAAGGGGGGAGAGGGTGCACACCGACGGGTGTGTACTCAACCATACCGGTATGAGTTTCCAAGGAGACATGAGCATTGCATTACATTGCATACATAATGATGATGATATTGTTAAGTGTTCATGAATGAGATGATATATATGATGGGAGATGTTATTGCTATGATATTGTTCTTGTTGTCCATTGCAATATGCTTGCTGAGTTTCGAACTCACGCTTGTGTTTTCTTGTTATTTTAGGTACCATGAGAACGGCATGCGGGGAAGGAAAATAGTCACATGACCACACGTAGCTTCACCATATTGATTCCACAAGTCATTCTATTAGTTTGATAATAAATTGCGTGTGATGATTATTGCTTTAAGGTTTAGCTTTGCTATATGAGAGTTTTATTGTTCGTTTGACCCTTGGAGACATTATGTGTTTGAAACTAGACTTATATTGTTGCTAAGTCGTTAATTATTGCTGTTTTTAGTTGTCTCTCATAATCCATACATTGATATACTGTTGTTGCTCCTTTAATTCATGTTAAAACAAAGGAGATGCTGCCGAAATTTCGGTTTTTTAGCATATGTACCTTTGCTGGAATTTATGGTAACTTGTGGTATTTAGATGTTGTTTAGCTTATGTTTGGTAGCATTCAGGCATAGTAAATGCCGGGGTGTTACAACACTACTCGAATCAAGGAGAGCCATTGGATTGCGGGTCTAGAAGATAGAGTAGTGGTTACGTCTAGTTCGCTTTGAGAAGCATGCAAAACCCGTTATGTTAATGGGCTTCGGGTTAGCCCAAGGGGTAAAAGTGTGGGATCAAATCCTAGCCTTTGAGCGGTAGCTTAGGATAGAAGCAACACATCTAAAGGCTTGGGTTGATCCATGGACACTATAAATAGAGGGGTAGGGGTAGCCTCCCCTCTTGAAGGTTTTGGAGTTGCTCCTTGAGCTTTGCCCACATGAAGTGAGGCTTTGTAAACACTCCAACCAGAAAATACAAAGATTTATTTTACATTCTTGTGAATTTAAATTTTGCATTTACATTATGTCTTTACATTATGCAATTTAAATTCCGTATTTACTTTCTTGCAATTTACTTTCATGCAATTTGGATTTGTCTCCCCTCCTAATTGCTTTTGAATCGTCTTGCCAAAGATGAGTGATTGATTGGATGAGTCTTTCCTTAGACCAAATCCCAACCCTCTAGGCAAAACTCGAGTTTTTGCACGAAATTGGTATTTTTGTTCTTCATTGGAAATCATTGTAGAATGAGATTCGAGTGTGTTCCTCATGTTTTCTAACTTGCTGTGACAAGTGGGAAGGTATCCAAGTCCATCTTGATCATAAAAATCCCACGAACAAGTCTAGATCGAAGATTTTGATTCTTGCTTCAACTTGGTGCGATTCTCCTTCTCATTGAAAAAGGTTGGAACTTTGACATTGATTCTTCGAATCGATGGGTGGAATAAGTTCCTGACATCCTAAGGACCACATCTACCAAGTTGCATGTGACTCGGAGCTTTAGATTAAAAGTTACATTATTTTTGCTCTTGAGTTCGTGCTGTTTTCACGTTCTGTTCTTGAGCCCGGCATTACCGCCCCAGACGAGCGGTAGTACCAGAGGAGCGGCACTACCAGCCATTGCCTACGGTAGTGCCGGCCTGAGCAGAGTTTGCCTGATTTTGCCGCTGTGTGTTTCATCATCTCAAGTGAGGTCTTGTTTTAGTTTATACTTGTCCAGGAGGCGTGGGAAATTTTATTTTGTGATCATTCCTCCCCCCCTCTGATTGCCATTCCGATCTTTCACTTGCATTCTGTGCATGATTTGCTGAGTGTTTTATGTACTCACCCCATTGCAACAACTTAAACACTAGTTGAGGAGCAGCCTACGCCAGCTCTTGAGGAGTACTAGGAGGAGCCAAACAATTATGTTGCAAGCCCAGTCAGTTACCTGTGGCATATAGATGGGTTACTACTAGTCTTTCTGTTCCGCTGCAGTTTTCTTTGTTTTTGAGTGTTTGCCCTGCGTGGCATATTATTGTAAGTTGATCATAAGGTTGTCAAAATAGGTTATATTAATAGATGAGGTCTTTCTTTATTATTCCGCAGTGTATGATTATGATATCTGATCTATGTCAAGACTGTGTGCACTAGCATGGTTTGGGACTAGTGTTGGATACACGGAGGGTCCGGAGTTGCACATTTTGGTCCCAACAATCGGCTTTGTGGAATGATTTAGGTAACACCTTTTTGTTGTGTGCCCTTGCAACTCTAGCCTTATTTTTTTGAATTTGATCTAATGTATGCAACCGTATTTCTGTAGGTCATCTAATTTATCGATCATTGAATCCTTGTAATCTTGAACCGATAATTCAGTTTGCCTGGTGACCCTAATTGAACCGATACTGATCTCCAAGGGCAACATAGCCTCTTGTCTGTAAACCAGCTGGTACGACAAAAACTTCGCTGCCCCGTGGCAATAAATCTAATAAGCCCACAAGGACTCTGATAACGTTACATACAAATTCCTTGGCCTTTCCTCAATTTTTCTCTTAATCAACTTGATCAGTGTTTTATTTGATGATTCGGCCTGACCATTTGATTGTGTGTAGTAAGGCGATGAGTTCAATAACTTGACCCCTAGTCCTTAAGAAAAACTTTGGAACTCGTCGGACATAAATGTCGTGCCTTGATCGGTCATAATAGTTTGAGGGATTCTGAACCGATAAACAATATGCTCCTTGATGAATCCGATTGCCTCAATGCAAGTTAGTTTCTTTAAAGGTACTGCTTCAATCCACTTAAAGAAATAATCGGTTGCATCCAAAATATATTTATGCATTTTAAACGAGGCAAGGCGTATTTGGCCTATTACATCTATTCCCCATCCTCTGAATGGCCAAGGCATGACAATCAGATGTAGAAATGATGTGGGTGCCAATTGCAAATTGCCAAAATTTTAACTAGTTTGGCACCCCTTGTAATACTTAAAGAAATTGTCCAACATCGTCAGTCAAAAAATACCTGGTACGCCTTAGTAGCCATTTCATCTTATGAGCCGATTGATGGGTTCCACAATTCCTTTATGTACTTTTCCCATTGCTGCCTTGGCTTCCTCCATTCCGAGACATCTCAACAATAACCCCTCCAATGTCTGATAATATAGTGTATCATCAAGTAGAATGTATTTTAGAACATATCTCTTAATTTTCTTATCTGTGGGCTTTGATGGATTGGACAATTAATAGGCTATCTTTATCCTCCAATCATTTGTATTGATGCACAAGGCTTCAATACTTAGGATCATTTTATCCATCGACTCATACTCCTCTAAATGGCCAAACATTTTATAACCCGATGCTTATTATGCTAACAAGTTGGCCTTGCTATTCATTTCACAAGGGATGTGGCAAATCGAAAAGGAATTGAATGAGCCGATTATGTTGAGGAACTTGTCTAAGTATTTAATCAAGATCTCATCATAGCAGTTATATTCCCCTTTTACATGTTGAACCACCAATAAGGAGTCGCCATAGGCCTCAACTGAGTTGACACCGATATTGTTGAGTAACTTTAGGCTTTTTAGCAATGCTTCATATTCGGCTTGATTATTCAAGCACCTGCAGTTCACCCTGAATGCAAACTTGTAACTAAACCCCTTTGGAGATATTGCCACTATGATGATACCATGCCCTTCACTACACACCAGGCCATCAGAAAACAAGTGCCAAGGTGCTACATATATTAAGTTGCCACCTGTGTCGGTTCTATGTTCTGTTATAAATCGACAACCACTTGTCCCTAGATAGCTTTAACTTATTCATAAATTAGATCAAACTCAATAAGTTTGTAGGCCCATTTCCTGAGTCAACCTCTAAGAATTGGAGCCGAGAGCATGTATCAGGTGTAATGCCTCAACTTAGTGCAAGCAAAATATAAAGACAAGCAAGTTTTCCTTTAGAATGGTACCTAGTCTATACATCAATTAGGCGTCAGCTCAAATAGAAAATAACTCATTCCTTCTCATTGATTTCTTGAACCAAAACTGCCCCAATTATTGCCTCTTTAGCTGATATGTAGAGTTTGAATGGTGCTTCCTTCTGTGGTGCAACCAATACTGGAGGCTTAGATAAGTACTCCTTTATATTCTCAAAGGCTTCTGTTGATCGACTCCCCCACACAATTTCATGTCACTCTTTTAACTTCAGTAGTAGTGTAAAGCATAAAATTTGACCAAACAAATTAGAAATAAACCACCTTAAATAGTTTATTTTATCGATCAATTTCTGAAAATCCTTTTTGCACTTGGGTTATTCGGTATTAGCTACAGCTTTGACCCTTTCATGGTAAACCTCGATTCCTCTTTCATGAACCATGAATCCTAAGAATTGGCCAGCCGATACCCCAAAATCACACTTGTGTGGATTCATTTTAAAATTGTGTATCATTTTCTTTTTAAACATGCTTTTCAGATTGGCCAAAGGCTGGTAATCTTCCTTAGACTTTACAACAATGTTGTGAATGTAGATTTTCACAATATGGCTGATTAACTCATAGAAAATCATAATCATATCATGCTAATATGTTGCACTGATGCTTTTTAAGCCAAACATCATAACTACCCATTCAAACAAACCTAAGGCACTTGGGCACCTAAAGGTTGTTTTATGAATATCGGCTTCAGCCATAAATGTTTAATTGTAATCGGCATTGCCATCTAGAAAACTAATAATTTTATTTTTAGATGCAGCATCGATAAGCATATTGGTTATATGCATCAAATATCCGTCCTTTGGTGTGGCTTTGTTTAAATCTCTGAAATCAAGACACACCCTGGGTTTGCCATTTTTCTTTACAATAGGAACGATGTTAGAAACCCATTCAACATATCGGTAAGGGTTGATAAATTTTGCTTAGAATAATTATTCAATTTTTTCTTTTATTTTATCATACATGGCCAGATTAAATCGTATATTTAAATGGCCTATACCCCGACTTTATTGGTAGCCGATGTTCAACCAATTGTCGACTTAAACCAGGCATCTCATAATACTCTCAAGCAAAACAATCTTTATACACCTTTTAGAGCTTGACCAACTTCTCTCTATATTTGACTACTAAATTTGAACTGATAAAAGTTGGCATTTTTCTATCGCCATCACTAATATCGATTTCTTTCAATAAATCTGACGAGGTAAAACCTTGACCTAACTTTTTAATTTCATCAAAGTCTTCCTTAGCTTCACAGCTATCTGGTGTTTGGTGATAGCTTTGCATTTTGTCTTTTAAACTTTCACTACCAATTTGGACTGCATCGGTGTAGTATTTCAGTTGTCCGATTAAACGTGCTCAGCATCACATTAATTGGGACAAGTCCTGTCTTGTTAATGCAAATAAAGTCACAATCATCTAGGGTTTTCCATATATGCATTCAGCTCCATCATATTGCCAATTCGCTTCTAGACTGGCCATGGCTATATGAAGCAATGTGTCAGCTTGAATATCCGTTCCATTGAATTAACATCTTATGCATAGTCGATGGAATACATCAATTTACGTGGATCCAAACTCATCCCAATAACATGCTATAACTTCCTTTGGTGTCCACCATGAAAAAATTGTCGACAATATTTTACTACCGATTGTAAGCTCTGTTACCATTACCCCTTTTTGCTTCAGTAGGGTCTCCGATAAAATTGTTCACAACCATATAGGTCTTGATAAGATCATCATCAGACTTGCACAACTTTTTGTATGTCATGTAAGGCATCAGGTTAATAGTTGCTCCTCCATCTACTAGCATTCTTGGTATCGGCTTGCCATTAATATGTCCCTTCAGATATAATGGCTTGAAATGCTGATGATCATCTTGTGACTTCTCAAAGATTGCATCCTGTGACACTACACATAATCATGCAAAAGTCTCTTTGGCTGATGCAGTGCATACCTTGAATTCAGCCAGCAAGGTAAACACCATGTTGATGTCTACTGGAGCAAGTGGAGAATCATCGCAGATAATGGAGGAATTTGAATAATCAGCTGAGTCAAACTCATCCTCAACTAGTTTTTTCTTCCTCAATTCCTTTTTAACAGGCTTGATCAGATGAATCTCATTGAAGGTTTCATCCCTCTTCTTTTCCTGTTATGCCTCTCTCAACTCTTGGGTCCGTAGTGATTGAATTATTGTCCGCTAGGATTTGCTTAATCCTGTAGGATACCATATGGGCTTTGGCTCTATTGGCTTTTATATCTTCCCACCTAGATCAATGCTAGCCAATGAACTAGACTCTTCATGTAACACCCCGGCACCTAGTATGCCGCGAATGTCACCCAAACAATACTAGAAGCAACCAAAAACACACATTTAACAATAAATTACAGCAGCTACGTTAAAAAGCTTAAACAAAATTTTAGCAGCATGTATTTGCTTTAACAAGGTTTTTAAGCATCAATAGTAAGTTCACAACATAATAGTAGGATAACAGATACTATGAGCATGATAACCAAGATTGCATCAACAATTTATACCAAGGATAACTCTAGACATCTCAAGCACAACTACGAGTTGATCAAATAGTTAAAACAACCAACACGACATAGTCCACAATCTAGTTCAATGAGGTAACCATCACAACTAAAGGAAGGGTATGACATTGATTAAATGAGTGATGGTAAGTGATGTCATGTGTCTAGCTCCCTTTCCTACATGTCGGATTCATGGTACCTAAAAACATCATAAAACAACAAGCGTGAGTTCATCACTCAGCAAAGTGTATTGCAATGGAAGAAAACAATAACAGTACTCATTAACATTCTCATCAACATCTCATGAAACATCATCATTAACTTTTCATCCATGCAATGCAATGCACATGTCTTTTTGCTTAGCACATACCGGTATTGCCGAGTGCACACCCGTCGGTGTGCACCCTCTTCCCCTTCTATCCCGTGGAGGGTGCCTACTCTAACTGACTCGCTCTCATTCACAACTGTGGAGGGGACTACGAGGCAGGACTTTCGTGTTCACTATGTGTGAACACAGAAGCCCGCATCAGAATGGGTCGCCTCTTCTATTATGAATGCACATATGCCATAACATGATTTAACTTGCATAAATACTCAATATAACAACTGCACAACCATTAACTAATCATGTTCATCATATCAAGAGCAAGGATCAATCAAGGCAATTTAACACATCATATAGTATTATTGCAATGTTATGAATCTATTTGGTCACCCAATTCCAAAACCATTCCAATACACTTGCCTTCAATTGTGTGAGACGGAGTGGCGAGATGTGGAAGGCACTCCCGGGGTCACACCACCTGCACATAGGTATAAAACACTCAAAATAAAGCCCACAAAACAACACAAGAACTATCGACTTCGCAACCCACTCCTAAAACCCGAAAAACAGAGAATCTGTACAACGGGACAGCAGGCTTCCAACAAGCATATCTTGAGTTCTAAAACTCCAAATCAGGTAAACGAGTATATTTTATCTAACCTTAGGAAATTTCCCACCTTTTGCTAAGTATTCATGAAAACTGATTCGGCCTCTAAAATCCTCTAATCTACAGTCGATCACAGACTGTACCATTCGCGTCACAGATTGGATAGCGCTCGGTAAAACAGCCATAACTTTTAAATGGCTAAACAGAATTTAGTGTTTTCAGTACCCAATTAAAGGTATTTCGATTACCTACAATTTTCTCAATAGACGGGACTCCAGGAAACGCCTCTAAAATTGTCTAATTCACGTCCGAAGACCGACGACCTAATCTGTCTGAGGACAGAACGCAAGACCGAATTGCAATCTTCCTTAATCCTTCTAATCACAGCATGTAAACACCAAATTTAACCATGAACTCCCCCATCTAACCAGCGCTAAAACTCTACAAATGAATCTACAATCACTTACCTCTCTTGAAGAAACCGACGAACGACGAACTCCTCTCCTCAGTCCAATCCTCCCTCCAATCACCGAAATGCCGAGATCACCGGATCCTGTTGGATGGGGGGCTTCCAACCCGTGTGAGGGAAGCGTGGGAGAGCGCTAGGGCCTGCTAGAGGAGGGGAGGGGCGCAAGGGGAAGGGGTGGTGCGGCTAGCGGGTGAGAGGGCAAGGGGGCGGCGGCTATGGGGGAGAGGGCGCACCAACAAGGGTTGGGGGGTGGGGCGCATGGGGGAGAACCCTAAAGGGGTTGGCAGGGTTTTGACCCCACATGGGCCAAAGAACCCCCACCGACGGCCCATTTAATTCCACCGAGGCCCAAACTAACTCCCACAAGGCCCAAACTCCTCCGGAGTGGCCCAAACACCTGGAAACGGCCCAAAACACGATAAAAACTCGTACCGTAATGCCACAAACTATAATGTCACATTTTATAATGTCACACTTCATTCTGATCTACCTATTTTTTCTCATCGATTGGCATAGAAATCCTTTCTTTAATCGGTCTTTGTTGCCTGTGTCTCGATGTTCATACTGTTGATGTTGCATCAGGCATGACAAAAATAAAGGTAATGGCAACCCTCTTTCTCTTCATAATTGCCAAAAAGAGCACTGTTGGTGAACTCTATTAGAACCGCTTAGTCGATATGCATGGAGCGACTTTCGTTGAGGACTTCACCACAACGTGATATGCCTCCCTTCTTATTTCGCCAACAATTGGAAAAGGTGGGTTTTGGCTTTTGTATCGGCCTACGTGGTGGCATTGTTCTCTCGGCCTTATACCATTTACCAACCTGCAATTCTCCCTTTGTCTTGATTATCCTTGAATTCTTTCCCTCGTGGTCAGTTTCTGTCTGAATAGAGCTGACTATAACCCAAAGGGTCTTGTTGCCATTGGACCCCTCCTTCACGTAGACTTGCCATGCCACCTTCGTTGATGACGATAGTTGTACTTGTCTACTAGATTCCAAGTGTGACACTACGGGATGTCGAGACATCGTAAAAGGTGAAATTAGAGAATGTGACTTTATAAAATGTGAAAATGAAGGTTAAAACTTTACGTTATGCCGTTTAATCGCGTTTTCGGACTGATTTCGGGGTTTGGGCCTTTCCGGGGAAACTTGGGCCTTGGGGGATCTTTTTGGGCCTTAGGTGGAGCCTCCTTAGCCCATGTGGGGAGGAGGGGGCTGCCAACCTG
The DNA here is from genome assembly GCA_036346355.1 of Rhipidocladum racemiflorum. Taxonomy (NCBI): domain Eukaryota; kingdom Viridiplantae; phylum Streptophyta; class Magnoliopsida; order Poales; family Poaceae; genus Rhipidocladum; species Rhipidocladum racemiflorum. The sequence continues at coordinate 72,507,977 of CM070577.1, forward strand.
CCCTAGGGCGCCCCCATACCCACCCCCATGCGCCCCACCTCCTCCTCTCCCTCCCATAGCCGCCACACCCCTTTTGCCCCTTGTCGTGCGCCTCCCCTCCCCTCCCCTTGCGCCACCACCCCCTCCACCACCTCCGCACCCTCCTTGTTGCCCTTGGGGAGTTCTCCACCTCACCACCCCACAGATCCGTCCATTGGAGCGCTCCGCGACGAGGAGATTCGGTGGATTTGGAGCGAGGAAGGAGATCGCGCGAACCGGGAGGAGATCCGTTGGTTCTTTGTTCGTCGGGCGAAGGTATGGCCACGGGAATCCTTGGGGTTGGTCTAGGTACTGTTTTAGGGGTTGATATCATGTTTTTAGATCAATTGGTGGTGCTGTAATTGGGTAGATTAGATGAAATTTAGAGTTTGCCACGTTCTCTGTTTCGGGCAGAATGAGCAATCGACCTAGGGTTTGAGATTTTGCCAATTTAGAGTCGGATTTTGGTCGGCCTCCTGTTGAGGAAGTTGTAGGTAATTTCAATACCTTTCAGTGGACATAAAGAACGTCCAATTCTGCCCAGCCGTTTGAAAGTTATGCTTGTTTTACCGAACGTGTTAAAAACTGTGACGAGATTGGAACAGATCACGGTATTCTGTAGATTAAACCACTTTAGAGGCCGAATCAGTTTTTCCGTATACTTATAAAAAGTTAGGAAATTTCCTAATCTATGCGAGGATGTACTCGTTTAATCAATTTGGAGTTTTAGAACTCATGTTATGTTCGTTGGAAGCCTGCTGTCCCGACGGGACAGAACCTCTATTTTTGGGTTTTGCGAGTAGTTTGCGATGTCGGGGTAGAAGAGTGTTTGCGTACTGTTTTGGGGGCACGTTTTGAGTGTGTGGTTTGTATGTGCAGGTGGTGTGACCCCGGGAGTGCCCTCATCCTCTCGCCAATCCGTCGCCCGAGGTTAAGGCAAGTGTATTGGAAAGGGTGTCGTTTAGATTGTTGCTAAACTTGATTGGATACAACTTGCTTTATGATATGATGCTAAGAATGATGTTTGCCTATGACATGATGAACATGATTTCATATTGATTATGATTGTGTGGTATTTAATGTTTATGCCAACATTTACATGTTAATGTCATATGTGCATTCATAATAGAAGAGGCGTCCCATGCTGATGCGGGCCTCTGTGTTCACACGTAGTGAACACGAAAGACCTACCTCGTACTCCCATCCACGTATGTGCATGGGAGCGAGTCAGTAAGAGTAGGCACCCTCCATCTACGGGATGGAAGGGGAAGGGGGTGCACGCCGACGGGTGTGCACTCGGCAATACCGGTATGTGCTTCGTGGAGATATGAGCATTTGCATTGCATACATGATGATGATGAAATGAGTACAATGATGTTGAGACATGAGTGTGATATGGTATATGCAACTATGACTTGTTCATGATATTGATCATGGTATGTAGTGATGATAACGTTGAATTGTTCTTGTTGGTCCATTGCAATATACTTGCTGAGTGTTGAACTCACGCTTGTGCTTTCTTGTTGTTTTAGGTACCATGAGACCGGCATGCGGGGGAGGGAACTAGTCACACTCCTACACGTAGCGTCACACATTTGTTTCCACAGTTATTCAGTTGGTGTTTTGATAATAAATTTAGTGTGATGCAAACTGGTTTATGGTTTATTTTTGTGTTCTGAGAGCCTTACTATTCGTTTGGCTCATGGAGACTTTAAATGCTTAAAGTTGGACTTATATTGTTGTCATACCACTATTTATTGCTGTTTTAGATGTCTCATTTATTGCCATACATTGCTATGATATAGTTGTTGCTTCAATTCATGTTAAAACAAAGGAGATGCTGCCGAAATTTCGGTTTTTTAGCATTTGTGCCTTTGCTGTAATTTATCTTTATTTATGGATTTTAAGTGTTGTTTAGTCTATGTTTGGTAGCATTCGGGCATACTAGATGCCAGGGTGTTACACCAAGGCTTGTATCAGCTCTTTCCCTTTCGTAGAACAGTTAACCATGTTTATAAGGAAATGATTGGCATCTAATTGCATCATTGACTGCTTTGCAAATTTTAATCGGCCATCCACTATTGCTGATTTTATTTGTTGATGAAAGATATTGCAATCATTAGCATTATGAGAAAAAGAATGATGCCACTAGCAATACTTTGTTTCTTAATTTCATCAGCCGACTGTAATACATGGCCCTTAGGTAGGCGTATTAACTTGTGCAATAATAAGTCAAAAATGCAATCACACCTGGTCAGATCAAAGGCATATTTTACTTCCAAACTATTCTTAGTTGGCTTGAGCCATGAACAAATTAAAGACATCTTGATTCCTTTTACCCACTCAACTATGTTTATTTAGGCATCACTATCATCAGATGAGTTATTTGACTCATACACAACAAGATTGACTTTAGTTTTCTCCTTGTATTTGTTATTTTTGAATTTATCACTGAATCCCTTATTATCAGAGAAACAACCTTCTTGAGCAGATATTCGATGCATGAGGTAACTTAAATCGGTGAATTCATGCCTACTAAATTTATAATTCAATGGGGGGATCAACCCCTGAAAAGCTAAATTGGCTAACTAATTGTTAGGCACAGTAAAACTAAAGCACCGATTCCTAACCTCCTTGAACCTCTTAATATATTCAGTTATAGGTTCTCTGATCTTCTATCGAACATAACTTAGATCTAAAATTATAAGTTCTAGACTCCCAAAGAAAAAGTAATCATGGAATTAGCTTTTCAAATCAATCCAAGAATTGACTGAATTTGGGGTTAACATAGTAAAGCATGTAAAGGCTGCCCCTAACAAAGATAATGGGAACAATTTCATCCTTAAACCATCGGAGTGGGTTGCTTCTCTGCATTACGCGATAAAATGCCCAATATGTTCGAAGGTAGTGGTGGAATCGTCTCCCAAAAACTTCACAAAATCAGGGACTCTAAAGTGATTATGATATAGAATCCGATCAATATAATCAGGATATGGCTTTCGATAGCCAATAACCCTTCCCTTTGGTTGTATGCCAAATTGGTCTCGCAACACTCCAATTATATAATCGACCCAAGTGGCTGTATTAGTTGATGGTGGTTGTGGCACTTGCCAACTACAGTTATAGTTGGCATGTTTCCGCCCAGGTATAGACTCGGATTGGCATGGCATCTGGGTTGGCAATGGTTGATAAGGGCGCTCATAGCCAGCGTTTTGCCTTCTAAACGTCAACTCCGGCTGTGGAACAAATAGTTTTGAGTATGTTACAACTTTATATGGGGCAGAATAGCCGGTTGTAGGTATATGTAAAAAGGGGCCGATGGCGGTAAGTGGCCTGGGAGCCAACTTGGCATCATCGGTATGTGCCTGGTAATAGGGAATCTAGCTTGCACCGGGATCTTGTGGTAGAATTATGGTTTGTTGCGTTAGCATCAGAGCTGATAGTTTAGGATTAGCTACTGGTTTAGAGCTCCGAGTATTTGGCACTGCAGAATGGACTGGATATGTCGACAATGCCTGCATTGGGTCAAGTAAAGTCCCTGCCGATACCAGTTTTTGTGCCAAAGGTTTGACACTGTTAGCTATCATGGGCTTAAGTGTTGTTACCAAAGCCGATGATTGGTTAATCAAAACATGGTGCACAGATTGATTGATCATCTCGGACAATTCAGCCTGTGCAGTTATGTATCTGCTTACCAGCATGTTGTCCAATGCAATTGTAGCATCCTTGTCTTCGAAGAAATTCACCATTGGTAGCACTGTCTTCTGAGTAACACCACATTGGGTTCTTGATAGAAATTTACCATCATCTCCTCGAGCACAGCCTTTCGATCTTCAATATCCCTTCGTTGTTTCGCATCAAATCGTCCATTATTGGGATGATTATGGCATCGGGCAAAACATCATGTGTGTCCCACCAGGCATTCTAAAAGTGTTGTTGGTACCAAAAAAGAGACAATCATCTTCAACACATGGGACCATTATGTTCATAAGGTTTGAGGCGTGCCAGCTAATTTGATCCTGCAATCAGTAAGATGATAAATCTAAATAGCTATTATAGTCGATTAGATAATTGATAGAGATAAATCTAAGAAGCCTATCACAGTTGATTAGATGATTGTAAAGGTAGGTCTTTCCCAAAAAAAAGGCGATGATAAGATCGTTAAAAAGCAAACGTGGGATAACTAGCGCAAGTCGATGATGAAAATGGCGATGCGCAACTTTATTGATCAAAATGAATTGTAGATGAAGAGATTCTAAGTCTAAAAAATAATTCTAGTTGACATAAAGTAAATAAAATTAGATGCAAGAAGTTGATTGATTAGCTGATTCCACTCTTCATCTTGCCTCTTGGCCCTTTTATAGTGCCTAGGCCAATCGTATCTTCTCCGACTTGTCAAAATCCACAATTCGTATCAGCCTCAACTTCTAGGAGATAAATTCCACTTTGAACTGATGTCAGTTAAGACCTTTATCCATATTTAATTCTATCTTTCTAAATCGGCTGCACTTGCCAAATTCTGATGTCAACAGGAACATAGGAGTTTCACTGAAGTTTCTTAAGAATTTTAATAAAATAGTACAGTTTTAATGTTTTAAAAGAATAGATTATCGTAAGACACTCTTGGTAGATTCTTTTTTCTTAACCCGAGAAACCGTAGCATTAATTCGGTTGGAACCACATCTTTGACTAGATAGATATTAGTGTCGATCCGAACAAATAAAGTCCTAATACATGTCAAATGAGATGGGCTTGCAGATTTGGGTTATTTGCTGGCTCTATAACACTAACGCCCGGTGCTTATAGCTTGAAGTCAGTTTTTAGGCTTAAACAGTTTAAAAGCTATCAGCTTTTATACAAGGTAGAGGTGGGTAATTTTACCTAACTTTAGTCGTATTAGTCTAAAACCAACCCTCAATAAAGCCAAAACATCACCTCTCGAGTGGCTTTTTGATAGCAACAGCGGTCCCGATCTTTTGATGAGAAGGATAAATCTTGATTTGTGGAGAGTCGACGTTAGCGGCCTGACTACAACCGTCCAGGACGTTGCGCTTTAGCGATCGATACACCAACTCCAGAGGGTTATTAACCTCACTAGCGCGCGATCAACCTGACTACGAGTGTCTTGGTTCCTGCAAGCAATTGAAGAAATAGCAAGAACAAGATGAACAAGCAACTCTGTCGGGACCCCGAATTTGCAAATCCGGACCCTCTGTGTATTCAGCACTAGTCCAGGAACGCGCTAGTGCACACAGTCTTAACATTGGTAAATATCACAATCATACCACTCGATACCAATAAAGTACTTTATTTAAATAACCAAACTGGTTACTCGACCTTATGGCCAAGTTACAAATGTATGCCTCGTAAGGCGAAACTTATTCAGAGAAAAATAATAGCAGCGGAAAATCAAATAGCTTCGTGGCGCCATCCAGTATACCACAGGCAACTGACTGGGCTCGCTTCCCTAAGTAGACGGATCCTCCTGGAGTTCCTCCTCCACAGCTGGCGTAGTCTCCTCTTCAACTGATGTTGTGTTGAGGCAAGGGTGAGTACTTGGTACTCAGCAAGTCATGCACAGAATGCAGGCTAATATACTATATGCATGGCTTGGTACAAAGGAATAGCTCAAGGTATATTTGCGATGCTTGACATTTGAAAAGTAATATAAGTAGATTCGAAAGCAGTAGAAATAAGTAAAGCATAAATAACTTTTCAGGAAATTTAATAAACATTTTCCCCATCCTAAACCACATTTCTATCATCTTCATTACTAAACCAAACCAACCTTTCAAATCCAAGTTATTTTGAAAGTCTAACCCTTATTTGTAATCCCGAGCATTGTCGATCACAGTGGACTCGGCTATTTAAATAGATTCTACACTCTGCAGAGGTTATGCACTTTACCCACAAGATCTGAGTCAAACACCACAAAGGCGAGTTCAGTAACAAAGCCTTTGGAAGCCTCAAACAACACAGGTGGTCCTCTCAGGTTCGTGCTCTACACCATCCCTTCCCTTAGCCAAGGCGAAGTATGGGACCAACACACCGTTAGATGGGTATCGGCCCACGGCCACGATCGCTCCCCGTACAATCACACAAGCGGTGTAATTGACACCCTGAGGCTCCACAAGTGAGTCCTTAGCGACTTAGTCAACTAGGGCCGTCCCATTCGACCATGTGGTTGCAAGTATGACCAGTTCAAAGGCTTGCAAGGTTAAGTCCTTAGAGTGACCAGGGCAAGACTACCCGAAGAACCAAATCAACATCCCCAAAGGCCACACTGGCCCACTCCGATCATTCTTGCCACATGCCCGTCGAAAACTATTTATCAAAACCCTAGTTGATTACCAAGCACCACGTGCTATCAACATCACATGATACCTTTCCAAAACAGGTTCAATATATCATTAAGTCAATATTAACATTTGATTGTCCAAATTCATGTCATGAGCACGTAGCAGGTCTAAGCAATACACTACAACGGTCTAAGACCCATGTTGGCAATTTGATTATGTCCAACTAGTAAACCACAACTAGGGTGACAAGGGTCATGGCACATACTTAAATAATCAAGGTGTCATACAGCAAATTGGTATTTATCTAACCCCATGTTTAAACAAAGTATCTTTCTAATTGATCTAGCATGCAATAGTTTAAATCAAAATAGATTTGAAATAGGATCAACATGGTCAAAGCACAACTTGCCTTCAAAAAGTACTTGCTCTTGGTCTTGAGTTGGATCTGAGTTAATACTTCCCCTTCGAATCCTTCCGGCACTTCAACGTCTACTCGTAAAGCGTGCAAATAGCAAATACACAAATAAACACTAGGCAAAAAGTGTCCAAACATCCAAATAAAATCCACAAACAGAAAGAACATAATTTTATGGATTTTTAGAAACTGAAATCGTCAAATTTGGAGTTAAAAGCATAAAAGTTATGATTATTTAAAGTTTAAATAATCAATTAAATAATTTTGCAAAGAAAAACTTTAGTCCAAAAATTAAATAAAATTCATATTTAGGTAGATCTCAATTTTATACAAATTTAGAAATTTGAATCACTCAAATCGGAGTTGAAGCATAAAAGTTATAAGCGTTTGAAGTTTGAATCTAAATTTGAATCAACATTTCGAATTAATAAATCATTTTCTTTTTCGGAAATTAATTATTGTGTCAGCATGGACACGTGGCGGCCTGTGATTGGTCCACAGTGACCCGCTGACGTCACCACCGAACGGGTTCTGCGGATGACGCCATGCCGACGCCAAGATGACACGTGGCACCACCCGGTGCTACCACGTGTCCTGGCCCATGGATCGGGTCCACGGCGACGCAGGTCCACGGTGGATCCGGTACACGGCGTCTGATCGCCGACATGCGGGCCCGCTGTCGGCGCACGCCTCAGCAGCGATGCGGTGGCCTGGCTACGTGGCACGATCCGAGCCGTTCGATTCGGATCGAGCGGTTGAGATTGGATCAATCCACATAGCGTGGATTTCGTTGCGATGGCGTGGACGAGCGAGGGCCGTTGGATTTTGATCCAGCGGTTGAGATCTAACCTGGGTTCTCTGAGGTTGGGGCGCCGCGTGGCTAACCTGGACCGTTGGATGAAGATCCGACGGCTATCCGAGCTTCGAAGCGGCGATGGCGATCGGCGGCGCTGGTTTGGCCGGGAAGGAAGGAGACGACCTTCATAGCGGCGTTTCTTCGCGATTCGGTGAGATGAAGTGTGCGCCAGGTTCGTCTGCTCTGGAAGTCCAAATCCGTCTTGGTTTCGACGGGGCGGCCGGTTTCTTGGCGGAGAAGCGAAGAACACCACCGTATTCTTGACTTGGCGAGCAATAGCGGCTAGGCGGTGGGGATCCTAGCGGCGCGAGCTAGGTTTCGGGGACCGGCGTGGGATGGCGTTCCTCGGGCACCGATCCTCTTTAAATAGGCTAGGTTTCCGAATCCAACACGGCGGCGGAGATGAACAGTCTCGCCGGGGAAATTGGAACGAGCACGATGCACAGGAGCCGTACACGTGTCATGATCCACGGTTCCGATTCGAACTGGCGCTACGCATCTACTCGGTCACCCACGGCGACGCTGACCCACGCGGGCCGTTGGATCTTGATCCAACGGTCGCAGAGCTAGGGTTTCGGCCGACACGGTTGGGTTCAAACGTGGTTCGAGTTGGGTTCGGGTCGGACTCGAGCTCGGGTTCGACTCGGGCTCGGTCGGATGAACAGTACAAACCCACTCGCATTTTCCAGCGATTTAATATTTAAAATAATTCCCAGTAATTCATTTAATTCATTAAAAATAGCAAATGACTCAGAAAAATTCCAGAAAAATTCTGGAAAATATTTTGGATTATTTTGGACTCAAATAAAATATTTCCAACAAAATTTTAGTTGCAAAATTAAATTCTTTAATTATTTCAAAATGGAATAAATTCAAATAAATTCCAAATAAATCCAAATAAATTCCAGTAAATTCCAAAAATTCACCAAAGTGCCAAATCACACATGAATTTAATAAAAGCAAAATTTTTGGGGTGTTACAAACTCTGTTTGCGAATATGAAATTAGATCGGAATCAAAGAAACAAAGTATGGTGGAGTTCTGATGACAAGTAATTCAGGCGGTCTAACCGACACGCGCGATTACAAGAAGTAGCAAAGGCTAACTTAATCAAACAAAAACCCAAACCCTAGAGGTGGCAGCGGCTAGCTATTTATAAGCAAAAGGGAGGGGGAGGTCAACCTAGGGTCAACCGGCAGGTTCCCAAACCGAGTTAACCCTATTACAAGGCCCAAGGCCCAATTTGAGTTGGACTAAAAAAGTGATACGACTTGTTTCACAGATTCTCGTCAACACAGAAGGAATTTGGAGGTGAGGCCAAATCCGTTGGAAAGACGACGATGAAAGCTTTCAAACAAGTACTCATGTGCCCTTGCAAACCTTTTGGATCGAAAGTTATTGCCGTTTTAACTCGGTGCTATCAAGAGGGCTGCATCCGACTCGAATTGGAACTTGTGCCCAAAACGAATCCTTTTTGGCTCTTCTCCCTAGTTCCTAAGAATAATAAAATCATGAAAAAAAATAAATAGCATTCCATTCGGTGAGTCACTTGTAGGAAAACCTAGGGACGCATTCACCTGATCTTTAAGCTGACGTGCACGAGCTCTAGTGATTGGTCCTTGTAATACAGCCGACTCAGGTTGGTGTATTGTAAATGGCATGGTTGTATCAGTGGAAAGGATATCCTCATCATTTTTGGCTTTTAGTTATATTGAGACTTATGGCTTTTTAAAAAGCCCAAATAAAAAGCTACCCATTTGTTTATCCTTTGACGTTTTGGCTTTTAAGCTGCGAAAAATCCCAAACAAACAGGATCTAAGCCCCTGTTTGTTTATAGCAAGGTCCTATTTGTTTGTACCTTTTCACCGGCTTAAAAGCAAAAATGCTAAAACCTAAACAAATGTATGCCTTTTTATCTAGGCTTTATATATATATATATATATATATATATATATATATATATATAAAACCAAAAGCCACTAGAAAGGTGTTATTTTGGCTTATTGAAGGTCAATTTTAGACTAATGCCATTGACGTTAGGGTAAAATTATACACCATTATGACGTATAAAAACTAATTAATTTTAAGCTATTTAACCCCAAAAGCTGGCTTTAAGCTATAAGACAAAAAAACCTAAGCCTAAACAAACAGGGTCTAAAGCTAGCTTTTGGGTTTAAATAGTTTAAAAGCGATCAACTTTATACATGTTAGAGGTGGGTAATTTACCCAATTTCAGTGGTATTAGTCTAAAACCAACCCTTAGTAAGCAAAAAAGTAGCTCTTTGGTGGTTTTTAGCTTTTAGTTACATCATTTGTTTAGACTTTGGCTTTTAGCTTTTAAGTTGGTGAAAAAGGCCAAACAAACAAGGCCTAATAATAGATTTATTGTATTCCCTCTGATTCCGAATGTAACTTGTTTGAATATTGATATAGTCTCTAAGGTAATAGTTTGATCATTAATGTTCTATACATATATGTCCTTTCAATAAAAATAATTATATATTATGAAAATACATTTCATGATATTGATATAAAAATATCAGGTTCGTGTTGTCAATCTTTATAATTATTTATATATTGGTGGTCAAATTTAAGAACGTTTGATTGGCATTCATTCTAAAATAGCTTAAGTTTGGAATCAAAGAGAGTAACTTCTACAGAAATACTAATGCTAGATCTAACCATCACGCATGGATGGCACAACGATCAAATTAGAAAAAAGTCCATATAATACTCCGAACTTTGATTGAAAGTCCATCCAACATCTCAAACTATGAATCATAACATTCAACCCTCTGAACTTTTTAATTTGATTCGAATAACATCTTAATCTGGTTTTGCATAGTAAAATTACCCATGTGGCACGATGAGTGCAGTTTTACCATGTAGTATGATACGCTAGTTAAGTTAGATTAATGACAAGTGGGGCCCACAGGGGCTTCTCCCCCGCCGAGCTCCCAGCCATACTTCATGGCTACAGGTCCCTATAGTTCCATCCCTCTATATTTTGATTTGGGGAGACCTTGTGGGTCGCACCTATCATTCATCTAATCCTTCCATGCGTACCTTCGTACGTGGCAAAACTGCTAATTCATTACGCCACATAGGCAATACCATTATGTGAAACCGGGTCAGTATGGTATTTGAACCGGATTGCAAAGTTCTCAGGCATCAAATGGTTGGTTTCATAGTTTGAGATATAGGATGAATTTTTTAGCATGATTTAGAGTGTTATATAGACTTATTATATCAAATTAAGCCAAGTGAATGCACGCCACTTTCACATAATTCGATCGGCTATAAGCATCTATATAACTAAAAGTCAAAAGCCAATAGAAAGGTTTTTAGGTTGATTTTAGACTAATACCATTGAAGTTAGGGTAAAATTACCCACCTCTATCAATTATAAAAATCGATTAATTTGAAGTTGTTTAAACCCAAAAGGTGGCTCTAACCTATTGTAACACCCCAGCTTTTACTAAGCCCAGAATGTCACCAAACATAGACCATAACACATTTAATACCATAATTTAAGGTAAATTACAGCAAGCAATCATTTGGAATAATTGGAAATTTTGACAGCATCTCCTTTGTTTTTGCATGAAACTTAACAACATAGCATCATATCAATATGTAAGACAAACGAGATATCCATACGCAGCGATAAGGATAGCTAATCATCAACTAAAACATCAATAAGCATCGATAGCAAAATAATAAGCATCAATTTAAATCTAGGAAGTTAAAACAACTCCCTCCATAGCCCCACATGATACACATGAGGGAAACAACCAAACATACAGACCATACACTAATGATTATTGTAATACTTATTGCCGTGTCTCCAAAACAGGTGAATTAGCTAGATTATGATACTACGTGGAGGAGTGTAGCTAGATCCCTTTCCCGCACGCTGATTTCATTGTACCTAAATAAACAAACAACATAAAACACAAGCGTGAGTTCAAAACTCAGCAAAGTGTATTGTAATGGAAAAACAAAGATCAAGTCAACAAACCATCATCACCAATCTCCAAAAGCACATCATAACACAACATGGTTAGCATCCCAAACACCTTTTAAGCATCCCAAACACCTTTTAAGCATCCATGTACTCATCTCGTGAGCAACTCATAAGTATTCACATCGTCATCTCATAAACATCAGCATATACATATTTCATTAATGCAATGCAATGCACATGTCTCCTTGGAAACTCATACCGGTATGGTTGAGTGCACACCCGTCGGCATGCACCCTTTTCCCCTTTCCATCCCGAAGATGGAGGGTGCCTGTCACTCGCTTCCATTCACCACGGTGGATGGAACCACGATGTAGGTCTTACTCAAGAATAGCCCCGGACTAGTCATAACGGTTCTCACCGACCCTCCCGGAATAGTTATGACTTATCTCACCGGCCGGCCATGAAAATATGCCATGTATGCAAAATGGACAATAACGTACATATATATAGGAGTATTGCATATCATCACATGGCATGTAATCCACTTATCAACAATAAGTACATTTAAATCATAGCATAATGGCTTCATATCAAGCAATACATGTAATTCATGGCAAGACAACATGTTATCTATTCCAAATACTATGAAGCACAACTAGCAACACATATAGCATACAATCCACACAACACACTTGCCTTCAATCGCGGGCTACAGAGTGACGAGAGGTTTAGGGCACTCCCGGGGGCACACCACCTGCAAACACGTTCCACACACTCAAATCAAGCCCACAAAACAGCACACATATATCCCACTACCCCGACTTCGCTTACAACTCCTAAAATCAGAAAACAGCAAATCTGTCCCTTCTGGACAGCAGCCTTCCAATGAGCATAACTTCTGTTCTAGGACTCCAAATTGATTAAATGAGTACACCATCGCGAAGCTTAGGAAATTTCCCAATTTTTTCTAGTTATAGGGAAAGACTGATTCGGATTCTAATGTTGTTTAATCTAACGTTGAACACGAACTGTCTCAATCTCGTCACAGATTTGACCGCGCTCGGTAAAACGGCCATATCTCCCAAACGGCTGGGCGGATTTTAACTTTCTTTATATGCACGGAAAGATAATGAAATTATCTAAAACTTCCTAGAAGTCCGTACGGCCAGATTCCAATTCTAAATTGGCGAAAATGCCGGCCCTAGTTCGGGTTCCCAATCTGCCCGAACCAGAACGTGAATACACCTCTAGTTTTCATCAATCCTACCCCATGGCAGCACCTCCCTTGATCTAAAAACATGGTAATCACCCTCTACAGCAGCAAGAGATCTACCCCACAAGATCCCCCCATTACCTTCTTGGAAAATCACAAATCGACGGCCGAATCTTCGCGTTCTTCCCCCGGTTTTCCTCGCACGCGCCGATCCCGTCCAATCCACTCGTCGCGGAGCTCCTCCACAGCAAGGGCAGCAGCGGGGCGAGTTGTGGCAGTGAGGAGGCGTCCTTGGGGGTGCAAGGAGGAAGGGGTGGTGCGGCTTGGGGGTGTGGAGGAGGAGGAGAACTAGAGGGAGGAGGAGATGGGGAGAGGGGTGGCGGCTTGGGGGGCAAGGGGAGGGGCGCACCAACAGGGCAGGGCAGCAGGGTGTGCTGCCCTAAAGCTCTCCCTCATGGGCCCAATTCATTCCACCTTCGGCCCAATTGCTTTCCCCCACGGCCCGATCACCCAAAAAACAGCCGGAACCTCCCGGAAACGACCCAAAACGACATAGAAAATATGGTTTAATCTCATGCCGCAAAGTTTCACTCCCAAATATCATATTTTATAATGTCTCACCGTTTCGTAGTGTCACACCTATAAGCCAAAAAAAATCTAAGCGTAAACAAATAGGGCCTAAAGCTAGTTTTTGGGCTTAAATAGTTTAAAAGTAATCGGCTTTTATACATGTTAGAGGTGGGTAATTTTACCCTATTTTCAATGGTATTAGTATAAAACCAACCCTCGATAAGTAAAAAAAAAGACCTCTTCCATGGTTTTTGGCTTTTATTTATATGATTTATTTAGGCTTTGGCTTTTTGCCTTTTTAGCTGGTGAAAAAGGCCAAACAAATAGAGCCTAATACTAGATATATTGTATTCCCTCTATTCCAAATGTAACTTGTTTGAATATTGATATAGTCTCTAAGGTAATAGTTTGATAATTATTGTTCTATACAGATATGTTCTTTCAAATAAAAATAATTATATTATGAAAATATATTTCATGGTATGAATATAAACATATCGGGTTCGTGTTGTCAATATTGATAATTTTTTATATATGGATGATCAAATTTAAGAACGTTTGATTGGTATTGATTATAAAATAGTTTACGTTTAGAATCGAAGAGAGTAACTTTTAAAGAAATACTAATGCTAGATGTAACCATCACGCATGCATGGCGCATCGATAAAATTAGAAAGAAGTCCATATAATATCTCGAACTTTAGTTGAAAATTTATCCAATACCTCAGACTATAAAACAAAACAAGATATTTGACCCTTCGAACTTTTTAATATGGTTCAAATAACATCTTAACCTGGTTTTGCATAGTGGTATTACCCGTGTGACACAATAAGTGCGCAATTTTGGCATGTAGCATGATATGCTAGCCAAGTTAAATGAATGACATGTGAGGCTCACTGGGGTTTCTCTCCCATGAGTTCCTAGCCATGCTTCCATGGTTGCCAGTCTCTATTGGTCCATCCCTTTTTATTTTGATTTGGGGAGAAGATCATGTGGGTCACACATGTCATTCACGTAATCTTGTCAGTGTATCTTCGTACGTGGCAAAACCGCATTATGCCATATTGGTAATATCACTATACAAAACCGGTCAGGGTAGTATTTGAACAGGATTATAAAGTTTTCAAGTATCAAATGTCTAATTTCATGGTTTGAGATATCAGACAAATTTTCGAGTAAGTTTTAGGGTGTTATATAGATTTTTTTCCATCAAATTAAGCCAAGGGCCTGCACGTCGCTCTCACAGAATTCGATCGGCCATCGCCGTGCGCTTCGATTAAGCTTGCAGTGATCATGGAGTAGTGTCATTATCCCTCGATCCAATCCCTGCAATCTTAATAAAGAACCTCCAACCACCAGCAGCAATGCATAATATGAAAGGAACACGCACCAAATTACTCCGAGAAAGAGAACAACTTGTGCTGAGCAAAAGTTAGTTCGGTGGATTGTAATCCCTCCACGTATGTTCAGAAATATAAAGCCTATAATTTAAATAATCTTATTTAAAAATATAAAACATATATAGAGATTTAATCAGATTTTTTATATTATACATTTATTTATTCTTATCAACAATATACATTTATTTATTATCATCTACATAAAATATTATCTCTCATCTTTCATGATAATTAGGTGGATACCTAAATCATTTTTTTTTCCTGCCTTTCAATTTCACAACAAGCTTAATACTTATAGGAAGCCAAGATATACCTTATATTTCTAAACGAGGAGAGTAGTTGGATTTGCGGCTATGTAGAACTGGTTTGAACACGCTAATCATAGAGAGTTTAGCCGTCTTTATTTCACTTTTATATGCTAGAACTTTATTTCCGTTCGTCAATGGGAAACGGGGGAGAATCCAACCCAAAAGGTTCTAGAAACCCATGTGCGTCGACCGTTCAGGTCAGGTGCATCTCGGACAGGCCCCAACACCGAGCCGGAGCTAGCTCCCCTGGATGCAACCCTCTCCACCCACCAACCTCGGCCCGGACCACCTTACGCCACTGCAACGTGGGCTACCATGACACGCCCCAGACCAAACACCTCGTTTGCGCCCCACTTGCAGCCAGTGACCGGTTATCGCGTCAGGTACACCATCGATTCGTTGGACGACGAACGGTAAATGGTCAGCGTCGTGAAGGTCGCGGAGCGTTGGTTGAATCCTGAAAAGGCAAAAGGTAGTCCCCCGGCCACGAGTAGTCTTCGTGTTTCACAAAGTATATAAACTTTTAAAATTTTAACGGTTATTTTTTAAAAAATTATTTAAATTAAATACGTAAAAATTACAAATGTAGATTTATTTCGAAAAATATTTTTTATAATATTATAATTTTATTGGATTTTAATAAATATATTATAATAGAAATTAAAGATCAAAATCGTATTTTACAAACCGTGTCGATGTGCAAAAGGATAACTACTAATCAGAGGGTGCAATAAAAAGTCTTATACGTGACGGTGTTGCAGAAGGCTTTCAACTGGTCAGCCCTCAGGTGGCGAAATCCTAGCTATTTTTTTAATATATTATATAGGGGTAAAATTTATAGTCAACTGACATGGTGTTATTGTAATGATTACACTTTAATGTTTAATTTTTGTCCTAAGCAGAAAAAATTTCCTTTGGAGCATTTCTCTCTAGATTTATTTTGGTTCGACAGCTGATACTTTGTGCAAGGTTTCATCTGATAGATTCTCAATTGTGCCTCTGGATTGAAGAAACAGCATGGAATGCAGATACTCCCCAACTAATCTACGGATCCTTCGATGAAACACATACATGCAAACAAATAGAAGGACGAGCAGCATCCAGGGGCGTAGCCAATATGGACTCTATTGGGCTGGAGTCCATCTCCGACTGCCATATCCTAAATATTCATTCGGTAATGCTACGGTTCGGACGTCTGTTTTTTTTCGCAATATTTTTTACGCATGCAACATTTTTTTCTACTCATGCAACATTTTTCCCTACGCATGCAACATTTTCCTTCGACAAATAGTAAATGTTTCAAAAGCAAAAAAAAAATGTTTCAAACGTTGGAAAAAATGTTGCAGACGCTAAAAAAAATGTTGCGCAGGCGTCCGAAAATTTTAAAAAAAATTTGATGTCCGGCTACTAGTACTGCCCATATTCATTTTAGTACTGATGCTTAGTTTTTGTATAGCGATGTGAATGCACATGCACTCAGACATAACTAGTGGAAGAAGAAATTTTGCTAGGTGATGAGTTATTTCCTAGATCATGTGGTTTGATGGGTTACTGCTTATTGAAGGTCTAACTTGAAAATTGGTAACTTCCCTTGTTGCCTGTAAAATTGGACTTAAGTCCTAGACGTATGCAGAGACTTAGAGAGAGGGAGGGTGGCTCAACACCTCTTCTTTGCAAGGATATGGCAATCCACCTAGTTGGGGGCACTTAACGCACGTCGCGGGGAGTCAACAATTGCGAGGGCACGATAAAGGTATCAAAATAGATGACCGGGATGTTGAGGAACGCGCTATGCTACTCTAGCACAAATTAAAAAAATTTCTACCGCGCAACCAGAAAGCTACTCGCAAGAATAGGATCATAGATCAATTACCACTAGACGCGCAGTTGCGGAATCCTTCGCGCGTCGATGTAGTGGATTGTTCCCGCTGCAGTCGTGGATCGTCCTCGCCTCGCCGTGGATCGTCCTCGCCTCGTCTGGCCGCGGATCGTCCTTGCACGCCGTAGTCGCAGCAGCGTCACCACAGTAGTCCACACGTCCAGGGATGGGACACCATGCGTCGGTGTGCAAGCACCGGATCGCTCGGCAGGGGCAGCGAGAGGAGGTGGCTAGGGTTTCTGGCGAAACACCTCTAAAACGCACGGGAAAGTGTGTGCTGCGTCCAGCCTCCTCCCATCCTTATATAGCCACGAGGTGAAACCCTAGGCAGTCAGGGCCCATCTACGTGCTAAGCCCATGAGGTCCATTAATTACGGATCTAATCCGAATTAATGCGTCCCAGCCCGTTAAGTGTGTGACCCTGTAGGTTCATGTGCATTTGGACATGGATTTGGAAGACCCTTTTTCTAATCTAATAGTTGGTAGCGGCTCCTTGCAGAGCGTGCCAACTCCCAAACGCATATGACTAAAGTACTTATGTAATAATCCCTTTGCCAAACTATATGAAGATCGAACTCAAGGCGAGAAGAATGTCATCCTTTGTGATTCAATCCATCTCTCGTATCCGTAATATATTAATAAGTTGTGATTGACTCCTCAATCACGGCATGGCCATGCACTTCCTTAATAATATCACACAAGTGGCCTAGACATATATCTCCGTTACACCGGAGTGGCAAATCCCATCTTGATCGCTCACTTCCCTCTGCATGTTTCATAGTGAACATGAAAGCTACCTTTATAACTATCCGGTTAGGAAATAGTGTTTGGTAACCCCAAGGTAAACTATTACGCATGTAGGAAATATGACAATCTCAGGTCTAAGGATCATACATCTACTATGTATGAGATACACTGATGACACATAAGAATGTAACATTCTCGCAGTGTCTCATTGTGGGTCTACCTAACCCATGTTCTTCAACATGTGTTCACAATGTATTGATGATATCTCCATATCCCATGATCTATGAAACATGATCATCGATCAGTACATGTGCTGATCTATTCATCGTTGTCCTATACGATGATATCCTGTCAGAGATATTTATCGAATTATATCAATAAGTAAAGAGCTTCATAAACAAGTCACACACTTGTTGATCAAAACAATGATATACATTCATTGGACCAATAATCATATTATTATTCATAAACATAGTCATGTTTCAATCATCTATATGATTGCCTTAAGGGCATAACACTACCAATCTCCCACTTGCACTTGAGTCAATCAATTAAGTATCTAATACCAATAGACCTCGTGTGCGCCTCATGCTTAGGCTGTGGCAGTGGCTTTGTGAACGGATCAGCCACATTAGCTTCCGTATGTACTTTGCATATCTTCACGTCACCTCTATCCACAATCTCGCGAATAAGGTAAAAGCGTCGGAGTATATGTTTAGACTTCTGGTGTGATCTAGGCTCTTTTGCTTGTGCAATGGCACCACTATTATT
This sequence comes from Rhipidocladum racemiflorum, assembly GCA_036346355.1. Taxonomy (NCBI): domain Eukaryota; kingdom Viridiplantae; phylum Streptophyta; class Magnoliopsida; order Poales; family Poaceae; genus Rhipidocladum; species Rhipidocladum racemiflorum. The sequence continues at coordinate 72,526,417 of CM070577.1, forward strand.
GCAATAGATGTCCATTGGACTAGATGCACTAGCGACCACACCAAGCTCTGAGATAAACTTCTTTATCCATACAGCTTCTTTTGCGGCATCCGAAGCCGCAATGTACTCCGCTTCTGTCGTAGAGTCAGCCACCGTGCTTTGCTTGGAACTCTTCCACCATCGCTTCCTCCATTTAGTGTAAACACAAAACCGGATTGTGATCGAAAATCATCTTTGTCGGTTTGGAAGCTTGCATCGGTGTAACCTTTTACAACTTGATTATTCCTCACCTCCAAAGACTAGGAACATACCCTTAGTTCTTCTTAAGTACTTTAGAATGTTTTTCACGGCTATCCAATGACCATCACCGGGATCCGCTTGGTATCTACTTGTGACACTTAGAGCATACGAGACATCTGGGCGCGTACAAATCATGGCATACATGATAGATCCAATAGCCGAAGCATATGGAATCTTGCTCATCCTGTCTCGCTCATCAGTTGTCGAAGGACACTGATTCTTGCTTAGACTGATGCCATGTGACATTGGCATGAAACCTCTCTTAGATTCATGCATATTGAACATTTTCAATACTTTGTCAATGTACGTTTCCTGGCTTAATCCAATCAACCTTTTTGATCTATCTCTATAGATCTTTATGCCCAAGATATAACATGCTTCTCCCAAGTCCTTCATTGAGAAACTCCTTTTCAACGAAGTCTTAACGTCTTCAAGCATAGGAATATCATTCCCGATCAATAATATGTCATCCACATACAAAATCAGAAACACAAGTGCGCTCCCACTAGCCTTCTTGTAAACACAAGGCTCTTCTTCGTTTTTGATAAAGCCAAATCCTTTGACCACTTCATCAAAACGAATGTTCCAACTCCGAGATGCTTGCTTTAACCCATAAATGGATCTCTGAAGCTTGCATACCTTTTTAGCATATTTAGGATCAACAAAACCTTCAGGTTGTATCATGTATACATCCTCAGATAGATTCCCATTAAGGAAAGCTGTTTTGACGTCCATTTGCCATATTTCATAATCGAAATATGCAGCAATTGCTAAAATGATCCGAACAGACTTGAGCATGGCTACCGGTGAAAAAGTTTCATCATAGTCAATTCCTTGAACTTGTTTGAAACCCTTTGCCACCAACCGTGCCTTATAGATCTGAATATTTCCATCTACGTCTGTTTTCTTCTTGAAAATCCATTTGCATTCTATGGTTTTTACACCATCAGGAGGATCGACCAAGTTCCAAACTTGATTGTCATGCATGGATTGAATTTCGGATCTCATGGCTCCAAGCCATTTTTCGGAGTTTGGGTTCATTATGGCTTCTTCATAAGTCGTGGGCTCATCATTGTCTAACAATAATATGTCATGTCCATATCTTATAGGTTCATGACGCGGCCTCCCAGACCTACGTGGGGCTGGTGTCTCTTCCACAGGTTGTACAATATTTTGTACATCATGTGATGGTTCAATGGCAGTTTGAACATGTTCATGTGATTCTCGAACTTCATCGAGATGCACATCACTCCCACTGATTTCTTTTGAAAGAAACTCTTTCTCCAAAAAGACACCATTTCGAGCAACAAAAACTTTGTTCTCGTTTCTTTTGTAAAAGTAATATCCTTTTGTTTCTTTAGGATACCCCACAAAAAAGCATTTTTCTGATTTAGGTGCGAGTTTATCTGATTGCAAACATTTTACATAAGCCTCACATCCCCATATCTTGAGAATGACAACATGGGACTTCTCCCAGTCCATATCTCATATGGTGTCTTCTCAACGGAATTTGATGGGACCCTATTTAATGTGAACGCAGCTGTCTCTAGAGCGAACCCCCAGAAGGATAATGATAGATCTGTTTGGCTCATCATTGACCGAACCATATCCAATAAAGTTCGATTCCGTCGTTCGGATACGCCATTCCATTGAGGCATTCCTGGCGGAGTAAGTTGTGGAACGATTCCACATTGCTTTAGATGATCACCAAAATCTTGGCTCAAGTATTCACCACCATGATCTGATCGTAAGTGTTTTATTGATTTGCCAAGTTGATTTTGTACTTCGTTCTGAAACTCTTTGAACCTTTCAAAGGTTTCAGACTTATGCCTCATCAAATAGATATATCCATATCTACTAAAGTCATCAGTAAAAGTTACAAAAATCTGAAACCCACCTCTAGTAATCGAGCTCATTGGTCCACATACATCTGTATGTACTAGTGCCAACAATTCACTCGCCCTCTCACTAAAACCTGTGAAAGGGGTTTTTGTCATCTTGCCAAGTAAACAAGACTCACATGTTTCAAATGATTCAAAATCAAATGAGGTGAGAAGTCCATCACCATGGAGCTTCTTCATGCGTTTCTCATTTATGTGACCCAAGCGACAATGCCATAAAAAGGTAGGGTTCAAATCATTTGGTCGATGCCTTTTGACATTAATGTTATAGACATGTTTTTCTTTGAGTTCAAGGACGTATAACCCATCCACCATGGGACAACGACCATAATACATATCATTCAAAAATATTGAACAAACAAAGTTCTTTATTCTGAATTCATAACCTTCATGTTCCAAACAGGAAGATGAAATAATGTTTCTACTCAAGGCCGGAACAAAATAACAATTATTAAGTTCTAAAACTAATCTCGATGGCAAATGCAATGGGTAGGTGCCAACGGCAAGACCACAACTCTTGCTTTATTCCCCACGTGAAGATCCACTTCTCCTTTCGCCAAGACTCTACTCTTTATCACCGCATCGAATTGCAAATGTGAGCAGATCCAAAGATATCAAATACCCAAGAGCTGGAAGACGGAGAAGCAAGATTAATATCTATAACATTAATACCTGACGTGGAAGTCACACTCCCAGTCTTCTTATCTCGCCAGGTACTTCTCATGATTCGTTTCCAATGTCCTGACTTCTTGCAATAGAAGCACTGGGTTTCGGGTTGAGGGCCGACTTTGAGCTTCTGAAGCTTAGTTTTGAGGCTCGTGATCTCATCTTGAGCCTTGCCCTTGCCCTTGCCCTTTCCCCAAGCCTTAGCTTTCCTCTTTTTGAAGGCAGTTGTTTTCTGAACCATCATCACATGATTGGATTTCTTCTTAATGCTTTCCTCGGTAGCCTTAAGCATCCCATGTAGCTCGGTCAGGCTCTTCTCCATGCTATTCATATGAAAATTCATTATGAATGGCTCAAAGCTCTAAGGCAGAGACTGGAGAATTACGTCTGTAGCCAGACCAATGCTAAGGGGAAACTCAAGCTTTTCCAATCTCCCAATGTAGCCAATCATCTTGATTACATGTGGGCTGACTGGATCGCCTTCACCGACTTACAAGCAAAGAGAAGCTTTGAGATACCATACCTCTCAGCCCTTGCTTGGTTCCCAAACATGCCCTTCAAGCCCACAATCATATTGTAAGCATCCTGGTCCTCATATTGCTTTTGCAGCTCAGAGTCCATGGTGACAAGCATGAGACAACTGACCTCTACGGAGGCATTAACATGTTTTTCATAATCAGCCTTCAAATTGCGAGGAGCATTTTCAGGTAGTTCATCGAGGATTGGATTCTCTAGAACATACTCCTTTTTTCATGCTTGAGAACAATTCTCAAGTTGCGATACCAATCAACAAAATTTGTTCCATTTAGTTTTTCTCTTTCCAAAACCGATCTCAAAGCAAAACCAAAGCAAAGAAGAGGAGCAGAGGGAGGTGCCATTGAACTACAACAAAAACATGCAAAGTTTCTAAGCACTATGTTTATGTAATACTTTCATTAAGCATTTTAACAAAAGAAACTCCTATCATGTGCCCCCTTTATGGACACATGGTGAGCATTCAAGATCCATATTCATTAGACCCTAGTGAGCTTTGGCATCACAGCTAGAAATCTAATGACATAGGTAAGCAACATCTTTGCTAATTACATCTTATGTAACTCTTGTTGGTTGAGCATGAAAACAAGTAATGAATGCCTCCGTCAACTTTCAGTCATGGCCAGGTCAACCCGCCCCTAGGGCTCACATGAGGGAGGGAGCACTTCCCGTTTCCGGGTGCCAATTAAGAAACCTACCCCATGTGTGTTTTCCTAGACACCAATCGTCGTGTATCTGTTCCTTCATTACTAAAATCATATTCCAACCACTTATGTCCCTAAGCCCAAAACCGTTTTGATAGCTTAGTTAAATCAACCATTGTTATGCGCGATGTGTCCAACACATCCCTATCATCTATTAAGATAGTCATTGATATACTACTTTGGCAGTCATATTAATAACGATCTAAATTCTTGATAGGTGCAACAATTGGGTGGACAAGTTTAATTTAAAATTTTAACTATGGTGATGAACAATATCTACTATGAACACAGCATCACATGCAATGAGCATAAAGAAAATAGCAAGGATTAAACACACATCCACATATAATCAAATTAAGATGTGAAATAGTATGGCCCTTAGCATTAGGATCTCCATCATCATGCTTGATTGTTCACCTTGCCATCATGTTTGATTGTTCACCTTGGCGTCATGCTTGATGCCACCATCTTCATCATTGTAGATGCAACTCCTTACGACTTTGATAATGAATATTACATGAGGGTTTGAAACATCACAAGTCGACACGCAGGTCGTTATACATTTTAGATTGAAATAGCCTTATGGCTTGACACGGCACGCAGGCCATGTAAATATTACATGCATCACATACACATAGGCCATACTATTTCACACAACATCCTGCAAAAACGAGTTAAACAAAATAGATTCTCTGACGGAGAGGGTTCCAAGGGGCAACGCCTGCGGGGTTCAAGGGCGGCGCCCTTATCGAATCCAGGTAGCGCCCAAGGTGGGGTTCAAGGGGCAGCGCCCCTGGCGGCGATCGAGGGCAGCGAAAAATTTTCAAAGACATGTTTCCTATCAAAGGAAAACGCACTGAAAATTGCCACGGATCAATCGTATTGACCCAATCCGATTCAATCTGATTGGCTTGGTCCCATATGGTCGCGATTCGTGAACCCTGATGGCGGTAACCTGACCGGTAAGAGCAACGTCGTACCATGAACGGACTCACCCAAATCAAGATTGATTCGGTTTGCACTTTCCTCAAACCCTAAACCGATCGATCTCATCGACGGCTGCCTCCACCAATTCATCACATGAATCGGTTGAACATGTAATAGATCCAATCTACTATCCTCACATATCATATGTGCAACATCCAGATCACAAATCTACACGAGATGGCTCTGATACCACTGTTGAGGAACGCGGTATGCTACTCTAGCACAAATTAAAAAAATTTCTACCGCGCAACCAGAAAGCTACTCGCAAGAATAGGATCATAGATCAATTACCACTAGACGCGCAGTTGCGGAATCCTTCGCGCGTCGATGTAGTGGATTGTTCCCGCTGCAGTCGTGGATCGTCCTCGCCTCGCCGTGGATCGTCCTCGCCTCGTCTGGCCGCGGATCATCCTCGCCTCGTCTGGCCGCGGATCGTCCTTGCACGCCGCAGTCGCAGCGTGGCTACCACGATGAGTCCACACGTCCAGGGATGGGACACCGTGCGTCGGTGTGCAAGCACCGGATCGCTCGGCAGGGGCAGCGAGAGGAGGTGGCTAGGGTTTCTGGCGAAACACCTCTAAAACGCACGGGAAAGTGTGTGCTGTGTCCAGCCTCCTCCCATCCTTATATAGCCACGAGGTGAAACCCTAGGCAGTCAGGGCCCATCTACGTGCTAAGCCCATGAGGTCCATTAATTACGGATCTAATCCGAATTAATGCGTCCCAGCCCGTTAAGTGTGTGACCCTGTAGGTTCATGTGCATTTGGACATGGATTTGGAAGACCCTTTTTCTAATCTAATAGTTGGTAGCGGCTCCTTGCAGAGCGTGCCAACTCCCAAACGCATATGACTAAAGTACTTATGTAATAATCCCTTTGCCAAACTATATGAAGATCGAACTCTAGGCGAGAAGAATGTCATCCTTTGACAGTTCAATCCATCTCTCGTATCCGTGATATATTAATAAATTGTGATTGACTCCTCAATCACGGCATGGCCATGCACTTCCTTAATAATATCACACAAGTGGCCTAGACATATATCTCCGTTACACCGGAGTGGCAAATCCCATCTTGATCGCTCACTTCCCTCTGCATGTTTCATAGTGAACATGAAAGCTACCTTTATAACTATCCGGTTAGGAAATAGTGTTTGGTAACCCTAAGGTAAACTATTACGCATGTAGGAAATATGACAATCTCAGGTCTAAGGATCATACATCTACTATGTATGAGATACACTGATGACACATAAGAATGTAACATTCTCGCAGTGTCTCATTGTGGGTCTACCTAACCCATGTTCTTCAACATGTGTTCACAATGTATTGATGATATCTCCATATCCCATGATCTATGAAACATGATCATCGATCAAGACATGTCTTTGATCTATTCATCGTTGTCCTATACGATGATATCCGATCAGAGATATTTATCGAATTATATCAATAAGTAAAGAGCTTCATAAACAAGTCACACACTTGTTGATCAAAACAATGATATACATTCATTAGACCAATAATCATATTATTATTCATAAACATAGTCATGTTTCAATCATCTATATGATTGCCTTAAGGGCATAACACTAACACGAGAACCGACGAGGGCGCAAGCATGCGGTGATGGGCAAACCACCGCAGCAATGACGAGTGGGTGGGGAAGGCGGCACAACATGAGTTGGCGAGTGCGCTGACCACAACTACAAATAGGCAAGGTGAGTCCCTCTTCTGATATACGATCTTTTATCAATTGTAATTGTGTCAATGAGTTTAGGCAATAGCCGATTTGTTTGATTGATTGGTGTTAATTTGTTCATAGATTTTTGAAATATTTGACAAGCGAACGTTGTATAAATATTTCTCAAATAATGAAGTATTCACTCCGTCCAAGTTTATAAGGCTTATTTTTTTAATGATCTTATCCATAAATATAATGCTTACATGAAGATTTAATGAAACCTTTCCATCTGTACCTATATTTATTTTCTCCCAACCATATGCATTTATTCATTACAGGCCACATAAAGTATTATATCTCATCTTCCAAGATAATTAAGTGGGGGCATTTAAATTATTTTCTCCCGTACCTTTCTTGATTGTAACACAACCTTAATCTATGTGCAAAGTCAAAATACGTCTTAGTTTTTTGGATGGAGTACCAGTAGTAATCCTCAAACCGATAAAAACACAACATAAACTATTTAACATGTTTGTTTTAATTTAACTTAATATTTTAAATGTACATAAGTATTTCCTAAATAATAAAGTATTGGAAGTAATCCTCCGACCGATATGCTGCGTCTATGGTCGTCAGAGGCTTTCTACGGAGCCAATGCTTGTCGGTCACCCAGAAGGAAGCTATTACTTCGTCAACAATTGGTTTGAAAGCCCTTGGCAATTAAGTGAGAAACGAACGGTGGGGTGGGTACTGGGTACGCACGGTTGACCATGGACAGCCGGACAGTTGATTGAAAGGTCACAAGTTGAAGAACGCATCCTGTCTGAACCCTGAATAATGCTGTCCTATACCGAGTTAATTAACTGTTTCCTGCCCGGAAGTCAGAGTAAGGACCGGTCAGTACAAACAGCTGACCAAGAATTATTACCGGCCGCGCGTCCGATCCTTTGGATCCCCACGAAACCTGACAGAATGCGACCGGGCTGGGCTTGCTTGACGACGCGGCGCCTAGCCGCGTACCACCAGCCACTTCTCAACCGTCCTACTTTCACCGGCCTTTGTCCATACGGTCTTAAAAGCGTCTTAAAAGAGCCTTTTTGGTCGTATATTAAATTAAATATGAATGTTCATTCTTCTCAATCGAATGGATCGAATCAATTAGAGTTTATTTATACTTACCTAGTAGTAGAGTAGTAGAAATACCTTTATCAAATCAAAGATTAGATCTGATTTTTACTACCCATTATATACTACTAGGATATGATTTCTACTATCTATTACTCCCTCCAGGTGCAAAAAAGATGTCGTTTTGGACATTGACACGGTCTTCAAAACACAACTTTGACCGCTAATTTTTATTATAATATATTTATAAAACTCAATAAAATTATTATATTATGAAAGTACTTCTCGAGACAAGTCTACACATATAATTTTTATGTATCTAATTTAAATATTTTAAAATATATCAATAGTCAAAGTTTTAGAAGTTTGACCATCACTATGTCCAAAACGATATCTTTTTTGCACCTGGAGGGAGTATATACTAAAACATGTATTTTTGAGGGACACATGCTGCTAGTACCCGCCTCATGTCCTGGGTCTTTCCTTTTCTTTTGTCCATACAATGAAACATATCTGACATGTCTCACGAAAACGGAAAAGAAGAAGAAATCTGGGATGGATCATCTGGCAATATTATTAAGCTCCCCGTGCCATATGCAACTCTGATGCTACGAAAATCCTCGATTGTGCCGTGGTTCGGCGAATATATGTGAACCTGCTCACGGTGCAAAATTTAACACGCAACAGCATAGAAACCCTTTTAATTTCATAACAATTAATGCTGTTAAACGCCAGAAAGTTGCTGCGCTGGGCTGCGAAATCGAACTGGTATACCGTACGGATCTTTCTAAATCCAAGTAAGGTTTTACAGTTGCATGATTTCTCCAAAAGGATGCACTCGATCCGCCAAGTGTCATTCGTATTCAAAAGTGGAAATAAGAGGTGCTTTCGAGAGAAAAAAAAAAACGGCAACGATGCCCAGATAGAGCTTAAGATGTGTGTGCTTGGTGGTAGGATCTGGGAGTTCCCAAGTGCATGCTTGATCCGGGTTTAATCTAGGATTATATCAAACACCTGATTTGCGTAATGCAGCCTCCCTTCGCATGCACGGCGACACCAAACAGGAAGAGATCATGTTCTAACGTAAATTAGCATGATACACCCTTTATATCCGTAAAGAAACTCAGATTTCATTGATTTTTTTCAACGTACATGTATCAAATATAACGCATAAAGATAGTAATCAAGAGTAATCTAGCCATTTTTTAATATCTCTTTAGTTTGTGAAGGTATGTTTTATGATAAACTTGTATCGAGGAAGTACGGTGTCCTTTCATTCCATATGAATGCAGAGGAAGGAAAGGTAAGGAAAGCTCCTCTCCTCTCCTCTTACCATCCGCGACCGCCTCCGACCTTTCCTCCCTTTCACACGCCGTGCTGGCTGGCCAACCCGCGTGCCCTGTTCTTTCTTTACTTTTCAGCCCCTGACTGCATCTATAAATAGCAACGGGCGCTTCGTCTTGTCTCCACGGACATTGCTTGCTGCGCCTTGCAAGAAGACGACTCGTCGGAGCTTGGAGCGTGGCATACGTACGTGTCGTTGCCGTTCGGTGAGCGAGGAGATCGACCGGAGATGGCGGGCGGCGGGGTGGAGGACGCCTACGGCGAGGACAGGGCCACCGAGGAGCAGCTCGTCACGCCATGGGCATTCTCCGTCGCAAGGTAAACGAACTGTTGATGCGTCGCATCCGTCCACGCGTTGCTGCGGTTTCGTCCGATCTGGGTCTGGAGACGCCGCGCAACAAAATCCTTAATCTTTCCTCTCGTTTCCCCCCGAAGTCTACGTTGCGTAAAGCCGTGGTTTTGTTTTACCCTGCTCTTGGAATCTTATCGTGCGTGATGGGGTTAGTTTCGCCGCGAAATATGCTGGCACGGTGGGCGCAAGATCCGTGCAGGCGCCCGCAAACACGACCAAAAATGTCGCCTTGCTGTCTGGTTAATCAAGGGAATGTTTTTAATTAGATGGGCGAGGTGAGATCGTAAGTCCAATGGATTGGTAGCATTTATTTATTTTTAAAATGGCATGAATACTGTTAACAAATCAATGATAGATCTGATTTCCTAACCATTGTATAATGCACTATAAAACTTCTCTTCTTCTTCTTTTCTCCCTTCTATTTGGGTTTGTATTTTAGCCAAACTGTCCCGTTCGTTTGATTTCACTTCGGTATCTGGTTTCTTGTTTTCCGCCCCAGTATTTCTCGAGAAGGGAAATATTTGGTTGAGCATGACCCCCATGGATTTCGTGATGTTGGAACTGGTAAATGGATAATTTGTTTGTCTATAACAATGATACACAGCGAACAAAGAAAGTTTTAAGCATAACTTCGATCGGCACGGGACAGAATAGAGCCTGAACCTGGAGCTGATTTACACCAAGAACTAGTCCATTCTGGTGACAGAATAGCATCCCTTCCATCAATTTTGGTGATCCCAACGAATTGCCTTTTGTTCTACACGACGAAACAGAGTGCTCAGTTCATGATCGGGGATGCCTGTCTTTAGAGTATTGTTTTTGTTCTGATCATTCGTTTTGCGCAACAGCGGCTACACCCTCTTGAGAGACCCCCGCCACAACAAGGGGCTGGCCTTCTCCGAGGAGGAGCGCGACGCGCACTACCTCCGCGGCCTCCTCCCTCCGGCCATCGCGTCCCAGGAGCTCCAGGTGTGTGTGAATCTTCACCAGCTCGGTGCGCCGCCCATCATGTCGATCGATCTTCCTTTTTTTCTGAGCATCGATCGGAATGCATGCTTGTTTATGCGTGCAGGAGAAGAAGCTCATGCACATCCTGCGCCAGTACACCGTCCCTCTGCAGCGCTACATGGCCATGATGGATCTTCAGGTAACCCGGTTTTAATCTAGGACATTGAGGAGGAACACGGTTACCTGATCATTGCATTACACATGAAATGGCTGTCCTTTGAAGTTATGGTGGTAGTAGCTAGTGGCTGATTAGAACATTGTGCATTCCTTTTTCAGGAGAGGAATGAGAGGCTGTTCTACAAGCTCTTGATCGACAACGTCGAGGAGCTGCTCCCAGTGGTCTACACGCCCACGGTCGGCGAGGCCTGCCAGAAGTACGGGAGCATCTACAGGCGCCCGCAGGGGCTGTACATCAGCCTCAAGGACAAGTGCGTGTTCCTTGTTAGAACCGTGCATTTGCATGTTGAGCTTTGTATTGGGGGGTAAGGACTGCCTGTCTGACAAGAAGTATATACATTTTTCAGGGGGAAGATCCTTGAGGTGCTGAAGAACTGGCCTGAGAGGAGCATCCAGGTCATCGTCGTCACCGACGGCGAGCGCATTTTGGGGCTCGGAGATCAGGGTTGTCAGGTATGATAAGTTTGCATATTCATATTCCACAGGCTGTTTTTTTGGTCCTGTTTCCTTGAAAGACTGCTTATTTTTGTTTGTCGGGATGATTTTGTACAGGGAATGGGGATTCCTGTTGGCAAACTGTCTCTGTACACCGCCCTCGGAGGAGTTCGGCCATCAGCTGTAAGTTTTGCTTACAATGTTTTCCCCCTTCTGAAAGCATGGAAGAATCAATCGATGGATTATTTTGCTGAATATAACTGGCTATGCTGCAGTGCCTGCCTATTACAATTGATGTCGGTACGAACAACGAGAAATTGCTCAATGACGAGTTCTACATTGGGCTGCGGCAACGACGTGCTACTGGCGAGGTATGTCTCCGGCAACAACCTACAATTTCACACAGTTCACCCGTACGTGGTGAATTGGCAAGCTCTGTTGAATATAGATATGATTGCGTGTTTGACGGTTGCCAGGAATACCATGAGCTTCTTGAAGAGTTCATGACAGCAGTTAAGCAAAACTACGGTGAGAAGGTCCTAATCCAGGTAAGCCACAGTAGGCTACGATTATATCTACAGGACTGTGCTTCTCCTTTTTTTTTCCCGACTTTCTCGGAAGAGTACTAAATCTTCGATGTGGAATTATCTCTTGACAGTTTGAAGACTTTGCGAACCACAATGCTTTCGACTTGCTTGCAAAGTACAGCAAGAGCCACCTTGTCTTCAATGATGATATCCAGGTACACACAACTCCTTGATTAATTTGATGGTATCATGCCCATATTAATTCTATGGAATCACCTTAAGGTGATATTTAGTATTTGGTTATGAGTATGCCTATCGTAGTGTACTGAACAAAAACTGTGGACTGCAGGGAACGGCATCTGTAGTCCTGTCAGGCCTCATAGCAGCGCTTAAGGTCGTCGGTGGAACCCTTGCAGACCACACTTATCTGTTCCTTGGCGCCGGTGAGGTAAGTCGCTGTAACCACTCACGTCATCTACCTTTTGTTGCTCAGCCTTTACATCATGCTTGTGCCGACTGCCATGCTTCTGCTGAAAAATTAATTTCCATGGTTTGATTTCAGGCTGGGACTGGAATTGCAGATCTCATTGCTCTTGAGATGTCAAAACAGGTAAAAGGAGCACTCTAGGTTGGATCACCAGATCATTAATCCATGGTGTAGTATCTCTTGTTTGCTAAAAAAACCCATTATGGATCGATTGTTCTACAGATGGATGCTCCGATTGAAGAGTGCCGCAAGAAGATCTGGCTCGTGGACTCAAAGGTTAGTAGCAACCGCAGCAAGATTAAAGATTGCAATCAGCACAGCATACTGTAATTTTTTGTCAGCTCAGACGATCTTCTGTTATATGTGCAGGGACTGATTGTTGAGTCGAGAAAAGAGTCTCTTCAGCACTTCAAGAAGCCATGGGCACATGATCATGAACCCATGAAGACCCTGCTGGAGGCTGTCCAGTCCATCAAGCCAACCGTCCTCATTGGAACCTCTGGCGTTGGGAGAACCTTCACCCAAGAAGTGGTTGAGGCCATGGCCTCCTTCAACGAGGTTACTTTCGCCATAAACTTGTCATTCAGTCTGTGTTTTTCTTCTCCTTTTCATTTCTCACTTTGAGTTGCCAACCTAACCAAGAACGGCATAATATGTACCGAATTCTAAACGCAGAAACCTGTCATCTTCTCCCTGTCGAACCCGACGTCCCACTCTGAATGCACGGCTGAAGAAGCGTACACATGGAGCCAGGGGCGCGCGGTGTTCGCCAGTGGCAGCCCGTTTGACCCCGTGGAGTACGAGGGGAAGGTCCACGTGCCCGGCCAGTCGAACAACGCCTACATCTTCCCCGGGTTCGGCCTCGGCGTCGTCATCTCCGGCGCCATCCGCGTCCACGACGACATGCTCCTCGCTGCCTGTAAGTGCCTCTCCCCTGACCAGCCCGGTTCCGGACGCGACTGATTGTGGTGACTGACGGTGCTTTCGTCCGAATGTTGGTCGGATCGATCAGCGGAGGCGCTTGCGGAGCAGGTGACCGAGGAGAACTTCGACAAGGGGCTCATCTTCCCGCCATTCACCAACATCAGGAAGATCTCCGCGCACATCGCCGCCAAGGTCGCCGCCAAGGCCTACGAGCTCGGTACGTTCACCTCGCTTGCAAAATTGCTCCGAATCCATCGACCGAACTGTTGATCTGATCTGAAGCTCTGGGCTAACTCACGCATCACCCGTCTGTCTCTGTAGGTTTGGCGAGCCGGCTGCCGCGGCCCGACGACCTGGTGAAGTACGCGGAGAGCTGCATGTACACCCCCGTCTACCGCAGCTACCGCTAAGCTCGACCGCGGCGAACAGTTTTGCAGGAAGGAATCAATAAATGCAGCTGATCAAGCTTCAGGGACGCTGCTGCTAAACCAGTTGTTGTTTTGTGTATCCATAATTCCATACAAGTATACTTGTGATGTTTACGGGTGCTTGTCGTCGATTCTTTTGACCTATTGGATTAAACGAGTGTAATAGCAACCACATTTGATATAAAAGAGTTTCTTTCAATTCTCAAGATAAATTGCTCTTCGTGCCAATTGAAGCGAGCGAGGGTAATTGTAGGATCAATATATACTAATATAGTAATCAGAGGAGGGGTGAATGATTGCGCAGAAGCTAAAACCAAAATTTTGATCTACTGAAAATTCACACCAATTTGAAGTCAAATAATTGCCTCGTATTCAACAAAAACAGATTAACAGACATTCGGTAAAACGTGAATTCCCATAGATCCAATCGTCAGATTGATCTGAAATTTGAACACAAGAAACTAGATTCTAATATGAATCTAACAGAAAAAGAATCAGCTCGCTCGGACTTACGGATCAAAAGTTATGAACCTCGCAAGCTTGATGTGATAGAATATGACGAGAATTAATCTAACATCAATTTCGTGATTAAACAAAATCTTCAAAAGATTAACCAACAAAACTTTGAGGAACTCTAAATCAAGATCCTAGAAAGATTTTGGATGGATCAAATCAAGACGGAACTCAAAGAATCAAAGTAGACAAAGAACCAATCTAGAACCAGAACAGATGAGCAAACGAACACTCAAAAAGATATTGCTGTAGCAACATGTGCACTGTAGCTTCGAGATTACTGTAGCACGCAGAGGATCTGAAAGAAATTGATCTTTATTTCTTTTTGTCTAAAATACTCCTATCAAAAGAGTACAAACCCTAAAACCCTAGCACTCGCTCCTAATTTGATGCATAAACAGGAGGCATCTCCTCCCTATTTATACAGAGCAAACACAAGGAGTCCAAATACAACTTCCACCTCAAACATGGAACAAGTTTGTATTCAACACAACTCCACTTGGCCCAACCTGGCTAAATACAACTTTTGCACGCGTGTACAGCCACCCTGCCATACTCACGTGACTAACTAATCTTCATATGCATCGTTCTCTAGCCCGAACGTCCCGCATGACATCCTCGACCACTAGGACATCGATTCCTCCTTGAACCTAATCCCGAACCTCAGTTCCTCCATGAACCTAGTTCCGGTCCTGTCATCGACCACGTTCGCCCTCGAGCAACACCTACACATGAACAAAACACAAAACGATTCCGAGCACAAGTCCGCAACTTGACTTAACATTAGTCCATGCAACTACTCATACGAGCATTGCATACAAATCAACTCGATTTTAAAATTGCAAAAACCTAACCTGAGCACATCACGTTCACGCCGGACCAAAAATCTTTGGTCCAGCCCACACAGGGACAACCCTAGAATTTGCCGTTCATGCCGGACCGAAACCTTGGTTCGGCGTAATCCACGGTGGACCGAAAACTTGGTCCGGCGAACACGTTAAACTCTTGGTTAAATGAAGAATTTGGTCCAGCGAAAAAGCCTCAAATTCATGTTCACGACGGACCAAAAAGTTGGTCCGACGTACATGTAAAACCTTTTGTTTCTTGAAGATTTGGTCTGGCAAAAACCACGTTCACGACGGACTAAAAAAAATAAGTCCGGTGTACATGTGCTACACTCGGTTTGCATTACCACTTGGTCCGGCGCAAAAGACCTCAAATGCACATTCACGACGAACCGAGAAATTTGGTCTGGCGCAAACGTCCAGCTCTCGGTCACTTTAGAGAACCGGTCCGGCGCAAAACACATTCACGGCGGACCGAAAAAGTGGTCCGGCGCAAACGCGAAAAGTGGTTTGGCGCAAAAGGAAAAACCTCTATCTCTCCAAAAACTTAGTCTGGCGCAAAAGCAATATTCTCTATATCCTGGATTCTTAGTCAAGCTATCTCAAGCATATCAAAAGATCAACTGAAACAACACATGCACATGCATCACACATGCCATGAGCACAACCACTTTGCAATACCAAATTCATCACCAAGCCAATTTTTCATCACATGATTTCACAGTAATAGCCATCACATTTGACGTAAAAAAAAGTTTCTTTTAATTTTTTGACTGAACTACCGCTGGCCTTGCGGCCCGCCTGAACCGTTTCTAAAGGTCGGAAATAAATTCGGTGGAGGAGGTGTGCAAAATTCTTTCACGTGCATACTTGATGTTGATTCATACCACGTGGACAATCATGCAATCCAACACCATAACATTAAGTGAGGACTTTGAACTCAACTCCTCACTTAATTCGATGCAAATTTGGTTGCTTGAACTCACCTCATTTAATATCGTGCAGAGCCGGTCATAAGTTTTTAGGGGCCCAGGGCGAAATTTTAAATGGAAGCCCTCCATAACATAAACATCAAAATATTTTTATGTTACCATGTGTCAACTGAAAAGGCAATATTCAGTGTATTATAGAAATTGTTACCAATAAATAAATGGAAGTACAAAAGTGAGATTATTTACCTCAAACATTTTGTTGAGATCATCTTAGGAAATATCTTCTAACATTTCTAGATGGAAAATCATCAATTATGGCCTCAACATTAATGTCATCCAATAATTTCTTCTCCATACATAAAGTTGCCAGACCATTTAACCTTTCTTGAGTTTTTCAATAATTTCAATTTTGAAAAGCTTCTTTCAGCTGATGTCATAGTTATCAGCATAGTAAATAAGATCTGATAAGCAACAATTCCACGGTAGCTACACAGTTTTTTAGTTTTTAGATAGACACTGTGTGTTGTGTTTGGTCTCTGTCTCGGATGTGCTACAGTACCCGCGATGAAAAATAGAAGTCCAGTCTAGTTTTATTTCGATTTTTACTTTGATGTGAAGCAGCCCAACTCTTGTAATTGAGTCTATATATTGCAATGAAATCAAAAAAGATGTGAGCAGTTTCCATGTCGCAAAAATAAGTATGTTCTGTAATTTTAGTTCGATTGTTGTTTTTTATTTGAAAACAGCGTTTAAGTCTGAAGCTTTTGCTAGTCAGTTTCAGCAAAGAGTTGCACACAAACGTTTCAGCCGAAGCGTGTCTGGCCAGAGCGTTTTCAGACAAGGAATAGAAAACTTGTCGCTGGCATCTAGTTCTTGGACTGATTACCAATAACGATTGCTCTCGGCTCTCGTGTAGGTGTGTAGTCTTCACATTAGGATGGATCATGGAGGGGCCCCGGTAATTTGGGGGCCCGAGACGGCCGCCCCGCTCGCCCGTCTGGATTGGATGTTCTGATCGTTGATCGGATGTTCTGATACATCAGAAGTTCCGGTCTCTAGTTGTCTCTTTGTCCGAAGCCCATTTACGTAGATCGGATATTCCGATTAATTGGATCGGATATTCCGATTAGGCGTAGAGTTGAAAAAGTCCTTCTCTGGACCGATCGGATATTTCGATTACAAGGATCGGATGTTCCGATCAGGGTATAATCTAAAAGGGGTACTCTCTAGACAGATCAGACATTCCGAGCGCTGTATCGGATGTTCCGATATAGACTTAGAAACTTTTCGAGACGTTTCTTCAAAGGTGCTTCTCTGGACACATCGGATATTCCGATCGTGGATATCAGATGTTCAGATGTGTATTATTTTGACCGTTGGGGTTTGTGTTTTCTGGAACTTTAGCCATATTGGATATTCCGATGTTGATTTCGGAAGTTCCAATATATGGCTGAGTGGAGGCATAACAACTAGTTTTTGCCTTCCCCTATAAATACACTTCTACAAAAAAATCGATTGCACAAAAGTTCAACAAGGTCATCAATTTTCCACGAGAAATCATCGATTTTCCACGAAAATCGATGATTTTTAATTTTTTTTTTTTTGAAAAAATTGGTTTTTGAATTTATCCGACTTTCGACTCGATTTTTACGATTATCGAAAATTACTGTTCATCCAAAAATCGCCAAATCGATTTTGTGAACCCTGATTTGGATGGATCAAACTAGCTGTGGCTTGGCCTTTGCACTGCCCAATTTCCATCAAATGGCAGGAGAAGAACATTGTTTAACGCTGTACTTAACTCAGAAATTGATTTGGCAACTACCAATCGTTGTCAATGCCAAACAACTTTCGAGCTGCCACTTTTCAGCCGCTTGACACATGGCTTGGCAACTTATTGTGTGTTTGGTTGGAGAGTGAGGTGGAATGGAATAGTTCCATCCCAGATTTCAGGATGGAATGGCTTCATCCCAGATTTCAAGGATGGAATGGTTCTATCCCAGATTCTCAGACATGACCCACTGTCACTCTCATATTCCAAGTGGGATGACTGCGTTCCAGAAAATTTGTAGAACCTGTCCGTCCCGAATCTAGAGAGAATATTCTCTTTTCTAGAACCAAATCATCCTCAACTCTCCAACCAAACACTAGACTTGGTGGGATGGGATGGTTCCATTCCACTCCATCCCACTAACCAAACACACAATTAAATTACATATGCATTGATTGTTCCTGATAATGTACTTATAAGCTTATAAATGTCAACTCTAATAGTATTGTCAAGAAGAAAATAGTGGAACTGGGAAGTAATTGTTTTATATCTGCACAGTGGATAGGGCCTCTTTTTTGTCTTTTTTTTTCAAATTAAACAAAGTAGATGAAATTTTAACGTGCTAAGAATGATCAGCCATTTTTTTCTTGTCAAAGTTATTCTACTTAGCTCCTAGAATTTGGTAGTAAAAATAATGATGAAACGGTAAACACATTATTCATCAAATCTTAACTGATCAGTTCATGATATGTTACAGATATAATGGGATATGATAATAAACTATATTCATTTTAATTCCCTATCTGCAACGAGTTATTGGAAACCGAAGTTCCTTCTAATGTTTTATAAGTTTTCGCTCCAAGATAACACCACAATGCACATTGTTCTAAATTGTAATAGGAAACAAAGAATCCATTATCCGGCACAATCTTGTATCTCGAGGTTGCAATATGTCAGTACAAGCCGGTACATCTCCCTTGGATTAGCAGCTGACAAATTGCTTCCAAAAACATGAATAGTTAAAGAGTTGCAGTCCATGTACCATAAACAAAACAAAGCAAACTATTATTTTTTTCCTTAAAATAAACTAATCACAGCATGATTTGAACCTTTTATTTTCATACTGCTGTGCTGATATAAAGTTGACGCCGTATTCATTAGTCAATCACTGTCTGTCTTGATGTTCATTTGATACTGATGATGGCTATATATACATTTTTTCAGTTATATACCTGCTGCATTATACAGATTTATGGATGGTTCTTGTGGTTTATACGTTGACCATCTTTCTGAGAATTCAAAAGTGTTATTTAACAATGATATTTCTCTACACAAGTACGTCAACAATGCATGGATGACTAGCAGATGTAATTGCATTGTGTTAACATGGAAAGATTTCTCTCTAGTTAATATCTGGGCTTTTTAAGAGAGTTGTTTCTGTGTTTTTCTTTTTAAAAGTTATACAAATATTAAAGCATATTCTTTTTAAAAGTTACATAAATATTAAATCATGAATAAAAGGTAGATAATAATTACTTATCCCTTTGTTTGTTTTAAAATTTATATAATTCATACTAGAAAGGAAAACATAGAAACATTGCCCGCTTTTTAATTTTTCCGGCCCTGCACTCCTACCTCTGTTTTTCAAAACCGGAGCAGACCGGCATATTGGACAAGAAAAGAGTCAGTACCGTCCGGTTTGGTTTTGCTATAGGCCACATAAAACTGGCCAAAACCCGGTTTAACCTCTGACGTAAAGCAGAGGAAACCCGGGCACAGTTGAACCAGGGGAAGGAACCGAGGCTACCGGGCTCGAAACTCACGTAGTTTGATATAAAATTATTTATTTATCATTTAAATGATTATTTCAAATTCGATTTAACGAGCTATTATAGATTATTTTCACTCGAGATAGACTCATTTCAATTTTAAACACATCAATTACAATAATTAAAGTAATTTTTATTCGAGCCTTAACTGGTTTTTTTGCTGGTCTTAATAGGTACCGTTAGTTGTACTGGAGAACCGACGGACCAAAAGGCGCAATCGGATCCATGACTGGTTTAGTTTTAGATACTATAAAACTCTATACACATTAGCTCAGAAACCATCCGAGTGATTATATTTAGAGTAAATTTCACAAAACTACAAAAAAAATTTTTGCACAAACCATCATAAACATACATATTTTAGTTTTTATTTCACAAAACTGCAGATTTTAGGAGAATTTGTGTCACGAAACCGCAGGTTTTAGAATTGACTATTTCTTGTGACGGGTCTAACAATGCAGGTCCA
Source organism: Rhipidocladum racemiflorum (assembly GCA_036346355.1). Classification (NCBI taxonomy): domain Eukaryota; kingdom Viridiplantae; phylum Streptophyta; class Magnoliopsida; order Poales; family Poaceae; genus Rhipidocladum; species Rhipidocladum racemiflorum. Next base: position 72,546,333 of record CM070577.1, read on the forward strand.
CACGACAACCTCACACGCTCCCATTTCTTGTTCCACTCGCGCGTGAGGATGCCATGTGGGCCCAGACTATCAGACCTGTTACAATAAACGGTCAATTCTAAAACATATAGTTTTTTTATCATACAAGTTAAATAAAATCTGTAGTTTTGTGAAATAAAAACTAAAACATGTAGTTTTCTGATAGCTTATACAACAAATCTATAGTTTTGTGAAATTTACTCTTATATTTATCAACTAGCACACCCTTCCTAAACCATGATAATATTATGTGATACCGCCTGAAACAAGAGTGATATCATAAACAAATACGCGTATCCGTCATACTACCTGAGTTTCATTAGTTGGGCACTTAGTCTGATCATCTGACAGACCTTTTCCGATGGTAATCTATTCCATGAGATGAACATTACAGGATTCTTAGAGGCTGATTTGTTAAATTAATTACTAAAGGCCGCCCCCGTACGAGCAACAATCAAAGGAAATATGTACGCATGCATGCCGAATGCACGCTACAATTTTAATATGGGAATTGCTAGTAATCGGACGTCAGTTTTTTTCGTAACATTTTCTTTATATGTGTGAAATATTTTTTTCTGTATGATGAAACATTTTTTTTCGACAAACAGTAAAAAAAAATATTTCATAATGTTAAAAAAAAGGTTTCATACGTTCAAAAAAAATATTGCACAGCGTCCGAAAAAAAACGGAAATCGGACGTCCGGGTGTAAGTATCCCCTTTTAATATCAGTTTCGGAGAGAATGTAAACTATAATCGGTAACGAGCTAAATAAGAACCCATTCGTCAGCTGGTATTCTTTATTAGGAGAAGATAGCATGCTTTGGAGCCTTGACATCTGCCAGCATGTGCCGTCTCTCCTATGGAAGTTATTGGCGACCGAACAATGGTTAGCATTTTTGTATTGCAGTCAGCACTTGCAGCCTATCATTGTCAGGCTTGATTAATCACAGAGAATATCACATACTAGTGGGAGCTGCGCGCTCCGCCGCGCCGTGCGAAATTTGATCCAAGTTCCCGTGAAAAATGAGGAAAAACGGAAAAAAACGGAGAACAGATAGACGAAAAACGAATTTCCTTTTTTTTTTTGAGGGAAACGGCCAACGAAAATATTTTTTCCATGCTCGGAGAAAAAACGGATCACGAAAAAAAAAATTCAGGCAAAACGAAGAAAGAAAACGGCTTCCCATTTTTTTTGGGAAATAGCCATCGAAAACATCTTCCCCATGCTCCGGAGGAAAAACGGATCACGAAAACATTTTTTTCGGGCAAAACGGAGAAAGGGAACGGATTTCCATATTTTTGTTTTGGAAAAACGGCCAGCGAAAACATTTTTTCCATGCTCCGGAGAAAAAACGGATCACAAAAATATTTTTTTTCGAACAAAATAGAGAAATTAGCCATGTTTACCAATTTAACGTGCTTTTGTTGTCTTTTATTGTTGTAAGCAGGTGATATACAATCTTTATCTGAAAATGAACTTTTGGGTGATTTTTGGATCGTAGCAGCTATAGAGCCTTCGATCGCATCTTTAACTTGCGTAAAAGATACGCACACTTATCTATATGTGTGGTGCGTAAGTGTGATATATATGAATTATGTGCGTTCGTCTCTTATAAAACAAGTACATTGATGTCAGATGGTCCTTGCTAGAACTAACCTATTTCCCAAACCAAACAGTACATCGAGCTCAGAATGTCCTAGAACCAATCAGAGTTTTATAGATCTGGCTAAGTGCGAGCCACCTTGCAAAATAAGAAGCTCAAGGTCAGCACGGCAACCGCACTATAACACGATATATAATAGATCTAGTTTGTTTCAGCTCCTAAATTATGAATTCTAAATTATGATATAAATTATTTTTGATTATAGAAGAATTAGATCGAGTTGATTGCGACTTCTAGGTCTTATACTAGGCTAGTGAGAATCAACAAGAATCAGGTTTCAATTAGATTTTGATTCTATTTAGAGGATAATTTCTGGTTATCTGAGAAGCTGTTCAGAATCCTCCCGTTCAGTAAATAATCTGTTTTTTTTTAAATAGAAGCTAGGAGCTGAAATGAACGGAGCTATATAGTAAACATAGGAGATGCATGGGGTCGGCTTGTACAGTTGCACTTCTAGATAGTGTTGGATGGATCTGCACCTGACACTACAGGAAAACGATATGTTTTCATCGGCCATACATATTTTCATCGGCCAAAAAGAAGCCGATGACATTATATACTTTATTTCGTCGGCCACGGTGAAACCGACGAAACTATATGTATCTTCGTCGGCTAAGCCGACAATAACAAATAACTTAGTTAATTTCGTCAGCTTGGCCGACGATAATATGTGGCCTAGCAACCTGCGCAAATTTCAAAATTTTGGGGCAGTATTGTCGTCGGCCAAGCCGACACAAATGTGCTATTTTCGTCGGGTAAGCCGACGACATTAGGCCACGTCACCAGGGCGATTAATTTCGTCGGCCTGGCCGACACAAATAAGTTATTTTCGTCGGCTCAGCCGACGACATTAGGCCACATCACCAGGGAAATAATAGCCTGCCCTATAGCGATTTACCCCCAAATATTTCATTCTTTGCGCGTCGCGCCACGCGCCAGGCGGCGCTGAAATCCCGTCTCGGCGGCCAGCGCCTGCCGTCCCGTCTCCGGCGGCCCGCGTTGGCCGCCCGCGCCAGCGGCCAGCGTCCGGCTGTCCCGTGTCGCCACCTCGCGCCAGGCCGTCCCGTCTCCGGCGGCCAGCGCCGTGCCGTCCCGTCTTCGGCGGCCAGCGGCCGCCGCCCGTCCCCGCCCGCCCCTGGTGGCCACACGCCGGCAGCCCGCCCCGGCGCCACGCCCGACGCGCCGTCCTGCGCCGCCCCAGCTGCCACGCGTCCGGCTCGCCCCCGTCTGCGGCCACTCCGCGCCCGTCCGCCCCGCCCCCAATGGCCCTGCGCCCGGTCGCCCCGTCCCCGGTGCCCATCCTCACGCCTTGCCTCATCGTCGTCCCGGTACATACTGTCATTGTTGCTCCTTTTTTATGCTTGATGAAGCAAGTCTATAATGTAATTCATGCTAATCATGGTTGCAAAAATGGCCTTCAACACTTTACTTCATGCTAATGCTTGATAGTATATAATGTGATTCTCTGTTTAAAGCTTGTACTTATTATTTAGCATAGTTTGTGACCTGGTATAGATTAGTTTGTATATTGTGTGGTAGTATGCAAGTATGTGATAATTTTAGTTACTGTGATTATGTGGTATATGTTAGATTCAATTATGGTAGTATGCAGATTCAATTGTGATGTTAGTAGGCAAGTTTGTCATAATTTGTTTGTTGGGGTAAGTATGCTTGTATGCAAGTATGCATATGTGATTGTTAGCTTTACATTTATTTCGTGTTTGTAATTGTAATGCATTTGTCATTATGTATCGAAAACTCTAGTATGGATCGAATTTCATGTGTATAATTGTAATGCATTTGTCATTATGTATCGAATTTGTCCTTATATATCGAATTTCATGTTTGTAATTATACATGCAAGTGTGCTAGTATGCAATTATGCATTTGTCACTTCATTGGACGAAGGGTTAATTTTACTTTTCATACCATGAACATTTAATCATTTCATACTCACAAGTGATATGTATCGGATTTAAATATTTTATACACACAAGTCACCCAACCTATACGTCACCCATTCGGGAGTGACACGGTTCACATTAAGCTGTGAGCTTTGTCGTTCCGGAATTGTCCACGATTTTGGACAGCCTAGGAATGGATGGTTAAACCTAGTTTTTATGACGTGTCGTATAATTCAAACGAAAATTTCGACAGCGTAACCCAGTTGTTCTCTGATGCACATCAATTAGTCGTGCATTCGGGGAACAGCGGGGTTATGCTGCCGAAATTTCATTCGGATTGTACGGCATGTCATAAAAACTGGGCTTAACCGTCTATTCCTAGGTGGGTTTAGGACCTATCCTTACCTAGATATCTTGTTAGGATGTGTACCTCACTTTCAAAATTATTTATGCATTCAGTATAGCATACAAAATGGGAGATGATCGTGGATGGATGTACGATGGTTGGACAAGCACTGGGTCACACACACAAGAATGGATGGTTAAGACACAAGGTTTTGTGGATCACGCTTATTCCTCATCTCCTGGTGGCAGGTTGGCGAAATGTCCATGTTCTAGGTGCCGGAACTTTGCTCGACAGTCCAAGCCTAGTATGGAGTATCACCTATGTAAATATGGTTTCATGCCGGATTACCTCACGTGGTTCGAGCATGGTGAGTCACAAATAGGAGCGACATCGAATTATGTCAATCAATCAGATGAGCCTGAGGTTAGAATGGATGAGCTGGTCAATGATATTGCTCATCAGTTTGAGGATGTCCCTGGGCCAGAGGTCGAGAAATTCTTTAGGATACTTTCTGCTTCAGAAGATTCTTTGCATGAGTCTACAGATGTGACACAGCTAGGCGCTGTGACACGACTCATGGCTATAAAATCGAAGTACAATCTCTCTGTAAGTTGTTACAATGATATAGTCGATTTGATTTGTGATATCCTTCCAAAACCTCATAAGATGCCGAAGGACTTCTACCGTTCGAAGAAGTTGTTGGCCGGTTTAGGAATGCCTTACAAAAAGATTGATGTATGTGTTAACAATTGCATGTTGTTCTGGAAGGAACACGAGGACAAGGATCGTTGTGTGTATTGCATGAAATCGAGATATATGGAGATGGTCGACGAAGAGGGGAATATGCAGATGACAACTGTGCTAGTGAAGGTGTTACGACACATGCCCCTATTACCAAGGCTTCAACGGTCGTACCTATCTAGGACGACTGCGAAGCATATGAGGTGGCACAAGGAAGGCGTTCGTGAGAACAATGGGATAATGGGTCATCCTTCTGATGCTGAGGCTTGGAAGGCGTTGGATCAATATGACGCAGATTTTGCTAAAGACCCCCGCAATGTCCGTATTGGGTTGGCGACTGATGGTTTCACACCTTTCAACACAAGTGCGGCCTCGTACTCATGTTGGCCCATTTTTGCAATTCCATATAATCTGCCACCTTTGATATGCATGAAAGATGAGTACGTTTTCTTAACCCTCATCATACCGGGGCCTGACCATCCAGGAAAGTACTTAGATATGTTCATGCAACCTGTGATCGATGAATTAAAAGAGTTATGGAATGGGGTGATGACATATGATAAGAACAAAAAAGAGTACTTTAACATGCGTGGTGCATATCTTTGGTCTATTCACGATTTTCCTGCATATGGCATGTTCTTGGGATGGAGCACACATGGTAGATTGTGTTGTCCAATATGCATGGGTGACACGGATGCCTTTCGTTTGAAAAACGGAGGCAAATTCTGCTTCTTTGACTGTCATCGACGTTTCACGTCTCCTAATCACCCGTTCAGGACACAGAGCAACACTTTTCGCAAAGCGACAACCATTAGTAAAGGGCCACCGAAACGGTTGAACGGTCATGAGATTGTTGCTTGGCACAATAATTTAGTCAATATAGAGGATGGATATGGAGGGTTCAAGGAGACGCACAACTGGACTCACATATCCTGCATTTGGAGTCTTCCTTATGCTCAATCCCTAATCCTTAGACATAATATCGATGTGATGCATCAGGAACGAAATGTTGTAGAAAGCATCATCAGTATGATTTTTGATTTCAAAGACAAAACAAAAGACAATATTAAAGCACGTAAGGACATGGCTGAGATATGTAATCGACCTACCCTAGAGGTGAGGTTAGACGAAGCCGGACGGACAGGGAAGCCACGTGCTCCCTACTGCCTCAAACCTGCTGAGAGAAAGGAGGTATTTATGTGGTTGAAAAATGTCAAATTTCCCGATGGTTACGCAGCGAACCTAAGACGAGCAGTGAGCATTGTAACAAGCAAGCTAAATGGTTTAAAGAGCCATGACTACCATATTATCATGGAAAGGCTACTACCTGTAATGTCCGTGGTTATCTGCAAGACGATGTTTGGACAATGTTGGCAGAGCTAAGTTTTTTCTATAGACAGCTATGTTCTAAGCAAATAAATAAAACAGTAATGAAAAAGCTGAAGAAGGACATACCGGTACTTATATGCAAGATGGAGAAGGTATTCCCACCAGGTTTTATGAACGTAATGCAACATCTATTTGTACATTTGCCATATGAAGCAGAGGTTGCAGGGCCTGTACAGTACCGATGGATGTACCCAATAGAACGGAATCTGAAGAAACTTCGAGGAACTGTGCGTAACAAAGCAAGAGTTGAAGGATGTATCGTAGAAGCATTCTACCTTAAGGAGATATTGTATTATGCGAGTACATATTTTGCAGATGAACACAACATAAATGCTCATATACCACGGTACGTCCACACACCTGAAGACACCCCTGTCAGTAATCTAAAAATATTCCAATGGAATGGCAAAGCTGTGGGTGGTAGTTCTAATCATGAGCTGTCTCCGCAAGAATGGAATGCCGCGTTGTTGTATATGTACGCCAACATCGAGGAAATGGATGAGTATTTCAAGTAAGTACTTCCATTGAATGAAATTCCCTTAAATCTGTTGACACACAAGTACTCAATATCCGTTGAACAATTTCCAGGTTGTTTGACGATCAATACTGGTGATCCGCACAACAACCTACCCCTAAACAACTTGACAAATTACGACGTCATGGTTTACATGGTGGTCCTAGTTTCGTCGCTTGGTTTCGACAACATGTATTGTTCTCTTCAAATTGTATTTAACTAATTCACTTCGAAAACTATAACAAATTGTATTTAAGTAATTCACTTCAAAAACTTAACTAATATTGCAGTGCATGAGGGAATGTGACGTACATGAGGACCTACGCCAATTATCACATGGAAGCACAACTGCAAAGAGTTATGGACGTTATGATGTCAACGGATGGCGCTTTCGTTCCACCAAATTTGAAGCAAAACACCCACAAGCAGCCACAACGAATAGTGGAATTGTCACTAAGGCGTATGATGTGAATGGTCGTGCCACCGAGTTTTATGGTGTTATTCAGGACATAGTAGAGTTCAAGTTCGGAGGGGCAAAAGACTTCAGGGTAGTGTTCTTTTACTGTGATTGGTTTAGCGTTGATCCTAAGAAAGGAACAAAATGTAACAACAAAATAGGGATTGTGGAAGTTAATCATGAGTCGCGCCTTACAGGGTACGATCCGTTCGTACTGGCGAGCCTAGTTGAACAGGTTTATTATATGTCATATCCATGCAACAAGCCGTATTTGTCACCGTGGTGGGTTGTTCATAAGACCAATCCTCCTGGTCGGTTGAACACCCCTGGAGATGATTGTTATGTGGAAAATGAGATTGATAACAACGGTCAAGAGGCATACCAAGAAGGAGATTTACCCAACTCATTTGGAATAGAGACTGGGCTGGCACTTGATCAAATAGTCGGCGACACTAATGATATTATTGTGGATGATACTCGCAAAAGAAAACGACAAAGGCATGACTTGGGTACTCAAAAAAAGAAACAGCAGCAGCGTCGACGTGGTAGTTTGCATAATATTACCATTGAACCACCCGATGCCGATGACTTCTAATCAATGTAACGACATAACTGTTGCATTTTTTATTATGTAACCTTAATGGTTTTTTTGTTATGTACTAATGTTTTTTACATTTTCAGAAATAGGATGAGGTCGTTTGTTCATATTGGTGGCAAGTTGCTTTCAAAGGGCAAGAAGAAAGATGGATCTTCATCTTCAAAAAGCCAAGGTTCAAGCGGTTCTTTATTTATGGGTAGTAGTTCTCAGCCGAGGCGACGAAGCGCATTCCAGAAATGCCTCGACGACGCTTCGCGGGAGGTTAATCCATCAGAGGAGGCTTTACCAGAGGCAGAGGAGAATGAGGCTGAAGATAGCGGTGGGAATAGTGAAGAGGCGGAGGAGGAGAATGAGGTTGGGGAAGATGTGGCTGGGGAAGATGGGGTTGGGGAAGATGCAGGGGATGAGGGGGAAGATGTTGATTGTGGTGATGATGCAGGGGATGAGGGGGAAGATGCTGAAACCGTCTTTAGGTCATAATTATTGAAGCAATTTGCAATTATATATTTTATTAGTTGTGCTTAACATTATGTGTATATTTCAGGTATAGGGGATCTAATTTGATTCCTCCTGCAATTCTGCACTTAGGTCAAGAAGGGTGATCGTGCCACATGGTGATTGGTAAGTTTCAACTTAAAATTTGTTATCAATTCATTATTGATGATCTAATTTCCTTGAAAATTGTATTTTGTAGGCAATGGATTGATGTTGCCTGGGAGGGTCGAAATCGGTTAAGGCCTGTGAACGCTACATTAGGATCTCTCTGTCGGTACCACTATCCGGGGATGGTTGTGGTTAGAGGCGTCAAGCCAAAGAATGAAGTGGGATCACTATGCGTTGGCTATAGATGGCCAACAGGGAAATGTTGCACAGAGGGTGTGGAAGGACTTTTGGGTAATGATATTGGTTGCACTTTATTTAATAGATTTTGACGTCTATACTACATTGTCTAACTCATAATTTTTTCCAATTAGGAGAGGTATCGTTTGCCAGAGGGTCAGGAGGATTTACTTGCAGCTAAAGCTAGATGTGTCTTTGACAAGGCTGCAACCAGGGTTACTGTGAAATCATGTGCTGAAAAATTGGCTTAGAATTGAATTTGCAAAATGTGTTTGTTCATGTGTTTTGACAATTTGACAAGAAACAGTAAGTTTCGCTTTGGCGCCGGACCAAACTTAAAGAAAACAGTAAGTTTCCCATCTACGACGGACCAAATTTGTTGGTCTGTCGTAAACATGCTTTGGCAACCTCATTTTCCCATGTACGACAAACCAAATTTCTTTGGTCAGTCGTGAACGACTTTTTGAGGATTGATTTTGCATGTACGACGGACTGATTTCTTTTAGTCCGTCGTGAACGTGTTTTCGCCAGAATGATTTCTTCTTGAAACCGAGACTTTCACTTGTACATCGGACCGATTTTGTTGGTCCGTCGTGAATGGACTTTTTCTAGAGTTTTTAATTTTGGTCCGTTGTGAACGTGTTTTGCTCGGTTTGGATGTTTTGCAAGAATTGGAATTGATTTTTTAGATTTGAATTTGAGATTATGAAATTTGTGAGAATTTCATGATGCTTGTTTGAAATGGAATTTATGCAATGCTCGTGTGAGTATTTGCATGGACTAATGTTGAGTCAAGTCGCGGACTTGTGCTCGAAATCGTTTTGTGGTTTGTTCATGTGCAGGTATTGCTCGAGGGCGAATGTGGTCGATGACGGGACCGGAACTAGGTTCATGGGAACTGAGGTTCGGGACTAGGTTCAGGGAGGAACTGAGGTCTTGGTGGTCAAGGATGTCATGCGGGACGTTCGGGCTAAGAGAATGGTGCACATGAAGAATGGTTAGTCACGTGAGAATGGTAGGAGGTCATTCGCGTGCAAAGTGTTAGTCACGTGAGTATGGCAGGTGGCCATACGTGTGCAAAGTGTTAGTCACGTGAGTATGGTAGGGTTGCCATACGCGTGCAAGAGTTGTACTCGGCCAGGTTGGGCCAAGAGGAGTTGTGTTGAATACATACTCCTTCTAGATTAGGAATTGTATTTAGAACTCCTTGTGTTTTGCTCCTTTAAATAGGAGGGGTGTCTCCTGTTGAAGGGCATCAATTGGAGCTGAGCGCATTGAGAGCCTAAAGCTCAGTTTTAGGGTTTGTACTCTTTTGATGAGAGTATTTTAGACAAAAGAAATAAAGATCAATTCTTCCAAGATTATTGCGTGCTACAGTAACCACGTTGCTACAGTGTTTTCTGTTTTGGTTCTTGTTTGCATGCTTGTTCTAATTGTAAATTGGTTTTTGATCTTTGAGGTTCATCTTGATTTCATCCATCAAAAACCTTTCTAGGGTATTGATTTAGAGTTCCTCAAAGTCTAGTTGATTAATCTTTTGAAGATCTTATTTAATCTTGAAGTTTTGATTAGATTAGTTTTCGTCAAGTTCTGGAACAGCAAGCTTTCTAAGCTCATAACTTTTGATCCGTAAGTCCGATCGAGCTGATTCTTTTTGGGTTCGATTCGTATTGGAATCTAGTTTCTTGTGTCCATATTTCAGATCAATCTAACGGTTGGATCTCCAGGAATTCTCTTTTTACCGAACCTCTATCATTCTGTTTTTTGTCGAATACGAGGCAATTATTTGGTTATGTTTTGGGGTGAACTTTTAGTAAATCAAGAATTTGGTTTTAGCTTCCGCACAATCATTCACCCCCCTCTGATTGCTATATTCGTATACTTCGATCCTACAAGTGGTATCAGAGCGAGGTTTTTCTAATCTATCTTATCCGGTGATTAGATCAATGGATCGTTATTCGACAAAACCATGTGTGTTCTGTGACACCACGGAGTGTCATAACTTTATTTTACGTGCTTGATATGGTTAAAAACAGTATGAAATGTGGAATTAAGGTTAAAACTATAGGTTATGGAGGTTAATAGCTTTTCGGGGCCGTTTCCGGCCCGTTTTCGGGGTTTTGGGCCTTCCCGGGGGAGTTTTGGGCCTTGGTGGGCTTTGGTGGGATGGATTAGGTCTCCGTAACGGACTAGAATTGGGTGTGGGGGCTGGTAAAAGGGGTTTCCCTGCCCCTTTGGGGCGTCCACCCTGCTGCCTTTGCGCCCCTTGAGGCCTTGGTGCGCCTCCCCACCTCCCCCCCATTTGCCAAGCCCTAGCCGCCCCTTCCCTTTGAGCCTTGCGCCTCCCCCTTGCTCTCCTCCATTGCCCCACCTCTCCACCACCTCTCCTCCACCCCCTTGCTGCCCTAGGGTGGTCTCCACACCTCTGCACCTTGTGGATCCATCCGTTGGAGCGAGGAGCGAGGAGCGAGGAGCGTGGAGCGAGGAGCGATCCGCGAGGAGATCTATTGGAGATTCGTTCGTTGGGCAAAGATATGATCATGGGGATCCTTTGGTTTGATCTAGGTACTGTTCTTAGGGTGTTTATGAAGTTTTTAGATCAATTGGTGGTGCTGGGTTGGAGTTCTTTGGGTTAGATCTAGACGTTGCCACGTTTCTGTTTTCGGGCAGATTGAGCAGTCGGGCTAGGGTTCGAGTTTTCGTCAATTTAGAATCCGAATCTGTCCATACGGACTTAAAAGAAGTTGTAGATAATTTAATTATCTTTCTGTGGACATAAAGCACGTTAAAATCCGATCAGCCGTTTGAAAGTTATGGCCGTTTTACCGAGCGTGTTAAAATCTGTGACGCAATTAGAACAGATCGTAGTAATCTGTAGATTAAACAATTTTAGAATCCGAATCAGTCTTTCCGTATAACTAGAAAAAGGTAGGAAATTTCCTAAGCTTCGCGATGGTGTACTCGTTTAATCGATTTGGAGTCCCAGAACTCAAGTTATGGCCTTTGCAAGGCTGCTGTCCCGCCGGGACAGAACCTCTGTTTTAGGTTTTGCGAGTAGCGGGCAATGTCGGGTGAGATGGGGATTTGTGTACTGTTTTGTGGGCATTATTGAGAGTATGTGATGCCGTTGTGCAGGTGGTGTGACCCCGGGGGTGCCCTCGACTTCCCACAATCCCGTCGCCCACGGTTGAGGCAAGTGTGTTGTAATGAATAGCGGAATTGTAGGTTGCTTGTGGAGATTAGATGAAAGATTGAATACTTGCTATGATCACTTGCCATGCTTGCTGTTTTCCAATGATATATTGAGTATGATTATCATGATTCGATGCCATGTGTTAATATTTGTCATGATGAGATGCCATATGTTTATGTACATGTGAAATATGATAATTGGCATAGTTGCATGCATGACATGAGATAGGGCGAGGCGGTGAGAAAGTCATAACTAGTCCGGCAAGGTCGGTGAGAAAGTTATGACTAGTCCGGAACGCCATTGAGTAAGACCTACATCGTGATTCCATCCACGTGGTGAATGGAAGCGATGAGTAGGCACCCTCCATCTTCGGGATGGAAGGGGGGGAAAGGGTGCACACCGACGGGTGTGTACTCAACCATACCGGTATGAGTTTCCAAGGAGACATGAGCATTGCATTACATCTCATACATATTGATGATGACAATGTTAAGTGTTTATGAATAAGATGATTTACATGAAGGAGATGCTATTGCCATATTGTTGTTCTTGTTGTCCATTGCAATATGCTTGCCGAGTTTCGAACTCACGCTTGTGTTTTTTCTTATTGTTTTAGGTACCATGAGAACGGCATGCGGAAAAGGGAATAGACACACGCCCACACGTTGCTTCACCTTAATGTTTCCCCAAGTCAATTCTTTTAGATTGATAATAAATTGCGTGTGATGGTCATTAAATTAAGGCTTAGCTTGGTTAATGAGAGTTTTATTGTTCGCTTTGACACTTGGAACTTTAAGTGCTAAATGTTAGTCTTTTATTGTCGTTAAGACTCTATTTATTGCTGTTTTAGATGTTTCCCTTATTGCCATATAATGCTATATCGTTGTTGCTCCTTAAATTCATGATAAAACAAAGGAGGTCTTGCCGAAATCTCGCTTTTAGCCTATGCGCCTTTGCTGGAATTTTATGTTAAATATGATATTTGGATGTTGTTTAGCTTATGTTTGGTAGCATTCGGGCATATTAAATGCCGGGTGTTTGATTGGTATCGAGCTGGTTTGTAGGTCCTTGGAATAAGTATTTTAGTGTTATACCTTAAGTTGCAACTAAAATATGATGTGGAATAACTTAGAAACAGGGCTTAGGTTCTAACTAAAACTTTGTTATAGGATAGCAACATTAAAACTTGCAAAAGTGGTATAACTAATCTAAAATTTGACATACTTGGTTGCACAGTAGGATGGGGTCTTGGTTCATTATTGCATTGCGCTTAATTATTTGATGAAGACTATGCTATGATGATGTTTGATCTATGTTCTTGGTTGTGTGATGTTGTGTTTATGTTTTTGTGTTTGGATGGTTGTTTGTCTGAAGCAGCCATGCCGAGGGGTAGAGGCCGTGGAGGCCAGGGGCGAGGCTCCCAGGGAGTTGAGGAGTCTGTTGCTGAGGGTAGCGTTTCGCTCAATGCTCGTGGACCCGGCCAGAGGAGCTTCCTACCTGACAAGGGCGGGTGCCCGCCGCCAATGATGATTTAGTTCAGGCTCGCAGAGGAGATTCAGAGCTGCGCCAGCTGCGGGCAGCCCTGGCTGTGGTGCCTCCCTCGCAGATGGCCCCGCTTGTTGCCTCACGCACCGGAGCCGAGGATGAGTCTCCGAGAGTGGATGACCCTCTGTCTTGATACTTTTGACGGAGCGGGCACGCCGATCCATCCGCAGATTGGGCTGCGGTACATGGAAAGGCGCTTTGAGGTCCTAGAATTGACCTCGGTCCAGAGGGCTCGCTTTGTGGCCTTTGTGAAAGGCCAAGGCGATATCTGGTGGGAAGGGTTCGCCGCTAGAACCCACGATCTTGGTCCACCACCTGAGGACTTTGTGGCTCGCCTCCGAGCCAAGTTCTACCCGAGTCTTTCCTTGAGAGGATGGAGCATACTCGGCGACTCTTTCCCAGGAAAGAGGTCGGTGGGCAGAGTATGAGGTGGAGTTCAACAGCAGTGCGCTTCGTCTTACCGTGGCGGTAATTTACAGGAGAAGGCGAGGAGGTTCCGTAGGGGCCTCAACCAGGAGTTCAGAGTTGTCATGGGGCGATCTGCCCTCGTGACTTCTCGCTCCGTGGTGGAAGCGGCGAAGGGCATGGAGCTCGAGTTGGAGCTCTCCCGGATAAGCAAAACCCGGCGGTTCAGGGGTTCCTGCGGCCAAAGTGGGGCCGAAGAGGACCTTTGGTGGAGGAGGTGGGTCTTCTCGACCCACCTTCAAGAAGTTCAAGGGGACAGGGCTCCTCCTCGGGGGCTAAAATGGGGCCGCCACTGCCTTCTTCGCGAGCGGTTGTTCGGCCCTGCCCGGCAGGGCATGAAGTGTTTCAAGTGCGGTGGTGAGCACCGTGCTTCAGAGTGTGGTTGGACCGGAGTTGCAACCACTGTGGGCAAGCTCCGGCCACATGGGACGAGTCTGCCGGATGAATCCCAAGAGCATCATCGGTGGGAGACGGTGCCTTCTCCTCCCACTCGGCCGCGTCTTCCAGAGGATCGGTGCACATGATGGCTGCCCCTGTTTCTCGCCGCTTTGCTGCGTGGCGCCACCAGCGCATCTTGGTGCCCGCATGCCTGCTCCTCCTCGATTGCCTCCTCCGCCCCAGCCTTGATGGGGCATCACCGAGTCGGGCTCATACGTCCCGGCGCCACCAGAGTGTACGCTTTGCCGACCGCCGAGTCGGTAGGGCATCCAGAGGTGGTTTCGTGTACTCTGCTCGTGGATTCCGTTGATGCCTTTGTTGCTTTGATTCGGAGCATCCTATTCTTTTGTGTCGTCGGAGTTTGCTAGTAGAGCTAAGTTGGGAGTTCAAATGATTTACGAGTCCGTGTTAGTCGATTCTCTGGGGTTGATTGCTAGTTCTTTGGTTTGCCCTGGTTGCACCATTGCCATTGATGATGAGGTTTTCTTTGCCAATCTCATGGTGATCGATTGGCTCCTTTTGATGTCATTTTGGGCATGGACTGGCTGCATCGATGCCGTGCTAAGATCTGTTGTTTCGGAAGACAGTTGCCTTGCAGGCCCGTCCGGGAAGAGTTGACCTTTCAGGGTGGTATACCCTCGATCCGTCTTTGCTTTGACTAGTTTGTTTTCCTGGTCGGCGTTTGAGGTCATGGGTTTCCTCATGACTTTGTCTCGAGAAACCATCTTCCTCGATTCCCATTGAGGAGATTTCTGTAGTGAAGGAGTTCGTTGATGTGTTCCCCGACGAGTTGCCTGGTCTACCTCCCGTGAGGAATGTGGAGTTTCGTATTGATCTTGTTCACGGCACTCGACCTATTTCTATCTCTCCATACCGCTTGGCTCGTCCTTTTCAAGACGAGTTGAAGAAGCGATTGGAGGATCTGGCCAAGGGCTTCATTCGGCGTAGCGTTCGCCATGGGGCACCCGTCCTCTTCGTCTCGAAGAAGGATGGAAGTTGGCGTATGTGCATTGATTATCGTGCTCTTAATCAAGTGGCGATCAAGAACAAGTATCCTTTGCCTCGCATCGAGGATCTGTTTGACCAATCAAGGGAGCAAAGGTGTTCTCCAAGATTGATCTTGATCGGTACAATCAGATCCGTGTGAGGGAGCAGGACATTGAGAAGATCGCTTCTCCACTAGGTATGGGCATTATGAATTTAAAGTTATGTCTTTTGGACTAACTAATGCTCCTCGCTATCTTTATGGAGGCGATGAACAAGATGCTACACAAGTATCTTGATGAGTTTGTGGTAGTGTTCATCGATGACATTCAGTTTACTCTAAATCGTAAGAGGAGCATGAGCGACATCTCGAGGCTTCAGCCTTGAGCACCTTGAGGGAAAATCAGTTCTTTGCTAAGCTGAAAAAGTGCGAGTTACGGATTTCGAAGTGGGTTTTCTTGGCCACATCATCAATCCAGAGGGCATATCTGTAGATCCTAGCAAAGTCTCAGCTTTTGGATTGGAAGAGGCCTTCCAATGTCAAAGAGGTGCGTAGTTTCCTTGGGTTGGTGGCTACTATCGGCGTTTCGTGCAGGATTTCTCTATCATTGCCAAGCCACTTTCGCGGCTGACTCGAGAAGGGGATGAAATTCCAAAGGATCGCAGAGTGTGAGCACGGTTTACGCACTATGAAGGAGAAGTTAGTGATCGCTCCTCGTTCTTACCCTTCCCGAGCCGGGAAGCGCTTCACGGTGTATTCGATGCTTCTCGGTTGGGACTTGGGTGTGTGCTCATGCAAGAGGGCAAGGTGATTGCTTATGCGTCGAGGCGTTGAAAAAGCACGAGCGTAACTATCCCACGCATGATCTTGAGCTAGCCGCCGTGGTGTTTGCATTGAAGATATGGAGGCATTACTCAGACGGCGAGTCTTGTGACATTTTCACTGATCACAAGAGCCTCAAGTACATCTTTACTCGTAAAGATTTGAACTTGAGGCAGAGGAGGTGGCTAGAATTGATAAAGGATTATGACCTTACTATCCAAGTATCATCCGGGAAGGCAAATGTTGTGGCCGACGCTCTCGATGCAAGACAATGCCCCTATTGTTGATTGTCTTGTTGCTGATTTTGAGCGTTTGGGGTCTCCCATCGCTTTGGGACCGTGCAAGCTGAAACTCGATTGATTCTTGAGTCGGATTCCCGAGCGTGCAGCGGGAGGCACAAAGAAGATGACCGTTTGCTCCAAAGAAAGTAGGAACGCCTTGAGGATGGCAAGTCCGGAGCTTTACCATTGATGATGCGGGAGTTACGAGGTTTCAGGGCCGTGCAGGCGTGCCTCGTAAATCTCAAGTGAAAGAAGACATTCTGAAAGAAGCTCATCGCACCTGCAGACACGGTCCATCCTGGGAGACCAAGATGTACAGGGACTTGAAGAAGAATTTCTGGTGGAAAAGGATGAGAGTGGATATTGCCAAGTATGTGGCGTCTTGTGGGATCTGTCGGAAGATCAAAGCTGAGCATAAGCGTCCCACGGCCTCTGTTGACCATTGGAGATTCTGTGTGGCCATGGGATGACATCTCCATGGATTTCGTGGTTGGTCTACCTCGTTCTCCACGAGGAAGGATGCTTGTTTGGGTTGTGGTGGACCGTCTCGGCAAGTCTACGCATTTCATTCCTATCCGCACGACCAATTCATGAGCGAGTTGGCTCCCATCTATGTGCGGGAGATTGTGAGACTGCATGGTGTACCTAAGACCATTATTTCTGATCGGGATGCGAAGTTCGTCTCCAAGTTCTGGGAGAGTTTGCAGAGTGCTTTGGGTACGCAGCTTCGCCTTAGTACCGCTTTTCACCCTCAGACGGATGGGCAGTCTGAGCGTACCATCCAGACGTTGGAAGACATGCTCAGGGCCTGTGTGATGGCTTGGAAAGGTAGCTGGGAGGATCATTTGCCTCTTGTGGAGTTTGCTTATAATAAAAGCTATCATTCCAGCATCCGGGCTGCTCCTTATGAGGTACTATATGGCCGGAAGTGCAGATCGCCACTTTGTTGGGATGCAGTGGGCGAGAGAGCAGTTCTTGGACCGGATTGGGTTCAGCAGACTGTTGATCGCGTGGCGGAGGTACGGCAGAACCTTCTCGCATGAAGCAGCGCATGTAAGAGCTATGCTGATGTGAGGCGGCGAGACTTGGAGTTTGAGGTGGGTGATAGCGTACTCTTGTGAGTATCTCCCACTAAGGGTGTGGTGCGTTTTGGCACCAAAGGAAAGCTCAGTCCAAGGTATGTTGGGCCTTTTCCTATCATCGCCCGAGTTGGTAGGTTGGCCTATCGTCTGGAGCTACCGGAAGCTATGCAAGGTGTGCATAATGTGTTCCATGTCTCGATGTTGAGGAAATACTTGCATGATCCGGAGTTGGTGGTTCCGTTGGAACCATTAGTACTTGAGCAGGACCTCACCTTCGAGTCCCGTCCCCGTGGAAATTGCAGGGACTTCTGAGCGAGTGATGAAGAACCGGACGCTCAAGTTCGTTAAAGTGTTGTGGTCACATCAGATCGAGAGAGAGGCAACTTGGGAGCTGGAGTCTCGTATGCGAGAAATATCCCGAGCTTTTCACCTCAGGTATGTGATGTGAAAACCTAGCTATCTTCGGTTTCTTTGGGTTGCGTGTTGGTGCGTTTAGATTCGAGGTCGAATCCTCGTTGAAGGGGGAAGAATGTGACACCACTGAGTGTCATAACTTTATTTTACGTGCTTGATATGGTTAAAAACAGTATGAAATGTGGAATTAAGGTTAAAACTATAGGTTATGGAGGTTAATAGCTTTTAGGGCCGTTGGGTTTTGGGCCTTCCCGGGAGTTTTGGGCCTTGGTGGGCTTTGGTGGGATGGATTAGGTCTCCGTAACGGACTAGAATTGGGTGTGGGGGCTGGTAAAAGGGGTTTCCCTGCCCCTTTGGGGCGTCCACCCTGCTGCCTTTGCGCCCCTTGAGGCCTTGGTGCGCCCCCCTCACCTCCCCCCCCGTGCCAAGCCCGAGCCGCCCCGTCCCGGTGAGCCGGGCGCCGCCCCCGTGCGCGCCGCCAGTGCCCCACCTCTCCACCACCTCTCCTCCACCCCCTTGCTGCCCTAGGGTGGTCTCCACACCTCTGCACCTTGTGGATCCATCCGTTGGAGCGAGGAGCGAGGAGCGTGGAGCGAGGAGCGATCCGCGAGGAGATCTATTGGAGATTCGTTCGTTGGGCAAAGGTATGATCATGGGGATCCTTGGGTTTGATCTAGGTACTGTTCTTAGGGTGTTTATGAAGTTTTTAGATCAATTGGTGGTGCTGGGTTGGAGTTCTTTGGGTTAGATCTAGACGTTGCCACGTTTCTGTTTTCGGGCAGATTGAGCAGTCGGGCTAGGGTTCGAGTTTTCGTTGATTTATAATCCGAATCTGTCCGTACGGACTTAAAAGAAGTGTTAGATAATTTAATTATCTTTCCGTGGACATAAAGCACGTTAAAATCCGATCAGCCGTTTGAAAGTTATGGCCGTTTTACCGAGCGTGTTAAAATCTGTGACGCAATTAGAACAGATCGTAGTAATCTGTAGATTAAACAATTTTAGAATCCGAATCAGTCTTTCCGTATAACTAGAAAAAGGTAGGAAATTTCCTAAGCTTCGCGATGATGTACTCGTTTAATCGATTTGGAGTCCCAGAACTCAAGTTATGGCCTTTGCAAGGCTGTTGTCCCGCCGGGACAGAACCTCTGTTTTAGGTTTTGCGAGTAGCGGGCAATGTCGGGTGAGATGGGGATTTGTGTACTGTTTTGTGGGCATTATTGAGAGTATGTGATGCCGTTGTGCAGGTGGTGTGACCCCGGGGGTGCCCTCTATTTCCCACAATCCCGTCGCCCACGGTTGAGGCAAGTGTGTTGTAATGAATAGCGGAATTGTAGGTTGCTTGTGGAGATTAGATGAAAGATTGAATACTTGCTATGATCACTTGCCATGCTTGCTGTTTTCCAATGATATATTGAGTATGATTATCATGATTCGATGCCATGTGTTAATATTTGTCATGATGAGATGCCATATGTTTATGTACATGTGAAATATGATAATTGGCATAGTTGCATGCATGACATGAGATAGGGCGAGGGCGGTGAGAAAGTCATAACTAGTCCGGCAAGGTCGGTGAGAAAGTTATGACTAGTCCGAATGCCATTGAGTAAGACCTACATCGTGATTCCATCCACGTGGTGAATGGAAGCGATGAGTAGGCACCCTCCATCTTCGGGATGGAAGGGGAAAAGGGTGCACACCGACGGTGTGTGTACTCAACCATACCGGTATGAGTTTCCAAGGAGACATGAGCATTGCATTACATCTCATACATATTGATGATGACAATGTTAAGTGTTTATGAATAAGATGATTTACATGAAGGAGATGCTATTGCCATATTGTTGTTCTTGTTGTCCATTGCAATATGCTTGCCGAGTTTCGAACTCACGCTTGTGTTTTTTCTTATTGTTTTAGGTACCATGAGAACGGCATGCGAAAAGGGAATAGACACACGCCCACACGTTGCTTCACCTTAATGTTTCCCCAAGTCAATTCTTTTAGATTGATAATAAATTGCGTGTGATGGTCATTAAATTAAGGCTTAGCTTGGTTAATGAGAGTTTTATTGTTCGTTTGACACTTGGAACTTTAAGTGCTAAATGTTAGTCTTTTATTGTCGTTAAGACTCTATTTATTGCTGTTTTAGATGTTTCCCTTATTGCCAGATAATGCTATATCGTTGTTGCTCCTTAAATTCATGATAAAACAAAGGAGGTGCTGCCGAAATCTCGGTTTTTAGCCTATGCGCCTTTGCTGGAATTTTATGTTAAATATGATATTTGGATGTTGTTTAGCTTATGTTTGGTAGCATTCGGGCATATTAAATGCCGGGGTGTTACATGTTCGATGGTGTTGATTTTCAGTTTTGGAAGGCGAAGATGGAGGCATTCATCCAAGAACAAGGCTTAGCAATTTGGGAGAAAGTTTACAAGCCATATGATGTTCCCGAGAACGACACCGTCAACGACGCCAATCGTGCATATGTTGAAGCAAATAGCAAGGCGCGCAACTTGATCATCCAAGGCTTGGGACGCAGCGACTTCGATCGTGTGGTTCATCTTCGATCCGCATATGAGGTATGGAAATCTCTTTGTGATTACCATGAGGGTTCTAACACTGTGAAAGAGGTTCGCCAAGACATCTACAAGAAGGAGTACATGCGATTCGAGATGAAACCGGGTGAGTCGGTAGATGACTTCTTTGCACGCTTTAATAAGATTCTTAGCAATCTACGTGCTGTTGGAGTCAACTATACTAATGCGGCAAATGCTAGACAATTGCTTAGTGCTTTGGACATGTCGGTGTGGGAGATGAAAGTAACATCTATACAAGAATCCACTGTCATGAGTACACTTACTTTAGATGTTCTTTATTCTAAGTTGAAAACTCATGAATTAGATGTTTTTGCTAGAAAAAATGATCATAAATCATTTGCTTTGACATCTCAATCTAGCATATCTCATAATGGTGCTGCTTCAAGTTTTGCTCTATCTTTCTTGTCTTCACTAACCAATGAACAGATTGAACAATTCTCAGAAGAAGACTTATCACTACTCTCTTCTCGCTTTAATAAAGCTTTGCAAAATGTGAGAAAGAGAAAGAGAGGTGGTGGTGATCCTCCAAGATGCTATGAGTGTGGTGATCTCGACCATATTCGTCCAAACTATCCTAAACTTGTAGGTAAAGCATCAAGGGAGGAGAAGGACAACGACAGAAGAAAAGAGAAGAAATTCTCTTCAAGTAATAGAAAGAAGAAGAGCTTCATCAACAGCAAAGTTGTCCACCGAGTTCTTTCCGCTCTTGAACAAGTCAATTTGAGCGATGTGGATTCGGAGAGCAGTGAGGAAGATGCAACTCCAAGCAAGCATGAGTTGACGGGGTTGTGTCTCATGGCTAAAAGCAGCAACAGCTTTACTGAGGACGACCACGACAGCGACTTCAATGAGGTAGATCCTTCTTACGATGAATTAGCTATTGCTGTTGCTCGACTTGGTAAATTGCTTGATAAACGTGATAAGAAAATTAAGAAACATAATTTTATTGTGGAGTCATTGAATGCTGAAATTGCTAGACTTAAAACCTTGATTCCTGATGATGATGCTTGCAAATCATGTGACTTAATTTACAATGAACTTACTTTGCTTAGGAAAGAACATGTTACCTTGTTAGAGCAAATCAATGCTGAAATGAGAAAAATGAGAAACTTGTTAAACATGCTAGTTGTTCTACCATTGATTTGCATGATACAACTCCATGTTCTAAATGCTCCATACTAAAATTGAAGTTGCATGATGCAAATGCTAGGGTTTCTCAAATGACAGAAGATTTTCTTACACATGAGGTTCTTTCATGCTCAACTTGTCGCAAGCAAAAAGGAAAAGTGGATGTTCCCTGCAATAATTGTTTAATTCTTGCTAATAAAGTTGATTACTTGCAAAACTCTTTGGAACGATTCACTAATGGCAAGAAAAAGTTGAACATGATTTTGGATCAATCTAAGGTTAGCTCAAACAAGAAAGGTTTAGGTTTTGATCTTCATGCTTCATATGAAGCTAAACCTCGCTCTGTTGTTTATGCTCCTTGCAATGACAAACTTGAGATTTCAAATGAGCCTAAGAAAATTGTCTTCAAATCTGCTGGCCTTTTATCTTCTACTATGATGAATGCAAATGTTGCTTCTACTTCCAAAGCTAAACATAATGTTAAGTACACTTGCACTCATTGTGGTAGAGATGGACATTTAGTAGACTTTTGCTTTAGACTAGCTAAACAACAAAAGAGAGAAAGGTTTAATGCTAGGTCTAATTTTAGAAAGGCACACTCTACTTCTCATTATGTGCCTAGGGTGAAACAAACACCTTTTGATGCTAAAAACACGGGAAAAGGCAAATCTGATTTTGTGCATAAGAATACTCGTGTTGTGCCTACTGTTGTGCGTCGGGTGTCTCAGTACTGGATTCCTAAACATCTTATTTCTAACCCCAGTACCGATACCTCGACACTTTCTGCTTCTATGTAGGCTTCTCACGCGAGGAGGGAGAACATGTGGCTAGTGAATTTCGGATGCTCACTTCATATGTTCAGTGATAAGATTTGGTTCTCCTTTACTAGTGCATCTCATGCTGAAAGTGTTGCCTTTGGAGATGCTTCTTCCACTTTTGTTTTCGCAAAAGGCACTAGTCCAAATGTTGCAGGTACAGGTGCATATGTTCAGGGGGAGAGTATCTTTGTTCATGAAGATGGTGATGCGGTTGAGGATGAGATAATTGAAATTGTTGTATGCTTGTGTGCTTGTTTTCAAGCTTTCCCACGTGCTTCTCATCAACAAACCATCAAGCGAAATTTTCAGGTATCTCTATTGTACTCAAGATTTTGGCATTTGGCTTTCTGCTTCCTCATGCATTAGTTTAAGAGCTTTTTCTGATGCTGAATTTGGAGGATGTAGAATTGATAGAAAAAGTACATCTGGTTCATGCCACTTCTTGAGTAATTCTCTTTCTTGGGCATATTGACATTAGATTTCACTTTCTTAGAGATCATATTGAAAAAGGAAATATTGTGCTTCACCATGTGGATACTGAACATCAATTGGCAGACATTTTCACAAAACCTTTGCCTTCTTCTCGTTTTGCTTTTATTCGGGGAGAACTTGGGATTGTTCATCCAATGGGTTTGTTTTGAGGGGGAGTTTCTTTGCCAAGTTCTTTCACTTTATGAGCTCACTTTATCATAATTCTTTATATATTGTGTAATTGTGCTAATATATGATAATCTAAATTGTCTCACTTGAACTAAAAATGACATTGCGGAATTCCCTGGACTGATTGCCTATAGCTAAATACTCTGTGATATCCTACTCTTCTAGGCTTGATATTGAACCTTCTTGACAATTTTGGGCTATGAAGCAAGTGTGTTTTAGCTTTACTCTTTCATAAGACCTTTTAATCACTTTTGCATGTTTATAATCAAAGAAAAATGAAAAGAAAAGGGAATCAATAAAAAAAAGGGTTGTTAAAAGCAAAAGCCTCAAGTTATGAGCTTCAGGAATGCTTTCCCTAAAAAGATAAAATGTATGCTCCAAGCATGCCATTCCCTCAAAGACAAGATGTATGCTTCAAGCATGCCACTTCAAGGAAATAAAAGAAGTATGCTTCAAGCATGCCACATGCAGTTTACTGTTTTAAAGATTAAATTGGTTTACTAGATTGGAGTTGAAACTACTTGCTTGCCCAGAGTTGTTAGTTGATTCAACTTTGAGCCTTTGTTTTTCTACTAAAGGTTTTGCTTAGTACTTGGCTATAGTTGACTGAATTGAGGTTGAGATGCATGTCATTCCATAACTTGTTAAAATCACATCAAGATCATGTATTTTGCATATTATGTGATATATAAGGTTATATGATCAAATGAGCTCATCTTTTCCTATCTTGGCACTCCCTTGTTTCTCCTTGTGAAATCTTTGCTACAGGAAAAATTTTGAACCTGTTCTCTCTTTTGTACTCTTGATGAATCCATTGTCAAAGGGGGAGAAATTTGGGAATCGTTGAAAAGTTTAAGAAAAAGGGGGAGAAGAAAAATGGGGATTTGTTTCTGGAATTTTGGGAGAAGTTTGGAGATTTTTGAAATTTTTGGGCACATTGCACATTCACACACATTTTCCTTCTCAGGGGGAGATTTTGTTATGCATTTTGGTCAAAGGGGGAATTCTGTGTTTTCTCATTTTGGTCCTTGATCCTTTGGATTTCAAAATCTTTTGTAAAGTGAATGCCAAATGTTCAATTCTAAGTGGTGTTGCCAATGTTTTCATCAAGGGGGAGATTGTGAAATCATGTGCTGAAAAATTGGCTTAGAATTGAATTTGCAAAATGTGTTTGTTCATGTGTTTTGACAATTTGACAAGAAACAGTAAGTTTCGCTTTGACGCCGGACCAAACTTAAAGAAAACAGTAAGTTTCCCATCTACGACGGACCAAATTTGTTGGTCTGTCGTAAACATACTTTGGCAACCTCATTTTCCCATGTACGACAAACCAAATTTCTTTGGTCAGTCGTGAACGACTTTTTGAGGATTGATTTCGCATGTACGACGGACTAATTTCTTTTAGTCCGTTGTGAACGTGTTTTCGCCGGAATGATTTCTTCTTGAAACCGAGACTTTCACTTGTACATCGGACCGATTTTGTTGGTCCGTCGTGAATGGACTTTTTCTAGAGTTTTTAATTTTGGTCCGTTGTGAATGTGTTTTGCTCGGTTTGGATGTTTTGCAAGAATTGGAATTGATTTTCTAGATTTGAATTTGAGATTATGAAATTTGTGAGAATTTCATGATGCTTGTTTGAAATGGAATTTATGCAATGCTCGTGTGAGTATTTGCATGGACTAATGTTGAGTCAAGTCGCGGACTTGTGCTCGAAATCGTTTTGTGGTTTGTTCATGTGCAGGTATTGCTCGAGGGCGAATGTGGTCGATGACAGGACCGGAACTAGGTTCATGGGAACTGAGGTTCGGGACTAGGTTCAGGGATGAACTGAGGTCTTGGTGGTCAAGGATGTCATGCGGGACGTTCGGGCTAAGAGAATGGTGCACATGAAGAATGGTTAGTCACGTGAGAATGGCAGGAGGTCATTCGCGTGCAAAGTGTTAGTCACGTGAGTATGGCAGGTGGCCATACGCGTGCAAAGTGTTAGTCACGTGAGTATGGTAGGGTTGCCATACGCGTGCAAGAGTTGTACTCGGCAAGGTTGGGCCAAGAGGAGTTGTGTTGAATACATACTCCTTCTAGATTAGGAATTGTATTTAGAACTCCTTGTGTTTTGCTCCTTTAAATAGGAGGGGTGTCTCCTGTTGAAGGGCATCAATTGGAGCTGAACGCATTAAGAGCCTCAAGCTCAGTTTTAGGGTTTGTACTCTTTTGATGAGAGTATTTTAGACAAAAGAAATAAAGATCAATTCTTCCAAGATTATTGCGTGCTACAGTAACCACGTTGCTACAGTGTTTTCTGTTTTGGTTCTTGTTTGCATGCTTGTTCTAATTATAAATTGGTTTTTGATCTTTGAGGTTCATCTTGATTTGATCCATCAAAAACCTTTCTAGGGTATTGATTTAGAGTTCCTCAAAGTCTAGTTGATTAATGTTTTGAAGATCTTATTTAATCTTGAAGTTTTGATTAGATTAGTTTTCGTCAAGTTCTGGAACAACAAGCTTGCGAAGCTCATAACTTTTGATCCGTAAGTCCGATCGAGCTGATTCGTTTTGTGTTCGATTCGTATTGGAATATAGTTTCTTGTGTCCAAATTTCAGATCAATCTAACGGTTGGATCTCCGGGAATTCTCTTTTTACCGAACCTCTGTCATTCTGTTTTTTGTCGAATACGAGGCAATTATTTGGTTATGTTTTGGGGTGAACTTTTAGTAAATCAAGAATTTGGTTTTAGCTTCCGCACAATCATTCACCCCCCCTCTGATTGCTATATTCGTATACTTCGATCCTACAGTTACGAAGGATATGATGTCAAATGCTCGTATACAAGCGGTGTGCCTGTACTACAAGAAGATCAAAAAGGAGGACATGAACAAGAAGTTAGGTGCTTCACAGATTTACCTTCGAGAGGATGAGTACCTCGAGGTGGACTTGCCTTGGTTACGGAAATGCCCAGATGCATGGCAAGCGCTCTGTGCCTACTGGTCGTCAGCAGCTTTCGTGGAGCAGTCACGCAAGAAGAGGGGCAATCGACAGGCGGGTCCAAGGGTGGCTCTGTGGTATGGTGCCGATGGACATCTTCGTCTCGCGCGTCGAATGGTACGTTCTATATGGTGTAATTCTAATTTATTTAACTTCGTTTATACTTATGTTTACTAATTAACATTGAGCTATAGGAGGCTGAAAGTGGCAATGCGCCAAGCTACATCGAAGCATATATTTGGGGCCACAAAGGAGCTGATCCTACACACCCAGAATAGCTTTGTAGTTCATCGGCGATGCAGAACCTGGTTAGTAGTATCAACTTGGTACAAACTTAATTAAATGAAGTTCCCTATTATTGCCTTAACGTAATTAATATTGTAGGCACGCTACGGAGAAACAATGGTCGAACGTCATGGGGAAGAGTACGATTGGCGGAGAGAAGATGTCGATCTTGTGGCCTTGTACACTAGTGGAGGTGGTAAGAAACATGGCAGGTTTGCCATGTTCAATGGGGTTGTGGATTCGAGCGAAGCTTTAGGAGAGGCGAGGTCATCTCAATCATCCCAAAGCAGTGCACGGAGCTCACGTGAGGCACGACTAGAGGAGGAGTTAAGGCAACAATGAGAGGCGATGAGGAAACAACAGGATATGATGAGGCAGCAACACGAGAGTGCAATGCAAACCCAAGCCTATTTTGTTCAATGGCAGGCACAACAATAACAATACTTTCAAGTAAGTTGTTTACGATTTCATGCCTACAATGAGTATATTTTTATTGTTTGTGTAGATTGTATCATTTAGGCTAAAATCACTTCAAAATGACAATTTCAATAAATTTATTAAATTTATGTCATATATGCTAGATGTGTTTTCTAATTAATGCTTGTATGTACTTGGAATGATGAATTTTGATAATTAATGCTTGTATGTAATTTCCTATAGAATTGATCATTTTCTATATAATTTTGATGATCCATGCTTTTATGCTTGACCATGTGTGCAATTTCCTATAGAATTGATCATTCACATAGCATGAAGTGGAATGACAAATTTTGATGATCCATGATTGCATATAGTGCTAATGGCCAAATTGTATGCACTTTTTATAAACTTAATCATTTAGTTTGCTAATTGGTGTCACAATACTTATATTTGTTTTTGCTCTTATATCTATAATTTTTTTAGGAAATTATAGCTACACACCTTGGATCCGCTCCTGTTAACTTGCCTACATTTCGTCCTCCTCCTGCACCTCCTTTCTTCCAATCTCCGCAAATGGTATTTACTAGTAACTTGTCATTTTTAGAATGTTGGTCTTTCCTGTGAAATTAACTAATAATTAATTTGATTCCTATAGGGTTCGACAACACCGCCTGCTGGACTGGGAACAAATGTTGGAGGCGATGTTGCTACTGGTTCGGGGACGCCTGTCGACCAATATCTCAATTCAGGAGGTGATGTAGGTAGTGGCCACAACTTCCACACACCTCCAAGTTGAACAATCACTACAAGAAACAGGGAAAAATTCATGGGCCAAAAACCCACGAATTTAGGCCAAAACCCACGAATTTAAGTTAAATTCGTGGGCAAACCGTCGAATTTAGTTCACGAATTTAACTCGACGAAATTAATCAATTAAATTCATGGGTTACTGAAAAAACCCACGAATTTAACTACTCAATCGTAAATTTGAAGAAACCCACGAATTTAAGCTACGCTAAATTGTAAATTTGAAGAAACCCACGAAATTAACTTAAATTCATGGGTACCCACGAATTTAACCATTAAATTCGTGGGTTTTAAATGGCTCACGAATTTATCAGACATTTATACAAATATATATATATATATATATCACACTCAATACATATAACCATATCGATCACGCATATATATATCGATATGCATCTCATTCAACACAACCATCTTCACATTCAATCTTATTAAGCACATCACAATAAGTCCATCACAAGATTCAAGAGTATACCAACAAGATTCAAGAATCAAGAATCAAACTCCACAACAAAGTTCAAGCGAACGAAGAATTAACAAACGAGATACCAAACCTATTACCTCTACTAAAAGACTGAAACCAACCTTTTAACTCTTTAAAACCGGCTTAAAACTAAGTCACCGAAATGTACAAAATTTCGGCATGACCTCTCTAGTAAATAGGATATCCACTCAGCAGACAAAAAAACATTTGCAGTTACAATATATATATCAATCTCTCAAACCAGAAGGAGACATTCTAGCAGATCCTTAGATAATCAATCACACATCCAACGGCAATTTGTAAACTACGCAAAGATGTTGTCGGGACCCGAATATGCAAACCCGGACCCTCTGTGTAATCTGTACTAGTCCAGGATCTTGCTAGTACACACAGACAAACAGTGCTGCATATCACATCCATACCCCACGATAAACATAATTAAGCATTTCATATAATTAAAGTAATTGTGGCAAGACCCTATGGTCTCTTACATACTTTAGCCACGCAGGGCTTACTCAAATAAAACATAAATAACAGTTCAGAAGCAAAACAGCGGATATAAAAGATAGTCTTGTGGCTCCATCTTCCCAAAGGCAACTTGAGTGCGGATGATCCCTTAATTGTCCTGGCCGTCGTTGTACTCCTCTTCCCACGCAGACATTGACTCTTCTTCTGATTTGATTTTGGTTTGCAAGGGTGACTATACAACATACTCAACAAGTCATGCACAAAAGTGCATGTCTAATAACTATATGCAGGTTTATTCCAAAGGATAGGCTCATTTGGTTCTTTTGCATAAAATAGCATTTTACTTTCAAATACTCGTACTAGATTCAAATTGATAAAACCATACTATAATATGAATTTCAAAGTCTTTCATCAGTGGTTTGGCACAAAGCCCTAGTCAAATTCTTCATCGGCACGAAGCCACCCAATTCCACATTTTATTTTCAGAAGATCTAACCCTTGACTGTAATCCGAGCTTTGTCGATCAGTGGACTCGGCTATTCGAATAGATTGATACACTCTGCAGAGGTTGTACACTTTCCCCACATGATACAGTCTCACACCACAAAGGCGATCAACCGTAACGAAGCTTTTCGGAAACTTCCATCTACACCGATGACCCTCGCGGTTTGCCTTCACTACTACTTTCCCCACGAAGGACAAAGTGTAGGACCGACAAACACCGTTGGACAGGGTACGACACGAAGCCCCAAGACGCTCCCCATACTGATTCCCGACGTAATCGCCACCATGAGGTATCAAAGGTAAGACTTCGGAAACTTACTAGACTAAGACTGTCCCACCTCAGCCATGTGGTTGTACGGAATACTCAGTTCAAAGGCTTGCAAGGTTAAGTCCTTAACTGTCCAGGGCAAGACATTCATCACTCATCCCTGACCCAAACAACTCACAACACTCATCCCACGGACACGAAGGCGTTTATTAATTATCGATTGCCACGAAGGCCCACCTGGCATAAAGCCTCTTACCACTTGCCCCGGCTGAATCAATCCCACCCTTGTTCATCTATCGCAACGCATGCCAATGATATTTTCGCCACCGTGTAGAACCACGAAGGTACCTACACTTCACGTCAATCCGTGACAAGCTCACACTTAGCATTCCAAAATCAGTTCATTTGTCATTAGTCAAGATTATTTTGCTGTTTTGGAAATATCATCAGCGCAAGCATTTCTAAGCAACTAGTCATGGTCTAGCCTCCCGTGTTGGCACATACATAGCATCCAACATATTAAATTTCCCCAAACTTAGGGTGACAAAGGTGATACATGGCATACAATTCATAATACAAGGTTGGAATTAACAGTTATGGCATTTAACTAGTTTTCCCAAAATTAAATTAATTATTTAGTCACATAATCATGCATACTTTGAATCAAAATACTATTTAAAATGCTAGGGGCAAAATGGTCAAAGCATGACTTTCCTTCAAACAGGTGATGTTCTTGGTCCAACACTTGAGATTGGTCTTCTTCAACACCCTCGCACAGCTCAACGTCTACGTGTAGCAGAAAAACATCCAAAAACAACGAATAAACACACATTCAGGAAATACCGCAAATCAAACTAATGCGTAATTTCACGAAAACTTCCAGATAATTACGTTGGCATTTTCTAAGATCTATAAAATTTATTTCGACATTTTCGGACGTATAGTTTAAGAGATACAAAATTCGTAAGTTTGGACTTTCCGCAAATAATTTAACAGTATAAATTTAATTATAGAATTTTAGTAAAAATACTGTAGAAAGGTATTAATATTTACTAATTAACAAAATTTGTTGCACGCAGTTTGGACTTAAAACAAATTCGTAGCGAAAATAACAAATTTCGCAAATTCCAGAAAAATGCATGTACAACTAGTTTCCTAGCTTTCTCATGCATGCCTGTACTGTTTGGCGTAGGGCACTGTTCTGGACATGAGGGAGGGCTCGTGCGCGCGCATGGCAAGGTATTCGGTTTACACACACTAGGAAAATATATATACGTGCACAACTAACGTATATACATGTACATGCATAACAACCAAATAGCTGCGCAGGTATATATATACATACTACGAACACACTATTCAAATTCATGCATGCACGTTAGCCTTCACTATATATATAAATACATGCATGCGGCACAGGAGGATAAATATGTATACGAGCATACACTAGCATCATCTAAAAATATATTCACATGTATATACCGGCGGCGGCGGCGGCGACGACGGCTACGGCAACGATGGCGACTACGGCTATACGTGCGTGCTACGCGGAAAAACAGCATGGTAGATATATATATGGCAAACAGGCACACAATACCATATTCATGCAACTAGCGTTAAGCAACAGAGAGTGCCGAAACAAGTTCTACGATATTTGTGTCAACCGACTATATCTACGCGCGGCTATTTCTACACGCGATTTGACCAAGTATATATATACATCGATTCAGCCAAAAATCTACGTTCAACCGACTAAACTATATATATATTTATATATATATATGTGTGAAAATATAAATACATCTACCGTCCACAGTACACGCATATAGAAAAACCATATAAGCCTAACACATGTATACATGCATCAATACATGCGGACAAGATTAATTGATTAATATAGATAGAGCGCGAATAAAAGAAAATAAAGAGAACTACCGGACGACGCGAAGCAGCGGTGCAAATTGTTGGGCATAGGAAGAAGGCGGCGTGGCCGGAAGGTGCGCTCGCGACGTAGACGGTGGCGGCGACGACGTAGACGACGGCGGCGTACCCGGCGATGGCGACGACGAGACGCTACAACGTCGAGCAGTAGCGTAGCTCGACAAGCGCGGAAAGAGGCGTGGCCGAAGAGTTCATCGGCGCGACGTAAACGGCGGCGGCAGCGATGACGGCGGAGACGTCAGCGAGACGGCAGTGACGGCGATGAGACGAAACAAAAGATCAGTGCAAAGGTAAAAGAATGGTAGGAAGAACGGCTGGAAGTGGTGGAGCGTACAAGGAATGAAGAAAGGAGAGAATGGCTGGAGAGCAAAGGAAATGGTGTTTCCCCTCCACGTACAGGAAGCTGATGAGTAAAGGAATGAGCAAGAATTGAGAACGTGTAGGCATGCAAGAACGGCTGGAATGCAACTTCATTAGGGTGACTAGTAACTTGTGGGTGCATTTACGTGAGTGGAAAACTCTTGAGTGCATGGCTAGTAACTAATGGATATGAAAGGAGCAGTCACTAGTAGATGGAGCATCACACGGCTACATGCTTGGGAACCAAGGAATGCAAACCATCCCCACCACAATTCGTGCATCCCTCCACAAAACAGTGCGTATACACGTATATATACACACACGCGTACACACTCTGAAAACAAGGTTAGGAAAAAAAAATAACATGGAGGTTCTAAAAATCTGAAAAATTCCTCTAAAATACTAGGTATTGATTAAAACTTAACAAAGTTGGTTTCGTGATTTTTCGACGTGTAGATTTTCCGTAAAAATTCTTTGAGTGAATTAGACACATGTACAGCTTTTTGTAAAATCAACGATTTACATTATAAAACATGTTTTTCGAAAATCTTTGAAGCGAACACTCTCGTCTACCAATTATCTTAATTATCAACCAAAATTTTAAATTTTATGCTTATTTGAGAACGCCGAATTCTTTATTTACTTCGATTAGTTCAATAAACGTGAACCCGAACTACTCGTGAGGGTTCCAAATAAATTTCAGAGAATACAAATAATCTCATAAACACACTAAATATATTAAAAGCAAGTTTTTGGGATGTTACAGATGTACAACACATTACAACCGCAATAGATACAATCCACATTCCATCACAATAAGTCCATATAAATCACGTTCGGATCAGTAAGTGATAGCAAGCTTTGTAACTGTCATCTGTAAAGCATAAAACGGCACCAACACCATGATGTTGCACTTTCGGTGCTCAATGAACAAAAGAGGGGAATGGTGCTTCTTAAAGCGTAATGCCAAAGCAATCAAGTTTCACTTGAGCAGAAGCTAAAATTCTATTGATTGTTGTGTGTTTGAATGCACGATCCTACTAATGAAACCTTTATAAGGAGGCAAGCATTCCCAGAAAGGTGTTTAGGAAGAATTCATGTGAAGTTATATAGGAAATTCAGTAGCACAAGTGTACGGCTCATATTTAGCAAAAAAAAAATCTCATTCCAATTCCAAGATTGATCTAAAAGGATCGATACAACAATCACACATGCAATATATACACCATTAGGTGCCACTTGCTACAAAAAATATACAAACAACATTGTCAACTTTGTACAGTTGCTGATAAATTTAACCCAAAAAAATTGAAGCTAACTCTGCACTCAATATTCAATTGATGCGGTAAGTTTTGAATATAGGAATGTATCTATAAAAGATGCCAAATGTTGTCAGGATAGGAATGAAGCAATAAAAGATGCCAAATGATAGATAAGTGGATAGATATGTAACAGAATCTCAAGGCAATGACAAAGTAAAACAATGTCACCCAAGAAGAGTATAATTTATGAAATCCAATTAGTAGACTAACAATGTACAAGCACCAATAAGGTGATGTAAATATGACAAATACTATACAGGAACTAATGAAATATGTAAAGATGTTGTGAGTCAACATTAATATTGAAATTAACGTAGTCAGGACAGCGAAAAAATATTTCAACTGATAGATGGTAGCAAAAGAAAAGAAAACTTCACATTATTTCATTCTAAGAGATGAATGAATCACCTCATCAAGCTCTTGCATGATAGATGGTAGCAAAAGAAAAGAAAACTTCACAAATATTCTCCGAATGACAGTAGTCAAAGAGGACAGGAAATACTTCTATTGCAATATAAAAGTACATTAAACCTGCCCATGGATTCAGAGTTTCACTGCTACTAATATGCACACAAGATACTTTATTTGAAGAAACAAATACTTTATTCGAATAATTATTGCATAAATACCTCAATTTTGCAGGATTTGACTAGTCTTGACTCACAAATAACAAAGTTAACTCAATTCGCAAACTTAGCAAACATTGAGATGATTTGTGCAAGGTTTAAGCATGAGTTGCCTAAGTGTCGTAAAATCGACTAAGTTTTGCACGTTATACAAAATTTTGGCATGACCTCTCTAGTAAATAGGACATCCACTCAGCAGACAAAAAACATTTGCAGTTATAATATATATATATATATATCTCAATCTCTCAGTGAAAAAAGTTATCCCAGATGGTTCTAGTCTGGAACCATATAGAACCGTCTAGGATGTTGATTTTCCATTCTTTTAGTAATTTTGATTTATTGTAAGCAATTATTCTAATGATAATGCAAAGATACACAATGTCGGTTCAGATTGTCACTAAAGAAAGATGCTAATGTATGATTTAATAATAAAGAATTTAGCATCTGAGTACGCTTCCACAAAGTCAGTGCTGTTATACTGATCTTCATGGCAGCGGGTGAGCCATTGCTAACCAAATTAAAGCTCTTGCTCTTTCATAACACCATGTCCCCCCATGATATGAAACTAACTAAAAGACTCATAGCAAGCATTCACCAGAAAAAAAAAATGAACAAGATTTTTAGCAAACAACAGTGAAACCCATGAGTAAGATGAACCAAAGGAGTGGTAGACAGGTAGCCAGATTATAGTGAGGAAACATCGCAACAAAATATCAGTACAAGACACAACAAGAGGCAACAGATTGAACCCCCATTAGCAGTGACATTAACCTTAAATCTACTGATAAGGCCAAACAGAGAAACTCAACTAGTACATGTTGCAGTGACATGTTGACGCTACTTACACACAGGCTGAAGCTAGATCTTGACTTAATCAAAATTTCAGCAGCAGTGAGTGATAAATTTGCCATGGCAATAAATAAATTCAATAGGACTTAATGTGGTATTGAGCCAGTTAGCCTATTGCATTGCAGGTAACTTCTTGTGAATAAAAAGAAAAGCATAGAGATTTCACGAGGGAGTTTTCTGTCTGTCGGGACCCCGAATTTGCAAATCCGGACCCTCTGTGTATTCAACACTAGTCCAGGAACGCGCTAGTGCACACAGTCTTAACATCGGTAAATATCACAATCATACCACTCGATACTAATAAAGTACTTTTATTTAAATAACCAAACTGGTTACTCAACCTTATGGTCAAGTTACAATATACGCCTCACAGGGCGAATCTTATTAAGAGAGAAATAGTAGCAGCGGAAAATAAGATAACTTCGTGGCGCCATCCAGTATACCACAGGCAACTGACTAGGCTCGCTCCCCTAAGTAGACGGATCCTCTTGGAGTTCCTCCTCCAAAGCTGGTGTAGTCTCCTCTTCAACTGGTGTTGTATGGTGGCAAGGGTGAGTACTTGGTACTCAGCAAGTCATGCACAGAATGCAGGCTAATATACTATATGCATGGCTTGGTACAAAGGAATAGCTCAAGGTATATTTGCATTAAACAGCATTTGACAAGTAATATAAGTAGATTCGAAAGCAGTAGAAACAAGTAAAGCATAAATAACTTTTCAGGAAGTTTAACAACCATCTTCCCATCCTAAACCACATTTCCATCAACATCATTATTAATCCAACCCAACTTTTCAAACCAAGTTATTTTTGAGAAAATCTAACCCTTGACTGTAATTCCCGAGCGATGTCCAATACCGTGGACGCGGCTATTCGAATAGATTCTACACTCTGCAGAGGTTATGCACTTTACCCACAAGATACAGTCAAACACCACAAAGGCGAGTTCCCGTAACAAAGTCTTTCGGAAACTTCTAACAATACAAGTGGTCCTCCCCGGTTATTGCACACTAACCCTTCCCTTAGCTAAGGCGAAGTCTAGGCCAATCAACCGTTAGATGGGTACTGGCCTCACCCAGACGCTCCCCCGTACAACGTACACAAAGGGTGTAGTTGACCTCCTGAGGTCCCACAGGTACGTTATTAGCAACTTAGTCAACTAGGTCCGTCCCATTACAGACATGTGGTTGCACGTTAGACCCAGTTCAAAGGCTTGCAAGGTTAAGTCCTTAGGGTGACCAGGGCAAGACTACCCGAAGAACCAAATCAACATCCCCAATGCCACAACCGGCCCACCTGATTACTCTTGCCACATGCCCTGGCCGAAAACTATTTATCAAACCCCGCTTGATTACCATGCACCACATGCCATCAACATCACATGATACCTTTCCAAAACAGGTTCAATATATCATTAAGTCAATATTAGCATTTGATTGTCCAAAATCATGTCATGAGCACGTAGCAGGTCTAAGCAAAAGATACTACAACGGTCTAAAACCCATGTTGGCAATCTAATAATGTCCAACTAGTAATCCACAACTAGGGTGACAAGGGGTTATGGCACATACTTAAATAATCAAGGTGTCATACAAAGAAATTGGTATTTATCTAATCCCCCATATTTGAATAAAGTATTTTCTAATTGAACTAGCATGCAATAGGTTAAATCAAAATAGATTTCAAAATAGGATCAACATGGTCAAAGCACAACTTGCCTTCAAAAAGTACTTGTTCTTGGTCTTGAGTTGGATCCTGAGTCAATACTTCTCCTTCGAATCCTTCCGGCACTTCAACGTCTACTCGTAAAGCGTGCAAATAGCAAATACACGAATAAACAATAGTCAAAAAGTGTCCAAACATCCAAATAAAATCCATAAACAGAGAGAACATAATTTTATGAATTTTTAGAAACTGGAATCGTCAAATTCGGAGTTAAAACGCAAAAGTTATGATTATTTGAAGTTTAAATAATCAATTAAATAATTTTACAGAGAAAAAATTTAGTCCAAAAATTAAATAAAATTCATATTTAAGTAGATCTTAATTTTATACGAATTTAGAAATTTGAATCACACAAATCAGAGTTGAAACGCAAAAGTTATAAGCGTTTGAAGTTTTGAAATTCAAATCAATTATTAAACCGAATTATTAAATCATTTTCTTTTTCGGAAAATCATTTATTGCGTCAGCAGGGACACGTGGACCAATCGGGTGACGACGCGTGGCCTCGGGTCCACGGACCGGCGACGGTCTCGGCTCGGTCCACCGTGGGCTCGCCCACGCCACTTGCCGCCGACAAGTGGGCCTTCGACACGCGGCCCCGCGTGTCGGCACACACGACGCATGCGTGGACGGCGCTGACCGCGACGGTCAGGCTTCCCGACACGTGGCGCAATCTCGGCCGTTGATTTGAAAATCAACGGCCCAGATTAGATCTGGCTAACGCGCTTGGAAAACAACTCCACTGATCTGGACCGTTCAATCTTGATCGGACGGTCAAGATCCAATCTATCGCTATGAACGTGGTTCAATCTAAGCCGTTGGATCTAGATCTAACGGTTGAGATTAGATCTGGAGATTAACACGTGATTCTTTACCGTGGGTGACGTGGACGAACATGGACCGTGCGATGAAGATCCGACGGTGGAGAAGCTTCGCGGGTCTGCGATGTCCACGGCGGAGCTCCGGCGGCCGGCGTTGAGAACGAAGACCACACCGACGGCGTTTCGGGCACGCTCCGGCGAAGTGGGTGGTCTCTTCGGGTGCGTCTCGAAGCGGGGACTCCGGATCTGGGCTCCTTCTCGACGGAAGACGACGGACGGCGGCGGAAAACGGCGCAAACCGCGGCGGACACCTCCTCCAACTACGGCGAGCTCGTACGGGCAAACGACGACGGCTTAGGCGAGATGGCTCAGGGACACGGGTGCGCACGGAGGAGGGCAACCTCAGGGCGTGACCCGGGATTTAAATAGCCTCGGCGTTCGTGTCGAGGCGAAACCTAATTCTCCACGGCGGCGGCGCGGTGGCGTGAGTCCGGCCGGACTTCGGCGGAGACGGCGACGGCCGACCGCCCACGTGGCGCGATCAATGGCCACGATCGCGCGAGCGCGGCCGGGTCGGTCCGGTCTCGGCTCGAACCGATGCGATCCAATCCGGACCGTTGGATCTCGATCCGACGGTCGGAATCAACTTGGGTTAGGGTTGGGTTCGACCGACTCGGCTGGCTCGGGTCGGACTCGAGTCTGACTCGGGTGCGGCTCGGTCGGATGAACAGTGCAAACCCATTCGCATTTTCCAGCGATTTAATAATTAAAATAATTCCCAGAAATTCATTTAATTCATTAAAAATAGCAAAATACTCAGAAAAATTCCAGAAAAATTCTGGAAAATATTTTGGAACATTTTGGACTCAAATAAAATATTTCCAACAAAATTTTATTTGCAAAATTAAATTCTTTAATTATTTCAAAATGGAATAAATTCAAATAAATTCCAAATAAATTCCAGAAAATTCCAAAAATTCACCAAAGTGCCAAATCACACATGAATTTAAGAAAAGCAAAATTTTGGGGTGTTACAAACCTCCCCCCTTAATAGAATCTCGTCCCCGAGATTCAGTGGCTTACTACGGAATAGGTTTGGAAACTCTTTCTTCAGATCCTCTTGCTCCTAAGTCGCTTCGCTCTCGCATGGTTGCTCCTTGAATTCTACAGAAACGGGTTGACTTGTTTCTAGTCTCTCGATCCATGGTGTCTAAAATCTTCACGGGATGCTCCTTGTAAGTCAAATCTTCTTGCAACTCGATTGACTCTAGCAGCGTCTGTTCCTCAGGTACTCGGAGACACTTCTTCAACTGGGACACATGGAATACGTCATGTACTCCTCGCTAACGATCGTGGCAACTCCGGTGATAAGCAACTTCGCCTCGCGGCTCAAAATCTTAAATGGTCCAACATAACGGGTGCGAAGTTTCCCTTTGGCATGGAACCTCTTAACTCCCACGAGGCGTAACTCGAGGTATACAAAGTCTTACGGTTCAAAACTCAAATCCGGCGACGGTTGTCAAGATAACTCTTCCTGGCCGTGATTGGGCTATTTTCAACCTTTCCCTAATCATGGCAATCTGCTCTTCACCTCTTGAAGAATATCAGGCCCGAAGACACGGCTCGTCGGTCTCATTCCAATTCAATGGTGTCCGACAGTCGACCATACAAAGGCCTCAAAAGGTGACATCTGTAAACTAGCCTGATAACTATTGTTGTAACTGAACTCGGCATACGGCAAACTCTTATCCCAAGAGGTAGCATAAGCCAATGCACAAGCTCTTAACATATCCTCCAGAATCTGGTTGACTCTTTCGGTCTGTCCATCCATCTGTGGATGATAGGCTGTACTAAAGTTCAAACGGGTTCCCATGGCTTCATGCAACTTATTCCAAAACCTTGAGGTAAATTGGGTACCTCTGTCCGATACAATCCTCTTTGCACACCGTGCAAACAGACGATCTTGATCATATACAACTCTGCTAACTTATCTCCCGAGTAGGTGGTCTTTACGGGGATGAAATGGGCTACCTTGGTCAAACGATCTACTATAACCCATATGGAGTCATAACCTCCTTGAGTCTTAGGCAAACCGGTAATGAAATCCATTCCGATTTCCTCCCACTTCCACTCAGGTATTTTCAGTGGCTGTAGCAATCCTGCTGGTCTCTGATGCATTGCCTTGACTCTCTGGCATACATCGCACAATGCAACATGCTCGGCAACTTCACGCTTCATGCTTGGCCACCAGAATCTTTCCTTCAGATCCTGATACATCTTGGGGCTTCCAGGATGAATTGAATACTTGGAGTCATGGGCTTCTTCCAAAATCAGTTGCTTTAACTCCTTCTTGTTAGGCACACAAATCCGATTCTTCATCCATAACGTGCCTTGCTCATCCAACTTGAATTCCTCTGCCTTGCCTTTTTCCTTGATGGACTTAATCCTGCGGATTTTGTCATCATCCTTCTGTCCTTCTCGGATCTGGTCCTCTAGGGTAGGCTTTACTTCTAATGCGACCAAGAATCCGCTAGGTACAACCTCAATCTTCATCTTTTGAAAATCCTCACATAACTCATCATGACTTGTGGCTAGCAACGTACTCACGGTATGGCTTTTCCGACTCAGAGCATCGGCTACTACGTTGGCCTTCCCGGGATGGTAATGGATTCCAACATTGTAGTCCTTGATCAACTCTAACCATCTCCTTTGCCTCATATTCAGATCCGACTGGGTGAATATGTACTTAAGGCTCTTATGATCCGTATATACTTCACATCTGTTTCCAATCAGATAGTGACGCCATATCTTCAAAGCATGCACTACGGCAGCTAACTCTAGGTCATGTGTCGGATAATTTTCCTCATGCGGCCTCAACTGCCTTGATGCATAAGCGACGACCTTTCCGTTCTGCATCAGCACACATCCGAGTCCTTGGCGCGATGCGTCACAATAAATATCAAAGCTTTGAGCAACATCCGGTAGAACTAACACCGGTGCTATGTCAACCGCTTTTTCAGCTCCTGAAATCCTTTCTCACATTCTGGCGTCCATGCAAACTTCTTCTCCTTTTTCAGCAATTTCGTAAGAGATTTCGCAATTGTCGAAAAGCCTTCAATGAAACGGCGGTAGTACCCTGCCATTCCAAGGAAACTCCGGATCTGGGTCACAGTCTTCGGCTGCTCCCAATGTAACACAGCTTCTACCTTGCTTGGATCTACGGCGACTCCTCCTGCGGTCATCACATGTCCGAGGAATTCTACCTTATCCTTCCAAAAATCACACTTGCTGAACTTGGCGAAAAGTTGCTGTTCCCTCAGCTTTTCTAAAACTCGCCTTAAGTGTTCGGCATGTTCATCCTCCGTCTTGGAGTAGATTAGGATGTCATCTATGAACACGACGACAAACTTGTCCAAATACTCCATGAACACCTTATTCATCATATTCATGAAATATCTTTGGCGCATTAAATCGTCACCCAAAGGACATAATCAGAACTCGTAATGTCCATATCTTGACGAGAATGCAGTCTTCGGGATATCTTCTGATCGGATCTTCAACTGATGGTATCCCGATCTTAGATCAATCTTGGAGAAAACTCCGGCTCCTCTCAGCTGATCAAACAAATCATCAATCCTGGGTAGCGGATACTTATTCTTCACGGTGACTTCATTGAGTGCACGGTAGTCAATGCACATCCCGAAACTCCCGTCCTTTTTCTTGACGAACAGAACTGGGGCTCCCCATGGCGGCGAACTCGGTCTCGATAAATCCTTTCTCCATTAACTCTTCTAGCTGTTTCTTCATCTCTACCAACTCCTCGGTGGACATCCGATAGGGTCTCTTTGCTATCGGTCTTGTGCAGTACAAGCTCTATCACAAACTCTACGTCCCTCGCCTGGCGGCATACTGTAGATCTTCAGAAAAACATCTGGGTACTCATTCACTAATGAGACATCCTCTATGCAGATTGCCTTGGTACTGTTAACCATCAACTGTCCATCTCTAATCGTAGTGGCTTGAAATTCCACTTTCTTCCCACACGGGCTCTCAATCGAGATAGTCCTTCGTCCACAATCCAATACGGCCTTGTGCTTGGATAACCAGATCCATTCCCAAAATAACGTCTAAGGTCCTGGTCTCCAAAATTATAAGGTTTGCTAGGAACTCTATTCCATCTATTAGTATTCTCACCGGAACATCCAACTTTCGTTAGGAGATCGGAACCAGGGGTTAGAACTAAAAGCATGCATTTAAGTCTAGCAATCCCCAAATCATTACTAGCAGCAAAGCCTAGCGAAACAAACGAATGCGAAGATACAGAATCAAACAAAGCATTGCAGTCTTGAGTTAACAAGTAACTTACCCAAAGACGACGCCTGTAGCATTCTCGCAGGGCATCGGCGGTGACATGGT
Organism: Rhipidocladum racemiflorum; assembly: GCA_036346355.1. Lineage (NCBI taxonomy): Eukaryota > Viridiplantae > Streptophyta > Magnoliopsida > Poales > Poaceae > Rhipidocladum > Rhipidocladum racemiflorum. The sequence continues at coordinate 72,587,520 of CM070577.1, forward strand.
TGACTCGACCTCTCACCACGGCCTGGGGTGTGACTTCGTGTCTTTGGCGTCCTAGCTGGGTAGTTCCTAGATTGAAGCGAATCGGGTCACTCTCGCTGTCTTCTTTGGACAAGCTGTTGGCAAAGTGTCACGGCTCGTTGCGCTTGTAGCGGCGTCTCATCGTTTCCTTTATTTGCCTGGAGCGGCGTTTCTAGCGAAGCGGGGTGCAGTAGTTCGATTGATGTGGTCTTGGTGCCGGTGACGGTGTCCTTGTAGCATTCTCGTGGCTGGAATCTGAAAAATTGATTTGGTGCAACTCTCAAACGCTGCTATGCGTTCCTAAGCGTGATCCTTGCCGTTGCATCCTGCGCTTCTCGTTCTCATCCAGTTCCTTGCGCTTGTCCTCAAGAATAAGCGCCTTATTCACTAATTCTTGGAAATCTGGAAAGGTGTGGGTGATCAGTCCTACTTGTAGTCCCGAGTTAAGTCCCTTCATGAAACGAGACTGGGCTTTTTCTCGTCGCTACATCCTCAGTGCGTGGCGTGCTAGCTGTGGTGAACTTGTTTAGGTAGCTCGGCCACCGGCTGATTACCTTGCTTCTGCTCAACTCCTCTTTCTTAAGGTCCATGATTCCTTCTCGCACGTGATCTTGACGGAATGCGTGTGAACTCTTCCCACGTGATATCTTGAGGGTTCTCTTGCGTGGCACAGAAGTTCTCCCACCATTCAATGTTCCTTCCAACCGATGAGAAGCGAGAGTACCTTCTCATTTCCTATGCATTGAGCTATGTGTAGCTTCCTCTCAATTGACCTTAACCAATCATCGGCCTCCAATGGATTGGCATTCCCGCAGAAAGTGGGTGGGTGAGTCCTCATGAACTCGGCAGCCTTGTATTCCGGGCGTTGTCCCCGATTGACTTGATTAGTCGTGGGCCTGAGCAAAGGACGTGTTGCATTTGTTGCATCATAGCATGCATCAATCGAGTCTGAGCAAAGCAAGAAATGCTCCAAAATTCTGCATATCAATGGCGGTGCTGGTGCTCCATCATTGGGGTTTCTGCTGGCGAGAACCGCTTCCATTACTTCCAAAGTTTCATGGTATTCACCATCCGCCGATTTGTTCTAAGTTTTAGAGATGAGGGAATCAAGAATAGACAAGTAATATGGAACTTATGCGGGGCAAAAGGTGTAACTTTAAGGTCCAACTTTATTAACTAATGATATTAATAACTTGGTATGGTTGCTTACAATGCCTAAGGGCCGTGCAACACATACTGCACACTCAGCAAACAAGGAAAAATCCAAATTGAACTAACACTGGAGTCTAACGCCTAAAGGGTGACTCTTTATTCTATGACGCGACTCGGTGAAGGAGTCTCACTATAGAACCTACGCCACTCATCGAGAAAACCTCCACGACACGGGTACGGATCTTTGCGGCATAGGCGCCGAAACGATTGCCATGTCCAAAGAATCGTGTCATCTGTGGTAGTCGAAGAAGCAAAGTGTCCTCATCGAGATCCGACTCCTCGGATCTGGCTCGTGTAGCTCAAATCTTGGCTGCAGTTCTGGTCCGTACAAAGCCATCTCTAACTCTCCAATCCTTTGCAGAAGGTGGGACACATACTCTTGAGCTTCCTGCCATCTATTCTTCTCTGTCGTGATCTCCTTGCGGGCCTTCTGTAGCTCTTTGCTTGTATCATCGAGTACATCCTCCTGGGCAACAACAAATCGTGCCAACTGTGTAACCATGGCATCCTCATCCTGAATCGCCTTCGGGTCAAGAAGGTTATTGCTGCGCGGGTGATAACGGAACACCGTGCTCTCCAACTCTCTAGCGTAGATACGGGTAATGTGCCGCATTGCTCGTCGTGATACTTCTTGGATACCCATCTGCATTGTAGACCTCCTGGCAGTGCAGTGTATCGGGCGATTGCCTGGGCCCTTCTTCCTAGCAGGTACCTCAATCTTCACGTCACAAGCCTTGATCAATCCCGCTTGTCTGATCACATCCACTTGGTATTGGGGCTTCTCAAAATCTCTGAGAGTTTGTAGCATATGCCAAAGTTCTGCAGCGTGAGCAACTCCCAGATCAACGTAGTTGAACTCTTCCTCCATCTGTCACAAGAGTGCTTACGTAAGAACTCGAAATTTTCAAATCGTGACAAGGTAAGGAAAAATTCAGCAAGAGACAAGAAAAGAGAGAAGGGGATAAGTCGAGATGTCATTTCTTGTCTTGACAAATTTTTAGCTTTAGAAAATAGGTTTTATCCTCACTACGACCATTCTAGCTTAGGGTTGAGCCTCACGGTCAAGATGGCTCGATACCACCTCTGCCGGGACCCCGAATTTGCAAATCCGGACCCTCTGTGTATTCAACACTAGTCCAGAACGCGCTTAGTGCACACAGTCTTAACATCGGTAAATATCACAATCATACCACTCGATACTAATAAAGTACTTTTATTTAAATAACTAAACCGTTACTCAACCTTATGGTCAAGTTACAATATACGCCTCACAGGCGAATCTTATTAAGAGAGAAATAGTAGCGGCGGAAAATAAGATAACTCGTGGCGCCATCCAAAGATACCACAGCAACTGACCGGGCTCGCTCCCCTAAGTAGACGGATCCTCTTGGAGTTCCTCCTCCAAAGCCGGGTGTAGTCTCCTCTTCAACTGGTGTTGTATGGTGGCAAGGGTGAGTACTTGGTACTCGCAAGTCATGCACGTAATGCAGGCTAATATACTATATGCATGGCTTGGTACAAAGGAATAGCTCAAGGTATATTTGGCAGTAAATAGCATTTGACAAGTAATATAAGTAGATTCAAAGCGGAGAAACAAGTAAAGCATAAATAACTTTTCAAGAAGTTTAACAACCATCTTCCCATCCTAAACCACATTTCCATCAACATCATTATTAATCCAACCCAACTTTTCAAACCAAGTTATTTTTGAGAAAATCTAACCCTTGACTGTAATTCCCGAGCGATGTCCAATATCATGCTGACGCCGCTATTCGAATAGATTCTACACTCTGCAGAGGTTATGCACTTTACCCACAAGATACTGATCAAACACCACAAAGGCGAAGTTCAGTGACAAAGTCTTTCGGAAACTTCTAACAATACAAGTGGTCCTCCCGGTTATTGCACACTAACCCTTCCCTTAGCTAAGGCGAAGTCTAGGCCAATCAACCGTTAGATGGGTACTGGCCTCACCTCGTGACGCTCCCCGTACAACTTACACAAAGGGTGTAGTTGACCTCCCGAGGTCCCACAGTGCACGTTATTAGCAACTTAGTCAACTAGGTCCGTCCCATTACAGACATGTGGTTGCACGTTAGACCCAGTTCAAAGGCTTGCAAGGTTAAGTCCTTAGGGTGACCAGGGCAAGACTACCCGAAGAACCAAATCAACATCCCCAATGCCACAACTGGCCCACCTGATTACTCTTGCCACATGCCCCGGTCGAAAACTATTTATCAAACCCCAGTTAATTACCATGCACCACGTGCCATCAACATCACATGATACCTTTCCAAAACAGGTTCAATATATCATTAAGTCAATATTAGCATTTGATTGTCCAATATCATGTCATGAGCACGAAAGGTGTCTAAGCAAGATACTACAACGGTCTAAAACCCATGTTGGCAATCTAATAATGTCCAACTAGTAATCCACAACTAGGGTGACAAGGGGTTATGGCACATACTTAAATAATCAAGGTGTCATACAAAGAAATTGGTATTTATCTAATCCCCATATTTGAATAAAGTATTTTCTAATTGAACTAGCATGCAATAGGTTAAATCAAAATAGATTTCAAAATAGGATCAACATGGTCAAAGCACAACTTGCCTTCAAAAAGTACTTGTTCTTGGTCTTGAGTTGGATCCTGAGTCAATACTTCTCCTTCGAATCCTTCCCAAGACTTCAACGTCTACTCGTAAAGCGTGCAAATAGCAAATACACGAATAAACAATAGGCAAAAGTATCCAAACATCCAAATAAAATCCATAAACAGAGAGAACATAATTTTATGAATTTTTAGAAACTGGAATCACAAATTCGGAGTTAAAACGCATAAAAGTTATGATTATTTGAAGTTTAAATAATCAATTAAATAATTTTACAGAGAAAAAATTTAGTCCAAAAATTAAATAAAATTCATATTTAAGTAGATCTTAATTTTATACGAATTTAGAAATTTGAATCACACAAATCGGAGTTGAAACGCATAAAAGTTATAAGCGTTTGAAGTTTTGAAATTCAAATCAATTATTAAACCGAATTATTAAATCATTTTCTTTTGGAAAATCATTTATTGCGTCAGCGAGGACACGTGGACCAATCGGGTGACGACGCGTGGCCTCGGGTCCACGGACGGCGCCAGACGGTCTCGGCTCGGTCCGCAGTGGGCTCTACCCACGACCACGGCCGTTGACGGTGGGCCCCTCGACACGCGGGCCTCGCGTGTCGGCGTCCTGCCTGCCAGCGTGGACGGCGCTGACCGCGACGGTCAGGCTTCCCGACACATGGCGCAATCTCGGTCGTTGATTTGAAAATCAACGGCCCAGATTAGATCTGGCTAACGCGCTTGGAAAACAACTCCACTGATCTGGACCGTTCGATCTTGATCGGACGGTCAAGATCCAATCTATCACTATGAACGTGGTTCAATCTAAGCCGTTGGATCTAGATCTAACGGTTGAGATTAGATCTGGAGATTAACACGTGATTCTTTACCGTGGGTGACGTGGACGAACATGGACCGTGCGATGAAGATCCGACGGTGGAGAAGCTTCGCGGGTCTGCGATGTCCACGGCGGAGCTCCGGCGGCCGGCGTTGAGAACGAAGACCACACCGACGGCGTTTCGGGCACGCTCCGGCGAAGTGGGTGGTCTCTTCGGGTGCGTCTCGAAGCGGGGACTCCGGATCTGGGCTCCTTCTCGACGGAAGACGACGGACGGCGGCGGAAAATGGCGCAAACCGCGGCGGACACCTCCTCCAACTATGGCGAGCTCGTACGGGCAAACGGCGACGGCCAGCGTAGATGGCTCGGGACACGGTGCGACGGAGGAGGGCAACCTCGTGGCATGACCGGGCTTTAAATAGCCTCGGCGTTCGTGCCCGAGGCGAAACCTAATTCTCCACGCGGCGGCGGCGGCGGCGAGTCCGGCCGGACTTCGGCGGAGACGGCGATCGGCCGATCCACATGGCGCGATCAACGCCACGATCGCACGGGCTCGACCGGTCGGTCGGTCTCGGCTCGAACCGATGCGATCCAATCCGACCGTTGGATCTCGATCCGACGGTCGGAATCAACTTGGGTTAGGGTTGGGTTCGACCGACTGGTGGCTCGGGTCGGACTCGAGTCTGACTCGGGTGCGGCTCGGTCGGATGAACAGTGCAAACCCATTCGCATTTTCCAGCGATTTAATAATTAAAATAATTCCCAGAAATTCATTTAATTCATTAAAAATAGCAAAATACTCAGAAAAAATTCCAGAAAAATTCTGGAAAATATTTTGGAACATTTTGGACTCAAATAAAATATTTCCAACAAAATTTTATTTGCAAAATTAAATTCTTTAATTATTTCAAAATGGAATAAATTCAAATAAATTCCAAATAAATCCAAATAAATTCCAGAAAATTCCAAAAATTCACCAAAGTGCCAAATCACACATGAATTTAAGAAAAGCAAAATTTTGGGGTGTTACACTGTCAATGAAAGCTAAGAGCATCAATCAATTATAAAACAAATAAACAAAAAAGTGCAATCTTACAATTTTTAAGTGTATGTCAAGTTGCCCAGTATAGATGGTATTGGGCCAGACAGTTGGTTCAAACTCAGATCCCTGGATCAATGCAAAATAAAATATCATTTCAACACAATGTCCTTTTCTCGCATTTAAAGGTTTAGGTAATTCCTTTGTATATCAGTTATCATTGAATTTACAGCACTACAAGTGCCTGCATAAGGGCAATCACTGATGGAATAAAGGGCACAGAACACGTTTACACCAACGATAAACGAGGGGAAGCAATGCACTCACAAGTACTACAGGAGCCGTCGAGGGGGAACCGTGGGGGAGACGGCGCCGCCGAGGGGGAGGGGGCCACCGAGGAGGAGCGTCGTGGGGGATGAAGCCGCGAAGGGGGAGCCGCTGAGGGGGAGGAGGCGCCGTCGAGGGGGAGCCACCTAGGGAGAGGCGGCGAGGTTGGGCGCCGAACCGAAGGGGAGGGTTGCCGCCACGAGGTTCGAGCAGAGACTGCGGGCGAGGGCGGGCGCGGCGGGGGCGGCGCGTGTGGGGGCCCTGCTATCCTAGAGTCTATCCTAAAAGTTTCCCGGAAGGATTCGTGAGTTTCAGAGTTTTTCTGAGAGTTTTTGGGTTTTTCTGCCTGGGCGGCAAGATCACGCCGCCTGGCCAGCATCGCCGGCCGAGGGGTTCGGGCAGGGGGGCAGGGCGCCCATGGCTGACCGGTTGCCCTAGCCACCTCCACGTTTTTCTAGAGGGTTCTCCTCCCCCAGCCAACTCTCTCCCTCACTTCACTCCCTCTCACCCTCTAGCTCTCACTCTCTAGCTCTCTCTCCCATGGAGCTTTCTTCCTCTCTCTCGAGCTTTCCCTCCAGCTAAAACTCTCTCTCCGGTGTTCCTAAGCTCGAGGAGGAGCAAGCCACAGAGGAGATCGCCGTTCTCAAACCCTAGCAGCAATCTGCGGTAAGTGGATCGAGTTCTAGTCAACTCTGCTATGATCTGAGTCCTCTCCTCTAGTTCCTGTTTCCTTTACTCCTTGTTGTCCTAGTTGAAACCCTAGAAAACCTAGTTGTAGTGCTCAACTTTTAGCTAGCTGAGTTTCTAAACCTAGGTTAGGTGCTAGAGTTCTCGTTAGTGCGAAAACTAAGATTAGAAACCCTAAATACGTTTTTATCGGTTAGATTTGGTTAAATGTCGTTTTCGTAGCTTTTGGAATTAAACTTTGGAACCCTATTTCCAAAAGCTAGGAAAAGGACCTTTGAACGTATTCGACGTCGTTAAAGTCCGAGTTTCGCGAAAGGAATCGAGTTTGAATTCGATTCGGGGTGAAAGTCGGAATTTAGCGTAAATTAGGACTTTAGAGTTTCTAGGTCTAGGATGAAGGCCAAACGAGGTCGGAACCACGTGTGGTCTGCATAAATGGGTCCTTGTCACCTCCAAGAACCCATCCATGCAATCACCGCGAAATTCCGAAGTTGTTTGTGCGAAAATCCTTTTTCTGGAAAATTTAGTCGACCTGTGGCCGGCACTACCGACGTGGTAAGTCCGGTACTGCCGCTCGGGCCGGCACTACCGCTCCCGCAACGCCGGTAGTTATTTTCCAGAGGGTCTCTTTTGGATTTCGTAGCCGCCGGCACTACCGACCCTTGCGGCCGGTACTGCCGACTGTAGGGCGGCACTACCGGAGTTTGTACACTGGTACTGCCGTCTCCAATTCAAGTTTTGGTTTTCGTTGAGTTGTCTCTCTCGTGTTCGCTTATTGGTTGTTGACCGCTTCTTTGAGCCTTTTGCCTTGTTCTCATTGGATCTTAATCGTTTCCTCGTTATTTCTTTTGTCGCACTTTCGTTTGGACGTTGACGCCTCGGGAGCAGTTGGCGAGGATCAGGACTTCGACCCAGAGGACACGCAAAACTCAGAGCAAGCAGGCAAGCACCCCCTTTGAACATATTGCTCCTATAATTGCAAATGTATTTGATGATTCGCAAAACTATTGCGCATGCATATGATTATTACAAATATTTAAATGGTGGGAATAGGTAGTTATCCTAAAGGTTGGATGGCTTATCTCAATCTCGTTGTTACCCTAAAATCCTTGAGTAACCCTAGTTTAAGGGTAGACGCTTTAATAAGTGTCGCCAGGGAATATAAGTCTAATAGTTGCATAAGCTTAGCCCAGCTTTAGACTGATTGAATAATGTTCGGTGGACTCAGTCAATCAAAGATTTTCGATACGTTATTAGGATTTCGGAAATGATGGTTTTTGGAAAAATAAAGGCTATGTTGGTAAAAGATGAAAAAGGAAAAGGTGTACGGTGATTTATGCCGGACGGATGATGGGAGGTCTTGTTTGTGCAAACCTAAGGACTGAACTTGACGTTTTTAACCAAGTCCTTTTGTACAACCACATGTGCTAGTATGGGATAGCCTAAACCTAGTACATGAGTTGGAATTTGACCTTGCGTCGTGGTAGGTCGAAGTAGTTGGGCAATACCGACGTGCTGGTGTTGCTTAGAATACTCCCTCACCACACGCAGGTGTTGGAGGCTTTCGTGAAACAACGGTGGATGCTTTGCTGAGGGTAAAAGGCACGATGGGCTGTTAGCCATCGTTGGATCCGTGTGGGTGAATCAGGTTTGGAGTGTACGGTACCCAACCACCCTAAATTTAGGGGGGTACTCTCACCTGGCCCGGGGGTACTCTGTGTGGGTGAGTGGAGCCCCCACCCAAAGCAAAGAGCGCACATCGCCGGGGCTGACGCAAGGCTAAATGCCGATAATTGGAAAAGTGTCATCACAATCTAGCAAAGCGGATACGGTATGTATCGCGTGGCATGGTTGACATGATTGCTAGAATGTGTCGTGTGGGTAAAGTGTGCATTCTCTGCAGAGATCAAACAAACTAATCGATTAGCCGTGCTCACGATCACGAGCATCTTGGGTATTTCCTGTCAAGTATAGTAATTTTGGTTCTAATTTCTGAAAAGGATTTGAATTCGGTAGATCTTTTAAACGATGGGCTGCGTTATGCAAATGTTGAGTCGTTGAACTCAAAGATTGGTTGGTTTGGTGATTTGATCAAGCTGGTGATGATTCTTGATGCCACATGATGGTGGTGTTGGTTATGTTGAAGGAAAATGATTCCTGATGCCATGTGATGGTGGTGTTGAATATGTTGGAAGAAATTGGATGTTAAATGAAATGTACAATTACATTATGTATTGATTTAATCTCGTTTACTAAATGATTTATAAACGGTGCAGTATTCCAATCTATTACTCTATTGCAAATAACTTCAGCTTTATGCAAAACTGAATTAGAATAGCAACCATCTTCTTTGTTTTGCCTGCATTATTATTATACTTGCAAACAATAAAGTCTTGCGAGTACATACGTGTACTCACCGTTTGCTCTGAAAATTCGTGTGAGGAGCAGAAAATGCAGGTGAGGATGAAGGTGACCAGGAGTTCGGTGACCCAGACGCGGGTGGTGCGTTTGACGGCTAGCGGAGTTAGATGCTCGCCGGTTGCCTGTGGGAATGGAGGCACACCGTGGCCGCTTTACTTTTGTTTCTCTGATGTTTTTCTCTTCAGTTTACCTTAAGCCAATCGGCCTTTTTGTAAACAGGAACAAGTTGTAATATTATTATCTATCGCTGTAATATATACCTCTGCCCTTATATTGTGTTCGTGTGGATGAGACTCTACCTTCTCAACATGTGACGCTAGCCTACTGATCCAGGGACTAGTGGTTATCACATGGTTGCGGGAAGCTCAAATTGGATCCAATTGGCTGGCATGTGACCTCATTACTCGAGTATCGTGCTGACCAAGTGGTTTCAATCTGAGTCTGTCGTGATGCCGTGATCGTTACGTTACTGGTTGCGTGATTAACCAGGCCCGCGCAACAGTAATGGAGTATCACTGTACCAGGACAGGAGCCCCCACAGGAGTGGTATCAGAGCAAAGGTTTGTATTTGATAGGATTAAGGAAGAGTCTTCTCCCTTTAAAAGTTATTTGAATATGCACTTCTTAATTGTGAAAACATAGAATGCTGATCTTTTCTTTTCTGTAGCATCTCTTCTGGTTTTGAGCTTCAAATGAAATTTTCCTCTTACCTCGGCTTTCAAAATCAGATTTCTAGGGCAAAAGCAAATGGGGTATTTGGTTCGACCTATTTTCCCAATCCTATTCGAAATTTAAGTTAGAATCATTTGGGAAGCTTATCCACTTCAAAAGATAGTTAAGAATTGAGTAATGATAAGGATAAGGTTTAAGATCGTGAGTTTCTTTTATTTGTTCGTTGTTGGGTTATTTTCTTTTCGTTTATTTAGTTTCTGTTTATTTCGAATTTCCGTTTGTTGAGGATGTTGCTAGTCTGTTTTCCTTTTTAATCTTAGATGTCTGGACGTTGGGAACCCTGCTATTTCACGTCTGCGATTCTAGAGGGCTCAGTTCAGGCTACCCTCTGGGAGATGATGCAGCGTGCTGGCTTTCCTGAGCCGCCAGGGTATTTTATCTCACGTGCTGGACTTAGTCCCGCTTCCTCCCTGTATGTGGCTGAAGTTTCTATTCGCGGACGCCACGCAGGAGAACAAACCCGTCAGTATCATGGTACATCGCCAAGTCCTCTTGCAACTCTACTCGATGGAGCATACATTGCAATTTTGAGGCTTCGCTTTGACGTACCGGAAATGGCTCAGTTGTATCCTGTTTGTCCCTCTCGTGAGCCGAACAGCCAAGAGAACCTGTATGTACCAGGTTATCCACTGTTGGATCCTGTGCAGGTTTGGCAGACTGGGCTAGTAAGGTCCCTTGATCGTTATCTGCTTTGTTTCCGTGAAGAACTGTTACTTGCTCGACGCCGTATCTCTGAGTTAGAAAGTAACATGGCGCCCTTGGTTAACTATGGTTTCTTCACTACTGGGATGATCTATGGGGAGAATGATGACCTCGAGCCTGCTGAGGAGTTACCCCATCCTTATGGATCTTATCGTTGGGTCTCTCGCAGTGCCAGGATGTCTGTTCGAGGTAGCAGCCGTCGCCGTGTTTCGGCCGTGCGCCCTAGTGCTACTGCGACTGCTATGCCAGGACGTAACCTGCTGTTTGGTGGACGCGAGTACGAGTTGATGTTCCCTGCAGAGTCGACTGCTTCTTCTGTAGCCCCAGGCACCTCAGATGTCCCTACCGTGAATGGTGGTCGTGTCTAGGATTAGATCCCTATCCTAATAGGTAGTTGGACCTACAGCTCGCTTTTGGTTATAATTACAAGCTGGCAGAAGAAGTCTTTTGTTGTAATTAATCCCGTGGAACTGGTGGTAGTTGATGTTGGTGGTGTTGTAAATAACCCCCTCTGTAGCGCGAAGAGACGTGCTAAGTTATCATCTGTAAATCTATCGCCTTGCAATCCTTTCACTGTGATGCATAATTTAAATTTTTTGTTGCTATGTGATGGGTTGTGCTTGAGTTTCGCAATTGTTGTTTAAAATTCCCGCGTTCTTCGATGGGCTCTTGTGATACTTGTCTCTAAGTCTTTGTGTCATTAGGATGCCGCCGAAGAGACGTGTTGATCGTTCGGTAATGGCCCGGGGTGATGCTCATAATAGCCAAGAACCAGCTGTGGCAATACCGGATCCGGAGCGTCATGATCCACCTTTGGTCAGATCCCGTAGCCAAGGATCTCATCACTCTAATGAGCCAGTAAATAATCGGGAGGCATCGCTTAGTCATCACGACGCCCAAAGTGAAGAATTACCTCCACCTCCGTCAATGGCCCAAGTTCTTGTTATGCAGACCCGCTTGTTGGAACGGTTGGTGCAGAATTCCGAGAATCTTGGTGCCGCTGCTTATGGTGGTTTGGCAGCAATGCAACCCCAATCGAGGTTGGCCGAGTTCCAGCGAACTCGCCCACCAAACTTCTCATCTGCGACCGATCCTCTGGACGCAGACGATTGGCTTCGCGATGTTGAAGATAAACTTGACCTCGTGAGGTGTACTGACGAGGAGAAGGTTCAGTACGCTGCTCACTATCTCCAAGGCGCAGCAGCAGCTTGGTGGGGTAGTGTTAAGGCAATTCGCCCACCTGGTCAGGTCATGACTTGGGAGGAATTTAAAGGAGCCTTTCGTGCAGTGCACATTCCTGCTAGTCTGATGGAGATAAAGAAACGAGAGATCTATGATCTTCGTCAGGGGTCTATGTCAGTGATGGACTATCTGCATAAGTTCAATTATCTGGTTCGATATGTGGCAGATGAGGTCCCGAGTGAAACCCGAAAAGTCTCCTTGTTTCGTCAACATCTCAACGAGGAGATTCGTCATTCGCTCGCACCACTTGACATCCCCAATTTGCAAGTGCTTGTGGACAAGGCGATTTGTGTTGAGGACAGCGGCAAGGCAGTTTGGGAGAGCCGGAAGCGTAAGTGGATGGCTCAGAAATCTGCCGGTGCCGGTACTTCGAGACCGCGTTCTGGGCAAACGGTCAGTGCTCAGTCCGTGGCATCGCCGCCTCCACGATCTCAGAAGAACTTTCCCCAACCTGTGCTGTCTGCGGCTCAATCTTCTGGCCATGGAGGATAGACTCGTGGAGGGCAGGACAGGATGGCCGCACTCACCTGCTATGCTTGCGGTGAGAAGGGACATATCTCTACTGTTTGTCCGAGCAAGCGTCCTGTTGCTGCTCGACCTCAAGTTCCAAGTGGTCCGATTCGCCCACAAGGTTCTGCAACCGGGCGCGGTGGACACTTAGGAGGGCGTTCTAGCCAGAAGTTAGCCCCGAGTCAAGACCGTGGTCGACTTAACCTAGTGACCGCGGAGGAGGCCAGTAATGCTCCAGATGTGGTAGTCGGTATGTTTTTCATACACTCAGTACCCACTTTGGTTTTATTTGATTCGGGCGCTTCGCATTCTTTCATTTCTTCAAAGTTTGTTATGGAACATAAGGTTGAGACTAACAGATTGCGAGATCCAATGTTAGTCTATTCTCCTGGATCGGTTATGTGAGCTGAGCGCATATGCCTTAGAGTACCAATAGTGATCAATGAAGTTCTATTTTTGGGAAGCCTGATTCAGATTGGTACCCCTGGACTCAATGTTATCCTTGGAATGGATTGGTTGTCTCAAAATCAAGGACATATTGATTGCGCAAATCGTTCCATTTCTCTGGTGAATTCGGATGGAATCCAGACCAAATACTACTCCAAACGATCAATCGTGCATAAGGCTTCATTCCATTCACTTTCTGTGCCGGAATTAAGTCAAGTGCCAGTGGTCTGTGAGTATCCTGATGTGTTTCCTGAAGAATTACTGGGATTGCCCCCAGATTGGGATATGGAGTTTGTTATTGACTTGCTGCCAGGAACAACACCTTTATCCAAACGTCCGTATCGGATGCCCTCTGATGAGTTGTTGGAGTTGAAGAAACAACTCAAGGAGCAATTGGCTAAGGGTTTTGTTCGCCCTAGTTCGTCTCCATGGGGTAGTCCAGTGCTCTTCATCAAGAAGAAAGATGGTAGTTTACGCATGTGCGTGGACTATCGATCCTTAAATGAAGTCACTATCAAAAATAAGTATCCTCTTCCTCGGATTGATGATTTGTTTGATCAATTAAGTGGAGCTCGAGTCTTTTCCAAGATTGACTTGAGACTGGGATACTTTCAACTCAAAATTCGACCGGAAGATATCCAGAAGACTGCGTTTACTACTCGATACGGTTTGTACGAGTATACAGTAGTTTCTTTTGGTCTCACCAATGCACCAGCCACATTCATGAATCTCATGAATAAGGTATTCATGGAATACTTAGATAAATTTGTGGTGGTGTTCATTGATGATATTCTTATCTATTCTCGGAGTGAGCAGGAGCATGAACTCCATCTTCATTTAGTGCTTGATAAACTGCATGAACATCAGTTGTATGCCAAGTTCAGCAAATGTGAGTTCTGGCTCAACGAAGTTGCCTTTTTAGGCCACGTTCTCTCCGAAGGAGGTGTTGCTATTGATCCCAGCACGGTGAAGGATGTACTTGCCTGGGAACAGCCACGGACTGTTCCCGAAGTCCGAAGTTTTCTTGGGTTAGCCGGGTACTATCGGCGATCCATTGAAAACTTTTCTAAAATTTCCAAGCCGATGACTGAGTTTCTCAAGAAGGAGAAGAAATTTGAGTGGACGTCAGCTTGTGAAGTTAGTTTCCTAGAGTTGAAGCGAAGACTTACAACAGCTCCAATTCTAGTCTTGCCTGATGTACACAAAAACTTTGACGTATTTTGTGATGCCTCACGTCAAGGTCTTGGTTGTGTGCTGATGCAGGAAGGAAAAGTCGTGGCGTATTGTAACACCCCAAAATTTTGCTTTTCCTAAATCTATGTGTGATTTGGCACTTTGGTGAATTTTTGGAATTTTCTGGAATTTATTTGGATTTATTTGGAATTTATTTGAATTTATTCCATTTTGAAATAATTAAAGAACTAGACTTTGCAAATAAAATTTTGTTGGAAATATTTTATTTGAGTCCCAAATACCCTAAAATATTTTCCAGAATTTTTCTGGAATTTTTCTGAGTCTTTTGCTATTTTTAATGAATTAAATGAATTTCTGGAAATTATTTTTTAATTATTAAGTCGCTGGAAATTGAGTTGGGTCAAGTACTATTCATCCGACCGAGTCGGAACCCGAGTCGGATTCGAGTCCGACCCGAGCCAGCTGCGCCACTTGACTTGACCCAACCGCGTCTGAACCCCAGATCAGATCCGAACAGTTGGATCAAGATCCAACGGTCAGGATCAATCTGCGCTAGGCACGGCCGCGCCCGAGCCAATCTCGGCCGTCGATCGCGCCACGTGGACGGCCCGCGTGCGTCCACGTCATCTCGCCGTGTTCGGAACGGACTCCGCCGTCTGCATCTGCTCGCCACGGATTCCGCGGGGATCTCGGCGTTCGGGCCGGCATTTAATGCCCGAACCCGCGCCCGAGGTTCGCCCTTGTCTCGTGCGTCGTTTGCCCCAAGCGCCCTAGCCCTAGCCGCCGCCGTCGACTCGCTATTGCTCGCCGTAGTTGGAGAAGCCTCCGCCACGGTCCTTGCCTCGTCCCGCCGCCGTCCGCCGTCTTTCGCCGAGTTGGAGCCCAGTTCTGGAGTCCTCAAACCAAGGCGCACCCGTGAGTACCTCCCACTCCGCCGGAGAGGCCCCGAAGCGCCGTCGGGCTCGTCGTCGTTTTCGTCTCCGGTGGCCCTGCTCCGCCGTGTCGCCATCGCCGTCCGCAAGAACTGTGAGCCGTTGGATCTTCATCGCACGGTCCAAGATCACGCCACGTCACCCACCGGTGAGATCCCGTCCAAAAATCTCAAGATCCAAACTCGACCGTTGGATCTAGATCCAACGGTCCAGATCAAACGCGTTAACCCAAACGCGTGAGACCCAGATCCAATCTGGGCCGTTGAATTTCAAATCAACGGCCGAGATTGCGCCACGTGTCGGGAAGCCTGACCGCCGCGTCGCGCCCCGTCGTCTGACGCCGACATGCCGCCCGCGTGTCGGGCCGACGTGACTAAACCGCACCATGACGCCACGCCGACGCCATGGCGGGCCCGCATGTCGCCAGCTATCGGCCGTGCGGCCGACGCCAAGAATGACGTCACCCATGGGACCCACGCCGGCAAGACCGTGGTCGAGCCCCGCCGACGCCAAAGAATGACGTCACTCGAGGGGGACCCACATGTTAGGGACACGTGGAGCCGTGGACCGAGTCCACGGTAGACCCGAGGCGAGCGTGGACCAATTCCATGGACCGGCTGACGTCAGCAGACCAATCAGAGGCTGACACGTGTCCAGGCTGACGCAATAAATGATTTTCCGAAAAAGAAAATGATTTATTAATTCGAAATAATGATTTCAGATTTTGATTCAAACTTCAAACGCCTATAACTTTTGCGTTTCAACTCCAATTTGAGTGATTCAAATTTCTAAATTTGTATAAAATTGAGATATACCTAATTATGAATTTTATTTAATTTTTTGGACTAAATTTTTCCTCAGTAAAATTATTTAATTGTTTATTTAGACTTCAAAATGCTATAACTTTTGCATTTTAACCCCGAATTTGACGATTCCAGTTTCTAAAAATTCATAAAATTATGTTCTCTCTGTTTATGGATTTTATTTGGATGTTTGGACACTTTTTGCCTATTATTTATTCGTGTATTGCTATTTGCACGCTTTACGAGTAGACGTTGAAGTGCCGGAAGGATTCGAAGGAGAAGTATTGACTAAGGAACCAACTCAAGACCAAGAACAAGTACTTTTTGAAGGCAAGTTGTGCTTTGACCATGTTGATCCTATTTTGAAACCTATTTTGGTTCAAATTATTGCATGCTAGTTTAATTAGAAAATACTTTATTTAAATATGGGGGATTAGATAAATACCAATTTGCTGTATGACACCATGATTATTTAAATATGTGCCACGACCCCTTGTCACCCTAGTTGTGGTTTACTAGTTGGACATTATTAAATTGCCAACATGGGAAATTAGACCGTTGTAGTATGTTGCTTAGACCTGCTACGTGCTCATGACATGATTTTGGACAATCAAATGTTAATATTGACTTAATGATATATTGAACCTGTTTTGGAAAGGTATCATGTGATGTTGATGGCACGTGGTGCATGGTAATCAACTGGGGTTTTGATAAATAGTTTTCGGCCGGGGCATGTGGCAAGAATGATCAGGTGGGCCAGTTGTGGCACTAGGGATGTTGATTTGGTTCTTCGGGTAGTCTTGCCCTGGTCACCCTAAGGACTTCACCTTGCAAGCCTTTGAACTGGGTCTAACGTGCAACCACATGTCTGTAATGGGACGGACCTAGTTGATTAAGTTGCTAATAACGTACCTGTGGGACCTCAGGAGGTCAACTACACCCTTTGTGTAAGTTGTACGGGGGAGCGTACCGGGGCTGAGGCCAGGTACCCATCTAACAGTTGGTTGGCCTAAACTTCGCCTTAGCTAAGGGAAAGGTTAGTGTGCAACAACCGGGGAGGACCACTTGTATTGTTAGAAGTTTCCGAAAGACTTTGTTACGGGAACTCGCCTTTGTGGTGTTTGACTGTATCTTGTGGGTAAAGTGCATAACCTCTGCAGAGTGTAGAATCTATTCGAATAGCCGTGTCCGCGGTATTGGACATCGCTCGGGAATTACAGTTAAGGGTTAGATTTTCGCAAAAATAACTTGGACTTGAAAGGTTGGGTTGGATTAATAATGATGTTGATAGAAATGTGGATTAGGATGGGAAGGATGTTTATTAAACTCCTTGAAAAGTTAATTAAGCTATACTTGTTTCTACTGCTTTCGAATCTACTTATGTTACTTGTCAAATGTTGTTTACTGCAAAAATACCTTGAGCCACTCCTTTGTATTAAGCCATGCATGTAGTATATTAGCTGCATTCTGTGCATGACTTGCTGAGTACCAAGTACTCACCCTTGCCACAATACAACACCAGTTGAAGAGGAGACTACACCAGCTTTGGAGGAGGAGCTCCAAGAGGAACCGTCTACTTAGGGAGCGAGCCCAGTCAGTTGCCTGTGGTATACTGGATGGCGCCACGATATTATCTTATTTTTCCGCTGCTACTATTTCTCTCTTAATAAGTTTCGCCCTGCGAGGCGTACATTTGTAACTTGACCATAAGGTCGAGTAACCAGTTTGGTTATTTAAATAAAAGTACTTTATTAGTATCGAATGGTATGATTGTGATATTTACCGATGTTAAGACTGTGTGCACTAGCGCGTTCCTGGACTAGTGCTGAATACACAGAGGGTCCGGATTTGCAAATTCGGGGTCCCGACAGAGGTGGTATCAGAGCCGTACGGACCGTAGGCTCAACCCTAGCTAGAATGGTCGTAGAGAGGTTAAAACCTATTTTCTAAAGCTAAAAAAATTTGTCAAGACAAGAAATGACATCTCGACTTATCCCATTCTCTCTTTTCTTGTCTCTTGCTGAATTTTTCCTTACCTTGTCACGATTTAAAATTTTCGAGTTCTTACGTGAGCACCCTTGTGACAGATGGAGGGAGAGTTCAACTACGTCGATCTGGAGGTTGGTCACGCTGCGGAACTTTGGCGTATGCTACAGACTCTCGGAGATTTTGAGAAGCCGCAATACCAAGTGGAAGTAATCAGACAAGCAGGATTGATCAAGGCTTGTGACGTGAAGATTATGGTACCTGCTAGGAAGAAGGGCCCAGGCAATCGCTCGATACACTGCACTGCCAGGAGGTCTACAATGCAGATGGGTATCCAAGAAGTATCACGACGAGCAATGCGGCACATTACCCGTATCTACGCCAGAGAGTTGGAGAGCACGGTGTTCCGTTATCACCCACGCAGCAATAACCTTCTTGACCCGAAGGCGATTCAGGATGAGGATGCCATGGTTACACAGTTGGCACGACTTGTTGTCGCCCAGGAGGATGTACTCGATGATACAAGCAAGGAGCTACAGAAGGCCCGCAAGGAGATCACGACAGAGAAGAACAGATGGCGGGAAGCTCAAGAGTATGTGTCACACCTTCTGCAAAGGATTGGAGAGTTAGAGACGGCATTGTACGCACCAGAACCAGAGCCAGTACTCGAGCTACATGAGCCAGATCCGGAGGAGTCAGATCTCGATGAGGACACTGCTTCTTCGACTACCACAGATGACACAGTTGCTGGACATGGCAATCGTTTCGCGCCTATGCCGCAGCATCCGTACCCAGGCCGTGGAGGTTTTCTCGATGAGTGAGCGTAGGTTGTATAGAGAGACTCCTTCGCCGAGTCGCGTCTTAGAATAAAGAGTCACCCTTTAGGCGTTAGACTCCAGTGTTAGTTCGATTTGGATTTTCATTGTTTGCTGAGTGTGCAGTATGTGTTGCAAGGCCTTTAGGCATTGTAAGCAACCATACCAAGTTATTGATATCATTAGTTAATAAAGTTGGACCTTAAAGCTACACCTTTCGCCCCGCATAAGTTCCATATTACTTGTCTATTCTTGTTTCCCTCTCATCTCTAAAACCTAGAGCAAATCGACAGATGGTGAACACCCGCGGAAACCTTGGAGGCAATGGGAGTGGTTCTCGCCCAACAGAAAACCCCAATGATGGAGCACCAGCACCGCCACTGGACATGCAGAATTTTGGAGCATTTCTTGCTGCTCAGACTCAGTTGATGCATGCTATGATGCAACAGATGCAACACGTCACTGCTCAGGCCACTGCTAATCAAGTTAATCAGGGACAACGCCAGAATACAAGACTGCCATAGTTCATGAGGACTCATCCACCCACTTTTTCTGGGAATGCCAATCCATTGGAGGCTGATGATTGGTTAAGATCAATTGAGAGGAAGCTACACATCGCTCAATGCATGGGAAATGAGAAGGTACTCTACGCTTCTCATCAGTTGGAAGGAACAGCCGCCGAATGGTGGGAGAACTTCTGCGCCACGCAAGTGAACCCTCAAGATATCACTTGGGAGGAGTTCACAGTTGCGTTTCGCCAGTATCACGTGCCTGAAGGAATCATGGATCTTAAGAAGGAGGAGTTCAGAGCACTGAAGCAAGGTAATCAGCCAGTGGCCGAATACCTGAACAAGTTCACACAGCTAGCACGCTACGCACCTGAGGATGTAGCGACAGATAAAGCCAGACAGTCTCGCTTCATGAAGGGACTTAACTCAGGACTACAAGTAGGACTGATCACCCACACCTTTCCAGATTTCCAAGAGTTGGTGAATAAGGCGCTTATTCTTGAGGACAAGCGCAAGGAACTGGATGAGAACAGAAGTGCAGGATGCAACAAACAGGATCACGCCAGGAACGCAATACCGAGAGTTGCACCAAATCAATTTTTCAGATTCCACCGCAGAATGCAACCAGGACACCGTCACCAAAGATCAAGACCCGTCAATCGAACTACGAGACCCAGCCCCGCTTAGAAACGTCGCTTGAGCAATCAACAAGGAACGGTGAGACGCTGCTACAAGCCGCGAACGAGCCAGGACACTTTGCCAACAAATGCCCAAAGAAGACAGCGAGAGTGACCCGATTCGCTTCAATCTAGGACCCACAGCTAGGACGCCAAAGATCAGAGCCACACCCCAGGCGTGGTGAGAGGCCGAGTCAACCATGTCACCGCAGGATGCACCGCAGAATGCTACTGACGTCGATCGGGTAAGTTACTTGTTAACTCAGTACCTGCAATAGTTTTGTTTGACTCTGGAGCTTCGCATTCGTTTGTTTCGCAAGGCTTTGCTGCTAAAAATGATTTGGGGATTGCAAGGCTTAAATGCATGCTTTTAGTTCAAACCCCTGGTTCCGAACTCCGAACGAAAGTAGGATGTTCCGGGGTGAGAATACTAATAGATGGAATAGAGTTCCTAGCGAACCTTGTTATTTTGGAGACCCAGACCTTAGATGTCATTTTGGGAATGGATTGGTTATCCAAGCACAAGGCCGTATTGGATTGTGAACGAAGAACTATCTCAGTCGAGAGCCCGTGTGGAAAGAAAGTGGAATTTCATGCTACCACCGTTAGAGATGGACAGTTGATGGTAAACAGTACCAAGGCAATCAGCATAGAAGATGTCTCAGTAGTGAATGAGTACCCAGATGTTTTTCCTGAAGATCTACCTGGTATGCCACCGGACAGGGACATAGAGTTTGTGATAGAGCTTGTACCTGGTACAGCACCGATAGCGAAGAGACCTTATCGGATGTCCACCGAGGAGTTGGTAGAGATGAAGAAACAGCTGGAAGAGTTAATGGAGAAAGGATTTATCAGACCGAGTTCGTCGCCATGGGGAGCACCAGTTTTGTTTGTCAAGAAGAAGGACGGGAGTTTCAGGATGTGCATTGACTACCGTGCACTCAATGAAGTCACCGTGAAGAATAAGTACCCGCTACCGAGGATCGATGATTTGTTTGATCAGCTGAGAGGAGCTGGAGTTTTCTCCAAGATTGATCTGAGATCGGGATACCATCAGTTGAAGATCCGATCAGAGGATATTCCGAAGACTGCATTCTCGTCAAGATATGGACATTACGAGTTTACAGTTATGTCCTTTGGTCTGACGAATGCACCAGCATATTTCATGAATATGATGAATAAGGTGTTCATGGAATATTTGGACAAGTTTGTCGTCGTGTTCATAGATGATATCCTAATCTACTCCAAGACAGAGGATGAACATGCAGAGCACTTGAGGCGAGTTCTGGAAAAGCTGAGGGAACAGCAACTCTTCGCCAAGTTCAGCAAGTGTGATTTTTGGAAGGACAAGGTGGAGTTCCTCGGACATGTAATGACCGCAGAAGGAGTCGCCGTTGATCCAAGCAAGGTAGAAGCTGTGTTACATTGGGAGCGGTAGAAGGCGTGACTCCAGTCCGGAGTTTCCTTGGAATGGCAGGATACTATCGCCGTTTCATTGAAGGCTTTTCGACAATTGCGAGACCTCTTACGCAATTGCTGAAAAAGGAAAAGAAGTTTGCATGGACGCTTGAGAATGTGAGAAAGGATTTCAGAGTCGAAGAAGCGATTGGCATCGGCACGGTGTTAGTTCTACGGATGTTAATCAAAGCTTTGATATTTATTGTGACGCATCGCGCCAAGGACTTGGATGTGTCTTGTCGATGCAGAATGGAAAGGCCGTCGCTTATGCATCAAGGCAGTTGAGGCCGCATGAGGAAAATTATCCGACGCATGACCTAGAGTTAGCTGCCGTAGTGCATGCCTTGAAGATATGGCGTCACTATCTGATCGGGAACAGATGTGAAGTGTACACTGATCATAAGAGCCTTAAATACATATTCACCCAGTCGGATCTGAATATGAGGCAGAGGAGATGGTTAGAGTTGATCAAGGACTATAATGTTGGAATCCATTACCATCCCGGGAAGGCCAACGTAGTTGTCGATGCCTTGAGTCGGAAAAGCCATACCGTGAATATGTTGATAGCCACGAATCAGGATGAGCTATGCCAGGAATTTCAGAGAATGAAGATTGAAGTGGTACCTAGCGGATTCTTGGCCGCATTGGAAGTGAAGCCTACCCTAGAGGATCAGATCCGGGAAGGACAGAAGGATGATGACAAGATCCGCAGGATTAAGTCCATCAAGGAGGAAGGCAAGGCAGAGGACTTCAAGTTGGATGAGCAAGGCACGTTATGGATGAAGGATCGCATTTGTGTGCCGAACAAAAAGGAGCTGAAGCAGTTGATTCTAGAAGAAGCCCATGACTCCAAGTATTCAATCCATCCTGGAAGCGCCAAAATGTATCAGGATTTGAAGGAAAGATTCTGGTGGCCGAGCATGAAGCGTGAAGTTGCCGAGCATGTTGCATTGTGCGACGTATGCCAGAGAGTCAAGGCAATGCATCAGAGACCAGCAGGATTGCTACAGCCGCTGAAAATACCTGAGTGGAAGTGGGAGGAAATCGGAATGGATTTCATTACCGGTTTGCCTAAGACTCAAGGAGGTTATGACTCCATATGGGTTATAGTGGATCGCTTGACCAAAGTAGCCCATTTTATCCCCGTGAAGACCACCTACTCGGGAGATAAATTAGCAGAGTTGTACATGATCAGGATCGTCTGTTTGCACGGGGTGCCAAAGAGGATTGTATCGGACAGAGGTACCCAATTTACCTCAAGGTTCTGGAATAAGTTGCATGAAGCCATGGGAACCCGTTTGAACTTCAAGATCTGACCTATCATCCACAAACGGATGGACAGACCGAAAGAGTCAATCAGATTCTGGAGGATATGTTAAGAGCATGTGCATTGGCTTATGCTACCTCTTGGGATAAGAGTTTGCCGTATGCTGAGTTCAGTTACAATAATAGTTACCAGGCTAGTTCTGAGATGTCACCTTTTGAGGCACTTTGTATGGTCGACCTGTCGGACGCCATTGAATTGGAATGAGACCGTGGCGCCGTGTCTTTGGGCCTGATATTCTTCAAGAAGTGAAGAGCAGATTGCCATGATTAGGAAAGGTTGAAGATAGCCCAATCACGGCGAGAAGAGTTATGGCCGATAATCATCGCCGGATTTGAGTTTTGAACCGTAAGACTTTGTATACCTCAGAGTTACGCCTCTCAGGGGAGTTAAGAGGTTCCATGCCAAAGGGAAACTCGCACCCTGTTATGTTGGACCATTTAAGATTTTGAGCCGCAGAGGCGAAGTTGCTTATCAGCTGGAGTTGCCACAGTCGTTAGCAGGAGTACATGACGTATTCCATGTGTCCTAGTTGAAGAAGTGTCTCCGAGTACCTGAGGAACAGACACCGCTAGAGTCAATTGAGTTGCAAGAAGATTTGACTTACAAGGAGCATCCCGTGAAGATTCTAGACACAATGGATCGAGAGACGAGGAACAAGTCAACCCGTTTCTGTAGAGTTCAGTGAAGCAATCATGAAGAAAGCGAAGCGACTTGGGAACGCGTCTTGGGGACGAGATTCTGTTAAGGGGGGAGGTTCGTAACACCCCAAAATTTTGCTTTTCCTAAATCTATGTGTGATTTGGCACTTTGGTGAATTTTTGGAATTTTCTGGAATTTATTTGGAATTTATTTGAATTTATTCCATTTTGAAATAATTAAAGAACTAGACTTTGCAAATAAAATTTTGTTGGAAATATTTTATTTGAGTCCCAAATACCCTAAAATATTTTCCAGAATTTTTCTGGAATTTTTCTGAGTCTTTTGCTATTTTTAATGAATTAAATGAATTTTTGGAAATTATTTTTTAATTATTAAATCGCTGGAAATTGAGTTGGGTCAAGTACTATTCATCCGATCGAAGTCGAATCCGAGTCCTGACTCGAGTCCGACCTTGAGCCACCGCGCCACTTGACTTGACCCAACCGCGTTTGAACCCCAGATCAGATCCGAACCGTTGGATCAAGATCCAACGGTCAGGATCAATCCGCGCTAGGCACGGCCGCGCCCGAGCCCATCTCGGCCGTCGATCGCGCCACGTGGATGGCCCGCGTGCGTCCACGTCATCTCGCCGTGTTCGGAACGGACTCCGCCGTCTGCATCGCTCCGCCACGGATTCTCGCTGGGATCTCGGCGTCGGGCCAGATTTAATGCCTGCACCGCGCCGAGGTTCGCCCTTGTCTCGCGGCGTCGCTTGCCCCAAGCGCCTAGCCCTAGTCGCCGTTGCCGACTTCGCTATTGCTCGCCGTAGTTGGAGAAGCCTCCGCCACGGTCCTTGCCTCGCCCCGCCGCCGCCGTCTTCCGCCGAGTTGGAGCCCGGCCGAGTCCTCAAGCCAAGGCACACCTGCGGTACCTCCCACTCGCCGAGAGGCCCCGGCGCCGCCGCTCGCTCGCTGCCGTTGTCTCTCGGTGGACTGCTCGCCCGTGTCGCCATCGCCGCCGCAAGAATCGCGAGCCGTTGGATCTTCATCGCACGGTCCAAGATCACGCCACGTCACCCACCGGTGAGATCCCGTCCAAAAATCTCCAGATCCAATCTCGACCGTTGTATCTTTATCCAACTGTTCATATCAAACGCGTTAAGCCAAACGCGTTAGACCAAGATCCAATCTGGGCCTTTGAATTTCAAATCAACGGCCGAGATTGTGCCACATGTCGGGAAGCTCGACCGCCGCGTCGGCGCCCGTCGCGTGTAGACGCCGACACGCCGCCCGCGTGTCGGCCGGCGTGATTAAACCGCACCATGACGCCACGCCGACGCCATGGCGGGCCCGCGATGTCGCCACTGTCCCAGCCGCGGCGCCGACGCCAAGAATGACGTCACCCATGGGACCCACCGCCGAAGACTGGCCGAGCCCCGCCGACGCCGCAGTGACGTCACGAGGGGACCCACATGTCGCTGACACGTGGAGCCGTGGACCGAGTCCACGGTAGACCCGAGCCGAGCGTGGACCAAGTCCATGGACGTGGCCGACGCCAGACCAATCAGAGGCTGACACGTGTCCAGGCTGACGCAATAAATGATTTTCCGAAAAAGAAAATGATTTATTAATTCGAAATAATGATTTCAGATTTTGATTCAAACTTCAAACGCTTATAACTTTTGCGTTTCAACTCCGATTTGAGTGATTCAAATTTCTAAATTTGTATAAAATTGAAATCTACCTAGTTATGAATTTTATTTAATTTTTTGGACTAAAGTTTTCCTCTGTAAAATTATTTAATTGATTATTTAGACTTCAAAATGCTATAACTTTTGTATTTTAACTCCGAATTTGACGATTCCAGTTTCTAAAAATTCATAAAATTATGTTCTCTCTGTTTATGGATTTTATTTGGATGTTTGGACACTTTTGCCTATTGTTTATTCGCGTATTGCTATTTGCACGCTTTACGAGTTGACGTTGAAGTGCCGGAAGGATTCGAAGGAGAAGTATTGACTCAGGATCCAACTCAAGACCAAGAACAAGTACTTTTTGAAGGCAAGTTGTGCTTTGATCATGTTGATCCTATTTTGAAACCTATTTTGGTTCAAATTATTGCATGCTAGTTTAATTAGAAAATACTTTATTTAAATAAGGGGGATTAGATAAATACCAATTTGCTGTATGACACCTTGATTATTTAAATATGTGCCACGACCCCTTGTCACCCTAGTTGTGGTTTACTAGTTGGACATTATTAAATTGCCAACATGGGAAATTAGACCGTTGTAGTATGTTGCTTAGACCTGCTACGTGCTCATGACATGATTTTGGACAATCAAATGTTAATATTGACTTAATGATATATTGAACCTGTTTTGGAAAGGTATCATGTGATGTTGATGGCACGTGGTGCATGGTAATCAACTGGGGTTTTGATAAATAGTTTTCGTAGGGGCATGTGGCAAGAATGATCAGGTGGGCCAGTTGTGGCACTGGGGATGTTGATTTGGTTCTTTGGGTAGTCTTGCCCTGGTCACCCTAAGGACTTCACCTTGCAAGCCTTTGAACTGGGTCTAACGTGCAACCACATGTCTGTAATGGGACGGACCTAGTTGATTAAGTTGCTAATAACGTACCTGTGGGACCTCAGGAGGTCAACTACACCCTTTGTGTAAGTTGTGCGGGAGGCGTCTGGGGCCGTGGCAGTACCCATCTAACGGTTGGTTGGCCTAAACTTCGCCTTAGCTAAGGGAAGGGTTAGTGTGCAACAACCGGGGAGGACCACTTGTATTGTTAGAAGTTTCCGAAAGACTTTGTTACGGGAACTCGCCTTTGTGGTGTTTGACTGTATCTTGTGGGTAAAATGCATAACCTCTGCAGAGTGTAGAATCTATTCGAATAGCCGTGTCCGCGGTATTGGACATCGCTCGGGAATTACAGTTAAGGGTTAGATTTTCTCAAAAATAACTTGGACTTGAAAGGTTGGGTTGGATTAATAATGATGTTGATAGAAATGTGGATTAGGATGGGAAGGATGTTTATTAAACTCCTTGAAAAGTTAATTAAGCTATACTTGTTTCTACTGCTTTCGAATCTACTTATGTTACTTGTCAAATGTCATTTCTCGCAAAAATACCTTGAGCCACTCCTTTGTATTAAGCCATGCATGTAGTATATTAGCTGCATTGTGCATGACTTGCCGAGTACCAAGTACTCACCCTTGCCACAATACAACACAGTTGAAGAGGAGACTACACCGGCTTTGGAGGAGGAGCTCCAAGAGGAACCGTCTACTTAGGGAGCGAGCCCGATCGGTTGCCTGTGGTATCTTGGATGGCGCCACGATATTATCTTATTTTTTTGCTACTATTTCTCTCTTAATAAGTTTCGCCTGAGGCGTGCATTTGTAACTTGACAATAAGGTCTAGTAACCACTTTGGATAATTAAATAAAAGTACTTTATTAGTATCGAATGGTATGATTGTGATATTTACCGATGTTAAGACTGTGTGCACTAGCGCGTTCCTGGACTAGTGCTGAATACACAGAGGGTCCGGATTTGCAAATTCGGGGTCCCGACACGTATGCTTCACGCCAACTGAAACCTCATGAAGCCAATTATCCAACTCATGATCTAGAATTAGCAGCCGTAATTCATGCTCTTAAGTTATGGCGTCATTATCTCATCGGAAACCGAGTTGAGATATTTACCGACCATAAGAGTCTGAAATACTTTTTCACCCAACCAGATCTAAACTTGAGACATCGCCGATGGTTGGAGCTAATCAAGGACTATGATTTGGGAATTCATTATCATCTAGGAAAAGCTAATGTGGTACCTGATGCCCTCAGTCGCAAGCTACACACTAGTAATACCTTGTCGGGTGTTTGTCAACCCCAGTTACTGGATGAGTTCCGTAAACTCAACTTGGAGATGGTAGGGGAAGAATTTGTGGCTACATTAACCCTACAACCTACCCTTGAATCCCAAATTCAGGCTGCTCAGTTGAAAGATGAAGGAGTAGCTGAGATCAAGCGCATTTTGAAAGAAAGCGTGTCATCGGAGTTTTCAGAACGAGTTGATGGTCTGATTATGCGTGGATGTCAAATTTATGTCCCGAATGATCAGGAGATCAAAGAATTGATCTTGAAAGAAGCTCATGAGACTCCGTTATCAATCCACCCTGGAAGCACTAAAATGTATCAAGATATTCGAAAGAAGTTTTGGTGGCCTGGTATGAAAAGAGATATCACCGCATACGTCGCCATTTGTGATGTGTGTCAGCGAGTGAAAGCAGAACACCAACGACCAGCTGGAATGCTTAAACCCTTGAAGGTTCCGGAGTGGAAATGGGATGAGGTCGGAATGGACTTCATCACTGGCCTGCCAAAATCAGCTAATGGCCATGACTCTATTTGGGTAATTATCGACCGGTTAACCAAAGTTGCTCCTTTCATACCGGTACGTGTTACCTACAATGGAGCTAAACTTGCAGAACTCTACCTGAACCATATTGTCCGACTACATGGAATTCCTAAAACCATTGTGTGTAACACCCCAAAATTTTGCATTTCTTAAATTCATGTGTGATTTGGCACTTTGGTGAATTTTTGGAATTTTCTGGAATTTATTTGGATTTATTTGGAATTTATTTGAATTTATTCCATTTTGAAATAATTAAAGAATTTAACTTTGCAAATAAAATTTTGTTGGAAATATTTTATTTGAGTCCAAAATGTACCAAAATATTTTCCAGAATTTTTCTGGAATTTTTCTGAGTCTTTTACTATTTTTAATGAATTAAATGAATTTCTGGGAATTAATTTAAATCATTTAATTGGATTAATAGCGAGTGGGTTTGCACTGTTCCACCGACCGAGCCGGAGTCAGACTCGAGTTCGAGTCCGACTCGAACCCAACCGAACCCAAACCTAACCCTAATTCCCCGACCGTTGGATCAAGATCCAACGGCCGAGATTCGCCCGTACCGGTCGAGCCGTGTCCGACCCGAACCCGTTCACGCCGTGCGATCCCAGCCGTCGATCCGAACACGTGGACGGCCGTGCGTCGTCGTCTCCACCGAGTCCGAAACGGACTCCGCCGCCGCGTAGCCACCGCGTCCGGTTAGGTTTCCGTTTTGCGCACGCACGCCGAGGGTATTTAAGGACCGGGACATGTCCCGAGGATCGCCTTGACTTCCCACACCTTTTGCCCTAGCCGCTGCCGCCTGGAACGCCCTGCCGCAGCCGTAATTGCTCGCCGGAGTTGGAGCACTCCTCTGCCGCGGTTTTCCGTCCTCTCCGTCGTCATCCGCCGTCTCCTGTCACCGTTGAGTCCAGATCCGAGAAGCCCAGGCAAAGACGCACCCGGGAGGCCAACTCACCTAGCCGGAATCGCGTCCGAACGCCGTTCGGGAGGTTGCCATCTTCGTCTCCGGCCAGGCCAGCGCCGCCGCGTCGCCATCAACCTCGCGAGCTCGGACAGCCGTCCGATCGAGATCGAACGATTACGGTGAGTCACGTGTTTTCCAAACCCGTAAGAACTAGATTGGATCTGGACCGTTGGATCAAGATCCAACGGCCCAGATCGACCGCGTCCGCTCCAACGCGTGTAGCCCAGATCCAATCCTAGCCGTCGGATTTCAAACCAGCGGCTCAGATCGAGCCACGTGTCCGGGGAGCCGAACCGCGTGGGCGTGGGGCACTGACACGCCGGGCCCGCGCGTCAGCGACTGCACCGTGACATCACCCATGACGTCATCGGTGGGTCCCACCTGTCAGACACCCCGGCCGAGTTCCGCTGACGTCACCCGAGGGGTCCCACCTGTCAGTCACACGTGAGCCGTGGACCAGGTCCACGGTGGACCCGAGCCAAGCCGTGGGCTGAGCCCGTGGACCGGCTGACGTCAGCCGTCCAATCAGAAGCTGCCACGTGTCCTTGCTGACGCAATAAATTAATTTCCGAAAAAGAAAATGATTTATTAATTCGAAATAATGATTTCAGATTTTGATTCAAACTTCAAACGCTTATAACTTTTGCGTTTTAACTCCGATTTGAGTGATTCAAATTTCTAAATTTGTATAAAATTGAGATCTACCTAATGATGAATTTTATTTAATTTTTGGACAAAAGTTTTCTCTGTATTAATATTTAAATGGTTATTTTAAACTCTAAATGCTTGTATCGTTTTCATTTGAACTCCGAATTTGACGATTCCAGTTTCTAAAAATTCATAAAATTATGCTCTCTCTGTTTTTGAACTTTATTTGGATGTTTGGACACTTTTTGTCTACTGTTTTATTCATTTGTTGCTATTGCACGCGTTACGAGTAGACGTTGAAGTGCCAGAAGGATTCGAAGGAGAAGTATTGACCCAGGAGCCAGCTCAGGACCAAGAGCAAGTACTTTTTGAAGGCAAGTTATGCTTTGACCATGTTGATCCCATTTTGAAACCTATTTTGATTCAAATTATTGCATGCTAGTTTAAATTAGAAAATGCTTTACTTAATTATGGGTAATTAGATAAATGCCTAATTGCTGTATGACACCTTGGTTAATTAAATATGTGCCATGACCCCTTGTCACCCTAGTTGTGGTTTACTAGTTGGACATTACTAAAATTGCCAACATGGGTTTTAGACCGTTGTAGTATATTGCTTAGACCTGCTACGTGCTCATGACATGATTTTGGACAATCAAATGTTAATATTGACTTAATGATATATTGAACCTGTTTTGGAAAGGTATCATGTGATGTTGATGGCACGTGGTGCATGGTAATCAACTGGGCTTTGATAAATAGCTTTTGACCGTGGCATGTGGCAAGAATGATCGGGTGGGCCAGTTGCGGCACCGGGAATGTTGGTTTGGTTCTTCGGGTAGTCTTGCCCTGGTCACTCTAAGGACTTAACCTTGCAAGCCTTTGAACTGAGTCAATCTTGCAACCACATGTCCATAATGGGACGGACCTAGTTGATTAAGTTGCTAATAACGTACCACATGTCCATAATGCGGCCAGGTACCCATCTAACGGTTGATTGTCCTAAACTTCGCCTTAGCTAAGGGAAGGGTTAGTGTGCAACACCGGAGAGGACCACTTGTACTGTTAGAGGTTTCCGAAAGACTTTGTTACGGAAACTCGCCTTTGTGGTGTTTGACTGTATCTTGTGGGAAAAGTGCATAACCTCTGCAGAGTGTAAAATCTATTCGAATAGCCGTGTCCGCGGTATTGGACATCGCTCGGGAATTACAGTCAAGGGTTAGACTTTCTTGAAAATAACTTGGCCTTGAAAGGTTGGGTTTGGTTAAGTAATGATGTTGATGGAAATGTGGATTAGGAATGGGAAAGATGTTGATTAAACTCCTGGAAAAGTTGTTGATGTTATACTTGTTTCTACTGCTTTCGAATCTACTTATGCTACTTGTCAAATGCTGTTTTACTGCAAATACACCTTGAGCTACTCCTTTGTACCAAGCCATGCATGTAGTATATTAGTTGCATTCTGTGCATGACTTGCTGAGTACCAAAGTACTCACCCTTGCCACAATACAACACCAGTTGAAGAGGAGTCTACACCAGCTTTGGAGGAGGAGCTTCCAGAGGAACCGTCTAGCTAGGGTGTGAGTCCCAGTCAGTTGCCTGTGGTATATTGGATGGCACCACGAAGTTATCTTATTTTCCGCTGCTATTATTTCTCTTTTAAATAAGTTTCGCCCTACGTGGCGTATATTTGTACTTGACCTTAAGGTCAAGCAACCAGTTTGATTATTTAAATAAAGTACTTTATTAGTATCGAGTGGTATGATTGTGATATTTACCAATGTTGAGACTGTGTGCACTAGCATGATCCTAGACTAGTGCTGAATACACAGAGGGTCCGGATTTGCGGATTCGGGTCCCGACATTGTGTCTGACCGTGGACCCCAGTTCACTTCGCGGTTCTGGAAGAATTTGCATGAACTTCTAGGGACTAAGCTGTTCTTCATCACAGCTTACCATCCCCAGACCGATGGACAGACTGAAAGAACAAATCAAATCCTGGAAGACATGCTTAGAGCTTGTATTCTTTCGTATAACTCGAAGTGGGAAAAACGTTTAGCGTTTGCTGAGTTTTCCTACAATAATAGTTATCAAGCAAGCCTTCAAATGTCTCCGTTTGAAGCACTGTATGGAAGAAAGTGCCAAACACCTCTTTTCTGGTCCGAAGTCGGTGAAAGAAAGTTCTTTGGACCCACAGTAATTCAGGAAGCTGAGACGCAAGTCAGGCTAATCCGCGATCGGTTGAAGGAGGCTAAATCTAGACAAAAGAGCTATGCTGATAATCGCCGCCGTGATCTGAGCTTCAATGTAGACGACTTTGTCTATCTTAAGGTGTCGCCGTTACGTGGCACGAAGCGATTCCAAGTCCGCGGAAAGTTAGCACCGAGATACGTCGGTCCATATCGCATTCTTGCAAGGAAGGGTGAAGTAGCTTATCAGTTGGAGCTTCCACCTCAACTTGCGGATGTGCATGACGTGTTTCATGTCTCTCAGTTGAAGAAGTGTCTCTGAGTTCCTACTGAACTCACTCCCCTGGATACTATTGAACTTCAACCAGATCTTTCATACCGCGAGTATCCAACTCGCGTTCTGGACGAAGCTGAACGATTAACTCGTAATCATGTAATCAAAATGCTTCGAGTCCAGTGGAGTAATCATACCGAAGAAGAAGCAACCTGGGAACGTGAAGATCGCCTTCGATCCGAGTTTCCATCTTTTGTTTCTGAATCCTTGTAATCTCGAGGACGAGATTATTGTAAGGGGGGTAGAGCTGTAACATCCTGAGTTTTAACTTGCCTTTTGAAATGTTAATTATCCTTTAAGAGTTATTTGGAATTCAATTTGGAGTTAATTGTGCTTGGATTTGTTTGATCAATCTGTTTCGTTTTAGTTTTTGCTCCAAAATCTCGTTTCGTGTTGCGGTTAGAATTTCCGAGCAACCGTAGTTTCCGAATCTTCTTTAGCTATCCTAGAGTCTATCCTAAAAGTTTCCGGAAAAGATTCGTGAGTTTCGGAGTTTTTCTGAGAGTTTTTGGGTTTTTCTGCCTGGGCGGCAGTACCGCCGGCCCTGGCCGGTACTGCCGGCCGAGGGGTTCGGGCAGGGGGGCAGGGCGCCCATGGCTGACCGGTTGCCCTAGCCACCTCCACGTTTTTCTAGAGGGTTCTCCTCCCCCAGCCAACTCTCTCCCTCACTTCACTCCCTCTCACTCTCCCTCTCACTCTCTAGCTCTCTCTCCCATGGAGCTCTCTTCCTCTCTCTCGAGCTTTCCCTCCAGCTAAAACTCTCTCTCCGGTGTTCTTAAGCTCGAGGAGGAGCAAGCCACAGAGGAGATCGCCGTTCTCAAACCCTAGCAGCAATCTGCGGTAAGTGGATCGAGTTCTAGTCAACTCTGCTGCGATCTGAGTCCTCTCCTCTAGTTCATGTTTCCTTTACTCCTTGTTGTCCTAATTGAAACCCTAGAAAACCTAGTTGTAGTGCTCAACTTTTAGCTAGCTGAGTTTCTAAACCTAGGTTAGGTGCTAGAGTTCTCGTTAGTGCGAAAACTGAGATTAGAAACCCTAAATACGTTTTTATCGGTTAGATTTGGTTAAATGTCGTTTTCGTAGCTTTTGGAATTAAACTTTGGAAACCTATTTCCAAATGCTAGGAAAAGGACCTTTGAACGTATTCGACGTCGTTAAAGTCCGAGTTTCGCGAAAGGAATCGAGTTTGAATTCGATTCGGGGTGAAAGTCGGAATTTAGCGTAAATTAGGACTCTAGAGTTTCTAGGTTTAGGATGAAGGCCAAACGAGGTCGGAACCACGTGTGGTCTGCATAAATGGGTCCTTGTCACCTCCGAGAACCCATCCATGCAATCATCGCGAAATTCCAAAGTTGTTTGTGCGAAAATCCTTTTTCTGGAAAATTTAGTCGACCTGTGGCTGGCACTACCGACGTGGTAAGTCCGGTACTGCCGCTCGGGTCGGCACTACCGCTCCCGCAACGCCGGTAGTTATTTTCCAGAGGGTCTCTTTTGGATTTTGTAGCCGCCGGCACTACCGATTTTGCGGCGATCGCCGATCGTAGGGCGGCACTACCGGAGTTTGTACACCGGTACTGCCGGTCTCCAATTCAAGTTTTGGTTTTCGTTGAGTTGTCTCTCTCGTGTTCGCTTATTGGTTGTTGACTGCTTCTTTGAGCCTTTTGCCTTGTTCTCATTGGATCTTAATCGTTTCCTCGTTATTTCTTTTGTCGCGCTTTCGTTTAGACGTTGACACCTCGGGAGCAGTTGGCGAGGATCAGGACTTAGACCCAGAGGACACGCAAAACTCAGAGCAAGCAGGCAAGCACCCCCTTTGAACATATTGCTCCTATAATTGCAAATGTATTTGATGATTCGCAAAACTATTGCGCATGCATATGATTATTACAAATATTTAAATGGTGGGAATAGGTAGTTACCCTAAAGGTTGGATGGCTTATCTCAATCTCGTTGTTACCCTAAAATCCTTGAGTAACCCTAGTTTAAGGTTAGACGCTTTAATAAGTGTCGCCAGGGAATATAAGTCTAATAGTTGCATATGCTTAGCCCAGCTTTAGACTGATTGAATAATGTTCGGTGGACTCAGTCAATCAAAGATTCTCGATACGTTATTAGGATTTCGGAAATGATGGTTTTTGGAAAAATAAAGGCTATGTTGGTAAAAGATGAAAAAGGAAAACGTGTACGGTGATTTATGCTGGACGGATGATGGGAGGTCTCGTCTGTGCAAACCTAAGGACTGAACTTGACGTTTTTAACCAAGTCCTTTCGTACAACCACATGTGCTAGTATGGGATAGCCTAAACCTAGTACAGGAGTTGGAATTTGACCTTGCACCGTGGTAGGTCGAAGTAGTTGGGCAATACCGAGGTGCTGGTGTTGCTTAGAATACTCCCTCACCACGCGCAGGTGTTGGAGGCTTTCGTGAAACAACGGTGGATGCTTTGCTGAGGGTAAAAGGCACGATGGGCTGTTAGCCATCGTTGGATCCGTGTGGGTGAATCAGGTTTGGAGTGTACGGTACCCAACCACCCTAATTTTAGGGGGGTACTCTCGCCTGGCCCAGGGGTACTCTGTGTGGGTGAGTGGAGACCCCACCCA
Organism: Rhipidocladum racemiflorum; assembly: GCA_036346355.1. Lineage (NCBI taxonomy): Eukaryota > Viridiplantae > Streptophyta > Magnoliopsida > Poales > Poaceae > Rhipidocladum > Rhipidocladum racemiflorum. The sequence goes on from CM070577.1 coordinate 72,621,819, forward strand.
AAGCAAAGAGCGCACATCGCCGGGGCTGACGCAAGGCTAAATGCCGACAATTGGAAAAGTGTCGTCACAATCTAGCAAAGCGGATACGGTATGTATCGCGTGGCATGGTTGACATGATTGCTAGAATGTGTCGTGTGGGTAAAGTGTGCATTCTCTGCAGAGATCAAACAAACTAATCGATTAGCCGTGCTCACGGTCACGAGCATCTTGGGTATTTCCTGTCAAGTATAGTAATTTTGGTTCTGATTTCTGAAAAGGATTTGAATTCGGTAGATCTTTTAAACGATGGGCTGCGTTATGCAAATGTTGAGTCGTTGAACTCAAAGATTGGTTGGTTTGGTGATTTGATCAAGCTGGTGATGATTCTTGATGCCACATGATGGTGGTGTTGGTTATGTTGAAGGAAAATGATTCCTGATGCCATGTGATGGTGGTGTTGAATATGTTGGAAGAAATTGGATGTTAAATGAAATGTACAATTACATTATGTATTGATTTAATCTCATTTACTAAATGATTTATAAACGGTGCAGTATTCCAATCTATTACTCTATTGCAAATAACTTCAGCTTTATGCAAAACTGAATTAGAATAGTAACCATCTTCTTTGTTTTGCCTGCATTATTATTATACTTGCAAACAATAAAGTCTTGCGAGTACATACGTGTACTCACCGTTTGCTCTGAAAATTTGTGTGAGGAGCAGAAAATGCAGGTGAGGATGAAGGTGACCAGGAGTTCGGTGACCCAGATGCGGTGGTGCGTTTGACGGCTAGCGGAGTTAGATGCTCGCCGGTTGCCTGTGGGAATGGAGGCACACCGTGGCCGCTTTACTTTTGTTTCTCTGATGTTTTTCTCTTCAGTTTACCTTAAGCCAATCGTCCTTTTTGTAAATAGGAACAAGTTGTAATATTATTATCTATCGCTGTAATATATACCTCTGCCCTTATATTGTGTTCGTGTGGATGAGACTCTACCTTCTCAACATGTGACGCTAGCCTACTGATCCAGGGACTAGTGGTTATCACATGGTTGCGGGAAGCTCAAATTGGATCCAATTGGCTGGCATGTGCCCTCAGTGCTCGAGTATCGTCCGACCAAGTGGTTTCAACTGAGTGCGTCGTGATGCCGTGATCGTTACGTTCTTGGTTGCGTGATTAACCAGGCCAGCGCCTTGATAATGGAGTATCATATCAGGGCGAGAGCCCCACAGGAGTGGTATCAGAGCAAAGGTTTGTATTTGATAGGATTAAGGAAGAGTCTTCTCCCTTTAAAAGTTATTTGAATATGCACTTCTTAATTGTGAAAACATAGAATGCTGATCTTTTCTTTTCTGTAGCATCTCTTCTGGTTTTGAGCTTCAAATGAAATTTTCCTCTTACCTCGGCTTTCAAAATCAGATTTCCAGGGCAAAAGCAAATGGGGTATTTGGTTCGACCTATTTTCCCAATCCTATTCGAAATTTAAGTTAGAATCATTTGGGAAGCTTATCCACTTCAAAAGATAGTTAAGAATTGAGTAATGATAAGGATAAGGTTTAAGATCGTGAGTTTCTTTTATTTGTTCGTTGTTGGGTTATTTTCTTTTCGTTTATTTAGTTTCTGTTTATTTCGAATTTCCGTTTGTTGAGGATGTTGCTAGTCTGTTTTCCTTTTTAATCTTAGATGTCTGGACGTTGGGAACTGTAACACCCCAAAATTTTACTTTTCCTAAATTCATGTGTGATTTGGCACTTTGGTGAATTTTTGGAATTTTCTGGAATTTATTTGGATTTATTTGGAATTTATTTGAATTTATTCCATTTTGAAATAATTGAAGAATTTAATTTTGCAAATAAATTTTTGTTGGAAATATTTTATTTGAGCCCAAAATGATCCAAAGTATTTTCCAGAATTTTTCTGGAATTTTTCTGAGTCATTTGCTATTTTTAATGAATTAAATGAATTACTAGGAATTATTTTAAATATTAAATCATTGGAAAAATCAAACTCGGGTCAAGTACTGTTCATCCGACCGAGCCCGAGTCAGACTCGTGTTCGAGTCCGACCCGAGCCACGTGACTCGACCGAACCCACTCCTAACCCTAATCAATCCCAACCGTTGGATCAAGATCCAACGGCCGAGATCCGCCGACCAGGCGAAGCCGTGTCGGGACCGGACCGGTCGCGCCCGTCGCGATCGGGCCGTTGATCGCGCCACGTGGACGGCTGCGATTGCGTCGTCTCCGCCGAGTCCGAGCCGGACTCCGGTGAGAGCGCCGCCGTGACCGACTAGGGTTCCGCCGAGCACGCCTCCGGGGCTATTTAATGCCGGATCGCACCCGAGGATCGCCATCCCACGCCGGTCCGAAACCCTAGCTCACGCCGCTAGGATCCCCACCGTCATTGCTATTGCTCGCCGGAGTTGGTAAAGCACTCGCCGCTGATTTCGCCGTTTCGCCACCGTCGCCATCCTCCGCCGAAGCGTTGACCCCAGATCCAGATCCCTTGCGTCAAGGCGCACAGTGCCTACCATCCACTTCGCCGGAGGAGCCTGCAGCGCCGTCGGGCGTGTCATCGTCATCGACTCGGCCGCCGCAAGCCGCCGACGCCATCGCCGTCGCTCGAAGCTATCTCAGCCGTCCGATCAAGATCGCACGATCCAGATCTTGCCACGTCATCGCACGGTGAGGTTTCGTTACGATCTCTAGATCCAATCTCAACCATTGGATCTAAATCCAACGGTCCAGATTAACCGCGTTCACCCCAAACGCGTAACACCAGATCCAATCTGGGCCGTTGATTTTCAAATCAACGGCCTAGATCTAGCCACGTGGCCAGAAGGCCAACCGCCGCGGTCAGCGCCGCGCATGAGAACGTGTCTCTGACACGCTGGGCCCGCATGTCAGCGGCCCAGCCAAACTGCACCATGACGTCACGATGACGTCATGGCGGGCCCGCTTGTCAGCAGCTGTCCCAGCAGTGTGCTGACGTCAGCAATGACGTCACCCGAGTGGACCCACATGTCAGTCTCACGTGGAGCCGTGGACCGAGTCCACCGTAGACCCGAGCCAAGCGTGGACCAAGTCCATGGACCGGCTGACGTCAGCCAGCCAATCAGGAGCTGACACGTGTCCATGCTGACGCAATAATTAATTTCCGAAAAAGAAAATGATTTATTAATTCGAAATATTGATTCAAAATTTAGATTCAAACTTCAAACGCTTATAACTTTTGCGTTTCAACTCCGATTTGAGTGATTCAAATTTCTAAATTTGTAGAAAAATGAGCTCTACCTAAATATGAATTTTATTTAATTTTTGGACTAAAGTTTTTCTCTGCAAAATTATTTAATTGATTATTTAAACTTTAAATAATCATAACTTTTATGCTTTTAACTCCGAATTTGTGATTCCAGTTTCTAAAAATCCAGAAAATTATGTTCTCTCTGTTTATGGATTTTATTTGGAGTTTTGGGATGTTTTTGCCTAGTGTTTATTTGTGTATTTGCTATTTGCACGCTTTACGAGTAGACGTTGAAGTGCCGGAAGGATTCGAAGGAGAAGTGTTGACTCAGGATCCATATCAAGACCAAGAGCAAGTACTTTTTGAAGGCAAGTTGTGCTTTGACCATGTTGATCCTATTTGAAATCTATTTTGATTTAAACTATTGCATGCTAGTTCAATTAGAAAGATACTTTGTTTAAACATGGGGTTAGATAAATACCAATTTGCTATATGACACCTTGATTACTTAAGTATGTGCCATGACCCTTTGTCACCCTAGTTGTGGTTTACTAGTTGGACATTATTAAATTGCCAACATGGGTTTAGACCGTTGTAGTATCTTTGCTTAGACACGCTACGTGCTCATGACATGATTTTGGACAATCAAATGCTAATATGGACTTAATGATATATTGAACCTGTTTTGGAAAAGTATCATGTGATGTTGGCAGACGTGGTGCATGGTAATCAAGCGGGGTTTGATAAGCGATTTCGGCCAGGGCATGTGGCAAGAGTAATCAGGTGGGCAGTTGTGGCATTGGGAGTGATGATTTGGTTTTGGGTAGTCTTGCCTGGTCACTCTAAGGACTTAACCTTGCAAGCCTTTGAACTGGGTCATACTTGCAACCACATGGCTGGAATGGGACGGCCCTAGTTGACTAAGTCGCTAAGGACTCACTTGTGGAGCCTCGGGTGTCGATTACACCGTTTGTGTGATTATGCGAGGGGCGTATCGTGGTCGTGGCCAGGTACCCATCTAACGGTGTGTTGGTCCCATACTTCGCCTTGGCTAAGGGAAGGGATGGTGTAGAGCACGTCTGGAGAGGACCACCTGTGTTGTTTGAGGCTTAGAAAGGCTTTGTTACGGGAACTTCGCCTTTGTGGTGTTTGTTGTATCTTGTGGGTAAAGTGCATAACCTCTGCAGAGTGTAGAATCTATTTGAATAGCCGAGTCCACGGTACTGGACAATGCTCGGGAATTACAGTCAAGGGTTAGACTTTCTGAAAATAACTTGGATTTGAAAAGTTGGGTTGGTTTAACAAGGAAGATGATGGAAGTATGGTTTAGGATGGGAAAAATGTTTGTTAAACTTCTTGAAAAGTTATTTATGCTTTACTTATTTCTACTGCTTTCGAATCTACTTTTATTACTTGTCAAAAGCTGTTACCGCAAATATACCCTGAGCTATTCCTTTGTACCAAGCCATGCATATAGTATATTAGCTTGCATTACATGCATGACTTCTCGAGTACCAAGTACTCACCCTTGCCTCAACACAATACCAGTTGAAGAGGAGACTACGCCCGATTTCGGAGGAGGAGTTCCAAGAGGACCCGTCTACTTAGGGATGCGAGCCCGATCGGTTGCCTGTGGTATCTTTGGATGGCGCCACTAAGTTTATTTGATTTTCCGCTGTTATTTCTCTTTTAATAAGTTTCGCCTTGCAAGGCATATATTTGTAACTTGGCCATAAGGTCGAGTAACCCTTTGATTATTTAAATAAAGTACTTTGATAGTATCGTTTGGTATGATTGTGATATATACCGATGTTAAGACTGTGTGCACTAGCGCGTTCCTGGACTAGTGCTGAATACACAGAGGGTCCGGATTTGCAAATTCGGGGTCCCGACAGAGGTGGTATCAGAGCCATATTTGACTGTAGGCTCAACCCTAGCTAGAATGGTCGTGGTGAGGATAAAACCTATTTTCTAAAGCTAAAAATTTGTGAAGACAAGAAATGACATCTCGACTTATCCCCTTCTCTCTTTTCTTGTCTCTTGCTGAAATTTTCCCTTACCTTGTCACAATTTAAAAATTCCGAATTCTTACGTAAAGCACTCTTGTGACAGATGGAGGTTTTCTCGATGAGTGAGCATAGGTTCTATAGTGAGACTCCTTCGCCGAGTCGAGTCATAGAATAAAGAGTCACCTTTAGGCGTTAGACTCCAGAGTTAGTTCGATTTGGATTTGCTTTGTTTGCTGAGTGTGCAGTATGTGTTGCAAGGCCCTTAGGCATTGTAAGCAGCCATACCAAGTTATTAATAATAAAGTTGGACCTTAAGGCTACACCTTTCGCCCCGCATAAGTTCCATATTACTTGTCTATTCTTGTTTCCCTCTCATCTCTAAACCTAGAGCAAATCGACAGATGGTGAACACCCGTGGAAACTTTGGAAGCAATGGGAGTGGATCCGCCCAGAAAACCCCAATGATGGAGCACCAGCACCGCCACTTTGGATATGCAGAATTTGGAGCTTTTCTTGCTGCCCGGACTCGATTGATGCATGCTATGATGCAACAAATGCAGCACGTCCTTTGCTCAGGCCACTTTGCTAATCAAGTTAATCATGGACAACGCTTGAATACCAGGTGTCGAGTTCATGAGGACTCACCCACCCACTTTCTCTGGGAATGCCAATCCATTGGAGGCCGATGATTGGTTAAGATCAATTGAGAGGAAGCTACACATAGCTCAATGCATAGGGAATGAGAAGGTACTTTACGCTTCTCATCGGTGGAAGGAACACGCCGAATGGTGGGAGAACTTCGTGCCACGCAGAGAACCCTCAAGATATCACTTGGGAAGAGTTCACGGTGCATTCCGACGATATCACGTGCCTGAAGGAATCATGGACCTTAAGAAGGAGGAGTTCAGAGCATCAAGCAAGGTAATCGGTGGTGGTCGACTACTGAACAAGTTCACCCAGCTAGCACGCCACGCTTTGAGGATGTAGCGATAGATAAATCCGCATCTCGTTTTATGAAGGGACTCAACTCGGGATTGCAAGTAGGGTTGATCACCCACACCTTTCCAGATTTCCAAGAATTGGTGAATAAGGCGCTTATTCTTGAGGACAAGCGCAAGGCCCGGATGAGAACAGAAGCGCAGGATGCAACAAAGAAGGAGCACGTCGAGGAACGCATAGCGCTTGAGAGTTGCACCAAATCAATTCTTGATTCCAACCACGAGAATGCAACAAGGACACCCTCCCGGCACCAAGACCTGCCAATCAGAACTATCAGACCCAGCCCCGCTAGAAACGCTACTCGTGCGATCGGCAAGAGCAGTGAGACGCTACAAGCGCAACGAGCCAGGACACTTTGCCATGATTGCCCAAAGAAGACAGCAGAGCGACCCGATTCGCTTCAATCTAGGAACCACCCCAGCTAGGACGCCAAAGACAGGAGCCACACCCTGCACCGTGGTGAGAGGCCGAGTCAACCATGTCACCGCAGATGCACCGCGAGAATGCTACTGACGTCGTCTTGGGTAAGTTACTTGTTAACTTCAGTACACCTGTGATTTTGTTTGACTCGAGCTTCGCATTCGTTTGTTTCGCAAGGCTTTGCTACTAGAAATGACTTGAGAATTGCAAGACTTAAGTGCATGCTTTTAGTTCAAACCCACAGTTCCGAACTCCGAGCGGAAGTAGGATGTTAGGGTGAGAATACTAATAGATGGAATAGAGTTCCTAGCACACCTTAGAATCGTGGAGACCCCGACCCTAGACGTCATATGGGGAATGGATTGGTTATCCAAGCACAAGGCCGTCTTGGATTGTGGACGACGGACTATCTCAGTTGAGAGCCCGTGTGGGAAGAAAGTGGAATTTCTAGCCACTGCGATTAGAAATGGATGATTGATGGTTAACAGTACCAAGGCAATCAGCATAGAGGATGTCCCAAGAGTGAATGAGTACCCAGATGTTTTTCGAAGATCTACCTCGGTATGCCGCCAGACAGGGGACATAGAGTTTGTAATAGAGCTTGTACTGCACAAAGACCGATAGCAAAGAGACCCTATCGGATGTCTACCGAGGAGTTGGTAGAAATGAAGAAACAGACTAGAGGAGTTAATGGAGAAAGGATTTATCGGACCAAGTTCGTCACCGTGGGGAGCACCGGTTTTGTTTGTCAAGAAGAAGGGCGGGAGTTTCAGGATGTGCATTGACTACCGTGCACTCAATGAAGTCACCGTGAAGAATAAGTATCCGCTACCCAGGATTGATGATTTGTTTGATCAGTTAAGAGGAGCGGAGTTTTCTCCAAGATTGATCCGAGATCGGGATACCATCGATTGAAGATCCGATCGAGAAGATATTCGAAGGCGCATTCTCGTCAAGATATGGACATTACGAGTTCTGATTATGTCCTTTGGGCCGATTTAATGCGCCAGCTTATTTCATGAATATGATGAATAAGGTGTTCATGGAATATTTGGACAAGTTTGTCGTCGTGTTCATAGACGATATCCTAATCTACTCCAAGACAGAGGATGAACATGCCGAACACTTAAGGCGAGTTTTGGAAAAGGCGAGGAACAGCAACTTTTCGCCAAGTTCAGCAAGTGTGATTTTTGGAAGGACAAGGTGGAGTTTCTTGGACATGTAATGACCGCATGAAGGAGTCGCCGTGGATCCAAGCAAAGTAGAAGCCGTGTTACATTGGGAGCGGCGAAGGCGTGACCCGGTCGGAGTTTCCTTGGAATGGCAGGATACTACCGCCGTTTCATTGAAGGCTTTTCGACAATTGCGAAACCTCTTACGCAATTGCTTTGAAGAAGGAAAAGAAGTTTGCATGGACGCTTGAGAATGTGAGAAAGGATTTCAGGAGCTGAAGAAGCAATTGACATCGGCACGGTGTTAGTTCTACCTGGGATGTTACTCAAAGCTTCGATATTTATTGTGACGCATCGCGCCAAGGACTTGGATGTGTCTGATGCAGAATGGAAAGGTCGCCGCTTATGCATCAAGGCGATTGAGGCCGCATGAGGAAAATTATCCGACACATGACCTAGAGTTATTTGCCGTAGTGCATGCTTTGAAGATATGGCGTCACTATCGATTGGAAGCAGATGTGAAGTGTATACGGATCATAAGAGCCTTAAGTACATATTCACCCGGTCGGATCTGAATATGAGGCGAGAGGAGATGGTTAGAGTTGATCAAGGACTATAATGTTGGAATCCATTACCATCCGGGAAGGCCAACGTAGTAGCCGATGCTCTGAGTCGGAAAAGCCATACCGTGAGTGCGTTGCTAGCCACAAGTCGAGGATGAGTTGTGTGAGGATTTCGAAAATGAAGATTGAGGTTGTACCTAAGCGGATTCTTGGCCGCATTGGGAGTAAAGCCTACTTTAGAGGACCAGATCCGAGAAGGACAGAAGGATGATGACGGGATCCGTAGGATTAAGTCCAAAAGGAGGAAGGCAAGGCGAGAGGACTTCAAATTGGATGAGCAGGGCACGTTATGGATGAAGGATCGCATTTGTGTGCCTAACAAAAAGGAGTTAAAGCAACTGATTACGGAAGAAGCCCATGACTCAAGTACTCAATTCATCCTGGAAGCGCCAAGATGTATCGGGATCTGAAGGAGAGATTACGGTGGCCGAGTATGAAACGAAGTTGCCGAGCATGTTGCATTGTGCGGCGTATGCGGAGAGTCAAGGCAACGCATCGAGACCAGCAGGATTGCTACAAATTGAAGATACCTGAGTGGAAGTGGGAGGAAATCGGAATGGATTTCATTATGGTTGTCGAAGACTCAAGGAGGTTATGACTCCATATGGGTTATAGTGGATCGCTTGACTAAAGTAGCCCATTTTATCGTGAAGACCACTTACTCGGGAGATAAATTAGCGGAATTATACATGATCCGGATTGTTTGTTTGCACGGAGTGCCAAAGAGGATTGTATCGGACGGAGGTACCCAATTTACCTCAAGGTTACGGAATAAGTTGCATGAAGCCATGGGAACCCGTTTAAACTTCAAGATGCCTTATCATCCACAGACGGATGGACAGGAGAAAGGGTCAACCAGATTCGGAGGATATGTTGAGAGCTTGTGCATTGGCTTATGCTACCTCTTGGGATAAGAGTTTGCCGTATGCCGAGTTCGATTACAACAATAGTTATCAGGCTAGTTCTGAGATGTCACCTTTTGAGGCATCAGTATGGTCGACCACTGTCGGACGCCATTGAATTGGAATGAGACCGGCGCCCGTGTCTTTGGGCCTGATATTCTTCAAGAGGTCAAGAAACGGTCGCCATGATTAGGGAAAGGTTGAAGATAGCCCAATCTCGACAAAGAGTTATCTTGACAATCGTCGCCGAGATTTGAGTTTTGAACGAGAAGACTTTGTATACCTCGAGTTACGCCTCTCGGGGAGTTAAGAGGTTCCATGCCAAAGGGAAACTTGCACCCTGCTATGTTGGACCATTTAAGATTTTGAGCCGCATGAGGCGAAGTTGCTTATCACCGGAGTTGCCACGATCGTTAAGCGAGGAGTACATGATGTATTCCATGTGTCCCAGTTGAAGAAGTGTCTTCGAGTTTCCTGAGGAACAGACACCGCTAGAGTCAATTGAGTTGCAAGAGGATTTGACCTATAAGGAGTATCCCGTGAGGATTCTAGACACAATGGATCGAGAAACTAGAAACAAGTCAACCCGTTTCTGTAGAGTTCAGTGGAGCAACCATGCAGAGAGCGAAGCGACTTGGGAGCGCGAAGAGGATTTGAAGAAAGAATTTCCAAACCTATTCCTTTAGTAAGCCACGAATCTCGGGGACAAGATTCTATTAAGGGGGGGAGGTTTGTAACACCCCAAAATTTTACTTTTCCTAAATTCATGTGTGATTTGGCACTTTGGTGAATTTTTGGAATTTTCTGGAATTTATTTGGATTTATTTGGAATTTATTTGAATTTATTCCATTTTGAAATAATTGAAGAATTTAATTTTGCAAATAAATTTTTGTTGGAAATATTTTATTTGAGCCCAAAATGATCCAAAGTATTTTCCAGAATTTTTCTGAGTCATTTGCTATTTTTAATGAATTAAATGAATTACTGGGAATTATTTTAAATATTAAATCGCTGGAAAATCAAACTCGGGTCAAGTACTGTTCATCCGACCGAGCCCGAGTCAGACTCGTGTTCGAGTCCGACCGAGCCACGTGACTCGGCCGAACCCACTCCTAACCCTAATCAATCCCAACCGTTGGATCAAGATCCAACGGCCGAGATCCGCCGACCTAACCCGAAGCCGTGTCCGACCGGACCGGTCGCGCCCGCGGCGATCGGGGCCGTTGATCGCGCCACGTGGGCGGCTGCGATTGCGTCGTCTCCGCCCGAGTCCGAGCCGGACTCGCCGCGTGAGCGCCGTGGCCGACTAGGGTTCCGCCGAGCACGCCTCCGGGGCTATTTAATGCCGGATCGCACCGAGGATCGCCATCCCACGCCGGTCCCGAAACCTAGCTCACGCCGCTAGGATCCCCACCGTCTCGGCTGCTATTGCTCGCCGGAGTTGGTAAAGCACTCCGCCGCGGTTTCGCGCCCGTTCGCCATGCCGTCGCCATCCTCCGCCGAAGCGTTGACCCCAGATCGGATCCCTTGCGTCAAGGCGCACCCGTGCCTACCATCCACTTTCGCCGGAGGGGCCTGCAGCGCCGTCGGGCGTGTCATCGTCATCGGCTCCGCCGCCAAGCGCGCGCCAGACGCCATTGCCGTCGCTCGAGCTATCTCGGCCGTCCGATCAAGATCGCACGATCGAGATCTTGCCACGCGTCATCGCCGCGGTGAGGTTTCGATTCACGATCTCTAGATCCAATCTCAACCATTGGATCTAAATCCAACGGTCCAGATTAACGCGTTCACCCCAAACGCGTAACACCAGATCAATCTGGGCCGTTGATTTTCAAATCAACGGCCTAGATCTAGCCACGTGGCCAGAAGGCCAACCGCCATGATCGGCGCGGTCGGCGCCAGCGCATGAGAGCGATGTCTCGACATGGCCCGCATGTCAGCGGCCCGACCAAACTGCACCATGACGTCACGCTGACGTCATGGCGGGCTCCGCTTGTCGCCACTGTCCCAGCAGGCCGACGCCAAGAATGACGCTACCCGAGTGGACCCACATGTCGGGCCTCACGCGGAGCCGTGGACCGAGTCCACCGTAGACCCGAGCCAAGCGTGGACCAAGTCCATGGACCGGTGGCGTCGGCCAGCCAATCGAGAGCTGACACGTGTCCATGCCGACGCAATAATTAATTTCGAAAAGAAAATGATTTATTAATTCGAAATATTGATTCAAAATTTAGATTCAAACTTCAAACGCTTATAACTTTTGCGTTTCAACTCCGATTTGAGTGATTCAAATTTCTAAATTTGTAGAAAAATGAGCTCTACCTAAATATGAATTTTATTTAATTTTTGGACTAAAGTTTTTCTCTGCAAAATTATTTAATTGATTATTTAAACTTTAAATAATCATAACTTTTATGCTTTAACTCGAATTTGACGATTCCAGTTTCTAAAAATCCAGAAAATTATGTTCTCTCTGTTTATGGATTTTATTTGGAGTTTTGGGATGTTTTTGCCTAGTGTTTATTTGTGTATTTGCTATTTGCACGCTTTACGAGTAGGCGTTGAAGTGCCGGAAGGATTCGAAGGAGAAGTGTTGACTCAGGATCCAACTCAAGACCAAGAGCAAGTACTTTTTGAAGGCAAGTTGTGCTTTGACCATGTTGATCCTATTTCGAAATCTATTTTGATTTAAACTATTGCATGCTAGTTCAATTAGAAAGATACTTTGTTTAAACATGGGGTTAGATAAATACCAATTTGCTATATGACACCTTGATTACTTAAGTATGTGCCATGACCCTTTGTCACCCTAGTTGTGGTTTACTAGTTGGACATTATTAAATTGCCAACATGGGTTTAGACCGTTGTAGTATCTTTGCTTAGACACACTACGTGCTCATGACATGATTTTGGACAATCAAATGCTAATATGGACTTAATGATATATTGAACCTGTTTTGGAAAAGTATCATGTGATGTTGACACGTGGTGCATGGTAATCAAGCGGGGTTTGATAAGCGATTTCGGCCAGGGCATGTGGCAAGAGTAATCAGGTGGGCCATTGTGGCATTGGGAGTGATGATTTGGTTTTTCGGGTAGTCTTGCCTGGTCACTCTAAGGACTTAACCTTGCAAGCCTTTGAACTGGGTCATACTTGCAACCACATGGCTGGAATGGGACGGCCCTAGTTGACTAAGTCGCTAAGGACTCACTTGTGGAGCCTCAGGGTGTCGATTACACCGTTTGTGTGATTATGCGGGAGCGTATCGTGGCTGTGGCCAGGTACCCATCTAACGGTGTGTTGGTCCCATACTTCGCCTTGGCTAAGGGAAGGGATGGTGTAGAGCACGTCTGGAGAGGACCACCTGTGTTGTTTGAGGCTTAGAAAGGCTTTGTTACGAGGAACTCGCCTTTGTGGTGTTTGACTGTATCTTGTGGGTAAAGTGCATAACCTCTGCAGAGTGTAGAATCTATTTGAATAGCCGAGTCCACTTTGATCGACAATGCTCGGAATTACAGTCAAGGGTTAGACTTTACGAAAATAACTTGGATTTGAAAAGTTGGGTTGGTTTAACAAGGAAGATGATGGAAGTATGGTTTAGGATGGGAAAAATGTTTGTTAAACTTCTTGAAAAGTTATTTATGCTTTACTTATTTCTCACGCTTTGAATCTACTTTTATTACTTGTCAAAAGTCATACCGCAAATATACCCTGAGCTATTCCTTTGTACCAAGCCATGCATATAGTATATTAGCTTGCATTCTCATGCATGACTTCTTGAGTACCAAGTACTCACCCTTGCCTCAACACAATACCAGTTGAAGAGGAGACTACGCGGTTCGGAGGAGGAGTTCCAAGAGGACCCGTCTACTTAGGGATGCGAGCCCGATCGGTTGCCTGTGGTATCTTTGGATGGCGCCACGAAGTTTATTTGATTTTCATTCTTGTTATTTCTCTTTTAATAAGTTTCGCCTTGCAAGGCATATATTTGTAACTTGGCCATAAGGTCGAGTAACCCTTTGATTATTTAAATAAAGTACTTTGATAGTATCGTTTGGTATGATTGTGATATATACCGATGTTAAGACTGTGTGCACTAGCGCGTTCCTGGACTAGTGCTGAATACACAGAGGGTCCGGATTTGCAAATTCGGGGTCCCGACAGGAACCCTGCTATTTCACGTCTGCGATTCTAGAGGGCTTAGTTCAGGCTACCCTCTGGGAGATGATGCAGCGTGCTGGCTTTCCTGAGCTGCCAGGGTATTTGATCTCACATGCTGGACTTAGTCCCGCTTCCTCCCTGTATGTGGCTGAAGTTTCTATTCGCGGACGCCACGCAGGAGAACAAACCCGTCAGTATCATAGTACAGCGCCAAGTCCTCTTGCAGCTCTACTCGATGGAGCATACATTGCAATTTTGAGGCTTCGCTTTGACGTACCGGAAATGGCTCAGTTGTATCCTGTTTGTCCCTCTCGTGAGCCGAACAGCCAAGAGAACCTGTATGTACCAGGTTATCCACTGTTGGATCCTGTGCAGGTTTGGCAGACTGGGCTAGTAAGGTCCCTTGATCGTTATCTGCTTCGTCTTCGTGAAGAACTGTTACTTGCTCGACGCCGTATCTCTGAGTTAGAGAGTAACATGGCGCCCTTGGTTAACTATGGTTTCTTCACTACTGGGATGATCTATGGGGAGAATGATGACCTCGAGCCTGCTGAGGAGTTACCCCATCCTTATGGATCTTATCGTCGGGTCTCTCGCAGTGCCAGGATGTCTGTTCGAGGTAGCAGCCGTCGCCGTGTTTCGGCCGTGCGCCCTAGTGCTACTGCGACTGCTATGCCAGGACGTAACCTGCTGTTTGGTGGACGCGAGTACGAGTTGATGTTCCCTGCAGAGTCGACTGCTTCTTCTGTAGCCCCAGGCACCTCAGATGTCTCTGCCGTGAATGGTGGTCGTGTCTAGGATTAGATCCCTATCCTAATAGGTAGTTGGACCTACAGCTCGCTTTTGGTTATAATTACAAGCTGGCAGAAGAAGTCTTTTGTTGTAATTAATCCCGTGGAACTGGTGGTAGTTGATGTTGGTGGTGTTGTAAATAACCCCCTCTGTAGCGCGAAGAGACGTGCTAAGTTATCATCTGTAAATCTATCGCCTTGCAATCCTTTCACTGTGATGCATACTTTAAATTTTTTGTTGCTATGTGATGGGTTGTGCTTGAGTTTCGCAATTGTTGTTTAAAATTCCCGCGTTCTTCGATGGGCTCTTGTGATACTTGTCTCTAAGTCTTTGTGTCATTAGGATGCCGCCGAAGAGACGTGTTGATCGTTCGGTAATGGCCCGGGGTGTTGCTCAGAATAGCCAAGAACCAGCTGTGGCAATACCGGATCCGGAGCGTCATGATCCACCTTTGGTCAGATCCCGTAGCCAAGGATCTCATCACTCTAATGAGCCAGTAAATAATCGGGAGGCATCGCTTAGTCATCATGACGCCCAAAGTGAAGAATTACCTCCACCTCCGTCAATGGCCCAAGTTCTTGTTATGCAGACCCGCTTGTTGGAACGGTTGGTGCAGAATTCCGAGAATCTTGGTGCCGCTGCTTATGGTGGTTTGGCAGCAATGCAACCCCAATCGAGGTTGGCCGAGTTCCAGCGAACTCGCCCGCCAAACTTCTCATCTACGACCGATCCTCCGACGCCTTGCACGATTGGCTTCGCGATGTTGAAGATAAACTTGACCTCGTGAGGTGTCTTGACGAGAGAGAAGGTTCAGTACGCTGCTCACTATCTCCAAGGCGCAGCAGCATCTTGGTGGGGTAGTGTTAAGGCAATTCGCCCACCTGGTCAGGTCATGACTTGGGAGGAATTTAAAGGAGCCTTTCGTGCAGTGCACATTCCTGCTAGTCTGATGGAGATAAAGAAACGAGAGTTCTATGATCTTCGTCAGGGGTCTATGTCAGTGATGGACTATCTGCATAAGTTCAATTATCTAGTTCGATATGTGGCAGATGAGGTCCCGAGTGAAACCCGAAAAGTCTCCTTGTTTCGTCAACATCTCAACGAGGAGATTTGTCATTCGCTCGCACCACTTGACATCCCCAATTTGCAAGTGCTTGTGGACAAGGCGATTTGTGTTGAGGACAGCGGCAAGGCAGTTTGGGAGAGCCGGAAGCGTAAGTGGATGGCTCGGAAATCTGCCGGTGCCAGTACTTCGAGACCGCGTTCTGGGCAAACGGCCAGTGCTCAGTCCGTGGCATCGCCGCCTCCACGATCTCAGAAGAACTTTCCCCAACCTGTGCTGTCTGCGGCTCAATCTTCTGGCCGTGGAGGACAGACTTGTGGAGGACAGGACAGGATGGCCGCACTCACCTGCTATGCTTGCGGTGAGAAGGGACATATCTCTACTGTTTGTCCGAGCAAGCGTCCTGTTGCTGCTCGACCTCAAGTTCCAAGTGGTCCGATTCGCCCAAAAGGTTCTGCAACCGGGCGCGGTGGACACTTAGGAGGGCGTTCTAGCCAGAAGTTAGCCCCGAGTCAAGCCCGTGGTCGACTTAACCTAGTGACCGCGGAGGAGGCCAGTAATGCTCCAGATGTGGTAGTCGGTATGTTTTTCATACACTCAGTACCCACTTTGGTTTTATTTGATTCGGGCGCTTCGCATTCTTTCATTTCTTCAAAGTTTGTTATGGAACATAAGGTTGAGACTAACAGATTGCGAGATCCAATGTTAGTCTATTCTCCTGGATCGGTTATGCGAGCTGAGCGCATATGCCTTAGAGTACCAATAGTGATCAATGATTCTATTTTTGGGAAGCCTGATTCAAATTGATACCCCTGGACTCAATGTTATCCTTGGAATGGATTGGTTGTCTCAAAATCAAGGACATATTGATTGCGCAAATCGTTCCATTTCTCTGGTGAATTCGGATGGAATCCAGACCAAATACTACTCCAAACGATCAATCATGCATAAGGCTTCATTCCATTCACTTTCTGTGCCGGAATTAAGTCAAGCGCCAGTGGTCTGTGAGTATCCTGATGTGTTTCCTGAAGAATTACCGGGATTGCCCCCAGATTGGGATATGGAGTTTGTTATTGACTTGCTGCCAGGAACAGCACCTTTATCCAAACGTCCGTATCGGATGCCCTCTGATGAGTTGTTGGAGTTGAAGAAACAACTCAAGGAGCAATTGGCTAAGGGTTTTGTTCGCCCTAGTTCGTCTCCATGGGGTAGTCCAGTGCTCTTCGTCAAGAAGAAAGATGGTAGTTTACGCATGTGCGTGGACTATCGATCCTTAAATGAAGTCACTATCAAAAATAAGTATCCTCTTCCTCGGATTGATGATTTGTTTGATCAATTAAGTGGAGCTCGAGTCTTTTCCAAGATTGACTTGAGACTGGGATACTTTCAACTCAAAATTCGACCGGAAGATATCCGTAAGCTGCGTTTACTACTCGTCACGGTTTATGCGAGTATCTGATAGTTTCTTTTGGTCTCACCAATGCACCAGCCACATTCATGAATCTCATGAATAAGGTATTCATGGAATACTTAGATAAATTTGTGGTGGTGTTCATTGATGATATTCTTATCTATTCTCGGAGTGAGCAGGAGCATGAACTCCATCTGCATTTAGTGCTTGATAAACTGCATGAACATCAGCTGTATGCCAAGTTCAGCAAATGTGAGTTCTGGCTCAACGAAGTTGCCTTTTTAGGCCACGTTCTCTCCGAAGGAGGTGTTGCTGTTGATCCTAGCAGGGTGAAGGATGTACTTGCCTGGGAACAGCCACGGACTGTTCCCAAAGTCCGAAGTTTTCTTGTGTTAGCCGGGTACTATCGGCGATTCATTGAAAACTTTTCTAAAATTTCCAAGCCGATGACTGAGTTACTCAAGAAGGAGAAGAAATTTGAGTGGACGTCAGCTTGTGAAGTTAGTTTCCTAGAGTTGAAGCGAAGACTTACAACAGCTCCAATTCTAGTCTTGCCTGATGTACACAAAAACTTTGACGTATTTTGTGATGCCTCACGTCAAGGTCTTGGTTGTGTGCTGATGCAGGAAGGAAAAGTCGTGGCGTATGCTTCACGCCAACTGAAACCTCATGAAGCCAAT
The DNA here is from genome assembly GCA_036346355.1 of Rhipidocladum racemiflorum. Lineage (NCBI taxonomy): Eukaryota > Viridiplantae > Streptophyta > Magnoliopsida > Poales > Poaceae > Rhipidocladum > Rhipidocladum racemiflorum. The sequence goes on from CM070577.1 coordinate 72,639,276, forward strand.
TATCCAACTCATGATCTAGAATTAGCAGCCGTAATTCATGCTCTTAAGTTATGGCATCATTATCTCATCGGAAACCGAGTTGAGATATTTACCGACCATAAGAGTCTGAAATACTTTTTCACCCAACCAGATCTAAACTTGAGACAACGCCGATGGTTGGAGCTAATCAAGGACTATGATTTGGGAATTCATTATCATCCAGGAAAAGCTAATGTGGTAGCTGATGCCCTCAGTCGCAAGCTACACACTAGTAATACCTTGTCGGGTGTTTGTCAACCCCAGTTACTGGATGAGTTCCGTAAACTCAACTTGGAGATGGTAGGGGAAGGATTTGTGGCTACATTAACCCTACGACCTACCCTTGAATCCCAAATTCAGGCTGCTCAGTTGAAAGATGAAGGAGTAGCTGAGATCAAGCGCATTTTGAAAGAAAGCGTGTCATCGGAGTTTTTAGAACGAGTTGATGGTCTGATTATGCGTGGATGTCAAATTTATGTCCCGAATGATCAGGAGATCAAAGAATTGATCTTGAAAGAAGCTCATGAGACTCCGTTATCAATCCACCCTGGAAGCACTAAAATGTATCAAGATATTCGAAAGAAGTTTTGGTGGCCTGGTATGAAAAGAGATATCGCCGCATACGTCGCCATTTGTGATGTGTGTCAGCGAGTGAAAGAAGAGCACCAACGACCAGCTGGAATGCTTAAACCCTTGAAGGTTCCGGAGTGGAAATGGGATGAGGTCGGAATGGACTTCATCACTGGCCTGCCAAAATCAGCTAATGGCCATGACTCTATTTGGGTAATTATCGACCGGTTAACCAAAGTTGCTCATTTCATACCGGTACGTGTTACCTACAATGGAGCTAAACTTGCAGAACTCTACCTGAACCATATTGTCCGACTACATGGAATTCCTAAAACCATTGTGTGTAACACCCCAAAATTTTGCTTTTCTTAAATTCATGTGTGATTTGGCACTTTGGTGAATTTTTGGAATTTTCTGGAATTTATTTGGAATTTATTTGAATTTATTCCATTTTGAAATAATTAAAGAATTTAACTTTGCAAATAAAATTTTGTTGGAAATATTTTATTTGAGTCCAAAATGTCCCAAAATATTTTCCAGAATTTTTCTGGAATTTTTCTGAGTCTTTTACTATTTTTAATGAATTAAATGAATTTCTGGGAATTAATTTAAATCATTTAATTGGATTAATAGCGAGTGGGTTTGCACTGTTCCACCGACCGAGCCGGAGTCAGACTCGAGTTCGAGTCCGACTCGAACCCAACCGAACCCAAACCTAACCCTAATTCCCCGACCGTTGGATCAAGATCCAACGGCCGAGATTCGCCCGTACCGGTCGAGTCGTGTCCGACCCAAACCCGTTCACGCCGTGCGATCCCAGCCGTCGATCCGAACACGTGGACGGCCGTGCGTCGTCGTCTCCACCGAGTCCGAAACGGACTCCGCCGCCGCGTAGCCACTGCGTCCGGTTAGGTTTCCGTTTTGCGCACGCACGCCGAGGGTATTTAAGGACCGGGACATGTCCCGAGGATCGCCTTGACTTCCCGCACCTTTTGCCCTAGCCGCCGCCGCCTGGAACGCCCTGCCGCAGCCGTAATTGCTCGCCGGAGTTGGAGCACTCCTCCGCCGCGGTTTTCCGTCCTCTCCGTCGTCATCCGCCGTCTCCTATCACCGTTGAGTCCAGATCCGAGAAGCCCAGGCTAAGACGCACCCGGGAGGCCAACTTACCTCGCCGAAATCGCGTCCGAACGCCGTTCGGGAGGTTGCCATCTTCGTCTCCGGCCAGGCCAGCGCCGCCGCATCGCCATCAACCTCGCGAGCTCGGACAGCCGTCCGATCGAGATCGAACGATTACGGTGAGTCACGTGTTTTCCAAACCCGTAAGAACTAGATTGGATCTGGACCGTTGGATCAAGATCCAACGGCCCAGATCGACCGCGTCCGCTCCAACGTGTGTAGCCCAGATCCAATCCTAGCTGTCGGATTTCAAACCAGCGGCTCAGATCGAGCCACGTGTCCGGGGAGCCGAACCGCGTGGGCGTGGGGCACTGACACGCCGGGCCCGCGTGTTAGCGACTGCACCGTGACGTCACCCATGACGTCATCGGTGGGTCCCACCTGTCAGACGCCCCGGCCGAGTTCCGCTGACGTCACCCGAGGGGTCCCACCTGTCAGTCACACGTGAGCCGTGGACCAGGTCCACGGTGGACCCGAAAGCCAAGCCGTAAGTTTGAGCAGTGGACCGGCTGACGTCAGCCGTCCAATCAGAAGCTGCCACGTGTCCTTGCTGACGCAATAAATTAATTTCCGAAAAAGAAAATGATTTATTAATTCGAAATAATGATTTCAGATTTTGATTCAAACTTCAAACACTTATAACTTTTGCGTTTTAACTCCGATTTGAGTGATTCAAATTTCTAAATTTGTATAAAATTGAGATCTACCTAATGATGAATTTTATTTAATTTTTGGACTAAAGTTTTCTCTATATTAATATTTAAATGGTTATTTTAAACTCTAAATGCTTGTATCGTTTTCATTTGAACTCCGAATTTGACGATTCCAGTTTCTAAAAATTCATAAAATTATGCTCTCTCTGTTTGTGAACTTTATTTGGATGTTTGGACACTTTTTGTCTACTGTTTTATTCATTTGTTGCTATTGCACGCGTTACGAGTAGACGTTGAAGTGCCGGAAGGATTCGAAGGAGAAGTATTAACCCAGGAGCCAGCTCAGGACCAAGAGCAAGTACTTTTTGAAGGCAAGTTATGCTTTGACCATGTTGATCCTATTTTGAAACCTATTTTGATTCAAATTATTGCATGCTAGTTTAAATTAGAAAATGCTTTACTTAATTATGGGTAATTAGATAAATGCCTAATTGCTGTATGACACCTTGGTTAATTAAATATGTGCCATGACCCCTTGTCACCCTAGTTGTGGTTTACTAGTTGGACATTACTAAAATTGCCAACATGGGTTTTAGACCGTTGTAGTATATTGCTTAGACCTGCTACGTGCTCATGACATGATTTTGGACAATCAAATGTTAATATTGACTTAATGATATATTGAACCTGTTTTGGAAAGGTATCATGTGATGTTGATGGCACGTGGTGCATGGTAATCAACTGGGCTTTGATAAATAGCTTTTGACCGGGGCATGTGGCAAGAATGATCGGGTGGGCCAGTTGTGGCACCGGGAATGTTGGTTTGGTTCTTCGGGTAGTCTTGCCCTGGTCACTCTAAGGACTTAACCTTGCAAGCCTTTGAACTGAGTCAATCTTGCAACCACATGTCCATAATGGGACGGACCTAGTTGATTAAGTTGCTAATAACGTACCTGTGGGACCTCTGGGTGTCAACTACACCCTTTGTGTATGTTGTACGGGGGAGCGTACCGGGGCTGCGGCCAGGTACCCATCTAACGGTTGATTGTCCTAAACTTCGCCTTAGCTAAGGGAAGGGTTAGTGTGCAACACCGGAGAGGACCACTTGTACTGTTAGAGGTTTCCGAAAGACTTTGTTACGGAAACTCGCCTTTGTGGTGTTTGACTGTATCTTGTGGGAAAAGTGCATAACCTCTGCAGAGTGTAAAATCTATTCGAATAGCCGTGTCCGCGGTATTGGACATCGCTCGGGAATTACAGTCAAGGGTTAGACTTTCTTGAAAATAACTTGGCCTTGAAAGGTTGGGTTTGGTTAAGTAATGATGTTGATGGAAATGTGGATTAGGAATGGGAAAGATGTTGATTAAACTCCTGGAAAAGTTGTTGATGTTATACTTGTTTCTACTGCTTTCGAATCTACTTATGCTACTTGTCAAATGCTGTTTTACTGCAAATACACCTTGAGCTACTCCTTTGTACCAAGCCATGCATGTAGTATATTAGTTGCATTCTGTGCATGACTTCCTGAGTACCAAAGTACTCACCCTTGCCACAATACAACACCAGTTGAAGAGGAGTCTACACGGCTTTGGAGGAGGAGCTTCGGAGGAACCGTCTAGCTAAGTGCGAGTCCCAATCGATTACTGTGGTATACTGGATGGCGCCACGAAGTTATCTTATTTTCCGCTGCTATTATTTCTCTTTTAAATAAGTTTCGCCCTGCGTGGCGTATATTTGTACTTGACCTTAAGGTCAAGCAACCAGTTTGATTATTTAAATAAAGTATTTTATTAGTATCGAGTGGTATGATTGTGATATTTACCAATGTTGAGACTGTGTGCACTAGCATGATCCTGGACTAGTGCTGAATACACAGAGGGTCCAGATTTGCGGATTCGGGTCCCGACATTGTGTCTGACCGTGGACCCCAGTTCACCTCGCGGTTCTGGAAGAATTTGCATGAACTTCTAGGGACTAAGCTGTTCTTCAGCATAGCTTACCATCCCCGGACCGATGGACAGACTGAAAGAACAAATCAAATCCTGGAAGACATGCTTAGAGCTTGTATTCTTTCGTATAACTCGAAGTGGGAAAAATGTTTAGCGTTTGCTGAGTTTTCCTACAATAATAGTTATCAAGCAAGCCTTCAAATGTCTCCGTTTGAAGCACTGTATGGAAGAAAGTGCCAAACACCTCTTTTCTGGTCCGAAGTCGGTGAAAGAAAGTTCTTTGGACCCACAGTAATTCAGGAAGCTGAGACGCAAGTCAGGCTAATCCGCGATCGGTTGAAGGAGGCTAAATCTAGACAAAAGAGTTATGCTGATAATCGCCGCCATGATCTGAGCTTCAATGTAGACGACTTTGTCTATCTTAAGGTGTTGCCGTTACGTGGCACGAAGCGATTCCAAGTCTGCGGAAAGTTAGCACCGAGATACGTCGGTCCATATCGCATTCTTGCAAGGAAGGGTGAAGTAGCTTATCAGTTGGAGCTTCCACCTCAACTTGCGGATGTGCATGACGTGTTTCATGTCTCTCAGTTGAAGAAGTGTCTCCGAGTTCCTACTGAACTCACTCCCCTGGATACTATTGAACTTCAACCAGATCTTTCATACCGCGAGTATCCAACTCGCGTTCTGGACGAAGCTGAACGATTAATTCGTAATCATGTAATCAAAATGCTTCGAGTCCAGTGGAGTAATCATACCGAAGAAGAAGCAACCTGGGAACGTGAAGATCGCCTTCGATCCGAGTTTCCATCTTTCGTTTCTGAATCCTTGTAATCTCGAGGACGAGATTATTGTAAGGGGGGTAGAGCTGTAACATCCTGAGTTTTAACTTGCCTTTTGAAATGTTAATTATCCTTTAAGAGTTATTTGGAATTCAATTTGGAGTTAATTGTGCTTGGATTTGTTTGATCAATCTGTTTCGTTTTAGTTTTTGCTCCAAAATCTCGTTTCGTGTTGCGGTTAGAATTTCCGAGCAACCGTAGTTTCCGAATCTTCTTTAGCTATCCTAGAGTCTATCCTAAAAGTTTCCGGGAAGGATTCGTGAGTTTCGGAGTTTTTCTGAGAGTTTTTGGGTTTTCTGCTGGCGGCAAGATCTGCCGCCCTGGCCGTCTTGCCGGCCGAGGGGTTCGGGCAGGGGGGCAGGGCGCCCATGGCTGACCGGTTGCCCTAGCCACCTCCACATTTTTCTAGAGGGTTCTCCTCCCCCAGCCAACTCTCTCCCTCACTTCACTCCCTCTCACCCTCTAGCTCTCACTCTCTAGCTCTCTCTCCCATGGAGCTCTCTTCCTCTCTCTCGAGCTTTCCCTCCAGCTAAAACTCTCTATCCGGTGTTCCTAAGCTCGAGGAGGAGCGAGCCACAGAGGAGATCGCCGTTCTCAAACCCTAGCAGCAATCTGCGGTAAGTGGATCGAGTTCTAGTCAACTCTGCTGCGATCTGAGTCCTCTCCTCTAGTTCATGTTTCCTTTACTCCTTGTTGTCCTAGTTGAAACCCTAGAAAACCTAGTTGTAGTGCTCAACTTTTAGCTAGCTGAGTTTCTAAACCTAGGTTAGGTGCTAGAGTTCTCGTTAGTACGAAAACTGAGATTAGAAACCCTAAATACGTTTTTATCGGTTAGATTTGGTTAAATGTCGTTTTCGTAGCTTTTGGAATTAAACTTTGGAACCCTATTTCCAAAAGCTAGGAAAAGGACCTTTGAACGTATTCGACGTCGTTAAAGTCCGAGTTTCGCGAAAGGAATCGAGTTTGAATTCAATTCGGGGTGAAAGTCGGAATTTAGCGTAAATTAGGACTCTAGAGTTTCTAGGTTTAGGATGAAGGCCAAACGAGGTCGGAACCACGTGTGGTCTGCATAAATGGGTCCTTGTCACCTCCGAGAACCCATCCATGCAATCACCGCGAAATTCCGAAGTTGTTTGTGCGAAAATCCTTTTTCTGGAAAATTTAGTCGACCTGTGGCCGGCACTACCGACGTGGTAAGTCCGGTACTGCCGCTCGGGCCGGCACTACCGCTCCCGCAACGCCGGTAGTTATTTTCCAGAGGGTCTCTTTTGGATTTCATAGCCGCCGGCACTACCGACCCTTGCGGCCGGTACTGCCGATTGTAGGGCGGCACTACCGGAGTTTGTACACCGGTACTGCCGGTCTCCAATTCAAGTTTTAGTTTTCATTGAGTTGTCTCTCTCGTGTTCGCTTATTGGTTGTTGACCGCTTCTTGGAGCCTTTTGCCTTGTTCTCATTGGATCTTAATCGTTTCCTCGTTATTTCTTTTGTCGCGCTTTCGTTTAGACTTTGACGCCTCGGGAGCAGTTGGCGAGGATCAGGACTTCGACCCAGAGGACACGCAAAACTCAGAGCAAGCAGGCAAGCACCCCCTTTGAACATATTGCTCCTATAATTGCAAATGTATTTGATGATTCGCAAAACTATTGCGCATGCATATGATTATTACAAATATTTAAATGGTGGGAATAGGTAGTTACGCTAAAGGTTGGATGGCTTATCTCAATCTCGTTGTTACCCTAAAATCCTTGAGTAACCCTAGTTTAAGGGTAGACGCTTTAATAAGTGTCGCCAGGGAATATAAGTCTAATAGTTGCATATGCTTAGCCCAGCTTTAGACTGATTGAATAATGTTCGGTGGACTCAGTCAATCAAAGATTCTCGATACGTTATTAGGATTTCGGAAATGATGGTTTTTGGAAAAATAAAGGCTATGTTGGTAAAAGATGAAAAAGGAAAAGGTGTACGGTGATTTATGCTGGACGGATGATGGGAGGTCTCGTCTGTGCAAACCTAAGGACTGAACTTGACGTTTTTAACCAAGTCCTTTCGTACAACCACATGTGCTAGTATGGGTAGCCTAAACCTAGTACAGGAGTTGGAATTTGACCTTGCACCGTGGTAGGTCGAAGTAGTTGGGCAATACCGACGTGCTGGTGTTGCTTAGAATACTCCCTCACCACGCGCAGGTGTTGGAGGCTTTCGTGAAACAACGGTGGATGCTTTGCTGAGGGTAAAAGGCACGATGGGCTGTTAGCCATCGTTGGATCCGTGTGGGTGAATCAGGTTTGGAGTGTACGGTACCCAACCACCCTAATTTTAGGGGGGTAATCTCGCCTGGCCCGGGGGTACTCTGTGTGGGTGAGTGGAGCCCCCACCCAAAGCAAAGAGCGCACATCGCCGGGGCTGACGCAAGGCTAAATGCCGACAATTGGAAAAGTGTCATCACAATCTAGCAAAGCGGATACGGTATGTATCGCGTGGCATGGTTGACATGATTGCTAGAATGTGTCGTGTGGGTAAAGTGTGCATTCTCTGCAGAGATCAAACAAACTAATCGATTAGCCGTGCTCACGGTCACGAGCATCTTAGGTATTTCCTGTCAAGTATAGTAATTTTGGTTCTGATTTCTGAAAAGGATTTGAATTCTGTAGATCTTTTAAACGCTGGGCTGCGTTATGCAAATGTTGAGTCGTTGAACTCAAAGATTGGTTGGTTTGGTGATTTGATCAAGCTGGTGATGATTCTTGATGCCACATGATGGTGGTGTTGGTTATGTTGAAGGAAAATGATTCCTGATGCCATGTGATGGTGGTGTTGAATATGTTGGAAGAAATTAGATGTTAAATGAAATGTACAATTACATTATGTATTGATTTAATCTCATTTACTAAATGATTTATAAACGGTGCAGTATTCCAATCTATTACTCTATTGCAAATAACTTCAGCTTTATGCAAAACTGAATTAGAATAGCAACCATCTTCTTTGTTTTGCCTGCATTATTATTATACTTGCAAACAATAAAGTCTTGCGAGTACATACGTGTACTCACCGTTTGCTCTGAAAATTCGTGTGAGGAGCAGAAAATGCAGGTGAGGATGAAGGTGACCAGGAGTTCGGTGACCCAGACGCGGGTGGTGCGTTTGACGGCTAGCGGAGTTAGATGCTCGCTGGTTGCCTGTGGGAATGGAGGCACACCGTGGCCGCTTTACTTTTGTTTCTCTGATGTTTTTCTCTTCAGTTTACCTTAAGCCAATCGGCCTTTTTGTAAACAGGAACAAGTTGTAATATTATTATCTATCGCTGTAATATATTCCTCTGCCCTTATATTGTGTTCGTGTGGATGAGACTCTACCTTCTCAACATGTGACGCTAGCCTACTGATCCAGGGACTAGTGGTTATCACATGGTTGCGGGAAGCTCAAATTGGATCCAATTGGCTGGCATGTGACCTCATTACTCGAGTATCGTGCTGACCAAGTGGTTTCAATCTGAGTCTGTCGTGATGCCGTGATCGTTACGTTACTGGTTGCGTGATTAACCAGGCCCGCGCAACAGTAATGGAGTATCACTGTACCAGGACAGGAGCCCCCACAGTGTGTATGAGATGAATGCATATTGTTGTAATGTGTATGAGATGAACTTAAAATCGTCGCATGTGTATGAGATGAATGCTTATCGTCACATGTGTATGAGATCAATGCTTATCGTCGCATGTGTATGAGATGAATGTTATAATTTCTGTGAATTCTGTGTGTTTTCTGTGATTTTCCAGCTTTTTTTTTTTTTTGAAAATACAATACTTTCGTCGACCAGGCTGATGAAAAAAAATCCCAGGTTATTTTCGTCGGCCAGGCTGATGAAAATAATGCACAGGGTATTTTCGTCGGCCAGGCTGATGAAAATAAGCCACAGGATATTTTCGTCGTCCAGGCCGACGAAAATGACGTGCCACGTCAGCATTTACAGCGACAGCTCTAATCCATCCAATATTTTCGTCGGTCAGCCCAGGCCGACGAAAATACTGCAATTTCGTCGGCTGCCGACAAAAAAATTGTATTTTCGTCTAACTATTTTCGTCGGCTTATTTTCGTCGGTAGGCCGACGAAAATATATATTTTCATCGGTTTTCGGCTTATTTTCGTCGGCCTCATCACTTTCCTGTAGTGTGACTGGTTCATGCATAACTTACCAGGTGAGCCTTTCATAAGCTTTGCAGTTTGTAGTGCTTTGCGTTCGCGCTTAAGCCTAATCTAGGTACGTTACGTTCCAACTTAAGCTGTCTTTACGGCGCATATACTGAGTTACGTTCAGCCCAAGGATTTTTAAAAAACGGACAAGAAGCAGATTTTTGAACTCTCTTTCCAACTGGTTCCGGTTTGCAGCCATTTCATTCTTTTTTCCCCCCTTTGATTTTATATTACTTTTCGTCAATGTGTTGTGTTTGTTTGACCTTCTACGAGCACAATATCAATATTCTCATAGAATTAGTAGAGCACCTCTTCCCGGCATTTTCCAGTGTTGTGATGCACAATGGCATGCATGTGTGTTTATGGATTGCCTTGCTTGGCCCTCACATAGGCAGGGCTGTCTTCAGAAATTTGAGGCCCCGGAGCGAAATGCAAATTAAGGCTCTAAAATTTAAAAAATTCATGTGTACTATAAATAAGACATATACTTTCAGACAATTATATAGCTTCAATATGTGTTTTTTCTTACAAAATTTAGGAACATATCAAATATCAATGCTAAAAGAGTCAAGATAGTACTGACCTCATGTTCTACTAAAAAGCATCATCCGCCTAGTATTTCTTGAAATAAAATTTTCAATTATATCTTCATAATTAATCTTCTCGAAAACATCATTTTCAAGTATTATCATTGCCAACCCATTGAGTCTTTCTTGTGTCATAGTAAAACGCAAGTAGGACTTCAACAACTTGAGTTTAGAAAAGCTCCTTTCCGCAGATGCAATAGTAACTGTAATAGTTAACAAAATTCGATATGCAATAATAGCATTAGGATAAAAGGGACGCTTTTTCAAAAACTTCAGAATATTAAGAGGACCCATAGATTCCTTGAGTAAATCTTTGATGAAAATACATATCATATAAACTTAGGCAGACAAAGTATAATATATATCAGACCAAGAACAAGTATGAATGATGTTAATTAAGATACATAATCTTTTTCTAGATGAAGGCGAACCATCCAATTACGTACTGTAGGGTGGGAGGTCCTAAGAGGAAATTGCAGTCTTCTTTTTTTGCCTGAGAACAAGAGGAAATTACAATCTTCTCTTGCCATTTTCTTTCTTAAAACGTCCCTTCGTAATTCATAATATGAGGGGCAGAATGTAGTTTCTGAAATCCTGGCAAATAATCCTGCATTTTGAGATAAATGCAAATCATGCGAAGTCTGAGTATTGGTGTGTAATTATCAATTTCACGCGAGCTTAAGGGTCAATATGTAAACAAGTCCAAGTTCTTGAACACCAACGCTTACGCAGCCTTTTGATTTGGGGGCCTGTGCCGTTGCCCATACGGCACTTGGCCATCAACGGGGCTACACATAGGATACATACCTGAAACTGCTTATTTGAACAAGACATCTTTTCGCCGACAAAACAATCAAGTCATCGTATTTTATTTTTAGATAATGGAAGAATACAATAGCCTTTCGGCCTCTGCATACTGAGATACACACAGCCAGGCAATTATTATATAGTTCATGATTTTAGCTAGAAAGCTGCCAATTAAAATCTTACTAAAATAAGAAATAAGAAAACTTGCAACAAGCAAGAAATGCTGCAAGTGATTCTCAAACTGCAGTGAGTCTTCTTTGAAATCGCCAGCCATGCCCAATGAAGACGTCTCTAGCCACGGAAAATAGGCAATCGCAAGCTATTGACACCATATCCTTAGCCTCCTGACGCTGCAATAGTGACCATGATCGCAACCAATTGATGCACATAAAAATAACCTACAATGGATTAGACATTTATTTTTCATTAAAGACCACATCATTTCGACATAGCCAAAGTGACCAACATAGGGTGGCAGCACCAATTAAACATTGATTATGTGCCTCCTTTTCCAATCCCTACTAGCCATGTCCCAAACATATGAGTCGTGCTATTAGGAGGAGACAAAGTAAAAGCCATTTGTACAATGCTCTAATAAGAAAATCAGTCAATTTTTTTTTTTAAAAAAAACAGATAGACATGCCAATTTTCTTACCTTAAATATTAATCCTGGTGGTATGCAAGCCTCACCTTAATTAAAAAACCAATGATCTAAATTATTAACTATCCTTAGGGCATATAAAGTGATATAAACAGCGGCTGTCTATAATACATCTATATATTATCTACAGACAGCACTAAAAACAACTCGTACAATGGATCGTCTATATAGTTGTATGTAATGGTCTCATTCTATTAGCAGATTGTCTATACAATGATACACAAAATATAAAACCGTCTATAAGACCGTCTGTTAAATAGTAGACAACAGTTTTTTTCTCCTCCTTCTCTCTCCTCCATCTCACCTAAAATCCTACCTAACATATAGTGTCACATATAACTAATATGTATCATTATACATGCCCTTAGTGGAGACAACTGTCAATGACAGACTCACAGTCATCTTATGGCTTACAACACAAGTATCGTGCACAGGAGTTACTGTTACTTTTGTCCACTACTACAAAACCGGGCATCACAAGCGGCCTATTAGAAACGGTTTGATGCGAACCGGTTGTAATGCTCACACCAGAAGCGGTTCGTGGCAACAGGCTGGAGGGGATCTCTAGAAGCGGTTCGTGGCACGAACCCCTTCTAAAGCCCCACCTTTAGAAGGGGTTCGTGGCACGAACCCCTTCTAAAGATCTTTACAAGGGGTTCGTGCCACGAACCGCTTCTAAAGGTGGGGCTTTAGAAGCGGTTTGTGACACGAACCGCTTCTAAAGACCCCCTTCAGAAGGGGTTCGTGTCACGAACCGCTTGTAGAAGCCCAGTTTTAGAAATAATAAAAGGAATGCGTGTCCTATTCTATCAGAGAGCACGCGTGGGTGGGTTGGCTAGATGGATGAAGCGGGTCACGAGGATGGAGTGCTGGTCGTGGGTTCGAATCCCATTCCCACGATATTATTGGTAGTCTTTTATCGCTTGGTGTCGTACCACCACAAGCGGTTCTAGCAACCGCTTGTGATACCCTTCGGGGTATCACTCGCGGTTGCTTAGAAGCGGTTGTAGAACCGCTTCTGGAAGTGGTTTGGAACCGCTTCTGAAAGCTATTTCTGTAGTAGTGGTCTCTAATGTTTACATTTCATTAATGGATCACATGATTTTTTCCCGCTTGATCAGACGGTTGTTATTGTAACTTATATTATTCTTTTTAGTTAGAAGGGTGATTTCCAACCGGTGGTTAGTCCAACCAATATGGCATTTGGAACTTAGTGGCTCACGGCTCGAGTCCAACTAACTGCATGCGAATGGGGTTTATTTGTGGATTATCTCGGTGAAAAACAATAAGTATTCGCTATTCTGGAAAATTAGGAAAGGGCTCGCTCGCGATTTATACTTAACGTGAGGTCCTCCATGTAAAACGGCAAACCAGGGACCTAAACGCGAACCGGTAAAAATATTTTCCTCACACAAAAAATCGCGCAAGGACCTGAATGTAATTCCGCAAGAAACCGGAGGGGCTTTTCGCCAAAAACCGAGCGCCACGTGGGAGGGCTGGTTTCTCCCGGTTTTCTTGGCAAGTAAGGGTGCTAATATTCACATCAAGGAACATTCCTCTCCTCAGCTAATTTCATTTCATGTTAAAAAGATGGAAAAATGCCCCCTATATTGTTTAGCATATAAGTTTCTATTTGACAATGCTCTAGATCCCAGCTCTACTTTAGATCTGAAACTTATATGCTAAAATAAAATGAATTAAATTTTTATTTTTATTTTAAATGTAAACAAGATCTGCCATCCAAACAATCTTAATATATCACAGCTCTAGCTCCATGGATCTAGTGAAGCTAGAAATACCCAGATCTAGTTGAGCTAGAGCTCTGCCAAACAGAGCCTAAATAGCACTTAAATTTTAAGCCTTGAGATCTATATCCAATATTGATGAAATCAATTTGACTCATCTCTTTCCATTTGAGTATTCTGTAGAGAAGAAAAGAAAATTCAATGCTCATGAACCAAAAAAATACTTGAAGTGTCATTTAGCAATTTCATGTATAAATAGAGTCCGAAGTCCGAACAGACATACTAATCAGAAAATACGCAGTCGCACAAACACTGACGCACACATTCTAATGGCTTTGCTTACTTACATCTTCTTGCTAACCCTAGTCAGCTCTTCTCATGCGCAAGCCGCGTACGATAACCCATGGACTTTACCCCTCTCCGGCGAACTCGCTGCACTGGCCGCCGCCGGCAAGCTCAGGACGGACCCAAACGCCACCGTGCCGGCCTCCACCGACTTCGGCAACATCACGTCCGCTCTCCCGGCGGCCGTGCTATTTCCAGACTCACCCGACGACGTGGCCGCGCTCTTGCGCGCGGCGCACGCGTACCGCGGGAGCGTGCCCATCACCGTTGCGTTCCGCGGCCGCGGCCACTCCGTCATGGGGCAGGCCCTCGCGCCGGGCGGGGTGGTCGTCCACTTGCCGTCGCTGGGCGCCGCCGCGGCCCCGCGGATCAACGTGTCCGCCGACGGCTCCTACTTGGACGCCGGCGGCGAGCAGCTGTGGGCGGACGTGCTGCGCGCGGCTACGGCGCGGGGCGTCGCGCCGCGGGCGTGGACGGACTACCTCCGGCTCACCGTCGGCGGCACGCTCTCCAACGCCGGCGTGAGCGGGCAGGCGTTCCGGCACGGCCCGCAGATCGCTAACGTCTACGAGCTCGACGTGATCACCGGTAAGGCGGTAAGAAAGTACGCGCGTGAAACCACACACTAGAATACGCAACGTTAACATGCGTAATTACGTGGGGAATCTTCTTCGCTTTTGCCCCCGATAAACCGGAAGAAACGATAAGAATGCGTGTCACTATGTGCAGTGCAATGCATTGCATGCATGCTTTTTCTTGCAGAACTCGTTTAAGTTTCTTCGGGAAGCAAAGTAGCCAGTAGTGCGTGACAGTTTTAGTTTTAGTAGTACTCTCTTTTTATGCAAGTGCGTACGTATATGATATGCCCCCTTATTTTGTGGAGTTATCAGATATGAAATATTGGTGGTATTAATTGGAGTAGGCTGATGTATACGCTAGTTGATTTCCAAAATTTATTCCGATATATATATATATATATATATATATATATATATATATATATATATATATATATATATATATATATATATATATACCACTTAAATTAATATATTATGCTCCTTTATCACTTTTGATATACTACAATAATAATTCTAAAATACTCTAATATGAAATGGTTTAACAAAAATCATCGAAACCCTTTATTTTTTGCTATATACCTTTTTCTATTTGTAAAAGGAGTGTATAAATTAATAAATTATGCTATGAGGAGTGAACTTTGATGAAATTTTTCTTAGAACTCACTTTGGTGTAATCCTAAAAAAGATAAAGAAGTATAATAACATCATTTAAGCGGTATACTGAAAGTGGAAGTACGTACTCACAGGATAAAGAAGTATAATGGCATCATGAAGCTACATATATAGTATAATTAACAAAGATATCATAGTGTGTCGGCACCATAATCTAAAATGGGAATTTCTCCTATATATCGCGTGCGGAAAAGTTTTAAAAAAAATTGGGTGTCAAGTTTAATTAGTTCAAACTAGTTTGAACTGAAATTCAAAATAGAGTTGTCATTTTTTATGATATTTTGATTGTAGATAATAGATAATGCTATATGTGAATAGTATATATAGTCGTATAGAGCACATAGATCAATTTATCATTTATGGATGAGAGGTCTTTTGAGAAGAAACCTTTCACATGTCAATGCATGGTTATATTAGCAAATAAAGTCTTGTTGTTGAAACAAACTTGTGATCAAAGAGGTAGATGTTGCAGATTTTAGAAGCCTCACAACTCACAAGTAGTCACATGGCCACAACTCACAAAAATAATTAAGCATAGTATCTGTACAATATGCCTCCAAGCTCAAAAAAAGAGAGCAGAAAACTCCTGAAATTTACTTGCTCTTCTCTTAAGTAGTCACAACTCACAAGTAGTCACATGGCCACAACTCACAAAAATAATTAAGCATAGTATCTGTACAATATGCCTCCAAGCTCAAAAAAAGAGAGCAGAAAACTCCTGAAATTTACTTGCTCTTCTCTTAGGCTAAACCCAAGGATGACCTGTAAAATCAGACCTCTATGAGTCTTGAATAGTGCGACTTGCATTTAATTTAGGCCTTTATATTGGGTCGATTTCCAACCATGGCCTGAATTCCCTGCCTGTATATCAACCATCACACAAGTCTCTTCTTTGCACATACACTACTACAGAATGACACATTACTATCGCTTCATCTGTGTCGGTTCTAAACTTTTGACTTCAGAACCGATTGTGATAAGCATATTCCATTTGGAAATCTTGGTAACAGGTTATCACAATCGGTTCTGAGAGAGAACCGATTGTGATACGATAATAAGCCCAATCGGTTCTAGATAAGAACCGATTGTGATAATAATTTTGTTATCACAATCGGTTTTTATCTAAAACCGATTGTAATAAGTAGGTATTATCACAATCGGTTTTGGGAAGAAACCGATTGTGATGAGCACAGGGGTTATCACAATCAGTTCTTTTCCAGAACCGATTGTAATGAGAAGGTATTATCATAATCGGTTTTGGGAAGAAACCGATTGTGATGAGCACAGGGGTTATCACAATCAGTTCTTTTGAGAACCGATTGTGATGATTTTTGGCAACACCACGTGCAACCAAGAACGTCTGATTCATTAGAAACATAGTTTTTGTGAGATCCTCCACTCACACATTTCCCCTTCAGGGAAGAAGAAAAAAACAAACTCCAACACAGCCCGTTCTGCTTGAATCCCAACACAGACCTCTTGTGCCCTTCATTCATGCTTTAATATTTGTGCAAAACTTGTATTTTGGACGATGAAACGATGCAGTCTGCTAGAATCCCAACTCGCGGTTCAACTCTCAGACAATTTATATAGACACATGTAGTGATGCAAATTATATATAACATTATAGTAGCATGCATGCAGCAGATAATAATAATATATATACCATTCCACACATTATACTTGTTTTTTTTATCAGTAGGACATGAAACATTTTGACTTGGAACAACAGAACATTAGAAAGATACAATGCACAAAAATATAAAAGAGATTCAAAATAGTGTAAAGGCAGCCGAATAGATTTCATCTGCACTAGGCCAACAACCCTAATATATTAAACAAGCTGTATTTCATTACAATATATCACCACATCCATTGTTTATAATTAGTAAACATATAAAGGGGAACTGCATTACACCTAATATATTAAATTTACTACTCGCGGCTCTAGCCCGAGTAACCCGAGTCAACCGAGTCATCCGAGTGACCCGAGTCACCCGAGTCGCCAGAGTCGCTGGAGACTACGCGGACTAGTGATGGTTCATCCTCCGATGATGAACCCGATCTGACGACGCCCGGTCCCTATGGTGATCGGGCGCGTAGTACTCCTCCACCTTCTCCTCCTCCTCCTTCTCCTCCTCCTCCTCCTCCTCGTCGTCGTCGTCGTCGTCGTCCCCCTCGTCATCCTCCTCGGCGTCGTCGGCGTCCTCCTCGTCGTCCCCCGCGGAGTCGTCATCCTCCTCCTCCTCCTCGTCGTAAATGCGTCATCTGCAGGCGCTTGCTGCCTTTGGAGGCGCCGGATGGGGTGAGAAGCCGAGGGACGACGGCAGATACAGGTGGGGCGCTGGCGCCACGTCGGAGTGAGGCGCCGGAGGCTGAGGCGGCGCTACCGGCGGCGGTGAGGACGGTGGAGGAGGATGGAAGAGAGGCGACTCCACGGAGTCGTCAGAACTTGCGGGAGATGGTGGTGGCGCTGCCATTGCCGGTCGAAGATGCAGAGAACGAAAGGAGGAAGACTTGTACCGATGTGACCAGGATGCGAGAGAGCGAAAGGAGTTATATGGTGTGATAAATGCTAGTTTTTTTTGACGGTCAAACGGGCGGGGAAGCCGCGGGGGCGAATGGATATCCGTGTCGGTTCTTATCAAGAACCGACTGTGATGTTGACTTGATTTACAGTCGGTTCCTTTTGAGAACCGACACTGATATATTATCTGTGTCGGTTCTATAAAGAAACCGACAGTGTTGAGAATCAAATTATCACAGTCGGTTTTACATATAAGCGACGGTGATAACTAATTAATCACAAACGGTTCTTCTATAGAACCGATTGTGATGAGGCTCGCTAGGTTTTATATGTACCGTCTGGACTCGGGAATGAACTTATTAACTCTCGTCGAGTTAGTTCGCTTGGCGATTTCTCTATTTTCCAGCCTATCTTACCTGTGGCTTTATTCAACAGGTGGGCCCGATTCCTTCGAATCCCTTCAATGTTGTATTAATGTACATCATTCGATTTTGATTTGGTCTCATTAGCGAGTGTATGGTAGTGGAGGAGATCGGTGCGTTGAAGGTCTCCGTTAATTTGATGGCCGTGCTAGCTTGATCAGAGCTAGATTTCCTCGTTTGTGGTTTTCCTCGATCGAAAGGTGACCAGCATTAATTCTTAGAAATCTCTTCAATATTGCAGTAGGACTTAAATTAATTGTTTTAATATTATTAATATGATCAATTATATATAATAGTTAATTAGGTTGCGTAACCTATGCGTCTCCCGTTCGAGGGTGCTTGTTTATAAGTATGCTAAAATGGCATATTTATAAATAAGCGATCTCAATTGTCCACGTTTTTGGGCAGTTCGAGGATATGTGGCTCGGGCAAGTTCCTAAGCTGTTGTACAAACTGTAGTGAAAGTTTCGGCAGCATCTCCCTGGCCAGTGTTCTCCGAATACACATCCTCTTGACATGTTGTCGATACGTGTATTTGGAGAACAGCGGAGATCTTGCCAAATTTTCTAAAGTTTGTACAACATCTTAATTAGGAACTTGCTCGAACCACATATCCTCGAATGGGATTAGGACCTAACCTACTTAGATATTAGGAGTCATCGTTGGTAATGCGTGCATTTAGTCGGTCTCTGATATATCGTTTCTTTAAGATCATTCATTGATTAGGGCATTATTAATTTATTGTTTGCGGTTTACTTGTAGATGGACCATGAAGAATGGATGTATCACAAAAGCCGTGTGAGTGCTGAATTTCGAGAGGGAGTTAAGGAGTTCATAAGAATTGCGTAAGAAGATATGGTTATGAGGGTGTAAAGTTCATATATTGTCCTTGTATTGATTGCACCAATCTCGGAGATTTAACAACTCATCTCAAATTGAAGGCCATTTGATTCGACGTGGCCGTGAGGAATTACACGTGTTGGATCCATCATGGGGAGACAGGTAGTACCCTGTGATATGCAACGAAGATATCTTTGGAAGCCGATCAGGAGTTGGAGTGTGATATGTTTGATGAGGATAATTTAGATCAAATGTTGCGGGATGTGGAGAAATTACACGGAAAGAGAGTTCGAAAAATTTAAAAGCTTGATGGATGACGATGCCAAACCATTGTTTTCAGGTTGCAAAGGGAATACACCAAGTTGGGTTCGGTCCTTGCATTGTTTGAACTGAAGGCAAAACACCGTTGGACAGATACAAGTTTCAATGCACTTTTAATACTTCTTTCGGATATGCTTCCAGAGGGAAACGAGTTGCCAACAAGTATTTATGAAGCGAAGAAGCTATTATGTCCCATGGGAATGGAAATAGAAAGGATACATGCATGTCCAAATGATTGCATACTATACCGCAACGTCCATAAGGAATCACAAGCATTTGTCTGTTGTGGTGTACCCGATACAAACAAAATGAGAAGCGTAATGACAAGAAGCGTAAGAACTGAATTGACCACGGTGAAGATGTGAAAAAGGGGCACCAGCCAAGGTGTTGTGGTATTTGCCCATCATTCCCCGTTTAGAGCGGTTATTTGCAAATCCTAAAGAGGCAAAATTGTTGCGTTGGCATTATGAATCTCGAAAGGAAGATGGCAAGTTGAGACATCCCGCTGATTCGGCTCAATGGAGAAACATTAATTGGGAACATGAGGAGTTTGGTGCCGAGATGAGGAACATAAGATTTGGATTGAGTACGGATGGTATGAATCCGTTTGGTAATATGAGCGATCGACACGATTTCTGGCCAGCTTTTGTTGTGTATCTACAATTTGCCTCCTTGGTTATGCATGAAGCGGAAGTATATCATGATGTCGTTGCTAATCTCAGGACCCAAACAGCCGGGTAATGATATTGATGTGTACCTATCACCACTAATTGAGGATTTGGTCAAATTGTGGAATGTGGGGGTTGAGGTGTGGGATGCATACACAAGAGAGAACTTCACCCTACGGGCTATGATATTTTGCACCATAAATGATTTCCCAGCCTTTGGTAATTTGGCGGGCTATAGCACGAAGGGAGCCAAAGCTTGTCCAATTTGTGAAGAGGACACTGATAGCTTGTGGTTGCCGAATTCGAGGAAAACGGTGTACATGGGTCACCGTAGGTTTCTACCCCGAACTCATCGATATCGTAAGATGGATGACAAATTTGATGGAAAGAGGGAAGTTCGTGCAGCCCCGCAGCCTATGACTGGAAGGCAAGTATATTCACGCGTAGAGGATATCGATGTTCAGTATGGTAAGAGCCGTAAATCTGTTCGTCCTAGGACCATTTGGAAAAAGAGGTCGATATTTTGGGACTTACCATATTGGAAGGAGTTAGATGTCCGTCAATGTATTGATGTCATGCACGTTGAGAAAAATGTTTGTGATAATTTGGTAGGCATCTGCTGAACATACAGGAAGACCAAGGATGGTGTGAATGCTCGCCGCGATATGACCTACATGGGGATCAGGCCCAAGCTTGCAGTGATGGAGGAGGATGGAAAAGGGCCGTACATCCCGCTGCATGCTACACCTTATCCAAGAAAGAGAAAGAAGACCTCTGCAAGTGTCTCCACGATATTAAAGTTCCATCGGGCTACTCCGCAAACATTAAGAAGCTTGTGTCTATGGATGATTTGAAGTTGATCGGTATGAAGTCCCACGACTGTCATGTCTTGATGACCCAAATGCTCCCTGTTGCAATCAGAAATATCCTACCAGATGACGTCAGGTTGGCAATCACGAAGCTATGCTATTTCTTCAATGCGATTTCATGCAAGGTTATTGATCCCGATGTACTGGACAACTTACAGAGTGAGGTGGTGCAGACTCTTTGTCAGCTTGAGATGCATTTCCCCCCGTCGTTCTTCGACGTCATGGTCCACCTCGTTGTTCACCTTGTTAGAGAGATTAAGATTTGTGGACCCGCATTCCTGCGTTACATGTATCCGTTCGAGAGGTACATGGGTATATTAAAGTCATACGTCAGGAATAGGTCGAAGCCTGAGGGTATATTATTGAAGGTTATGGGGTGAAGAGGTTATTGAGTTCTGCGTGGACTACCTAGGTAAAAGACAACCGATTGGTGTTCCTATATCTCGTCATGAGGGCAGACTTGGTGGCAAAGGAACCATTGGGTCAAATCTAATGAGCCCACAATTTGATATGTACTGTAAAGCGCATTTCACAGTCTTGCAACACAGCGCAGAAGTTCATCCATACATCGAACAGCACAAGTTGATATTACGGGAAGAGAATCCACTTATGGATGAGCTTTCCATCACACGAGAACACAACGATCGATTCCTCACATGGTTCAAAGAAAAGGTGAAGGTCTCCGTTAGTACCGAGGATGTCAAATGGTTGGCTGATGGACCAAGATTTAATATACAGACATGGCAAGGTTACGATATTAATGGCTACACATTTTATACTGAAAATCAAGATGCAAAGAGTACGATGCAAAAGCAGTGGTGTGAGCATAGATGCTTTGTCCGATGATCACTCAATTAGAGGATCGTCAATCGCAATGGCTGTTACTACGGGATGATCGAAGAAATATGGGAGCTGGACTACGGAATATACCAAGTTCCATTGTTCGATGTAAGTGGGTGAGACTTCCTCACGGAGTTAAGGTCGACAAGACAGGTTTTACACTTGTTGATCTGAATAGATCGGCCTCTGAGAGATGAACCGTTCGTCCTCGCAAAGCAAGCAACTCAAGTTTTCTCGTCGTGACCCGGCCAATCCGAGGTTGCACGTCGTACTTCATGGCAAGAGGAGGCTTGTTGGAGTTGAAAATGTCGTAGATGAAGAAGAGTACAACCAATTTGATGAAACACCTCCGTTTGCAGATGGGGCATGTCTACGCGGTGACGACGGCACACATGGAACACATTACATGCGTGTAGATCATCAAGAAGGGTTGTATTTTAAATAAATTATGTTGTAAGAATTCCCTGTATAATGTGGCATTTTGTAGAATATATATGTCAAATGGATCTTATAGTATAGCAAATTTGAATGAAGATTCTGTTTTAAAAAAAAATTAGAAATTGGATCATAGTTATCACAATCGGTTCTTTAGGAAACCGGCACAGATAGTATAATTGCGATCGGTTCTTTTAAAGAACCGACACAGATACTACACATATTGCTATCGTTTTTTATATATAACCTACACATATACTCATTATAATTGCGATCGTTTTTTATATATAACCCGACACAGATACTCAGTATAATTGCGATCGGTTTTTCTATAGAAACGACCGTGATAAAACCCAGAGCATTTTCATTTCGGCGCGCACACTCAGTTCATTTCGGCGCGCACTGATTTCGTTTCAATTCATTCCACAACCCTAGCTCCACCACCTCCCGCACCGGCGCCTCCCCCCCGGCTCCTCTCCCAGTGGCGGGTACCCCGTGGGCGCCTCCCCCTCCGGCTCCTCCCACACCCTAGCTCGACCACCTCCACGACCGGCGCCTACCCCGTGGGCGCCTCCCCCCCGGCTCCTCTCCCAGTGGCGGGTACCCCGTGGGCGCCTCCCCCTCCGGCTCCTCCCACACCCTAGCTCGACCACCTCCACGACCGGCGCCTACCCCGTGGGCGCCTCCCCCCGGCTCCTCTCCCGATGGCGGGTACCCGTGGCGCCTCCCCGGCGCCTCCTCCTCTGGTCCTCCCAGCGCCTCCTCCTCGGCTCGTCCCCCCATCGGCGCGTCCCCATCGGCTCCTCCCCATTGCCGACTTCGGTTCGGCGCCTTGTAAGATGCATTTCGGATGTGGGCTGTAATTGGTTGTAAATAGCTCGATGATGATTGCTTTTGAATGAGGCTTGATTAATCTGATCATTAAAGGAACTTGCTAGACCTAGAACAACACTTTGCTCTTAGTGACAATTTGGTGGCACTTGCTCTTAATGCATTGTTCTAGGTCGAGCAAGCGATCTTGTGCTTATTCCTTTATGCTCTTAGTCGACAATTTGGTGGCACTTGCTCTTAATGCATTGTGGTAGGGTTAGATTAGTGCTATATTCATTACGATATTATCTTTGTACTTGTTGTTTTCTGTGCTAGAAGCGGTCTTTGTTCTAGGGTTGTGTAATCCTTGAATTTTAAGATGTAATAGCCGGTGATATATTGGCCATCTAGAAGTTGGACGGCTAATTAATTTAGCAACCCTTCTATAGCAATCGAGAGCAATCCATCATTGCAATTTGAAACTTGTAACACATGCTATATTATCGCACTTTATTATCGAGTTTAGTTGCGTAACCTATCGTCTCCCGTTCGAGGGTGCTTGTTTATAAGTATGCTAAAATGGCATATTAATAAATAAGCGATCTCGAATTGTCCACGTTTTTGGGCAGTTCGAGGATATGTGGCTCGGGCAAGTTCCTTATTTGTTGTACAAACTCTAGAGAAAGTTTGGCAGCATCTCCTAGTGTTCTTGAATACACACCCTCTTGACCTGTTGTCGAGGCGTGTATTTGGAGAAACGTGAGAAGATCTTTGCCAAATTTTCTCTAGAGTTGTACAACAACTTAGAACTTGCTCGAACCACATATCCTCGAATGGGATTAGGACCTAACCTAATTAGAGATTAGGAGTCATCGTTGGTAATGCACGCATTTAGTCGGTCTGAGATAGACATGTGAAATGCTTTCTATTATGTGAAATTTGAATTGCTTCCTCTCATGAAGTTTAGGTTTGACAATATACGTACTTACTTCGAAATGTCGCAAAGAGAGAGCACCGGCTCAACGCCAGAGAGAGAAGAAGGTCCCGCTACCCCTTCGAGGAAGGTTAGAAAGGCCAGAGGACCGAATAAAGGAGCCACAGGAGAACGCCGCAAGTGCTCCAATTCAATGCCGTGGGGTTTGCACGGGTCTGGCAGTTTAAGGGGCGCTACTCCTCTTTTATCGGCCAATTGGTGAGGGAGCGAGTGCCGATCACAATTAAGGACTGGAGGAAGGAAGTAAGCGACGAGCAGAAGAACAGACTGTGGGACGAAGTTAAGGGAAAATGCATTATACGAGAGGAGATGAAATCAATGCGAGACAAGACGCCTTGAAGAGAATGGGTGTGGCTTTGAGGCATTTCAGGGTGACCATGCATGCCGAGTTCGTGTTGAAAGACCGTACTCCCTTCCAAAGGTATCCTTTGTTACACCCGAGGTTTGGGAGGAGTTCGCAAGGATGAGGAGTGCGCAGGCGGAGGAGCCGAGAGAGAAGAATATCGCTATACTGAGGCGTAACACACACGCCGCACCACCTCGGTTCGGTGGAGTGCGTAGGGAAGAAGGCAGAGTGGGTGCGACTAGCCTCTGAGTGTGCCACCTCTGGGACAACGATGCCTTACTCCCACATATGCGAGGAGCGGGCACGCGACTGGGTATTAGCGAGGACGAAGAAAACATCTGACGGTCAGATTGTCATTCCAAACCCCGCGACCGCACAGATCGTCACGACCATCGTAAGATATCTAACATAGTACATTGCATATTATATTCCCATTGTATTTTAGTAATAATTTATATTTGCGTTTTGCAGGAGGAGGTAAGCCTGCGGAAAGAGCAAGGAGCATTTGAAAGCCAAGGGTCACGGGACATCCTATCTTCGGCAATCGGGAAGCCCGATCATAAGGGGCGGGTGCTTGCCGCAGGTGCGGGGTATACGAAGAGGTCCTTCTTTGTAGAGGAGAGCGCGTCCAGTGCCCGGGCAAGATCATGGGAAGCACGTGAGGCGCGGATCCGTTTGCAGATGAAGGAGGAGTTGAAGGAGGAGTTAAAGGCTGAGATGATGGCTGAGATGATGGCGATGTTCTCGCAGAATCAGATTCCTCAACCATCGCCTATGCTACGCCCTAGCAGCTGCGCTTCCAATAAGGAACTGTGCATTCCACACCTCAAGGTAATAACTGTTTCAGACCAAAAGGTACATGAGTAAGCTTAACACAGATTATGATGAAGATGCTGATCACTTCTTGCAGGGTCCTACCAAGTGCCGGCTAGTCCTGGTCGACGACGGAATACAAATTGAGGCTGCGCGCGGGGTTGCATTTCCAAGCAAGGAGGATGACACAGTGCATGGTATACCTTTGGGGATGGGCTACATGAGGGTGCAGGTGGACTATGTCCATGATGTTTACATGTCTCATGCCCTGGAGTTCCCCCCGAACGAAGATATCACCACTCTCGGGCAAGCACGGATGTCGTTCATCAAGTGGCCCGCGACGGGTGTCGTAGTGCAAGCACCTCCTCCTGCTGCCGCTACGCTATCGCTGGTACAATCGCATCGCTGCCATCGCTACTACCGGTATCTGCTATCGCTATCGCTGCTCGCTCATCGGGTATGCTGCTTTGCTATCGCTATTGTCGCTACTACTCACGCTATCGCTAGTACTGCATGCGCATCGGTGTCGCTCTCATATCGCTATCGCTCTCATTCGCTCCTCGTACTCACGATGTCGCTCCTATTCATCGCTATCTGCTGGTACTCTGCCGCTTCCTGGTACTACTCCTGCTGCCGCTGCTCCTCGCTCCTCCTACTATCGCTGCTCTGCTCCTCCAACTCATCGCTGCTCCTGCTCTGCTGCACATGCTCCTGCTCCTGCTGAACATGCTCCTGACCCTGCTACACAACCTGCAACTACGCCTGCAGCTGCACCTCCTTCACCTACGCCTGCAGCTACTAATGTTGGTGCGCAGTTGGGGCTCAAAAGTACTTCTAACACGATGACGAAAGATACAAAGCAGAGTTCAGAGAGTCCCTCCGTGAAGAAGGCAAAGTTGTCAGAGGGCACAGAGCACCCTGATGATCACAAGCGGTACATACATGGAAAGCCCTTTCTCCCAAGCCAAGAATTGAATTCTTTGGGCTTGTTCAGTCGACACCTACATGGATGGTACATCGATAGGTCACATGAGGCCGAGTCTCGCCACGATTTCATAGTGAAGTATCGGCGGGCCAATTCCACCGCAAGGAGGATGGGACCTTTCGATCAGTTTTGAGGATCTTGTACTTTATGTATAGCTTGAAAGCCGTCGATATTTCTACCATACGATCACGGGCGCTGTGAGTCTCGCACCATACTCAATCAGATGACTATTTATTGATTTTGTATTATATTTTTAACAATTGACATGAATTGCAGGTTCATGAGGCAGCGATCCGTGACGGGTCAACACCTGTCGGGTTTGTCGACCTCGAGATGGTGTCTGCGACCATGGCTAAGTATCAATCGGAGTTCCTTGCAGGATACATCAAGCAGGCATTGCATGAGGAGGCAAAAAAGGACTTCATTCTCTTCCCATACCACCAGGAGTATGTACTACTATACAATTCAATTACATGTACACACTTCAACCTTGTATTAACTTATTCTCTTGCATTGTGTACCGTTTAATAAGCAACCATTGGGTTCTACTTGTGGTTGTTCCGAGTCAAAACAAGGTCTACACGTTGAACTCACTCGAAAATAGACCGATGGACTATGCGATCGAGCCTGTTTTGCAGAGGTAAGTACATTCCTCTAACCTAACACTTTACATATTGAACTACGTTAGGTATTTTTAACCTCAATGCATGGCATCTCTCCAATGTATAGGGCTTTCATGTCTTACGTTGCTGAACGTGGCCCATACAATGATAAACAAGGCACCAAACTCGAGTGGAAGCGCTTCAAGGTACAAGTGTCTATCATATGATTTTTTTCTTGCACCTATTTTTAATTCGTCTCCTAATTTAAGTTTCTTTGTTCACAGTGTCATCAACAAGGGTGCGATGATCTGTGTGGCTTTTACGTGATGCATCACATGCTGAATTTGATTGGTCGCTCACATGTTTTCCCTAAGGTATAAAGCAGATTATTTGCAATACTGTCTATTTGATATTTGTTTACAAGCATAATACTATCAGCATGTTACAATACCAATTTAAGCCTTAAATATATTAGTGCACTACTATCTATTTTGCAGGTCCTTGATATCAGCCGGAAGAGCCTAACCAACACTGATCTCAAGAAATTACGAGACTATTTATGCCAGTGGTACTGGACAGAAGTTATAGCAGATGATGGTAGATATAGAGACAATTCAAGCAAATACTAGTCCATAAAGTGTAAACAAAATTTATCTGAATGTGAATGTGATCTGTTACAGATCGAAAACAATATTAATTTGAATGTAATGTGTGTAGATTGTGATGTATATGTTCTGTGATTCTGTGGATTGTCATGAATGTGTCATATTGTCAATGCGAGGCCATTTTCGGACGATGTGCAGTAACATCATCACAATCGGTTCTTACTGGAACCGATTGGGATATGTTTCGTATCGCAATCGGTTGGCATAAAGAACCGATTGTGATAATGTAATAATTTGAATCAGTTCTACAAATAAACCGATTGTGATATTATTCTTATCCCCATCGGTTCTACAAATGACCCGATGGTGATAATGTAATAATTTGAATCGGGTCTACAAATGAACCGATTGTGATATTATTATTATCCCCATCGGTTCTACAAATGAACCGATTGCGATAATGTAATCATTTGTATCGGTTCTAAAAAGAACCGATTGTGATATTATACTTATCGCAATCGGTTCTAAGATAAAATCGATGGTGATAAGTGTAATATCACAGTCGGTTCCTGTTGAGAACCGACAGTGATAATGTATTATTAGTGTCGGTTAAAAACCGACTGTGATATATCTACCTTATCACTGTCGTTGGACTTTGTATCGCCACCAAAACCGACTGTGATGACCAAAAAGAACCGATTGTGATGTACGTTTCTGTAGTAGTGATAGCACACATGAGGACGGCCTCTCTATATAGAGATGAACCCCTTCGGCTTATTGGATAGAGGCGCACATAGCACGCCCCCTTGGGATGGTTACAGGCCTGAATAGGCCTCCAAATATCCAAACAGACCGTTTTAGAGGCCGTCGTTGGAGAGAGTCGGGTGTTCCACTCCCTCTTCGGAAAAAACAATAAAAACAATTATAGGAGTACTACGTAGGGAATTTAATGGGATATTAGTATGAGAGATGAGCTTGACTAGCACATCAATGCTAGCTACAACAGTTAAGTATTTCAGATATCCGATATGCTTCGAGTTTTACTTTTTTATAAAATGAATTTATATGTTTACAACTCCCGCAAAAACAGAATGATTTTATATATTATGACACAGTTCTCCCCAAAAATATTTTCATACAGAAACTAAGATGTACATTAGTTTAAGGTTCTTAGGTTTATATTAAATTAATTCACGTTTTTTCAGCCCATGCAAGTCATGATCGGCGAGCACCATACAGGAAAGTTTAGGGCTTATTCATTTTGCAGAGATTAGCTATAATTAAACATAGAGCTAATTACATAATTTGGTCGGATATCCAATAAGGTATTTATATGAAGTACTGTATATTATTTTGTATTTTGCTGATAATAAGGTGTTACCGGCCGGCCGGACAGGCATGGAAGTATGTGCAGTGCAGTTTCGCTCTCAAAACGAATACGTTGACTTTGACTTTTTTCGCTCTTAATATCTGTGCCCTTGCGTTGACCTTGGCAATACGTAACACGTGTGCGCACGCATGCAGGGAAGGGCGAGATGGTGACGTGCTCGAAACGCGTCAGCTCGGAGCTGTTCGACGCCGTCCTGGGCGGGTTGGGCCAGTTCGGCGTCATAACTCGGGCCCGGATCGCGGTGGAGTCGGCGCCGATGAGGACGCGGTGGCTCCGCCTCATCTACACCGACGTCTCCGTGTTCACCGCCGACCAGGAGCGGCTGGCCGTCCCCGGACGGGACGGCGTGCTCGGCCCGGCGAGCTACGTCGAGGGTTCCGTGTACGTGAACCGGAGCCTCGCCTCCGGGCTCAAGGCCACGGCATTCTTCTCCGATGATGACGTGGAGAGGATCGCCGCGCTCGCCGAGCGGAAGAACGCGGCCGTCGTGTATGTTGGCCCAGCTCCTCACTCACAAACAACTCACACGATGATCACTTTGATGATCTCCCTTCTCTCACTGGATGTACACGAGATAGAGGAAGAAGGAACTGAATACAGGGACAAACACAGGCTTGTTACTCTATGCTGCATAACAGCACCACGCACTAGCACTTTTCTTTATTGAATGAATCTCACACCAACAACACACACACTAACACACGCAGGGAGTTATCTTCAAACACAGCACTGCACACCAGTGCTTCTCACTTATACTTTTCATTCACCACCACAATGACTTATATAGCCCACGCACAAACCGTTTGGCCACATGAAACAGTCAAGCACTTGCATGCACAACGTCTCCATGGCTGCAGATCCGCACGACCCGGCGAGCACTCGCATGGCCTGAGCACTAACTCACTCCCCTACATGCAAGCCACTTCTACCTGCATACAGAGCACCACTAACGAGTGCATGCACTTTGTGAGCTAGCAGATCCACTCTTCACGCCAGGGACTCCAAGCTTCACTTTGACTCAGACACACCTCCAAGCCAACGTGCACAGGCAAGAAGTTCCTGCATGCAATCACTTACATGCAGATCCATGGCCTTCTCTAATCAAACTAACTCACACATACACTCACTAATTTT
Organism: Rhipidocladum racemiflorum; assembly: GCA_036346355.1. Taxonomy (NCBI): domain Eukaryota; kingdom Viridiplantae; phylum Streptophyta; class Magnoliopsida; order Poales; family Poaceae; genus Rhipidocladum; species Rhipidocladum racemiflorum. Next base: position 72,668,673 of record CM070577.1, read on the forward strand.
TTCTCCCACGTACGCACATGACTGACTAGAACTCAAACTCCAAGTACCCAGCACATGAACACCTAGTCAACAAGATTAGTCCTAACAATCACCCCCCTAATCTTGATGGATTTATTTTGCACCTCCACACCGAACTTCACAGCAGCGTGGGCTCGTCGTCAGCATTTGCAATAGCAAGACCCGCAAATGCCTTGGTCACCTTCTTCGGCTTGTCACACTCATCAGCAAAGTGTCCATACTCACCACAGTTGCGGCAGTCGATCTTGGACTTATCGAACCTGCCGTGGTACTTCTTCCTGTCGCCACTCTTGTTGCCACCGTTGCCGAAACCGTCGTCGCCGTTGCGCTTCTCTTCAGCAACTATGGCCTCCCACTCGGCACGCGTGAGCCGCGGCTCGGCGTGCGCCACCAACAGCTTCTCCTCTTCCTTGTCACGTCGTCGCCCCTTTGTAGACTCCTCGAACGCCCGCAGGCGCCCGACAACTTCCCCCACCGACATCGTCGACACATCCCCCCATTGCTCAATGGTGCTCACAATGGGTAGGAACTTGTCGGGGACGGAACACAGGAGCTTCTCAACGACGGTTGCCTCCTCCACTTTCGTGCCGAGAGTGCGTATCTCGTTCACGATAGTGGTCACCTTCAAAACAAACTCATTAAACTTTTCAGACTCGCCCATGTACATGCCATCAAGTTCCCTCTTGAGGGTTTGTACTCGGGCCTTCTTGACGCGCTCTTCACCCACGTTCATCTTCTTGAGAGCGTCCCACGCCTCCTTCGCCGTCTCCTTCTCAGATATGGCCATCACCACGGCCTCCGGCACGGCTTGGATAATGGCGGCGAGAGCCATTTGATCCATCTTCTCGTCGACCGCTTTACCCTCCACGGCCGCCCACACACCTTGTGCGCGCATGAAAATTTTCATCTTCACGGCCCACACCCCGTAGTTGTTCTCCAAGAGTATGGGGTAACGGAGTGTCACCCCCGCCTCCTTCACTTGTTGCACAACCCCATCTTGGCCGCCATCACCGCCGTTGCCGCTATTGCCACCAATGCGGCGACCCGGCGGCGTGTACGCTTCAGAGCCGTCACCTGTCATAACACCAAACACTCACCCTTGGCTCTGATACCAATTGTTGGCCCAGCTCCTCACTCACAAACAACTCACACGATGATCACTTTGATGATCTCCCTTCTCTCACTGGATGTACACGAGATAGAGGAAGAAGGAACTGAATACAGGGACAAACACAGGCTTGTTACTCTATGCTGCATAACAGCACCACGCACTAGCACTTTTCTTTATTGAATGAATCTCACACCAACAACACACACACTAACACACGCAGGGAGTTATCTTCAAACACAGCACTGCACACCAGTGCTTCTCACTTATACTTTTCATTCACCACCACAATGACTTATATAGCCCACGCACAAACCGTTTGGCCACATGAAACAGTCAAGCACTTGCATGCACAACGTCTCCACGGCTGCAGATCCGCACGACCCGGCGAGCACTCGCATGGCCTGAGCACTAACTCACTCCCCTACATGCAAGCCACTTCTACCTGCATACAGAGCACCACTAACGAGTGCATGCACTTTGTGAGCTAGCAGATCCACTCTTCACGCCAGGGACTCCAAGCTTCACTTTGACTCAGACACACCTCCAAGCCAACGTGCACAGGCAAGAAGTTCCTGCATGCAATCACTTACATGCAGATCCATGGCCTTCTCTAATCAAACTAACTCACACATACACTCACTAATTTTTCTCCCACGTACGCACATGACTGACTAGAACTCAAACTCCAAGTACCCAGCACATGAACACCTAGTCAACAAGATTAGTCCTAACAGTGTACAGCATCGAAGCGGCCGTGCATTACAACTGCACGACCGCCGGCTCGGTGGACCAGGTAATTAAGGCCGGAGCTAGCCAGCCTTCTGTTTATGCCTAGCCATGACCACGAAAGCTCATCGCCATCACCGGTCGTGACACGCCGTTTGGCCGTCGTGTGGCAGGATTTGATGGCGTTGCTGGAGGAGCTGAGCTACGAGGAGGGGTTCTCCTTCGCGCGCGACGTGGCATATGTCGAGTTCCTTGACCGCGTGCACCGTGAGGAGGTGGTCCTGGAGAAGGCCGGGTTATGGCGAGTCCCGCACCCCTGGCTCATGCTGTTCGTGCCCCGGTCGCGCATCCTCGACTTCGACCTCGGTGTATTCAAGGGCATCCTTCGCCGCGCCGACATCGCCGGACCCATCCTTGTCTACCCCATGAACAAATCCAAGTAAGTCCCACACCACGTGTGTGCACGTCTGACTCGCCCGAGTCGTTCCGAGTTAGCTAACGACACCGTACGTACGTCTCCGTGGCCTCTTAGGTGGGACGACGGCATGTCAGCGATGACACCGGACGAGGACGTGTTCTACGCCGTGTCCATGCTCTTCTCGTCGGTGAAGCATGACCTGCGGCGGATGGAGAAGCGGAATCAAAGGATCCTGCGGTTCTGCGACTACGCCGGGATCCGGTACAAGCAGTACTTGCCACTGTACACGAGTCGCGCCGACTGGGCGAGTCACTTCAGCGCGAAATGGGACCGATTCGTCGTGATGAAGAACAAGTATGACCCCAAGAAACTGCTCTCCCCAGGCCAAAAGATCTTCAACTGATATATGGAAGGAAGTTCTTTTTTTTGGGTGGGTGGGGGGGGGGGGGGGTTGGGGTTGAGGGATGAATATGAAGTTGTGGAAGGTATGAATGTTAACCCACTGAAAAGGAATCGTGCAATGTGAAATATCTCAACAAAAAATAATTTGAAATTATAGCATCATCAACACATGCACACCAACTAGTTGACTAATCAATTACGTACATTAAGAGAAGAATTATTTTTAGAAAGAGAAGAATTTCATTTGAACAAACTTCATCTTGAAAAAGAAAACAAGCAGGCATTTTTTTACTTGAAAATGGCTGTATGACTAGGGATGGAACTGGTACGGATATTTTCCGACCGACCGACCGACCGAATTGATATGGATGATGATTTGGATAGTTTCACAGATATCCAGTTAATTTCTCGGATAAGGATATGGATACAGATAATTTACATGGATACGGATACGGATATGGAACACTGATTATCCGATGAATACGGAATATCCAAGTTTTTGTTCGGATAATATCCGAATATGACATACGGATATTATCCAAATAAGACGTTTCAGAATAACACATTAGCAATTTAACATGTTTCACTGTTTCAGAGATTGGGGTCTGCATTGGATGACAAGATATAGTGTGTTCATGTGTGCTAGATGCTAATTTAGAGATATTTGAGTAAAGATGGTACAGAAATTGGCAAGTAGCGTTTCAGGAGGGCTACTTAGGATTCAGCAGCATATGCCAGCTGCAAATCATTTGGTTCAATTATTGCAATGGGGTACATTGTTACTCACAGAGTCACATGTATGACAAGTTAGGGATAAAAAGGCAAAAAAAAACATACAAATATATTTCTTTTGGAATTTTGAATTTAAATTTGGACCGATTTTGGAAAAAAACTGAAATTGGATTTTAAAATATCCGACTAATATTATTCGTATCCATGTTGATTCCGATCCGTATTCGATCTGTATTCGTAACCGATATTATCCTGTATAATTCGTATTCGATACTATTCGTATTCGATTCTGTATTCGATAAAAAATACGGATACGGATATGAATAGGACGATATTCGACCGTATCCGATCCGATCACATCCCTTCAACTGATATATGGAAGGAAGTTCTTTTTTTTGGGTGGGTGGGGGGGGGGGTTGGGGTTGAGGGATGAATATGAAGTTGTGGAAGGTATGAATGTTAACCCACTGAAAAGGAATCGTGCAATGTGAAATATCTCAACAAAAAATAATTTGAAATTATAGCATCATCTACACATGCACACCAACTAGTTGACTAATCAATTACGTACATTAAGAGAAGAATTTTTTTTAGAAAGAGAAGAATTTCATTTGAACAAACTTCATCTTGAAAAAGAAAACAAGCAGGCATTTTTTTACTTGAAAATGGCTGTATGATGTAACACCCCTGAATTTACTAAACAGTAAAAAAATAAAATATTAAAATATAAATTTGATTTATTATTGTTTCTCCAAAAATTTAAATGCATTTGTGGGAAATCTTGCTAAAAGATAATTGGACGATAGAATTATGATGAGAAATTTACTTAACAAGACATACTGGAAATAGTACGTTAAAAGTGAATCAATTATCATTCATAATCAGAAAGCATTCATTACATGAGAGCGAGATACAACACTCAATTTTATTGATACATTGTAGTCTGCAATTACAATAGATAGGAGATACAAAAATATTTGTAACAACATACGAGTCACAGGAGTTACAACTATTACAAATGATTCGATTACATATGAAAATCACAATTACATAAATGATTACATTCTAAGAAGTAAATTACAAAACTATAAGCTTCAGCTCCGGTGCTGACTTGATCTGCATTTGAGAGCCTGTAAATTAAATTGTACACGTATAAGATTAAGCATAAAGCAAATGCGTTAAGTTAAATACAATGATTAAATAGGGAAAGAGTGCCGTCAGCTAAGTTGAATCGCTCAGTGAGGTACCCTAGATTGTCCGGGGGCCAATCTGGCTCCTCTCGCGATTAGATTGCATCATTCGACAATTTACAAACCTGTTTAAGCCGTAGATGCGAATATTCAGGAAATATCGCGTGGTAAGATGTTTTACCACAGTAAAATAGTAAAGAACACAGTGGAAAGAAATAAAGCCTCGGCACTGTGCCTATAAGACAGCTCACACCATTCCAGACCCAACCGGGAGTCGCTAGAGCAAGGCCAGCCGGTCAGTCAAACCATCAAAGCAATGCAACCCAGCCATTTTCTCAACCATCTTCGTAAACAGGTGAGCCAAACCAAGTTGCCAAGCTATCCACCCAACCGAGATCTCTAGAGCTTGGGAACCCACGCAAGCCACCAGGCTATCCATGCCGACTGAGAATTCCAGATTCAACCGAAGCACCCCAGAGTATACTCAAGCCAAGTCGGCAGAAGATAAGGAAGTCCCAGCTGAAACCTCTAGGACAATATCCCAGCCGAACCAACCCCTCAGAATAAGCCAGCCGGCCAAACATATGGTCAAGACCCAAGACCTTGTTCTGACAAGGCTATTAAATGAGCAACCATGCCAGCCGCAAGGACCACTGGACCAAACCCCTCTTTCAAACCCTGTTCATACCGCCATTACCATGGCTATTTAATCTAGCCAAGTTCCATTCAAGAGACCAAAGTAGATTCTTTTCAGAGTCACCCAAGACAAAGAAGTACACCACCCAAGACTCCCCTGTCCAGGGCAAAGCCCAATCAAGGGACAAACCAAATGAAGGTGAGCTGCGAGAGCCAAATCCCAGGAGCAAGAAGGAGAGATCAAGCCTCCAGCTATATAAACGCCTGATCATCCCCTTTTACACAAGTAAGTTCCCACGAATTTGATTCCAGTGGAAGTATCATGTTATACCCAGAAGGATTGAAAATAAGCTAGGGCTGTAAGGGGGGCAATAGAAAGACAAAGGAGAAATATGGGAGAAGTGGCCTCAGTTTTTATGCACAACAAATTTATGAGGGTTGCGTCATATGTCCCCTTGAATTGCAAATACTCCCCCGGCGTATTGCAAATCAAGGTCGTCACTACGACGCCATCCAACCCGTAAATTTGAAAGTACATGAATCATCACAGACCAAAGAGTAATAGCCCACTCGCAAGATATGGTATCTATTTCATCATTTACCATATAAATAAGATATTAGAAAGTCTCTGTCATTATGCTTTATCTAAGCATTCAAAGACTTTCAAACATAGCCTAGCATCAATCAATCTATCATTTGCTAAGCTAATCCATTTATGATCCATCAATATATAGTTAACGGCATTAGGATCATCTATCATGTAAACTATCCAAAGCCACTATTAACAGGCCCTAGACCCATACTTGCGAATCATCCAGAACCTGACAATTAATCAATCCATGTAAGCAAACCATGCATATAACCAATTCATGACGCAGCAGTGCATAGTAATTGTTATAGAATATTTAACAAGGTTATGGCACCCTCAGCTAGCTATGAAATTTAGAAAATCCCATCTCTCAGCTCATAGTATAGATAGTCATCCAATAAAGGTAATAGCCAGTGTAAAGGAGTCCCATACCCTCCAGTTAAACAGCTTTAGTCTTTTCCTTTCTAAGCATAAGTATATAGATAGCAAGTACAAAATTAAATCTGGTTACCCAATAGAAGTCAGTTCCTTAAGATTACCCAACTATGCATGCTTTTATTAATGAGTATACCGAAAGCCCTCTTTCTAAAACTCTACCATAAAATACTCAAGAGCATATAATTCAAAGAAGTAAAGATGAAGGTTACAAGAAGAATTTGCATTAAAGTTTAATATGCGCAGATTTACACTACTCCGTGATTCTTATTTACCAAACATCAGTACTCACCTCAGTATTTAAATACATGCATCACCAATTACTCAACTACTTTTTTACCCATCAGCAATCGTCAAGGAGTTTATAACAGCAACATAGTCCCAATAATCAAATGAAAAGACTTAGAAAGTTCCAGATTACAGTACATAGCATAATCCATCATGGGGAAATAAGGCCTCAGAAGAGATAAGTAAGGAGTAGGGTTTAGAAAGATCTAACCGAGTAGCCAGATGAGACCAGGAGAGGATCTGGAAGCAGTGGCCATGGCGAGGCCAAGTAGGGGGTAGCAGGCATGGGGGCGAGCCAGCGAGGCCGAGGCCATAGGAAGCGGTCGGCGGCAAGGCCCAAGCACCAGCAGCCGGGCGATGCGAGCCGTAGGCTCGTTCGAGCGACGCCGCTCAAGTGGAGGGTCCGGCGCAGGAACCGGCGAGCCGGCGGCGCCGAGACAATCGGCCGAATCGAGGAAAGCCAGCAAGAGAAAACTCGGGAGAATGGGGAGAAGATAGAAGAAGACTCCAGATGGGAATGGCTTCGGTCGGCCAAAAGAAAGGAGGAGAGGAAAAAGAAAGAATAAAAAAAAGAGAAGAAAAGAAGAAAATAAGGAAAAAGGAAAAGAGTAGGAAAGAAGAGACTTAAAAGAATAATGGAAAAATAATAATGATATGTGTGTCTAGGAAAATGAGTAATCCTAAGGTGCAGGAATGGATTAAGGTTGAATTAAGTTAGTAAATATTTATATTTTCACTTTACACATACCCATTTAGAATATAATCACAATATGTATATGGATAAAACCTACATATTTAACTTGTTTTGCATACAATCTATAAAACATAACCACTTGATACTACAATGATGATTATAATTAACACTCACCTATTTTGTTATCATTTATAAATTAAACTTTGTGCCTATTATTCCTCTAACCTTTATTTAACACATACTCCCATTCAATAGAACATTAACAATAGACTCTAATACTTGTAAGATCAACCAAGGCATGATGTCTTAACCTGTGTAAGTATTTTATCATGTCTTGCTTTACATCTAAATCCTATTAAAGACTTGACCCTACATAAGACTGATTATAAAATCTGTAGTATCAATACATATGCCAAAGTTTGACCATGCAGTTTGCATTTACTCTTTCTCACCTGCTATTTTTATACTAATCAGTATTAGTATAAGCAGCTCCACACCCTGAAAATGAATTTTAGTATATTTAATCTTACAATCTTAGCTTCCTGAATTCGTAAAATAAAATAGCATGAATCATAAGGAATAGGTCTCGTATGTGATGCAACCCTTAAACTGTTGATCAATGATAAAGAATATAGAAGTAACACACTTATACGTTCACAAGCCATAATCCACACTCGTGCTTGTTTAATATAGTGTTTGTTATTTGATTCTTCATCTGATTTCCTTTTGCCCTTATTGAAAGTGTTATTTGCTACTTGTTACTCTTTTCCGTTATACGACGTGTAGAATCCAACGTCTCGAACTTCGTCGTCGACAATCTCAAGATTACGTCTTCGACTCGTCGCTAAAGGCAACAAATAGCAAGGCAAGCACCCCTTGATCATATTGATCCTAATTTTTTTTATAATTAACTAAAATGTTGATTAAAACTTGCTTGCATATGCTATGTTCCATAAAATTATTTTTGGGTACCGGTAGAAATACCTTATCATTGATAAACTTCCTCAATTGATATTGATATGTGAACCTTGATAACCCTAGCTCGTGAATAGACACTTGATATCAAAATGGGCATATTCGATTATTACATGCATATGCTTAGCCCTGCTTTAGACTGGAAACACGAACAGATGGTTATACTGCTCGTGAAGAACTTAAATTGTAGACATGATGAACTCTATTCATGGACATGTTGAAATATTGTGATTATTGAAACTTTCTTTTTCTGAAAACAAAACTATGATTTTTATGCGGGTGATTATTGGCAATAGCCGGAAGTGCAATTAATGATGCACGTAGATAGGGGGAGATCTATCGCCCGTGTCGTATAAGAACCGAGCTGATGTGTTGTTTTCAGGCCAAGATAACCGTACATCCACAAGTACTGGACTGGGACAGTCTTAACTTATTAAATTATTTGGGGATTAGCTTTGCACATTGGTAGGCAGTTGTAGCACGGGCATTCCGAATATAGGTTTGCTCGAGGGAGGTGTCATCACCGAGGTGTTGGCATCTGCCGTTGTAACGGTGTACGCCTGGCTATGAATTTGGGGCTGTTGTTGTACCATTTGAGCCGCGGGCTCCTGAATACTATTGCTTCACTGTTTGTTTGCTTCCATCATAGTCAGGGGTAACGTCATTGGGCTAGTGCAAAGTTAAGGTCCAAGTAACGAACAGTTTCGTAATGAACTCTCTGGCGGCACACCAAAGGAAGTGTGTCTAATACATGTTGCCACAAAGGGAGGACATTTCTTGTGGGTAAAGCTGTACAAACTCTGCAGAGTCTAAACCTAATCGATTAGCCGCGCTCGCGGTCATGAGCACTTGGTAAAGTCATCACATAGCTAGACATTTTCTATACTTTTATAAAACTGGACAAGATAATTTGAAATTGGTGAGCTTACCCTTACAGATGATTCAATTCTTGACATTACGTTGGCAAGGTTGAATTCAGCTGTTGTGCCCTGTGTGGACAAAAGTTTAATCTTCAGATAATATTTCATATGATGGGATTGGACGTTTCATTATTTTACTCACGAAGGGATGTGAGTCTCTTAATTCCGTTTATGTTATTCTTACATATTACTTTTGTATTTACATACTTGTTACCTCCTTTTCTTTACAATTTTCGCTTTCACTCTATTATTCAGTATTTACAATTCAAATTTCGCTTTATGCAAAACAACCGTAGAAACCCACTTTCTATTCAGCCTGCATATATTTCAGGTTTTGCAAACACTACAAGTCTTGCTGAGTACGCAACGTACTCACCCTTGCTATTATTGTTGTTTTTAGGCAGGAAACCTCGACAGGTACTGCGACGCAGGAAAACGGGATTATTAACGACGTTTCTTTCTAAGGCTTTACCTTGTCAGTTGCCTGTGGATTATGTGGCAAACTACAAGACATCTGATTCTTTTGGCTATGTTTAGTTGACCTTCTCGGTCATATTGTATCAATACTTCCGCTGTAATAAAATATGAAACTTTTGTATGGTTGTGATTCCAAATTGTGTTTTGTGCGTGCCAGCCACTGATCATGGGAATGGTACAGTATGCACATTAGAACCTTGCTTTTATGTTTGCACTGTAGCATAAAAGTGAGGGTCTTACAGTTTGGTATCAGAGCCATGCTGACTGCAGGCAAACCTTAGATAGAATGGTCGCTAGTTGAAACTTAAAATTTTGAAATAAACATTTCTATATTTAGGAATGAAAGTTTGTTAAATATGTTATTAACCTTCTCTTGTCTCATATCATCTGTTATCAATTCTTTCCTCGTCCCATTATATTTGTTTCTACTCTTTCCTTAAACACCTCTGTTATTATTCTCCCCTTATTATATTATTTAAATACTCTCCTTCTCATTGAACATTCTCTATGTTCATTCCTTCCGGTAGATCTTTCTTTCCTGTTCTTTCTATAAGAATTCTATTTCTTATCTATGTTCTTATTAAACACTGCTAATAAATCCTTCTTGAAAATAATAGTTTTTATTGACTATTAAAACACATAGTGCACCGCTACCGTTAACTTTAGGATGTCGGTGATATATCATTATTCTCCTCCCTATACAACCAAGACTACTGCATCCACGCCAACAACCTCGGGAAGACAACGGCAACACTCCATCAACTTCTTCTATGCCGTGGAAACTTCGGATTGTCATCCCCAACAAGTGATGCAAGAGTTTGAAGAAACCTATGCCAAGTAGTGTACTTTGAAAGACAATATCATCTAAACTACAAGTAGCTTTGGTGATACATAAAACTTTCGCATAGGACTAAGTTACTAGGGAGAACCTAGCACTTCCATGCATCACGATTTAAGTACGCGTTTTTCTTGTTGAAATTTCCATGTTCACTTTTGTATTGCTTCTCGAGATGCACTCGTGAATGCTTAACATAAAGTTAAAAATTTCACGATGTCGCAACCCTTAAATTGATAAGAAGTTGTAATTAAGAAATTTTTTTTATGTTATCTTGTATCAAATAAAAAGTAAACTTAGAATTAAATCATCTCTCTATATTTATCTTTTCTCTTCTAATATGTAGGAATTCTAACTAATTAAACTACTGACTAAAGTAATGTGACAACTTTTAAACAAAAGATAGATTGGAATTTAAAACCTTCCAGCATAACTTACCTTTTCCTTCTATAGAGCTTCTCACCTATATGTTATTCTAGTTACTAATCTTTTACAATCCTTTAGACAAAGACAATATCCAGCAAGAAGCTTTGTGACCTCTATAAACATACCATAGCCGTAGGAGTGTGTCAAAGACTATTCCACCGCATATGCAAACTCCACCGCATAAATAATAGTACCTTTTGTTCCCATACTACTCACGCAAGACAGCAAAAGCCTTCTTAGAATCTAGCCGTAGAAAAAAAATTGATACCACGGTCTTCGTCATCATCCCAACTATGCTTGAGCCTATGCTGTTTATAGGAGAATCAAAATCAATACCTCGCCATACTGGTAACCGTAGAAAATACCTAAGCTACTATAAGCCAGTTACTAACCAACTTCTACAAGTAACAACCCCAATCTCTAAACCCAAAGAATCTCCACCTTATCACCTTACTTCGGAAAGGAATCACAATGTTAAGTCACATCATATAGAACTAAATATTGTTTGGTTAAATAAAAGAGTTTAAAAATAGAATAATGATTGACAATCTAAATGTTTCTTTGTATGTTTTGAGTACAAACTTTTGTGTTGTTATTCATCGTGATGAAATTCTGTGTATCAATGTAAGGATTGCTCTCGCGAATATTAAACCTTTGGGTTGAAGATTCACGACGAGACGATCTCAATAAATAATGACAATGTTAACAAATGGAAAGTAGGCCCAAATCAATTACCTCATCTCTTCTAAATTATAGAAATTCTATTTAATAAAATTTTTAGGGAACGAAATGTTGCCTTGTAACCCGATAGATCTTATCTAAACAGTCTTATTGTCATACTGCAGAATGCCTATGACAAGATCTCTCAGTAAAATATCTAAAGAAGAAACCAGGCATAGTTTACAATCCCTCCATAAACCACAAGAGAGCCACCCAGAAAAATCTTTGCCAGTATTCCAAACCGGAATTCAAACACTCTCTATGATGGAACAACATTATCAAAATTCCACCCCTTTTAGTCAGCCAATGGGGCAGAACGCTGCCAATTTGGACGTAGCTCATACCAGAAAAAGAAAATATTGAGCTCAAAAAGGCATCCTTACATCTTATTCAAAGCCTAAAAACTGCCCCTTGAAATGTTACCAACCAAATCAAATTGAAAACCGCGCATGCATTCGCTGCGGAGGAATAGGACATACCGCTGATGAACATGCAATAAATTGCTCCAGTTGTGAAGGAAACCATTCTCCGGGAAAATGTCCTATGAACGATATTACTTGTTATCTTGTGAAAGTAAAGATCATTGCCCATCTCAATGTCCTCTCGATCTAATAGTTACCACTGTAGTTCGACTTCAACAAGGAAATCTTCGAGCCTTAATTGCCCAAAAATTTTCATGTAGAAAAGAAACTGCATAAGAAATGATGGAAGAAGAATTGGAAAATCAGCATTTCTATTCTACCAGCCATCATCAAGAAAGTAATAATTGGCAATCACCAACAGCCTGTTTCTTATGTGATAAAGAAGGCCACTGGGCTAGAAATTGTCCTAAGCAACAACAAGTTAAAATTCAGAAGAGCAAAAGTATAGGACCCCCTCTTGTACCCAGCAAAGCGTCATGAAAGATACCTAAGTGCTTTGTCTGTTGCAAAACAGATCATATTGTTAAACAATGCCCCCAAAGAAACCAAACCTCTTCTAACACAATAGTCTTGCCAGAAATCACTTCTGTCAAGATGATAACCCCGAGAATAGGAAGAAACAAAATATACTTCAGCTCTGTGAAGCTACCCCACCAATATGTGGACAACCTCAAGAATTTGAAGACCAACAAGTTCTTAAGTCTGCATCCACTTCAATTCAAGACGTCAACCGTGGCATACCTAATAAAATGCCAGGTACATTCCTCGTAAATACAGTCTCTACCAGAACTTAGTTTAAATCATCCTGTCTCTTTAAATCTACCTTGAATCTACCTTGCACCGATAATTGAATTTCATGATCATTCGTACAACCTAAATTTATACTCGATAATCTATTCTTCCAGAATAATCTTACATATCACATAATCATCCAACTCTCACTCACCTCTTTTAACCCTGCGAATCTCGGGGACGAGATTCCTGTTAAGGGGGGTAGTCTGTAACATCCCTGAATTTACTAAACAGTAAAAAAATAAAATATTAAAATATAAATTTGATTTATTATTGTTTCTCCAAAAATTTAAATGCATTTGTGGGAAATCTTGCTAAAAGATAATTGGACGATAGAATTATGATGAGAAATTTACTTAACAAGACTGTAACACCCCAAAATTTTGCTTTTCTTAAATTCATGTGTGATTTGGCACTTTGGTGAAATTTTTGGAATTTTCTGGAATTTATTTGGATTTATCTGGAATTTATTTGAATTTATTCCATTTTGAAATAATTAAAGAATTTAATTTTGCAAATAAAATTTTGTTGGAAATATTTTATTTGAGTCCAAAATGTTCCAAAGTATTTTCCAGAATTTTTCTGGAATTTTTCTGAGTCTTTTGCTATTTTTAATGAATTAAATGAATTACTGGGAATTATTTTAAATATTAAATCGCTGGAAAATCAACTCGGGTCTAGTACTGTTCATCCGACCGAGTCGGAACCCGAGTCGGACTCGAGTCCGACCCGAGCCAGTTGGCTCGATCAAACCAGCTCAAAACCCTAATCAATCCCAACCGTTGGATCAAGATCCAACGGCTGAGATCCGCCCGTACCGGTTCGAGCCGTATCCGGCCCGGATCCGATCGCGCCCGTGCGATCGTGGCCGTTGATCGTGCCACGTGGACGGCTGAGCGTCATCGTCTCCGCCGAGTCCGAGCCGGACTCCGCCGCCGCGCCTGCCGCCGTGTAGAATTAGGTTTCCGTCGAACGCCAGGCAGAGGCTATTTAAAGCCCTGGTCACGCCCGAGGTTGCCCTCATCCTTGCGCACCCGCTTCCCGAGCCATCTCGCTCGAGCCGTCGCCGCTTTTCGCGTGCGAGCTCGCCGTAGTTGGAGGAGGTGACCGCCGCGGTTTTTGTTCGATTCCGCCGTCCGTCGTCTTCCGCCGAAGGAGCCTGATCCGGAATCCGTGACAAGATGCACCGAAGGGAGGACTCATCTCGCGGAGCAACCCCGAGCGCCGTCGGGCTCGTCGTCGTCGTTCGTCTCCGGTGGTCGCAGCTCCGTCTGCGTCGCCATCACCCTCGCGAAGCTCGTGGACCGTCCGATCTTGATCGTGCGGTTGAGGTGAGTTCACGTGTTGCAAACCCGGTTAGATTCGGACCGTTGGATCAAGATCCATCGGTTCACAATCGCCACGTGCTGTAGTAGTGTTATTATAGGATTAGATCTGGACCGTCCGATCTAGATCGAACGGCCCACGATCATCGAGTAGATTCAACGTGTTAACCCTGGATCTAATCGCGGCCGTCGAATTTCAAATCAACGGCCGGGATTGCGCCACGTGTCGGGAAGTTGGACCGACGCGGTCAGCGCCGTACGCGTGTGAGCGCGTGTCCCTGACACGCGGGCCCCGCATGTCAGAGGGCCCACACGTCAGCCGCGTTTGCGTGAGACCCCGCACTGACAGGTGGGTCCCACCTGTCAGCCTCACCCGAGCTGTGGACCGGGTCCACCGTGGACCAAACCGCGCCGTGGGCTGAGCCCATGAGCCGGCTGACGTCAGCCAGCCAATCAGGAGCTGACACGTGTCCATGCTGACGCAATAATTAATTTCCGAAAAAGAAAAATGATTTATTAATTCGAATAATGATTTCAGATTTTGTTTCAAACTTCAAACGCTTATAACTTTTGCGTTTCAACTCCGATTTGAGTGATTCAAATTTCTAAATTTGTATAAAATTCAGATCTACTCAAATATGAATTTTATTTAATTTTTGGACTAAAGTTTTTCTCTGTAATATTATTTAATTGATTATTTAAACTTTAATAAATCATAACTTTTGCATTTTAACTCCGATTTGAACGATTCCAGTTCCTAAAAATCCAGAAAATTATGTTCTCTCTGTTTATGGATTTTATTTGGATGTTTGGATACTTTTTGCCTATTGTTTATTCGTGTATTTGCTATTTGCACGCTTTACGAGTAGACGTTGAAGTGCCGGAAGGATTCGAAGGAGAAGTGTTGACTCAGGATCCAACTCAAGACCAAGAGCAAGTACTTTTTGAAGGCAAGTTGTGCTTTGACCATGTTGATCCTATTTCGAAATCTATTTTGATTTAAACTATTGCATGCTAGTTCAATTAGAAAAATACTTTGTTTAAACCTGGGGGTTAGATAAATACCAATTTGCTATATGACACCTTGATTACTTAAGTATGTGCCATGACCCTTTGTCACCCTAGTTGTGGTTTACTAGTTGGACATTATTAAATTGCCAACATGGGTTTAGACCGTTGTAGTATACTGCTTAGACCTGCTACGTGCTCATGACATGATTTTGGACAATCAAATGTTAATATTGACTTAATGATATATTGAACCTGTTTTGGGAAAAGTATCATGTGATGTTGATGGCACGTGGTGCATGGTAATCAATTGGGGTTTGATAAACGCTTTTGACCGGGCATGTGGCAAGAGTAATCAGTGGGCAGTTGTGGCATTGGGAGTGTTGATTTGGTTTTTCGGGTAGTCTTGCCCTGGTCACTCTAAGGACTTAACCTTGCAAGCCTTTGAACTGGGTCATACTTGCAACCACATGGTCGGAATGGGACGGCCCTAGTTGACTAAGTCGCTAAGGACTCGCTTGTGGAGCCTCAGGGTGTCAATTACACCGTTTGTGTGATTGTGCGGGGAGCGTATCGTGGTCGTGGCCAGATACCCATCTAACGGTGTGTTGGTCCCATACTTCGCCTTGGCTAAGGGAAGGGATGGTGTAGAGCACGAACCGGAGAGGACCACTGTGTTGTTTGAGGCTTCCAAAAGGCTTTGTTACTGAGGAACTCGCCTTTGTGGTGTTTGACTGTATCTTGTGGGTAAAGTGCATAACCTCTGCAGAGTTTAGAATCTATTTAAATAGACGAGTCCACAGATCTTGGACAATGCTCGGAATTACAGTCAAGGGTTAGACTTTACGAAAATAACTTGGATTTGGAAGTTGGTTTGGTTTAATAATGAAGATGATGGAAATATGGTTTAGGATGGGGAAAAATGTTTATTAAACTTCTTGAAAAGTTATTTACGCTTTACTTATTTCTCGCTGAATCTACTTATATTACTTTTCGAATGTCAAGCATCGCAAATATACCTTGAGCTATTCCTTTGTACCAAGCCATGCATGTAGTATATTAGCTTGCATTACGTGCATGACTTCTTTGAGTACCAAGTACTCACCCTTGCCTCAACACAATATCGGTTGAAGAAGAGATCGCACCACTTTGGAGGAGGAACTCCAAGAGGATCCGTCTACTTAGGGAAGCGAGCCCGATCGGTTGCCTGTGGTATCTTGGATGGCGCCACGAGTTATCTTATTTTCATTTGCTATTCTTTCTCTTTTAATAAGTTTAGCCTTTGAAGAGGCATACATTTGTAACTTGGCCATAAGGTCGAGTAACCAAGTTTGGTTATTTAAATAAAGTACTTTATTGGTATCGAGTGGTATGATTGTGATATTTACCAATGTTAAGACTGTGTGCACTAGCGCGTTCCTGGACTAGTGCTGAATACACAGAGGGTCCGGATTTGCAAATTCGGGGTCCCGACAGAGGTGGTATCAGAGCCATACTTGACCGTAGGCTCAACCCTAAGCTAGAATGGTCGTAGTGAGGATAAAACCTATTTTCTAAAGCTAAAAATTTGCCAAGATAAGAAATGACATCTCGACTTATCCCCTTCTCTCTTTTCTTGCCTCTTGCTGAAATTTTCCCTTACCTTGTCACAATTTAAAAATTCCGAGTTCTTACGTAAAGCACTCTTGTGACAGATGGAGGAGGAGTTCAACTACGTTGATCTGGGAGTTGGTCACGCGGAACTTTGGCATATGCTCTGGACTCTCGGAGATTTTGAGAAGCCCCAATACCAAGTGGAAGTGATCGGACAAGCGGGATTGATCAAGGCTTGTGACGTGAGGATTGAGGTACCTGCTAGGAAAAAGGGCCAGGCAATCGCTCGATACACTTTGACCGCCAGAGATCTACAATGCAGATGGGTATCCAAGAAGTATCACGACGAGCAATGCGGCACATTACCCGTATCTACGCCAGAGAATTGGAGCGCACGGTGTTCTGCTACTATCCGCTAGCGATAACCTTCTTGACCCGGCGATTCAGGATGAGGATGCCACGGTTACATACAGCTTGGCACGATTTGTCGCCGCCAGGAGGATGTACTAGATAATACAAGCAAGGAGCTACGAAGGCCCGCAAGGAGATCACGACAGAGAAGAACAGATGGCGGAAGCTCAAGAGTATGTGGCACACCTTCTACGAAGGATTGACGAATTGGAGATGACCTTGTACGGTCGCACCGAGCCAAGATTGAGCTACACGAGCCAGATCCAGAGGAGTCGATCTCGATGAGGACATCGCTTCTTCGACTACCACAGAGGACACGATTCTCGGACATGGCGATCAAGTTACGCTTATGCCACAAAGACACCGCACTGTGCCGTGGAGGTTTTCTCGATGAGTGAGCATGGGTTCTTTAGTGAGACTCCTTCGCCGAGTCGCGTCATAAAAGAAAGAGTCACCCTTTAGGCGTTAGACTCCAGTGTTAGTTCGATTTGGATTTTCATTGCTTGCTGAGTGTGCAGTATGTGTTGCAAGGCCCTTAGGCATTGTAAGCAGCCATACCAAGTTATTAAATAATAAAGTTGGACCTTAAGGCTACACCTTTCGCCCCGCATAAGTTCCATATTACTTGTCCATTCTTGTTTCCCTCTCATCTCTAAACCTAGAGTAAATCGACAGATGGTGAACACCCGTGGAAACTTTGGAAGCAATGGGAGTGGTTCTCGCCACAGAAAACCCCAATGATGGAGCACCGCACCGCCAATCGGATATGCAGAATTTCGGAGCTTTTCTTGCTGCCTGCACTCGATTGATGCATGCTATGATGCAACAAATGCAGCACGTCACTTTGCTCAAGCCACCGCTAATCAAGTTAATCATGGACAACGCCGTAATACAAGACTATCGAGTTCATGAGAACTCACCCACCCACTTTCTCTCGGGAATGCCAATCCATTGGAGGCCGATGATTGGTTAAGATCAATCGAGAGGAAGCTACACATAGCTCAATGCATAGGAAATGAGAAGGTACTTCACGCTTCTCATCGGTTGGAAGGAACAAATTGAATGGTGGGAGAACTTCGTACACGCAAGAGAACCCTCAAGATATCACTTGGGAAGAGTTCACAATTGCATTCGACAAGATCACCTGCTGAAGGAATCATGGACCATAAGAAGGAGGAGTTCAGAGCATCAAGCAAGGTAATCACCAAAGGGTCGACTACTGAACAAGTTCACACAGCCTAGCACGCTACGCACTGAGGATGTAGCGACAGATAAATCCAGGCAGCCTCGCTTTTATGAAGGGACTTAACTCGGGATTGCAAGTAGGGTTGATCACCCACACCTTTCCAGATTTCCAAGAGTTGGTGAATGAGGCGCTTATTCTTGAGGACAAGCGCAAGGAAGCCGGATGAGAACAGAAGCGCAGGATGCAACAAAGAAGGATCACGCCAGGAACGCAATACGCTGAGAGTTGCACCAAATCAATTCTTCAGATTCCAACCACGCACGCAACGAGGACACCATCCCCAAAGACCAAGACCTGCCAATCGTAACTACTGCACTTCACCCCGCTAGAAACGCTACTCTGTGCAATAAATAGGAACCGTGAGACGCCGCTACAATCGCAACGAGCCAGGACACTTTGCCAACAGCTTGTCCAAAGAAGACAGCAGGAGTGACCCCGATTCGCTTCAATCTAGGAACCACCCAGCTAGGACGCCAAAGCACCAGGAGCCACACCCTGCACCGTGGTGAGAGGCCGAGTCAACCATGTCACCGCGGATGCACCGCAGAATGCTACTGACGTCAGATCGGGTAAGTTACTTGTTAACTCAAGACCTGCAACGCTTTTGTTTGACTCGAGCTTCGCATTCGTTTGTTTCGCCAGGCTTTGCTACTAGAAATGATTTGAGGATTGCAAGGCTTAAGTGCATGCTTTTAGTTCAAACCCTGGTTCAGAACTCCGAGCG
Organism: Rhipidocladum racemiflorum; assembly: GCA_036346355.1. Taxonomy (NCBI): domain Eukaryota; kingdom Viridiplantae; phylum Streptophyta; class Magnoliopsida; order Poales; family Poaceae; genus Rhipidocladum; species Rhipidocladum racemiflorum. Next base: position 72,687,786 of record CM070577.1, read on the forward strand.
AAAGTAGGATGTTCCGGGTGAGAATACTAATAGATGGAATAGAGTTCCTAGCAAACCTTATAATTTTGGAGACCTGCACCTAGACGTTATATTGGGAATGGATTGGTTATCCAAGCACAAGGCGTATTGGATTGTGGACGAAGGACTATCTCGATTGAGAGCCCGTGGGAAGAAAGTGGAATTTCTAGCCACCGCAGCTTAGAGATGGGCAGTTGATGGTTAACAGTACCAAGGCAATCAGCATAGAGGATGTCCCAAAGTAGTGAATGAGTACCCGATGTTTTTCCCGAAGATCTACAGGTATGCCGCGACAGGGGACATAGAATTTGTAATAGAGCTTGTACTGCACAAAGACCGATAGCAAAGAGACCCTATCGGATGTCCACCGAGGAGTTGGTAGAAATGAAGAAACAGCTAGAAGAGTTAATGGAGAAAGGATTTATCGACCGAGTTCGTCGCCATGGGGAGCACCAGCTTTGTTTGTCAAGAAGAAGGACGGGAGTTTCAGGATGTGCATTGACTACCGTGCACTCAACGAAGTCACCGTGGAAGAATAAGTATCCGCTACCCCGGATTGATGATTTGTTTGATCGATTAAGAGGAGCCGGAGTTTTCTCCAAGATTGATCCGAGATCGGGATACCATCGCTTGAAGATCCGATCGGAAGATATTCAAGATCGCATTCTCGTCAAGATATGGACATTACGAGTTCTGATTATGTCTTTCGGTCTGACGAATGCGCCACTTATTTCATGAATATGATGAATAAGGTGTTCATGGAATATTTGGACAAGTTTGTCGTCGTGTTCATAGACGATATCCTAATCTACTCCAAGACAGAGCGAACATGCCGAACACTTAAGGCGAGTTTTGGAAAAGCCGAGGAACAAAGAACTTTTCGCCAAGTTCACAAGTGTGATTTTTGGAAGGACAAGGTGGAGTTTCTTGGACATGTAATGACCGCAGAAGGAGTCGCCGTAGATCCAAGCAAAGTAGAAGCTGTGTTACATTGGGAGCAGCCGAAGACTGTGACCCAGATTCGGAGTTTCCTTGGAATGGCAGGATACTACCGCCGTTTCATCGAAGGCTTTTTCGACAATTGCGAAACCTCTTACGCAACTGCTGAAGAAGGAAAAGAAGTTTGCATGGACGCGGAGAATGTGAGAAAGGATTTCAGGAGTGAAGAAGCGATTGACATCAAAGACCGGTGTTAGTTCTACCTGATGTTGCTCAAAGCTTCGATATTTATTGTGACGCATCGCGCCAAGGACTTGGATGTGTCTTTGTCACGAGAATGGAAAGGTCGCCGCTTATGCATCAAGGCGATTGAGGCCGCATGAGGAAAATTATCCGACACATGACCTAGAGTTAGCCGTAGTAGTGCATGCCTTGAAGATATGGCGTCACTATCGATTGGAAACAGATGTGAAGTGTATACGGATCATAAGAGCCTTAAGTACATATTCACCCGATCGGATCTGAATATGAAGCAGAGGAGATGGTTAGAGTTGATCAAGGACTACAATGTTGGAATCCATTACCACCCGGAAGGCCAACGTAGTAGCCGATGCTCGAGTCGGAAAAGCCATCACCGTGAGTACGTTGCTAGCCACAAGTCGAGGATGAGTTATGTGAGGATTTTCGTAAAATGAAGATTGAGGTAGTACCTAGCGGATTCTTGGCCGCATTAGAAGTAAAGCCTACCCTAGAGGATCAGATCCGAGAAGGATGAAGGATGATGACAAGATCCGCAGGATTAAGTCCATCAAGGAGGAAGGCAAGGCGAGAGGACTTCAAGTTGGATGAGCAAGGCACGTTGTGGATGAAGGATCGTATTTGTGTGCCTAACAAAAAGGAGTTAAAGCAATCGATTCGGAAGAAGCCCATGACTCTAAGTACTCGATTCATCCCGAAGCGCCAAGATGTATCGAGGATCTCAAGGAGAGATTCGGTGGCCGAGTATGAAACGTGAAGTTGCGAGCATGTTGCATTGTGCGACGTATGCCGAGAGTCAAGGCAATGCATCGAGACCAGCAGGATTGCTACAACCGCTGAAAATACCCGAGTGGAAGTGGGAGGAAATCGGAATGGATTTCATTACCGGTTTGCCGAAGACTCAAGGAGGTTATGACTCCATATGGGTTATAGTGGATCGCTTGACTAAAGTAGCCCATTTTATCCCGTGAAGACCACTTACTCGGAGATAAATTAGCGAATTATACATGATCAGGATTGTCTGTTTGCACGGAGTGCCAAAGAGGATTGTATCAGACGAGGTACCCAATTTACCTCAAGGTTACGGAATAAGTTGCATGAAGCCATGGGAACCCGTTTGAACTTCAAGTGCCTTATCATCCTGCAGATCGGACGGACAGACCGAAAGAGTCAACCAGATTCGGAAGATATGTTGAGAGCTTGTGCAGTGGCTTATGCTACCTCGTGGGCTAAGAGTTTGCCGTATGCCGAGTTTAGTTACAACAATAGTTATCAAGCTAGTTTACAGATGTCACCTTTTGAGGCCTTTGTATGGTCGACTCGCTGACGCCATTGAATTGGAATGAGACCGGCGAGCGCCGTGTCTTTGGGCCTGATATTCTTCAAGAGGTGAAGAACAGATCGCCATGATTAGGGAAAGGTTGAAGATAGCCCAATCACGACAAAAGAGTTATCCGACAATCGTCGCGAGACTTGAGTTTTGAACGAGAAGACTTTGTATACCTCGAGTTACGCCTCAGGGAGTTAAGAGGTTCCATGCCAAAGGGAAACTCGCACCCGTTATGTTGGACCATTTAAGATTTTGAGTCGCAGAGGCGAAGTTGCTTACCACCGGAGTTGCCACGATCGTTGGCGAGGAGTGCATGACGTATTCCATGTGTCCCGATTGAAGAAGTGTCTCCAAGTTCCCGAGAGCAGACACCGCTAGAGTCAATTGAGTTGCAAGAAGATTTGACTTATAAGGAACATCCCGTGAGGATTCTAGACACAATGGATCGAGAAACCAGAAATAAGTCAACCCGTTTCTGTAGAGTTCAGTGGAGTAACCATGCAGAGAGCGAAGCGACTTGGGAGCGCGAAGAGGATTTGAAGAAAGAGTTTCCAAACCTATTCCTTTAGTAAGCCCTGAATCTTGGGGACGAGATTCTATTAAGGGGGGAGGTTTGTAACACCCCAAAATTTTTCTTTTCTTAAATTCTTGTGTGATTTGGCACTTTGGTGAAATTTTTGGAATTTTCTGGAATTTATTTGGATTTATCTGGAATTTATTTGAATTTATTCCATTTTGAAATAATTAAAGAATTTAATTTTGCAAATAAAATTTTGTTGGAAATATTTTATTTGAGTCCAAAATGTTCCAAAGTATTTTCAATTTTTCCGAATTTTTCGAGTCTTTTGCTATTTTTAATGAATTAAATGAATTATCGGGAATTATTTTAAATATTAAATCGCTGGAAAATCAACTCGGGTCTAGTATCGTTTCATCCGACCGAAAGTCGGAACCCGAAGTCGGACTCGAGTCCGACCGAGCCGATTGGCTCGATCAAACCCGACTCAAAACCCTAATCAATCCCAACCGTTGGATCAAGATCCAACGGCCGAGATCCGCCTGCACGGTTCGAGCCAGATCCGCCCGGATCCGATCGCGCCAGGCGATCGTGGGCCGTTGATCGTGCCACGTGGGCGGTGGCGTCATCGTCTCCGCCGAGTCCTAGCCAGGACTCGCCGCCGCGCCGCCGCCGTAGAATTAGGTTTCCGCCTCGCACGGACGCCGAGGCTATTTAAAGCCCTGGTCACGCCCGAGGTTGCCCTCATCCTTGCGCACTGCTTCCCGAGCCATCTCGCCGAGCCGCCGCTGCTTATTCGCGGCGAGCTCGCCGTAGTTGGAGGAGGTGACCGCCGCGGTTTTTGTTCGATTCCGTCGCCGTCCGTCGTCTTCCGCCGAGAAGGAGCCCAGATCCGGAATCCCCGTGACAAGACGCACCCGAAGGGAGGACTCATCTCGCCGGAGCAACCCCGGAGCGCCGTCGGGCTCGTCGTCGTTCTCGTCTCCGGTGGCTGCAGCTCCGCCGCGTCGCCATCACCCTCGCGAGCTCTGTGGACCGTCCGATCTTGATCGTGCGGTTGAGGTGAGTTCACGTGTTCCAAACCCGGTTAGATCTGGACCGTTGGATCAAGATCCAACGGTTCACAATCGCCACGTGCTGTAGTAGTGTTATTATAGGATTAGATCTGGACCGTCCGATCTAGATCGAACGGCCCACGATCATCGAGTAGATTCAACGTGTTAACCCTCCATCTAATCGCCGCCTGCCAATTACAAATCAACGGCCGGGATTGCGCCACGTGTCGGGAAGTTGGACCGACGCGGTCGGCGCCAGACGCTGCGTGTGAGCGTGTCTCGACACGCTGGCCCCGCATGTCGAGGGGCCCACACGCCACCGCGTTTGCGTGAGACCGCACCGACAGTGGGTCCCACTGTCGCCTCACCCGAAGCCGTGGGACCGGGTCCACTGCGTGGACCAAACCGCGCCGTGAAATTTGAGCCCATGAGCGGCTGACATCAACCAGCCAATCAGGAGCTGACACGTGTCCATGCCGACGCAATAATTAATTTCGAAAAAGAAAAATGATTTATTAATTCGAATAATGATTTCAGATTTTGTTTCAAACTTCAAACGCTTATAACTTTTTCGTTTCAACTCCGATTTGAGTGATTCAAATTTCTAAATTTGTATAAAATTCAGATCTACTCAAATATGAATTTTATTTAATTTTTGGACTAAAGTTTTTCTCTGTAATATTATTTAATTGATTATTTAAACTTTAATAAATCATAACTTTTGCATTTTAACTCCGATTTGAACGATTCCAGTTCCTAAAAATCCAGAAAATTATGTTCTCTCTGTTTATGGATTTTATTTGGATGTTTGGATACTTTTTTCCTATTGTTTATTCGTGTATTTGCTATTTGCACGCTTTACGAGTAGACGTTGAAGTGCCGGAAGGATTCGAAGGAGAAGTGTTGACTCAGGATCCAACTCAAGACCAAGAGCAAGTACTTTTTGAAGGCAAGTTGTGCTTTGACCATGTTGATCCTATTTCGAAATCTATTTTGATTTAAACTATTGCATGCTAGTTCAATTAGAAAAATACTTTGTTTAAACCTGGGGGTTAGATATATACCAATTTGCTATATGACACCTTGATTACTTAAGTATGTGCCATGACCCTTTGTCACCCTAGTTGTGGTTTACTAGTTGGACATTATTAAATTGCCAACATGGGTTTAGACCGTTGTAGTATCGCTTAGACACACTACGTGCTCATGACATGATTTTGGACAATCAAATGTTAATATTGACTTAATGATATATTGAACCTGTTTTGGGAAAAGTATCATGTGATGTTGATGGCACGTGGTGCATGGTAATCAAGCGGGTTTGATAAACGCTTTTTGACCAGGGCATGTGGCAAGAGTAATCAGTGGGCAGTTGTGGCATTGGGAGTGTTGATTTGGTTTTTCGGGTAGTCTTGCCCTGGTCACTCTAAGGACTTAACCTTGCAAGCCTTTGAACTGGGTCATACTTGCAACCACATGGCTGGAATGGGACGGCCCTAGTTGACTAAGTCGCTAAGGACTCGCTTGTGGAGCCTCAGGGTGTCAATTACACCGTTTGTGTGATTGTACGGGGGAGCGTATCGTGGCTGTGGCCAGATACCCATCTAACGGTGTGTTGGTCCCATACTTCGCCTTGGCTAAGGGAAGGGATGGTGTAGAGCACGAACCGGAGAGGACCATCTGTGTTGTTTGAGGCTTCCGAAAGGCTTTGTTACGGAACTCGCCTTTGTGGTGTTTGATTGTATCTTGTGGGTAAAGTGCATAACCTCTGCAGAGTTTAGAATCTATTTAAATAGCCGAGTCCACGGTACTGGACAATGCTCGGGAATTACAGTCAAGGGTTAGACTTTCTGAAAATAACTTGGATTTGGAAGTTGGTTTGGTTTAATAATGAAGATGATGGAAATATGGTTTAGGATGGGGAAAAATGTTTATTAAACTTCTTGAAAAGTTATTTACGCTTTACTTATTTCTCGCTTTCGAATCTACTTATATTACTTTTGAATCTTTCATCGCAAATATACCTTGAGCTATTCCTTTGTACCAAGCCATGCATGTAGTATATTAGCTTGCATTCTCAGGCATGACTTCTTGAGTACCAAGTACTCACCCTTGCCTCAACACAATATCGCTTGAAGAAGAAGGCGCACCAGCTTTGGAGGAGGAACTCCAAGAGGATCCGTCTACTTAGGGAAGCGAGCCCAGTCAGTTGCCTGTGGTATACTGGATGGCGCCACGAAGTTATCTTATTTTCCGCTGCTATTCTTTCTCTTTTAATAAGTTTCGCCTTGCGAGGCATACATTTGTAACTTGGCCATAAGGTCGAGTAACCAAGTTTGGTTATTTAAATAAAGTACTTTATTGGTATCGAGTGGTATGATTGTGATATTTACCAATGTTAAGACTGTGTGCACTAGCGCGTTCCTGGACTAGTGCTGAATACACAGAGGGTCCGGATTTGCAAATTCGGGGTCCCGACAAAGACATACTGGAAATAGTACGTTAAAAGTGAATCAATTATCATTCATAATCAGAAAGCATTCATTACATGAGAGCGAGATACAACACTCAATTTTATTGATACATTGTAGTCTGCAATTACAATAGATAGGAGATACAAAAATATTTGTAACAACATACGAGTCACAGGAGTTACAACTATTACAAATGATTCGATTACATATGAAAATCACAATTACATAAATGATTACATTCTAAGAAGTAAATTACAAAACTATAAGCTTCACTCGGTCTTGACTTGATGCATTTGAGAGCCTGTAAATTAAATTGTACACGTATAAGATTAAGCATAAAGCAAATGCGTTAAGTTAAATACAATGATTAAATAGGGAAAGAGTGCCGTCAGCTAAGTTGAATCGCTCAGTGAGGTACCCTAGATTGTCCGGGGGCCAATCTGGCTCCTCTCGCGATTAGATTGCATCATTCGACAATTTACAAACCTGTTTAAGCCGTAGATGCGAATATTCAGGAAATATCGCGTGGTAAGATGTTTTACCACAGTAAAATAGTAAAGAACACAGTGGAAAGAAATAAAGCCTCGGCACTGTGCCTATAAGACAGCTCACACCATTCCAGACCCAACCGGGAGTCGCTAGAGCAAGGCCAGCCGGTCAGTCAAACCATCAAAGCAATGCAACCCAGCCATTTTCTCAACCATCTTCGTAAACAGGTGAGCCAAACCAAGTTGCCAAGCTATCCACCCAACCGAGATCTCTAGAGCTTGGGAACCCACGCAAGCCACCAGGCTATCCATGCCGACTGAGAATTCCAGATTCAACCGAAGCACCCCAGAGTATACTCAAGCCAAGTCGGCAGAAGATAAGGAAGTCCCAGCTGAAACCTCTAGGACAATATCCCAGCCGAACCAACCCCTCAGAATAAGCCAGCCGGCCAAACATATGGTCAAGACCCAAGACCTTGTTCTGACAAGGCTATTAAATGAGCAACCATGCCAGCCGCAAGGACCACTGGACCAAACCCCTCTTTCAAACCCTGTTCATACCGCCATTACCATGGCTATTTAATCTAGCCAAGTTCCATTCAAGAGACCAAAGTAGATTCTTTTCAGAGTCACCCAAGACAAAGAAGTACACCACCCAAGACTCCCCTGTCCAGGGCAAAGCCCAATCAAGGGACAAACCAAATGAAGGTGAGCTGCGAGAGCCAAATCCCAGGAGCAAGAAGGAGAGATCAAGCCTCCAGCTATATAAACGCCTGATCATCCCCTTTTACACAAGTAAGTTCCCACGAATTTGATTCCATTGGAAGTATCATGTTATACCCAGAAGGATTGAAAATAAGCTAGGGCTGTAAGGGGGCAGTAGAAAGACAAAGGAGAAATATGGGAGAAGTGGCCTCAGTTTTTATGCACAACCAATTTATGAGGGTTGCGTCATATGTCCCCTTGAATTGCGAATACTCCCCCGGCGTATTGCAAATCAAGGTCGTCACTACGACGCCATCCAACCCGTAAATTTGAAAGTACATGAATCATCACAGACCAAAGAGTAATAGCCCACTCGCAAGATATGGTATCTATTTCATCATTTACCATATAAATAAGATATTAGAAAGTCTCTGTCATTATGCTTTATCTAAGCATTCAAAGACTTTCAAACATAGCCTAGCATCAATCAATCTATCATTTGCTAAGCTAATCCATTTATGATCCATCAATATATAGTTAACGGCATTAGGATCATCTATCATGTAAACTATCCAAAGCCACTATTAACAGGCCCTAGACCCATACTTGCGAATCATCCAGAACCTGACAATTAATCAATCCATGTAAGCAAACCATGCATATAACCAATTCATGACGCAACAGTGCATAGTAATTGTTATAGAATATTTAACAAGGTTATGGCACCCTCAGCTAGCTATGAAATTTAGAAAATCCCATCTATCAGCTCATAATATAGATAGTCATCCAATAAAGGTAATGTAACACCCCAAAATTTTGCTTTTCTTAAATTCATGTGTGATTTGGCACTTTGGTGAATTTTTGGAATTTTCTGGAATTTATTTGGATTTATTTGGAATTTATTTGAATTTATTCCATTTTGAAATAATTAAAGAATTTAATTTTGCAAATAAAATTTTGTTGGAAATATTTTATTTGAGTCCAAAATGTTCCAAAATATTTTCCAGAATTTTTCTGGAATTTTTCTGAGTATTTTGCTATTTTTAATGAATTAGATAAATTACTGGGAATTATTTTAAATATTAAATCGCTGGAAAATGCGAGTGGGTTTGTACTGTTCATCCGACCGAGCCCGAGTCAGACTCGAGTTCGAGTCCGACCCGAACCGGACCCGAGCCGTGGTTGAGTCGAACCCACTCGGCCGAACCCAAACCCGTGCGACCGTTGGATCAAGATCCAACGGCCACGATTGAGCCACGTCACCGGACCCGAGCCCGACCGAGCCACCTTTCGCCCGAGTCCGACCCGAACCCAAACTCACGCACCGTTGGATCTCGATCCAACGGCTGTGCGCGTGCCACGTAGCCCAGTCCGAGTCCTCGCCGGACTCCGCCGCCGCAACGGAGCAGGTCTCGGTCTCCGTGCGTTTCACGGACGCCGAGGGCCCTATTTAATGCGCCGCCACCCGTGCCCGTGACGCCGACTTCCGTGCGCACCCGTAGCCCTAGACAACGTCGCCTGAGCCGCCGCCGTCTAGCCGCAATCCTCGCCGGAGTTGCCGTAGCGTTTCGCCGTAGTTTTTCGCCGATTGCCGCCATCTCCGCTGCCCTCCGCCGTTGAGGTCGATCTCGAACCGGAGGCCAAGCCGCGTCGGGAGGACCTCTCACATCGCCGAGCACGCCCGGCGCCGTTGCCGTGGTCGCTGCCCCCAACTCCGGCAAGCCCGGCGCGTAGTGGGCCATCGACGGACTTCAAGATCTCTCGGTAGTCGGATCTCCATCCAAGGGCCCAGATTGCGCCACGTCATCTCACGGTGAGATTTCGTCCAAAATCGAGATCCAATCTTGACCGTCCGATCTAGATCCAACGGTCCAGATCAACCGCGTTCACCCCAAACGCGTGAGTCCAGAATCAATACGGACCGTTGATTTTCAAATCAGCGGCCGAGATCTAGCCACGCAGGCGGAGATCGACCGTCGCGGTCGGCGCGCCCACGCAGGCGTGGCGCGTGTCTCGACACGCGGGCCCGCGCGTGTCGGACGGACAACCAAACCGCACCATGACGCCACGCCGGCGTCATGGCGGGCCCGCATGTCGATGGCTATCGACCAAGCGCCGACGGCAAGAATGACGTCACCCATGGGACCCACCGCCATTGTGGCCGAGCCCCGCCGACGCCAAAGAATGACGCGTCACCCGAGTGGTCCCACATGTCGCCTCACGTGGAGCCGTGGGCCGGTCCACAGTAGACCCGAGCCGGCGTGGACCGAGTCCATGGACCGGCCGACGCCAGCAGACCAATCGGTGCTGCCACGTGTCCTCGCCGACGCAATAAATGATTTTCCGAAAAAGAAAATGATTTAATAAATCGGTTTAATAATTGATTTGAATTTCAAAACTTCAAACGCTTATAACTTTTGCGTTTCAACTCCGATTTGAGTGATTCAAATTTCTAAATTTGTATAAAATTGAGATCTACCTAAATATGAATTTTATTTAATTTTTGGACTAAAGTTTTTCTCTGCAAAATTATTTAATTGATTATTTAAACTTTAAATAATCATAACTTTTGCGTCTTAACTCCAAATTTGACGATTCTAGTTTCTAAAAACTCATAAAATTATGTTCTCTCTGTTTATGGATTTTATTTGGATGTTTGGACACTTTTTGCCTATTGTTTATTTGAAAGGACCGGGATGTCGGCCTAGAGGGGGGGTGAATAGGCGATTACAAAATTATACCCAATTTAAAATAATCTATCAGAGATAATGCGGAAGCAATTGGGATAATTAAGTTTTGCAATTTAAACAATTCAGCCCGAGACAGTCAACTCGGAGACTCCGGATATTTAGTCCGGATACTCCGGTATGTCCGGATACTCCGGATCAATATACCGGATACTCGGGTTACTGTTTCGATCGAGAATAGAGAGAGACAATAAATTGAAGCGCTTCTTTGATTCTAGTGATACAAATTACTCTACTGCAATGAATCAAGTATATAAGCAAGAATAGATGCAGTAGATACAATCTAATTGATCTAATCACAAGAATCGAAAGCAAGTTAAGCGGATGAGCAAAAGAGGAAACCGAAGTAAGGAAGGAGACACGAAGATTTTATCCCGAAGTTCGGATCCTTGAGGGGATCCTACGTCTCCGTTGAGGCGGCTCGGTCACACTTGAGCCAGGTCTCTTTCAACCCTCTTCCTCCCGGTGTTGCACAATGCACTCGCCGGTCTTCACTTCTTTGATTCCTTTCCTTGCGGAGGCGGAATCGGACCTTCACAAACCTTCGGTGGCCTTCCACACAAAGCTTGGAAGCTCACCGGCAACTCCTAGCCGTCTAGGAGACCTCAACCTCCAAGAGCAACAAATGCTCCCGAAGAACTCACTTAGAGTCCACCTCAAGTGCTCAACACACTAATCAACTCAATCCGATCACTACCCACTCTCACACCCAAACCTTCACTCAAAAGGGATCACTAAGATCTAGGGTTAGAGGGGCTTTTGGGAGCTCAAGATCACTAAGAAGAACACCTCAAAGCACCAAGGATCTAGCTCCACTCCTCAAATCAATCCTCAATCCAAACACCTCTCTCCACTACCCAACCCTTCACAAAAGGGGATCACTAAGATCTAAGGAGTAGGGAGGAGTATTGGGGGCTCAAACACTCACAAAGAACACCTCAAATACCCAGCAAAACATCCCCCAACGGCTCCTTTGAAGTGGGCAAGAAGGGGGCTTTAAATAGAGGAACCCCAAAAACTAGCCGTTTGGACCGAACTGGTCAACCCGGAGACTCCGGAATTTTAACCCGGACACTCCGGATCATCCGGATACTCGGATAGTCCGGATACTCGGATAGTCCGAGTCTCGGACATTTAACCCGGAGTCTCCGGACCTCCCAGCAAAGACGCAGCAACCGGACTAAAACGGGCATAACTTTTGATCCGGACTCGATTTCGATTTAATTCGGACTTTTCGGAAAGCTATGAACGGTGGCTATCCAACTAACAAGGTCTCACTACCCAAATCCCAAAGGATCAAATCAGATTGCACAAAGAATCCACAAGGAGACCTCAAATTCTCACTTTCCGAACCAAACAACACTTCTAACCCTCACACCAACCCACCTACACCTAGGTGAACAAAGTGTGACTTGGGTTTCTCAACCTTAGACAAGGGTAGACCACTTTTGAGCACTTGAGACATGTCTAAGTAATTTCAACGATTGCATCCCTCTTAATAGTACGGCAATCCTTAGACTCAAATTTAACACAAATCTAAGTCTTACACTAAGCTTACATGCCGACTTCTTGGATGCACGGTGCATGATGACGCTTCCACAAAGATTGATGACGCCCTTCGTCTTGTCAACCTCGACGCGATTCACCTCATGAGACTCTCGTCCTCTCCGACCTTGACCTCGATCATCACCAAGACGATCCTCACGCCAAGTCGTTCTTGACTTAGTCCTCAGCTCTTGGTGACACCTGCGTCTTATTTGACTTTGACTCGATTGTCATCCTTCAAACCATCTTGGTCATCATACACACAGCTTTGGGACCTAACTCTTATCAAAGCACTCAGCAAACACATTAGTCCCACAAGCTCAAAAGATATGAATTAGAATTAAATGAATGAGATGAAATACAACAAGTGTTTCATATAAATAGGCATGATATCAACGAAAACACTTGACATAAGAATTGTTCTCTACTAAGTGCAGCATGATGAATATGTGATTGATCTATATGCACTTAGAGAGATAATTGCCAATAAGATGAATCATTTAAATCAAGGCAATGATCACATACTTTGCTTAAATGAAACACATGATAGAATATACATGAATTGTACATGTGCAAATAATATTTGGAATGAGAGTAAATGATGTGATCCAATTCTAGATTAAACTTCACTAGGAGAGGTGCATTAGAAAATATACAACTAAGACATGTATGCACCAAGTCAATATGAAGCAATGAAGTTTAACTCTAGTTAACACAAGCATATTAAAAACAAAACACATAATGAACTCAAATGAATATATATATGCACAAGCAATTATGACATGAATCAATGTGCACATATGAAATCAACAAGTTACTTAGAGTTCAATATGCATTTGCTAAAGAGAAATGCAATGACAAATATGGAAGGAATCTTGAGATTGCATACCTCATTTTTGCTTAACTAAATTCAATTGATTTTCCTCTAAAATAGATGAGACTAATATTCAACTAGGCAATAAACATGTTAGTCTCATAACAATATAAATATATTAGAGGTTTGTCATTTGTTAAGCACTAAGTTAATATTTATACAATTACATTGATTGACATTACATGCGTTTGTCATGAATCGTTTGTCATTAATCACCAAAACAACATAAGTGCCTAGACGCACTTTCAATCTCCCTCTTTTTGGTGATTTATGACAAACGATTTAACAAATGCACCAAAGGACAATATAAAGATATTTAGCTTTGAAATGAACACGGAGAATGAGTAAGAGATCATACTTACAAATATTCTCCCTCTTTTTCATTGTCCCTTTTTGTCAATCGATTAGGGGGCATTTGATAAGTCCATAAATTCTCCCCAAATATTCTCCCTCTTTTTGTCAATCGATTAGGGGGCAATTGATAAATCCAATAAATTCTCCCCCTTTGTCATTAATCCCAAAAAAAGAATAACTTTTTCTCTCTCTAGATTGAATACTCAATAAAAATATTAGGAAGAACAAAATAAAACAAAGGAGCTAGTAATAAGACAATAATATTAAGCTCCCCCAAAATCTAGGCAAGATATGAAAGCTATAATATCCTAGATTTAGGTTTATGGATAAGCTAACATCATAAATTGATACTAAATGACTATGATGCCTTAAAACATATGTAAATGACAAGCACGACAAGGCATCACAAAGATAATGATCATGAGTCAAAAGATATAAAGGAGGTACATACTCATGATTGAATAAAGTATCAACTGAGAGAAGTAGATAATGTACAAGGGCATACCTTAATGAAGTATCATCCAAAAGACGTGATTGTCATATGCAAGGAACTAAAAGTAGCTCACAAATGCATGTTAGATGACATTTGGATGCACATAAGCAATAAACACATTTAAGGAATACCACTTGTAGACAATTAAGAACAAATATCCATTAAGAGCAAAAATGAATACCAAATGAATGAGGAAGAGCTAAAAGAATATTCTAATACACAAAAGCTCCCCCTAAAACTAAGCAACATGGTACCGATTGAGTACTTACGGATAAGCAATAAATGAACTCAATGATACCAATTTAAATGAAGTCATGATTTATAAGAATGTAAGAAATGCTTAAATCATGACAAAGATCATATAGCAAATATGTGTAACAGAGCATAATAATTAATATCATATAGCCACTGTATGGAATTGAATTACATGCTTATGATCAATTTAAAGAGCAATGTATACCTCTTACTAATGTGATCTTCAACTTACATTTCCTCCTCCTTTAGCATGGTGTCATCCATATCAATCAACCTTATATTGTAAAATGTTAGATGACACTTATGTAGAGAGAAAATGCAATTATCAATGAGAGGATACCAATTGATAAATATAGCATCAATTAGAAAGCGATACCAATTAACAAGCAATTGAAACACGATGTCGAGCAATCTAATTACCAATTGAAATACATAAAGATTGAAAGAATTGATACCAATTGGAATACTTATCATGATAATCATTACACCATTTAAGGTTTAAGGCAATTAGCTTAATGGTGTACAAAGACCTTATTAAATATGGTCGTAAAGAAATACGTCCCTTATGTCGGTTCTTATGCATTTGTATGTTCGAATCAGTCATGGTCAAGTCGCACGGCATCGGATCCCTCGGACTCGAGCTACACTCCTTTCCTTCATCTCACCGTCGAAGTTGACTCACTTTTCCAAACCTTGAACACCAACAGATAAGCACACAATTTCCAGGAACAAGTATCTTTCAACTTGACCCAAGTCAGTCTCACAAGGTCTAAGTGAAATATGCATGAGGTAAAAGGTTGACATGATACTACTACTCCAATGCATGCTAAAATACTGATTGAATTCAATGCACAAAGAAGGATTTGAACAGCAGATTCAATTCTTGAAGTTCAAACAGAGGTAAAGAATAAACCATAAACGAGCTCACTCTTGAACTTACAAGAAAAGGTTCCACTCTCTAAGATATAAACTTCAAAGAGAAGAGAGAGGAAGCAAATTGCGGCTGGGACACAATCAATTTCAATAAAAGAACACTAGCCCCACAAAGCACTTTCAATCAGAGAAGACTTGAATATTTGAAAGGCTTGCCAAGAACTTAGGTTGATTTGAGGACAAAGAATTTGAGTAAATGTGCTCCCAACTTATCTTAAAAGGATCATGGAGCTATGCTCATGCTCAACTCAAATTTCATCAAAAGGAAAGAATCAAATCAACCAAACAAGGTTCGGATACTCCGGATAAAATAACCAGAGAGTCCGGATTGGCAAACAGTACAAACTTTGCTGAACTGGTCAACCTGGACAGTCCGGACATATAGTCCGGATACTCCGGATAACTCGGATACTCCGGAACAAATGTCCGGAGACTCCGGGTTGACCTATTCGGCCAAACACTGAGAATTTGCAAATTTTGGTCAAATGAGGTCCAATGACCATAGGATTTTGTGGAGATGATCCATGGACAATCAAGAGACCTTTTCAACAGGAATTTCTCAAATAAAGTCCTCCATACAAAAGATATTCCAATAAGAACAAATGGAGGTTTAGATTTGACACTAAGTCAAATTCACGTTATCAATCTTGCTTATAAGTTCGAATAAATTTGAGAACTCTCGGATAAGAACTCCATGTGCAAGAGAAGATTTTCCAACAAATATTTTCAATAAATCAAATCGATTTGCCTGAGCATCCTCGTTTTGGCAACTCATGCTAAAACTAGCTCCAAACAAATTTTAAATAAGGAGTTGAATTAAAAGCAAGCAAGAAATCAACCTTTGCAACAAATGCAAGTCAAAGTCATGCAAGCCAAAAGCATGAGCTTCACCCATTCGCAACATACGCCAAGAGGTTAGCTACATGCAAGGGACAAATAAGCTTTGAATGGAAATGAGCACTTATATGGCTTTAAATGAATTTGTGATAAGATTAAAAGCCATTGGCACAAACTTATCCATTCAAACAGCAAAAATCAACTTGATTCAATAGAATATCAATTCGTATTGAAAAAGAGATTTTGTTGATCTTCAACCAGACAAATCTGTTTTTCTAACCGAACCAGTTAACTCGGATAGTCCGGATGTATGATCCGGATACTCCGGATAACTTTCGGATACTCGGACAAAATGTCCGGATACTCGAGTTATCTTGCCTTGGTCAAAGCAATGGAAATCTGGGAAATGCAAGAGATTGAAGTCAATTGCTAGGCAATTTTCAACAGTAAACACAATACGCTTTTAGAAGCAATTTCCCGTCATATTTCCACTTTTGAAGCACGAAACATAGGAAGTATTAGTCATTTCACCAAAAGCTCACTAAGACGAATCAAATCGAAAAGAAATGCCAATAGAGAAGAATTCAACTAGAAAACTCACAAATGGCATTTAGCAATAAGACTCGAGAGAAATCATGAAACCACTAAGAAATGCTCCAAATAAACAAGAGAAACAATAACCACAAATTTAGAGCAATTTCAAAAGAGAAGACATTCGAATTCACAAGGAATTGAATGTGGCAATAAAGTTTTTAGGTTTCACGAGATTTTCTAGTTTTGCCAAAAAAAAAAAAAAAAAGAGATCAACAAGGGCAAACAAAATATTCAAATGTCTATATGAGTTACACAAACCCTTGTGAGTCAAATATTAACAAGAAACTTGACTCATTTGGCAAAACTCACTTAAGTGCTGGAAATGGACCTTTTTAGTCAAGATTACGTATTTCACTTCAAATTCATACATTGACTAAAATAGATCAAGTAGAAGAGCTACGTTAGCACTTAATTATTTTGGCACACTTAGGAAATGTGATATATATATATAAAATAGCACTAACTCTGAATGTGCCGTTTTAAACTTGCTCAAGATTGCAATAAGGGAATAATACTAAAAGCAAGAGCAAGTACTACTAACAAGCAATTAAATCGATTTTCATGATACTAATGCATCTAAACCTACACAAGGCTAGAAGCAATAATATAATCAATTTAAATACTTGTTACCGAGATGGCATTGGCTCATGATTGTCTTGATTATCTTAATGCTTGGCTTTGATTGCAATTGATAGTTCCCTTTTCTTCTCGAGAAGCCAAGCGTCAATCCATCTCTTAGTACCTAATAATTCTTTTAGGCACTTTTTGGTACCCAATCTTTGTTGGGTCCATTAATGTTAGTCACCATAGATTTAGGAACCCAAATGGCCCTAATATTTGCATTATTGACTTGACTAACATAACTACAAATAGGTTTGCAATAATTATTCCTCCTAGGCAAATGATTGGCATTTTTATGAAAAGGCTTTGGAGGACAATGATACTTTGCAAAACTATTTCTAGTTTGATCTCTTCTAAGCATATGATAATTGGAATTAAGCATTGGCTTAGAGGATCTAGTATATCTAGTAAATGTTTTGCTATCGTTATTTCTCCTAAGCAATTTATTTGAATTGCTTTGTGTAGGCTTAGGAGTCCTAACAAATTTAGCAAGTTCATTTCTAGATTTACTCTTCCTATGCAAATGATCATTATCATTTTGAGCGGGCATAGGGGACTTGACAAGCTTGGCAACTACATTGCCATTCTTGTCCTTCCTAAGCAAATGATCATTAGAGTGATGAGTAGGCTTAGGGATTATACCTTTGGGACATTCCTTACCGATGTGTCCCTTTTCCCGACAATTGAAGCAAGTAGGCTTTGAACGCCTCTTCCTCTTGTTTTGCTTCTTGTCGGCTTGCCTCAAAGTTGGACTTGTGGCCTTGTTATCCACTTTATTGGGGCACACGGAGGCGAAGTGGCCCTTCTTATTGCATCCGAAGCACACAATCGTCTTCATTCTTGCATTGTGCTTCTTCTTGCTCTTCTCCCTCTTGGAGATGTAGCCAAGTCCTCTTCTATCTTGAGGTGCCCGAGGCTGTCAAGATCTTGTCGAGGACGGCTTTGCCCTTGTAGCACTTCTCCAAGTCATTTTCCAACCTAATGACTTGGGCCTTGAGCTCATTGTTTTCCTCTACAAGATTAGCATCTAAACAACTAGAGGAACTAGAAGCAATGTTAGAGCAACAAGGCAAAGCAATGCTAGAGGTAAACATATCAATTAAGTCACATTGAGTACTAATGTCTACTCTAGGCTTAATGAATTCCTTGATAAGGATACTTTCATGATTTTCCTTAAGAACATCATAATTCTTTTGAAGTGAGTCATACTCAACCTTCAAAATCTCATATCTAGTTTTCTCCTTCTCAAGAGATTGATTTTTCGCCTTTTCTTTAGCAAGAGCACTCTCGAGTTTAAGATTTCTTTCTTTTTCAAAGATTAGCAAATCCTCTTGCTTCTCGAGAGTGTCTTCTTGCTTTTCTACCGTTTCAAGCAATGCTAGCATATTAGGTAGTGATATATCTCTAATATCACCAAACCTACCATCATAGTCGGTATCACTATCATCATCACTCTTACCTAAATCATTTATAATTTTAGATTTGGATGAGTGTGATACCTTCTTCTCCTTTACCATGAGGCAAATAGGAGTGTCATCATTGCTTGAGGCGGAAGAGGAGGTAGATGGTGATGTCGGTTCATCATCACTTGATGTAGAGGTTGAAGAATCATTAACCGACATCCATTGCTCAATGCAATCCTCACTTGATGATGTGGACACATCATATTTGTCTTGAAGCATTGTCCACATATCATGAGCGCTCTTGAGATTGCATATTTCATCAAATATATCTTCGCTCACAACATTAAATAAAACATTAGTAGCTTGAGCGTCGAGATGTAGGCATTTCATTTCTCCGTTAGTTGGATCAACTTCATTCAATGGAGATGAAAAGCCGACATCTACGATCCACCAAATTTGGGGGCTCATGGATTTAAAATGAGAAATCATGATTAATTTCCATGAAGCATAATTAGAGCCATCTAGCATAAGTAGATCATGTGAGTGCACTAAACCTCTAGTCGCCATCCCTTACTCTCTAGACGGTTAAGTCTAACAAAATGAGAGACCTTGGCTCTGATACCAATTGAAAGGACCGGGATGTCGGCCTAGAGGGGGGGGTGAATAGGCGATTACAAAATTATACCCAATTTAAAATAATCTATCAGAGATAATGCGGAAGCAATTGGGATAATTAAGTTTTGCAATTTAAACAATTCAGCCCGAGACAGTCAACTCGGAGACTCCGGATATTTAGTCCGGATACTCCGGTATGTCCGGATACTCCGGATCAATATACCGGATACTCCGGGTTGCCTGTTTCGGTCAGAATAGAGAGAGACAATAAATTGAAGCGCTTCTTTGATTCTAGTGATACAAATTACTCTACTGCAATGAATCAAGTATATAAGCAAGAATAGATGCAGTAGATACAATCTAATTGATCTAATCACAAGAATCGAAAGCAAGTTAAGCGGATGAGCAAAAGAGGAAACCGAAGTAAGGAAGGAGACACGAAGATTTTATCCCGAAGTTCGGATCATTGAGGGATCCTACGTCTCCGTTGAGGCGGCTCGGTCACACTTGAGCCGGGGTCTCTTTCAACCCTCTTCCTCCCGGTGTTGCACAATGCACTCGCCGGTCTTCACTTCTTTGATTCCTTTCCTTGCGGAGGCGGAATCGGACCTTCACAAACCTTCGGTGGCCTTCCACACAAAGCTTGGAAGCTCACCGGCAACTCCTAGCCGTCTAGGAGACCTCAACCTCCAAGAGCAACAAATGCTCCCGAAGAACTCACTTAGAGTCCACCTCAAGTGCTCAACACACTAATCAACTCAATCCGATCACTACCCACTCTCACACCCAAACCTTCACTCAAAAGGGATCACTAAGATCTAGGGTTAGAGGGGCTTTTGGGAGCTCAAGATCACTAAGAAGAACACCTCAAAGCACCAAGGATCTAGCTCCACTCCTCAAATCAATCCTCAATCCAAACACCTCTCTCCACTACCCAACCCTTCACAAAAGGGGATCACTAAGATCTAAGGAGTAGGGAGGAGTATTGGGGGCTCAAACACTCACAAAGAACACCTCAAATACCCAGCAAAACATCCCCCAACGGCTCCTTTGAAGTGGGCAAGAAGGGGGCTTTAAATAGAGGAACCCCAAAAACTAGCCGTTTGGACCGAACTGGTCAACCCGGAGACTCCGGAATTTTAACCCGGACACTCCGGATCATCCGGATACTCCGGATAGTCCGGATACTCCGGATAGTCCGGAGTCTCCGGACATTTAACCCGGAGTCTCCGGACCTCCCAGGCAGCACGCAGCAACCGGACGAAAACGGGCATAACTTTTGATCCCGGACTCCGATTTTGATTTAATTCGGACTTTTGAAAGCTATGAACGGTGGCTATCCAACTAACAAGGTCTCACTACCCAAATCCCAAAGGATCAAATCAGATTGCACAAAGAATCCACAAGGAGACCTCAAATTCTCACTTTCCGAACCAAACAACACTTCTAACCCTCACACCAACCCACCTACACCTAGGTGAACAAAGTGTGACTTGGGTTTCTCAACCTTAGACAAGGGTAGACCACTTTTGAGCACTTGAGACATGTCTAAGTAATTTCAACGATTGCATCCCTCTTAATAGTACGGCAATCCTTAGACTCAAATTTAACACAAATCTAAGTCTTACACTAAGCTTACATGCCGACTTCTTAGGATGCACGGTGCATGATGACGCTTCCACAAAGATTGATGACGCCCTTCGTCTTGTCAACCTCGACGCGATTCACCTCATGAGACTCTCGTCCTCTCCGACCTTGACCTCGATCATCACCAAGACGATCCTCACGCCAAGTCGTTCTTGACTTAGTCCTCAGCTCTTGGTGACACCGCCGTCTTATTTGACTTTGACTCGATTGTCATCCTTCAAACCATCTTGGTCATCATACACACAGCTTTGGGACCTAACTCTTATCAAAGCACTCAAAGAAACACATTAGTCCCACAAGCTCAAAAGATATGAATTAGAATTAAATGAATGAGATGAAATACAACAAGTGTTTCATATAAATAGGCATGATATCAACGAAAACACTTGACATAAGAATTGTTCTCTACTAAGTGCAGCATGATGAATATGTGATTGATCTATATGCACTTAGAGAGATAATTGCCAATAAGATGAATCATTTAAATCAAGGCAATGATCACATACTTTGCTTAAATGAAACACATGATAGAATATACATGAATTGTACATGTGCAAATAATATTTGGAATGAGAGTAAATGATGTGATCCAATTCTAGATTAAACTTCACTAGGAGAGGTGCATTAGAAAATATACAACTAAGACATGTATGCACCAAGTCAATATGAAGCAATGAAGTTTAACTCTAGTTAACACAAGCATATTAAAAACAAAACACATAATGAACTCAAATGAATATATATATGCACAAGCAATTATGACATGAATCAATGTGCACATATGAAATCAACAAGTTACTTAGAGTTCAATATGCATTTGCTAAAGAGAAATGCAATGACAAATATGGAAGGAATACTGAGATTGCATACCTCATTTTTGCTTAACTAAACCCAATTGATTTTCCTCTAAAATAGATGAGACTAATATTCAACTAGGCAATAAACATGTTAGTCTCATAACAATATAAATATATTAGAGGTTTGTCATTTGTTAAGCACTAAGTTAATATTTATACAATTACATTGATTGACATTACATGCGTTTGTCATGAATCGTTTGTCATTAATCACCAAAACAACATAAGTGCCTAGACGCACTTTCATTATTCGTGTATTTGCTATTTGCACGCTTTACGAGTAGACGTTGAAGTGCCGGAAGGATTCGAAGGAGAAGTATTGACTCAGGATCCAACTCAAGACCAAGAACAAGTACTTTTTGAAGGCAAGTTGTGCTTTGACCATGTTGATCCTATTTCGAAATCTATTTTGATTTAAACTATTGCATGCTAGTTCAATTAGAAAAATACTTTGTTTAAACATGGGGGTTAGATAAATACCAATTTGCTGTATGACACCTTGATTATTTAAGTATGTGCCATGATCCCTTGTCACCCTAGTTGTGGATTACTAGTTGGACATTATTAAATCGCCAACATGGGTTTAGACCGTTGTAGTATACTGCTTAGACCTGCTACGTGCTCATAACATGATTTTGGATAATCAAATGTTAATATTGACTTAATGATATATTGAACCTGTTTTGGAAAGGTATCATGTGATGTTGATGGCACGTGGTGCATGGTAATCAAGCGGGTTTGATAAACATTTCGGCCAGGGCATGTGGCAAGAGTAATCAGTGGGGCAGGTTGTGGCATTGGGAGTGTTGATTTGGTTCTTCGGGTAGTCTTGCCCTGGTCACCCTAAGGACTTAACCTTGCAAGCCTTTGAATCGGGTCTAACGTGCAACCACATGTCCGTAATGGGACGGACCTAGTTGACTAAGTTGCTAATAACGCACTGTGGGACCTCGGGAGGTCAACTACACCCTTTGTGTAAGTTATGCGGGGAGCGCATCGGGCCGAGGCCAGGTACCCATCTAACAGTTGATTGGCCTAGACTTCGCCTTAGCGAAGGGAAGGGTTAGTCTTAATAACCGGGGAGGACCACTTGTATTGTTAGAAGTCTCCGAAAGACTTTGTTACTGAACTCGCCTTTGTGGTGTTTGTTTGTATCTTGTGGGTAAAGTGCATAACCTCTGCAGAGTTTAGAATCTATTCGAATAGCCGTGTCCGCGGTATTGGACATCGCTCGGGAATTACAAATAAGGGTTAGATTTTTCAAAAATAACTTTGGTTTGAAAGGTTGGGCTGGATTAATAATGAAGTTGATGGAAATGTGGATTAGGATGGGAAAGATGTTTATTAAATTCCTTGAAAAGTTATCTATGCTATACTTGCTTCTACTGCTTTCGAATCTACTTATGCTACTTGTCAAATGTTGTTTACTGCAAATATACCTTGAGCTATTCCTTTGTACCAAGCCATGCATATAGTATATTAGCTTGCATTCTGTGCATGACTTGCTGAGTACCAAGTACTCACCCTTGCCACAATACAACACAGTTGAAGAGGAGATCGCACAAGCTTTGGAGGAGGAGCTCCAAGAGGATCCGTCTACTTAGGGAAGCGAGCCCGATCGGTTGCACTGTGGTATCTTGGATGGCGCCACGGGTTATTTGATTTTCCGCTGCTATTATTTTTCTCTCGAATAAGTTTCGCTTATAGGCATATATTTGTAACTTGACCATAAGGTCGAGTAACCAGTTTGACTATTTAAATAAAGTACTTATTTAGTATCGAGTGGTATGATTGTGATATTTACCGATGTTAAGACTGTGTGCACTAGCGTGTTCCTGGACTAGTGCTGAATACACAGAGGGTCCGGATTTGCAAATTCGGGGTCCCGACAGAGGTGGTATCAGAGCCAGGTTGACCGTAGGCTCAACCCTAAGATAGAATGGTCGTAGTGAGGATAAAACCTATTTTCTAAAGCTAAAAAATTGTCAAGATAGGAAATGACATCTCGACTTATCCCATTCTTTCTTTTCTTGTCTCTTGCTGAATTTTCCTTACCTTGTCACGATTTAAAGATTCCGAGTTCTTACGTAAAGCACTCTTGTGACAGATGGAGGAAGAGTTCAACTACGTTGATCTGGGAGTTGGTCACGCCGCGGAACTTTGGCATATGCTACAAACTCTCGGAGATTTTGAGAAGCCGCAATACCAAGTGGAAGTGATCAGACAAGCGGGATTGATCAAGGCTTGTGACGTGAAGATTGAGGTACCTGCTAGGAAAAAGGGCCCAGGCAATCGCTCGATAAACTGCACTACCAGGAGATCTACAATGCAGATGGGTATCCAAGAGGTATCACGACGAGCAATGCGGCACGTTACCCGTATCTATGCCAGAGAGTTGGAGAGCACGGTGTTCCGTTATCATCCGCGCAGCGATAACCTTCTTGACCCGAAGGCGATTCAGGATGAGGATGCCACGGTTACACAGTTGGCACGATTTGTTGTCGCCCAGGAGGATGTACTAGATAATACAAGCAAGGAGCTACAGAAGGCCCGCAAGGAGATCACGACAGAGAAGAACAGATGGCGGGAAGCTCAAGAGTATGTGGCACACCTTCTGCGAAGGATTGACGAGTTGGAGATGACCTTGTACGGACCAGACCCAGAGCCAGTACTCGAGCTACACGAGCCAGATCCGGAGGAGTCAGATCTCGATGAGGACACTGCTTCTTCGACTACCACAGATGACACAGTTGCTGGACATGGCAATCGTTTCGCGCCTATGCCGCAGCACCCGTACCCAGGCCGTGGAGGTTTTCTCGATGAGTGAGCATAGGTTCTATAGTGAGACTCCTTCGCCGAGTCGCGTCATAAGATAAAGAGTCACCCTTTAGGCGTTAGACTCCAGAGTTAGTTCGATTTGGATTTTCATTGTTTGCTGAGTGTGCAGTATGTGTTGCAAGGCCCTTAGGCATTGTAAGCAACCATACCAAGTTATTAATATCAATAATAAAGTTGGACCTTAAAGTTACACCTTTCGCCCCGCATAAGTTCCATATTACTTGTCTATTCTTGTTTCCCTCTCATCTCTAAACCTAGAGCAAATCGACAGATGGTGAACACCCGTGGAAACTTTGGAGGCAATGGAAGCGGTTCTCGCCCAGCAGAAAACCCCAATGATGGAGCACCAGCACCGCCACTGGATGTGCAGAATTTCGGAGCTTTTCTCGCTGCCCAGACTCAGTTGATGCATGCTATGATGCAACAAATGCAACACGTCACCGCTCAGGCCACTGCTAATCAAGTTAATCAGGGACCACGCCAGAATACAAGACTGTCAGAGTTCATGAGAACTCACCCACCCACTTTCTCTGGGAATGCCAATCCATTGGAGGCCGATGATTGGTTAAGATCAATCGAGAGGAAGCTACACATAGCTCAATGCATAGGAAATGAGAAGGTACTCTACGCTTCTCATCAGCTGGAAGGAACAAATACGAATGGTGGGAGAACTTCGTGCCACGCAAGAGAACCCTCAAGATATCACTTGGGAAGAGTTCACAATTGCATTCCGACAAAGATCACGTGCTCGAAGGAATCATGGACCTTAAGAAGGAGGAGTTCAGAGCATCAAGCAAGGTAATCGACCAGTGGCCGACTACCTGAACAAGTTCACACAGCTAGCACGCTACGCTTTGAGGATGTAGCGACAGATAAATCCAGACAGTCTCGTTTTATGATGGGACTTAACTCAGGATTGCAAGTAGGATTGATCACCCACACCTTCCCAGATTTCCAAGAGCTGGTGAATAAGGCACTTATTCTTGAGGACAAGCGCAAGGAACTGGATGAGAACAGGAAGCGCAGGATGCAATAGCAAGGATCACGCCAGGAACGCAATAGCAGCGCCTAAGAGTTGCACCAAATCAATTCTTGATTCCAACCACGAGAATGCAACAAGGACACCATCCCGGCACCAAGACCTGTCAATCGTAACTACTGCACTTCAGCCCCGCTAGAAACGCTTACTCCAGTGCAAGTAAGCAAGGAACAAGGAGACGCCGCTACAAGCGCAACGAGCCAGGACACTTTGCCAACAGTTGTCCAAAGAAGACAAAGCAGGAGTGACCCGATTCGCTTCAATCTAGGAACCACCCGGCTAGGACGCCAAAGACAGGAGCCACACCCTGCACCGTGGTGAGAGGCCGAGTCAACCATGTCACCGCAGATGCACTGCGAGAATGCTACGGACGTCGTCTTGGGTAAGTTACTTGTTAACTCAAGACTGCAACAGCTTTGTTTGACTCTGGAGCTTCAGATTCGTTTGTTTCGCAAGGCTTTGCTACTAGAAATGATTTGAGGATTGCAAGACTTAAGTGCATGCTTTTAGTTCAAACCCTGGTTCCGAACTCCGAACGAAGGTAGGATGTTCCGGGGTGAGAATACTAATAGGTGGAATAGAGTTCCTAGCAAACCTTATAATTTTGGAGACCCAGACCTTAGACGTCATATTGGGAATGGATTGGTTATCCAAGCACAAGGCCGTATTGGATTGTGGACGAAGGACTATCTCAGTTGAGAGCCCGTGTGGAAAGAAAGTGGAATTTCAAGCCACGCTGCGATTAGAGATGGATGATTGATGGTTAACAGTACCAAGGCAATCAGCATAGATGATGTCTCAGTAGTGAATGAGTACCCAGATGTTTTTCCCGAAGATCTACCTGGTATGCCGCCAGACAGGGACATAGAGTTTGTGATAGAGCTTGTACCTGGTACAGCACCGATAGCAAAGAGACCCTATCGGATGTCCACCGAGGAGTTGGTAGAGATGAAGAAACAGCTAGAAGAGTTAATGGAGAAAGGATTTATCAGGCCGAGCTCGTCGCCGTGGGGAGCACCAGTTTTGTTTGTCAAGAAGAAGGACGGAAGTTTCAGGATGTGCATCGACTACCGTGCACTCAATGAAGTCACCGTGAAGAATAAGTATCCGCTACCCAGGATTGATGATTTGTTTGATCAGCTGAGAGGAACCGGAGTTTTCTCCAAGATTGATCTGAGATCGGGATACCATCAGTTGAAGATCCGATCAGAAGATATTCCGAAGACTGCATTCTCGTCAAGATATGGACATTACGAGTTCTGATTATGTCCTTTGGATCGATTTAATGCGCCAAATTTTATTTCATGAATATGATGAATAAGGTGTTCATGGAATATTTGGACAAGTTTGTCGTCGTGTTCATAGATGATATTCTAATCTACTCCAAAACGGAGGATGAACATGCCGGACACTTAAGGCGAGTTTTGGAAAAGCTGAGGGAACAGCAACTTTTCGCCAAGTTCAGCAAGTGTGATTTTTGGAAGGACAAGGTGGAGTTTCTTGGACATGTAATGACCGCAGAAGGAGTCACCGTAGATCCAAGCAAAGTAGAAGCTGTGTTACATTGGGAGCAGCCAAAGACTGTGACCCAGATTCGGAGTTTCCTTGGAATGGCGGGATACTACCGCCGTTTCATCGAAGGCTTCTCGACAATTGCGAAACCTCTTACGCAATTGCTGAAGAAGGAAAAGAAGTTTGCATGGACGCCAGAATGTGAGAAAGGATTTCAGGAGCTGAAGAAGCGATTGACATCAGCACCGGTGTTAGTTCTACCGGATGTTGCTCAAAGCTTCGATATTTATTGTGACGCATCGCGCCAAGGACTTGGATGTGTGCTGATGCAGAATGGAAAGGTCGTCGCTTATGCATTTGAAGGATCATTGTTTTTGATCCAATTGTTTTTGATGATGAGTATTTGAAAAGAGTTGAAATTGATTTGATTATTTGATAAGATTTGAAAGAGGTTTGATTATTTAGTGGTTGTATGGATTAACTTGAGTCAAGTCGCGGACTTGGGCTCGGAAATTGTTTTTGTGTTTTTTGTTCACGTGCAGGTGTTGCTTGAGGTCGAACATGGTCGATGACGGGACCAAGACTAGGTTCAGGGAGGAACTGAGGTCGTGAGGGTCGAGGATGTCATGCGAGATGTTTCGGACTAGAGAACGGTGCACGTGAGATCGAGATCGTTGCAGCGTAGTGGCAGGAAGTCGTGACGCTGCGTGTATACGATTTTTAGAGTGTGTGTGTGCATATGTGTGTGCATGCATGCAAGTGTGTGTGTGTACGTGCATGTGTGTGTGCATGCATGTGAGTGTGTGAGTATACATGCATGTGTGTGTGAATGCATTTAATGCATGCATGTGTGTGTGCATGATAGTGTGTGTGTGCTTGACGTGAATGCATAGTGTGCGTGTGTACGAGAGTGCATGGAGCATGTGTATGTGCGTATGCTATGCGCTATGCGGCGTGAGTTTGCTGTGTGGGTAGTGCATGCGAGAAAGATGTCGGCAGGGGCAGCAGATCAATCCGTGTCGCGCGTGTGTGTTTGAGCCGGCAAGGAGGTTTGGTCAGCGTCTTTGAGAAGGCCGACCGAATCAATTTCTTCACCGTGTCGAAGTGGTCGACAAACCAGGAGTCTACGTGAAGGCAGCGGAAAAATAGAAAAAAGGATTCCTAAGTCTAAACAGATTTGTGACAGATTTTTGGGTGACTCTTGTCCTTTAAATAGAGGGTTCTAGGGGCTTAGAACTCATCCAATGCAAAGGGCAAGAAGCAAAAGGTGCCTACAACAAAGAAAAGCTTTTGTGCTCTCTTTAGTTTGTTTAGGGTTTTCTAATCTTGTGAGATTAGAGATTTTGTTTAGGGTTTTCTAATCATTGAAGATTAGAAGAATTTTTTTTTGGTGTCATCTTGTTGAAGATGGCTTTGGAATAAAAAAAAAATAAGTTTATGCAATATTCTCCTTTTTTTTTTGCTTTGATTCTTGATTAGAAGGTTTGTTCGATTTTTGATAGAACTAGTTTTGATTTTTGTTCGACTTGTCTCGCTAATTAATCTAGGGTTTTGATCTCTTCATTATTAGATATTCTTCCGCTATTTAGGGGTCTTTTATTTTCAGAAAGAATTAGTTGAATTTTATTCGGCATCTATTCACCCCCCCCCTCTAGTTGCCTACTCGGTCCTACAAGTGGTATCAGAGCCAGGCTCTACTAATCCATCTTAACAGGTGATTAGTAAACGGTAAGTTATGGCAACGGAGAAATACTCGAACAAGCCGCCAATCTTCGATGGCACAGACTTCCCCCACTGGCGGATCCGAATGACTGCATATCTTCAAGCTCAAGGTAACGCGATTTGGCGCAAGGTAAAAATTTCGTACGAGCTTCCTTCTAATGATGATATTGATAAAATCGAGTTTGAGAAAGATATTGAAAACAATAATAGAGCTAGAAACATATTGCTTCAAGGACTTGCTAGAAAAGAATTCGATAGAGTCTGTCATTTACTCACTGCTCATGAAATTTGGAAATCTCTTCAAGATTATCATGAGGGCACCGACTGTAAAAGAAGCTAGGCAAGATCAATTTAAAAAGGAATACACTAGATTTGAAATGAACTCTGGAGAATCTCTAGATGATTGTTTTGCTCGCTTTAATGTAATCTTAAACAATCTTAGAGCTGTAGATGTAAAGTACATCGACTCTGAAAATGCTAGACATTTCCTATCATCTCTTGATCTTAAAATCGGCAAATGAAAGTGACTGCTTTTAGGGAAGCTCATAAGATGAGTGAAATGACTTTGGATAAACTATATTCTAGTCTCAAGACTTTTGAGATAGACATTGTTTCAAGAACTTCCAATGATAACTCTATGGCTCTTAATGCTAATTCTTCATATGATAATGCTACTAGTTCTTCATCATCATATTCCATTACTGCTTTGAGTGCTCTTAGTGATGAACAGCTAGATCAAATACTGAAGATACACTTGCTCTTCTTTCCAAGCATGTCAATGCAGCTTACATGAGATCAAGGGAGAGAAGAGGAGCCTCCATCCATTGCTACAATCAAGGCAAGGCCGGCACATCCGTGCTAACTGTTTCAAGAACAAAGATAAAGAGGAGAAGGAGCAAAGCAACCCCTCCAAGTCCTTCCGGCCAAAAGAGAGCAAGGACAAAAATAAGCAACGGACAAAGAAGATGCTCAACAAAGTCTTCGCGGCAATTGGTCGCTTAGACTTAAGCGACATTGATGATTCAACTGACGATGAGAAGGAAGCAAAGCAAACGAAGTTGAACGAGAAAGATTTCACCGGACTGTGCTTCATGGCGAAAGGGAACACTAGTGATTCTTGTGACAACGACAGCACCTCCAAATGACGGTGATGAGGTATTACCTTCGTATGTTGAGCTTTGTGAAGTTTTAGTCATATTGTGAAAATCTTTAAGAAAATCTTCACTCAAAAATAAAAACTTAGAGAAAGATCTATCCATCTCGAAAAGCGAAAACTTTGATCTTAGAAATTCAAATTACGAAAAGACATGTGATTCTTGCTTAGATCTCAAATTTGAAATTAAATCTCTAAAAGAGGAACATATGATTAAACTAGAACAAGTTTATGCCAAACAATTGAAAAATGAAAAACTTGTGAAAAATGTTGGTTGCTCTACTGATGGTTTACATGGTCAAACTTCTTGTTCTAAATGTCCCATACTAGAATTGAAGTTGCATGATGCAGATGCTAAGATTACTCAATTGTTTAATGATTTGCTTACACATGAAGTTCTTTCATGCTCAACTTGTCGCAAGCAAAAAGAAAAGTAGATGTTTCTGTAATAATTGTTTAACACTCTCTCGAAAAATTGATTACTTGGAAAAGTCTTTAGAACGCTTTTACTAAAGGAAAGAAAAATCTAAATATGATTTTGGATCAATCAAGAGTCAGCACTCATCACAAAGGTTTAGGTTTTGATCCTTATGCTCATCACAAATCATATGCTCCTACTATTGTTAAAACTCTTGAAAGTGGAAAGTTTGAAATTGTCAAAGAACCTGAGAAAACTGTCTTCAAATCTGCTGGAATTTTATCTTCTACTATGATGAATGCAAATGTTGCTTCTGCTTCTAAAGACAAACCATTTGTTAAGTACAATTGCACTCATTGTGGAAAAGATGGTCATTTGATGAATTTTTGTTTTAGACTAGCCAAACAACGAGAGAAAGGAAAATTCAAAGGCTAAGTCTAACTTTAGACAAACACGTATCATTTCTCCACATGTTCCGCTAGTGAAAGCAAACAAAATACCTGGAAATTCATTTACTTTGCATTCACAAGCTTTTGTACGATCACCTCCTCGTCGAGTGATTCAGTGCTGGATACCTAAATCATATTTCTCTAAACCCATCGCTGAATCCTCAACATATTCTCGCTCATAACATGTAGGTGGTACGAAGGGAAGGAGAACATCTGGGTTGTTGATTCAGGATCTTTGTCAACACATGACAGGCAACCCAAGTTGGTTCTCCTCCTAACAAAAGCATCTGGGAACGAAACGATCACTTTTGGAGATGCTACTCTTTGGGCCAGCGTCATTGCAAAAGGTACTGTGAAGGTGAATGATCACTTTACTTTAAAGAATGTCTCTTTGGTGTCTAAACTGAAATTCAACCTTCTATCTGTATCTCAATTGTTGGATGAAAACTTTGAAGTGAGTTTTAAACCAAATGCATGTAGAGTACTCGATGCTTCTGGAAACTTGACTCTTGAGATATCTAGACTTGGAAAAATTTTCATAGCAAATTTTAGCAATGCTTCAAGTTCACATTGTTTTGTTGCTTGAATCTAGAAATCTCAATTTTTGGCATCGTCGGTTAGGTCACATGGGCTTTGATCTGTTATCTAGATTGAGTGGTCTAGACTTAATTCGTGGCTTGCCAAAATTAAAATCTTGCAAAGACATTGTTTGTGCTTTCCTGTCGACATGGTAAGATGGTTGGAGCCCCACATGCTCCTGTCTCTCTGTAATGACCATCGGCCCCTGGCCAACTTCTTCACATGGATGCTGATGGGACCATCTCGAGTACAATCGGCCGGGGTAAGTGGTACTTTCTAGTAAT
This sequence comes from Rhipidocladum racemiflorum, assembly GCA_036346355.1. Lineage (NCBI taxonomy): Eukaryota > Viridiplantae > Streptophyta > Magnoliopsida > Poales > Poaceae > Rhipidocladum > Rhipidocladum racemiflorum. The sequence continues at coordinate 72,719,339 of CM070577.1, forward strand.
AGTTGATGATTATTCGAGATACTCTTGGGTGCATTTTCTGTCTTCAAAAGATGAGATTTTTGGACTCTTTCATGTCTTCATTAAGAGATTGATAAATGAATTGCCTAACTCATTGAAAGCCATAAGAATGTATAATGGTACAGAATTCAAAAATGCATTGTTTAAATCTTTTTGTGAAACTAATGGGATTGAACATCAATTTTCTTTGCCATATTCTCCCTCACAGAATGGTGTTGTAGAAAGGAAAAATAGAACTTTGATTCAAATGGCTAGAACTATGCTAGATGAATACAACACTTCAAGAAAATTTTGGGCTGAGGCAATTTCTTCTGCTTGCTATATATCAAATAGGGTCTATCTCAGAGCTTTACTTGGTAAAACATCTTATGAACTGAGATTTGATCGTAAACCATCTGTTTCTCACTTACGAGTGTTTGGTTGCAAATGCTTTATTCTTAAACATGGAAATCTTGATAAATTCAAGCTCAGAGTACAGATGGTATTTTCCTTGGCTATTCGTTGCACTCTCGTGGATATCGTGTACTTGATTTGTCGACTAACAAATTGTTGGAGACATGCGATGTTACTTTTGATGAGGCTAGCCTCGAGCTAGACCCGACATTTCAGGTTCACGAGAAGATTTAGAGCCAATCTTTTTGGATAAAAGATTCAAGAAAATGATGAAGATAATGATGATGATGAGCTCATACCTACAGAGCGGGAAGATGTTCTGAACAAATTGATGTGACTACTACTTGATTCTCCTACACCTCCCACGACGATCGAAACAAGCTGGACCTCTCCTTACTGCTTTGAAGAACCATCCTCTGAACAAATTATTGGAAGTCTTCATGAAAGGGTGACACGTTCTAATTCATCTCAAACTCTTTTATGCATGCATTGCTTTTGTTGCAAATTTTGAACCTAAGAACATTACTCATGCTTTAACTGATAGTTCTTGGGTAGATGCGATGCATGAAGAGTTAGAAAACTTTGAAAGGAATAAAGTTTGGTCTTTAGTGGAACCTCCTAAAAATCAAAACATTATTGGAACAAAATGGGTTTTTAAGAACAAGTTAAATGAAGATGGAATAATTGTTAGAAACAAAGCTAGACTTGTAGCTCAAGGTTATTCTCAACTTGAAGGAATTGATTTTGATGAAACATTTGCTCCTGTTGCTCGTTTAGAAGCTATTCGCATCCTCTTGGCTTTTGCAGCTTCAAAAGGTTTTAAGTTATTTCAAATGGATGTGAAAAGTGCTTTTCTAAACGGTTTTATAGAAGAAGAAGTTTTTGTGAAACAGCCTCCTGGCTTTGAAAATGAAAAATTTCCTAATCATGTATATCGTTTGTCAAAAGCTCTTTATGGATTAAAACAAGCCCCTCGTGCTTGGTATGATAGATTAAAAGGCTTCTTGCTTCAACATAATTTTGAGATGGGAAAAGTTGATAAAACTCTATTTACTCAAAATTCAAATGATCAATTTCTTGTGGTGCAAATTTATGTGGATGATATTATCTTTGGAGGATCCTCCCACTCTCTTGTGTTGCATTTTTCTGAGCTAATGTCCAGGGAATTCGAGATGAGTATGATGGGAGAGTTGACATACTTTCTTGGATTTCAAATCAAGCAAGCGAAAGACGGGATCTTCTTGCACCAATCCAAGTATACAAAGGAGCTACTAAAGAAATTCGATATGGGAGAAGGAAAGTCAGTATCTACTCCAATGAGCACAACAACAATTTTGGATCCTGACGAAAATGGTGTCGAGATGGACCAAAAGGAATACAGAAGCATGATTGGATCACTTCTGTACTTGACTGCTTCGAGGCCTGACATACATTTTGCAGTATGTTTGTGCGCTCGATTTCAAGCCTCTCCTCGAGAATCACATCGACAAGCAATTAAAAGAATTTTCAGGTATCTTCGCTCCACTTCTGAATTTGGTATTTGGTATTCTTGTTCTTCTTCGCTTACACTCCTAGGATATTCTGATGCTGATTTTGCGGGTGTAGATTAGATAGAAAGAGTACTTCGGCACATGTCATTTTCTTGGCACTTCACTTGTTTCTTGGTCTTCTAAGAAACAGTCCTCGATTGCTCAATCTCTGCTGAAGCTGAATACGTTGCGGTACCGCTAGTTGTTGTTCACAAATTCTTTGGATCACTTCAACTCTTAAAGATTACGACATTAACTTTAGTAGTGTTCCACTTCTTTGTGATAATACTAGTGCAATTCACATCGCTAAAAATCCTGTTCAACATTCAAGGACTAAACACATTGATGTTCGATATCATTTTCTTAGAGATCATGTTGAAAAAGGAGCTATTGAACTGAAATTTGTTGATTCGGATGCTCAAATTGCTGATATTTTCACTAAGCCGCTTGATTCTTCTCGCTTTGCTTTCTTACGCGGCGAACTTGGGATCATTCATCCCCATGGGTTGATTTGAGGGGGAGTCTTGATTTTAACTCTTTCATTTGTGTTACTTGACTTTGGTTACTACAAGGAGCTATTTTGTCGTTACACTTAAAGAAAACTCCTGCTTTCATTGCATCATGTAGTACAAAGCTTTGTTGACTATTCTTGTGTGTATAGTCAAATTAATGCTACATTGCTTCACTTCTCACTAAAAGACTAAAAGACTAAAATAATTCAATTTGAGATGCTTTTCGAGAATATTTTGGCTCTTGTTCATTATGGTATTGCATTTGTGAAATAGGCTTAAAAGTTTCTTGTCATCTGTTGAAAGGCTAGAGCTGATTAGAAACTATGTGTGAGCTTTTTGTTGGACTTCAAATGATCATTATGAGTCTCAAGCAAAATCAGTGTTTTAAATGATAAAAGCAAGTTGAAAAAGATGCAAGCAAAATCTACTTGGCTAAACACAAGTTTAGTACAATGTGCAGCTTCCTTGCCAGTGATTTAAATTCAAAAGATGCAAGAAAAGGCTACTTGTCTAAACAAAAGTTCAGAACAATGTGAAGCCACTTGCCAATTTAAACTGAGAAAGATACAAGAAAGAACTACCTACTCATACACAAGTATGGGCTAGTGTGCGATTACTTGTCATCCCTGTTGATCACAAAGCAAAATTGTCAAACTTGCTAAAAGAGAAAAAGGAAATTCAAATTTTGAAAAGCCTTGAGACAAACATTAGTGAATTTGAAAGTCTCTCTTTGCTCATGATAGATTTCTTTTTAGCTTTGGCAAAATCAGTTTATGACATTTTACTTGTTTGCTCTAATTTGCTTATGCAACAACTATTCTATGTGTTAGAGCCTCCATATTCTCACAATTTGCTTTCTCATTGGATAAATTGATACAAAATGTGAAAACTCTCATAAAAACTCTCCAAATGCTTTACTTTGATTATATACCTTGAATATACTTCAAAGCTTGAGATCTTGCATTCATTAAGGGAGTTTTGAGATCTTGATGACTATTTTGTCAAAAAGGGGGAGAGCAAAAGTCAAGAAGAAGAAAAATAAAAAGAGAGGTGAATTTCAAACTGTTTGAGAATTTGGATTTACTTGGTCTTTACTTGGTCTTGGAATCTTTTGGGTCTCAATCTCTCATTTTTTTTTCTATACTCTTGTCAAATCTTATTGTGTTTTGTCAAATTACTCATCAAGGGGGAGATTGAAGGATCATTGTTTTTGATCCAATTGTTTTTGATGATGAGTATTTGAAAAGAGTTGAAATTGATTTGATTATTTGATAAGATTTGAAAGAGGTTTGATTATTTAGTGGTTGTATGGATTAACTTGAGTCAAGTCGCGGACTTGGGCTCGGAAATTGTTTTTGTGTTTTTGTTCACGTCAGGTGTGTTGCTTGAGGTCGAACATGGTCGATGTGGGACCAAGACTAGGTTCAGGAGGAACCGAGGTCGTGAGGGTCGAGGATGTCATGCGAGATGTTTCGGACTAGAGAACGGTGCACGTGAGATCGAGATCGTTGCAGCGTAGTGGCAGGAAGTCGTACGCGTGTATACGATTTTTAGAGTGTGTGTGTGCATATGTGTGTGCATGCATGCAAGTGTGTGTGTGTACGTGCATGTGTGTGTGCATGCATGTGAGTGTGTGAGTATACATGCATGTGTGTGTGAATGCATTTAATGCATGCATGTGTGTGTGCATGATAGTGTGTGTGTGTGCTTGACGTGAATGCATAGTGTGCGTGTGTACGAGTGCATGGAGCATGTGTATGTGCGTCGCTATGCGTGCGTTGCGCGTGAGTTTCTTTGTGTGGGTTGTGCATGCGAGAAAGATGTCGGCAGGGGCAGCAGATCAATCCGTGTCGCGCGTGTGTGTTTGAGCCGGCAAGGAGGTTTGGCTGGCGTGCTGAGAAGGCTGACCGAATCAATTTCTTCACCGTGTCCGAAGTGGTCAGCAAACCGAGTCTACGTGAAGGCAGCGGGAAAAATAGAAAAAAAGGATTCCTAAGTCTAAACAGATTTGTGACAGATTTTTGGGTGACTCTTGTCCTTTAAATAGAGGGTTCTAGGGGCTTAGAACTCATCCAATGCAAAGGGCAAGAAGCAAAAGGTGCCTACAACAAAGAAAAGCTTTTGTGCTCTCTTTAGTTTGTTTAGGGTTTTCTAATCTTGTGAGATTAGAGATTTTGTTTAGGGTTTTCTAATCATTGAAGATTAGAAGATTTTTTTTTTGGTGTCATCTTGTTGAAGATGGCTTTGGAATAAAAAAAATAAGTTTATGCAATATTCTCTTATTTTTTTTTGCTTTGATTCTTGATTAGAAGGTTTGTTCGATTTTAGATAGAACTAGTTTTGATTTTTGTTCGACTTGTCTCGCTAATTAATCTAGGGTTTTGATCTCTTCATTATTAGATATTCTTCCGCTATTTAGGGGTCTTTTATTTTCAGAAAGAATTAGTTGAATTTTATTCGGCATCTATTCACCCCCCCCTCTAGTTGCCTACTCGGTCCTACAGCATCAAGGCAGTTGAGGCCGCATGAGGAAAATTATCCAACACATGACCTAGAGTTAGCTGCCGTAGTGCATGCCTTGAAGATATGGCGTCACTATCTGATCGGGAACAGATGTGAAGTGTATACGGATCATAAGAGCCTTTAGTACATATTCACCCAGTCGGATCTGAATATGAGGCAGAGGAGATGGTTAGAATTGATCAAGGACTATAATGTTGGAATCCATTACCATCCCGGGAAGGCCAACGTAGTAGCCGATGCTTTGAGTCGGAAAAGCCATACTGTGAGTACGTTGCTAGCCACAAGTCAGGATGAGTTATGTGAGGATTTCCAGAAAATGCAGATTGAGGTGGTACCTAGCGGATTCTTGGCCACATTGGAAGTAAAGCCTACCCTAGAGGATCAGATCCGAGAAGGACAGAAGGATGATGACAAGATCCGCAGGATTAAGTTCATCAAGGAGGAAGGCAAGGCAGAGGACTTCAAGTTGGATGAGCAAGGCACGCGTTGTGGATGAAGGATCACATTTATGCGCCTAACAAGAAGGAGTTAAAGCAAGCGATTACGGAAGAAGCCCATGACTCCAAGTACTCAATTCATCCCGAAGCGCCAAGATGTATCAGGATCCGAAGGAGAGATTCGGTGGCCGAGTATGAAGCGTGAAGTTGCCGAGCATGTTGCATTGTGCGACGTATGCCAGAGAGTCAAGGCAATGCATCGAGACCCGGCCAGGATTGCTACACCGCTGAAAATACGAGTGGAAGTGGGAGGAAATCGGAATGGATTTCATTACCGGTTTGTCAAGACTCAAGGAGGTTATGACTCCATATGGGTTATAGTGGATCGCTTAACTAAAGTAGCCCATTTTATCCCGTGAAGACCACTTACTCGGAGATAAATTAGCAGAATTGTACATGATCAGGATTGTCTGTTTGCACGGAGTGCCAAAGAGGATTGTATCGGACAGAGGTACCCAATTTACCTCAAGGTTCTGGAATAAGTTGCATGAAGCCATGGGAACCCGTTTGAACTTCAAGATGCCTTATCATCCACAGACGGATGGACAGGCCAGAAAGAGTCAACCAGATTCTGGAGGATATGTTGAGAGCTTGTGCATTAGCTTATGCTACCTCTTGGGATAAGAGTTTGCCGTATGCCGAGTTCGATTACAACAATAGTTATCGAGGCTAGTTCTGAGATGTCACCTTTGAGGCCTTTGTATGGTCGACCATGTCGGACGCCATTGAATTGGAATGAGACCGGCGAGCGCCGTGTCTTTGGGCCTGATATTCTTCAAGAGGCTGAAGAGCAGATCGCCATGATTAGGGAAAGGTTGAAGATAGCCCAATCACGACAAAAGAGTTATGCTGACAATCGTCGCAGGGATTTGAGTTTTGAACCAGAAGACTTTGTTTACCTCAGAGTTACGCCTCTCAGGGGAGTTAAGAGGTTCCATGCCAAAGGGAAACTCGCACCCCGTTATGTTGGACCATTTAAGATTTTGAGCCGCAGAGGCGAAGTTGCTTATCAGCTGGAGTTGCCGCAGTCGTTAGCAGGAGTGCATGACGTATTCCATGTGTCCCAGTTGAAGAAGTGTCTCCGAGTTCCTGAGGAACAGACACCGCTAGAGTCAATGGAGTTGCAAGAGGATTTGACTTATAAGGAGCATCCCGTGAGGATTCTAGACACAATGGATCGAGAAACTAGAAACAAGTCAACCAGTTCAGAGAGTTCGATGGAGCAACCATGAAGAAAGCGGCGACTTGGGAGCGAAGAGGATTTGAAGAAAGAGTTTCCAAACCTATTCCTTTAGTAAGCCCTGAATCTCGGGACGAGATTCTATTAAGGGGAGGTTTGTAACACCACAAAATTTTGCTTTTCTTAAATTCATGTGTGATTTGGCACTTTGGTGAATTTTGGAATTTTCTGGAATTTATTTGGATTTATTTGGAATTTATTTGAATTTATTCCATTTTGAAATAATTAAAGAATTTAATTTTGCAAATAAAATTTTGTTGGAAATATTTTATTTGAGTCCAAAATGTTCCAAAATATTTTCCAGAATTTTTCCGAATTTTTCAGTATTTTGCTATTTTTAATGAATTAGATGAATTATCGGGAATTATTTTAAATATTAAATCGCTGGAAAATGCGAGTGGGTTTGTCTTGTTCATCCGATCGAGCCCGAAGTCGACTCGAGTTCGAGTCCGACCGAACCGACCCGAGCCGTGGTTGAGTCGAACCCACTCGGCGAACCCAAACCGTCGGCCAGTTGGATCAAGATCCAACGGCCACGATTGAGCCACGCCACCGACCCGAGCCCGACCGAGCCAGCCACCGCCCGAGTCCGACCGAACCCAAACTCACGCACCGTTGGATCTCGATCCAACGGCCGCGGCGCTGCCACGTAGCCCAGCCTGAAGTCCTTGCCGACTCCGCCGAACGGAGCAGGTGTCTCGGTCTCCGCGCGTTTCACTGACGCCGAGGGCCCTATTTAATGCGCCGCCACTGTGCCGTGGACGCCGACTTCCGCGGCGCAGCCGTAGCCCTAGACAACGCCGCTCGAGCCGCCGCCGTCTAGCCGCAATCGCTCGCCGGAGTTGCCGTAGCGTTCCGCCGTAGTTTTTCGCCGATTGCCGCCATCTCCGTCGTCCTCCGCCGCCGTTGAGGTCAGATCTGGAACCGGGAGGCCAAGCCGCGTCGGGAGGGACCTCTCACATCGCCGGAGCACGCCCGAAGCGCCGTTGCCGTGGTCATCGTCCCCAACTCCGGCAAGCCAGCGCCGCCGTGGGCCATCGACGGACTTCAAGATCTCTCAGCCGTCGGATCTCCATCCAAGGGGCCAGATTGCGCCACGTCATCTCACGGTGAGATTTCGTCCAAAATCCCAGATCCAATCTTGACCGTCCGATCTAGATCCAACGGTCCAGATCAACCGCGTTCACCCCAAACGCGTGAGTCCAGATTCAATCCGACCGTTGATTTTCAAATCAACGGCCGAGATCTAGCCACGTGGCGGGAGATCGACCGCCGCGGCCGTAGCTTCCACGCTGCTGAGCTGTTCTCGACACGCGGCCCGCTGTCGGGCCGGACAACCAAACCGCACCATGACGCCACGCCGCGCCATGGCGGGCTCGATGTCGCTGGTCGCCCCAGCAAGCGCCGACGCCAAGAATGACGCCACCCATGGGACTCCACTGCCGGGCCGTGGCCGAGCCTCGCCGACGCCAAAGAATGACGCCACCCGAAAGTGGTCCCACATGTCGGGCCTTCACGCGGAGCCGTGGATCGGGTCCACGTGAGACCCGAGCCGAGCGTGGACCGAGTCCATGGACGTACCGACATCAGCAGACCAATCCAGTGCTGCCACGTGTCCCTGCTGACGCAATAAATGATTTTCCGAAAAAGAAAATGATTTAATAAATCGGTTTAATAATTGATTTGAATTTCAAAACTTCAAACGCTTATAACTTTTGCGTTTCAACTCCGATTTGAGTGATTCAAATTTCTAAATTTGTATAAAATTGAGATCTACCTAAATATGAATTTTATTTAATTTTTGGACAAAAGTTTTTCTCTGCAAAATTATTTAATTGATTATTTAAACTTTAAATAATCATAACTTTTGCGTCTTAACTCCAAATTTGACGATTCTAGTTTCTAAAAACTCATAAAATTATGTTCTCTCTGTTTATGGATTTTATTTGGATGTTTGGACACTTTTTGCCTATTGTTTATTCGTGTATTTGCTATTTGCACGCTTTACGAGTAGACGTTGAAATGCCGGAAGGACTCGAAGGAGAAGTATTGACTCAGGATCCAACTCAAGACCAAGAACAAGTACTTTTTGAAGGCAAGTTGTGCTTTGACCATGTTGATCCTATTTCGAAATCTATTTTGATTTAAACTATTGCATGCTAGTTCAATTAGAAAAATACTTTGTTTAAACATGGGGGTTAGATAAATACCAATTTGCTGTATGACACCTTGATTATTTAAGTATGTGCCATGATCCCTTGTCACCCTAGTTGTGGATTACTAGTTGGACATTATTAAATCGCCAACATGGGTTTAGACCGTTGTAGTATACTGCTTAGACCTGCTACGTGCTCATAACATGATTTTGGATAATCAAATGTTAATATTGACTTAATGATATATTGAACCTATTTTGGAAAGGTATCATGTGATGTTGATGGCACGTGGTGCATGGTAATCAACTGGGGTTTGATAAACAGTTTTCGACCGGGGCATGTGGCAAGAGTAATCAGGTGGGCCAGTTGTGGCATTGGGAGTGTTGATTTGGTTCTTCGGGTAGTCTTGCCCTGGTCACCCTAAGGACTTAACCTTGCAAGCCTTTGAACTGGGTCTAACGTGCAACCACATGTCTGTAATGGGACGGACCTAGTTGACTAAGTTGCTAATAACGTACCTGTGGGACCTCAGGAGGTCAACTACACCCTTTGTGTAAGTTGTGCGGGGAGCGCATCGGGCCGAGGCCAGTACCCATCTAACGGTTGATTGGCCTAGACTTCGCCTTAGCGAAGGGAAGGGTTAGTCTTGCGCAATAACCGGGAGGACCACTTGTATTGTTAGAAGTCTCAGAAAGACTTTGTTACGGGAACTTCGCCTTTGTGGTGTTTGATTTGTATATTGTGTGTAAAGTGCATAACCTCTGCAGAGTTTGGTATCTATTCGAATAGCCGTGTCCGCGGTATTGGACATCGCTCGTGAATTACAGTCAAGGGTTAGATTTTCTCAAAAATAACTTTGGTTTGAAAGGTTGGGCTGGATTAATAATGAAGTTGATGGAAATGTGGATTAGGATGGGAAAGATGTTTATTAAATTCCTTGAAAAGTTATCTATGCTATACTTGCTTCTACTGCTTTGAATCTACTTATGCTACTTGTCAAATGTTGTTTCGCAAATATACCTTGAGCTATTCCTTTGTACCAAGCCATGCATATAGTATATTAGCTTGCATTCTGTGCATGACTTGCTGAGTACCAAGTACTCACCCTTGCCACAATACAACACCAGTTGAAGAGGAGACTGCACAAGCTTTGGAGGAGGAGCTCCAAGAGGATCCGTCTACTTAGGGAAGCGAGCCCGATCGGTTGCCTGTGGTATCTTGGATGGCGCCACGGTTATTTGATTTTCATTGCTATTATTTTTCTCTGAATAAGTTTCGCCTTGCGAGGCATATATTTGTAACTTGACCATAAGGTCGAGTAACCAGTTTGACTATTTAAATAAAGTACTTATTTAGTATAGAGTGGTATGATTGTGATATTTACCGATGTTAAGACTGTGTGCACTAGCGTGTTCCTGGACTAGTGCTGAATACACAGAGGGTCCGGATTTGCAAATTCGGGGTCCCGACAGGTAATAGCCAGTGTAAAGGAGTCCCATACCCTCCAGTTAAACAGCTTTAGTCTTTTCCTTTCTAAGCATAAGTATATAGATAGCAAGTACAAAATTAAATCTGGTTACCCAATAGAAGTCAGTTCCTTAAGATTACCCAACTATGCATGCTTTTATTAATGAGTATACCGAAAGCCCTCTTTCTAAAACTCTACCATAAAATACTCAAGAGCATATAATTCAAAGAAGTAAAGATGAAGGTTACAAGAAGAATTTGCATTAAAGTTTAATATGCGCAGATTTACACTACTCCGTGATTCTTATTTACCAAACATCAGTACTCACCTCAGTATTTAAATACATGCATCACCAATTACTCAACTACTTTTTTTACCCATCAGCAATCGCCAAGGAGTTTATAACAGCAACATAGTCCCAATAATCAAATGAAAAGACTTAGAAAGTTCCAGATTACAGTACATAGCATAATCCATCATGGGGAAATAAGGCCTCAGAAGAGATAAGTAAGGAGTAGGGTTTAGAAAGATCTAACCGAGTAGCCAGATGAGACCAGGAGAGGATCTGGAAGCAGCGGCCATGGCGAGGCCAAGTAGGGGGTAGCAGGCATGGGGGCGAGCCAGCGAGGCCGAGGCCATAGGAAGCGGTCGGCGGCAGGGCCCAAGCACCAGCAGCCGGGCGATGCGAGCCGTAGGCTCGTTCGAGCGACGCCGCTCAAGTGGAGGGTCCGGCGAGCAGAGCCGTGGCCCGTGGCCGAGACAATCGGCCGAATCGAGGAAAGCCAGCAAGAGAAAACTCGGGAGAATGGGGAGAAGATAGAAGAAGACTCCAGATGGGAATGGCTTCGGTCGGCCAAAAGAAAGGAGGAGAGGAAAAAGAAAGAATAAAAAAAAAGAGAAGAAAAGAAGAAAATAAGGAAAAAGGAAAAGAGTAGGAAAGAAGAGACTTAAAAGAATAATGGAAAAATAATAATGATATGTGTGTCTAGGAAAATGAGTAATCCTAAGGTGCAGGAATGGATTAAGGTTGAATTAAGTTAGTAAATATTTATATTTTCACTTCACACATACCCATTTAGAATATAATCACAATATGTATATGGATAAAACCTACATATTTAACTTGTTTTGCATACAATCTATAAAACATAACCACTTGATACTACAATGATGATTATAATTAACACTCACCTATTTTGTTATCATTTATAAATTAAACTTTGTTCCTATTATTCCTCTAACCTTTATTTAACACATACTCCCATTCAATAGAACATTAACAATAGACTCTAATACTTGTAAGATCAACCAAGGCATGATGTCTTAACCTGTGTAAGTATTTTATCATGTCTTGCTTTACATCTAAATCCTATTAAAGACTTGACCCTACATAAGACTGATTATAAAATCTGTAGTATCAATACATATGCCAAAGTTTGACCATGCAGTTTGCATTTACTCTTTCTCACCTGCTATTTTTATACTAATCAGTATTAGTATAAGCAGCTCCACACCCTGAAAATGAATTTTAGTATATTTAATCTTACAATCTTAGCTTCCTGAATTCGTAAAATAAAATAGCATGAATCATAAGGAATAGGTCTCGTATGTGATGCAACCCTTAAACTGTTGATCAATGATAAAGAATATAGAAGTAACACACTTATACGTTCACAAGCCATAATCCACACTCGTGCTTGTTTAATATAGTGTTTGTTATTTGATTCTTCATCTGATTTCCTTTTGCCCTTATTGAAAGTGTTATTTGCTACTTGTTACTCTTTTCCGTTATACGACGTGTAGAATCCAACGTCTCGAACTTCGTCGTCGACAATCTCAAGATTACGTCTTCGACTCGTCGCTAAAGGCAACAAATAGCAAGGCAAGCACCCCTTGATCATATTGATCCTAATTTTTTTTATAATTAACTAAAATGTTGATTAAAACTTGCTTGCATATGCTATGTTCCATAAAATTATTTTTGGGTACCGGTAGAAATACCTTATCATTGATAAACTTCCTCAATTGATATTGATATGTGAACCTTGATAACCCTAGCTCGTGAATAGACACTTGATATCAAAATGGGCATATTCGATTATTACATGCATATGCTTAGCCCTGCTTTAGACTGGAAACACGAACAGATGGTTATACTGCTCGTGAAGAACTTAAATTGTAGACATGATGAACTCTATTCATGGACATGTTGAAATATTGTGATTATTGAAACTTTCTTTTTCTGAAAACAAAACTATGATTTTTATGCGGGTGATTATTGGCAATAGCCGGAAGTACAATTAATGATGCACGTAGATAGGGGGAGATCTATCGCCCGTGTCGTATAAGAACCGAGCTGATGTGTTGTTTTCAGGCCAAGATAACCGTACATCCACAAATCTTGGATCGGGACAGTCTTAACTTATTAAATTATTTGGGGATTAGCTTTGCACATTGGTAGGCGGTTGTAGCACGGGCATTCGAATATAGGTTTGCTCGAGGAGGTGTCATCACCGAGGTGTTGGCATCTGCCGTTGTAACGGTGTACGCTGGCTATGAATTTGGGGCTGTTGTTGTACCATTTGAGCCGCGGGCTTCGAATACTATTGCTTCCTTTGTTTGTTTGCTTCCATCATAGTCAGGGGTAACGTCATTGGGCTAGTGCAAAGTTAAGGTCCAAGTAACGAACAGTTTCGTAATGAACTCTCTGGCGGCACACCAAAGGAAGTGTGTCTAATACATGTTGCCACAAAGGGAGGACATTTCTTGTGGGTAAAGCTGTACAAACTCTGCAGAGTCTAAACCTAATCGATTAGCCGCGCTCGCGGTCATGAGCACTTGGTAAAGTCATCACATAGCTAGACATTTTCTATACTTTTATAAAACTGGACAAGATAATTTGAAATTGGTGAGCTTACCCTTACAGATGATTCAATTCTTGACATTACGTTGGCAAGGTTGAATTCATTTATTGTGCCACTGTGTGGACAAAAGTTTAATCTTGAGATAATATTTCATATGATGGGATTGACGTTTCATTATTTTACTCACGAAGGGATGTGAGTCTCTTAATTCCGTTTATGTTATTCTTACATATTACTTTTGTATTTACATACTTGTTACCTCCTTTTCTTTACAATTTTCGCTTTCACTCTATTATTCAGTATTTACAATTCAAATTTCGCTTTATGCAAAACAACCGTAGAAACCCACTTTCTATTCAGCCTGCATATATTTCAGGTTTTGCAAACACTACAAGTCTTGCTGAGTACGCAACGTACTCACCCTTGCTATTATTGTTGTTTTTAGGCAGGAAACCTCGACAGGTACTGCGACGCAGGAAAACGGGATTATTAACGACGTTTCTTTCTAAGGCTTTACCTTGTCAGTTGCCTGTGGATTATGTGGCAAACTACAAGACATCTGATTCTTTTGGCTATGTTTAGTTGACCTTCTCGGTCATATTGTATCAATACTTCCGCTGTAATAAAATATGAAACTTTTGTATGGTTGTGATTCCAAATTGTGTTTTGTGCGTGCCAGCCACTGATCATGGGAATGGTACAGTATGCACATTAGAACCTTGCTTTTATGTTTGCACTGTAGCATAAAAGTGAGGGTCTTACATATGACCTCTGTATCAACGTAGGCAAGCCTGAGGTGCCAAAAGTACTCGAATTTCACACGCACACAGAGAGAGAGAGATGGCCAATTATAGTTTTTTCCTCTCTCCATCTGTCTCTCCTTTTTTTAGGAACACGTCAAGATCATGATGATAACTCTTCACATGTCACGTAACATGCATGATGCTGAGAAAATCCCATTGACAACTCTAAACTATGTACGGATATTTTTGGTTTTATTCCCGGGTTTTGATAAGTTTATATTCCTAAGAAGAAAGCTGCTTTTATATGCATGCAACTTGCTTCCCCCTTTTAACTCCCAGCTGCCATATCGTTCGTCTTCCTGATGTGTCTGTGTATCTGGACTTAATTTTTAGAAACTGAGATGTCTGGGCCTACTAAGGTTTTCAAAACTCTAATGTTTGTTGTATCCAAGGTTTGTAGGGCCGTTCATTTTGGTTTCTGCATAATTTCTACTTAAAAAAAGGATTATTTGCTTAACGGAAGAATTCTAGACAGCTTCTTCCATTATCAGAAGCCGTCGTCTATATAGAATCATAATCCGGCTGGAACCTGACTCTCGCAGATTCTTACTGATTCTCGCAGACCCGGTCCAGAACCTAGAAGTCACATCCGGCCCTGTCTAATTCTTCCGCAATCAGAAGCAGCTTCTTCTATAATTCAGAAGCTGAAACAAACTGCTCGTAGGATCACGATCCAAGATAATATTGTTTTTTGTTTGACAGGTCGTAGAATCACGATTCTACAAATTTTTATTAGTGTGTGTGTGTCTATATATATATATATATATATATACTAGTAAATGCCCGTGCGTTGCAACGGAATTTCAAAAGAGAATAATACATAATTATAATGCAGGATTCTAAACCATACAATAAATCAATTTTCTGTAACACACATATCAAGCAGAACATATCTTTGTAAGCTAGTAAATAAATCAAATCATCTATATTGAGCTGTCCTGCAGATTTACAACTATAGGTTAGCAAAGCAATAGTGACTCACCTACTGGGCTCTGGGCCTCTACTATTCTGGCCCATAGCCTGGCAGACTCACCATCACCACCAACTCATTCTTTTAATAGTTAAGATATATATATATATATATATATACATTCTATAGTTACTCCCACCTCTAATATATCATGTAAACAAACTTGAAATACTACTTTATTACTTTGGGTATACTCATATACTAATTATAAAATACTTCAATGTGAAACACAAAAAAAAATTACAAAAGAGTTCATAGTTTTTAGCATATTTTACAAATACATTCATATACGCACATAAAAAGTGGTATATCTAAAAAATGTACATACCACCTAGATAGTCTTATAAAACCATATACTATACATGCATACACTCCATTGCACAACCATGTAAAATTTGAAGACCAAACTCAATCGCATTTGAAAGATATGAAATTGACAAGTAGCGAGAAGAATAGTGCTAGCTGAATTTGTATTTTTTTTTCCATATCTTTCCAATGCGATTGATTTTGTACATCAAATTTAGCAGGGTTGTAGAATCTCACCTCCCATACGTATGGTAAAAACTTGTACATATGGTTTTTATCGGGGATTAGATAGTTTCCATAATTACCATAGTACCCAGTCAGTTAGTCCCAACCCGACCGTACGTACCCTCAGAGGACATTCCCAAGGATGGCCCACGGGCATCCAGCTCCATTGCTCAGGTCGGCCAGTTGAGATAGGCCCGATGCTCAGTTCTAGCACCCAAGCACGGGGTCCGAGCATACTTGCTCCGTCTTAGCTCATCTGGAAAGCGTATGGTCGTGATTAGTGGTTACGCCCGAGTAGCGATAATGATGCCATGATGTGGAGCTGTTACGCCCATGATGAGAATGTGGCGTGAATTAAGGTTCAGTTACAACAAACATTAGCCACAGTCAAACGGTCTGTTACTTGGACTGCAATTAAGAGAATATTCTTGTAACCTATAAATACCTCTCGTGCATGTACGAGAGAGAGAGAGAGAGAGAGAGAGCGAGAGAGAGAGAGAGAGAGATCCTTTAGACACTTGGGAGAAGAGCATTGATAATACACATAATACATTCTCACCATGCTGGATTAGGGTTATTATCTCCCGAGTGAGAGGCCCGAACCAGGATAAAACCATTGTGTCGTTCTCTGAGTGTCCTCTGTCCTGTGAAACGGAGCATCCATCGGAAGCAACCCTTCACGTAAGAAGGGGAAAGAGTTGGTCCTCCAATCAACTAAGTAAGCTCAGTGGGGGCTTGTTCCCCAATCATTGACAGCTGGTGCCGTCCATGGGGACCGACATTTCGTTTCGTGAAGAATCCCTGGAGATGTTGTGAGACCCTCATTTTTATGTCACTAAGTAACATAAATATTGTCGGGACCCCGAATTTGCAAATCCGGACCCTCTGTGTATTCAGCACTAGTCCAGGAACGCGCTAGTGCACACAGTCTTAACATCGGTAAATATCACAATCATACCATTCGATATTATCAAAGTACTTTATTTAAATAACCAAACTGGTTACTCGACCTTATGGCCAAGTTACAAATATATGCCTCGCAAGGCGAAACTTATTAAAAGAGAGATAATAGCAGCGGAAAATCAAATAGCTTCGTGGCGCCATCCAGTATACCACAGGCAACTGACTGGGCTCGCTTCCCTAAGTAGACGGATCCTCTTGGAGTTCCTCCTCCAAAGCTGGCGTAGTCTCCTCTTCAACTGATGTTGTGTTGAGGCAAGGGTGAGTACTTGGTACTCAGCAAGTCATGCACAGAATGCAAGCTAATATACTATATGCATGGCTTGGTACAAAGGAATAGCTCAAGGTATATTTGCAGTAAACAGCATTTGACAAGTAATATAAGTAGATTCGAAAGCAGTAGAAATAAGTAAAGCATAAATAACTTTTCAAGAAGTTTAATAAACATTTTCCCCATCCTAAACCACATTTCCATCATCTCCATTATTAAACCAACCCAACCTTTCAAACCAAAGTTATTTTTGAGAAAATCTAACCCTTGACTGTAATTCCCGAGCGATGTCCAATACCGCGGACACGGCTATTCGAATAGATTCTAAACTCTGCAGAGGTTATGCACTTTACCCACAAGATACAGTCAAACACCACAAAGGCGAGTTCCCGTAACAAAGTCTTTCGGAAACCTCTAACAATACAAGTGGTCCTCCCCGGTTATTGCGCACTAACCCTTCCCTTCGCTAAGGCGAAGTCTAGGCCAATCAACCGTTAGATGGGTACCTGGCCTCAGCCCCGGTACGCTCCCCCGTACAACATACACAAAGGGTGTAGTTGACCTCCTGAGGTCCCACAGGTACGTTATTAGCAACTTAGTCAACTAGGTCCGTCCCATTACAGACATGTGGTTGCACGTTAGACCCAGTTCAAAGGCTTGCAAGGTTAAGTCCTTAGGGTGACCAGGGCAAGACTACCCGAAGAACCAAATCAACATCCCCAATGCCACAACTGGCCCACCTGATTACTCTTGCCACATGCCCTGGCCGAACTCGTTTATCAAACCCCAGTTGATTACCATGCACCACGTGCCATCAACATCACATGATACTTTTCCAAAACAGGTTCAATATATCATTAAGTCAATATTAACATTTGATTGTCCAAAATCATGTCATGAGCACGTAGCAGGTCTAAGCAAAGATACTACAATCTGCCTAAAACCCATGTTGGCAATTTAATAATGTCCAACTAGTAATCCACAACTAGGGTGACAAGGGTCATGGCACATACTTAAGTAATCAAGGTGTCATACAGCAAATTGGTATTTATCTAACCCCCATGTTTAAACAAAGTATCTTTCTAATTGAACTAGCATGCAATAGTTTAAATCAAAATAGATTTCGAAATAGGATCAACATGGTCAAAGCACAACTTGCCTTCAAAAAGTACTTGCTCTTGGTCTTGAGTTGGATCCTGAGTCAATACTTCTCCTTCGAACCCTTCCTAAGACTTCAACGTCTACTCGTAAAGCGTGCAAATAGCAAATACACGAATAAACAATAGGCAAAAAGTGTCCAAACATCCAAATAAAATCCATAAACAGAAAGAACATAATTTTATGGATTTTTAGAAACTGGAATCGTCAAATTTGGAGTTAAGGCATTAAAACTTATGATTATTTAAAGTTTAAATAATCAATTAAATAATTTTACAGAGAAAACTTTTAGTCCAAAAATTAAATAAAATTCATATTTAGGTAGATCTCAATTTTATACAAATTTAGAAATTTGAATCACTCAAATCGGAGTTGAAACGCAAAAGTTATAAGCGTTTGAAGTTTGAATCTAAATTTGAATCAATATTTCGAATTAATAAATCTTTTTCTTTTTCGGAAATTTATTATTGCGTCAGCTTGGACTCGTGGCAGCCTCTGATTGGTTGGCTGTAGTCAGCCTGTCCATGGACTCAGTCCACGCTCGGCTCGGGTCCACAGTGGACTCGGTCCCACGACTCTACGTGTCGGCCCGACATGTGGGCCCACTCGGGTAGCGTCATCGGCCCGACGTCGGCGGGCTCGGCCCATGGTGGCGGACAGGTGGGTCCTCGACACGCGGGCCCGCGTGTCGGCGTCTACACGCACGCCGCGTGGGCGGCCGACCGCGGCGGTCGAGCTTCCCGACACGTGGCGCCAATCTCGGCCGTTGATTTGAAATTCAGCGGCGCGATTAGATCCAGGGTTAACACGTTGAATCTACTCGATGATCGTGGGCCGTTCGATCTAGATCGGACGGTCCAGATCTAATCCTATAATAATCACTACTACGGCACGTGGCGATTGTGAACCGTTGGATCTTGATCCAACGGTCCAGATCTAATCGGGTTTGGAACACGTGAACTCACCTCAACCGCACGATCAAGATCGGACGGCGCACAGAGTTCGCGAGGGCGATGGCGACGCGGCGGAGCTGCAGCCACCGGAGACAGAGACGACGACGAGCCCGACGGTGCTCCGGGGTCGTTCCGGCGAAGTGGGTGGTCTCTTCGGGTGCGTCTCGAAGCGGGGACTCCGGATCTGGGCTCCTTCTCGGCGGAAGACGACGGACGTCGGCGGAAAACGGCGCAAACCGCGGCGGTCACCTCCTCCAGCTACGGCGAGCTCGCATGGGCAAACGACGGCGGCTCAGGCGAGATGGCTCGGGGGAACGGCTGCGCAAGGATGAGGGCAACCTCGGGGCGTGACCAGGGCTTTAAATAGCCTCGGCGTTCGTGCGGAACACGGAAACCTAGTTTCCCACGGCGGCGGGCGCGGCGGCGGAGTCCGGCTCGGACTCGGCGGAGACGACGACGCACAGCCGTCCACGTGGCACGATCAACGGCCACGATCGCGTGGGCGCGATCGGATCCGGGCCGGATGCGGCTCGAACCGGTACGGGCGGATCTCAGCCGTTGGATCTTGATCCAACGGTTGGGATCGATTAGGGTTTTGATTTGGTTTGATCGAGTCACGTGGCTCGGTCGGACTCGAGTCCGACTTCGGGTTCGACTTCGATCGGATGAAACGATACTCGACCGAGTTGAATTTCCAGTGATTTAATATTTAAAATAATTTCCAAGAATTCATTTAATTCATTAAAAATAGCAAAAGACTCGAGAAAAATTCGAGAAAAATTCGGAAAATACTTTGGATCATTTTGGACTCAAATAAAATATTTCCAACAAAATTTTATTTGCAAAATTAAATTCTTTAATTATTTCAAAATGGAATAAATTCAAATAAATTCCAAATAAATCCAAATAAATTCCAGAAAATTCCAAAAATTCACCAAAGTGCCAAATCACACATGAATTTAAGAAAAGCAAAATTTTGGGGTGTTACAAACCTCCCCCCCTTAATAGAATCTCGTCCCCGAGATTCAGGGCTCACTAAAGGAATAGGTTTGGAAACTCTTTCTTCAAATCCTCTTCGCTCCCAAGTCGCCGCTTTCTTCATGGTTGCTCCATTGAACTCTACAAACAACAGTTGACTTGTTTCTAGTTTCTCGATCCATTGTGTCTAGAATCCTCACGGGATACTCCTTATAGGTCAAATCCTCTTGCAACTCAATTGACTCTAGCGGTCTGCATTCCTCAGGAACTCGGAGACACTTCTTCAACTCGGGACACATGGAATACATCATGCACTCCTCGCCAACGATCGTGGCAACTCCGGTGGTAAGCAACTTCGCCTCTGCGACTCAAAATCTTAAATGGTCCAACATAGCAGGGTGCAAGTTTCCCTTTGGCATGGAACCTCTTAACTCCCCCGAGAGGCGTAACTCGAGGTAAACAAAGTCTTACGGTTCAAAACTCAAGTCTCGCGACGATTGTCAAGATAACTCTTTTGTCGAGATTGGGCTATCTTCAACCTTTCCCTAATCATAGCGATCTGTTCTTGACCTCTTGAAGAATATCAGGCCCAAAGACACGGCGCTCACGGTCTCATTCCAATTCAATGGCGTCCGACAGTGGTCGACCATACAAAGGCGTCAAAAGGTGACATCGTAAACTAGCTTGATAACTATTGTTGTAATCGAACTCGGCATACGGCAAACTCTTATCCCAAGAGGTAGCATAAGCTAATGCACAAGCTCTCAACATATCCTCCGAATCTGGTTGACTCTTTCGGTCTGTCCATCCGTCTGTGGATGATAAGTCAGATCTTGAAGTTCAAACGGGTTCCCATGGCTTCATGCAACTTATTCCAGAACCTTGAGGTAAATTGGGTACCTCTGTCCGATACAATCCTCTTTGGCACTCCGTGCAAGCAGACAATCTGATCATGTACAATTACGCTAATTTATCTCCGAGTAAGTGGTCTTCACGGGGATAAAATGGGCTACTTTAGTCAAGCGATCCACTATAACCCATATGGAGTCATAACCTCCTTGAGTCTTGACAAACCGGTAATGAAATCCATTCCGATTTCCTCCCACTTCCACTCAGGTATTTTCAGCGGTTGTAGCAATCCTGCTGGTCTCGATGCATTGCCTTGACTCTCGGCATACGCCGCACAATGCAACATGCTCGGCAACTTCACGTTTCATACTCGGCCACCGTAACCTCTCCTTGAGATCCTGATACATCTTGGCGCTTCGGGATGAATTGAGTACTTGGAGTCATGGGCTTCTTCCGAATCGATTGCTTTAACTCCTTCTTGTTAGGCACACAAATGCGATCCTTCATCCACAACGTGCCTTGCTCATCCAACTTGAAGTCCTCTGCCTTGCCTTCCTCCTTGATGAACTTAATCCTGCGGATCTTGTCATCATCATACATCCTTCTCGGATCGATCCTCTAGGGTAGGCTTTACTTCTAATGCGGCCAAGAATCCGCTAGGTACTACCTCAATCTTCATTTTCTGAAAAATCCTCACATAACTCATCCTGACTTGTGGCTAGCAACGTACTCACGGTATGGCTTTTCCGACTCAAGGCATCGGCAACTACGTTGGCCTTCCCGGGATGGTAATGGATTCCAACATTGTAGTCCTTGATTAACTCTAACCATCTCCTCTGCCTCATATTCAGATCCGACTGGGTGAATATGTACTTAAGGCTCTTATGATCCGTATACACTTCACATCTGTTTCCAATCAGATAGTGACGCCATATCTTCAAAGCATGCACTACGGCAGCTAACTCTAAGTCATGTGTCGGATAATTTTCCTCATGCGGCCTCAACTGCCTTGATGCATATGCGACGACCTTTCCATTCTGCATCAGCACACATCCAAGTCCTTGGCGCGATGCGTCACAATAAATATCGAAGCTTTGAGCAACATCCGGTAGAACTAACACCGGTGCTGATGTCAATCGCTTCTTCAGCTCCTGAAATCCTTTCTCACATTCTGGCGTCCATGCAAACTTCTTTTCCTTCTTGGCGATTGCGTAAGAGGTTTCGCAATTGTCGAGAAGCCTTCGATGAAACGGCGGTAGTATCCTGCCATTCCAAGGAAACTCCGAATCTGGGTCACAGTCTTCGGCTGCTCCCAATGTAACACAGCTTCCACTTTGCTTGGATCTACGGCGACTCCTTCTGCGGTCATTACATGTCCAAGAAACTCCACCTTGTCCTTCCAAAAATCACACTTGCTGAACTTGGAGAAAAGTTGTTGTTCCCTCAGCCTTTCCAAAACTCGCCTTAAGTGTTCGGCATGTTCACTCTCTGTCTTGGAGTAGATTAGGATATCGTCTATGAACACGACGACAAACTTGTCCAAATATTCCATGAACACCTTATTCATCATATTCATGAAATAAGCTGGCGCATTCGTCAGTCCAAAGGACATAACTGTAAACTCGTAATGTCCATATCTTGACGAGAATGCAGTCTTCGGAATATCTTCTGATCGGATCTTCAACTGATGGTATCCCGACCTCAGATCAATCTTAGAGAAAACTCCGGCTCCTCTCAACTGATCAAACAAATCATCAATCCTGGGTAGCGGATACTTATTCTTCACGGTGACTTCATTGAGTGCACGGTAGTCAATGCACATCCTGAAACTCCCGTCCTTCTTCTTGACAAACAAAACTGGTGCTCCCACGGCGACGAACTCGGTCGATAAATCCTTTCTCCATTAACTCCTCTAGTTGTTTCTTCATTTCTACCAACTCCTCGGTGGACATCCGATAGGGTCTCCTTGCTATCGGTGCATCTTGCAGTACAAGCTCTATCACAAACTCTATGTCCCTGTCTGGCGGCATACCGTAGATCTTCAGAAAAACATCTGGGTACTCATTCACTCTTGAGACATCCTCTATGCCGATTGCCTTGGTCTTGTTAACCATCAAGCTGTCCATCTCTAATCGCAGTGGCTTGAAATTCCACTTTCTTCCCACACGGGCTCTCAATCGAGATAGTCCTTCGTCCACAATCCAATACGGCCTTGTGCTTGGATAACCAATCCATTCCCACTATGACGTCTAAAGTCTGGGTCTCCAAAATTATAAGGTTTGCTAGGAACTCTATTCCATCTATTAGTATTCTCACCCCGGAACATCCTACCTTCGTTCGGAGTTCGGAACTGTGGGTTTGAACCAAAAGCATGCACTTAAGTCTTGCAATCCTCAAATCATTTCTAGTAGCAAAGCCTTGCGAAACAAACGAATGCGAAGCTCGAGTCAAACAAAGCTGTGCAGTATCGAGTTAACAAGTAACTTACCCAAGACGACGTCAGTAGCATTCTGCGGTGCATCTGCGGTGACATGGTTGACTCGGCCTCTCACCACGGCCTGGGGTGTGGCTCTGGTGCGGGCGTCCTAGCTGGGTGGTTCCTAGATTGAAGCGAATCGGGTCACTCTCGCTGTCTTCTTCGGAAAACTGTTGGCAAAGTGTCTGGCTCGTTGCGATTGTAGCGGCGTCTCACTTTGTTCCTTCTTGTTGCTCGGAGTAGTGTTTCTAGCGGGGCTGGGGTGGTAGTTACGATTGGCAGGTGTCTTGGTGCCGGGATGGTGTCCTTGTTGCATTCGTGGTTGGAATGCGAAGAATTGATTTGGTGCAACTCTCAGCGCCTATGCGTTCCTGGCGTGATCCTTCTTTGTTGCATCCTGCGCTTCCTGTTCTCATCCGGTTCCTTGCGCTTGTCCTCAAGAATAAGCGCCTTATTCACCAACTCTTGGAAATCTGGAAAGGTGTGGGTGATCAATCCTACTTGCAATCCCGAGTTAAGTCCCTTCATAAAACGAGACTGCCTGGATTTATCTGTCGCTACATCCTCAGTGCGTAGCGTGCTAGGCTGTGTGAACTTGTTCGTAGTCGGCCACCGGGTGATTACCTTGCTTCGATGCTCTGAACTCCTCTTTCTTAAGGTCCATGATTCCTTCAGGCACGTGATATCTTGTCGGAATGCTGGTGTGAACTCTTCCCAAGTGATATCTTGAGGGTTCTCTTGCGTGGCACGAAGTTCTCCCACCATTCGGTAATGTTCCTTCCAGCTGATGAGAAGCGTAGAGTACCTTCTCATTTCCTATGCATTGAGCTATGTGTAGCTTCCTCTCGATTGATCTTAACCAATCATCGGCCTCCAATGGATTGGCATTCCCGGAGAAAATGGGTGGGTGAGTTCTCATGAACTCTGATAGTCTTGTATTCTGGCGTGGTCCCTGATTAACTTGATTAGCAGTGGCCTGAGCGGTGACGTGCTGCATTTGTTGCATCATAGCATGCATCAACTGAGTCTGGGCAGCAAGAAAAGCTCCGAAATTCTGCACATCCAGTGGCGGTGCTGGTGCTCCATCATTGGGGTTTTCTGCTGGGCGAGAACCACTCCCATTGCTTCCAAAGTTTCCACGGGTGTTCACCATCTGTCGGTTTGCTCTAGGTTTAGAGATGAGAGGGAAACAAGAATAGACAAGTAACATGGAACTTATGCGGGCAAAAGGGGTAACTTTAAGGTCCAACTTTATTATTAATAACTTGGTATGGCTGCTTACAATGCCTAAGGGCCTTGCAACACATACTGCACACTCAGCAAACAAAGCAAATCCAAATCGAACTAACTCTGGAGTCTAATGCCTAAAGGGTGACTCTTTATTATATGACGCGACTCGGCGAAGGAGTCTCACTATAGAACCTATGCTCACTCATCGAGAAAACCTCCACGGCACGGTGCAGGTCTTTGTGGCATAGGCGCCGAAACGATCGCCATGTCCAAAGAATCGTGTCCTCTATGGTAGTCGAAGAAGCGGTGTCCTCATCGAGATCGACTCCTCTGGATCGGCTCGTGTAGCTCGAAATCTTGGCTCGGAGTCTGGTCCGTACAAGGTCATCTCCAACTCGTCGATCCTTCGTAGAAGGTGTGCCACATACTCTTGAGCTTCCCGCCATCTGTTCTTCTCTGTCGTGATCTCCTTGCGGGCCTTCTGTAGCTCCTTGCTTGTATTATCTAGTACATCCTCCTGGGCGACCACAAATCGTGCCAATTGTGTAACCGTGGCATCCTCATTACGAATCGCCTTGGTCAAGAAGGTTATCGCTGCGCGGATGATATGAGAACACCATGCTCTCAATTCTCTGGCGTAGATACGGGTAATGTGCCGCATTGCTCGTCGTGATACTTCTTGGATACCCATCTCGCATTGTAGATCTCTGGCGGTCTGGTGTATCGGGCGATTGCCTGGGCCCTTTTTCCTAGCAGGTACCTCAATCTTCACGTCACAAGCCTTGATCAATCCCGCTTGTCTGATCACTTCCACTTGGTATTGGGGCTTCTCAAAATCCCCGAGAGTCTGTAGCATATGCCAAAGTTCCGCGGCGTGACCAACTCCCAGATCAACGTAGTTGAACTCTTCCTCCATCTGTCACAAGAGTGCTTTACGTAAGAACTCGGAATTTTTAAATTGTGACAAGGTAAGGGAGAATTTCAGCAAGAGACAAGAAAAGAGAGAAGGGGATAAGTCGAGATGTCATTTCTTGTCTTGACCAATTTTTAGCTTTTAGAAAATAGGTTTTATCCTCACTACGACCATTTTAGCTAGGGTTGAGCCTACAGTCAAGTATGGCTCTGATACCACCTCTGTCGGGACCCCGAATTTGCAAATCCGGACCCTCTGTGTATTCAGCACTAGTCCAGGAACGCGCTAGTGCACACAGTCTTAACATCGGTAAATATCACAATCATACCATTCGATATTATCAAAGTACTTTATTTAAATAACCAAACTGGTTACTCGACCTTATGGCCAAGTTACAAATATATGCCTCGCAAGGCGAAACTTATTAAAAGAGAGATAATAGCAGCGGAAAATCAAATAGCTTCGTGGCGCCATCCAGTATACCACAGGCAATCGACCGGCTCGCTTCCCTAAGTAGACGGATCCTCTTGGAGTTCCTCCTCCAAAGCTGGCGTAGTCTCCTCTTCAACTGATGTTGTGTTGAGGCAAGGGTGAGTACTTGGTACTCAGCAAGTCATGCACAGAATGCAAGCTAATATACTATATGCATGGCTTGGTACAAAGGAATAGCTCAAGGTATATTTGCGAAATGACATTTGACAAGTAATATAAGTAGATTCGAAAGCAGTAGAAATAAGTAAAGCATAAATAACTTTTCAAGAAGTTTAATAAACATTTTCCCCATCCTAAACCACATTTCCATCATCTCCATTATTAAACCAACCCAACCTTTCAAACCAAAGTTATTTTTGAGAAAATCTAACCCTTGATTTGTAATTCCTAGCGATGTCCAATACCGCGGACACGGCTATTCGAATAGATTCTAAACTCTGCAGAGGTTATGCACTTTACCCACAAGATACAAATCAAACACCACAAAGGCGAGTTCAGTAACAAAGTCTTTCGGAAACCTCTAACAATACAAGTGGTCCTCCCGGTTATTGGCAAGACTAACCCTTCCTTCGCTAAGGCGAAGTCTAGGCCAATCAACCGTTAGATGGGTACTGGCCTCACCCAGACGCTCCCCGCACAACATACACAAAGGGTGTAGTTGACCTCCCGAGGTCCCACAGTACGTTATTAGCAACTTAGTCAACTAGGTCCGTCCCATTACTGGACATGTGGTTGCACGTTAGACCCAGTTCAAAGGCTTGCAAGGTTAAGTCCTTAGGGTGACCAGGGCAAGACTACCCGAAGAACCAAATCAACATCCCCAATGCCACAACCGGCCCAATTGATTACTCTTGCCACATGCCCTGGCCGAAAATCGCTTTATCAAACCCCGCTTGATTACCATGCACCACGTGCCATCAACATCACATGATACTTTTCCAAAACAGGTTCAATATATCATTAAGTCAATATTAACATTTGATTGTCCAAAATCATGTCATGAGCACGCTTGTGTCTAAGCAAGATACTACAGCGGTCTAAAACCCATGTTGGCAATTTAATAATGTCCAACTAGTAATCCACAACTAGGGTGACAAGGGTCATGGCACATACTTAAGTAATCAAGGTGTCATACAAAGAAATTGGTATTTATCTAACCCCATGTTTAAACAAAGTATCTTTCTAATTGAACTAGCATGCAATAGTTTAAATCAAAATAGATTTCGAAATAGGATCAACATGGTCAAAGCACAACTTGCCTTCAAAAAGTACTTGCTCTTGGTCTTGAGTTGGATCCTGAGTCAATACTTCTCCTTCGAACCCTTCCCAAGCACTTCAACGTCTACTCGTAAAGCGTGCAAATAGCAAATACACGAATAAACAATAGGCAAAAAGTGTCCAAACATCCAAATAAAATCCATAAACAGAAAGAACATAATTTTATGGATTTTTAGAAACTGGAATAAATCAAATTTTGAGTTAAGACGCAAAACTTATGATTATTTAAAGTTTAAATAATCAATTAAATAATTTTACAGAGAAAACTTTTAGTCCAAAAATTAAATAAAATTCATATTTAGGTAGATCTCAATTTTATACAAATTTAGAAATTTGAATCACTCAAATCGGAGTTGAAACGCAAAAGTTATAAGCGTTTGAAGTTTGAATCTAAATTTGAATCAATATTTCGAATTAATAAATCATTTTCTTTTTCGGAAATTAATTATTGCGTACAGCATGGACACGTGGCAGCCTCGATTGGTTGGTCGACGTCCACCGTCCATGGACTCACCCACGCCGGCTCGGGTCCACTGTGGACTCGATCCACGACTCTACGTGTCGGCCCGACATGTGGGCCCACTCGGGTAGCGTCATCGGCCCGACGTCGGCGGGGCTCGGCCCATGGTGGCGACAGGTGGGTCCTCGACACGCGGGCCCAGCGTGTCGTCACTGCCTGCCAGCGTGGGCCAGCGCCGACCGCGACGGTCGAGCTTCCCGACACGTGGCGCAATCTCGGCCGCTGATTTGAAATTCAGCGGCCGCGATTAGATCCAGGGTTAACACGTTGAATCTACTCGATGATCGTGGGCCGCTCGATCTAGATCGGACGGTCCAGATCTAATCCTATAATAATCACTACTACGACGCGTGGCGATTGTGAACCGCTGGATCTTGATCCAACGGTCCAGATCTAATCGGGTTTGGAACACGTGAACTCACCTCAACCGCACGATCAAGATCGGACGGCGCACGAGTTCGCGAGGGCGATGGCGACGCGGCGAGCTGCAGCCACCGGAGACAGAGACGACGACGAGCCCGACGGTGCTCCGGTCGTTCGGCGAAGTGGGTGGTCTCTTGGTGCGTCTCAAGCGGGGACTCGGATCCGGGCTCCTTCGGCGGAAGACGACGGACGTCGGCGGAAAGCAGCGCAAACTGGCGGTCACCTCCTCCGGCTACGGCGAGCTCGCATGGGCAAACGACGGCGGCCAAAGTAGATGGCTCGGGGAACGGCTGCGCAAGGATGAGGGCAACCTCGGCGTGACCAGGGCTTTAAATAGCCTCGGCGTTAAATGCGGAACACGGAAACCTAGTTTCCCACGGGCGGGCAAGGCGGGCGGAGTCCGGCTCGGACTCGGCGGAGACGACGACGCACACCGGCCCACGTGGCACGATCAACGGCCACGATCGCGTGGCGCTGATCGGATCCGGGCCGGATGCGGCTCGAGCAGACGGCGGATCTCGGCCGTTGGATCTTGATCCAACGGTTGGGATCGATTAGGGTTTTGAGTCGGTTTGATCGAGTCACGTGGCTCGGTCGGACTCGAGTCCGACTTCGGGTTCGACTTCGGTCGGATGAACAAGACTCGACCGAGTTGAATTTCCAGCGATTTAATATTTAAAATAATTTCCAAGAATTCATTTAATTCATTAAAAATAGCAAAAGACTCGAGAAAAATTCGAGAAAAATTCGAAAATACTTTGGATCATTTTGGACTCAAATAAAATATTTCCAACAAAATTTTATTTGCAAAATTAAATTCTTTAATTATTTCAAAATGGAATAAATTCAAATAAATTCCAAATAAATCCAAATAAATTCCAGAAAATTCCAAAAATTCACCAAAGTGCCAAATCACACATGAATTTAAGAAAAGCAAAATTTTGGGGTGTTACAAACCTCCCCTTAATAGAATCTCGTCCAGAGATTCAGGGCTTACTAAAGGAATAGGTTTGGAAACTCTTTCTTCAAATCCTCTTCGCTCCCAAGTCGCTTCGCTTTCTTCATGGTTGCTCCATTGAACTCTCTGAAACAAAGTTGACTTGTTTCTAGTTTCTCGATCCATTGTGTCCAGAATACTCACGGGATGCTCCTTATAAGTCAAATCCTCTTGCAACTCAATTGACTCTAGCGGTGTCTGTTCCTCTGGAACTCGGAGACACTTCTTCAATCGGGACACATGGAATACATCATGCACTCCTGCCAACGTCTGTGGCAACTCCAGCTGGTAAGCAACTTCGCCTCTGCGACTCAAAATCTTAAATGGTCCAACATAACGGGGTGCGAGTTTCCCTTTGGCATGGAACCTCTTAACTCCCCTGAGAGGCGTAACTCGAGGTAAACAAAGTCTTACGGTTCAAAACTCAAGTCTCGGCGACGATTGTCAAGATAACTCTTTTGTCGAGATTGGGCTATCTTCAACCTTTCCTAATCATAGCGACCGTTTCTTCACCTCTTGAAGAATATCAGGCCCAAAGACACGGCGCTCACGGTCTCATTCCAATTCAATGGCGTCCGACAGGTCGACCATACAAGGCGTCAAAAGGTGACATCTCAGAAACTAGCTTGATAACTATTGTTGTAATCGAACTCGGCATACGGCAAACTTTTATCCCAAGAGGTAGCATAAGCTAATGCACAAGCTCTCAACATATCCTCCGAATCTGGTTGACTCTTTCTGGCCTGTCCATCCGTCTGTGGATGATAAGTCATCTTGAAGTTCAAACGGGTTCCCATGGCTTCATGCAACTTATTCCGTAACCTTGAGGTAAATTGGGTACCTCTGTCCGATACAATCCTTTTCGGCACTCCGTGCAAACAGACAATCCTGATCATGTACAATTCCGCTAATTTATCTCCCGAGTAAGTGGTCTTCACGGGGATAAAATGGGCTACTTTAGTCAAGCGATCCACTATAACCCATATGGAGTCATAACCTCCTTGAGTCTTCAAGAAACCGGTAATGAAATCCATTCCGATTTCCTCCCACTTCCACTCGGTATTTTCAGCGGTTGTAGCAATCCCGCTGGTCTGATGCATTGCCTTGACTCTCTGGCATACGTCGCACAATGCAACATGCTCGGCAACTTCACGTTTCATACTCGGCCACCAGAACCTCTCCTTCAGATCCTGATACATCTTGGCGCTTCCAGGATGAATTGAGTACTTGGAGTCATGGGCTTCTTCCAGAATCAGTTGCTTTAACTCCTTCTTGTTAGGCACACAAATGCGATCCTTCATCCACAACGTGCCTTGCTCATCCAACTTGAAGTCCTCTGCCTTGCCTTCCTCCTTGATGAACTTAATCCTGCGGATCTTGTCATCATCCTTCTGTCCTTCTCGGATCTGATCCTCTAGGGTAGGCTTTACTTCTAATGCGGCCAAGAATCCGCTAGGTACTACCTCAATCTTCATTTTCTGAAAAATCCTCACATAACTCATCCTGACTTGTGGCTAGCAACGTACTCACGGTATGGCTTTTCCGACTCAAGGCATCGGCAACTACGTTGGCCTTCCCGGGATGGTAATGGATTCCAACATTGTAGTCCTTGATTAACTCTAACCATCTCCTCTGCCTCATATTCAGATCCGATCGGGTGAATA
Source organism: Rhipidocladum racemiflorum (assembly GCA_036346355.1). NCBI lineage: Eukaryota > Viridiplantae > Streptophyta > Magnoliopsida > Poales > Poaceae > Rhipidocladum > Rhipidocladum racemiflorum. Next base: position 72,750,005 of record CM070577.1, read on the forward strand.
TGTACTTAAGGCTCTTATGATCCGTATACACTTCACATCTGCTTTCCAATCGATAGTGACGCCATATCTTCAAAGCATGCACTACGGCAGCTAACTCTAAGTCATGTGTCGGATAATTTTCCTCATGCGGCCTCGGCTGCCTTGATGCATATGCGATTTACCTTTCCATTCTCAGACAAAGACACATCCAAGTCCTTGGCGCGATGCGTCACAATAAATATCGAAGCTTTGAGCAACATCCGGTAGAACTAACACCGGTCTTGATGTCAATCGCTTCTTCAGCTCCTGAAATCCTTTCTCACATTCTCGGCGTCCATGCAAACTTCTTTTCCTTCTTGTAGCCATTGCGTAAGAGGTTTCGCAATTGTCGAGAAGCCTTCGATGAAACGGCGGTAGTATCCTGCCATTCCAAGGAAACTCCGAATGGGTCACGATCTTGGTGCTCCCAATGTAACACGACTTCCACTTTGCTTGGATCTCTGGCGACTCCTTCTGCGGTCATTACATGTCCAAGAAACTCCACCTTGTCCTTCCAAAAATCACACTTGCTGAACTTGGAGAAAAGTTGTTGTTCCCTCAGCCTTTCCAAAACTCGCCTTAAGTGTTCGGCATGTTCACTCTCTGTCTTGGAGTAGATTAGGATATCGTCTATGAACACGACGACAAACTTGTCCAAATATTCCATGAACACCTTATTCATCATATTCATGAAATAAGTGGCGCATTAAATCAGTCAAAGGACATAATCAGAACTCGTAATGTCCATATCTTGACGAGAATGCAGTCTTCGGAATATCTTCTGATCGGATCTTCAACTGATGGTATCCCGACCTCAGATCAATCTTAGAGAAAACTCCGGCTCCTCTCAACTGATCAAACAAATCATCAATCCTGGGTAGCGGATACTTATTCTTCACGGTGACTTCATTGAGTGCACGGTAGTCAATGCACATCCTGAAACTCCCGTCCTTCTTCTTGACAAACAAAACTGGTGCTCCCCACGGCGACGAACTCGGTCTGATAAATCCTTTCTCCATTAACTCCTCTAGTTGTTTCTTCATTTCTACCAACTCCTCGGTGGACATCCGATAGGGTCTCCTTGCTATCGGTGCTGCATCTTGCACAAGCTCTATCACAAACTCTATGTCCCTCGTCTGCGGCATACTGTAGATCTTCAGGAAAAACATCTGGGTACTCATTCACTACTGAGACATCCTCTATGCTGATTGCCTTGGTACTGTTAACCATCAACTGTCCATCTCTAACTGCAGTGGCTTGAAATTCCACTTTCTTCCCACACGGGCTCTCAACTGAGATAGTCCTTCGTCCACAATCCAATACGGCCTTGTGCTTGGATAACCAATCCATTCCCAATATGACGTCTAAAGTCTGGGTCTCCAAAATTATAAGGTTTGCTAGGAACTCTATTCCATCTATTAGTATTCTCACCCCGGAACATCCTACCTTCGTTCGGAGTTCGGAACCAGGGGTTTGAACCAAAAGCATGCACTTAAGTCTTGCAATCCTCAAATCATTTCTAGTAGCAAAGCCTTGCGAAACAAACGAATGCGAAGCTCCAGAGTCAAACAAAATCAGGTGTATCGAGTTAACAAGTAACTTACCCAAAGACTGACGTCCGTAGCATGCAGTGCATCTGCGGTGACATGGTTGACTCGGCCTCTCACCACGGCCTGCAGGGTGTGGCTCTGGTGCGGGCGCCCTAGCTGGGGTGGTTCCTAGATTGAAGCGAACTAGGGTCACTCCTGCTGTCTTCTTCGGACAAGCTGTTGGCAAAGTGTCCTGGCTCGTTGCGCTTGTAGCGGCGTCTCACCGTTCCTTGCCGATCGCTCGAGTAGTGTTTCTAGCGGGCCGGGGTGGTAGTTACGATTGGCAGGTCTTGGTGCCGGGGATGGTGTCCTTGTTGCATTCTCGTGGTTGGAATCTGAAGAATTGATTTGGTGCAACTCTCGGTATGTTGCGTTCCTGGCGTGATCCTTCTTTGTTGCATCCTGCGCTTCTGTTCTCATCCAGTTCCTTGCGCTTGTCCTCAAGAATAAGCGCCTTATTCACCAACTCTTGGAAATCTGGAAAGGTGTGGGTGATCAATCCTACTTGCAATCCTGAGTTAAGTCCCTTCATAAAACGAGACTGTCTGGATTTATCTGTCGCTACATCCTCAAAGCGTAGCGTGCTAGGCTGTGTGAACTTGTTCGTAGTCGGCCACCGGCTGATTACCTTGCTTCATGCTCTGAACTCCTCTTTCTTAAGGTCCATGATTCCTTCAGGCACGTGATCTTGTCGGAATGCTGTTGTGAACTCTTCCCAAGTGATATCTTGAGGGTTCTCTTGCGTGGCACGAAGTTCTCCCACCATTCAATTTGTTTCCTTCCAAATTGATGAGAAGCGAGAGTACCTTCTCATTTCCTATGCATTGAGCTATGTGTAGCTTCCTCTCGATTGATCTTAACCAATCATCGGCCTCCAATGGATTGGCATTCCGGAGAAAATGGGTGGGTGAGTTCTCATGAACTCGATAGTCTTGTATTCTCGGCGTGGTCCCTGATTAACTTGATTAGCAGTGGCCTGAGCAGTGACGTGCTGCATTTGTTGCATCATAGCATGCATCAACTGAGTCTGGGCAGCAAGAAAAGCTCCGAAATTCTGCACCTCCAGTGGCGGTGCTGGTGCTCCATCATTGGGGTTTTCTGCTGGGCGAGAACCACTCCCATTGCTTCCAAAGTTTCCACGGGTGTTCACCATCTGTCGGTTTGCTCTAGGTTTAGAGATGAGAGGGAAACAAGAATAGACAAGTAACATGGAACTTATGCGGGCAAAAGGGGTAACTTTAAGGTCCAACTTTATTATTAATAACTTGGTATGGCTGCTTACAATGCCTAAGGGCCTTGCAACACATACTGCACACTCAGCAAACAAAGCAAATCCAAATCGAACTAACTCTGGAGTCTAATGCCTAAAGGGTGACTCTTTATTATATGACGCGACTCGGCGAAGGAGTCTCACTATAGAACCTATGCTCACTCATCGAGAAAACCTCCACGGCCTGGGTACGGGTGCTGTGGCATAGGCGCGAAACGATCGCCATGTCCAGCAACTGTGTCCTCTATGGTAGTCGAAGAAGCAGTGTCCTCATCGAGATCTGACTCCTCTGGATCTGGCTCGTGTAGCTCGTGCATCGCTCGGTGCAGGTCCGCATAAGGTCATCTCCAACTCGTCGATCCTTCGTAGAAGGTGTGCCACATACTCTTGAGCTTCCCGCCATCTGTTCTTCTCTGTCGTGATCTCCTTGCGGGCCTTCTGTAGCTCCTTGCTTGTATTATCTAGTACATCCTCCTGGGCGACGACAAATCGTGCCAACTGTGTAACCGTGGCATCCTCATTCTGAATCGCCTTCGGGTCAAGAAGGTTATCGCTGCGCGGATGATAACAGAACACCATGCTCTCCAATTCTCTGGCGTAGATACGGGTAATGTGCCGCATTGCTCGTCGTGATACTTCTTGGATACCCATCTGCATTGTAGATCTCCTGGCAGTGCAGTGTATCGGGCGATTGCCTGGGCCCTTTTTCCTAGCAGGTACCTCAATCTTCACGTCACAAGCCTTGATCAATCCCGCTTGTCTGATCACTTCCACTTGGTATTGGGGCTTCTCAAAATCCCCGAGAGTCTGTAGCATATGCCAAAGTTCCGCGGCGTGACCAACTCCCAGATCAACGTAGTTGAACTCTTCCTCCATCTGTCACAAGAGTGCTTTACGTAAGAACTCGGAATTTTTAAATTGTGACAAGGTAAGGGAGAATTTCAGCAAGAGACAAGAAAAGAGAGAAGGGGATAAGTCGAGATGTCATTTCTTGTCTTGACCAATTTTTAGCTTTTAGAAAATAGGTTTTATCCTCACTACGACCATTTTAGCTAGGGTTGAGCCTACAGTCAAGTATGGCTCTAATACCACCTCTGTCGGGACCCCGAATTTGCAAATCCGGACCCTCTGTGTATTCAGCACTAGTCCAGGAACGCGCTAGTGCACACAGTCTTAACATCGGTAAATATCACAATCATACCATTCGATATTATCAAAGTACTTTATTTAAATAACCAAACTGGTTACTCGACCTTATGGCCAAGTTACAAATATATGCCTCGCAAGGCGAAACTTATTAAAAGAGAGATAATAGCAGCGGAAAATCAAATAGCTTCGTGGCGCCATCCAAGATACCACGTAACCGATCGGGCTCGCTTCCCTAAGTAGACGGATCCTCTTGGAGTTCCTCCTCCAAAGCTGGCGTAGTCTCCTCTTCAACTGATGTTGTGTTGAGGCAAGGGTGAGTACTTGGTACTCAGCAAGTCATGCACAGAATGCAAGCTAATATACTATATGCATGGCTTGGTACAAAGGAATAGCTCAAGGTATATTTGCAAAGAACAAAGATTTGACAAGTAATATAAGTAGATTCAAAGCAAAGAGAAATAAGTAAAGCATAAATAACTTTTCAAGAAGTTTAATAAACATTTTCCCCATCCTAAACCACATTTCCATCATCTCCATTATTAAACCAACCCAACCTTTCAAACCAAAGTTATTTTTGAGAAAATCTAACCCTTGACTGTAATTCTTAGCGATGTCCAATACCGCGGACACGGCTATTCGAATAGATTCTAAACTCTGCAGAGGTTATGCACTTTACCCACAAGATACAGTCAAACACCACAAAGGCGAGTTCCCGTAACAAAGTCTTTCGGAAACCTCTAACAATACAAGTGGTCCTCCTGCTATTGCGCACTAACCCTTCCCTTCGCTAAGGCGAAGTCTAGGCCAATCAACCGTTAGATGGGTACCTGGCCTCAGCCCCGGTACGCTCCCCCGTACAACATACACAAAGGGTGTAGTTGACCTCCTGAGGTCCCACAGGTACGTTATTAGCAACTTAGTCAACTAGGTCCGTCCCATTCCAGACATGTGGTTGCACGTTAGACCCAGTTCAAAGGCTTGCAAGGTTAAGTCCTTAGGATGACCAGGGCAAGACTACGAAGAACCAAATCAACATCCCCAATGCCACATCGCCCACCTGATTACTCTTGCCACATGCCCTGGCCGAAATCGTTTATCAAACCCCGCTTGATTACCATGCACCACGTGCCATCAACATCACATGATACTTTTCCAAAACAGGTTCAATATATCATTAAGTCTATTTTAACATTTGTTTGTCCAAATTCATGTCATGAGCACGAAAGGTGTCTAAGCGATACTACAACGGTCTAAAACCCATGTTGGCAATTTAATAATGTCCAACTAGTAATCCACAACTAGGGTGACAAGGGTCATGGCACATACTTAAGTAATCAAGGTGTCATACAGCAAATTGGTATTTATCTAACCCCCATGTTTAAACAAAGTATCTTTCTAATTGAACTAGCATGCAATAGTTTAAATCAAAATAGATTTCGAAATAGGATCAACATGGTCAAAGCACAACTTGCCTTCAAAAAGTACTTGCTCTTGGTCTTGAGTTGGATCCTGAGTCAATACTTCTCCTTCGAACCCTTCCGGCACTTCAACGTCTACTCGTAAAGCGTGCAAATAGCAAATACACGAATAAACAATAGGCAAAAAGTGTCCAAACATCCAAATAAAATCCATAAACAGAAAGAACATAATTTTATGGATTTTTAGAAACTGGAATCGTCAAATTTGGAGTTAAGACGCAAAACTTATGATTATTTAAAGTTTAAATAATCAATTAAATAATTTTACAGAGAAAACTTTTAGTCCAAAAATTAAATAAAATTCATATTTAGGTAGATCTCAATTTTATACAAATTTAGAAATTTGAATCACTCAAATCGGAGTTGAAACGCAAAAGTTATAAGCGTTTGAAGTTTGAATCTAAATTTGAATCAATATTTCGAATTAATAAATCATTTTCTTTTTCGGAAATTAATTATTGCGTCAGCATGGACACGTGGCAGCCTCTGATTGGTTGGCTGACGTCAGCCGGTCCATGGACTCGATCCACGCCGGCTCGGGTCCACCGTGGACTCTGGCCCACGACTTCACGTGTCGGCCCGACATGTGGGCTCACTCGGGTGACGCGTCATCGCCGACGTCGGCGGGCTCGGCCCATGGTGGCGACAGTGGGTCCTCGGACACGCGGGCCCCGCGTGTCAGCGTCACACGCACGCGCGCGTGGACGGCGCTGACCGCGACGGTCAGGCTTCCCGACACGTGGCGCAATCTCGACCGTTGATTTGAAATTCAACGACCGCGATTAGATCCAGGGTTAACACGTTGAATCTACTCGATGATCGTGGGCCGTTCGATCTAGATCGGACGGTCCAGATCTAATCCTATAATAATCACTACTACGACGCGTGGCGATTGTGAACCGCTGGATCTTGATCCAACGGTCCCGCATCTAATCGGGTTTGGAACACGTGAACTCACCTCAACCGCACGATCAAGATCGGACGGCGCCTGAGTTCGCGAGGGCGATGGCGACGCGGAGCTGCAGCCACCGGAGAGCGAGACGACGACGAGCCCGACGGCGCTCGGGTCGTTCGGCGAAGTGGGTGGTCTCTTCGGTGCGTCTCGGCGGGGACTCGGATCTGGCTCCTTCGGCGGAAGACGACGGACGTCGGCGGAAGCAGCGCAAACCGCGGCGGTCACCTCCTCCGGCTACTGGCGAGCTCGCACGCAAACGACGGCGGCCAGGCGAGATGGCTCGGGAACGGGTGCGCAAGGATGAGGGCAACCTCGGGCGTGACCAGGGCTTTAAATAGCCTCGGCGTTAAATGCGAACACGGAAACCTAGTTTCCACTACGGCGGCGCGGCAAATGAGTCCGGCTCGGACTCGGCGGAGACGACGATGCACACCGGCCCACGTGGCACGATCAACGGCCACGATCGCGTGGCGCGATCGGATCGGGCGGATGCGGCTCGAACCAGTGCAGGCGGATCTCACCGTTGGATCTTGATCCAACGGTTGGGATCGATTAGGTTTTGATTTGGTTTGATCGAGTCACGTGGCTCGGTCGGACTCGAGTCCGACTTCGGGTTCGACTTCGATCGGATGAAACGATACTCGACCCGAGTTGAATTTCCAGCGATTTAATATTTAAAATAATTTCCAGTAATTCATTTAATTCATTAAAAAATAGCAAAAGACTCAGAAAAATTCCAGAAAAATTCTGGAAAATACTTTGGATCATTTTGGACTCAAATAAAATATTTCCAACAAAATTTTATTTGCAAAATTAAATTCTTTAATTATTTCAAAATGGAATAAATTCAAATAAATTCCAAATAAATCCAAATAAATTCCAGAAAATTCCAAAAATTCACCAAAGTGCCAAATCACACATGAATTTAAGAAAAGCAAAATTTTGGGGTGTTACAAATATGAGGCTCTTAAGTGCTTCCTGTGCCATTCCCATGATCAGTGGCTGGCACGCACAAACACAATTTGGAAATTACAGCCACACAGATACACATTTTTATTACATCACAAGTTTTATAGTATTATTACAATACCAAAAGTAGCACGAAATTAAAACCATGTCTCATAGTGTGCCAACTATTCCATAACTCCACAGGCAACTGCTGAGATGAACCTAGAAAGATCAGTCGTCGCTAAAATTCGCAGGTTCCTCATATTCATTTCCGTCATTATCGTAATCTTGCTCATCACCTAAAAACATTGTTGAAGCAAGTTGAGTACATTGGTACTCGCAAGACTTTGTAGTGTATGCAATTCCTGGAATATATGCAGGCTGAAATAGAAAGTGGGTTTCTACGGTTGTTTTGCATAAAGCGGAAGTTTTGAATGAAGTAATACTGAATAATAATGGAAAGCGTAACTAGAAATTTAAAACAGTTTAATAAGTAATTTAAATAACAAGTAGTAAGATGAAATATAACAATCTACTCACGGCCCTTTGTGAGTAAATTAACGAAAAAGACCCTCCATGGTCTTATATGAACAAATGTAACAATAAGTGACATTAAAGGGTGTAAACCATTTCCCAAATCATTTAATCAAAGATTTTTTAAAACAGAAACAGCTAACTAGTGTCAATTCGCCAAGTCGTCCATGACCGTGGACATGGCTATTCGAATAGTTTTAGACTCTGCAGAGTTTGTACTGCTTTACCCACAAGATATGTTCTCCCTTTTTGCAAGCTATAAGACACACTTCCTTTGGTATGTCCGCGAGGAGTTCATAACGAAACTGTTCGATTACTTGAACCTTAACTTTGCACTAGCCCAATGACGTTACTCCTGACTATGATGGAAGCAAACAAACGGTGAAGCAATAGTATTCAGGAGCCCGCGGCTCAAATGGTACAACAACAGCCCCAAATTCATAGCCAGGCGTACACCGTTACAACGGCAGATGCCAACACCTCGGTGATGACACCTCCCTCGAGCAAACCTATATTCGGAATGCCCGTGCTACAACTGCCTACCAATGTGCAAAGCTAATTCCCAAATAATTTAATAAGTTAAGACTGTCCCATTCCAGTACTTGTGGATGTACGGTTATACTTGGATCATGCAACACTACGTTCGGTCCTCAAAGTGACATGGGCGATAACCCCACCCTAGCTACGCATTACGTTAAAACATGTACAACCGGCTATTGCCAATAATCACCCACGTCAAAACAGTAGTTTTATTTTCATTTTTATCAAACTACCAGTATTCTTTACTGCTTAAATAAACCAGAAAAAGATTTCATAAAGAATGATGTGTGGGTGTAAATGTTTCCGACATTAATCTAAAGCAGTGCTAAGCATATGCAGATTAATAAGCGATTATACCCAGTTTAATGAGTTTAACCATTCCTAGGGTTTTTACGGATCGTATGTCCATATGATTAAGGGAATCCATCAATTTGGGTTAATATCTACCAAGTAACACAAAATAATAGTTTATCAAATTACGAGCATGGAGGAAGATTCTTAATCACATTTTAGTGGATTATAAAATCTGGGATCAAAATGATCAAGGGGGTGCTTGCCTTGCTCCTCAGCGGTTTAAGCTGGATCGGTGTCATCGACGGCGTAGTCGGTAGTCTCAGCGTCTATACGTTGACCAAAAATATAGCAAACGAAATACTTCAATGTCGATAAAGAAGCAAATACATGAACAACGAAGATAGCAGTTGAAATATCCAAATGAAATCAATCCAAAACAATCAAGATGTCTAATATCAATCACCATTTCATGAGTTAACCAAGTTATATGGTTTTGGTCCTAAGGGTAAAGATATAAGGGTATACATAACATGACTACTTTCCTTGGTGTATTATTTTATTTTAATTTACAAATTCAGGAAGCTAAGATTGTAAAGTTGAATATAATGAAATTCATTTTCAGGGTGTATGATCAATTGTACTTAATATGAGTTAGTATGCAAAGCAATCCTAATCATATTTAATGAAAGTTCATGGTGCACCCTAACTTTCATATTACCATTTGATCCTAATTAGTGTAATGAGCACAAAGAAACAAGTTTCATTCATTTTGGAAGCTTTTTGATTAAGTTATTGCAACTATATTAAATTTATGCATTAAATAAAGTCCTAATGTGAAATTTTCACAAACTAACTCCAAATTCAATTATAATTACATATTTGGACAGTACTTGACCGAAGGATTCCAACAAAGTTTGTTTTACTCAATTTGGACTTTATTTGCAAAAATCCTACATGGAACATATTCAAATTTCACTCTTTAAATTTAAATTCAAGTTTAAATTGCTAAACAAGTTTCAAATGTTTTTGTATATTATGAAACTAGATGATTTATGATGAATTTACAAACAAGTTTCACTTGATTTGGATTTACAGATAAAAAGTTACATGCGTATGAATCAATTCGGGTTAATTAATTCAAGAAAATGGAAAAATACGCTTTCTTTTAGGGAAAGCGCCTTCTTGCGTTTTACGCGCACTGGTTCTTTGAATTCGGCTCACGGTCACTGACAACCAGACCCGGTGGGTCAGTGACTTAGCGGCTGAGCGCAGCGGAGGAGTAGTGCGGCTGGCTTGTGGGGTCGGTTTGACAGTGAAGTGATTTAGCGTGAATAGCTGACATGGTTGGCCCGCATGGCATAGACTCTATACAGGGGAGATGGCCGACGGCCTCACCGGTGGCTAACCGGCGACGTCGATAGGGTTCGGCTAGCAGCTACGGCTTCAGTGGACCAAGGCGAATCCAGGGAACCACTTGGATATGGGTGGTGATCAGAGGAATTGAGCTCTCGGCGTTGGACGGCGGCGCTTCACGGTGAGGTCAAGCTCGACGGCGCTACAAGGTATCTAGGGCTTGACGGTCATGCGCATGAGCTTCAGTAGGCCTTAAGGATGCTATTACACGAGTTGTTCGAAAGGGAAAGAGACTGAGCCGAGTTCTCACCGTGCGCAGTAATGGCGGAAGGAAGTCGCACGGTGCGGGAGCGTCTTGGTCTGCTTTGGGCTGCAACAAGTTGCGCAAAAGCTTCATGAGTATCCAAGGATGCTCTAAAACCATTCAATTTGGACGTGCCCTTACCGAGATGCACGAATTTGAGGTTACCCCCAAATCGGGTTTCGCCGGCAATGGAGAAGATGGCTCCGGTCTGGGCGGCTTTGGGCGGAAAAGGTAATCGTGTGGGTGCTCCGGGTTTAGTTGGGTTTGTATGTGTTCCTCATCCCCTTAAATAAGCACGGGAGGCGGTGAGGTCCAATTTTATTGAGGAGCATTGGCAATGGCGGTCGGTTTGGAGGGCTTGCTCTTCAACTCGGCCAAGGGTCAAGAGACCTCGTGGCAACAGCTGGCCAGAGCGGCCTCGAGGTGAGCGAAGGGTTGCGGCGCACAAGCGACAAAGATGGAGGCGGTTCAGACGGGTGTTGCCGACAACAGAGAGAGAACGAGAGAGAGGTAGAGATGAGAGGAGAGGAGGAAGAAAGATCTGGCAAGGGAGGCCCACACGACAGGGAAAGAAATAGAGGGAAAAGAGAGAGAGAGAGGGGGGGCGGAGCCGACAGGTGGGACTCGGGTCCACCCGCAGCGAGAGAAGAGCGACAGGGAGAAAGAGGATTGAAGCATTGACGCGTGGCCCGGGATATTTCTGGGTCCCGTCGACAGCGGTGCCAGCGCATGGGTCACTGGACACGTGGGCCCGCACGTCAGGATGTGGGAGTGAACTCCAGTTTCTTCCCCAGACAGCGCAGCAAATGAATTAATTCACGGGTCAAGTCATCTCAAGATTTTTCGAAACTTTTTCTACAAGTTTCTGGGTAAGTTTCCAATCCTAAGAAAAATTTTTAGGATAAAATAATTTACATTTTAATTATAAAAATTCTGACAGTGCCGACTGTACAGAAAATCCATTTTGATTTTTGCATCGTTTTAAGGACTAAATAAACATATATAAATTTGAAATTTTTACTGGAGGTGTGTATCTTCATCAAGGTTATACCATAAAAATTTCATCACTAAATTTACATTATTTATTTTTCTAAAATTCTTTTACTGATTCCTGCAGAATTTCAAATCTGCTTTGATTAATTGCAAATTAATAGTTAGCAGGCTTAATAAATTTTACAAATTTTTGTGGATGACGGTGATATGTCTGAGGTCTTATGGTAAAAATTCCAAGGTCTATATTGCTCCACATCGTTCTCTAAAAATCTGACATGGGTCTGGCCAGAGATAAGATTCATCATTTTTAATTATTTTATTTATCAATAAATGCATACACATGGTCTTTTGACCAACTAGAGTGTTTCTAGGGTAGTCCAAGATTAGATCAGAATTACTATGGTAATTTCCAAAATTTACCATTCTATCATTTCTTCTTTTCTTCTTTTACTTGATTCCAATAACCATTTCAATTATTCATTTCAATCAACAAACAATTCAACAAATGCACATAAAATCAAGAAATAAAGCAAGGAAATGATTTCACATTTTTAATATTGGATTTTAAACTTTTATAAATTTGAGGATGTTACAGATGTCTAATTCTCAAGATACCCGGGACCTCTGCACTTTCAGCGATGTTGAAGATGAAGACTTTTACTACACCGATGGAGATGTCGTCAGCATTGCTGATCCCGAAGGGCATACCGAGCCCAGGAGCTTTTCCCCGGTAGCTGCCACGTGAGAGCAGTTCCTTCGCTCTCAGCGCGGTGCCCTCATGGATGATGATGACTATGATGGGCTCTACGATGGTTTGGATATCCCAGATCATTTTGAGCCCGATCAAGAAACCACGTCACGAGGGGACACCATGATGTCACCCTCATGGTCTTCATACTCTCGCAATGTCAACATGGCGGGAGAAAAGGGAAACCCCGAGGACGAACCCTTGGGAGACGCCCGTCTTCAATGGTACGAAGTAGCCAAGAACCACTTGGAAGCATCCCTAAACAGGACCTTGGCAAGCATACATCCCCAAGTCCGTGGGAATCCCAGCACGAGGGTCGGAGCCAATGCTCGTGAGAGTACCCGCGAGTATGGCACCCCGGAGCATGTGCACGACCGTCGTCCCAGCCCGTCTCCTCTCGCTCTCCTGAGCAAGGAACGTCTTCAAGCTTTGGCCACGGTCGTGCGCAACCTCAGGGAATTTCCCGAGCAGGTGGACCTGGAAGCTATGGGAGCAGTCGTGGCAGACGATCTTGAAAACATTGCTACCGATATAAAAGCGACAGAGGCATCCCATGATAGAAGGACCCGGAGTGCTTCTTGGGAGCACCACCGTCACACCCCTATCCGTTCCCATCGCGGAGATTCTCGGAGCCATGCTCGAGAGGACCGGAGGGAACATGATCGGTATCGCCAGGATAGATGCTCGGAGCTATTCCCGAGCAAGCTCGTGGGACCACAGGAATGCTCGGCACGACCAGGGCCAAACTGAATATTCTTCTTTAGGCCACTCCCCCTTACGCCGACCTCGAGAGGTTTTCTCTCATCTTGGTCCGCAAGTTGGGGGCCCGAGCAGTGGCTATCACTACGATCATCGTGACCGAAGGGACCACCGTGATACTCCCATCTTCAGGTGTCAGGCCTTCGCGGCACCCCTCCGGCACGTGACGTGGCCGAGCAAATTCAGGCCTGGTCACATTAAGAGATTCAACGGGACTCAGAACTCGGATGAGTTCCTTTCTATTTACACCACCGCCATCTTAGCCGTGGGTGGTAACGAGGGAGTTATGGCTAACTTCCTACCTACAGTTCTAGATGGAGCGGCCCGGACATGGCTCTTCAACCAAAAGGAGGGCTCCATCCGGTCTTGGGGGCAGCTGAGTAGCTCCCTCAGGGCAAACTTTCAGAGTTGCTACATCCGTCCTGACAAAGAGCGCGGCCTCGAGCGCCTGATCCAGATGGAAGGAGAAACTCTACGTCAGTTTGTCCAACGATTCATCCAGTTGTGAAACTCGATCCCGAGCATTTCGGATTAAGCAGTGGTTCGATCTTTTAAGTTCGGAGTCCGAGATGTTCGTTTCACGCAGGATCTGAAGATCCATCCAGATCTTACAGCCAACGAGTTGTTCTGTATGGCCGACTGGTATGCCAACGCCGATGAGGCGGTCCAGTGGAAGAAAATGCTGGACGAGGGCAAGCTCCAGCCTCAACCCAGCTTGGAAGGCTCCACGAGCAGGAAGAGCGCAAGCCCGGTCGAAAAGAAGATTAAGAAAAAGAAGAAGAAGCCCTCTGTGCCAAATATGGTCGCGGTTGTCAAGCAGGCTCAGCAACAGGATCCACAGACGCAAGCGCGTAAAGGTTTCGGCACAAGGGGCAGGGGCCAACCGCCTCAACGTCGCAATGACCAAGGTCGAGATGACCAAAATCATGGCGATCAGCGTGGTTGGTCGAACAACCAGTTCTGCCCGCTCCACCAGGCATATGGACATGACCTTCTGAATTATCGGACTTAGACTTTTCGTTTGGAATAGTTCTACAACGACAAGGGTCCTATGCCTACGCTCCCGGAGCATGGAGAAAGTAGCAAGGGCAAGCAGCCCATTGATGAAGATGAGGACATGGAGTATCAAGAGCCTCAGAACCACATTGCAGTAATATTCGGGGGCTCCTCTACTTACAGGTCTCGTTGTGAGTTGAAGGAGGCAGCACGAGAAGTGCATCATGTCACCCAAGGCAAGCCTCCTGTGCAGCAGCTCGAGTGGTCTGAGCTGCCTCTAACCTTCTCCAAGGATGACTGTCCCCTTGGAATGACCAAGCCCTAGAGGCTCCCTATGGTCGTGAGTCCCACGATCAACAATACTATGGTAGGTCGGGTACTCATCGACTGTGGGAGTTCTTTGGATCTTATATCTGCTAAAGTCTTGAACGAGATGCAAATCCCCAGGTCCAAGATCTAGAACATAGTAGTCCCTTTTTACAGGATAGTACCGGGTACCTCGACCAAGACATTTGGCCAGATGTCCTACCCGTGACATTTGGGGGTCTGAGCAACTTCCGGACCGAGCTGATCACCTTCGAGGTGGTCGATTTCTAATCGGCCTACAATGCCATCCTCGGCAGGCTGGCCCTTGCTAAGTTCATGGTAGCCACCCACCATGGGTACTAGTGTTTAAAGGTCCCTGGTCCCAGTGGCATAATCACTATAAAAGGGAATCAGAAGGCAGCCTTGAACTGCGACAAAAGGGCATTGGACATGGTCGGGCAGCTGCCTCAGCACGAGCCCGACCAAGAGCTGAAGAATTCTCGGCCAAAGACTACCCTCCAACCTGGAGGAGAAACCAAGGTAGTTCCACTGTGCGATGTGGATCCGACCAAGGTCATACATTTAGGGTCTTCCCTAGACCCTAAATAGGAACTCGAGCTCGTGACCTTCCTCCGGGGGAACGCGTATGTGTTCACCTAGGAAACATCTGACATGCCTGAAGTCCCAAGGGAGGTCATCGAGCACAGGCTAGCAGTTCGGCCTGATAAAAAGCCTGTGCGACAAAAGCTCAAGTGTTTTTCTCCAGAGAAGCAGGACATTATCCGGGAAGAACTTAACAAGCTCCTCAAGGATGGCTTTATTCGAGAAGTCGACCACTCAAAATGGCTAGCTAATCCGATCATCGTGAAGAAAAAGGGGGGGCAATGGCGCATGTGCGTCGACCATACGGGCTTGAACGCTGTATGCCCTAAAGATAATTTCTCGCTATCCCGAATAGACCAGTTGGTCGATGCAACGGCAGAGTACCAAGTGATGAGCTTTTTGGACGCCTATTCAGGCTACCACCAAATTGGCATATCGCCTGAAGACGAGGAGAAAACCTCCTTCATCACACAGTTTGGTACCTTCTGCTATACGACCATGTCCTTCGGTCTTAGGAATGCTGGAGCAACTTTCCAGCGTCTTATACAGAAAACCTTCTCGGATCAAATAGGTCGAAATCTAGAGGTCTATGTTTCCGACCTAGAGGAGACCTTCTGTAACCTCAATAAACATCGAATAAAACTCAATCCGGAGAAGTGTGTGTTTGGTGTGAGGGCAGGGAAAGTGCTTGGCTACATGATCGGGCCACAAGGTATCGGGGCAAACCCAAAAAAAAAAAAAATCAAAGCCATCGAAAGCATGCGACCACCCACTTGTGTGCGAGAGGTCCAGGCATTAACCGAAAGAATGGCGGCTCTTAGCCGTTTCATTTCCCGGCTTGGCGAGCAAGGATTAGCTTTCTTCAAGGCCCTTCACAAGCACGATGGATTCGTCACAAGTCTTTTGAAGAACTGAAGCAATATCTGTCCAAGCCACTGATCCTACCACATCGAAAATAGGAGAAGTCCTATTGTTGTATTTGGCTGCGATGCAAAAGGCAGTAAGCGCCATTCTGATGGTAGAAAGGGACGGAATGTAACGACCAATCTACTACGTTAGTGAGGTCTTGCACAGACCAAAGGAGCACTACCTTGAAGTCCAAAAACTCTTGTATTCATTGCTCGTAGCTTCCAGGAAGTTACGACACTATTTTCAGGCCCTTAAAATTTAGGTTCTGACCAACTTTCCACTTAGGGAGATCCTAAGGAATCAAGATGCCAGTGGCCGAATAGAAAAATGGGCCATGGAGCTCACCGAGTTCAAGATCGAGTTCTCAGCTCGCACAGCGATGAAGTCCCAAGTCTTGGCGGATTTCCTGGTAGAGTGGACGAATCCTGCACCACCTGACACGGATCCCAACCAACCTAGGGAAGGTCGCTGGACCATGTACTTCGATGGGTCCCGAGCTTACGAATGCTCGGGGGCTAGAGTTGTCTCAATCTCTCTGCAAGGAGAACAACTCCAATACGCCCTCCAATTACATTTCACTGCAACAAACAACGCAGCATATAATGAAGGCCTTTTGGTCGGGCTACGAGCGTGCAAGGCACTCGAAGTCCAATGGCTTACCGTGAAGGGCGATTCACTGTTGGTCATCAACCAGGTTAACAAGGAGTATCGGTGTTCCGATGACTCAATGGCGCTTTACCTGGTTGAAGTTAGGAAGATGGAGAAGTACTTCAGGAATTTTGAGGTACTCTACATCCCTAGGAAGGATAATTCCCTGGCCGACCACCTCTCTAAAGTCAGTTCCTCTCAATCCCCTCCCCCAGCTGGAGTGATCGTCGAGCACTTACACAAGCCCTTTATTCCCTCTGTAGAGGAGGCACCTGAGGCGTGCGGTAGTGTCTCTCTCCTCGAGCATGGTGCAAATTTGATGACGTCATTCGTCCAATATCTTGCACATGGGACACTGCCCGAGGAAGAAGCCGAGCGTTCCCAGCTCATGAGACGATCCTCTTCGTACAAACTGATCGAGGGCGTCTTGTACCGCAAAGGGGCACTAGGAGTCCTCTACAAGTGCATCTCCCAGGAAAAAGGACAATAGCTTCTCGAAGACATCCATGAACGAATTTGCGGAACTCATTCGTCCTTTAGGACGTTGGTAAGTAAAGCATTCCTATTGGGTTATTATTGGCTAATGGCCTTAGCCGATGTTCGCTCGATAGTAACCTCTTGCCAAGCATGCCAGTTCCATGCCTGCAAGGTTCATCAGCCGGCATACGCGCTCCAGACCATTCCATTAACGTGGCCCTTCTCTGTCTGGGGAGTCGATATACTCGGACCTTTCCCCCGAGGCCAGAAGGGTTGCAAGTACTTGCTCGTGGCTATCGACACTTTCACCAAGTGGATCGAGGCGGAGCCCATGTCGACCATCTCGGCCCAGGCGTCCAAGAGGTTTTTTGCAATAACGTGGTGACCCGATTTGGGATTCCGAACCATCTCATCATGGATAACAGCACCCAGTTCACCAGTGAACTGTTTCAGGCCTACTGCGAAGACATTGGGACCAAGGTATGCTTCGCGTCAGTGGCTCACCCACAGAGCAACGGAGCAGCCGAGAGATCAAATGGACAAATCATACAAGGCATTAAGAAAAGGGTTTTCCAAAACCTCGACCAGCGTGGGCAAGCCTGGGTGAACGAGCTTCCTTCCGCCCTATGGTCGGTTCGCACCACGACCTGTTGAGCTATGGGAGAAACCCCTTTCCAGCTCGTCTATGATGCGGAGGACATCTTTCCCATAGAGATCGTGCTGGGTTCCCCGAGGGTGCACCTGGTCAATGACGTCGACTAGGAAAGCGAGCGCCTCCTAGACCTCGACCTCGCAGAAGCAACACGCGAACGGGCTTTGCTCCGATCTGCGGTTTACCTGCAGGCTCTTCGCAGGCACGCAGCTAAATCGATTCGACCAAGGACCCTGCAAGTCGGCGACCGCTTCCTACATCGAGTTCAAGATTTATCGAAAGCTAACAAGCTAACCCCCAGGTGGGAGGGTCCTTACACGGTCGTTTCAGCAAAACGCCTGGGGGCTGTTCGCTTAGCGATGGAAGATGGTCGAGAGCTCACTAACACCTGGAACATCAACCAACTACGTAAGTTCTTTATCTAGTTTCTCTTATTGCATGTTTTCCTTCGCAGTTTCCAATGTTTTCCTTTCAATAAAATTCGGTTCTTTCGCTCGCCCTGTGACTACCATTCTTCCCAAGATCTTGTGAATGGCTCTAAAGTCCCTACCCTCTGGTAAGCTGACTCAGTCTTGCTCAGGGGCATACTTTTCTCCTCACAATCTTGACGATAGGATGAGCGCAAAAGGGAAAGAATATTTGCTTCAATTACGTTCTTTTCTAAGGATCGGCTAGCATGTGCACGAGCGACCAAAAGCGCAACGGTTGACGCCAGGTCACTAAGCTCGCCTCCAGAGGTTCCATTCTACATAAGCCAATTATCTTTCGTAGTAGTACTCCGCTGCAAGCCATAATCACATACAAACGCCTTCTCGAATGGTCTAGGGACTTAGTCGGTCTGCTCGTGCTTGGCCATTGCGCATCGCGTCGAGCAACCACATGACTTCCCTACCTTCGTCAAAATCATGCTCACAATTCAGGAGCATGGGCCATGACGCTCGGGGGGATAAGGCCGCACATGCTATTCTTTTATCGACCTGACCCATGCTCGTAATTCGGAGAAGGTTGTAGGTCGTTAAGTGAAGGCCGCGCGATTTTCTAACTCTCCTGCCAACAAGCTCGTGCTCGCAACTTAGGTGCACAACCTTCGTTGACAGTGAGGGCTTAGTAGGGATGACGAACTAATGTGCTTTTTTCGAAAACACGTGCTTGCACTTCTATCATCCTTTAGTACTTGTCTATTATTTGCTCGGTCTGCTCATTGTTGCTTTGTTCGTTTTCTAGGACACTCATCGACGTGGGCATAAGATGACTAGAGCAAAGGTGGAATGCAACACTCAAAAGAAAAAACCCGCAAAGTCTTTTCTACATTAAGGGAAGATTCTGGTTTACATAAACAAAGGCTGTACATTTCAAAGTTTTCTGGCGCGCTTGGTGTCATGGAGTATGGTGAGTTCCTCTCTCACGGTATCAAGCTCGGACTCGAGGTCGAGCACCTGCCTCTGAGCTTCACGCCCTTCGCTCGCCTCCTGGCAAAGGCGCTTCGCCTCCTCCTTATGCTGCTTGGCCGACTCAGTGGCGTTGAGCATGGAGTGGCATAGCTCCTTCACCGTCTCCTCCAGAGATGCCCTTGCTCTCTCTGCTCGAGGAGCTCCTTGTAGACCAGGATAGACTCCTCGGTCTTGCACCGAATCTCTGCATCCAAAGTCTTCAGCTCGGCTAGCTTCTGCTCGAGCTCCGCGATCTTCGCGTCCTGCTCGGCGCTGTGCCTGGCCAACACCTCGGGGGGGGGACTGTAATATCCCGAGTATTTCTATACTCAAGCCACTGTACATTTGTACTCAAACGCTGTTCAATAATACACTGTGCTTGTGTATTTCCGTATCTTGAGTGAACATACTTGCTTGGGATCAGAAAGAACCCTTCAACTTAAGTAATTTCGCTCATAAGTAAATTCGAATTAGGTTGGGCAAGTGCTTGTGACCCTATTAACTTCCAAATACTTTGGAACAATTAGTAATCAACCCTGGAAGCTTTAGCCGTCAAGGCCCAAGTTCAAAAGTTCTGGGATGTCCGGAGTATCCGGATCCACACTCGGAGTATCCGGATCCAACCCGGAATGTCCGGACAAAGTCCGGAGTATCCGGATTGGGCTGGCCGAGCGCTCCAACCCGGAGTGTCCGGACCAAATGCCGGAGTGTCCGGGTTGGCTATACCGAAGACACCAACCCGGAGTCTCCGGGTTAGAAGCCGGAGAGTCCGGTATTTGCGGGGTTTTGTATAAAAGTCCCATTTCGTGGTTCCCCATTCACCCCACCTCACTTGGTCATTCTCCCACCTCTCCCGTGCATCTCCATCACATCCTAGCTCTACTCCGGCGAGCCACCGGCCGGTGACCCTCCCCGGTGACTCCTCCATCTCGGTGTGTTCCTCCCCAAGCCGTCATTCCCCATCCTCCACCCGGCGTTGCTCCTCCTCTATCTTCCTTGGAGGTAAGCTTTTCTCTTAGGGTTTGATTCGCGGGATTCTTGGGTTCTAGGGTCATCAATGGTGGGTTTAGGACTTAGGTTTGGATTTGGGAGGCTAGGGTTGAACTTGGATTCTAGGGTTTTGGGTGTAGTGGTTCTAGGGTTGAAAATGGGATTTGGATTAGTGAATGTGGTATGCTAGAGTGGTAGATCGGGTAGTAGTAATGTCGATTTAAGGAGTTGTTAGTGTGAGTTAGAGATTTGGCGGGTTAGCGACGTTTTCTCGTAGAATCGGCTAGTTCGGAACTCCTTCGATTCGCTAGGTGTACGAAAGTCGTAGATCGGTCGCGGTGAAGTTGTAGGGAGTGGTAAGGTCTCCGTCTCCTCGTCGAGTTGGACCAAATGCCCTAGGACCGGAGTATCCGGGCATATGGTCCAGAGTGTCCGATTGTCCGGAGTATCCGGACGAAACGGTCCGAGTGTCCGCCTATCCGGATCGTCCGGATGCAAAACCCGGATCGTCGGGTTAGGCCGTTTCTGTTCGGTCGTGTTGTGTTGTCCGAGTGCGTTGTTTCTTCAGGGTTTCTTGGTTGTACTTCATTCTTGTGTATTGCATGCACTTCATGGTGCATTTAAAACTTTCTTTTGCTAAGTTGTATTTCTTTCTGTCGTTTTTGTTGCTTTGACCGATTAGAGGCTAGCGAGTCGGGCTTCGCCTCGAACAACCCGAGCATCATCCCGGACATCACCAAAGTGCAACAACAAGGCAAGCACCTCCTTTGACCATCTTGAAACCCATATTTCACGATGTCTACTTTGATTTCTCAAACTATATGCATTGTTTATATTCAGTAAATTGCTAGTTTGTGGGAATGGTAGATATACCACGATCCGGTGGTTTCCCTCAATTTAATTCCCTGAGATCATTGATAACCTTAGTAGGGTTAGACAATTTAATAAAATGTCACTTGGGTATAAACGATTTAGTAATTGCATACGCTTAGACACTGCAATAGAGGTGAGCAAAGTCAGTCCTTACCAAATGCTCAAAATTATGATAAATGTAATTGGTTTTGGAAAAGTTTTGGAAATGTGAATCGTAAAGGTATATTGATAAAAATGTGAAGTGTCTAGTTGGTAATTAGACTTGGCGGGAGGTATAATATGTGCTAGTTAAACATGGTGGCGATTGGTTGGCGAGTTAAGTGGAGTTCCCCGCTTGAGTCACTAGGCAAAAATATAAGGACCGAACTTGTGACGGTTTTTGAATTGAACACCGTGCAACCGCGCAATCTTTGGGATGGGGCAGCCTATTCTAGTACTTGAAGTGTGAGGGGATAGCCATGCCTGTTGGTAGGCCGAAGAGTGGACCTTTTCCCTGTGTTGAGCAGTCAAGCGCGGTGTGTGTCCTCACGACCCGCCGTATGCGCCTTCGTGTGTGCGCTTGTACTTTTGCAGCAGGGAATCGCTCCAGTTCATGTTTGTTGATACAACGGTGTACGCCTTGCTATGGGGTAATGCCGCGGCCAACAATTCGCCGTCGTCACGATGAGTATTCCGTGGCCGCCTGAGTGGTGGTTGGCCTCTTATCGCCATAGTAGTGGATTTGTCGTCACCGGAGCTGGGGTGTGGCTATAACCTCAACGATGGGAAAGAATAGATCATTCTTGTATATCGGATACCTCGTGTATCGCGTGTACCCTGGATGACAGGGATGCAAGTCTGAGTTGTGTTTGGGTAAAGTGCGCAAACTCTGCAGAGTATCAAATAATTCTAATCGATTAGCCGTGCTCACGGTTATGAGCAATCTTCTCTAATCATATCAAGTATAGAGATTTGGTTTGGTTTTTGAAAATGAAAATCTATTTCGGAGTCGGTATAAAGTATGTGGTGGAATGGTACTTGATGGGATTGTGGATATGTGTATATGATTCTCGATGGGATTATGAGTATGTATGGATGTCGATTCGTATCCCAGTTGCGACCATGGATGGTGGCAGCTGTGGAGCTCAGTTGTTACATATACTGTAAATATGTTTTATTCAAACTATTTGTCTTTCAAATTATGTATTACTTTTCGATGAACTATTTTAAATCCGACTTTACGCAATTAACTTGATGTAGAAGCTTTATCCTGTTGAATCAGCCTGCATTTATTTATATTTCCATACACTAAAGTCTTGCGAGTACATACGTGTACTCACCGCTGTCGCTAACCCTTTTTCCACAGAGGAAGGTAATGATGATGTCCGGATGATGGCGAGCCCCTTTTCGCGAGTGTTGCGGCCGTAGTCCCTCCCTCCATCAAGAGCTTTGTGGGGTGGTCGGGCCAGTGCTGGTTGTCTTTCTTTTGTTTCATTGCCGCTTTACTTCTTTTTGTTTCTGTAATGTAAACGTGTAAGATTTACACCCACTTATGTAAATTAACTTAGTTTATCATTACGTGCATTGATAAACGGGTTGTGGGTACGCTGATCTTGGGCTCTTGATCCAGGGATCGATGATCGGATGCGTCTGAGCACCGGTCCGGTTAAGGGTTCGATCCGTCGATCGAATTTTTAGATTCAGATTTTCGGTGTCGAGGCTTCCTGTTGCTATACGGTGCTATACGCTCTGAGAGATGGCGTCTGATGCGGTATAGGAAGAGGGGTGCTCACAAATACCAGTATCAGAGCCATTGACTGCAGGGAAACTTAGTTAGCCTGGACGTTAGACTTAGGGACAGATTTTTCTTCTCAAAATTTATTTTGGAGTACAAAACTCTATTTTCAAAGTGTAGAATGCTATTCTTGTCCATTCTATAGCTTTTCGCTTATCTACTCTTCAAAATGAATCTGACCTTAATCCAAATTTCAAGATTTGTTTCCTTCTTCTATCTTGTTCAAAAGGATTAAGAGGAATGCGGGTTTAGCTAAGACTGGGTTAAGGATAGATGTCTGTGATTGTAATTAGGGATTATTTTGTCGTTTCCCCGAGTTGGTTTTTTTTGGATTGGTTCTTATGCTTCTTTGAATGAATGTTTTTAGTATGTTTGTGTTTATGAGTGCATCCTTTGGAATCAATCATTCTGCACTTGATTTGCACAGTTAGTTGACTCAACTGTGCATTTCAGGATGCCTCCCCGAAGGAGAACAGTTCGTGCGCTTCCAGAAATGATGATCTTTGGAGAGCGTGGCGATCTGATGGGAGCGGGGGCCCAACAGTCGCGGGTCCCTACTGGTGGGTCAGCTGGGGCTCAGTCTCAGCTACATGCCCAGAGTGAGGAGCTTCCTCCACCTCCTCCTGCTCCCGACATGGCTGCGCTCATGTTGCGGCAGACTCAGCTCATGGAGCTGATGGTCCAGCTGTCCAGGGCAGCAACGGCGCGGCGGCGGCGATCTCGGTTGTCGGAGTTCCAATGAACTCGACCGCCGAGCTTTTCTTCAGCTTCTGAGATCCGATGGAGGCGGAGGATTGGCTTAGCGACATGGAGGGGAAGTTGGAGTTAGTCGGTTGCACTGATGCGGAGAAGGTTCAGTACACCGCCTACTACCTCCGGGGACCGGCAGCCGTGGTGGAGGCGGCTTCAAGGTCTGTTCGCCTGCAGATCAGTCACCACATGGGCGAGTTCAAGTCGCGCTTCGCTCCTTCCATGTTCCAAATGGGCTTGATCGAGATCAAGAAGCGGGAGTTCTACGACCTTCGCCAGGGGTCTATGGCAGTGATGGACTACCTCCACCGCTTCAACCATTTGTCACGCTATGTTGCTGATGAGGTGACCACTGAGGCTAGGAGAGTGACATTGTTCAAGGAGCACCTCACCGAGGAGATCCGTTTCCAGCTCGCCGGTCATGACATTCCTAGCCTGCAGGTCTTGGTGGGCAAGGCCATTAGCATTGAGGATGGCGCCAAGGCGCTTATGGAGAGCCGCAAGCGCAAGTGGGCAGCTCAGCGGCCAGTCAGCGGCGGACCTTCCAGGACTCGCACCTTCACTCAGTCTGGCTTCCAGCCTTCAGCGCCGCCAGTTCAGAGGTCCCAGGGCTTACCTCCTCGCCCTGCCCAGAGTTCGGTGCAGTCACCTAGCCGCCCAGTGCAGCAGTTGGGGTCCCAGAACCCATTTGGCCATATCACTTGCTTCGCCTGCGGCCAGAAGGGCCCGCCGCGATGCTGTCGGCGAAGCGGCGGCAGCAGACGGCTTCAGTGCACCAAAGACGTCCCAGTGGTCAGTCGGTGGGCGTGGGAGTGGCGATCAGGGCGCCCGGTTGCCTCGAGCAGCTTCGGCTCGGGCCATGGCCGCTGAATGTAGCCACCGCAGAAGGAGGCGGCAGCGGCTCAGATGTGGTGTTGGGTACGTTGTCACATTCATTCGTACTCCGCCTTGGTATTATTTGACTCTGAGCGTCGCATTCCTTTATTTCTTCACGCTTTGTTGTTCAAAGATGAGGTCTGTTTCTTCGTACCTCGAGAAGTACTTGTTGATCCGCTCGCTGGATCTGCTTTTGGACGCCGAGCTCGTGAGTCCAGGGGTTAGAATTGAGATCAACGGGGTAAATTTTCGGGGTGATCTTATCAACATTGAGACATCAGGTCTTGATGTGATTCTGGGTATGGACTGGTTGTCCAAGCATCAAGGGCATATTGATTGTGCCAGGAGATCCATTTCATTAGTCAACCACGATGGCATTCTTGTCACCTTTTCTTCTGCTCCAAAGAAGGTGCAGCAGCCTTTGCTCAGTGCTCTTTCCGTTACGGGGACCAGTCAGGTGCCGGTGATATGTGAGTACCCCGATGTGTTCCCTGATGAGCTGCCAGGTTTGCCACCTAATCGCGACTTGGAGTTCATCATCGATCTCTTACCTGGCACTTCTCCAATTTCTAAGCGTCCGTACAGGATGCCTGCTGATGAGCTGATTGAGTTGAAGACTCAGCTCAAGGAGCAGTTAGAGAAGGGTTCATTCGTCCCAGTTCTTCTCCACTGGGCAGCCCGATCTGTTTGTGAAGAAGAAAGACGGCACTCTTCGCATGTGCGTTGATTACCGGTCTTTGAATGAGGTCACTGTCAAGAACAAGTATCCTCTCCCTCGGATCGACGATTTGTTTGACCAATTAGGCGGAGCTCGAGTTTTCTCCAAAATAGACTTGAGATCCGGCTATTTTCAGCTCAAGATCCGTCCGGAGGATATCGTGAAGACCGCATTCACCACTCGCTACTGATGCATGCAGTACACAGCTTGTTTCGTTTGGCCTCACCAATGCACCACCACCTTCATGAATCGATGAACAAAGTCTTCATGGAGTTCCTTGATAGATTTGTGGTGGTGTTCATTGATGACATCCTCATATACTCTAAGGATGATGATGAGCACGCACTTCACTTGCATATGGTGCTTAGCAAGCTTCGCGAGCATCAGTTGTATGCCAAGTTCGGTAAGTGCGAGTTACGCTCAAGCAAGTGGAGTTTCGGGGCATGTCTGTCGAGAAGGTGGGGTAGCAATTGATCCACGTAAGATACAAGACGTACTCAATTGGGAGCAGCCCCGCAATGTCCCTGAGATTCGGAGTTTTCTCGGTCTTGCCGGATACTATCGCCGGTTTATCGAGAATTTTTCCAAAATTGCTAAACCAATGACAGCGCTACTCAAGAAGGAGAAGAGATATGAGTGGTCGCTTTGATTGTGAGTCCAGTTTCAAGAGCTGAAGGATAGACTCACCACTGCACCGGGCTTTTGGTCCTTCAGAGCATTCACAAGAACTTTGATGTCTATTGTGATGCATCCGTCTTGGACTTGGATGTGTGTTGATGCAGGAGGGCAAAGTGGTTGCTTATGCTTCTCGACTGACTAAAGCCTCATGAAGCCAATTACCCGACGCATGATTTGGAGCTTGCGGTGTTGTTCATGCTCTCAAGTTGTGGCGACATTATCTCATAGGAAACAGATGTGAGATCTACACCGACCACAAAAGCTTAAAGTACTTCTTTTCGCAGCCAGATCTAAATTTGAGACAGCGTCGATGGCTAGAGCTGATCAAAGACTATGATCTGGGTATTCATTACCATCCTGGCAAGGCGAATGCGGTTGCAGATGCCCTCGATGCATAAGCTGCACACAGTGAATGCCTTGGGTGTCATTGGCCAGTCTCAGCTGGTTGAAGAGTTTCAGAAGCTCAATCTAGAAGTGGTTGAGTATGGTTACGTTTCTGCTTTAGCCGTACAACCCACTCTAGAGTCTCAGATTCAGGCAGCTCAACTACAAGATGATGCTGTGATTGAGATTAGACGCCAGTTGACTGAGGATGGCGCATCACCAGGCTTCTTTGAAGGGTCCAATGGGCTGATCATGCATGGGCAGCAGATGTATGTCCCAGATGATATAGTAATCAAGGAGTTGATCCTGTCAGAAGCCCATGATACCCCTCTCTCTGTCCATCCTGGCAGCACCAAGATGTACCAGGACCTTCGAGCAGTACGGTGGCCAGGTATGAAGAAGGAGGTTGCAGCTCATGTGGCGCATTGTGATGTGTGCCAGCGTGTCAAGGCTGAACATCAAAGGCCAGCCGGATTACTTCAGCCATTGCAGATCCCTGAGTGGAAGTGGGAAGAGATTGGGATGGATTTCATTACTGGTCTACCAAGGTCCTCCACCGGTCACGACTCTATTTGGGTGATCATTGACCGTCTGACCAAGGTAGCTCATTTCATCCCAGTTCATACCACCTATTCTAGAGCCAAGCTAGCGGAACTCTATTTGCAGAATATTGTTCGGCTCCATGGAGTTCCAAAAGTCATAGTCTCTCGACCGTGGTTCATGATTCACCTCTAGATTTTGGGAGAGTTTGCAGTCCATTCTTGGCACTAAGCTATCCTTGATCGCTTACCATCCCCAAAGCGGACGATGACGGAAAGGGCAAACCAAATCCTTGAAGACATGCTAAGGGCTTGTGTGCTGTGCAGCTGACAAGTCGTGGGAGAAATGCTTGCCATTTCTTGAGTTCTCCTACAACAACAGATTATCAAGTCGGTCTTGAGATGTCGCCTTCGAGGCTCTTTATGGCAAGAAGTGCAGAACACCACTGTTTTGGTCCGAGGTTGGTGAGAGGCAATTCTTCGGGCCAGCCATGATTGAAGAGGCTGAAAGGCAAGTTAGCTTGATTCGAGACCGGCTGAGAGAAGCTCAGTCTCGTCAGAAGAGCTATGCTGATCGCCGTCGCCGCGAGTTGAGCTTTGAGGTGGGTGACTTTGTCTACCTCAAGGTCTCACCACTCCGCGGTACTCGCAGATTTCAAGTCCGCGGGAAGTTAGCCCCGCGATACATCGGTCCGTTCCGGATTCTTGAGAAGGTTGGTGTTATGGCTTATCGGCTCGAGCTACCGCCACATCTTTCGGACATTCACGATGTGTTCCACGTGTCCCAATTGAGGAAGAGTCTTCGGGTTCCATCGGAAGTTACCCAATTGGACCATCTTGATTTGCAGCCTGATCTTTCGTATCGAGAATATCCAGTCCGTATTCTCGAGACAGCTGAGCGTCACACTCGTAGTCAGGTTATCAAGATGCTCAAGGTCCAGTGGAGCAACCATTCAGAAGATGAAGCCACGTGGGAGCGTGAAGACCATATTCGAGCGAATACCCGACTTTCTTCGAGAGGATTAGCAATCTCGAGGCGAGATTTTTGTAAGGGGGTAGACTGTAATATCCCGAGTATTTCTATACTCAAGCCATCAGTACATTTGTACTCAAACGCTGTTCAATAATACCTTTGTGCTTGTGTATTTCCGTATCTTGAGTGAACATACTTGCTTGGGATCAGAAAGAACCCTTCAACTTAAGTAATTTCGCTCATAAGTAAATTCGAATTAGGTTGGGCAAGTGCTTGTGACCCTATTAACTTCCAAATACTTTGGAACAATTAGTAATCAACCCTGGAAGCTTTAGCCGTCAAGGCCCAAGTTCAAAAGTTCTGGGATGTCCGGAGTATCCGGATCCACACTCGGAGTATCCGGATCCAACCCGGAATGTCCGGACAAAGTCCGGAGTATCCGGATTGGGCTGGCCGAAGCGCTCAACCCGAGTGTCGGACCAAATGCCGGAGTGTCCGGGTTGGCTATACCGAAGACACCAACCCGGAGTCTCCGGGTTAGAAGCCGGAGAGTCCGGTATTTGCGGGGTTTTGTATAAAAGTCCCATTTCGTGGTTCCCCATTCACCCCACCTCACTTGGTCATTCTCCCACCTCTCCCGTGCATCTCCATCACATCCTAGCTCTACTCCGGCGAGCCACCGGCCGGTGACCCTCCCCGGTGACTCCTCCATCTCGGTGTGTTCCTCCCCAAGCCGTCATTCCCCATCCTCCACCCGGCGTTGCTCCTCCTCTATCTTCCTTGGAGGTAAGCTTTTCTCTTAGGGTTTGATTCGCGGGATTCTTGGGTTCTAGGGTCATCAATGGTGGGTTTAGGACTTAGGTTTGGATTTGGGAGGCTAGGGTTGAACTTGGATTCTAGGGTTTTGGGTGTAGTGGTTCTAGGGTTGAAAATGGGATTTGGATTAGTGAATGTGGTATGCTAGAGTGGTAGATCGGGTAGTAGTAATGTCGATTTAAGGAGTTGTTAGTGTGAGTTAGAGATTTGGCGGGTTAGCGACGTTTTCTCGTAGAATCGGCTA
Source organism: Rhipidocladum racemiflorum (assembly GCA_036346355.1). NCBI lineage: Eukaryota > Viridiplantae > Streptophyta > Magnoliopsida > Poales > Poaceae > Rhipidocladum > Rhipidocladum racemiflorum. The sequence goes on from CM070577.1 coordinate 72,778,573, forward strand.
GTTCGGAACTCCTTCTAGTTCGCTAGGTGTACGAAAGTCGTAGATCGGGTCGCGGTGAAGTTGTAGGGAGTGGTAAGGTCTCCGTCTCCTCGTCGAGTTGGACCAAATGCCCTAGGACCGGAGTATCCGGGCATATGGTCCGGAGTGTCCGGATTGTCCGGAGTATCCGGACGAAACGGTCCGGAGTGTCCGGCCTATCCGGACTGTCCGGATGCAAAACCCGATTTGTCGGGTTAGGCTGTTCTGTCCGGTCGTGTTGTGTTGTCCGAGTGCGTTGTTTCTTCAGGGTTTCTTGGTTGTACTTCATTCTTGTGTATTGCATGCACTTCATGGTGCATTTAAAACTTTCTTTTGCTAAGTTGTATTTCTTTCTGTCGTTTTTGTTGCTTTGACCGATTAGAGGCTAGCGAGTCGGGCTTCGCCTCGAACAACCCGAGCATCATCCCGGACATCACCGAAGTGCAACAACAAGGCAAGCACCTCCTTTGACCATCTTGAAACCCATATTTCACGATGTCTACTTTGATTTCTCAAACTATATGCATTGTTTATATTCAGTAAATTGCTAGTTTGTGGGAATGGTAGATATACCCTGATCTGGTGGTTTCCCTCAATTTAATTCCCTGAGATCATTGATAACCTTAGTAGGGTTAGACAATTTAATAAAATGTCACTTGGGTATAAACGATTTAGTAATTGCATACGCTTAGACACTGCAATAGAGGTGAGCAAAGTCAGTCCTTACCAAATGCTCAAAATTATGATAAATGTAATTGGTTTTGGAAAAGTTTTGGAAATGTGAATCGTAAAGGTATATTGATAAAAATGTGAAGTGTCTAGTTGGTAATTAGACTTGGCGGGAGGTATAATATGTGCTAGTTAAACATGGTGGCGATTGGTTGGCGAGTTAAGTGGAGTTCCCCGCTTGAGTCACTAGGCAAAAATATAAGGACCGAACTTGTGACGGTTTTTGAATTGAACACCGTGCAACCGCGCAATGCTGGGATGGGGCAGCCTATTCTAGTACTTGAAGTGTGAGGGGATAGCCATGCCTGTTGGTAGGCCGAAGAGTGGACCTTTTCCTGTGTTGAGCGATCAAGCGCGGTGTGTGTGTCCTCACGACCGCCGTATGCGCCTTCGTGTGTGCGCTTGTACTTTTGCAGCGAGGAATCGCTCCGATTCATGTTTGTTGATACAACGGTGTACGCCTTGCTATGGGGTAATGCCGCGGCCAACAATTCGCCGTCGTCACGATGAGTATTCCGTGGCGCTCGAGTGGTGGTTGGCCTCTTATCGCCATAGTAGTGGATTTGTCGTCACCGGAGCTGGGGTGTGGCTATAACCTCAACGATGGGAAAGAATAGATCATTCTTGTATATCGGATACCTCGTGTATCGCGTGTACCCTGGATAGCGAGGATGCAAGTCTGAGTTGTGTTTGGGTAAAGTGCGCAAACTCTGCAGAGTATCAAATAATTCTAATCGATTAGCCGTGCTCACGGTTATGAGCAATCTTCTCTAATCATATCAAGTATAGAGATTTGGTTTGGTTTTTGAAAATGAAAATCTATTTCGGAGTCGGTATAAAGTATGTGGTGGAATGGTACTTGATGGGATTGTGGATATGTGTATATGATTCTCGATGGGATTATGAGTATGTATGGATGTCGATTCGTATCGATTGCGACCATGGATGGTGGCATTTGTGGAGCTGATTGTTACATATCTTTGTAAATATGTTTTATTCAAGCTGCTGTCTTTCAAATTATGTATTACTTTTCGATGAACTATTTTAAATCCAGCTTTCTGCAATTAACTTGATGTAGAAGCTTTATCCTGTTGAATCAGCCTGCATTTATTTATATTTCCATACACTAAAGTCTTGCGAGTACATACGTGTACTCACCGCTGTCGCTAACCCTTTTTCCACGAGAGGAAGGTAATGATGATGTCAGGATGATGGCGAGCCCCTTTTACTGCGAGTGTTGCGGCCGTAGTCCCTCCCTCGATCAAGAGCCTGTGGGGTGGTCAGGCCAGCTGCGCTGGTTGTCTTTCTTTTGTTTCCGCTGTCGCTTTACTTCTTTTGGTTTCTGTAATGTACTCGTGTAAGATTTACACCCAGTTATGTAAATTACCTTAGTTTATCTTTCCGTGCATTGATACTCGGGTTGTGGGTACGCGATACTGGGCTACTGATCCAGGGATCGATGTCGATCGATGCGTCTGAGCACCGGGTCCGAAGCTAAGGGTTCGATCCCGTCGATCGAATTTTTAGATTCAGATTTTCGGTGTCGAGGCTTCCTGTTGCTATACGGTGCTATACGCTACAGTAGATGGCGTACAGTACGGTATAGGAAGAGGGGGTGCTCACAGGGACTGTCGCAACCCTGAAGTCTGTCATGGTCACTTCGAGCACCTGCATGAAGGAATGCATCAGATTTTTGATAGTTTATAAGGAAAGACAAAATAATCTCTCAAACTTACCCAGCGAAGGCGCTCCTGTAGGCCTTCCTAGAAGAGCTCAGCCGGATCCTCCAGGCGAGGATCGGGCTCCGCGTCTTCCCCCTCAGTAGGCGCTTCGCTCGGGGGCTCCTTCTCCTCCTCTTGGTCCCGGGCTTCCTCGATGCCTGATAACGCAAGAGTCTGCTCTAACAGAACAATTTTAACCAGAGCAAGGTCCTCCTGGGGATGCTCTTCCCCCAGGGCATCAGGTCCTAACCCTAGAGCTATCTCCTTTCTCAGGGATTGGGCCTGGTCGCCAGCTGGGCTCGGGTCTAGGACCACGAGCGGTTGGCCTTCCGAAATGTCCTCCCGAGGATGCTCTTCCCCCGGGGTAACAGGCCTTGACCCCGGAGCTACGTCCTTGCTCGGGGACCAGGCCTGTTCGCCAGCCGAGCTCGGTTCTAGGACTGCGAGCGGCTGGACCTCTGGAGCATCCTCCTCCAAAGGGTGAAGCATCTCGGCGATGATGTCGTCGTCCTTGGCCTCCTCAAGTTCCTCGGGATTTACCTCCTCGACCTCTACATCATCAACCGAGTTGACTTCGATGAGGATGTGGAGGATCCACGCCTCAGTTTCGCGGGCACCCTCAGTCGCGCTTTGCTCGGGCACGACTTCCTTGGACGCCACAACTTCGGCGGCCAGAGCAAGCTCTTTCTCTATTACAGAATTGAGTACGTCATCAATGTACCATGGCCTCAGAATCCTATATTTCCCTACTAGCTATTGCGCCCACAATAACAATGCGGGATTAGCATAGCATCTAAAAGAAAAAAGAACAAGAAAGAAGAGAGTGGAAGTTTACCTTGCTTGGGCTTCTCATCCACGGGGTCCTTGGACTCCACCACAACAGCTCGGGCTGCAGCCAGGAGCTTAGCCATTTCTTTGGCTGCCTGGTTGACCCTCGCCACCCTGGGATTGACCTCTTCCAGGTCGACCTCCATCAGAGTCACCGCCGAGCGCCCTTGTGCCGTGCCTGACAGCCTTCGATGCCTCGTGGTCAGAGGTGCCAAGTCTTCCTCCTCCTCACCCTCGGGCTCGGACGCCAAGCCCGAGGCCACGCGTGCAAGCTCGGCCTGGAGGGCGGCGATTTGGCCCTCCAGTTCCTCCTTTCGCACAGGTCCCTTCGCCGCGGCTGCCGCCTCCTTCTTCGCCCTCTCGACGAGCTGGTGCAAACGAGCCATCAGCTCTGGGTTTTTCCTAGTGTGCTCGGCCATCCATAGTTTCAGCTCGCTTACCTCCCTCTGGTCGGCGTACTCCAAGTGTCGCTGAGGGGGAGTCCTACTCGAGCTGGCCCACCTCTTCGGGCACCTAGGAGGGGACGGTGATGGCGATAGCGACCGACCACGTCGCTTGCGGCTCGCTAACCTTTTGGTCCTGGTACCGAGGTTGGGGTCCCCGAGATCCTCCGACAGTGGCTTGATCGCTGCCACTGCAGCCTCGAGGGCGACTTTCTCCTGTCAAAGAAGAGCAAACAAGTTTGTCAGAAGAAAGCTCGGATGTTACTTCCCGAGCTCGACGCGTTTGGGACATTGTTCCCTGAGCACAGACTGCTTGGGATAGGATACCTCAAGCGCAAGTATGAGATTACTTACCACTTCGCCCCGGTCGAACACATGGCTCGGGACCTGGAGGCCGACCTCGAGCTCCTTGCCCTTTGGGGTGCCGAACATCTCGGCAACCCTCCTGTCCACCCAGCTTCTCAGCGGAGCTGAGTTTCGACCAAGGAAGGTGGTGAGCGCAGGAAGCAATAGTTAGCAAGATAAAGAGCTTGGTCTCGAGACATACCTGAGTTGGATTCTTGGGTGAAGTCTTGCCACCCGGTGATCTCGAAGAAGGCGTGGTCCCTCCTCTTTAGGGGTGCCACTCGGCTCCGGAGGAAATCCCGGGCAATGTCCTAACCAGTGAGCCCCAAATTGGTGAGTGCACTGATCATCATGAACACTTGTTCCTCCTCGGCTTGCACCGGAGGTCGGGGCGTCTCAACACTCGGAGCCCTTGCTCTAGTGTAGCAGAGGGAGCTCCCCTCTGCCTTCTTCAGGTAGAACCAGGAATCAGCCCACCCTGCCACCGAGTCCTTGAGCGTGAAGCTCGGGAACTCGTATGGTCGGTTGGACCGGAGCCAGAAATAGACGCAACAGGCCGGAGAAGCCGTGCCGGTGCGGAACAGAGAATAGAAGTGAAAGAAGAGGCTAGCCATGGGCAAGACACCGACAAACCGCTCGCAGAGGTGCGATAAGAGAGAAAGAATGAGGATGGAGTTATGGTTGAGATTGGTGACCTCGCATTCGCAGTGGGCGAGCACTGACTCAAGGAATTCGCTCTCGGGCATTCAAAGCCCGTTGATGGAATACAGCTCGTAGGAGATGATCTCTCCCTCCTGCGGCTGTGGCTCTTGCTCGTCGCCCGTGACCCTCCATGATCCCTTGTCGAGGCATTCGAGCTCTACGAGCAGCTCGAGTTTTTGTTGGCTGGTCTTGCTCGCACCGAACTTCGCCATTGGAGCAAAGGAGAAGACTAAAAGGGAAGACGAAGGCAAGGGATGAGAAATTCCATGAATTTCGAATGAAGAATGTGAGTAAAAAAGGACCCTTGCTGCTGCTTAAATACACGGTTTGAGGGGTAAGCGAAAAGTTTTCCCGTCGTTGCGCTCGAGAAGCCCTAAAGGCACGAGCGCAGGTGAAGAGTTCACCACTCCCAAATCGATGCATGGATGCACAGCTTCCAAAGCTATCCCGTAATAAAGCAGTTCCCGAAAAAACAACCTGCACCACCACCGCCAGGCTTCTCCAAGAAGGAACCGCAGCAACTCTTCACATTTTCTTACTCAAGCTTACCTTGGTCATGGACCGAGCTGTTTTGCCCTTTCGTCGACAAGGCTTGCTTGGCTGCTGTAGTAGTGGTTCACTGCAAGACCCCAAATCCCTCCATTGAGTTAGTAGACTCAAGGGGAAGTCCCTTCGAGTAGTTTCTTGTTTGACCCTCGGGGGTTAGCTGTAGGATCGAAGTATACGAATATAGCAATCAGAGGGGGGGTGAATGATTGTGCGGAAGCTAAAACAAAATTCTTGATCTATTAAAAGTTCACCCCAAAACAGAACCAAATAATTGCCTCGTTTTCGACAAAAACAGAATGACAGAGGTTTGGTAAAACGCAAATTCCCGGAGATCCAACCGTTAGATTGATCTGAAATTTGGATACAAGAAACTAGATTCCAATACGAATCAAACCCAAAAAGAATCAGCTCGATCGGACTTACGGATCAAAAGTTATGAGCTTCGCAAGCTTGCTAATCCAGAACTTGACGAGAATCAATCTAATCAAAACTTTAAGATTAAACAAGATCTTCAAAAGATTTATCAACAAAATTTTGAGGAACACTAGATCAATACCCTAGAAAGGTTTTTGATGGATCAAATCAAGATGAAACTCAACGATCAAAAACCAATCTAGAATTAGAACAAGCATGCAAACAAGAACCAAAACAGAAAACACTGTAGCGACGTGGTTCTTGTAGCATAAAAATCTTGAAAGAATTGATCTTTATTTCTTGTCTAAAATACTCTCATCAAAAGAGTACAAACCCTAAAACCAAGCTCAAGGCTTGATGCGCTCAGCTCTACTTGGTGCCTTTCAACAGGAGACCCCCCACCTATTTAAAGCACCAACCCACAAAGAGTTCTGAATACGATTCCTATTCCCTAGAAGGAATCCGTATCCAACACAACTCTACTTGGCCCAACCTGGCCGAGTACAACTCTTGCACGCGTATGGCAACCCTACCATACTCACGTGACTAACACTTTGCACGCGTATGGCCACCTGCCATACTCACGTGACTAACACTTTGCACGCGAATGACCTCCTGCCATTCTCACGTGACTAACCATTCTTCATGTGCACCATTCTCTTAGCCCGAACGTCTCGCATGACATCCTTGACCACCAAGACCTCAGTTCCTCCTGAACCTAGTCCCGAACCTCAGTTCCTCCATGAACCTAGTTCCGATCCCGTCATCGACCACATTCGTCTTCGAGCAATACCTGCACATGAACAAACCACAAAACAATTCCGAGCACAAGTCCACGACTTGACTCACATCAATCCATGCAACTACTCACATGAGCATTGCATAAAGTCCACTTCAAAAGAAGCATCATGAAATCATCACAAATTTCATAATCTCAAATTCAAATAATTTCAATTCTGCTCAAAACCCTAATTCAGCAAAAACGCATTCACGACGGACAAACAAAACCGATCGGCGCAAATGCCAAGTGAAACCCTAGAAAAGCGATTCTAGCGGACCAACAAAGTGCATCCGTTGTACAAGGGAAACTCTCGGTTCCAAAAGAAAACATTCCGGCCAAAACATGTTTACGACGGACAACCAAAATCGGTCCGTCGTACATGCAAAAGTCTCGGTTCAAAAACGCTTTCAAATTCATGTTCACGACGGACAAAAAATCTTGTCCGTATAAGCGTGCCACGCCGGTTTCAAAAACAACATGGTCCGAACGAAACCCTAAAGCAAAAATGCATTCACGACTGACCAAAGAAGTTTGTCCGCCGTACATGCAAAACTTACTGGTTTCTTGGAAGATTGAGTTCGACTTTTGAGCTCAAAAACACGTTCACGACAGACCCAAAAACTTTGTCCATCGTACATGCACAACTTACTGGTTTTTGAGGAAAATTGAGTTTGGCTCAATGAGTTCAAAAGCATGTCCACGACAGACCAACAAAGTTTGTCCGTCGTAGATAGGAAACTTACTGTTTCTTGAAATCTTGGTCCTATAAAAGCGAAACTATTGCTTCTTGTCAAATTGACAAAACACATGAACAAACATATTTGCAAATTCAATTCTAAGCCAATTTTTCAGCACATGATTTCACAATCTCCCCCTTGATGAAAACATTGGCAACACCACTTAGAATTGAACATTTGGCATTCACTTTACAAAAGATTTTGAAATCCAAAGGATCAAGTACCAAAAATATAAAACAAAGAATTCCCCATTCAAAAAGCAAAACAAAATCTCCCCCTGAGAAGGAAAATGTGTGTGAATGTGCAATGTGTCCAAAAATTTCAAAATTCTCCAAACTTCTCACAAAATGCCAGAAACAAATCCCCCTTTTTCTTCTCCCCCTTTTTCTTAAACTTTTCAACGATTCCCAAATTTCTCCCCCTTTGACAATGGATTCATCAAGAGTACAAAAGAGAGAATTTGTTCAAAATTTTTCCTGTAACAATGATTTCATAAGGAGAAACAATGGAGTGCCAAGATAGGAAAAGATGAGCTCATTCGATCATATAACCTTATATATCACATAATATGCAAAATACATGATCTTGATGTGATTTTAACAAGTTAGGGAATGACATGCATCTCAACCTCAATTTAGTCAACTATAGCCAAGTACTAAGCAAGATCTTAGCAGAAAAAGCAAGGCTTTAAAAATTGAAGCAACTAACAACTTAGGGCGAGCAAGTAGTTTCAACTCCAATCTAGTAGACCAATTTAATCTTTAAACAATAAGTTGCATGTGGCATGCTTGAAGCATACTTCTTTTATTTTCTAGGAGTGGCATGCTTGAAGCATACATCTTATCTTTGAGGGAATGGCATGCTTGAAGCATACATCTTATCTTTTTAGGGAAAGCATGCCTGAAGCATACAACTTGAAGCTTTTGTTTTTAACACCCCTTTTTTTATTCCCTTTTCTTTTTTTTCTTTTTCTTTGATTATAAACATGCAAAATGATTAAATGGTCTTATGAAAGAGTAAAGTTGAAACCACACTTGCTTCATATCCCAAATTTGTCAAGAGGATTCAATATCAAGCCTAGAAGAGTAAGATATCACAGAGTATTTAGCTATAGGCTATCAAACCAAGGAATTCCGCAATGTCATTTTTAGTTCAAGTGGAACAATTTAGATTATCATATATTAGCACAATTACACAATATATAAAGAAATATGATAAAGTGAGCTCATCAAGTGAAAGAACTTGGCAAAGAAACTCCCCCTCAAAACAATCCCATTGGATGAACAATTCCAAGTTCTCCCCGAATAAAAGCAAAACGAGAAGAAGACAAAGGTTTTGTGAAAATGTCTGCCAATTGATGTTCAGTATCCACATGATGAAGCACAATGTTGCCTTTTTCAACATGATCTCTAAGAAAGTGAAATCTGATGTCAATATGTTTTGTTCTTGAATGTTGCACAGGGTTCTTAGCAATGCAAATTGCACTAGTGTTATCACACAGAAGAGGAACACTATCCAAAATAACCCCATAATCTTTAAGTGTAGCTACTATCCAAAGAATTTGAGAACAACAACTAGCGACCACATATTCAGATTCGCAGCTTGATTGTGCAACAGAAGATTGCTTTCTAGATGACCATGCAATGAGAGAATTTCCCAAGAAGTGACATGAACCAGAAGTGCTTTTCCTATCAATTCTACATCCTCCAAAATCAGCATCAGAAAAAGATCTCAAACTAATGCATGAGGAAGCAGAAAGCCAAATGCCAAAATCTTGAGTTCCATAAAGATACACGAAAATCCTTTTGTGACTTGTCGATGTGAAGCACGTGGGGAAGCTTGAAAGCGAGCACACAAGCATACTGACAAATTGTATATCCGGCCTTGATGCAGTTGAGGTACAAAAGTGAACCTATCATGCTTCTATATTCCTTTTGATCAACCTGCTCACCATCTTCATCGTGGTCAAGTGCGCAAGTGCTCTCCATGGGTGTCATGATCGGCTTCTTTGTTTTCCATTCCAAAGCGATGTAGCAAGTCTTTCGTGTATTTGCTTTGATGTACAAAAGTACCATCCTTCGTTTGCTTGATTTGAAATCCCAAAAAGTATGTCAACTCACCCATCATACTCATCTCAAACTCCTTCCTCATTGTTTCGAAAACTCGGACACTAAAACATGAAATGAACCACCAAAGATAATATCATCAACATAAATCTGAGCGAATAGTTGATCATTGCCTTGCTTGAGTAAAAGAGAGTTTTGTCAACCTTTCCCATTAAAAGCCCTTTTCAAGTAAAAGGTTTTTAGCCTATCATACCATGCTCTAGGGGCTTGTTTCAAACCATACAAAGCTTTTGATAGTTTGAACACATGATTTGGAAACTTTGGATTTTCAAAACCAGGTGGTTGCTTGACATAAACCTCCTCATTTATGTAGCCATTAAGAAAAGCACTTTTCACATCCATTTGATACAATTTGAAACCTTTGGATGCAGCAAAAGCTAAAAGGATTCTAATGGCTTCAATTCTAGCAACAGGAGTAAAGGTTTCATCAAAATCTAAGCCTTCAATTTGAGTGTAACCTTGAGCAACCAATCTAGCCTTGTTTCTAACAACAACACCATCCTCACTTTGTTTATTTTTGAAAACCCATCTAGTTCCAATAACATTAAAATCTGGAGGTGGTGAGACAAGTTTCCAAACTTTATTTCGTTCAAAATTCTCTAATTCTTCATGCATGGCATTGATCCAAGATTAGTCGAGATAATGCATGAGATATATCTTTGGGTTCAAAAGAAGCAACTAAAGCGGAATGAGCATGAGTGTCAGAATGAATAAACCTGGATCGAGTGACTCTCTCATTTAGGTCTCCAATCATTTGTTCAGATGGATGCATTTTTTGAATGTGCAAGGGAGCATTGGCTTTTGAGACTTCTCCTTCTCCTTCTTCATTTTCAGCATGTACAGATGATGTTGTAGCTTGAGGATGGTTAGTGTAGGTGATGTAGTAGTAGGTGCCAAAGGTGCTACGACTTGTTGTGCATTAGGAAGAGTCAAGACCTCATCTTCAACATCATCATCATCTTCAAAGATTTTCTCCCCCTGAATGTATCTTTGTACCTGCATCACTTGGACTAGTGCCTGGACTAGCCTCATCAAAAGTAACTTCACAAGTTTCCACAATTTTGTTAGTCTCCAAAACAAGCACACGATAGCCACGAGTATGAGCAGGATATCCAAGAAAAATGCCATCAGTTGATCTAGCTTCAAATTTATCAAGATTTCCAGATTTCAAGACAAAACATTTGCATCCAAAAACTCGAAAGTGAGAAACAGAAGGTCTATGTCCAAACCGAAGCTCATATGGAGTCTTACCCAATTTTGATCTCAAAAACACACGGTTTGAAACATAACAAGCAGTTGAAATAGCTTCAGCCCAAAAGTTCCTAGGAGTGTGATGTTCATCTAACATGGTTCTAGCCATCTCAACCAATGTTCTGTTTTTCCTTTCAACTACACCATTCTGTTGAGGCACTCTAGGAGATGAAAATTGATGATCAATTCCTTTTTCAGTACAAAAGTGATTAAAAGAAGCATTTTTGAATTCAGTTCCATTATCACTTCTAATAGCTTTGAGAGCTCCTGGATGGTCAACAAAAAGCCTAAGAACAAGACTTCTAAAATGACTAAAAGCCTCATCCTTAGATGCCATAAAATACACCCAAGAGTATCTAGAAAAATCATCAACAATCACAAGCACATACCGTTTGCCTCCAAAGGATTGAACTCGAGATGGTCCAACTGTATCAAGATGTAGAAGCTGTCCTGGAGCGTTTGTCATCACCATGGTAAGAGGTGGATGTGAACCTGCAATCATCTTACCATGTCTACAAGAAGAACATACTAGATTGCTATCACCCTTAAGCTTAGGCAGGCCACGTATAAGATCTAAACCACTTACACGAGTAAGATGATCAAAACCAACATGACCAAGTCTACGATGCCAAAAGAATAAATCTTTAGAATCATTGGCAATTAGACACCTATGCTTAAAAGAAGGTGATGCATCAAAATCAGCTTTAAAGACTCTTCCAAAACGAGAAATTTTGAACACAAGATCACCTGAAGCATCTAGCACTTTGCATTCATTTTTCTTAAAGCTTATCTCAAGATCTTCATCAAGCATTTGTGAGACAGAAAACAAGTTATATTTCAAATTTTCAACAAGAGCCACATCTTTGAACATAAACTTGTCACTTACCTTTATTGTACCTTTTGCCACAACAGAAGAGGAAGAAGCATCTCCAAAAGTAACACTTTCGGCCACGAGATGCACGAGTGAGGAGGAGAACCAATTCTTATCACCGGACATGTGGCGTGAGCATCCGAATCCACTAGCCATATGTTCTCCTTCCTTGCGAGAAGCCTACATAGCAAAACATGTCGAGGCCTCGATCTTGGGGTTAGGAATGAGATTTTTGGGAATCGATCTTGAGACACACGACGCACAACAAGAGGGGCACAACACGATAATTTTTATGCACAAAATCAGATTTGCCTTTTCCCATGTTTGTAGGAACAGAAGGTGTTTTCATCACTCTAGGCGCATAAAAATGTGCTTTGCTGAAATTTGACCTAGCCTTAGTTCTTTCCTTCTTTTCTTTGTTTGGCTAGTCTAAAGCAAAAATCTACTAAATGTCCATCTCTACCACAATGAGTGCAAGTGTACTTGACATGATGTTTAGCTTTAACTGTAAAAGCACATTTTGCATTCATCATAGTAGAAGATAAAAAACCAAAGATTGAAAAGCAATTTTCTTAGGCTCATTAGATAACTCAATTTTGCAAGGAGCCTGAACAACGGTCTGAGGTTTAGTTTCATATGTGACATAAGGATCAAAACCTAAACCTCTCTTGTTTGTGCTAACCTTAGATTGATCCAAAATCATGTTCAACTTCTTCTTGCCATTAGTGAAACGTTCCAAAGAATTTTGCAAGTAATCAACTTTCTTAGCAAGAGTTAAACAATTATAGCAGGAACATCTACTTTTCCTTTTGCTTGCGACAAGTTGAGCATGAGAGAATTTCATGTGAAAGCAAATTATCAGTTAATTGAGAAACCTTAGCATTTGCATCTTTCAATTTTAATTCAAGAGTTGAGCATTTAGAACAAGAAGTTGAACTATGCAAATCATCAGTGGAACAGCTAGCATGTACAACATGTTTCTCATTTTTCTCATTTAGATGCAACAAAAGAGCATGTTCTTTCCTAAGCAAGGTGAGCTCATTGTAAATTAAGTCACATGATTTGCAAGTATCATCACTAGGAATCAAAGTCTTAAGTCTAGCAATTTCAGCATTCAATGATTCAATAATGAAATCATGTTTCTTAATTTTCTTATCACGTTTGTCAAGCAATTTTCCAAGACGAGCAACATCAATAGCTAATTCATCATAAGAGGGATCTACCTCATTGAAGTCATTTGTCGTGGTCGATCCTCGGTGAAGCTATCCTTCTTTGCTTGCCATGAGACATAACCCTATCAAATCATGCTTGCTTGGAGTTGCATCATCTTCGCTGCTCTCCGAGTCCACATCGCTTCAAATTGACTTGTTCAAGAGCGGAAAGAACTCAGTGAACCACCTTGCGGTTGATGAAGCTCTTCTTCTTCCTATCAGTTGATGAGAACCTTTTCTTCTCATTCCTTCATCGTTGTCCTTCTCCTCCTTTGATGTTTTTCCTGCAAGCTTAGGACAATTTGTGCGAATATGGTTGAGGTCACCACACTCATAGCATCTTGGAGGACCACCTCTCTTTCTCATTCTCACATTCTCGCAAAGCTTTGTTAAAGCGAGAAGAGAGTAGTGCGAGATCTTCTTCAGGAAAATCTTCAAGTTGCTCATCTGTTAAAGAAGACATGGAAGACAAGGCAAAGCTAGAAGAAGAATTTGCATTTGACATGTTAGGGTTAGAGATCAAAGCAATTGATTTAATGTTACCCTTCTGGCAAGAACATCCAACTCATGAGTTTTCAACTTAGAGTAAAGAACATCTAATGTGAGTGTGCTCATGGTAGTAGATTCTTGTATAGATGTTACTTTCATCTCCCACACCGACATGTCCAAAGCACTAAGCAATTGTCGAGCATTTTCAGTATCGGTGTAGCTAACTCCAACGACACGTAGATTGCTAAGAATTTTATTGAAACGTGCAAAGAAGTCATCTGATTCACTAGGTTTCATCTCAAAACGCATGTATTCTTTTTTGTAAATATCTTGGCGAACCTCTTTGACAGTGTTAGAACCCTCATGGTAATCACAAAGAGATTTCCATACCTCATATGCGGATCGAAGATGAACCACACGATCAAAGTCGGCTGCGTCCCAAGCCTTGGATGATCAAGTTGCGCGCCTTGCTATTTGCTTCAACATGTGTGCGATTGGTGTCGTTGACGTTGTCGTTTGCAGGGACTTCATATGGCTTGTAGACCTTCTCCCAAATTGTGAAGCCCTGTGCTTGGATGAACGCCTCCATCTTGGCCTTCCAAAACTGAAAATCAACACCATCGAACACACATGGTTTTGTCGAATAACGATCCATTGATCTAATCACCGGTTAAGATAGATTAGAGAAACCTTGCTCTGATACCACTTGTAGGATCGAAGTATACGAATATAGCAATCAGAGGGGGGGTGAATGATTGTGCGGAAGCTAAAACAAAATTCTTGATCTATTAAAAGTTCACCCCAAAACAGAACCAAATAATTGCCTCGTTTTCGACAAAAACAGAATGACAGAGGTTTGGTAAAACGCAAATTCCCGGAGATCCAACCGTTAGATTGATCTGAAATTTGGACACAAGAAACTAGATTCCAATACGAATCAAACCCAAAAAGAATCAGCTCGATCGGACTTACGGATCAAAAGTTATGAGCTTCGCAAGCTTGCTGATCCAGAACTTGACGAGAATCAATCTAATCAAAACTTTAAGATTAAACAAGATCTTCAAAAGATTTATCAACAAAATTTTGAGGAACACTAGATCAATACCCTAGAAAGGTTTTTGATGGATCAAATCAAGATGAAACTCAACGATCAAAAACCAATCTAGAATTAGAACAAGCATGCAAACAAGAACCAAAACAGAAAACACTGTAGCGACGTGGTTCTTGTAGCATAAAAATCTTGGAAGAATTGATCTTTATTTCTTGTCTAAAATACTCTCATCAAAAGAGTACAAACCCTAAAACCAAGCTCAAGGCTTGATGCGCTCAGCTCTACTTGGTGCCTTTCAACAGAGACCCCACCTATTTAAAGCACCAACCCACAAAGAGTTACGAATACGATTCCTATTCCCTAGAAGGAATCCGTATTCAACACAACTCTACTTGGCCCAACCTGGCCGAGTACAACTCTTGCACGCCGTATGGCAACCCTACCATACTCACGTGACTAACACTTTGCACGCCGTATGGCCACCTGCCATACTCACGTGACTAACACTTTGCACGCGAATGACCTCCTGCCATTCTCACGTGACTAACCATTCTTCATGTGCACCATTCTCTTAGCCCGAGCGTCCCGCATGACATCCTTGACCACCAAGACCTCAGTTCCTCCTGAACCTAGTCCCGAACCTCGGTTCCTCCATGAACCTAGTTCGATCCGTCATCGACCACATTCGTCTTCGAGCAATACCGCACATGAACAAACCACAAAACAATTCCGAGCACAAGTCCACGACTTGACTCACATCAATCCATGCAACTACTCACATGAGCATTGCATAAAGTCCACTTCAAAAGAAGCATCATGAAATCATCACAAATTTCATAATCTCAAATTCAAATAATTTCAATCGCTCAAAACCCTAATTCAAGAAAAACGCATTCACGACGGACAAACAAAACCGATCCGGCGCAAATGCCAAGTGAAACCCTAGAAAACAGCTTCACAACGGACCAACAAAGTCTGTCCGTTGTACAAGAAAACTCTCGGTTCCAAAAGAAAACATTCCGGCCAAAACATGTTTACGACGGACAACCAAAATCGGTCCGTCGTACATGCAAAAGTCTCGGTTCAAAACGCTTTCAAATTCATGTTCACGACGGACAAAAATCTTGTCCGCCGCAAACGCGTGCACGCTCGGTTTCAAAAACAACATGGTCCGAACGAAACCCTAAAGCAAAAATGCATTCACGACTGACCAAAGAAGTTTGTCCGCCGTACATGCAAAACTTACTGGTTTCTTGGAAGATTGAGTTCGACTTTTGAGCTCAAAAACACGTTCACGACAGACCCAAAAACTTTGTCCATCGTACATGCACAACTTACTGGTTTTTGAGGAAAATTGAGTTTGGCTCAATGAGTTCAAAAGCATGTCCACGACAGACCAACAAAGTTTGTCCGTCGTAGATAGGAAACTTACTGTTTCTTGAGATCTTGGTCAGTATAAAAGCGAAACTTACTGCTTCTTGTCAAATTGACAAAACACATGAACAAACATATTTGCAAATTCAATTCTAAGCCAATTTTTCAGCACATGATTTCACATTAGCTATCGGGGTTGGATAGTTTCCATAATCACCATAGTACCCCGGCAGTTAGTCCCAACCCAACCATACGTACCCTCAGAGGACGTTCCCGAGGATGGCCCACAGGCATCCAGCTCCATTGCTCGGGTTGGCCAGTTGAGATAGGCCCGATGCTCGGTTCCAGCGCCTGAGCACGGGGTCTGAGCATACTTGCTCCATCTTAGCTCGTCTGCAAAGCGCATGGTCGGATGGTCATGATCAGCGGTTACGCCCGAGTAGCGATAATGATGCCATGATGTGGAGCTGTTACGCCCATGATGGGAACGTGGTGTGAATTAAGGTTCAGTTACAACAAACATTAGCCACAGTCAAACGGTCCGTTACTTGGACTGCAGTTAAGAGAATATCCTTGTAACCTATAAATACCTCTAATGCATGTATGCGAGAGAGAGAGAGAGAGAGATCCTTTAGACACTTGGGAAAAGAGCATTGACAATACACAGAATACATTATCACCACGCTAGATTAGGATGATTATCTCCCCAGTGAGAGGCCCGAACCAAGATAAAACCATTTTGTCGTTCTTTGAGTGTCCTCTGTCCCGTGAAACCGAGCATCGTTCGGAAGCAGCCCTTCACGTAAGAAGGGGAAAGAGTTGTTCCTCCAATCAACTAAGTAAGCTCGACGGGGCCTGTTCCCCAATCGTCGACAGTTTTTATGGAGTTTACACGATAAAAGTGGTTTATACTGGATATGTGCAATATATATAGTATAATTACTTGGGACACCATGGTGCCTTGGTACTATGATCCAAAATAGGTATTTTCCCCTATGTTGCATGTAAATTTTTTTTGAAATTTTTAGGATGTTGAGTTTAACTTGTTCAAACAAGTTTGAACTAAATTCAAACTAGACTTTCCTTTTTTTACGATAGTTTGATTGTAGGTATGTGCTGATTTTATATATAAATGAGTAAATCAAGTGATCTAAATTAGTTCAAAATCATTGAATTTGATTATATATTCAAAGGTATGTGTTTCATTTCAATTGTTATAGACGAGTATATACCCGAAAATTAAAATTTTCAAAAAATATATCCGAATTTGACTTGAATTCAGCATTTGAAATCATAGTGCCCGGTCACCATTGTCAAAAAATATATACTGAATTATATTTCAAATATGCAAGTCTAGGGGTGCGCATAAAAAACCGAAGCCAAAAAATCAAATCGAACTAACCTATTATTTCGGTTTTTTCGGTTTTCGATTTTCGGTTCAACTTTAATTTCGCTGCTATTTGGTTTTCGGTTTTCTGCTCGGTTTTTTTAATGTCAGAAACCAAATTAACCAAACAACCGAACTATCCAGTCTATCCTCACCCGTCTACTCCTTGTTCCCAACTCCCCCCTTGCAGTCGCCACCCTCCCTCGTAGTCACCGCCACCCTCCCTCAGCTCTCCATCCCTCGCAGTCACCACCACCCTCCCTCGCCTCCCTCCCTCGCAATCGTCGCAACTAGTGAGGTGCCTCCTGAAAGTGCATCTAGGCCCTAAGTGTGTTTTGGATGATTAATGACAAACGATTAAGGGACTAATGTGTTCAATGAGTTAATGAACAGGTGAAAGTCCCAAAGTAAGATCATCTACGGACGTGGGTGACCCTACAAAATGAGAAGAAAGAAAAATAGCGTCATTTCGATATTGATTTACATTTATTGTTAAGTCAATAGGTATGTCGTACTATTCAGAGGGGTGCAACGTAGTTGATCAAGGATATGTCTCTATGCTCAGATGAATTGTAGCTAAAATTGTTGAGAGACGCGAGTCACAGC
Source organism: Rhipidocladum racemiflorum (assembly GCA_036346355.1). Classification (NCBI taxonomy): domain Eukaryota; kingdom Viridiplantae; phylum Streptophyta; class Magnoliopsida; order Poales; family Poaceae; genus Rhipidocladum; species Rhipidocladum racemiflorum. The sequence continues at coordinate 72,796,206 of CM070577.1, forward strand.
ACATTCACTGTGTTAATTCTTTCAGTCTGGATTGGATGTTCTGATCGTTGATCGGATGTTCTGATACATCAGAAGTTCCGGTGTCTAGTTGTCTCTTTGTCCGAAGCCCATTTACGTAGATCGGATATTCCGATAAATTGGATCGGATATTCCGATAAATTGGATCGGATATTCCGATTAGGCGTAGAGTTGAAAATGTCCTTCTCTGGACAGATCGGATATTTCGATTACAAGGATCGCATGTTCCGATCAGGGTATAATCTAAAAGGGGTACTCTCTGGACAGATCAGACATTCCAATCGCTGTATCGGATGTTCTGATATAGACTTAGAAACTTTTCAAGACGTTTCTTCAAAGGTGCTTCTCTGGACACATCGGACATTCCGATCGTGGATATCAGATGTTCCGATGTGTATTATTTTGACCGTTGGGGTTTGTGTTTTCTGGAACTTTAGCCATATTGGATATTCCGATGTTGAGTTCGGAAGTTCCGATATATGGCTGAGTGGAGGCATAACAACTAGTTTTTGCCTCCCACTATAAATACCCCTCTACCTCCGCATTTGAGAGGTTAGCTTTTTGGCTGGCTACATTGAGCTCTCAATACACATTCTTGTTGCCTTTTCACCTTTTTCTCTTGATCTTAGTGATCTTTTGGTGAGTGGGGTGTGAAAAAGAGTTTGTGTGCTAAAAGAAATAGATTGAGACATTCATCTTGAGCACAAGAGTCAAATCTAAGAGCGTGAACTACTTTTCATTTGTTACTCTTGGAATTTGAGGATTCTTAGACCGCTAGGAGTCACTCATGAGCAACCAACGAGTGTGTTTCGCTGTGAGAAGTTTGTAAAGGTTGATTTCGCCTTCGAAAGGGAAGAAATCAAGAGTAAAGCCAAATCTCAAGTGTGACCGAGATTGGCGAGGAATAGAGTTGGAAAAGACCCAGCTCAAGTGTGACCGAGCTTCCTCAACGGAGATGTAGGATCCCCTCAAGGATCCGAACTTCGGGAATAATTTCACCGCGTCTCCCTTTTGGTTATATCTTTTCATTGTGCAATTTACTTTATCTAAATTGCTAGCTTTGCATGAATTTGCCGATATCTACTTATGCTAGCATTGAGTAGGAACCAAATTGCATTTTGATTCAATTCATTTAGATTCTCCCTACTTTCTGAACTGATCGGATACTCCGATAGTACCATCAGAAGTTCCGATTTTGGATCGGAAGTTCCAATAATCTTTTCGGACATTCCAATCTATTTTCCGCTGCTATTATTTCCGTTTAAATTTTTAAACACCTATTTACCCCCCCTCTAAGTTGTTAGCTTAACTTTCACCTCCCTCCCTTTCCCTGGCTCCCCGTGCGTGGATCGACAACTCCCTCCTGTAAGTTCAAGCTCCATTGGTTTTGGTGATTGGCTTTATATTAATGTTTAATCTTTGTTTAATGACAAATCTAATCTTTAATGAGACCAACATGTTTATTGAGCATATGTTTAGTAGTCTCATATTTGGATGGAAAATGGAAAACCCAAAGTATGTACTCGTATTCTTGTGTATTATTATTGCATACTTTGGATTCAAGTTAAAGTATGAATTCCTCCATTGCTCTCAACCACAAAATGTGCATTATATTTTCCAATCCATATATACATGGATGCACATATCTAGGGGGAGTTCATGGTTTAGCTTGATGTTTCATAGTATTGATCTATTCTTTGCTCTATATATAGATGATCAATACTTTGGAACTAATTCTTGAGTATATGAAAACTTGTGTAGTTAAATATACTCACATCAATTTAAATTGAGTTCATTTGTCATGTTAATCATCAAAGAACACTTCATCATGTGTTGATGGTGTTCCTGGATTAATTTAGGACAAATGGATAGCTCTTGAGTATAGCGAAGAATTAGTTGCATCGGTGTACTCAAGACACATTTAATTCAATCAAATTGATTAAGGTTGTGCTCAATCGATTGTGGAGGCATCCATTATGTGTTAATGGAGTGCAAGGATGATTGAGACAACCATGTGTCTTGGACTGACTACTTTTAATGAGTTGTGATGAGTTAGGTTAAATCCAAGCTTGAGATGAAGAACGGGACAATGACTGCATCATGTGTTGATGGGCGTCAAGAGGAGATCCCGAAGTAGGGAAGAAAAGAAGAAGCCGGGTGACGCTCTTGAAGAAGAAGAATGGTTGCAACTCATGAAGGCTTCAAGTGAGATGGGCGACGATCCTGGGGGAGAAGCAAAAAGATTGAAGTTATTAAATTCCCAAAGGGGATCGCTCGTGTGCGGCAATGTATAACTAGATAGGTTAAGGATATTTCCTAGCTTTGAGTCTAGTTTTTAGTGTCGTACTATTAAGAGGGGTTGAGTCTTTAGGTTAAGCTTTATCATGTGTTAATGAATTCAATCACGTTGGTCACTCGACCTCAAATGTCTTCTCATTTGATTTTTGCATGGAGCTAACCATTTGGCATGTGTTGCGAATGGGTGAAGCTTGTGTTTTGGTTTTTGCATAAGGTTTTGATTTGCATGTGTTGCAAATAAGAGAAGCTTATGGAGTGGTTTTTGCATAGAGCTTTGAGTTGCATGTGTTGCAAGTGGGATAAGCTCATGCGTTGGTTTTTACGTGAAGTTCATATTTTGCATGTGTTGCAATTGCTGAACTTCACGTTTGGTTCTTAAACTAATTCTTATTTGAAGTGGTATTGCTTGGAGCTAAGTTTTGCATGTGTTGCAAAAGGGGAGAGCTCAAACAATTTTGTGTTTAAGTGATATTCATGGAGCTAGAGAGGATTTCATGTGTTGCAATTAGAGAGCTCATGCATTTGAGTTTATTTTGGTTTTGCTTGGAGCTAAGTTTTGCATGTGTTACAAATGGGGAGATGAAAGCATCTAGGCCTCTAAATTCTTATTTATAGTATTAATGGGTTTTGGTGTTGATGATCAACTTTTATACCCTTGATGGTGAAAAGATTTGTGAAGGAAGGACATAGGTTAAGGTCCTTTTGTCACTAGTTTTGACCTGGGAGATGATTCAAGTCATGTAGCTAGATGTATTTCAGTTTAGCCGTACTATAAAGAGGGACTATGCACAAATACAATACCTTGGTTCATAGGCTAAATCTTTATAGATCACTTGGAGCAAAGGTTATTAATTCTTTTCCCTCAAAAGTAAAAGAATTTCAGTTTTTCCTTCAGTTCAACAAAAACACGTTCACGCCAGACCAACTTTTCTTGTCCGGCGCAAAAGCCTTTTCTTTTGAACTCAAACCGAGAGCACACTGTTCATACCGAACCAAGTTTTTTTGGTCCGACATAGTAAACAAGTCGTGTTGAAACCCAACCGAGCATGTGTGATTCATGCCGGACCAAGTCTTTCGGATCACGACGGACTAGCTTTTTGGTCCAGTGCAAACGTAAAACTTACTGGAACTTGTTAATAAAACTAAGTTCTTCTCAAATCAAAACCAATGAGTTTGCCATCTGTGGCGGACCAAGTTTTTGGGTCCGACGCAAACTTGCTTTTCATTATTTAACGACGGACTGATTTTTGCTCAAAACATGTGTACGATGGACCAACTCAACTTGGTCCGGCGCAAATGGGAATTTCACTGAAGTCAATCCGGCGTGCATTAAGACTATTGTATATTGTTTCAAATCTTGCCAAAAGCAATCATTTTGGCATGACTTATCATTCTGACATTGGCAAACGGCTACTTCTTGCCATTAACGACTATATTCGTTTTGTAGCCTATATAAGCCGTTCCAGGGCAAGCTAAAAGAAGAACTCTTACATCTCTTTGATATTTTAGCATTCTAAAGCTCTAAAGCCATCAAAGATACCAAGCTTAAATTCAGATTTTCAAAGAAATCCCGTGTGATCAATGCTCCAAGTTCTAGTCTAGTTTCAGAGTGTCCAGTGAACCAAGGGACAGGGCTTGTGGATGGTCTATTACTTTTGGAACTAGTTGTTCCTAGACGGCTTGGAAGTGTTATAGTGCGACCTGTCCAACTGTGATTGTGGAAGGGCACTGTTTTTGTGAGAGGTTGGAACTCACCTCACTAGAGTGGTGAAACAGTTACACTAGTGAAAAACCAGAACTACTGCTGTTAGTTACTGGTGGAGCAATACTTCAATTGAAGTGCTCTAACGGGGATGTAGGAGAGTTTTCTCTGAACCTCGGTGAAAAAATTCACTTGTCTCTGTGTTAATTCTCTGATTGTGTTCTCTTGCATCTTGCCACTAGGTTCTTAGCATTTTTGTGTTTGAACTGTTTAATCTGTTAATAGTTCATAAGTTTTGATCCAGTCACTCTGTTGTTATCAAAACTTTGCTTAATTCTGTTATTTTTTAAAGTTGCCTATTCACCCCCCCTCTAGGCCATCCGATCCTTTCAAGTGGTATCAGAGCAGGTTTACCCTGTTCAAGCTTAATGAGCTTAGGTAATGGCTGAGGGAAACGGGTCTGCTACGGTAAATGTAGGTAGGGTTCCTGTTTTTTATGGCACCAATTATGCTTATTGGAAAATTCGTATGAGGTGCTATCTTGAGGCTGTGGGATATGACGTTTGGAGGGTCACTGAAAAACCATTGCCTCCACGGGTCATACTCGAAGGTCAGCCCACAACCTCGAAACCTACACTCGGGGAAATTAAGAACTTGCAATTTGATGCTCAGGCTAGGAATTCTATATTTTCTTATCTTAGCATAGAAGTCTTTGATAGAGTAAGTAATCTCTCTACTGCTTATGATATTTGGACCACTCTTCAAGAAATTCATGAGGGTACCTCTGATGTGAAAGAGGAAAAGTATTTTGTTGTTAGGGAAAGATTTGATCAGTTCAAAATGCTTCCTCATGAAAATGCAAATGATATGTTCTCTACACTTAATCCTATTGTTAATGAACTTAAAGGTCTTGGAACTAAAGTTGATGATATTGAGGTGTGCAGGAAAATGATAAGAGTGCTGCCTCGAGCTTGTCACAGCCTGATCACCTATCTATCAAAGAGTCGGGATCTCAAAAAGCTCACACCCACTGAGCTATTGGGTAAGATTTCAGCTCATGAGCTCACTTTGGCCGAAGAAGATACTCTAAAGAAGAAATCTATCGCTCTCAAGGCCAAGGAGAAGATACAAGAGTCCTCAGATGATGATGATGAAGACACAAGCTGTGACGAGGATGAAGATGTGAAGAAACTGGCATTACTTATGAGATCGACAAACAAAGTCATGAGAAGGGTCAATGCCAGAGACAGAGGGAAAATATATAATCAGTTTTCCAAGAAGAACCCCTTCTCAAACATCATCTGCTTTGAATGCAATGAAAAAAAGGCACATAGTTGCTCGATGTCCCAAAAAGAGCAAGAAAAAGGGCAAGAGCAAGGGCAAAGATGAAGATATCGATGAAAATGCCCACAACAGTCACAAGAAGATTCATCACAAAAAGAGGTTCTCTAAGAGACTGTAACACCCCGGCATTTAATATGCCCGAATGCTACCAAACATAAGCTAAACAACATCCAAATATCATATTTAACATAAAATTCCAGCAAAGGCGCATAGGCTAAAAACCGAGATTTCGGCAGCACCTCCTTTGTTTTATCATGAATTTAAGGAGCAACAACGATATAGCATTATATGGCAATAAGGGAAACATCTAAAACAGCAATAAATAGAGTCTTAACGACAATAAAAGACTAACACGGACTCAGAAATCCGCTGAACTCCCAACTTAGCTCTACTAGCAAACTCCGACGACACAAAAGAATAGGATGCTCCGGAATCAAATAGAACAAAGGCATCAACGGAATCCACGAGCAGAGTACCTGAAACCACCTCTGGATGCCCGGCTGACTCGGCGGTCGGCAAAGCGTACACTCCTGGTGGCGCCGGGACGTATGAGCCCCGACTCGGTGATGCCCCATCAAGGCTGGGGCGGAGGAGGCAGCGAGGAGGAGCAGACGGCTGCGGGCACCAAGACGCCGCTGGTGGCGCCACGCAAAGGGCGGCTGAGAAACAGGGGCAGCCATCATGTGCACCGATCCTCTGGAAGACGCTTGGAGTGGGAGGAGAAGGCACCATCTCCCACTTGATGATGCTACCGGGATTCATCTGGCAGACTCGTCCCATGTGGCCGGGCTTGCCACAGTGGTTGCAACTCCCGGTCCAACCACACTCCGAAGCACGGTGCTCACCACCGCACTTGAAACACATCATGCACTGCCGGGCAGACGGGGCAACCGCTCGCGAAGAAGGCAGTAGGCGGCCCCATTTTAGCCCTCGAGGAGGAGCCCTGTCCCCCTTGAACTTCTTGAAGGTGGGTCGCTAAGAAGACCCACCTCCTCCACCAAAGGTCCTCTTCGGCCCCGCTGGGCCGCAGGAACCCTGAACCGCCGGGTTTTGCTTATCCCGGAAAGCTCCAACTCGAGCTCCATGCCCTTCGCTGCTCCACCACGGAGCGAGAAGTCACGAGGACGATCGCCCCCATGACAACTCTGAACTCCTGGTTGAGGCCCCTACGGAACCTCCTCACCTTCTCCCTGCTGTCGGCCGCCACGGCCAAGACGTAAGCGCACCACGCCTGTTGAACTCCACCTCATACTGCCACCGACCTCTTTCCTGGGAAAGAGTCGCCGAGTATGCTCCATCCTCTCAAGGAAAGACTCGGGTAGAACTTGGCTCGAGGCGAGCCACAAAGTCCTCCTGTGTGATCGACCAAGATCGTGGGTTCTAGCGGCCAGAACCCCTTCCCACCAGATATCGGCTTGGCCTTTCGGTGAAAGGCCACAAAGCGAGCCCTCCGACCGAGGTCAATTCTAGGACCTCAAGCGCCTTTCCATGTACCGCAGCCAATCTGCGGACTGGATCGGCGTGCCGCTCCGTCAAAAGTGTCAAGACGGAGGGTCATCCACTCTCGGAGACTCATCCTCGGCTCCGGCGCGGGGCAACAAGCTGGGCCACTGCGAGGGAGGCACCACAAAGGGGCTGCCCGCTTTGGCGCAGCTCTGAATCTCCCTCTGCAGAGCTCGAACTAAATCATCATTGGCGGCGGGCCCCCCGCCCCGATCATGCAGCTGTAAGCTCCTCTGAGCTGGTCCACGAGCATTGAGCGAACGCTACCCTCAAAGCAGACTCCTCAACTCCTTGGGAGCCTCGCCTGGCCTCCACGGCCTTGGCGTCCACGGCCTCTACCCTCGACATGGCTGCTTCAGACAGACAACCATCCAAACACAAAAACATAAACACAACATCACACAACCAAGAACATAGATCAAACATCATCATAGCATAGTCTTCATCAAATAATTAAGCGTAATGCAATAATGAACCAAGACCCCATCCTACTGTGCAACCAAGTGTGTCAAATTTTAGATTAGTTATACCACTTTTGCAAGTTTTAATGTTGCTATCCTATAACAAAGTTTTAGTTAGAACCTAAGCCATGTTTCTAAGTTATTCCACATCATATTTTAGTTGCAACTTAAGGTATAACACTAAAATACTTATTCCAAGGACCTACAATTCCGCTATTCATTACAACACACTTGCCTCAACCGTGGGCGACGGGATTGTGGGAAGTAGAGGGCACCCCCGGGGTCACACCACCTGCACAACGGCAGCACATACTCTCAATAATGCCCACAAAACAGTACACAAATCCCCATCTCACCCGACATTGCCCGCTACTCGCAAAACCTAAAACAGAGGTTCTGTACCGGCGGGACAGCAGCCTTGCAAAGGCCATAACTTGAGTTCTGGGACTCCAAATCGATTAAATGAGTACACCATCGCGAAGCTTAGGAAATTTCCTACCTTTTTCTAGTTATACGGAAAGACTGATTCGGACTCTAAAATTGTTTAATCTACAGATTACTACGATCTGTTCTAATTGCGTCACAGATTTTAACACGCTCGGTAAAACGGCCATAACTTTCAAACGGCTGATCGGATTTTAACGTGCTTTGGGTCACCGACGAAGAGAGTTCAAGTGATGAGTCCTCCTCCTCCTCCGACGATGATGATGATGATGAAAACTCAAGATCCAAAGGATTGGCCAAACTGGCTTTAGATGAGTCCACTCCACCATCACCTTCTCTATCACTTTGCCTTATGGCAAGGAGTGATGAGGATAAGGTAAATGACTCTCCTTCTTATGATGAGCTTATAGAGATCATTAAAGATCTTAATGATGTCTTGTGTGCTAAAATTTCTAAGGATAAAGCTCTTTTAAGAAATTCATTGCTAGTTTGAATGATAACAATGGGCCTTGAACCACCGTTCTCCTCCATTAATTGCTGGCAAAAACTGCAGGCAATCAAACATACTTCGATTGGCTAAAAGGGTAGAGTAATACTCAACTCCTTTGTGTTACAGCTTTTTAGACATTCTATGATCTTTTCCCCCCGATTTGTGTCAGCTTCCGGCGACCGAGTGACCGTCGTGGTACCTTCCTCTTCTCCACCTCCAGCCGACCGGGGACAAGTCTTCCCGAGAAAGTCCAGCTACATGCAACCGCCAAAGTGAGTTCTTTAATTAGTATCCACTGATGCTTGCCTAGCTCTTCTCAAATGCTGATTAAGTTTCATTCTTCCGGCCGGCCATCCGTTGCCGCTTCCATTACCGGATGTTGGTGGCCGCGGGTTTTCTTTCACTGCCGGGTCCAGCCAAACATATCTTTGTGTCTCCATCGACTCCCTGTTGCTCCTCCGCCCGCCGGTCAGCCAGCTTTGAAGCTCCAGCCGCGTAGACGTCTCCTTCTTCTTCTAGCCGAGCTACGAGCTGCGTTCCATCAATAAAGCAAGACAAAGGTAGCCTCAAATATATTGGAATGCATGCAAATCACAAGTCTGGCCGTAGCCCAGTGGTAGCACTTAGTTGCATGAATCCGTAGTTCTAGTGATCGAACCGCACTACAGGCGTCCGGTTGATCTTTTTCTCCATTTTTGTTGCCTCATGACTGAATCCTTAAGTATACTTGGTAGCTCACTCAGCACTAGTAGCACCTTAGACTATCTCCAGCGTTTCCCAACACTTCATTCCCTTCCCAAATTTCATTCCCTTCCCAGACTATCTCTCCAACAGCATCCCTTCATCACTATTATAAGAATTTACTGTAACCGCCAACCGCAAAAGCTTGTAACATTTTAACATGTATTGCTTACCGTTTTGTCTGCGAACAAATTAATTAGAGGTTGCGTAAAGGAGAAGGAAGGGATAATTTTATGTGGTGTTTGCTTACTGGAGAAGCAAGGAATAATTTCATATGGTGTTGCTTCTTTGAGAAGGAAGGGGTTGCTTACTAGAGAAGGAATCACCATGTGCAAAGGTAGCCAGAAGACAACTCTGCCTATTTAAAGGAGGTTGGGTGTAGTGTTGAGCACCATCAAAGAAGGCATTCAGACCAGCCACCATGAGTTGGTTTCGTGGTGCTCCAAGCTTTTCTCGTCGAGCTCATCAAGCTATGTTGCTGGAGAACGAAGAGGAAGATCTCCTTGCGCGCATTGCCATTGAGGAGGACGAAATATCAGCAAAAGAGAGCGTCCCTAGGTGGGGGGGCTCAGTTCCGGGCCGCGCGGTGGTGCACCGAGGACACCTCGAGGGTGCGGCTAGGCTATACAATGACTACTTCTCTGACATGCCCATTTACGGCCACGCATTCTTCAGGCGTAGGTACGTGAGAGGTAGTACCTTTACATTATGAAACCCCCTACTTCACTGGTATGTGCTATGCTCTCACAGGTTCCGGATGAGCAGGAACCTCTTCGTGAGGATTGCAACTGCTGTTGAGGCCCATGATGATTGGTTCGCGCAGAGGAGGGATGCTGCCGGAAGGATGGGCTTGTCTTCTCTTCAAAAGATGACCGCCGCTGTCCGTCAACTTGCATACGGTATCTCTGGTGCGGTTGTCGCCTCCGTGCGGTATCGCAGGGGAGATTTTGGGGGAAATTGTACCTCAACTCCACGCGGTTGTCGCCTCCGTGCGCACCGGTGAAGACGCCGAGCTCTGCCCTCTTCAGCACCCACTGCCGATGCCTTCTTCGTCCTCCGCTTGGCCTCGATGTCTTGTACTGCATGTCTCCCACGGTTCGCCGCCGCCCCGTCCTCCCGTCCGCCCCAGCGCGCAAACCCTCTGCCACCAGCTTGTCTCGCGGAAGGGAAAGGAGAGAGAATCTCCATCGATCGGGATTCTCTCTCCTATCCCGTCCGAGCGGGGGCAGGGAGGAGAAGCCGTTGGAGCGTCTCGCTCGTTCCCTTCCGCGACCTTTTCCCATCACGAGGGGATTCTGGCCGGGACGGGAGATGGCTGGAGATAGTCTTAGCTCAATGGTAGTGCCTAGCCGTGTAAACCGACTGATCCTGTGTTCGAATCCTAACTCAGCCGAATTATTTTCTTTTTTCTCCTTTGTTTTATCTTTTTTCTCCTTTGTTTTATCTAATCATATCTTTTGCAATATAGCTCTAAATCCAACCAAACAAGTTTCTAAATTTAAGTTAAATCCTGTAGATTCTAATTATGCAAAAACATTTTGAATTGAACCTTTGTTCGAATTTAAATTTCAAATTTAAAGAAGAATGTTGAAAAACTGCGAATACAAAATTTGTATGAATGGACTCCAAATTTAGTAAAACAAATTTTGTTAGGTTCCTTAGGCCATAAGTAACCCATTTATGTAAGAATATTTAGAGATGAATTTAGTTTGTATTAAAATTATAAATAGATCAAATTTTACTACCTTTTAGGTCTAAATGATTATAAATATTGCAAATGAATTTAGATTATAGTGAGAGCAATTCTTGAGATCTGTTGATACCACAGTACCACTATCGTGCATAGATAATTCCTATTTGATTAAATTTGGTATATGGATAATTCTTATTTGGTTATATTTAATATAAAGTTATAATAGGCCTTAGGTACCAGATATATAAAGTTGAATGGCCATATAACGCGAGAGTATACTGGTGTAATAGAAACCACCGTTAGAATATCCCATGCTGAGTTAAAATATAAATCATATTTGTAAATGAGCCTAACTAATTGCATTAATCAAATGTCGAGATCTTAGGATAATAGTTAATTAAGCTTAAACCATTGTAGTTTTCAAATGCTTTATGCATACCACATAAGGATTTTTACTAGCATGATGAGTAGAAAATAAGAACAGAATATACACGATCTATTTGTATTATGCAAAATATTGACATAAAATGACAAACCCTAAGTTAAAGTAAACCTTAATTAGATTAAATGATTCATTTCTCAAGAAATACTAAATTAGCTTTAGTCATAAATATGTTTGACTTAATTAGAATATACCCTGTTAGTGCTTGAAAAGTACTTAGATAAACTTGTAAGGTATTGTCGCAAACTTAGAACGAAAACTAAACCGATATCGCGTAGACTCAAGTAATGCTTAAGCCCTTTTCGGTAGCCCGTAGAACATCTCGTCTAAATGGGAATATTAAGAAGAATGGCCTATAATTATTTTCTAGCATATAGACTATCATATTCTAGGAAAATATTTAATCTACAACATGCTTTGCATCTGAATCCTATTAGAGCAAAACCCCTAAGTATCATAGTTATCGATGGTACGTGTTGTGAATAGTTAAGCATAATATAGCTGTAACACCCCAAAATTTTGCTTTCCTTGAATTCATGTGTGATTTGGCACTTTGGTGAATTTTTGGAATTTTCTGGAATTTATTTGGATTTATTTGGAATTTATTTGAATTTATCCCATTTTGAAATAATTAAAGAATTTAATTTTGCAAATAAAATTTTGTTGGAAATATTTTATTTGAGTCCAAAATGTTCCAAAATATTTTCCAGAATTTTTCTGGAATTTTTCTGAGTCATTTGCTATTTTTAATGAATTAAATGAATTACTGGGAATTATTTTAAATATTAAATCGCTGGAAAATCAAACCGAGTCGGTTACTGTTCATCCGACCGAGCCCGAGTCAGACTCGAGTTCGAGTCCGACCCGAGCCAGTTGACTCGACCGAACCCACTCCTAAACCTAATCAATCCCAACCGTTGGATCAAGATCCAACTACCGAGATCCGCCATACGGTTCGAGCCGTATCCGGCCGGATCCGATCGCGCGTCGCGATCGTGGCCGTTGATCGCGCCACGTGGGCGGCTGAGCGTCGTCGTCTTCGCCGAGTCCGAGCCGGACTCGCCGCCGCACGCCCGCCGTGAAGAACTAGGTCTCCGTCTTCCGCAGACGCCGAGGCTATTTAATGCCCGGATCGCACTTCGAGGACCGCCGTGACCCGCGCACTTCTTGCCCTAACCCGCCGAGCTCTAGCCGCCGTGAGGTTCGCGGAATCGCTCGCCGTAGTTGCGTGAAGCGCCGCCACGGTCCTTGCCTCGCCTCGCGCCGTCGCCGTCCTCCGCCGCCATTGACCCCAGATTCGAAACCCCGGCCAGGCGCACTGAAGACACCATCCATCTCGCCGAGCACGCCCCAACCGCCGTTTGGGTGGTCGCTGATCTCGGCCGGCGGCAGCCGCAAATCCGCCGTGAAGCCATCGCCGACCACGAGCTCCACCAACCGTCCGATCAAGATCCAAAGGCCCAGATCGTGCCACGTCACCTCGGTGAGTTTCCCCGTTGAAAATCCTAGATCTAATCCCAACCGTTGGATCTAGATCCAACGGCTTAGGTTGCTTGGCGTATCAAGAATCGCACCAGGTTAGATGGGATCGGGACCGTTGGATCAAGATCCAACGGCCCACGATCAGTCACGTGCGCCCAAGCACATGAGGCCAAACTCAATCCTAGCCGTCGGATTTCAAACCCACGGCCACGATTGTGCCACGCGTCCAGGAAGCCGAGCCGCGCGCGCGCAGGCGTGCGTGATCACCGACACGCGGCCCGCGTGTCGCCGGCGATCGCGGACGTCACCCATGACGCCATCGGTGGGACCCACATGTCGCACCGTGGCCGAGCCTCGCCGACGTCACCGATGACGCTACCCGAGTGGTCCCACATGTCACTCACCCGAAGCCGTGGACCGGTCCACCGTGGACCGAACGCCCGTGAGTCGAGCCCATGAGCCGGCCGACGCCACCACCAATCAGGAGCCGACACGTGTCCATGATGACGCAATAATTAATTTCGAAAAGAAAATGATTTATTAATTTGAATAATGATTTCAGATTTTGTTTCAAACTTCAAACGCTTATAACTTTTGCGTTTCAACTCCGATTTGAGTGATTCAAATTTCTAAATTTGTATAAAATTGAGATCTACCTAAATATGAATTTTATTTAATTTTTGGACTAAAGTTTTTCTCTGTAATATTATTTAATTGATTATTTAAACTTTAATAAATCATAACTTTTGCATTTTAACTCCGATTTGGACGATTCCAGTTCCTAAAAATCCAGAAAATTATGTTCTCTCTGTTTATGGATTTTATTTGGAGTTTTGGGATGTTTTTGCCTATTGTTTATTTGTGTATTGCTATTTGCACGCTTTACGAGTAGACGTTGAAGTTGGGAAGGATTCAAGGAGAAGTATTGACTCAGGATCCAACTCAAGACCAAGAGCAAGTACTTTTTGAAGGCAAGCTGTGCTTTGACCATGTTGATCCTATTTCGAAATCTATTTTGATTTAAACTATTGCATGCTAGTTCAATTAGAAAGATACTTTGTTTAAACATGGGGGATAGATAAATACCAATTTGCTGTATGACACCTTGATTATTTAAGTATGTGCCATGACCCTTGTCACCCTAGTTGTGGATTACTAGTTGGACATTATTAAATTGCCAATATGGGTTTAGACCGTTGTAGTATACTGCTTAGACCTGCTACGTGCTCATGACATGATTTTGGACAATCAAATGTTAATATTGACTTAATGATATATTGAACCTGTTTTGGAAAAGTATCATGTGATGTTGATGGCACGTGGTGCATGGTAATCAACTGGGGTTTGATAAACAGTTTTCGACCGGGGCATGTGGCAAGAGTAATCAGGTGGGCCAGTTGTGGCATCGGGGATGATGATTTGGTTCTTCGGGTAGTCTTGCCCTGGTCACTCTAAGGACTTAACCTTGCAAGCCTTTGAACTGGGTCATACTTGCAACCACATGGCTGGAATGGGACGGCCCTAGTTGACTAAGTCGCTAAGGACTCACTTGTGGAGCCTCAGGGTGTCAATTACACCGTTTGTGTGATTGTACGGGGGAGCGTATCGTGGCTGTGGCCAGATACCCATCTAACGGTGTGTTGGTCCCATACTTCGCCTTGGCTAAGGGAAGGGATGGTGTAGAAACCTGAGCAGGAGAGGACCACTGTGTTGTTTGAGGCTTAGAAAGGCTTTGTTACTGGGAACTCGCCTTTGTGGTGTTTGATTGTATCTTGTGGGTAAAGTGCATAACCTCTGCAGAGTGTAGAATCTATTTAAATAGCCGAGTCCACTGTGATCGACAATGCTCGGGAATTACTGATCAAGGGTTAGACTTTCTCAAAAATAACTTTGGTTTGAAAGGTGGGTTGGTTTAGTAATGAAGATGATGGAAATGTGGTTTAGGATGGGGAAAATGTTTATTAAACTTCTTGAAAAGTTATTTATGCTTTACTTGTTTCTACCGCTGAATCTATTTATGATACTTGTCAAATCTTTATTTCGCAAATATACCTTAAGCTATTCCTTTGTACCAAGCCATGCATATAGTATATTAGCTTGCATTCTGCATGACTTGTCGAGTACCAAGTACTCACCCTTGCCTCAACACAATACCGGTTGAAGAGGAGACTACGCCCGACCGGAGGAGGAATTCCAAGAGGACCCGTCTACTTAGGGATGCGAGCCCGATCGGTTGCCTGTGGTATACTGGATGGCGCCACGAAGTTATTTGATTTTCCGCTGCTATTATTTCTCTTTTAATAAGTTTCGCCTTGCGAGGCATACATTTGTAACTTGACCATAAGGTCGAGTAACCAGTTTGGTTATTTAAATATAGTACTTTGATAATATCGAATGGTATGATTGTGATATTTACCGATGTTAAGACTGTGTGCACTAGCGCGTTCCTGGACTAGTGCTGAATACACATAGGGTCCGGATTTGCAAATTCGGGGTCCCGACAGAGGTGGTATCAGAGCCATACTTGACTGTAGGCTCAACCCTAGCTAGAATGGTCGTAGTGAGGATAAAACCTAATTTCTAAAGCTAAAAATTTGTGAAGACAAGAAATGACATCTCGACTTATCCCCTTCTCTCTTTTCTTGTCTCTTGCTGAAATTTTCCCTTACCTTGTCACAATTTAAAAATTTCGAGTTCTTACGTAAAGCACTCTTGTGACAGATGGAGGAAGAGTTCAACTACGTTGATCTGGGAGTTGGGCACGCCGCGGAACTTTGGCATATGCTCTGAGACTCGGAGATTTTGAGAAGCCGCAATACCAAGTGGAAGTGATCGGACAAGCGGGATTGATCAAGGCTTGTGACGTGAGGATTGAGGTACTGCCAGGAAAAGGGCCCAGGCAATCGCTCGATACACCGTGACCGCCAGGAGGTCTACAATGCAGATGGGTATCCAAGAAGTATCACGACGAGCAATGCGGCACATTACCCGTATCTACGCCAGAGAATTGGAGAATACGGTGTTCCGCTACCATCCGCAAGAGCGATAACCTTCTTGACGAAGGAGATTCAGGATGAGGATGCCACGGTTACACGGTTGGCACGATTTGTCGTCGCCAGGAGGATGTACTAGATAATACAAGCAAGGAGCTACGAAGGCCCGCAAGGAGATCACGACAGAGAAGAACAGATGGCGGGAAGCTCAAGAGTATGTGGCACACCTTCTACGAAGGATTGACGAGTTGGAGATGACTTTGTACGGACTGCACTCCAGAGCCAAGATTGAGCTACACGAGCGAGATCCAGAGGAGTCGATCTCGATGAGGATATCGCTTCTTCGACTACCATAGAGGACACGATTCTTTGGACATGGCGTCGTTTCGCGCCTATGCCACAAAGACCCGCACCAGGCCGGGAGGTTTTCTCGATGAGTGAGCATAGGTTCTATAGTGAGACTCCTACGCCGAGTCGCGTCATAGAAGAAAGAGTCACCCTTTAGGCGTTAGACTCGAGAGTTAGTTCGATTTGGATTTGCTTTGTTTCTTGAGTGTGCGTTATGTGTTGCAAGGCCCTTAGGCATTGTAAGCAACCATACCAAGTTATTAATAACAAAGTTGGACCTTAAGGTTACACCTTTCGCCCGCATAAGTTCCATATTACTTGTCTATTCTTGTTTCCCTCTCATCTCTAAACCTAGAGCAAATCGGCAGATGGTGAATACCCGTGGAAACTTTGGAAGCAATGGGAGTGGTTCTCGCCAAAGAGAAAACCCCAATGATGGAGCACCAAAGACCGCCACTGGATATGCAGAATTTTGGAGCTTTTCTTGCTGCCTGTTTCGATTGATGCATGCTATGATGCAACAAATGCAGCACGTCACCGCTCAGGCCATCGCTAATCAAGTTAATCATGGACAACGCCCGAGAATACAAGACTGTCGAGTTCATGAGGACTCACCCACCCACTTTCTCTCGGGAATGCCAATCCATTAGAGGCCGATGATTGGTTAAGATCAATTGAGAGGAAGCTACACATAGCTCAATGCATAGGGAATGAGAAGGTACTCTACGCTTCTCATCACCGGAAGGAACAACGGCCGAATGGTGGGAGAACTTCGTGCCACGCAAGAGAACCCTCAAGATATCACTTGGGAAGAGTTCACATTTGCATTCCGACAAGATATCACGTGCCTGAAGGAATTATGGACCTTAAGAAGGAGGAGTTCAGAGCCAGAAGCAAGGTAATCAGCCGGTGGCCGACTACGAACAAGTTCACACAGCTAGCACGCTACGCTTTGAGGATGTAGCGACAGATAAATCCAGACAGTCTCGTTTTATGAAGGGACTTAACTCAGGATTGCAAGTGGGATTGATCACCCACACCTTTCCAGATTTCCAAGAGTTGGTGAATAAGGCACTTATTCTTGAGGACAAGCGCAAGGCCCGGATGAGAACAGAAGCGCAGGATGCAACAAAGAAGGATCACGCCAGGAACGCCATACAGCGCTGAGAGTTGCACCAAATCAATTCTTGATTCCAACCACGAGAATGCAACAAGGACACCATCCCCAGCACCAAGACCGGTCAATCGTAACTACTGACCCAGCCCCGCTTAGAAACGCTTACTCGAGTGCAACAAGAAGGAACAGTGAGACGCTGTTACATAATCGCAACGAGCCAGGACACTTTGCCAACACTTGTCCAAAGAAGACAGCGAGCGACCCGATTCGCTTCAATCTAGGAACCACCTCAGCTAGGGCGCCCGGCACCAGGAGCCATACCCCAGGCCGTGGTGAGAGGCCGAGTCAACCATGTCACCGCAGATGCACCGCGAGAATGCTACTGACGTCAGATCGGGTAAGTTACTTGTTAACTTCGATACACTGCAGTTTTGTTTGACTCGAGCTTCGCATTCGTTTGTTTCGCAAGGCTTTGCTACTAGAAATGATTTGAGAATTGCAAGACTTAAGTGCATGCTTTTAGTTCAAACCCTCGGTTCGAACTCCGAACGAAAGTAGGATGTTCCGGGTGAGAATCTTGATAGATGGAATAGAGTTCCTAGCAAACCTTATAATTTTGGAGACCCGGACCTTAGACGTCATATTGGGAATGGATTGGTTATCCAAGCACAAGGCCGTATTGGATTGTGGACGAAGGACTATCTCGATTGAGAGCAGTGTGGGAAGAAAGTGGAATTTCAAGCCACTGCAGTTAGAGATGGACAGTTGATGGTTAACAGTACCAAGGCAATCAGCATAGAGGATGTCCCAAGTAGTGAATGAGTACCCAGATGTGTTTCAGAAGATCTACGGTATGCCGCCAGATAGGGACATAGAGTTTGTGATAGAGCTTGTACAGTACAAGACCGATAGCAAAGAGACCCTATCGGATGTCCACCGAGGAGTTGGTAGAGATGAAGAAACAGCTAGAAGAGTTAATGGAGAAAGGATTTATCGAGACCAAGTTCGTCCGCCATGGGGAGCACCGGTTTTGTTTGTCAAGAAGAAGGACGGGAGTTTCGGGATGTGCATTGACTACCGTGCACTCAATGAAGTCACCGTGAAGAATAAGTATCCGCTACCAGTGATTGATGGTTTGTTTGATCGGTTGAGAGGAGCCGGAGTTTTCTCCAAGATTGATCTGAGATCGGATACCATCGATTGAAGATCCGATCGTAAGATATTAGAAGGCGCATTCTCGTCAAGATATGGACATTACGAGTTCTGATTATGTCCTTTGATTTAACGAATGCGCCACTTATTTCATGAATATGATGAATAAGGTGTTCATGGAATATTTGGACAAGTTTGTCGTCGTGTTCATAGACGATATCCTAATCTACTCCAAGACAGAGGATGAACATGCCGAACACTTAAGGCGAGTTTTGGAAAAGTGAGGAACGACAACTTTTCGCCAAGTTCAGCAAGTGTGATTTTTGGAAAGACAAGGTGGAGTTTCTTGGACATGTAATGACCGCTTGAAGGAGTCGCCGTAGATCCAAGTAAAGTAGAAGGCGTGTTACATTGGGAGCGTACCAAGATCGTGACCTGCATTCGGAGTTTCCTTGGAATGGCAGGATACTACCGCCGCTTCATCGAAGGCTTCTCGACAATTGCGAAACCTCTTACGCAATCGCTGAAGAAGGAAAAGAAGTTTGCATGGACGCTTGAGAATGTGAGAAAGGATTTCAGAGGTGAAGAAGCGATTGACGCCAAGACGGTGTTGGTTCTACCGGATGTTGCTCAAAGCTTCGATATTTATTGTGACGCATCGCGCCAAGGACTTGGATGTGTGCTGATGCAGAACGGAAAGGTCGTCGCTTATGCATCAAGGCAGTTGAGGCCGCATGAGGAAAATTATCCGACACATGACCTAGAGTTAGCTGCCGTAGTGCATGCTTTGAAGATATGGCGTCACTATCTGATTGGAAACAGATGTGAAGTATATACGGATCATAAGAGCCTTAAGTACATATTCACCCAGTCGGATCTGAATATGAGGCAAAGGAGATGGCTAGAGTTGATCAAGGACTACAATGTTGGAATCCATTACCATCCCGGGAAGGCCAACGTAGTAGCCGATGCCTTGAGCCGGAAAAGCCATACCGTGAGTGCGTTGCTAGCCACAAGTCAGGATGGGTTATGTGAGGATTTTCAAAAGATGAAGATTGAGGTTGTACCTAGCGGATTCTTGGCCGCATTGGAAGTAAAGCCTACTTTAGAGGACCAGATCCGAGAAGGACAGAAGGATGATGACAAGATCCGTAGGATTAAGTCCAAAATGGAGGAAGGCAAGGCAAAGGATTTCAAGTTGGATGAGCAAGGCACGTTGTGGATGAAGGATCGCATTTGTGTGCCTAACAAAAAGGAGTTAAAGCAATCGATTACGGAAGAAGCCCATGACTCCAAGTACTCAATTCATCCTGGAAGCGCCAAGATGTATCAGGATCTGAAGGAGAGATTCTGGTGGCCGAGTATGAAACGTGAAGTTGCCGAGCATGTTGCATTGTGCGACGTATGCCAGAGAGTCAAGGCAATGCATCAGAGACCCGCAGGATTGCTACAACCGCTGAAAATACCTGAGTGGAAGTGGGAGGAAATCGGAATGGATTTCATTACCGGTTTGCCGAAGACTCAAGGAGGTTATGACTCCATATGGGTTATAGTGGATCGCTTGACTAAAGTAGCCCATTTTATCCCCGTGAAGACCACTTACTCGGGAGATAAATTAGCAGAATTATACATGATCAGATTGTCTGCTTGCACGGAGTGCCAAAGAGGATTGTATCAGACAGAGGTACCCAATTTACCTCAAGGTTCTGGAATAAGTTGCATGAAGCCATGGGAACCCGCTTTGAACTTCAAGATACCTTATCATCCACAGACGGATGGACAGGCCAGAAAGAGTCAACCAGATTCGGAGGATATGCTAAGAGCTTGTGCATTAGCTTATGCTACTTCGTGGGATAAGAGTTTGCCGTGATGCCGAGTTCGATTACAACAATAGTTATCGTGCTAGTTCTGAGATGTCACCTTTGAGGCCTTTGTATGGTCGACCACTGTCGGACGCCATTGAATTGGAATGAGACCGCGAGCGCCGTGTCTTTGGGCCTGATATTCTTCAAGAGGTCAAGAAACGATCGCTATGATTAGGGAAAGGTTGAAGATAGCCCAATCTCGGAGTAAGAGTTATGTCGACAATCGTCGCCGAGATTTGAGTTTTGAACGAGAAGACTTTGTATACCTCGTAGTTACGCCTCTCGAGGGAGTTAAGAGGTTCCATGCCAAAGGGAAACTCGCACCCGTTATGTTGGACCATTTAAGATTTTGAGTCGCAGAGGCGAAGTTGCTTATCAACTGGAGTTGCCACGATCGTTGGCGAGGAGTGCATGATGTATTCCATGTGTCCCGATTAAAGAAGTGTCTCCGAGTTCTGAGGAATGCAGACACCGCTAGAGTCAATTGAGTTGCAAGAGGATTTGACTTATAAGGAGCATCCCGTGAGGATTACGGACACAATGGATCGAGAAACCAGAAATAAGTCAACCCGTTTCAGAGAGTTCGATGGAGCAACCATGAAGAAAGCGGCGACTTGGGAGCCGAAGAGGATTTGAAGAAAGAGTTTCCAAACCTATTCTCAGTGAGCCCCGAATCTCGGGGACGAGATTCTATTAAGGGGAGGTTTGTAACACCCCAAAATTTTGCTTTCCTTGAATTCATGTGTGATTTGGCACTTTGGTGAATTTTTGGAATTTTCTCGAATTTATTTGGATTTATTTGGAATTTATTTGAATTTATCCCATTTTGAAATAATTAAAGAATTTAATTTTGCAAATAAAATTTTGTTGGAAATATTTTATTTGAGTCCAAAATGTTCCAAAATATTTTCCAGAATTTTTCTCGAATTTTTCTGAGTCATTTGCTATTTTTAATGAATTAAATGAATTATCGGGAATTATTTTAAATATTAAATCGCTGGAAAATCAAACCGAAGTCGATTCTTGTTCATCCGATCGAGCCCGAGTCGACTCGAGTTCGAGTCCGACCGAGCCGATGACTCGACCGAACCCACTCTAAACCTAATCAATCCCAACCGTTGGATCAAGATCCAACTACCGAGATCCGCCCATACGGCTCGAGCCGTATCCGCCGGATCCGATCGCGCCGCGGCGATCGTGGCCGCTGATCGCGCCACGTGGGCGGCTGGCGTCATCGTCTTCGCCGAGTCCGAGCCGGACTCGCCGCCGCGCCGCGCCGTGAAGAACTAGGTCTCCGTCTTCCGCACGGACGCCGAGGCTATTTAATGCCCGGATCGCACCGAGGACCGCCGTGACCCAGCGCACTTCTTGCCCTAACCCGCCGAGCTCTAGCCGCCGAGGTTCGCGGAATCGCCGCCGTAGTTGCGTGAAGCGCCGCCACGGTCCTTGCCTCGCCTCGCCGCGCCGTCGCCTCCTCCGCCGCCATTGACCCCAGATTGAAACCCGGCCAGGCGCACGAAGACACCATCCATCTCGCCGAGCACGCCCCAACCGCCGTTTGGGTGGTCGCTGCCTCGCCACGGCACCAACTCCGCCGTGAAGCCATCGCCGACCCCGAGCTCCACCAACCGTCCGATCAAGATCCAAAGGCCCAGATCGTGCCACGTCACCTCGGTGAGTTTTCCCATTGAAAATCCTAGATCTAATCCCAACCGTTGGATCTAGATCCAACGGCTTAGGTTGCGCCGCGTATCAAGAACTGCACCAGGTTAGATTGGATCTGGACCGTTGGATCAAGATCCAACGGCCCACGATCGATCCACGCGCGCCCAAGCACATGAGGCCAAACTCAATCCTAGCCGTCGGATTTCAAACCAACGGCCACGATTGTGCCACGCGCCCAGGAAGCCGAGCGCGCGCGCGCAGCGTCGTGGTCACTGACACGCGGGGCCCGCGTGTCAGCGACAGTACCGTGACGTCACCCATGACGTCATCGGTGGGACCCACATGTCAGCACCGTGGGCTGAGCCCCGCTGACGTCAGCGATGACGTCACCCGAGTGGTCCCACATGTCAGCCTCACCCGAGCTGTGGACCGGGTCCACCGTGGACCGAACCGCGCCGTGAGCTGAGCCCATGAGCCGGCTGACGTCAGCCAGCCAATCAGGAGCTGACACGTGTCCATGATGACGCAATAATTAATTTTCGAAAAAGAAAATGATTTATTAATTCGAATAATGATTTCAGATTTTGTTTCAAACTTCAAACGCTTATAACTTTTGCGTTTCAACTCCGATTTGAGTGATTCAAATTTCTAAATTTGTATAAAATTGAGATCTACCTAAATATGAATTTTATTTAATTTTTGGACTAAAGTTTTTCTCTGTAATATTATTTAATTGATTATTTAAACTTTAATAAATCATAACTTTTGCATTTTAACTCCGATTTGGACGATTCCAGTTCCTAAAAATCCAGAAAATTATGTTCTCTCTGTTTATGGATTTTATTTGGAGTTTTGGGATGTTTTTGCCTATTGTTTATTTGTGTATTGCTATTTGCACGCTTTACGAGTAGACGTTGAAGTGCCTAAGGATTCGAAGGAGAAGTATTGACTCAGGATCCAACTCAAGACCAAGAGCAAGTACTTTTTGAAGGCAAGTTGTGCTTTGACCATGTTGATCCTATTTCGAAATCTATTTTGATTTAAACTATTGCATGCTAGTTCAATTAGAAAGATACTTTGTTTAAACATGGGGGATAGATAAATACCAATTTCTTGTATGACACCTTGATTATTTAAGTATGTGCCATGACCCTTGTCACCCTAGTTGTGGATTACTAGTTGGACATTATTAAATTGCCAATATGGTTTTAGACCGTTGTAGTATACTGCTTAGACACCTTTACGTGCTCATGACATGATTTTGGACAATCAAATGTTAATATTGACTTAATGATATATTGAACCTGTTTTGGAAAAGTATCATGTGATGTTGATGGCACGTGGTGCATGGTAATCAAGCGGGGTTTGATAAACGATTTCGGCCAGGGCATGTGGCAAGAGTAATCAGGTGGGCGATTGTGGCATCGGGGATGATGATTTGGTTCTTGGGTAGTCTTGCCCTGGTCACTCTAAGGACTTAACCTTGCAAGCCTTTGAACTGGGTCATACTTGCAACCACATGGCTGGAATGGGGCGGCCCTAGTTGACTAAGTCGCTAAGGACTCACTTGTGGAGCCTCAGGGTGTCAATTACACCGTTTGTGTGATTGTATGCGGGGAGCGTATCGTGGGCGTGGCCAGATACCCATCTAACGGTGTGTTGGTCCCATACTTCGCCTTGGCTAAGGGAAGGGATGGTGTAGAGCACGAATCGGAGAGGACCACTGTGTTGTTTGAGGCTTAGAAAGGCTTTGTTACTGAACTCGCCTTTGTGGTGTTTGACTGTATCTTGTGGGTAAAGTGCATAACCTCTGCAGAGTGTAGAATCTATTTAAATAGCCGAGTCCACTGATCGACAATGCTCGGAATTACTGATCAAGGGTTAGATTTTCTCAAAAATAACTTTGGTTTGAAAGGTGGGTTGGTTTAGTAATGAAGATGATGGAAATGTGGTTTAGGATGGGGAAAATGTTTATTAAACTTCTTGAAAAGTGATTTATGCTTTACTTGTTTCTACTGCTTTCGAATCTATTTATGATACTTGTCAAATGTCAAGCATCGCAAATATACCTTACGCTATTCCTTTGTACCAAGCCATGCATATAGTATATTAGCTTGCATTCTCAGTGCATGACTTGTCGAGTACCAAGTACTCACCCTTGCCTCAACACAATACCGCTTGAAGAGGAGACTACGCCCGGCGGAGGAGGAATTCCAAGAGGACCCGTCTACTTAGGGATGCGAGCCCAGTCAGTTGCCTGTGGTATACTGGATGGCGCCACGAAGTTATTTGATTTTCCGCTGCTATTATTTCTCTTTTAATAAGTTTCGCCTTGCGAGGCATACATTTGTAACTTGACCATAAGGTCGAGTAACCAGTTTGGTTATTTAAATATAGTACTTTGATAATATCGAATGGTATGATTGTGATATTTACCGATGTTAAGACTGTGTGCACTAGCGCGTTCCTGGACTAGTGCTGAATACACAGAGGGTCCGGATTTGCAAATTCGGGGTCCCGACAATAGCCTTTGGCCAAGATACTTATATCATAAGAATCATCTGAAACCCATATAGGTTTAACCGGTAACTACAATCCAGTAAACGTCATCTTAATACTTAAAAATCGATACTGCCAGGAAAACAGTAACACTTTAATTAATGTCTTAATTCTATTAATTTAAACAATCTTAGTTTCTTGAATTCATAAAATAAAAATAAACAATTCATAAAAAGTGAGTAATGGTGTAGCCTAGACCGCCAGTAAAAAATACAAATGAAAAGATAGGTTATAACGCAACCGTGACCCTAAATCACTCTTGTTTTATATGATGGATTTATATTTGGTTTTCTATATGTATTCTTTTTGCCCTTACTAGAATTTGCTCTTTTCTATGTATCGCGGTATGACGAGTAGCACTTGACGTAATCGATGCTACTACTAACGAGTCTAAGAGTGTAATCGACGACGACCCTGATTTTGTCGACAACACGAGTTACAACTCCGACTACTCCAAGCTACGACTCCACTTTCGTCGTAAACAACGAATAGCAAGGCAAGCACCTCCTTGATCCCAGTTTTCATAAATGTTTTCATAATTATTTTCATGCATGCTGTTACTTTGTGGGATACGGTAGTTAGACCCTTCATGGTGGATTTCCTTAATCAACTTTTGCCATGTGAATTGTTGACACCTTAAGACATGGAATGATACATGAGTAATGGATATAATCGCAGTATAATGATACATGCTTAGCTGTGCTAGAATGGTTAACTTGAATTTTTATATGATTTCAAAAGATTGAATATGACAATAAAGGATAACGATATATTGATAAAAATGAAAATAAAACTATGATTTGGACGCGGGCGATTATTGGCAATAGCCGGATGTGCGAGGGTATACTTGCACGTAGATAGGGGGAGATTCATCGTCCGAGTCAGATTAAGGACCGAACGTAGTGTTGTATGATCCAAGAATTAACCGTGCAACCACAAGTGCTGGTATGGGACAGCCTTAACTTATTAAATTATTTGGAACTAGCTTTGCACATTGGAAGGCCGTAGTAGCACAGACTTCTGGATTTAAGTTGCTCGAAGGGTCTCACCGAGGTGTTGGGAATAACGCCTACCGATGTAACAGTGTACGCTTTGCTATGGAGAGAAATGGTTTTTGCAGGGATATACTGCTGTGTGAATGAGATGTGTGTTATGACTTGGGTGAGTTGTTTCTACCGCCATAGCAAAGGGTAACGTCACCAGGCTAGTGCAAAGTTAGGTTTGAATAATTGAACGGTTCTGTTATGAACTCCTTGCAGGCACACCAAAGGAAGTGTGTCAAATATGCGTTGCACAAGGGGAGAACATATCTTGTGGGTAAAGCTGTACAACTCTGTAGAGTCAAAACTAATCGATTAGCCGCGCTCTCAGTTATGAGCACTTGGTGAACTTGCACTAGTTAGACAACTTTTTGGTATTTTCATAAAATGAATCCAAATTTAAAATTTATAAATGGTGAGTTTACCCTTACAGATGTTTCAATGCTTGACATTCGTTGGCTAGATTGAATTCAGCTGTTGTGCATTGTGTTGGCAAGGAAATTGATTTCAAATGTTATTCCATATGATGGGATTAGACGTTTTGATACTCACGATGGACTGTGAGTTGTTTACTACTTTATATCATCCTTATTGGTTATCGCTATGTTTTACATCCTTATTTTATTTATCTATCTAGTTTCTTTTATTTTTCGCTTTCATCTATTATTCAGTATTTACAATTCAATTTGGCTCCACGCAAGAATAACCCTGGTAGCCATCCTGTTGAATCAGCTTGCATATATCATAGGTTTTGCAAACACTTCAAGTCTTGCTGAGTACACAATGTACTCACCCTTGCTATCGTTGTTGTTTTTAGGTGAATATCCTGACAGATCGTACTTGACGCAGGTTATGGGATAATGACGATGATTTTATCTAGAGTTTATACCTTGTCAGTTGCCTGAGGGATTGGATGAGCGTACTACAAGACTTCTTCTTTATTCCGCTGACATAATACTCTGAATTGTAAGACTATTTTATACCAATAGCTTTTGCAATAATATTTTGTATGGTTGTAATTTCCATTTGTATGTGCGTGCTAGCTACTGATCCAGGGACTAGCACAGAAAGTGCATTAGAACCTGTCTTTTATGGTACACTGTATCATAAAAGGGAGGGTCTTCACATACTGTCACAGAACTTGTGACATTACGGTAAGAGTTCATGTCATGTTTTTGGGCTTTTCAGGGTGTTTGGGTTTTTCCGGGAGAGTTTGGGCCTTGGGGGATTGAGTTTTTGGCTTTTTGGGAGAGGTTGGGCCTTCAGTGGGGGGTTTTTGGGCCTTGTGTGGGCAGCAAAACCTGCCAAACCCTAGTTCTCCCCCATCCATGCCCCCTCCCTCTCCCTAGTCGCCGCCCCCCACCCTCCCTCTCTCCCATGCGCCCCCTCTTTCCCCCCTCTTGCGACACCCCTTCCCACCCCTAGCCGACCCTAGTTCCCTCCCCACACAGCCCTCTCCTTCTCCCGATCTCTCTGTTTGGGAGCCATCCAACCGAGGTGATCCGGCAATTCCGACGATTGGAGGGAGATCGTGGCTAGGAGGAGGAGAATTTCGTCGTTCGTTTGATTCGTCAAGAAGAGATATGTAATGGTGGATTCTTTTATAGTGTTTTGGTGCTAGTTAGATGGGGGAAATCATGCCTAAAACCTGTAATTAGGTGCTGTTGTTGGGTGAGATTAAGGTGATTGTAGATCTGTCTTGCGTTCTGTCCTCGGTCAGATTAGATCTCCAGCTTCGGGCGCAATTTTGAGAATTTTAGAGTCATTTCCTGGGAGACCGGCTATTGCGAAAGTTGTATATAATCGAATTAGCTTTAATTTGAGACTAAAACCACTAAGTTTCGTTCAGTCGTTTAAAAGTTATGGAATTTTTACCGAGCAGTCCAAACTGTGTCGCGATTGGTACAGTCTGTGTTCATCAGCATATTAGAGGAACTTAGAGGCCGAATTAGACTTTTCGATTACTTAGAAAAGGATGGGAAATTTCCTGTAGTTTGATAAAATATATTCGTTTACTTGATTTGAAGTTGTTAAACTCAAAGTTATGGTCGTCAGAAGGTTGCTGTCCCGTTTGGACAGATATTTTTTTTTCGAGTTTTAGGAGTGGGTTGCGAAGCCGATGTAGTTAGTAGTCTTGTGATGCTTTGTTGGCATGTTTATCTATTTGCAGGTGGTGTGACCCCGGGAGTGGCATCAGCGTCTCGCCACACCATTTCGAGAGGTTAAAGGCAAGTGTATTGTGATGCATAATATGTGAAAATGAATGAATGTGCATTGCTTGGTTTCTTCCGCTTGGTAGAAATCCTTCAGTCAGGTTACTACCTCTCTTATTCATGAGCTGATTAGATATATATGAATGTGAAGTTATGGATGTGAGCATTGTTGATGATCATGTTTTTAAATATGGTTATACAAGTTGTTGAAAAATGAGTACATATGTGTCGACGGTTGGAGAACGGGCTCCCGTCGAGCTTACTTGTTGAATGGGGGATCAACAGAGCCCCGTCGTACAGACCGAGGAGGTCGTTCGAGTGATGCAAGGTCAGGAGAAAGGGGGACACGGTGTTTATCCTGGTTCGGGCCTCTCCCTGCCGAGATAACAACCCTACTCCAGTGTATTGTGTTCTATCTCTTCGTCCCCTCCCCGTAACAGATCTTCAGGGGGGGTTTAAATACTATGATTATAGGTACAAAGAAGCCAACTACCTCCTGGGATCACGCTATGTACCCATATTCGTGATCCGCCGTCCTTGATTCGCGCGCTATTTGAATTTCAGGTAAGATTTCCCTCGAACTTCGGCTGATTGGTTTTCTCATTCCTTTCCCGTAGCGCTCACCGGGCCCACCGACCAAACACCTGAGTAGGTCATGGTCTCCACGAGCATGCTTGCTCGTGGGGGTGGTTGGTATTACTGCGAGTAAAGGTGTGGACGCGTATGCTCGGAAGGAGAGGAGGGATGCTCGTTTCATCCTCCCGAGCATCTTCTTTCAGTACTGCCTGGTCGGTGGTGCTCAACTTTTCACGGGGGTACCGTGGTCTTTTGCCAGATAGCCAATCCCCGACAGCTAGCCCCCGAGGTTCAAGCGGGGAACCCTCGGGCTTCCCCTTGAGCCTAAGAAGACTTTGAAGGGGGGATTGAATTTCTTTTGGTCGTGGCTCATGACCATTTTATGTCGGGAGACGACCTTTTTACCCACCGCGTGCTTGCTCCGCGTGGGCGCGTCGTTTGGTTGTTCCGCGGTTCCTTCTCCGAGAATCCTCCCTGTAACTGTACGGCAGTTTCTTGGAAAGTGCGCTTTCACCGGCCAGTTGTCGCTATGTGATAGGCGGTGATTTTTAACCTATCCATTTGCTGTCTTTTTAACCCTTTCTACCGGGAGAGGTCGGAGTTACACCGTGTTTCTTTGCTCGTCTTCGGCCAAAAATCTTCTAGGAGCCCTAGCGCCCAAGACCCCTTTTCGCTCTCCTTCCTCCTTTGGCCATGGCGCGTTTCAAGGTTAGCCAGATGACCCGTAGGAGGCTCCAGGTGCTCACGGACGAGGGGTACATCGACCCAAGCTCGGGTCGAGTGCCTGGGAGCGACGCGGCGCCGGTGCCGTGGGAGGCGGAGATCGTCTCCTGTGAGCTGTATGCCGTCAACGGGCTCCGCCTTCCCGAGAGTGACTTCCTCACCTCCGTGCTTGCCTTTTGCGGGTGCGAAATCTCTCATCTCCACCCCAACTCCATTGTCGCCCTTGCGGTCTTCTCCCACCTCTACGAGGCGTTCGTGGGTGTGATGCCCACCGCCAGCCTTTTCTTCCATTTCTATTCTCCCTTTCGCACCGGCCGGGAAGGTCCCGCCGGCTGCGTCTATCTTCGTCTTCGGCCCAACCGACCATACGAGTACCCTCTTGTCGCTTTGAAGGACTCGGTGTCGGGTTGGGCCGACCTTTGGTTTTACCAGAAGAAGGCGGAGGTGTCCTGGGCTTGGTCTATATCGGGAGGCCGCTCCGCCATCGAGACGGCGCGCCCGCCTGCAGCCCGAGGAAGGGCGAGTGCTCAGATTTATCGATCGAGCTTGCCCAGATGGGGCTCACCGGTCGACATTGCCCGGATTTTACCTTCAACCGGTGTCCCTGAGGCGCCGCGAGCACCCCTTCTTCGAGGTGACCGGGTGGCACGACCTCACTCGTGAGGACAACGCAGGTATGTTCTTGGACTTCTTCCTCGAGCACTGTTGCTTCCTGGTGAATTGGCGCTACTTTTTCTTTTAACCCTTGGTCGCGTCGCAGCTCCGAGGATGGACTGGGTTGATGAGAGGGTCGCCGAGATGTTCGGCGCCCCGAAGGAGAAGGAACTGACGCCCAATCGTCAGATCCCCAAGAACGTTTTTGACCGCGGCGATGCGGTAAGTACATCTGTTTGCTCCCGCCCGAGGGCATGTTCCCCGAGCTCATTTCTCCCTGTTTCCATTTGCAGGAAAAGGTCGCCCTCGAGCTCGCCGTGTCGAGCACCGCGTCGCTGCCGCAAGCTGATCCCCCGGCCAGGGGTTCCCGCAAGAGGTCGACGGGTCGGACTCGTCAACCGTCCGCCACGCCTCCTCGCGCCAAGCGGTCGAAGCGCCGAGCTTCGACCAGGACTCCTCCCACGCATCACCTCGAGTACGCCGACCGCCGGGAGGTAAGCGAGCTTCGAATCTGGTTTGATGACTTCAAACGGAGGAGGCCGGAGCTGATGGGCCGACTGGAAAAGCTCGCCGAGCAGGCAAAGAAGGCTGAGGAGGAGGCCAGGTCCCCCCCGAGCAAGGATCAATTGGAGAGAAAAATCAAGGCTCTCCAGGACCAGCTCGCTCAGGTGGTCGAGGTGTGACACCTCGGAGTGTCGTATCCTTAATTTTTGAGCATGATAAGGTTAAATACAGTATGAGATGTGGAAATAAGGTTAAGATCATAAGGATCGGGGGTTAATAACGTTTCCGGGCCGTTTCCGGGCCGTTTTCGGGGTTTTGGGCCTTCCCGGGGGAGTTTTGGGCCTTGGTGGGCTTTGGTGGGATGGATTAGGACTCCGTAACGGACTAGGTTTGGGTTGAGGGCTGTTAAAAGGGGCTCCCCCTGCCCCCCTTGCGCCCCCATCTCAGCCCTTGCGCCCCCACCTCCCCCTCTTGCGCCCCTCTCCTCCCTCCCCTCCCTAAGCCCTAGCCCCAAAACCGTGCGCACTTCCTCCCTTTCCTCCACCTCCACACCACCTCCCTCCACCCCTTGCTGCCCTAGGGTGGTCTCCCCACCCTGCACCTCGCGGAGTCATCCCGTGGAGCGAGGAGCGAGGAGCAAGGAGCGAGGAGCGAGGAACGTGGAGCGAGGAGCGATTCGCGAGGAGATTCGCGGAGATTGATTGGAGGTTTGGCGCTCGGGCAAAGGTATGATCTTGGGGATCCTTGGGGATGATCTAGGTACTGTTATTAGGGTGTTTATCAAGTTTTTAGATCAATTGGAGGCGCTGGTTTGAAGTAATTTGGGTTAGATCTAAACTTGTCCACGTTTCTGTTTTCGGGCAGATTGAGCAGTCGAACTAGGGTTCGAGTTTCCGTCGATTTAGAATCCGAATCAGACTGTACGGACTTCTAGGAAGTTGTAGATAATTTAATTATCTTTCCGTGGGCGTAAAGCACGTTAATTTCCGATCAGCCGTTTGAAAGTTATGGCTGTTTTACCGAGCGCCTAAAAATCTGTGACGTAACTGGAACAGATTGTGGTAATCTGTAGATTAAACAATTTTAGAGTCCGAATCAGTCTTTCCCTATAACTAGAAAAAGTTGGGAAATTTCCTAAGCTTCGCGACGGTGTACTCGTTTATTCGATTTGGAGTCCCAGAACTCAAGTTATGCCTTTTGTAAGGCTGCTGTCCCGCCGACAGAACCTCTGTTTTTAGGTTTTGCGAGTAGTTGGCAATGTCGGGTTAGATGGGGGTGTGTGTACTGTTTTGAGGTTATGATTGTGAGTGTGTGATGCCTATGTGCAGGTGGTGTGACCCCGGGAGTTCCCTCTTCTTCCCGCCAATCCGTTGCACGTGGTTGAGGCAAGTGTGTTGTGATGGATAGCGAGTTGTAGGTTGCATGTTGTGATTAGATGGAATTGTTTACATGATATATGTTCACTTGCCATGTGTTAATAATTGATATGATATGATGAGCATGTGTAACATATTATGATGCCATGTGTTAATATGTGAATTGAATATGATATTTGGCATGGTTGCATGCATGTCATGAGATAGGGCGAGGGCGGTGAGAAAGTCATAGCTAGTCCGGCAAGGTCGGTGAGAAAGTTATGACTAGTCCGGAACGCCATTGAGTAAGTCCTATGTCGTGATTCCATCCACGTGGTGTTTGGAAGTTTAGTAGGCACCCTCCATCTTCGGGATGGAAGGGGGAAAGGGTGCACACCGACGGGTGTGTACTTCCCATACCGGTATGAGGTTCCAGAGGGTCAGGAGCAATGCATTACATCGCATACAAATTGATGATGATATTGATAAGTATTCATGAATGAGATGTTATACATGATGAAAGATGTTATTGACTTGTGGTTATGCTTGTTGTCCATTGCAGTATGCTTGCTGAGTTTTCGAACTCACCCTTGTGTTTTCTTGTTGTTTTTAGGTACCATGAGAACGGCATGCGGGAAAGGGGAATAGTCACACGCTCACACGTTGCTTCACCTTAACGTTTCCCCAAGTCAATTCATTTAGTTTGATAATAAATTGCGTGTGATGGTCTTTAAAATTAAGTCTTAGCTTGGTTAATGAGAGTTCTATTGTTTGTTTGACACTTGGAACCTTAAGAGCTTAATGTTAGTCTCTTATTGTCATTAAGACTTTATTTATTGCTGTTTTAGATGTTTCTCTTATTGCCATATAATGCTATATTATTGCTGCTCCTTAAATTCATGATAAATCAAAGGAGGTGCTGCCGAAATCTCGGTTTTTAGCCTATGCACCTTTGCTGGAACTTTATGTTAAATATGGTATTTAGTTGTTGTTTAGCTTATGTTTGGTAGCATTCGGGCATATTAAATGCCGGGGTGTTACAGTTGGTATCAGAGCTGGTCAGAGGTCCTTGGAATGTGAATTTTTAGTGTCATGCTATAGGGTACAACTAAAATGTGATGTGGAATAACTTAGAAACATGGCTTAGGTTCTAACTAAAACCTTGTTATAGGATAGCAACGTTAAAACTTGTAAAAGTGGTATAACTAATCTAAAATCTGACACACTTGATTGCACAGTAGGATGGGTTTTGGTTCATCAATGCATCGCGCTTGATTATGTGATAAGGAATATGCTTATGATGATGTTTGATCTATGATCTTGATTGTGTGCTTTGGTGTTTGGGTGGTTGTCTGTCTAAGCAGCCATGCCGAGGGGTAGAGGTCGTGGACGCCGTGGCCGTGGAGGCCAGGGGCGAGGCTCCCAGGGAGTTGAGGAGTCTGTTCGAGGGTAGCTGCCGCTTAATGCTCGTGGGCCAGCCAGGAGGAGCTTCCAGAAGGCGGTCGGGGCAGGTGCCCGCCGCCAATGAAGATTTAGTCCAGGCTCTGCAGAGGGAGATTCAGAGGCTGCGCCCGGCCATGGCAGCCCCGCTGTTGTGCCTCCCCCGCAGTGGGCCCCCTGTTGTTGCCCCGCTGCACCGGAGCCGAGGATGAGTCTCCGGAGTGGATGTCCCTCCGTCTTGACACTTTCGACGGAGCAGCACGCCGATCCAGTCCGCAGATTGGCTGCGGTACATGGAGAGGCGCTTTGAGGTCCTAGAGTTGTCCTCGGTTCAGAGGACTCGCTTTGGGGCTTTTCACTGAAGGGCCAAGCCGATATCCGGTGGGAGGGGTTCTGGCCGCTAGAACCCCGATCCGGGTTCGATCACACCTGGGAGGACTTTGTGGCTCGCTTCCGAGCCAAGTTCCACCTGCAGTCTTTCCTTGAGAGGATGGAGCTTACTCGACCACTCTTTCCCAGGGAAAGAGGTCGGTGGCAGAGTATGAGAAGGAGTTCAACAGCGTGGTGCGCTTCAGACGTACTGCGTGGCACCGACGATCGGGAGAAAGCTAGGAGGTTCCGTAGGGGCCTCAACCAGGAGTTCAGAGTTGTCATGGGGGCGATCGTCCTCGTGACTTCTCGCTCCGTGGTGGAGCAAGCGAAGGGCATGGAGCTCGAGTTGGAGCTCTCCGGGACAAGCGTAACCCGGAGGTTCAGGGGTTCCTGCGGCCCAAAGTGGGGCCGAAGAGGACCTTTGGTGGAGGAGGTGGGTCCTCTCGGCCCCACCTTCAAGAAGTTTAAGGGAGGACAGGGCTCCTCCTCGTGGGCTAAGATGGGGTCGCCTGGCTGCCTTCTTCGCGAGCATTGCTGCCCTGTGCCCGGCAGGCATGAAGTGCTTCAAGTGCGGTGGCGAGCACCGTGCTTCAGAGTGTGGTTGGACCGGGAGTTGCAACCATCGTGGCAAGCCCGGCCATATGGGGCGAGTCTGCCGGATGAACCCCTGTAGCATCATCAAGTGGGAGACGGTGCCTTCTCCTCCCACTCTCGGCGTCTTCTAGAGGATCGGTGCACATGATGGCTGCTCCTGTTCCTCAACCACCCTTTGCGTGGCGCCACCAGCGCATCTTGGTGCCCGCAGCTGCCTGCTCCTCCTCGCTTGCCTCCTCCGCCCCACCTTGATGGGGCATCACCTGAGTCGGGCTCATACGTCCCGGCGCCACCAGAGTGTACACTTTGCCGACCGCCGAGTCGGTAGGGCATCCAGAGGTGGTTTCGGTACTCGCTCGTGGATTCCGTTGATGCCTTTGTTCTATTTGATTCGGAGCATCCTATTCTTTTGTGTCGCCTGAGTTTGCTAGTAGAGCTAAGTTGGGAGTTCATGATTTCTCGAGTCCGTGTTAGTCGATTCTCCTGGGGTTTGATTGCTAGTTCTTTGGTTTGCCCTGGTTGCACCATTGCCATTGATGATGAGGTTTTCTTTGCCAATCTCATGGTGATCCAGTTGGCTCCTTTTGATGTCATTTTGGGCATGGACTGGCTGCATCGATCCGTGCTAAGATCTGTTGTTTCGGAAGACAGTTGCCTTGCAGCCCCGTCCGGGAAGAGTTGACCTTTCAGGGTGGTATACCCTCGATTCCGTCTTTGCTTTGACTAGTTTGTTTTCCGGTCGGGCGTTTGAGGCTATTGGGTTTCCTCATGACTTTGTCTCGAGAAGCCATCTTCCTCGATTCCCATTGAGGAGATTTCTGTAGTGAAGGAGTTCGTTGATGTGTTCCCTGACGAGTTGCCTGGTCTACCTCCTATGAGGAATGTGGAGTTTCATATTGACCTTGTTCCTGGCACTCGACCTATTTCTATCTCTCCATACCGCTTGGCTCGACCTTTTCAAGACGAGTTGAAGAAGCAGTTGGAGGCTCTCATGGCCAAAGGCTTCATTCGGCGTAGCGTATCGCCATGGGGAGCACCCGCCCTCTTCGTCTCGAAGAAGGATGGAAGTTGGCGTATGTGCATTGATTATCGTGCTCTTAACCAAGTGACAGTCAAAAACAAGTATCCTTTGCCTCGCATCGAGGATCTGTTTGACCAATCGAAGGGAGCAAAGGTGTTCTCCAAAATTGATCTTGATCGGGGTATAATCAGATCCGTGTGAGGGAGCAGGACATTGAGAAGATCGCTTTCTCCACTAGGTATGGGCATTATGAATTTAAAGTTATGTCTTTTGGACTAACTAATGCTCCTCGCCGTCTTTATGGAGGCGATGAACAAGATGCTACACAAGTACCTTGATGAGTTTGTGGTAGTGTTCATCGATGACATTACGATTTACTCTAAATCGAAGAGGAGCATGAGCGACACTTGAGGCTTGTGCCGAGTACCACGAGGGAGAATCAATTCTTTGCTAAGCTGAAAAAGTGCGAGTTCGGATTTGAAGTGGGTTTTCTTGGCCACATCATCAATCCAGAGGGCATATCGGTAGATCCTAGCAAAGTCTCAAGATTTTGGATTGGAAGAGGCCTTCCAATGTCAAAGAGGTGCGTAGTTTCCTTGGGTTGGCTGGATACTATCGGCGTTTTGTGCAGGATTTCTCTATCATTGCCAAGCCACTTTCACAACCGACTCGTAAGGGGATGAAGTTCCAGTGGATCGCAGAGTGTGAGCACAGCTTCTGCACTTTGAAGGAGAAGTTAGTGATTGCTCTCGTTCTTACCCTTCCCGAACCGGAAGCGCTTCACTGCTTATTCTCGATGCTTCTCGGTTGGGACTTGGTTGTGTGCTCATGCAAAATGGCAAGGTGATTGCTTATGCTTCGAGGCAGCTGAAAAAGCATGAGCAGAACTATCCCACCCATGATCTTGAGCTAGCCGCCGTGGTGTTTGCATTGAAGATATGGAGGCATTATTTGTACGGCGAATCTTGTGATATTTTTATCGATCACAAGAGCCTCAAGTACATCTTTACTCGTAAAGATTTGAACTTGAGGCAGAGGAGGTGGCTAGAATTGATAAAGGATTATGACCTCACTATCCAAAGATCATCCGGGAAGGCAAATGTGGTGGCCGACGCTCACCGCAAGACAATGCCCCTGTTGTTGATTGTCTTGTTGCTGATTTTGAGCGCTTGGGAGTCTCCTCGCTGCGGGGACCATGCAAGCTGAAACTCAATTGATTCTTGAGTCGCGATTCCCGAGCGTGCAGCGGGAGGCACAAAGAAGATGATCGCTTGCTCCAGCAGGTGAGGAAACGCCTTGACGATGGCAAGTCGGGAGACTTTACCGTTGATGATGCGGGAGTTTTGAGGTTTCAGGGTCGTCAGGCGTGCTCCCGAAATCTCAAGTGAAAGAAGACATTACGAGAGAAGCTCATCACACTGCATACACGGTCCATCTGGAGAGACCAAGATGTACAGGGACTTGAAGAAGAATTTACGGTGGAAAAGGATGAGAGTGGATATTGCCAAGTATGTGGCGTCTTGTGGGATCTGTCGGAAGATCAAAGCTGAGCATAAGCGCCCCACGGTCTGTTGCAGCCATTGGAGGTTCTGTGTGGCCATGGGATGACATCTCCATGGATTTTGTGGTTGGTTTACCTCGTTCTCCACGAGGGAAGGATGTCGCTTTGGGTTGTGGTGGACCGTCTCGGCAAGTCTCATGATTTCATCCCCATCCGCACGACCAATTCAATGAGCGAGTTGGCTCCCATCTATGTGCGGGAGATTGTGAGATTGCATGGTGTACCCAAGACCATTATCTCTGATCGGGATGCGGTTCGTCTCCAAGTTAGGGAGAGTTTGCAGAGTGCTTTGGGCACGCGGCTTTGCCTTAGTACCGCTTTCACCCTCAAACAGATGGGCGCCTGAGCGTACCATCCAAACTTTGGAGGACATGCTCAGGGCCTGTGTGATGGCTTGGAAGGGTAGCTGGGAAGACCATTTGCCCCTTGCAGAGTTTGCTTACAATAACAGCTACCATTCCAAAGATCCTGGCCGCTCCTTATGAGGTCTTGTATGGTCGGAAGTGCAGATCGCCACTTTGTTGGGATCTTTGGGCGAGAGAGCTATTCTTGGACCGGATTGGGTTCAGCAGATCGTTGATCGCGTGTCGGAGGTTCGGCAAAACCTTCTCGCAAAGACAGAGCGCATGAAGAGCTATCCGATGTGAGGCGGCGAGACTTGGAGTTTGAGGTGGGTGATAGCGTACTCTTGCGAGTATCTCCCACCAAGGGTGTGGTGCGTTTTGGCACCAAAGGAAAGCTCACCCAAGGTATGTTGGGCCTTTTCCTATCCTCGCCCGAGTTGGCAGGTTGGCCTATCGCCTAGAGCTACGGAATCCATGCAAGGTGTGCATGATGTGTTCCATGTCTCGATGTTGAGGAAATACTTGCATGATCCGGAGTTGGTGGTTCCATTGGAACCATTAGTGCTTCAGCAGGACCTCACCTTCGAGTCCCGTCTGTGGAAATGCAGGGACTTCAGAGCGAGTGATGAAGAACAGGACGCTTAAGTTTGTCAAGGTCCTGTGGTCACATCAGACCGAGAGAGAAGCGACTTGGGAGCTGGAATCTCGCATGCGCGAGAGGTATCCCGAGCTGTTCGCCTCAGGTATGTGATGTGAAAATTCGACCTTTTGGTTTCTTTGGGTTTCATGTTGGTGCGTTTAGATTCGAGGTCGAATCCTGTTGAAGGGGAAGAATGTGACACTGGAGTGTCGTATCCTTAATTTTTGAGCATGATAAGGTTAAATACAGTATGAGATGTGGAAATAAGGTTAAGATCATAAGGATCGGGGGTTAATAACGTTTCCGGGCCGTTTCCGGGCCGTTTTCGGGGTTTTGGGCCTTCCCGGGGGAGTTTTGGGCCTTGGTGGGCTTTGGTGGGATGGATTAGGACTCCGTAACGGACTAGGTTTGGGTTGAGGGCTGTTAAAAGGGGCTCCCCCTGCCCCCCTTGCGCCCCCATCTCAGCCCTTGCGCCCCCACCTCCCCCTCTTGCGCCCCTCTCCTCCCTCCCCCTCCCCTAAGCCCTAGCCCCCAAAACCGTGCGCACCCCCTCCCTTTCCTCCACCTCCACACCACCTCCCCTCCACCCCTTGCTGCCCTAGGGTGGTCTCCCCACCCCTGCACCTCGCGGAGTCATCCCGTGGAGCGAGGAGCGAGGAGCAAGGAGCGAGGAGCGAGGAACGTGGAGCGAGGAGCGATTCGCGAGGAGATTCGCGGAGATTGATTGGAGTTTTGCGCTTCGGGCAAAGGTATGATCTTGGGGATCCTTGGGGATGATCTAGGTACTGTTATTAGGGTGTTTATCAAGTTTTTAGATCAATTGGAGGCGCTGGTTTGAAGTAATTTGGGTTAGATCTAAACTTGTCCACGTTTCTGTTTTCGGGCAGATTGAGCAGTCGAACTAGGGTTCGAGTTTCCGTCGATTTAGAATCCGAATCAGACTGTACGGACTTCTAGGAAGTTGTAGATAATTTAATTATCTTTCCGTGGGCGTAAAGCACGTTAATTTCCGATCAGCCGTTTGAAAGTTATGGCTGTTTTACCGAGCGCCTAAAAATCTGTGACGTAACTGGAACAGATTGTGGTAATCTGTAGATTAAACAATTTTAGAGTCCGAATCAGTCTTTCCCTATAACTAGAAAAAGTTGGGAAATTTCCTAAGCTTCGCGACGGTGTACTCGTTTATTCGATTTGGAGTCCCAGAACTCAAGTTATGCCTTTTGCAAGGCTGCTGTCCCGCCGGGACAGAACCTCTGTTTTTAGGTTTTGCGAGTAGTTGGCAATGTCGGGTTAGATGGGGGTGTGTGTACTGTTTTGAGGTTATGATTGTGAGTGTGTGATGCCTATGTGCAGGTGGTGTGACCCCGGGAGTTCCCTCTTCTTCCCGCCAATCCGTTGCACGTGGTTGAGGCAAGTGTGTTGTGATGGATAGCGAGTTGTAGGTTGCATGTTGTGATTAGATGGAAT
Organism: Rhipidocladum racemiflorum; assembly: GCA_036346355.1. Taxonomy (NCBI): domain Eukaryota; kingdom Viridiplantae; phylum Streptophyta; class Magnoliopsida; order Poales; family Poaceae; genus Rhipidocladum; species Rhipidocladum racemiflorum. Next base: position 72,835,027 of record CM070577.1, read on the forward strand.
TGTTTACATGATATATGTTCACTTGCCATGTGTTAATAATTGATATGATATGATGAGCATGTGTAACATATTATGATGCCATGTGTTAATATGTGAATTGAATATGATATTTGGCATGGTTGCATGCATGTCATGAGATAGGGCGAGGGCGGTGAGAAAGTCATAGCTAGTCCGGCAAGGTCGGTGAGAAAGTTATGACTAGTCCGGAACGCCATTGAGTAAGTCCTATGTCGTGATTCCATCCACGTGGTGTTTGGAAGCGAGTAGGCACCCTCCATCTTCGGGATGGAAGGGGGAAAGGGTGCACACCGACGGGTGTGTACTTCCCATACCGGTATGAGGTTCCAGAGGGTCAGGAGCAATGCATTACATCGCATACAAATTGATGATGATATTGATAAGTATTCATGAATGAGATGTTATACATGATGAAAGATGTTATTGACTTGTGGTTATGCTTGTTGTCCATTGCAGTATGCTTGCTGAGTTTTCGAACTCACCCTTGTGTTTTCTTGTTGTTTTTAGGTACCATGAGAACGGCATGCGGGAAAGGGGAATAGTCACACGCTCACACGTTGCTTCACCTTAACGTTTCCCCAAGTCAATTCATTTAGTTTGATAATAAATTGCGTGTGATGGTCTTTAAAATTAAGTCTTAGCTTGGTTAATGAGAGTTCTATTGTTTGTTTGACACTTGGAACCTTAAGAGCTTAATGTTAGTCTCTTATTGTCATTAAGACTTTATTTATTGCTGTTTTAGATGTTTCTCTTATTGCCATATAATGCTATATTATTGCTGCTCCTTAAATTCATGATAAATCAAAGGAGGTGCTGCCGAAATCTCGGTTTTTAGCCTATGCACCTTTGCTGGAACTTTATGTTAAATATGGTATTTAGTTGTTGTTTAGCTTATGTTTGGTAGCATTCGGGCATATTAAATGCCGGGGTGTTACAGTTGGTATCAGAGCGGGCTGTAGGTCCTTGGAATGTGAATTTTTAGTGTCATGCTATAGGGTACAACTAAAATGTGATGTGGAATAACTTAGAAACATGGCTTAGGTTCTAACTAAAACCTTGTTATAGGATAGCAACGTTAAAACTTGTAAAAGTGGTATAACTAATCTAAAATCTGACACACTTGATTGCACAAGAGGGATGGGTTTTGGTTCATCAATGCATCGCGCTTGATTATGTGATAAGGAATATGCTTATGATGATGTTTGATCTATGATCTTGATTGTGTGCTTTGGTGTTTGGGTGGTTGTCTGCCTAAGCGACCATGCCGAGGGGTAGAGGTCGTGGACGCCGTGGCCGTGGAGGCCAGGCGAGGCTCCCAGGAGTTGAGGAGTGCATTCTTGAGGGTAGCGCCGCTTAATGCTCGTGGGCCAGCTCGGGAGGAGCTTCCAGCTGCGGTCGGGGCAGGTGCCCGCCGCCAATGAAGATTTAGTCCAGGCTCGCAGAGAGGAGATTCGAGGCTGCGCCAGCTAGCGGGCAGCCCCCGCTGTTGTGCCTCCCTCGCAGTGGGCCCCCTGTTGTTGCCCCGCTGCACCGGAGCCGAGGATGAGTCTCCGGAGTGGATGTCCCTCCGTCTTGACACTTTCGACGGAGCAGCACGCCGATCCACCCGCAGATTGGCTGCGGTACATGGAGAGGCGCTTTGAGGTCCTAGAGTTGACCTCGGTTCAGAGGACTCGCTTTGTGGCTTTTCATTTGAAGGGCCAAGCGATATCTGGTGGGAGGGGTTCTGGCCGCTAGAACCCCGATCTGGGTTCGAGCCACCGGGAGGACTTTGTGGCTCGCCCGAGCCAAGTTCCACCTGCAGTCTTTCCTTGAGAGGATGGAGCTTACTCGACCACTCTTTCCCAGGAAAGAGGTCCTGCAAGGTGAGTATGAGAAGGAGTTCAACGGCGTGGTGCGCCAGTCTGCATTTGTGGCGGTAAACGATCGGGAGAAAGCTAGGAGGTTCCGTAGGGGCCTCAACCAGGAGTTCAGAGTTGTCATGGGGCGACTGTCCTCGTGACTTACGCTCTGTGGTGGAGCAAGCGAAGGGCATGGAGCTCGAGTTGGAGCTCTCCGGGACAAGCGTAACCCGGGAGGTTCAGGGGTTCCTGCGGCCCCAAAGCGGGGCGAAGAGGACCTTTGGTGGAGGAGGTGGGTCCTCTCGGCCCCACCTTCAAGAAGTTCAAGGGAGGACAGGCTCCTCCTCGTGGGCTAAGATGGGGTCGCCCGATCGTCTTCTTCGCGAGCTGTTTCGTCTGTGCCCGGGCAGGGCATGAAGTGCTTCAAGTGCGGTGGCGAGCACCGTGCTTCAGAGTGTGGTTGGACCGGGAGTTGCAACCACTGCGTGGCAATCCCGGCCATATGGGGCGAGTCTGCCGGATGAACCCCAGAGCATCATCAAGTGGGAGGCGGTGCCTTCTCCTCCCACTCCGGCAAGGCGTCTTCTAGAGGATCGGTGCACATGATGGCTGCTCCTGTTCCTCAACCACCCTTTGCGTGGCGCCACCGTGGCAGATCGGTGCCCGCACTGCCTGGCTTCCTCCTCGCTGTTGCCTCCTCCGCCCCAGCCTTGATGGGGCATCACCTGAGTCGGGCTCCTTCGTCCCTGCGCCACCAGGAGTGTACACTTTGCCGACCGCCGAGTCACCGGCATCCAGAGGTGGTTTCGTACTACGCTCGTGGATTCCGTTGATGCCTTTGTTCTATTTGATTCCGAGCATCCTATTCTTTTGTGTCGTCGGAGTTTGCTAGTAGAGCTAAGTTGGGAGTTCATGGATTTACGAGTCCGTGTTAGTCGATTCTCCTGGGGTTTGATTGCTAGTTCTTTGGTTTGCCCTGGTTGCACCATTGCCATTGATGATGAGGTTTTCTTTGCCAATCTCATGGTGATCCAGTTGGCTCCTTTTGATGTCATTTTGGGCATGGACTGGCTGCATCGATGCCGTGCTAAGATCTGTTGTTTACGGAAGACGATTGCCTTGCAGGCCTGGCCCCGGGAAGAGTTGACCTTTCAGGGTGGTATACCCTCCGGCCCGTCTTTGCTTTGACTAGTTTGTTTTCCTGGTCGGCGTTTGAGGCTATTGGGTTTCCTCATGACTTTGTCTCGAGAAGCCATCTTCCTCGATTCCCATTGAGGAGATTTACGTAGTGAAGGAGTTCGTTGATGTGTTCCTCGACGAGTTGCCTGGTCTACCTCCTATGAGGAATGTGGAGTTTCAGATTGACCTTGTTCTGGCACTCGACCTATTTCTATCTCTCCATACCGCTTGGCTCGACCTTTTCAAGACGAGTTGAAGAAGCGATTGGAGGATCTCATGGCCAAAGGCTTCATTCGGCGTAGCGTATCGCCATGGGGAGCACCCGCCCTCTTCGTCTCGAAGAAGGATGGAAGTTGGCGTATGTGCATTGATTATCGTGCTCTTAACCAAGTGACGATCCAAAAACAAGTATCCTTTGCCTCGCATCGAGGATCTGTTTGACCAACTCAAGGGAGCAAAGGTGTTCTCCAAAATTGATCTTGATCGGGTATAATCAGATCCGTGTGAGGGAGCAGGACATTGAGAAGATCGCTTTCTCCACTAGGTATGGGCATTATGAATTTAAAGTTATGTCTTTTGGACTAACTAATGCTCCTCTTTGTCTTTATGGAGGCGATGAACAAGATGCTACACAAGTACCTTGATGAGTTTGTGGTAGTGTTCATCGATGACATTCGATTTACTCTAAATCGGAAGAGGAGCATGAGCGACACTTGAGGCTTGTCGAGTACCCGAGGGAGAATCAATTCTTTGCTAAGCTGAAAAAGTGCGAGTTACGGATTTGAAGTGGGTTTTCTTGGCCACATCATCAATCCAGAGGGCATATCGGTAGATCCTAGCAAAGTCTCAAGATTTTGGATTGGAAGAGGCCTTCCAATGTCAAAGAGGTGCGTAGTTTCCTTGGGTTGGCTGGATACTATCGGCGTTTTGTGCAGGATTTCTCTATCATTGCCAAGCCACTTTCACAACCGACTCGTAGAAGGGGATGAAGTTCGGTGGACTGCAGAGTGTGAGCACGGCTTACGCACTTTGAAGGAGAAGTTAGTGATCGCTTCCTCGTTCTTACCCTTCCCGAACCGGGAAGCGCTTCACTGCTTATTACGATGCTTCTCGGTTGGGACTTGGTTGTGTGCTCATGCAAAATGGCAAGGTGATTGCTTATGCTTCGAGGCAGCTGAAAAAGCATGAGCAGTAACTATCCCACCCATGATCTTGAGCTAGCCGCGTGGTGTTTGCATTGAAGATATGGAGGCATTATTTGTACTGGCGAATCTTGTGATATTTTTATCGATCACAAGAGCCTCAAGTACATCTTTACTCGTAAAGATTTGAACTTGAGGCAGAGGAGGTGGCTAGAATTGATAAAGGATTATGACCTCACTATCCAGTATCATCCGGGAAGGCAAATGTGGTGGCCGACGCTCTCCGCAAGACAATGCCCCTGTTGTTGATTGTCTTGTTGCTGATTTTGAGCGTTTGGGAGTCTCCCATCGCTTATGGGGACCATGCAAGCTGAAACTCAATTGATTCTTGAGTCGGCGATTCCCGAGCGTGCAAGCGGAGGCACAAAGAAGATGATCGCTTGCTCCAAACAGTGAGGAAACGCCTTGACGATGGCAAGTCGGAGACTTTACCGTTGATGATGCGGGAGTTTTGAGGTTTCAGGGCCGTCAGGCGTGCTCCCGTAAATCTCAAGTGAAAGAAGACATTCGAGAGAAGCTCATCACACCTCAGACACGGTCCATCTGGAGAGACCAAGATGTACAGGGACTTGAAGAAGAATTTACGGTGGAAAAGGATGAGAGTGGATATTGCCAAGTATGTGGCGTCTTGTGGGATCTGTCGGAAGATCAAAGTCGAGCATAAGCGTCCCCGCCGGTCTGTTGCAGCCATTGGAGGTTCTGTGTGGCCATGGGATGACATCTCCATGGATTTTGTGGTTGGTTTACCTCGTTCTCCACGAGGAAGGATGCTTGTTTGGGTTGTGGTGGACCGTCTCAGCAAGTCTGCGCATTTCATGCCCATCCGCACGACCAATTCAGCGAGCGAGTTGGCTCCCATCTATGTGCGGGAGATCGTGAGATTGCATGGTGTACCCAAGACCATTATCTCTGATCGGGATGCGAAGTTCGTCTCCAAGTTCTGGGAGAGTTTGCAGAGTGCCTTGGAGTGCACGCGGCTTTGCCTTAGTACCGCTTTCACCCTCAAACAGATGGGCGATCTGAGCGTACCATCCAAACTTTGGAGGACATGCTCGGGGCCTGTGTGATGGCTTGGAAGGGTAGCTGGGAAGACCATTTGCCCCTTGCAGAGTTTGCTTACAATAACGGCTACCATTCCAAAGATCCTGGCCGCTCCTTATGAGGTCTTGTATGGTCGGAAGTGCAGATCGCCACTTTGTTGGGATCTTGTGGGCGAGAGAGCTATTCTTGGACCGGATTGGGTTCAGCAGATCGTTGATCGCGTGTCGGAGGTTCGCAAAACCTTCTCGCAAAGACAGAGCGCATGTAAGAGCTATCCGATGTGAGGCGGCGAGACTTGGAGTTTGAGGTGGGTGATAGCGTACTCTTGCGAGTATCTCCCACCAAGGGTGTGGTGCGTTTTGGCACCAAAGGAAAGCTTCACCCAAGGTATGTTGGGCCTTTTCCTATCCTCGCCTCGAGTTGGCAGGTTGGCCTATCGCCTAGAGCTACCGGAATCCATGCAAGGTGTGCATGATGTGTTCCATGTCTCGATGTTGAGGAAATACTTGCATGATCCGGAGTTGGTGGTTCCATTGGAACCATTAGTGCTTCAGCAGGACCTCACCTTCGAGTCCCGTCCTGTGGAAATTCTTGGGACTTGAGCGAGTGATGAAGAACAGGACGCTTAAGTTTGTCAAGGTCCTGTGGTCACATCAGACCGAGAGAGAAGCGACTTGGGAGCTGGAATCTCGCATGCGCGAGAGGTATCCCGAGCTGTTCGCCTCAGGTATGTGATGTGAAAATTCGACCTTTTGGTTTTGCTGGGTTTCATGTTGGTGCGTTTAGATTCGAGGTCGAATCCTGTTGAAGGGGGGAAGAATGTGACACCTCGGAGTGTCGTATCCTTAATTTTTGAGCATGATAAGGTTAAATACAGTATGAGATGTGGAAATAAGGTTAAGATCATAAGGATCGGGGGTTAATAACGTTTCCGGGCCGTTTAGGGCCGTTGGGTTTTGGGCCTTCCCGGGGGAGTTTTGGGCCTTGGTGGGCTTTGGTGGGATGGATTAGGACTCCGTAACGGACTAGGTTTGGGTTGAGGGCTGTTAAAAGGGGCTCCCCCTGCCCCCCTTGCGCCCCCATCTCAGCCCTTGCGCCCCCACCTCCCCCTCTTGCGCCCCTCTCCTCCCTCCTCCCCCTAAGCCCTAGCCCCCAAAACCGTGCGCACCCCCTCCCTTTCCTCCACCTCCACACCACCTCCCTCCACCCCTTGCTGCCCTAGGGTGGTCTCCCCACCCTGCACCTCGCGGAGTCATCCCGTGGAGCGAGGAGCGAGGAGCAAGGAGCGAGGAGCGAGGAACGTGGAGCGAGGGAGCGATTCGCGAGGAGATTCGCGGAGATTGATTGGAGTTTTGGCGCTCGGGCAAAGGTATGATCTTGGGGATCCTTGGGGATGATCTAGGTACTGTTATTAGGGTGTTTATCAAGTTTTTAGATCAATTGGAGGCGCTGGTTTGAAGTAATTTGGGTTAGATCTAAACTTGTCCACGTTTCTGTTTTCGGGCAGATTGAGCAGTCGAACTAGGGTTCGAGTTTCCGTCGATTTAGAATCCGAATCAGACTGTACGGACTTCTAGGAAGTTGTAGATAATTTAATTATCTTTCCGTGGGCGTAAAGCACGTTAATTTCCGATCAGCCGTTTGAAAGTTATGGCTGTTTTACCGAGCGCCTAAAAATCTGTGACGTAACTGGAACAGATTGTGGTAATCTGTAGATTAAACAATTTTAGAGTCCGAATCAGTCTTTCCTATAACTAGAAAAAGTTGGGAAATTTCCTAAGCTTCGCGACGGTGTACTCGTTTATTCGATTTGGAGTCCCAGAACTCAAGTTATGCCTTTTGCAAGGCTGCTGTCCCGCCGGGACAGAACCTCTGTTTTTAGGTTTTGCGAGTAGTTGGCAATGTCGGGTTAGATGGGGGTGTGTGTACTGTTTTGAGGTTATGATTGTGAGTGTGTGATGCCTATGTGCAGGTGGTGTGACCCCGGGAGTTCCCTCTTCTTCCCGCCAATCCGCTGCACGTGGTTGAGGCAAGGGTGTTGTGATGGATAGCGAGTTGTAGGTTGCATGTTGTGATTAGATGGAATTGTTTACATGATATATGTTCACTTGCCATGTGTTAATAATTGATATGATATGATGAGCATGTGTAACATATTATGATGCCATGTGTTAATATGTGAATTGAATATGATATTTGGCATGGTTGCATGCATGTCATGAGATAGGGCGAGGCGGTGAGAAAGTCATAGCTAGTCCGGCAAGGTCGGTGAGAAAGTTATGACTAGTCCGGAACGCCATTGAGTAAGTCCTATGTCGTGATTCCATCCACGTGGTGTTTGGAAGCGAGTAGGCACCCTCCATCTTCGGGATGGAAGGGGGAAAGGGTGCACACCGACGGGTGTGTACTTCCCATACCGGTATGAGGTTCCAGAGGGTCAGAGCAATGCATTACATCGCATACAAATTGATGATGATATTGATAAGTATTCATGAATGAGATGTTATACATGATGAAAGATGTTATTGACTTGTGGTTATGCTTGTTGTCCATTGCGGTATGCTTGCTTTGAAGTTTTCGAACTCACCCTTGTGTTTTCTTGTTGTTTTTAGGTACCATGAGAACGGCATGCGGGAAAGGGGAATAGTCACACGCTCACACGTTGCTTCACCTTAACGTTTCCCCAAGTCAATTCATTTAGTTTGATAATAAATTGCGTGTGATGGTCTTTAAAATTAAGTCTTAGCTTGGTTAATGAGAGTTCTATTGTTTGTTTGACACTTGGAACCTTAAGAGCTTAATGTTAGTCTCTTATTGTCATTAAGACTTTATTTATTGCTGTTTTAGATGTTTCTCTTATTGCCATATAATGCTATATTATTGCTGCTCCTTAAATTCATGATAAATCAAAGGAGGTCTTTGCCAGAAATCTCGGTTTTTAGCCTATGCACCTTTGCTGGAACTTTATGTTAAATATGGTATTTAGTTGTTGTTTAGCTTATGTTTGGTAGCATTCGGGCATATTAAATGCCGGGGTGTTACACGAGGACCCTGAGGAGGAGGAAGAGGAGGAAGACGCCTACGCTCTGGTTAGAAGGAGCAGGAGGTCGTCTTCCCGATCGGCCTCAGCGCTGGAAGGGGTCGACATGGACGATGTCGACCCGGCGATGGCGCGGGCTAGTGACGCCGCAGGGGCGCTATGGCGGCCGCCGAGGCTCACGAGGCCGCCGCGGGTAGGACGCCCGTGGCCCGAAGCGAGGAGACCGAGGAGGATGACGCTGCTCGCCGGGCGGAAGGTAGGCCCTACTTGGTCCTCTCGCTTGGTTTCTCCGTTCTTGTCTTGCGATTTTTTTTTGGGCTAACACTACTCCGTTTGGCGTGGGCGTGATAGCTCGGATGTTGCTCTTGGACTTTCGTCAAATGGCTGAGGAGATTATCGACTCTGCAGTTGACGCCGAGCTCGACCGCGTCTTCGACCAAGTAATGGCCGAGACGGAGGAGGAGTCGGTGCCGGCTGCGCCCTCAGCGGAGTCCGAGCTTCCCTTGGCGGAGCCCGAGCTTCCCCCAGCGGATGTGGAACCTACTCCAGCCGCGGAGGAGCAAGAGCCGCAGGGGGCCGAGGACCAGGAAGCCTTGGCCCCGGTCCCCTGCGAAGGGGCAGGCGCAAGCGAGGCCCATACGACGGGCTCTGATGGTCAAGGGGTGGTGGCTCTCGACCCACATCCCTTGGCCGCGAGCCAAGGAGAGGAGCCAGTCGCAGCCGACCAGCTGCCTCCAGCTGTGGACCAAGGGGGAGAAGCGGTCGTGATCGACCAGCAACCTCCAGTCGCGGACCAAGGGGAAGAAGTGGTCGTGATCGACCAGCTGCCTCCAGCCACGGATCAGGGAGAGGAGGTGGTTGCTGACGACCAGCTGCCTCCAGCTGCGGACCACGGGCCGGAGGTGGTCGTCCTTGACCAATCGTCTCCGGTCGTGGAGCACCAATCGCCTCCGGCCGCAGAGGTGCAAGGGGCGGAAGCGCTTGCTGTCGGCGTCTAGCCCCCGAGCGCAGCGGCCGAACAGGAGGAAGGCGGCCATGAGCCGCCCGTTGATGCGGAAGACCAACCTCAGGGCGACCTGGGGTTGGTCGAGGGAGGAAACGCCGTTGCCCTCCTGGGAGCACCGGGTGCTCAGGAGGGGCAAGATCTTAGCGCCCGGCTCGGGATCGAGATGGCCTGCGTGGGTCAACCCCTTTTAAGTGGCGCTACCGACCGCCTTGGCGGTTCAGGACAAAGCGGTCGGTAGGGCTCTTACGGTAAGTCCTTTGCTTCTATCTTTTCCCATGAGGCGAGCAATCTTACGGAGGTTCTTTGACTTTCCTTCCTTTTTGCTCGAAGTTTGCTGCGAAGGCTATGGAGGACATCGATGCCTCCGATTCCGGCAGAAGAGTTACGGGCGTACCATCGCGAGCAAGACGCCAAGATCGCCGATCTCGAGCGCCGGGTCTCCGAGGTGCGCGAGGCCGACTGAAGGAGCTGGAGTCGGCGAAGAGCCTCATCATCGGGCCGGGACCAGCTCTTTGAGAGCGAGACGACGAAGAGCGCTTCGGAGCAGTATGTGCCGACCTCGAAGAGGAACTGGTGAAGGCTGCGGCAGAGGTCCCCAACTGCGGCGAACTTCAACGAGCTTCGGGAGCGTGAAGAGGCCCAGCTCAAGGAGGCGCAACGCCGGACACGGCTGGTGAAGGTCGTTGCTCGGCGGAAGGTTTTGGACCTGGAGGCAGAGGTCGACTCCTTAAGGAGGAGCTTGCCGCCCTCGTGCCGAGCATAGGGCTTAGCTCTTCTTTTTCCCTTTTAGCTTGTGCAAATCTGTAGAAGAGAAAATTGACCTTTTGGGTTAAATGAGCAAAATCGCAGATGTTTGGGTCCTTACTTGTTTTTCTTGAGTCCGCTTTCAATGTATGCTCGCACGAACCCGGTTCTGCAGAAAAAAGACCAAGTCCCTGCATAAGAGCATATAATATGGACACGAGCAAAGAATCCTTGAAAAAGGACGGGACGTTCCTATCATACGGAGCCCCCGCCATGGACAAAGGTCGTGCCCTTACTGTTGCGAGCACGAGTTTGTTCATGGGCAAGTTAAGGGATACTTTGATCGTAACGATTTTTGAACGATTTAAACAGGTCGATTGCGTTGAGAGAGGTATGAGGACGAGCATTGTTACGTGCGCAGAGTAGACGAGCTTTAAACCAACAATACGTAGAGCCGCCATACCCGAGTGGTTACTGAACCGGGCTTAGATGGATGCTCGCGATCGACCACGCATACAGTGAAGAGCTACTGTGGAAAGTGAACGAGTGGGCGAGCATCCGGCCGGGGGCCAAAGGGAATGGTGCGCACATATTCGTCGGATAAGCTCGTCCGCAGTGCTGGTAGACGACGATGCTCGTTCGACAAAGCGAGGACAAAAAATGAGCAGGAAAGGAAATGTTTTATAGGAAAAAACGCAAGGGGCACGAGATAGGGGTACGCGTCTAAACGTAGAATTTACGCAGTTGATCAATGTTCTAGGTGTTGGCAAGCTCCCGACCGTCCTCCATCGCGAGGCGAACAGCCCCCGGGCGTGCTGTGGACACGACCGTGTAGGGTCCTTCCCATCTTGGGGTCAGCTTATTGGCTTTCGACAGGTCTTGAAGTCTTTGTAAGACCATGTCACCAACTTGCAGGGACCTTGGTCGGACTGACTTGGCCGCGTGCCTACGAAGAGCTTGTAGGTAAATCGCAGACCAGAGCAGCGCCCGTTCACGTGTTGCTTCGACGAGGTCTAGGTCGAGGAGGCGTTCAACCTCCTGATCGACGGAATCGATCAGCTGCACCCTTGGGGAACCTAGCACGATTTCGGCAGGCAGAATGGCCTTCGCACCGTAGACAAGTTGGAAAGGCATTTCGCCTGTGGCTCGACTCGTCGTGGTGCGGACGGACCAAAGAACGACAGGAAGCTCATCCACCCACTGCTGCCTGTGCTGGTTGAGGCTCTTGAAGACCCTCTTTTTTATGCCCTGGACTAGCTGCCCATTTGCTCGTTCGGCTGCTCTGTTGCTCTGTGGATGCACCACAGAGGCGAAGCAGACCTTGGTCCCGACCTCCTCGCAGTAACTTTGGAATAGTTCACTGGTGAACTGGGTCCCATTGTCCATGATGAGACGGCTAGGTATCCCGAACTGAGTTATCACGTTGCTACAGAGGAACCTCTTGGTCGCCTGGGCCGAGATGGTTGAGACGGGTTCGGCCTCTATCCACTTAGTGAAAGTGTCGATGGCCACGAGCAAATACTTGCAGCCTTTCTGCCCCCGGGGAAAAGGTCCAAGGACGTCGAGCCCCCAGGTCGAGAATGGCCACGAAAGCGATATGGTTTGCAGGGCGTATGCTGGCTGACGGGCTTTGCGAGCATGGAACTGGCATACTCGGCAGGTCGTTACGATTGACCGTGCATCCGTCAAGGCCGTAGGCCAATAGTAACCCAATCGGAAGGCCTTGCTCACAAGCATTCTGAAAGACGAGTGAGCTCCGCACATTCCTTCATGGATATCACGAAGAAGGTATTGGCCTTCCTCCTGAGAGACGCACCTGGAAAGGATTCCTAATGCGCCTTTTCGGTATAGGTCGCCTTCGATCAGTTTGTACTGAGAAGATCGCCTTGTTAGCTGGGAACGCTCGGCTTCTTCCTCGGGCAACGTCCCATGCGCAAGGTATTGGATAAATGGCGTCATCCAACTTGCACTTTGCTCGAGGAAGGAGACCCTACCGTCGGTCTCTAGTGCCTCCTCTTCATAGGGAATGGAGGGCTTATATAGGTGCTCGACAAGCACCCCCGCCGGAGCGGTAGTTTGAGAGGAACCAACCTTAGACATTTGGTCGGCCAGGGAATTATCCTTCACGGGATGTAGATTACTTCAAATTCTTGAAGTATTTCTCCATCTTCCTTACTTCGGCCAGTGCAGCGCCATTGAGGTATCGAACACCGATACTCTTTGTTGACTGGTTCACGACCAGCGTGAATCGCCCATCACAGTGAGCCGTTGGACTCCTAGCGATTTACATGCCCGAAGTCTGGCCAAGAGGCCTTCGTATTCCGCCGCGTTGTTGGTCGCGGCGAAATGTAGTTGGATGGCGTACTGAAGTTGCTCTCCATCCGGGGAGACCAAGACGATGCCAGCCCTCGAGCGCTCATATGCTCGGGATCCATCGAAATACAAGGTCCAGGAGTTTTCCCTTGAACCGTTGGCCTCGCTGGCTGGTGGTGCTGGAGCCGACCATTCTGCCACGAAGTCGGCGAGGACTTGTGATTTGATCGCCGCGGGCGAAAACATTATCTCGACCGGCGAGCTCCATTGCCCACTTGGCTATGCGACCACCGGCGCCCTGGTTTTCAGGATTTCCCTGGCGGGAAGCTGAGTCGGTACCACGATCTTGTGTGCTTGAAAGTAATGGCGCAACTTCTGGAAGCCATCAAAGAATGAGTACAGAGTTTCGGACCTCGGGTAACGCTCCTTTGGTCCATGAAGTACTTCACGACATAATAGATAGGTCGTTGGGAACCACCTCTCTCTCGCTAACACCGCGCTTACCGCTGCGGGTTGCCGCCATGTATAGTAGCAATTCTTCCCCCGCTGCAGGTGTGACGAGGACGGGCGGTTTAGAAATGTACTGTTTTAGTTCTTTGAATGAGTGATCAGCTTCCTCTGTCCACGTGAAGCCATCGTGCTTGCGGAGGGCTTTAAAGAAGGGTAGTCCTCGCTCTCCCAGCCGGGAAATGAACCAGCTTAATGCGGCCATTCTCCCAGTCAGAGCTTGCACTTCCTTCACGCACGTGGGCGACCTCATGTTCTCAATGGCTTCGATTTTCTCCGGGTTTGCCCCGACGCCTTGTGGTCCGACCATGTAGCCGAGCACCTTGCCAGCTTTCACGCCGAACATGCATTTTTCTGGATTTAGCTTTATTCGATGCTTATTGAGGTTACAGAAGGTTTCTTCTAAGTCAGCAACGTGACCCGAAGTGCTCTTGCTTTTTACAACTATGCCGTCGACATAGACCTCCAAATTTTGACCCACTTGGTCTGCGAAAGTTTTCTGCATGAGGCGCTGAAAGGTTGCTCCCGCATTTCTTAGACCGAAAGACATGGTCGTATAGCAGAAGGTACCGAACGGGGTGATGAAGGAAGTCTTTTCTTCATCTTCTCGCGACAGGCTGATCTGATGATAGCCTGAATAGGCATCTAGGAAGCTCATGGTTTGCGATCTCACCGTCACTTCGACCAATTGATCTATGCGAGGCAATGGATAGTTGTCTTTCGGGCATGCCGCGTTTAGACCCGTGTGATCGACGCATATGCGCCACTTGCCTCCTTTCTTTCTGACCAAGACTGGATTGGCTAGCCATTCGGAGTGTTCGACCTCCCTAATGAAGCTAGCTTTTAGGAGTTTGTCGAGTTCCTCCCGGATGATCGCCTGTTTTTTCGGGGAAAAGCGTCTAAGTTTCTGTCAGATCGTTTTTTGTCAGTCGAATCGCTAGCTTTGCGGCTCAATCACCTCCCTAGGGACCCCGGGCATGTCGGATGGTTCCCAGGCGAACGCATCCGAGCTTGCCCGGAGGAAGGTGATGAGCTCGAGTTTCTATTTGGGATCTAAGGAAGATCCCAAATGCACGACTTTGGCCGGTTCTGACTCGTTGAGCGGAACAGCTTTGGTCTCTCCTCCAGGTTGGAGGGCAAGTTTAGGTCGGGAATGTTTTGGCTCTTGGTCAGGGTCGCGAGTGGGTAACTGACCGACCATATCCAACGCCCTTTCGTCGCAATTGAGTGCAGACTTGTGGTTCCCTTTTACGGTTATGACTCCGTTTGGTCTGGGAACCTTCAGGCACTGATACGCGTGGTGCGAGGCGGCCATGAACTTGGCCAAGGCCGGCCTGCTGAGGATGGCATTGTAGGCCGATTCGAAGTCTACCACCTCGAAGGTGATTAGCTCCGTTCTGAAGTTACTCGGGCCGCCGAAAGTCACGGGCAGGACGACCTGCCCCAGAGGTTTGATCGAGGTGCCCGGGACTATCCCGAAGAAGGGCACGGCTACACTTTTGATTTTGGAACGAGGAATCTGCATCTCGTCCAAAACCTTAGCTGACATAAGGTCCAAAGAGCTCCCGTAGTCTATGAGGACCCGACCAACGACGGTATTGCTGATGGTGGGGTTCACGACCATCGGAAGCCTCTGCGGTTTGGTCATTCCAAAGGGACAATCGTCCTTGGAGAAGGTGAGGGACAGCTCAGACCATTTGAGTTGCTACACTAGCGGCTTACCTTGGGTGACTTGGTGCACTTCCCTCGCAGCATCCTTTAAGTCCCGGCGAGATTTATAGGCAGAGGAGCCCCCGAAGATAACCGCGATGTGGTTCTGTGGTTCTTGATATTCCATGCCATCTTCGTTTTCTTCGACGGGCTGCTTGCCCTTGCCGTTTTCACCCTGCTCTGAAGCGGCGGCATGGGACCCCTACCATCAGAAAGCTGCTCCAGGCAGAGGGTCCACGCTCGGCAATTCCGTAGGTCGTGCCCGCGGCGCTGGTGAAGCGGACAAGAGGTCGCCCGTTGATCTCGCTCGCCACCTCTGGCCGCGAGGCCTGTGTGGTTGTCCTCTTCCCGAGTGTTAAACCCCGGCTGGCCGCTGGGTTGCTCGGGGCTGTTGTTGTTCCACCGCGGCAACCATGCCCGGTGGGAGCTGCTTTTTCTTCTTCTTCTTGATCTTCTTATCCACGGAGTTCGAGCCCTTTTTACTGGCGGAGGTTTCTAGCCCGGGCTGAGGCGGCAGCTTTCCTTCGTCCAGCATTTTCTTCCACTGGACGACCTCATCCGTGTTGGCATACCGATCAGCCATTCGGAAGAGCTCGTTTGCCGTCAGATCCAGATGGATCTCCAGGTCCTGCGTGAAGCGCACGTCCCGTACCTCGAACTTGAAAGCTCGGACGACGGCCTCGTCCGATATGTTCGGGATCGAGTTCCGGACCTGGATGAACCTCTGGACGAACTGTCGCAGGGTTTCTTCGTCCGTCTGTATCAAGCGCTCCAAGTCGCGCTCTTTTCCCGGGCGGATGTAACAGCTCTGGAAATTTGCTCGGAGCACGGTGCTGAGCTGCCCCCAGGATCATATGGAACCCTCGTTTTGGTTGAAGAGCCATGTGCGAGCAGCTCCGTCCAGAACCGTCGGCAGATAATTCGCCATCACCCCTTCATCGCCTCCGGCGGCGAGGATGGCGGTGGTATATATTGAGAGAAATTCATCCGGGTTCTGGGTCCCGTTGAACCTTTCGATGTGGCCGGGCTTGAACCTGTTCGGCCATGCGACATTCCGGAGAGAGCTCGTGAAGGCCTGGCAACCGAAGCTCGGGGTTTCGCGGTGAAACCCTCGGTCATAGCGGCCTCCGCGCGGGTCTTCCGCCCAACGCCCCGTACGCGGGCCGAGTCGAGAGAAGACTTCATGCGACGGTCGTGCCGACGACCGCTTGGTCGTGGAGCGTTCGTAACGCCAGAATCCGGACGATTGTAGAGGTGTCGCCCGAGGTTGCTCTGGAACTGCTCCGGCTTTTCCGGATCGATTAGCGATGCAGGCGATCTCCAAGCATGGCTCCGAGATTCATCTCTGTGCGAGCGCACGGGGGAGCGTCTGTGATGGTCCCGGGAAACACTCCGGGCATCCCGATCGTGGGGAGGTTCTGAGACTTTCAGCTCGGCGGCAAGCCTCTCCAGATCTTCGGCCACGACCTTGCCCACGGCCTCTAGGTCCACTTGCTCGGAAATCAGATAGGTCGCAAGACGGCCACGCCAAGGCCTGTAGCCGTTCTCGTTTCTGGTGAATTGGCGGCGGTGAGCTATGGCGGCGCTCCGGGGCACGATCGGGGGTTCGGTACTCGCGAGAGTTCCTTTCCGCGGAAGCGCGCCTCCCTTTTGCCTGGCGGCGTATGCTCGCAAGGGTCTTTCCCAAAGACGCCTCTAGGTGGAGTCTGGCCGCCTCGTAGTGGTCGCGCTTAGTAGCGTCCGAGGATCCTTCCCCGGGCTCGGCACGGCTCCCGGCCATGTTGACGTGACGAGAGTAAGATGAAAGCGATGGGGACATCATCGTATCCCCTTGAGATGCAGTCTCTCGGTCGAACTCTAGGTCGTCTGGTATATCCAGGCCATCGTAGAGTCCGTCATAGTCATCCTTGCGGTCTCCGAGGGTAATGTCTGGGGAATGGAGGATCTGCCCTCGCATCCCAGGGTTCGGGGAAGAGCTCCCGGACTCGGTGTGACTGATGGGATCGGTCACGCCGGCCACGCCGTCGCCGGCGTAGTACATGTCGTCGTCTTCGACGTCGTCGAAGGCACAAAGATTCCGAGTATCCCCCGAGTTCGGCATCCTCGAGGATCTTGATCCGCACGGGAATCAAGCTGTCGTCCCCACGGACGGCGCCAGCTGTCGACGGTTGGAGAACGGGCTCCCGTCGAGCTTACTTGTTGAATGGGGGATCAACAGAGCCCCGTCGTACGGACCGAGGAGGTCGTTCGAGCGATGCAAGGTCGGGAGAAAGGGGGACACGGTGTTTATCCTGGTTCGGGCCTCTCCCTGCCGAGATAACAACCCTACTCTAGTGTATTGTGTTCTATCTCATCGTCCCCTCCCCGTTACAGATCTTCACGGGGGGTTTAAATACTATGATTATAGGTACAAAGAAGGCAACTACCTCCTGGGATCACGCTATGTACCCATATTCGTGATCCGCCGTCCTTGATTCGCGCGCTATTTGAATTTCGGGTAAGATTTCCCTCGAACTTCGGCTGATTGGTTGTCTCCTTCCTTTCCCGTAGCGCTCACCGGGCCCACCGACCAAACACTTGAGTAGGTCATGGTCTCCATGAGCATGCTTGCTCGTGGGGGTGGTTGGTATTGCCGCGAGTAAAGGTGTGGACGCTTATGCTCGGAGGGAGAGGAGGGATGCTCGTTTCATCCTCCCGAGCATCTTCTTTCAGTACTGCCTGGTCGGTGGTGCTCAACTTTTCACGGGGGTACCGTGGTCTTTTGCCAGATAGCCAATCCCCGACAATATGCAAGTTATTCATGTTTATAGCATATATGCATTCATAGCATGAGAACAGGCCAGGTTGGTGAGAAAGTCATAACTGTAACATCCCAAAAGGGGCCAAACAAAAATTTGGATTGAGCCAAAAATCTAAAATTATAAATTTTACTCTTTAATTTCGAATTTATATAAAAGAGAAATCAAAATTCTTTAAATTAACAAAATTCACTCAGACTAGTTTGTACTAACGGAACTCATAAAATTTCCAAACTACCTAATATAGGAAATAATTTTACAAAATAATATAACTCAAGAGATGAACAAATATGAATTTTATCGAATTTTAGCACAGCTTGCGAGAGCTCTGAAAATTCAATCAAAGATTTAAAACAGACAAATTTTGAAGAATTTTAGTTTGAGTTCTACCAATCCAAACTCATTGAAACCAAGTGCATTTAAAACTTTATACATTGACCTACCTACTCAAAAATTCTCAAAAAACTTTTCAAAAATAAAAAATAAAAAAATCTAAATTTTAAAAATAGAATTAAATAAAATTTTAATTAAAATCAAGATTTGAAATCCAAAATATTATCTTTTACCTCCTTTGCTGGAATTTAGGTCTCAGTAATCACAACCTTAAATCGTTCTCTTTTAAATTAAACAAACTCTGAAAAATTTGTATAAACTCCCAAAAATATGTGAACACTTATGCTGTTGAATAGAAGTAACAAAATAATATATGTTGGTTAATAACGGCACATACATTAGCATCAAAGGCTTGAGCTTCGTTTGTTTACTAAACAAATGTGTGATTCTTCTTTACCTCTACTGCTACGTGAACCATTTTTGTGCATTTTTGTGCTGGCCCTACAGGTAAAGGTTGGAAGCCTCTACTTTTCCCATTCTGCACTGCCGTGGCAAGAAAGTATTAGAGAAAAACACTATCTCGGGCTCTCGGCACATGCGCAAGGAGCCTGGCTAGCCGCAACATCTTCCTGTTCCAACCGACTAAGTCCAACGTTATCCATCTACACATTGCAGCTTATAGAAACGACGGTACGTCGGTACCTCACTGCCTTATCCTTTCTGTTTCCCCTTCTTTTGCTCTGACTTTCTCCCTCTCCCGAAGCTGGTAGAAGCAGCTGAGTTGCCGCCGATTTGGATTTGTTCACACGCGCAATAGCCACCTCTATACTGCTTCCACCACCTTCTCCTGTCTAAACAGCCAGCTTCCTCATTCCTTCCTTCTTTCCCTTTCTTTTCTTTTCCAGAAATTGCGCCACCAGGTCCTGCGACCAATCTCTACATTGGCTGCACCATTTCTCGATTAAGTTGGCATTGAGCTTCACCATCATCCCAGGATCGAAACCCCTAGATCACTTGGAGCTTTCCCTGGACGAGCCGTCGCCGCCGCGGAGCCCTGCTGTCGACGCCGCCGGCTGTCGTGGAGCCACCGCCTCCGGCCACCTCTGCTCCGGCCGAACGCTTCTTCGGGTTCCCCTCGGCCACCTCCAGTCCCGCCGACGGCCGACGAGCCAGCTCCGACCTCCTCCGTCCGCTCGCCTGTGGCCCTGCGCTGCCACTGTCCTGGGCCGCCGTGCCGCCGTTGCCGACCATCCTAGCCCCGGTCGACACCTCCTACGGCGTCAGCGAGATCCCGGACTCCCATTTCGGTTCTTGCCGCAGCTCCTTGCCCCTGCTCCTGCTACCGGCCAGGCGCACCAGAGCTGTCGCCATGGTCCCTGCACGCCTCTGCTCTCCTCTGTTCTAGCTGAAGGTAAAAGAGAAGTCTGGTTTAGTACTCTTGTTGCTATGTCAGGTGGGGCCGATATACATAGAAGCATCACTAGCTATTGGGTGTAGTTTCAGATATTGTGTTACAGGATGCTCTGTGTGCAGTTGTTCCATGTGTTTGGGTACTGTGTAGGTACTCAGATTTGGCCACTTACTTGACCAACTAGTTTATGCATTCAATTAACATCTGCACACATATACGCATATAAATCCTCATGCAAGATTTCACTAATTTAAAATGATATATGGTTATAAGAAATGGTACCTGGCCAATTTGATGACAGTTTAATTAGCTTGTCTGGTTTACGACCCAGAGACCAACAGTAAATACTATTGTTATTTTAATCTCTTAGTCCATGAATTAGAAGATTAATTTAATAAACCTGATTAGCTTAATCGCCTAACTTAAAATCTAAAATCTTAAGTTAACTTTAGATGGTCCAACTTCTTACGCTTGTTTATACTTCGAAGGCCCTCATATAAAGTTCTGTAGATTAGAATGGTGTTTGTGATGTACATATATATGTATATATAAAGTATTCAATGTCTGAACACAGATATCAATATGTATCAAAATGAATAAATTATCACTATCGAAATGTTTAATGAAATATCACATATACTCAAATGCAAAATAAAGAGCATAAGTCTTATCTATGTAAACAAATGTGTATATATAGGTTACGAAAAGCAAGTCTTGACTCATGAAAAACTAGATCCTAAATATCTTATATTTGTGCAAATTTGAGCTAAATCTATGTTAAGCCTTAGTGATCACTTATATAGAAAACATCTCGGATAAAAGCCAACATCACGAAACCTTAGCCTTCAACCCCGCTTGTTTTATGTAATGATCTTTATTGGATTTTTCGTTTGATTTCTTTTGCCACTATTGAGAAGTGTTATTTGCTATTTGTCTGGCTTCTTGGCTAGCGACGCGTAGAATCTGACGTTCCAAGATTTCGTCATCGGCCACTTCAAATCACGTCTTCGACATCGACTCTTGGCTAACGACGCGTAGAATCTGACGTTCCAAGATTTCGTCGTCGGCCACTTCAAATCACGTCTTCGACATCGACGACACTGACTTCGACTTTGTTGAATAACAATAAATAGCAAGGCAAGCACCCCTTTAACCATCTTGAATCCCAGATTTCATAATTACTTAAAATGTGATTGAGAATCTGCTTGCATGCTCTATGTTTCTAGTAATCTTTATTTTATCTTTACTGGTAGTTATGACCACATTGATGGACTCTCAATCATCTTGAGAACGTGAACCTTGGTAACCCTAGAAAATGGTTGGATTGAACTGGGAATATTCGTTACTAAATTGCTCATGCTTAGCACTGCTTTGGGTAGTTATGGTTGACATTTATACAAATACCCCTCCTTTGAAAAGAAATTATGAATGGTTATTTGGAACCATAAAGTATGTTGGTAGTTTGTTAAAAATAAAAATAAAACTATGGATTTGATGTGAGTGATTATTGGCAAATAGCTGGTTGTGCGAGTTTTAAATTGCACGCAGATAGGGGGAGATTTATTGCCCATGTTACATTAAGGACCGAACGTAGTGTTGTATGATCCAAGGGAAATCATACAACTACGAGGGCTGGTATGGGACGGCCTTAACCTATTAAGTTATTCGAAACTGGCTTTGCACATTGGTATGCAGTAGTAGTACGGGCAATTCGGTTAGGTTTGCTCGAAGGGACGTCCACACCGAGGTAATTTGGAATCAATGTTTACCGATACAATGGTGTACGCCTGATTATGGACTGGGGCTATTATTGTTCTATTTGAACCGCAGGCTCCTGATTATTATTGCTTCACCATTTATTGGCTTCCATCATAGCCGGGGTTAAACGTCACCAGGCTGGTACAAAGCTAGGATTGAATAATATAACAGTTATGTATGATCTCTCTGCGGCACACCAAAGGAAGTATGTTAATATCGATTGCACAAAGAGATGATAATTCCTTGTGGGTAAAGCTGTACACCTCTGCAGAGTTTAAATCTTTTCGAAAAGCTGTGCCCGCGGTCATGGGAGACTTGGTGAACTGACACTAGTTAGATGATTGGGTTTTATAAAAAGGAAACATATGATTCAAGTTTTGATTAAACTCATTTTGATCCCATTGTGGAAATTGGTATTATGGTTCCATTACTCACAAAGGGTTGTGAGTAATTTATCGTTTCTTGCTCATGATGGAGCGTGAGTGAGTTATTGCTTATTCTTTCATTTAATTACTTGCTATTTTAATTATTCGGTAAACTGTCTTAATTTCATTTACGCTTTCATTTACTATTTAGTACTTACAATTCAAATCTCTGCTTTATGCAAAACAACCGTAGAAGCTAACTTTCTATTCAGCTTGCATATAATCCAGGTTTTGCAAACACCACAAGTCTTGCTGAGTACGCAATGTACTCATCCTTGCTATTACTGTTGTTTTTAGGCAGAAAATCTTGACAAATACTTTGACGCATGACAACAGGATTATTAACGACGATTCTACCTAAGGTTTACCTTGTTAGTTGCTTGAGGGTTATGTGGCACACTGCAAGTCATCTGATTCTTCTGTTATATTTTCATTGACCTCAATGGTCATCTGGTATTGATACTTCTGCTGTAATAAAATATGTAACTTGTATGGCTGCGTGCTAGCTACTGATCATGGGACTAGCACATCAGGCATTTTATAACCTTTCTTTTATGTTTACACTATAGCATAAAAGGGGGGGTCTCACAATAACTAATCCGGTAAGGTCGGTGAGAAAGTTATGACTAATCCGGAGCACCACTGAGAAAGACCTAACTCGTAGTTCCATCCACAGTTGCGAATAGGAGCGAGTCAGTAAGAGTAGGCACCCTCCACGGGATGGAAGGGAAAGAGGGTGCACACCGACGGGTGTGCACTCAGAAATACCGGTATGTGCTAAGCAAAGAGTGAGCATGCATGATGCATTGCATTGCATAAATGAGTATATGAATGAAGAAGTTTTTATGAATGTTTCTCCATGGTTTGTGACCTGAAGAATGTATGTGTGTTAATTGTTATTACTTGTTTCCATTGCAATACACTTTGCTGAGTGATGAACTCACGCTTGTTGTTTAATGTTTTTTTAGGTACCTTAAATCCGGCATGTGGGAAAGAGAGCTAGATTCACATCTCCAACTCATGCAATTGATGATACAACAAATGAACAACCAAGCCTCCATGGTCACTACACCTACAACTCCTCAACAGTATCCTTCTGATGAGTTACTGAAGACCAAGCCTCCAGAAGTATTATGTGGAGATGATGGCATTAGCAATACCTCTCCTGTAAACCTTCACTCGTGGAAATATGTCATCTGCTATCAATGTGGTGAAAAAGGACATTTTGCTTACAGATGTCCCCAAAAGGGTAAGGCAAAAGAAGATATCCATTGTAGTAACTGTGACAGAACTGGACACCGATTCAGCAAGTGCCCCCGAAAGAAGAAAATCCAATACAAGGTTTGCAACCTTTGTGGCAAGGAAGGGCATTTTGTGAAACAATGTCTCTTGGGGAAACAAAATTTCTTAGCACCACAAGCAGTTCTAGCATCAAAAGTAGGTGTGGAAGTACCTCATAAGATGCACCAAGTAGCAAAGATTCCTCAATCTAGCAAAGGCAAAATACTCTCCCTGGAAGACAACCGTCGTCAACAGGATTCCCTCAAAAGGAAGGTGGTAAGTCAAGAGCAATATGTTACCAGTAGTTCCCGGCTTCGTGTGAGCCAATCTCAACTCAACCAAGCGCAAGTAGTAACCTTAATCAAGACCCCAGGATCAGAAGTACAATCAGTGATGCAAGGATTTCATAACAAGACTAGTCAATCTCAACAGAACGAGTTTTCAAAGGCAGATAATTGGTGTTCCAATTGTCTTGTTGCGGGGCATATTGCTAGTCGCTGCCCGCAAGGACGCCAGGCATCTACTTCAAACCCCAACATTCCAGATGTTGTTCTTATCAAGACCATAACTCCAGCAGCAGGTGGTAAACGCAATCGGAAATTTCTGTCACAGATATTGCGATATAGGACGTTAGGTGTACCTATGCCCCATGAAGATGAAGAGGCACCCGGAATTTGATGTTATTAGTAAATGCTAATGGATGGTACATTCAGTAGCACTATACCTCTTCTAAGGAATAAAATAAAAGTTTATGTAATGATTCAATCTATAAGATGCAGTAGTCAGTGTTGCTATCAATAAAAGTTTGAAAGGAGTGTAGTTGTGGAAGTGGATTTCTGTTGTTAGTTCTTAAAACATATATGTATTTGGGCACCAGTCATGGGTTAATTAAAGGATAGCCGTAGGGCCATAATTCTCATCTAAACCATGGGAAGATATGTTGAGCGCTTGTTCTTTGACTTATAGAGGTTTTTGGGATCAGGATTTGCCTTATGCAGAATTCTCTTATAACAACAATTACCAGTCAAGTCTGAAGATGTCACCATTTGAAGCTCTGTACGGAAGAATGTTGAACACCGTTATATTGGAAAGAGACAATGGGAAGACAGATCATTGGACCTGATATTCTGAAGGAAGCCGAAGATCAAGTTAGAGGGATCCGTGAGAATCTAAAAACAGCCCAGTCAAGGCAGAAAAACTATGCTGATAATCGCCGACGGGATTTAAGTTTTGCACCTGGTGATCACGTGTATTTGAAGGTTTCACCTCTCAAGGGAATGCGTCGATTCAGAGTTAGTGGAAAATTAGCACCCCTGCTATATTGGTCCCTCTCAAGTGGTTGCAAGAAGAGAAGTTGCGTACAAGTTGGAATTACCTCCGTAGCTGTCAGGTGTGCATGATGTCTTCCACGTGTCCCAATTGAAGAAATGTCTCAGAGTACCCGAGCATCAGATGCCATACGAAGAGATGGAATTAAAAGAAGATCTATCATATCCAGAGTATCCAGTCAAAATCTTGGAAGAAACTGAGCATCGAACCAGAAGCTGAGTGATCACGTTTTGCAAAGTTCAATAGAGCAACCATCCAGAAAAGGAAGCAACCTGGGAGAGATAAGAAGACCTCAGAGCCGAGTTTCCCGATCTAAGTGCGGTAGGTTTGTAACATCCCCAATTTTGGTCTTTTGGTCAAAAGCTAATTTAAATTAACTAAATTCAAATTTTGGTTTTTCTTCGGCGTTCTAATTAATCTGGCATCCTGGTCACTCCGAAATTGGAGTTCAATCCTTCATCGTCCGCAAAGTCAAAATTTTAAATCCCGGACCCTATTCGAATTTCCACCCGAGATGCAAAATCCTCCAAAAATTTCGAAACCTATTGTAACACCCCGGCATCTAGTATGCCCTGGATGTCACCAAACATAGAATAAATAGCAACTAAATACCACAATTAAGATTAAATTACAGCAAGGGCGTAAATGCTTTAATCAAAAATTTCGGTAGCATCTCCTTTGTTTTTCCATGATTTCAAGCAACAACAATATTATCACAAGATATAACATAATGAATGACCACTAAAACAACAATTACGAGAGATATAGCAATAGTTTAAGTCCCGAATAATGAATTCAACCACTTCATAAGTTAAAACGAATGAAATAATATGACCAAGCACACACTTAAGATAAACTCCAAGCGACAGCGCAATAAACTTATTATCACAACTACGGAAGGTAAAATCTAGTTGTCTAAATGAATGACGCTATGTGAAGGTGTGTCGCTAAGCCCCTTTCCCGCATGTCGGTTGTGTCGCTAAGCCCCTTTCCCGCATGTCGGTTTCATGGTACCTAAAAACATCATAAAACACAAACGTGAGTTCATCACTCAGCAAGTATATTGCAATGGAACAAGAAAACAGTTTTCAATACCATCATCACTTCATCGCATACTGAACATCATAACCATTTCATATTCACATGGTATACATCTCATTAACATCATCATATATGCAATGCAATGCACATGTCTCCTCAAAGCACATACCGGTAATGCCGAGTGCACACCCGTCGGCGTGCACCCTCTTTCCCCTTCCATCTCGTAGATGGAGGGTGCCTACTCTTACTGACTCGCACCCATACACAACCGTGGATGGGACTACGAGGTAGGTCTTTCGTGTTCACTACGTGTGAACACAGAGGCCCGCATCAGAATGGGACGCCTCTTCCATTATGAATGCACATATGACATGAACATGTATAAACTTGCATAAACATTTAATACAACAATTTCATAGCCAATATGTAACCATGTTCATCATATCATAAGCAAATATCAAGCATGGCTAGTTAACACATCATGTAACCATATTGCACCTATGCAAGTCTAATAATCATCCAACACCCAAACCCATTCCAATACACTTGCCTTCAACCGTGAGCGATGGAGTGGCGAGAGGTTGAGGGCACTCCCGGGGTCACAACAACACACTCAAAACTTACCCACAAAACAGTACAAGGACGCTCATCTACCCCGACTTCGCAAACTACTAAAACCCGAAAAAAAGAATATGTCCCGTCGGGACAGCGGGCTTCCAACTAGCATAACCTGAGTTCTAAAACTCCAAATCAAGTCAACGAGTAAATTTTCTCAAAGCTTATGAAATTTCCCAACTTTTTCTAAGTATTTGCAAAGACTGATTCGGCCTCTAAAATTGTCTAATCTACAATTGAACACGATTTGTCCCAATCTCGTCACAGATTTGACAGCGTTCGGTAAAACAGCCATAACTTTTAAATGCAGAATGGAATATCGCGTTCTTGGTGTCCACTGAAATATAATTAAATTATCTACAACGTCTGTGACAGCCGGCCGAGCAGGAAATGCTTTTAAAATTGCCAAAACGCAAGCCCTAGGTCGGGGTTAAAATCTGCCCGAGGACAGAACGTGGGACAGCATTGCAATTTTTCCTAATCTCATGGAGGAACAACACCTAAACATGGATCTTAGGCATGGAATCTCTCTTCTAACCAGCATCATAACCCTACAAAAGGATTTACCAACTCTTACCTCCCTCGAAGAACCGTTCGAACGACAAAACGTTCTCCTCCCGGTCCCCCGATCTCCTTCCACGCGCCAAATCCGCCGGATCCTCTCGTCGCGGAGCTTCCCAAAGGTGAGGACAACGGAATTGAGGGGTGTGGCAGCAAAGGATGGGGGTGGATCCCTCCTAGGGCCGGCTAGGGGAGGTGGGGAGGTGGAGGAGCAAGGGGGAGGGGTGGAGGCGCAAGGGGGCAATGGGAGGGGCCGCTACGGTTGAGGAGAGGGGGGTGGGGCGCATGGGGCTTGGGCAGCAGCCTTGCTGCCCAAAACTTCCTCCACATGGGCTAATTCTCCCCCCACCTTCGGCCCACAATGGTCCCCCAAGGCCCAAACTCCATCGAAAGGCCCAATTCCCCCCGAAAAGGCCCAATCTCCGGAAACGGCCCAAAAATACAGTAAAAAAGATCCACCGAATTGCCGAAATCAAAACATGTCTCAATCCATCATTCCGTAGTGTCACATTCTCCCCCCTTAACATGATTCGACCCCGAATCCGTGACACACCACTACGCAAACAAACAACACAAAGAGAACTAAACTTCACGTTTCATACCTGAGGTGAATAACTCCAACTCCCAGGTCGCTTCCCTCTCAGACTGGTGCAACCACAGGGCCTTGACAATCTTGAGCGTTCTGATTAAGTACCAATGGCTCCAACGGAACCACCAACTCCATATCATGCAAGTACTTTCTCAGCATCGAAACATGAAACACATTATGGACCCCTTGCATCAACAATAATTTCCTTCCGACTACAAACCACATTACATTTTCATTCTATCCTCTCCCAGGCATAACACACACCTAGGGACAACTAGCTAAGACAATGTTCACGTCAGAACGTTCTTACTTCAATTTTTTTTCTATAACCTTCACTACCACCAAACGGTACTCTCAACAAAAATTTGAACCACGACATCAATAACCTCCATCATACTCCACCTTTATACCACTAATGTACAACACCTAGGCCAAGCTAGGGCCGCAAACCATTTCCAAACCACAATTTTTTGAAGAGGGTCTTGTAACACCCCGGCATCAGTATGCCTGAATGTTACCAAACATAGACTAAACAACATCTAAATACCACAAATAAAGATAAATTACAGCAAATGTGCAAATGCTAAAACCGAAAATTTTGGCAGCTTCTCCTTTGTTTTTCCATGATTCGGAGCAACAACAAATTATCACAAGTTATATCATAATAGAAAGCATCTAAAATAGCAATAACAGGTGACATAGCAACAATATAAGTCCAGGATAAAGCATTCAACCACTTCATGAGCTAAACGAATCAAATAATAAGACCGAGCACAGTTAAGCAATTCTCAAGTTTCATGGCATTACTTTTATTATCATGACAACAAATGATAACACTGTCTAATTTGTGTGGAGCTACGTGTAGATGTGTAGCTAAACCCTTTTTCTCGCATGCCGGTTTCATGGTACCTAGGAAAAAACAACATAAACACAAGCGTGAGTTCATCACTCAGCAAGTATATTGCAATGGAACAAGAAAACACATTCTAATACCTTCATCAATACTTTTCATATACAACATCATAAACATCTCATATTCACAGTGTATGCATCTCATTGACATCATCATATAACATCATCATATAATGCAATGCAATGCACATGTCTTCTTGAAGCACATACCGGTATTGCCGAGTGCACACCCGTCGGCGTGCACCCTCTTTCCCCTTCCATCCTGTAGATGGAGGGTGCCTACTCCTCGCTTCCATTCACAACTGTGGATGGAATCACGAGGTAGGTCTTACTCAATGGCGCTCTGGATTAGTCATAACTTTCTCACCGACCTTACCGGACTAGTTGACTTTCTCACCGACCGGGCCAGTTTTCATGCCATGTATGCAACATGCCATAAACATAAATAACTTGCATATAAACACAAACTAACCATTACATGGCCTTATAACCAACCATTTTTATCATGTCATAGGCAAACATCAATCATGGCAAGTTAGCATATCATGTAATCATATTGCACCTAAGCAAGACTAGCAAAGATACAACACACAACCCATTCCAATACACTTGCCTTTAACCCTTCGGAACGGTATGGCGAGATGATGATGCCACTCCTGGGGTCACACCACCTGCAAATACATGTTTTCCACTCAATATCATACCACCCAAGCAAGTACAAAACTCAGAACACAACGATTCTACCCGAAAACCCGAAAACCTAAAAAACAGACCAATCTGTCCGTCGGGACAGCGGGTTTCCAACAATCACAACTTGAGTTCTAAGACTCCAAATTAAGTAAACGAGTACATCATCACGAAGCTTAGGAAATTTGCTAGTTTTTTCTAAGTATTGGGAAAAGCTGATTCGGCCTCTAAAATTGTCTAATCTACAGATCAACCCGATCTGTCCCAATCACGTTAAAGTTTTGAACACGTTCGGTAAAACAGCCATAACTTTCAAACAGCTGATCGGAATTAGACGTTCTTGGTGTCCACTGAAAGGTATTGAAATTATATACAACTTTCTCAACATGCGGCCGACCAAATTCCGATTCTAAAATTGCGAAAACTCAAACCCTAGGTTGGACGTCCAATCTGCCCGAAACAGAACACCATGAAATCTCTAGTTTTCATCAATTCTATCCAAACGCAGCACCACCTTTCGATCTAAAAGAACCAAAACCTCCTCTAGATCAGCACCTAGTCCATCCCCAAAGATCTACCCGTAGCCATACCTTCGATTGACGAACAAAGAACCGACGAACGGCGAGCCTTCTCCTCCCAGATCTCCTCGTCGCGGATCTTCCCAACGGAGAGGACAGTGGGGTGGAGAGGTGAGGATCTCCCGTAGACCGGGTAGGGAGGTGGAGAGGAGAGGGAGCGAGAGGTGGCGCAAGGGGGAGGTGCGGCTAGGGGGAGGCGTGTGGAGGAGGAGGGGGAGGCGGCTTGGGGGTGAGGGGGGAAGGGGGGCGCCCTAGGGCACAAGGAGGGGGCGCAAGGCAGGGTATTGCTGCCCCCTCCCCCACATGGGCCGGAAAACTCCACTTTTGGCCCATGTGGGGTCCCCCCAAGGCCCAAATCGGCCCAGAGAGGCCCAAACTCCCGAAAATGGCCCGTAAACGCGATTTAACCTCAAACCGTAAGGTTTTATTCTCTAATTTCACAATTTATAAAGTCATGCCATTCCGTAGTGTCACAGGTCTCGCCCTCTCATACTCTCACTCAAATAACCAAGCCCATGTGTATACTCCTCTATTATACTCATCAATTTATAAACATTCCTATTCATATCTCAAACGAGAAGGCCAACAAATAGCAACTCTCTCTAGCCGGATGAACCACATTCACGTACTTGAACCCAAAGCGCCACAAATAACTTTGGAACAAAGATTCGACAACATCCAAAGATCACTCTATTTCTTTTCCTAATTCAAGCCGCAAAGGAAAAACTCAAATCTCAAATCAATGCGATACAATTTCGCATCGGGGAGCACTCCAACAATTGAGAGACTCCATACAAATCTTTGACAGAAGTTTTCAACAACCAAATACAACTCAACTCGCTTTGACCCAAGCCAAGCCTCTCATTTTAACCAAAAACACATTTTGGAAGAGAAAACCGATTCTCAAATCACACACACAAGGATCCACAACTGCCATAAAAACTCTTAGAGAGAAAGGGAAACTCAAATCTCTTATAGCATAGCCAAATGCCAGAAATTATTCACTCTTCCTTTTCATGCTAGAGAGCAATGTAAATCTCGATTCATGACATGAATGCAAACTTTTCAAGAGCACTCCGGATTAGTCATATATCCTTATATGACTTTTCTCACCGACCTGGCTCAACAAATCTTTTATGGTTATAAATATATATATAAACGATGTCATGTTTCATTTTCATCAAAGCAGCAACATATTCGGGGAAAAACCCCAGTAGAAGAAACACCGCACGAAACTTTATTAAGGTAACTCACTTTCACAAAAACAAACATCAAGCCTTTACCAGAGCAAAACATCTCTTAGACAACCACAAAGCACTTATGAAACAATCATAGGTCTCACATTTTGAAACACTTGCAAACACCACACACTTCTTCAATTAAACCAAACTCTAGTCAAGGTAGAGTTACAAGTATTTTCAACTCAAGAGCTTCCAACACAACCCATTATGATTAATTGCTTCCTTTAAATACCGATTACAAAGATAATTCAGGTTGCACGCGAAATGGCGCGATCCACTCATATACTCTTAGGTATAAAACCCAAAAATCAACACGTAAGCTAAACAGCTTAGCCAAAAACAAAAATTTGCACTATTCACATAACCACCATCGGTCATGTTATCATAAACTCTAAACCAAGTCTATCTTATGACAATCGACAAGGAGAACTGTTGGGACCCGAATTTACAAATCTGGACCCTCTGTGTATTCAGCACTAGTCCAGGATCACGCTAGTGCACACAGTCTCAACATCGGTAAATATCACAATCATACTTAACGAAATAATATAGTACTTTAATTAGTTAACTAACGGGTTGCTCGACCTTATGGTCAAGTTACAAAGATACGCCTCGCAGGGTGAAGATTTATTAAAAGAGAAATAACTGCAGCGGAATAAAGTAGATTTCGTGGCGCCATCCAGTATACCACAGGCAACTAACTGGGCTCGCCCCCTAGATAGTCGGTTCCTGTTGGAGCTCCTCCTCCAAAGCTGGTGTAGACTCTTCTTCAACTGATGTTGTATTGTGGCAAGGGTGAGTACTTGGTACTCAACAAGTCATGCACAGAATGCAAGCTAATATACTACATGCATGGCTTAATACAAAGGAATAGCTCATGGTTCATTTGCAGTAACAACATTTAACAAGTAACATAAGTAGATTCGAAAGCAGTAAAAACAAGCATAACATCAATAACTTTTTCAGGAGTTAAATAAACATCTTTCCCATTCCTAGTCCACATTTCCATCAACGTTATCATTAAACCCAACCAAACTTTTCAAGTCCAAGTTGTTTTCAGGAAAGTCTAACCCTTGACTGTAATTCCCGAGCAATGTCCAATGCCGCGGACACGGCTATTCGAATAGATTTTACACTCTACAGAGGTTATGCACTTTACCCACAAGATACAGCCAAACACCACAAAGGCGAGTGTCCATAACAAAGTCTTTCGAAAACTTTTAACAGCACAAGTGGGCCTCCCCGGTTGTTGCACACTAACCCTTCCCTTAACAAAGGCGAAGTCTAGGCCAATCAACCGTTAGATGGGTACCTGGCCGCAGCCCCGGTACGCTCCCCGTACAACTACACTTAAGGTATAGTTGACACCCCGAGGTCCCACAGGTACGTTATTAGCAACTTAATCAACTAGGTCCGTCCCATTACAGACATGTTGTGACACTACGGAATTTCGAGACATTATAAAATGTGAAATTAGAGAATAAAAACTTTACGGTGTGGTGTTTAATCGCGTTTTGGGCCGTTTTCGGGGGGTTCGGGCCTTGGGAAACCTAGTTCGGGCCTTGGGGGGTTTGGTTGGGCCAAAGGTGGAGAGGTTCTGGCCCAAGTGGAGGTGGAGGAGGGCAGCAAAACCCCTTGGGCACCAGCCCTAGGGCGCCCCCACTCCTCCCTCTAGCCGCCTCTCCCTCCCCCTCAAGCCGCCACCCTTGGGGCGCCTCCCCTCCATCTTCCCCTTGCGCCACCACCTCCACCTCCCCTCTCCACCTCCCTTGCTTCTCTAGGGGAGCTCCCCACCGTGCCACTTCGCTGTCCCCTCCATCGGGAAGCCCCGCGACGAGGATATCCGGCGGTTCCGGCGCGAGGAGGATGATCGGGGAGCTCGGGAGGAAGGATTTCGGCGTTCATCGTTCGTCGGGAAGAGGTATGATTTGGGGAATCCTTGGGGTTGGTCTAGGGGCTGTGATAGAGGGTATTTGGATGCTTTTAGATCAAGTGGTGGTGCTGTGATTGGGTAGATTAGATGAAAACTAGAGTTTGCCACGTTCTCTACTTCGGGCAGATTGTGCAGTCGACACAGGGTTTGAGTTTTCGCGACCTTAGATTCGGAATTTGGTCGGCCCCCTGTTGAGAAAGTTGTAGGTAACTTCAATACCTTTCAGTGGACATAAAGAACGTCCAATTCCGCCTAGCCGTTTGAACGTTATGCTCTATTTACCGAACATTTTCAAATCTGTGATGTAGCTGGGACAGAATATAGTGTTTTGTAGATTAGACAACTTTAGAATCCGAATCAGTTTTTCCATATACTTAGAAAAAGTTAGGAAATTTCCTAAGCTATGCGAGGATGCACTCGTTTAATCGATTCGGAGTCCTAGGACTAAAGTTATGCTATATCGAAGTCTGCTGTCCCGGGGGGGATAGATTCTCTGTTTTTCGTTTTCGGGAGTAGTTTGCGAAATCGGGGTAGATGGGCGAGGGCGTACCGTTTTGTGGGCATGTTGTGATTGTGTGGCATCTATGTGCAGGTGGTGTGACCCCAGGAGTGCCCTCCTCATCCCGCCAATCCGTCGCCCGAGGTTAAGGCAAGTGTATTGGGATGGGTAGCATGTGGTTTATTTGCTTGTCTTGACTAGATACAATTGTTTCCATGTTATGCTATCTTGTAATGCTTAGTGTTTGCCATGATATGATAAAAAGGGTATGTTAAGATGCTATGCAACGGTTTATGATTAATGATTATGGCATATGTTGCATACATGGCATGAAACTTGGCCCGGTCGGTGAGAACGTCATAACTATTCCGGTAAGGTCGGTGAGAAAGTTAAGACTAATCCGGAGCGCCATGGATGTAAGACCTACCTCGTGATTCCACCCACGCGGTGAGTGGAAGCGAGGAGTAGGCACCCTCCATCTACGGGATGGAAGGGGGACGTGGGTGCACGCCGACGGGTGTGCACTCGGCAATACCGGTATTTGCGTCGAGGAGACATGTGCATCGCATTGCATTGCATTCATGATGATGATGATGAAATGATCTCAATGAGGTTGAGACATGAATATGATGTTGCATATGAAGTATGACTTGATCATGATGTTAAGTTGTCATGTGGAGATGATGATAATTGAATTGTTCTGTATGACCCATTGCAATATACTTGCTAAGTGATGAACTCACGCTTGTGTTTTATGTTGTTTTAGGTACCATGACACCGGCTTGTGGGAAGGGGCAATAGCTACACATCTTCACGTAGTTCCAGTCACATTTACCAATTTGAGTTATGATCATAATAATAGTGCCATGAACCTTGGTGTATGGATTAAATTGTGTGGTCGTGTCCCTTATTTGCTTCGTTATAATTTATGGAGTGGTTGGACTTGATATTATCGCCGTATGTTGTTGTTATATCCATTTACATTGCTTCTTTAGATGTCTTATGATATGATATTACTTGCCTGTATTGCTATTGTCTCAAATCATGTTAAAACAAAGGAGATGCTGCCGAAATTTTTGGTTTTGGCATTTGCTCCTTTGCTGTAATTTGTCTTTATTAGTGGTATTTAGGTGTTGTTTAGTCTATGTTTGGTAGCATTCAGGCATACTAGATGCCGGGGTGTTACCCATGTGGTTGCACGTTTGACTCAGTTCAAAGGCTTGCAAGCTTAAGTCCTTACGGTGACCAGGGCAAGACTACCCGAAGAACCAAATCAACTTCCCCGGAGCCATAACTAGCCCACCCGATCATTCTTGCCACATGCCCCGGTCAAAAACTAGTTATCAAACCCAGTTGATTACCATGCACCACGTGCCATCAACATCATCATCCATAACACATGATACTTTCCAAAATATGTTCCATATCTCATTAAGTCAATATTAACATGTAGCTATCCAAAATCATGTCATAAATACGTGGCAGGTCTAAGCATTAAACTACAACGGTCTAAAAACCCATGTTGGCAATTTAGTAATGTCCAACTATTAATCTACATCTAGGGTGACAAGGGGTCATGATACATAATTAAATAACCAAGGTGTCATATTGCAAGCTAGCTTGCATTTAGCTAATTTTCCGGAATTAATTAAAGCATTTTCTAATTA
The DNA here is from genome assembly GCA_036346355.1 of Rhipidocladum racemiflorum. Classification (NCBI taxonomy): domain Eukaryota; kingdom Viridiplantae; phylum Streptophyta; class Magnoliopsida; order Poales; family Poaceae; genus Rhipidocladum; species Rhipidocladum racemiflorum. The sequence goes on from CM070577.1 coordinate 72,869,286, forward strand.
ACATAGCATGCAATAATTTAAATTAATTAATTTCAAAAGTGGGATCAATATGGTCAAAGCATAACTTGCCTTCAAACAGTACTTGTTCTTGATCCTGAACTGGCTCCTAGGTCAAAACTTCACCTTTGAAGCCTTCGGGTACTTCAACGTGTACTCGTAACGCGTGCAAATAGCAAATAATAAATAAAATAGTACACAAAAAAGTATTCAAAAATTAAAATAAAATTCATAAACAGAGAGAGCATAATTTTATGAATTTTTAAGAATTTGAATCGTCAAAATCGGAGTCAAAACGCAAAAGTTACAAGCGTTTAAAGTTTAAATAATGAATTAAATAATATTACAGAGAAAAACTTTGGTCCAAAAATTTAATAAAATTCGTCATTAGGTAGATCTCAATTTTATAAAAATTTAGAAATTTGAATCACCCAAATCGAAGTTAAAATGCAAAAGTTATAAGCGTTTGAAGTTTCAAAATTCAAATAAAACATTAAACCGAGTTATCCCATTTATTTTTATATTGAAAAACCCGATTAATGACGTCAGCATGACGTCAGCACGGGATTTGATTTTCCACCGAATTATTTTTCTATTGAAAAATTGAATTATTGCGCCAGCATGACGTCAGCCGGCGCATGGACTCGATCCACGGTTCAGCTCGGGTACACCGTGGACCCGGCTCTCGGGCGCATGCGTCGCTGACGCGTGGGACCCCTCGGATGACGTCGGCCGACGCTATCGCTACGGCCGAGGACGGCCGATACCGGCCCCACCGTTACGTCAGCGCTGACGTCATGGTGCGGTTCGGTGAGCTACCGACACGCTGAGCCCGGCCGTCGGCCGACCGTGCGCCACGCGACGGACGCGTCGGTTCGGCTCCCGTGCACGTGGCACTATCTGGGTCGTTGATTTGAAAATCAACAGTCCAGATTGGATCTGGGTTTCACGTGTTGGAATAACGCGGTGGATCTGTGCCGTACGATTCTAATCGGACGGTCCAGATTGGATCTAGCACGGTGCAACACGGTGCTACGCAGCTCAAGTTAAACCGTTGGATCTAGATCCAACGGTTGGAATTAGATCTAGAAATCGCAACGGGGATTACCTTCGGGCGACATGGCCGAATCTAGACCGCACGATGAGGATCTGACGGCTGAGGGAGCTCGGGGTTCCGGCGATGACGCGGCAGAGCAGAGGTTGCCGGCGCCGAGGAAGACGACGCAAGGAACGGCGTTTGGGGCTTGCTCCAGCGAGGTGAGTGGTACCTCCAGGTGCGCATCGACGCGGGGACTCCGGATCTAGGCTCGGTGACGGCGGAGGACGGCGGACGGCGGCGGAATTTGCAAGAAACCGCGGCGGAACGCACAACCAACTACGGCAAACTCTAGCGGGCGAACGGCGGCGGCTCAGGCGTGATGGTCTAGGGCTACGGGTGCGCACGGAAACGGGCAACCCGATGGCGGCGGCGGCGCAATAAATAGGGGTCTCGGCTTCTTGAATCTCGCGGAGACCGAGGTCCACCCGGCTGCGGCGGCGGAATCCGAATCCAATTCGGATTGGGTGACGTGGCTCAACGTGGACCGTTGGATCAAGATCCAACGGTCGCGGGGGTTTGGGCTCGGGTGACTTGGCTGGCTCGGTCGGACTCGAGTTCAGGTGACGTGGCAAAATCGTCGCCGTTGGATGTCGATCCAACGGTCACGCGGTTAGGGTTAGGTTGGACTCGGGTCCAGTTCGACCGTGGTTCGAGTCGGGCTCGAGTCGGACTCGGGTCCGGCTCGGGTCGGAGGAACAATAAAACCAATTCAATTTTCCAACGATTAAATATTCCAATTAATTTCTAGAAATTCATGAAAAATAGCAAAATACTTAGAAAAATCCCAGAAAAATTCTAGAAAATACTTTAGGGCATTTGGGACTCAAATAAAATATTACCAACAAAATTTTATTTGAAACTTTTAATTCTTTAATTATTTCAAAAGGGGATAAATTCAAATAAAATCCAAATAATTTCCAGAAAATTCCAAAAATTCACAAAAGTGCAAAATAACATTAAAATTCATGAAAAGCAAAAATTGGGGTGTTACAAACCTCCCCCCTTAACAGAATCTCATCCCCGAGATTCAGGGCTTACTAAAGAATAGGTTTGGAAACTCTTTCTTCAAATCCTCCTCGCGCTCCCAAGTTGCTTCACTCTCTGCATAGTTGCTCCATTGAACTCTGCAGAAACGGGTCAACTTGTTTCTCGTCTCTTGATCCATTGTATCCAAAATCTTGACGGGGTGCTCCTTGTATGTCAAATCTTCCTGTAGCTCGATCAATTCCAAGGGTGTTTGCTCGTCTGGCACTCGGAGACACTTCTTCAGCTAGGACACGTGGAACACATCATGTACCCCTGCCAACGACTGTGGCAATTCCAGCTGATATGCAACTTCGCCTCTGCGGCTCAAAACCTTGAAAGGTCCGACATATCACGGTGCGAGCTTCCCTTTGGCATGGAATCTCTTAACTCCCTTGAGAGGTGTAACCCTAAGGTATACGAAATCTTTCGGTTCAAAGCTCAAGTCTCCACGACGGTTATCCGCGTAACTCTTCTGTCTCGACTGAGCTATCTTCAGTCTTTCCCGGATCATGGCAATCTGCTCTTCTGCTTCTTGAAGAATGTCCGGCCCAAACACACGACATTCACCTGTCTCATTCTAGTTCAACGGTGTTCGAGAGGGTCGACCGTATAATGCCTCAAAAGGTGACATCTGTAAACTTGTTTGATAACTGTTATTATAGCTGAACTCGGCATACGGTAGACTCTTATCCCAGGAGGTAGCATAAGCCAATGCACACGCTCTTAACATATCCTCCAGAATCTGATTAACTCTTTTGGTTTGCCCATCCGTCTGAGGGTGATAAGCTGTACTAAAATTCAAGCGAGTCCCCATGGCTTCATGCAGCTTATTCCATAATCTTGAGGTAAACTGGGTACCTCTGTCCGATACAATCTTCTTTGGCACTCCGTGCAAACAGACGATCCTGGTCATATACAACTCTACTAGTTTATCTCCCAAGTAAGTGGTCTTTACAGGGATAAAATGGGTGACTTTAGTCAGGCGATCCACAATAACCCATATGGAATCATATCCTCCTTGAGTTTTAGGCAAACCGGTGATGAAGTCCATTTCGATTTCTTCCCACTTCCACTCAGGTATTTTTAGCGGCTGCAGCAGTCCCGCTGGCCTCTGATGCATTGCCTTGACTCTTTGACATATGTCGCACAATGCAACATGTTCGGCAACTTCACGCTTCATGCTTGGCCACCAGAATCTTTCCTTCAAGTCTTGATACATCTTGGCACTCACTGGTTGAATTGAATACTTGGAATCATGGGCTTCTTCCAGAATCAGCTGCTTCAACTCCCTCTTGTTCGGCACACAGATGCGATCCTCCATCAACAACGTGCCTTGCTAATCCAGCTTGATGTCTTTTGCCTTGCCTTCCTCCATCTTGGACTTGATTCGCTGGACCTTTTCATCGTCCTTCTGTCCTTCTCGGATCTGGTCTTCCAGGGTAGGCTTTATCGCCAGTGTGGCCAAGAATCCTTCTGGTACCACTTCAATCTGCATTCTCTGAAAATCCTTGCATAGCTCATCCTGACTCGGGGCTATTAACATGTTCACGGTGTGGCTTTTCCGACTTAGAGCATTGGCCACCACGTTGGCCTTTCCGGGATGGTAATGGATTCCGACGTTGTAATCCTTGATCAACTCTAACCATCTCCTCTGCCTCATGTTCAAGTCTGATTGGGTGAAGATGTACTTAAGACTCTTATGATCTGTGTATACTTCACATCTGTTCCTGATCAAATAATGACGCCACAGCTTCAAAGCATGCACTACGGCAGCTAACTCTAGGTCATGCGTCGGATAATTCTCCTCATGCGGCCTCAACTGCCTTGATGCATATGCGACGACCTTCCTTGTCTGCATCAGCACACACCCAAGTCCTTGGCGCGATGCATCACAATAAATATCAAAGCTTTGATTGACATCCGGTAGAACTAGCACCAGTGCTGATGTCAATCGCTTCTTCAGCTCTTGAAAACCTTTATCACACTCCGGCGTCCAGTTGAACTTCTTCTCCTTTTTCAACAATTGCGTAAGGGGTCTCGCAATCGGTGAAAAGCCTTCAATGAAACGGCGGTAGTAACCTGCCATACCAAGGAAACTACGGATCTGGGTCACGGTCTTCGGCTACTCCCAATGTAACACAGCTTCTACCTTGCTCGGATCAACGGCGACTCCTTCTGCGGTCATTACATGTCCGAGAAACTCCACCTTGTCCTTCCAAAAGTCGCACTTGCTGAACTTGGCGAAGAGTTGCTGTTCTCTCAGCTTCTCCAAAACTAGCCTCAGATGCTCTACATGTTCATCCTTTGTCTTGGAATAGACTAGGATATCATCTATGAACACAACAACGAACTTGTCCAAATACTCCATGAAAACCTTATTCATCATGTCCATGAAATAAGCTGGCGCATTCGTCAGACCAAAGGACATACTGTAAACTAGTAATGTCCGTATCTTGATGAGAATGCGTTTTTCGGGATATTTTCTGATCGGATCTTCAACTGGTGATATCCTGATCTCAGATCAATCTTGGAGAAAACTTCGGCTCCTCTCAATTGATCGAACAGATCGTCGATCCGGGGTAGTGGGTACTTGTTCTTCACGGTTACCTCATTGAGTGCACGATAATCTAGGCACATCCTGAAACTCCCGTCCTTTTTCTTGACGAACAGAACTGGTGCTCCCCACGGCGACGAACTTGGTTGGATGAATCCTTTCTCCATCAACTCTTCAAGCTGTTTCTTCATCTCTACCAATTCTTCAGTTGACATCCGATAAGGTCTCTTTGCTATTGGGGCTGTACCAGGTACTAATTCTATCACAAACTCTATGTCTCTGTCTGGCGGCATACCAGGTAGATCTTTCAGAAAAACATCTGGGTACTCATTCACCACTGAGACATCCTCTATGCAGATTGCCTTTGCACTGTTGACCATCAACTGCCCATCAAGAACGGCAGTCGCTTGAAATTCCACCTTCCTTCCACATGGACTCTCAACTGATATGACTCTTCGTCCACAGTCTAACACGGCCTTGTGCTGGGATAACCAATCCATCCCTAAGATAACATCTAGGGTCTGGGTTTCCAACATAATAAAGGTTCGCTAGAAACTCTACCCCATCTATTAATATTCTTACCCCAGAACATCCTACTTTAGTTCGGAGTTCGGAATCAGGGGTTTGAATTAGATGCATGCATTTAAGTCTTGCAATCTCCAAATCATTTTTAGCAGCAAAGCCTTGAGAAACAAGCGAATGCGAAGCTCCAAAGTCAAACAAAACTGTTGCAGGTACTGAGTTAACAAGCAACTTACCCAGTACGACGTCCGTAGCATTCTGAAGTGCATATGCGGTGACATGGTTAACTCGACCTCTCACCACGGTCTGGGGCACGGCTCCTGGTTGTGCTGATCCGCGGTTGGCTCCTGGTGCGGGTGTCCTGGCTGGGGTGGATCCCAAGTTGAAGCGAACTGGGGTCACTCCTGCTATCTTCTTAGGGCAACTATTGGAGAAGTGCCCTGGCTCGTTGCATGTATAGCAGTGTCTCATCGCTTCGCTGATCGCCCAAGCGGCATTTCCGGGTCAGGCCGGTGTCTGGTAACCCTAGTTAGCAGGCCTCAGTGCTGGCGACGGTGTTCTTGCTGCATTCTGCTCAAGCTAGATGGGTTATCTTTCTTTTCTTAACCTTGGATTGGTTGAGAGCTTAGTGGGAGGGCGCGTCGCTGGGAAAAGAAGATATAGTCAGTTGTAACTTATTCTGGTAACATTTCTGGGAAATCTGGAATCTGAAAAACTAATTTGGCGCAACCCTCAAACATTGCTGCGCTCCCTGACACGATCCCTGCTGTTGCATTCTGCGCTTCCTGTTCTCATCCAGTTCCTTGCGCTTGTCCTCAAGAATAAGCGCCTTGTTCACAAGCTCCTGGAAATCTGGAAAGGTGTGGGTGATCACCCCACTGCGATCCCGAGTTAAGTCCCTTCATGAAACGAGGCTGTTTGGCCTTATCTGCCGCGCTACGTCTTGGTGCGAAGCGTGCAAGTCAGGTGAACTTATTCAGATATTCTCGACCTTTGGTTGATTACCTTGCTTCAAAGGTTCTGAATTCTTCCTTCTTTAAGTCCATTATTCCTTCAGGCACGTGATACTGATGAAATGCGGCTGTAAACTCCTCCCATGTGATGTCCTGTGGGTTCTCCCGCGTGGCGCAGAAGTTCTCCCACCATTCAGCTGTAGTCCCTTCCAACTGATGAGAGGCGTAGAGCACCTTCTCATTTCCCATGCATTGGGCAATATGTAACTTCCTTTCTATTGACCTTAGCCAATCGTCCGCGTCCAGTGGATTGGCATTCCCAGAGAATGTGGGTGGATGTGTCCTCATAAACTCTGATAATTTTGCTCCCTGTCGCTGTCCCTGATTTGCTTGGCTAGCGGCGGCCTGAGTAGTGACTCACAGATCTGCATAAAGATAGCATGCATCACTGGTCTCAGGCGGCAAGAAAAGCTCCAAAGTTCTGCATGTCTACGGGCGGTGCTGGTTGGGGTGCAGGTGCTCCATCATTAGGGTTCCCAACTGAGCGAGAACCACTTCCGTTGCGTCCGAGGTTTCCGCGGGTGTTCACCATCTGTCGATTGCTCCAAGGTTTAGAGACGAGAGGGAACAAGAGTAGACAAGTAGTAGAGAAACTTATGCGGGGAGGGTGTAACTCAAAATTCAACTTTATTATTTAATAATAACTTGGTATGGTTGCTTACAATGCCTAGGGGCCTTGCAACACATACTGCACACTCAGCAAGCAATGAAAATCCAAATCGGCTAACACACTGGAGTCTAACGTCTATAAGGGTGACTCTTAATCTATAATGTGACTCGACGAAGGAGTCTCAACTCCAAAACCTATGCATACTCGTCGAGAAAACCTCCATTGCCTCCTCGTGGCGGGTGCGGCGGCATGCGCGCGAAGCTATCGCCATGCCCCACAACTGTGGTAGTCGAAGAAGCGGTGTCCTCCTCAAGCTCTGGCTCCTCTGGGTCCGGTTCGTGTAGCTCAACTACGGGCTCTGGTCCCGGTCCGTACAATGCCATCTCCGACTCATCAATCCTTCGCAGAAGGTGGGACACATGCTCTTGAGCCTCCCGCCATCTGTTCTTCTCTGCCGTGACCTCCTCGCGAGTGTCCATAACAAAGGCGAGTGTCCATAACAAAGTCTTTCGGAAACTTTTAACAGCACAAGTGGGCTTCCCCGGTTGTTGCACACTTACCCTTCCCTTAGCAAAGGCGAAGTCTAGGCCAATCAACCGTTAGATGGGTACCTGGCCGCAGCCCCGGAACGCTCCCCCGTACAACTACACAAAAGGTATAGTTGACACCCCGAGGTCCCACATGTACATTATTAGCAACTTAATCAACTAGGTCCGTCCCATTACAGACATATGGTTGCACGTTTGACTCAGTTCAAAGGCTTGCAAGGTTAAATCCTTAGGGTGACCAGGGCAAGACTACCCGAAGAATCAAATCAACTTCCCCGGTGCCATAACTGGCCCACCCGATCATTCTTGCCATATGCCCCGGTCGAAAACTAGTTATCAAACCCAGTTGATTACCATGCGCCACGTGCCATCAACATCATCATCCATAACACATGATACTTTCCAAAATATGTTCCATATCTCATTAAGTCAATATTAACATGTAGCTATCCAAAATAATGTCATAAATACGTGGCAGGTCTAAGCATTAAACTACAACGGTCTAAAAACCCATGTTGGCAATTTAGTAATGTCCAACTATTAATCCACATCTAGGGTGACAAGGGGTCATAACAAATAATTTAATAACCAAGGTGTCATATTGCAAGCTGGCATTTAGCTAATTTTTCGGAATTAATTAAGGCATTTTCTAATTAACATAGCAAGCAAAAATTTAAATTCAATTAATTTCAAAAGTGGGATCAATATGGTCAAAGCATAACTTGCCTTCAAACAGTACTTGTTCTTGATCCTGAACTGGCTCCTGGGTCAAAACTTCACCTTCGAAGCCTTCGGGTACTTCAACGTGTACTCGTAACGCGTGCAAATAGCAAATAATAAATAAAATAGTACACAAAAAAGTATTCAAAAATTAAAATAAAATTCATAAACAGAGAGAGGATAATTTTATGAATTTTTAAGAATTTGAATCGTCAAAATCGGAGTTAAAACGCAAAAGTTACAAGCGTTTAAAGTTTAAATAATGAATTAAATAATATTACAGAGAAAAACTTTGGTCCAAAAATTTAATAAAATTCGTCATTAGGTAGATCTCAATTTTATAAAAATTTAGAAATTTGAATCACCCAAATCGGAGTTAAAATGCAAAAGTTATAAGCATTTGAAGTTTCAAAATTCAAATAAAACATTAAATCGAATTATCCCATTTATTTTTATATTGAAAAACCCGATTATTGACGTCAGCATGACGTCAACACGGGATTTGATTTTCCACCGAATTATTTTTCTTTTGAAAAATTGAATTATTGCGCCAACATGACGTCAGTCGGCGCATGGACTCGATCCACGGTTCAGCTCGGGTCCACCGTGGACCCGACTCACGGGCGCATGCGTCGTTGACGCGTGGGTGTAACACCCTGGCATTTAATATGCCGAATGCTACCAAACATAGACTAATCAACCTCTAAATAGCATAAATTAAGATAAATTACTGCAAAGGAGTAAATGCTAAAACCGAAAATTTCGGCAGCATCTCCTTTGTTTTTCCACGAATTGAAGCAACAACAATAAGATCACAGGATATAGTATAAAGAATGACATCTAAATCATCAATAATAAGGGTTCTAGCAGCAGTATAAGCCTAGAATAGAGATTCCAACCATCTCATGAGCCAAACGAAGTAAATGAGGAAACCAAGCACACAAATTAACCATCACAATTTAAAGGAAGGAACATGTCATTGTTTATAAGTGTGATGCAAAGTGATGACATGTGACTAGCTCCCTTTCCCGCATGCCGGTTTCATGGTACCTAAGAAAAACAACATAAACACAAGCGTGAGTTCATCACTCAGCAAGTATATTGCAATGGAATAAGAAAATACATTCTAACACCTTCATCACCACTTTTCACATACGACATCATACACATCTCATATACATAGCGTATGCATATCATTGACATCATCATATATCATCATCATATAACATCCTCATATAATGCAATGCAGTGCAATGCAATGCGATGCACATATCTCCTGGAAACTCATACCGGTATGGTTGAGTACACACCCGTCGGTGTGCACCCTCTCCCCCCTTCCATCCCGAAGATGGAGGGTGCCTACTCCTCGCTTCCATACACCGCGGTGGATGGAATCACGATGTAGGACTTACTCATTGGTTCTCCGGAATAGTCATAACTTTCTCACCGACTTTCCCCGGATTAGTTATGACTTTCTCACCGCCCGGGCCATGTAACATGCCATGTATGCAAACATGCCAACATCATAAATAACTTGTACACTAACACATGGCATCATAACATAATCAACATATTCATCATATCATTGGCAATCATAACATAATCAACATATTCATCATATCATTGGCAATCATTAAGGCATGGCATGTGAACATATCATATATTCAATCTCAATCTCAACCAATCTAGCAACTACAACCCGCTAATACACTTGCCTCAACCACGGCGACGAATTGGCGAGACGTAGAGGGCACTCCTGAGGTCACACCACCTGCACAAAGGTACCACACACTCACAATCATGACCACAAAACAGTACGCAAACCCTCTTCTACCCCAACATCGCAAACTACTCGCAAAACCCAAAAACAGAGGTTCTGTCCCGTCGGGACAGCAGCCTTCCAAAAGGCATAACTAGGGTTCTAAGACTCCGAATCGAATAAACGAGTACATCCTCGCGTAGCTTAGAAAATTTCCTAACTTTTTCTAAGTATACGGAAAGACTGATTCGGACTCTAAAGTTGTTTAATCTACAAAATACCGTGATCTGTTCCAATCACGTCACAGATTTTAATACGTTCGGTAAAACAAGCATAACTTTCAAACTGCTGGGCGGAATTGGACGTTCTTTACACCCACTGAAAGGTATTGAAATTACCAACAACTTCTTCAACAGCCGTACGACCAAATTCCGAATCTAAATTGGCGAAAACCCAAACCCTAGGTCGACTGCTCATGCTGCCCGAAACAGAGAACGTGGCAAACTCAAGATTCCATCTAATCTACCCAACTACAGCACCACCAATTGATCTAAAAACATGATATTAACCCTTAGAACATATCCTAGACCAACCTCAAGGATTCCCATGGCCATACCTTCGCCCGACGCACGAAAACCCAATGGATCTCCTCCCGGTTCGCGCGATCTCCTTCCTTGCTCCAAATCCACCGGATCTCCTCGTCGCGGAGCGCTCCAATGGACGGATCTTCAAGGTTTTGAGGTGGAGAACTGCCCTAGGGGCAGCAAGGGTGGTGGAGAGGTGAGGAGAGGGGTGGAGGAGCAAGGGGGCGCAAGCAAGGGGCAAAAGGGTGTGTGGCGGCTATGGGAGGGAGAGGAGGAGGTGGAGGCTGCTAGGGCAGTAGGGGGGCGCCCCAAGGGAAACATGCTGCCCCCCTCTCCCCTCATGGGCCATAGAGCCCCACTTTTGTCCCATGAGGGGTCCCCCCTAAGGCCCAACACGCCCCGGGAAGGCCCAAACTCCCGAAAACGGCCCGGAAACGCTATTAACCTCCATACCGTAAGGTTTCAACCTCCCATTCCATAATTCATAATGTTTTTGACCTCATCATTCACATTAAATAAGGTTACGACACTCCGTGGTGTCACAGTGGGACCCCTCGGATGACGCCAGCGCTGACGTCATCGCGCTCGGCTGAGGATGGCTAACAATTGGGCCCCACCGTGACGTCAGCGATGACGTCATGGTGCGGTTCGGCTCAACCGCTGACACGCGGGCCCGGCCTGTCAGCGACCCGTGCCCACGCCCGCACGGACGCGTCGGTTCGGCTCTCGTGCACGTGGCACTATCTGGGCCGTTGATTTGAAAATCAACGGTCCAGATTGGATCTGTGTTTCACGTGTTGGAATAATGCGGTGGATCTGAGCCGTACGATTCGAATCGAACCGTCCAGATTGGATCTAGCACGGTGCAATACGGTGCTACGCGACTCAAGCTAAGCCGTTGGATCTAGATCCAACGGTTGGAATTAGATCTAGAAATCGCAAGAAACCGCGGCGGAACGCACAACCAACTACGGCGAGCTCTAGCGGGCGAACGGCGGCGGCTCAGGCGTGATGGTCTAGGGCTACGGGTGCGCATGGAAACGGGCAACCCGATGGTGGCGGCGGCGCAGTAAATAGGGGCCTCGGCTTCTGTGAATCTCGCGGAGACCGAGGTCCACCCGGTTGCAGCGGCGAAATCCGAATCCAATTCGGATTGGGTGACGTAGCTCAACGTGGACCGTTGGATCAAGATCCAACGGTCGCGGGGGTTTTGGCTCGGGTGACTTGGCTGGCTCGGTCGGACTCGGGTTCGGGTGACGTGGCGAAATCGTGGCCGTTGGATCTCGATCCAACGGTCACGCGGTTAGGGTTAGGTTGGACTCGGGTCCAGTTCGACCGTGGTTCGGGTCGGGCTCGAGTTGGACTCGAGTCCGGCTCGGGTCGGAGGAACAATAAATCCAATTCAATTTTCCAGCGATTAAATATTCCAATTAATTTCTAGAAATTCATTTAATTCATGAAAAATAGCAAAATACTCAGAAAAATCCCAGAAAAATTCTAGAAAATATTTTAGGGCATTTGGGACTCAAATAAAATATTACCAATAAAATTTTATTTGAAACTTTTAATTCTTTAATTATTTCAAAAGGGGATAAATTCAAATAAATTCCAAATAATTTCCAGAAAATTCCAAAAATTCACAAAAGTGCAAAATATCATTAAAATTCATGAAAAGCAAAAATTGGGGTGTTACAAGAACCACGTTCTCACAACTTCGGCAAAAATAACTTACCAATTAACTCAACATAAGACTCATATCAACTTTTATTTTGGTCTACCAACCAATATGACTCATCATTCATACAACTGTCTATCCCAAGCTTAAAACGCATCTCTTCATCTCTTAATTTGGCAAAATCAACCAATGCCTTTCACACAACCCCTAAGTTACTTACTTACTATCCCTAGTTCATCAACCAATAAATAATTCTAACCACTCAATACGATCTCCACTAGACATCTTTCATAACTACGAATCCCAGACAGACATCTGTCAAGAATAATTTCAACATTTCCTACAATCATTCAATATCCCTATTCTTTGATTACACATCAATTAAGTCATTTTGCCGATTCACAGTTTAATCGACCCCTAAACAACTTAGCCCAACAATCCTCATGTCTTAATACCATCAGCTTGCTATAGTAAGTTCATCAAGCAAAAGATTCTAGGTCTTCGCACTCGGAATCAAAACTCACTAATCTTGAACTTGCAATAAATTCCTTAACTCACGACACTCTGCATAAAACACTAATCGACTTTCACTTTGGATCACTTATCATCTCGATTAATCTTTCTTTATCAACACAATCAATTAGGTTGTCTTAAACAACCAACAACTTCACTTTAACTGGATTAGTAGTTTACTTCATCTCAATGTCCCAACTACCCATCACAAACTTAACGTCTTGAACACCCTCGCGGGTCACGCACCCAACCTTGAAGTAAGCCACAACTCCTAATCTTAAACAACAAGATGAACAACAGCCTTCTTTCCAGAAAACCCAAACAAAAACAGCAAGAGAGGTCAACTCTTAAATTTCCAAATGTCGACACGCAACTACTCCACAAATCTTTAGATCAACAACTTCCACGAAGGAAGATGGATGCAAGAGGGAAAACCAAGCGATCAACCAAATCCTTTTCAAATAAAGCCTTAACACCAAACTCCAAACTTCCACGAAACAAAGTGTTTTCAAAGATGATCTCCCAAACTAGTAAAACGACGAAATCAAACACCACTTACTCTTACAAAGCCACAGAACTTCAGCCCTGACAACCTGGTCTGGCATAACACCGCAATAACTATTTTAACCTCGGAGAAAGACAAGCACAGGAATAAATTGGATGCTTTTCCCTGTAAAGCAACCAACAAATCAGGCATCAAAGCTGGAAAGGCGACCAAAAGAGGTGCAACACTAGACTCTTCTTCTTTGTCTTCAACCAAAGAAGACAAAACCAAACAACCGCCGAAAGAACAAAACAGCGACAACTCAATACCAAACACTTTTCCTTTGATTCAAACCAACTAAGACCAAGGAAACCAACCAAACCGACCGTCAGAACGGTAAAAGAAGTTCAAAAGGATCCACCATCAACTCTTCCATTTGACTCCAACCAACTACCCAATCTACGACAGAAAGGATAAGCACTCTCCCCACGGGAAGTTAATAGTCCTTCGGTGATGGCTCTCACCGGCCACACCGATACTCCACACAACTTTACTACAAACAAAAGAAGGTGATCGAAACCCTTCGGCACCACAACCTCACTTTATCATAAATATAGCAACTCAATCAAATATTTCATAAATATAGCATTATACATCATCAAAAGTAGCATTCTACATCAAAGCTTAGATATAATATTTAAGCGGATAGCAATGATACTGTGAGACCCCGGATCAGCTATCCAGAATCTCCTGTGTATTTCCGTACTAGTCCCAGATCAGTAGCTAGTACACACAGTCACAGTGATACTTCATTGCCGAACAAAACGAAACTTGTAATATAAATATTCAAGTATGGGCCACATGGCCACTTATTACAATACTCGGTCCAACGACCGGACACACAAAGCAGCGGAAACAAAAGCAAAACGAAACGAGCAAACGCCACAACGCCACAAAGCATTTACTTAGAACGCAACTAGTCCTCCTGGCAATCCTCTTGGGAGAACTCCTCCTCTTCCTCGGCATCTTGGAAGTTCTCTGATGATTACAATGATGGTGTAGCACGTGAGTACAAAAGTACTCAGCAAGTCGGGAAAGTATGATCATGAGGGGCTTTCCAAAGGAAGCTTAATAGGGTTTATTTGCATAAAGCCACATTTGATTAAATCATACTTAAGTAAGTAATTTCACAAAGCATCTTTTACAATTCTTTTTAATAATTGAATTATTTAATAATGTAGTGAGGTTCTAACCACCATCACTAACATAAAGGCTCTATCCGCCAACAGTTTAAAAGATCAAAGTTATTCATGTGACTCCATCCGTCAAAATTAAAACAGGTTCTATCCACCTGGTTGGCTCTTTCCGCCAAACAACATTCGAGAGTTCTAACCACTCCCGAACCCCAAAACAAAACACTTTTCGGTTTTAAAAACAAAATCAAAGTCTACCAATATGAAAGCATTCTTCGCTTTGCCTTTGACCGTAGGCACGGCTATTCGAATAGTTTTACTCTGCAGAGGTGTACAACTTTACCCACACGACACGATCATCTCCTAATGCCAAGCTATTAGCACACTTCCTTTGGTGTGCCGGAAGAGAGATCGTGACAAGGCCGTTACAATGTTTCTACCTAGCTAGACCCACCCGCTGAGGTTTCACCGCTGTTAGGGTTCTCTCCACCCAGTACAGAAGCCCCCTCTTGCGCCGTGTGAGAAAAACAACAACAACAACAACAACAACAATGCCTCCTTCCGGCTCTCACACAACAACCGAGTGGTGAGTCTAAACTAGACTTCTACAAATTAGTGGGCCAGGTCGTACCATTATAGACATATGGTAGTACGGTTATGCTTAAAATGGCAATCACAAGCGTCGGTCCTTATATGACTTGGGGCGGTACTTGCACAATAGGACCAAGGCTTGATCCGCCGCCGCCCCCACCACCAGCTCAGCCGCCGAACATGGAACAAATGATGGTGATGCAGCTTCAGATTCTTCAGGCGTTAGCTCAGAACGTCCTGAACCAACCTCAAGCCGCGCAAAGACTCCGGGCCAAGCTCAACCGCCCCAATCCAAGTTTGGGGAGTTTATGAGGACTCGACTTCGACCTTTGTCGGATCCGCAGACTACTGGATGCGGATGACCTGCTCAAGGAAGTTGAGCGTAAATCGCACTTGGCTCGGCGATGACATAGAGAGTGTGCAGACGCATCTCACCAGCTCAAAGGAACCGCAGCTAATCGGTGGGAAAACTCTTGTGCCCATGCCGACCCAGAATATTCCATGGAATGAGTTCGTGGAAGCCTTCAGGGCTACCCATCTCCCGAGGGGGATTATGGAAATGAAACGCCAGGAGTTTCACAAGCTTCAGCAAGGAAACTTGTCTATCTCAGAGTACCTTAACCGTTTTACTCACCGTCCCAGACGCGACCGCCTATGTCGCGACTGATGAGGCCAAGATCTGGCGCTTTATGGAGGGCCTTGACCCCAACTTGAAGGTACAGCTGGTTTCAAGCGACTACCCATCGTTCCAGCACATGATCAACAAGGCGCTGATCCAAGAGGATGCCTGGGCCAACTGCCTGAGTCGCGCAAGAGGAAGATGCGTCAGAATCAGCGGTGCAGCTTCCGGCCTCAAGCACTTTTCAGAGCGATACCAAAGAGCTGGCGGCAGGTGGCCCTGTGACCCCAATGTCTACCCCGCGCTACATCGACAAGCCTCGCGAGCAATGCAGAGCTCAAGCTCAAGAGTGGGACCGCTGGCAGAGTGCAATGCTTTAATCGCAGGGAGATGGGGCACTACGCCAACAATCGCCCTAAGAAGCGACACCGTCACCCCTGAGGTTCAACTTGGGATCGACGCCACCGCGCACTGCGCCGGGCTCAAGGAAGAGGAACCCTCGACTCAAGACGCCAAGGATCGGCAGGAAGAGGGCGTGTGAATCACATCATCGCAGAAGAGGCTCAGGATGCGCGGACATGGTTTATGGTAAGTTCCATGTGAACTCGGTTCGGCTTGATTCTGTTTGATTCTCGTGCGACTCCATTCTTTCATATCGTAATACTTGATTAAAAAGCATAATCGAACACCATACGCTTAAGAAACCCTTTGTTAGTGCAATCCTCGAAAAGAATTAAGAACAACCGCCGCTTTGTCCGAAGATGGATATAGTAATAAAGGGGTAAAGTTCCTAGCGAACTTAATACTATTGGATACTAAGGGTATAGAAGTAATCCTTGGAATGGATTGGTTAACCAAGTATAAGGGTCGATAGATCGTGCTAGTAGAGCTATCTCTCTTACCAGCCCTGAGGGGATTAGAGTGGAGTTCTTATCTAATCTTTCTCTCTAAGGGGGGTAGCACCCTAAACCGTCTGAAAGGCACGTCGTTGGAGAAGGTACCGATAGTCAAGGAGTCCCCAAATGTGTTCCCGACGAGTTACCCGGGTATGCCACCGCCGTGATACCCCGCATCATGCCGAGCCGCCGGTGTTGAACTCCGCTCTTGTCCTTGCTGCTGCGGGGGCTCCACGAATTCTTCCTCTTGAAAATGCACCAGTCCACGGGCACGTCCACGACCTCGACCACGGCCTGTGGGTCTTCCACGGCCACGACCACGACCAACGTTCTCCATCTGCAACAAAGGCGGACAAGCCGAAGGAAAGAGGGAACAGCACAGGTAAGAGTCAGGGGACTAAACCACATCCTCAACACAAGGGCACAACCACAAGAACACACAGCAGAAGGGAGAAAACCAACTAAACTTCAATTAAAACCAAATAGTTTTGGGGATGGCTGTATCACAAATGCCTAAGGGCATGATACAATCCAACAATCACTTATTCAACGCTCTAACGCGACAAAATTAAGATCCTGTAGACTGAAACCATCTAAGAACTCGCGTCACTGCCAAAGACGCGCGGGGACGGGTCCTCCTCCTCACTCATGCTGCGGGAAGGTGTAGCTGTTGTCGAAGGTCCTGCTCCTCCAGGGGCAGCCAAAGCACTCAGAGAAAACTCGCGGCGCGAAGGGAGACGAACGGACGGCGCGCGTCATTCAAGCCTCAGACCTTGATGACGCTATGGCTGGCGGCGCGTCCTTCCTGGATGTCGCGGTCGGCGGGTCCTCCCGAACCGGGCTGGTGGCGGAAAGCACGGCCGTGCTCTCCCGCACAGTGCACTAGCGGTGGAAGAAGTGCACGCAAGGTCTCCAGCTCATCCATGAGCCGGCGATTCTCCTCCCGAGACGCGGCCAAACTCTCATACTGATCTCGGAGCTCATGGATAGTGCTGACATAAGCCTCATCTTGGGCTCGAACGAGCGCTCCCAAATGCACCATCGCTGGTCTCGCTCTGCTCCGCACCGGAACTCCGCTGTGGTACCTTTCTTCATCAAAGCACGGAACAGTGGTACGGCGAGTCCTCCACCAACGAAGCAAAAGTGGTGTAAGTCGACATCTACAAATTTTGAAAGAAGATAGGATTAGTAACCAAAATTTTAAATAAAAGAGAGGATGAGCACAAGATACTAAGATAGAGAGGATAGAAGCAAAGAAACTTAAACTTTTGCAAGTACATTTTCATAAAATATAAGTCCTTAAGGCTTTGCCATGCTAACTAGGTCACGTCCTACATATCGTCTGTGCTCGATACCACCGCCGTGAGACTCCTGATCGCCTATCCGTAATCTCCTCGTATTTCCGCACTAGTCCTGATCGCAGCTAGTACACACAAATACAAAGTGATACTTCATTGCCGAACAAAACGAAACTTGTAATATAAATATTCAAGTATGGGCCACATGGCCACTTATTACAATACTCGGTCCAACGACCGGACACACAAAGCAGCGGAAACAAAAGCAAAACGAAACGAGCGAACGCCACAACGCCACAGGCGACGACTAGGAACGCAACTAGTCCTCCTGGCAATCCTCTTGGGAGAACTCCTCCTCTTCCTCGGCATCTTGGAAGTTCTCTGATGATTACAATGATGGTGTAGCACGTGAGTACAAAAGTACTCAGCAAGTCGGGAAAGTATGATCATGAGGGGCTTTCCAAAGGAAGCTTAATAGGGTTTATTTGCATAAAGCCACATTTGATTAAATCATACTTAAGTAAGTAATTTCACAAAGCATCTTTTACAATTCTTTTTAATAATTGAATTATTTAATAATGTAGTGAGGTTCTAACCACCATCACTAACATAAAGGCTCTATCCGCCAACAGTTTAAAAGATCAAAGTTATTCATGTGACTCCATCCGTCAAAATTAAAACAGGTTCTATCCACCTGGTTGGCTCTTTCCGCCAAACAACATTCGAGAGTTCTAACCACTCCCGAACCCAAAACAAAACACTTTTCGGTTTTAAAAACAAAATCAAAGTCTACCAATATGAAAGCATTCTTCGCTTTGCCTTTGACCGTAGGCACGGCTATTCGAATAGTTTTACTCTGCAGAGGTGTACAACTTTACCCACACGACACGATCATCTCCTAATGCCAAGCTATTAGCACACTTCCTTTGGTGTGCCTAAGAGAGATCGTGACAAGGCCGTTATAATGTTTCTACCTAGCTAGACCCACCTACGAGGTTTCACCGCTGTTAGGGTTCTCTCCACCCAGTACAGAAGCCCCCTCTTGCGCCGTGTGAGAAAAACAACAACAACAACAACAACAACAACAACAACAACAACAATGCCTCCTTCCGGCTCTCACACAACAACCGAGTGGTGAGTCTAAACTAGACTTCTACAAATTAGTGGGCCAGGTCGTACCATTATAGACATGTGGTAGTACGGTTATGCTTAAAATGGCAATCACAAGCGTCGGTCCTTATATGACTTGGGGCGGTACTTGCACAATAGGACCAAGGCTTGATCCGCCGCCGCCCCCACCACCAGCTCAGCCGCCGAACATGGAACAAATGATGGTGATGCAGCTTCAGATTCTTCAGGCGTTAGCTCAGAACGTCCTGAACCAACCTCTGCCACAAGAAGACTCCGGGCCAAGCTCAACCGCCCCAATCCAAGTTTGGGGAGTTTATGAGGACTCGACCCCGACCTTTGCCGGATCCGCAGACTACCGGATGCGGATGATCGCTCAAGGAAGTTGAGCGTAATCGCACTTGGCCTGGGCGATGACATAGAGAGTGTGCGACGCATCTCACCACTCAAAGGAACTGCAGCCTAATCGGTGGGAAAACTCTTGTCGCCCATGCCGACCCGCAGAATATTCCATGGAATGAGTTCGTGGAAGCCTTCAGGGCTACCCATATCCCGAGGGGGATTATGGAAATGAAACGCCAGGAGTTTCACAAGCTTCAGCAAGGAAACTTGTCTATCTCAGAGTACCTTAACCGTTTTACTCAGCTGTCCCGGTACGCGACCGCCTATGTCGCGACTGATGAGGCCAAGATCTGGCGCTTTATGGAGGGCCTTGACCCCAACTTGAAGGTACAGCTGGTTTTAAGCGACTACCCGTCGTTCCAGCACATGATCAACAAGGCGCTGATCCAAGAGGATGCCTGCGCCAACTGCCTCGAAGTCGCAAGAGGAAGATGCGCCAGAATCAGCGGTGCCGCAGTTCCGGCCCCGCACTTTTCGCCAGAAGCACCAAAGAAAGCAGCAGCCAAAGGGCCCCAGACTTAATGTCTACCTCGGCCCCATCGACAAGCCCTCGCGAGCAATGCAGGAGCTCAATCTCATAAGAGTGGGACCGCTTTGGCAGGAGTGCAGTGCTTTAAATGCAGGGAGATGGGGCACTACGACAACAATCGCCTCTAAGAAGCGACAAACACCCCGGTGAGGTTCAACTTGGGATCGACGCCAGCCCGCGCACCTGCGCCGGCTCAAGGAAGAGGAACCCCTCAGACTCCGCGCACGCCAAGGACTGCAGGAAGAGGGCGTGTGAATCACATCACTGCAGAAGAGGCTCAGGATGCGCCAGACATGGTTTATGGTAAGTTCCATGTGAACTCAGTTCCAGCTTCAGTTCTGTTTGATTCTGGTGCGACCCATTCTTTCATATCAGAATACTTGATTAAAAAGCATAACTGGAACACCATACAGTTAAGAAACCCTTTGTTAGTGCAATCCCCTGGAAAAGAATTAAGAACAACTGCTGTTTGTCCGAAGATGGATATAGTAATAAAGGGGGTAAAGTTCCTAGCGAACTTAATACTATTGGATACTAAGGGTATAGAAGTAATCCTTGGAATGGATTGGTTAACCAAGTATAAGGGTCAGATAGACTGTGCTAGTAGAGCTATCTCTCTTACCAGCCCTGAGGGGATTAGAGTGGAGTTCTTATCTAATCTTTCTCTCTAAGGGGGGTAGCACCCTAAACCGTCTGAAAGGCACGTCGTTGGAGAAGGTACCGATAGTCAAGGAGTACCCAAATGTGTTCCCGGACGAGTTACCTGGTATGCCACCGCTGTGATACCCCAGATCATGCTGAGCTGCCGGGTGTTGAACCTGCTCTTGTCCTTGTCAAGCGGGGCTCCACGAATTCTTCCTCTTGAAAATGCACCAGTCCACGGGCACGTCCACGACCTCGACCACGGCCTGTGGGTCTTCCACGGCCACGACCACGACCAACGTTCTCCATCTGCAACAAAGGCGGACAAGCCGAAGGAAAGAGGGAACAGCACAGGTAAGAGTCAGGGGACTAAACCACATCCTCAACACAAGGGCACAACCACAAGAACACACAGCAGAAGGGAGAAAACCAACTAAACTTCAATTAAAACCAAATAGTTTTGGGGATGGCTGTATCACAAATGCCTAAGGGCATGATACAATCCAACAATCACTTATTCAACGCTCTAACGCGACAAAATTAAGATCCTGTAGACTGAAACCATCTAAGAACTCGCGTCACTGCCAAAGACGCGCGGGGACGGGTCCTCCTCCTCACTCCTGCTGCGGGAAGGTGTAGCTGTTGCCGAAGGTCCTGCTCCTCCAGGGGCAGCCAAAGCACTCAGAGAAAACCCTGGCGGCGAAGGGAGACGAACGGACTTGCGCGCGGTCGTTCGAAGCCTCAGACCTTGATGACGCTTGGCTGGCGGCGCGTCCTCTGGGATGTCGCGGGTCGGCGGGTCCTCCCGAACCGGGGCTGGTGGCGGTGGTGCCACGGGCTGTGCCTCCTGCACAGGCACTAGCGGTGGAAGAAGTGCACGCAAGGTCTCCAGCTCATCCATGAGCCGGCGATTCTCCTCCCGAGACGCAGCCAAACTCTCATACTGATCTCGGAGCTCATGGATAGTGCTGACATAAGCCTCATCTTGGGCTCGAACGAGCGCTCCCAAATGCACCATCGCTGGGTCCTGCTCCTGCTCCGTACCCCGGAACCTGCTGTGGTACCTTTCTTCATCAAAGCACGGGAACAGGTGGTACGGCGAGTCCTCCAGCCAACGAAGCAAAAGTGGTGTAAGTCGACATCTACAAATTTTGAAAGAAGATAGGATTAGTAACCAAAATTTTAAATAAAAGAGAGGATGAGCACAAGATACTAAGATAGAGAGGATAGAAGCAAAGAAACTTAAACTTTTGCAAGTACATTTTCATAAAATATAAGTCCTTAAGGCTTTGCCATGCTAACTAGGTCACGTCCTACGATCGTCTGTGCTCGATACCACCTGTGAGACCGGGATCAGCTATCCGAGAATCTCTGTGTATTTCCGTACTAGTCCCAGACGCAGAGCTAGTACACACAAATACAAATGATACTTCATTGCCGAACAAAACGAAACTTGTAATATAAATATTCAAGTATGGGCCACATGGCCACTTATTACAATACTCGGTCCAACGACCGACACACAAAGCAAATGAAACAAAAGCAAAACGAAACGAGCGAACGCCACAACGCCACAAAGCATTTACTAGGAACGCAACTAGTCCTCCCGGCAATCCTCTTGGGAGAACTCCTCCTCTTCCTCGGCATCTTGGAAGTTCTCTCGATGATTACAATGATGGTGTAGCACGTGAGTACAAAAGTACTCAGCAAGTCGGGAAAGTATGATCATGAGGGGCTTTCCAAAGGAAGCTTAATAGGGTTTATTTGCATAAAGCCACATTTGATTAAATCATACTTAAGTAAGTAATTTCACAAAGCATCTTTTACAATTCTTTTAATAATTGAATTATTTAATAATGTAGTGAGGTTCTAACCACCATCACTAACATAAAGGCTCTATCCGCCAACAGTTTAAAAGATCAAAGTTATTCATGTGACTCCATCCGTCAAAATTAAAACAGGTTCTATCCACCTGGTTGGCTCTTTCCGCCAAACAACATTCGAGAGTTCTAACCACTCCCGAACCCCAAAACAAAACACTTTTCGGTTTTAAAAACAAAATCAAAGTCTACCAATATGAAAGCATTCTTCGCTTTGCCTTTGACCGTAGGCATGGCTATTCGAATAGTTTTACTCTGCAGAGGTGTACAACTTTACCCACACGACACGATCATCTCCTAATGCCAAGCTATTAGCACACTTCCTTTGGTGTGCCGGAAGAGAGATCGTGACAAGGCCGTTACAATGTTTCTACCTAGCTAGACCCACCCGAGGTTTCACCGTTAGGGTTCTCTCCACCCAAGATGTAAGCCCTCTTGCGCCGTGTGAGAAAAACAACAACAACAACAACAACAACAACAATGCCTCCTTCCGGCTCTCACACAACAACCGAGTGGTGAGTCTAAACTAGGCTTCTACAAATTAGTGGGCCAGGTCGTACCATTATAGACATGTGGTAGTACGGTTATGCTTAAAATGGCAATCACAAGCGTCGGTCCTTATATGACTTGGGGCGGTACTTGCACAATAGGACCAAGGCTTGATCCGCCGCCGCCCCCACCACCAGCTCAGCCGCCGAACATGGAACAAATGATGGTGATGCAGCTTGATTCTTCAGCGTTAGCTCGTAACGCCCCGAACCAACCTCAAGCCGCGCAAAGACTCCGGGCCAAGCTCAACCGCCCCAATCCAAGTTTGGGGAGTTTATGAGGACTCGACTTCGACCTTTGCCGGATCCGCACTACTGGATGCGGATGACTGCTCAAGGAAGTTGAGCGTAAATCGCACTTGGCTCTGGCGATGACATAGAGAGTGTGCAAGACGCATCTCACCACTCAAAGGAACTGCAGCTAATCGGTGGGAAAACCATCTTGTACGCCCATGCCGACCCGCAGAATATTCCATGGAATGAGTTCGTGGAAGCCTTCAGGGCTACCCATATCCCGAGGGGGATTATGGAAATGAAACGCCAGGAGTTTCACAAGCTTCAGCAAGGAAACTTGTCTATCTCAGAGTACCTTAACCGTTTTACTCAGCTGTCCCGGTACGCGACCGCCTATGTCGCGACTGATGAGGCCAAGATCTGGCGCTTTATGGAAGGCCTTGACCCCAACTTGAAGGTACAGCTGGTTTCAAGCGACTACCCGTCGTTCCAGCACATGATCAACAAGGCGCTGATCCAAGAGGATGCCTGGGCCAATCTGCCTGAAGTCGCGCAAGAGGAAGATGCGCCAGACCAGCGGTGCCGCTAGCCTCCGGCCCCGCACTTTTCGCCAGATACCCAAAGAAAGCAAGAAGCAGCCTGGGCCCCAGGACCTTGATGTCTACCCCGCGCCCCACTGGACAAGCCCCTGCGAGCAATGCAGGAGCTCAAGCTCAGAAGAGTGGGACCGCTTTGGCAGGAGTGCAGTGCTTTAACTGCAGGGAGATGGGGCACTACGCCAACAACTGCCCTAAGAAGCGACAGCCCGTCACCCCGGTGAGGTTCAACTTGGGATCGACGCCAGCCCGCGCACCTGCGCCGGCTCAAGGAAGAGGAACCCCTCAGACTCCGCGCACGCCAAGGACTGCAGGAAGAGGGCGTGTGAATCACATCACTGCAGAAGAGGCTCAGGATGCGCCAGACATGGTTTATGGTAAGTTCCATGTGAACTCAGTTCCAGCTTCAGTTCTGTTTGATTCTGGTGCGACCCATTCTTTCATATCAGAATACTTGATTAAAAAGCATAACTGGAACACCATACAGTTAAGAAACCCTTTGTTAGTGCAATCCCCTGGAAAAGAATTAAGAACAACTGCTGTTTGTCCGAAGATGGATATAGTAATAAAGGGGGTAAAGTTCCTAGCGAACTTAATACTATTGGATACTAAGGGTATAGAAGTAATCCTTGGAATGGATTGGTTAACCAAGTATAAGGGTCAGATAGACTGTGCTAGTAGAGCTATCTCTCTTACCAGCCCTGAGAGGATTAGAGTGGAGTTCTTATCTAATCTTTCTCTCTAAGGGGGGTAGCACCCTAAACCGTCTGAAAGGCACATCGTTGGAGAAGGTACCGATAGTCAAGGAGTACCCAGATGTGTTCCCGGACGAGTTACCTGGTATGCCACCGCTGTGATACCCCAGATCATGCTGAGCTGCCGGGTGTTGAACCTGCTCTTGTCCTTGCTGCTGCGGGGGCTCCACGAATTCTTCCTCTTGAAAATGCACCAGTCCACGGGCACGTCCACGACCTCGACCACGGCCTGTGGGTCTTCCACGGCCACGACCACGACCAACGTTCTCCATCTGCAACAAAGGCGGACAAGCCGAAGGAAAGAGGGAACAGCACAGGTAAGAGTCAGGGGACTAAACCACATCCTCAACACAAGGGCACAACCACAAGAACACACAGCAGAAGGGAGAAAACCAACTGAACTTCAATTAAAACCAAATAGTTTTGGGGATGGCTGTATCACAAATGCCTAAGGGCACGATACAATCCAACAATCACTTATTCAACGCTCTAACGCGACAAAATTAAGATCCTGTAGACTGAAACCATCTAAGAACTCGCGTCACTGCCAAAGACGCGCGGGGACGGGTCCTCCTCCTCACTCCTGCTGCGGGAAGGTGTAGCTGTTGCCGAAGGTCCTGCTCCTCCAGGGGCAGCCAAAGCACTCAGAGAAAACCCTGGCGGCGAAGGGAGACGAACGGACTTGCGCGCGGTCGTTCGAAGCCTCAGACCTTGATGACGCTTGGCTGGCGGCGCGTCCTCTGGGATGTCGCGGGTCGGCGGGTCCTCCCGAACCGGGGCTGGTGGCGGTGGTGCCACGGGCTGTGCCTCCTGCACAGGCACTAGCGGTGGAAGAAGTGCACGCAAGGTCTCCAGCTCATCCATGAGCCGGCGATTCTCCTCCCGAGACGCAGCCAAACTCTCATACTGATCTCGGAGCTCATGGATAGTGCTGACATAAGCCTCATCTTGGGCTCGAACGAGCGCTCCCAAATGCACCATCGCTGGGTCCTGCTCCTGCTCCGTACCCCGGAACCTGCTGTGGTACCTTTCTTCATCAAAGCACGGGAACAGGTGGTACGGCGAGTCCTCCAGCCAACGAAGCAAAAGTGGTGTAAGTCGACATCTACAAATTTTGAAAGAAGATAGGATTAGTAACCAAAATTTTAAATAAAAGAGAGGATGAGCACAAGATACTAAGATAGAGAGGATAGAAGCAAAGAAACTTAAACTTTTGCAAGTACATTTTCATAAAATATAAGTCCTTAAGGCTTTGCCATGCTAACTAGGTCACGTCCTACAGTCGTCCAGGCTCTGATACCACCGCTGTGAGACCCCGGATCAGCTATCCAGAATCTCCTGTGTATTTCCGTACTAGTCCCAGATCAGTAGCTAGTACACACAGTCACAGTGATACTTCATTGCCGAACAAAACGAAACTTGTAATATAAATATTCAAGTATGGGCCACATGGCCACTTATTACAATACTCGGTCCAACGACCGGACACACAAAGCAGCGGAAACAAAAGCAAAACGAAACGAGCGAACGCCACAACGCCACAGGCGACGACTAGGAACGCAACTAGTCCTCCTGGCAATCCTCTTGGGAGAACTCCTCCTCTTCCTCGGCATCTTGGAAGTTCTCTGATGATTACAATGATGGTGTAGCACGTGAGTACAAAAGTACTCAGCAAGTCGGGAAAGTATGATCATGAGGGGCTTTCCAAAGGAAGCTTAATAGGGTTTATTTGCATAAAGCCACATTTGATTAAATCATACTTAAGTAAGTAATTTCACAAAGCATCTTTTACAATTCTTTTTAATAATTGAATTATTTAATAATGTAGTGAGGTTCTAACCACCATCACTAACATAAAGGCTCTATCCGCCAACAGTTTAAAAGATCAAAGTTATTCATGTGACTCCATCCGTCAAAATTAAAACAGGTTCTATCCACCTGGTTGGCTCTTTCCGCCAAACAACATTCGAGAGTTCTAACCACTCCCGAACCCCAAAACAAAACACTTTTCGGTTTTAAAAACAAAATCAAAGTCTACCAATATGAAAGCATTCTTCGCTTTGCCTTTGACCGTAGGCACGGCTATTCGAATAGTTTTACTCTGCAGAGGTGTACAACTTTACCCACACGACACGATCATCTCCTAATGCCAAGCTATTAGCACACTTCCTTTGGTGTGCCGGAAGAGAGATCGTGACAAGGCCGTTACAATGTTTCTACCTAGCTAGACCCACCCGCTGAGGTTTCACCGCTGTTAGGGTTCTCTCCACCCAGTACAGAAGCCCCCTCTTGCGCCGTGTGAGAAAAACAACAACAACAACAACAATGCCTCCTTCCGGCTCTCACACAACAACCGAGTGGTGAGTCTAAACTAGGCTTCTACAAATTAGTGGGCCAGGTCGTACCATTATAGACATGTGGTAGTACGGTTATGCTTAAAATGGCAATCACAAGCGTCGGTCCTTATATGACTTGGGGCGGTACTTGCACAATAGGACCAAGGCTTGATCCGCTCCCACCCGACATTCCATGCCGCCCAAGTCAAAACATTTTCCTTTTCTTTTTATTTTAGAAAACAGTACCAAAATCATAGTAATAACCTTCAAATCATATTGGTTAATATTCTTTTTGAATAATCCCACCCATGGGTTGTTTTTATCGGAAAAGGGTCCTAAGCATTTCTACCGAACTATGTAGCAAGGGACACCATATAACATAAGCATGGTATAAACAAGGTTCTAGGGTTACAATGGATATGATTATCAATGTCAAGGAGGAATCAACAATTTCGAATTAACTAACACTTATATTTAACATATTTCATTAAACATAGCCATGCAACTTTATAAACAATTTAAATCATTTTGCAAACATAGGAGCAAAGTGCATCAAGGAGACTTGCCTTCTGTCCCGGGTAGGTCTTCGTACGCGGGAGGATCGGCGGCGGAATCGGCGGTCGCAGCGGGATCGTCGACTACACGCAAAATGAGGCAATAAATAAATAATAGAAAATAAATAAAATCCAAAAAATTATAAAATTAGTACTGTCAGGTAGATCTTGATTTTAGATGAATTTAGAAATTTGAATGGGGTCAAACGGAGTTCGGATGAGAAAGTTATGAGCTTCCGAAGTTTGAATTTCAAATAAATCGGAAAACCGAGAATATTCCCGGAATATTCCTTCTCTGGTTGACTGGTCAAACGACTGGCTTTGACTTGGACTTTGACTAGGTTTGACTAGGTCTTGTGTCTATTACATGTGGGCCCAAGATGTCATGGAGATGGGGTTGTCTTCCTCATGGCTTGTTAGAGAAGCCATGGCCATGGAGAGAGAGAGCTTGAGGGAGAAGAGAGAGGGGGTGGGGCTCGACCGTGGCGAGGGGGCGGCGGCGACGGCGCGGGGCGCGGCAAGAAGCGGCGGGCGGCGGCTGGAGCTGGCGCATGCCAAGGCGGGCGGGCGGCGCTGGCCACGGCTGGCGGCGGCGGCGGGCACGGGGTCCGGCAAGGGCGGTGGCTCGCCACGGCAGCTGGCCGGGCAAATAAGACGGCCATGGGCCAAATGCCCCAAACAGAGATCACTCAAAATCCAAAATTTTGGATTTTCCCACCATTTTTGCATCAATTTGACCCAAGTAAAATCCTAGAATCACTAGAGGACACCCTTAGGGATCTAGAGGAGCCATGAATTGAATCAAAACTCACCGAGCAAGATGAATTTGATGAAAAACCCGAGTTCGGCCGAAGCGAAGAAAATGCGAAATTCGTCGCCCACGGTCGATGAAACCTAAAATCAACGATCGGGTTAGAAGCTAGACCTCCATGCTAACACAAAGAAACGAACGGGAGGAAGAATGAACCACCAAGGTGGAAGATATGAGCAAGAACACGAAGAACGCGAAGAACAACAAGGGTTCATCGGTTTTCTTGATCTTGCGGCCGATTGGATTTGAGAGGCTAACGGAGGACGAGACCACCGGAAAGGGGATTCTTATACGGAGAGATGAGAGGCGGAATCACGCGAAACGAATTAGAAACGGGCGAATTATTGCCATAAATGCCGATTTCGGTTTCCTTGCAACCGTTCGTAATCCGGCGAGATCTCGGGTGCATTAACCCCATGGATGGAAAGAGGAGGCCGTCGTGATTCCAACGGATCCGGCTGTTCGTGATTTGAAGCAACGTGGGAGAAGTTACACGAATTTGAAGGAGGAGAAATGAATATGGAAGGTGAAGTGTTCTTCCCAGGCAAGACTCTATCGTGCTCTGCCCAAGCTTGAAGAAGCTGCTGTAGCATCGCCACATGTCAAGCTCCCATTCGCCCTCCTTTACGCAAATAATGCGCCCTAGTGAAAAATAAGGAAAAATGGCCTAAAAATTCCGGAAAAATTCCTAGAGCCATTTTAGAATATTTGGGACTCAATGGAATTGGTTTGGTTGAATTTGGATGATTTGTGTGGAATTGGATATTCGGGCGCGGATCGCAGGCATTAAACAAAAGCCGCGCGAGATAAAATAGGAACGGATGTCCAAAAATCCGGGGAATGATTCCTAAAATCATTTAGGAATATTTGGAACATTTTAGAAGTGGTTTGGAGATTTTTGGAGCATTTTGGGACTCGGGTAAATTTTTGGGTACCAGCGGGACTGGAAAATCCGATTTTTCGCCCGGGAGGGAATTAGTTCCCGATTTCGAAGGGGAAGGATGGCAGGTTATTATAAACACCAATGAAACTCCAAATTTTGAATTTACTTTATTTAAATTAGGTTTTTCTCCAGAAAGCCAAAATGAGGATGTTACAGATACCCATACCCTTCCTACTGTGCATCAGAGTGTGTCAAATTTTAGATTAATTATTCCACTTATGCAAGTTTTAATGTTGATATCCTATGGCAAAATTTTAATTATAACCTAAGCCATGTTTCAAGGTTATCCCACATCACATTTTAGTTGAACCTAAGGTTTGACACTAAAATACATGTTCCAAGGACCTAAAGCCCGCTCTGATACCAACTATAACACCCCGGCATCTAGTATGCCCTAGATGCCACCAAACATAGAATAAATAGCAACTAAATACCACAATTAAGATTAAATTACAACAAGAGCGTAAATGCTTTAACCAAAATTTTCGGCAGCATCTCCTTTGTTTTTCCATGATTTGAAGCAACAACAATATTATCACAAGATATAACATAATGAATGACCACTAAAACAGCAATTACGAGAGATATAGCAACAGTTTAAGTCCTGAATAATGAATTCAGCCACTTCATAAGTTAAAATGAAGGAAATGATATGACCAAGCACACACTTAAGACAAACTCCAAGCGACAGCGCAATAAACTTATTATCACAACTACGAAAGGTAAAATATAGTTGTCTAAATGAATGACGCTATGTGAAGGTGTGTCGCTAAGCCCCTTTCCCGCATGCTGGTTTCATGGTACCTAAAAATATCATAAAACACAAGCGTAAGTTCATCACTCAGCAAGTATATTGCAATGGAACAAGAAAACAGTTTTCAATACCATCATCACTTCATCTCATACTCAACATCATAACCATTTCATATTCACATGGTATACATCTCATTAACATCATCATATATGCAATGCAATGCACATGTTTCCTCGAAGCACATACCGGTATTGCCGAGTGCACACCCGTCGGCGTGCACCCTCTTTCCCCTTCCATCTCGTAGATGGAAGGTGCCTACTCTTATTGACTCGCTCCCATACACAACCGTGGATGGGACTACGAGGTAGGTCTTTCGTGTTCACTACGTGTGAACACAGAGGCCCGCATCAGAATGGGACGCCTCTTCCATTATGAATGCACACATGACATGAACATGTATAAACTTGCATAAACATTTAATACAACAATTTCATAGCCAATATGTAACCATGTTCATCATATCATAAGCAAATATCAAGCATGGCTAGTTAATACATCATGTAACCATATTTCACCTATGCAAGTCTAATAATCATCCAACACCCAAACCCATTCCAATACACTTGCCTTCAACCGTGAACGACGGAGTGGCGAGAGGTTGAGGGCACTCCCGGGGTCACACCACCTGCACATAGGTACACCACACTCAAAACTTACCCACAAAATAGTACAAGGACGCTCATCTACCCCGACTTCGCAAACTACTCCTAAAACCCGAAAAAAAAAGAATATGTCTCGTCGGGACAACGGGCTTCCAACTAGCATAACTTGAGTTCTAAAACTCCAAATTAAGTCAACGAGTACATTTTCTCGAAGCTTATGAAATTTCCCAACTTTTTCTAAGTATTTGCAAAGACTGATTCGGCCTCTAAAGTTGTCTAATCTACAATTGAACACGATCTATCCCAATCTCATCACAGATTAGACAGCGTTCTGTAAAATAGCGATAACTGTTAAACGGATGAACGGAATTTTGCGTTCTTGGTGTCCACTGAAATATAATTAAATTATCTACAACTTCTGTAACAGCCGGCTGAGCAGGAAATGCCTCTAAAATTGCCAAAACGCAATCCCTAGGTCAGGGTGCAAATCTGTCCGAGGACAACGTGGGATAGCATTGCAATTTTTCTAATCTCATCTAGGAACAGCACCTAAACATGGATCTTAGGCATGGAATCTCCCTTCTAACCACCATCATAACCCTACAAAAGGATTTACCAACTCTTACCTCCCTCTAAGAACCGTTCGAACGACGAAACCTTCTCCTCCCGGTCTCCCGATCTCCTTCCACGCGCCAAATCCGCTGGATCCTCTCATCGCGGAGCTTCGCAAAGGTGAGGACAACGGAATGGAGGGGTGTGGCAGCAAGGGATGGGGGTGGATCCCTCCTAGGGCTGGCTAGGGGAGGTGCGGAGGTGGAGGAGCAAGGGGGAGGGGTGGAGGCGCAAGGGGGCAATGGGAGGGGCGTCTAGGGTTGAGGAGAGGGGGGTGGGGTGCATGGGGCTTAGGCAGCAGCCTTGCTGCCCAAAACTTCCTCCACATGGGCTAATTCTCCCCCACCTTCGGCCCACAATGGTCCCCCAAGGCCCAAGCTAGATCCCCCAAGGCCCAAACTCCCCCGGAAGGCCCAATTCACCCACCTTTGGCCCACAATGGTCCCCCACGGCCCAAGCTAGATCCCCCAAGGCCCAAACTCCCCCGGAAGGCCCAATTCCCCCCAGAAAGGCCCAAACTCCGGAAACGGCCCAAAAACACGGTACAAAAGATCTACCGAATTGCCGAAATCAAAAAATGTCTCAATCCATCATTTCATAGTGTCACACCTATTGCATTAGGTTCCAAATATTCTATAATATTTTTTGGAATTTTTCCAAGATTTATAGAGTTCCGTTGCTATTTTATCTTTCGCGCCCTTCCTCGAAACACTATTAAAATTCAATTTATTCGCTCCAGTGTCACTCAAATCCCAAAATTCATCCAAAAATAGTGAAACCAATTTTATTTGGTTTGAAATATTCCCTAGTATTTTTAGGAATTTTTCTGGGAATTTTAGACCCTTTTTGCTATTTTATCTAGCGTATCATTGTTTCTACACTATTCACAACCGAACCAATAAGGAGCCACCACATGGCAACACTGTTCACCTGTCTTCAACCTCCAGCCAAAGTTCCAGAGAAACGATTTCTCTTCCTTCCATGGACATCACTTCTTCAAATCTCCATAACTCCGGGAATCTTACACCGAATTGAATGAAACCAGTTGCAAATCGAAGGTTTAATTACAAGGATTCAATTCCCGGCCTTCTGCCTCCCCAAAACGTGTTGAAACTGCCGCATTAAGCATTCAAACCGAAATAATGGTTCACATGATTGCTCGGCCGTTTCTCCGTCTCTTTGAGTGCTTCCACCTCCTATAAGAGCATCTCAACGTCCTCTACCCGGTGCTCATATCCCCACACTGCCTCTCCACTCCAATCTTCCAAATTCTCGTGAGAACCGACGCCGGTTGCCGTTCATCGACATCGCCGCGGCAACTTTTGATTCGGTGAGGC
Source organism: Rhipidocladum racemiflorum (assembly GCA_036346355.1). Lineage (NCBI taxonomy): Eukaryota > Viridiplantae > Streptophyta > Magnoliopsida > Poales > Poaceae > Rhipidocladum > Rhipidocladum racemiflorum. The sequence continues at coordinate 72,901,710 of CM070577.1, forward strand.
GATTGCAATTCCGTTCGCGTCACCGTGTGCGCGTCGTCGCCACAATCAAAAGCCCTCAACCAATTTTGGTTTTCGTTGCAGGACGGTGATGAATTTTGCGGTTGAAATTTCCGATTCAAGCGCCGTTCACCGTCGATTCCTCTTGATCCGGTAATTCCCTTCAAAATCCGACACCACCGTTGTGTTCGCGTCGTCAAGATCTTTCCGGTGGTCACCTTCCCCAACCCCACCACCCCCTTCCATGGAAAAACCCCATGCCTAACCCTAAAACTAGTTTCTTTTCGTTCTGGAGACCAAAACAATGTAGCTTCGATATTGCTACAGTACCGGATCCGCGACGCTACAGTGCCATTTCATTTTTTTCAGATTTTTCTTTCCATTCCAACTTCTAAACGGTCGTTCTCTTCCGTCGTAACTCCGAATCGAGTGATTCAAATTTCTAAATTCATATAAAATCATCCTCTTTATGCCAGTATTATTTTTATAATTTTTAGATTTTATTTATTTTATTTTATTTATTTATCGCTCCGTTTTGCGCGTAGCCGGAGAATTCGCCGAAGCCGTCACCGAGCCCCAAGATTTCGAGACCCTCGCTGCGACCGAAGGTAAGTCTCCTTGACGCATATTGATCCCATGATTTATAAATGTTTTATAATATTTTACAAATTGCATTGCTACTTATATAAAAAGATTATGATAGCGTTAGGCGGTTAGTTATACCTATTGCTTATACCTCCTTGATATTGTTACCCATGATCCATTGTCACCCTAGCACAGTAATCCACCATAATAAACACTTTTTGGTAAATATTCTCTGATAGGAGATTAATTCTTTAGATGACATTTTGAATGGATTAGTTAGTATGCAATGTGAATTGGAGTTAGAATTCAACATGATGGGAGTTAAATGAATACTAGTGTTAAGGGGGAATGTTTTTATAAAATTTATAAATGAATGGTGATAATTGAAATATTGAGGAGTTGGATTATGATAGCAGTTCGCAATATAATTAGTATGGATTGGGGGAATATTGGAAGATGTATGGTATTAAGAATAATATTCGGTAAATTAAATAAGTAATATTGAGAATCATACTCGGTGGTTTAGTTGATGATTTTGTGAAATATTCTTAGCAGATGATAATATTGATCGCCGTATGAATGATCATTTGGATACGGAATCAAATTTGAGTAGAGTTTCTTTGAACATAAGTGATTGTGGAAATTGTATAAGCTGGATACATTGGGTTGATAAAAAAAGTATTTGGAGTTAGAAAATATTATGAGTGAAGTTAATTGAATTATTAGTGCTTGTTAGGAGAACTTATTCTGGGTTGATCAAGAAATGGATGATTATTGCAATATGGTCTCGCGATAACCATTTGTGTGGAATTCTAAATAATGCAGAATACGTGTGATTTATTTAGTCAATTTGGTATCATTGTTTATGGAAACCATTATAGTCGATGAATTAATGAAATCTTAGTTTTATGGAATCTTTCTTGAAAGATGCTCGAGGATGAGATTACGAATTATTCTTTGTGAATTAAGTAAATTACAAGATTAATCGATGTATGGATGATGGATAATCAATAGTGTGACTTATATTTTGAGGAAACTATTTCATATATGATAATGTTAGTAGCTTAGCATGATTTTGGAGTCATGATAGCACATGATATAGACTCTACTTGTTGGAGTACTAAATTGGGCTGGATTATCTAATGCCATGGTAATAAGGGGGGATCCTGGTGACTTCATGAATTTTGGAGGTTACAGAATTGATTATAATAATTTTTATCAACACTGAGAATTGAAGATTATTAAATAAGTTGTTTGTGGAATAGAATAGTTCGGTAGAAATCCTTAGACTCGCAATCGGTCAGTATGCACCTATGGGTGGGAATTTCTGATAACCATGAAAACTTGTATTGGAAATTATAGGCAAAAGGTATTGCCGTTGGTTTACAAAATAAAAATAAAATAAAATGATTTAGACTTGGGCGGAATGGTTTGTCTGGCAGGTGCGGATAGAGCACTGGTCTTGGTTTGTGCAAGTACCGCCCCAAGTCAATTAAGGACCGACGCTTATGATTGTCCATTCTAAGCACAACAGTACAATCACATGTCAAAGTGGGCATGACCTAGCTAAATAATTTGTATAGACCTAGCTTTGACTTCTCCAGATAGTTGAATGTGAGTGTCGGATAGAGGCAAGATTGTTTTTCTCACACGGCGTAAAAGGGGGCTTCTGTACTAGGTGGATAGAACCCTAACAGCGGTGAAACCTCAGCGGGTGGAGTCATGATCTCTATGCCGACACATCAAAGGAAGTGTGTTAATAGCTTGGCATAAGGAGATGATCATGTCTTGTTGGTAAAGCTGTACACCTCTACAGAGTGAAAAACTATTCGAATAGTTGTGCTTACGGTCAAGGGCACGCGAAGAATGCTTTCATATTGGTAGACTTTGGTTTTTGGTTTTTTAAAACAATCTTTTGGGATCCGGGAGTGGTTAGAACTCTCGGGTGTTCTTCTGGCGGCTAGAGCCAGATAGGTGGATTGAACCTATTTTTGTGAACCATGGCAGACAGAACCATGTGAATGGATTGAATCCTGATCTTTTTGAGATGTGACGGTTAGAGCCTGTCTACTAGTGATTGGTGGCTAGAACCTTCACTAGAATTATTAATATTTTCAACTGTACAAATAATTGTTAAAATGGCTTTGTGAAAATATTACATGTAAAGTTTTTGGAAGTGTTGCTTTGTGCAAAAGAACCATAATAAGCCATCTTTGGATAGCCCTACATTATGCATCGTTCCCAGACTTGCGGTGTACTTTATGTACTCACATGCTACATTCTAAACAATCTCAGAAGTGATTGAAGCTGTCAAAGGAGATTCCAAGGACTAGGACGCGCACCCCACTCGATTGCCTATAAGCATATGGATGGGTCACCACTTGGTGTTATCGTCTTCCGCTGCAATTATTCAAGTTGTTCAGCATGTAAAGGCAGGAATGGTAAACCTCGACCATAAGGTCTTTGCTTTTATTTGGTGTTATTATTACTTGGTTACATGTAATCGTGATATGGTTGTTGATTCATCACTGTTTGACTGTGTGTACTAGCTGCTGATCTAGGACTAATACAGAAATACACAGGGTGTTCCGGACAGCGAATCCGGGGGCCTACACATTGGTGTTATGTTAGGTTATTCTTCTAAATCCAAAGCCTATAGAGTTTTTAATAATTCAACTGGTTTAGTCGAAGATACCTATGATGTAAAATTCGATGAATCTAATGGCTCACAAGGTGAGTATGAGTATCTCGCTGATGCAGGTGAAGAAGCCCTAATGGAAGCAATGAAGAAAATGGAAGTTAGTGAAGTCAAGCCAAAAGAAGACAAAGATGAGACACCAACAACTTCAATGATGCCACATGATGGATCACAATAAGAAGAAGATAAAATGGATCAAGGACTAAATCTAGTAAAGAGCCATCACACCATTGACAAGGATCACCCTGTGGATCAAATGATTGGTGATTTTAGTAAGGGTGTTCAAACTCACTCTACACAAGCTTCTTTTTGTGAACATTACTCTTTTGTTTCTTGTATTGAGCCCAGGACTGTAGAGGAAGCCTTAAATGATGTTGATTGGATTATGGCCATGGAAGAAGAGCTCAACAACTTCGAAAGAAACAAAGTATGGAACTTGGTGGAACGTCCTAAAGACCACAATGTCATTGGGACAAAGTGGGTATTTCGAAACAAGCAAGATGAGAGTGGAATTGTTACTCGTAATAAAGCAAGGCTAGTGGCTCAAGGATTCACTCAAGTAGAAGGGCTGGACTATGGAGAGACATATGCCCCTGTTGCTCGACTTGAAGCCATACAGTTTCTTCTAGCCTTTGCTTGTCATTTTAATATTACTCTATTCCAAATGGATGTGAAAAATGCTTTTCTTAATGGAATCATTGAAGAAACTGTTTATGTTGAACAACCTCCCGGTTTTGAAGATATAAAACATCCAAATCATTTGTATAAGTTATCTAAGGCACTCTATGGACTTAAACAAGCCCCTAAGGCATGGTATGAGCATCTTAGAAACTTTCTATTAGAAAAGAACTTCAAAATTGGGAAGGTTGATCCAACACTATTCCTAAAAGATTTCAATAGTACATTAATGATTTGCCAAATTTATGTTGATGATATTATTTTTGGATGCACTGATTTATCTCTTTGCAAGGAATTCAGTGATCTAATGGCAAAAGAATTTGAGATGTCAATGATAGGGGAACTTGCATTCTTCCTTGGATTTCAAATCAAGCAATTGAAGGAGGGCACTTTTATATCACAAGAAAAATACACTAAGGATACCCTCAAGCGCTTCAAGTTGGAAGAATGCAAGCCACTCAAGACTCCTATGGCAACAAACACACATCTTGATCAAGATGTGGAAGGTAAGCCTGTTGACCAAAAACTTTTTAGGTCCATGATAGGGTCACTACTCTACTTAACAGCATCTAGGCCCAACATCGTGTTTAGTGTTTGCATGTGTGCTAGATTTCAGGCTGCCCCTAAAGAAGTGCACCTTAGTGCCGTAAAAAGAATTTTTAGATACTTAAAGCACACTCCATGCATTGGCTTATGGTACCCAAAAGGTGCTCCTTTTGAACTTCTTGGCTATTCGGACTCCGATTATGCCGGGTGCAAAATAGATCGAAAGAGCACCTCCCGGGGTTGTCATTTGCTTGGAAGGTCTTTAGTATCCTGGTGTTCCAAAAAGCAAAATTATGTAGCACTTTCTACAACCGAGGCTGAATATGTGGCTGCCAGCAGTTGTTGTGCTCAGATTTTATTTATAAAACAAACCTTTCTTGATTACGGCATTAAGTTTGAAAACGTGCCTCTTCTGTGTGATAATGATAGTGCTATGAAAATAGCAAACAATCCGGCCCAACATTCACGAACTAAGCATATTGAGATCCGACATAATTTCATCTGTGATCATGTTGCTAAAGGTGACATTATGCTTAGTCATGTTAGAACTGAAGACCAATTGGCTGATATTTTCATCAAACCACTAGATGAGGCTAGGTTTTCAAAACTTAGAAATGAATTAAATGTTCTTGATCTCTCGAATGTTGCTTAAGCTTGTGCACAGTGATCAATTTTGTCTGGCTATTTACTTGGTGTTCATTGTGTTGGTTCTTGGAAAGATTGTCACACTAAGGGGGAGTCAAGGCTCGATTATGCATATCTTGCTACCCACTTGTGATCAAATTAATTAAAGGTGCTGAGATGGGTTAACTATCTTTATAAAAATATAATAAAAATTTTAAAAAAAAACTAAAAATGCTAAATTGCTGCTGAAAATCTCGTCCTTCTACATCTCTATCTTATCTCATCCAAATATTAAAAAAATAGGTTGTCATAATTCTAGTGAGTATGTTTTCAAAAATTTCAAATCTCTAGCCACTCAACGCAAGAGTTCTCATTAATAAGCTTGAATCCAGACTTATTCATGCTTAATTTGGAAGAGCTCATATATGTCAAAAGGTTCCAAAATCCTTCCGTCTCTTACTTGATGTTTATTGTTTAAACTTGAAATTAAGATTTTTCTAAAGATCCAACTTATTTGTTTTCATTTCCTTCTCTCGAGAGAATCTTTGAAAATCACTAAGAGTCTAGTTATTTCTTATTTTATTAACAGAGAGATGCACTTGTACAACAGACTGAGTTCCTTCTCTATTTTTTGCAAAATGGAGAGATTCCCATCTACGACGGACCAACTTTGCATCATAATACTATTACGACGGACTAAGAAAACCGGTCCGGCTAAAATGTTATGTTTTGCAAAATCGGTTCGGCGCAAATAGGAAACTCTATGCTTTTCGCAAAAAGTGATCTGTCATACACTTGCAAAGATCTGTTTCTCACTTCTTATCATATTCAAAAGATTTCAGCTCAACCTTTTGAAAAACACTTATCTAAGTTGAAAATTTTCAAAACCTTGTCTAATCTTAGGACTTATCTTTGCTAAACTATCCTTGATTCTGAAACCCATAATTTTCTTAGATCATATTTCATGGGTTTCAACAACCAAAGTAAAATGAGGAGGTTGCTTTTCAACTACCAACCAAACTCTTAAAAGCGCCCTTTCCCAATGTGAAGATACTATTCTCTGTAGCTGTTACTCCTTTGGCAATCGCTTCTCCAGAAATCCCAAAATCCTCAAATCGCCAAAGAAACATCCCCAAAACCATATTCTCTCTTGCGATTTCACTCGAGCAGCATTCCTCCTTTCATCGAAGCAAACCCTAATCGGGTAGTGTCAAAAGTGCTCAAGCCTGCTCAGAGAAGTTCCCCTAGGACTCAATAAGTTTTTTTTGTCCCTCTCTTTCCTTTGTGCAGAATCTAAACCATAGACTTAGAAATCCTAGTCTTAAGGTCATTTCTCTCATCTATGTAGACCTAGTCAGTTCTTGCGTCCATTCTTGGTCTGAAAGTCAGTTTGAGTCAGGTCTTTTTGTCACTAGTTTTGACTTGGGAGATGATTCAAGTCATGTAGCTAGATGTATTTCAGTTTAGCTGTACTATAAAGAGGGACTATGAACAAATACAGTACCTTGGTTCATAGGCTAAATCTTTATAGATCACTTGGAGCAAAGGTCATTAATTCTTTTCCCTCAAAAGTAAAATAATTTCAGTTTTTCCTTCAGTTCAACAAAAACACGTTCACGCCGGACCAACTTTTCTTGTCCAGCGCAAAAGCCTTTTCTTCTGAGAACTCAAACCGAGCGCACACCGTTCATGCCGGACCAAGTTTTTTTTGATCCGACGTAGTAAAAAAGTCGTGTTGAAACCCAACCGAGCGTGTGTCATTCACGCTGGACCAAGTCTTTCAGTTCACGACGGACCAGCTTTTCAGTGTAGCACAAATGTAAAGCTTACTGGAACTTGTTGCTGAAACTAAGTTCTTCTGTAGGATCGAAGTATACGAATATAGCAATCAGAGGGGGGGTGAATGATTGTGCGGAAGCTAAAACCAAATTCTTGACCTATTAAAAGTTCACCCCAAAACAGAACCAAATAATTGCCTCGTTTTCGATAAAAACAGAATGACAGAGGTTTGGTAAAACGAGAATTCCCGGAGATCCAACCGTCGAAACGATCTGAAATTTGGACACAAGAAACTAGATTCCAATACGAATCGAACCCAAAAAGAATCAGCTCGATCGGACTTACGGATCAAAAGTTATGAGCTTCGCAAGCTTGCTGATCCAGAACTTGACGAGAATCAATCTAATCAAAACTTCAAGATTAAACAAGAACGACAAAAGATTGATCAACTAGACTTTGAGAAACACTAGATCAATACCCTAGAGAGGTTTTTGATGGATCAAATCAAGATAAAACTCAACGATCAAAAACCAATCTAGAATTAGAACAAGCATGCAAACAAGAACCAAAACAGAAAATACTGTAGCGACGTGGTTACTGTAGCACGCAAAAATCTTGGAAGAATTGATCTTTATTTCTTGTCTAAAATACTCTCATCAAAAAAGTACAAACCCTAAAACCAAGCTCAAAGCTTGATGCGCTCAGCTCTACTTGGTGCCTTTCAACAGGAGACCCCCCACCTATTTAAAGCACCAACCCACAAGGAGTTCTGAATACGATTCCTATTCCCTAGAAGGAATCCGTATCCAACTCAACTCTACTTGGCCCAACCAGGCCGAGTACAACTCTTGCACGCGTATGGCAACCCTACCATACTCACGTGACTAACACTTTGCACGCGTATGGCCACCTGCCATACTCACGTGACTAACACTTTGCACGCGAATGACCTCCTGCCATTCTTACGTGACTAACCATTCTTCATGTGCACCATTCTCTTAGCCCGAACGTCCCGCATGACATCCTTGACCACCAAGACCTCGGTTCCTCCTGAACCTAGTCCCGAACCTCAGTTCCTCCATGAACCTAGTTCCGGTCCCGTCATCGACCACATTCGTCTTCGAGCAATACCTGCACATGAACAAACCACAAAACAAATCCGAGCACAAGTCCACGACTTGACTCAATGTCAATCCATGCAACTACTCACATGAGTATTGCATAAAGTCCACTTCAAAAGAAGCATCATGAAATCATTACAAATTTCAAATTCACATTCAAAATTCAAATCCAAATCGCTCAAAACCCTAATTGAGCGAAAACGCATTCACGACGGACAAACAAACTTGGTCCGTTGTATAAGGAAAAGTTTCTGTTCCAAGAAGCCAACCAAACGCGGAAAAACACGTTCACACCGGACAAACAAAGTTGGTCCGTTGTACATGCAAAATTGGCTTCGGTCATGAGCTCAAAACAAGTTCACAACGGACCCCAGAAGCTTGTCCGGCGCAAGCGGGCCACGCTCGGTTTCACAAAAGTAAAACCCTAGAAAAAGTCCATTCACGACGGACAAAAAGAATTAGTCCGTTGTACATGTGAAAATCTTGGTTCCAAGAAATTATCCAAACCGAAAAAGCTTGTTCACAACGGACCAAGAAAAACTGTCCGTTGTACATGTGAAAATGACTTCGGTCATGGGCTCAAAAACATGTTCACAACAGACCCAAAAACACTGTCCGTCGCAGAAGGGAAAACTACCTGTTTCTGGAGAACTTTGTCCGCGCTAATGCGTAACTCATCAAGCTTTCTTGTCAAATTGTCAAAACACATGAACAAACACATTTTGCAAATTCAAATCTAAGTTAATTTTTCAGTTCAAAGCCAATTTTTCAGCACATGATTTCACATCTTCTCGATTCAAAACCAGTAAGTTTGCCATCTGCGACGGATCAAGTTTTTGGGTCTGACGCAAACTTGCTTTTCATTATTTCACGACGGACTGATTTTTGCTCAAAACATGTGTACGATGGACCAACTCAACTTGGTTCGGTGCAAATGGGAATTTCACTGAAGTCAGTCTGACGTGCATTAAGATTATTATATATTGTTTCAAATCTTGCCAAAAGCAATCATTTTGACACGACTTATCATTGACATTGGCAAACGGCTACTTCTTGCCATTAACGGCTATATTTGTTTTGTAGCCTATATAAGCCGTTCCAGGGCAAGCTAAAAGAAGAACTCTTACATATCTTTAATATTTTAGTATTCTAAAGCTCTAAAGCCATCAAAGAAACCAAGCTTAAATTCTGATTTTCAAAGAAAATACAGTGTGATCAATGCTCCAAGTTCTAGTCTAGTTTCAGAGTGTCTAGTGAACCAAGGACAGGGCTTGTGGATGGTCTATTACTCTTGGAACTAGCTCTTCCTAGACGACTTAGAAGTGTTATAGTGCGACCTGTCCAACTGTGATTGTGGAAGGCCACTGTTTTTGTGAGAGGTTGGAACTCACCTCACTAGAGTGGTGAAAGAGTTACACTAGTGAAAAACCAGAACTACTGCTGTTAGTTACTGGTGGAGCAATACTTCAATTGAAGTGCTCTAACGGGGATGTAGGAGAGTTTTCTCTGAACCTCGGTGAAAAAATTCACTTGTCTCTTTGTTAATTCTTTGATTGTGTTCTCTTGCATCTTGCCACTGGATTCTTAGCGTCTTTGTGTTTGAACTATTTAATCTGTTATTCATTCGTAAGTTTTGATCTAGTCGCTCTGTTATTATCAAAACTTTGCTTAATTCTGTCATTTTTTTAAAGTTGTCTATTCAACCCCCCTCCCTCCCTATAGGCCATCCGATCCTTTCAGGAGAGTTCAAGCAATTTGTTGTTTTGTTGTTGCATGGAGCTAGAGGATTGCATGTGTTGAGCTCATGCACTTTATTGATTTGGTTGTTTCATGAGGCTATGGATTTGCATGTATTGCAAAAGGGAGATAGCTCATGCGTTGAGGTTTAATTGTTTTTTGCAAACTCGTTGTGCGAATAAATGGGAGATCTACGAGTCTGGAATCCTGAGAGCATGTGAATAGGGCTTGCACCATGGTTTTTGCAAGTTGACTTGGTCTTAGTTTGACCATCACATGGCTAAGAGGATTAATCTCATAGACTTTGGGATTTATTTGCTTAATACATTTTCGCAAACATATCTTGGATTATTTGCGAAATGTGCTTTCGCAAATTTGTTTGAGTTTAAATGAAATTCTTTGGAGAATGTGAATAGAATTTGCAAATGTGTTTTGCAAATTGGTTTTGATCATGAGCTGATCATCACATGGCTCAAGTTTTAATTTTGTTGACTCTTGCTAGCTTGTGGTCACGCTTTGGATCAAGTCTATGTAAGGGATTTCGAGAAAATCATATTTAGACTTGAGCGGCTACTTTATAGTTTTTGTGATTTTAGAAAATATCTATGATTTCTTAAATCTTGAAAAAGGGTGAAAAATGTAGCCCTCTTGATAAGCTTTCCACGGAGTCCAAGATCACCTAAATTAGATTTCGGAGTAAAAAGTTATTGTAGGATCGAAGTATACGAATATAGCAATCAAAGGGGGGTGAATGATTGTGTGGAAGCTAAAACCAAATTTTTGATCTATTAAAAATTCATCCCAAAACGAAAACAAATAATTGCCTCGTATTCGACAAAAACAGATTGATAGACGTTCGGTAAAACCCAAAACGAAACCAAATAATTGCCCCGGAGATCCAACCTTCCGATCAATCTAACATTTGGACACAAGAAACTATATTCCAATACAAATCAAACCAAAAATAATCATCTTGATCGGACTTACGGATCAAAAGTTATGAACCTCGCAAGCTTGCTGTGGCAAAATATGACGAGAATTGATCTAACCAAAACTTCAAGATAAACAAGATCTTTAAAAGATTAATCAACTAGACTTTGAGGAACTCTAAATCAATACCCTAGAAATGTTTTTGATGTATCAAATGAAGATGAAACTCAAAGAACAAAAACCAATCTAGAATTAGAACACGCATGCAAACAAGAACCAAAACAGGAAACACTGTAGCAACGTGGTTACTGTAGCACGCAAGGATCTGGAAGAATTGATCTTTATTTCTTTTTATCTAAAGTACTCCCATCAAAAGAGTACAAACCCTAAACAAGGCTCTCAATACGCCCAGCTCTAATTGATGCCCTTCAAAAGGAGACAACCCCTCCTATTTAAAGGAGCAAAACACAAGGAGTCCTGAATACAATTCCTACTCCTAATCCTAGAAGGAGTCCCACTCCTAATCCTAGAAGGAGTATGTATTCAACACAACTCCACTTGGCCCAACCTGGCCAAATACAGCTCTTGCATGCGTATGGCAACCCAGCCATACTCACGTGACTAACAACTCTTGCACGCGTATGGCCACCATGCCATACTCACGTGACTAACCATTCTTCATGTGCACCATTGTGACGGGAGCCGCCCAGACCGTCCCCGAGCTATTTGAAGACTCGACCGACCTCGTCGGATTTGGAGGCTAACCCGGATTGCCGAGGGCGCTCGTAGTGTTAGCACCCAAGCCCAAACGAGACGACAATGAGACTCCTCGAATAACTCGACAACAATCCCGGTATTCCCCCGGTATGCGACCCAAAACTCGCCCAGGATCCCCGCATACCGGTTTACAACATTGTATCACATCAATTTGCATAAAGGGGGCAACGAACTCGAAGACCCCACAACCAGACACGCGCAGAAGCAAGACCAACAAAACAAACCAAACAAACCCCAGCACAAAGACAAAACCCCACGACCACGACCAAGCAACGACAAGGCACGGAGGCCAACAAAGGCAGGAGTAGAACATAATTAGAGGGTGGGCAATGACATACAACAGAAGTCAACTACTAAAGTAACCAAGTACTCCATGCAAAAGAGACATCGATTAAACTAACTATACAACAAAAGAGTACACAACTATTAGACTAGACCCAAAAGTAAACATCTCCGGAAGTGTTCTGCCTCTGAACACTCCCGGGCGTGCACGATGGCAGTAGCCTCTACTCGGTGCCCCGCCCGGTCACCGAGAGGTAGTACGGACAGAACTCACATCCGCCCTGATCCTCACCTGAAAATCCACAAAGCAAAGGCATGAGTTCAAAAGGTACTCGCAGGACTTACCCGTGGTCCATATATGATCAACTCGAAAGGAGTATGCATTCGGCAATAGCAAGGAAATCAGTTGAAGTTAAAAGTGCGGAAAGCTTAACTTTGTTGATTATTTAGTATCACTATTCAATTCATAAATTAAAGCAGTTGTAACGGCACCTACTTCTAGAGTGGAGTTCAACATTTAACAATAATAGAACAAGTGACCTCTTCACATTTTCAAGCTCAAGCCCAAAGGCGAACTTCGGTTCAAGTTGTTACTACGTTGAAGTGTGCTAAGATCAAGTGTGCTCATATCCGAGAGCGCGGCAATTCGAATCGCTTAATTAACTCTGCAGGGAAACATTGACCGCACGACACGTGCCACAAAGAACCTCGTGTCAACCATCCTCCCATCCATACCAATCCGTTGGGGACATCTTCATGCGGCCCGAGCACCTAGCACCCCCTCGAGCGGCCAAAGCCCGGCTTGGCCCTCGAGAGTCGGCCTAAGCCTCGCCCTCGACCACGCCCAACCGCATGAGGTGTATGCCCCATCGAACGGCATGCGATGAAAGAATAGCTTTACCGTCCCATTACGGCATGCGATCAACAAAGTGGTGCTCGATCAAAGGGCAAACAACGGATCGGTCCTCAACTGACACAGGCGAGACTACCATACTTGGGTCTCCACACCCAAGTGCCCCAACTCTCTCGCCCGGTCCCATTTCATATTCTATTTATACACATAACCATAACCATTGCCATTGCAACCAAATGTTTGTAAAGTGGAACAATCTCAACCGATGGAACCGTCCATCACTTGGCCCATACCCAACTTCTAAGCAAACTAAGCAAGGACACAATATATTTACCCATATACTAGTTCCAAGGAGGTGTTAAGCAAGTTTCAATGGATGTAAATGCAGCAAATAGGTTCTACTTTCAATCCCACAATTTAACTCCTAATGCATAACTTAACATCCAATAAGCAATTGATTCACAAAATAGAATTACTATTAGGGTTGAATATGCTTAGGTGCTTGCCTGATGCTTCTGCTTGCGTATCGACGACAAGTTGCTCGCCGGCGATCCCCTCAACCACGGTCACGTCAGTCACCGCGGTCTCGTTCTCTACACGAACATAATGCATGAATGAGATGCATGCAAATGCAAAAGAAATGGATTAAAATGAATTTCCCCCACCGAACAGACCAGTCAATCCGGACACTCCGGATATTCCGGACAATGGGTCCAGACACTCCGAACGACCCAGGACTTGGAAATCGACGAGCGGCATTGGAGTGCTCCCAAGCCCTACTACTTCGCGAAGGCTCGATCTATGACTTTCCTACACTCGGCAAAGCCGGGGAAGCTCCGAGCTAGCCCAAATGCGAGGAAAAGACGCTCACATCTAAGAACCCCAACCAAAACCTAATCCAATGCTTAGAACGGCATCATCTACCCCCGATCTCTCACCATAAACCCAAGCATTGCTCACACCACCCCAAAATCCAACCACCCCCAAAACCCTAACACTCCAAAGTTTACCCCCAACCTTAAACCTACACACCAAGCCCCAAATCCACCCCCATGGACGCCCTAGAACCCAAAACCCACGGATCAACTCCAAGAAGAGGTATTACCTTCGAGGAGGATGAAGGAGGGGAAGGGGAAGCCGGGTAGGAAGAGGAAGACGCCGGTTTGGGGAGGATCTTGAGGTCTCCAAGATGGGGAAGTCACCGGGGAGGAGCACGGGAGGACGCCGGCCGGTGGGGAGTCGCCGGGGATGAGGTTTGGGGTGGAGGAGAGCTCACGGAAGAGGAGGAGATCCAAGAGTGGGGAGGGAGTGAGTGAGAACTAAAACAACCAGAGTTTTGTACCCAACCCCCGATAAGTCCGGACATTCCGGTCATTTAACCCGGAGACTCCGGGTTGGGGTCTTCGGTAACACTAACCCGGACACTCCGGACAATTAGTCCGGATACTCCGGGTCGGGGTGTTCGGGCGAGCTAATCCGGATACTCCGGACATTCCGGATGATTAATCCGGATACTCCGGATGTCCCAGAATTTTTTGAATTTGGGGCCCTGACAACCATTCTCTTAGCCCGAACGTCCCGTATGACATCCTTGACCACCAAGACCTCGGTTCCTCCCTGAACCTAGTCTCGAACCTCAGTTCCTCCATGAACCTAGTTCTGATCCCGTCATCGACCACGTTCGTCTTCGAGCAATACCTGCACATGAACAAAACATAAAATTCTCCGAGCACAAGTCCGCGACTTGACTCAACATTAGTCCATGCAACTACTCACTCGAGCATTGCATACAAAATCAACTCAACCTGAGCATTTCACGTTCACGACGAACCAAACATTGGTCCGGCGTACACAGGGCAAAACCCTAGAAAAATCTATTCACGCCGGACTAAACACCGGTCCGGTGCAACTCACGACGGACCAAAAACTCGGTCCGGCGTACACGCAAAAATAACACTCAAAAATGCGTTCACGACGGACCAAAAATTTGGTCCAGCGTAGATGCGAAATTTATTGGTTTCTTGGAAAATTGAGTCCGGCACAGGAGCTCAAAAGCACGTTCACGACGGACTAAATGTTTGGTCCAGCGTAGATGCAAAAACATAAGTCCGGCGCCAAAGGAAAACGAAGTCTATTTTGATCTGGCGCTGATTTGAGTACAACATCCAAAATACAGTTCACGCCGGACTAAAAATTTGGTTTGGCGTGCATGGTCCGGTGTAAAATAGAAACATACTGTTTTTGCCCAAAGTTTGTCCGGCGCAAAAGTCTCCAAACGCATGTTTACGACGGACAAAAGATTTGATCCGGCGCAAACATAAAATCGGTCCGGCGCAGATGTGAAAACTTACTGTTTTTCGAGAATTTGGTCCGGTGCATGAAAAGAAACACTGTTTCTTGTCAATTTGTCAAACACATTTTGCAAATTCAATTCTTAAGCCAATTTTTCAGCACATGATTTCACAGTTATGATCATTTTAGTCTGAAAATTGTGGCACTACCGCTCCTGAAGAGAGATAGTGTTGCCCTGATGTTGGCACTACCGCCCATAAAGAGCGGTACTGCCGCCCGAGCTCGGCACTACCGCTATTTTCATGTTGATAGTTATGTTCTAGAGAGGGTGTTTTTTGGAGATTACCCTGAGGTCGGCACTACTGCCCATGGGGGCCAGTAGTGCTGCTCGAGCGGTACTACCATGACTTCTCCTGCGGTAGTATCAGATTTATAGCCGTTAGCCAATCGTTGGGGCTGAGGGCGGCACTACCGGCCTTATGAGGGCGGTAGTGTCAGGTTTGCCGATTTTTCCAGGATTTTGCCCCCCACAGCTAGTTTTCTTATGTGGGCTATAAAAGGACCTCTTGGGGGGTATTTGCTGGTGGTTGCTAGTTCTCTTGAGAGTGTGGGAGCTTGTGCATGTGTTGCACTCCTCAAATTGGTTTTTGAGCATAAGAGTGAGGCTAATTGTATGTGTTGCAATTAGGAGTGGATTGAGATCCCTCTTATGCATGTATTGCACTTGAGGAGGAGCCTAGTGCATATGTTGCACTTAGGTGGTTACCGGAGCACATGTGTTGCGCTAGGTGAATCTCGAGTAGGAGACTCGACTTGTTACCCTTGGAGGTTGCCGCCTCCTAGACATCATAGGAGCGTTGTGGGCGGGAGCTCTCAAGGTTTGTGGGAAGCCCTGGCGAGTTTGTGAAGGTTTGAGTTGAGCCTACCCGAAAGGGTGAAAAAAACATCACTAGTGGATTCGAGGCGGGTGCTCAAGTGCGGAGCCGATCTAAAGTAAGTTGGGCTTGCCTCAACATAGATTAAGGGAGACCGGCAAGTCTCTGAGACTACGGAAAAAAGTATTGTGTCTCTTGTCTCTTTTACATTCAAGTATTTACTTTCTTGTATTATTATTAATTTCTTGATTGTATAGAATTGCTTATTCATGCTTTCTTGATTAGAGACATAATTTAGTTAGTGCAATTAATGAGCCTAGTTGATTTAGGCTTTAATTATCAAGATCTTAGTTTATCGCTTCCGCATTATTTCTGTTAGTTTTTGACATAGGGGATGATTAAAGCATATCTCGATTAGTCACAGAGAATTTTTATAAATGCATATTCACCCCCTCTAGGCATATCCTCAACCCTACACCTCCTGCAATCCCGCCCCCTCCCTCGCCTCCCATTCTCGCGGTCGTGCCCGCACCCCCTCTTTCGGTTAATTCGGTTCGGTTCAGTTTTCAGTTTTTGAAAATCATTTTTTTTAAACCAAAAAAACCGAACTGAAAAAAACCGTATTAACCGAATGCCCACCCCTATGGAAGTCTATAGTACATATTTTGAATTTTAATTTTGGTACACTTATTCATGTTACATTATTAAGCATATTTTTTTGAACCTTATTTAATTAATTTTCTCTATAAATTAATCGTTTAAAGCCCAATATGTTAACGATAATGTGTAAGCAAGAAGAAAGAGAGGGGGAACACTGGGAGTATAACCATAGTTATCAATACCATTATATACCAGCTTGTATGGTCGGTATCAGGGGTTGAAATTTCGGACCGAAATCCAAAATCTCGGCCGAGATTTCGGATTTCGGACCCCTCCGAGATTCAAAATCCCGGAAAATTCAAAAAATTCAAAAAAAATTCAAATTTCGAATTTCTCGGTGAGATCTCGGGAATCTCGGGCGAGATCTCAGGTTTTTTACTGGATTTTGATTTTTGTGCACTGTATTTGATTGTATTTAGGGTCAAGATCATCCACAAAAAATTCCTAAATTTTTGATGTGTTTTTGGCCATTTTTTGGTCGGTTCAATTAGTCGGTTTGTACTGTCCAAATTTTTTAAAATTTCTCAAGATTGATCATCATCTAAAAATTTTATGGAAATATTATGGATGTGTTAGGACCATTCACAAAAAAATTCAAAATTTTCTAAAGTGGTTTGAACTATTTTTCATTTCCAAAGAAAAGGTTGAACACACATAAAATTAAGGTGCCAAGCACTAAATCATTTCCAAAGAAAAACTTTACTATGGTTTGAACACTATGAAATCTCAATTTTACTATGGGTTGGATGAAATCTCAATTTTACTATGATTTGGGTACTCCTCAATTGAACTAACTCCTCAATTTTACTATGATGTAGCAAAGTCTCTGAGACGACGAGAGATAAGTGCGTTCCTCTTGTGGAGTGACGGTAATAAATTTTGCTAGTGCATGGCAAGCATGTACAATACGCTATGGACAATTGTTATAAATAATACTCCTCCATGCATGAATCTTAGTTTGCTTGCAGGTTACTATTTTCTGTAGAACCTACCGTATACTACTCTTCCAGCAAATCACATTATGTATAGACTTGTGAGTAGTATATACCGTATATGCATGTATAAATTTCTCTATAATACATAGGATAATAGGAACATATATAAAACTTTTTAAATGACTAGAAGTTCATTTGTTACATTTGAAAAATCAAAAACTGACTTTACATACGGTTTTTATGATAACTTTACCACTGTTAGATTTTTAAAAAATTCCTCGTGATTGATCATCATCACAAATTTTTATGGAAACATTAGTGATGTGTCAGGACCATCCAAAAAAAATTTCAAAATTTTTTGACGTGTTTTGAACCAATTTTTGGCCGGTTTAATTTTGCCGAGATCTCGGATTTCTCGGTAGAAAAAAACCGGATTTAAAATTTGGTTTTTGCAATTCATCCGGATTTTGTCCGACATTTCCAAATCTCGCCGAAATTTCGGATTTCGGGAACCTCCGAGATTTAACTCAAAACGAGATTTGAAACCTTGGTCGGTATATACCATTTTAGCACCTAAATCGGTACAAAGTAGCTCTATGTACCATACCGGCCTCGATACCGGTCGATACTAGTTAATACCACTCAATACTAGTCATACCGATGGAATTGATAATATGGTATATTGAACTATATGTTATATTTGATAGTACTATTATGTGTTTGGAGTAATATTATAAATGAACTTTGGTGTACATATAATTGAACATATGTATACTTATAAATATAAACTATTATACTAAACCCAAAATGGTACGTTGGTATAAATCGGCACCGAAGCGCACCATTCCAAAAGCCAAATCGGTATAACCCCTGGTACAGTATTGACAAGTTTGAGTATAACTGATGTTTAAGGGAAAATATGAGAGGTTTCCATGACTTAACAGTAGAGGAAACTGACGGACCTAACAGTAGTAGCATAGAAGGGATTAAAGTAGAAACTTGGTGGCATAGGAGAAAGAAAAGTGCAAACTTTTTCTGGTGGCATACACTGAAGTTTCTCTTTTACCTTAGAACAACATGTAAGGATCCAAAACAAAGCAAACTACACAGCATAAATTAATAATAGGTAATACAAAATATAATAATATACTCCCTCCAACTTTACAAAAATCTAATGTTTTAGATATCGACATAGTTTTCAAAACATAATTTTGACCACTAATTTTTATTTAATATATTTATAAAACTCAATAAAATTATAATATTATAAAAGTACTTCTTAAGACAAGTCTACACATATCATTTTTATATATTTAATTTAATATTTAAAAATATATAAATAGTTAAAGTTTCGAAAGTTTAAACATTACTATATCCAAAATACTAACTTTTTACAGATTAGTGGGAGTAGTTGTCAACGTCATGATCTTATCCGATCGATCGTCTGTACGGCCCTACCGTTAGGATCACGATTTTATAATATTTTGATACATACACGGATCCCTATCACATTTCGGCTCTGTGAGATCGTAGGATCCTACGATCAGTACCACGATCCTGAAAACCATGGTTGAATTCTTTGAAAACTTCAAAAATACTACATATGCAAACGGGCCTTAGATTGATGCCTCAACGTATCAAGGTGAGAAAATTGGTGCACTTACATTCCTGAGCTGCTACATCTGCATAACTCCATGATTTTTGCAGTCGAAAGATATGAAGGGTAAACAACTAAATATCTGGCACTGAAACACAATGAAGAGTCCATAGACTCTGAATTACTGTTGAGCCCACAAAATCTTTAAAGTCCAAATCATGGAATGGATACAACGAATTAAAACAAGGGAGAAACCTGAAGAACGCAACACAAATGTCTATAATGCTGAGAGCAATTCAACATCATGTGCACATAACAGAAAAAACTGCTCTATGTTTGCCGCTGAACCGCGGCCTTTTACGAGACAACATAAAGTTTGCAAAGAACAACAAATTGAAGAAGTACAATAATAGTCAGTTATATAGGCCCTGTTTGGCAGATGTCGGGACTCGAATGTGCAAATCTGGACCCTCTGTGTATTCTGCACTAGTCTAAGATCACACTAGTACTCACAGTCTCAACATAGATGAATATCACAATCATACACAGCGGAATAATAAATAAAACCCTAACTATTAATATAATCTGTTGAGTCAACCTTATGATTAACTTACAATAGTACGCCTCGCAAGGCAAAGTCTCAAATAAGAAAACTGCAACAGAAAATAAGAAACTCGTGGTGACCATATGCCACAAGCAATTGACTGGGCCCACACCCTAATTCGCCGGCTCCTCCTAGTACTCCTCCTCTCAAGCTGGTGTTGATTCCTCCTCAACTGGTGTTGGTATTGTTGCAAGAGGGTGAGTGCATAAAGCACTCAACAAATTGTGCACAGAATGCAATTCTATTACTACATGCATGGCTTATTCCAGATGACAGGCTAAATGGTTGTTTTGCGGTAAAGCAGCGTTCACAATTATCCATAATAGATTGAAACGCAGTAAAACAATAATAACTTTCACAATTATTTCTAAAGTAAAGCACTTATCATCCTTAATCAATTTCCAATTTGCATACCACAATGTCCACCATCCAAGTTCGTTTTATGAAAGTCTAACTCTTGATTGTAATCCCCGAGCATTGTCCAATACCGCAGGTATAGCTATTTAAATAGGTTTTACACTCTACAGTGGTTATACACTTTACCCACAAGATACAGTCAAACACCACCAAGACGAGTAACCGTAACAAAGCCTTTACAATGCTCCTTTTAGACCCAGTATTGCCCGCTAAAGTTTCAACACTAAAGGGGCTGGTTACCACACTCAGGGCCCCCTCTTGCGCCATGTGAGTCTACCCGTACACCCGTGTCTCACACCACCACGACAGTACCAAAATCTAGACATCACAAATTAATCAGCTAGATCTGTCACATTCCAAACATGTGGTTGTATGTTAGACTCAATTCAAATTCTTGCAAAGTTAAATCCTTAATTGACCAAAGCAAGACTTCCAGAAAACTCACAAATATCCAAATCATCAAAACCAAATGCGACCGCTCATGTGCCACACCTTGCCCACCAATAAACAATCTTGCCACTTGCCCCGGTCTAAATCATTTTATCACCCCAGTTGATTACCATTCACCACGTGCCATCAACATCATCAATAACACATGTTACATTTTCATAAACCTGTTCCATATCTTATTAAGTCAAGATTAATTTTTACAATTAAAATTATATCAATAACACGACGTATAGCTAAGCCAACTATTTACGACCTAGTTATCCCATGTTGGTAAATTAATAGTGTCCAACTATTATTCCATAACCTAGGCGACAAATGAATCATGGCATTCAAATATTAAAGACAAGGTGGCATAAATCAAATAGGTTGTTTATCTATTCCCAAATTAATTGAAATCATTTTAATTCAAACTAGCATGCAATAATTTAAAGCAACATAATTATAAAAGTGGGATCAACATGATCAAAGCACAACTTGCCTGGGAAAACGTCTTGGTCCTGCTTTGGACCTGCTTCTTATGTAAACACTTCACCCTCGTACCCATTTGGCACTTCAACGTCTACGCGAAACGAGTAAAGAAGCAATGAATACCCAAAAACAGAGATCAGCAAAAGTCCAAAACTTGAAATTCATCATTAAATAGAGTACAATTTTACAAATTTTTAAGTTCTGGAATCACCTCAATCGGAGCTTGTATGAGCAAAAACAAGCAATTTGAAGTTTGAAAATACAATAAAAAGAATAAACCGAATTATCTGATTTATTTCTCTACGAAAAATTTGAATTATTGTGTCATCCCAACGTTAGCGCCGACGTGGCCCAATCAGAAGCTTACACGTCGCCCCGGTGCATGGATGTGGTCCACGCCCTGCTCGAGTCTACCGTGGACCCGGCCCATAGGACCCCCTAGACTCTGACAGGTGGGCCCGGACCGGATGACATCATCACTGATGTCGTCACGTGCGCGCACAGAGACTAACATGTGGGCCCCGCTTGCTAACATCATCGCTGATGTCAGCGACGACCGCGGCTCGGCTATGTCGCCTCGGTTCGCGTGCCGACACGCAGCACGACCCGATTGGTCCACGGTACAGTGCGATCTAGGTTGTTAGATTTAAAATCGATGGACTAGATTTGATTATACCTCGGTGATTTTACCAGCAATGTGGACGGTCCCAGTGACTGCCACGTGGACACATCTAGACCGAACACTATTGATCGAATGGCTGGGAACAACTCGAAGTAGCACTACTTGGTTAAATCTAAACCGTTCAATCCCAACCCTACGGTTGAGATCCAATCTAGTTCAATCGGTGAGATACGCAACGTGGCTCAATCTAAAAATCGGATGGCCACGAGTCGATCCAGAGGACGGCACTAGCCAAGCTACGCGGCATGATCCTATGCATTGAATCTTGATCTAACGACTACGAATCTATCCAAAACCAATAGTACCCGAATCGATCCTAGCCTCCCATCTAAGATCCTACGGTCCAAATCAAATCTAGTTCGCAGCAATTAGAGGTGGCGTGGATAGACCCGGAGACCTACACGTGTACACATCTAAGATGTCCATCTACAAAGTAACGATCCAGGTTGGATCTGGTTCATCGCGGTTAGGAGCTACGTGGCAACATCCGGTATGTTCATCCTAAATCCAAAGGTCCAGATCTAATCTAACAGGCACGGTTCGATGGCATACGTGGACAAACCTGAACCTTTGGATCTTGATCCGATGGTCGGTGAAGCTCGAGAATTCTCTGACGAGGCACGACGGCTTGAGAACACCGGAGCTGGGGACGATGACCTGGTCGGCGGCGTTTCCGTGTCGCTCTGGCAGAATGAGATACCCCTCTCGCTTCGCCTCACCATGAGGAGTGCAGATCTGGGTTCAGCAACGGCAACCAACGGCGAACGGCGGCGAAAACTTGCAAAATCTGAGGCGGCGCGTATATGAACTATGGTGAACAATCTAGGGCAGCGCAAGGCTCCTCGGTGTGAGTGAACTAGGGCAAGAGAGGTGTCGCGCAACAGCAATCCTCAGTCGACACCCCACGCTTTAAATACTGGCTCGGGAGGCGTGATCCGCGCGGATTTCACAGCATGTAGCAGTATCGGCAATGGAGCCCAGCAGGATCACGGGCTAACGACGTGGCGCGATCGTGACCATCCACGCGGTGCAATTCCGTCGGTCCATAATGCTTGCACAGGACAGAGCTCGACCATCTGATCGCGATCCGACGGGGGATGGGGTTAGGGTTGTTTTGGGCGGCGTGGGTTGGGCTGGCGCTAATGGGCTAGGCTCATTGGGCTTTGACCTAAATAGGTTTGTCCTAATTTCCAACGATTTTATTATTTTAAAATATTCCTAATAATTCAATTAATTCGAGAAAAATACCAAAAATATCAGAAAAATTCTGAAAAATATTTTGAGATATTTTGAACTCAAATAAAATATCTTCAACACAACTTTATATGGAATTTTCAAATATTTAAATAATTCAATAAATGACTCAATTCAAATTAATTCCAAATAAATTCCAGAAAATTTCAAAAATTGCAAATACACATTAATTGCAAGAAAAGCAAAAATTGGAATGTTACAGCAGAGCTCCAGCTCCAATAAATTCGTGAATCTGGTGGAGCTGGGTATTCCTAGCTCCACCAGATCCGTGGAGCTGGAGTTGTGGGAATATTAAAAATGTTTAGGTGGGTTATCTTGTTTACATTTTAGAATAAAAATATAAAGTTAATTCACTTTATTTTAGCCTGCAAGTTTCAGATCTAAGGTGAAGGTGTGATCTGGAGCTCTGACAAACAGTGCCAGAGTTACCAAAAATACGATCCACTACTTTTCCTTCCAAATTCTCGTACCTTAAACCGGTTCGGGTTCGATGAATCCGGTAACTATGGGTCAGTACACTATACTTTTATACATGATTGTACATTGCACACAGAATAAAGTCTTGCGTACTTTATTCCAGTAACATCTTCTATAACCTCCCCATCAAGAACTGGCAAAATATACATCCAGACAGGTGGGTCAGCAGCCCATGAATCCTAAGCTACATGTTTATCAGTTACTAAAGGATGATGTCCTTCTTGAAGAGCTAGAACCTGACCTTGATGTCTTTAGTGCCTCGGCAAATTTATGGATCTCAACATCTTCAGGTATCGTGGCCTCACCGCTATCAAGGTGAGAACCATGACCAAACTCACTCAGCCTTCCCCCTGCAAAAGCTGCATTCTTGACCCCAGGATGCTCGTTTCTTCCATCTCCAGCTTCTATGCCAAGGTGACCAAATCTTTGGCTGTCAAAAGAATGCCTATCGCAGCTGCGATCATCATGCTGTTGATTGGCAGACACGGCTGTTTCTGTCATGAACGAAGAGTAGCTATCATGTGACTCCCTTCCAAAGTCATCAAAGGAACAGCTTGAAATAGAAACTCTCCTCTCCAAGGTAGGAATTTTGTGGTTTTCTTTTTCTTTTCCCAGTACCAATTTCCGAAGCATAGACAAGAACCTTTTCTTCTTTGGGTTTCTGTGCTTTGTCATGGACGAGATATCGATCGATGAGTCATCAGGTTCACCTGATGATGCCCGTGAGGAAGCGTACTCTGAATCAAATTCTATATGTCCTAAACTTCTCTCGTCCACACCGACATTGGCATACTCCAGTATCAGTTGCTTGGCCTTCTGTTCAGACTTGGGGCTTAGGGTCTTGCTCAGATCCCGTGCAATAGTTTTCCCCGAGGGAGCCTCCTGGTTCCTCAGCTCATAACGCAGGCAAGCGTTGATCCATTTCAGATACACCAACTCCTCAACATCTGTAAACCTGTCAGTCTGCAGTTGTTCGATATCTTTTGCCAACTTGTCGTTTTCTTGCCTCAACCGATCAGCTTCCTCCAATGCTTTTACCTGCAACATTTTTACTAGTTCAATTCCTGACAAAGCAACAAAAGATCAAGAATACAATGACACAATGAACTTAAGAGTTAGCACACATGGAAGCAATTGATTTGTGATAGAATTATGCGACTTCTTCTCTTTTGAAAAACAAATATCAAGAATACCATTTCCTCTTTAGGAATAACACCTCCATTTGATGATTAAAATTATTTAGTAAGTGCCAGCTACAATACAGTCCAAGAACAGTAAAGATTCACCTCCATGCTATTGTGGGACTTGGGTACAGGGGGTAGGCGTGTCAGCTCCAACCGCCTAATAAGGTGCGAGTTCTCCTGCTGCATCCTTGAATTCGCAGCTCTAAGCTCTCTTGCCTCATTTTCCAATTCCGCTATCCTCTTTAATTTCTTCTCAACCTCAGCGTTGACTGTTTCCTCTATAGTCTCTTTACACTGCAAAGAATCGACAATTTGTTGAAGGGAGGTGATTTTCTCCTTTGCTTGTTCCGCATCCAATCTCAACTTCTTCTTCAACAGCTTGCACTTTGTTCTTGTCGCCTCAAGCTCAGAGATTAACTTTGAGCCTTCCGACAACTGTGTCTGCAGCCTCTGATTTTCGGAGTGCAAAGATTCAATCTTCAATGAGTATAGCTTCGATTCGACATTGTTAATCTTCAGTTGGTTCTCAAGCTCCCTAACTGCAGCATCTTGCTCCTGCAAACCGTAAAACTCCAAAAGTTGT
Organism: Rhipidocladum racemiflorum; assembly: GCA_036346355.1. Taxonomy (NCBI): domain Eukaryota; kingdom Viridiplantae; phylum Streptophyta; class Magnoliopsida; order Poales; family Poaceae; genus Rhipidocladum; species Rhipidocladum racemiflorum. The sequence goes on from CM070577.1 coordinate 72,926,795, forward strand.
AGCTCCAGGGTCTTCTCCCTTTCTTGCAGTGATCTCACCATATCCCTAAGCTTGTAAATTTCATGGTCCTTCGATGCATCTTCCCTTGCTCTCGGTGCAGGCGAGGCTGTGATATTGCCTATGCCTCGGCCAAATTCTTTGAGAACCATTTCATTGAATTCTGGAAGGAGGAATCCTTCATCATCAGCAAGGCTTCTGCATTTCGGGGGCAGTGACACCAATGCAGTGGAGGTGGTCGTTGTAGTGGTGGTAGTTGTGTGGACAGAGTTTCCATTGATGATTTTTGCCTTGGTGTCCTCCTTCAAATACCATGAACAGAAACCAAAGCTCAGATGTCAACAGGGGCATCTTTCTATTTTCTATCAATTCATTGGATAAGAACATGGAACAAAAAGCAAGAATTGTACTTGAAGATAAGTTCGATTGTGTCAGGAAAGCACTCGAAGAAAAACTACCCGTGAAATGTCAGCTTTTTAGAATAACTTCAAGATGCATGTGGTGCGACAAATTACATAATTTAACGTATTCCGTAAAAGGCTATCTGAATTCTGAAAGGATCACCTTCTTCTCATCTTCCATTCAATCCATATATTGACTTTCCGTACGGGCTTTTAGGGACAATCTTCTATTACCCGACAATCTAAAAAAAAATTTATTCCCTAAAAAAGGTTGAAAGACCACCTATCCAAAATTTAAACATTCTTACGTTTAAATATGTAAAAGCACGAACATGATTCATAAACACTCAGCATGACAATTCCTAGACATATTTAACCTATTAGCTCATCCTTGTTAAGTGCAGTTACAACTTTACATGCATGAAAATCGAGACAATAATGATTATGCTCAAACCAGATTCTTACATTCTTGAGAATCTTTAGCTCCTCCTTGAGCCCTCTTCCGCCACCCTTCATGCTGCGGGAATCATCTGGCTCTACAAGGAGACATCAAAAAAACCATCACCAAAATCTCACGTAGATGTAGCACAGCAAAAGACATAACTGACACACGATCTTGAGGAGTAGAAATCTGCTCATGGTTGGTACCTGAGGGAGGAGGAGGGAGCAGGAGCTGCCGGGGGCGGCGCTGCGACCGCAGCCGCGACAAGAACAGACCGGCGACGGAGAGCGTGATGGCAGCGCCCACCCTGAGGAAAATAAGAGGCAAGTTGTTGGCGTCCCCACTCCTCCGGCCACCACCGCCTCCACCGCTGCAATCTCCAGCCTTGGGCATCTCCCCCTAGCTACCTTGCCAAGAACATTTGAATCCTCCCACAAGCAGACGGCAGCATCAAGAGAACCCAGTCAAATACCCAAGAATCAGTCGTACGCTGATCGCCAAGAAGGTGCTCAAAATCTAATCTTCTGCGCCGCGATCACTGGAGCTGCGACAAGAATTAGAACTTTTGGGCTCTAGACCGCAAGATCGTGGCCAAGAATCTTCTGTTCTTGGGGGGGCTGAAACTTGCAGAAATCGTATCAAGAAACACGAGCTCCAGCCCCTGCAGCTTGCCGGCTATATCTCCATGTGTCAAATCAAACAGACCGGGAGGAGTAACCCAACCCAGCCTAACAATCGAACCTGTCTCTCAACTTGGGCTGGGGGATTTGTTGCGCGATAATCTCCTATTTGGACAAAGAAGTGCTAAAATTAGCTCCTGATTTAGCTCGCAGCCAACCAAAACACGAGCCAAAGAAAGCGAAGCTACTGAGCGAAAAGAAGCACAACAAAATTAGCCTCCACTCTCTCTCTCTCTCTCTCTCTCTCTCTCTCTCTCAAACAATCTCTCAGTTTGTTGCGTTTCTGTTTTGGCTTGTTCTTGTTCCAAACGGAGGACAAAATTCCAGACGCCTCTTTCTTTTTTGGCCCTCTTGGCTTCTTCCATTGCTGATTTGACAGATTGACTATTACTATTCGTTAACACACATGCAAAGTGACGTGCTGAACTTGGCTCAACAGCAAGATTCATTCATGTCAATTTCTACTTGCTTTTGCACTTGGGAGAGGCAGGAGGGTAGAATTCGTTGATGGGCGAAACGTGGGAGTGTGGTGGCCGGTTGACGTATCTTTCATGATTTCCTTCACACCATGCCAAGCTCGCGCTGCCAAGAAAGCACGCGTGTTTTCCAATTAAGATGGGATTTTGTAGCCTCATTCCTTATATTAAAATCTAGCCTCTTTCTTCCTACTAAAATGGAGATCTCTAGCCTCCCATGCAAACGCTAAGGCTCTGATTGGCCCGATTTTACGATTCATCCTGTTAGATTTCCAAATTATGACCCTGAATGGTAGAATCGGTATTTCGGGTGTGTTTGATTCAGGCAGAAGGTGAATAGGATAACCCCATTTATCTTTTTCCACATATCATGCTGTTTAGTTAGAGAGGTGGATGAGAGCAATCAATTCTCATGAAAATTCCTTGTAAATACTAGATGTGTTCACCCATTAAGGGTGCGTTTGGTTCAAGAGCAGAGGATGAATAAGATAGCCCCATTCACCTTTTTCCATCTATCCATTGTTTGCTTGAATGTGTTAAGATTTATTAGCATGTGCTAATTGTGAACAAATTTACTTGTGTCTATGACATAAATTACCATGCAGTTATGTACATGAGGAGGCACCTTTTGTAACAAGTGCCTTTTAGTAGCACCCTTTCATGTGTATATAAAGGGGGTAATACCCATGTAATAAAAGACAATTGAGTGTGTTGGAGATAAACTCACCGGCTCCCGGAGGAAGGTTTCGTGCCCTGTGTGAGGTCCACACCTAGAGGAAAATTGACCGCCTCCTAAGGAGAGGCTCCATGCTCCATGGCGGGTGGTACCCACCCACCGAGATTCGTCGTGGGAAGACTACGGGAGATCCTCCCATACCCCGCGGGGAGTCCTCATGTCCCGAGGGCGATCTACGCCTCCCCGGGGGCATACCCCGCGGGGAGTCCTCATATCCCGCGGGCGGTCTACGCCTCCTCCCGCGGGCGGTCTACGACTCGGGCGCACTCGGGGAGTTCTCATGCCAGAGGCGGTCACGCCTCCTCGGGGCATACCCGTGAGAGTCCTCATATCCCGCGGGCGGTCTACGCCTCCTCCCGCGGGCGGTCTACGCCTCCCCGGGGGCGCACCCCGCGGGGAGTCCTCATGCCCCGAGGGTGGTCTACGCCTCCCCGGGGGCATACCCCGCGGGGAGTCCTCATATCCCGCGGGAGGTCTACGCCTCCCCGGGGGCGTACCCCGTGGGAAGTCTCCTCATAGGAGATCTGAGTGACATCACCAAATCCCCTGTGGGGCCCCGAAGCCAGGGGTCTACTCCCTCGAGACGGTCCCATGGGGTCCACTACCTCCCTGCCGGAATGACTAAGACGCCCCCACTTAGACGGCTCTAGTAGGGGTAGAATAGTATTTTCATGTAATCAGGCTGAGTGCCTATAAATACTCACTGTACCCCCCTGATGTAAACAGAGCTCTCATTGAATGCAAAACCAAAAACTGGAGTGTCCCTCAGGGAGTCTGGACAAGACATCCCTCTACTCCCCCCGGGGAACACACCGACAGGAGTAGGGCGTCTTCCTTAAGCGCCCGAACATGTATAAACCCTCGTGTCACATTTACTCTCGTGGACGACGGCCCGTTAAACGGCCGGTGTCCGCTCTCATTTCTATGTCCTGTTCCCGAACCTACGACAGAGTGAATATAAATTCTCTCTTGTGTTAATCATCTCTTTGCTAATACTTACAACACGTTATCAGTCACTTTTGCTCTCCACAAGCGTGTAGGCCATCCATCCAGAGAAAAGGTGAGACATGGCTTATGGTAGCATTCAAGCCATCAATGAAGATTTACAGGTTATTCTAATCTCAATGAGGGCAGTTAAGGTTGCTATTAGTCGCCTTCGCCAATACACCCTGCCTCGTCCCGCACATAGTCGATTCAACGATCTTCACCGTTTCTATCATCCATATGGCACTGTTTTTCGTCGTTGTGGCTTCGCAGATCGCCGTGCAGTCGTCTTTCCACAGCCGTGGATCAATTCCCATGGAACGATGGCGGCTCAACGAGGACGCCCGTCCTACTACTCCATGGCGACGGCGGCGCAGCCCCATGGCACGGCAGCGATCTGGCGCTCCGGCCCAGCGGTGGCCCGGCGCCATGGCGCAGAGGCGCATCGTCTTGGCCTGTCAGCGCATCGTCTTGGCCAGCGCTTGATCAGCGCCGGCGCCATGGCTGTAGCGGCGGCGTATGAGCCCGATGGCGCAGCGCGAGTTGTACGACGGCACGGCGAAGCGCGGCAGCGCCGTTAGCGCGACGCAAAGAAGCGCGTAACGCAAAAGCGCTGGCAGCGCCAAACCCTTCCTCGGCCTTTCAGCGGTGGCAGAGGCGGCGGCAGCGGCGGTGTGTGCAGGCGTGGCCGAGACGGCTGGTGGCGCCATGGCCAGGAGGCGACGGCTGTGGGGGCTAGGGTTGGAAACCCTAGCCTCCCATGGATGGGGAGGAGTTTAAATGTGCTGTGGCCCAATTGGATGGAGGGGGCTTTATGAAATGCAGATTTTATTGCTAATTAGCCATTGAGCAATCTACAAATTGCACAATGATCCAACCAGTCAAGGGCTTGTTCTTTACATCACATTTCCATTTTAGCCCATTAAGTATTACTTATTATCTATTCATGTATATATGTAGATATATGCATGTTTAAGTAATTAGAACTTATGAACTTTGCTAAGTTATCGTTCATGTACTGCTTAATTGCGATGTTACCCATGTAAATATTTGTATCGCAATTAAATGTGATGTTCTAAGCTTTTGTATTATTTACATGCATTTTCTAGCATTTATATTTGATGTTATGTAGTTGACGATTACCTTAAGTGCTAAAATTAGCACAAGGCATGGGTCCTATGGCATAAATTTTATGTCCATAGTGAGAGTATCTCGCCCATTGCTAAAAGGTCTTTGTCATTTTATTCTGTTAATATTCATGCATATATTTACTTTGCTAAGTAATTAATTAAGAAATTGCATGATTATTATGTAGATATAGCTGATATCTCCAAAAAGGAGTTTGCTGAACTTGCTGTGGATGGCAGTAATTACTTAACTTGGGCCATGGATGTAAAAATCACTTTGGCATCAAGAAGTTTATCTGCTTGCATCAATGATCCTGTTCAGGGTGCAGACCCTATACCTAAAAATTTCAAGTATGCAACTCTGCATTTCATCAGGCATCACCTCCATTCAGACTTGAAAACTGAATATTTATTGGAGGAAGATCCACTAAGTTTGTGGAAGTCCTTAAAGGACAGATATGACCAACATAGTGCGTTCATGTTGCCTGAAGCTCAAAGGGAATGGTCTATGTTACGCTTTCAAGACTTTAAGTGCATTCGAATACAATTCTCGCGTACACAAGATCAATTCCAAATTGAGATTCTGTGACAAGGCTGTTACAGAGGAGGACATGATTGAAAAGACGCTTTGCACTTTTCATCCTTCTATGACGATATTGCAGCAACAATATCGTCAACAAAAATACACTAAGTACTCTGATTTAATTTATACTCTTGAGGCGAAAAGCATGATGAACTTCTTATGAAGAATCATCATACGCGCTACCAGGAGCAATGGCGATCTTAGGAAGCACATGCCAATATTCCGAGTACTAGTGCATACCATGATCAAAAGAAGGATAAAAATAACAAAAAGAATAATGCAAAGTGGAAGTCCAAAATGCAGAGGAGCAAATCAAAAGTTTATGGCAAAGGAAAATTCAAAAATTATTCTCCTAGGGAGAAAACTGGACTTTGCCATAAATGTGGATGTAAGGGTCATTGGGCAAGAGAATGCCGTACACCTAAACATCTGGTTGAGTTATACCTCAAATCAGTTGGCAAGGGCAACAATCACAAGGGCAAGGTTGAAGTTCATTTTGCTGAAAATCCAGAAATGAGTCTGGATAAAGAACAGAATAATCTTGTCAAGACTGCTGATGACCATGGGATGGTTCAACAGAAGGAAGATGAACTTCAAGATATCGATGATATGATGGTGGAATATGCCACCCAAGATCTGTATGGAGATACTATTTAGTTTCTCATTATCCCTTATGATTGTAATCAACATGTAATTATCTTCATAAAATGTTGTATATTTCATAGTTTGTGTATAGGTCTTATTTGTTGCTCATAAAGAGCATATACATGTTTGTTAGTGTCAAACATGTTCATATGGCTCGTAAAGAACATATGTATCTTGTATATTGACATGACATATAATATATGTGTGTATTATTTCTATATTGGAGTTAATTTTATTTTCTCCGTTTATAGATCTTGGTGACAACCCGATGAAGGAAGAATTATGTCTTGTTGACAGTTGCACCACTAATACTATATTAAGGGAGATAAAGTATTTCCAAACTCTAACTAAGAGGAGAGAAAATATTATGACCATCACTGGTAATGATGCTCAAATTGTTGGTTCGGGACGAGCCATCATTATACTCCCTATGGGTACAAACATCGTGATAGAGGATGCTTTGTTGTATCCTGAATCTACACGTACCCTACTAAGCTTTAAAGATATTCGCATCAATGGTTTCCATGTGGAGACTAGTAAAGAGAGCAATGTTGAGTATTTGCTCTTAACTAAAACTACTGGATGCGAAAAACAAGTGGTTGAAAAGCTTCCTTCTTTTTCATCAGGATTATACTACATATATATTAAACCCGAACCACATGTTGCGTTAAAGACAATTTTCTCTCATCTTAATAAGTTCAAGATTTGGCATGACCGATTAGGTCATCCAGGTTTGGGTATGATGCATAAAATTGTCAAAGGTTCTGTTGGCCATAATATTAAAAATTCAGATTTCCCAAAATATGATGAATTCATGTGCACTGCATGTGCAAAAGGGAAATTAATTTTGAGGCATTCATACCTTAAAATTAAAAATGAGCCATTGAATTTCCTTGAAAGGATTCAAGGAGATATTTGTGGACCTATCCAGCCTTGGTCTGGGCCGTTTAGGTATTTCATGGTGTTAATTGATGCATCTACAAGATGGTCCCATGTATGTTTACTCTCTACGAGGAACCATGCTTTTGCCAGATTAATTGCCCAAATAATAAAATTAAGAGCCAATCATCCTGATGACGGGATAAAGTCCATTCGGTTGGACAATGCCGCTGAATTTTCTTCAAAGGCATTTAATGATTATTGTTTGGCTTTGGGCATTAATGTAGAGCATTCTGTACCATATGTACATACACAAAATAGTTTAGCGGAGTCTTTGATAAAGAGGATAAAGTTTATAGCTAGACCTCTGTTGCAAAATTGTCAATTACCAACAAGTTGTTGGGGACATGCGGTTTTACATGCCGCAGCTTTAATCCAAATTAGACCAACTGCTTACCATACGGTCTCCCCGTTGCAGTTAGTACGTGGAGATGTACCAAGCATTTCCCATCTGCGAAAATTCGGTTCTGCAGTATACGTACCGATTTCACCACCGCAGCGTACACAGATGGGTCCTCAAAGAAAGTTGGGGATCTATGTGGGGTATAATTCTCCGTCAATTATAAAATACCTTGAGCCATTGACACGGGATATGTTTACGGCTCGGTACGCAGACTATATTTGATGAGGATAATTTCCCGGCATTAGGGGGAGATATGTACCACAATGAATGCCAGGAAATTGATTGGAATGCCACAGGCATTCAGTCCTTAGATCCACGTACAAAAGAATCTGAACAGGAGGTTCAGAAGATTATAAGTTTGCAATACATTGCAAACAATCTGCCAGATGCATTTACTGATTATAAGGGGGTTATGAAATCTCATATACTTGCTGTTAATGCTCCGGAAAGAGTAGAGGTACCAAAGAAAACTACTCTTGCCCCTAATATGAATAAGAGGGGGAGAATTCCGGTTGCACGGGACTTAGTTTCACGGAGACGTCCACAGAAACAAAGAAAGACCGATAAAGGTAAATTACCTATGTCGATGGCGAAAAAGAGATTGGAAGTCCTCTAGTGATTGGTAAACCCAACATAAATGTGCGCACAAACTTCAAAGTTGGGACATCGGAACCCTTGGACTCAATCATATTGGGAAATCATGATGAGTCACAAGAAAAAATAAAGAATTATTGGATGAAGAAATTTCCACTAATTATACTGATTCGAGAGAATCATACAATAGAAAGACTACAATTGTCGACATCTATTTTGCCTCTAAGGTTGCTGAAACCCTTCAACTGGATCCAGAACCAAAGTCCATGGCAGAGTGCATGAAGCGCTCAGATTGGGTCAAATGGAAGGAAGCAATTGAGGCTGAATTGAGCTCGCTTAAGAAAAGAGAGGTATTTGGTCCAGTTATGACCACACCTCCTAAAATATTTCCGGTTGGAAATAAATGGGTTTTCGTTCGAAAGAAGAATGAAAATAATCAGGTGGTGAAATACAAAGCGAGACGTGTAGCACAAGGGTTCACGCAGAGACCCGGCATTGATTACAATGAAACATATTCACCGGTAATGAGTGGAATAACGTTCCGATATTTACTATCATTGGCAGCAAACAAGAATTTATCCATGCAGTTGATGGATGTTGTGACTGCATATTTATATGGGTCACTTGATTCGGATATTTACATGAAAGTCCCAGAGGGGATATCTATTCCGAATCCAATACAAATCGCAACATGTATAGTGTCAAATTGAAAAAAGCACTATATAGATTAAAGCAGTCAGGCAGAATGTGGTACAACCGACTAAGTGAGTTCCTTATTAAGAAAGGTTACTCAAATAATGATGATTGTCCTTGTGTGTTTATAAAGAAATCCCAAAATGGATTTTGTATAATCTCCGTTTATGTTGATGATTTGAATATCATCGAAACCCCAAGGGATATAAAGGAAGCTAACAATCATCTAGTGACGGAATTTGAAATGAAAGATTTGGGTCAAACCAAATTTTGCTTAGGTTTACAACTTGAGCATCTCCCTGAAGGGATATTTGTGCACCAATCTGCATATACTCAAAAGATTTTGAGTAAATTTAATATGGATAAATCATATCCATCAAAGACCCCTATGGTTGTTAGATCTTTAGATAAGGATAAAGATCTATTTAAACCTAAGGGTGAAGATGAAGATATTTTAGGACAAGAGGTTCCATATCTTAGTGCCATTGGGGCACTGATGTATCTAGCAAACTGCACCAGACCTGATATTTCATTTGCAGTTAATTTATTGGCTAGATATAGCGCAGCACCAACGAAGAGACATTGGGCTGGCGTTAAGAATATCTTCATGTATCTCCAAGGTACAAAAGATCTTGGTCTATTTTATAAGAAAAACCAAGATATGAACATAGTAGGTTATACATGCTGGCTATTTGTCTGATCCCCACAATGCTAGATCACAGACTGGGTTTATATTTTTATATGGTGGAACGGTTTTTTCATGGAAGTCTAGTAAACAGACTTTAGTGGCCACTTCCATTAATCATTTTGAAATAATTGCACTTTATGAAGCATCACGTGAGTGTGTATGGCTTCGCAGAATGATTAATCATATACAAAAAGCATGTGGTATAAATACGATTGAATCCCCTACCATTATCTATGAAGATAATGCGGCTTGTATTACTCAAATGCAAATAGGTTATATAAAGAGCAACATTACGAAACATATTGCTCCTAAATTATTCTATCCTCATGAGCTCCAAAAGAGTGGTGAGATAGAAATTTTGCAAACAAAATCTTGCAAAAATTTAGCTAAATTATTTACCAAGTCCTTACCAAAATCCACATTTCAGAAATGTGTTAATGGAATTGGTATGAGGAGACTTTGTATGTTGCAAGGATCAGGGGGAGAGTCCTCTGAACTTTAAACCTGTTTTTAAGGGATATATTGTACTATTTTCCTTTATGAGTTTTTACATGGTATTTTCCCATAAAGGTTTTTAATGAGGCAATATAATACAAGCTAAATATGTTATGTACTCTTTTCTCTATCCATTTTTCCTACAGGGTTTTTGGGGGAGTTTTTAATGATACATATATATATATCCCTATTTTCTTCATCCGTTTTTCCCACAGAGTTTTTGGAAGGAGTTTTTAAAAGAACACGAAGATGAATATAATTTGTCCAAGGGAGAGTGTTAAGATTTATTAGCATGTGCTAATTGTGGACAAATTTACTTGTGTATATAACATAAACTACCATGCAGTTATGTACATGAGGAGGCACCTTTTGTAACAAGTGCCTTTTAATAGCACCCTTTCATGTGTATATAAAGGGGGTAATACCCATGTAATAAAAGACAATTGAGTGAATAGAAAATCTCTCTTGTGTTAATCATCTCTTATCTAATAGTCTTACAACAGAATGAACAGGATAGCCCCATCCACCTTTTTCCAACCATCCAATCCACCATCCAACTTCATCCCATCCACCAACCAAATTTGATTTCTCACCCCATCCACCAACCAACTCTCATCCCATCCAACTTGATCCCTTTAACCAAACAAAAAATTGGCTCATCCTATCCATCTATCATCCCTCCAGCCAAACATAAGCTTGGATGACTTTACCCCTAACAAACCGGATGACCCCATCTCATCCACCCTCCGCCCTCAAAACCAAACGCACCATAACTAAATGAGCCAATCCAACTTTCATCTCACCAATCAAATTTGAACTCATCCCATCCAAGAACTCTCATCCCTCCAACCAAACAAAAAATTCAGCCCATCTCACCTTTCAACCAAACATAAACTTAGATAGCTTCATCCTTACTCTACATAAACTTAGATAGCTTCATCCTTACTAGAGTGGATGACCCTATTCCATTCACCTTTTGCCCTTGAACTAAACAACCTTCCAAGTCATAGGGATATCCAGTAGTGTAACTTCGATAAGTGGCTCAAGCACTATACCCTATAGCATCTTTGGTTCTCGGCAGAAAGTACAGATGTTTTTTATTGAACACAAGCCAAACAATCTACAGGGCAGCAAAACCAACCCAGCAACTTATGGCATGCATCAGCCTGCAAGATGCTAAAAATAGACATCAATATGTTAATGTCTCTAAAATCAATCTGGAGCATGAGCAGAATAAAATCATATTTAATGCCTCGCCCTTTTCCAGCTCATCAAGGCCAAAGACTGAGAAAAAGTTGAACGCAAAAAACATATTTCGCCACTATCTCTCGGTGATTAGCTCATGTAAGTTCGTAATTCTATGGTGCCTAAATCCTACAAAGAATGGACGAATAAACAATTTTTATGTACAGGAAAAACAAAGTTGTGACTGCACAAGATTAACAATGGACTATAAAAATGCATTTGTAAGCATTGCACTTTGCACTTGCTTCCCCTGCCTGGTCGAAAAGGAATGGACTCACCCCCTAGCCTTCCTTTTATCAACTCCCAAAAACTCGAGTTGCAAAAAGCTCTCATAAGCACTCCAGTGATCCAAATACCATCACTGCCAAAATATGGTTGGGTCATTGCTATATACTGCACGATCCTGGATCTCTAAAATAGAGACATGCCAATCGAGAAGCCTTGCTTGGATGCATTTACACAACACAAGTCCAGTTGGGAATAACCACCAGCTAGTTTCATCCCTGCAAAGAAGCAACGCAATTTAGTTCTCAAGTAAGCTTCTTAGCAGAGAAGGCAAAGATGCTTACCCGCCCAAATTCCATGGCTGCAGGTTTGGATGCCTTTTGGTTGAAGACTTATAATGCACAAGTCCACATACGAAGGCCACTACCTGTGAGTGATGAGCCAAGTGCGAATAGGTTACAAAGAGACCCAGAAAAAACTAGTGAACCCGCTATTGGAATAGCAGGGGGTAAAACATGATAATAGTATAGCTGTTGCAAAGTCATTAGGCATAGGGTATATGAAAAGGTACAACAAACACAAGCACAGTCAATACAGCTACTGGTGTTACGAGGAAACACTCTAAATGACACCAACATGATCCCACGTGCCACCTAAACAAACCACTAAAAAGGAACAATATTGCCTAGTTTTGCGGTTCAAATTAGGGTAGAAGGCAGGTTCTATGTGTTTGTGCTCTTTCGTGTGCTTGTGGATTTATGTGAATACGTGCATGTGCAAATTCTTCATGATAATATAGAACATAACAAACCAATGAGGTGTCCCTGCAGAAAGTAGCGATACTGGTTAACCCAAACTAAAATTCCCCAAGATTTTGAACATAAACATTCGGAATGAACTTGTAATAGAAAAATACAGATACAGGCAAAGATGAGTGCTCACAACATTAACCAGTGATGTAATGTTCCACAATGCATACACACGAGCGAGGCCAGCTGATCGTCGCGGTCCATGACTAAAAAGAGCATTTATCCCAGCAGGAAATGGTGCCAGTATCCCAAGAGGAAGAACAAACAAGACTAACAAAACATCGACCATAGAATAAGAATATAGCTGGAGGAAAGTAAGCAGCACTAAGCTGAAATCTGCAAGAAGCAATATTGAGATGACCAAACCAACAAGATCCTGCGGTTAAGAAAGCAAAAGAACCATGATGAGTGTAAGATGCTGCAAATCCATGATAACCATACTACGGGTTGAATTGATGTTAGGATTGCTCTGCAAAATCACATAGTCACCTGATGTCCAACTGGTTTAGTATTGTGCAAAATAAGAGAGAGGGGGTAAAACAGATCTCTCTTGTCTTTGAGCACCCTCAAGTTGTCAACATCAAGAACTCTGCCGGTTATTCTTTTAGGCATAAGAGCATCATTGTTCCTTGAGTGGCCTAGTTGAGAATCAACATTTGTATTCTGGTTTCTGTACGATATACCAGGGATTATTAGGGATAAATTGTGATGAGAGGACAATGAAGAATGATCAGAGCTAGTAACAAATAACTCACAGTGAATGTTGATCAATTTTTATTCTAGAGCCACCTTGAAGTTCAGCAACCACTGCTTCTCCTCCCACAGCATGAATAACCAGACCAAACTGACAGTACCCTAATGCTGTAGCTTGGAACCATGCAAGGTCAACACGCACACGGTATATGTTCAAGGCAGGATTTGCATGAGTTTCAAGCCATTTGAGCACATGAAGAAATGTTGCTTTTAGATTTCCACGATAAACCAAACGCAACTGGGCATTCAATCCAGCAACAAGACGGTGCCATATTGATGATGGTACAGCCTGTAAAAGATATTAATGAGGTTGAGAGAATAAAAAGTGTTTTTCAGTGGTTCAGCATGGCTTGAAATGTTTCAGAATCAACCTGGCTTATAAGACTTGTGACAACACTATCACTGTGAAGTGAAAATGGAGCCATGTAACTTCCATCACCTCCAAAGATCAAAGACACTGGAAACCTTTGATGAAGACGAGGGGGGAGATCAGGCCTTTTCTCATCCCCACCAAGGAAGAAATCTAAATAACCCAGCATTAAATCTGGAGTAGCAGCCACCTATAAATTGGAAAACTAGAAATCACCCTCAATACATAATATAATCAGATAGCCAGTTGTACAACAAATGGTAATAATAAGTACAATCCACTCAACACAGCAATACTTGTAAGTTGTAACTCAATCACTGCAACCTTTTAACATTGTAATCACCATTCATCTGGTTACCTTAGATGTCCACTGATGCTGTTTACCAGTTACTGCCTACTGGACAGTAGATACTCTTACTACGCAATTGAAAGATTGAATAAAAAGCTAAAATCAAGCAGAGAACACTGAAAAGACAGATTAATTATCTGACTAAGTTATGCCAAACAACACAATTCCAAGACTGCTGATGAAATAGATGATTATACATTAGCTCATAACACATCAGTAAAGCTCATATCAAGCATTTGGTACTGGAACGACATACCTTAAGCCCTTCATAAAGTGCACGTGAACGGCAGGATCGTAAGCATGAATGATCGTATTCCGATCGAACAAATTCACGTAGTATTTGTAACTTTTTTCTTCTGCGCCACTGTTGCCAGGACCATGCCAAGGGGTATGAAAGTATACACATGATACTATAAATTGATCCCTCCCACCACTGATAAGCTGCAAGAGCATTTATCTCATCGACAAATTTATTAAATGCATCCTCATACCTGACAATAAGAATATAAACAGAACTGCAGAGTCAATTGTGTATTTGTACAGGACATCCAAGGGCTAGGTGAAATTTGAGGCCAAAAATCAAATCAGTAAATATTGGGAAAAGATATAATAAAACATCAAAAAGGCTGAAGGCAATTCGTTCAAACATAATATTGTTCTACTTGAGGATCAGCATACATACACAATCTCTGTAATCTGCTCAGGTGGGGTGTGTGGGAGATGCCATGGTTCACTGAAGGTGTTTGGGCCCATGAAAAACATCCTGTGCACATGACAGTGAGATTCTTCGGCCCTGTTGGTTTCCAGTACCTGCCACATTAGCAGAAATTTCAATCAAAACCCAGAATGATCACACCACATCTTAATGTATTGAGTAAAGACAGCAGAATATGTTACACTACCTCATTCAGTGATTCTAGGAAGGGAAAAGAGTGATCAATTTGGGAGCCATGTTGAGTTGGTGCTGGTCCAGGCAACTCCTCAGTGCCAACAAACTTCATTCGAGCAATACTTAAAACGAGAGCTAATAAAACAAGAAGGCCAGAAAGAAGCAGGCCAAACAGCCAAGGTCCACCAAAAGTGTATATTAACTCTTCAAGAGCAGTGAAACAGTGAGGCATACGATATCTATCAGACACACATTTGTATGGGCATGGGGTTTCAGCAACACCTCCTGTCAAAAACGTTATTTAAGCTTAGAACACTCAAGTGAATGACAGAAACATTTCATAGTAATAACACAGCAAGTCTGAAGTAACATAAGAGGAAAACAGAAACAGAGCTTCATATCCTAACGAAACAACAAAAAATATATGAATATGATATCATCATGAAACAACAAAAAATATATACAACTGCAATCCAGTCTAATATGTACTTTTTAACGTAACACAATCAGTTAAAAGCAAAGCGCTCAGTTGCAGAGCCACAGAAAACTGTCGCATACATACCCTACAGGTTTTCTTGCAAACAACCCATTAGGTATAGGAATTTATATAAAAAAAAGTCCATCACTATAGAAAATTTAGAGTAATAGACCCCACGAGATATGTGTTTGTATATTAGACACCACAGGTATGAAGTTCCGGCTCCGCTACTAAATGTGTTTGATCTTCACATTAGATGCATATTTCTCGCACAAAAAGGAAATACAGCAAGAACTACCTCGGATGCTTATGTATACAGCACGATGAGGGAGCTCCTTCAAAGGGCATGGAGAACACAGTGACTTAGAAGATCCACTAATGTTCTTGTATGTTCCTGAAGGACACTCCTGCATTTTGCAACAGAAACCATTGAACAATGTCAAGTAGTAAAAGCAGTAATAGCTAATTGAACTAAAACAATTCGAGGTATTACTGTGGCATGCTGTTATGTTCATTAGTGTACATTTATGTTATCTGATTAATCATAGAAACAGTAAACTACAAAAAAAACTCGCCAACTGTATTTGAAAATAGAAAAGCACAAAATTCTGCTATTAGAGAAGGCATTAGGCACCTCAAGAAATCATAACAGACAGAAAGCTACAAGGGCAGCCAATCTTCTGTTCATAACATACTAAATAATGAGACAAAGGTGTCAGTTTCACAGTTCAACAAGTTACCGTGCAAAATGTGCCATAAAGACCTTTTGGGCAATCTTTTCCTGTGACTGTTCCATTCTCACCAGGAAAACCTTGGCCTTCACCGATTCCTCCTCTGTAATAACACAGAGTCAGCATACTGGTTTAGCAATCTTCTGTGCATTTGACATATTTAGTTGTCCAACAACAAATAAGATGACAGCAGACTTAAAGGTCCTAGAAACCATTAAACTGTAATTTTGCTTTCTGTCTTTTACCCCACCTTTTTTCATGATTTGATAATAACTATTAGAACTTATAAATATGTAGTAAAAAAGAAAAGGGCAGCCAAAATCCTTTGAACTATTCCAGGATTCCAATTAAGGAACTGTAAAGCCATATATTATGAAATCACCAGCGCAAGATGTCATAACCTTAAACCATCAACATAATAATACAGATGCGAAGCACACCAAAGATAGCCCTGCAACTAAAAAACTAGCAAGTAAAACAAATGGGAAAAAGCAAACAGAGAAAGCATCAGAATTCAGAATGCACCTTGCAAGTATTGATCCTTTAACAGTTGCAAAAGGAATATAATCATCTCCAGTGGGAATATCGGACCAGTGGAAGTGAATCCGACCACCCCCACCGCCGCCACCACCATTGCTTCCAAGCCCACCAACACTAGAAAGTACAGAGTCCTTCTCTAGGGATAAAGTCCGCACAAATAGAAGAATTGTGCCCCCAGAACCACCACCAGGTCCTCCAATTGCAGCATGAGTCACCAAACCAGTAAAACTGCCACCATTTGCCTCTACTGAACCAGCGAGAGAGAGACTAGGTAGAGATTGCTCCAAAGAACCCATCACTGGAAATTTGCAGATGAAAAAGCAGTAAGACATCAGTGCTGTTAAGAGCAACGATGATTGAATAAAGGGTGATGATGGTCCATATACACCAGAATTGTTACCTATTATACCACCTCCAGCTGTTGAAGATGTTGTACTGACATTACCACTGCCACTGCCAAGTTCACAAGGTAAATCAGCATTACCATATGCAGCTCCACCCCCTGCTTGACTGCCACTGTAAAAACCATCCCCACCTTTACCACCATGCCCACCTCCACCACTAAGGCCACTGCTTAACATTCCCCCTCGTCCAATTCCACCTTGGCAGCCTGCAATCAGAAGAAACAAAGTTTAAATTCTAAAATAGTTAGCAGAAGGCAAGTGACCAAAAAAACAAAAGAAGCTTTAAACTACTATTACATATATGTATAGACATATCTAAGCAGTAACAATTCAAACAAAAGCAAATGATTAATCCGGACCATGTCCCTCATCACGTGCAGACAGAGAATTATGCCAACTTATCTCAGACCAGATGGCCGAAAACAATAGTTCTATAGAGAGTAGCCAAGGAATAAACTAAGGTAAATATATGCAATGGAGACTGCAAAACTAAGTGGCATGACCAAATATCATAATTCACTTATTTGTTGCTACAAAGATTATAGCATGTCATTTAAAGTCTCAAGTCTAACAGAATAAATGAATAATGATCATCAGTCACAAAAGCATATTCAACACAGCAAGAAAAGGTTTTTAAGGCGAGTGTAGCGTTGTTAAAGCGAGGTCTGGGAAACAAATTTAGCAGCTATAACTAGCTATCAAGGAAGATATACTACATATTGATTTTTAATTTTTTATGTCGAATATTTAATTAATCATTAGTGTTCCTTAAAATCACCCAAGCTACAGAGAGACTAGCCAGTAAAACAGAACATAATAATCTAAAATTTAGTAGAATGTTCTGATGACATAACTGTAAATTTTAAATCATAGCTACACCATGTTTAGTAAGTATGAACAAAATGATCAATATTTCATTTAACAAAACAAAATAAATAAAAGAAATATAGTCGAATTTAACGTTAAGAATCATATATTTCCATGATTGTTCACGGCTTTTCTACTTAATAAATATTGAGGTGTCGATCAGATCTACACTAACCCTTGTTTTTAGAATTTGGTGTTTAAAAAATCAAAATGTAAACGTGTATATATGACCTGGCATCACAAACAGGGGCGGATCCGGGCCCCGAGCAGAGTAGGCTGTAGCCCGGGGCCTGGTACCGAAAGCCCACTAAAATTCTACAAAAAACTATTGAAAAATAATTGAAAACAGATATTTAATCTAAGATCAGCTGGCCCAGCCCGGGGCTTGGGCCTGGGCTAGCTCCGCCCCTGATCACAAAATAAAAAGAATGGGAATTTAGGATGTGGCACAGAGGTCAAGTACTATAAGGTATAAGATATTAGCAATAGTGGTAATAGCGGGCTGAGTACAGTCCACATTGTGGTAATAGTGGGCTGAGTTCAGTTCACATATTTTTGGACGTAGCGTTGCTTCGGGAGTCTTAAAGAGCTAGGGCACAGTTAATGCTAGCTATTTAAAACACAACGTAAATATTGAGACATGGTGAAGAACTAAGTTAGAACAGAATAGCACCCAGAGTACGGAAGTCCAAACTCAAATAATTAAGCAGATTATGATAATTGATAAAAAAAAAACCAAGCAGCTGAAAATTCTCCCACTGAGCCATTGCAAACATAGGGCAGACATATGTGATGTGACATGATGTCCAAATATAGTGGCAGAACATAATATTCAAGCTCTATGTAGAGCTGTAAACTAGAGTCCAATTCATGGTTGAAGTGCTGTGCTGTACTGCACCATGAATTCTAGTTAGTCATATAAATCTTTACCAATTCTAATAAGATTTTGCTGCTATGGCTTCAAAAAAGATGCTTTCAACTAACTGTCATATCCAAAAGTAGAAAAAAGTAACTGCTTTTCAAAAGCCACCACAATACAAAACAAAGCCTTAATGGCAATTCTAGCAAACAAGAAACAACAATAAGTTACCTAACCCTGTTGCACTAATGATCCCAGATGGTTTCACTGTGACATTTCTTGCTCTGTTGAAATTAATGACAGTTCCTTGCACAAGCCCAGAAACATCGATATCTTCAACACGGCATATCTGCATACCAATTACCACCATGGATTACATGCTAAATTAAAAAGTAATCAAAGAAATAAAAAATATATGAAGCATCACTGCCTGGGGAAAGTTTAGAAAATTAAGAGTGCACCTGTAGAGTAAAAGACAATGAAGAATTCAGGTTGCAATCCTCAGGAGGATGAAAAATTTCCATAGGACAACTCTCATCTTCACAATTCAGCTTTGGGGCCCTAGTGTAGACACAAAAGCTCATTGACCATTTGAAACTTTCCACCACTAGTAAAATAGCAAAAGAAAAGCATTTAACACAAAAACTAAAAGTGGCATTATTTACACATCATCGCTACTCCCATTTATAAGTGGGCCCCGTAAAACAGCTCCAGGTCCAACCTAAAAAAGAATTATGTATCAATGAGAATACTCTGTTCTTTGAATGACTACGAAAGATCAGAAACATCTAATTGCAAAAATGAAGTAATGAAGTGGACGGGTTAAATTGAACATCAAAAGCCGCAACAAGGTTAAACCAGCATACACAAAAAAAAGAATACTTCAATGATATACTCTGACGTATAAGCATTTGGAGAAATATTAATCGCTTTTGATTATGACAAGCAACATAATTAATCTAAAAGATAAGTTTAAACCATCAAATTAAGCATCTTGAATTCCAAGAGAAATTAATAAGTGAATAACAATACAGATAGAACATGCAAACCAGTTATCAAGCTCCCAAACAATAGCTTCATAATGCGTCAAACTTGACAAAAAAATCGAAGACAAAAACATTATCCAATCTCTGGATGAAACTTGAGTCCATATTGCCAAGAAAGGCACAAAGGGCATGCAATTAAGAAAAAAAAAACTTCAGACAGATTTTGGGTAAACAAACCAAAAGGCACTTAATGTACCAGTATGTTGTAGAACAGTGATAAAATAAGACGTTGCGCCTCAATTGTGTCTCCCTGTCCAGATAAATTCAGAACGCCTTGACCATGAATTCCAAGATTAGAATTAGAATGTATCACTGATGATTCCTGACAAGCATGTGAACAAAAATATCATACACAGAGTATAGATGGAGCAGAGGATAGTGTACACCTTACAATGTTAAACCAATAACATACCTTCAAAACTATCAAATTGCTACCTTCCAGTAAAGAAGTTGCAACTCCTGAATCTCTGCCACCATCAATCAACATTCTAGAGTTCCACATAAGGAGCATCTTTACAGACATTCGTAAAGCACCAAAGACCTGAAAATGAGTTAGGAATGATGCAGTGCAGATGCACCAAGTATCAGGTTAGGATTGCCGGAAAATATAATAACTGGCAAGAAACCAACAGCAAATAAGTACCTTAATGGTGGAATCACTCATAAGAAGTTCCTCAGCCAACAGTTCAAACTCTGAATATGGATAATGCGTCAAGCCAAAGGTTAGAGTAGCACGAGATAGCAGACTAATTTGTCCTTGAGCCTGAAAATTAGAAAGCGAATAAAACGGTTATTGAAACATCTGCAACGGATAGAATGGAAGAATCAGCTAGAGAAAGAAAATACAAATCCACTATAGTTAAAACAAATACCTGCCTATTGACTTATTTGTACCAGTGCCAACTACCAACAACAGGTAATATTCTATTGACTTTTTTTTAAAAGAAAGCTAGGTCACTAGCAAGGAACTGGAACTGCTTAGGAGAAATGCAGCACAAAGCATTGGCAATATTCTATGACTTAATTGTTGAAGAAAGGACAGACAAGTCACCAAAATAACAGCATTCCCCTATCTTTCTAAGAAAGACAAAAGAGGTTCAGACCCTCCATGAAGGAAATAGTTTATGTCCTTCTGTGAATTCATCTCCACATAAAAAAGGGAAACAAGTGCAGTGCTTATGGCAAATTATTTGAATGCACTGTCAACGAAGATAATGTTTTAAGCCTCAGACCTGAATACGACTCCAACGCAAGGGAAGAGAAACTTTGGCATGATTCCAGATAAAAACATTTGTCCAGAGTGGCTCATATGGGGGGTCTAAGAAAACTGTATCAGTTTGTGTGCTCAAGTTATTGTTGCTAACAGTAATACTCTTAGGTACTTCTTCATAAAGAGTCCCAGCTGCTCCTGCATTGTCCAGACATCCTGAACTCCTCCCCCCTGTAAAGGCAACACAGTTCAAAAATAAATAACTAGTATGTCAATAAACTTGTAAAAACTATGTCATTTCCATCGACTAACTGCACAGTAATACAAATACTTACAGCTGGTCCTCATAAAATGAACGGCCTTATAGAACATGGCCGACCAAAAGTAAGCTTGGGAGAATGAATAAAAAACTAAATAAAAGCTCTTCATATGGGAAATTGAACCAAGCTCCCTAAGGTTTCCAGGAAAGCTCAGTTACAGGTTCCAACATAAAATTTTTTGTCTAATAAAAGGATAGAAATTTTGGTCCGGCAGGATAATTTGCTACTAACCTAGATCACCTCATGTCACTTCACTTTACAGTGCCAGTGTGAAACGAGTGGAAAATGAGGAGTGGATCACTTTGCCATTCTCTCACAGAATTCATGAAACCATATCAGAAACTGAAACTGCCACTCTGCCAGGGTGCCAGTTTCACTTTCTACCAGGTTACTGGCAGAAACCATTGTGGTTCTGGGCAATAAGGTTCAACATGCGGGTTATAAACTGAAAAACTACAGATAGCCCAGCAGCTAGAACATCAATGTAACGATCCAAAAACTGGAAGCCTGTAAGAAGACAAACAGTAACCAATGCAAATAAAACCAAGTGACTTACCATGAACAAAAAAAAGGGTGTCATCATGCCTACTGAAAACGTCAATAGAAACACGTCCTCCACCTCCGCCAGCCAAACCATTGCCTCCACAAGCACTTATTTTGCCGCCTCCTTGCCTGTTCAATAAAAAATATAATATGGGAGCAACTGAACTACCAATGACCTATAACCAACATATATACCAAAAAGAATCCTACATCATTATTTAATATTTAAAAACAACCATGCTCTAGAGAAACTTTCATCCAATTGTTAATCTACAAGGTGGAAGAAATGTAGATATTAAGGGCATTGATTTCTAAAATGCTATTCTGCCATCAAGCCTACATGCTTCAAACTATCATTATCTCATCACATAACAAGCACATCAAACAATTTTGTTTCTAAACTAGGGATGATCAAATTGCACTGTACATGTACTGTACTATGGAATATTTATAATTTACCAGTGACTTAGGTTGTCAATAGACCTGCTCATTTAAGTGGATTGTTCTGTAGTGCACTTACCAGTGACTTAGGTTGTCAATAGACTTGCTCATTTAAGTGGATTGTTCTGTAGTGCACTTACCAGTGACTTAGGTTGTCAATAGACTTGCTCATTTAAGTGGATTGTTCTGTAGTGCACTTACCAGTGACTTAGGTTGTCAATAGACTTGCTCGTTTAAGTGGATTGTTCTGTAGTGCACTTGTAACCGTATATAAATCAATAAGAATACACAAAATGTCTGAAATCCTAGTTGGGCCATAAGATACCAGTACCTACTATAATTCCTGCTGGCCTATTTCGATTGATGTACAGTTTCAATCTTCCATTTAATTAAACTTATAAAATGTTCCAAAACCAGCTGAATCTGCACACTAGGAAGTGGATGTACGCCAAACCATTGCAAAAACACTCACATAGTTGCAGCCTTCAGGTAGATGCTTCCCCCAGAGCCACCCCCACCCTTGGTGCCACCATCTCCACCATCGGCAAGAACTGTTCCATTCATCACAATCTCCTCCGCAAACAACCACACCACTCCACCACCCCCACCACCATAGTCCTTCTCAACGCTGGTGGATCCCCCTTTGCTCCCATAGCTATTCGGGGTCTTGAGTTCAGACCATGCGTAGAAGTCACCACCCCATGAGTCCTCCTGCGCCTGCCCCTTCTTGACGTAGCAGCTGGCGCCACGGCCGCCGTGGCCGCCGCCATCGCCATACGTACCGGTGGGAACGCCGCTTGTCTTGTCCGGCGGGTCGCCGGCAAGCGCCGTGGTGTCGATGACGGCATCGTGGCCGAGCGTGACGTTGGTGGCCGCGAGGGAGACCCAGCCGGCCACGACGCGGGCCCCGCGGCCTAAGCGTATATAACCAGACAAATTGGCAGAGACGACGCACCCTGGCCTCTCGCAGGTGACGGCGACGCCGTCGAGGAGCACGAGGCTGCCATTCCCGTTTATGTAGACGCCACCGCCCCCGAGACGCACGGACGCGGGGACGACGCAGCGCGTGTCCAGGTCTCCCACACCGCGAAGGTCGCCGGCGCAGGTCGCCGCCGGCGCGGCCGGCGGCGGCGGCAGCGCGGGAGGCGGGGGCGGCATGTAGTCGTGGAATGTCAGGATCGAGTACGCCTCCGCCTCCGCGTCCCCCCGATCGGGAACCCCGGGGCTAGGGTTCACCGATGCGATGGCGATGAGGGGGAGGAGGTGGAGGAGGTGGAGACGGGGAAGGGGAATGTGGTGGGCCATGGGGTGGGAAGCATCCGAGGCCCGGAGCCAAGGGTAAGTGATAAGGCCTGGGTTAGGACTAGGGTCAGTGCGGCGGCGTTGGCGGCGGAGGCGATCGCCGGAGACGGCGAGGTGGGCGGTCGGGGTTGGGGTTTGGTGTGGTTCGGGTTCGCTTGGTTTGTTTGCTTTCTACTCTTTCGGGAAATAGGGGGGAATGGGAATGGGAGCGGACGGTGAGCGGGGCCGTTGGATGTGCTTCGAGATTCGGGAGGAATAGGGGGGCTCCCAGGTAGGGTGTGGGAAATAAATTTCGTACCTTATGCAAATTTCTTTTCGCACATATGTGACATTGATTGATGTCACGTAGACAATCATGGAATCCAACACCACGACTTAATTCAGGTGAAAATAAATACCTGATGCTTATTTCGATGCAAATTTGGTTGATTAATTCAAACTTAATAGCATGGCGTTGGATTGCAGGATTGTCCAGGTGGCATCAATCAGCGTCAGGTATGCACGAGAAGAAGTTTGCATACCAGCTCCACGGAATTTATTTCCTGGGGTGGGATTAGTGGTGGGCATTCCATTTTTCTGTTTAATTAATTCGGTTTTTTTGGTTTTACAATAATTTGATTTTTCAAAATTGGCTACTCAATTTTTTGAACTAAAATAAAAAACTGAAGCGAATTAATCGAAATATTTTGGTTCGATTAATTTGATTTTTTGGTTAATTGAAATATGAATAAACACTATGCATATTAAATTTTATTCTTCTCATATCGCAACACATAGTAGAGATAAACCCACATAATAGTTATATGTTATTACAGCATAAGCATAGTAGGACATATGAGCATACCACACATATGCATAAAAATATTAGAACATGATAATTGTTTGGTAACTTTAGGAATAACATTATAAAGGCGGTATTGTACATAGGCTATTTGGTTATTTTGATTTTTTGAATTAAAAAACCGAACTGAATACCGAAAACCAAATTATACCAAAATAAAAACCGAACCTAAAATCGTAAACTGAAATAATCAATTAATTCAGTTCGGTTCGATAACTTGGTTTCGGTTTAAAAATACCCATCGCTAGGTGGGACCCGTGGTGCAGAGACAGAGGGGAGGGGGAGGAGGTGTTCTCGCTTTCTGGATATTTGAAGACAGCCATTTGTAACTTGTAAGTATCCTTTTTTTTAAAAAAAAACAATAATCGGTTTAAAAAAGTTACACAAATATTAAAGCATAAATAAAGGTAGATAGTGATTATTTACCCTTCACTTGCTTCAAAATTTATGCAACTTATATTATAAGGAAAAATATAAAAGCATTACTCAATTTGTAATCATTTTAAAAAAAAACAGTACTCAAACTGTAATCATCGGTTCAAAAAAGACTCAAATTGTAATCAGTTAAAAAAACAACACTAAAACTGTAATGCAATGTGCTGTTGGATAGCATATATCTTGACAAACAGAAACTTGGTCTATAAGCAGGTATCAATCGAAAAGACAAAAATTGTGTTTTTGTTGTAAAACGATGCGTCTACTCTTGATAAATCACGACACAACATTAGAATTGTAAGCACAAACAAAGGGAACACGCAATGTAGGGGCAAATTATTCTATCTCTTTATTAGATTGATTCTCTCTATACAAGGAGGAGCCCAATAGGAGATAGATTTGGATTCGCCTGCACCGAGATAGAGTCCAACAATATTTGGACAATTATGACTCAAGAGTCCATCTATATCTCAACACTCCCCTTTAGACGAATACCGCGTAATGCACATGTCTCATTAAAAACTCTTCCAAAAAAACCCAATGGAAAAATGATGGAGAAAAGAGTGCATTATACTCACACTCTGTAACATCCCAAATTTGCATTTTATAGATTTAATGTGCATTTATTATTTTTAAAGAAATTGGAATTTATTTTAATTAAGTCTTTTGTTAAATTTCATTTGAAAAGTTTAAAAAGTTTAAATAAAATTTTATTAAAAATCTTTTATTTGAGTTCAAAATGTCGTAAAATATTTTTCTCAAATTTTTTAGGGTTTTTCTAATATTTTTTTGCTATTTTATTTGGCTTATTTGAATTTCTAGAACTACTTTAAATAGGAAATCTTTAAAAAATGCTTAAAACCTAGTTGAGCCGAAACCCAATGAACGCGGCCCATTTCCACCAGCCCAAGCCTAGCCCGTGCAGTCATTTCTCACAAAACCCTAACTCACGCGAGTGCGAACCATCAGATTTTGATCCAACGCTCGCGATCATGCCGCGTCGTAGTGCGTACGCTTAGGATTGTTTCATGTCACCCTCACCATATCGCAGCCGAACTCCACCGCCGTGTCGGTTGCGCCATGGAATCCGCCCTGAATCAGCCTTCTGAGAACCCTATTTATTGCGCCGCCTCGTGCACCGTGAAGCCCACCTCGTGTCGCATGTTTTGCCCTAGCTAGACAAGCCCGAGGCGCCATCGTCTAGCCATCGTCAAGCTATGTGATGCTTTCCCTTGCCTTTGATGGTTGCAGGACGATGGTGCTAGGTCATGATGAGGCGGAGGATGACCAGGACTAGGCGAGATGCGTCGGAGATCCAGACGGTCGAAGATCGTCGGAAGATGATCGGAGATAGAGTCCGGGCAAGTTAAGAAGACAAGGAAAGGTGATGATACTAGCTAGATGTCGTGAGGATCGATGAGGACCATTGGATCACGGTCTAGTTGATAGGATAGTGGGTCTATGTAGTATGCTTTGAAAACTGTGCAAGAAAACACATTATGTGTGTAGGGTTTTGGGTTGCCCTTGCATGGTTGAGTGAGAGGGTTAATCCTAGCCCTTAGTGGAGTGCTCTAGGGTTGAGGGACTCATCCAAGGGTGGTAGCTGGCCCAAGAGTAGTATAAATAGAGGGGGAGAGTTGGCCTCCCTCACTTGAAGGTTTGAGTTGCTCCTTTGAGCTTTGCCCACATGAAGTGAGGCTTTGTAAACCTTCCATCCAGAAAATACAAAGATTTTCTTTACTATTCTTGTGAATTTAAATTGCACATTTACATTATGTCTTTACTTTACGCATTTACATTATGTCTTTACTTTACACAATTTAAATTCAGCATTTACTTTCCCGCATTTAAATTCACGCAATTTACTTTCTCGCAATTTGGATTTGCCTCCTCTCCTTCTAAATGTTATTGATCAAGGATGTCTTGAGGGTGATTATTTAGTTTTACATCTCTCTTGCACCCTAGGATAGACTAGAGATCAGTTTATATCAAGATTGCAAATCTATTCAGAACTTGTTCTTCGCAAAGCAGTTAGTCTTTGATTTTTAGAAAAATTTAGAAAAATCATTTTTAGGTGATTCTTATTGGAGAAGGTGTATGACTCATATATCCATCTATATAAAAATTTTGGAGTCTACTGGTTGCACCGTTTGGGCGCTATGAGGTGAAAACCGAGCCCCAAACTTTCTGTTCAAAGTTCCTAACTATCTGTAATTCTTGATTTTTACTGATTTTTCTACAAGGCTTTTTGAGGTTATTTTTGGTGGAGTGTTTCACGACTCATTTTCTCATAGGGAGAAAAATTATAAAAAATTTTAGAGCAACAGAAATCCACCAACCACCTGCTCCAAGTGAGGATAATTTGTGAAAAATCTGCTTTTGCTTTTCTAAAAGTGACTTTCGTGATTTGGCTTGATCTCTTTTAGAAAAGAAGTATTTGAATTGATTCCTTTTTGTTTGGACACTTGACACCCAGGATTGTAATTGAAAAATCTCTCACATGTTTCATGTCTCTCATCCATGCAAGCAGGGGTACACATAGTTGTCTAGTCGTTCCAGTTTTTGCTAGTTTTGCGAATCTGAGGAGCACCAGTTTGAAGGAAAATCTTTGGGTGTTTCGGATTTTCGTTGCAGGATTATTTGGAGTACTTTGAGTGGGGGGAAAATTTATTTGGGATCATTCACCCCCTTCTGATCGCCATCTCGATCCTTCAGTAATCAACTGGAGTGGTAAAATGATTTGGACTGGGTATATGGCAAAAGTTGTGAACTATGGTGGGCCAGTATGGCATTGGGCGATCGCATTGTTATTTTGATGGGAAATGAATGGGAGTTGATGATATGAGATAATATTTATTGTGAATTTTTGAAAGTTTTGCCTCGGTCAATTAAGGATAACCTTGTAAGAATTTGAACTAGGATAAACTTACAACCATATGCCTGGAATGAGACAGACCTAACTAAGTTACCGAGTTTGGGCATATGATACCTTAGGGTGAACTACACGAAGTGTGGTTTGGGGAGGATGTATGTGCGGGTGCTTGGCATCGGTCTATTGATACGTCTCTCTTATTATTCTGCTCAGGTGGTGAGAGAAGGAATAGTGAATCAGACCTATCAAAGAGGGTCTTATGTTTGGGCAAAGTTTTTGAAAGGCTTTGTCATGATCTCTTCGCCACACACCTAAGTGTGTTCATGCGTGGCTATACGAGATGATAATGTCTTGTGGGTAAAGTACATAACCTCTGCAGAGTGTGTCAAACATATTCGATAACTATGTTCGTGGTATTGGACAACACTAAGGAATTAATGTTGATGGTTAGATTTTAATGAAAAACCTAGAAAGGAAGGCAGTGTGCCGGTGGAAGTATGGAAATTGAATTAAGGTTGTGAGTCAGTTTACTTGAGAAATAACTAAGAAATTACTACTATTGTTATTTATTTTAATGCTTTTTAATCTATTTGTTGTAATTGTTTGTAAATGCTGCTTTATTGCACAAAAACAAATTCAACCATTTATTTGAAATAAGCCAAGCATGCAGTATAATAGACTTGCATTCTATGCACAACTTGTTGAGTGCTTGAAAGGATCGGGTTGGCCTAGAGGGGGGTGAATAGGCAACCTTTTCTAAAGAGATTAAAGATCATACTTTTAAACAATTAATACAAGCCTAAGCAGCTCAAAAGAGAATGAGTCAAGAAAAACACAATTACAGCACAACTGAAACAGAATACAGCTGCAAGGAGTAAGTAAAGAACGTAAAAGCAAGAATAAAGAAAGTGACACAGGGGATTTTTCACTGAGGTTCAGAAATACTCTCCTACGTCCCCATTAGAGCATTTCTTTCAAAGTATACCTCCACCACAAGCTAGTTGCAGTAGCTTTGGTATTCCACTAGTGTGACTCTTTCACCACTCCGGTGAGGTGAGTCCCAACCTCTCACAACAATGGTGGCCTTCCACAATCTCTGTTGGACAGGTCAAACCAAAACTCCTCCGAGCCATCTAGGAACACCTAGTTCCAAGAGTAATAAACTATCCACAAGCCATGTCTCTTGGTTCACTAGCACAATATTAACTAGACGAAGCTTGGAGCAAGATCACTTAGAAAGCTGGAGTTTTGAATTCAGAGATGAAGCTCGGTCTCCTTGATAGCTTGAAGGCTCTAGTATGCTAAAATATCAAGGGGATTCAAAAGTTCACATTCAACACTGCCCTGGCATAGCTTATATATCCAACAAAAGGAATATAGCCGTTATACTGTTTCAAAGCCGTTGAACATGTCAGACTGTCAAAAATTGGCTAAGCAAATGTGCCCCCAAACTTAGTTTGATAAGCTTCATAATTTGTTTAATGTATTGCGAACCATTAGAATTGAAAAAGCCATTTGCGCCAGACCGAACCAGCAAGGTCCGTCGTACACATGATTTGAGAAGTATTGAATTCGCAGTGAAATATAGCAAAAGCTAGTTTGCACTGGACCGAGCAAAGTTGGTCCATCATAGAAGGAAAAACACAATAAGTTTGGTCCGGTAGACTATTGAGTATTAGAGGGTTTTCCAGAGAGAACTGCATTTGCGACGGACTAAGAAAAGTTGGTCCTCCATACACATGAGTTGATGCCGGACTAAAATTTGAGTTCAGCGAAAGTGGGTCCGTCATAAATGGTGTAGGCTCGGTTTGATTCTTGAATAAGAGTTTTCAGTGCCGGACTAAAAACGACAAGGTTCGGCGTAAAGATAGTGTGCATCGGACTAAAAATCAGACATGACCGAGTTGGTCCGACGTGAATGGTGTAGACTCGGTTTATTTCTTGGATACTTAGTTTTCAGTGCCGGACCAAAATGACAAGGTCCAGCGTGAACGGGATTTTGTCTATATGGGTGAAAGACTGATTTTTGTGGGGAAATAAAATGAAGTGATCTTAACTCCAAGTAATCTTAATGATTTAACCTATGAACCAAGGTACTTACTTGTGCATAATCCCCCTTTATAGTACGACCAATCTATAACTACCCTAGCTACTTGGCTTGAATCAACTCCCAAGCCAGAAGTAGTAACAAGGGTCCTTAATCTTTTGTCCTTCATTCCAAGAATTCTTCTCATCACAAGGGATAATTGTCTTGATCATCAACACCAAAACCCATGAAAAACACTACTTAAGAATTAGGGGTCCTGGATGCTTTCAATCTCCCCCTTTTTGGTGATTGATGACAATACCATAATTCTGTTAATGACAACTTACCTTTTTTCTACGAAGAGATGTTAGTCTGACAGAACAAATACAATATTTACAGATGTAAGCATGACAATTTATGCTCCCCTAAATATGTGCTTAAGATTAAAAAAACATTGAGAACAAAAAGCACAAATATTTAACATAAGCACAGGGAGACAAAACACAAAACTTAGATAAATTAACCAGAACACATCCAAAGATTCAATAAGCACAAAGTAATAAGATAACATTGAACACACATATAAACCAATTTTAACACAAAAGATTATAGAAGCACAAACGGAAGCAACTCTTAAACACTAACTCCCCCAAAGACTAGTCTCCCAACTAATTCTCCCCCTTTGGCATCAATTGCTAGAAAGGTCACTTCTTGTGCTTGGAGAAAGTTCTCTTGAACAGGCCAGAGAGCTTGGAACTTGAAGACTTTCTTGGAGGAGACTTGATATCTTCCACACTATGCTCTTCTTCTGAGTCAGCTTGATGTGAACCCATGGCTTGATCATGCCAGCTTGGATAATTTGACTCTCCGGGCTATGAAAATTCTCTTGAAGCTAACTTAGGGACTCATTTATTTCTTGAAGTTTCCCATCAACTGTACCTCCAAGCTGATCTTGGGCATTTACCAGATAACTGTTTGCCTGGTCAGTGTACTTCATGTGGTCTTCCAAGGAATAGCCCAACCAGTCCAAGGAACCTCCATAAGCATCCATCTTGCTGTGAATATTTTGAGCAAACTGATCAAACTTAGTTTCTTGAGCATTTTGCTTCTTGTTAATGTCATATAGTCTGTCTTTTAGGGTATTCTGATTAGTCTTTATCTCTCCAATCCAATTTATTAAGTCCCACTGATTTCCTCTAAGCATATCAAACCTTTTGAAGGTCTCATTTATGAACGAGGTTTGTTCTTGATACAGTTTTCTAAGCATTTCTTGAGTCTGCTCATGATATTGTTGCATAGTAGTCAACTGTTGTTCATGTCTCAAGGCTGCCAACCTTCGTTCTTCTTCAAACCTTTCTTGAGCATTTCTCAGATCGACATTGTATTGTTGTAACACCCCAGCATCTAGTATGCCTGAATGCTACCAAACATAGACTAAACAACATCTAAATACCACAAATTAACATAAATTACAGCAAAGGAGCAAATGCTAAAACCGAAAATTTCGGCAGCATCTCCTTTGTTTCTCATGCTTCGAAGCAACAATAATAGTAAGACAAGATATAGCTTGGTAAATGACAACTAAAACAGCAATAACAATTGATATGGCAACACTTATATCTACAAACAGCGAATTCAACCATTTCACCAATTATAGTGAAGCAAAAGATGAACTTATGGGCTGTTTGGTAGGCTGCATCCAAAGAGAATTGCATCTACAGATACAAAAGACACTTGTTTGGTTGGTCGACGACGAGGTGGAACTCGTCCCCGAGATGCAATTGCATCCGCCGAGCCAGCCGTGGGGAAACGTAGATTTTGGTCGCTTCCTATGGGCCTAGCTGGTGGGATGCAAGCTGGGGTGCATGCAAGGCATGGGGAGGCACATAAACAGTCAACCAAACACATTCTTCCTATTCTTCTCACAGCCTGACTTAACTCATGCACTCAACCAAACACCATCTCTTTGCATCTACACAACCTGACTCTCACCAGCCTGGCTGACTCGTACGAGCCAGGCTGAGATGAGAAGGCAACCAAACAGTCCCTTAAGCTCAAAACCAAGCCGAGCACCAAGTTTCATGGCACAAATCTTATTATCATGTCTCCAAGTGATTAAACATAGACTATGAATGTGGAGCTACGTGTAGAAGTGTAGCTAAACCCCTTTCCCGCATGCCGGTCTCAAAGTACCTAAAAACAACATAAAACATAAGCGTGAATTCATCACTCAGCAAGTATATTGCAATGGGCAAAAAAAAAACAATTCAATGTAACATCACTACATACCATGCTCAACTTCATGGTCAAGTCATAATCTCATATTCAACATCATATTCATGTCTCAAAATCATTGTTCACATATCATCATCATCATGTATGCAATGCAATGCTCATATCTCCTGGAAGCTTATACGCAGATAGCTGAGTGCACACCCGTCGGCGTGCACCCTCTCCCCCCTTCCATCCCGTAGATGGAGGGTGCCTACTCCTCGCTTCCATTCACCACGTGGATGGAATCACGATGTAAGTCTTACTCAATGGTGTTCCGGACTAGTCATAACTTTCTCACCGACCTTACCAGACTAGTTATGACTTTCTCACCGCCCTCGCCATGTCTCATGCCATGAATGCAAAGATGCCAACATCATAAAATAATTTGCACATTTACTTAAACCAATCATGGCATAGAATCATAATGGATCATTTTCATCATACCAATAGCAAGCATTAAAGCATGGCATGTTATCGCATCATAAATTCAATTTCAACTCATCAAAACTAGCGATCTACAACTCGCTACCCATTCCAATACACTTGCCTTAACCTCCGGCGACGGATTGATGAGAAGTAGTGGGCACTCCCGGGGTCACACCACCTGCACATAGGAATCACACACTCACAAACATGCCCACAAAAAATTACACAACATTCATATAACCCGACTTCGCACCTTACTTGCAAAACCCAAAAACAGAGGCTCTGTCCCGCCGGGACAGCAGACTTCCAACGGCCATAACTTGAGTTCTAAGACTCCAAATCAATTAAACGAGTACATCCTCGCGTAGCTTAGGAAATTTCCCAACTTTTTCTAGTTATAGGGAAAGACTGATTCGGACTCTAAAGTTGTTTAATCTACAAAATACCGTGATCTGTTCCAATCAAGTCACAGATTTTAACACGCTCGGTAAAACAGTCATAACTTTCAAACGGCTGATCGGAATTTAACGTTCTTTATGTCCACGGAAAGATAATTAAATTACATACAACTTCTTCAACGTCCGTACGACCAGATTCCAACTCTAAATTGGCGAAAAACTGAACCCTAGGTCGACTGCTCATGCTGCCCCAAAACAGAAACGTGGCAACATCTAGATCTAATCCAATCTACTCAAATCCAGCACCACTAATTGATCTAAAAACATTATAAACACCCTTATAATAGTACCTAGACCAACCCCAAGGATTCCCATGGCCATACCTTCGCCCGACGCACAAAAACTGAATGAATCTCCTCCCGGTTCGCTCCTCGCTCCTCGCTCCAAAGGATGGTTCCTCGAGGTGCAGGGATGGGGAGACCACCCTAGGGCAGCAAGGTTGGTGGAGAGGGATAGAGAGGAGAGGGGCACAAGGGTGGCGGCTAGGGGAGGTAGAGGCAAGGAGGTGGAGAGGTGGGGGCTAGGGTTTGGAGGTGGGGGCGCATGGGGGCAAGGGGGCTGGCGCAAGGAGCCCCCCTTGCTGCCCTCCTCCCCCTCATGGGCCAAAATCCCCCCCTCGGCCCAAGTGGGGATCCCCCCTTAGGCCCAACTCACCCCGGAGAGGCCCAAACTCCCGAAAACAGCCCGAAACGCGACCAAAATTCAAACCGTAAAGTTTAAAACTTCAATTTCACATTCTATAATGTTTTTGGACATCCCGTGGTGTCACAATTGTTGCTCAAAGGAGTGGAACCATTCAGGATGAGTGTACCACGAAGAAGGCTGATCATATTGAGCTTTAGGTGGTGGAGAGTTATGAGATGCCGCCCACTCTTGTGGAAATGCTGACTGTCGGCGTTTCGGGCACCGGCTAGTGAATTTGTATAGGTAGAAGGGGGGTGCACGCTCCCTCTCCTCGAACGGCTTACTCAGGTGAGCACAAGATGTATACTGGTTCGGGCTGAACGTCCCTACTCCAGTTCGTGTGAGATGGATCGTATTGATTCTTGATTGTCCGTCCCCTTTACATGCTCGCCCCTCCCCCCTTTATATAGGCGAGGGGGAAGGTTACACTGTTGTTTAGAAAAAAGAGGAAAAGACTGTGCCTCTGGCCGTCCGGAAAGTGGCGTCGATGGGATCGCCGCCGACTCCTCGCCTCGCCGCCGTCGCCGTAGTTGCTGCGTCGCTCGTAGTAAATGCGAGGGTCGGGAACTTGTGCCGCTACGTCATCGTCATTATGGCTGGCATTTAATACGCTCTATACGCAATAAATGCCGTCGCTTCTCTGGGATATCGGAGACCTGGTCGTGATTTCGGACCTTCCCTGGCGGTCGTGACTTTGGGCCCCGACCGGCCTGGGTCGGCCCGTGCGTCTTTCTGGGCCGTTGGGGGTACCCATGGTATGGGTACTCGTCAGTAGCCCCCGAGCCCCCGGGCAGGTCGGAGAGATGCCCGGGGGTTTTGCTTCCGTGCCGTGGTACGCCTGGCTTGATCGGAGTCTTCGACCAGGTGCGCGCGAGCGCACCCGGTGGGTGTAGCCCCCGAGCCCCCGAGCTAGTTGGAGAGCAGGTCGGGGGGTTACGCCTTGTTCGGTTGTTGCTTCGTTGTGCCGGGACACCTGGCCGGGTTTGGTCGGGAAGAGTCTTCGATCGGGTGCGCGCGAGCGCACCCGGTGGGTGTAGCCCCCGAGCCCCCGAGCTGGTTGGAGAGCAGGTCGGGGGGTTACGCCTTGTTCGGTTGTTGCTTTGCGGTGTCGGAGAGGTCCAATCGCAGTATATTTTTGCACCCGGGCGCCCACGTTGCCGTGTTAAAGGTAGTCGCCGGGTGGACAGGTGGCACGCAGTCGCGCACCAGCGCCACTGGCTGGTCGCCCGGCGACACGTGGCGCCGGCCGCATCGCCGGGCGCCGTTACTGGCTGGTCGCCGGCAGACACGTGGCGCCCGGCCGCATCACGGGCGCTGTTAATGGTCGCCTGGCCGACACGTGGCGCCCGGCCGCATCCGCCGGGTACACGCTGGTCGCCTGGCCGACACGTGGCGCCCAGCCAGACGCTGGCGCTTGACCCGGGCGGGCTAGTTGTGGCTCGCTTTCACGAGCCGGGCGAAGTTTGTTGCCGGGTGGAGGGGTTTATCGCCTGTCCCACGATTACGCCCGTCCGCAGTGTGGGACTGGAGGGGTGAGAGACGCGCGCTTGCCTTCGCTGCTCGAGCGCCGCTCGTGGAGCTACAAGCAAGTGATCCGGTGGAACTCGAGGCCCTCGCGAGGGGTCCCCTAGCGACGATCCTGCCAAGGGCGTCCGACCCCACTTGGGGGCGATCCATAAAGAACCTTTCCTTACTCGATCCCGTATCGGACCTTGGATCGTTCGCCGATCCAGGGTGCAGCCGACTGCCGCCCGTCGACGGGCTCCGCGGGAGAGCGTGAGGTGTGGTCCCGGACGTGAGTTAAGGCGATTGGGTCGTCCGCCGACCCAACTAGGGGCTCGCC
The DNA here is from genome assembly GCA_036346355.1 of Rhipidocladum racemiflorum. Classification (NCBI taxonomy): domain Eukaryota; kingdom Viridiplantae; phylum Streptophyta; class Magnoliopsida; order Poales; family Poaceae; genus Rhipidocladum; species Rhipidocladum racemiflorum. Next base: position 72,961,918 of record CM070577.1, read on the forward strand.
TCGTCCTCACCTCTTGCTCGTTTTTTTGCTGTGGTGGAGCCGGATTCGTTTGGCGGCCGGCTTTTACATTCCTCAGCGTTGGGCTGGGCCTCTGGTGCGGTCTGTCGAGGTCTGGGAGGCCCTGGGGCCTCGGTGGCTCAGTGGGCCCTTGGTGTTGTCGATCGCGTCTCTGGGCCGACCCGGAGGTAGAGACCGAGAGGACGCCGGGAGCGCCTTTCGAGGTGGCGCCTGTTCTTCCTGCGGTTTTCTGACAACATTTAATGCGTAGTGGGGTTTTGGTAGCCGGCGTACTTACAGCGACGTGGCTAGGTGGCGGGACGTGTCGTTTTTCGTGGTGTGGGGCGGTTGGTTTGACCTACGCCCGCTCGGCTCCCGCCGGTCCACTTCCCATACATAAGGGAGGATGGGAGGAGTTGTGGTCGCCCCTGCTTTTTTCCTGCGACGAGAGAGTGATCGAGAGAGGGAGAGAGACGGGAGAGAGGTGTTTTACCAGCTTCCTGCAGCCGCCATTGCTTTAGCGTTTCGAAGATGTGGCAGGAGTGCTCCACTCGCCTTCCTCGTGGCGGTCGGCCCGAGAAGAAGGGCTTTCTTGCGCCGCGGGATGTCTCCGGGTGGCGGGTTCCGGCGACGGGGGCGGTTCCCGAGCCACACGCCGACGAGATCGTGGCGCATGCCTGGTTTTTCGAGCGTGGGCTCGGGTTTCCCCTCCACGGGTTCGTCCGGGGACTTCTCTTCTACTACGGGGTGGAGGTGCATCAACTCAACCCGAACGGCGTGCTTCACGTTGCGGTGTTCATGACGTTGTGCGAGGCGTTTCTCGGCATCGAGCCGCACTGGGCGTTGTGGAAGTACTTCTTCTCCGCTGCCTGGTGAAGGACAGGGGTCGAGTCGGGGCGCCTTTTGAGGCGCGACGTTGTACCGCGCCTAATCAGCGCCGGAGTACATTGACCTGGAGCTCCCTAAGTCCAATCGGGCCGGCATTCCGAGTGGCTCTATGTCCGAACGCTGAAAACAGGGCCTCGCGTTTCTCCGCCCGCTTCACGAGGGCGTAGAATGCTGGACTTGGGGCCTGACGGAGAGAGCGGCGGAAGGTGCAATCGATCGTTGATCGATCCGGTCCTCAAGACGCCGCGCTTGAACGGGCGGTTGCCGCGGCGCTGCTTATGGAGAGGCGCGATAGCCCCTTGCGAGAGGGCGCGCCCATGTTCGAAAGTACACGGGGCGTCCGATCCCATGAGGATGCTGGAATCTGAGCTCCTCTCGACAGAGGTCGACGCCGGTCCTCTCCGCCTCCGGTGGCGGCGGCGTCGTGGCGGTGTCTCGAGCTCCCGCCCCTTTAATGGCGGGTCGTGGCTTCGACTTGGTATGCCAATGGGCTTCTTCGCCTGTTTTCTTTTTTCCGGCCGGCTTGACCGACTCTCTGGTTTCTTCGCAGGGGCTCGGACGGATGATTTCCCGGCCGGACTTGCCGGGGGCAAAAGAGGCGAGGGCCCAGGCTCGGGAGGCCGAGGAGGCGCGACAGGCCGCCCGCAAAGAGGAGAGATAGGGAGAGACGACACGAAAAAAGGAGCAGCGGGAGGCGAGGCGGTCCCGTGGTGAGGACGTCTCCGATACGACCGATGCGGAATCGGGCGATTCGGGGTCGCCCCCGAGCTCTGGAGGCGGAGGTGGCGACGGTGGGCCCCTTGCGTCCAACACGGATGCCGAAGGTGGAGCGGTCGAGGGCGACGGCACCGCGACTGCTGCTGAGCCCGCCGTGGGGGCGGCGCCGGACGTTCAGGGGAAACGGAGGGCCGACGCACCCCCACTGGGGGGGCTGACGCGAAGGGGGAAAGTACCGTGCAGGCGCTCGACGCGGTAAGTGCCTCCTCCCCGCCTGCCGGTGAGTCTGCAATTTTTAGGACTATCTTTGCCATTTCTTGACTTGTCGTCATGTGCAGGGTCTATACAGGCGGGCTGCGGTGGCCGCCAAGATATGGTGGCTCCCGCGTAGGGGTCAGAGCTGCCGCCGCCGCCGGCGGGCGCCTCGTCAATCGAGGCAGATCAGCCGGAGGTCACGGTGCTCCCTATTGGGGCGGGGGGCACCGAGCTGCGGGCAGCGGAGGCGGTAGTGGCCGTGGTGTCGGGGTCGTCGGTCGAGCAACCGGCGGAGCTGTCGGCCATTCCGGCGACCGAGATGGAGGTGGGGCCGCTAGTCACGCCGAAGTCCGAAGAGGACCTTTGCGCTCGAGCCGAGCCGGACCCGCTTTCGAAGGGCGAAGCGGACGGGGAGGAGCTCCCACCGCCCCCGGCGGGGCCCCCCCCATTGGGCGCAGTTCTGGCGCCAGGGTTCGTCAGGCCGTTGATCCCGGGATCCTCCCTTCCGGTTGAAGCTGCGGAGGAGACGACGATGGAGACGGTCGTCGGGGCGGTGCAGGAGGAGACGGTTGTCGAACCCGCGGTAGCCGGGCGCTGCTCGTTTCCTATCCCACCGCTGGTCCTACTGTGCTCGCCGGTGGTTCCGGATGATGAGGCGGAGGGGAACGAGTGGACCGCGGCCGAGAGATCTGTCGGCCGGTTACTGGCCGAAGCGGTACTCAGTGTCCGCGAGGCGCCTGTCCGCTACGCCCGGGCCTTTCAAAGCAAGGCTGGGGTTGTCTCTAGGAGGCCCTTCGAGAGTTGAGGTAATCCGCCTGCGGCTGCTATGCGTGCTTGCCCTTTTTCGGGTCGGGTTGAGGGTCGACGGTGTCTTTTGTCCTTAGAGCCTGAAGACCCGGTCGGCGTTCAAGTCTGGGTACATCCGGGTTCAGAGCCAGCGGGGGTCGTCTGCCGAGTTAGAGTGCGACCGGCTGCGCTCCGAACTATCGGAGGCTCGGAGTGCCTTGGACCGCGAGCGGGTTGAAGCGGCGCGGGCCCGCCAAGAGAGTGTGGTCGCGAAAGACGCTCTACTCGGGGAGTGCCAGGCGAAGCGGGCTTCGGATGAGAGGGTGTCTGATCTTGAGTCTCTCTTGGCGGAGGCAAACCGGGCGAAGGGGGATGCTGAGTCGAATGCCGCTCGTCTTAGCAGGGAGCTTGAGGCGGCTGGGAAGCCTGCCCAGGACGTGGCTATCGAGCGCGACGCTGCTTTAGGGCAGGTCGAGCGTGATCGGGCGATTCGGGTACAGGCCGAGGAGGACCTTCGCAGCATGGCTGACTCCGTGTCGGGTAAGTGCCTTAGCTCTAGCGTCCTCAATCTTTGAGTTGCTTTGCCGGGGCTTCTCGATTCCACTGGCCTTGTTGCAGAGTTGCAGAAGAACCTCGGGAGCGCCACGGAGGCGCGGAAGGTGGCGGAGGAGGCGCGTGATGAGGCGGTCGCGGCGCGTGATGAAGCTGTTGCGTCGCGCGATGTGGCCCTATCTGCGCAGCAGCTGTCGGAGGAGGATCAGGTTGAGCTGACGTCCTTGCGATCGGTCGGGCGGGAGATCCGTGATCGGGTACTGGGGCCGGTGGGCTCTCAACCAGGCTCGAGCTCGCTGGAGAGTGCCCTGGCCCGCGTGCCCGATCACGTGGAGGCTTCGGTGGCGCATCGGGCGCCGTTTCTGGCTGCCTCGGCACTGGTTTGTACGCTCTCCTACTACGACGGTATCGATCTGGATACCGTCAGTAGCGGGGTTGCCGCAAACCGGTCTGAGGAGGAAATCGACGTCCTGGAGCTTCGAGTTGAACCGCACGCCAGGGCGATTGCCGACCAGGTTTCTCCGACCGACGTCCTCCATAGATGAGCGATGGAGAGAGATTAAATAGTTTTTTATTGCTCTTTCTAGGTTTGTAAGGAGCTGGCATATGTTTTGCTTCGTGCTTGTTTTCCGCGCTCTTTGTTTGTGATGGACATTATCACCGTCCCTTGCCTTAGGGACCACAGGGGTCAGGTGTAGGTTGGTGTGCGCATCACAAAAGTTAGGGAGTCGGGAAAACAAGAGAATGCTCAAGAACATGCCGATCAGTTAGTGCGACCGTGGGAGGGCTGTTCCTGACCGATCGTGGGTCACTCCGCTTGGGCACTTCCTTTCTCCGTTAAGTACTATTTCAGAATCAGCGCCGGGCGAGGCCGTAGTACTTCGGGTTGAAAGTTTGGCCGCCTCGAGGACCCGGCGATTGGTCGCGTCACCGACCCACGGGACTCTTGTAGCCCCCGAGTGGTGCGGGGCGGTTTGGTTGTTACCGCCGCGCGCCACTTGAAGGAGTAACAACGAGTGCGGAAAAAGAAGATATTCACTTATCTTTCTTTACGACTGGCAAGGTTCTCGAGACGTTTTTGTTCAACGCGGAGAATTGGCGGCGCTTCGGTTCCCGCACCATCGGCTTTGATGCTTCGGCTTCCACGCCATCAGCTTCGAAAAGGTGCGGTCGCCGTGAGTGCTGGCGGGTATCCCCAGCGCGTCGCTTCGTCTGGCTACGGATCGCCTATAAATAGGCGGACGGTGGGCGCTGGGACTTCATTCAGCGACGTTGAGACCTGCTATCGACTCGCTTTCATGGCTGCCTCGCCCTCCCATCCCCACTCTAAGGACGAGGACCCACCGATCGACGAGATCGATTGGGACGCCCTTGAACGAGAGGCTGAGGATGAGGAGGAGTTGGAGCGACGAGCCGGCCGTCTTGTAGTGGCGGCCCCGTTGGACGACGGGGTCGATTGGGAGCTGCTGGAGCGGGAGGCGGAGGAGGAGGAGCGAGAGCGGGTGTGACAGGCTACGGTCGTCGAGCTGAGGGAGCTGCCGCCGCGAGCGCCCGAGCGATTGGGGGAACAGGACGCCGTCCCCCCCCCCCGTGCCCCTTCTCCTTCCGGGAGCCTGGAGTCCACCGCGACATCTAGGCCTGCGCCGATGAACGCGCTGCCGATCGCCCCGATCGTGCTGTCGTACACTTCTCCGACGGCGGTCCCCCCTGTGACGGACCCCAAGCTCCCTCGGGAACCATAGAGGTCACATCGGGGGGCGCAGGGGCCGCCGGTTCTTGACGGCGCGTCCGGGCGGATCGGGGCTCTCCTGTTGCGGATTTCGGCGACCCGACCAGTTTCTGCTGTGCGTTGCGGCAAAAATTGTGCGGGAAGCCGAGGCCTTGCTTGGAGAGGGACGATAAGTCCTGAGATCCACCGAGGCGGGGAAGACCCTTAAATGAGATAAACTTTTTGATTTTAGATTTTCTCGTTTCTAAAGAATGTAAATGCCATTGAATTGGAAGAAAATAAAGGTGTTTGGATTTTTGCATATGCCTTTCGCTATTTTTCAGTTTTTTGCTGGTAAAACGCGCCGGAATCATTGTTCTCGGGTCTGCGAGGACCATCCGACCAGTGATCGACACGCTCCAGCGTTTTCCAAAAAGTAGGAAAAAAAAGGCTTAACACGAGCGTTCGTACCCCGACCTTGTTTGTCGGTTTGACCCCCGAGCAACCGTGCACTATCCTGCTCGGTTTCTTTTCTCCTTAGCGAGATACCACTTCGCAACCGTAGCCGTCGGGGCGTGGGCCGTGGCACTCGGGTCGGGAGAGAAAGATCGAACGATCAGGTGAATGACAGCGGTTAGACGGGATGCCGACCCGAGTGGGCAAAACGCCACGCCGTGAGACCCGACCGAGGGTTGGTCCGCTTGGGATGAAAAAAGTGAATACGGTAATAAACGAGGTAAAAGGAAAAACGGACTAAGGGTAGAATCGTCTTAGCTTTTCAATGTTCCAGGTGTTGGACAAGATGTTGCCATCGGGATCCTTGAGCCGGTAAGTGCCAGGTCGAAGGACTTCTACTACAGTGAAGGGGCCCTCCCAAGGAGGGGAGAGCTTATGCTTGTCTTTGTTGGACTGAACCTGGCGCAGAACTGTGTCGCGCGTTGAACGCTCGCCCTCTAACCTTGCGGTCGTGGTAGCGTCGCAGTGCGTGCTGGTATTTGGCTGAGCGGACGATGGCGACATCTCGCGCTTCATCGAGCCGGTCGACAGCGTCTTGCTGAGACTCGAGCCCCCGGGTTTCGTTGAAGGCTTGAACCCTTGGGGCGCCGTAGTCCAAGTCGATTGGTAAGATGGCCTCTGCTCCGAATGCTAAGAAGAATGGCGTGAATCCGGTCGATCGGGTTGGGGTGGTCCGCAGGCTCCAAAGTACGGGAGGCACCTCAACCGCCCAACGCCCCGCTGCACTCTTCAATCGGTCGAAGATCCGCGGCTTGAGCCCTTGGAGGATCATGCCGTTCGCGCGTTCGACTTGGCCATTGCTCCGTGGGTGGGCGACGGCTGCCCAATCCACGCGAATGTTGAAGCTGTCGCAGAGCTCGAGAAACTCCTTTCCCGTGAATTGCGTTCCGTTGTCGGTGATGATGGAGTTCGGGACTCCAAACCGGTAAACGATATTGCAGATGAAGTCCGCTGCCTGCGCTGAAGTGATGGTCGTGATTGGCTTAGCTTCTATCCACTTGGTGAACTTGTCCACCGCAACCAACAGGTGGGTGAAGCCCCCGGGCGCTTTCTTGAAGGGCCCGACCAGGTCGAGTCCCCAAACGGCGAAGGGCCAGGTAACAGGGATCGTTTGGAGGGCTTGCGTCGGGAGATGAGTTTGCCGAGCGAATAATTGGCACCCTTCGCATGTCCGGACGATTCGTTCGGAGTTGGCCACGGCAGTTAGCCAGTAGAAGCCCTGTCGGAAGGCTTTCCCGACCAGGCTCTGCGACCCAGCGTGGTGTCCGCAAATTCCGCCGTGGATGTCGTGGAGCAGTTCTCTTCCCTGGTCGGCTGGAATACACTTCTGGAGGATCCCGGAGGGGCTCCTTCTGTAGAGGTCGTTACCGACCAGTACAAAGGATTTTGCCCGACGAGCGAGGCGGCGGGCCTCGGTTGGATTGTCGGGGAGGGAACCGTCAGTCAGCCGATTGATGAAGGGTTTCCTCCAATCGGTGCTGGTCATCAGGACGTTGCAGCCCGGCTCGACCAGCTCAGCCTCTGGTTGCTGGCCGATTGGCAGAGGTGCTTTTGGTGGGTCATTCGTCCGATCGTCTGGACGATCGGGTCGGATGGATGCTTGGTGTAGGTCGAGGACGAAAATCCCCGGCGGGACCGGCCCTCTGCCAGAGGCAAGATTGGCCAGATGGTCGGCCTCTCCGTTGTTCCGTCTGTAGCTATGGTGAAGCTCAAATCCCTTGAATTTCTGCTCCAGTTTGCGTACCTCTCGACAATAGGCCGCCATCCGACCGTCGCGGGGTTCTGCGGCCTTCATGACTTGGTCGACGACCAGTTTTGAGTCGCCATGCACGCATAGCCGCAGAGCTCCGAGGTCGGCGGCGATGCGGAGACCGGTAACGAGGGCCTCGTACTCGGCAACGTTGTTGGTTGCGTCGAAAAGCAGCCGGATGGCGTACTGGAGCTTGTTCCCGAGCGGGGAAATAATGACGACCCCGGCTCCGTTTTTGGTGAAGGACCCGTCGAAGTACATCGTCCAGTACTCAGGGTCTTCGAGCGGAGGCGGTGCCTGGGCTTCGGTCCACTCGGCGACGAAGTCGGCTAGAACTTGAGATTTTACGGCGGTCCAAGGGACGTATGATATGTCGTGCCCGTTGAGCTCAAGTGCCCACTTGGCAATCCTCCCAGAGGCGTCGCGGTTGTGGATGACCTCGCCGAGTGGTAGGGAAGTTACCACGGAGACACGGTGCTGGTTGAAGTAGTGTACCAGCTTTCTTTTTGTGATTAGAACCGCGTAGAGCATCTTCTGCATCTGTGGGTACCGTGCCTTGGACTCGGAGAGTACTTCGCTGACGAAGTAGACCGGCCGTTGGACCTTGAGGACCCGTCCCTCCTCCGCTCGCTCTGCGACAAGTGCCGCGCTAACGACCTGGGTCGTGGCGGCAATGTAGAGCAGCAGAGGTTCTTCTGGTGCCGGGGCGACCAGCACTGGAGGGGAGGTCAGGAGAGCTTTTAGCGCGTCGAAGGCGTCCTGAGCTTCCTTCGTCCAGCTGAACTGGTCGGATTTCCTCAGGAGTTTGTAAAGAGGCAAACTGCCGCCACGAGGCGACGTGAAGTGACTTAAGGCCGCTAGGCATCCTGTCAGCCTCTGGGCCCCTTTGAGTTTGTTGATCGGCCCCATCCTTAAGATCGCGGAGATCTTGTCTTGGCTGGCTTCGATGCCGCGCTCGGAGACGATAAAGCCGAGTAGCTTCCCCTTGGGTACCCCAAAAACGCATTTTTCGGGGTTGAGCTTGATGCGGAACCGTCGAAGGTTCGCAAAAGTCTCCTCCAGATCGGTGATGATGTCGTGGGCCTTCCTGGTCTTGACAACGATGTCGTCGACGTACGCTTCGACGTTGCGACCGATTTGGTCAGAAAGGCAGGTTTGCATACATCGCTGGTATGTAGCTCCCGCGTTTTTCAGGCCAAACGGCATTGTCACGTAACAGAACGAGCCGTACGGAGTGATGAAGGAAGTCACGAGCTGGTCGTCTTCCTTCATCGCGATCTAGTGATAGCCTGAGTAGGCGTCCAGGAAGGACAGGGATTCGCACCCTGCGGTGGAGTCCACCATTTGATCGATGCGGGGCAGAGGGAACGGATCTTTCGGACATGCCTTGTTGAGGCTTGTGTAGTCGACACACATTCTCCATTTCCCGCCTTTCTTTACAAGTACAGGGTTTGCTAACCACTCGGGGTGGCGAACTTCTTTGATGAACCCTGCGGCCAAGAGCTTGGCTATTTCCTCCCCTATGGCCGTGCGCTTTTCTTCGTCGAAGCGGCGCAGATGCTGGGCGACTGGTCTGGACCCAGGCCGGACGTTCAGAGAGTGCTCGGCGACTTCCCTCGGGATTCCTGGCATGTCGGAGGGCTTCCATGCGAAGATGTCCCGGTTGGCGTGGAGGAAATCGACGAGCACGCTTTCCTATTTGGCAGGAAGCGTGGTCCCGACCCGAACGGTCTTGGTCGGGTCCTCGGGGTCGACCTCGATTGCCTTCGTGTCCTCGGCGGACTTGAAGGAGCCTGGTCCGGACTTGCTAGAGTCGGGAGCGGACTGGGAGGTGTTGGCCCGGAGGCCGGCGAGGTCGGCGGATGCGACGACCGCCGAGGACAACTCGCAACTGTCTTTCTCGCAGTTGTAGGCGAGCTGGAAAGACGCGGTTACGGTGATCACCCCGTGCGGCCCGGGCATCTTCAGCTTCAGGTAGGTGTAGTTGGGGATCGCCATGAATTTCGCGTAGCATGGTCTTCCCAAGATGGCGTGGTAGGAGCCGGAAAAATCCACGACCTCGAAGGTGAGGGTTTCGGTGCGGAAGTTAGCCGGGCTCCCGAACGTGACGGGCAGGTCGACCTACCCGAGCGGGTGGGCCTGCTGGCCAGGGACGACGCCGTGAAAAGGCGCCCTACTCGGTCGGAGACTCGAGCGGGGGATCCCCATGGCGTCGAGGGTCTCGACGTAAATGATGTTGAGACTGCTACCGCCGTCCATAAGCACCTTGGTCAGGCGCTTCGTCCCCACGATGGGGTCGATGACGAGTGGGTACCTCCCTGGTTGCGGGATGTGGTCGGGATGGTCGGCCCGGTCGAAGGTGATCGGGGACTCTGACCATCGAAGGTATTTGGGTATGGCTGGGTTCGCCGCGAACACCTCTCGGCAGGCGAGCTTGAGCTGCCTCCGGTCGGCGTAGCTTGCCGGCCCGCCGAAGATCATGAGGCACCCGTCGGTTTCAGGGAAACCGGCGTCTGCCTCTTTATTCTCGGCGGTTGGCGCCGAGTCTTGCTTCTTTCCTTTGCCTCGGCGCCGTGGGGTTCCGGAAAGAAAACGCTTTAGGACTTCGCAGTCCCGATACTTGTGCCTGACGGGGTATCCGTGGTTTGGACACGGACTCTCCATCAGCTTCTCGAAATGGTCGGGGGGTTGCCGGTTTTGCGGCTTCCCCGGCTGGTCGGCGGCCGCGACTAGGCGGTCCTCGCGGACCTGTTTGCAGTGGCGCTTCCGCTTGTCGGGGCGGTCGGAGGAGGGGCTGGGCTCGGCGTCAGTCCCTCGCTTCGACTTCCCTTTGTCGAAGATGACATCTACGGCCTCCTCGCCCGAGGCGTGGTTGGTGGCGATGTCCAGGAGCTCTTTGGTGGTCCTGGGCTTCGCGCATCCCAGCTTGTGGACCAGGGTTTTGGAGGTGGTGCCGTAGATGAATGCCCTTACGACATCAGCGTCGCGGATGTCAGGGAGCTCGTTGCACTGTTGGGAGAAACGTCGGATGTAGACCCGGAGGTTCTCCCCTGGCTGCTGTTTGCAGCCCTTCAGATCCCAGGAGTTCCCTGGTCGCTTGTAGGTGCCCTGGAAGTTGCCGACGAAGTGGTGCTTGAGGTCGGCCCGATCCTCGATGATGTTGGCGGCGATACTCGAGCCATGCCCGAGCCGAGTCCGCCAAGTAGATGGGGAGGTACTTGGATGACGAAAAGGTCGCCTGTCGCTTCCCCGCCGGCATGCGAGCCGGTAATCTTCCACCACACACCGGGTTTGTGGCCCTGCGCATTTGGCTATGTTGACCGGCGCCGAACCTGGCAGGAACTTCGCGCCGCGAATCCCTTGACAGAATGCCCGCGCCCGGCCATCGGCTCTGCCGCGTCACGCTATGAGCGCCGCCACGGCGACGACTGGCCGGGCCGTCGTTCCTCGTTCTTCTTCGCTTGGAGGGTGGCGCGAGCCGCGCGTCCGCCTCCTGCGTTGGTGCACCGGTGCGCGATGCCTGGAGTTGTTCGGAAGGTGACGCTGCCCTTGTTTCGCTCCGGCGGCCTCGGACGGCGTCGCGGCGCGGGCCATCTGAAGAGGCGCCCGAACGCTGCGATCCAGAGCCATGCGCAGCGTGGCGGGCCGCCGCTTCCACCAGGCCCCGGAGGTTACGGTGGGTAGCCTTGGCCGCAGGATCGCCTGGCTCGGGAATGCCGCGAGCAAAGATTGCCGCCGCGCGATGTTTTGGCGTGGGGAAAAATGATGAATCGTCCGTCCCCTTAGCTACCGGTGGTGGACTGGCGTGGCGCGAGCGCCGCCGCCGCCAGTGTGGAGCTGCGGCAGGTATCGCTTCCAGTCGGCCTGGAGCTTATCGAGCTCGGCTTTTGAGCCTCCACTCGTCGCGCCGGCCGAAGGTCGGCGCGCGGCCTGGTGGTCCTCCTCGAGACGTTGGAGGAGAGTCTTCGGCGTGACCGGGTAGCAGCGCCGCCGCGGTGTCGGGATCGCGTAGCGCTGATGCATTCTTATCTCTTCCTCCGCTAGAGCCGTGGCCGGAGGAGTTGTCCGAATGGTTGTCGTCGGGTACATGGCCGACCATCGCCACGAAGCGCGAGGTCGCAGCGGGCGCAACCGCCGCTATTCGATGTCTCCGCGCATCGTTTGGGGTGATGGAGCCTATGGCGTGCTTCGGCGTCGGGGTCCGCGCGGGAGCCTCGAGCCGGAGGTCACTGAGGGCGCTGGGGAGGGCGTCAGGGTCCACGGTGGACGCTGGCGCGGAGTATGGCGGGACGATCACTATCTCGTCCCCGCCGTGGTGGTGACGGTCGAGAGAGCCGAAGCGGATCGATGCTATCGGCATGGCGATGTCGAAGAAAAGGGGACCGCCGAGGAAGCTAAGTGGGAAAGCGGCGGTGACGGCGCACAAAGCCCCTACGGGCGCGCTAACCGCCGGGCGTTCGGCACCGGCTAGTGAATTTGTATAGGTAGAAGGGGTGCACGCTCCCTCTCCTCGAACGGCTTACTCAGGTGAGCACAAGATGTATCTTGGTTCGGCCGAACGTCCCTACTCGATTCAGGTGAGATGGATCGTATTGATTCTTGATTGTCCGCCCCTTTACATGCTCGCCTCCCCTTTATATAGGCGAGGGGAAGGTTACACCGTTGGTTAGAAAAAGAGGAAAAGATCGTGCCTCTGGCCGTCCGAAAGTGGCGGTGATGGGATGGCGCCCGACTCCCCTCGCCTGCTGGTCGCCGCTTGATTCTTTGCGTCGCTCGTAGTAAATGCGAGGGTCGGGAACTTGTGCCGCTACGTCATCGTCATTATGGCTGGCATTTAATACGCTCGATACACAATAAATGCCGTCGCTTCTCTGGGATATCGGAGACCTGGTCGTGATTTCAGACCTTCCCCGGCGGTCGTGACTTCGGGCCCCGACCGGCCTGGGTCGGCCCGTGCGTCTTTCTGGGCCGCTGGGGGTACCCATGGTATGGGTACTCGTCACTGACCCTCCAGCCTCATGATCGTGAGTGTAGACCTAAAACCTTGATCTTTCACAAATCTTGCTGCTGCTGCAAGTTCTTGAAGCCTATGAATCTCTTGATCTTCTCCTTCATTTTGAGACTGGGAGCTTAAGATGATCTGTGTAGCTGCATCTTTTTCTTCAGATGATAGTTATCTAGCATTTAAAGAACTGTACCCCATCACTTCTATTGGTTCATCATGTTCTGACAAGTTCTTAGTGGCTAACTGTTCCATCAAGGGAGTGGCTGGAATGCTTGGAACTAGAGAGGGATGCACATAGCTGTGATTATACTGGATAGGACTCAGAGGTGCATCTTCTCCATTGTCATCATCATCATCTGCACTATTATTGTGAGCACTTGGTTCATCTTCATGTAATGCTGGAGGAGGAGTAGGCAATCTTATCCCTCTGGCAATCTTATGCCTTTGAGTGTTCCCCTGTTGCCATTTTCATTGTATACTTCTTTGGGAAACACTTGAAATCCCTTGTTAGCTCTTCTTGTGAAATGAATCCTTGGGGCAAAAGCATTTGAGTGATTTGTTGAGTAAATGGAAGTGGACTGCTCATTTTTCTGTAGATGGCCTCTTCCATATCCTCAAGGATGTAATCCACTAAGTCAATTGGCTACCTTGACAGAATCAGATGTAGCATCCAGGCAAGGGTGGGGGTGACACTTTCTTTATATCCTATTTTTTGAAAGATTGTGTGTCTTAATAGCAACAGTAAAACCTTAGCTTCAACAGAAGTCTGATTCATTGATATCCCTGTAGATGTGTGCTGATAACATGGGAAGATCTGGCATACCTCCCACTTGCCTCCATCTCTACCCCAGAAACAACTTGTCATGGATTCTTGTCATGTTATACATGGGACTTGAGGCACCAATATCTGCTTCCCTCCAGTGTGAAAAACAGAGGATTGTAATACATTAAAAAAAAGAAAAACTAGAGGAAATGGTATTTGGATGGAGCGTACGAAAAACATGGGAATTTTTTTCTCTCTAGTGTGATCTCATGCTTTTTTCCTATGGAACCATGGGAAAGGAATAGTGATCCTGAGGAATTGAAGGGTGGCTTCCTATGTTTCAAAGGGATAAATAGTACCAATTCCTATAGGAATAGGATTCCTTCATTTTTTTTTCTATGAAAAATCCTGCTGGTATAGTTTCTGAATCTTATCTGAAAGACATAGCGCCAGCTGAATTTATCTAGAAGAATTTTCGCAAGGAAGCAGAAGCCAGCCTAGACTATCTAGCAGTGCAAAGTTCCAGGCAGGGGAATCCCGTAATCAACTTTCCATGAGAGGAACCGAGCACGCTACATTCTGCTGTTCTCACTGAACGGCGAAGAACAAAAGTGTACAGAAAACGGAAGCCTACGCCCTGTTTGGCAGAATTGAAACTTGTAGACTGAAATAAAGTGACTTAAGTTTGTAATTTTATTCTAAAATGTAAACAAGATGACCCACCTACAGCTCTAGCTCCATGAATATGGTGAAGCTAGGAATACCCAGCTTCACCAACTCCACGGATATGGTAGAGCTGGAGCTCAGCCAAACACCCCTTAATACTCCTTCCATTACATTCCGGAGGTTTGAGAGCTCCTACATCCCGTTTTTTTTGTGGAAGTCTCTCAATTCCTTTAAATTACGTATAGATCCTTGTAAAATTACGAAAAGGTCTTTTGTAATTTTTTGTGAGGGTAAGAAAATTTTTTCCGAATCGCACTTGGTCTCTCGCTGGTTACTTTACGGAAAAAACCTCCCATTAAATGTAAATCACGAACAAGTTCTTTTCTACTTTTTTAGAATTACGATTAGGTTCAAAAATATAATAAATAGACCTCCGAATTTTACATCTAGATCTTTTTCTTATTTTTCTCAAAAAAAAAATATTTTTAGTAAAACGGTGCTGTGTGCCTGAGTTCAGTCGCTGCCGGCCTCATGAATTTTGAGGTGTGCAATTAATGCCAGCAGGCAGCAGCAGGGGGGAAGAGGCAAAAAGAAGAAGAAGAGCCACACAAAAACAGAGGCCCAGAAAGCCCACGCACGCACGTAGCCGAAGCGGAGAGCTCTGGGCAAGGCAGCAATGGCGACGAGGTGCCTCTCTTCTGTTCCCCTCCTCTCGCCCTTGGGCTCCGGGAAGGCCTGTGCGGTGGTCAGGGCCCAGCCTGCCCCCTCCGCCGCGTTGCGCCGCCGTATCCGGACCCACCTGTCGGTGGCCACCGGCGGTGAGCAGCAGCTCCTCACGGCCCAGGAGCCGTCCCAGGGTGAGTTCTTGGTTCTTGGAGTGGTAAGAGATGAAATCCATGTAAAAGGCAGGTCATTTTTGTCTGTATGAATTATCTTGAGGTGATTGATGGAGTGCTTCGGTGATGGTTAGGGCCTTAGGGGTGGTATATATCACTGAATTTGGGGCTCCTATCCCGCCCCAAATTTTCAGGGACTCACGATCCCAGATCGGTCTCAGGAGTTTTGACGTGCATGTGGACAAGAGATCTGTGGGAGCTTGTGGTGGATAATTTTGGTGATGCTTGGTGGTGGGGAAAAAAACGTTGTGTTGCTTTAATTTGGGCCTGCTCTGTCCAACAAAGTTGTCAGGGTGTGCACTAGTGTTGTTAGATCAATACTAGTAGTACTAGCTAGTACCAAATCCAAAGTTGCATATCCAATTCTAGAGGCTATTTCTGTTAGCCCTATTTTAGTGGAGGAGCAGTTTAGTACATAACCGTCAAAATTTCACAATTTGATCTCAATATTTTTAGGTATTAAAGCCTCAAACCAGAAAATGCTTTTAGTAGCTGGTTCTGAATTAGCTAAAATGCAATTAGAACTGTTTCAATCAGATTTTGGCTGAACAGACAAAACCAGCCAGGTTGCTGACCAGACCAGGCTCAGTCAATAATCGCAACCGCAATGTGCATTTTGCTTCGAAATTATGGGTGCTGTCTAGACTTTTCTTGCATGTTATTAGAGCATAATAATGTAGTACATACAAAATGAGTATCTAAGATTCCAAGTGCTATGCAGGCCTTGACCTCTCTGTACAAGGCAAACTATCAGTAGCTTAATTTGCTTATTGTCATGGAGTATTCAGCATTCTATCAGCCATAACCAAGTGTATTTGGTCAGAGTTCTGTGATTATATTCAGTCTGAATGAAATCGTTGTCTGATATTCGATGCAGAACCTGATTATGGAGTTGTTAGCATTCACCATGTCGGAATCCTATGTGAAAATCTTGAAAGGTCAATGGCCTTCTACAAGGACCTCCTTGGTGAGTTAGATGCCAGTTGTATATGTTGCATGTCTATACTCACTGCTTGTAAAGTAAAACTGATGTGGTTGATCATTCAGGTCTTAAGGTGAATCCTGCTCGGCCAACTGACAAGCTTCCGTACAGGGGTGCTTGGCTCTGGGTTGGTTCTGAGATGATCCACTTGATGGAGCTGCCAAATCCTGATCCATTGACAGGACGCCCAGAGCATGGTGGACGTGATCGTCATACCTGTATTGCAATCAAAGATGTATTGAAGTTGAAAGAAATCTTTGACAAAGCTGGTATTTCTGAACTCCCCCCTGCTGTGTATACAATGCACTGCCTACAATCGAGAAATACCTGTTTTCTCTCCATGCTGACGTCAGTCATTGCGTCATTGGACCATGGACTGGGATGATGAACTTTGGGGGAGACTAGAATATTCTTTCTTGCTTAATGAGAATAGATAACAATGCTGTGCTTATATAGAGGCGGCCCTAACAAACACAATCTAAACCTTCCAACTAATAGAGATAATATTCTATCTTCTAAAGATATCAACTTGCTAATCAAGTTGATGCTATTCCTAATATAACCAGCCGGCCTTAGGAAGGTGCAGCTGCTTTTTCCTTGCGTGCAGCCCCTCCTAATGAGCCGTGGCTGCAGCTCCCCTGGGCCGTAGCTTCCCTGAGCGCACGTCCCTAACAGTCATGGGTAGCACAAAGGTGCCAAGAACTGAAGACACAAGAACCAAAGGAATCTGGATACTTATTCATGGCATCGGTACTAGAAAATTGAACCTGTAAGTTTTAATATGACGTACTGACATGCCAAAATTCATGGATCGATATTCGGTAGTACAATACTAGAGATTGAACTTGTAGATTTTATTGTGACTTGCCTTGTGCCATGTGCCATGTGCTAATGATCATCATAGTGGTATATATCTTTGTTATGTTGACTATATCTGCCTGTACTGTTAATACAATGGACTCATCAGACTGAGGTATGGTTCTGCCAAAACTGTGACAATAGTCTAGTGGGGCTATTTTTGTGACAGACATGATAAATAAAATCCCTGTTTGGGTAAATTTATAGATGCCTTGAAACCTTGTCCTTGGCTTTCGGTAACCATTAGGTAGTAATCATTGCAAGCTGTTGACAGGAAGTCTGATGTTATAGTTGACTCGACAGTGATGTTGATCAGATAATCTATCAGAAGTCTGGTCAATAGATTTCATATGATCTCAATGTATTACATCCACATAATTTTAGTACGGCATGACTACATGAGACTCATGTTCTATGTTTTTCATGTTTTATATTATAACTTATTTCTTTTAGTTGACATTACCACTTCACCTGTTAGGCCTTTATAGTGTTTAATCTGCATTGTGGTTTGTATTATTCCATACGCTAGGTTATCATTAGAGGCTGTTAATTAGCATCGCAACATTCCTTTATCCTCCTCATCTGACAATATGATGACCTTGTACTACTCAACTGTAATGCAGGAATCAGCTACACACTAAGCAAATCCGGGCGACCAGCGATTTTTGCACGAGACCCGGATGAAAATGCGTTGGAATTCACACAAGTGTAGCAACAAAATGACATATTTTCAACTACTAGAATAGCTCATAGCCAGACAATATTGTACCCAGACCTTGTTGCAGGTCTTGCTGTAGCTACCAAGATCTGGCTGGGGGAGACTGCTTGTACATATCAGTCAAGTAAATGAGTGTACTACATGATGATGATTGATTGTAAGTCGTACCTCAGTATCTGAGCATTGAAAACGTTGCCAATATGTTTTGTATTATTTGAGAGCATCGATACTGACAGATGAATCTTGTAAACTCTTTAGATTATCATACGTTCATTAAGCTTGCCTAGTAACTTAATATCAGTCTACTACATCTATGGTTCTGGTGTTTGATACTTAATATCATCCTTATTTTCTGATCATTTCGAAAAATTTTAAGAGCATGATATCAGTGTCAGTGCCTTGTAAACTTGGTTTAATTGCTGTATCAGATTATTTTCCTCTTGAAAGAAACAACCTGGCTATTTTCTGACATTGGTTAATCCAGAAATCGACCTAGTAAGATCAAACCAGATACGAGCATACAATGAAGAATGTTCTGACATCAGTGTCAGACTGTTATGCCTTCTAAACTTGCATGCTGCTTCAGCTAGTTTTCTTGTTAAAACAAACAACCTGGCCATTTCAGACATTGGTTGTTCCAGAGGTTTAACAACTAAAATCAAGCCAGACGTAACCATACACTGAGGAATTTTCTTGTTCAATGATGATTAAACTGCTGTACATGATTTTTCAGGTTACAGTACAGTCTCACAGAACATGAGATATTGAGATCCTCTGGATATTGTCTTAATCTTTTATAGACCATGATTGAAACACTAGAGAGTAGAGAGGAACATGAGATTGAGATCCTCTCGATCTTGTCTTCAAATCTTTGTAGACCATGGTCAAATCCTAGAGAGTAAAGAAGAACCGCTCGCTTGGATTGGAGGGATTGGAAAGGAAATTTGTACGATCTATTCCTGCAAAATCCCTGCGCAATTCTTATGAAATACCTAATCCTACCAGACTTGGCCAAAAAGCCAAAGTAAAACCCTATCAGAAAATTGTACGTTCTGATCTAGGAGTCTTGTCTTCCCATGGTTTGATAGAAGACCAGATCAGTAGATCACATTATTTTCTGTGTCGTGGTACAACCTAAGTTTGATACCCAGGGGATGCATGCTATGACCACGTCAGGTTGTAGTGCCCGTACGGCACGATAATCCAGTCCTTGAGCTGTTGAGCAGGTTGCTCGTGCCACCGACGAGCCGCCGCCGCTAGTCGTTGTCTCCGTGCCGGAGCAGCCCGGCCCAGGGATTTAAAATTCGGACCGAAATCTAAAATCTCGGCCGAGATTTCGGATTTTGGATCCCTCCGAGATTCAAAATTCCGGAAAATTAAAAAAAAAATATCAAATTTCGGATTTCTTGGCGATTTCGAGCGAGATTTGATAGTTTTTTTTGCCGGATTTTAATTTTTGTTCATTGTATTTGATTGGGTTTAGGATCAAGATCATCCACAAAAAATGTCAAAAAAATTTAACATGTTTTTGATCATTTTTTGGTCGGTTCAATTTGTCGGTTAGGACTTTCCGAATTTTTTAAAATTTTTCGATATTGATCATCTTTAGAAAATTTTATGGGAATATTATGGATGTGTTAGGACCATTTACAAAAATTTTCAAAATTTTCTAAAGTGGTTTGAAGTTTTTTAATACATAGGAACTTTTCTAGTCCATTCACATAATCACATGCACATTGTTGCATTTAAGTGAAGGGCATTGGATAGAAAGATTGTCGTAAATTTATGTCAGGAGAGGTAGTATGAAACTATGAATAATAATCTGAAACAAAGTAGAAGTCTGAAATGACTTATAATGGAGGTGACCCTTTTCTTTATTTTGATGAAGCCCTTAGATGGCATGTTAATAAAACAAAAAAATAGAAATCTAGTTACTTCCATACATAAATCAATGCATGCCAGTATGCCACCGGTAAGTCCAAGGATCTGTGATGAGCTTGGAACTGGTAGAAGCCCATGAAGCTTGTAATTTGCGAAATTAAATTTCTGTTGAACATGATTGCTTATCATTGTTATGATTTATGACTACTGCAGCCTGATCATCATAGTTTGTTAATTATTCACATAAGTACATAACTATAGACCTTGTTTCTTAACTCCAACTGAGCAGAGCTTTGCTGCCTCTATGAGGTGTGTGCACCAATCCCTTTTGTTTTTTTCTATCTATTTATTTGATCAAATGCAATCTGTCCTGGTGTTTGCTGTTAGAACTTACACATGATTCTCATAGCACTTATGTTCATATGTGTTGGTTTAGCATTATAAGTCAAGTTTGTATATAGGGTTGCTATATATGATAGCTCTAGAGTGTACAATTTAAATCGTTAAGGATTGACTTTTTTAATACATAGGAACATATATAAAACTTTTCAAATGACTTGAAGTTCATTTGTTACATTTGAAAAATAAAAAACTGATTTTATATACGATTTTTATCATGACTTTACCACTGTTAGATTTTTTAAAAATTCCTCATGCTTGATCATCATCTCAAATTTTTATGAGAACATTAGTGATGTCTAAGGACCATCCAAAAAAATTTTCAAATTTTTTTTGACATGTTTTGGACCATTTTTCGGATGGTTCAATGTGGACCGAGATCTCGGTGATTTCGCCCGAGATCTCAGATTTCCCGGTTGAAAAAAAAAATGGATTTGAAATTTGGTTTTTGCATTTCGTCCGGATTTTGCCCGAAATTTCCGAATCTCACCGAGATTTCGGATTTCGGCCACCTCTTAGATTTTTCCAAAAACGAGATTTGTAACCTTGGCCCGGCCTCGCACAGGGCGTACAGGGCCGACCTCTCGAGCATGGTGGCATCGTGCAGTGAGCTTGGGAGGCCAATGAATACGTCCGTGAAGGTGCATTGGCATCCACGACGGACCGCACGGTGACCGAGTAGGAAGCCTTCTGGTCAAGGGTAAAAATCTCCGATGAGATTTCGCTTTTCGGTTACGGTCGAAATTTGAAATTTCGATTGAATAAAAAAAATTTAAAAAATTAGATTGCAGCAGTACTCTAGAAAATTTCGGCAAGATTTCGCTCAAAACGCCCGAAATCTCGGTTAAATTGCTGAAATTTGCACATTTTTAACTGGATGTCATTGAATTTTTACCAAATTTTATGTAGTTTTTTTTCTAGAGCGTTCTAATGCCATCTATGATCAACACGTGGAAAAAAGTGAAAAAATAGGGAAAAAATCGGTAGAATGTGGGATTCAAACCCAACCCAACAACTCACGGCAAAGCCTTATTCCCATGCCACTAACTAACATAGCTGAGCCTACTTGCCTATTTAGTATGGGGTAGAAAGCTTTATAGCCTAGGCATTAGGTCCTGATGAAGAAACAAAAGAAACCAACGCATTTCCTCACGGATCACAAGGACACAACCAACAGCCCGCACCTTCTGCTAAAGAAACAGTCTCCTACCTCGACTCCGGCCATATCCGGCCAGCTCTGGTCATCATTGCAGCGCATCTCGGCGTAGATGAACGGGATCTCGCCTTTGGCTACAGAAATTTCGGTTTTTTGTGTGAAAATACTCTGTGTTTTGAGTGAAAAATACTCTCTGTTTTGAGTGAAAAACTTCAAATCCTACTATAGGAGAGCTTTGAATGTCAGTCTATTATGCAAATGGTGGTGGCAATTAGAAAGTGAAAATGGAATGTGGCATGAAATTGTGAAAGAAAAATATTTATGTGCTAAAACTGTTAAACAAGTTAGTCATGAACAAAATTCCCCTTGTTAGTTTGATTTGCTGAAAGTAGAAATGAATATCTTAAAGGGAGATGCATGATGGTAGGAAATGAGAGGAACACTGATTTTTGGGAGTATAGTTGGTTTGGGCAAAATCCTTTATGTGTGATTTATAATAATCTGTATGATATTAGCGATGGCCATGGTTGTTATATCTATGAAATTGCATCTAATGGTTGGACCATTTCCTTTAGAAGATGGTAAGATGAAGATGAATTGAATCAACTTAAGAATATGTTGATAAGAGTAGCACTTGGTGAAGGTGATGATAAACCAAAATGGATGGGAAATACTTTTGGAATATGTTATTGATTTTTGTATGTATGTTAGTTATCTGAGCAAGCTAGTTCTCTAAGCATCCATATCAACTTATGAGAAGTAGTCCTAGCTTAAGCATGCGTTATTGATTCTTACATGTATGTTCCATTGGTTAATAATTCTTGTCTTCCATTGTAGATTCTCATGATGGATACCGTCTGGGAGCATGAGAAACGTGTCAAGCAAGGGTCAAAGTGCAACTGTTGTCCCCATGTAATGAAGGGGGGAGGCGCAACCCATTTGAAGGAACATCTCGCCAGCTGCTCCAGTGAGGTGAAAGTCTGCCCTAGCATGCCTAAAGTGGTTAGGCAGGCCATGCTCGCGAACCTCCACGGAGTTTGGGAAAGGAAGAAGGAGAAAGAGGAGGAGCGCCTGCGTAAGAAGGAGGTGCGACGACTGGGCGTCGCTGGCTTGTAAGTTAAAATTCTTATCATCATTGGACTAAACTCTTACGATCGCTGTTTTCAGGTGCACTCAAGATGGTGCAGGAGCTAGGCCCAGGGGTTTGTGCACCACGGGGCCACGAGATCGATGGGAAGTACCTTGATGAGAACGAGAAGAAGATTGTTGAGTACCTTCGGAAGTTCAGGGATAACTAGGCGACATTTGGTGTGGCAGTCATGTGATGCGTGGAATGGACCTACAATGCAAAGAATCATCAACTTCATGGTGTACTGCAATAGGGTAATGTTTTTCCATAAGACTGTCAATGCCACAGGCAAGATCCAAGAGCACAAGTACCTGCTACGAAAGTGGTTGCCAACGAAATTGGTGCTGATAGCGTGGTGCAAGTTGTTGGCTCGCCAGCATGGGAAGGCACATGCAAAGGCCGAAAGCGATAAGGAGCCAGATGTGGGCAGCGACGATGACATAGAGATACCCCCCGAGAAGGTGAACGTTGGTAGCAGCTCAGCGTCAGACTCTGGAGGCGACGACGGTCACTACACCCTCCTACCCCGTTCACAACCACACTCACTGATAGGATGGCAACACGAGGGAAGTGCCCCGAGGAAGGGCTCACAGAGACAGACCTATAGCACGACGAGTGGTGGGTGTGGGCGGCAGGCAGGACAGCCCTAGGATGACATGGGCTCGTGGTCTAGTAGCCAGTCTTCCAGCCATTGGGGCTTCCCAAGTGAGCACCCTAGGTACCCCATGTTAGGGTACGGCTCGATGCCCTATGGAGGGGATATGGGTGGGTACAGTCACAGACATTCACCTTATGACGGATCGAGCATGTCATCTTTATTTGACTACACTGATACCTACACTGATCCGTACGGGCAACACATGACTGTCAGGTACCTTTACCAGTCAGAGAATCCTTCGACTTGGATGTCTCATTATGAACACTGGAAGTCCGCCTGGCTACCACAGGACATGAGCTGGAAAGAGTACAAGAAATAACACCAAAGGAAGCAACGTGGAGGTCCAGTTTTCACTAGTATCATACTACTACTCGTAGGTATGGCAATGTGTTGTTGTCCATGCTTTACATGTTCGTACTACTTTTAATTATGCCTCTTGTTGTACAACATATTCATAGCCCTTCTTGTAATTATTCTTTTACATCTTCTTGCTATATATTTAGAATTGTTATATGAGTTAATTTTATTTCATGTCTATCATTTGTCATGATATATTATATTGATTGTTGCCAATTGTCACTGTCATAATCCAAAAATCAGTCAAAATGCTGCCAAAATTTCTAACTTTACAGTCTTTTCTTTTAAAATTTTCGTATGTTGCATACAAAACATAGGAACATATAGAAAACTTTCCAAATGACTTCAACTTCATTTGTTACATTTCAAAAATCAAAAACAGAATTTACATAACACTTTTATCACGATATTACCACTTGCACAATTTTTCAAAATTCCACAAGCTTGATCATCATCTAAAAATATTATGGGAATATTATTAATACATAAAAATCATCCAACAAAAATATCAAAAAATTTTGACATGTTTTCGACCATTTGTAGATAGTTTTTTTAGACCAAAATTTTGGATATTTCGGCGAAATCTCGGTGATTTTGCCCGAAATCTCAAAAATCTCGGATTAAAAAACCGGATTTCAATTTTTGTCTTTGTTTTTCTTCCGAGATGTCCGAAATTTTCAAATTTTACCAAAATTTCGGATTTTGGTTGCCTCCAAGATATAATCTGAAACCAAAATTTTAAACCATGCTTCTGGATGAGATTGGTGAGGCAGCGGTTGTAGTACTGGCCGACATCCTCATTGGGTGCGAGGATGAAGATATACTCGGTGTACACAATGCCTGCGATGCCGGGGATCCCGAAGGCGACCTCAAACCTAGAGGTGATGGTGGCGGTGTAGGGTTGACGATGCCGATTAGAGGGGGGTGAATAGGTGGCTTTAATTCTCTACGATTAATCGCTAATCGTCTAAGTACCCTATTGACACCAAAACCTGGCACATAGCCGATTAGGTGGGGTGGTTTGGTTAATTGACTAAGGATTGTATCGGGTTTGGAAAGTCATAAGCCGATACAGGTTTATCGGATAATAACCGATTGTAATGTTAAAGGAGAAGTATCATAGAGAAAGTTGAGATCGATACGGATAATTTCATGAAGTTAAAGGAGAACAAAATCGCGTCAGATACTATAAAAGAAGATGATAGGCGACATCAGGAGGACGCAATAATCAAACAATCAACCTACTTTTTGTTTTTTTACTTTTCATCGACTATGAGTATAATTTTAAATTTGTAATCTTTCCTCTATAATTCGCTTGATCAATAAAGTTTCGCGTCATCGATTCTTGATTTCGTCAACTTATGCCAACCCAAATTCGCCTTTTTCTTTGATTTTGTTGCGCATCGCCTTCTTCAGAAAAATGGCCTTTACCACTATCTAATCAACTCAACCAGGTTAATTAGATCTATTGATTACTTTTTATTTAAATCGGCTTAAACAGCCGACTCGACTAGATCATTTTTAGAATACTAGATCAGCTTAACGGCGGATTGAATTATATATATTATCCTCTTGCCGATTGCAGGATCAATTCGGCTGACACGCCCGCACCCAAAATTAAACCCAGCATTTGCATGTGCCAATTGCAGATCAACCCTTCATCACATTTTTTGGCGTCATCACACTTTTAGCACGCCTATTGGGACCATTGGACGATAATATATTTTGCTAGAAAGTCGATCTCTCCGTTTGATGTTAACCCTAAAGTAATAATCGTCCCTACGTTGGATGATTTAACACCACAACAGTGAAAATAAATTGAAGATCAAAAGCCTGCGTTTGAGCAAATGATGCTCAATTGCTACCAGAAGACCTGACGCGGTATCACACAAAAGTCTGTATTGCCGACGATCAACTTTGGTGGCAAGGAGGCTTCAGATGCTACCGAAACGGCACAGGAAAGCCGATATATGCCCATTCAGTCAGAGTTATCGGATATGATTAATCAATCTATACATTGTGCTCTCGTCAACCAGTCATTGGCTTTAGCAACGGCTCTTAGGCCAATGATAGTTAACAACGTCAAAGAAGTCACAAATGAGCTGGTGTCGGTTGGGACCCTACTCGATCCCTTGCAATCTCTGCCGATATACCCAGTCTACTCCGTTGCCCAGAACATCCAGAATGTGAAGCCCATGATCGATCCAAAACTGTCGGCTACTATCCCTGCTTTAGCACCAACACAACCAATTGTGTTGTTGCATCTCAAGCACGTGTAGCCATTACCAAAGAAACTCATTGGGACAAAGCTATTAGCATTGTTTTAAGGGACCACTTTGGTATTTAGCCAAAGAGTCAGACCATCGGCCATAGAAAGCTGTATCCTAATTATATTAATCAGATCCCATATCCTTATGTCTATATGGTCCCTGATTTTGCTAAATTTTCAGGGAACAATTCCACGACAACGTTGGAGCATATCAGACACTTTGTTGCGCGATGTGGAGAAGCAGCATAGTCTGATGGGCTAAAGGTGAAATTATTCCCCTTGTCCTTGTCTGGGGCAGCTTTCACCTGGTTCACAACGTTGCCCCCAAATTTGGTCAATACTTGGGCCGATTTGAAAAACTGATTCCATGAGTACTTTTTTTGTGGGAGCTTAGCATCGAGGATATCAGATTTAAGCTCTATCCGATAGAAGTTTGGGGACTCGGTAACATATTACATTAAAAGGTTTAAGGAAATTAGAAATTAGTGCTTTAGCGTCAATTGCCCGATAACCAGTTGGTTGATTTAGCTTTTCAGGGATTAATTCCGCCCTTAAAAGGAGAAATTCGGTGGCCAAGAGTTCAACGATATAAGCCACTTGATGCATAGGATATCGGCCCAAGAAAGTCGATTCTTTGAAAAAGGTTTTAAGGACAGGTTTAAAAATAATACAGACAAAGAAAATCCTAAAGTTAATCTCGTCGAATACGAGTCTGGTAGCTCATCCGACGAAGATGAGGCTGAAGTAAATATATCCGAATGGGTAAAGGGGGGTAAGAAATCCCTAGTCTGTTCCTAGCTTAAGCTAGTTAAAGCTAAATCGAAAATTAAATACTCTTTCAATGTAACCAAATGCGATCGTATATTTGATTTGTTGCTACAAGAAAAAGTTATACGATTGCCTAACAGTCACATATTGCCATCGGTCGAGGAAATTAAGAAACGAAGGTATTGCAAGTGGCATCATTCTTTTTCACATAATACTAACGATTGCAATATTTTTATCAACAGATTCAATCGGCTATTGAAGATGGCTGATTGAAGTTTGCCGATGAACCGACAATGCAGCTAGATACCAATCCTTTTCTACATAACATGGTCAGCTATTCATCGAAGGGGAAAGAGTTGGCACGGGACTAGATTTGTTCACTGTCTACACCGGCTAAAACAGTATGTCAAGATGATGTAAAAGCAGCGAATGTTGAGGAGACAGATTAAGATCAACCGCTAGGATAAACACTCAAGAATGATAAAGCCAAGAGGTTAACTCAAAGTCTGCAAGTGGTATAGAGCTGGGAATCTGATGCCACCACGGAAGCCGATACAAAATTACAAGCCAACGTTCTCGCAATTGTTGGCTAAGTATGAGAGGAGGAGTCAAGAATTGCAACAAGATCCCCTTCATTAGCTGACAAATAACTATCGGCCAACAGCTGCTGAGAGAGTGCACGAACGGTGCCCCTTTTGGTAATTTTGCTGGGAAAGGGGATTGGCATTGCCATAACCTTATATTTGCCCAATGCAACATTACCCTGGGTAGGGCCAATAACATCGGAAATCGGCTAAAGAGATATTATTTGAATCAATTCCAAGCCAACATGATGACAGTCACAAGAGACCAATTCATGAAAGGATTTTTGAACTGGTACAAGAACAACAACAGTTCAATTAAAGATGCGATAAAACAAGAAAGTTGTTGGGACCGAACGTGCAAATATGGACCCTCTGTGTATTCCGCACTAGTCCAGGATCACGCTAGTGCACACAGTCTCAACATAGATGAATATCACAATCATACACAGTGGAATAATAAATAAACTCCAACTATTATTATAACCTGTTGAGTCAACCTTATTGTCAACTTTCAATAATACGCTTCGTAGGGCCAAGTCTCAAATAAATAAAACTGCAGTGGAAAATAAATAGAACTCGTGGTGACCAATCAATATACCACAGGCAACTGACTGAGCTCGCACCCTAGCTCGATGGCTCCTCCTGGTACTCCTCCTCCAAAGCTGACGTTGATTCCTCCTCAGCTGATGTTTATATTGTTGCAAGGGGTGAGTACATAAAGCACTCAGCAAGTCATGCACAGAATGCAAGTCTAATAACTACATGCATAACTTATTACAAATGAATGGCCAAGTGGTTATTTTGCAGTAAGCAGCATTCACAAATATTCAATATATATTGTAAAGCAGTAAAACAAGTAATAACAATAATAAATTTCCCATTTATTTCACAAATAAACCAATTCTCCTCCTAAACCAATTTCACATTTCCCGAACAACCATTCTCCAAACCCAAGTTCATTTATGAAAATCTAACCCTTGACTATAATCCCCGAGCGTTGTCCAATACCGTAGACACGGCTATTCAAATAGTTTTGACACTCTGCAGAGGTTATATACTTTACCCACAAGACATAATCAACTCACCACGTTAGCCGTGAAGCGCCATACGAAAGTATGCAAATGAGCGATCATAACAAAGCCTTTACAATGCTCTGTCTAAACCCAGTACTGTCCGCTGAGGTTTCAACACTGAAGGGTTACACCACCACGATAGGGCCCCCCTCTTGCGCCATGTGAGTCTACCCGTACACCCGAAACCCACACCAACCATGACAGCACTGAAATCTAGATATCACAAATTAATCAGCTAGGTCTGTCCCATTCCAGACATGTGGTTCTACATTTGGCTCAATTTAAATGCTTGCAAGGTTAAGTCCTTAACTGACCAAAGCAAGACTTCCCAAAACTCACAACATACATGTCACCACAATAAACCAAATGCGACCGCCCAAATGCCACACTTGGCCCACCGATAAACACGCTTGCCGCTTACCCTAGTCTAAATCGTTTTATCACCCCAGTTGATTACCAAGCATCACGTGCCATCAACTTCACCAACAACACATGTCACATCTTTCATAAACACGTTCCACATCTTATTAAGCAAGATTAATTTTTATATTCCAAAATGATATTGATAACTCGTTGCAAGGCTAAGCATACTAAACACGATCTAGTGACCCATGTTGGTAATTATGATATTGACCAACTAGTATTCCACAAACCTAGGGTGACAAATAAATCATGGCATATAAATTATGATGACAAGGTGGCATAGATCAAATAGGTTGATTATCTATTCCCAAATTAATTGAAATCACCTTTAATTAAACTAGCATGGAATAATTTAAAACAATATAATTTTGAAACATAGGACCAACATGATCAAAGCACAACTTGCCTTAGAAACACCCTTGCTCTTGCTCTGGATCTTGAGTTTGGCTTGAGTCATCGCTCCCGAATAATCCCGACAATTCATGTCTACGTGTAACGAAACAAAAAAATAAAAATAAATACCAATAATAGAGAAGCTCAGCTCTAAAAATCAAATAAAATTCACCATTAAATAGAGCATAATTTAAAAAAAAATTAGGCTCTAGAATCACCTCAATCGAAGTTCGTATGAGCAAGAAGGAGCAAATCAAAGTTTAAAAATTAATACAATTATTTTTCTACTGAAAATCCCGTATTATGACATCACCATGACATCAGCAACGAATTTGGTTTCTGGCCGAATAATTTTTCTACTGAAAAATCAATTTATTGCGTCACGATGACACGTGGCTAAACCAGGTGTTGCCACGTCACCCCTGGTTTATGGACTTGGTCCACGAGTCCATCTCGGTCTACGGTAGACCCGGTGCATTATACCTACTGGCGCTGACACGTGGGCCCAACCGCTGATGTCACCACGATGTCAGCACTGATGTCAACCACGTAGCAGCTCGGTGACGCCTCGGTCTTTGCGCTCGCTACGTGGCAACCTGTGACTGGTTGACCATGCTGTGCGATCTAGAACGCTGATTCGAAATTGGACGGATGAGATTGAATCCATTGCACAGCGAGGTGCGGCGATGTGGCACAACCTGGTGGGCTACACGTGGTAAGATCCCGGCCATTAATCCACGATCGTACAGCTATGGTTCACCCAACACAGTAACTACACCAATCGATTTGGACTGCACAATCTGAAACGGACAGCTAGGATTAAACCTACCCGACGGCAATCCAAGCACAACGCAACATGCCCTGGCGCCTGCCACGTGGCACAATCTGGATCCCACATTCTACATCCGATGACCGAGATCTAATCTAGAGTGGATGGTGGTGTACGATGACATGGGCAAACCTGGTGCGTTTGATCTGGATCGGATGTTTGGCAGCCTTCGAGAAACTTCAAAGAAACTCGACGGCGAGGTTTGATCGGAGCTGAGGATGATGGAGCTCCATATGATGCTCCGATGGGTCCCCGGCGAGGTGAGACGTCTCCCTGAACGCAGCTTGCCCTGACGAATTCGGATCTGGGCTCAACGGTGGCGGAGACGGTTCAACGACGACAGAAGATGTCAAAACGTGCCACGATGAGACACTGCAACTTCGGTGAGCTCTCCTGGCGCATTCATGGCGAGCTAGGCAATGACGCTTTAGGGAAAATAGGCGGTGCGGAGTGCTCTACCCGATGCGAGAGATGGGGCAACAAATAGGGCTTTAGGTTCGCGTGCAAGGCGCGAAAATCGCGATGTGTTCCGTTCGGTCGGCAGAGTCCAATGAGCTCACAGCTTGACCACGTGGCATCATCTCAATGGTCCACGTGCTCCTGATCCAGCGGTCACCCTCACGCGACCAAGTGGATAGCTCCTAACCGTTCGATCAAGAATCGACGGCTCACGGGTTGGGTTAGGGTTTATACTAGTAGCACGGGTTGGCTTGGGCTAGGCTAGGCTTGGGTCGGTCCAGGTCCAATGGGCTTATCCCATTTAGGGTTTTCCCAATTTTCTGGATTTTTTTATTTAAAGTAATTTCTAGAAATTCAAACAATGAGAGAAAAATAGCAATAGTACCAGAAAAATTCTGAAAAATACGTTGAAGCATTTTGAACTCAAATAAAATATTTTCAAAAAAAATTACATGAAATTTATAAATATTTAAACAATTCAATAAAAGACTTAATTCAAATTAATTCCAAATAAATCCGAATAAATTCCAAAAAATTCCAAAATTCCAAACAACTCAATAAATGCAATATAAGCAAAAATTGGGATGTTACAAAAGTTAGATTTAATCGGAAAAATATGAGAGCCGATTGAACCTATGTCGCGCTGGTGTCCTCCGGGGTTGAGCAAGTCGTAGAGGCGACAGCTTCAATGTTTAAGAACTCAAGAGTTGAGGGAAGATGATCAGGAGAAAAAAAGAGACGAAGATTTTAATGTACTTCGTCCGGTTAAGAATGTGAAAAAGGAATGGAGGAAGAAAGAAATCATTCCAGAAGAATTAGATTCAGCCGATGATCTAGATTTCCCTATCTTTCGGGATGATTCGCTACCGCCGATGGACATCAATATGGTATTCACCCTGCCCGTAGAGTTCAAGGTATGCAAGACATCGGCTAAGGAAATGTTTACTCAATTGTGCCCAGGTTTTCAAGATGTTGTTTTTAAGAAACCAAGAGATGATCAGCGACATTTGAGGCCATTATATTTGAAGGGTCATATTAACGGCAAGCCAATATCAAGGATGTTGGTAGATGGTGGGGCGACCGTTAATTTGATGCCTTCTTCGACATGTAGAAAGTTGGGCAAATCCGATGAAGATCTTATAAAAACCAATATGGTGTTGAATGACTTCACCAGTGACCCTATAGAAGCAAAACGTGTCATGGTAACTGAGCTCATGCGTCGGTAGTAAGATCTTGCCGACAGTTTTCTTTGTGATTGATGCCATGGGGAGCAATAGCGTGTTACTTGGTAGGGATTGGATACATGTTAACTATTGCATAACATCGACTATGCATCAAAAGTTAATACAATGGAATGGTGATGAGGTCGAGGTGGTCGAAGCTGACACATTGGCTCATATAGCTATGGCCAGTCTAGAAGCCAACTGGCAACATGAAGGGGCCGAGTGTATATCCATTAAAGCACTTCAAGACTGTGATTTTATATGCACCGGCCAGGCAGGTGTAAGTCCTATCAATGTGAAGCCTAGTACGCTTGATCAGAAAAACGAGATTGTACGAGATGGAGTCCAAAGTGGCAGTAAAAGCTCTAACGTCTTCTTGTCTTGAACTATGAAATAATGTGGTATTATCGTATCACATTTTGGCAATGTATTGTCACCTGACTTTATCGTTAATATTTGCTCATCTTGAATGCGATAACTTAATAGTGTCTTGCTTGCTACGTACCTCCTTGCATCTATGAGAGCAAATGTTGATGGATTCTAAGACTTTATTGTTAATATTTGCTCATCTTGAATGCGATAACTTAATAGTGTCTTGCTTGCTACGTACCTCCTTGCATCTATGAGAGCAAATGTTGATGGATTCTAAGGCAAAATTCAATTCTATCCACAGTCTGTCATGAGAGTTGCCATATTTTGATTTATCTTTTCACTTCATCCTCTCATCCCCGAATGAGAATACCATAGGTAATCTATTTTCACTCTAGTTTTGTGCAGAAATAGGATTATTTTAATGGTTCTCTATTTCATGAAATATGGAGTTGATTAAGTCATCGTTTACCATATGGATTAATTAACTCTATATTTGACGGAATAGAGAACCATGAAAATAATCCTGTTCCTACATAATACCAAAGTAAAAATAGGCTACCTATGGTATTCTCATTCGGGGTTGAGGACGGAGTGGATAGATAAATTAGATGATGACAACTTTTAGGACGAACTGTGGATGGATTGGAATTTGCCTTGGAATCCATCAACATTTGCTCTCACAAGTGCTTGGAGATATATGTTATTACAGACGATTCTAGGCTAGAACCATCTGTAATAGTATATCAGAGACTATTTTAGGCTAGAACCGTCTGTAATAGTATATCAGAGACGGTTCTAGCCTAGAACCGTCTCTGATAGTACATTATCACATATAGTTCTAATCTATAATCATCTCTGATATTAATTTTCACAGACGGTTCGAAAACCAGCTATGATGTACCGTTGTTATCACCAGGGGTGGATCCAGAAAAATAGATCATTGGGGTCGCTGGGGTCATTACAATAACTTATAGCCTATATATGCTTATATGCTAATAGAGTACAATTAAATTTACATGTGATTTTGACAAAGTCATTGGGGTCATTTGACCCCACTAATTGCATGCTAGATCCGCCCCTTGTTATCACTGCATATATTTACAGATGATTCATAAAATAGTCTGTAATTAGCATTTGTGTAGTAGTGATTGTCGATTATTACTAAGCTTACTCGAGTCGAGATCAAACCTAGATCCAGGCTCGAACCTCAACTCAACTCGCTCAAGCTTGAGCTCTAGAGACCAGGCTAGCTCGACCTTGGCTTACATGCAAGTTTTCGTTAAATGACTTTTGTAGCTTGTATGTCTATAGCTACTTTGGCCACAAGAAATATGCAAAAAAAAAACCTATGACATATGCATTTGCCTATTCACTTTTACCTATACATCGGTATGAAATTTAGCGTACGTGGATATATTTTGCTATTAGCTTTTCTAATATATATTTTAGTAAAATTTATAAATATAATGATATAAAATTAATTTTGCTGATAATCTATTAATATTATTTTTGTATGGACAATTCAGAATAACTTTGTATATATTTGTGATGAATTTTTTTGAAGTTTTATTACACATTTTCTAAAACAAGTAAACGTGAATAGAGGTAGTAATCTCATTAATTTTAATTATTTTGGAGTACTATAGTAAATACTGTTACATAGACTTGAATCCTAGGGCATCTCAACCATTCATCAGGTAGTTTCGCAAATCTGTTCTCTAGTTTGTTCCTTGACACTGTTAGACAACCTCGCTATCGAATAGTCCGGGGTTGCCTAATAGATCTAAACTGGAGAACAGAGAAAGAGGGCGAGAGACACAATATGAGGAGGAACGGGTCTGCTTTATTATTCTGTATGCTTGTGTAGAATGGGGTGACCCCCTGCCTCCTATATATAGCGGTTCTGCTTAGAGATAAGGAAGAGTCCATATAGGATACGACAACCGGTTTCCTAACACTCCCCCTTGGACTCTTCACTGCGAGATGCATATGCCTCATTAAAACTCCATAAAAACCCAGTGGGAAAAATAATTGGAGAAAGAGTACATAGCACACGCTTGCTGTGTTGCATGGATTGCCTCATCAAAAACCTTATGTAAGAAAACTTCAATGAAAAACTTACTTAAGGAAAAGAGTACAATCTACCCAAACTTCAATGTTAATCTTGAAGATTCACGTTGGGTACTCAAACTTCATGTTCGAGATTTATGTAGGAGTATGTGAAAATTCTCCCCCTGAAATCTGCACTTCTCTATGCCTCATCATCCCAATTCCTTTAACACATCTTTCAAAGGAAGATGCTGGGAGTGACTTAGTGAATAAATCTGCGTGATTTTCACACGACTTAGTATGCAGTATATTTATCTCGTTCATCTTACGCATTTCATGAGCATAAAAGAACTTGGGGTTGATATGCTTTGTGAGGTTACTCTTCACATATCTCATTTGCATTTGAGCAACACAAGCTGCATTATCTTCATAGATAATGGTGGGGGTTTGTTCCATGTTCAAACCACATGACTTCTAGATGTGGTGAACCATTCTACGAAGCCATACACATTCCCGAGAGGCTTCATACAAGGCAATTATTTCTGAGTGATTTGTCGATGTCGAGACCAGAGTCTGCTTAGTCGACTTCCATGAAATTGCCGTTCCACCGCAAAGGAAAACATACCCGGTTTGTGATTTGCCAGTATGCGGGTCCGTTAGGTACCCAGCATCGGCATAGCCAACCAAATTCAATTCATTGTTCCTTCTATAGAACAAACCGAGATCTTTGCTTCCTTGGAGGTAACGGAAGACATCCTTAACCCCTTTCCAATGACTTTTGGTGGGTTCTGCACTGTACCGTGCTAGCAAATTCACGGCGAACGCAATGTCCGGCCTAGTGCTATTCGCAAGGTACATGAGTGCTCCAATTGCACTCAAATATGGGAATTCCGCTCCCAGGACTTCCTCCCCCTCTTCTCTAGGCCTGTATGGGTCTAGGTCTGCTTGGAGTGACCTTCCGACCATTGGGGTCTTTGCGGGGTATGCCTTCTCAAAACCAAATCTCTCCAACACTTTCTGCGTGTAGGAAGATTGGTGTAAAAAGATTCCGCCTTGGACATGTTCAAGCTGCAAGCCTAAACAGAACTTGGTTTTACCCAAGTCTTTCATTTTAAATTCAGACTTCAAGTATGTGCATACTTCTTCAATTTCTTCATCCGTCCCAATGATGTTCAAGTCATCTACATAGACGGAGATTATACATAATCCATTCGTGGATCGTTGTATAAATACACATGGACAATCTTCGTTGTTCGTGTAGCCTTTCTTGCAAAGAAAGTCACTCAAGCGATTGTACTACATTCTTCCTCGATCGTTTCAAATTTCATACAGTGATTTCTCCAATTTCACACTGTATAGGTTTCTGTTTGCTCTGTCTTGGTTCGGGATGGGAATACCTTCTGGTACTTTCATGTATATCTCCGAATCCAAGTTTCCATACAAGTATGTTGTGACAACATCCATTAGCTTTATTTTCAACTTCAAGTTGATTGCCATTGAGATCAAATATCTAAAGGTAATTCCACCCATGATCGGAGAATAGGTTTCTTCATAATCAACCCTAGGACGTTGAGTGAAACCTTGAACAACAAGCCTTGCAATGGTTGTTGCTCTTTTCATAGATTCTCCTATTATTACAAAATTTATGGCCATTTCGTCATGGTGTGCTTCATGCACTTCTACTTGCTCTTCATTGCTATTTCCCATTCCAGGAGCAAGTTCCTTTAGTTTTTCTCCGCCAATGTGTGCGCACACATTATTTCCGGCGGCTTCTTCCAATTGAAGATTCAAGTCTGGAATTGCCTTTACAGGCTTCTTTCCAGTGCCAAGTCTCAACTGGCTCCCCTTCTTGCTTTGGGGCATTTTTGTGATTGGCTGTGGTAAGTCCTCTTGCCCATTTTTCCCCAGACGTCTCCGGGTACTTTGGGTTTGAGAAGCCAGATTTCATGTTCTTTTTCTTTGAGGCCTCTGAACAGGATGAGGGATACCTTCTGCTTTCTTTGGTATTTCCACCCTCTCTGGTACATTTCTTGCTGGTATATGCGACTTAACCACGCTCTTCAGATCACAAAAATGATCAGGCAGTTCATTTGCTAAATTCTGCAAATCGATTGTCTTCTTGACTTCATGATTTGCTTCATTAGTGCGAGGGTCATGCCCGGGGATCCCAGTGGAATGCCATATGATTTCCCGGCATTTTCATCCAATGGTTCATTTCCTCCCCCTAATGACGGGAAAGCGATCCTCGTCAAAAAAATGCAATCAGCGAATCGGGTTGTATGCAAATCTCCAGTCGTGGGTTCCAAATACCTGATTATGAATGTATTCTCATAACCAACGTATATCCCAGACTTGCGGAGAGGGCCCATTGCAGTTCGCTGTGGGGGTGGTATAGGTACATATACCATTCATTCAAATCTTCAGGATGACCCATTACACTAGTTGCATAGTTGAATGGATGTTGTAGGCCGACGGTCTATAATTGATGAGTGCTGCTGCGTGCATGACTGCGTGTCCCCAACAAGTGTTGGGCAAGTTACAACTCTGCAAGAGTGGTCGGGCTATGAGCTTAATCCTCTTTATTAGTGCTTCAGCTATTCCATTTTGCGTATGGATGTGCGGTACAGAGTGCTCAACAGTTATTTCAATTGCTGTGCAATAATCATCAAATGCCTTGGAAGTAAATTCGTTGGCATTGTCCATTCGAATGGACTTCAGGCGATGATCAGGAAAAACATTCTTAATTCTGATGATCTGCGAGATCAGCTTTGCGAATGTATGATTCCTTGTTGACAGCAAACGTGTATGCAACCATTTCGAGGAAGCATCAATGAGCACCATAAAGTATCAAAACGGCCCTGACATGGGCTGAATCAGGCCGCAAATATCCCCCTGAATGCGTTCCAGGAATGCAGGGATTTCATGTTGCACTTTCATAACAGAGGGTTTTGTTATTAATTTCCCAGTGGCACATGCATGGCACACAAAATCTTCGTGATTCGGAAAAAAATTTTAACATTAATGCCATGACCTTGTGAGTTGTTAACTATATTTTTCATCAATCTAAGACCAGGATGACCTAAATATACAATGCCATAACGAAAATAATTCAGAGCTTCTAAATACAGTCTTCAAATAAGTATACACTGCGTGTGCATTGATTATCGTGTAGTACAACCCAGATTCATATGAGGGATATTTTTCTAATACCATTTTTTTTCATATTCCGCGTGCTTCACAATGCACAAGTGTTCTTTGCCATTTTCTTCATTTGTTTCTACGTGAAACCCATTGGCGCGGATATCTTTGAAACTTAAGAGAGTGCGAGTTGATTCAGGGTACAAGAGGGCTTCTTCAATTACCAAAGTTGTACCCATTGGCAATATAATTGTGACTCTTCCTGAGCCTATTATATGCGTATCGCTTCCTGCGATTGTCGTAATCCTTCCAGCGTTCTTCGTGATCGTCTGGAAGTATTTCGATTCTCTTAAGATGGTATTTGTTGTGCCACTATCAACAATGCATATTTCCTCCATTGGGCGCTACACGATTTCTAGATGACAAGAAATATAATTCTATTCATATAGTGGCAAAGTAATTCAAATATTGCTTACAAATAAAGAATACTGGAATAGAGAATAAATTGCAATTCTATTCATGAGAAAAGAAAATGTATGCTCTTCGAGAGCTTACAATTCATTATTCAAAATTCATTAACAACCAATGTTCTATAGCCTGCAAACTTCAAGCGAACCCAATCTTGCTGTGCTTGGAGCAAGATGGTGGACTTGAGTTTCTCGAACTGCTTCTGAAGTGCAGTCCGTAACTCAAGTGTACTCACCTCAGCCATGTATTCATTATTCATAGTAGCTGAAAAGTGATACCTGGGGAGTACAAAATTTGATCGTTTTGCTCGGCAGTAGGTTACTTGTCCTTCAAGGACCCTAAACCGATGGCAATTCAGAGCTTCTTACTCATAAACACGATCTTCACATTTGATGCCCATATGAGATAGTTCTGACCATTCGGGCCAGTTTTTCAAAACTCACATATGACAATGCCAGGTATTTACATATTCATAGGATTTTTTCATTAGATTACTTCGTGTAATCTAATAGAAAGTGGTTGCAAGATTCATAAATGCATAATTAAATTCTCATGAATTTTCAGCAAACTAAAAGAAAGCAATAATTTCAAGATTCATAAATACAAGATTCATAAATGCAAGATTCATAAATGCAAGATTCATAAGTACAAAAATTCATAAATACTCATAAATACAGCTTCGTGCAAGCGATTGGATTCATATACATGATCGACTTCGTGCGATCTGCTTTATGTGCGCGATCGGCTTCGTGCGATCGGTTTAGCGCGGCTTCATGCGCGCGGCGCAATCAGTTCCATGCACATCGGCCTTCCTGGCGCGACGGTGGCCGCTTCGTGCGGCGTGCTTGAAATTCCAATGAACTATATTAAAGCAATAAATACAATGCATGGAACAGAACAATAATTGCACAGTTCATAAATTCAGTATAAACAATAATTGCCCAATTCATAAATTCATAAATGCGAAAAATAAATTCTCATGAATTTTCGGCAATCTAAACAGGGTAATTATTGCAAAAATTCATGCAAATATTCATAAATGCAGAAAATAAGGCTAAGTACAAATTAAAAACAGAGCCATAAAATTTTCTGCAATTTCTAGATAAGTTTCATAATTTTCTGGCAATTTTTTGAATTTTCTAATCATTTTTCGAATTTTCTACTGATTTTCGGGGGGGGGGGGAATTAATTAATTAAAAGTCGGGGGCAATAGGGTAAAATCACCCTCCCCCGTGCGCCAAAGCCGTATGCAATTCGGTTTTCCATTGACTCAGTTCCGATCGATTCCATCCAAATTCTGGAATTCCTGAGCCAAGGACTTCGTGTCCAATATACTAATGGACTTCAAGTCCCAAAAAGCAAACTAGTAAAGACAGGACTTCTTGTCCTTTCGTTACTTCTTGCCGGCTGTGTCCTCTCATCACCACTTCTTGAGCGAGGTGGCCGGGCGCTGCTTCATGCCGGCTGCGGGCGCGACGGCCATGCGAGCGGGAGTTCGGCAACGGCGGCGCGCGCTGCATCGGTGGCTGCGTCGGGCTCGGCAGACAAGGGCGTTGCGGCACGGCAGCCGGACAGCGGGGCCAGTGTGCGCGTGGCGAGTGGACGAAGAAGAAGAAGCGCGGCAAGGCGCTTCAGGCGCATCGGCCAACGCCGCGGATGCAAAGAAAGTGTCGCGGCAGATCGCCGGCAAGACGGCAATAGCCCGGCGCCACGGCGACGCACGGCAGCCGCTTCGGGCGGCTTGCGGACGCTGCGGTAGGCGCCGAGCGACGCATCTTCGTGCCGCGCGACGCGGCAAAGAAAGCGCAGTTCGACGGTGACGCGCGGTGGCAGGAAGCCGGTCCGGCGGCAGCGACGGGCTCGGCAAGCGGCCGGTCGGCTTCGTGCCGTGGGCGTGTGCTGTGAGCGCATATCTGAACTGGCGGCGACTTCAAGCCGTGACACCGGGTCGGAGCACCACGGGCAGCTTCGTGCTGCGCAGCCGGGCTGTGTGCGATGGCAGCTTCGACACAGGCCGAGGGAGAAGCCGACCGGCGGCGGCTTCGTGCCGGAGATTCGTGCGTGGGCGGTCGGTCATCGTTCTTCGGGTGATGCACACGGTCGGCGCTGGTCTACGAGACCACGGGTTCGGCTGCGAGGAACCGGGCCGATCGGCGGTGCTTCGGCCGTCGTGGACAGCCGCGGTCACCAATGGCTTCGTTGCCTATTGGCGCGGCGGTGCTTCGGCGCTTCATGGCCGGTTCTTTGTGCCAAACTACGCCGTCGCGCGGCCGTCGTAGTGCTATCAGACGATTCTTTGTACAAGGGCTTCGTGCCAATCTGTACCTCAGATGCATAGAATAGATGTATACACAAATTCGATGAGCCTGATTCTCATCTCACCTTTCAATCTAGTTCACAAACGGCAGATTAGAGCAAACAATCTCCGTTCTCTAACAATAGATTAGATCTATGCATCTAGCGAAACAATCTGCAAGATTTTTCGACTTACGTTCTTGATGCCGTAAGTGTTGGCTATCGCGTAGGATAGAGTCGCGTAGGACTTTTTTCGGCAATCCGAGTGGATGCCGGCGTGGTGACGAGTTGATTGCAGATCGGATCGGGCGATCAATCGCCGGTAGTAGTCGTTCGTCGTTGTCGACGATTCTTCACTTCTTGTCTTCACCTTTCAATCTTTCTCCGTAAGAGCTTCGTGCTGATAACGTGTTAGACAACCTCGCTATCGAATAGTCCGGGGTTGCCTAATAGATCTAAACTGGAGAACAGAGAAAGAGGGCGAGAGACACAATATGAGGAGGAACGGGTCTGCTTTATTATTCTGTATGCTTGTGTACAATGGGGTGACCCCCTGCCTCCTATATATAGCGGTTCTGCTTAGAGATAAGGAAGAGTCCATATAGGATACGACAACCGGTTTCCTAACAGACACTACCTCATCTTTTGTCTATTTTTTAGTTCTCTCTCTCTCTCTTTTCCACCAAAGTGCGTGTTGGAGAAGACAACCACCACTCCAATAGGGCCCATGATTGTGGCTTGCCAGTGGAACAAATCCTCTCCAACAGGCCCAGCACTGCATGATATCGGTGGATCCTTTTGCAAATCCATGAGTTCATTCTGAATCCTTTTGTTTGCCATATCTGGAAAGACAGAACATAATGATCAAAACAATAATGCATACTGACACATAACTTTGGAACACAGAGCACACCCTATGGTAGCTTGAGTTTTTATAGATGAATTTCCTAATAAAAACTCCATTATAGAGAACTAAAGTTGACATATTTACTAAGTCATTCATTATCTTTATTTTTCTTTTTCGTTATTCAAATGAGCATCTATAGTTTCAATAATCCTGGGCCGTTAAAATTGCCTCATGCATTGTATAACCTATTACTATAAGATAAAAGGCACAAGATAATTCTATGTTGCAGACTACAACCGGATGGAACAATTTTGTAAGCCAGTGTTATAGTCCTTCAACATCTAAATAGGTCACATATTTGCAGTACAATACAATTGCCACCAAAAATGCCATCTTTTTTTTTTGGACGAGAGCCATCGACAAAATAAGTTAAGGTTACCAATGCATAATACTAATAGCACCTATAAAAATGACTAAGAGTAACTAAAGCCAATATACTTATGGTATAACATTCAAGATAATTCATATTCTCGTTGAAGCAGGGATAGACTAGTCATCACAGGTAGTTGAAAAACCAGATATGTTTGATATTCTTGCCCTAAAAAAATGGATAGAGAAGATCCATGCCCTTTTGGATGCCATGATGACCAGTTCATCACGGCTCAATGCAATGGGGGCATATCCTGTGCAATCAACAGTTTGGTGCAATCACCGTGCAATCAAACTAAAAAAAGTTTCAAAAAATTCTGAAAAAAATCATAGATGTACATCTCAACTTACCCTATCTACATATAAAATTTCATGATCAAATTCGTCCTATTCTAGAAGTTACAAAAAAGACAAATTTGGGGTGCATTTGAACTGTAAAAGTTTGTCAGAAATTTGTCTTTTTTGTAACTTCTAGCATAGGACGAATTTGATCATGAAATTATATATGTAGATGGGGTAAGTTGAGATGTACATCCATAATTTTTTTCAGAATTTTTTGAAATTTTTTTTAGTTTGATTGCACGGTGATTGCACCAAACTGTTGATTGCACAGGATATGCCCCCCAATGCAATACCAACATAATAGATATAATCAATAGTTGTCGCTATATACGTGCAATCGAGAAGTAGAAAGAAGAATATTGATCCTATACACATTCTTCAGAAAAATGCTAACTGGTCGCCACAAGTGTTCTAGTTTCAACAAGAAACCCAAAACACCAATTGAATGGATTGTTCAGCACGTCGGATCTGTTTATCATGCCTGGTTTCAGGGATAAATTCAAATTGTCTAATGATGTTTCAATCTACTTGAGGAGACAAATGCAATGTACTCTTCTTATTGCAGAATGTTCTGGAATCTGACAGAATATTCAGAAGTAGGCCCAAGCAGAAGTTGAAGATTATGAAGATGGAAGCCCAAATCACCCCAATTCCTGAAGAATGCACACAATTACTCTCTTCCTTTTCTTTCCACCCAAGTCGACCCCAATTCCAAAACGACACTAAACCAAATTGGCCAGCATGAGTCTACCATTTTCAGGCATAACAGATATTCCTGCAATCTCTGCACCCAAACAATCCTAACCAAGCAATCGCTTCTAGTCAAACCATGGCATCGACAAAGAACGCACCACCTCGAATCAAGAACCCAACACAGGGCAAGAAGATTTCAGTGGATCAAGAAATTCTTGAATCGAAAAGCAGATTGATTACCTGTAGAAAAGAGAGCCTTGGATTAGCCTCTCCTCTCCATTTGATCCCCGAAGAGAAAAACCGATTACAGCAATGATTGATGGAGGAGGTGGGATTGTAAGCGTCGGGGGCAAGGATCGATTAGTTGCTTATCTTCTTGTGTGCAACTCGGCCTCGAGCGTGCGGGCGAACGAGCGGATGAGGCACGTGTAGGCGGCGCCGCTGGGGCGCATCCCAGCCGCCTGCATGTACGCGAGGAGATGGAGGGAGCGGGCGAGGTCAGAGGTGAGGACGACGGAATGGTTTTGGATTTCGTCGAGAGTTTTTCCGTGAAGATAGCAACGTGGCATAGCTCCTGGTCGGGAACTCTTCCGATTTTGTTTTATGGAGTACTTAGTAAGATTTGCGTGCTCCGCCGCGCCGTACGGAATTTGATTTAATTTTTTTTTCCTGAAAAAAGGCAGAAAGATCCAAGCGTTTTTTTGTTCGCTTGGATTTTTTTTTGGAATAAAATATGCTAGGTAAGAACCGTTGACAAATATGTAAAACAATAGGCCTTTTTGGGAAAAAAAGAATAATACATGTTTCGAAAAATATTAGATTTCGAGTTACAAAAAAAACTATAGACGCCGAGTTTAACACCCTATGCGTTCACCAGGTAATAATACATGTTTTAGAAAATATAAGAGATTGAGTTGCAAAAAAATTATAGATGCCGAGTTTAACACCCTATGTGTTAACCGGGTGATACATGTTCCGAAAAATATCAGAGATGCCAATCTTTTTTTGTCGAGTTTAACACTATGCGTTCACCGAGTAATAATACATGCTTCGAAAAACATTAGAGATCGAGTTAGGGGAAAAAGTCTAAAGATTAGACGCCGAGTTTAACACCATATGTGTTCACCGGGTAATAATACATGTTTTGGAAAATATTAGAGATCGAGTTGCAAAAAAAATTTTAGATGCCGAGTTTAACACCCCATACGTTAACCGGGTAATAATACATGTTTTGGAAAATATTAGAGATCTTCTCGAAAAATATTAGATTTCGAGTTGCCAAAAAAATTATAGACGCCGAGTTTAACACCCTATGCGTTCACTGGGTAATAATACATGTTTTGGAAAATAATAGAGATCGAGTTGCAAAAAAAATATATAGATGCCGAGTTTAACACCCTATACGTTAATCGGGTAATACATGTTCCGAAAAATATTAGAGATGTCAACCTTCTTTTGTCAAGTTCAATACTATATGCGTTCACCGAGTAATAATACATGTTTCGGAAAATATTTGAGATCGAGTTGGGGAAAAAAGTGTAAAGATTAGAGATCGAGTTGGGGAAAAAAGTCCAGAGATAGAGTTGCACACATATTTCTGTTGATGAAAATATTTTTTCCAGGAAAAACGGAGAAAGGACCTGAACGTAAGGGACGGGGACCTGTTTGTTACATTTTTGGACCTGATCGCTATCCCCAAAAATTAGAAAAAAGCTCGTTCGAGATTTGTATTTAGTAGGGGGGTTTCCGTAAAGTAACAAACCAGGGACTTGAATGCAATTTAGAAATGATTTTCTTGCCCTCACAAAAAATCGTGGAGCACCAATCTGTAATTTATAAGGATATATCCGTAATTTAAAGAAAAGAGAGGGGTTTTTTTTGCAAATGCCAAAAGGGGTGACGTGGAGGCCCGGTTGACCTCCATTTTCTTCCCATATAAGCGAGTTAATATTTGTAGCCATCATTTGCACGAGGGATGGCTCAGACTTCTATGCTCCTCCTTCCTCAATACTCGGAAAATTTCGTATTTAGTACAACTTGTGACTCGTATTTACAAAATGATACAACCGTTTCGTGTATTTACAAAAAACACGTGATCTTCGAAACCTGAAAAACCGAAAATGCATCTTCGGATCACCAAAAATTGGACATGGCGTATTTGGATTCCGAAAAACCGGAGAAGCCATGTCCGAAAAATGGAGAACCGAACAAGGCCGCTGCCACCTCATCTCCGGTTCTCTGTAAATCGGAGATGGTCTGGGGCTACCACGTGCCCCTTGTCTGGTTTATGGTGAACCGGTGATGACGTGGCGCGGCCTTGTTCGGTTCTCCATTTTTCGGACATGCCTTCTCCTATTTTTGGTGATCCGGAGATGTATTTTTGGTTTTTCAGGTTCCGGATATCACTGGTTTTTTTGTAAATACACGAAACTGTTGTATCACATTGTAAATACGAGTCATGTTGTACTAAATACAAAATTTTCCTCAATACTCCCAATGGTTTAATACAAGGCTTGATACTAATAGTATCACTCTTAGCTATACATATCAGTAAAACTACATAGAGATGAAAGGAGGCAAGAAAAGAGAATATGTTCTCGCTTATGCAATAGACAACATGATCATACAAATTAATACAAATAGTAATGAAGTGTAAGAGGAAAGTGTGATTAAAATAATATAAAATAGTCATAAAAATGATTTTAGAGATGAACTACTTTAAATGTTGTGTCTAGTGCCATCTTTAGATGAATTAGAATCCTTAGAGATAATTTTAAAAGATAGACTATTGTACATGCTCTAAATAAAAGAGAGTGGTTAGAAACAACCACATCAATAGCTTGTTACTTCGCTTGATACTAAAGGATCTCACAATGATCATGCAATTGGCCCTTTGTAAGATCGAGCAGGCTGACTAGATGGGGTTGAATATATGCTTTTAAATCAATTAGTCTCAATTATGTGCATCAACAACCAAGTCTATGTCAAAGATTAAAAATCTACGATGACAAACAAGCAATTCAATTTTAGAGATATAAAATGTAAGAATGTAAAACATAACAAGGAAAACTACAATGACATATGATCTTTTTACTATGGTGTTTGGAGACTTGCCGGTCTCCACTAATCATATTGTGGTAAGCTCAAACAAATTCGACTAGCTCCACTGTTGGGACCCGAATTTGCAAATCCGGACCCTCTGTGTATTCAGCACTAGTCCA
The DNA here is from genome assembly GCA_036346355.1 of Rhipidocladum racemiflorum. Classification (NCBI taxonomy): domain Eukaryota; kingdom Viridiplantae; phylum Streptophyta; class Magnoliopsida; order Poales; family Poaceae; genus Rhipidocladum; species Rhipidocladum racemiflorum. The sequence goes on from CM070577.1 coordinate 73,006,430, forward strand.
GGAACGCGCTAGTGCACACAGTCTCAACATTTGATGAATATCACAATCATACTCAACGAAATAATAAGGTACCTTAAATAGTTAACCAAGCTGGTTGTTCGACCTTAAGGTCAAGTTACAAATATACGCCACGCAGGGCGAAAACTTAATAAAGGAGAAATAACTGCAGCGGAATGTAAGATAACTTCATGGCGCCATCCAGTATACCACAGGCAAGTGACTGGGCTCGCTCCCTAGTTAGACGGTTCTTCTTGCAGTTCCTCCTCCGAAGCTGGTGTAGACTCTTCCTCAACTGGTGTTGTATTGTGGCAAGGGTGAGTACTTGGTACTCAGCAAGTCATGCACAGAATGCAAACTAATATACTACATGCATGGCTTAGTACAAAGGAGTAGCTCAGGGTATAATTGCAGTAAAACAACATTTGACAAGTAACATAAGTAGATTCGAAAGCAGTAGAAACATGTTTAAGAGCAATAACTTCTCCAGGAGTTAAATAAACATCTTTTCCATTCCTAATCCATATTTCCATCAACATCATTATTAAACCAAACCCAACCTTTCAAGTCCAAGTTATTTTCAAGAAAGTCTAACCCTTGACTGTAATTCCCGAGCGATGTCCAATACCGCGGACACGGCTATTCGAATAGATTTTACACTCTGCAGAGGTTATGCACTTTACCCACAAGATACAGCCAAACACCACAAAGGCAAGTGTCCGTAACAAAGTCTTTCGGAAACTTCTAACAGCACAAGTGGTCCTCCCCGGTGATTGCACACTAACCCTTCCCTTAGCGAAGGCGAAGTTTAGGCCAATCCACCGTTAGATGGGTACCTGGCCGCAACCCGGTACGCTCTCCCGTACAACTACACAAAAGGTATAGTTGACACCCCGAGGTCCCATAGGTACGTTATTAGCAACTTAATCAACTAGGTCCATCCCATTACGGACATGTGGTTGCACGTTTGACTCAGTTCAAAGGCTTGCAAGGTTAAGTCCTTAGCGTGACCAGGGCAAGACTACCCGAAGAACCAAAACAACGTTTCCGGTGCCACAACTGGCCCAACCGATCATTCATGCCACATGCCCCGGTCAAAATCTATTTATCAAACCCCAGTTGATTACCATGCACCACGTGCCATTAACAATCACAACACATGATACTTCTTTCAAAACATGTGCAGTATCTCATTAAGTTAAATTAGCATTTGATTGACCAAAGCGTTTCACGTGGCAAGGCTAAGCATACTACATCGGTCTAACTACCCATGTTGGCAATTTTAATAAAGTCAAACTAATAATCCACAACTAGGGTAACAAGGGTCATGACACATATTTAATTAACCAAGGTGTCATACAGCAAGTTGGCATGTATCTAATTTCCCAAAATTAAGTAAAGCATTCTCTAGTTAAACTAGCATGCAATAAATTAAATCAAAATAGGTTTCAAAATGGGATCAACATGGTCAAAGCATAACTTGCCTTCAAAGGGTACTTGTTCTTGGTCCTGAGCTGGCTCCTGGGTTAACACTTCACCTTCGAAGCCTTCGGGCACTTCAACGTCTACTCGTAAAGCGTGCAAATAGCAATAAATAAATAAACAGTAGACAAAAAGTGTCCAAACATCCAAATAAAGTTCATAAACAAAGAGAGCATAATTTTATGAATTTTTAGAAACTGGAATCGTCAAATTCGGAGTTTAAATGCAAAAGTTATAACCGTTTAAAGTTTACAGAAAACATTAATTAAATAAAAATAGAGAAATATTCATAATCAAAAATTAATTAAAATTCATATTTGAGTAGGTCTCATTTTTATGAAAATTTAGAAATTTGAATCACTCAAATCGGAGTTGAAACGCAAAAGTTATAAGCGTTTGAAGTTTGAATCCATTTTTGAAATCAATAATTCGAATTAATAAATCATTTTCTTTTCGAAATTAATTTATTGCGTCGGCATGACACGTGGACCAATCGAGGCTGCCACGTCGCCGGGTCCATGGACCCGGCGCCAAGACGGTTTGGCTCGGTCCACCGTGGACCCGATCCCACGGCTCGTGTCTTTGACAGCGGGCCCCTTCGGTGACGCCGACTGCGGCTCAACCGAGTGGGTCGACACGCTGGTTCACCGTGACGCCGTGGCGTCATGGTGCGGTTTGGCTGAGCCGCTAACGCGTGGGTCCACGGCGCCGACGCCACGCTGCGGACGCCGGCGGCGGCGCGTTGACCGCGACGGTCAGACTACCGCCCACGTGGCATGATCTCGACCGTTGATTTGAAAATCAACGGCCCAGATCGGATCTAGCTCAACGTAATAGGAAACTACTCGGCTGATCTGGACCGTTCGATCTTGATCGGACGGTCAAGATCCAATCTAAAGTTTACAACGCGGCTAACCCTAGCCGTTCGATCTAGATCTAACGGATGAGATTGGATCTAGTACGGTGCGGTTAAGGCTACGTGGCGCGATCTAAACCGTTGGATCTAAATCCAACGGTTGGAAATTGATATGGAGATTAGCACGTGGAATCTCACCGGGGGTGACATGGACGAATCTGGGCCCTTGGATCTGGATCGGACGGTAGAGCGAGCTCGGGGTCTGGCGATGGCGTGCGGCGGCGCTCGGTCACCGGGGACGGGGACGATGACCACTCGAACGGCGCTACGGGGTTCCTCCGGCGAAGTGAAGGGTCCCCTCCGACGCGGCTTGCCCTTGCGGTTCCGGATCTGAGCTCAACGGGCGTGAGGAGACGGCTGACGGGCCATGAAATGGGGCTGATAATCATGGCGAACGCCAAACCAACTACGACAAGCTCGTGCGGGCAAACGGCGGCGGCTCAGGCGACGTTGACTAGGGCTACGAGTCCGCACGGAAGTCGGCAACACGTTGGCGGCGGCGGCGCATTAAATAGGCCCCTCGGTGTCCGTGAAACTCGCGGAAACCGAGGCCCACACGGCTGTGGCTGCGGAATCCGAATTGGATTCGGATTGGGGTGACGTGGCTCAACGTGAGCGTTGGATCAAGATCCAACAGTACAGGGGTTTGGCTCGGGTCCGGCTCGGGCGACCTGGCTAGTCCGGTCGGGCTCGGGTTCGGTGACGTGGCGCGATTGTGGCCGTTGGATCTCGATCCAACGGTCACACGCGTTAGGGTTTGGCGACTGGGTTCAACCGAAACGGCTGGCTCGGGTCGGACTCGAGTCTGACTCGGACTCTGGTCCGGTCGGATGAACAGTGAAACCGTTTAGGTTTTTCCAGCGATTAAATAATCCAATTAATTCTCAGAAATTCATTTAATTCATTAAAAATAGCAAAACACTCAGAAAAATTCCAGAAAAATTCTAGAAAATATTTTGGAACATTTTGGACTCAAATGAAATATTTCCAACAAAATTTTATTTGCAAAATTAAATTCTTTAATTATTTCAAAAGGGGATAAATTCAAATAAATCCCAAATAAATCCAAATAAATTCCAGAAAATTCTAAAAATTCACCAAAGTGCCAAATCTTATTTAAATTCATGAAAAGCAAAAATTGGGGTGTTACATCCACGAATTCAGGTAACATGTTAAATCCACTACGGTTAGTCTTCCTCTACTGATTTTTGACCTAGTTTTGATTTTTGTTTTTTGAGCAATTTTTGATAATTTTAAGCAGTTTTATTCGATTTTAGGCACACAAGGAAAATTTAAAAATAAGAAAAATTGCATAAATTAAGAAAAATTGCAAAAAAATCTGAATAAACCTCAATTAATCTATAAAATACCTCAAAAAAAATTTAATAATTTTTTTAATTTATTTAATACTTCTAGAAAATAAAAAACTACAATTAATAAAAAGGAACAAAGACATTGTCAGATTTTTATAATTATTTACAATATTGTTCATGCTTTGAAAGTTTAATGGTATAATAAATAGTGCCTAATGATCATGTAATAAAATGTTCAGAAATATTATACTTCATTATGGCCCCTAGAGGATAAAAAAAATATAAAAGCACATACAAAGATAATAGTATTGTCAGAATTTTTTTTTAAAAAAAACACTTTTTTGCTAATTATCTGAAAAATTTTATATAATAATTAGCATTGCCGTATGACCTTACACAAAAAATTTAGAAATATTAGACTTCATTTAGTTCCCCTAGAAAATAAAAAATAGTAATGCATATACAAAGACAGTGGCACTATCATATTTTTTTAAAAAAAATACGCAGGTCTCATAATGATATAAAATTTTTGTAAAATCATTAGCATTGGCTTAGAACTTCACACATAAATTTTCAAAAAATTCTAACACTTTTTAATAATTTTTTTTCCAAATTTCACAATTTTTGAGCTTGAATTTGAATTCCACTAATTTACTGGGTGGTTTCAAATGCCGAAAAAACTGACAATTCTGGGGAAAGAACATCATTCAACTGAATGCTGACCTCCGCCAAATCCGACAAATAGGGGCAATCACTTTGATTTAGCTGGTGATGTCATCGATGTCTTGCACGTCATTTTGCTTGTGCTCAATAAGAAACCTGTAAGCTACTTTGTTATCTGATATCTGGGCTAGATGTAGGGGCAGGGGCGGAGCTAGCCCAGGCTTAAGTCCCGGGCTAGGCCAGTTGATATTAGATTAAATATCTGTTTTCAATAATTTTTCAATAGTTTTTTGTAGAAATTTAGTGAGCTTTCGGTACCAGACCCCGGGTTACAGCCTACTCTGCCCAGGGCTGGATCCGCCCCTGTGTAGCGGTGCAAACAGATGTATATTTCACACTTCATTCAGAGTTGGATTCATTTGGGACTTGACTCGGGAAGAAATTTGACCATCCAAGATGAGATTCAATACTTGAATATGGACTTAGAATCGGATTTGGAACGGTCTATATCTCTACTATTATAAAGCAACAGTTGGTGGCAGTGGTAAGTTCTACCCACGCCATTAATTGTCCTGCTTAATTGCCCTACGCAAAAAACGAAGCGTTGCTTTAATTAGCCAGCTTTCGCAAGAAACGAAGCGTTAAAGATAGATGTTTGATCTTGTGAATTAATTTTTTTATTTTTTAATATTTATTTTTCGTTATCAATTTTGTTTTTCGTAGCAATGCACGGGCATGTAACTAGTATCCAACAAATACGAGGTGGGACTCGGATAGGGGGTGGATATCTAACAACTATATTAGTCTAGTCAAAAGAATTTGGCCGTTGGCCCAATCAATTAATCTATTACATGTTTTCTATGGCAACCCACTCACCAAGGCAGCCTGTTTACCCTGTGCATTCTCTACTCTGGTTCGCAGAAGTGACTTTTGTCCTAGGTAGCCTAAGGGTGAAAGCTCCTACATGTTTTCTATGACAGTCCATTTATGTTTACAATTATTTGGTTTTGTTGATTTTCAAGTAGCATATTCTTTCTACGATATCTACTCGGTTTGGTTGATATAACTTACTATTATGATCATGTACTCGTATGGTTTGATTCAACGTATATTACTCTATACATGCATGCATTATATCTATTTATCTTTATCTATTTTCGATATAAATCTGTCGTGTATCCGTCTCGTGTCCATATCCCGAATAATTTAAATTCGTATCTATATCCAGCTGGTCTGTATCCGACTTCAAATCCAAAAAAAATATAGCTTAAGATATAAAAAGAGCAATATCTGCTACTCTTATCAAACCTATTTTCACCTCTAGCTATATGCATGTGCAGAGGCAGAGAGAGAGAAGAATTCAGAATTGGTGAAGCCTCCTCGCTTCACGCGCAGGTGTCTGCAAATGAGCGGCCTTCCCATTCGATCAATCACCTCTCCCCATGCACGCACGCGCGCTAACGAATGCACCAAGAAATGGCAAACTAATCCCCAATGTCATCGGCCATTGCCGTCCTCCTCCTCCTCCTCGATCTCGTCCTCAGTTTAACTAGCTAAGCCACCCTCTCGTCTCCCTCCTTTGCTCCCCGCCTCTCTCCCCGGAATCCCGTCTCAGAGGGTCGAAACGCACGTCCCACCCACTACTCAGCGTGCGTTGATTTCTTCCCTTCTGACGTTGGGCAGCAATGGCGGGGGGAGGAGGGGGCGGCAACACCAGGGAGCTCGATCAGACGCCGACATGGGCCGTCGCCTCCGTCTGCGGCGTCATCGTGCTCATCTCCATCCTCCTCGAGAAGGGCCTCCACAAAGTTGGAGAGGTCATGCATGCACCTACCTATCTACGTGATGCTGGTTTCTCTCATTAATTGATTCCATCCGTGTCATGTCGCGTTACTGCGATGTATATGGATAATTTTCTTGCTCACGCTCATGGCGTTCGTTGATGCAGTTTTTCTCGCACAGGAAGAAGAAGGCCATGGTCGAAGCCCTGGAGAAGGTCAAGACAGGTGAGAAGATCACTGATGAGATTCTCTGCATTTCCATTTCCGCATTTATTATTCAGAATCCCAGATCACTGAGATCGAAACCACACAGTAACAATTGCAATTCGCCATGATCGATTCCAGAGCTGATGGTGCTGGGGTTCATCTCGCTGCTGCTGGTGTTCGGGCAGAACTACATCATCAAGATCTGCATCACGGAGCAGGCCGCCGACACCATGCTCCCCTGCCGCCTCAAGGAGTCCACCATCGAGTCCGAGACCGACAAGGAGCACCACGGCGGCGCCAAGATGCCGGAGATCCCCAAGAAGTCGGAGCACTTCAGCCTCGTCCCTCCCTACGCCGCCTCCTTCGCCCCCCACAGGCTGCTCGCCGAGGCCAAGATGTCAACCAAATGCCCTGAGGTCACCACCCCAATATACACATCTGAATTTTGGATTCGATATATCGTCTCTCTCTCTCTCTCTCTCTCTCTCTCTCTCTCTCTCTATATATATATATATATATATATATATATATATATATATATATATATATATATATATATATATATATATATATATGGCTCACAGATTGAAGTGGGATGATCTGAATTCTGCAGGGGAAGGTGTCGCTGATCTCGATAAACGCGCTGCACCAGCTGCATATCTTCATCTTCTTCTTGGCAGTGTTCCATGTGACATACAGCGCCATTACCATGGCACTGGGCAGGGCCAAGGTTTGGCTCCCTGCGGTTACCTGATTGATCCATCTCTGTGCTATCTGTCCATGGCGACACCCAGACAGTAACCTGCGGTGTAATGTTTCGTTTCGGCATCGTGGGCAGATACGTGAATGGAAGGAGTGGGAGAAAGAAGCAGCGGGACAGGACTACGAGTTCTCCAATGGTGCTGGTGCATATGTCTTTCTTCAGAACTGAAGAACACGCAACATATATGCTGATATTTTGGCTCCCCATCTGTCCACTCTGATCGGCAATGCAATGCATCGCAGATCCAACGCGCTTCAGATTTACCCACGAGACATCGTTCGTCAGGCAGCACATGAATGTTCTGAACAAGACCCCGGCATCGTTTTACATTGTAAGTCCAATTTCCTTTCTGAACTTAAATCAGCCTCGAGAGCACACGAACTGAAGCTAATTGACACGGCCAATGCTCTAACGGCACCTGATGCGTGAATTCAGAGCAATTTCTTCAGACAATTCTTCAGATCGGTTCGGCGGGCCGACTACTGCGCGTTGCGCCACAGCTTCGTCAACGTGAGCATAACAAGCATCTCTACCAATCCATCAGCATCTAGGGTGATTAACAGCTGATCGGCTCTTGCCTTGGATTGCCTGAACGATTTTGCACCCTGTACATGTCTGTCTGTAGGTTCATTTAGCTCCTGGCAGCAAGTTTGATTTCCAGAAGTATATCAAACGGTCTCTCGAGGATGACTTCAAAGTCATTGTTGGGATCAGGTGGACGAGTAATTAAAATCCCTACTCTTGGATCGAATGCCATAGATCTCATTATGCACTCTCTCTCTCTCCCTTTATAGTACTACCATATAAAATGTCCTGACTTAAATTTTATGCTGTTTGTTTGTTTGCAGTCCTCCTCTTTGGGCTTCTGCTCTGATCTTCCTCCTCCTCAATGTCAGCGGTGAGCCAGCCAAATTCTCCAGTTCTAGAGAAGAAAATAAATCAAATATATAAATTTCCTAGACAAGATACTACTCACTCCGTCCAAATTTATAAGACGTATATTTTGAATTATCTTGTGCGTAAATATAGGATGCATTTCATATTCCAGTATAAAATTAGTGTGACATTCCCTCCATATCTCTAATAAATATTCAACTTTACTTTATATTCTCTACGTACATACATTAAACATAGCGCTTAGAGATAATAATTAGTGGTAGTTAGTCATTGCCAATATCTCCTTGATCTAGGTGACGAGAAAATATACCTATAAACTTGGACGGAGTACTACCTTACTCCTCTGTGGTTTTGTGTGTCGTACTTGACCCTGAAATTGCATTGGTACTTCTTGGATCTCCATTGATTTCAGGACTGCACACCATGCTCTGGATATCAATCATGCCACTGGTGGTAAGTAGTATACGTCTACCTAGCCACGATCCTTGGCTTGCGGCAATTAACATCGTTGATGGCATGGCAGATCATCCTGTCGGTGGGGACGAAGCTGCAGGGCATCATCTGCCGGATGGCGATCGACATCACGGAGCGGCACGCCGTCATCCAGGGGATCCCGCTGGTGCAGGTCAGCGACCAGTACTTTTGGTTCGGCCGCCCCACCTTCGTGCTCTTCCTCATCCACTTCACGCTCTTCCAGGTATATATAGCACGCCAATCGGTCTCGTCGTTCTCGATCGTTCTTGATGGCAACTTCGATTCATGGCCGCCATTAGCGTCAGTCCTACGTGCTCGCTTGCGTGCTCACCTGAAGCTTTCTTCTTGGCTTTGCTCTGCGTGCAGAACGGATTCCAGATCATCTACTTCCTCTGGATACTGGTAATCAAGCCTAGCTAATCGACCTCACGCACCATTTCGATCTTGTATTTCCTATGAAAAATTCGCCCCTGCTGTGTTCTGATGCGTGCATGCAGTACGAGTACGGGATGGACTCCTGCTTCAACGATTCCAAACAGTTCGTCTTCGCGCGCCTCTGCCTTGGGTAAACTTGCTACTGCTGCTAGCGCCATGTCCTGTACAGTCTACTTCGATAATATTTGTGGGCCACTTTCAATGAGTGGCATCGCTAAAATGCCACTCTGGCCCACTGTCATAGACACAGATGGTCTCATATGTCAACGACAGCGGAGTAGCATTTTTAACGAAGCCACTTGTTCTGCTTCACGCACACCGATTGATTCCTTTGTTGTGTGTCTGCACGCAGAGTGGTTGTTCAGTTCTTGTGTAGCTACGTCACACTTCCGCTCTACGCGCTCGTCTCTCAGGTACGATAGGCGCATATCTGCGTCCGGTGAATGGACGGTACTCTTTTTGTTTGTGAATGGCTATCATTCTAAGTTTTTACATTTTTCTATCGAGACATGTCTATAAAAAAAATTTATTACTTCTTTTTAGTATGTCTTTGAATAGTGCGTATTAATCTAGTTTATAATAATAAATGATATTGAAAATAACTAAATAAGAGAATTATAAAATAGAAAAATAACGAAAGGTTATATCAAAACAGTAGAATGATCTGTATTTAGAAAACTAGAATGAAGTGTATTTGGAAACCGAGCTGGTACACGCGAGTGGCCAGCCTTGTTCGGTCACTGACCGTTTGCATGCGTGAGCAGATGGGGTCGACGATGAAGCAGTCCATCTTTGACGACCAGACGTCCAAGGCGCTCAAGAACTGGCGCGCCGGCGTCAAGAAGAAGCCGGCCCCCAGCTCCAAGGGCGGCGCCGGGTCGCCGTCGGGCAGCCCCAGGGCAGAGCCCGTGCCGGCCGCCGCCGCGGGGATCGCCCTCACGCAGAGGAAGCACAGCGGGGAGACCACGTCCGCCGACTGGCAGGACGGCGGCGCCCGTGCCGAGGGCCCCGACGGCGCCTCCGACGGCACGGGGCTGCAGGCCGGCGCGGCGCAGCCCGCCGCCGGCGCCAAGAAAGGGGAGGAAGGCGGCGACTACGACTTCATCAAGCTCGAGTCGTGATCATATATATCCATGCATGGATTGATTGTCAAGGAATTAACCGGCCATTATCCAACAATCGATCGATGATCGTCTACTTATTGTTTTGTACCAGTACGTAGCAGCACATATATGTATGTATGTATGCGCCGGTATCAGAAATAGACTTACATATGCATAGGGTACGTAGGACATGCAGCCGGGAGCGAGGAATTAAATCTTTTTTTTTTCTCTTTCCAATTTAAATGGTTGTTGTAATCATGTCGATCGATGTATTCTTAACTTGTAAGGTGTAATTGCAGTGCAACAGGGGTATGAATGTCAGTATGTATGCACTGATTTTTTTTTTTATTTTTTTTTTTGCACTTTTTGTTCGCTATCTTTTTACTGCTTAAGGCGTATTGTTAACTTTTCTTTCAAATCTTGTAGTATCAAATGATCTAACTATAGTTTGAGAATATATTAACGAATATTGGAGGATATTTTGATTTCTAAGACATCATGAACAATAGAAATGACAATTGAAACTTGAAGAAAAATACAACTCAATGAACGTAATTGAAGTATAAGCTTTGATGGAAGAAAATCATTGAACATAATAAGTTGCTGTGGTTCTTAGAAATATAAAAACTCTTCATCATGCATGCAATACTACAAAATTAATGGTACAACGCTATCGCTTCATCTGTGTCGGTTCCTAACTTTTCAAAAAAAAACCAATTGAGATAGAAGATTCGGCGAGGATGTAATAATTAAAGGGAAATAGTCACAATCGGTTCTAACATTAGAACCGATTGTGATGTGCCCAATGCTGCATCCAGGGTTCGCAAAATCGACGAAAATCGTGCGATTTTCGCGATTTTCGGCCGTATCGCCGCGGCTCGATATCAAAAACCGGTCGATAAACCGATCCAATTCAAAAAATAATTTAAAAAAATTTGAAAATTCGAAAAAATTTACGTGTTAAAAACCGGTCGATAATCGGTGGAAATCGGTCGATTTTCGTCAAAAATCGTCGAAAATCGCTACAAAAATCGACCGCACAAAAAAGTTCAACAAGGTCATCGATTTTCCACGAGAAATCGTCGATTTTCCACGCAAACCGGTCGATTTTCCACGCAAACCGGTCGATTTTCCACGAAAATCGTCGATTTTTGAATTTTTTTTTGAAAAAATTTGGTTTTTGAATTTATCCGATTTTTGACGATTTTCGGTCGATTTTCGACTCGATTTTTGCGATTATCGAAAATTACTGTTCATCCGAAAATCGCCGGAACGGTTTAGTGAACCCTGGCTGCATCACAATCAATTTTGACATAAGAACCGATTGTGATGATCCATGCATATCACAATCAGTTCTTATGTGGGAACCGATTATGATATGCACATGCACATCACAATGCACATGCACATGCACAATCGGTTCTAAGAAAAACCAATTGTGATATGCATGGCTCATCACAATCAGTTTCTTTATTTGGACCTATTGTAATGTGCATTTTTATATCACAATTGGTTCTTCTGTAAGAACCGATTGTGATATGCTTGATTGTGATGTGCATGCATATCGCAATCGGTTCTTACCTAATAACCGATTGTGATGTGCCTCGCTAAGTTTTATATATCCTCGGACAGAACTCTCATTTGTTAGTGTTCTAGAGGCAAAAAACCTCAGCCGCCCCAAAAAAGCACAACATACTTTGGTTCAAAATTAGACTGTGTGAGAAAATATGAAATCCTTGAGGATGGGTGTTAAGGGGTTAAGTTGAAGCTAGCTCGAGGAGATTTCTCTTTTATTTTCCTTTATTTGTGGTTTTCTTTAAAAGGTGAGTATTCCTTCAAATTCCTTCAATTTTGCATTAGGAAATTCAATTTTGATTTGGTGAATGTGTCACATGTCATTAGTGCTATGGGTGAGAAATTTTGAAATCCTCGAGGATGGGTGTTAAGAGGGTAAAGTTGAACCCCTAGTTTGAGGAGATTTACCCTCATTTGTAGTTTTCTTCAAAATGTGAGCATTCATTCAAATCACTTCAATTTTGTACTAGGAATTAAATTCGATTTTGATATGGTGAAAATGTAACATGTAATTGTTGTTGTTATAATTAATATGATTAATGCTAGAGTTTAGGTTGCGTAACCTATGTTTCTCCGTTTGGGGTGCTTGTTTATAAATATGCTGAAATGGTATATTTATAAATAAGCAGTCTCGAATTGTTCACGTTTTTTTAGACAGTTCGAGATATCTGGTTTGGGCAAGTTTCTAATGAAGCTATTTGTCGAGACCCGAATGTGCAAATTTGGACCCTCTGTATATTCACCACTAGTCTAGGATTACACTAGTACACACAGTGTCAATATAGATAAAGTATCATAATTATACACAATGAAAATATAATAAAAGAGTTCATCTGTTAATATAACCTATTTGAATGACCTTATAGTTAACTTACAATAATGTACTACGCAAAGCATAAACTAAGAAATATAACCTATTTGAATGACCTTATAATTAATCGTCTCCTCTTGGAACTCCCCTTCAAGAGCTGATGTAGACTACTCCTCAACTGGTTGGTTGGGTGTTGCAAGGAGGTGAGTACATAAAGTACTCAGCAAGTCTTGCACAGAATACAAGTCTATTAACTACATGTATGGTTTATTCCAAGCGAATGGCTGACATGGTTGTATTTCATAAAGCAACATTTTCAAATGATTAACATGTATATATTGAAATGATTGTAAATAAGATATTATTACTAAGTACATTTTCTAATTTATTTTTCAAGACTCACTGGCACACAGCCTAAACCAAATTCATCATTTTCAATGGCACACAACCTTCTTTCCTAATTTTTTTAAAGATCTAACTCTTGACTGTAATTCCTTAGCATTGTCCAATTCTGCGGACACGGCTATTCGAATATGTTTTGACACACACTCTGTAGAGGTTATACACTTTACCCACAAGATATAATCAACTCACCACGTCTACCGTGACTCGACATACAAGAGTATGCGAATGAGTGATAATAACAAAACCTTTCAAAAATTTCTATCCTAACACATGAACCTCTCCAGTATTGCCTTCACTATCCCTTCCCTCACATATAGCCGAAGTATAGGACTGACATACCGTAGGATCGATGTGAGACCGCAGTACACCACATCCTCCCCCATAACCACACCCCTGTGTGACTATTACCGCTAAGGTATCATATGCTAAGACATAGGTAATTTACTTAGCTAAGTCTGTCCTATTCCAGACATATGGCTGTATGTTTAGCCCGGTTCAAAGGCTTGCAAGGTTAAGTCCTTAATTGACCGAGGCAAGACTATCAGTCACTCAAATAACCAATGGCACACAGCCCTCAGTCACTCTCATCAACCCATTACCATACAAGCCCACCATAGCACAAAGCCCCTTGCCACTTGCCTGAGTCTAAATCATCTCCCACACTAATTGATTATTGTGCAAGGTATTCTCTTTGAAAAACATAGTGAACTAGAAAGTAAGATCCTTTTACTATTGTCAGTAGTTTTGAAACTTTTTCCCTTTTTATGAAAAAGAAAATAAGATTTTTTTACTTGTCTTTTGATAGGATTAAAGAATATTGTAAAGACTTAGGAACATCAGCTCACCCAAGGAGGAAAAGAGAAGAAATAAATGGTCAAGATGAGTTCCAAGACGCAAGTGGAGATCACCAAATTAAGAGAGCAAATAAAGATCTCCATCAATGAAATAATGAGAATCCGGGGAGTAAGTAAATCTACCACGGAATTCATTTTTGTATAATTGAAAAGATAGCGGTGGATTTGAAATGAAAACAAGTAGAACTTACAAATCAAAATCCGTCTGTTGATGAACTGGTCGCGGGGGTAAGGGACCAACTGAAGAATATCTCCGAGCATATCCCCGTGATGCTGAGTATCAGCAAGTCAGCTCTCCAAGAATCAATCAGCTTCCATGTTAATGCCCTTTTTATGAAAGGCATTATTATAGGGATGTGATTGAATTGGAGAAGCCGACTCCCAACCTACAGTTCTGAACAGAAGAAGAGATGAACTAAACACAAGCAAAAGTAAAATTTGCTGTGGAATTGTACATGAACAATGCAAAAGTTCTCTTTAAATGAAATGAAAAATTTGTTCTATCTATCTTCTGTGTGTTAAGAATTGTTCTATTACTTGTCTGCTTCTGATTTGATTTTTTCGTAAGTAAATCATTACTAGTCCCCAACTATTTGTTTGACAGATCAGTGATGTGATCGAAAAACAAATAATTTTTTATGGAGGACTGACCTGATTTCTCTTTGCTTTATACTTGGTATTAACTGGAAGTAGGTTGGAGATGATGTCAGTTTAATGAGTTTCAACGCAGTAAGTACTTGCTTACATGAAAAGGCTCTATTAAAAGTCATCTCACAATCCGACCAACAACCTCATATTTTGCTTAGGGAGTTAGGTCAGACTAAGTCTTCATGATTTCTTAGAATGAAAGCAAGACAAAAAAATAGATTTGATATAACACCAAGAAGACATGATTTATAACATATGAATTTAATGTATGAAAATAAAATTTATACAAAAAACCTGCAAAGATGTTGGATATTCCAAGTGTTGAAAAGAATTCTACCGTTTTCCATAGCAAGCGAATATAACTAGGTCGGGCGATTGAAACTACAGTAAAGGAACATTCCTATTTGAAAGATAACTTGTTTAAGTTAGACTGGTTTTAGATGTGCCTTATAACCAAGTCTCCCACGTTAAGTGTTCGTGGTTAAACTCTTTTATTGTAATATTTTCTCAAACCCTGTAGGTAAGTTGTTGACCTAACGAGTGCCTGATCTCGCTTTTCTTCTAAAAGATTAATATCATCATCGCAGTAATCTTGAAACAAACCACTAACGTATTGTGATCCATTATCAGAATTAGTCTACTATATTTTTCACAAAGAATTTTTTAGCAGCCGTGATTGAAACTACGGGCTCAACTTCTATCCATTTTATGAAAGTGTTGATAGCAATAAACAAAAATTTATATTCATTAGTCGCTTTTGGTAATGGACCTATTATATCAATGCCCCATGTCAAAAATGGCCATGACAATGGTATCATTTACAATTGATTAGCAGGTTGATGTACTTGTCGAGCATGAAATTGGCATTGCTTGCAAGTCTTTACAAGGTGCATAGCATCTTGTAAAGCTATAGGCCAATAAAAACCTTGTGGGGATGCTTTACCGACTAGCGTTCTGTATGAAGCATGTGCTCCACAGAAGCCCCTATGAATCTCATGAAGTAATATTATCACTTGTTCTTGAGATATACATTTCATTAAAACTCCATGAGCTCTCTTTCTATAAAGAGTATTGTCGAGTAGTTTGTATATTCACGCCTTTTGAATCAATCTTTCTTTTTCTTGTATTTCCTCGGGGCAGTGTCCCATGTTCTAGATAGGCTTTAAATGGTTTGGCCCAATTCGAATCCTATTCTAGGACTCCGACCTGATCGCTGGTTAGAGACTCTTTAATGGAAGTACCTATAGAAGGTTTGGACAGTTGTTCAAGAAACATACCTGTTGGAATAGGTGATCGTGAGGAACCCAGTTTGGCTAATTGGTCTACTAAGAGATAATCTTTTTGTTGAATATATTGGACTTCAAAGTCAGTGAAGTACTTTTCCAATTTTCTCACTTCATCCAGGTATTGAGATATTACATTTGTCGGCGTATTTTACGCCAGGGTACCCACTTCGCAAAGTAAATACGGCCGCCGGCGAAAGGTGGCGATCCGGCCCACCGCCACGACGAGCAGCAGAATCTCAAAGATGGCCGCCAAAGGCGGTGGCGGTCGAGCCACACCACTGGCGCCAAAGAATGTGGTCGCCAGTGGATGTGTGGCGGTCGACCACGCCACCGGCGCCAAATGAGGTGATTGCCCAATGGGCGGTGGCGTCGAGCCACGCCATCGGGCGACCAAAGAAGGTGGTCGCCAGGCGATGGGCAGTGGAGGCGAGCCACCCCGCTGGCGCCCGGCAAGGTGGTCGATGGGCGAGTGGCGGCGAGCCACCCACTGGCGCCCGGCAAGGTGGTCGCCAGTGGGCGAGTGGCGTCGAGCCACACCAGCTGGCGCCCAGCCAGGTGGTCGTCCAGAGACACGTGGCGATCAAGCCACGCCCCTGGGCGCCCAGCCAGGTGGTTGCCCAGGGGACACGTGGCATGCTGGCTACTCCCCTGGCGCCCATCTCGAGGCGGCGAGCCGGTCAAGGCGACATTTAATGCGAATCGTGCGCATTAAATGCAAAGCGTGGAGGATACAGTATGGCGGCGCGTCTTCCCCAGGCGTGCATTAATTACGTGTGACATCACGGCAGCACCTCACCCCCTGACGGAACGGGTGGCGTTGGCGGACGTGGGGCCCGAGGCGGGGGTGTGACGGCTGCGGCAGACGTTAATGGGATGTAAGAGCAGTGACGGGCGCATTAAATGCGCCCATAGCAGTGTAATGAGTGTGCCTTATCGTGTAAGCCTCCCATGCACCCCCGTGAGCCCAAGTATAAAAGGGGGTCGGGGTGCATGTGAGAAGGGGTTTGATCCATGGTCAGTAGGTTTCATCCTCTCAAGCGAGAGCACAAGCAATAGCAAAGAAAGCAGGACTAGGGCTATTACTCTCCGGAGGGCCCGAACCTGGGTAAAAGTTCTTGCGCCCCCCTGTTCCCCTGAGCTTCCCGGTACTCCGACCATCTTCTTCCTTTCCCCGGTAATTGCCCCGAAAGCCCCCCGTCTGAACCTCATAAGCACCCGATTCAGAGGTGCCTGTTGGCTAGTACACCGACAGTGGTGCGCCAGGTAGGGGCTATTGGTGGTTAGATTGCCCTCTCCCTTCCGTTTCCAGCTCGAAGCTCAGCAGAAGTAGGAGCGCTTGCTTGCATGGCGGAGTCGCACTCCAAGCGCAGCAATCTACCCGAGGAAAGCGGCGCCCGTAGCCGGTCCCGGCGTTCGGGGGGGAGCCGGGCCACCCGGGTCCCTTTGCTGCGGGAGGGGCGCGCGTGGCTCCCACGCCCAGGGGTCAGCCCGTCCAACGACGCTTGGCGCTGGGGGACGACACCCCCGCGCGAAGCCTTCATGCGGCCCGGCTGCTTCTCGATCATCCTCCAGTAACGCTGGGGGGCGACACCCCAGCCACTCCATGGCTGCGGGATATCGTCCACCTGGTTGATGCCGCTCAACAGCAGGTTGAAGCGGCGACCCAGCCGGGGGCTTCCGGCATGTGGCGGCAAGGAGCGCGCGCAACCGACGCGCAGGGCTCCAGCCGCCACACGACTTTTCCCGGTATCAAGGGCCGGGACAAGGGGAAGGGAGTCCTGGTTGCAGCCCCCTCTGTTACAGGGGGACGTGCACGTGACTCCGCTTCTTCTCGCGGTCCCCCCGAGTCAAGGGGGAATCGCGAAGATCTCAGATCGCGCTTGGACGAGAGGCAGCTCCAGCGCGACGGTGACCTACGTCACGTTCTCAGGGGGCGTCGCGAGAGTGCCCAGCGGCGCGCCAATCCCCAGATATCCGCTGGGCGACAGGGGGCTTCCCCCTCGGACTCCGGGGAGAGCGCAGGGTCGCACTCCTCGTCCTCTCCTCAGGATCGAGGAGCTGGCGAACAACGCTGCTCCCCCTACAACGTTGGATGCCAGGCGTTTTCTCTCCGCCTCCGGCAAGCCGCGTGGCCGGAGAGATTCCGCCCTGCCTCCATCGAGAAATACGACGGCACCACCAACCCGGAGGAGTTCTTGCAAATCTACACCACGGTGGTGCGTGCTGCTGGGGGGTCCGAGAAGGTCATGGCCAACTACCTCCCGACGTCGCTGACGGGCTCTGCCCGGTCTTGGCTACTTAACCTCCCGCGAGGCTCCGTGCACTCGTGGGAGGAGCTGTGCGACATTTTCGTCGCTAACTTTCAGGGCTCCTACGCTCAACCAGGCGTAGAGGATGACCTCCACGCTCTGGAGCAGACAGAGGGGGAGTCCCTGAGAGAGTTCATCCGGCGGTTTAGCCACTGCCGCAATACGATCCCCCGGATCTCTGAGCAGTCGGTGATCATCGCTTTCCGGAGGGGGGTCCGGGACCAGAAGATGCGGGAGAAGATGGCTACCCGCATCATCTCAACCACGTCCGAGTTGTTCTCCCTGGCGCACAAGTGCGCCAGGGCGGCCGAGGCCCGGAAGTGCGCGACAAGGCCTACCGACACCGACGACGCCGGCACCTCGAAGTCCTCCGACCGCAAGAAGAAGAAGAAGAAGCGAAAGGAGGCCACCGCTAGGGAAGTCCTGGTTGCTGAGCCAGAGACCAAATCCCGGCGTCGCGATGATCAGGACCGGAGAGATGAGCGCCGGGATCGGCGCGGCGACCGCAGGAACCGCCGCTCGCCCTGTCGCGAAGACGATGGGGGCAAGCCCTATTGCCCCATCCATCGAACGAGTGGACATGACTTGGAGGACTGCCAAGTTGTGTCCAAGCTGGTAGACAGGTGGCTCAAGAAGCGCCGCGAGAAAGACCACGGAGACGACGACGACGAAGACTCAGCTCCACTGGCCTTCCAACAGGCGGAGCACACGGTGGCGTTCATTCACGGTGGCTCGGCCACCTACTCATCGAACTCGTAGTACAAGCGGGATCTGAGGCAGGTCTGCGCCACCGTATCGTCCTCTGGGGCGAGTAGGCTGCTGAAGTGGTCGGAACAACCGATCACTTTCAGCCGGGCCGACCACCCGGAGAACATTTCCGGCCCGAGCCATTTGCCGATCGTGGTCTCTCCCACGGTTCGTAACGCGAAGCTCGGGCGGGTCCTCGTCGATGGAGGTAGCGCCATCAACCTGCTGTCAGTTGGGGCGTACCAAGCACTCCAGATACCGTATGAGGAGCTGCGCCTGGCCCCACTCTTCTATGGAGTCGCCCCCGAGGTGGGCCTCTTGCCCCTGGGGCAGGTCCGGTTGCCTGTTACGTTTGGAAGTGCGGAAAACTTCCGGACGGAGCTAGTCGACTTTGAGGTCGCCGACTTCGACCTCCCTGACAACGCCCTGCTTGGCCGTCCGGCCTTGGTCAAGTTCATGGCGGTTGCCCACTATGCCTACATGCTGGTGATGATTCCTGGGCCTGGGGGTCCAATTACGGTGAAGGTGGATAGACTGGAAGCCCTGCGTCTCAAAGAACTACCGCAGGACCGGCCGGCACCACCGCCGGGCGATAAGGGACGACAGCCCGAGCTCCCCGGTCCAGACTCCGCTCCGCCAGCACCTTCTGGCGAGGCAAAGGCGGTCCGTGGGCGAGGACGGCTCGGGCAAGGTCGCCAAGATCGGCACCGACCTCGGCGCCAAATAGGAAGGCGCGCTCGTCACCTTCCTCCGGTCTAACCTGGATGTGTTCGCACGGGAACCATCGAAATGACCGGGTCCCTAGGAGGTGATCGAGCACCGATTGGCAACGCCCCTGGAGCGCACCGGTTCGACAAAGATCCGTGGCGCAGGCGCCAGAGCGGCAGGACGCCATTCGGGACGAGGTGGAGAAGCTTTTGTCTGCCAAGATTGTGTGGGAGGCCACCTATCCGGAGTGGTTGGCCAACCCCGTGCTCGTAAAGAAGTCCAACGGGAAGTGGCGAATGTGCATCGACTTCACCGACCTCAATAAAGCCTGCCCCAAGGACCCATACCCCCTGCCACGGATAGACATCGTCGTCGACTCCACGGTGGGGTGTGAAGCCCTGTGTTTCCTCGACGCCTACTCTGGGTATCATCAGATCAGTATGGCGCAGGAAGACGAAGAAAAAACCGCCTTTGTGACTCCTCTCGGTGTATACTGCTACGTCAGGATGCCCTTCGGGCTGAAGAACGCTGGTGCCACCTATCAGCGGGCCATGCACATTGTGTTTCGGTCCAAAATAGGGAGGAACCTCGAAGTGTATGTTGATGATCTGGTAGTAAAAACAAAGAAGGCCGACGAGCTTGTCCAGGACCTGGATGAGACCTTCTCCCGCCTCAGAAAATAATGTATAAAGTTGAATCCCGAGAAGTGCGTGTTTGGTGTCTCATCCGGGAAGCTACTCGGGTTCTTGGTCTCCAGCCGCGGGATCAAGGTCAACCCAGAGAAGATAGAAGCAATTGAGCGGATGCAGCCGCCTACCCGCCTCAAGCAACTGCAATGCTTGACTGGCCGACTGGCCTCCCTTGGCCAGTTCATAGCTCGGCTAGGGGAGAAAAGCCTGCCGCTATTCAAGCTGTTGAAGAAGACCAACGCGTTTGAGTGGACCCCAGAAGCCCAACAGGCGTTCGAGGGCTTGAAGCAATACCTCTCCTTTCCCCCGGTGCTGGTCGCCCCCGAGCCGGGTGAGCCACTGCTATTGTATGTGGCGGCTAGCCCCTCCGTAGTGAGCGCGGCGCTGGTGGCAGAGTGAGAAGGCGTCCAACGGCCGGTCTACTACATCAGCAAGATGCTTCACGACGCAGAAACAAGGTACCCTCAGGCTCAGAAGATGGTCTATGCTGTGGTGGTGGCGTCAAGAAAGTTGCGACACTATTTTCAAGGGAGAGAGATCACAGTGGTCTCCTCATACCCCCTGCGCGAGATCCTTCACAACCGAGAAGCAGAGGGCCGCATCGCAAAGTGGTCCGTCGAGCTGGGGGAGTTCGGTGTCAAGTTCGCTCCTCGTACCGCGATAAAGAGTCAAAGGCTGGCAGACTTCGTCGTCGAGTGGACTCCAGCTGAGTTCGAAGCCGATGAGGTCCCCGCGCCCTCCCCCTGGACGCTCTTCTTCAACGGGTCCTTCAGGCTTGAAGGCGCGGGGGCTAGGGTTCTCCTGGTCTCTCCGACCGGGGACCTCCTCAAGTACGTGGTCGTCCTCGACTTCAAGGCCACTAACAACGTCGCCGAGTACGAGGGCTTGCTGGCTGGGCTCCGGGCCGCCGCAGCCATCGGTGTCCGGCGCCTGCAAGTAAAGGGCGACTCTCTGCTGGTCGTCAATGTCGGGACCCCGAATTTGCAAATCCGGACCCTCTGTGTATTCAGCACTAGTCCAGGAACGCGCTAGTGCACACAGTCTTAACATCGGTAAATATCACAATCATACCACTCGATACTAATAAAGTACTTTTATTTAAGTAGTCAAACTGGTTACTCGACCTTAAGGTCAAATTACAAACGTACGCCTCACAGGGCGAAACTTATTAAGAGAGAAATAGTAGCAGCGGAAAAATAAGATAACTTTGTGGCGCCATCCAGTATACCACAGGCAACCGATCGGGCTCGCCTCCTATGTAGACGGTTCCTCTTGGAGCTCCTCCTCCAAAGCCGGTGTAGTCTCCTCTTCAATCGGTGTTGTATTGTGGCAAGGGTGAGTACTTGGTACTCAAAGAAGTCATGCAATGTAATGCAAAGCTAATATACTATATGCATGGCTTGGTACAAAGGAATAGCTCAAGGTATATTTGCGAAAAACTTGACATTTAACAAGTATCATAAATAGATTCGAAAGCAGAGAAATAAGTAAAGCATAGATAACTTTTCAAGGAGTTTAATAAACATCTTTTCCAGCCTAATCCACATTTCCATCAACATCATTATTAATCCAACCCAACCTTTCAAATCCAAGTTATTTTTGAGAAAATCTAACCCTTATTTGTAATTCCCGAGCGATGTCCAATACCGCGGACACGGCTATTCGAATAGATTCTACACTCTGCAGAGGCTATGCACTTTACCCACAAGATACAGTCAAACACCACAAAGGCGAAGTTCAGTGAACAAAGTCTTTCGGAAACCTCTAACAATACAAGTGGTCCTCCGGTTATTAAGACTAACCCTTCCCTTCGCTAAGGCGAAGTCTAGGTCAATCAACCGTTAGATGGGTACTGGCCTCGGCCAGACGCTCCCCGCACAACTTACACAAAGGGTGTAGTTGACCTCCCGAGGTCCCACAGTACGTTATTAGCAACTTAGTCAACTAGGTCCGTCCCATTACTGAGACATGTGGTTGCACGTTAGACCCAGTTCAAAGGCTTGCAAGGTGAAGTCCTTAGGGTGACCAGGGCAAGACTACCCAAGAACCAAATCAACATCCCGGTGCCACAACCGGCCCACCTGATTATTCTTGCCACATGCCCGGCCGAAAACTATTTATCAAACCCCGCTTGATTACCATGCACCACGTGCCATCAACATCACATGATACCTTTCCAAATTGGTTCAATATATCATTAAGTCAATATTAACATTTGATTGTCCAAAATCATGTCATGAGCACGAAAGGTGTCTAAGCAACATACTACAACGATCTAATTTCCCATGTTGGCAATTTAATAATGTCCAACTAGTAAACCACAACTAGGGTGACAAGGGGTCATGGCACATATTTAAGTAATCAAGGTGTCATACAAAGAAATTGGTATTTATCTAATTCCCCATATTTAAATAAAATATTTTCTAATTGAACTAGCATGCAATAGGTTAAATCAAAATAGATTTCAAAATAGGATCAACATGGTCAAAGCACAACTTGCCTTCAAAAAGTACTTGCTCTTGGTCTTGAGTTGGATCCTGAGTCAATACTTCTCCTTCGAATCCTTCCGGCACTTCAACGTCTACTCGTAAAGCGTGCAAATAGCAATACACAAATAAACAATAGGCAAAAAGTGTCCAAACATCCAAATAAATTCCATAAACAGAGAGAACATAATTTTATGAATTTTTAGAAACTGGAATCACAAATTTGGAGTTAAAACACAAAAGTTATGATTATTTATAGTTTAAATAATCAATTAAATAATTTTACAGAGAAAAACTTTAGTCCAAAAATTAAATAAAATTCATATTTAGGTAGATCTCAATTTTATACAAATTTAGAAATTTGAATCACTCAAATCGGAGTTGAAACGCAAAAGTTATAAGCGTTTGAAGTTTGAAACAAAATCAAATCATTATTTCGAATTAGTAAATCATTTTCTTTTGGAAATTAATTATTGCGCCAATGAGGACACGTGTCGGCTCTGATTGGCTGGTGACGCCACCGGCTCATGGGCTCGATCCACGGCTTGGCTCGGTCCACGGTGGACTCGGTCCCACGCTCGGTCGACGGTGGGATCTCGGGTGACGCCAAGACTTACGTCATCGTGCTCGGTGACGCCATCGACATGCGGGCCCCACCGTGACGCCGGCGTGACGCGTCATGGTGCGGTTCGGTTGTCCCCGACCGACGCGGGCCCCGCGTGTCGAGACACGAGCTCACGCGCGGCGCGGCGGCTAGGCACCGCGTGGCACGATGCATGCGCGTTGATTTGAAATCCGGCGGACGCGGATCGGATCTAGGGTTCACGTTCAAAACTACACGGTGATCGCGCCGCTCGATCTAGATCGGACGGTCCAGATCTACCCTAGGCTAACACCGTTATAAAGTGCACAGTGATCGTGGGCCGTTGGATCTAGATCCAACGGTCCCAATCTGATCTAGGTTTTAGGGTTTTGGTTGCACGTGGGCTCACCTGGATCGTTGGATTTCGATCGGACGGTTGACGTGCTTCGAGGGCGACGATGGCGTTGTGGTGGCGCTGCTCTGCCGGAGTTGGGGAAGGCGAACACGGCGACGGTGCCTTGGGGCTTCTCCGACGAGATGAAAGGCACTCTAGTGCGTCTCAAAGCGAGGAGTCCGGATCTCAGGTTTCTGACGGCGAGACGGCTCGACGACGGCGGGCGCGGCGAAACCGGCGAGAGAGGGAAGGAACTACGGCGAGCAATTGCAGCCACGCTGGGCGGCGGCTAGGGCTCTGAAACTTGAGGCAAAAGATGCGCACGGCAAAGGGCTTCAACGGGGTGGCCTCGGGGCTTTAAATAGTGCCTCGGCGTGCGCGCAATCCGTGAAACCCTAACGGACACGGCGGCTACGCGGCGGCGCAGTCCGAGCCGGACTCGGGAAGACGACGAAATCGTGGCCGTCCGCGTGGCCCCGATCCACGGCCGAGATCGCGCGGCGCAACGGGTCCGGGCCGGATCCGGTTGGATCGGTGCGGCCAATTTCCGACCGTTGGATTTCGATCCAACGGTTCGGATCGATCAAGGTTCGACCGGATCACGTGGCTCGGGTCGGACTCGAGTCCGACTCGGGTTCCGACTCGGTCGGATGAATAGTACTTGACCCAACTCGAATTTCCAGCGATTTAATAATTAAAATAATTCCCAGTAATTCATTTAATTCATTAAAAATAGCAAAAGACTCAGAAAAATTCCAGAAAAATTCTGGAAAATATTTTGGATCATTTTGGACTCAAATAAAATATTTCCAACAAAATTTTATTTGCAAAGTTTAATTCTTTAATTATTTCAAAATGGAATAAATTCAAATAAATTCCAAATAAATCCAAATAAATTCCAGAAAATTCCAAAAATTCACCAAAGTGCCAAATCACACATGAATTTAAGAAAAGCAAAATTTTGGGGTGTTACAAACCTCCCCCCTTAATAGAATCTCGTCCCTGAGATTCAGGGCTCACTCTGAGAATAGGCTTGGAAACTCTTTCTTCAAATCCTCTTCAAGGCTCCCATGTCGGCCGCTTTCTTCATGATTGCTCCAATCGAACTCTACAGAAACGGGTTGACTTATTTCTGGTCTCTCGATCCATAGTGTCCAAAATCTTTACGGGATGCTCCTTGTAAGTCAAATCTTCTTGCAACTCAATTGACTCTAGCGGTGTCTGTTCCTCAGGTACTCGGAGACACTTCTTCAACTGGGACACATGGAATACATCATGCACTCGCTAACGATTGTGGCAACTCCAAATGATAAGCAACTTCGCCTCTGCGGCTCAAAATCTTAAATGGTCCAACATAACGGGTGCAAGTTTCCCTTTGGCATGGAACCTCTTAACTCCCGAGAGGCGTAACTCGAGGTATACAAAGTCTTCGGTTCAAAACTCAAGTCTCGGCGACGGTTGTCGCGATAACTCTTCTGTCGTGATTGGGCTATCTTCAACCTTTCCTCGATCACGGCACCGCTCTTCGACTTCTTGAAGAATATCAGTTCAAGACACGGCGCTCGCGGTCTCATTCCAATTCAATGGCGTCCGATGGTCGTCCATACAAAGGCCTCAAATGGTGACATCTCAGAACTAGCCTGGTAACTATTGTTGTAATCGAACTCGGCATACGGCAAACTCTTATCCCAAGAGGTAGCATAAGCCAATGCACAAGCTCTTAACATATCCTCCGAATCTGATTGACTCTTTAGGTCTGTCCATCCGTCTGTGGATGATAAGTCGCATCTTGAAGTTCAAACGGGTTCCCATGGCTTCATGCAACTTATTCCAGAATCTTGAGGTAAATTGGGTACCTTCGTCCGATACAATCCTCTTTGGCACTCCGTGCAAACAGACGATCCTCGATCACGCATAACTCCGCTAACTTATCTCCTGAGTAAGTGGTCTTCACGGGGATAAAATGGGCTACTTTGGTCAAGCGATCCACTATAACCCATATGGAGTCATAACCTCCTTGAGTCTTAGGCAAACCGGTAATGAAATCCATTCCGATTTCCTCCCACTTCCACTCAGGTATTTTCAGCGGCTGTAGCAATCCTGCTGGTCTCTCGATGCATTGCCTTGACTCTACGGCATACGCCGCACAATGCAACATGCTCGGCAACTTCACGCTTCATGCTCGGCCACGAATCTTTCCTTCAAATCCCGATACATTTTGGCGCTCAGGATGAATTGAGTACTTGGAGTCATGGGCTTCTTCCAAAATCGCTTGCCTTAGCTCCTTTTTGTTCGGCACACAAATGCGATCCTTCATCCATAACGTGCCTTGCTCATCCAACCTGAAGTCCTCTGCCTTGCCTTCCTCCTTGATGGACTTAATCCTGCGGATCTTGTCATCATCCTTCTGTCCTTCCCGGATCTGGTCCTCTAGGGTAGGCTTCACTTCCAATGCGGCCAAGAATCCGCTAGGTACCACCTCAATCTTCATTCTCTGAAAATCCTCACATAACTCATCCTGACTTGTGGCTAGCAACATACTCACGGTATGGCTTTTTCGACTCAAGGCATCGGCAACTACGTTGGCCTTCCCGGGATGGTAATGGATTCCAACATTGTAGTCCTTGATCAACTCTAACCATCTCCTCTGCCTCATGTTCAGATCCGACTGGGTGAATATGTATTTAAGGCTCTTATGATCCGTATACACTTCACATCTGTTCCCGATCAGATAGTGACGCCATATCTTCAAGGCATGCACTACGACGACCTAACTCTAGGTCATGCGTCGGATAATTTTCCTCATGCGGCCTCAATCGCCTTGATGCATAAGCGATTTACCTTTCCATTCTCAGACAAAGACACATCCAAGTCCTTGGCGCGATGCGTCACAATAAATATCAAAGCTTTGATTAACATCCGGTAGAACTAACACTGCTGGCCGATGTCAATCGCTTCTTCACTCTTGAAATCCTTCCTCACATTCTCGTGTCCATGCAAACTTCTTCTCCTTTTTCTGCAATTGCGTAAGAGGTTTCGCAATTGTCGAAAAGCCTTCAATGAAACGGCGGTAGTATCCTGCCATTCCAAGGAAACTCAGGATCTGGGTCACGCCTTGGTACGCTCCCAATGTAACACAGCTTCTACTTTGCTTGGATCAACGGCGACTCCTTCTGCGGTCATTACATGTCCAAGAAACTCCACCTTGTCCTTCCAAAAATCACACTTAATGAACTTGGCGAAGAGTTGCTTTGTTCCTCACTTTTCCAAAACTTCGCCTCAAGTGTTCGGCATGTTCATCCTCTGTCTTGGAGTAGATTAGGATATCATCTATGAACACGACAACAAACTTGTCCAAATACTCCTTGAACACCTTATTCATCATATTCATGAAATATCTTTGGCGCATTAAATCGATCCAAAAGACATAATCAGAACTCGTAATGTCCATATCTTGACGAGAATGCAGTCTTTGGGATATTTTCTGATCGGATCTTCAATTGATGGTATCCCGATCTCATATCAATCTTGGAGAAAGCTCCGGCTCCTCTCAGCTGATCGAACAAATCATCAATCCTGGGTAGCGGATATTTATTCTTCACGGTGACTTCATTGAGTGCTCGGTAGTCAATGCACATCCTGAAACTCCCGTCCTTCTTCTTGACAAACAAAACTGGTGCTCCCCACGGCGACGAACTCGGTCTGATAAATCCTTTCTCCATTAACTCTTCTAGCTGTTTCTTCATCTCTACCAATTCCTCGGTGGACATCCGATAGGGTCTCTTTGCAATCGGTCTTGTACTGTACAAGCTCTATCACAAACTCTATGTCCCCTGTCTGGCGGCATACTGTAGATCTTCGTGAAAAACATCCGGGTACTCATTCACTCTTGAGACATCCTCTATGCTGATTGTCTTGATGCATGTTAACCATCATCTGTCCATCTCTAATCGCAAAGTGGCTTGAAATTCCACTTTCCTTCCACACGGCTCTCAATCGAGATAGTCCTTCGTCCACAATCCAACACGGCTCGTGCTTGGATAACCAATCCATTCCCAAAATAACATCTAAGGTGCTGGTCTCCAAAATAATAAGGTTCGCTTGGAACTCTATTCCATCTATTAGTATTCTCACCGGAACATCCTACTTTCGCTCGGAGTTTGGAACTGTGGGTTTGAACTAAAAGCATGCATCTAAGTCTTGCAATCCCCAAATCGCTTTCTAGCAAAGAAAGCTTTGTGAAACAAACGAATGCGAATCTCGAGTCAAACAAAATCGCAGGTGTAATCGAGTTAACAAGTAACTTACCCAAGACGACGTCCGTAGCATTCTCGCGGTGCATCTGCGGTGACATGGTTGACTCGGCCTCTCACCACGATGCAGGATGTGGCTCTGGTGCCGGGCGCCCTAGCCGGGTGGATCCTAGATTGAAGCGAACCGGGTCACTCTCGCTGTCTTCTTTGGGCAACTGTTGGCAAAGTGTCCTGGCTCGTTGCGCTTGTAGCGGCGTCTCACGGTTCCTTGCCGATCGCTCGAGCAGCGCTTTCTAACGGGGCTGGGTGCAGTAGTTTTGATTGGCGGTTCTTGGTGCTGGTGACGGTGTCCTTGTAGCATTCTCGTGGCTGGAATCGAAAACTGATTTGGTGCGACTCTCGACGCCGCTATGCGTTCCTCGACGTGATCCTGCTTTGTTGCATCCTGCGCTTCTGTTCTCATCCAGTTCCTTGCGCTTGTCCTCAAGAATAAGCGCCTTATTCACCAACTCTTGGAAATCTGGGAAGGTGTGGGTGATCAGTCCTACTTGTAGTCCTGAGTTAAGTCCCTTCATGAAGCGAGACTGTCTGGCTTTATCTGTCGCTACATCCTCAGTGCGTAGCGTGCTAGCTGTGTGAACTTGTTCAGTAGTCGGCCACCGGTGATTACCTTACTTGATGCTCTCGAACTCTTCCTTCTTGAGATCCATGATTCCTTCAGGCACGTGATAACGATTTAAACGCAAATTGTGAACTCCTCCCAAGTGATATCTTGAGGGTTCTCTTGCGTGGCACAGAAGTTCTCCCACCATTCGGCGGCTGTTCCTTCCAACTGATGAGAAGCGTAAAGTACCTTCTCATTTCCTATGCATTGAGCAATGTGTAGCTTCCTCTCTATTGACCTTAACCAATCATCGGCCTCCAATGGATTGGCATTCCCAGAGAAAGTGGGTGGATGTCGGGACCCCGAATTTGCAAATCCGGACCCTCTGTGTATTCAACACTAGTCCAGGAACGCGCTAGTGCACACAGTCTTAACATCGGTAAATATCACAATCATACCATTCGATGCTATTAAAGTACTTTTATTTAAATAACCAAACTGGTTACTCGACCTTTATGGTCAAGTCACAAATGTACGCCTCGCAGGACGATACTTTATTAAAAGAGAAATAGTAGCAGCGGAAAATCAAACAAGGTAACATCGTGGCGCCATCCAAAGATACCACGTGCAATCGACCGGGCTCGCTCCCTACGTAGACGGATCCTCTTGGAGCTCCTCCTCCAAAGCTGGCGTAGTCTCCTCTTCAACTGGTGTTGTGTTGAGGCAAGGGTGAGTACTTGGTACTCAGCAAGTCATGCACAGAATGCAGGCTAATATACTATATGCATGGCTTGGTACAAAGGAATAACTCAAGGTATATTTGCTGTAAATAGCATTGGACAGGTAATATAAGTAGATTCGAAAGCAGTAGAAATAAGTAAAGCATAAATAACTTTTCAAGAAGTTTGGTAAACATCTTTCCCATCCTAAACCACATTTCCATCAACTTCATTATTACTCCAGCCCAACCTTTCAAACCAAAGTTATTTTTGAGAAAATCTAACCCTTGACTGTAATTCCCGAGCGATGTCCAATACCGCGGACACGGCTATTCGAATAGATTCTAAACTCTGCAGAGGTTATGCACTTTACCCACAAGATACAGTCAAACACCACAAAGGCGAGTTCCCGTAACAAAGTCTTTCGGAAACCTCTAACAATACAAGTGGTCCTCCCCGGTTATTGCGCACTAACCCTTCCCTTCGCTAAGGCGAAGTCTAGGCCAATCAACCGTTAGATGGGTACTGGCCTCACCCAGACGCTCCCCTGCATAACTTACACAAAGGGTGTAGTTGACCTCCTGAGGTCCCACAGGTACGTTATTAGCAACTTAGTCAACTAGGTCCGTCCCATTACAGACATGTGGTTGCACGTTAGACCCAGTTCAAAGGCTTGCAAGGTTAAGTCCTTACGGTGACCAGGGCAAGACTACCCGAAGAACCAAATCAACATCCCCAATGCCATAACTGGCCCACCTGATTACTCTTGCCACATGCCCCGGTCGAAAACTGTTTATCAAACCCCAGTTGATTACCATGCACCACGTGCCATCAACATCACATGATACTTTTCCAAAACAGGTTCAATATATCATTAAGTCAATATTAACATTTGATTATCCAAAATCAAGTCATGAGCACGTAGCAGGTCTAAGCAGTATACTACAACGGTCTAAACCTATGTTGGCAATTTAATAATGTCCAACTAGTAATCCACAACTAGGGTGACAAGGGGTCATGGCACATACTTAAATAATCAAGGTGTCATACAGCAAATTGGTACTTATCTAATCCCCTATGTTTAAATAAAGTATTTTCTATTTGAACTTAGCATGCAATAGGTTAAATCAAAATAGATTTCAAAATAGGATCAACATGGTCAAAGCACAACTTGCCTTCAAAAAGTACTTGTTCTTGGTCTTGAGTTGGATCCTGAGTCAATACTTCTCCTTCGAATCCTTCCGGCACTTCAACGTCTACTCGTAAAGCGTGCAAATAGCAAATACACGAATAAACAATAGGCAAAAAGTGTCCAAACATCCAAATAAAATCTATAAACAGAGAGAACATAATTTTATGAGTTTTTAGAAACTGGAATCGTCAAATTTGGAGTTAAGACGCAAAAGTTATGATTATTTAAAGTTTAAATAATCAATTAAATAATTTTGCAGAGAAAAACTTTAGTCCAAAAATTAAATAAAATTTATATTTAGGTAGGTCTCAATTTTATACAAATTTAGAAATTTGAATCACTCAAATCGGAGTTGAAACGCAAAAGTTATAAGCGTTTGAAGTTTGAATCGAAATCTGAAATCATTATTTCGAATTAATAAATCATTTTCTTTTTCGGAAATTAATTATTGCGTCAGCATGGACACGTGGCAGCACTGGATTGGTCTGGCCGACGCCACCGTCCATGGACTCGGTCCACGCTCGGCCAGTCCACCGTGGACTCGGTCCACGGCTCCACGTGTGGATCGACATGTGGGACCACTCGGGTGACGTCATCAGCCGACGTCGGTAGCGGCTCGGCCCACGATCTTTGGCAGTGGGTCCCTCCGATGACGTCATGGGTGACGTCACGGTGCGGTCGCTGTCACGCGGGCCCCGGCGTGTCGCTGACTCCACGCAGACGCCGCGCGTGGCGCGCGCGCTCGCCTCGACACGTGGCACGATCGTAGCCGTTGGTTTGAAAACCGACGGCTAGGATTGGATTTGGGCCTCAAGTGCTTGGGCGCACGGGTTGATCTGGGCCGTTGGATCTTGATCTAACGGTCCAGATCCAATCTAGCCTGGTGCAGTTCCCGCTACGTGGCACGACCTAAGCCGTTGGATCTAGATCCAACGGTTGAGGTTAGATCTAGGACTTTCAACGGGGAACTCACCGAGGGTGACGTGGCACGATCTGGGCCTTTGGATCTTGATCGGACGGTTGATGGAGCTCGGGGTCGGCGATGGCTTCACGGCGGAGTTGTGGCTGCCGTGGCGAGGGCAGCGACCACGAACAGCGTTTGGGGCATGCTCGGCGAGGTGAAAGGTCTCTTCGGTGCGCCTGGCCGGGGTTCGGATCTGGGGTCAATGGCGGCGGAACGGGCGGCGGCGGAATCAAGCGTAACCGCGGCGGAGGGTGCTATGACTCGGCGAGCGATTCCGGCGGATCTACTGGCGGTGAGGCTCGGTGAGATAGGGCGATGGCTGCGCAAGGTCCAGGCGATCCTCGGGGTGTGATCCGGGCATTAAATAGCCTCGGCTTCCGCGCGGGACACGGAAACCTAGTTCTCCACGGCGGCGGAGTCCGGCTCGGACTCGGGCGGAGACGACGACGTTCGACCGTCCACGTGGCGCGATCAACGGCCACGATCGCCGGGGCGCGATCGGTCCGGTCGGTCTCGGCCGAACCGATGCGATCCAATCCGGACCGTTGGATCTCGATCCAACGGTCGGGATCAACTTGGGTTAGGGTTGGGTTCGACCGACTCGGCTGGCTCGGGTCGGACTCGAGTCTGACTCGGGTGCGGCTCGGTCGGATGAACAGTGCAAACCCACTCGCATTTTCCAGCGATTTAATAATTAAAATAATTCCCAATAATTTATTTAATTCATTAAAAATAGCAAAATACTCAGAAAAATTCCAGAAAATTCTGGAAAATATTTTGGAACATTTTGGACTCAAATAAAATATTTCCAACAAAATTTTATTTGCAAAATTAAATTCTTTAATTATTTCAAAATGGAATAAATTCAAATAAATTCCAAATAAATCCAAATAAATTCCAGAAAATTCCAAAAATTCACCAAAGTGCCAAATCACACATGAATTTAAGAAAAGCAAAATTTTGGGGTGTTACAGTGGATGAGTCCTCATGAACTCTGACAGTCTTGTATTCTGGCGTTGTCCCTGATTAACTTGATTAGCAGTGGCCTGAGCAGTGACGTTTTGCATCTGTTGCATCATAGCATGCATCAACTGAGTCTGAGCAGCGAGAAAAGCTCCGAAATTCTGCATATCCACTGGCGGTGCTGTTGCTCCATCATTGGGGTTTTCTGCTGGGCGAGAACCACTTCCATTGCTTCCAAAGTTTCCGCGGGTGTTCACCATCTGTTGGTTTGCTCTAAGTTTTAGAGATGAGGGGGGAAACAAGAATAGACAAGTAATATGGGACTTATGCGGGGCGAAAGGTGTAACTTTAAGGTCCAACTTTATTATTGATATTAATAACTTGGTATGGTTGCTTACAATGCCTAAGGGCCTTGCAACACATACTGCACACTCAGCAAACAATGAAAATCCAAATTGAACTAACACTGGAGTCTAACGCCTAAAGGGTGACTCTTTATTCTAAGACGCGACTCGGCGAAGGAGTTTCTCTATAAAACCTACGCTCACTCATCGAGAAAACCTCCACGGCCTGGGTATGGATGCTGCGGCATAGGCGCGAAACGATTGCTATGTCCAGCAACTGTGTCATCTGTGGTAGTCGAAGAAGCAGTGTCCTCATCGAGATCTGACTCCTCCGGATCTGGCTCGTGTAGCTCGAGTACTGGCTCTGGTTATGGTCCGTACAAGGCCATCTCCAACTCGTCAATTCTTTGCAGAAGGTGTGACACATACTCTTGAGCTTCCCGCCACCTGTTCTTCTCTGTTGTGATCTCCTTGCGGGCCTTCTGTAGCTCCTTGCTTGTATCATCGAGTACATCCTCCTGGGCGACAACAAGTTGTGCCAACTGTGTGACCATGGCATCCTCATCCTGAATCGCCTTCGGGTCAAGAAGGTTATCGCTGCGCGGGTGATAACGGAACACCGTGCTCTCCAACTCTCTGGCGTAGATACGGGTAATGTGCCGCATTGCTCGTCGTGATACTTCTTGGATACCCATATGCATTGTAGACCTCCGGCAAAGTGCAGGTGTATCGGGCGATTGCCTGGGCCCTTCTTCCTAGCGGTACCTCAATCTTCACGTCACAAGCCTTGATCAATCCTCGCTTGTCTCGATCACTTCCACTTGGTATTGTGGCTTTTCAAAATCTCCGAGAGTGTAGCATACGCCAAAGTTCTCAAGGGCGTGACCAACCTCCAGGTCGACGTAGTTGAACTCTCCCTCCATCTGTCACAAGAGTGCTCACGTAGGAACTCGAAATTTTTAATTCGTGGCAAGGTAAGGAAAAATTCAGCAAGAGACAAGAAAAGAAAGAATGGGATAAGTCGAGATGTCATTTCTTGTCTTGACAAACTTTTAGCTTTAGAAAATAGGTTTTATCCTCACTACGACCATTCTAGCTAGGGTTGAGCCTACGGTCAGTATGGCTCTGATACCACCTCTGTCGGGACTCCGAATTTACAAATCCGGACCCTCTGTGTATTCAGCACTAGTCCAGGAACGCGCTAGTGCACACAGTCGATACTAATAAAGTACTTTTATTTAAGTAGTCAAACTGGTTACTCGACCTTAAGGTCAAATTACAAACGTACGCCTCACAGGGCGAAACTTATTAAGAGAGAAATAGTAGCAGCGGAAAAATAAGATAACTTTGTGGCGCCATCCAGTATACCACAGGCAACTGACTGGACTCGCTCCCTATGTAGACGGTTCCTCTTGGAGCTCCTCCTCCAAAGCTGGTGTAGTCTCCTCTTCAACTGGTGTTGTATTGTGGCAAGGGTGAGTACTTGGTACTCAGCAAGTCATGCACAGAATGCAGGCTAATATACTATATGCATGGCTTGGTACAAAGGAATAGCTCAAGGTATATTTGCGAAACAAGACATTTAACAAGTATCATAAATAGATTCAAAGCAAAGAGAAATAAGTAAAGCATAGATAACTTTTCAAGGAGTTTAATAAACATCTTTTCCAGCCTAATCCACATTTCCATCAACATCATTATTAATCCAACCCAACCTTTCAAATCCAAGTTATTTTTGAGAAAATCTAACCCTTGACTGTAATTCCCGAGCGATGTCCAATACCGCGGACACGGCTATTCGAATAGATTCTACACTCTGCAGAGGTTATGCACTTTACCCACAAGATACAGTCAAACACCACAAAGGCGAAGTTCAGTAACAAAGTCTTTCGAAACCTCTAACAATACAAGTGGTCCTCCCGGTTATTAAGACTAACCCTTCCCTTCGCTAAGGCGAAGTCTAGGCCAATCAACCGTTAGATGGGTACTGGCCTCGGCCCGATGCGCTCCCCGCACAACTTACACAAAGGGTGTAGTTGACCTCCTGAGGTCCCACAGGTACGTTATTAGCAACTTAGTCAACTAGGTCCGTCCCATT
This sequence comes from Rhipidocladum racemiflorum, assembly GCA_036346355.1. Lineage (NCBI taxonomy): Eukaryota > Viridiplantae > Streptophyta > Magnoliopsida > Poales > Poaceae > Rhipidocladum > Rhipidocladum racemiflorum. Next base: position 73,041,093 of record CM070577.1, read on the forward strand.
ACAGACATGTGGTTGCACGTTAGACCCAGTTCAAAGGCTTGCAAGGTGAAGTCCTTAGGGTGACCAGGGCAAGACTACCCGAAGAACCAAATCAACATCCCCAGTGCCACAACTGGCCCACCTGATTATTCTTGCCACATGCCCCGGTCGAAAACTATTTATCAAACCCCAGTTGATTACCATGCACCACGTGCCATCAACATCACATGATACCTTTCCAAATTGGTTCAATATATCATTAAGTCAATATTAACATTTGATTGTCCAAAATCATGTCATGAGCACGTAGCAGGTCTAAGCAACATACTACAACGATCTAATTTCCCATGTTGGCAATTTAATAATGTCCAACTAGTAAACCACAACTAGGGTGACAAGGGGTCATGGCACATATTTAAGTAATCAAGGTGTCATACAGCAAATTGGTATTTATCTAATTCCCCATATTTAAATAAAATATTTTCTAATTGAACTAGCATGCAATAGGTTAAATCAAAATAGATTTCAAAATAGGATCAACATGGTCAAAGCACAACTTGCCTTCAAAAAGTACTTGCTCTTGGTCTTGAGTTGGATCCTGAGTCAATACTTCTCCTTCGAATCCTTCCGGCACTTCAACGTCTACTCGTAAAGCGTGCAAATAGCAATACACAAATAAACAATAGGCAAAAAGTGTCCAAACATCCAAATAAATTCCATAAACAGAGAGAACATAATTTTATGAATTTTTAGAAACTGGAATCGTCAAATTTGGAGTTAAAACACAAAAGTTATGATTATTTAAAGTTCAAATAATCAATTAAATAATTTTACAGAGAAAAACTTTAGTCCAAAAATTAAATAAAATTCATATTTAGGTAGATCTCAATTTTATACAAATTTAGAAATTTGAATCACTCAAATCGGAGTTGAAACGCAAAAGTTATAAGCGTTTGAAGTTTGAAACAAAATCTGAAATCATTATTTCGAATTAGTAAATCATTTTCTTTTTCAGAAATTAATTATTGCGTCAGCGAGGACACGTGTCGGCTCCTGATTGGCTGGCTGACGTCAGCCGGCTCATGGGCTCGATCCCACGGCTTGGCTCGGTCCCACGGTGGACTCGGTCCACGGCTCGGTCGGCAGCGGGTGGGATCCTCGGGTGGCGTCCAAAGACTTACGCCATCGCGTGCTTTCGGTGGACGCCATCGACATGCGGGCCCCACCGTGACGTCAGCGGTGACGTCATGGTGCGGTTCGGTTGTCCCGCTGACACGCGGGCCCCGCGTGTCAGAGACACGCGCTCACGCGCGCGTGGCGCGGCTAGGCACACGCGGGCACGATCCGTGCCGTTGATTTGAAATCCGGCGGCACGGATCGGATCTAGGGTTCACGCTCAAAACTACACGGTGATCGCGGGCCGCTCGATCTAGATCGGACGGCCCAGATCTACCCTAGGCTAACACCGTTATAAAGTGCACGATGATCGTGGGTCGCTGGATCTAGATCCAACGGTCCCGATCTGATCTAGGTTTTAGGGTTTTGGTTGCACGTGGGCTCACCTGGATCGTTGGATTTCGATCGGACGGTTGACGTGCTTCGAGGGCGATGATGGCGTTGTGGTGGCGCTGCTCCGCCGGAGTTGGGGAAGGCGACCACGGCGACGGCGCCTTGGGGCTTCTCCGACGAGATGAAAGGCACTCTCGGGTGCGTCTCAAAGCGAGGAGTCCGGATCTGTGCTCGGTGACGGCGGAGACGGCTCGACGACGGCGGGCGCGGGCGAAAACCGAAGCGGAGAGAGGGAAGGAACTACGGCGAGCAATTGCAGCTACGCGGCGGCGGCTAGGGCTCTGAAACTTGAGGCAAAAGATGCGCACGGCAAAGGGCTTCAACGGGGTGGCCTCGGGGCTTTAAATAGTGCCTCGGCGTGCGCGCAATCCGTGAAACCCTAACGGACACGGCGGCTACGCGGCGGCGCAGTCCGAGCCGGACTCGGGAGGACGACGAAATCGTGGCCGTCCGCGTGGCCCCGATCCACGGCCGAGATCGCGCGGCGCAACGGGTCCGGGCCGGATCCGGTTGGATCGGTGCGGCCAATTTCCGATCATTGGATTCGATCCAACGGTTGGATCGATCAAGGTTCGACCGGATCACGTGGCTCGGGTCGGACTCGAGTCCGACTCGGGTTCCGACTCGGTCGGATGAATAGTACTTGACCCAACTCGAATTTCCAGCGATTTAATAATTAAAATAATTCCCAGTAATTCATTTAATTCATTAAAAATAGCAAAAGACTCAGAAAAATTTCAGAAAAATTCTGGAAAATATTTTGGATCATTTTGGACTCCAATAAAATATTTCCAACAAAATTTTATTTGCAAAGTTTAATTCTTTAATTATTTCAAAATGGAATAAATTCAAATAAATTCCAAATAAATCCAAATAAATTCCAGAAAATTCCAAAAATTCACCAAAGTGCCAAATCACACATGAATTTAAGAAAAGCAAAATTTTGGGGTGTTACAGTCAATCAGGCAAGGAAAGATTTCTCCTGTCCTGACCCCGTCATGGCGGCGTACCTGGAGGAGGTCAGGAAATTGGAACGGCATTTCGAAGGGTTGGGGTATACTCACATCCCCCGGCGCGACAACCATCTGGCGGACGAGCTCGCCCAGCTCACCTCAACCAGATCTCTTGTGCCGGTTGGGGTCTTTGAAGAAAGGCTTCCGCGACCGTCCATCGCAGCCCTCGTTTCAGGCGGGGACGATGGTGCTGCCGCTTCAGCCCTCGCCTCTGGAGGGAAAGTGGTCCCGGTGGAAACGCCCGGCCAGGCGGAGTACCCGGGCGACCACATCGTGATCGCTGTACTTGACCGGGAAGGCACATGGATGGACTCGATCCTGGCCTACCTGCGGGATCAAGTGTGCCCCGACGATGATGCGTCAGCAGAGAAGGTAGCACGAAAGGCCAAGTGCTATAACCTGGTGGGCGGGGACCTGTACCGCCAGGGTAAGAACGGAATTCTTCTAAAGTGCATCACTCGGGAAGAGGGGAGCAGTTTGCTCTTGGATATCCATGGAGGCGTGTGCGGGAGCCATGTGTCCGGACGAACGATGGCGGGAAAAGCTTTCCGTCAAGGGTTCTATTGGCCAACCGCCCTCAAGGATGCCTGCGAGCTAGTGAGGAGATGTGAGGCGTGCCAGTTCCACGCCAAGCAGATCCACCAACCAGCCCAGGCCCTGCAAACTATCCCGCTCTCTTGGCCCTTCGCGGTCTGGGGGCTGGATATCCTGGGCCCGTTCCCGCGGGCCACAGGGGCTACACCCACCTGTTCGTCCCCGTCGACAAGTTCACTAAGTGGGTGGAAGCTGAGGCGGTAAGATCCATCACCGCCGCAACTGCGGTCAAGTTCATGCAAGGGATTTTCGCCCGCTTTGGGGTCGCCAACCGCATCATCACCGACAACGGTGCACAGTTCACCAGCGCGGCCTTCTTAGATTTCTGCGAAGAGATGGGCACCAAGGTCTGCTTTGCCTCGGTCGCCCACCCTAAGAGCAACGGCCAAGTCGAGCGGGCCAACGCGCTGGTGCTGAAGGGCCTCAAGACACGGGCATTCGATCGACTCCACAAGCGTGGGGCCCGATGGACTGAAGAGCTCCCGGCGGTGTAATGGTCACTTCGGACCACCCCTAGTCGGGCCACCGGGGAAACCCCTTTCTTGCTGGTCTACGGCGCGGAAGTTGTTCTCCCTTCAGAACTCGAACTGGGATCACCACGTGTTGCTGCGTTCGTGGAAGAAGACCAGGAAGATCTGCGTCGGGACGACGTCAACCTCCTGGAAGAGGTGCGATATCGGGCGGCTCTGCGCGCGGCAAGGTACCAGCAAAGTCTCAGGCGGTACCATGCCTCCCGGGTCAATGAGAGAACACTGGCAACGGGCGATCTGGTCTTGCGAAGAATCCAGTCGCATGCCGGGTCGCATAAACTGTCTCCCCAGTGGGAGGGACCCTTCAAAGTGGTCTCAGTCTCTCATCCCGGGGCGGTCCGATCGCCATCAAGACGGCGAAGAATCGCGAACTCCTGCATATAGAAAATCTGCGCAAGTTCTACCCTTGATCGGTTGTAAGTACTGTGCTCTGCTCTCCGACCCACGGAGTGTGTCTTCCTCTCCACCGCGGGTCGGGGGAGGCCTTCTGTTTGAAATTAAATATTCACTTTCCTTATCCGAAATAGTTGTTCTTCCTACCCTCTTTTCGGTCTCTTGCCCACTGTTGGGCAGTGCCAGGGCACTTGCCTCTAGTACCCTGCAGCCCTGCAAAAACCCAATAGCAAAGGCAAAATCGCTAAGTGAGAGCGGCGTGCGGGAGTGGGTGATTGGATGGCTAGTTCAGCACGATCCCCAGCACGGTCATGACACTCCGGGTGTCCCCGTGGGGGTCGGCGACTTGAACACCATTGCCAAGAACCTAAGGTCCTGCCCCGACTCACTAAGCGTTCGTTCCCTAGAGGCTATCTGGGAGGCAAAATTTTGTTAAGGCAAGGGGTTCGAGGGAAGTGATTCCTTGGCGCCAGACCTTAAGTCTTTAAGCGGTCATGTGTTTGTTCGCACGGAACCAGAAAGATTAGGGTAAAAGCGAACTCTAAGTGACATAGTGGGAAGCTTGTGCTTCCGTTTCATTTAAAATGTTCTGCATCTGGAGTCTTTACAGGCAAAAGCAAAAAAAAAACTACACTACTGGGGGAGCTGGGGGATCCTCCTCATCATCCGCTGCTGCCTCGGCAGCCGCCACGTCTTCAGCAACTGGGCCAGCGTCCACCCACAGCACCACATCTTCCGCCGCTGCCTCCATTTGGGGGTTCTCCATCGCCAACTGTGCAGCAATCTGCTCGGAGGCGTTGTGGACCCGTTCCTCTGCCTGTGCCCAGTCGCCTTCAACCCCTTGGACAGTGACCGCGGGATCGAAGTTGGCATCATGGTCGGGCGAAGTGCCAGACGCATTTCGCTGCGGGCTACCAGAATCGCGCGCCCCTCCTGGGCGGACCGGGCGGTAAGGGCGGCGGGCAGGCACGTGAGGAAGTCCGCGGTTCGGCAAAGGCAGAACGCATAATGCTGCGGCTTCTCCTCCCGTGGATCCGGCTGCTCCAGCCCCAGTGGAGCAAGGCTGGCCACCGACTGGTTGAAGGCGTGGCGCAGCATCCTGAGGGTGTCCGCCTCCAACTGGGCCCGATCAACCCTCTCCGCCTCCAGCTCTGCGGACAGCCCCTCGGCGCGGCGGGTGCTTTGCTCCCGCTGCTCCCGCTCCCGCCGCAGCTGCAGCTCCAGCCCCGCCCCCCGTTCGCGCAAGTCTTCCACCTCCTTGCGGAGGCGGTTGACTTCAGCTCCAGCCTCCGTCAGCCACTCCCTGCTCGTCGCCAGACGACTGCTCGTGCTGGAGTAGAGCTCGCCAAGAGCCACCAGCAGAGCGTCCGCGTCTGCTGAAGGAACGGAGACGGAGGGGAGCTCCGGGGTAGGGACGGGGCCGAGCGGGCTGGGGTCCTGAACGACGGCGGCACCAGCGACCACCTGGGGATCGCCCCCCTCCATCTGCTCTCCTGGGGCTCGGCGACCCCGGGCGGCACAGCCCCAGCAGCCGCGGCCCCTTGATCGTCCCTGGCTTGGGCGGCGGGGTCATCTGGAGCAGGAACCCTGGAAAAAGGGAAGAAACAATGGTAAGACACGATCCGAAGGGACTTAACTCTTATATTGCACGTGCGTTTTTGAATGAGTACCTAGGTGACGGCCTCGGGAATTGGGGCACGCTCGGAGTGAGGACCAGTCCCCCGCACGGTGCTGTCGGTGCCGATCCTAGCGGCCTAGGGACCGGCGCCGGCGGCGGGGGACAAAACGCCGCTACTGGAGGCGGCGGAGGAGGAAGAATCGCCGCTGCTGGTGGCGGCGGCAGAGGCGGCGGCGGAGGAAGAATCGCCGCAGCTGGTGGCGGCGGCGGAGGCGGAAAAAGAACCGGCGCTGGAGGGTCCATTGTCACCACCCCAGCGGGGGCGAGGGAGGACGAGGTCCCGCCGGTCGACGAACCCCCCGCCACCATTGAGGAGCCTACCGCTGCAGCGGAAGAAGTTCCCGCGGCCGCTGCTGAAGATCCCGCCCCGGTCGAACCCAGAAGGCGGGGCCTTTGGGAACGACCGCCGACGGCATCGTCGTCGTCTGGATGCCTACGTCTCCCTTGGTCACCCCTCCCCTGGCCACCGGCGGGAGGAGGGTCCCGAAATGTCAAGGGCCCCTGGCGTATCACAACGGGTGTGCCCATGGCGTCCATCGACGGCATGGCACGGATTATCGTCGCACGCTCCGCTGGCGATAACCGGCAGAGCGGAACCGCGCCCTTCGGGAATGGCGGGATGGGGCCGAAAAAGCCCAGCTGCGCCATCCACCTGTCAATCACATCGGCAGCCAAGTTCCCGGCGGCTGACAACGCAAAAAGAAAGGGGAAGCCCCAGGAGACAGAAATGATGTCAGAACCAGATTCAGTCAATAAAGAAGAAGGACAAGTGATGATCCAAGGTGAAGCGGGTTACCTCCGGTGATACTCCGGGTCCCGTCGCCCAGGCCCATATACTGCCAGGCCGGGCGGACGCGACGGCGTAGGGGGCACAGCCTCCGGGAGACGAAGTCCCGGATAACCATGGGCCCTGTCAGGCCCGCCGTCCGCAGCTGGTCAACACGGGCTAGCATCGCCTGGAGCTCGGGCGTCTCGCTCACCTGGGCCCCCCAGTTGAGGTTGCTGACCGCCGGACCAGACGGAAGCTCCAGCACTTCAATGTCGCTGTCCTCCTCGACGTACAGCCACTCTTCGCGCCAATTCCTCCAGCTGGACCGGTAGTCCAGTGGAATGTAGCGCGACACGGTCCCGTCGCGGAGCCGCAGGTGGCAGCTCCCGGTGACAGGCGAATTGTCGCCCGCGGCGCGAAGGGTGTAGAAGAAACGAAAAAGTAGGAGATTGTTTAACACTCCTACGAACATCTCGCAGAAGTGGGCGAAGGCAGAAAGGAGGATGACGGAGTTGGGGGGAAGATGGATGTGGTGAATGGCGTAGAAATTAAGAACGGAAAGATATAAATCAGAGACTGGCGGCAGCAGGCCGGCAAGAAGCTGCCACCCGAAGAAAATCACTTCCCCAGGCCGGCAGCGGGGCTCGACGGTCCCGGCGCAGAAGCGGAGGGCGCCCGCGGTTATGTTCCGGGAAAACCTGGCGGCAACCTCCTCCTCGATGGACGAGGAGGGGAGAATCGGAGCCATCGGACACAGAAGAGTACCGGAACGCGTCGGGGAAGAAGGAGAAGCAAGGGGCTCCAAAGCGGTGAGGAGAAACAGAGCGAGGGAAGTTGGAAGGAGGAAGAACCGCTCCCCCCTCGGTCAACCTCTTATAAGGCTGCGAGGGAAGGCTCGGCGGGAAAACCGAAAGGGCGTGGCGGTTCGCAAAAAGGAAGTTCAAAAGCCCCATTAAGAAGGCGCGTCCCAAGGGTCGTGCGGCGGTTACAAGGCGGGAATAACTGCACAAACCGCCTTGAGAACCGGAAGAAGGAGAAGATCTCTTGAAAGCTGCGGGGCGTGTGGGCTTTTAATGGTCCCACCCGGGAGACTGAGCGGTTCCCCGAAGGGCATTTAAAAGAGAGAAAAAGAAAGATGGTAGACCAAAAAACGCTCCTGGGTGGGCCCGGGGGCTACTGTCGGCGTATTTTACTCCAGGGTACCCACTCCCCCGCAGTAAATACGGTCGCCGGGCGAGCAGGGCGCATCCGGGCCCACCGCCACGACGAGCAGCAGATCTCAAAGATGGCCGCCAGTGGGCGGTGGCGGTCGAGCCACACCACTGGCGCCAAAGAAGGTGGTCGCCAGTGGGCCAGTGGCGATCGAGCCACACCACTGGGCGCCCAGCAAGGTGGCCGCCCAGAGGACACGTGGCATGCTGGCTACTCCCCTGGCGCCCATCCCCGAGGCGACAGTGCCGGGTCAAGGACATTTAATGCGAATCGTGTCCATTAAATACAAAGCGTGGAGGATACAGTATGGCGGCGCGTCTTCCCCAGGCGTGCATTAATTACGTATGACATCACGGCAGCACCTCACCCCCTGACGGAACGGGTGGCGTTGGCGGACGTGGGGCCCGAGGCGGGGGTGTGACGGCTGCGGCAGACGTTAATGGGATGTAAGAGCAGTGACGGGCGCATTAAATGCGCCCATAGCAGTGTAATGAGTGTGCCTTATCGTGTAAGCCTCCCATGCGCCCCCGTGAGCCCAAGTATAAAAGGGGGACAGGGTGCATGTGAGAACGGGTTCGATCCATGGTTAGTTGGTTTCATCCTCTCAAGCGAGAGCACAAGCAATAGCAAAGAAAGCAGGACTAGGGCTATTACTCTCCGGAGGGCCCGAACCTGGGTAAAAGTTCTTGCGCCCCCCTGTTCCCCTGAGCTTCCCGGTACTCCGACCATCTTCTTCCTTTCCCCGGCAATTGCCCCGAAAGCCCCCCGTCTGAACCTCATAAGCACCCGATTCGGAGGTGCCTGTTGGCTAGTACGCCGACAACATTATCAAACATCCTATATTCCTTGCTAACCTGGTTTATGACTAATTGTGAATTACTTTTCACTAAAAATCGACAAACTCTAAGGAATTTTGCTGCTCAGAGCTTGGGTAAAAAACTTTCATACTTTGCTACATTATTGGTAGCAGGGAATTGTATCTGGATTACGTATTGGAACTGATCACCCTGAGGTGAAACCAGTACTATACCAGCCCTCGAACCTTTTAGTTCTCTAGAATCATCAAAATATAAGGTCCAATAGTCGGTATCAGTAGAATTTTGCTCTATAGAAGGCTCATAATTAGTCCATCTAGCAATAAAATCTGCTAAATTTTGGGACTTGATTGCTGATCGGGCAACGAAATAGATATCAAAAGATCCAAGTTCAACTGCCCACTTAGTAATCCATCTAGTTGCTTCCTAGTTATAGAGAATATTGCCCAACGCAAATGATGAGGGCACTGTAATCCGATGAGAATGGAAATAATGTCTTAATTTTCAAGAAAACATTAATAGGGAAATAAAGTAGTTTTTGAACCTGAGGGTATCTCTTCTTTGGTCCATGTAAAATTGTTGAGTCAAGTCGGAAACAACTTAAGCTCAAAAATTGTTTCATGGTTTGTTCATGCGCATGTGTTGTTTGAGGGTGAATGTGATCGATGACGGGGATCGGAACTAGGTTCTAGGATTAATCGAGGTTCAGATGATCAAGGATATCATGCGAAACGTTCGAACTAGAGAACAATGCACGTGAAGTCGAGGACGATGCTGTGTAGCGGCAGGTGAGCCGTACGCATGCATATATAAATTTTGGGCTGTATCTGCATATATTGGGCCATGTGCAAACAGGCTAGGTGGATCTGCATACATGTATTTAATTAGAGATAAGAAGTTAGGATCCGCCACTTACTATTTTCATTCTTGACCATTACCAGATTCACAAGCCAATCTGGATTATCAACTTCGTGAGTAGAAAACAAATTTTGGAAGTTTTGAGGGCTTTTCCATAATTTTCAAAGGATCTCTACGGAAAAAAAAGAAGAAAATTTTAGAAGTTAGGAAGTGGGAAAAAAACAATTTTTTTGGTTTTTTGGGGGCCTAGATATAATTTTGATAGGGTAAAATCAATTTCCGGTTTTGGGGGCATTACTGTAATTTTGGAATTTTTAGAGGGGCTTTGCACAAAAAAAATGCGTGAAAAAAATCAATTTCCGGTTTCTTGGAGGGCCTGGATATAATTTTGAAGTTTTTGAAGGGGCTTTGCGCACAAAAAAACCGAATTTTTTTTAATATACTATATTTTATTCCAAATTGCAGAACTAAATGTCTTTCGCAAGAAATTTCAGTTTTATACGTTTGTCGCCGTCCATCGGGCGATATAAGCCTGTCGCCCGATGGACGGACGACAAGAGACCTTTCGCGTTTTCTGTCGCACGTTAGACGGGCGAAAGCCTTATGTCGCCCGATGAACAGGCGACAGATTAAAAATCCCCCGTTGGACGGGCGACATATAGCATGCGGGGTTCCTGTCGCCCGATGGACGAGCGACAGGTATATTTTATAATCGCCAGGTCACTCGCCGGTAAGCAAAGAAACGAGAAGAAAACGAAAAGAAGAGGAGAGAAAAGAGGAGAAGAAGAGAGGAAAAAAGAGAGAGGGAAGAAAAATAGAGCGCGATTTTGGAGCCCGTCACTTCATATTCAGGTAATTTCTCGTTCTTTAGTTTTTGTATTTGTAGATCTAGAAAATCTAGTTAAGAAATGTAGTTAGGAAATGTAGACAGATGTAGAAAGATTTAGCAAACCTAGTTTGTAGTTATATGTAGTACAGACATAGCAAATCTAGTTAGGTGTAGGTAGATTTAGCAAACCTAGTTTCTAGGTATGCAGTACTCGTTTTAATTTTTGTAACAGTAGGTTATGATTTAGTAGAAATGATTTTAGATCTTGTTTTGTGATATATGGAATGTAGATACTTTGAACGGATAGAAGTATTCATTTCTTAGGAATCCAGTTGGGTACATATAGCGAAAGTAGTTTGATGTATGTCGAGTAGAAATTAATCGTAGAGAATGTAGTTAGAGTAGTTGTTTAATTCTTTAGTAGTAGATCTATTGAATGTAGATATTGTATACCGATACGAATACATCCATATACATATTCAATTCTTACGAATGTAGTACGACAGAGATAGCGATTGTTACGATCCTAGAAATGTAGCAAATTTTTGTACGAATAAATATGTATTTTTGTAGCATATAGATATACCAAAGCAAAGTTGGGGGTCGTAATATTTTTTACGGAAAGTATTTAATTCGTGGGTGAATGAATGGATTTGTAGATATGGCAGAACGAGTTCAATTTAGAATATATTATGGCGAAGGGGTTGTAATGTATGGTTCGGAGGGTGCAGATCTAAGTAACTTCCAGTATGTAGACAGAAGTTTGAGTAGGGTCGAAGAGCGCACATTTTCTTCAGTGATGAAGTGGTTGTATTATACTTTTCGGATGGAAGAAGAGAAGTGGCAGCTGAAGGTATTTTGCCTCTGTAGTATGCAGAACAATCCATTTTGTTGGGAGCTAGTTGAGTTGAAAGGAACCGCATCGTGGAGATCATATGTGAGGGGACAAAGCAACGGGATGGAACCGGTGCTTTTAGTGCAAGCCTATGCCCGGATGTAGCCTCACAGAAGAAATGACGGTGGTGAGTGTAGTCGAGCTCAAAATGAGTTAAGTTTTGGTGACACCGAACTGGGATCTAGCCGTGGGCGATACATCCAGACAAATGAACGAGGACATTATTTGCCAAAGTGGCGAACGATCTGAATTTGGGGAGGACGAAGCAAATGTTGGACAAGTAGCGCTGGGACTAGCAGACGAAGGTGAGCAAATTGATGAAATAACAGTTAGGATGGAAGAGGAAGACCGTGAGTACGGCATAGCAGAAGTGGAAGACGAGGATGAGTCCGATGAGGAAGATGGAGGTACGGAGCCGCCTGTGCCAGCCGAGTGGCGCACACATCAATTTGAGAGGTTGGTTGTTAATGAAACCAACGACATACATTGGCAGTACAACCCCAACGAGGTTAGGCTTGACAGTATGTACACGACAAAGGAGGCTGTGCAGGATGCTGTGAAAGATTGGGCCTTATCATTAAGAAGGACTTTCAGGGTTAAGAAATCCACGCCGACCTGCTACGACGTGGTGTGTGAGATCCATGGCTGTCCGTGGAGAGTGCACGCGTACAAGCCGAAGTGGGGCACCCATTGGTTATGCTCGAAGGTTGAGCAAAGACAATTTGTATGATTGAGGAAACAATGATGGCTCACAGAACCTCGCTATCTGGGTTTGTCGCGAATATCATGTACTCAGAGATAGTGGAGAACCTGACTTATGAGCCCCGTGCTATTATCCGAGCTCTCGAGAACAGATATCAGTACACAATTAGCTATGGAAAGGCTTGGAGGGCGAAACAGAAGGCCTTAGAAACGAGGTTTGGGAAGTTTGAAGACTCGTACCACAATCTGCCCGCACTGCTCAGTTGCATTCAGGGAAGAAATCCCGGCACTTACTATGATTATCAAGATTGTCCGTCAATCAAGTGGCCAACTAAAAGGCATCTGAGGAGAGTGTTCTTCGCATTCGGAGCTTGCATTAAGGCGTTCTATCACTGTCGTCCATTGTTGTGCGTGGACGGCACATTCTTGACCGGGAAATACAAAGGGCAAATTTTGACAGCTGTGGGTGTTGACGGAAACAACCAGATTCTGCCTGTTGCATTCGCCTTTGTAGAAAGTGAGAACTATGAGAGTTGGCTATGGTTCCTGCGGAACTTGAAGATTGGGGTGGTTAAAACTCGTCAGGATGTGTGCGTCTTTGCACGACAGCATGCCGGGTCCGCTTAGTGCGATCAACCGATTGCAACAAAGGCAGAGGAGCCATTTCCATGGCCTGACTTGCAGAGCCGATGGTGCATGAGGCATTTGGGCGCAAATTTCTACAAGCAATTCAGAACAAGGAACTCATGAACATGTTCAAAAGACTATGTAAGCAGAACCGGGAGAGCAAGTTCGGACTCGTGGAAAAATATCGATGAGCTGACAAGAAAACACAAAGAGGAGACGGCGAACAAGAGTCTTGCCCGAAGGACACGATGAGGCGGAGCCTCTTCCCCACCGCCAGAAGATGACGCGACTAATCGCCGCCGAAGGCAAAGGCCAATCAAATGTTTCTGACTGGATCAAGCACGAACCGAAGGAAAAGTGAGCCTTTGTTACATGACACACATGGTGCCAGATCACGGTGTGATGACCAAGAACTTTGCGTAAGTTTACAACCGGGTAATGAGAGGGACGAGGTGTCTCCCATTGGTGGGAATTGTTGAGGGAGTGCCGCGGGCACAACCAAGTACTTCGCCGACAGACATCAAGCAAAGACAGATAGTGCTGAGAGATGAGAAGCTCCTGTACTCCTCCATGATCAGTAAATACATGGAAGAGAAGAGTCAGAAGGCGGCCAAGCATAGAGCTATTAAAGTTGGTGCACGAACACTGCGCTTCGAGGTGATCTGTAAGGATAAAGGACGGCGTGGAACCAACCAAATGGGTTGTCATTCAGGAGTGCGTATTACAGGACATCTGCAAATGCTCGTGTAACAAGCCCCACCTTTTGCACAGGCCGTGTTCTCATGTGATAGCTGCATGTGCTTTATTTGAAATGCAACCTGGTACCTATCTATCTGAATATTTCAGGAAGGAAAGGGTGATGGCAACTTGGAGCGAGGAGCTGTATGGTTACGGTGTTGTGGGTTCTTTCACCACAACTCCTAGTGTCGATGAAAGGTTCCGGGTCCCGATTTTAATGCAGTAGATGGAAAGCGGGCGTCGAAGACAAGACGATCGTAAATAACATGGATGAGTCTAAGTCGGCAAGCGCAGAAAGAAATGTTCATTGTGCAAGGAAACAGGACATACGTTCAAGAATTGCCACGCACAAAACGAAGGAGATGAAGGAGGAGATGGCAATCCGACGGTGGCGGGTGGATCGTCCTGTGCGACGAGTGGTGCACGACGCCAACGTACCACATGAGAAGCAATTTAATCGCAATGTAATCGATGTCTTTGTGTGTTGTGTGAACTCGTGTGTAAGCCTCTTTGCATGTGTGGATCACAGTAATGAAAAATTATTGTAATCAAGCTTCGAATATTTATGATGCTTGAATAATTTTACGTGAGTGTTTGTTTGAACACATTGTTGTGAGAAACCTATAGTATTCGGACGATTTTCTTTTCATATGGTTTTGAAATGTAACTCACAATTTGTTATTTACAGGTATGGCTGACCAGCCAGGAGATGACGAGTGGCCCTTCGAGTTGCTGGATCCGGTGGTCGATGGTAGTCACCGTGCCCACATCACCACCGCTTTTCCAGAGGAGGGAGGCGAGCCGCACACGCTGGGCGTCCTTCGACCGAGGACACCGCAGTACGGCTGGGAGATCGATCCTCGTTGGGTCCCTGTGTAACATATTACAATTCAGATTTCTTTATATGTTTGAGGTACTGTTCTTACTGGTGTTGTACTGAAATAAATTACATGTTTTTCCTTTCGTAGGCTTCGAGCTTCAGGATTGCTCCCTTTCGGCCGGATGGTGCGGGATGTGGGTCGCCGGTTTTCGTTCGACAGGTCCCTGATCACCGCTCTGGTGGATCGGTGGAGGCCAGAGACCCACACCTTCCACCTACCCGTCGGGGAGATGGCGATCACTCTGCAGGACGTGTCGTACCTGCTCGGCCTCCCGATCGCCGGCGACGCTGTGGTGCCACACGACGTCGACCCTGCGTGGCGCCCACAGCTACTTCAGCGGTTCGCTGGTGTGCTACCAGCACCAGACTACCGGACCTTCACCGGGACACACGGTCCTACGCTGCGGTGGCTTCGACAGTTCGTGGTACGCAACTACACTATGAAAAAACAAGTACTCTTCAATTACAACTTACAACAACATGTAATATGTGATCTTCTATCTTGCAGCCTTCGCAGATCGTCGAGGGGGCGGACGACTACAGGGTCAGCCGCCACTTGGAGGCGTACCTGCTGTGGCTGTTCGGCTGGTGCTTGTTCACGAGCTCCCATGGGGATAGCGTGGACAGGCACCTCGTCCAGTTCGCGAGGAGATATGACGCCCCCTCGACGACGTCTTGCAGTACTCGGGGTCCGCTGTCTCTGCGGCAAAGACGTCATCGGAGCCCTCTGCGGCGGTGTACCGGACCGGCGCCGAGTCGACCTTCGCTGGATGCCCACTGGTAAATGCGGTGTGGGCATACGAGAGGTTCCAGATCGGGCGCCCCGCCATCAGCCTGGCGTCGGTTGACCCTACAGGCGATGGCGACGTCGACAGTCTGACCATGGGCACCATCTGGTGCCAACGACGGGTAAGATATTTCAACTGAAAGTTTGGTACTATTGCTTCTACATTTTTTAATACTAACGGTAACGTTCTGTTGTCACTGCAGCCTAAGTGGGCACACCAGACGGTGCGCCAGGGCTACCCGCAGTTCGTCGCGGCGTTCGACCACCTCACGGACGACCACGTGCGCTGGACGCCGTACACTCAGGCGCAGGTACAGCTTCGTGTGACCGGCGGCGCCCTGTCGACCCTGTGCACGCGAACGCTGGCGCATCGCTCACACGGCGGTTCCTGGTGTTCGACGCCCAGGTCGAGGCCTACGCCGTCCATCGAAAGTGATGAGGCGATTCGGCCTACGACAGAGTTCCCGATCTTGGCCGCCGTCTGCTCCCACACGCCGCCCACACGTAAGTTCCTTCAATCAATGTTCCATAATTACTATCGTGTGTTGCCATCTAATATTTGTACATTCATTTCTCATCCACAGCCAGACTAGGAAGGGGGTGCATGGGGCCACCCCCTGGCACGTACGGATGGAGCCATGGATCGAGGAGTGGGCCGGAGCCCTCGAGGACGTCCATGCTGACGATGCGCCATACGATCTGGAGACCTACCAGCGCATCGACGGTGGTTCACCTCTCGCTGCGTGTGCGCTGGTACGCTGGTCGACCGGATCCTCCAGGCACGCCCCCGACTCCAAGAGACACGTATCCCGCGCATACGACGACGGCTCAGACGCGCTGCAGACGCGTTGTATCCGATATACGTTTAACCATTTCATATCGGTACTATCTAATTTGCGATGTTTTTTCCAGACTGACATGCTAGGCCACTTCTACGAGGAGTCGTCGAGGATGCTCTCGCGATTGACCAGCGGCTGGCGGGTGACCAGACAGTAGACCTGGGAATTGGGCCGGGCCGGCATGGCCCGGGCCCATCGTGCCTCGTGCTGGGTCAATTCGGGTCGGCACGGCACGCCCTCATTCCCGGGCCGGGTCGGGCTGACCCGAAGCGCATTTTTAGAGGCCCAGCCCGGCACGAAAGCACGTCGGGCCGTCTCGGGCCGGGCTGGCACGAGCACGGCACCGGTATTACCAAGGGTCCAAGGCGCACTAACAAATCAGGACATCAGGTCGAGGGCTTCCACCTTCCAGGCTCTTCCATCCCCATCTCCTCCCTCCCCATACCATTCTAGATCCAAGCATCAACGGGACCTTCGCTGGTGGCGCGGTCGAGGGGCCGGCGACCTTCGCTGGCGGCGCGGTCGAGGGGCTGCGGCGTGGCTGCGACTGGCGACCTTCCCTCATCAGCATCTGGAACTACCTCGGCCGCGTCGACACCGGCTTCACCTCGGAGGCGCTCCCGACGCGATGTCGCCTGCCGCGCCCGCTCCTGGTGGCCGCCATGCTCCTCCTGGGGTCCTCACGACGGCGAGGGTGCAGCGATGTGTTTGCCTTCCTCCCGTCATTTCATTCCGTTTTGATTTGTGTGTGACTGTTGAGTGGAGTCGCGGCGCCACGGCGGGGTCCGTAGATCTGGCCGGTGGCCGTGCGCGGGCGCCCAGATTTGTGCCGATTTGTGCGGTCCACAGTAACAAGTTCATAGAGCACAGATTGAGATAGAAACGCCCGGGAATACTTGATTCAACGTTGATGTAGAATAGTTCTTGAACAAGGAATTTATTTTATGTAAAACTATAAGGATCCCTCCTAAATAGAGTTGGTATAGTTGATTTGCAACGGACAGTCCATTCTTGACTGCTTGACCTTTTTCCATGACATTACTTTTTTCTTCTTAGCAGGCATAATTTCTTTATCTTCCCTCGCAAGGAGCTCCCGAATGAATGAATGATAGTTCACCTCTGGAATTTATCTGTCAGACGACTTCAATTGACTTCCTAGCAAAGTACCAGTTTGATTTCAACACGTGCTTCCGTGAAGGTGCTTTCTCTTACTTGCAATACTTGGTTGGCTGTAATTGCCATAACTGAGAGAGAGACGAAGAGACTTGTGCTCAACTGTAATTGCCTCAACTGTAATTGCTTGGCTGTAATTGCCATAACTAAGAGAGACGAAGAGACTCGTGCTCAACTGTAATTGCCTCTGGCTCCTAGTATCCTCTATTCACTTTTTAATTATTATTGCCTCTCGTTCCTGGTGCATGTAAACTGTAATTGCTATTTGGGCTCAAATCGGGCCGTGCCGGCCCAAGCACGGCACGATCGATCGGGCCGTGCCGGGTGGCCCATCGTGCCTAGATTCTAGGCCCAGCCCAGCCCGGTATTCGGGCCGTGGCGCCCTACCATTAGAATTGGTCGGGTCGTGGCCCGTGCACCGATTTCGGGCCGTGCTCGTGGCCGCCCGCTTGGGCCCGGCCCAATTCTGTGTCTACAGACAGACGTTGCCACCTGCTTCGGTAGGTTCCGAGACCACTCAAAGACGCGCTCGAAGTTGGCTGGATCGCCTGCCTCGTGGTGTGGTCCCCGACGACCGCCGCGCCAGTGAGGGGACTCGCTACCGGTGCAGGCTTCGACACCGGAGGTGCTTCTTCTTCACACCACGGTGGAGGTGCAGGCTTCCACACTGGAGGTGCCGCAGGTGTGTGTTGTTTCATGTTTTGCATTCATGCTTTGCACTCACCAAGTCACTGGTCTTAACATTTCTTCCCTTTCGTGCAGGTGCTGAAGGTCCTGCAGGTGTCAGCGCACCGTGGTTGCCGACTGCTGCTGATGACTATGACGGGCGGGGTGATGATCTTGACGACTACGAGGACGACACCGTGTCGAGGTACCTCGTTGATCCACCCCCAGTTCATCTTGGTACCGCACAGCAGCAGTGGGCGCCACGACCGACGCAGCCTGGGTCGTCGCAGTGGGTGCCGCCACCTCCACCGACCCAGGCTGGGTCGTCGCAGTGGGTGTCGCCACCTCCAGCGACCCAGCCTCTGGCCGTCGCCGATGGGTGTCGCCACCTCCAAATGACCCGGCCTCGGCCGTTGGTGCCGCCACCTCCACCGACGCAGTTGGACCGACGCAAAGACCAGACACCCCCACCACCACCCAGACAGCCGACCACTGGCACGCCACACCTTCAGCGAGACCAGGGAGGGCCCACCAGCCGCCAACGCACCTAACGTACTCCCGAGGTCAGATCCGGAGGAGGACTACACACCAGCGAGGAGGCGCCCCGAAGAGGGGCCGGCACTAGTTTCTTTTATGTTTCAGTGTTTGTAATTTTTTTGTTTATTTTGGTTGGCAGTTTCGATTAGGGCGGTGATTGTTGGTACTATGTTATGTAATACCATCTATTTTGTGTACTTTCTCATATTACGTGGTTCATTACATATTTCTGTCCGCTTTTCCAGCTTTTGTCATATCATCTTTTTCAGCTTTTGTTATATGACCTTTTGAAGCTTTTGTCATATCACCTTTTCCAGCTTTTGTCGACTTCCTCGTTTGAGCGCGAGAGATTACAGGATGCGAACATCGGGGACCCAACACAGCGGCAACGGGCCGCCGAAAATCCTTCATCGTTAGGGTTCGTGCGCGAATGTAATACTTAGGGTTGTTGGGCGTTGAGAGTTTATATGCGAAGAGAGTTGTAACTGAGATATTTTTACAGAATATGGTAGTCCGTATACCAAATAGCAAATCTGGTACCTCCGGCCCAAAAAATAACTTCCAACATGCATTTCTATGGGCCGCCGAAAATCCTTCATCGTTAGGGTTCGTGCGCGAATGTAATACTTAGGGTTGTTGGGCGTTGATAATTTATATGCGAAGAGAGCTGTAACTGAGATATTTTTACAGAATATGGTAGTCCGTATACCAAATAGCAAATCTGGTATCTCCGGCCCAATAAATAACTTCCAACATGCATTTCTGCGGGCCGCCGAAAATCCTTCATCGTTAGGGTTCGTGCGCGAATGTAATACTTAGGGTTGTTGGGCGTTGAGAGTTTATATGCGAAGAGAGTTGTAACTGAGATATTTTTACAGAATATGGTAGTCCGTATACCAAATAGCAAATCTGGTACCTCCGGCCCAAAAAATAACTTCCAACATGCATTTCTACGGGCCGCCGAAAATCCTTCATCGTTAGGGTTCGTGCGCGAATGTAATACTTAGGGTTGTTGGGCGTTGAGAATTTATATGCGAAGAGAGGCATGGCGAGATATTTTTACATAATATGGTAGTCCCGGACTACCATATTATGTAAAAATATCTCAGTTACAGCTCTCTTCGCATATAAATTCTCAACGCCCAACAACCCTAAGTTTTATAGTCGCGCACAAACCATGTAGTCCTTTTCTTTCCTGTTGAGCCATGAAAGCCAGCCTAGATTGCATCTGCAAAGCTGTGTACTCCACTGCCATGACCCGTCGATGTCATCTGCAAAGATGTGTACTCCACATCCAGGACCCGTCGGTGTCATCTGTAAAGCTGTAAAAGCTGCATGCATCTGTCGATATCAAGCATAGCCACAGTTGCAAGGGAATCCGATGCTCCTGGATTCTTTCTTTCCTGTCGGGGACCGCGGAAATTCGAATTTCAAAATGAAAAAAAATACCGCGACGGGAACCCACGGTTTTGCGATGTTACTGTTCAGCCAGGCCCCCACCTCGCGCGCTAATGCTCCGCCAACTGGTGCCCACTCCCAAGCCACTACCACCGCAGACTTCTCGAAAGACCGCAGAACGCTGCCACGTGCCGATTTTCTTTCTTGGCCCCTCGCCCCGCACGGTGATGTGCCGCCAGCTGTCTCGTTTCTCCCTCGCTCCCTGCCTATAAATTGCAGGCGGCCTTGCAATTTATGAACTCGGAGCAATGTATCGCTTTTGCCTGATAGAAGTGCAGGCGGCCTTGCAATTTATAGGCAGGGAGCGAGGGAGAAAACCCAGAGCGCAAAGAGGAGAACTGGTAGTTTAGCTTTCTTTTTTTCTAATATTTTATTTCGCCGTCTTGTTCCACAGGTATTATTTACAAAAGTTATTTTGTACGGTGAGTCACATTGTTGTGTTCTTGGTTCAGTACACATTATTTTGTACTTTTTATGCTTCTTATTGATGTTTTTGCTTCGTGTAGACACCGACTTAAGTGTTCGTCGGTTCTGTCAAAGCCATGTCGAAGGCGTCGAGCTCAGTGGTTGCCAATGCAGGGCGGGTAATTTGCCCTAACTGCCATGTGGATGCTCAAACCTGCTACTCCACCACTGCGCCAAATAACGGACGAGCGTTCTATAGATGCCCAAATTTCTTTGTACGTCTAAATGTATTTCGATATCTTCATATTTCGATGATTATTCTCTTGCTCCAGTTTTAAATAGCCATGCTCACACTGTCGTGTAGTCTACCGGATGCCAATATCAGCAGTGGGCAGACGGCATAAATACACCGACATCTTTAAACAGGACGCTCCCAATGGTAGAGCAGAGGACGGATCTCGCGCAGGAACTTAACAGGCTAACGGTACGAGAATTACCGCAAAGAGAGGGAGTTCGGCCTGAACAAAAAGAAAACTGTGAAGCGTATGATCGCTTCCTTGAGCACGCCGTACAAGATAACCACGAAGCTGTAAGCCCTGATTTGGTTGTTCCCCTTGACGGCCCTAGCGTTGAAGACTACAAATGTGACCGTTGGGAGTTTTTCGAAGAAGAGGGTGTTGAATTCTATGATAGTGATGATTCTGGAAAGTTCTAAAGCCGCTCAACCTTGCATCCATTTGTATGTTAGTTCTTGTTCACAAGAAATGATGTTGTAGTTATTCTCCCTATTGTACTTTGTAATATGAATGTCATGCTTCTTGGTAACTCAGATTTGTCATCAGATTTGTTGCAGACCAAACAATACAAGGAAGAACGAATTTTCAATTTTTTAAAACTGCAGTGATTATTATAAACAAACAATAACAACAAAAACAAACAACAAACCGTAGCAAGCGACGCTTACCCTTTGTAGTGATTATTATAAACAAACAATGATATTAGCACTTAGTCCATACACCATGAGTTTTCTCATCACATTCGATTGCATTTTATAATCCAAGCAAAGGTCGCTCGACACGCCCCGTGAAAGCATTCTTTGGCAAAGCACAGTAGGACATATCATGTCATAATCATGTCGATCGGTTCCTGTCCGAAATGTCATGTCAAATGCATGTGTGCCAGATATTGCCTGAGTCGTCCCGTCAAAGCATAGCTGGCAAAGCTTTACTGGCACCTCCCTCCAAGATACAAAGCTGCGTGCATATGTCGGTATCAAGCACAGGCAGAGCTGCAAAGGAATCCGATGCTCGCGGATTCCTTTGAAGCTTCAAGTCTGTCGCTCTATCTGGCTATTTAACCCCCTTCCTGCCTTCGCAGCGTTGCATCGACCAAACCACTGCGCCAATACAACAAAGAGAACCATCACCGCCAACCCAAACGAGCAGCACCAATGGAGTTCCCCTCGCCCCCAAGGCACAACGTTGTCGAAACATTCCCCGAAGGCACGGAGGTCCCCATGTGCCTATGCGGGGATCCTTGCCGCTTCCGGCAGTCTGTAGACAACTCATACACTTACGGTATGAGGTACTGGAGCTGCCGCAACCACGACTCTGAGCCAACGCTGGGGATGCGGATGCGGCGGAGAAGCCCGGTATGTTCATACCCACATTTGGTGCTGCTCCCAATTCATACATGTTGTAACACCGTGTGATGTTACTAATTGCAGCCTCCACTGTGCGAGTTCATCCGATTCTACGACGCGGAACAAACTCCCGAGATGGAGAGGAGGCGGAATCGGGAGTACTCGCATCAGAGGGCTATCGTGGAGCAAAGATGGTGTGAGCAGGATGAGGAGGAGAAGCGCCAACGACATTTGGAACATATGCATGCACAGAGGAGGCCGAACGGCAGCCATGCAATGGAGAGGGAGGCTGAGTAGAGAAAGCGTGAGAGGGCAGCTAGGGCCAGAGCGGCAGGAGCTGAACAATTGCGTAAGGGAAAATATCCTCGTTGCACTCAGTAAAGCCCAAGAGAAGGGCCCTTATTGCTGTTTCCTCTCCCTAAGGCATGTTACGTTTAGTCCCGTATACTCGGTAGAGTGTGCCGTACATGCCATTGTTGTTTACCATTTCTAAGCTGTATGCAATTCAGTACTTTCTTATTGCTCCCCATCTATCTGCACAAAGGTACCGTACATATATTTCACATCTTTGAAGATAACTACACGAAGTCTTCAAAAAATAATTACGAGTTGAGCGGGAGTGGAGATGGGCCACCTCAAAACCAGAATACTGTCTTTTCTCATGCTCGCATCGAAATGGCTTCTCAACTGACAGTCTCAACCAGAAATAGCTTATTGCGATTCCTATTTTCCTTACTTAATAATTTATACATTATTTTTTCTAGATCATAAAAGCGAAAATTTCTTACGACAGACGTATAAAACTGAAATTTCTTGCGACATTTATTTCTGCAATTTGGACTAAAATATAATATATTTTAAAAAAATTTCTCATAAAAACTAACAAAAAAATCAAAAATGGTATATGTCGCCCTATGGACGGGCGACAACAATAATGTCGCTCGTCCAACGGGGGATTTTTATTCTGTCGCCCGTCCAACGGGGGATTTTTAATCTGTCGCCTGTTCATCGGGCGACATAAGGCTGTCGCCCGTCTAACGTGCGACAGAAAACGCGAAAGGTCTCTTGTCGTCCGTCCATCGGGCGACAGGCTTATATCGCCCGATGGACATGCGACAGACGTATAAAACTGAAATTTCTTGCGAAAGACATTTAGTTCTGCAATTTGGAATAAAATATAGTATATTTTTAAAAAAAAATTCCAAAAAAACCTGGGCTCCTCTAAAAATGTCACACATCCTTTTTCTCGTAACCTAGCAAACATAACCACAATCAAACCGAGCAGTATCGCAATCGCAAGCTTGGCCTTCATCCTTGATATAGCCCTCGCAGACTCCACACTCGACGTATCCATGCTTAACATTTTTTAGTTAAAGTTACTGTTTAATTGAAAATAATTATTGAGTCACATTAATATCATCAGGTGAACTCTATTTTTATTGAGCCTTTATTTTTAGAATTGGAGATGAAGAACTATTATTTTATTTAATTAAATCATTACTACGTTTGATCTATATAAGTCTAAAGTGAAAATGTACGTGTTTACGAGGCTCACGAAAAAGAAGAATTGTTTATCAAAATAAATACTATCATTATGAAGATCTCCTCAAACCAATCGATAGATATATTATTCGCCATGCTATGAACTCGAACACAAAAGATACGGAGAAGATTCACCCAACGTATGACCCCGTATAGCAGTATGTTGCTACAGTGCCAGATGACGCTAGTGTAACGACAGGTAGCTGTGCGCGGATTCTTGCTACAGTCAGAACACTACCCTCAGAACAGTACCAAATTGGTTGAGGTTTCTGGCCGTCGACCTCGCATCTCAGCTTCGTGGTGTGGTCAATGCCGTTGAAATCGGGGCGGAATCTGTGTTCGGGCAAACAACCGTGCGCTGCGCCCTGCAGACGACACAAGGGATGTGCAAATTCGTCAGCTCTACCCGTAGTCCCCAAATCGAACAGCTGCCAAGAACCCTAATCCCCAAGTTCAACAACCGCCAAGAACCCTAATCCCCAAAACCATGAAACTGAAGGCGCAGAGCAGTCAAACATGTGTGAACCCTGTCAAATCCACCCCCAAACACACCAATCCCAGTCCACACGTAGCAAATCGAGCAATCCCCAATCCTCCACGGCGCTAGCAACCCCAAAATATATCTACTTTTTAAAATCTAATATATATATTTATTTATTTATTTATTTAAAAAATTAAATTTTTTTGTTTAAAAAATTTTTTTAAAAAATAAATTGTTTGTTTGTTTTTAAAAATCTACTGTAGCAAATCACTGTTCCTATTGGCTGTAGTTTCTACCGTGAATAAAGACACGTGACGGAAAGATTGGTTGGCAACGGTACCTTTCCAAAAATATAGAATTATATCGATATAGATAAGGGTACCGTAGGAAAAACGTATGAACGAAAATATTTCCAAATAACCCCTTATAAGTTGGGAAAAATATTTAGACCCGACTCCATTCATTCCTCCCTTCAAGTTTCAACCAATACACTCGAAATAAAATATCCCCGCAAAAAAAAAAAAACACGTTGAATATATGATCTAAGTATAATTTTGCTATAGATAAGCCCTCGTTTACAAACTAATAATTAACTCGATACGTGCCAAGTGCAGCTTAGAGGAGGGGGTGCCGTCACATCGAATCATAGTGGAACTGACATGTGACTTATCTCCCAGAGCAAAGCAAGTCCATGGCATTGACATGTGACGCATCTGAGAACCTTCGGATCAACTCTGCGAAAGATCCACGAAGCTTATGCAGGCCACATGGATCGGTAGAGCACCGGATCGATGTATAAATTGCAGAGCCTGCGACGCCAAAAATATATGTTCAGACACAAGCAACTTGCCTGGTAGTGGTGCGCCAACTGGCTGGCTGCTTTAGTTGTCAGCTGGTGCCATGTAATGGCGGCTTCGTTAGGACTAAACCCTGGAGCTTTCTTCAGCTCCTACCCCAGCTGCTCCTCCTCCCCCTCCCTGGCCGACTACGCGCCGAGTCTCCCGGCCACCGGCGCCGCCGCCGTCGACAGCGCCGATTTCTCGGCTGAGCTCGATGATCACCACGCTTTCGAGTACTCGCCGGCACCGGCGATCTTCGCCGACGCCGGGGGTGATCGCTACGAGGAGATGATGTACGCATGCATGTTTATGTAGTATGTTTGATTGGAGTGCGGTCATTGATCGATTTGTGTGTTCTTGTCGCTTATCTGCTTAATTTTGTGCCATGATCAGGAGCTGTCAGAGCGACGAGAAGAGAGAGCGAGTGGACGGAAGGATCGGGTTCAGGACGAGGTCGGAGGTGGAGATCTTGAACGATGGCTTCAAGTGGAGGAAGTACGGGAAGAAGGCAGTCAAGAACAGCCCAAATCCAAGGTACACATATAGACCTCATGTAAACGAGTTGAGTTGGAGCTGAGAGACCAGGCTCGATATATAAAAGCTTGTGCCGAGCTCAAAGAGCTCGAGTTGGGATTCAAGCCAGCTCGATCCAAGTTTGAAAAGACTCATACTGGTTCGAGTAAACTTAGTAGCAATAAATAAGTTAATATGTATTATTTTTCAACAATAAAAAATACTTAAGTTGAAGCTTGCCTCGAATAAACTCGGTAAGGGGTTTTAACATATAGTAATATTTAACAAGTGATTCATAAATTTATCAGACTCACAAGTTTTTCGAGCTCAACTTGATAAAGCTCACGAGCTCGGAAGCAAGCGCAAATCGAGTCTAGCATTAGCCGAGCTCAAGCCTACTCTAGGCAAAGCTGGGTACAAAAGCTCTACTTATTTATCTCTCTCTGTGATTCTTTTATCCAACATGTTTAACAGCAATTCAGAGGTACTACATCCGACCAAATTTATGGAGCATATCTTTTAAATGGTATTATCTATAAATATAAGATGTATTTCATGTTTTAATACAAAAATTAGTGTGGTGTTTTCTTTATACTCCTAAGAAATATTCATATTTAATTATATTATCTATATACATACATTAAATATAATGTTTATAGATAATAATTAGATGTAGTCTAGTTATTTTGTAATATCTATTTGGTCTATATATATGTTAATAGAAAATACTCATGTAAACTTAAATGGTGAGAACAGTGTACGATAAGTACCACACGGAAAATTATAGAGAAATTTTACGGTGGATTATACTTGTAGTATACAATGTGTAGTAGAAATCACATCTAACCGTTGATTTGTTAATGGTGTTTCTACTACTCTACTATCAGGTGTAGTATAAGTAAACTTTAGTTAATCTGATCCATTGAATCGAAAAGAATAAACGTTTCATATTTAATTTAATCCACTGTAGAAGAACTCAAATTATATGGGTCATTGATTAACTAAAGGGTCGGGACTCGGGACATTGAAGTCAATGGAAATTGATCCATTCCTCCACCACTTCGGTGTCAGTGCTTTCAATTCTCTGGTTTCTATACCTCTACATCTTGTTTGGAATATGGCAATTTCTCCTTATTCATGCGGGAATCCAACCATTTCATGAGAAATGCCTGCATTCTGAAACGTGGAGATCTAAATATATTTTTATAAAACAAAAATTCTGCGTTCCAAACGGGATCTTAGATCCCAAAGGGACAGTGAACTTTCATTTTTTCCGTGCTTTCAAGCATATATGGGAAAGTTTGTCCTGTTTTCGTCTTTCCAAGTTTGGTTTTTATTTGTTGACCAGCTGAAAGCCTGAAACTGACCATTAAGGGTGTGTTAAGGTGTGTTTGGTTGTCTGTATCAAATGGTATATGTATGAGATAGTTAAAAAAAGTTATCTATGTGTTTAGTTATTTAAATAAAATCATCCCATCTTAGACCAAGTGATACAAATTTAAAAAATATTTCCTATAGATGCTGAACACACCCTAACTAATTTCTGTTACGGACGCATATACGTATGGATGCAGGAACTACTACCGGTGCTCGACGGAGGGCTGCGGCGTGAAGAAGCGCGTGGAGAGGGACCGCGACGACCCGCGCTACGTCATCACCACCTACGACGGCGTCCACAACCACTCCACCCCCGGCTCCGGCGCCGCCGCCGTCCTGCAGTACGCCGACAACTACTACAGCTCGCCGCCGGCCGCCTACTCCGCGGGCTCACTGCTCTTCTGAGCCATCGTATTACATAGACGTGCTAGCTAGGCTCAGAAGAAACGTTCAGAGACGGGGTAATTCCGTTCTGCTTTTTCACCAGAAAGTAGAAGCTAGAAATTAAGCTAGCTTCTTACCTCTGCTGATGTATCACGATGACTGCCTGTTTTTACCGCGTTTTTTTCCTCTTTTTTTGGCTTTGTTTTGCCGATCGATTGTGATCTTCGGTTCGATTTGATCTTGTATACATAGGATCTATTTTGCAGCAAGACTGCTAAATAATTGGAAATCCTGGACAACAAAAAAAAAATAGGGAAGTGTTTAAATCAGTGGAGTTTTTTTTTTTTTTTGCTTATTTCTTGCGTCAGAGTGCCAGTTGGACAGGGTACGTGCGTGCCCGTATATTGACTCAGATAACCGGCCTGTTATTTCGCCGTTTAGTCCAAACTGCCAGCAGATAAACCGGTTGAACTCCTATTCAACATGCGACCTGAATATGTTGGAACAAAAAAAAAAAGAGGTGCTTCTATGCTCTTTCTTTTTAAAATTGCACAAATATTAAAGCATGAATGAAGGGTAGATGAGGATTACTTACCCCTTCATTTACTTTAAGATTTGTACAATTTGTATTAGGAGAAAAAGCATAGAAACATCTCTCAAAAAATAACCGTGTAATGCCTGTACTCTGTTTTGCACAAGAGAGAAATAAGAAGTGTTGAGTTACGACAAACATACAAGATAACAGAGCTGCTCCTGTGCTTCTGTATGTACGCGTGCTTTGCCGTGTGGCTGCAGCTACTAGCGTCTAGCGACTCCCTCCGTGCGTGCACAGCAAAGGAACCCTCCAGCTGGGCGTAAGATTATCTCCAGCAATTTCCCTTCATTTCATTCCCTTCCCTCTTCTCTTCTCCATATTCATTCCCTTTATTTCCCACCATCTCCAACAGCATCCCCTCAAAGGATTTTGTCAAGGGAGATTCTCTCTCCGAATTCCGTCCGAAAGGAATCGTGAAGGGAATTCGTTGAAGCACTTAGGATCTGTTCGCGAAGGGATTTAGAGACTGAAGGGAATCCGCTGAAGATAGTCTAAACACGAAACGACAGAAGCAAGCTACTGCCGCCTACAGCTTCTTGATCGTGTATTCGCCCTGATCCGATTCCAACAAACATCATCCTTTCATTGCTCCTTCGCCCTCTATTCCTTACACCACACACACCAGAAGGAGGCCGCCGCCGTGCCAATGCTGTTGGAGGACGACTACAGCAGTACCAGCACAAGGAGAAGGAGCTGCACCAGAACGACAGCCTCCACGTCGCCAACCTCAATGCGGCGAGCCCTGGGAAGAGGCGCCACTAGGCACAGCCCCCTCAGCAGCTCCACCTTGCTCATTCCCTCTCGCCGCCGCTTGGTGTATCGTCGCCGCGCGCTGCTAGCAATTTCTCACAAATCCCTCCCGTCATCTACATCGCCGCCGCTTGCTGTTTGTTGAAATTTCTCACAAAATTCTTGCCTTCGTAGCCACGTACGTGACATTAAAAACCACTAAATTTCTGGATGTTGGCTTGCCGCTGCGAGCTCACTGCATGGGGTTGGATTGGGTGGGGACTGCGGTCTCGATCCATCGTGGAGATGCAGAGAAGCTGCTGCTAGAATGCAGAATGGAGCGCAGGTGATCTGGTCCATCACCGTGCGGATGGTCCGAAATAACAGTGCCTCTCCTCGGTACCAATCATCCCCAAGGTCTTAGGACTAAGTATGGTCCTTAGATATACTAGGGAGCGGTGCCACAGTGACATGAGAACGGCTGCCGCTATAGCGAAAAACGCTTATCGCGCTTCGATTTCAGTTGCTATGGCGGGTTTCGACGGAAAACGTTGCCCACGTTGCCGTTTGCCGATGTCGACGGTTGGTATCGAAAACCATCGTGGACAGAACGGAAAAGATAGGCAAATCATCGTGCGAATGGCCCAAAAAAAATAGTGCCTCTCTTCGGTA
Source organism: Rhipidocladum racemiflorum (assembly GCA_036346355.1). Taxonomy (NCBI): domain Eukaryota; kingdom Viridiplantae; phylum Streptophyta; class Magnoliopsida; order Poales; family Poaceae; genus Rhipidocladum; species Rhipidocladum racemiflorum. Next base: position 73,069,813 of record CM070577.1, read on the forward strand.
CCAATCATCCCCCGAAGTCACAGGGCTAGGTATGAAGGGGGAAATGGAGGGGGAGGGGGAAGAAAGTCTAGAGCATGCCTTGTGGGTCCCATCCCATCTTTTTTTAATTTTCTGATTCCGATGACTAATTTCCATGTCACCCAAAATCAGATCACTTGTTAAAACCGCTTCCATGTCCCCGTCGGATGAAAACTATGGTGGAATTCCGTAGCTGAAGGTTGAAATTTAAACAAACAGGATTGTTCAGAAAGTCAAATAGACTTATTCCGAATAGTAATCTCCGTGATTTTATATCCTGTCTGTAAAGCAGGAATTTTGTAGGGTTTCTACAGGAGTTGCATTATTCCCCGTAAAATTCGTGTGTTCTAAACACTTTATTAGCCAATAGTGGTTTTAAAAAAAACGGAGAATTAGGATGCTTGTATGAATCGTACGCTATTTGGGCAGAAAAATCAACACAAATAATTAGGGATGGACATTCGGTTAATTCGGTCTATACAGTTCGGTTTTTTCGGTTCAAAAATGTTTTGGTTTTTTGAAAACTGTTAACTGAACTGAATTAACCGAATAAATTCAGGTTCGGTTTTTCGGTTCACCAAAAAGAAACAGGTCCCGTGCGCTACCTCCTACAAGCCTTCTTCTCGCTTGCTCACACAGAGTCTGCCTCGGCAGCAGTCTCCTGCCAGTGCCTGCCATTGCCGTCGCCCCACACGGCGCTCGTGCCCCGCTGCCCGCCGTCGTTGTTGCCATCGCTGGGCCTGCGCACCCTTCGATGCCCGCACCGGAGGGGGAAGGGGAGGCAGGACGGCGACGAGGGCGCCATGCCAGAGGGGATGGGGAGGGGGTCAGAAAGCCACCACCCATCCACGAATTTTACCTTCAACACCTCTGCAGACCTTCAACACTAGAGGCGTATCGGCGTCTAGGTTTCAAAGCTCACGGTGTTGAGGGATAGGAGGCCGAGGGATAGCGAGAGGCGAGGGGCCACCGGGGTGCGGGAGTCGAGGGGGCCGCAGGGGAGCAGGAGGCGAGTGGGAGTCGTGCGCGGGGAGAGGAGGTGGCCGGCCGGACACGCGCGGCAGCGCGTTGAGAGTAAGTGAGGCGGCGGCCGGCGGGGGTAAAGGGAGGGCGTCGCGTGCGAACAGAGGAGGCAGTCGACCGGCCACCACGGGGAAAGCCTGAGAGGGAGGGGCAAGGGAGGGAGAGGAGAGTGGTCGGCTGGCCGCAGCGGCGCCACCCTTCGGGGAATGGCCGACGCCATGAGCGAGTGAATTGAAGAAGGAAGAGCGGTGTAAGGTAAAGCTTCGATATCCCCAAGATGGATGGAGATTTAGAGTGGACATTATCGCTCAGCTCTTCGGTCTATTTGGTTATACGGTTTTTGAACTCTCAAAACTGAACCGTAAACTAAAAACCAAATAGTACCAAAATAAATCCAAAATATAAACCGAAAACAAAAAAACCTGATTTTTTCGGTTTTTTTGGTTCGTTTGGTTTTTCGGTTTTGGTTAAAAAATACCCACCCCTACACATAACATACCAAACCTAGTGAGTGCGACCCAAATGTGGCGCCTCATACTAGTTCGGTTCCATCTAAAAAAAATACACTAGCTCCGTTCCCACTGAAATCAAATCACTCTGGCTTTGAAGCACTGAAGCGTAGTGCAGTTTCTGTGCGGAGCTTGCAAAGACTCCAACTGGGGTCAAGCGTCTTCCTGGTTTACTTTGGTCGCGTGCTACTATTGCATAAAGCCATAAACAATTGTTTACCCTACATGCGTTCGTTCACTGCATACCACATCGGGCAACGTGCCTACTCATCTCAATACCGTAATACCAATAGTGGTCGCTTTCAACACGTTCAGGGCCAGCGCGTGCAGAAGAAAAAGATGAAAGCGTCACCAAACCTCGCCGCTCCGCAGGCTCCCTTCACAGCTTACAAACAATCGTGCATGTGCCAGTACAGACACGCATGAAACAAAATGCAAAGTGGATACAGAAGAAGAAATTAAAAATAGTTACAGGTCCAGTGTCAAGGCCAACCAAAGTGTTGCCCATTTATTTACGGCAGAGCGTTGACAAAATCTAATTCACAAGCGATGCTAGAATAGCCGGGTCTAAAATCCATAACTACTAGTATCGCCCAAGCTTTCAAATTTAACAAACAGCACTTCCTGCAACCTGAGAACTTCAAAAAGGCCGGAGCTCTTTACATGTTAACTAAGTAAGAAGAATATTCCCTTTACATCATTGCAGTGGAGCGCGGAATCTGGATAGATGACCCGCATTCGATATCACTCTTGAGAAGAAAAAAAATTAGCTGACAGACTTGACCGAGGTGGACCTGCAAAAGAGCACAGTGAGTTTTTTTGACTTGTTTATTTGATCGTTCCTTCAGTACACGAGTGGAAACAGAAAGGGGTTGTGTGTGCACACACCAAAGAGGTTCAGTCCCCAAACCTGTTTATCTTATCGGAGGAATCAATGTTGTTGAAGGGCGCATCCATGGTTCCCTTGCCAAAATTCCCCGATTCTATGGCCAGTTGCAACCCCTGAAAATTAATGGAATGAGCTGACTGCAAACATGATCATAGACTCATCCATTCATTGTAACAGTTTGCAGACCAATTCAAAGCGTGCAGTACATCAGGCTGTTATCAGCACCAGTACCAGAAACGCTTAGCCGAACTGAAGTCGAGGTTATAAATGAGCACACATTAGATTGGACTCAGGATTTGTGGTTTTAGTTGCTAACTTCGACTAGGGAAACAAAAACCTGGACACTTCTCAAAGAGATTGAACACCAATGTTTTCGTGAACACTAATGTTTTAAGAGCAAGTGCTGATTGCAAATCTAACTTGAGACTACTGATATGTCTAAAATCTGATGACTGACCTGTATGGCATTTTGGTTTCCAAAGCGCTTCCCATTCAGTTTTGAGCCTTCCTGTACCAAATCAATGAAGAATGTTAAGTGAAATGGACAAAAATTTCTATAAGCCTACAGTGCACCAAATATCAGTAACATAAATACTACTGTCTCCGGTCACAAATAGATGTCATTTTGGACATTGCCATGATCTCCAAAACACAAGTTTGACCACTAATTTCTATTGTAATATATTTATAAAACCCAATAAAATTATAATATTATGAAAGTACTTTTCGAGAAAAATCTACACATGATTTTTATGTATCCAATTTAAATATTTAAAAATATATTAATAGTCAAAGTTTCGAAAGTTTTGATTGCAGATATTTCCAAAACAACATGTATTTGCGACTAGAGGGAGTATTTAACTACAAAGATAATACTCTCCAAGTATTACACCTAGTAAATATCTTAAAATATTAACTTTAAACAAAAAAGTGGCAAGTGAATACAACTTTGATAACTTTGCCTAGAAAATATCTACAAATGCCAATTCACTAGTCACGACCCAAGGCATGGTATATGAGTGCAAGGCATACATGTGTAGAGGACAGAAAATGAAGTAGAGGAATTACAAATAGTTCAAGTCAGAAGTGGGAATTCTACAAAATGCTTCAGGCTCATACCAGGTGATTTGGAAGCTTCCCACCACTTTGCTCTATGAATTGGCAGAGGTACATCACACCGGCACATGAAAAATTCTGTTGACAGGATATCATTAGTCACTGTAAAAAAAAACAAAGTGCAAGGCACTCACTATACTAACTGAATATAAAATAAAAATAACATTATATTTTTGGTGTAAGTGTTGTTTATATTATTAAGACAATAATATTTGGAACTGGAAAGGGATCAGGGGCTCAGGGCAGTCATGTCATTCCAATCATCGTGCAAATCCAACAATCTACAACATGCATACAAAATCTCAAGAGCTTTTTTTTTTTCAGGACTTCCCGAGAAAACTTCAACAAAGCCGATTTCTACATATGAACTAATTCTGGTGATATGACCACTTAGGCACACTAATTCAGGGTTATGACTTATGTGCAACTCAAGACAAATTATTTGTCACAGGATTGTTTGTCAGTGTAAAATGGGAGCGCCAATCTTTCTTCCCTTATACGCATTATTCCTAATTTTTGTGTGTTAAGTAGGGATGGAACTGGTACGGATATTTTCCGACCGACCGAATTGATTTGGATGATGATTTGGATAGTTTCACAAATATCCAGTTGATTTCTCGGATAAGGATATGGATACAGATAATTTACATGGATACGGATACGGATATGGAACACTGATTATCCGATGGATACGGAATATCCGAGTTTTTGTTCGGATAATATCCGAATATGACATACGGATATTATCCGAATAACACGTTTCAGAATAACACATTAACAATTTAACATGTTTCTTTGTTTTGCATTAATCGGAGTGCATTGGATAACAAGATATAATGTGTTCATGTGTGATGCTAATTTGGAGATATTTGGGTAAAGGTGGTACAGAAATTGGCAAGTGGTGTTTCAGGAGGGCTACTTAGGATTCAGCAGCATATGCCAGCTGCAAATCATTTGGCTCAATTATTGCAATGGGGTACATTGTTACTCACAGAGTCACATGTATGACAAGCTAGGGATAAAAAGGCAAAAAAAGACATACAAATATATTTCTTTTGGAATTTTGAATTTAAATTTGGACCGATTTTGGAAAAAAAACTGAAATTGGATTTTAAAATATCCGACTAATATTATTCTTATCCATGTTGATTCCGATCCGTATTCGATCTGTATTCGTAACCGATATTATCCTGTATAATTCGTATTCGATTCTGTATTCGATACTATTCGTATTCGATTCTGTATTCGATAAAAAATACGGATACGGATATGAATAGGACGATATTCGACCGTATCCGATCCGATCACATCCCTAGTGTTAAGATCAAGCAACTCAAACTAAAAGAACTGAAATAACAAAAGAAACATTTCTAAGTGAAGACCCACCTGTTTGGCTTCCATTGAATCCATCTTCTCATCCTGTAGGAGCAAGAGGGGATTAATGTAAACTTGAAAACAACAGTTATATTGAGTGACTGGTAAAGCATAAATACACTTACCAGACCCCAGACCAATTGTTTGATGTTCTTAATATCTGAACCAATATTCTCAAGCTTCAGTCGTGCATCAGTAACCTGAATAGAAAAGGTAGATATTTGAAAACCATACACAATAATGCACTATCCATGCACTTTGTTCCAAATGCTAACAGTTAGTTCAGTACAATGTAATTAAGAAATAGTAAATTTTGCCTCTTTAACAGATAAAATAGATGGCCAATTATTGCATCTACGTGTGCTACTTCAGACTTTGAACTATTGAATTTGTATGCACTTTAAGAAATGAAGGTATGCAGATTCATAAGGTATTAAGGAGAAAGTACATCATCTCTTATTTGCCCAGAAAGCGCTTTTTGCTGATCCAATTTATCATCCAACTTTTCGATACGTTGTGTCAAATGCCTTTTAGCAGCCTGCATAATCAAGAAATGGTTTAACTAGTTGAGAATCTCATACGTTGTAATGTTGTATAAGAAACTACCAAAATGTATCAACAATGACAATCAAACCATAAGGCACAAATACACAACCAACAATTTGCAAGAAAATTCCCAGTACATCTTCTACTGTTTCAAACCAATATCAGTTTAATCATCAAACAAAATTCAGATTGCTGGTGCAAACAGTTAAGAAAATAGGATTGCAGCGCAGTCAGACAACTCCCTTCTTATGTATGCAACAAATAGTTAAAGTAAGAGAGGTGGTTGCTGTCAACAACTTCCCTTTCTGTATGCAATAAGAGAAAAGTATCAACGGTGACCTAATCAGGTAGTGTTAAATAAATTTGTGCACAAAAATTTGTTTATAGTGAAACTATTAGTATTCGTTATTTAAAACAATAGAAAGTGTAAAACTCTATCCTAGCATAGTAGTGCCATATTAGAACAGGACATACTGGCAGTCACACAATACCTAGCTTAACTCAACTCCATACTATAAAAAGAATGGAAAATACTATGTTTCTGTGATGAAGAACTAGAAAATAAATTTCCATCACTAATACTTACAGCAAGAGAGGTCTGCACTTGCTCCAGATGTTTAGTCATACTTGAAACAGCATTCGCCATGTTGCGCTTCGTGACATACATTAGGTCTGCGAAGGAGATGCCCTGGACAAAAACAACAGTTAAAAATGAATCATTCTTTAAGAAAGTTGCTGTACTTGTGAAGTCAGAGGATATAAGAGTAGTTTCAAAAAAAGCAAGTGCAACTTCAGGAACCACAGCTAAATTATATCGAGTTTATGACTAAAAGAATTGATGATAGTAGTAATAACAGGGAAAGCAGATAGATCCTACAATTTTGGCAGTTAAACATATTGCGAGCATCATAGAAACATAAAAGCCATGATGGAAGGAAAACATACTTTCCACCACATATAGCCATAACCCAGTGCCCCTACAGTTGCTGCAGGTACTATCAGACCTGATACACCTGCAAAAAGATTAAGAAACATTGTCACAATGAAGAATGCGTCATGGACAGTAAAAGTTTGTTTGACCACACAGATCAAAGGATAGTCAGGCAATTTTGCTAGAATAATCTACAACAGAATAACATAGGCTGAATAAATTATTCATGCTTGGTTCGTTCATTCATGAACTATGAATATTCCACCCTACCTAGAACAAAGTAAAAGGAAAGAGCAAAGTCCTAAGTAATAATCATGTTCAGAAGACTAAAATATAGAATGAAACAAACCAGCATGAATGAAACAAGCGAAGCTGATATTCCACAAAATAACAAATGAGAAGACAAGATTTTGACAGTAGGCTAATGTGTTGCAAATACAGAAATACCGATAGCATCCAGCTATCCCCACTTGGAAACATTAACTTGAACAATTTCATCAGGTTGACTTTTTGTCAAAAGAAGGTTTGAAGAAAGCTAGACAAACCTGTTTGTCCAGAACCTCCATTAAGAATGGTTATGGGACGTGAAGAACTAAGTTGTCGGACCTCCATAGCTAGGTGGCGTACCTAAAATGACCAGTGAGTAAGTTTAGCATGACAAAATTGAATGAAACATGCATATGAAGATCAGAAAACTATGTATTAAACAATGACAAGAAATACTGATTGTGAGAATATTCAAGGACTATATATCGAGACAGTTTGAATGTTAAGGCCCTGTTTGGTATGGTTCCAGATTCTAGTAGAAACGGAAACGGTTCTAGATTCTTGGTAGAAACGTTTCATGTAGAATCAGAATCATTGTCTGGAAACCGTTTGGCTAGTTGTCTGGATTCTGTGAATCGGGGTGGAACGGGGTCGAGGGTGATTCGGCCCCGGCGTGAAAAAAGAAGAAACGTTCCGAGGAGAATCGTTCCGAGCTTTAACCCGTTTGGTTGGGTTTCTTTTAGATTCTAGTAGAAACAACCCGGTTCCAAGTTGACAAACAGGACCTAAATGTCACGGGCAGAACGCTGAAATTGCATATAATATTGCAATGCTAAAAAGACAAGCTTCATGTGATCATACAATTGTATCATGGCTTATTCTAACTCTTAAGATCGTGACAGAGCTATTATGGTCTTCCAAAAATACTCAACAGTTCTTCATTCTTAATATCCAAATACCAACGCCAATGTATCACTTCATGACATTAAGTCATAAATAATGTGAACAACTGGAACATTATTTGAACTAAAGTTCCGAACAAAAAGAAAAATGCCCAAGGAACTTAATGTAATGCAGACCATTGTTATTTGAACAACACATTGTCTAAATTAACATTATCAATCGCTAACATAATGTCCTACAGGTCAAAAGGATTAATCGTTGAAATGACTGTATGAGTCAATTTTGCTTTCGGATATATTGACAGTCAAAAATTAAAACATATCTATTTCAAATGCACCTCAAGTTCAATACACAACGTGGCACAAGTTAACCCTCACTTTTAGAAAACATTACACAAGAAAGAATCTTCATTGAATCAACAAACAGAGGGATGGAATAATCCAAAGTTCATAGCAGCTTTTTACCTAGAGCACTTGATGTGTTCAGAGAAAGTTTTTTTTCCTAACTGTAATGAATTTTCAGGACAAGGTAATTGTGGTGCAAAGGACAAAAATTAAAAGAGAGAAATGCAAGGGCCACACACATTACTAAAACAGGAAATCACACCAGATAACACGAAATATCCAGCAAAGCAAAATGTGTTGTTTGGCCTAAGGATCTACCATGTGTCACTAAAAGTACTATGGATTTCAGTGAAGTTATTTCGTAAAATTTGCCATAATAAAAGACACTTCAACAGATTAATATCACACGATATTACCATTGAACAAAATTGACACGGACAAATCATCATATTGAATACATTAATCGCCGCAAATGCATCCCATGTTTCAATTATTGGAGAATCCAGTGTGTTAAACTAATGTAAGAAAAATACACAATATCCATGATGAATCAGAACTATTGTTGACTAACAGGTACCACAGATTTGCGTACGAAACCCTAGCTACGGTATATCACGCCTCAACCACATCCAAGGTATCAACCTAATCACCACAAGCACAGGAGTTAACAACACATGCTACAACAACTACCATTGGAACCACAGCATCAGTAACACATTTACCAACTGACACGGACATAGCATCAAATTAAATCCGTAATAGTTTCGCATACTTCCCATTTCTGATTTTCCTCCATTTGTGTTTTTTCTGCCTTTGAAATGGGGCTCTGATGAAGAAGCCATTGCGCCGAACTAACGGCAAACTTACACAGTATCCATGCTGAATCCAAACCATTTCTTAGCTAATATAGGTAACACAGCAGCAGCTACGGGCAGGGAGATCACACACGCACCTGTTTGGTGAGCGCGTCGTTCATGTCGGCATACCCGTCTTCCCCCTTCCCCTTCTCCCCCTTGTCCAGTATCTCCTGCGAGGCCACACGAAACGGGTCATCAAAACGGAACAACATCCGAAGCCACCGCCTCCCTCCTCCCTCCCCCCTCCAAGGAACGGGATCGGGGGGTTTTAAGGAGGGAGAGCAGCTTCCTTCCAGGTCATGGCCACACAACGCACCTGGATCTCGCCGATGATCTCGGAGAGGCGGCCGTTGCGGAGGACAACGGAGCCGGCGACGCCGGCCCCGACGAGAATCACGACGCGGGTGAGGCCCATGCCCGCCTGCACCATCGCCATGGCTGCGCGGCACCGCGTTCGGGGACGGGCGAGGTGGTGGTGACGGTGGAGCAAACCCTAGGTTAGGTTACGGCGAGGTGAGGAGGAGGGGTCGGGCTGTTCTGTTGGAAAGGAAGGGGAGCGCGAGGAGAAGAGTGGGGTGGCCCAGAGCGGTGGGGCCTACATGGCAGCAGGGCACGATCTGCGACGGAGAAAACGTGATTATATCGCGATAAATTGAAATACCCCGAGATCTTGTCCACGCTGATCTGGATCGTCGGTTCTGCATCCAACGGCCATCACTGCGAGGAACGGTACTGTTCATTCCAAGATTATGCTTTCGGCAGGCTCACTGCATATATATATATATATATATATATATTAACTCTATTAAAGAGGAAGGGATTGCCGGCTCCTCAGCCATGCCACGTCAGTGGTCCTTGCGAAAAGCCCCTTGCAATTTTTCTAATTGCGTGTAGGCCCGGATTTGCTGGCTGCCGTCCGTTCTCTGTACCGCCTCGGATCCGGCCGTCCACGCACGCACGAGTGGTGGCCTATGGGTCGCGAACAAATCACCGTCCGCGAAGCGCTCCACGTCTAGCCTTCCTTTCCCCATCGCCCTCGCTACTCCGTCACTGTTCCTCTCGCAGGAATCGCCGCCCCACGCCGCATTGTCGCCCTCGCCCTCGCTTCCCGATCGTGCCGCTCGCGCTCTGCGCCGATCCGGCCGTGGAATGGCTGGCGCGATGGATGGCGAGGTTCCGTGACGGCGGAGGTCGCCCGTCCACCTCTTCCCGTCGCGGGAATCGCCGCCCCGGCCCCGCTCTATCGCCCTCGCCTCCCCGGTCGTGCTCGCTCGTCTGCCTGCGTCCGACCGCCTGCTCGTCCAGCCGTCCACGTGTCCTAGACCTCGTTCGCGTCACCGCTAATCCTGATTGATTCTCATTTTTTTTGGGGTTTCTCGTTCCCCAGCCGATTCCTTATGATTTTTCGGTTCGTCTCGGTTGCTCCTACGTCGTGCTTGTTCGATTCATTTGCTTCTTGTTCCATCTTCTCGCCTTTTTTGGTCATTTTCCTTCGCTTCCAGGGAGCCCTACGACCCTGGCAGCACCAACTTCCTTGGTAGCATGTAGCGGTGCCGTCATCGGCACAACGCGGATGGCACCATGGAGTACTGATTGGAGCCAGCAGAGCTTGCGGAGGTGCGGCGGTAGGCCGGCGTCTGATCCATACTAGGTGCCGCCGCCGGGGTGGAAGCCAGGCGATGACTTGTCCCCAGTTGCCTGTAACTTCTTGGACAAGAGGCAAGTGGATGAGCTCGCGGAGGAGGTCTATGGCGTCAAAAGGTCTCCTTTTTTTACTCTCCTTTGCGATTTCCACTTCTTGCATTGGTCTCAGAGCAAGGCAAAGGTCGCTGTTCTATTAAGGTTTACGAGTTTTGTGCTAAAATTTACTTGTGGACTTGTATTGATGTGAAGGCACATGGAGCAGCTAAGTTATAACTTGGTGCAACTAGGCAAGGAAGCGAAATCTGAGATAGAAAGAGCTCTCAGTTCCTGGAAGGTAGCCAAACAATCCTGTGGATTTTTCCCTTTCAATCGTTTCCCCCTTCTATCTGTTGTTCCTCTACTTTTCAAGAAAAGTGATGTTTGTTGTTTGCAGCTTGTAATTGAAAATAGAGAGTCATGCTTGATTGCAATATTCATCCGTTCTTGATTCGGTTGACATGTAACTAGGGGTGGAATTGAGCCGAGCCGAGCCGAGCCGAGCCGGGCTCGGTCGAGCTCGCCGATAATCGAGCCGAGCCGAGCTCGGCTCAAAGTGTGGATCGAGCCAGAAGATGGGCTCGGCTCGGGCTCGATCGAGCCTCGAGCCGGCTCGCGAGCCGGTGCACAGAAGGCCCATTGGCCATTGCATTGCCTCCTCTAATGCGCGTCCGACTCCCCCAAATCCCTCTCGTCTCCTCAGTCGCCGCCCCCAAATCCCTAGATCTCCTCCTCACTCCGTCCATCCACCACCCCCAAGGAGACCCCGGCCCGACTCCGGGACTTCGCCGGCCAGCGTCGCCCATTCCCCGACCACCCTCGAGCCCTCGACACCTCCCCCGGCCGGCCGGCCTCGCCTCCTCGCCTCTCATTGCTCCGCGGCTCCGCCCGACCACCCCGGCGCCTGTCCGGCCATCCCCCAAGTCTCTACCCCGACGCTCCGTCCGGCCGTCCCCTGAGGCCCTCGGCGCCTCCCCCGGCTCCCTCAACTCCTATGACGCCTCCCCCGGCCCCGGCTCCGTCGGCTCTTTCGACGCCTCCCCCGGCCCCGGCTCTCTACACGAACAGGTCCAGCAGTACTCGGCGCCGCCTGACTCGGTGAGCACTTAGAATATTGTTGAATGTTTAGTTGTTGATCCGAGTCCGAGTCTACGAGATGCTTTGAAGAACTGAGTGTGATCGAGAATGAGATGCTTTGGCTTGTGATTGAGTGAATCTGTGATTGAGATGTTTAGTTGTTGATCGTGATTGAGATGTTAAGTTGTGTGTTGTTGAATGTTGAATGTTGAATGTGAGCGAGAATGAGATGATCGTGATTGTTGTCTGTGAGATCTTGAGATGATTGTGAGGTCTTTGGATCGCCATTAGTTAAATCAATGCCATTGACTGTCGAGCCTAACGAGCCGCTCACGAGCTGGCTCGAGCTCGGCTCATTGGCGAAGCGAGCCAGGCAGTAGGCTCGGGCTCGGCTCGTTGGCCATGCGAGCCGAGCCGAGCCGCACCGAGCCGAGCCGAGCCCGAGCCGAGCCTCGAGCTAAAATTCCACCCCTACATGTAACTTCAGTGCATGTTCTGCAGATACAACTGCATGCCGGTGAGGAAACTTACCAGTCAATAGGTAAGGAGTCAGGTTTTATGATTTTCTTACATGAATTGCTGGTGCTTACGTTACTCACCATGTTAGTTTAAGAAACAGAATAGATTTTGATCACGAGCTTATATGAATAATTCTATAGGCAAAGAGCATGCACTTGTCATATCAAATCATTGTAGCGACATTGATTGACTTATTGGATGGATTTTGGCGCAGGTTATTATATCCCATCTTGTTGAACATTTGTTAGAAACTTATAAATTTTACTGGCAATTCACTATGTTGATAACTGTCTGTTATAAATCTTCTGAGACTACTTTTGTGTGGGCATGTGGTCAACGCTCAGGATGCCTTGGAAGTACAACGGCTGTCATGAAGAAATCGCTCTCAGTTCCTGGAAGGTAGCCAAACGATCCTGTGGATTTTTCCCTTTCAATCATTTTCCCCTTTTATCTGATGTTCCTCTACTTTTCAAGCAAAGTGATGTTTGTTCTTTGCAGCTTGTACTTGAAAATAGAGAGTCGTGCTTGATTGCAATATGTAGGATCGAAGTATATGAATATAGCAATCAGAGGGGGGGTGAATGATTGTGCGGAAGCTAAAACCAAATTCTTGATCTATTAAAAGTTCACCCCAAAACAGAACCAAATAATTGCCTCGTTTTCGACAAAAACAGAATGACAGTGGTTCAGTAAAACGCGAATTCCTGAAGATCCAACCGTTAGATTGATCTGAAATTTGGACACGAGAAACTAGATTCCAATACGAATCGAACCCAAAAAGAATCAGCTCGATCGGACTTACAGATCAAAAGTTATGAGCTTCGCAAGCTTGCTGATCCAGAACTTGACGAGAATCAATCTAATCAAAACTTCAAGATTAAACAAGATCTTCAAAAGATTAATCAACTAGACTTTGAGAAACTCTAAATCAATACCCTAGAACGGTTTTTGATGGATCAAATCAAGATGAAACTCAACGATCAATAACCAATCTAGAATTAGAACAAGGATGCAAACAAGAACCAAAACAGAAAATACTGTAGCGACGTGGTTACTGTAGCACGCAAAAATCTTGGAAGAATTGATCTTTATTTCTTGTCTAAAATACTCTCATCAAAAGAGTACAAACCCTAAAACTAAGCTCAAAGCTTGATGCGCTCAGCTCTACTTGGTTGGATACCCTTCAACAGGAGACACCCCTCCTATTTAAAGGAGCAAAACACAAAGAGTTCTGAATACAATTCCTAATCTAGAAGGAGTCCGTATTCAACACAACTCCTCTTGGCCCAACCTGGCCGAATACAACTCTTGCACGCGTATGGCAACCCTACCATACTCACGTGACTAACACTTTGCACGCGTATGGCCACCTGCCATACTCACGTGACTAACACTTTGCACGCGAATGACCTCCTGCCATTCTCACGTGACTAACCATTCTTCATGTGCACCATTCTCTTAGCCCGAACGTCCCGCATGACATCCTTGACCACCAAGACCTCAGTTCCTCCCTGAACCTAGTCCCGAACCTCAGTTCTTCCATGAACCTAGTTCCGGTCCCGTCATCGACCACATTCGTCTTCGAGCAATACCTGCACATGAACAAACCACAAAACAAATCCGAGCACAAGTCCACGACTTGACTCAATGTCAATCCATGCAACTACTCACATGAGCATTGCATAAAGTCCACTTCAAAATAAGCATCATGAAATTATCACAAATTTCATAATCTCAAAATCAAATTCAAATTTCAATCTCAAAATCGCTCAAAAACCCATTCACGACGGACCAAAAAATTTGGTCCGGCGTACATGTAAAACTTACTGTTTTTCAATAACTTGGTTTGGCACAACAACCTTCAAAAACACATTTACGACAGACCAAAAAGTTGGTCTGTCGTACATGGGAAAACGAGGTTGTCAAAAGCATGTTTACAAAGGACCAAGAAAGTTGGTCTGTTGTACATGGGAGAATGAGGTTATCAAAAGCATGTTTACAAAGGACCAAGAAAGTTGGTCTGTTGTACATGGGAGAATGAGGTTGTCAAAAGCATGTTTACAAAGGACCAAGAAAGTTGGTCCGTTGTACATGGGAGAATGAGGTTGTCAAAAGCATGTTTACAAAGGACCAAGAAAGTTGGTCCGTTGTACATGGGAAACTTACTGTTTTCTTTAAGTTTGGTCCGGGGCCAAAGCGAAACTTACTGTTTCTTGTCAAATTGTCACAACACATGAACAAGCACATTTTTGCAAATTCAATTCTAAGCCAATTTTTTAGCACATGATTTCACAATCTCCCCCTTGATGAAAACATTGGCAACAACACTTAGAATTGAACGTTTGGCATTCACTTTACAAAAGATTTTTAAATCCAAAGGATCAAGGACCAAAAAGAGAAAACACAGAATTCCCCCTTTGACCAAAATGCAAAACAAAATCTCCCCCTGAGAAGGAAAATGTGTGTGAATGTGCAATGTGCCCAAAAATTTCAAAATTCTCCAAACTTCTCCCAAAAATTCCAGAAACAACTCCCCCTTTTTCTTCTCCCCCTTTTTCATTAATCTTTTCAACAATTCCCAATTTTCTCCCCCTTTGACAATGGATTTATCAAGAGTACAAAAGAGAGAACATGTTCAAAATTTTTCTGAAACAATGATTTCACAAGGAGAGACAAGGGAGTGCCAAGATAGAAAAAGATGAGCTCATTCGATCATATAACCTTATGCAAAATACATGATCTTGATGTGATTTTAACAAGTTAGGGAATGACATGCATCTCAACCTCAATTCAGTCAACTATAGCCAAGTACTAAGCAAAACCTTTAGTAGAAAAACAAAGGCTCAAAGTTGAAGCAAATAACAAATCAGGGCGAGCAAGTAGTTTCAACTCCAATCTAGTGGACCAATTTAATCTTTAAACAAGAATCGCATGTGGCATGCTTGAAGCATACTTCTTTTATTTCCTTGGAGTGGCATGCTTGAAGCATACATCTTGTCTTTTGAGGGAATGGCATGCTTGAAGCATACATCTTATCTTTTAGGGAAAGCATCCTGAAGCTCATAACTTGAGGCTTTTGCTTTTAACAACCCTTTTTTATTGATTCCCTTTTCTTTTCATTTTTCTTTGATTATAAACATGCAAAAGTGATTAAAAGGTCTTATGAAAGAGTAAAGTTGAAACCACACTTGCTTCATAGCCCAAATTTGTCAAGAGGATTCAATATCAAGCCTAGAAGAGTGAGATATCACAGAGTATTTAGCTATAGGCAATCGATCAGAGGAATTCGCAATGTCATTTTTAGTTCAAGTGAGACAATTAGATTATCATATATTAGCTCAATTACATAACATATAAAGAAATATGATAAAGTGAGCTCATTAAGTGAAAGAACTTGGCAAGGAAACTCCCCCTCAAAACAAACCCATTGGATGAACAATCCCAAGTTCTCCCCGAATGAAAGCAAAACGAGAAGAAGACAAAGGTTTTGTAAAAATGTCTGCCAATTGATGTTCAGTATCCACATGATGAAGCACAATGTTGCCTTTTTCAACAAGATCTCTAAGAAAGTGAAATCTGATGTCAATGTGTTTTGTTCTAGAGTGTTGCACGGGGTTCTTAGCAATGCAAATTGCACTAGTGTTATCACACAAAAGAGGAACACTATCCAAATTAACACCATAATCTTTAAGAGTAGCTACTATCCAAAGAATTTGAGAACAACAACTAGCAGCAGCCACATATTCAGATTCAGCAGTTGATTGTGCAACAGAAGATTGCTTTCTAGATGACCATGCAATGAGAGAATTTCCCAAGAAGTGACATGAACCAGAAGTGCTTTTCCTATCAATTCTACATCCTCCAAAATCAGCATCAGAAAAAGATCTCAAACTAATGCATAAGGAAGCAGAAAGCCAAATACCAAAATCTTGAGTTCCATGAAGATACCTGAAAATTCGCTGAATTGTCGATGTGAAGCACGTGGGGAAGCTTGAAAACGAGCACACAAGCACACAAAGAAATTGTATATCCGGCCTTGATGCGTTGAGGTACAAAAGTGAACCTATCATGCTTCTATATTCCTTTTGATCAACCGGCTCACCATCTTCATCGAGGTCAAGTGCGCAAGTGCTCTCCATAGGTGTCATGATCGGCTTCTTTGTTTTCCATCCCAAAACGATGTAGCAAGTCTCTTGTATATTTGCTTTGATGCACAAAAGTACCATCCTTCGTTTGCTTGATTTGAAATCCCAAAAAGTATGTCAACTCACCCATCATACTCATCTCAAACTCCTTCCTCATTGTTTCGAAAACTCGGACACTAAAACATGAGATGAACCTCCAAAGATAATATCATCAACATAAATCTGAGCGAATAGTTGATCATTGCCTTGCTTGAGTAAAAGAGAGTTTTGTCAACCTTTCCCATTAAAAAGCCCTTTTCAAGTAAAAAGGTTTTTAGCCTATCATACCATGCTCTAGGGGCTTGTTTCAAACCATACAAAGCTTTTGTTAGTTTGAACACATGATTTAGAAACTTTGGATTTTCAAAACCAGGTGGTTGCTTGACATAAACCTCCTCATTTATGTAGCCATTAAGAAAAGCACTTTTCACATCCATTTGATACAATTTGAAACCTTTGGATGCAGCAAAAGCTAAAAGGATTCTAATGGCTTCAATTCTAGCAACAGGAGCAAAGGTTTCATCAAAATCTAAGCCTTCAATTTGAGTGTAACCTTGAGCAACCAATCTAGCCTTGTTTCTAACAACAACACCATCCTCACTTTGTTTATTTTTGAAAACCCATCTAGTTCCAATAACATTAAAATCTGGAGGTGGTGAGACAAGTTTCTAAACTTTATTTCGTTCAAAATTCTCTAATTCTTCATGCATGGCATTGATCCAAGATTCGTCGATAATGCATGAGATATATCTTTGGGTTCAAAAGAAGCAACTAAAGCAGAATGAGTATGAGTGTCGAATGAATAAACCTGGATCGAGTGACTCTCTCATTTAGGTCTCCAATCATTTGTTCAGATGGATGCATTTTACGAATGTGCAAGGGAGCATTGGCTTTTGAGACTTCTCCTTCTCCTTCTTCATTTTCAGCATGTACAGATGATGTTGTAGCTTGAGGATGGTTAGGCTGTAGGTGATGTAGTAGTAGGTGCCAAAGGTGCTACATCTTGTTGTGCATTAGGAAGAGTCAAGACCTCATCTTCAACATCATCATCATCTTCAAAGATTTTCTCCCTGAATGTATGCTTTGTACTGCATCACTTGGACTAGTGCCTGGACTAGCCTCATCAAAAGTAACTTCACAAGTTTCCACAATTTTGTTAGTCTCCAAAACAAGCACCACGATAGCCACGAGTATGAGCAGGATATCCAAGAAAAATGCCATCAGTTGATCTAGCTTCAAATTTATCAAGATTTCCAGATTTCAAGACAAAACATTTGCATCCAAAAACTCGAAAGTGAGAAGCAGAAGGTCTATGTCCAAACCGAAGCTCATATGGAGTCTTACCCAATTTTGATCTCAAAAACACACGGTTTGAAACATAACAAGCGATTGAAATAGCTTCAGCCCAAAAATTTCTAGGAGAGAGATGTTCATCTAACATGGTTCTAGCCATCTCAACTAACGCTCTGTTTTTCTTTTGACTACACCATTTTGTTGAGGCACTCTAGGAGATGAAAATTGATGATCAATTCCTTTTTCAAAGACAAAAGAGATCAAAGGAAGCATTTTTGAATTCAGTTCCATTATCACTTCTAATAGCTTTGAGAGCTCCTGGATGGTCAACAGAAAGCCTAAGAACAAGACTTCTAAAATGACTAAAAGCCTCATCCTTAGATGCCATAAAATATACCCAAGAGTATCTAGAAAAATCATCAACAATCACAAGCACATACCGTTTGCCTCCAAAGGATTGAACTCGAGATGGTCCAACTGTATCAAGATGTAGAAGCTGTCCTGGAGCGTTTGTCATCATCATGGTAAGAGGTGGATGTGAACCTGCAATCATCTTACCATGTCTACAAGAGGAACATACTAAATTGCTATCACCCTTAAGCTTAGGCAAGCCACGTATGAGATCTAAACTTCTTACACGAGTAAGATGATCAAAACCAACATGACCAAGTCTACGATGCTAAAAGAATAAATCTTTAGAAACATTGGCAATTAGACACCTATGCTTAGAAGAAGGTGATGCATCAAAATCAGCTTTAAAGACTCTTCCAAAACGAGAAATTTTGAACACAAGATCACCTGAAGCATCTAGCACTTTGCATTCATTTTTCTTAAAGCTTATCTCAAGATCTTCATCAAGCATTTGTGAGACAGAAAGCAAGTTATATTTCAAATTTTCAACAAGAGCCACATCTTTGAACATAAACTTGTCACTTACCTTTATTGTACCTTTTGCCACTAAGAAGAGGAAGAAGCATCTCCAAAAGTAACACTTTCAAAGACGAGATGCACGAGTGAGGAGGAGAACCAATTCTTATCACCGGACATGTGGCGTGAGCATCCTAATCCACTAGCCATATGTTCTCCTTCCTTGCGTGAGAAGCCTACATAGCAAAACATGTCGAGGTCTCGATCTTGGGGTTAGGAATGAGATTTTTGGGAATCGATCTTGAGACACACGACGCACAACAAAGAGGTACAACACGATAATTTTTATGTACAAAATCAGATTTGCCTTTTCCCATGTTTCTAGGAACAGAAGGTGTTTTCATCACTCTAGGCGCATAAAAATGTGCTTTGCTGAAATTTGACCTAGCCTTAGTTCTTTCCTTCTTTTCTTTGTTTGGCTAGTCTAAAGCAAAAATCTACTAAGTGTCCATCTCTACCACAATGAGTGCAAGTGTACTTGACATGATGTTTAGCTTTAACAAGAAAAGCACATTTTGCATTCATCATAGTAGAAGATAAAACCAGTGATTGAAAAGCAATTTTCTTAGGCTCATTAGATAACTCAATTTTGCAAGGAGCCTGAACAATAGTGCGGGGTTTAGTTTCATATGTGGCATAAGGATCAAAACCTAAACCTCTCTTGTTTGTGCTAATCTTAGATTGATCCAAAATCATGTTCAACTTCTTCTTGCCATTAGTGAAACGTTCCAAAGAATTTTGCAAGTAATCAACTTTCTTAGCAAGAGTTAAACAATTATTGCAGGGAACATCTACTTTTCCTTTTTGCTTGCGACAAGTTGAGCATGAGAGAATTTCATGTGAAAGCAAATTATCAGTTAATTGAGAAACCCTAGCATTTGCATCTTTCAGTTTTAATTCAAGAGTTGAGCATTTAGAACAGGAAGTTGAACTATGCAAATCATCGATGGAACGACTAGCATGTACAACATGTTTCTCATTTTTCTCATTTAGATGTAACAAAAGAGCATGTTCTTTTCTAAGCAAGGTGAGCTCATTGTAAATTAAGTCACATGATTTGCAAGTATCATCACTAGGAATCAAAGTCTTAAGTCTAGTAATTTCAGCATTCAATGATTCAATAATGAAATCATGTTTCTTAATTTTCTTATCACGTTTGTCAAGCAATTTTCCAAGACGAGCAACAGCAATAGCTAATTCATCATAAGAGGGATCTACCTCATTGAAGTCATTTGCCGTGGTCGCCTCGGTGAAGCTATCCTTGCTGCTTGCCATGAGACATAATCCCATCAAATCATGCTTGCTTGGAGTTGCATCATCTTTGCTGCTCTCCGAGTCCACATCGCTCAAATTGACTTGTTCAAGAGCGGAAAGAACTCAGTGAACCACCTTGCGGTTGATGAAGCTCTTCTTCTTCCTATCATTTGACGAGCCTTTTCTTCTCATTCCTTCATCGTTGTCCTTCTCCTCCTTTGATGTTTTTCCTGCAAGCTTAGGACAATTTGTGCGAATATGGTTGAGGTCACCACACTCATAGCATCTTGGAGGACCACCTCTCTTTCTCATTCTCACATTCGCAAAGCTTTGTTAAAGCGAGAAGAGAGTAGTGCGAGATCTTCTTCTGAAACTCTTCAAGTTGCTCATCTGTTAAAGAAGACATGGAAGACAAGGCAAAGCTAGAAGAAGAATTTGCATTTAACATGTTAGGGTTGGAGATCAAAGCAATTGATTTAATGTTACCCTTCCTGGCAAGAACATCCAACTCATGAGTTTTCAACTTAGAGTAAAGAACATCTAATGTGAGTGTGCTCATGGTAGTAGATTCTTGTATAGATGTTACTTTCATCTCCCACACCGACATGTCCAAAGCACTAAGCAATTGTCGAGCATTTTCAAGATCGGTGTAGCTAACTCCAACAAAGACGAAGATTGCTAAGAATTTTATTGAAACGTGCAAAGAAGTCATCTACAGATTCACTAGGTTTCATCTCAAAACGCATGTATTCCTTTTTGTAAATATCTTGGCGAACCTCTTTGACAGTGTTAGAACCCTCATGGTAATCACAAAGAGATTTCCATACCTCATATGCGGATCGAAGATGAACCACACGATCAAAGTCGCTGCGTCCCAAGCCTTGGATGATCAAGTTGCGCGCCTTGCTATTTGCTTCAACATGTGTGCGATTGGTGTCGTTGACGTTGTCGTTTGCAGGGACTTCATATGGCTTGTAGACCTTCTCCCAAATTGTGAAGCCCTGTGCTTGGATGAACGCCTCCATCTTGGCCTTCTAAAACTGAAAATCAACACCATCGAACACACAAGGTTTTGTCGAATAACGATCCATTAATCTAATCACCGGTTAAGATAGATTAGAAAAACCTTGCTCTGATACCACTTGTAGGATCAAAGTATATGAATATAGCAATCAGAGGGGGGGTGAATGATTGTGCGGAAGCTAAAACCAAATTCTTGATCTATTAAAAGTTCACCCCAAAACAGAACCAAATAATTGCCTCGTTTTCGACAAAAACAGAATGACAGTGGTTCAGTAAAACGCGAATTCCTGGAGATCCAACCGTTAGATTGATCTGAAATTTGGACACGAGAAACTAGATTCCAATACGAATCGAACCCAAAAAGAATCAGCTCGATCGGACTTACAGATCAAAAGTTATGAGCTTCGCAAGCTTGCTGATCCAGAACTTGACGAGAATCAATCTAATCAAAACTTCAAGATTAAACAAGATCTTCAAAAGATTAATCAACTAGACTTTGAGAAACTCTAAATCAATACCCTAGAACGGTTTTTGATGGATCAAATCAAGATGAAACTCAACGATCAATAACCAATCTAGAATTAGAACAAGGATGCAAACAAGAACCAAAACAGAAAATACTGTAGCGACGTGGTTATCAGAGTACGCAAAAATCTTGGAAGAATTGATCTTTATTTCTTGTCTAAAATACTCTCATCAAAAGAGTACAAACCCTAAAACCAAGCTCAAAGCTTGATGCGCTCAGCTCTACTTGGTTGGATACCCTTCAACAGGAGACACCCCTCCTATTTAAAGGAGCAAAACACAAAGAGTTCTGAATACAATTCCTAATCTAGAAGGAGTCCGTATTCAACACAACTCCTCTTGGCCCAACCTGGCCGAATACAACTCTTGCACGCGTATGGCAACCCTACCATACTCACGTGACTAACACTTTGCACGCGTATGGCCACCTGCCATACTCACGTGACTAACACTTTGCACGCGAATGACCTCCTGCCATTCTCACGTGACTAACCATTCTTCATGTGCACCATTCTCTTAGCCCGACCTTCCCGAAGGACATCCTTGACCACCAAGACCTCAGTTCCTCCCTGAACCTAGTCCCGAACCTCCGTTCTTCCATGAACCTAGTTCCGGTCCCGTCATCGACCACATTCGTCTTCGAGCAATACCTGCACATGAACAAACCACAAAACAAATCCGAGCACAAGTCCACGACTTGACTCAATGTCAATCCATGCAACTACTCACATGAGCATTGCATAAAGTCCACTTCAAAATAAGCATCATGAAATTATCACAAATTTCATAATCTCAAAATCAAATTCAAATTTCAATCTCAAAATCGCTCAAAAACCCATTCACGACGGACCAAAAAATTTGGTCCGCATACATGTAAAACTTCTTGTTTTTCAATAACTTGGTTTGGCACAACAACCTTCAAAAACACATTTACGACAGGACCAAAAAAGTTGGTCCATTGCATATGGAAAACGAGGTTGTCAAAAGCATGTTTACAAAGGACCAAGAAAGTTGGTGCATTGTACATGGGAGAATGAGGTTGTCAAAAGCATGTTTACAAAGGACCAAGAAAGTTGGTCTGTTGTACATGGGAGAATGAGGTTGTCAAAAGCATGTTTACAAAGGACCAAGAAAGTTGGTCCGTTGTACATGGGAGGATGAGGTTGTCAAAAGCATGTTTACAAAGGACCAAGAAAGTTGGTCCGTTGTACATGGGAAACTTACTGTTTTCTTTAAGTTTGGTCCGGCGCCAAAGCGAAACTTACTGTTTCTTGTCAAATTGTCACAACACATGAACAAGCACATTTTTGCAAATTCAATTCTAAGCCAATTTTTTAGCACATGATTTCACACAATATTCATCCGTTCTTGATTCGGTTGACATGTAACTTGAGTGCATGTTCTGCAGATACAACTGCATGCCGATGAGGAAACTTACCAGTCAATGGGTAAGGAACTACACTTTAAGTTTTCCCATGATTACCAAAAGCTAAAAAAGTTCCTTAGTTCCCCTTTTGTGATTTGCATTGCTTTGGACTTGTCATGTTAAATATCTTGTCAAGGAGGTAGATCTAACAGATGTTATCACCGGATGTCTAGAAACAATAATTATGGATGGTTAAGCATTTTTATTGTGGCCATGTGAGGACGCTTTTTTGATGGTCGATACAAGAAAGATATCCTTTGAGAAAAAGGGACCTTGTGAACCATTTTGCACCAAACTGTCAACATATTCTGCTTTGTTTCTTGATTCCTGCTTGTTTTGGATTCATGAGATTCCGTTCTCATAAGCAGGGCCACACAAGATTCAAGGAATTGGAGCTGGTTTTATCCCTGGTGTCTTGGATGTTGACCTCATTGATAAAGCTCTACAAGTACGTTTTCCTCCTGTATTAAGTTGAGCTGTAGAGAAGACACTATATAAACAATTTGTCACCGAATTATTTTTTGCTCACTTGGTTCATAGTATCACTTTTCTCCTGTGCGAATAGAAGTTTGCGGTAGATTTACATCGTTCTTGACTGTCTTTGCTTTCATCTGCATCTTTTACCCTGGTGCCAATTCCCCGCTTTTCCATCCAGATTTTTTTAGGAACAACAAAGCTATTGTGAATATTTGGGCTCATTTTTTTTGTTTCAAAGTGGTTGTGTAAAAATTTTGGGTGAGCTAGCATTAGCATTTGCAGGTTTTCCATATATATATATTCAATATAGTCATTGTTGTCTCGCTATATTGATATTATCATCGTCACCTTTTTAGCTAGGGCCCAACAAAATAATTATTTCGTGTTTGTTTTCTTTTAAATGAGGATGTTGCATATGGCTGAGGGTTTGGCTAACAGGCGATGACCAGAGGCCTGGCTTGCTAACTTTAGCTCTTCACATTATTGGCAAATTGCCATGCCTTATGCTTTGTTCATTGCCGTTATATCAGATGCTTATTTTCGGATGGTGTTATATCAGCTTTGTAGAAACATTTAACCATAACCTCAGCTTTGTTGGCTTTTACATGTATCATGTATGAAATGTAATTTCTGCGTATACTACCTTAATTTATGTAAGATCACACATTAGACTATGCCTCAATGTGTTCTTCTAAATCTACTTCCCAGTTACGCATCATACAAATATATTAAATGCAATGTGTCAGTTTTGTTTTGAAGTGTGAACATTTATCTTTCTTGATTTTGACGATGTTGTATTCTACTTTTATGTACTGTATTGTACGGCGCAGCGAAGCGCGCCTACCTACCTAGTCCACTCTATTACATGGGGAAGATTTGGAGCCCTCTCAAGGCATCCACCTCACCCCCCATGCCATTTTGCAAAAAGGCCCCTTCCTTTTCTCTAAATAACAGGTAGGTCCTTGAAATTACAAAGAGACCCTATGCGATTTTTTTTAGTATAAGAAAAATATTTGCAAATATATCTACTCTATTACATGGGGAAGATTTGGAGCCCTCTCAAGGCATCCGCCTCACCCCCCATGCCATTTTGCAAAAAGGCCTCTTCCTTTTCTCTAAATTATAGGTAGGTCCTTGAAATTACAAAGAGACCCTTTGCGATTTTTTGTGAGTATAAGAAAAATATTTGCAAATTGCGTTTAGGTCCCTGGTTCGTTACTTTACGGAAACCCCCCGGCTAAATACGAATCTCAAACGAGCCATTTCTAATTTTTCATAATAGCGATTAGGTCCAAAAATATAACAAACAGGTCCCTGGCCTTTACGTCCAGAGCCTTTCTCCGTTTTTCCCGAAAAAAATATTTTCGTCAATAGAAATATGTGTGCAACTCTATCTCTAGATTTTTTTTTCAACTCGATCTATAGTATTTTTTCGAAAAATGTATTTATCCACCGGTGAACGTATAGAGTGTTAAGATCACTCCGAAAAAAAATATGTTTAGTTCCTCTTGCAGTATTTTTTAAGAAAAATAGAGTAAATTTTACACGATGTGGCGTGCGTCGCACATTCTGGCTAGTACTATCTATTAAAGAGGAAAGATTTGGAGAGATCTGAGGTGAGCCACGTCAGCTTTGTGAGCGGAAGGGCCCTCCAAAATGTGCTAATTGCGTATAGGTCCAGGTTATCGGCTACCGTTGATCTTTCACGCCGATGCGGATCTGGAAGTCCACGCGTACCCAGCGATGGCCCGTCCGTCGCCAAGAAATCGCCGTCCGCGGAACCATCGAGAAACAGCCCCCTATTCCCCATCGTCCTCGCGGTGCCCTCCGCCCATTCCTCTTGGGAATCGCCGCCCCCGCCCCGCTAAGCCACCCTCGCCCTCACCTCCGCAGTCGTCCCCGCTTGCGCTTTTCACCCGTCCGCAAGCGAGTGATCTTCCAGGCGGCGGTCTCAGCCAGCCCCGATGAATCTTTGCGCATCGTGGAATCCGTGCTTCCAGAGCGCTCCACACCGTGGTCCTTCTCGAGCCCTCATGTGAGACCCTCATTTCTATGCCACTAAGTAACATAAATATGAGGCTCTTAAGTGCTTTCTGTGCCATTCCCATGATCAGTGGCTGGCACGCACAAACACAATTTGGAATTACAGCCACACACAAGTCCAAACTTTTATTACATCAGATGTTTGATAGTAATATTACATAACCAAAAGTAGCAGTAATAAAACTACATCTCATTGTTTGCCGACTAGCCCAAAATTCTACAGGCAACAGCTGAGATGAACTTAGAGAGGACAGTCGTCGCCATAAATAACGAGTTCTTCGTTATCGTTATCGTCAACAGGATATTCTTGCTCATCACCTAAAAACATTGTTGAAGCAAGTTGAGTACATTGGTACTCGCAAGACTTTGTAGTGTTTGCAAATCCTGGAATATATGCAAGCTGAATAGAAAGTGGGTTTCTATGGTCGTTTTGCGTAAAGCAAAAACTTGAATGAAGTATTACTGAATAGTAATGGAAAGCGTAAATAGAATTTAAAACAATTTGATAAGTACTTGAAATAACAGGTAATGAAATAGATGATAACGATCTACTCATGGCCCTTTTGTGAGTAAGATAACGAACAAGACCCTCCATGGTCTTAACAATTCAATATAACAATAAGTGACATTTAAACGGATATGAATCATTTCCGAACCATTTAAACAGGTTTTTCGAAGATAGAAAACAATTAGCTAGTGCTGGTTAGCCAAGTCATCCATGACCGTGGATACGGCTATTCGAATAGTTTTAGACTCTGCAGAGTTGTACAGCTTTACCCACAAGATATGTTCTCCCTTTTTGCAAGCTATAAGACACACTTCCTTTAGTATGTCCGCGGGGAGTTCATGTAACACCCCAAAATTTTGCTTTTCTTAAATTCATGTGTGATTTGGCACTTTGGTGAATTTTTGGAATTTTCTGGAATTTATTTGGATTTATTTGGAATTTATTTGAATTTATTCCATGTTGAAATAATTAAAGAATTAAACTTTGCAAATAAAATTTTGTTGGAAATATTTTATTTGAGTCCCAAATACCCTAAAATATTTTCCAGAATTTTTCTGGAATTTTTCTGAGTCTTTTGCTATTTTTAATGAATTAAATGAATTACTGGGAATTATTTTAAATATTAAATCATTGAATTCAACTCGGTCGAGCATCTGTTCATCCGATCGAAGTCGAACCCGAAGTCGGACTCGAGTCCGACCGAGCGATCGACTCGACCAAACCCACTCTAACTTGATCGATCCCGACCGTTGGATCGGGATCCAACGGTCCGGATTGGACAAGACCGTTCGAGCCCGAGTCCGGTCGGATCCGTTCGCGCGTGAGCAATCGTAGCAGCTCATCGCGACACGTGGACGGTCCCCAGCCATCGTCTCCGTTCCGAATCCCAGCCGGAGAGCTCCGCCGTGACCAAGCGGGACACGGTTAGGGTTCCGATTTGCACGCACGTCGAGGCGGTATTTAAGGCGTGGACCCGTCCCTGAGAATCGCCGCTCGACGCCGCCTTTTTCCCCAAGCCACACCGCCCGAGCCGCCGTCTTGGCCGAGGAATTGCTCGCCGTAGTAGGGTTAGGGCTTCGCCGAGTTCGTCGCGCCGCCGCCAATCAGCCGTCTCCGCCGTGTTGAAGCCCAGATCTGGAACCGCATGAGCAAGGCGACGGACCGCACCATCCACCTCGCCGGAGACCCTCGGAAACGCCGCGACGGAAGGTCACCGTCCTCTCCGTGCTTGAGCCCGCCCGCGCCGCCATCACGGTCTGAAAGCTTACGGGCCGTCCGGTCCGTCGAGCGGTAGCGGTGAGTCACGTGCTTCCAAACCCGATTGGATCTCGGATCGTTGGATCAAGATCCAACAACCACGATCACCTCAGGCCGTAGCGGTGTTATCGAGGGTTAGATCTGACCGTCCGATCTAGATCGAACGGCCCACGATCATCGAGTAGTTTTCAACGTGTTAACCCTGGATCTAATCGCGCCGCTGATTTTCAAATCAATCGGACACGATCTTGCCACGTAGCCTAGGCGCGCCGCATCGCAAGCGCCGTGACGGCCGACATGCGGGCCCGCATGTCAGCCGCACCAAGCCGTGCGCCAGTCCACCGTGGACCGTGCCGCCCGTGGACCCAGTCCATGGACCGGACACGTGGCAGCACTGAGTGGTGCCACGTGGCATGATGACGTCATGCTGACGTCATCATGGAGGCCGTTCGTGCGTCGACGCCAGCAGGTCACTGTGGACCAATCACAGGATGACACGTGTCCATGCTGACGCAATAATTAATTTCCGAAAAAGAAAATGATTTATTAATTCGAAATAATGATTTCAGATCTTGTTTCAAACTTCAAACGCTTATAACTTTTGCGTTTCAACTCCGATTTGAGTGATTCAAATTTCTAAATTTGTATAAAATTGAGATCTACCTAAATATGAATTTTATTTAATTTTTGGACTAAAGTTTTTCTCTGTAAAATTATTTAATTGATTATTTAAACTTTAAATAATCATAACTTTTATGCTTTTAACTCCAAATTTGACGATTCCAGTTTCTAAAAATTCATAAAATTATGTTCTCTCTGTTTATGGATTTTATTTGGATGTTTGGACACTTTTTGCCTATTGTTTATTTGTGTATTTGCTATTTGCACGCTTTACGAGTAGACGTTGAAGTGCCGGAAGGATTCGAACGAGAAGTATTGACTCAGGATCCAACTCAAGACCAAGAACAAGTACTTTTTGAAGGCAAGTTGTGCTTTGACCATGTTGATCCTATTTTGAAATCTATTTTGATTTAACCTATTGCATGCTAGTTCAAATAGAAAAATACTTTATTTAAAAATGGGGAATTAGATAAGTACCAATTTCTTTGTATGACACCTTGATTATTTAAGTATGTGCCATGACCCCTTGTCACCCTAGTTGTGGATTACTAGTTGGACATTATTAAATTGCCAACATGGGTTTAGACCGTTGTAGTATACTGCTTAGACCTGCTACGTGCTCATGACATGATTTTGGATAATCAAATGTTAATATTGACTTAATGACATATTGAACCTGTTTTGGAAAAGTATCATGTGATGTTGATGGCACGTGGTGCATGGTAATCAAGCGGGGTTTGATAAACGATTTCGGCCGGGGCATGTGGCAAAAGTAATCAGTGGGCCAGTTGTGGCATTGGGGATGTTGATTTGGTTCTTCGGGTAGTCTTGCCTGGTCACCCTAAGGACTTCACCTTGCAAGCCTTTGAACTGGGTCTAACGTGCAACCACATGTCCAGTAATGGACGGACCTAGTTGACTAAGTTGCTAATAACGCACTGTGGGACCTCAGGAGGTCAACTACACCCTTTGTGTAAGTTGTACGGGAGCGATCGGGCTGAGGCCA
This sequence comes from Rhipidocladum racemiflorum, assembly GCA_036346355.1. Taxonomy (NCBI): domain Eukaryota; kingdom Viridiplantae; phylum Streptophyta; class Magnoliopsida; order Poales; family Poaceae; genus Rhipidocladum; species Rhipidocladum racemiflorum. Next base: position 73,098,410 of record CM070577.1, read on the forward strand.
GGTACCCATCTAACGGTTGATTGGCCTAGACTTCGCCTTAGCGAAGGGAAGGGTTAGTGCGCAATAACCGGGGAGGACCACTTGTATTGTTAGAAGTCTCCGAAAGACTTTGTTACGCGAACTCGCCTTTGTGGTGTTTGACTGTATCTTGTGGGTAAAGTGCATAACCTCTGCAGAGTGTAGAATCTATTCGAATAGCCGTGTCCGCGGTATTGGACATCGCTCGGGAATTACAGTCAAGGGTTAGATTTTCTCAAAAATAACTCGAACTTGGAAGGTTGGGTTTGGTTAAATAATGATGTTGATGGAAATGAGGATTAGGATGGGAAAGATGTTTATTAAACTCCTTGAAAAGTTATTTATGCTTTACTTGTTTCTACTGCTTTCGAATCTACTTATACTACTTGTCAAATGCTGTTTACTGCAAATATACCTTGAGTTATTCCTTCGTATTAAGCCATGCATGTAGTATATTAGCTGCATTCTGTGCATGACTTGCTGAGTACCAAGTACTCACCCTTGCCTCAACACAACACCAGTTGAAGAGGAGACTACGCCAGCTTTGAAGGAGGAGCTCCAAGAGGATCCGTCTACGTAGGGAGCGAGCCCAGTCAGTTGCCTGTGGTATACTGGATGGCGCCACGAGTTTATTTGATTTTCCGCTGCTACTATTTCTCTCTTAATAAGTTTCGCCCTGCGAGGCGTGCATTTGTGACTTGACCATAAGGTCGAGTAACCAGTTTGGTTATTTAAATAAAAGTACTTTATTAGCATCGATTGGTATGATTGTGATATTTACCAATGTTAAGACTGTGTGCACTAGCGCGTTCCTGGACTAGTGCTGAATACACAGAGGGTCCGGATTTGCAAATTCGGGGTCCCGACAGTTCATAACGAAACCGTTCGATTACTTGAATCTTAACTTTGCACTAGCCCAATGACTTTACTCCTGGCTATGATGGAAGCTAAAAAGTAAAGAGAACCATTCCGGAGTCAAAGACCCACCAGGAATAATAACAGCCCCAAATTTGTAGCCAGGCGTACATCGTTACATCGGCAGATGCCAACACCTCGGTGATGACACCTCCCTCGAGCAAACCTATATCCGGAATGCCCGTGCTACAACTGCCTACCAATGTGCAAAGCTAATTCCCAATTAATTTAATAAGTTAAGACTGTCCCAGTCCAGTACTTGTGGATGTACGGTTATACTTGGATCATGTAACACTACGTTCGATCCTTAAAGTGACATGGGCGATAACTCCACCCTAGCTACGTACACGTTAAAACATGTACAACCGGCTATTGCCAATAGTCACCCACGTCAAAACAGTAATTTTATTTTCATTTTTATCAAACTACCAGTATCCTTTACTGTTTGAATAAACCATAAAAGATTTCATAAAGAAAAGTGTGGATGTAAACATTTCCAACATTGACCTAAAGCTGTGCTAAGCATTTGCAGGTTAATAAGCAATTATACCCAATTCAATGAACTTAATCATTCCTATGGTTTTCATGGATCGTATGTCAACATGATTAAGGGAATCCATCAATTTGGATTATAACTACCAGAAATGCAAATACGTAGTTTTATAGAATATAAAGCATGCATGCAGATTATTTGTTCACATTTTTAAGTGATTGTAAAACTGGGATCAAGGATGATCAAGGGGTGCTTGCCTTGCTCCTCAGTGGTATAGGCTGGATCGGTGTCGTTGACAGCGAAGTCGGTAGTCTCAGCGTCTATGTGTCAATAGAAGAACATAGCAAACAGAATACTTCAATATTGACATAAGAAGCAAATACATAAACGACGAAGACAGAAGTTGGAAGATTCAAATGAAATCAATCCAAATCAATTAATGATGGCAATCACTTCATCATTTCATGTATTAACCAAGTTATATGGTTCTGGTCCTAAGGATAAAGGTATAAGGGTATATAGACTTTTCTTTATGTATTATTGCATTTTAATTTACGAATTCAGGAAGCTAAGATTGTAAGATTAAAGGTAATGAAATTCATTTTCAGGGTGTGGAGTTAATTGCACTAATATTAATTGGTACATAAAGCAACCCTAATTATATTCAATAAAAGTAACATGGTGCACCCTAACTTTTATTTTACTATTTGGTCCTAATTAATTAAATTAGCATAAAGAAACAAGTTTCATTCAATTTGAATGAGTTTTGATCAAGTTATGGCAATTATATCAAACATATATATTGAATTGAATCCTAATAGGAAATTTCACAAATTAACTCCAAATTCAAATCTAATTACATATTTGGATAGTATTTGACCCAAGAATTCAAACAAAATTGGTTTCACTCAATTTGGACTTAGTTTGCAAAAATTCTATATGGCACATATTCAAATTTCAAGCTTTAAATTCAAATTCAAATTTAAATTGCTAAACAAGTTCAAAATATTTTTTGCATATTATGAAACTAGAGGATTTATGATGAATTTACAAATTTATTTCACTCAATTTGGAGTTATAGGTAAAAAGTTACAAGCATTTCAATCTATTCGGTTCATTAAAATCTAGAAAAAGAGGAAATACGTTTTCCCTAAGAGAAAACGCATTTCAGCATTTTGCGCGGCTAAACCATTTGAATTGGGTTACGGTCACTGACGACTCGGCCCCGTTTGGCAGTGGCCCACGCGCGGGTGCATGCGCGGTTGCCCGCGACTGACTACTCGGGCCTACCTGTCGGCGCTTCACGTTAAGAGCACAAGGCGCAGCCACAGCTGACATGTGGGGTCGGCTTGGCAGTGCCTTGCGTTGTGCGTGTGAAGCTGACGTACATGGCCCACACGGCAGTGAACCAGAGCAGGGGCACTTGGCTCCACGCTCGCCGGCGGCGAAGTACGGCTGGAGTGTGCGAATGGCTCTCACGGTTAGCTTCAGCATGACTTTGCGCGCGTAAGGGAACGTTCAAACGGGCTTGAGCATGGTCGAAGCATAGAGCTCCACGCTGGCTGGCGGCGTTTTACGGTGGAGGTTGGTGCGGCGGTGTTCTACTGAGATTAGGCCTAAATGATCATGTGCATACGCTTCAGGGGGTCCTAAGGGTCTTATCTGTACCATTGAATCAAAGAGGGAGAGAACGGCTGGAGTTCTCACCAAGCTCAGTAATGGCGGAAGGGGAGGTCGCACGGTGCGGGGGCTCCTCGGATTGCTTCAGGCTGGAAGATGATGCGTATAAGGTTCGTTAGTACCCAGAGATGCACCAAGATCAATCAATTTGGACGTGCCCTTACCGAGATGCACGAATTTGAGGTTACCCCCAAATCGGGTTTCGCCGGCGGCGGAGAAGAAAGGTTTGAACTGGGCGGTTTCGGACGTAAGAGGGCGAATGAGTGGGTATTCCCAGCTCGGTTGGGTGTAAGAAGGCTATTCATTCCCTTAAATAGACACGGAAGGCAGAAGGGAGCGGATTAATACAGAGAAGGGACGGCGGTGATCTCGGGCCGGCTCTGGAAGCTTTCCTTCCAGCTCGGTCAGGGCATGGGCGATGGCTCCGTGGCAGTAGCTGGCCAAGGCGGCCTCTAGGCACGGGATTGTGGCGCGGAAAGGACAAGGGATTGAGGCGGCAAGTCTCGTGTACGAGATCAACAGAGAGGGCGAGGGAGAGAAACGAGAGAAGGAAGAGAGGAAGAGGAGGAAGCTGACAAGTGGGGCCTGGGGCCACCAGCAGAGGGACGAAAGAAAGAGAGAAAGAAAGAAAGAGAGAGAGGTAGAGCTGACGCATGGGCCAGGAGTCCCCCGGGTCCTGTCGGCAGCGACGCGGGCGCCTGGGTCGCTGGACGCGTGGACCCACACGTAAGAGCTAGGGGAGAAATCCAGCTTTTTCCCCCGGACAGCACAGCAAACAAATTAATTCCTGGGTCATTTCACATCCAGATTTTTCGAAACTTTTTTGATAAGTGTAGGGGTAAGTTATCTACCTCAGGTAAAATTTTGAGATTAAAATGATCTATAGTTATTTAATTAAAAATCTGACATTGAATGCTGCACAGTAAATGGATTTCGGTTTTCAGTTTAATTGATGGTCTAAATAAACTTATTTATTTTTGAAATTTTTACTGAAAGTGTGGATACTAGGAAGGGTTCCTCCATAAAAATTTCATTGCTAAACTCACAATATTTATTTTATTAAAATTCTTTTACTGATTTCTGCAGAATTCCAAATCTGTGTTGTTTAATTGGTAATAAATAGTTAAACTACTCATAAATTTTTGCAGATTTTTGTGGATGAAGGTAAGCCAGCTAAGATCACATGGTAAAACTTTGGAGTTCTGGAATGCACCACGAATTTCTCTAAAAATCTGATATTGATATTGTCAGGGATAAAGTTGCTAGTTTAAAATGGTTTTCTCAACACTTAAATGCTTTCACATGGTCTCTTGACCAGCTAAGGATGATTCTAGGGCTGTCCAAGGTCAGGTGAAAAATTTACTAAGGTAATTTTTCATTTCTTACCATTTTACCATTTGATATTTTCTCTTTTTTTCCTTCTTTTATTTCATTCCACTAATCACTAAATCACTCAACAAAATCAATAATTTGCACACATCAAGCATAAAATGCAACAATAAAATGAGTTCACATTTTGATATAGGATTTTTGACTTTTATAATTTTGAGGATGTTACACCTCACGCCGCCTCCTCCGCTCACCTTCTGTCACCTCCCCCGCGACTTGCTTCTCTCTTCCTCCCGCTCGCCTTTCCCGGCCGCGTCGTCGCCGCCTCCGCTGCTCCCCTTCACATCATCCTTCGCTACCGCTAGCGATGTCTTCGCAGGCTACGGCTGCCGCCTCCTCGACCAAAAAATTCCTCACAGCCCACCCCGGATCTCGCCCCCACCTCCTGCCACCTTCGCAGCCGCCAAACCCATCAGATCCGGTTGCTCCTCCCATCAAATCGCTGGTTCCTCGACGAGTGAATCTTCGCATGTCAGAGGACACAAACCAAGCGAGAAAAATGAACCAGCGATGGAGAATGTCTCCAAACTATATATATGAATCAGGTCCAGCTTCGTGCAGTTGTTTCTTCAAGGAATATTTTTTACCTCTATTGCAACTTTTTTTAAGGTCATGCTATCGATAACAGGAGCATTATATGGAAGAAGCTTTGAAAATGAGAAATTTGTTGCAAAAGTTTCTGAATAAACATGATGGTGTGAGATATCCATCAATACTTGGAGTAAGAGAGTATATCTTTACTGGCAGGCAAGTTGGCATGTTTCATTTTGCTACATTTGTGATTATTTAACCTGTAATTCGTGCAATGTTTCATTTTGCTAAACTTGTGATTGATTTTTGCTGAATTTGTGCTGTGTTTCATCGCTTGCATGGTTCATGTCAAATCAGGAGACCAGTTTTGTAACTATTGGACAGCGTGTGCTTGCCAATCCGTTGAGGTAAACATCTTAGAAGTTAGAATATCTTGCATTGTGCGTTCACAGCATGGCATTGTGGTTTCTGTTGGTTTTTTTGCTTTCATAATAATACCAAATCATTTAAATTGACTGCTCACTTTTGTTTTTTTTTATCAACGATGTTACCAACTTAATATTACTGGAAAATACCTTTATTCAAGATTTTCTGAAGATCTTGCCCTTCACATTGTATATCTGGACGTCTCTGCAGGGTTCGATTTCATTATGGCCATCCTGATATCTTTGATCGTCTTTTCCACCTTACTAGGGGTGGTGTAAGTAAAGCATCTAAGATTATCAATCTTAGTGAGGACATATTTGCAGGTAACCTTTTGCTACTATTGCTTGTTTTTTGGAAGCCTAGAGCCATTCTGGCATTAATGTGAATTCTTTTTTTGCAGGATTCAATTCCACATTGCGTGAAGGCAATGTCACTCATCATGAATACATGCAAGTTGGCAAGGGGAGAAATGTGGGTCTTAATCAAATTTCACTATTTGAGGCAAAGATAGCAAATGGTAATGGTGAACAGACGCCGAGCCATGACATCTATCGGCTGGGGCACCGTTTTGATTTCTTCAGAATGTTGTCATGTTACTATACAACAATTGGGTTCTAATTCAGTGCAACGGTATATTATTGACACTGACTTCTCTATTTCTGAATCATTGGCTAATTCCTAACCTAAGTGTAATAACCTAGAAAATCAACTAAGCAATTAATAGCGCAATTAAGTAATTAGATCAGTAATTAACGTAAATCAATTGCAAAAGATTTCAAAATGCGAATAGAACGAGTAGAAATAGAAAAGAGGTTGCCGTCAGACCCGCAGGCGAAGGTATTGATCACCGAGATACCAGACCCGTAGGGGCTGAGTTGGCACCTATCGCTAGATCGGGTATCGTCATTCGGCAATCGTACTTACTTGATTCGGATTGCGGGTATCCGTAGCGACGTTTTATCCCATAGATAACCAGTAGCCTTGCTTTACCCAGTGAACCACCTTGGAGCCATTACTTTACCCAATGGACAACTCCATGCACTTGACCATTCCATGCCCTCAAGCCAGCTAGCAGCCAGCTCGCAGCCAGCACTGAAGTGCAGCTCCCCCAGTCCAGCGCAGCAATCGAGGCAGCCAGGGAGAGCTTCTCCTTATCCCCTCACTCCAGAGCACAGAGAGCAAGCAAAGCCTTCCCTTCACTTCAGTTCCCAGCCAACTGAGCGCACCAACACTTTCCACTCCCAGTTCAGAGAGAGAGTTCAAGAGATCACGAAGCAAGGAGCCCGAAGCCGGAGATCCCCAAGCCAAGCAAGGAGCCGGAGGAGGAGGTCCACAAGACGAGCAGAGCAAGGAGGTCCCCAAGAAGAACCGAACCAAGCAAGAACCAGGAGATCCACAAGGAGCACCGAATCGAGCAGGAGCCAGAAGGAGTACCGCAAGAACCGAATCAACACCATCTTCCCCAGACCGAACCTAATCTCTCAGGTGCACGATCATTCCCAGTAGCTAAGCTACTCCCCTAGTGCACCATTGAGTAGATCGGGTATCTGTAGCCTCAGTAGAGATTCTAGGGTTGCTAGACCTTTAATCTGTCGTCCCGCTAGAACTCTAGCATCATTGACCCCAAAACTTGCAAGCAAAACCGAAACCCCAGAGTAGAATGCGAATAACCAACTAAAAGATCTCAGGAAGCAGACCAAGTAATATCTGTTCTTACCTTTAACTTAAATGCGAAATCAATAGTCAAAACGAAGAGATAAGGTAGCCTCTGTTCTTATCATTCACCATAGATGCAAACCAAAAGGTAGAAGCAACCGGTAAAAATAGACAAAACGAAACCGAGATTGAGTAGTATCTGTTCTTGCGCAGCCAGTAGGGGAGGGAGAGGCTGAGCTTGGGTTTGGCCGAGTGAGGTGGAGGAGCGCCGGAGGGAGGAGACAGCGAGGGCCAAGCCTGGGAGGCTTCGGCCACAAGACCGAGGCGATGAGGCGTCGGGCAGAGAAAGAAAAAAAGGGAGAGGGAGAAGAAAATAAGAGAAAGAAGGAAAGAAAAGAAGAGAAAAGAAAAGAAGAGAAAAGAAGAGACGAGAAAAAGAAAGAAGAGGGAAGAAAAAGGGAAAATTAGGAATCTGGCTGATCTCGTGCAATTCTCGTAGATTAAATCACGGTAATTGGAATCGTAGGAAAAAGCTTCTGTTTTAATTTCTAAAAGCCGCGGTTAATCAGATAGAAAATTGGTTAAACTGTAATAATTGTTCTTGTTGTAATTGCTAGTTGGATTGCTGTAAAATAATGGAAATGTGGGTAGCTATTGGGTTCTAGTTAGTTTGACGCTGTCCGTAGAAGAATAGATTTCCGTAGCAGGTTTAGTTGATGCCGTAGTAATACTTTATAATTGTCAGGTCTCGAATCGAACCCGTCAAACCATCCCCCCAGCAGTCCGAGCGAGGTCGAACACTTCAGTTCTACTCCAGGCAAGAGCCCTTTGATTCATGTTTGTTTAAGATCTTTTAAATTGATTTCTGTATACTATGTGTATCACTCTTGCATGGAAAACGTTATATTCAAATTAAAAACCTTAAATCGGATGCGGTTGAAACTGTGTTTGAGAAAATGAAACTGGTTTGGTGTCGTGTGACACGGAAAGAAATGGATTTGGTTTGTTCACGGAAGAATCCGTGGTCGTATTATTATTATGGTGGGTAGAGGGCGCCGATGAGAAGGATTGTCATGCCGGTGGGGCCCTCTACAGAGGATAGAATATAAGGAATTACAAACTACACTTGGGCATTGAGCCGTAATTGTAGTATCAACCATAGTGTGTGGAAACGGTCAGAAAAGGTTGTCCTATGAAGGATTTAGATCTCCACATTGGGTAAGTTTTATATGGCGTACCCTGGGATATGCCGGGAGGCCCGTGGGGTACAGGTCCACGGAAATGGCGGTATATTTGAAGCCACGGGTAGAGTTACTGCCGACGCATCGATCGTCGGAGTACAATCAGTAGCCGCGAGTCGTTGAGACTGCCTAAGGAAGGAGTTCACGACTCGGGTAACAGGGTTGGAGATCTATTTCTGGATTAGTGATAAACATTCTGGGGCCTCTCTGAGGAGGGTCACTATGGGTAAAGTGGTACAAACCTGCGCAATGTTAAAAATCATGAATTCATGCCTGTCTCCTGGATTGGAGGCTATGGAAGATCAGTCTGTCTCATATACAAGTGCTAGTAGTCAATTTTAAAATAAAATTTGCCAACTTTTAAAGAAAATCTAATTTAAATAAAAATCTAAGTTTGAAGGAAGGAAAGATCTGTGGAAAAAGAGAGGAAAATTCATGTCATTATATTGCTATTAGTGCTTGCTGAGTACATTGTACTCACTCTTGTATAATCCTCCCCTTGCTTAGAAGGCGAGCTTGATGGATCCACCGTTGAGGAGTGGGTTGAAGGTGATGCTCAGGACCAGGAGCTTCAGGAAGATGCCTACTACTACTACCATCAAGAGAACTAGATGATCGGGTAGAAAGGATTACTTTTGGGACGGTCGTCATGGGATGAGACCGTTGTAATATAAATTTTGTTGTACTTGGAACCAATGTCTAATTATGTAATGGACATGTAAGCCATGCGTGGTGGAATGTAATATATTCGATTCGATCTCTAATTATTGTTACTGCTGCAATATTCGATCACGGTATGGTACGACAAAATCTTTGGACTACCCGGTACTTTGCTAGCTACTATATCGAGATTCGAGTGATTAACATAGGGTAATGCCCATGTGGAGGTTAATTACTCTAGGTTAATTACCCGGGTCGCTACAGGTGGTATCAGAGCAATGGTTACGAGAACCACGCATTAAATAATAGAGACTGTTAAGAAACTGAAATAAAAAGAGATCTCTAGCTATATGGCACTAGTATAGTAACCTTTCCTTTATCAAATGCTAAGTGTTAAAGTTGGTTTAGCTATCTTCTTAAATTGACCACCAATATTAACTAGACCCTCTTTTAAGGGGGATAGGGAAGCAAGTTAGTTCCTAGTGGTAGTGGGGTCTTGTGTGGTAGTTGTGGTAGAAGGACTCTTTTTGTGTAATTGGCCATCTACATTTGCATCTTAGCATTGCATATACTCATGTTAAACATCGTTGTAGCATGGCATATCCTTTTGACCTGTTGCTTGCATGAATAACTAGTATGACAGGTTACTTTCATTGTATTAGTTAATATGTAAGCATTTTAATTCTTACTAGTATGTTTAGGATGCACGGCATAAGCATGTTAACCTATCTGTCTTGCATTGTTGAACCGTAGAAAACCAGATATGCATTTGTGGTGTGCTGGATATATGTATGAAGTATCTAAGTAGCTGAATACAGCGCATAGAACTAGGAGCTAAGGACTAGGAGACGGACCCGGACCCGTAGTCCGTGGCGGTTTTGGGCACGGGGTCCATAACGCGACTCGAGGCGTGTAGACCTCGAGGAGTTCTCGGCGCTCAGACACCGAGGGTTGTTTATCGTTTTTCTTCAATAGATAGGTGCGACTCGAAGCGCGTAGACTTCGAGGAGTTCCTAGTGCTCGGACACTAGGATTTTTATCGTTTTCTTATTTGCATCTTGATGGTGTTTATGTTCTTCAGTAGCTATAGGTGCGACTTGAGGCGCGTCCTCAAGGAGTTCTTGGTACTCAGACACCAAGTTTTTGTCGTTTTCTTAAATTGCGATTTATGGTTCTTATTCTGAGATGGTAGATAGATGGTAGTTGTAATTCTGAAATGGAGTGACGATTGAGAGCGAGCTTCTCAACTTCTTATCTCATTTCTTAAAAAACTTGGCCCTAATATCTACTAACTACAATGACACTCCTTATCTCAACAAAATTGAATGCTTGTAAAAAGTTAAGTTACCCTTGCACACTTCTTCCCTTTGAAAATAATTGCTGTTCTTCAGGATATCCCTTCTTTCCTTAGTTATATCCTTAGTTAAATATAGGAATGACCTTCTAAAGACCAATTGTTGTGTCGAAGATAAGTGATTAATTAAGTTGCGCGTTGGGTTGGTCTCTTTTGCAGGATGTTGGATCGTGAGGTGCTTGAGCAGAACCTAATCCTTCGTTTAGGAGTCATCCAAGATCCACCAGAAGAAGAAGTAGAGCCACCCCAAGCACCATTCCAAGACCTAAATCAGCCATTCCCACCACCATCCAGACAGCCAACACCCCAAGGAGGCTTAGCTGATGTAGCTAGGGCCCCCGAACCCCCAGATCAACTAGGAAGAATCCTCCGACACTTCCAAGAGAGCCAAAACCACCTGGTGGAAACTCTATTAACCAACCTAGTCCCTGGAGGTCATCCTCATCACCCTAGGGGTAGAGTAACCTTAGGTGAATTCCTGCAAACCCGCCCACCTACCTTCTCCCAAGCCACCGAACCACTTGCAGCAAATGATTGGCTCCGAGAAATTGAGAAGAAGTTGAATACAATAAATTGCACCGATCAGGAGAAAGTGCAGTATGCAGCACATCAGTTAGTGGGACCTGCTGTAGTTTGGTGGGAAAACTATTGTGAGGCTCGTGTAGAAGAACCACCGGTTACCTGGGCAGAGTTCACAGCTCAGTTTCGTAGTGCCCACATCCCCACAGGAGCATTGGATGTTAAGAGGAGAGAATTTTGGGATTTAACTCAGGGGAACAAAAAGATCATTGAATATTTGCAGAAATTCAATGAGTTGTCACGATATGCCCCTGATGAAGTGGATACAGATGCTAAAAAGATATACCGTTTTAAGAAGGGAATGAATCCATATATCAGAATGCTATTGTCCACCCAGGAGATTACTGAGTTCCAGAAACTAGCAAACCGTGCCATAATTCTAGAAGATGAGCATTCTCAGATGAGTGAAGAGAGGAGGAAGAAGGCTAGGTTTGATGTCCGTCCAAGCTTTCCTAGTCAGCCTAGATCATTCAGGCCTCCTCCACCAAACAAAAACATAACTCCAAGATCAAGTGCAGCTCCACCAGTTTCACACCCAGGTGCCCTTCCACCTAGACCACCTCCTAAATGTTTCAGGTGTGGAGGACCGCACTACCTCACCAATTGCACCCAACCACCCCTCAATTGTTTCAATTGTGGAAGAGAAGGACACAAAAGAACCAGCTGCCCCTACCTAGCCACCCAAGCAGGACAGAGCAGCACAGGGAGACCTCAGAGTCGTCCACCCATGGCAGGACGTGTTCCAGGGAGTGCCACTGCTCTGACATCGCAAGGATCTGTTCGTGGAGCATCCAGGTGTGGGTTCAGCCCGTTTGAACAACATCTCGATGAGAGCAAGCGGAGGGAGCCACAGATGTGGTCACTGGTAAGATACCCATACCCCCATCTGTTGGTACTATTCTATTTGACCCTGGTGCAATGCATTCTTTTATTTCTAAAGGATTTGTGGATAGGAATAAATTAGAATGCGTACCCTTAATGTCACCGTTGGGAGTCAATACACCTCTAGGGTTAATTACAGTAACCTCAATTAGAAGAAACCAGATGATCAGGATACTAGACACCCCATTCCTTGCAAATCTGCATGTTATCAGTCTAGAGGCGTTAGATGTAATCCTGGGAATGGATTGGCTAGCTACCAATGGGGTTAACATAGACTGCGAGCTTAAGACTGCGTCTATAAGAACCTTTGATGGGAGCCGTATTATATATCAGGGAGAAAGGGCCAAACAACCCCAAAACAGCCCCAAGCTTACTCTGTTGTCCTCAAAAGAGTTGTCCCTTGTCCCTATAGTTCAGGAGTTCCCTGATGTATTTCCTGAAGAACTGCCAGGCATGCCGCCTGACAGAGAATTGGAATTTTCCATAGATCTTGTCCCGGGAACCACTCCTATCTGTAAAAGACCCTATCGTATGAACCCACAAGAACTGGTAGAATTGAAGAAGCAATTGGAAGAATTGGAAAGCAAAGGGTTCATTAGGGAAAGTGTGTCACCTTGGGGAGCCTCGATTCTCTTTGTGAATAAGAAAGATGGTGGACTAAGGTTATGCACTGATTACAGGGACCTTAACCGAGTCACCATAAAGAACAAGTACCCTCTTCCAAGAATAGATGATCTGTTTGACCAACTAAGAGGTGCTAGTGTTTTCTCCAAAATTGACTTAAGGTCTGGTTACCATCAAATAAAAGTGAGGCCAGAAGATATGGAGAAAACTGCTTTTGTATCTAGATATGGACACTATGAATACACAGTTGTTCCCTTTGGATTAACCAATGCACCTGCCATATTCATGAACCTGATGAACAAGGTATACATGAAGTGCTTGGACAAATTCATTGTGGTATTCATAGATGACATACTTGTATACTCTAAAAGCAAGGAAGAGCATGCAGACCACCTTAGAACAGCTCTCCAAACCCTCAGAGAAAACCAGTTGTATGCCAAATTCAGCAAGTGTGAATTTTGGCTAAATCAAGTGCCCTTTTTAGGACACATAATATCTGGAAAAGGAATAGAGGTAGATCCGGATAAAATTGAAGCCATTAAGTCCTAGAAGCAGCCCTCCAATCAAAAAGAAGTCAGAAGTTTCCTTGGATTAGCTGGGTACTACCGCAGATTCATCAAAGGCTTCTCTCAAATATCATCTCCCATTACCAAGCTCTTAAGAAAGGACAGCCGATTCAATTGGACCGAGAAGTGTGAAGAGAGTTTCCAAAAACTCAAACAGTTGTTAACCTCTGCTCCAGTACTAACCCTACCTGAGGATGGCATTGAATATGTGGTATATTGTGATGCCTCAAAATCAAGTTTAGGATGTGTGCTGATGCAAAATGAGAAGGTAATTGCTTATGCTTATAGGCAATTACGACCGCATGAGGTTAATTATCCCACTCATGACCTAGAGTTGGGAGCTGTAGTGTTTGCATTAAAGATCTGGAGACATTACCTGTATGGGGCAAAATGTACACTCTATAGTGACCACAAGAGTTTAAAGTATATCTTCACTCAGAAAGAACTGAATATGAGACAAAGGAGATGGTTAGAGCTCATTAAAGATTATGATATCACAATTAATTACCATCCCGGGAAAGCCAATGTGGTCGCTGATGCATTGAGCAGGAAAGCTCAATGTAACCAAATGGCTATTCAGAATGTCAAGCCTGAATTGATTCAAGAGTTAGCCAAGATGAGGATTAACTTCCACTTGTCTTCATCCAGTACCCTGCTAGCAACCATGACAGTTCAATCCAACCTCTTAGAACAAATCAAGGAAAAACAAGTCACTGATCCCTTTATTCAGGAAGAGAGCAACAGGATTAAGTCAGGCCAACCTTCAGAGTTTAAGTTGGATAAGGAAGGAACCCTCAGACTTCATGACAGAATATGTGTACCCAATGACTCAGCTATCAAGTCACTAATCCTGAAAGAAGCCCATGACACTTTGTACACCATCCATCCTGGTTGTACTAAGATGTATAGAGACTTGAGAGAGACATTTTGGTGGAATAGTATGAAAAAGGAGATAGCAGAATATATTAGTAAGTGTGACACCTGTCAAAGAGTTAAAGCAGAACACCAACGTCCTGCAGGCTTACTTCAACCTCTCCAAATCCCTGAGTGGAAATGGGAGGATGTCTGTATGGATTTCATAACAGGCTTGCCTAGGACTGTGACCAAAAAGGATGCCATATGGGTGATAGTGGACAGACTCACTAATGGGCTATTTGGTTACCTGTATCTGTAGAGATTTGGCTCTGTGGATGCAAACTACTGCTGTTTGGTTGCTTGTATGGATATCCTAGCCTGACTCTGCATATGCAACGTAGCCTCCACAGCCTGGCCCCAGAGAAACACCAGAATCGGTCGTATCCCGGGAGCCAGGCCCGTTGCATGCCGATGCCTCTCATTGATAATGCATGCATGATGACATCATCAAACATGCAATGTATTTTTCATCTATTTTTTGTAATATCTTTTGATTACAATTTCTGATCACCGAACCGATTTCAGCAATGTGTTCCTGACATTTTTTCGAACAAAACTAGACCACACTTGTCATATAAAATTTTTAAAAATAAATTTTTATTTTTCACTAATTTGAATTTTCTCAACATGCACCAGCTCATACAATCAACCAAACAACATCTCTTCTCAGCCTGCACCAGCTCATACAATCAACCAAACAGCATCTCCTTGCATCCACTTAGCCTGGATCCCACCAGCCTGGATCCACTCATACAGCCTGGCTGAGTTGAGAAGGCAACCAAACAGCCCATAAGTCAGCCCACTTCATTGCTACCAATCAGAAATACTCTGCTCACAGACTAGCCGAAATATACATTGAAAAGATAGTCACACTTCATGGAGTTCTCAAAACAATTACATCTGATAGAGGCACAGTGTTCACATCTAATTTCTGGGGAAGTTTACAGACTGCGTTGGGAACCAAGCTAAACTTCAGCACTGCATACCACCCTCAAACGGATGGACAAACTGAAAGAACAAATCAAATTCTTGAAGATATGTTGAGAGCATGCGTGCTGAATTTTAAAGAAAGTTGGGACAAATATCTGCATCTCGCTGAGTTTGCTTACAATAATAGCTACCAGGCGAGTATACAGATGGCACCATTTGAAGCCCTATATGGTAGAAGGTGTAGATCCCCGATTTGTTGGTATGAAGTTGGTGAAAAATCACTGTTGGGTCCTGACTTGATTCGCCAAAATGATGAGAAAATCAAACTGATTCAAGAAAGATTGAAAACTGCTCAGAGTAGACAGAAGAGCTATGCTGATAAGCGTAGGAGAGAATTGAAGTTCCAGCCAGAGGACTATGTGTATTTGAAAGTGTCACCAATGAAAGGAGTGCACAGATTTGGAGTCAAAGAAAAATTGAGCCCTCGCTATGTAGGGCCATTCAAGATCTTATCTCAGAAAGGAGCTGCAACCTACCAACTAGAATTGCCTACTCAACTTTCCCGAATCCATAATGTCTTCCACATATCTCAACTTAGAGCATGCCTTAGAGAACCTTCGCAGCTAGTGCAAAACCTTGATGTCTCTCTTCAACCTGACCTAACCTATGAAGAGCGTCCACTAAAAATCCTAGCCACAGAAGAAAGGCAGTTCAGAAGAGCCACCATTAGGTTTTGTAAGGTCCAGTGGAAGCACCACACCGATAAAGAAGCGACGTGGGAGAAGGAAGTCGATCTTCGCGAGTCCTACCCGTACCTCTTTGGGTAAGCTGGATTTCGGGGGCGAAATCCCTTTTAAGGGGGATAGGATGTAATAACCTAGAAAATCAACTAAGCAATTAATAGCGCAATTAAGTAATTAGATCAGTAATTAACGTAAATCAATTGCAAAAGATTTCAAAATGCGAATAGAACGAGTAGAAATAGAAAAGAGGTTGTCGTCAGACCCGCAGGCGAAGGTATTGATCACCGAGATACCAGACCCGTAGGGGCTGAGTTGGCACCTCTCGCTAGATCGAGTATCGTCATTCGGCAATCGTACTTACCTGATTCGGATTGCGGGTATCCGTAGCGACGTTTTATCCCATAGATAACCAGTAGCCTTGCTTTACCCAGTGAACCACCTTGGAGCCATTACTTTACCCAATGGACAACTCCATGCACTTGACCATTCCATGCCCTCAAGCCAGCTAGCAGCCAGCTCGCAGCTAGCACTGAAGTGCAGCTCCCCCAGTCCAGCGCAGCAATCGAGGCAGCCAGGGAGAGCTTCTCCTTATCCCCTCACTCCAAAGCACAGAGAGCAAGCAAAGCCTTCCCTTCACTTCAGTTCCCAGCCAACTGAGCGCACCAACACTTTCCACTCCCAGTTCAGAGAGAGAGTTCAAGAGATCACGAAGCAAGGAGCCCGAAGCCGGAGATCCCCAAGCCAAGCAAGGAGCCGGAGGAGGAGGTCCACAAGACGAGCAGAGCAAGAAGGTCCCCAAGAAGAACCGAACCAAGCAAGAACCAGGAGATCCACAAGGAGCACCGAATCGAGCAGGAGCCAGAAGGAGTACCGCAAGAACCGAATCAACACCATCTTCCCCAGACCGAACCTAATCTCTCAGGGGCACGATCATTCCCAGTAGCTAAGCTACTCCCCTAGTGCACCATTGAGTAGATCGGGTATCTGTAGCCTCAGTAGAGATTCTAGGGTTGCTAGACCTTTAATCTGCCGTCCCGCTAGAACTCTAGCATCATTAACCCCAAAACTTGCAAGCAAAACCGAAACCCCAGAGTAGAATGCGAATAACCAACTAAAAGATCTCAGGAAGCAGACCAAGTAATATATGTTCTTACCTTTAACTTAAATGCGAAATCAATAGTCAAAACGAAGAGATAAGGTAGCCTCTGTTCTTATCATTCACCATAGATGCAAACCAAAAGGTAGAAGCAACCGGTAAAAATAGACAAAATGAAACCGAGATCGAGTAGTATCTGTTCTTGCGCAGCCAGTAGGGGAGGGAGAGGCTGAGCTTGGGTTCGGCCGAGTGAGGCGGAGGAGCGCCGGAGGGAGGAGAGAGCGAGGGCCAAGCCTGGGAGGCTTCGGCCACAAGACCGAGGCGATGAGGCGTCGGGCAGAGAAAGAAAAAAAGGGAGAGGGAGAAGAAAATAAGAGAAAGAAGGAAAGAAAAGAAGAGAAAAGAAAAGAAGAGAAAAGAAGAGAGGAGAAAAAGAAAGAAGAGGGAAGAAAAAGGGAAAATTAGGAATCTGGCTGATCTCGTGCAATTCTCGTAGATTAAATCACGGTAATTGGAATCGTAGGAAAAAGCTTCTGTTTTAATTTCTAAAAGCCGCGGTTAATCAGATAGAAAATTGGTTAAACTGTAATAATTGTTCTTGTTGTAATTGCTAGTTGGATTGCTGTAAAATAATGGAAATGTGGGTAGCTATTGGGTTCTAGTTAGTTTGACGCTGTCCGTAGAAGAATAGATTTCCGTAGCAGGTTTAGTTGATGCCGTAGTAATACTTTATAATTGTCAGGTCTCGAATCGAACCCGTCAAACCATCCCCCCAGCAGTCCGAGCGAGGTCGAACACTTCAGTTCTACTCCAGAGAAGAGCCCTTTGATTCATGTTTGTTTAAGATCTTTTAAATTGATTTCTATATACTATGTGTATCACTCTTGCATGGAAAACGTTATATTCAAATTAAAAACCTTAAATCGGATGCGGTTGAAACTGTGTTTGAGAAAATGAAACTGGTTTGGTGTCGTGTGACACGGAAAGAAATGGATTTGGTTTGTTCACGGAAGAATCCGTGGTCGTATTATTATAATGGTGGGTAGAGGGCGCCGATGAGAAGGATTGTCATGCCGGTGGGGCCCTCTACAGAGGATAGAATATAAGGAATTACAAACTACACTTGGGCATTGAGCCGTAATTGTAGTATCAACCATAGTGTGTGGAAACGGTCAGAAAAGGTTGTCCTATGAAGGATTTAGATCTCCACATTGGGTAAGTTTTATATGGCGTACCCTGGGATATGTCGGGAGGCCCGTGGGGTACAGGTCCACGGAAATGGCGGTATATTTGAAGCCACGGGTAGAGTTACTGCCGACGACTGACTGTCGGAGTACAACTGTTAGCCGCGAGTCGTTGAGACTGCCTAAGGAAGGAGTTCACGACTCGGGTAACAGGGTTGGAGATCTATTTCTGGATTAGTGATAAACATTCTGGGGCCTCTCTGAGGAGGGTCACTATGGGTAAAGTGGTACAAACCTGCGCAATGTTAAAAATCATGAATTCATGCCTGTCTCCTGGATTGGAGGCTACGGAAGATCAGTCTATCTCATATACAAGTGCTAGTAGTCAATTTTAAAATAAAATTTGCCAACTTTTAAAGAAAATCTAATTTAAATAAAAATCTAAGTTTGAAGGAAGGAAAGATCTGTGGAAAAAGAGAGGAAAATTCATGTCATTATATTGCTATTAGTGCTTGCTGAGTACATTGTACTCACTCTTGTATAATCCTCCCCTTGCTTAGAAGGCGAGCTTGATGGATCCACCGTTGAGGAGTGGGTTGAAGGTGATGCTCAGGACCAGGAGCTTCAGGAAGATGCCTACTACTACTACCATCAAGAGAACTAGATGATCGGGTAGAAAGGATTACTTTTGGGACGGTTGTCATGGGATGAGACCGTTGTAATATAAATTTTGTTGTACTTGGAACCAATGTCTAATTATGTAATGGACATGTAAGCCATGCGTGGCTGGAATGTAATATATTTCAGTTCAGTCTCTAATTATTGTTCTACTGCAATATTCTGATCACGGTATGGTACCTGACAAAGTACTGGACTACCCGGTACTTTGCTAGCTACTATATCGAGATTCGAGTGATTAACATAGGGTAATGCCCATGTGGACAGGGGCGAAGCCCAATTATGGCCCATGGGTGCAGATGCACCCCCCTCAAAAAAAAAATTTAGTTATTACCCCCGTATCTTGGCCCTATATGCACCCCCCTCAGCCCAACATGCTGCACCCCCTCGCCTCAGCCCAACGAGCAGCCCATCAACGCACCCAGTTCGTCGCTTCGTGTCTCGCCCTCGCGTCGTCTGCGCGCGGCCTTGGTAGTCGGCCGAAGTCTCCACCGTTTCGTTGACGCTTTCGCAGTTTCGCTTTGTGCCGATCGCCACTTCGCCAGGACGCCAGCACCAATCGCCAATCGCCTCATCGCTTGCCTGCACGGCTGCACTCTGCAGTTCGCCTCTGGCCTCCCGGCTTTCGGTCCACATCCCGATCGTCGATCGAATTTCTTTTGGACCGAATCACCGAAGGACGGCGAAGGTCAGGTACTCAGGTGCGAAACTGTGAATTGCGATCTATATTCTGATTTAGTGATTTTTTCACGTGATGACGTATTGACGTGAAGAACTTGCTAGAATGCTAGTTGTCTCTTGCCTGCTTGCTTGCTAGTCTGTCAGCTTGTCCCAGTCAGGCAGTCACAGTGTCCGTTTCTACAAAAAAGAAAAGAGCAAGCTAATTTCTATTTTATTCTTTCTACAAAAGAAAAGAGCAAGCTAATTTCTAATTTCTACAATGATGTATTGACGTGAAGAAATTTATTCTTTTTACAAAAGAAAAGAGCAAGCTAATGATCCAGCACATTTAGTTGAGCCAATTTCTACTATTGATTAATCTAATGCTTGTTTTTTAATGTTATTAATTCTCAATTGGATTAAGCTAGCAATATTAAAACTAGAATATAATTAAATGTTCTTGAATTGTGCACTATTGGCGTGTAATTGATGGAACGGTTTTCAAAAGAAAAGCACCGAGCGGCTAGTACCAACAATGCTCGTAATTCATGTTTGGATGATATCAACTGGGAAGAGGAGATAAAATATGATCCAGGATTAAGGAAGCAAATTGATGATTACCATCCTAATCTTCGAGAGAGGGTGAGAAGGAAGTACTTGGAGAATGGACCATGTCAACCTCGCACACTTGATTTTCCTATGGCAAATTCAAGAAGGTTTGTTCCAGAATGGTTCGATGAGTTTGGAGATTGGCTTGAATACAGTGAGTCCAAAGATAAAGCGTATTGCTTTTGCTGTTTCCTTTTTAGAGAAAAGAAGGATGGCGGATATGAAGCATTTGTTAAAAATGGTTGGAATGGTTATCATAGAAAGGAAAGGCTGCGGAGTCATGTAGGTGATGTTGGTGGCTTACACTATAGAGCAATGAAGAAGTGTGATGATTTGTTACAAACAAATCAGCACATTAATGTTGCTTTCCATGGTGTGAGCGAATCTAGTAAGAGGGACTATTTTACTAGGCTGAATGGGTCCATCGATGTTGCCAGAATATTAGCAAAGCAAGGATTGCCTTTTCGAGGCCATGATGAGTCAAAACAGTCCTTAAACAAAGGTAATTTCAGGGAATTCCGCGAATTTGCAGAGGAGCAAAATCCAACCTTGAGAAAAGCAACAGGTAAAAATAAATCAGAAAATAGTCTTTTGGTTGCTCCTGAAATACAAAGGGATATTGTGCACTGTTTTGCAAAGGAGGTGTTGCATGCTATTCTAGAAGAAATTGGGAATGATGTTTTGTGCTTGCTAGTTGATGAGTCCAGAGATGTTGCTTGGAAAGAACAAATGGCTGTGGTCTTGAGATTTGTAGATAAATGTGGAACTGTGAAAGAAAGATTTGTTGGCCTTGTTCATGTGAGTGAAACAACTTCTGCCTATCTCAAGTCTTCTATTGATGCACTATTTGCTGATCTTAAGTTAAGCTTAAAACAAGTTAGAGGCCAAGGATATGATGGTGCTAGTAATATGAGAGGTGAGTTCAATGGTTTGCAATCATTAATCTTGAGAGAAAATAGTTCAGCTTATTATGTTCATTGTTTTGCTCACCAACTTCAACTAGTACTTGTGGCTATTGTGAGAAAGCATAAAGGGGTTAGTGAATTTTTTACTATGGTTTCCATGTTATTGAATGTGGTGGGTGGATCATCCAAGAGAAGGGACTTGGTTAGAGATATTAATCTTAAAGAAATGAGTAAGGCATTAGGGTGTGGACAGCTTCAAACTGGGACAGGTTTGAATCAAGAGCAAAGTCTTCAAAGGCCTAGAGATACTCGATGGAGTTCCCATTATAAATCTCTCAAAAGTTTGGTTGACATGTTTCCTACAATAGTCAAGGTACTAGAAACTGTTGAAAATGATAAAAAGGATTGGAAAACTAGAGACCAGGCATCAAATCTTCTAAAGTACTTCCAGTCTTTTGATTTTGTCTTCTATTTGCATCTCATGTTGAATATATTAGGAATCACAAACATCTTGTCATTAGCTCTTCAAAGGAAGGATCAAGACATAGTGAATGCTATTAAATGTGTGAAAGCTACTAGGTTGCAATTAGATGAGCTTAGGAGTGAAAAGTGGGAGTCTATTAGATGATGTCTATGGATTTTGTGATAAGAATGATATTTCCAAATTGGGAATGGAAGAAGAATATATTGATCCCCAAAAGAAGAGGAAGAAAACTGGAATTACAAACAAACACTACTATCAGGTTGATTGTTTTAATGATGTTATTGATTGGCTACTTCAAGAGCTTGACAGTCGCTTCAATGAGACAAGCTCTCAATTACTTGTTTGCTCAGCTGCCTTTAGTCCAAGAGACTCATTTCATGATTTCGATTTGGAAAAATTGAAGAGCCTAGCAAAGCTTTATCCACTTGACTTTGATAGCGGGGATTTGAGGGACCTTAGCCACCAGCTTGGCCTTTACATACATGATGTGAGAGATGATGACAGGTTTTCCAATCTACAAACACTTGCTGAGCTTTCTCAAAAAATGGTGGAGACTAGAAAGCATGATCGTTATCCAATGGTTTATCGACTTTTGAAGCTTGTACTAGTGTTGCCCGTTGCTACTGCTACAGTTGAAAGGTGTTTCTCGGCCATGAAGATTGTGAAAACACATTTGCGCAATCGCATTGGTGATGAATATATGAGCAATAGCCTTATTTGCTATGTGGAAAAAGAAGAGATGATGAAAGTCACCAATAAGGCAGTGGTTCGTCGCTTCATGAAAATGAAAGAACGTAGATTTGATATTGAAGATTAAAGGTAACGCATCAGATTTAATTATTTTTGGATCATTATTTATAAAAAAATGAAAGCTGAGTCATAATTCGTTCGTTCACTTTTTTAGGTGGATCAATCACAGAAGATGTTAAAGACTCGAAGTCAAATTATGTATTTTGTCTATGTTTATGTTCTTTTTCCCATCCAAACGTTCTTCATTTCTTCATTAGGTAAATGTTTTTCATCACTTCTTTATGCTCGCACCCCCCTCTATTTCTCTCTAGCTTCGCCACTGCATGTGGAGGTTAATTACTCTAGGTTAATTACCCGGGTCGCTACACTAAGTCCTTCTATTTGGTCTTAGATTACAGTTTGGACTGTGTATGTTTTCCTCTATGACCATTTATATCTTGTCCTCTGTGGACTCGATGAAGCACTGGCTACCGGAAGGAGGTTTGTGCATAATGCACCTCTCCAAGTTGCCCTTGCATCAGAGTCTTTCGTTCAGCTTGGATTTTTGATGGCACTGCCCATGATGATGGAAATTGGTCTGGAGAGAGGATTCAGAACGGTTTTGAGCGACTTTGTACTCATGCAACTTCAGTTGGCATCTGTTTTCTTGACATTTTCACTTGGGACCAAAACTCACTATTACGGAAGGACGTTACTCCATGGTGGAGCTGAATATAGGGCCACTGGACGTGGATTTGTGGTGTTCCATGCTAAATTCGCTGATAACTACCGACTATATTCTCGCAGTCATTTTGTCAAGGGTATTGAGCTGATGATTCTGCTTGTTGTGTATGAAATCTTTGGTCAGGCATATAGAGGAGCTATCCCTTAGACCATCTCCAACCGTGTCCCTTCTCCTCTCCTTTTCCCTCCGCGAAAGGATTCTCATTCCCTTTAGCGCTCCAACGGATTCTCTTTAGCATTCCATTTGTGAAGGGATTCTCTCTTCCATTCCCTCTAGCAAGGGATTCTCTCTTCTTTTCCTATACAATTCCCTTTAAAGAGAATCTGTTGGAGATGAGGGCAAATAAAATGAATGGGAATGAGGAAAAAGAATATGGTTGGAGATGGTCACTT
The DNA here is from genome assembly GCA_036346355.1 of Rhipidocladum racemiflorum. NCBI lineage: Eukaryota > Viridiplantae > Streptophyta > Magnoliopsida > Poales > Poaceae > Rhipidocladum > Rhipidocladum racemiflorum. The sequence goes on from CM070577.1 coordinate 73,121,494, forward strand.
CATCACCGATTCCACGTGGTTTATGGTGGGCACCTGGATCTTCGCACCATTCCTATTCAATCCTGTTAGACAACCTCGCTATCGAATAGTCCGGGGTTGCCTAATAGATCTCAAGTGGAGAACAGAGAGAGAGGGCGAGAGACACAATATGAGGAGGAACGGGTCTGCTTTATTATTCTGTATGCTTGTGTGTACAATGGGGTGACCCCCTGCCTCCTATATATAGCGGTTCTGCTTAGAGATAAGGAAGAGTCCATATCGGATACGAATCCGGTTTCCTAACACTCCCCCTTGGACTCTTCACTGCGAGATGCATATGCCTCATTAAAACTCCATAAAAACCCAGTGGGAAAAATAATTGGAGAAAGAGTACATAGCACACGCTTGTTGTGTTGCACGGATTGCCTCATCAAAAACCTTATGTAAGAAAACTTCAATGAAAAACTTACTTAAGGAAAAGAGTACAATCCACCCAAACTTCAATGTTAATCTTCAAGATTTACGTTGGGTACTCAAACTTCATGGTTGAGATTTATGTAGGAGTATGTGAAAAATCTCCCCCTGAAATCTGCACTTCTCTAAGCCTCATCATCCCGATTCCTCTAATACATCTTTCAAAGGAAGATGCCGGGAGTGACTTAGTGAATAAATCTGCGAGATTTTCACACGACTTAGTATGCAGTATCTTTATCTCGTTCATCTTATGCATTTCATGAGCATAAAAGAACTTGGGGTTGATATGCTTTGTAAGGTTACTCTTCACATATCCCATTTGTATTTGTGCAACACAAGCTGCATTATCTTCATAGATAATAGTGGGGGTTTGTTCCATGTTCAGACCACATGACTTACGGATGTGGTGAACCATTCTTCAAGCCATGCACATTCCCGAGAGGCTTCATACAATGCAATGATTTCTGAGTGGTTAGTCGACGTCGAGACAAGAGTCTGCTTAGACGACTTCCAAGAAATTGCCGTTCCACCGCAAAGGAAAACATACCCAGTTTGTGACTTGCCAGTATGCGGGTCCGATAGGTACCCAGCATCGGCATAGCCAACTAAATTCAATTCATTGTTTCTTCTGTAAAACAAGCCGAGGTCTTTGCTTCCTTGAAGGTAACGGAAGATGTCCTTCACCCCTTTCCAATGCCTTTTGGTGGGTTACGCATCTGCGCTAGCAAATTCACGCGAACGCAATGTCCGGCCTAGTGCTATTCGCAAGGTACATGAGCGCTCCAATTGCACTCAAGTATGGGAATTCCGCTCCCGGGACTTCCTCCCCTCTTCTTTAGGCACATGCGGGTCTAGGTCTGCCTTGGAGTGACCTTCCGACCATTGGGGTCTTTGCGGGGTATGCCTTTTCAAAGCCAAATCTCTCCAACACTTTCTGCGTGTAGGATGCTTGGTGTACCAAGATTCCGCCTTGGACATGTTCAAGCTGCAAGCCTAAACAGAACTTGGTTTTACCCAAGTCTTTCATTTCAAACTCAGATTTCAAGTATGTGCATGCTTCTTCAATTTCCTCATCCGTCCCAATGATGTTCAAGTCATCTACATAGACGGAGATTATACAAAATCCATTCGTGGATCGTTGTATAAATACACATGGACAATCTTCATTTGTTCGTGTAGCCTTTCTTGCAGAGAAAGTCACTCAAACGATTGTACCACATTCTTCATCGTTTGTTTTAGCCCATACAGTGATTTCTCCAATTTCACACTTGTATAGGTTTCTGTTTGCTCTGTCTTGGTTCGGGATAGGGATACCTTAGGTACTTTCATATAAATCTCGAATCCAAGTTTTCATACAAATATGCTGTGCCAACATCCATTAGCTTCATTCTCAACTTCAAGTTGACTGCCATTGAGATCAAGTATCTAAAGGTAATTCCACCTATGACCGGGGAATAGGTTTCTTCATAATCAACCCCAGGACGTTGAGTGAAACCTTGAGCGACAAGCCCTGCCTTGTACCTTACAATTTCATTGTTTTCATTTCTCTTCCGAACAAAAACCCATTTGTGACTCACGGGGTTTATATGGGGAGGCGTGCGGCACACAGGCGCAAACACCTCTCTTTTTTTCAGAGAGACTAACTCTGCGGTGATTGCCTTCTTCTAATTTCCCCAATCGAGCCTTTTCTTGCACTCTGTGAGAGATGCAGGCTGGGATCATGATCAATGATCGTGGCAATCTTCTTTGCAAAGTATGCATCGACATTGGCTGTTGCTATATTCATTGATTCTCCTGTTATTACAATGTTTATGGCCATTTTATCATGGGGTGCTTCATGCACTTCTACTTGCTATTCATTGCTATTTCCCATTCCAGGAGCAAGTTCCTTTAGTTTTTCTCCGCCAATGTGTGCGCACACATTATTTCCGGCGACTTCTTCCAATGGAAGGTTCAGATCTGGAATTGCCTTTTCCACGAGGCTTCTTTCGGTGCCAGTCTCAAGCGGCTCCTTCTTGCTTTGGGGCACTTTTGTGATTGGTGTGGTAAGTCCTCTCGCTTGATTTCCCCAGACGTCTCAGGGTATTTTGGGTTTGAGAAGCCGATCTCCTGTTCTTTTTCTTTGAGGCCTCTGAACAGGATGAGGGATACCTTCTGCTTTCTTTGGTATTTCCACCCTCTCTGGTGCATTTCTTGCTGGTACATGCGACTTAACCACGCTCTTCAGATCACAAAAATGATCAGGCAGTTCATTTGCTAAATTCTGCAAATCAATTATCTTCTGGACTTCTTGATTTGCTTCATTAGTGCGAGGGTCATGCGGGGATCGATGGAATGCCATACTATTTCCGGCATTTTTCATCCAATGGTTGATTCTCTCCCTAATGACGGAAATGGTCCTCGTCAAAGATGCAATCGACCGGGTCAGTGTGCAAGTCTCCAGTCATGGGTTCCAAATACCTGATTATGGATGCACTCTCATAACCAACGTATATCCCAGACTTGCGGAGAGGGCCCATTGCAGTCCGCTGTGGGGGTGGTATAGGTACATATACCATACAACCAAAATTTCTAAGATGGGAAATCTTCGGGATGACCCCTTGCACTAATTGCATTGGTGAATGGATGTTGTAGGCCGATGGTCTATAATTGATGAGTGCTGCTGCGTGCAGGACTGCGTGTCCCCAACAAGTGTTGGGCAAGTTACAACTCTGCAAGAGCGGTCTGGCAATGAACTTAATCCTCTTTATTAGTGCTTCAGCTAGCCCATTTTGCGTATGGACGTGCGGTACAGAGTGCTCAACAGTTATTCCCGTTGCTGTGCAATAATCATCAAATGCCTTGGAAGTAAATTCGCCGGCATTGTCCATTCGAATGGACTTCACGCGATGATCAGGAAAAGCATTCTTAATTCTGATGATCTGCGAGATCAGTTTTGCGAATGCATGATTCCTTGTTGACAGCAAACATGTATGCGACCATTTCGAGGAAGCATCAATGAGCACCATAAAGTATCGAAACGGCCCTGACAAGGGCTGAATCGGGCCGCAAATATCCCCCTGAATGCGTTCCAGGAATGCAGGGATTTTATGTTGCACTTTCATAACAGAGGGTCTAGTTATTAATTTCCCGGTGGCACATGCATGGCACACAAAATCTTCGTGATTCGGGAAATTCTTAACATTAATGCCATGACCTTGTGAGTTGTTAACTATATTTCTCATCAATCTAAGACCAGGATGACCTAATCTACAATGCCATAAAGCAAATAATTCAGAGCTTCTAAAGACAGTCTTCAAAGAAGTATACATCTGCGTGTGCATTGATTTTCGTGGTAGTACAACCTGATTCATATGAGGGACATTTTTCTAGTACCATCTTTCCATATTCCGCGTGCTTCACAATGCACAAGTGTTCTTTGCCATTTTCTTCATTGGTTTCTACGTGAAACCCATTGGCGCGGATATCTTTGAAACTTAAGAGAGTGCGGGTTGATTCAGGGTACAAGAGGGCTTCTTCAATTACCAAAGTTGTACCCATTGGCAATATAATTGTGGCTCTTCCTGAGCCTATTATATGCGTATCGCTTCCTGCGATAGTCGTAATCCTTCCAGCGTTCTTCGTGATCGTCTGGAAGTATTTCGACTCTCTTAAGATGGTATTTGTTGTGCCACTATCAACAATGCATATTTCCTCCATTGGGCGCTACACGATTTCGTGTCGTGCGTACATGCATACGCATCGCCTTTACGTTGCATGCGTGTCGACCTTCCTATGCACATCTGTATTGTACGCTGCATGCACTCGGCGCGACGCACGGCTGCCCTGCTCGCGGCGATGCTTCATGCCCGGTATGCTTGCATGCATAGATTCAGACCAGCATCGGCCGACGGCTGCGCGCTTATGCCGAGCGGAGATGGCCACGGTTTCTAGCCGTGCGGCGACGCTTCGGGCACGTTGTTGGCGTCGCTTCTAGCGCGAAGCCGGGCGGCGGCGCTGCAGGTGCCGGTGGAGCCGAGGCAGTAAGTCGTCGCTGGAGCGGTCGTGTGGGCCGGCGGTTGGTGGCCGGCGCTTCGGGGCCGGCGTGTTGCTTACACGCATGGGTGACGACTTGCGGCTTCATGCCGCAATTTGTAAAAATCATCACATATTCATAACTTCTTGCCACGATCGTTTCTCACCTTTCCGATCTGTTCTTACGGTAGAGCTTCGTGCTGATAACGTGTTAGACAACCTCGCTATCGAATAGTCCGGGGTTGCCTAATAGATCTCAAGTGGAGAACAGAGAGAGAGGGCGAGAGACACAATATGAGGAGGAACGGGCCTGCTTTATTATTCTGTATGCTTGTGTGTACAATGGGGTGACCCCCTGCCTCCTATATATAGCGGTTCTGCTTAGAGATAAGGAAGAGTCCATATCGGATACGAATCCGGTTTCCTAACAAATCCTTCTGGATTTGAGTGGCAGAAATTGTGGATGGCTGGACTCAGCCTCTTCGACACTCTGGGAAGCGTGGTACTATTGTTGAAATACTGCTTGCGTTGCGCTTCTTTATCTACCAATATGGGCTTGTGTATCATTTGAATATAACTAGGCATACCAGCAGCGTGCTGGTAATTTTGCTTTCTTGTTTAATGCCCAGATGTTTGCATCTGTGTTATGCTTATGCAGTCCTAATTAATTCCATTTCTAGGTATATTGCCTGTCATGGGTTGTGATTTTCGTGATTTTGCTCCTTATGAAGGTAATGACCGATTCCCATGTTTCGGTGTTTATAATTTGTTTTGGCAACTCGAAATCTAATATTTTTTGCAAGAAGACCCGTTGTTACGCAGGTTCGTCGACGGTTCCTATCTAACGTATTTTTTCCCAAAAAAAACCCAAGCGAACAAAAAAAAATATTAGATCTTCCTGTCTTTTTCTAGAAAAAAAAACTTAGATCAAATTTCACACGGCGCGGCGGAGCGCACAAATCTTACTAGTTATTCTTAAACTCGTTGTACCTTCACCTCTTAAACTCTCGGTATCTTTTGGTGCTAGTTATACGTGAAGCTCGTTACATTTCGACTGAGCCATGGCTTCCCTGTCGCCGGTGATCGCTGACGTTGATCTCTGCATTGGGAGGTCGGGGTGATCCTGCTGCTCAAAGCTAAACTGCGTCAACAAGACGACATGCCGGCACACGGCATTGGTACTTTCAAGTGAGGTTGTATGTTAAATGTCTTAAGAAACGAGTAGACAACAAGGTCTGCAATAACCTCAAGGTCTAATGTAAAAACTTTACGCACATAATGGTTTCTTTAGAGGCAGTGATGATATTTATGTGTAAATTTGGATATATGCCACTTCAAAAGATGGCACTTTGAAAAATACCACTCTAAAATGTTAAATTGAAAATTTGCCACTCCAAAACTTGCCTTTTTTTGCCACTCTTGTACACGTTTGCCCTTACTCCTCGTTTCTTCCTCATGGGTAGTTGCCGTGTCCCTGAGGTCAAGGAGATGAAGCGTCGTAGAATCCACCGGATGGGGAGATGGCGTCACGGTGTCAAGAGAAGAGCATCTACGTTCTCCATTGTAGCGATAACCGGCTCGTGCTTGAAGGATGGCGGCGGAGTGGAAGGAGGCAGTGGTGACCAACTCACACTCGGAGGATGAGTACAGAGTAGCTCATGGCCAAGCATGACAGCAAGACCGTGTTGCTCGCAGCCGGGCAGGGTGGCTTCACGGCGAAGAAGGCAGCGTGGCGAGGGAGGTGGACAATGAGGGACTGCAGAGGCACGACTTGTGGCAGCTAGAGGAGCCGCACGTGGCTCACGATAGCTATAGGAGGCGACACAGCTCAGCCAGACAAGGCAAGATGATAGGAGGAAGAGGACACAAGTTCACTGGGGAGGTACAGAGATGATGGCCGGTTAGGAGGAAGAAGTGGAGGTGATGGCCGATCAAGGGGAAGAAGTAAGTAGCAAGGGCAAAAGTGTCCAAAAATGGCAAAAATTCAAAGAGGCTAGTTTTAAAATAACAAATTTTTGATTTCCATATTTCGAGTAGCATTTTTCAAAATGCCTCTTTTAGAGTGACATATATCCAATTTTGTCATATTTACTTGTCTAATGTATAAGAAAGAACATATTATTGTGAAAGCCAAGATGAGATGCTCATCGTAAAAAAAGCAGTAACAAAAACTTTGAAGATGAAGCTGGGTCACAAAAAAATATAGTTCAAATAACATATAGATATTATTTATTGGTGTTATGTTAACATCGCTTTATTTGAAATAATGTAATATCCAATTGCAGTAATACGTCCACGCGCCCTACAGCGCACAACCCCTGGATCAGGATAGTGTAGGAGAATGCATCATGGGAGGCACCCCACTGATGTAGCATCTGGATGAACAACCCACATGCGGCGGCTACAAGGCTACCCCTACAGAGTCTGAGCATGAGGGAGTTGTAGGTGAAGGTGTCCGAAACGATCCTCGCCTCGCACATCTGTGCTAACATGGCCCTGGCATCCGCGGATAGCCAGCTTGCAGTGCATGTTGATGAGCGTGTTGTAAGGGTGTGTTTGGTTGATGGGATGATATTGAATGGAATGGGATGATCCTGTACCATTTGGTTCCATTATTTTAAGTAAATGGAATGGTTTAGCATCTATAGGGAATATTCCTTTGTATCACTTGGTCCAGGATGGAATGGTTCCATTCAAGCAACCAAACATATGGATGACTTTTTTCTTGAACCATTTCATACATGTAGCATTTGGTAGAAGCAATCAAACACACACTAAGTGCAGCAGTCGGGCGACGCACCGCACTTGAGCGTGGTAGTGAAGGCAGCTAGGAGGTGGCCAAGGCGCAGTGCCCCGCCATCCCAGGAGAGCGCGATGAGGGCGGCATTGTGGGATCGAAGGTCGGAGCCTTGGAGGGGTCGGGGTACAAGTAGGGTTGTGATCGGATCGGATACGGTCGAATATCGTTCTATTCATATCCGTATCCGTATTTTTTATCGAATACAGAATCGAATACGAATAGTTTCGAATACAGAATCGAATACGAATTATACAGGATAATATCGGTTACGAATACAGATCGAATACGGATCGGAATCAACATGGATACGAATAATATTAGTCGGATATTTTAAAATCCAATTTCAGTTTTTTTTCAAAATCGGTCCAAATTTAAATTCAAAATTCCAAAAGAAATATATTTGTATATCTTTTTTTTTTGCCCTTTTATCCCTAGCTTGTCATACATGTGACTCTGTGAGTAACAATGTACACCATTGCAATAATTGAACCAAATAATTTGGGTGGCATATCTCTTTGAATCCTAAGTAGCCCTCCTGAAACGCCACTTGCCAATTTCTGTACCACATTTACCCAAATATCTCCAAATTAGCATCTAGCACACATGAACACATTATATCTTGTCATCCAATGCAGACCCCAGTCTCTGAAACATGTTAAATTGTTAATGTGTTATTCTGAAATGTGTTATTCGGATAATATCCGTATGTCATATTCGGATATTATCCGAACAAAAACTCGGATATTCCGTATCCATCGGATAATCAGTGTTCCATATCCGTATCCGTATCCATGTAAATTATCTGTATCCATATCCTTATCCGAGAAATCAACTGGATATCTATGAAACTATCCAAATCATCATCCAAATCAATTCGGTCGGTCGGTCGGTCGGAAAATATCCGTACCAGTTCCATCCCTAGATACAAGGCAGCCAGGTTAGGCGTGGATGGTATGGTCGCTGTGACTGAGCAGGTGGAGAGGCGGAGGGTAACGGCGCATGGTGATGGTAAAACTGGAAGTTTCATTGCAAGTCTCCCAGCAGGGATTAAATTATATTTATACTCATTACAAGGTTTTACAAGGTGTTAAGATTACACGAGAATCAGATAGAATCTATACAAACTGGACAACTAAACAAATCTTCAGATAAAAGGCTATTGCCGTATTCCAACAATATTTGTTATTTGTCAGTTCAGCTACAGAATAGTTGTAGGCCTCCGGAACTGCTTTCCGGGATCCCCTATGTATTTCTGTACTAGTCCCAGATCAGTAGCTAGTACACACAGTCAAACAATGATGAATCAACAACCATGTCACGATTATATATAACCAAGTAATAATAACACCAAATAAAAGCAAAGACCTTATGGTCGAGGTTTGCCATCACTACAGGAATCGACATTATTTTCGTCGGTCTAAATTATTTTCGTCGGTCTTTTCTAAGCCGACGATTATAGTTATAATTTTCGTCGGTTTAAGTTTAGCCGACGAAAGTAATAGTATTTTTGTCGGTCTCGATATAAACCGACGAAAAATTAGGTTTATTTTCGTCGGTTAATTTTGACCGACGAAAATACGATCTTATTTTCGTCGGCCTTAGTAGACACTCGATTTAAAAATAGTCGTGGAGACATATCCTACCACTTGCGCCAAACCCTATTTGGTATTTGCGCCGCTGGCCGCTATTACGCTTTAGCCCGCCTCAAGCGCCTTTAGTCGCATCTCTTCCGCGCTCTGGCCGCCTCGCGCTTCTTCGGCTTCTCGCTGGCCTCTGTCGCGCTGTTCGCCTGGCGTCACTGCCCTCGCAGGCCTCGCTCGATCACGCTTCGCCGCACGCTGCCTGCGCCGCTCGCGCCGCTGAGTCAGCCCCTCGCCTCTATTCCGCCCGCCTCACAAATTTCACCTCGTGCGTGCGCCAGGCGCAGCCCGGCGGTGGAAATTAGGTTTGGGATAGTTTTCGAGCTTAGGAGTAAAGATGATTAAACGCTGCTGTCTGGCTCGCAGTAGCGACCGGGCGACGGCACGCCATCGCGAAGTTCTCCAAGCTGGCCTCGGCCCGACTCCCAAGGCCATGATAGGCAAAAGTAAGCGCTACGACTTCTTCGTGTTCTTCTTGTATGGCTAAATTGGGGTTTTTGGGAAGCGTGGATTTTGACGAGTTGTTGTTGGCTTGGTTGCAGAGGAAGCGAGGAGGTGGGGAGCCTGCGATAATCGGAGTCTAGCTTAATCTTATCAGCTATTGCTGCGACGGCGAGCCGTGTGGTCGAAGTTCATGCTCCAACGACACCTCGCCAAGCATCTGCTCCACTCGTGAGCCCCTCCCTATAGTCCTCCACAATTTTTATCTCGACTTCTAGTACCCGCTCCATTTGATGATTCTCGCGAAAGTTCGAAACTTTTGGTTAAGTGGATGTTGCTTAATCGTAATGCGGGTGAGTACGCGCGAATTTGGCTACTCACGCACAGCTTGTTTGCACCGCTTTGATGTATGTCTAAGTCTAACTTAATGTATAGTTGACACTTGACCAATGGACTTTCCCTATGTCTAAGTCTAACTTACTGCATGTGATTGCTTGTTTTCTCATTCTTAAGTATTGACGATGATTTCATTTATCAAACCAGTGATTATTGTCTCATGTTGATGACCATGAAAATTTGTTTAATTGCAGTCTCAAAGTGGATGTTTCTTATCAATAAGGTTGTATTTATGTCCGTTAGTAAAGCCAACAAAGTTAAGGTGGAGGGTTTGTCCTTTTCCTCAAATGTGGAAGGTTGTACAATAAATGAAAATGTCGGGCTTGTCTTCTTTGCTGTCAGTTTTCTCTTCTTTTGTGTATATTACAGAACCATTTTTGCTGCAAATACCCACCTAAGCTAATTAGTAGTTATGTGTACAAATGTTACAGAACATCCTTAAGCACAAGTATGTTCTAAACACATCATTTCCATGTTGCCGAGAATGTTTCTTTTTTTTTTGTTTAAATCCTTTTATACCTTAAATTTATCTAAAATGTTATAAATCAACCGTGATGGTAGAGTTTTAATTGGTTTGCTGCAAATGGTTATTAATCGATGAGGTTCATGGGGATACAAGGTTTTGAGGTCCATCTAAACCAAGAGTGGGCTTTGTCCCTAGAACTAAGAGGAACCTAATTTTGTCTAATACTTTCTTAGGTTTGGCTTGGTTAAACCATCAAATATAATAGATTATTATGTACACTACAAAGACTTAGAATTAACATGATAAGAACTCTAGTCATGAACATAGCACTAATTGTCTGTTATGCGCTGAACCTTGCAAAAGACAATGATTGGGTCCTTGAGGAAGATTCAAAGGCTCTCTCCATTTTCTTCTCGTGTGTATTGCATATTTTGATAAGTCCATCACTCCAGCCCATTGGTTATCTGATTGTGCTATTCAATGCTTTCAGTTGTTTTAGCTTTTCAGTTTTACAATGTACTATAATCTAAAAATGCATGTTCCTGCTCGTTTTTATTCATGTGCTGACCTCCATATGTTGCTTCCCATGCTTAAACATGTATGTTCCAAAGAAATGACATTGGAATTCTGACAGAAAATAGTCATACTACAATTGTGTTCTATAACTAAAACTCTAACTGTTTCTCTATTTGAAAATGCAGCCGATTTGGTACTTTTTTTCGTGTATGCCCCATTTCTCGCTTATTTCCTCAGATTACAAGAATAAACGCAAATGTTGGCCGTGAGGTTGCATTTGATGATATTTTTTGGAGGAAGTGTTAATGAATTTAGAACAAAGCTTCTCTCAAAATGGTTGGGTAAGAGATGTACTAACCAATAGATGCATGTGTTTCTTAATTGTTCGTTTCAGATATCTTTCTCATCTCAAATGGTTGGGTAAGAGATGTACTAACCAATGTGATGCATGTGTTGGGTGGAGTTGATGGTGCCTGCTTTTAATATGACCATCACCGACCCTTGGTTATCAAGCACTATGTGTTGGTGTTAATAAGGATCTAATGGTATATCTCATAATCTTAAATCATTTTTAGGAAGATAACTACCAGACCGATATTTAGACTAATTGGTCGCTTAATTAATTTTGGTTATGGAACTAGCTTATTAGTCCACATTCATTGACGCTTTAGTATTAAAACAAATTTCCTCTTGCTCATTATGGTAAGACCTGTAATATTGTATAGGTGTTAGGTTAGCATTCGTAATAGAATCTAGGAAGTTTGAAGATCTACCTTGGCTACTTTTGCCTTTTTTTCTTGAGGAACTTTTGCTCGGGTTCATAAATCATAATCGTAACGTTGATCTATCACCACTTATTGGTTCTTACGATTATCATGTAGGTATAGTGTCAATAATATGGCAGAAAGTTCAAAGAAGATATATGATGTCATTGTAGGTGCACTGAGAGCATTCTCATATTATTTGCACATAATGGACCAACAGGTCTCTCGAATATTCGATTGTCAAGTTACCTCGATATCTTATGGAACTGATCGTCTCATTTTAAGATGTTTTATGTCTTAATGTGCCTCAGTATATTCAATTATGGTTACGCAGTCTAGGTTCAAGTCTTCAAGAATGGATAACATCCATGAGGCGGAATTGGGTAGTCGGCGGTGACCATGGCGATCCAGGTCCGATATTCATGATGGTGCTTTCCCTTAGTTACAAATTGTTCCAAACGCTTGCTTCATATGGGCTATAGCCAAGACCTCTCGCAGATCCGAATGAGTCAGATTTGGACATGCAGAGAAACCGAGTTTCGATCCCATTAGTCGTGTTAATTTCTCGCTAATTTTTATTCTCGTGAATTATGCATGCGTGAATTTTTATATTTTCTCGCATTTTTTTTTAAAATTTAAAATCTATTTTCGCTTCGCCAAGGCCGATTTAAAATAGTAGAAGAAGGCCGACTAAAATACCGCCACGCCACTTTATTTTCGCTTGCGCATGTAATTTAAAAATACACTTGCCACGCCGAGCACGGAGGCTCGGTTAACGGCTCTTATTTTCGCCAATAGCACCTGATTTAAAATACATATATTTTCTTTGAGAATCGATTTAAAATACTTGTATTTTCGTCAATATACTTTCGCTTGGCTTATTTTCAGCAGAAACCTAATTTAAAAATAGCTATTTTCGCTTTACTTTATTTTCGCTTGCCTTCTACCGATTTAAAATAATACGAATTCCTGTAGTGCATTGTTGCCTTTACAGGCTGAACAACATAAATAACTGCAACGGAAGAAGATAACACCAAGTGCTGACTCATCCATATGCCCACAGGCAATCGAGTGGGGTACGCGTCCTAATCCTTGGAATCTCCTTTGACAACTTCGTTCACTTTTGAGACAAGTTTAGAATGTTGCACGTGAGTACATAAAGTACTCAGCAAGTCTGGGAAACATGCATGATGCAGGGCTATCCAAGGATGACTTTTTATGGTTCTTTTGCGCAAAGCAATATTTTCACAAACTTTACATGTACTATTTTTCACAGAGCCATTTTTTACAATTATTTGTACATTTGAAATTATTTATAACTTCTAGTAAAGGTTCTAGCCACCAATCACTAGTATACAGGCTCTATCCGCCACATCTCAAAAAGATCAGGGTTTAATCCATCTGCTAACACCTCCTACACCTCTACATGGACTGAACCAAGGCTCATTGGGAATTTGTGTGAAGGGAATTGATCATATACCCTCCATTTAATTAGCAATCTAGGATGTGTTTTCTTTCTAGTGTAATTGATCATTTACCCCAATATACCACTACTGACAATTTTACCCTCACCTTCTTTCCACTCATGTCTTTTCTACCTCCCCATTGTTGCTCTAGCAGTGGTGGGCGCGGCCATGCCCATGGCCGTCCCTGTTCCCGTAGCCAAGGGATTGGAGCGCGCACAGCATAGCATTGCACTTGGCGAGGACCCCCTCGAGCGTGGCGAGCTCGACAGCATCGTGGGACATCTTTTCCTTAGCAAATCGCTAGAACTGGCGTGCCTTCATCATGGCCTCGCCCTTCTCCTGCTGTAGGCACAGGATCATGGTCATGGCCTCGCTGGCAGCGCCCCCGGCCGGGCCACGCTCCACGTCGAGCTCGCCGTGCAGCTACCCCATTGCCGCATACTACCGCCCAGCGTCTCCCATGGTGCTGCCTCCTTGTCATTGATCTCCACCCGCACCTCCGTTGGTAGTGGTGGCCCCTCGGGTACTGACTTTCTCTTCAACGGTGACCTCGTAGCCAACACCAACGACGACAAGGTGGAGAAGGAGGTGGGGTGGCCACAGAGGGGGTAGAGAGGGGGGCTCGCCTGCATCTGCCACGCCAGGGGGTGGCACATGTGTTGGCCAAAGGATCGGTTGAGGGTGTAGTTCCATGGGAGGGAGAAGAGGAGGATTTGGGAGGAAGAAGAAACAGGAGGGGTAATATGGTCAATTCTGGAGAACTTCCAGGCCAACCAATGTACCCACGTGTCACCGTATTTTTTTTGCGAAAAGACTCTTCATAAATTCTAAAATTACATTGAGATCCTTCTATCGGTAATTTTGCAAAAAGAAATCGTAATTTCATAGATTCGCGAACAGATCCTTCATGGTTATTTTTATAAATTCAAAATTACATCCAGGCCCTTTCATGATGATTTTGCCAAAAAAAAGCCTCATAGTTTCATATATCCGCGAATGGATCCACCACGGATCGTTTTGTAAAAATGGCCTCTTGGTAACGCAAGTTCACCATCGGCTCTAGCCAACCGTTTCTTTGCAAAACCCTTTGAGAAAACGGAAATTACATTTTGATCCTTCCACCTTTTTTGGCAAAAAAACCCCACCGAATCAAATTTCGCACCGAGTAACGTAGCGCAAGATCCTACCTAGTTATCAATTACAAGTGGAGAAAGGGCACATCCTATATTGCCAACTAAAGGGAGGATATATAATCAAATGCCCCTTGTATGGGCAATTTGGTCCATACATAAAAAATACAGGGTTAGATACGGGCGTGTATTTGGAGAAATTAGGTTGTAATTATCCATAATGACATTTCTCATAGCAATTCACTTGGCAATAACATAATTTGAAGAGGAGGCAACTGAAAAGTAGCATGTCTTTTAAGAGTGACATATATCTAAATTTCTGTGGTTTCTTTCGTTGGTTTTTTTTATCACGAGTGAAAAGAAAACATAGATGGGGGGGAGCGAACAAACAGGCAACATACCACGATTCGACATTGATCATTCATAGCAAATCAACATTACCACTACGGGGAACATAAAGGAGGAACGATTCCTACCTACCGCAAAATGATAAGATCGGGTACAAAGCCGAAAGCTACGATGATTTTCCCACCCTATTTACACTGTGATGTCCTCCTCCAACCAACTGCCAAACATGCAGCCTTCAGTCCGACCCAGCGCTGGAATCCACGTCCACGGGAGCCGCACCGCGGTAGGCGGCAGTCTCCTCCGCGTAGCGCTTTTTATCAACTTGAGACTGCTCGATGTAAGGCTGTTTCTCCTCAGCTGCAAATTTGACAGGCGGAACTGATTAGAATGAAGCTTCTCCACTTCTCTCACCTTTGTTTTCCTTTTCTGAAGTGCAAAACTGATGCCAGCATGAACTGCACAACACTGCCATTGTAACATGTAACACAGAGGGATCTAGAATATTACCTGTCATCTTTTGCCACCTCTCCCCAAGCTTCTTTGCGATCTCTGTCGTAGCCAGTTCGGGATTGCTGTTCTTCAAATTCTGCGTTGCAAAAAATGCCCGTTACAGGTTTAGAATACATAGCCCCATTGTCTCCTTAGTTTGCCCATTCGAGGTCAAAGGTCTCAAGAAAGAATAACACATATTCTACAAACCAACAAATTAATCATAGCGTTGCTACAACCAAAGAGAGGATGTCTTATTTTAGCGGCATCACATCAGTTCTAAAATTTGCAATTTGCAAAGCATCATAAAATTGTGCAAAGACTCCCCAAGGACTTGATAAATGGGCAACTAACTGTTTTCAAAGTAGTTTTATACGGTTTTGTCACCAAGAAAGCATTTTCTTAAAAAGAAAAATGCAAGGCTGCAAGTAACTTACAATTCGCTCCGCCTTTGAGAAGTACATGAATGGTGCTATTGCTCTTTTAGGGGCATTAGGATCTTTCTTTTTCTTTGCCTTTCTTTTCTCTGAACCTTCCACGTCCCCACTCTTTGGCTTCCTCTTTGCCGGTGCCTTTGAGTTAGTTGCTTCCTTTTTGGAAGATTTCTGAAACAAGAAATTGATTACTGCAGTGGCATACTATATATACAAAAATGAGTAATAAACCCCAGTATAGACTGGTACGATTCAATTCAACATTTTGTTCATTCGGGTTTGATTGTGTCATAGTTCTATAGTTGAAATTTGATTTATCGTTGGATGAACTGCATTGCTGATAATGATCCCAAGAAAAAAACAGTAGGTACGGCTAGTCCGTGAACAGCCAGCCATCGGACTGTAAAAATAGGGATTACCCATGCATTTGATATGTATGTTCCATAAGAAAAGAAATTGAAATTTTTACTTCAATTTTTCTATAAAATCAAATTGTTTCCGATTCACCAAACCAATTCTTATCTCTTTCTGAAGGAATTCAAAAAAAAAAAAAAGAATAAGACAAAATACTGGAATTCTTAATTTTTCAAAATCTCTCATTGAAATAATCAATATATATATATATATTCTGGTTCAGGTTGAGTTTTTAGGGATAGTGCAAGAACAAATTTAGTTACCTCCTTTTCTCCTCCACTTAAGCTAGCATCAGAACCCTCCTCTTCAGAATCATCAGTAGGAGACCCGCTATCGTCCTTGTCCGCCACAAAATCTTCATCCTGACGTTGACGAGAATTAGAGTAAAATGCAAATGCAAATGAATGAATGTGTTCCGATCCAGGGCAAGATTGGCAAATCAGAGCATCAATTAAACACAGGCAATACCTCTTCGTCACTTTCCTCATCGCCAGTCTGATTTTTAATTCGCTCCAGATGTGGATCGACAGAATCATCATCAGTGCTCTGAAGAACAGCTGTAACGCCACCAGTTCTACCTTGGCCATCTCCAAGATTCAGGATTTTCAAATGCTTACCACTTGAAAAAGGAAAAAGAAAGAAGCAAGCACTTATGAGTTACATAAATAAAATGAGAGCACTGATGGATTAAATCAATAAAAAGGGCATGTACCTGATAAAGTTGAAGAGGTTATGGTATTCATTCCTTTGGATATTTCTAAAGAGATGTTCTTGATCATTTTTCAGCTTGACCAGGAGATCAAAATAGTGTGAAGTTATACTAGCTCCCCCAGAACCATGACGTTCAAATTCAACATACTCAATCTGCAGAAAAAAAAACAGCTTAGCATAGGACAAATAGATGAGTAAGTACCAATCACCCCAGCAATGTAATTGGCAGACCTCCTCATGCAGAATGAGTGTTGGGGGCTTTGGCAGAAAGAAAAAGCCCTTTTCAAGTGGATAGAGCAATCCATCTTCAGCTTTAAGTGATGATTTTACTGCATATCCGTCTAGACTACTGCGGAACGAACTTGGCCTAGTCACTTTAGCACCAGAAAGGCCGCGAAGGATCTTGGAGAATACCTCATGTATTAGGCCCTATAGATAATCAAACACTTTCTTGAGTTAATTACTCTATTGGAGTTCTGGACACATAAATCAAGATCCCAGAACAACAGTAGATGAAGAACAAGGGTACAAGTTGCAAATGAACATGAGAGTACAAGGGATGATCTGGATTCTATAATGCATAGACAGATGAAATTAACATAAGGGGCTACACAATGGTTAATTCAATTACAGTACTTGACCACAAGCAGTGTATTACTAACCTATTTGCAAGCATAGGAACTGAATATCAATGTGGTAGCTTATACAATTTCATCAAATTGAAAACAGGCATCTATGACTAAATAAGAAATTGCATACAATTTTGCAAATATAAACATGGAATATAGTCTGATGAATATCAAATTAGGTAATCCGTGCATTGGGGGGTTCCCAGTGTTTCATCACATTGGGGGGTTCCCAGTGTTTCATCAGTACATCCTCATAATACATGCAGTTCAGATCATTTGATAATTAAAATGAAGATGGGTACTAATACAATACAAGAGTTAAACAAATAGAAGAATGAACTAGCACTACTGCTAAGAAATTATTGGAAAAAAACACACATTCCCAATTTCAAATTTTGGGATTGGAAATGATCAAATGTAGAGCTAGGCTCCCAGTTCAACAAGAAATAAGGTCAAAGACGTGCTACCAACGAAGGAAAGTAAAATTAACAAGAGCTAGGATCAATTTTTAGATGAAGAATGTTAAACTTGAATGGATGCAAGCAAAGTTTGCTTATTGAAAGTAGATAAATATATCACATTGTAAGAGCCCTCCAGCCTATCCTTGTATTTTTCAGCCAAAACCTCCTCACTTAATGTCAGGTCCCTTTCAACTACTGCCTCTGTCTCAAACTGTTCATAAAGTAAGGAAAATGATTACTAAATGTCTATAGAAGGAAAATTGTAACCAAGTTAATGTGAAATGAATTGTAAGACAGCACCTGAATAACAATGTGAGGATATAATGTTTGTCCTTTGCGAATTGGTGGATCAAGTGTAATAACCACAAAGGTATGAGGATTGTTTGACTGCAACGTGAAAAAGCATAACCATGAAATCATTAGTTTCTTGTTGACAATACAAATAATAAAAAACAAAACGTGATAAACATGTGAAAGGAATAGAACCTTTGGCAAAACAAACAGGCGAAGAATACTGCTATATTGAATTTTGAAATCATTAGCTTGTCCTTGGAGTCGCAAGAATGACAGATGAAGCTCAACACTGTATCGCCCTCTAAACGGAAAAGGAGCAGTTTTTCAGAAAACATAAAATAAATAAACATCAAATAGTATATACTTATCTTACAAAAGGCAGATGGTTTCCTACCTTGGTGTAAGAATCGCGATTCCATCAAATGTAACAACAGCCTCCTCTGATGAGCCAACATCAGCCTTACTCATGATCGTCTGCCATAAAATCTAAAAGAGAGAGAAGATTTCACTATTTGCACCGCATACGCGTGCATTTTGTGTCATATCGTGCTTGTCAAGTGAACTGACCTGAGCTGGAGGACGATGCTCATCTCCAACAAATAGAGTATTTGAAGTTGGTACATGAAAACTTAAATCCATCAGTGAATCTTTCTACAGTTGAGGAGGGAAAAGGGAGTTAAGCTCAGCTGTGTAAATAATAATCTTAAGAAAAATAGTAGCAGTAGACATTGCACAACCATTAAATGTAGCACACAAAAATTGCAACTATCTTTTTTGGGAAAATCCTCTAAATAGTACTGAACAATGCATTTGCTATTCAGCGCAATCAAAGACTTGAAAAGCTTATCTAATTGCTTATGGCCCCAACCATGGGAGCAAGTTAGACTTATAATACCTCAAAATGAGATTGAAAGAGGATCTACAAAAGCAGTCATTAGTTACACAGGTGAGGAACTATTAAGAGAAACTATGAAGTGTAAAAGAGTAAACAGATAGCTTGACCAATTTTACACCAAGTAAACAGCAAAATAAATAAAGGCACACCAAACCAATGACATTTAACAAAATTATAGATAAACTTGGATGCAGGGAAATATATTCAAGCAAACCACAGACCTCGTTAGCCCCAGTAGTATCATCAACATGGAACTCTAGAACAACATCTGTTTTTCCTTGCATCTGAGTCTGTGATACATCTGCTAGAGAGACTTCAAATGATTCCTTTGTACCAGCATTAAAACTAAGCATATTGCCTGAAATAGAAAGAATAGGACAACAAATCAAAACCAAACAAAGGTTACCAAAAGGAAATGGAGAACAAAAAATACCACAGAGAACTCAGCTAACCATTAATTTCAATTCCGCCCCAGTTATGGCCGCTAACAGAAAGCTGCTTCTCCTCTGGTGAGATTCCGGTGCTCTTTTGTATGAAGTTAGTAAGGTTACTAACATCCTATAAAGAAATTTGAAACAAATATTTGTCAAGTTACAAAGAAATATGGCAAGAGTTTAAATTATCCAAGAAAGGCATAGATATTTGACACAGAAAGCAGCTGTTACTATGAATGTACAAAACAAATTACAGATGCAGCTGCATTCTTCTCTTATTTTTCAGCATCTCTTCATGTCAGATATAGACACTCGGAAATCGAAATACCTACTTTCCTTAGGGAAAAAATGATGAAGGAAATATTACCTGTTCACGGAAGCCGATGAACCTGTAAAAAAGACCCTCTTTGGTCCCGACGCCAAGCTGATAAGATCTGGGGATTCTCATCCACGTCACAGAAGTGATATCAGCTTTATCAACCTCAATGGTCTTTCCTCCACCTTGCTTCTTCCATGCAAGCCCTCCTGAATAAAGTTTAAACTGGCCAGGGCTCTACAAGAGCACAAACCATCACAGCACAACAAAAATTTCAGCATCACAAGGGATGACACTAACAGCGACCAATTAAATAGCAATAATGAAAAATGGACGTTTGCATTCGATTTGGTTTATGTATTCCTTTTTTGCAATGAAAAAAATGGAACGGGATGTACACTAATTACAAAAAAGCAAATTTGTAATTCACAAAAAGTGAGTAACAAATGCTTCCATCATAGCTATGTATGATAAACAATGATAAAACTAGCACAATAAAAGGAGTAATCCTTAAAAAAAGTGCAAAAGTTGAGAGTAAACATATTTAAATTTCTAAAACTATAGTGGTTATGGAGGCCACGGGCTGTGATCTTGCAAGACGATACGACAATAGCACAAATGAATGCCAAAATGCACACTAAATGGAAGGCAACTGGATATTGGCAGCAAGTGCGTAAGACATTCGGATATTAAGATCTATTTCTTAAATCGACGGTCAAAATCCCTAGATTTGGGCCTTTTTCTAGTCGAGAAGTTCCAAAATGTTCCATCTAACGCTTATTCGAGCGCATTTGCACCAAAATAATTCGTTTTGCGCCAAAATACGTCTCTAAGTCCACCAAACAATAGTTGGTCGCAAACTTTCCCCTTTGGAGCAGCTTCCGTGCCGCCAGGAAGAAACCCTAATGTGTAAACCCTAGAAAAAAAATCAAACGCCACACGCAAAATACAACAACACAAATTCCGGGGGGCAAACCGGTCACGAAATCGCCGGCGCGGAATCGAGTGGAAAACCCTAACGAAAATACGACTAGAATCTACGCGAAGCGCCGTGAAACGAACTCGATGGGGGCGGAGGAGAAGGAGGGGAACTCACGTTGCCGACGCGGCCGCCGAGGGAGATGTTGTTGAAGAGGTGGCCGTCCGTCATCTCGCCCGCTGCCGCCGGTGACCACCGCCCGCCGCTTCTACAAGCCTCTCTACTCGCTCGCTCGCTCTCGCGCGCGCGTCGCCTCCTCGGGTGCGGGATTTGGGAGCTTCGCGAGGAAGAGAAGATGGCTTTCCCTTGGTTTTTTGGTGGGAGATGGGGGCGCGCGGCGCGGAGCAGAAGCAAGCCGAAGCTGACAGGTGGGGTCGGGTTCTAGTGAGGAAAACGAACGGCTTTGTGGATTTTTTTTCCTTTTATAGCGTAGTTCTGTAAACGTAAATACTACTACGGAAGCGCATTTTCAATATCCGCTTCCGGTCGTACC
The DNA here is from genome assembly GCA_036346355.1 of Rhipidocladum racemiflorum. Classification (NCBI taxonomy): domain Eukaryota; kingdom Viridiplantae; phylum Streptophyta; class Magnoliopsida; order Poales; family Poaceae; genus Rhipidocladum; species Rhipidocladum racemiflorum. The sequence goes on from CM070577.1 coordinate 73,142,477, forward strand.
GCGACTGGTCGGCGGGGCCGCGTGCTAGAGGCAGAGAAGGTGGCGTCTTCTTCTCCTGTTCTCCACGCCGACATGGCGACGCTTCGAGCCCCTCGGCCGTGGTTCGGGCTGAAAAAAAAAGTTGTTAGGCTATTCACAGTGGGAGTGGGAGTTTTATTTTCTTTTATTTTCATTAAATGATGTAACACATCATCATGTTTGGTGATATGGCAAGATAATTACGAAGAGAGAGATAGAAAGAGTTTCATGGGAGGTGAGTGAGTTTCATCAGGATGAAACCTGAGATACATGGTTACCTAGACAAAAGCTGGTATGGCACTCTTGGAAACCGTGTAATAAAACTCTCCATTGTGAATGGCTTTAGAGTTCAAACCAAAATTTATTTTATTACGATAATTAATAGATTTAAAATTGAAATTAGTTAATTTGAAATAAAAAAAGTTAATAAGGTTCTATAGTAACTCGTTAGTTTAAATTTGAAATAATCACATAAGTGGTAAATTACATGATTTTATATCGAGCTACGTCAATTTCTAAAATGCTCGATAATAACTTGTTGTCGATAGCCAGACCTAGTCATGGCGGACTACCACTTCGTGTACAAGTAGGGGTGCAAATGGATCAGATTCGATCAGACTCGCTCTTTCTGTATCTTAAACCTTTTTTTTTTTTGTCAGATTCAGAGTCGGATACGAATATCAAATATTTTTTGTCGAATATCACATGAAAATAGATATCGCATAAAGCACACAAGGCAATGTTTAATCAATTGTATGAGTTTGAATGCCATAGATCTATTGCAATTTAACAAGTACATGATCATAGCCATTTCCATAGTGAAAAAAAAATAAAGGTTGATATTTTTTTTATAGAAACAAACTACCAAGTTTAGGTTCTGCATCAAAGTAAAAAAAGAAGCGACAGACAACATTAGATAAAATATCAGAACAATTCAGGTTAGATGGCTGTCACTTTAGCGCAAGCAACCTAAACATTTCATGGCACTATGACATCACAAAGAGACACACTAAATCATTAAATTTAGATTGGTTTGATATTTCTGAACAAGAGGGGGCAACTGCATCCATATGCAAAAATTACACAAGTAATACTTATTTCTGTTCTCCTTTACCAAGTGTAATTGTATGGCCGAATTCCAGGCTTTATCATACCATACCAAACATCTAATTCAAATAAATTAAACCATCGTGTGATTTGTGAAGCAACAATAAGTAGTCATCGGATCCACTCACCACTACGAAGTAGGCTACAACGATGAGGAATCCGTGGGCTCGAACGTGCGCCGTGTGAGGGTGCCAAGGAGGTAGGCGGCAGCGAAGCCAGAGGAGAAGAGGCCTGAGAGGATCACTAGAGACTCAGTGAGCCGTTGAAGAAGATGGCGAGATTGCTCGCGGCCGCCGGCCTCCATGTCGAAAGCGACGCCAGGAAGGCATCGCCAAGGGCGCCCTTGAGGCCTGTCACCTTCGCCACAACGATATCCGGGAGCGTACGTGGAGGGTGGCAGGAGGACGGTGGCGTGAGGGGCGGGAGGGCGGTGGTGGCCGTGTGTGTTGTGACTTGTGTTAGTCGTACAATACAAGAACGTGGAGGACGCGAGCATGCATTAGGACGACATCCAGTTCTGCCTCGACAACCTGCCACCCAAGCCCAAGCCCTTCAAGCCCCCGCCCCTTCGCCCCACGGCTCAACCCCGACGGGCAACCTAGGTCGCAGGAGCGGCTCAACGCCAACACCCCCAACGAGCTCGAGGAGCTCTAGACAACCTCGAAGACAATCGCTTCGTCGAGCAGTACATGTGCTGCATGACATGACACTCCTTCAACTCCGGCGTTCGGTACTTGATTTGATCTGCCCTAATTCAGTTGGCCATTGGTGATCCGTGATGATTGTTTTTTGGATTAGGAATATAACTGTAGGATCGAAGTATACGAATATAGCAATCAGAGGGGGGGTGAATGATTGTGCGGAAGCTAAAACCAAATTCTTGATCTATTAAAAGTTCACCCCAAAACAGAACCAAATAATTGCTTCGTTTTCGACAAAAACAGAATGACAGAGGTTTGGTAAAATGCGAATTCCCGGAGATCCAATCGTCGGAACGATCTGAAATTTGGACACAAGAAACTAGATTCCAATACGAATCTAACTCAAAAAGAATCAGCTCGATCGGACTTACGGATCAAAAGTTATGAACCTCGCAAAATTGCTGTGACAAAAGATGACGAGAATTAATCTAACCAAAACTTCAAGATTAAACAAGAACGACAAAAGTTTAATCAACTAAACTTAGAGAAACCCTAAATCAATTCTCTAGAAAGGTTTTGATGGATCAAATCAAAAACTAAAAGAACAAAAACCAATCTAGAAAAGAACAAGCATGCAAACAAGAACCAAAACAGGAAACACTGTAGCAACGCGGTTACTGTAGCACGCAAGGATCTAGAAGAATTGATCTTTATTTCTTTTGTCTAAAGTACTCTCATCAAAAGAGTACAAACCCTAAAACTAAGCTTGAGGCTCTCAATGCGCTCAGCTCCGATTGATGCGATTGATGCCCTTCAACAGGAGACACCCCTCCTATTTAAAGGAGCAAAACACAAGGAGTTCTGAATACAATTCCTAATCTAGAAGGAGTATGTATACAACTCCTCTTGGCCCAACCTGGCCGAGTACAACTCTTGCACGCGTATGCCAACCCTACCATACTCACGTGACTAACACTTTGCACGCGTATGGCCATCTGCTATACTCACGTGACTAACACTTTGCACGCGAATGACCTCCTGCCATTCTCACGTGACTAACCATTCTTCATGTGCACCATTCTCTTAGCCCGAACGTCCCGCATGACATCCTTGACCACCAAGACCTCAGTTCCTCCCTGAACCTAGTCCCGAACCTCAGCTCCTCCATAAACCTAGTTCTGGTCCCGTCATCGACCACGTTCATCTTCGAGCAATACCTGCACATGAACAAACCACAAAACAATTCCGAGCACAAGTCCACGACTTGACTCACATCAATCCATGCAAATACTCACACGAGCATTGCATAAAGTCCACTTCAAGCATCATGAAATTCTCACAAATTTCATAATCTCAAAAACAAATCAAACACAATTCCAATTTTGCTCAAAACCCTAATCGAACAAAAGCATTCTAGCGGACCAAAAATATGGTCGGCGTGCACATGAAAAAGTCACTCAAAAACCATTCACAACGGACCAACAAAATCGATTACGGTGTACAAGTGAAAGTCTCGGTTTCAAGAAGAAATCATTAAATGAAAACACATTCACGACAGACTAAAGAAATCAGTCCGTCGTACATGCGAAATCAATCCTCAAAAAGCCGTTCACGGCTGACCAAAGAAATTGGTCCGACGTACATGCAAAATTTACTGGTTTCTTTGGAAAATTGAGTTTGGCACAAGAGCTCAAAAACATGTGCACGACAGACCCAAAAACTTGGTCCGTCGTACACAAAATCGGTTCGGCGCAAAAGGACTCAGATTCATGTTTACAACAGACCAAAAAACTTGGTTTGTCGTACATGGGAAAATGAGGTTGCCAAAACATGTTTACGACAGACCAACAAATTTGGTCCGTCGTAGATGGGAAACTTACTGTTTTCTTTAAGTTTGGTCCGGCGCCAAAGCGAAACTTACTGTTTCTTGTCAAATTGTCAAAACACATGAACAAACACATTTTGCAAATTCAATTCTAAGCCAATTTTTCAGCATATGATTTCACAATAACCTTTATTACAATCGGGAGGAAGGGCCGGCAGAGGGCCTGCCCACGTGTCCCACCCCCTCTCTCTCCTCTTTTTGCGAAAAAACCCCTCCGGTTCTTGAAATTACGGATAGGTCCTTTTGCAATTTTTTGTGAGAGGGAGATTTTTTCCCCGGTTCGCGTTTAGGTCCCTCCTTCGCCATTTTACATGAAGAACCGCCCGTTAAATACGAATCGTAAACGAGCCCTTTTATAGTTTTTCAAAATAGCGAACAGGTCCAAAATCATAACAAATAGGTACGTGCACTTTTCGTTCAGGTCCTTTCTCCGCTTTGCCCCAAAAAAATGTTTTTGTGGTCCGTTTTTTCCTCCGGAACATTGAAAAAATGTTTTCGTTTCTCCGTTTTGCCCTGAAAAAATGTTTTTGTGGTCCGTTTTCCCTCCGGAGCATGGAAAAAATATTTTCGTTGGCCGTTTTTCCTATAAAAAAACCGAAAAAATGTTTTTGTGGTCCGTTTTTCCTCCGGAGCATGGAAAAAATGTTTTCGTTTCTCCGTTTTGCCCGGAAAAAATGTTTTTGTGGTCCGTTTTTCCTATGGAGCATGCAAAAAATGTTTTCGTTTCTCCGTTTTTCCTAAAAAAAACGAAAAATGTTTTTATGGTTCGTTTTTCCTCCGGAGCATGGAAAAAATGTCCTCGTTTCTCCGTTTTACTAGGAAAAAATGTTTTTGTGGTCCGTTTTTCCTCCGGAGCATGGAAAAAATGTTTTCGTTTCTCCGTTTTTCCTAAAAAAAACCGAAAAATGTTTTCGTGGTCTGTTTTTCCTTCGGAGCATGGAAAAAATGTTTTCGTTTCTCCGTTTTACCCGAAAAAAATGTTTTTGTGGTCCGTTTTTCCTTCAGAGCATGGAAAAAAATGTTTTAAAGTGTTCTCGTGGTCCGCTTTTTCTACGAAAACATTTTCTCGGTTTTTTTTGTATTAAAAATATTTTTTTTTCGTTCACGTGCACGGCGTGCCGCCGCGCTCAATTTCCTAGTAATACTTTACTTTTGCTGGAAGAAGAGCCTTACGAAGCTCAGGCAGTCGGTCAAGGCTCCCTATATATATGGTGACTCATATATAGCTTTTTATGATATGGAATGGAATTTTTTTTAAATAATACTTTTTAAAAATGAATTGCGGTTTTAATACTCGAAAAATAAAAATTGCAAAATTAATACGTAATCGCCATACCGTACAGCGAATACCCTATTTTCGTCAAACCCTACGGCGAATACCCTATTTTCACCAAACCGTGTGGCAAAAATACCCTAAATTCGCAGTTAATCTGCTACACAGGAATCAAGAGTATTTTCGCCGCATAGTGTGGCGAAGACCATATTTTCGCCGTACGGTTTGGCGAAAATAGGTTGTCGCCACACCGTACAGCGAAAATACCTCGGTAAAAAACGCGCCCGAAGCCAGATAACTATCGATCGATCTTGCAGCGAGAGCGAGCGGCGCCGAAGGAAAAAAAGAGGGAGGGCGCACCGCCGGCTGGGGAAGAGAAGAGGGAAGGAGAGAGGGAGAGAGAGGAAGGAGAGGGAGAGGAAGGGAGGAGAAGAAGAAGAAGAAAGAGGAGGAGGAGGAGGAGAAGAAGGAAGAGGAGGTAACATCGCAACTTTGTCTAATTTCACGTTCTTCAATTTAGAGTAATTTAGAGTAGCGATTCTAGTTGTGTAATTTAGAGTAGCGATTCTAGTTGTGTACTTTAGAGTCGCGATTCTAGTTTTTTAGTTTAGGGTAGGGATTTTAGTTTGGATATTATAACGTTGTTCAATTTGCAGTAATGGTTTTACATATTAGCAACGTTCAAGAAATCATTAATCGGTAGCTGATCGGGCCTAAGATTAAAGATTAATCGATCGATCGAAGGATTAACTGAACTAATCAATCCACCATTAATCGGTTGGTCAGCAAGGGCAATATATTGATGTAATTACTAAAATACTAAAAAAATCTAGATTAGGCCTGATTAATCGGTCTGTCAAGTTTTTTCACCGAAAACTGGAAAATCGAATCTTTAGGGCTCCGATCACAAGCTAATCGGCCAGTTAATCGGCCGATTTTTTTAAAACTACATGTTAGTAGCAAATAGCGATGTTACACGTGCGCTATAAAAATATAATATTAGAGTATCGATAGCGGGATAGTTAATCATCGTTGTTCAATTTACGGTACTGATTTTACATCTGAGTAGTGATGGAAAAATTTATTTTGTCTATGTCGTCGCAGTGATGTCAGAACCAGTGAAATTTAGGGTATATTATGGCGATGGTGAAGTAAAAAATGAGCAGAATGGAGTGGATTTAAGCAGCTTTGCGGTCACCATGGCCGAGCACTTGTCCCCCGATACTGTTAGCATTCGTGATATCAAACTTTGGTTGACCCAATATTTTTCCCTGAATCCAAGTGTTTATTCTGTTACCATCCAAATCGTATTCACGCGTAGCAAGGGTGACCCGGCTGTGTGGGAGTTGAAGAAAGTAGATCGAACACAGTTGTGGCAGAAATTGTTAAGGTGGTGCAAGGGATCTAGCCTCGAATGTGTGATGCTGGTGCAGGCTTGCCCTAGGGAAGAGGTGGGTACTACTGGTGTGAGCGAGAGTAGGACATCGGCTAAAGATGAACAAGTTCAGCCAGCGGTGCCGGTTGAGGCAGCAGCGAGGGATTATCACAGTGATGCAGCAATCGTAGAAGGTCGGGCTGATGAAGGGGAGGAGATCGATCAACTTGTGGATCATTTGGACTGGGTGGACCGTATGGCGACAGAAGAGGAAGCTGAAATGTTGGAGCCTGATGATACCAGCGGCTGTCAGCGTATGAGCTAACAGTCCCCTTCCGAAATGGGGTGTGAGAAGTCTGAAAGAGGGGCTTTCGTGGTGGATTGCTCAAGACGCAGTGGGAAGAGAACGAACGAAGCTCACAAGTGGGAGACACTCAGTTTATCCAGGTTCGGGCCCTCCTCACGAGTAATAGCCCTAGTCCTGCTTGTGTTATTCTTGATTGTGTTCTTGGGGGAAATCACTAGAACAATGGATCTGGGACTTAAAGCCCTTTACCCCAGAGGGGAATGGTCCGGTCCCAGAAACTCGAGCTTGTCTCAAGAGGTGAACTAGCTGAGAAGAGGAAGAAGAACCGGCCGAACCCCTTCTTCCCCTGCACCCCAGCTGCCTTTTATACTCGGGTTGGCTGGGGCGTGTGGGCCTTACAAGAGGGCAGTACATTGAATATATTTGACATGCTGCACTTAATGCGCCTGTCACTGTTCTTGCAGCACACTTAATGTCCTGGCATAGCAGTCCTCTCCCCCGCCTTGGGCCCTGCGCTTGCCGACTACGCTCGCTCTGCCGGAGTGGGAAATTGCACCATGACGTCATTCATAATAAAGGCGCGCGTTGGAAACACACGCCACCATACTGTAGCCTTTATTACTCCCATTTAATGCGCACGATACGCAATAAATGTCTTTGACCTCCTGCGCGGCCGCGCAGGTTGCTAGGTGGCCTCGAATCGAGCGCCCGATGGTGTGGATCGGCGCCAAGGCCCGGCCAGAGACCACCTTGCCGACGCCAATGGGCGTGGCCTGGTCACCACTGATCACTGGCGATCACATACCGACCGCCACGCGTGGCCTGGTCGCCACGACGGCTGGCGATCACTCGGTGACCGCCGGGCGTGGCCTGTCGCCACGACTGGCGATCACTCAGCTGACCGCCAGCGACGTGGCCTGGTCGCCATCTGGCCGTTAGGCGATCACTCAGTCGACCGCCAGCGACATGGCTGGGCGACCACCTGACCGCTGGGCGACCACCTCACTGATCGCCAGCGGCGTGGTCTGGATGCCACGTGTCTGCTGGCGGCCCCTACTGAAGTGTAGTGGGCACCCTGGTGTAGAATACGCCGACAGTAGCCCCCGGACCCACCCTGGAGCGCCCCTTTTTACCTTTCCGGAAACGAAAGCGGCTCAGTCTCCTGGGTGGGTCCACCATACGTGCCCACGTAACGCTACGGCTTTTAAATGCCGCCGCTGCATCCGGGCATCGAGGTGGAACATGCAGCCGTCCTGCCTCGTACCCGGCGCATTGCTCGTCGTGATACTTCTTGGATACCCATCTGCATTGTAGACCTCCTGGCAGTGCAGTGTATCGGGCGATTGCCTGGGCCCTTCTTCCTAGCAGGTACCTCAATCTTTACGTCACAAGCCTTGATCAATCCCGCTTGTCTGATCACTTTTACTTGGTATTGGGGCTTCTCAAAATCTCCGAGAGTTTGTAGCATGTGCCAAAGTTCCGCGGCGTGACCAATTCCCAGATCAACGTAGTTGAACTCTTCCTCCATCTGTCACAAGAGTGCTTACGTAAGAACTCGGAATTTTTAAATTGTGACAAGGTAAGGAAAAATTTCAGCAAGAGACAAGAAAAGAGAGAAGAGGATAAGTCGAGATGTCATTTCTTATCTTGACAAATTTTTAGCTTTTAGAAAATAGGTTTTATCCTCACTACGACCATTCTAGCTAGGGTTGAGCCTACAGTCAGTATGGCTCTGATACCACCTCTGTCGGGACCCCGAATTTGCAAATCCGGACCCTCTGTGTATTCAAAGACTAGTCCAGAACGCGCTAGTGCACACAGCCTTAACATCGGTAAATATCACAATCATACCATTCGATACTATCAAAGTACTTTATTTAAATAACTAATCGGTTACTCGACCTTATGGTCAAGTTACAATATACGCCACAGGCGAAACTTATTAAGAGAGAAATAGTAGCGGCGGAAAATCAAAGAAGGTAACATCGTGGCGCCATCCAAAGATACCACAGGCAACTGACTGGGCTCGCTCCCTAAGTAGACGGATCCCTTGGAGCTCCTCCTCCAAACCTGGTGTATTCTCCTCTTCAACTGGTGTTGTAGGGTGGCAAGGGTGAGTACTTGGTACTCAGCAAGTCATGCAGAATGCAGGCTAATATACTATATGCATGGCTTGGTACAAAGGAATAGCTCAAGGTATATTTGCAAAGAAATGACATTTGACAAGTAATATAAGTAGATTCGAAAGCAAGAGAAACAAGTAAAGCATAAATAACTTTTCAAGAAATTTAACAACCATCTTCCCATCCTAAACCACATTTCCATCAACATCATTATTAATCCAACCCAACTTTTCAAACCAAGTTATTTTTGAGAAAATCTAACCCTTGATTGTAATTCCCGAGCGATGTCCAATACCGCGGACACGGCTATTCGAATAGATTCTATACTCTGCAGAGGTTATGCACTTTACCCACAAGATACAGTCAAACACCACAAAGGCGAGTTCAGTAACAAAGTCTTTGGAAACTTCTAACCATACAAGTGGTCCTCCCTGCTATTGCACACTAACCCTTCCCTTAGCTAAGGCGAAGTCTAGGCCAATCAACCGTTAGATGGGTACTGGCCTCGGCCCAGACGCTCCCCGCACAACTTACACAAAGGGTGTAGTTGACCTCCGAGGTCCCACAGTGCGTTATTAGCAACTTAGTCAACTAGGTCCGTCCCATTACAGACATGTGGTTGCACGTTAGACCCAGTTCAAAGGCTTGCAAGGTTAAGTCCTTAAGGTGACCAGGGCAAGACTACCCGAAGAACCAAATCAACATCCCCAATGCCACAACTGGCCCAATTGATTACTCTTGCCACATGCCCTGGCCGAAATCGTTTATCAAACCCAGTTGATTACCATGCACCACGTGCCATCAACATCACATGATACCTTTCCAAAACAGGTTCAATATATCATTAAGTCAATATTAGCATTTGATTGTCCAAAATCATGTCATGAGCACGAGTGTGTCTAAGCAGCTTTACTACAACGGTCTAAAACCCATGTTGGCAATCTAATAATGTCCAACTAGTAATCCACAACTAGGGTGACAAAGGGTCATGGCACATACTTAAATAATCAAGGTGTCATACAAGAGATTGGTGTTTATCCAATCCCCATATTTAAATAAAGTATTTTCTATTTGAACTTAGCATGCAATAGGTTAAATCAAAATAGATTTCAAAATAGGATCAACATGGTCAAAGCACAACTTGCCTTCAAAAAGTACTTGTTCTTGGTCTTGAGTTGGATCCTGAGTTAATACTTCTCCTTCGAATCCTTCCAGACTTCAACGTCTACTCGTAAAGCGTGCAAATAGCAAATACACGAATAAACAATAGGCAAAAAGTGTCCAAACATCCAAATAAAATCCATAAACAGAGAGAACATAATTTTATGAATTTTTAGAAACTAGAATCGTCAAATTTGGAGTTAAGATTTAAAAGTTATGATTATTTAAAGTTTAAATAATCAATTAAATAATTTTACAGAGAAAAACTTTAGTCCAAAAATTAAATAAAATTCATATTTAGGTAGATCTCAATTTTATACAAATTTAGAAATTTGAATCACTCAAATCGGAGTTGAAACGCAAAAGTTATAAGCGTTTGAAGTTTGAAACAAAATCTAAAATCATTATTTCGAATTAATAAATCATTTTCTTTTTCGAAAATTAATTATTGCGTCAGCCTGGACACGTGGCAGCCTCTGATTGGTTGGCTGACGTCAGCCGGTCCATGGACTCGGTCCACGCTCGGCTCGGGTCTACCGTGGACCCGGTCCACGGCTCACGTGAGATCGACAGTGGGTCCCTCGGGTGACGTCATCGCCGACGTCGGGGGCTCACCACAGTCGGCAGTGGGTCCCTCCGATGACATCATGGGTGACGCCACGCGCGGTCGCCGACACGCGGGCCCGCGTGTCGCTGACTCCACGCGCACGCCGCGTGGCGCGCGCGCTCGGCTCCTCGACACGTGGCACGATCGTAGCCATTGGTTTGAAAACCGACGGCTAGGATTGGATTTGGGCCTCAAGTGCTTGGGGCGCACGGGTTGATCTGGGCCGTTGGATCTTGATCTAACGGTCCAGATCCAATCTAGCCTGGTGCAGTTCCCGCTACGTGGCATGACCTAAGCCTTGGATCTAGATCCAACGGTTGAGATTAGATCTAGGATTTTCAACGGGGAACTCACCGAGGGTGACGTGGCGCGATCTGAGCCCTTGGATCTTGATCGGACGGTTGGTGGAGCTCGGGGTCGGCGATGGCTTCACGGCGGCGCTAGCTTGGCCGGAGATGAAGACGATGACCACGGTCTCGGCGTTCCGGGCGCGCTCCGGCGAGATGAAAGGTCTCTTCGGGTGCGTCTCGTCCTGGGGGTCCTAGATCTGCTCGTGGCGGCGAGGAGGCGACGGCGGCGGAATCGGCTTTTAACCGCGGCGAAACAGGATTCTAACTCCGGCGAGCTCGTACGGGCAAACGGCGACGGCTCGGGCGAGATGGCTCGGGGACACGGGTGCGCACGGAAGAGGGCAACCTCGGGGCGTGACCCGGGCTTTAAATAGCCTCGGCGTTCATGCCCGAGACGGAAACCTAGTTCTCCACGGCGGCGGGCGCGGCGGCGGAGTCCGGCTCGGACTCGGGCGGAGACGACGACGCACGGCCGTCCACGTGGCACGATCAACGGCCACGATGCGCGCGCGGGATCGGATCCGGGCCGGATTCGACCAAGCTGATGACGGAAATCCCGATCGCTGGATCTTGATCCAACGGTTGGGATCAATTAGGTTTTGGAGTTGGTTCTACGAGTCACGTGGCTCGGTCGGACTTGAACTCGAGTCCGACTCGCCTCGGTCGGATGAATAGTACAAACCCACTCGCATTTTCCAGCGATTTAATAATTAAAATAATTCGATAATTCATTTAATTCATTAAAAATAGCAAAAGACTTTAAAAATTCCAGAAAAATTCGAAAATACTTTGGTTCATTTTGGGCTCAAATAAAATATTTCCAACAAAATTTTATTTGCAAAGTTTAATTCTTTAATTATTTCAAAATGGAATAAATTCAAATAAATTCCAAATAAATCCAAATAAATTCCAGAAAATTCCAAAAATTCACCAAAGTGCCAAATCACACATGAATTTAAGAAAAGCAAAATTTTGGGGTGTTACAGTCTCCCGCTATTCAAACCGCCGCGCCCCCTCGGGTCCCCCGCCGAAACGCTCCTCCATGCGCACATATATAGGGGGCCCGGGGGGAGGCGGTTCGTTCTTTCCTTAGTCTTTGCTTCCTTGCGAACTGCTCCTTCGCCTTCACTCCTAGCGAACTGCTCCTTCGCCTTTGCTCCTTCGCTCACATGGCGCCGCCAGCACCTCTGCTTCCTCCATCGACCGTCGAGGAGGTCGACGCCGAGAGATTTGCCCTGTACGTCGCCGGCGGCACCGTCCGTACTCGCGCCGGGACCGCCGCGCCCGGCTGCCGTCCGGGAGAAGTAATCTTCTACGGATGGGGGATGTTGGCGGGCCTCCTTCCGCCGATCTCCGATTTCTACCTCGCCGTCCTCAACTTCTACTCCATCCACAACATTCATCTTCCTCCCAACTCCGTCGTTCTCCTTGCTGTCTTTTCCCACTTCTGCGAGATGTTCGTGGGAGTGGCCCCCAATCTTCCTCTCTTCCGCTTCTTCTATTCCTTGCGCGCGGCCAAGGACCTTTCCACCACGGCGGGCTCCTGCCACCTCCGCCTTCGGGACGGCCCGGCTTCCCGCTACATTCCGCTAGACCTCCGCTCCAACTGGAGGTCTTGGCGCAGTGAGTGGCTCTACGTCGAGGACGACAGCGGCGTAGAGGTCTTGGAGTTGCCAACTAGGCCAGCGGTCGGCACCCCTACCTGGGGAGCTCACGTCGACGAGACGTCTGAGCTCCAGGTGATGCTGGCCCGCGTGGACCAGCTGCGAACAGCGGGCTTGACGGGGGCCATGGTTCTCCAGGATTACGTCTCCCGGAGAATCAGTCCCCTGCGCCGCCGTGCCCGCCTCGCCTGGCAGTGCACGAGCCCTGACGACATGACCCGGACATCTCCCGGAGGTAAGTCCCTTGTTTTGTTTTTGCTCTCTTCTCTTTTTTTTGTAACTGCCGTTGAACTAACGGCGACTTCACTCCTCTTTCTCTTTTCTTTCAGCTGCAGGGGATTTATCCCTTGCAAAGATTGATGCATGGATGGGGCAGCTGGGCGTCCTCGGCCCCATCCCGCCTTTTCCAATGGGCGCGCTCCCGCTATGCCAGGTGGAGCCCCGGGAGCACGTGACGATCACCCGCGCCATGCCCACCATGGATGCCACAGGGCTGGTGAACACGCCCCGCCAAGTGGCATTGACGATCCGAGGCACTCCTCCGGCTGGCGATCCGAGGAGGGGCAAACGCCCTGCTGACGACGACACCTCCGGTACCAGCCCCAGGAGGGTCCATGTTGCGCCAGGGGGTGCGGCGACCACAACTGGAGCGGGGAGCTCTCCGGCGGCCACCGCTTCCACTTCGGCTGGCGTCGCCCCGACAATAACTCCACCGGCTCCGGTTCTGCCTTTGCCGCCGCCGGCGCAGGTCGACTCGCCTTCGCCGCCACCGGCGCAGGGTGACCCGCTCCTGCTGCCGCCCGCCCGTCCTCCCTCGCCGCCCGCGCCGGCAGGTCGATCCGCCTTCGCCGTCGCGCCGGTGCGGTGATCCGCCCTGCCGCCGGCCGGTGCGGTGATCCGCCCTGCTTGCGCCGCCGGCAGTTCTACCTCCGCGCCGGCGCGGTCGCTCGCCAAGATCTTGGCGCGCGCGAGAATAACGCTTCGCCGGCCATGCCTCAATTCAGGAGGCCTTCTGCCGGGTACGCAAATTGACACGCAGCAAACTGTTAAGTTCTTTTAATTTGAGAGACTTACCACTTTTTTACCTTCAGGGCGTCTACTTCGAGGGCTCCAGCAAGGGGCGACCAGGGCGCCGCAGCTGTCGCGGCAGTGCCGGCTGCGGCGGACGAGCACCAGGGCGACCACCAGGTGGCCGTCGTAGGGGCGGCTGTCTTACCGCCCGGAGGCGGGATGGGCTTGCCGCCCACTCCTGAGGTCCCCAGCGCCCCGATCCCCTCGGCGGACGCGGACGCTCTGCTGGCCGCCCTCAGCGAACTGCACTCCAACGTGAGCGGCCGCCTTGCGAAGAGCAGGGAGAGGCTGAGGGAGGCCATCGCAGAGAACAACCACCTTCGCGTAGAGGTGCAGGACTGGCGCGGCCGAGTGGAGAGGTCGGAGCGAGACCTGCAACAGGAGAGGGAGCGAGGAGCCCTCCGCGTCGAGGGGATCGCCCGGGAGCGCGACGAGGAGAAGGGCGAGCGGCTCCGTTAGGAAGCCGAGGCCACCTCCATGCTGCGCCCTGCTTTTGACCGGATGGTGGCAGCTTGGCGCCATTGGGGTTGGAGCAGCTGGCCCCGGTCGAGCAGACGGCCCAGCACTATGCCTTCTGCATGAGCCGGATTGCCGACTTCCTCACCTTCCTGCCCGGCGCCTTAGCCACCCGGTCCAGCCAAGAAGGGCGGGCAATCGCGGCAGCCACGGCGTCGTACGTGCTCACCTGCTGCGCCAGCCGGGACGCCAACTTCGACCCCCTAGTCGCCATCCAGGGAGTGGAAGGAAACTGGGCCCGCGCCGAGGCATAGGTCAGCAGCGCCGCCGAGCGGGTCGCCGATCAGCTCGAGATGGTCAACCCGGCGCTGGAAGTAATGGCCGAGGACGTGGCACTCGAGCTGGACGTCGCCCCGGTGGAGGACCAGGAGGCCGCAGAAGCCGCGGCGGATGAAGAGTGAAGACCTTTCTTTTGTTGTTTCGCAATTCAGCTTCTTATTTATGAATGCGCCTACTTCCCTTCGCACGTCTTATGTTTGGGTGCCTGTTTGCGCCTCCACTATGCTAGTTCTGAGAGAACAAAAAGACAACTACGCGCGTTAAGTGTTAGTTGGAGTGCAGGGCCCGGATCCCTCGTGCCGGAACATCGCTATCTCAGGACCTTAGGACCCTGTGAAATTAGTTACTCTTGCGGTCTCTTGGGGCCGAACACTTGGTGAGGTGTGGCAGGGTAGTAGGCTTTCGGTAGTGATGTTTGAGTCGCCGGTTCTCACGGGGACACCCTGAGCGTCATGACCATGTTGAAAACCGTGCCAAACCAGCCATCCGATCACCCATCCCTGTACGCCACGCTCACCCAGTGGGCCAACTTTTACCGTCGAGAATTCAGAGAGCCTTAATGTACTGAGGGCGATTACGCGAACACGGTCCATCGGGACGCAAACCAGAAAAAAGAAAACAAAGGTGACAACTGCTTTTGAATAGAAACTAGACACTGGATTAAACAGAGGCTTCCCCCTGACCAGCTTTGGAGAGGAAAGCTCAACTTGGCTGGTCGAGGCGCGCAGCTCTGCACTTACAGCCTTCTCAGGGATAGAACTTGCGCAGAAGCTCTATGCTTTGGGAGTTCGCCAACTCCTCCCCGTCTTCAGTGGCCAACCTGACCGCCCCGGGGCGAGAGACTGAGACCACCTTAAAGGGGCCCTCCCACTGGGGAGACAGTTTGTGCAACCCGGCATGCGTCTGAACTTTGCGCAAGACCAGGTCGCCAACTGCCAATGTTCTCTCGCTGACCCAGGCGGCGTGGTACCGCCTGAGGCTCTGCTAGTACCGGGCAGCGCGCAAGGCCGCGCGATCCCATACTTCCTCCAGGAGGTTGACATCCTCTCGACGCAGATCTTATTGGGCTTCCTCAGTGAACGCCGCCACGCGCGGTGACCCTAAGGCCATCTCCGAGGGTAGGACAGCTTCCGCGCCGTAGACCAGGAAAAAGGGAGTTTCCCCGGTGGCCCGGCTGGGGGTGGTACGAAGCGACCACAACACCGCCGGGAGCTCTTCGGTCCACCGGGCTCCGCGCTTGTGGAGCCGATCAAACGCCCTAGTCTTGAGGCCCTTCAGCACCAGCGCATTGGCCCGCTCAACTTGGTCATTACTCCTCGGGTGGGCCACCGAGGCAAAACAGACCTTGGTGCCCATTTCTTCACAAAAACCCAGGAAGGCAGCGCTGGTGAATTGCGTGCCATTGTTGGTGATGATGCGGTTGGCGACCCCAAAACGGGTGAAGATGCCCTGCATGAACTTGATCGCAGCGGCGGCGGTAATCGCCCTTACTGCTTCGGCTTCCACCCATTTGGTAAACTTGTCGATGGCGACAAACAGATGGGTGTAGCCCCCTGTGGCCCGCGGGAACGGACCCAGGATGTCCAGCCCCCAGACCGCGAAGGGCCATGAGTGGGATGGTTTGCAGAGCCTGGGCCGGTCGGTGGATTTGCTTGGCGTGGAACTGGCACGCTTCGCACTTCCTCACCAGCTCGCAGGCATCCTGGAGGGCGGTTGGCTAATAGAACCCTTGGCAGAAAGCTTTCCCCACCATCATTCGACTTGACACATGGCTCCTGCACACGCCTCCATGGATATCAGAGAGCAGACTGCTCCCCTCTTCCCAAGTGAGGCACTTCAGAAGAATTCCGTTTCTACCCCGGTGGTAAAGGTCCCCGCCCACCAGGGTATAGCACTTGGCCTTTCACGCTATCTTCTCTACTGACGCATCATCGTCGGGGCACACTTGATCTCGTAGGTAGGCCAGGATCGGATCCATCCATGTGCCTTCCCGGTCAAGTGCGGCGACCACAGGGTGATCGTCCGGGTACTCCGCCTGGCCGGGCGTTTCCGCCGGTGCTACCCTCCCTCCTGGGATAAGGGCTAGAGCAGCGTCACCATCGTCCCCACCAGAAACGGGGGCTGCGATGGACGGTCGCGGAAGCCTTTCTTCAAAGACTTCGACTGGGATAGGGGATCTTGTTGAGGCGAGCTGCGCGAGCTCATCCGCCAAGTAGTTGTCTCGTCGGGGGATGTGGGTATACCCCAGCTCGTCGAAATGTCGCTCCATCCTTCTGACCTTCGCCAAGTACTTTGTCATGACGAGGATAGAGCAGGAGAACTCCTTTCTCGCTTGATTGACGACCAGCAGCGAGTCGCCCTTGACTTGTAGGCACCGAACTCCGATGGCCGCGGCGGCGCGAAGTCTCGCCAACAAGCCTTCGTACTCGGCAACATTGTTAGTGGCCTTGAAGTTCAGGACGACCACGTACTTGAGGAGGTCCCCGGTTGGGGAAACCAAGAGGACCCCAGCCCCCGCGCCCTCGAGCCTGAAGGAACCGTCGAAGTAGAGTGTCCAGGGGGAGGGTGCGGGGGTTTCCCCCATCTCGGACTCGGCAGGGATCCAATCAACAATGAACTCTGCCAGCCTTTGACTCTTGATCGCTGTGCGGGGGGCAAACTTGAGACCGAACTCTCCCAGCTCCACAGACCACTTGGCAATGCGGCCTTCAGCTTCGCGGTTGTGAAGAATCTCGCGCAAGGGATAGGCGGACACCACCGTGATCTCCCTTCCTTGGAAATAATGCCGCAACTTCCGGGACACCACCAGCACGGCATATACCATCTTTTGAGCCTGCGGGTACCTTGTTTCTGCATCATGTAGCACCTTGATGACGTAGTAAACTGGCCGCTGGACCCCTTCACGCTCCGCCACAAGTGCCGCGCTCACAACTGCCGGACTGGCCGCCACATATAATAGTAACGGCTCGCCCGGCTCGGGGGCGACCAGTACCGGAGGGGAGGAGAGGTATTGCTTCAATTCTTTAAGTGCTTGCTGTGCTTCGGTAGTCCACTCGAAGGAGTTGGTCTTCTTCAGCAGCTTGAAGAAGGGGAGGCTCTTTTCCCCCAGTCGGGCTATGAACTGGCCGAGAGAGGCCAGGCGACCAGCTAAGCACTATACTTGCTTGAGCCTTGTGGGTGGTTGCATGCGCTCGATGGCTTCGATCTTTTCTGGGTTGACCTCGATCCCACGATTGGAAACGAGGAACCCGAGCAACTTTCCAGACGACACACCGAACACACACTTCTCAGGATTCAGCTTCAAGCAATACTGCCGGAGGTGGGAGAAAGTCTCTTCTAAATCTTCAACAAGCCCAACAGTCTCTTTGGTCTTCACTACCAAATCATCAACATATACTTCAAGATTTCTCCCAATTTGCGATCGAAACACAGTATGCATAGCGCGCTGGTAGGTCGAACCAGCGTTCTTCAACCCGAAAGGCATTCGGACATAGCAGTATACACCTAGAGGGGTCACAAAAGCAGTCTTCTCTTCATCTTCCCGCACCATACTGATCTGGTGGTAGCCGGAGTAGGCGTCTAGGAAGCACAACACCTCACACCCTGCTGTGGAATCGACGACGATGTCTATCCGCGGCAGGGGGTACGGGTCTTTGGGGCAGGCTTTGTTGAGGTCGGTGAAGTCGATGCACATTCGCCACGTCCCGTTCGACTTCTTGACGAGTACAGGGTTGGCAATCACTCGGGATAGGCGGCCTCCCATACAATCCTCGCCTGCAGCAGTTTCTCTACCTCATCCCGAATGACATCCTGCCGCTCTGGTGCTTGCCTCCGGACCTTCTGCCGGACTGGGTGCACTCCAGGGAGCGTAGCCAATCGGTGCTCGATCACCTCCCTAGGGACCCCGATCATTTCAGATGGTTTCCAGGCAAACACATCCAGGTTAGACCGGAGGAAGGTGACGAGCGCGTCTTCCTATTTGGTGTCGAGGTTGGCACCAATCTTCACCACCTTCACGCCACCCGAGGGACCAGGTGAGGCGCGGGCCCTGACCGGGGGGAGCTCTGGGCAGTCGTCCTCACCTCGAGCCGAGCAGGTGGTGCCGGCTAGGTCCTGCACCTGCTTGCTGAGACACAGGGCTTCCAGCCGATCCACCTTCACGGTAATCGGGCTTCCGGGCCCAGGGATCTTCATCATCATGTAGGCGTAATGCGTGGCCGCCATGAACTTGATCAGAGCTGGTCAGCCAAGCAAAGCATTGTAGGGAAGGTCGAAGTCCGTGATCTCGAAGTTGATTTTTTCAGTCCGGAAGTTGTCCACACTTCCGAACGTGACATGCAACCAGACCTGCCCCAGGGGCGTCAAGCCCACTACAGGGGCGACTCCGTAGAAGAGAGGG
The DNA here is from genome assembly GCA_036346355.1 of Rhipidocladum racemiflorum. Classification (NCBI taxonomy): domain Eukaryota; kingdom Viridiplantae; phylum Streptophyta; class Magnoliopsida; order Poales; family Poaceae; genus Rhipidocladum; species Rhipidocladum racemiflorum. The sequence goes on from CM070577.1 coordinate 73,161,253, forward strand.
GCCGGACGCAACTCCTCATAAGGAATTTGGAGTGCCTTGAACGCCCCTACAGACATGAGGTTGATGGAGCTCCCTCCATCAACAAGCACTCGCCCGAGTCTCGCATTCCGGACCGTGAGAGAAACCACGATCGGGAGATGGCCTGGGCCTGAAGTGCTCTCTGGGTGGTCGGCCTGACTGAAGGTGATCGGCTCCTCCGACCATTTCAGTAGCCTGCTCGCCCCGGAAGTTGGTACGGTGGCGCACACTTCTCTCACCTCTCGCTTGTACTGCGAGTTTGAAGAGTAGGTGGCGGAGCCACCATGGATGAACGCCACCGTGTGCTCCGCTTGCTGGAAGGCCAGCGGAGCAGGGTCTTCATCCGCGTCATCGCGGTCATCTTCGCGGCGCTCCTTAAGCCGCTGTTCCACCAATTTGGACACGACCTGGCAATCCGCCAGGTCATGCCTATTGGTCCTGTGGATGGGGCAGTATGGTCTGCCTCCGTCGTCTTCTCGGCGGGGGGACCGGCGATCCCCGTGATCACCTCGCGGGCCTCGACGATCACCCCTCCTGTCCCGGCGGTCGCGCTTCTGGGGCTTGTCCTCCGGCTCGGTGACTAGGACCTCTCCGGCACCGATTTTCTTGCGCTTCTTCTTCTTCTTGTGCTCGGAAGCCTTTAAGGTTCCCGCCTCGCTGTGGCCGGACGGCCCCGCCGTGCGCTCTCGGGCCTCCGCTGCCCTGGCGCACTTATGTGCCAGGGAGAACAGCTCGGAGGTGGTCGAAATGGTGCGGGTATCCATCTTCTCCCGCATCTTCTGATCTCGGACCCCCTCCGAAAGGCGATAATCACCGATTGCTCGGAGATCCGGGGGATCATGTTTCGGCAGTGGATGAACCACCGAATGAACTCCCTCAGGGACTCCCCCTTCGTCTGCTCCAGGGCGTGAAGGTCATCCTCCACACCCGGCTGAGTGTAGGAGCCCTGAAAGTTGGCGACGAAGATGTCGCATTATTCCTCCCACGAGTGCACGAAGCCTCGAGGGAGGTTCAATAGCCAGGAGCGGGCGGAGCCCGTCAGCGATGTCAGGAGATAATTGGTCATGATCTTCTCAGACCCTCCCGCGGCGTGCACCACTGTGGTATAGATCTGCAGGAACTCCTCCGGGTTGGTGGTGCCGTCGTACTTCTCGATGGACGCAGGGCGGAATCTCTCCGGCCACGCAGCTTGGCGTAGGCGGAGGGAAAACGCCTGGCATCCAACGTTGTAGGGGGAGCAGCGCTGCTCGCCGGCCCCTCGGCCCCGAGATGGAGTCGAGGGGTGCGAGTCTACGCTCTCCCTGGAGCCAGGGAGCGAGGTCTCCCCTCGACCGCTAGACATCGGGTGGCCCACGCGGTGCTGCACGAGTGCACGACACCCCCTAAGGACGTCGCGCAAGTCACCACCATGCTAGGACCTTCTTTCGTCTAGGCGGGCCCTCAGATCCCCATGGCTCCCCGCCGGCTAGGAGGAACCATGGGAAGAAGTGGGAGCACGTGCATGTCCCCCTGTGCCCGAGGGGGCTGCAACCTGTGCACCCTTTCCTTTGTCCCGGCCCTCGCGACCGGGAAAAGTTGTGGCCGTGCGGCTAGAGGCTTGTGCGTCGGTCGCACGCATGCCCTGCCTCCCGGCGCCAGAAGCCCCCGGCTGATTTGCCACCTCCACCTACTGTTGGGCGGCGTCCACTAGGCGGGCGATGTCCCGTAGCCATGGGACGGCCGGGGTTTCGCCCCCTAGTGCAACGGGGGGGTGATCGAGGAGCAGCCGGGCCGCGTGATGATTCCGCGCCGGGGTGTCGTCTCCCATCAGGAGACGCCGCCGGACGGGCTGGCCTCCTTGCGCAGAAGCACCACGCGTCCCTCCCCGGACGGAGGGACCCGGGGGGTCCGACGCCCTGGGCGAGTGCCGGGACCGGCCGCGAGCGCTGCTCTCCTCATGTAGATCGTCGTGCTTGGAGCGAGAGGTCGCCATGCTGATGATCGTCGAAGCTTCTTGCAAACTTCGCAAGAAGATGGAAGAAGGAAGAACAATCCAGCCACTGAGCCCCCTACCTGGGACGCGTCACTGTCAGCGTATGAGCTAACAGTCCCCTTCCAAAATGGGGTGTGAGAAGTCTGAAAGAGGGGCTTTCGTGGTGGATTGCTCAAGACGCAGTGGGAAGAGAACGAACGAAGCTCACAAATGGGAGACACTCGGTTTATCCAGGTTCGGGCCCTCCTCACGAGTAATAGCCCTAGTCCTGCTTGTGTTATTCTTGATTGTGTTCTTGGGGGAAATCACTCGAACAATGGATCTGGGACTCAAAGCCCTTTACCCCAGAGGGGAATGGTCCGGTCCCAGAAACTCGAACTTGTCTCAAGAGGTGAACTAGCTGAGAAGAGGAAGAAGAACCGGTCGAACCCCTTTTCCCCCTGCACCCCAGCTGCCTTTTATACTCGGGTTGGCTGGGGCGTGTGGGCCTTACAAGAGGGCAGTACATTGAATATATTTGACATGCTGCACTTAATGCGCCTGTCACTGTTCTTGCAGCACACTTAATGTCCTGGCACAGCAGTCCTCTCCCCCGCCTTGGGCCCCGCACCTGCCGGCTACGCCCGCTCTGCCGGAGTGGGAAATTGCACCATGACGTCATTCATAATAATGGCGCGCGTTGGAAACACACGCCACCATATTGCAGCCTTTATTACTCCCATTTAATGCGCACGATACGCAATAAATGTCTTTGACCTCCTGCGCGGCCGCGCAGGTTGCTAGGTGGCCTCGGGAACTGAGCGCCAGTGGTGTGGACTGGGCGCCGCGCGTCCGCCAGGCGACCACCTTGCTGATCGCCCAGCGGCGTGGCCTGGTCACCACCTGACCGCTGGGCGATCACACAGCTGACCGCCAGCGACGTGGCCTGGTCGCCATCTGGCCGTTAGGTGATCACTCAGCCGACCGCCAGCGACGTGGCCTGGTCACCACACGACATTGGGCGACCACCTCAGCGTCGCCCGGTAGCGTGGTCTGGATGCCACGTGTCTGCTGGCGGCCCCTACTGAAGTGTAGTGGGCACCCTGGTGTAGAATACGCCGACAGCGGCCAAGATGACGAAGGGGAGGAAGATGATGAAATGCGAACAACCACATACTTCCACTGGTCTTTGCATTTGTCGAGGGTGAGAACTGTGATAGCTGGCTGTGGTTTTTTAGACATCTGAAGGTGGGAGTAGTTGGTGATCGGCCCAATATGTGCATCATTCATGATTATCACAAAGGTATCCTTTCGGCAATTAAGACTCTACAGGAGGACCCAGATGAACCATTTTCATGGCCTGACTTGCAGAACAGGTGGTGCATGAGACACTTAGGAGCCAATTTCTTCAAGCAGTTTAAGAGCAAGAAACTGATGAACCTATTTAAGAGGTTGTGCAGGCAGAATCAGGCACGTAAGTTCAACGCGCTATTGGCCGTGTTGGACAAGCACACAAGTGCACATATCAAAGAGATGAAGAAGCAACCACCTACGCCGAACGAATGCCTACCCAAAAGGCTAACACCCCTTGGGGAGCTCGATCCTCCTAATATGAGGAGACGAACGTCCAGGAACATAAAGTGTTTCTCGCACTGGATAGAGGCGGAGCCTCTAGAGAAGTGGGCATTGCTCCATGACACCGGAGGCGCCATGTTAGTATAGTACATTAAGATATTTATTACCGCTGAACAAATGGGGCTGTTGTTCTAAACTATTATGCGTCGAACAAGTTTGGTGTCATGGCAACGAATATAGCTGAGGTTTACAATTGGGTCATCAGAGGCCTCTGTCCGCTACCGCTTGTAGCCATCCTTGAAGGCATGTTGCACGGCATCGTTGCCTACTTCCAGAAAAGGCATGCAGAGGCGGTACTTCATGCCTCGACATTGCAAACGCCGTATTGTTCGCGGATGATGACCTACATGGAGGAACGAACCATGAAAGCTCAGCAGTATATGGTGCGTAGCTTCGGAATCACTGAGTACAACAGACAATTAAGGCAAGTGTCATTGTTAAGATCATAATCATGCTACTGCTCTATAGTGAGGGACCTCATGGGGGCTATCACCCACCATGACTTCTTCGACATGATCCAAAATTTGGCCCGTGTTTGCCATCTCTTGGAATTCTCTCCTATGAACCTCTCAGGTTTCATCGCATCGGATGGTTGTGCAATATCAGGTTTCTGGATTGTTGAAAAATTAACATGTCATAGCATTAATTTTATTCCAAAGTTACACAATAAAAACACAAAGTTAAACATTACATCTATAACATGATTACTAGCAGCCAGCAGATTTATAAAACACTATAGTAATAAAGGCACACATACACATGCTAGATAGCCAAACTGATACATAGATGTAAACAATACTATTATAGCAGCATGCATTCCCATCATATTTAATCACAATAGAAAGATTGCTTGGACAAAGAACTGCTTAGTCTAAGGCACTTACAGTGGGCTTGGTGAAGAACTAGAAATTGCATAGGAGCAACGCTCATCGATCAAAGATGAAGATGAGCAGTTGCGCTGTGCGGTGCTTCCTAGAAACCTGATCGTTAGTCTCCCATGCAGGGCATCAAGTGGCTGGCGTCGGATTGGAAACACCGCTCTCCCTTACGCCCGTTGCACGACAATCGAAAGGACAAAATGACTCGGTGCCAGCAAACACAAAGAAAGCAGAGAGCATCGAAGAAGATCGAGGTTGGTTTTCTGTCGCTACTCTCTTCACGTACAAGACATCTCCCTTAATAAAACACATTCTCAAAACCGCATCACAATCACACATATCAAACTGTCATGATTCCAAGAACCGCCCCTTGGAATCTTGCATAGTGGGCGAGTGGAATAACCGCACGATAACGTGCGTCTCGCTGTGTTTGTGGCATAGATGGTACACATGGCAAAAGATTAAGTACACTTAGCACGTCTCGATCACGGTCGAGTGTCGCCACGTCGTCACAAGTCACACGATAAACGGGCAAAATACGTGATACGCGCGCCCGTGCGTGTGTGTACATAGCCTAATATAGCTAGCCATATGTACCTCTAGTCTTACTACCAACTCATTCTAGAGTCTATAAAAGAAGCTTCCCTTGTAAATCGGTTCCACTCTACCTAGCTAAACAATATAGTACTAAAGTTCTATACCCTCAACTAAACACCCCTTAGACTTCTTTCATTGAATTAATTCCAACATTATGTCGGTATTCTACAAATTGAAATCTTATATTCTTAGGTCTATTTGGAAGAGGGGGTTGCTCTAGGAATGTGTACCAAATCCCCCCTTTCTAAAACAGGCCCTATGAAGAAACTTTGGTAGATCTGTAAGCTTCATATTCTTTTAACAATAGTACTCAACCAAGTCGGCATATGACATCCAGATCCGGGGATCATCCTTCACCTTCGACAAGACGATGACGGAGAAAATAGCTATCCGGGGATGGCCGCACAATGAGGACTGCCCTCCGTGTGACCAAGAGCCGGAGACGGCATGTCAACTTTTCTTCAACTGCGTCTTCGCCAAAGAGCTGTGGGAGAAAGTAGCAAATTGGTCCACACAGCCGAGATATGCTTGTATGGTACGGCAGATTCTAGTAGAAACGGAAACGGTTCCAGATTCTTGGTAGAAACATTTCAGGTAGAATCAGAATCACTATCTAGAAACCGTTTGGCTAGCTGTCTGGATTATGTGAATCGGGGTGGAACGGGGTTGAGGGCGATTTAGCCCCGGCGTGGAAAAAGAAGAAACAATTTACCTCGTTTGACTGGGATTCTCCTAGATTCTAGTAGAAACGATCTAGTTCTAAGTTGCCAAACGAGGCCTTAGAATCATAGTGTAGGTAGTCGACGTGAAGGAGTGGTGGTCGTCTCTCCCCTCTGGCAGACCTGATAAAGACCGGAGAGAACTCAATAGGGTCTTCATCTATACTTGTTGGAACCTATGGAAAAAACGCAATCGGTGCATTTTCCGCCATGAGTCGCTCACGGCGCAGGAGGTCTTCTCAACCATCCAGCAAGACGTCCAGCAAAAACAGCGAGCTTGCAAACCTTCGGAATAGTCGTCTTCGATCGTTTTGCAGCCCTGAGGGTTTTTCCTTTTGCAGCGTAACTTCTTCCTATTATCCTTCGCTGTCAGGCCCTAGGGGCAGGTTGTGGCCGTTTGTTTTGAACCTTGCTTCTATCTATGAAGAATAGTAGGACTCCTGCTTTATTTTTTTTTAAAAAAAATCTTTTAACAATACAATATAATTTGTGCTTAATAGAGCTCTATTATACATGAATTTTGAGTCTTCCACTGCTCAGACATGCCTCTTAAGGTAATATTTTTACTCAACATGATTGCAGAATACCAGAGTGTGGCCTGCTTCAGCCTTGCCTGGAGGAATTGGCTAGAAGATATCTGGAAACCAAGTTTGTTAAAATAATCTCCACAGACTGCAGTCCTAAGTCCTAAGTCCTAACTACCCGGATCGGAATGTTCCGACCATACTGGTGTACAATTGTACTGTAAAGGGAACTTTTGTGGGCCTGCAAAAGTTTGGAGGAAGGAAATGTACGCTTGAATGTAAGTAATAATATTACAAAAGCACTTTGATATCCAGATAAACTTTTAGCTTATTGCGGAGAGAGTATTCAAGTTTCTTATGTTTAGAATGCTGTTGGTTTGAAAGTAGTTAATGCACGCTAGTGTATATACCCTTCGATTTTGCTGTAACATGATACCATTTCTATCGCTACGTAGATTACCATAAAACATGCCTTGATGCCAGTAGAAACTTTGAACTTCTCATGACTTCGAAAAGAACAGGAAGTAAACAGATGAAACTTTTTCCGGTACCTGCACTTCTTTTTCCATTTCCCCTTGTGTAGCGAAGTCTTGCAACATGGGATTTTGCATGCGCTTAATCGGCTGGTTTAATGTTGTTAGCCTGCGATCATAACATGTTGAAGTCCCTGCTGACGCTAGGAAGAACGACGAATTCATCGAAAGCACTTTTGGAAGCAAACCTGTATCATTAGCCATTACTACTTGAGTGGTATACTGAGTTGAGTTGGTCTCCTGGTTACTGACATAATAAGATGTTTCCTTCAGCTGTTGCATTAACCCTTTGCCAGTCGGATCCAGTGCTAAATGATGGCCCAGGCCAATGGTGATTCATTCCAGAACAATGTCATCGAAGGCGTTCGTAAAAAATTCATAGAGACGGTTGTCTCGCAGCTTGAAGAGCGAGACGAATATAATACTCCCTCCATCCTGAAAAAGAAGTCGTTTTTGACATCGACACGGTCTTCAAAATACAACTTTGACCATTAAAAATTATTGCATTTTATTTATAAAATGCATTGAAATTATAATATTTAAAAGCTCTTTTCATGACAAATATATTTATGTAACTTTTATGTGTTCAATCCAAATGGTTTAAACGTTATTTATAGATAAAGTTCTAAAACTTTGACTTAAGACAACTCTAAAATGACTTCTTTTTCAGGATAGAGGGAGTAGTGACTAAGCCACCCCCTTTCCCTTTGTGCTAACTGTTTATCTTCTTTTTATCTCTACTATTCTAAAGCAGCACTTGATGGCAGTGGTCCGTTCTTCCCACGTCATTAATTGCCGCTTAATTGCCCTGCTTAATTGCTCTACTTAATTGCCCTGCTTAATTGCCCTGCTTAATTGCCCTACGCAAGAAACGAAGCGTTGCTTTAATTAGCCAGCTTTCGCAAGAAACAAAGCGTTAAAGATAGATGTTTGATCTTGTGAAATAATTTTTTTTGTTTTTTAATCTTTATTTTTCGTTATCAATTTTGTTTTTCGTAGCAACACACGAGCTTGTAACTAGTATATATATAAAGAATACTAATTGTCTTGGTATGATCTGTTTTTTGGCTGGGAAATGAAGTGCTGCGACCTCGATAAAAATTTGTATCTACACTATATACTAGGTAGAGTCACGCGCTATGCCGTGCCGTGCAAACTTTAGTCCGGGCTTCTTCTTTTTTCAAAAAAAAACAGTAGGAGGACCTAAACGTAATTTTGGCTTTCTCGGGGTGGTTTTTCAAAAATGGGCTAGGTAAGGAGCCGTTTTGTGAATTTGCGTAACTATGGGGTCTATTGCAAAAAAATGGTGCATTCACGAATCTACATAACTATGGGATCCTTTTTGCCAATAACCGCTGAAAGGACCTAGATGTAATTTTAATTTTTTTTCAAAGGGCCCTTCTGTAAAAATAAAAAACCAGTGGAAGGACCTAGACATAATTTTGTATTTTTTGGAGAGCCCTTCCAGGAAAATGATGAGCTGACATGCTATGGGCTCGAAAAATCTTCCCGGCGTAAGGATACTAGATGTGTGGGCACGGCGCATGTCGCGCCAGTAGACACAAGCCCAGTGGTAAAAATTGAGTGGTGTTTCATGGGGGCTTCATGAGAAAAAATGCACTAATATGTAATTATTAATATTTTTGTGCAGTTTTCACGGGAAAAACATGCGCCATGGGAAAAATTCGGAAGTTAAATGGACTAATATGCTTCTTCGCAAAAAAAAAAAAAATCACAGTTTCAGGGCTTGATTGGGAAAATGGACTAATATATAATTTCTCAAAGTTTTGGGCATCTTTGTAAAAAAAGTGAGTAAAAAAATAATTTTCAAGACTTCCAAGGCTCTTTCAACAAAAAAGGGACTAATATGTAATTTTGGAGAATTTAAATAGTTTTTCGCAAAAAAAAAAACACGCGCCACGCATCAGCTGGGGAAAAAAATGCACAACCGCGCGGAGGCGAGCGCGGTCGGGTTTCGAAGACTTAACCGGTGGGCTAGGAAAGAGGCAAGCTACCGCTGCGTTACGCGTGCTTAGCGGTATAGTGAGGCGTCGAATTATTTAAGCCGTCCAAGAGGATTTTTCAAAGTGGACGATGTGGTCGATTCCAAAGCAAACACGCTAGCGAAAACGTCGAGGAGACCAGAATCCCTGGATTTGTAATAAGAGATACTAGGAAGATTCGCGCGCTACGCCGCGCCGTGCGAAATTTGATAAAAAAATGATGAAAAGCAGGGAAAAACGGAAAAACGACGGGCGAAAAACGAATTTACGTTTTTTTTTGGGAAACGGCCAACGAAAACATTTTTTCCATGTTCCGGAGAAAACACGGTTCACGGAAATAATTTTTTCAGGCAAAACGAAGAAAGAAAACGGTTTTCCATATTTTTTGTGGGGAAATAGCCACCGAAAACAGCTTCCCCATGCTCCGGAGGAACAACGGATCACTAAAACATTTTTTCTGAGCAAAACGGAGAAAGGGAACGGTTTTCCATATTTTTGTTTTGAAAAACGCCAACGAAAACATTTTTCTCATGCTCGAGAAAAATCGGATGGCGAAAAATATTTTTTCGGGCAAAACGGATAAACTAAACAGCTTCCCAATTTTTTGGAGGGAAATAGCTATCGAAAACATTTCCCCATGCCACAGAGAGGAAAACCGATCACGAAAACATTTTTTCTAAAAAACGGAGAAAAGAAACGGTTCTACATTTTTTTTTTTGGAAAACGGCTAACTAAAAAATATTTTTCACATGCTCGGAGAAAAACGGACCACGAAAATATTTTTTTGGGACAAACGGAAAAACCGATCACGAAAACATTTTTTGGCCAAAACGGAGAAAAGAAACGGTTCTACATTTTTTTGTGGAAAAACGGCTAAAAATATTTTTCGCATGCTCGAGAAAACGGACCCCAAAAACATTTTTTTGGGACAAAACGGAGAAAGGACCCGAACGTAAAACGCGAGGACCTATTTGTTATAATTTTGGACTTGTTCGCTATTTTGAATAATTAGGAAAGGGCTCGCTCGCGATTGGCCCTTAACGGGAGGGCCTACATGCAAAACGCGAAACCAGGGACCTAAACGCGAAACGAAAAAATTATTTCCCTCTCACATAAAATCACGTAAGGACCTAAACGTAATTTGGAAGAAACCGGAGGGGCTTTGTGCAAAAAAGGGAGGGGACACGTGGGGGGGCCGGTTGGCCCCCAATTCCTTCCTCTATAAGGTGGGTACCATTACTATACTAATAGTGTCTAACCCGGAATCAAGATTCGTTGAGGATGCCAGTGGTACGAGCAGGGTTTTAAATCTGGACCATTTTTCGAGGGGCCACCGATACCAAAATTCGTCGAATTTCGATCGAAATTCGATAAAAATCGAAGTGTTTCAGGATTTAAACGTATTTGAAAATTGGTCAAATAGCTGAACGAATTTCCAACGAAAAGCTCGAATTTCGGTCGAAAAGCATCGAAATTCGATCGAAAAGCGTCGAATTTCGACGACAGGTTAAAAAATGAAAAAAAGGAAAAGAAAAATTGCAAATAAAATGTTGTAAAACTCAATTCACATAATTAAAACTTGTCACATATCACGTATCAATACAAGTGTAAAAATAGGCATTCACATAATTAAAATATACCATAGCAAGATAACATTAACATATTACATATACCATAGCAATACAAATAAGTTTTCAATATTGGATAACATTAATATATTAAAAAATACCATAACTTTGTTATATTTTAAATAATTGAAAGTTATCACATCAATACAATTTTTTTTTCAATATTAAATAACATTAACATATTAAATATACCATAGCAATACAAGTAAATTTTTAATATTGGATAACATTAATATATTAAAAAATTCCATACCTTTGCTATATTTTAAATAATTGAAAGTAGTCACATATCAATACAAGGAAAATTTCCAATACCGGATAATATTAACATATTAAAATATACTTCAACAAATATTGCTACTAAATATACTTCAACAAATATTGCTACTAAATATAGATTTGAAGGTTGGCTGGTTGAAGAGGATTGAAGTTGGTTATTAGCTGCATGTCAAGAACATATACATCATCTGATAAGTCAATCTGAAAATTCATGCCGGGGGTCATGGAAACGCTCGTGGCAGTGTTAATGTAAATGGCAAGTTCGTTCACATTTCTTGGTCACCTTGTTTGGAAGATCACAGTATGGCATTTTGTTGTGAACCACAATACTGCAACTGCACACATCACATTTCACACAGGAACCCAATCTGGGAGTATCCATCTGCTAATTCATGAAGCAATTCCTCACATTGGAAGTTTTAGGTTAGGCACAAGACAAATTACTCGGTATGTCACACATTAGAACATTTTTTATTAAATGTTTTTTCTTAGCAATATTTTAAAAATAAACCCCACACTAACTTATCTCTAAAAATGAAGCCCGCTAGAAACACCATCCTTGGTGGTGTGGCAAATAAACAGTAAACACGCCACGGATAAATCCAAACTTATTCTTTAAAAAATGACCCTTTTCGAGACAACACCGCTGGTGGTGTAGCAGCGTTCATATGGTGGGACGGTGTGGCGACAGAGGGTCATTTCTTGAAATAAGTTAGAGATGGGTTTATTTTTATATATTGTTACAAAATCAAATAATAAAAATGAATAATTTAACACCTGCATCCGGCGATAGACATATACCAAGTCGATATGGTACTCAATCTAACTCAAACCCTTTTAAGTTCAACACATTACACGATATGAGAAAACGGATATAATCTTCCAATGCTGAACCTAGAAATGTTCCCACTCCGAAGGAAGACATACATAACATCAGGCACATGTGCAAAAGCTAAAGTTAAGTGAGGGTTTGGGCAATTTAATTACAAGCACTTTGGTATGCATAACACGGGTAATCAGCACCCATCATTAGACACAATGCATCAGTCCGCGGTCCAGCTCTGCTCCACAATCTCGCGTACTTTGCGGTTGTATTCCCGCTTGTTCTCACTGAATAGGCGGGCAGATTCAGAGTTGGCGGGTGAATTTGGGTTCGGATCGCAAAGCAGTGACTGCAAATATTGAATGACAGGTTAGACACACACCATCAGTGCCAAGATAACAAAATGAAATAAAATTGCTGGATCAATAAAACATTAAAACTAGAGGTCTGTTCATTACTTGTCATTCTCAAGGAAGCAAGATATGTACCACAATTGTTATTTATGGTTACGTTCTTTTCAGGGATGATACACAGCCTCTCACCCTCACCAGTTACTGCCGGTAACCAACTAACTCAACAGGAAATGGCCTCGGTAAGATCAGAGGGAAGTTGGCACTCTTGCCTCACAGATTTTTCGTTATTTTCAGAAAGTCTGGGATAAATTATAAATGTTCCCCAAAATTACAAAAAAAAACATAGGCTATGAAATATTCAGTGAAGAATATATAACAATGAAACTCAATGCTGAACTTGTAATTGGCCCCGAAGATGACTAATCTATAGATGAGATCCTTGGGCAGATGTCTAGCGATCTAACAAAGAAAACCAATTACTTAAAGGAAACATCATTTAGTACTTAGCAATGGAGCATGTAACAAAGAAATGCAGTTGCTACAACGAACCATCCACCTGAATATCAAAGATATATCATTAAAGTTAGTGAGAATTCTCCAATCTTTGGTGGGTAGGTTTGCTCAACGTATTTCAAGAGAAGACTTCAAATCGAAAGCATGCTATGGTAATAGACTAATAATCACATTACACGATGATTTAAAAAACAGGACATCAAAGGATACAAATGACCGAAAAAATGATTAAAAATAAAGGAAAGGCATCCTTTACCTGGATGGATGTAAGTATAGCAGCAACATCATATATAGGACTCCACTGGTTTTGTAGGATATCTAAGCATATGCTCCCATCAGCATAAACTGTTCATAATAATTTAAAAATTGTTACAAAAGTCAATGAATGGACATAAGAAAACATAGCATCATTCTAGGGTTCTTGTAACAACAAAAAAGTATTTGCATAAAAAAGACAAAACAACAGTCAATATTGTAAGAAGCATTCTGTAATCTCAAAATACTCTGCAAAAGCTGCAATTCTATATATCTTCATTCCAGCAAACAAAGCATCAGTGATTCTGATGTTTAGAAAGCAGAAGTAAATTTATCCATTTATCCAGCAAGCATTAGTTGAATCTGTATTTTTGCTAGCACATTCAATGTTCTATAACCATTGCACAGCAGCACAGAGAACCACAATTGAACATTTCAGCATGTATATTAATACTTGATTACTGCATCAAAATACTTAACTAGAAGAACCTGGGCTTAAACAACTAATAAGATGAAACCCACGGCATAAGTATAAAAGACTTAAGGCTTACTGTTAGGATGAAACATCCGAGAAACAAATCGCACTGTAGGTGGCTTGTTAGGATAATCTTCAGTGAACTGAAGTGTCAGCTTGAACGTACCTGACAAAGTAAGCACAATTTGACAAGAGAGAAATTAATGTTGATTCCGATAAAAACAAAAGGCTCAAAATCCTATAAACAAAAACATTACATATCACTCGAGGACCAGAAAGAAAGATGACAAACATAACATACCAGCAGATGAGTTTAAAATGAATTAATTTCTCTATTCAAATATTGAATACATGTCTAATTGATTATTCTAAACAACAATAAGGATGCAAGGCAAACAGGGGGAAAAAAGAGACTCCAAGGCAGCACATCAATACGAACATAAAAGGGCATGCAGCTGAAACATATAAATATAGAATAAAAGGGCATGCCTACATATGAAAAATGCACAATACATGTCTAGTTGATTATTCTAAGCTACTATAAGCATATAAGGCAACAAGGGAAAAAGGAGGCTCCTAGTCCGCACATCAATATAAAGACAAAAGAACATGCAGCTGAAGCAGATGAATGTAGGATATACATGCCTAGAATGAAACACCACAGACACTACTAAACGGAAGTTGTTTTTAGACGTTAACAAAACAACAAAATGAAGCATTGCAATTCTGAAATATCCTGAAATGAAGAGTGCCGCCATGCCCCAAGCTGCCGCACCCACGCCGCCGCCATGTCCAGAGCCGCCGCGCCCGCACCGCCGCCGTTGTCCTACTGCTGGTCACCACCGTCGCCAAGGTGGGCTATTCTACCGCGCCGGTGGTGTCCAGGGCACACTTCGCGTCTTTTCGCGTTCCTCGTCAAATCGTGCGTCCGATCTAAGATCCGTTCGCATCACCATTTGCAGGAGGTGCCAAGGATCTTGGGGGACATGGTGCCAGAGTTTCGGGAAACGTGAAGAAGCCGGGAACGTGCAGGAATCGCAGAGAGGATTGCCACTTTCAATAATTCCAACGAGCCTTCGGGACACAGGTATAAACCCTTGAATGATGTTCATCATATTGGCACTGAAGTGAAGCGATCTTGTGGTAATATTAGTTGTAGATGGGATAGCTGGATAGCACCGAGAAGGTGTTTGGTAGTGATTGGGATTCAATTAATTGTGGTCTTTGTTTTTGGGTTAGTATTGGGGCGTCTGTGGTCTGTGTCGTGGCATGTCCAAATTATGAAAGGTGTAGGTAATTGTCTAAAGTTTCATTAGAGTACAAGAACGTTGAATTTGGTTAAGCGGTTATAAAGTTATGGCTAGAAGAAGGCTGTTGTCCAGAAATCTGTCGCTGCTGAGTGCAGTTATGTTGATTTGCTAATTAGGTGTAGATGCTAGGTGAATTAGATTGAGTTTATGACCATATCTAGAGAAAGCTAGATAATTTTACATAGATTGCAGAGATGTTATGGTTTGCTACATTTGGTGTTGTGTACAAATAGATTGTTAAGCCTATTGTCCAATAAAGTAAAATAATGGTCTTCGGGGCTAGAAACGAGGGATCAAATGAATTGATTTGAATCTGTGGGCAACTGGAAATTTGAATATGTGGACAATGGTTTGCTATGTTTGCGCTCCTAATCTAGGAGTTATGGTTGTCCGACCGTCGGGACAGCAAAAGGTAAGTTGTCCGGCGAGAGGGAAAATTACATCCGAGGTTGTGCGCATGGTTGTTATGGCGTCGCTTAAGCGACGATTAAGCGGTAAGGCGGTTGGAGGAGCTCCGCCACAGCGTCGCCTTGTCGGAGGGGCTTATGGCGTCCGCCATACTGCTGTGGCGTCGGAAGCGACGACTTGCTCTGAGGCAGACGCCAGAGGAGGAGGGGAGCGGGAAACGGGAGGCGAGGAGGGAAATAAGAAGCGTGGAAACAGATCCAAACCCTAGCCGTGCTCCAGTCCGCCGCGCCGCCTCCAGTCCTCCGCTCCGTCGCCTCCAGTCCTCCGTAGCGCCGCTTCCCCTCCGCCTCCAGTCCGTCGTGCCGCCTCCAGTCCTCCACCGCGCCGCTTCCCCTCCGCCGCGCCGCTTCCCCTCCGCCGCGCCGCATCCAGTCCTTCGTCGCCTCCCCTCCACCTCCAGTCCTCCGTCGCCTCCCCTCTGCCGGTAGCAGCCCTCTGCCCTCCTCTGTTTTTCCCCTTCTCCTCTTCCTCTGTTTGTTGCGCTGGTTGTTTGGATGCTTGGTTACATGAATGGAATCAATGGATCATTAGTATTGCTAGCTGTGCTAGTATTGCTGGCTGGCTGTGCTAGTTGCAGTGGCTACTAGTTCTTGGCTTCTTGCTTGTGCTGGATGGATGAATGGATCATTAGTAGTATACTAGTATTGCTTCTTGCTGCTACTTGCTAATATTGACACTGCTAGCAGCCTAGCAATATTAGGATATTAGTTGTAATGTTTTGTAACAAGCTACATGTCCAACTTGCAAGCGATATGTGTGCTATATGGGAGAAGAGCAATTGGAAAGAGGATGGGTGCTATATCAAGGTATGCATGTGCTACTAAATTGCTATTTAAGTTGTCGCCATACTAGGCTAGGATGTGTATGGCGTCGCCTCGCCGCGTGCCTTATCGCTTAAAAGTTGTGAAGGTAGTCAGTCGCCTCGCCTCGCCTTATCGCCGTAACAACCATGGTTGTGCGTATGAGCGATATTGTTATGATTGATGTTGTGTACTGTTATGGCATATTCTTAAGGTATGAGTGATATTGTTCTGATTGATGTTGTGTACTCTTATGGCATATTCTTAAGCTATCTTTTGTAGGAGGCGTTACTTCGAGGTTGGCAACAGCCACTCATCACTCCATCTCACGTGGTTAAATAGGCAAGTGCATGGTACAACGGCAGACGGTTGGTTGATTTGTTTAATGATTATGGTTGATTTATCATGTTAACTTTCATATTTTTGTTTTACTCTTGATGATTGATCCATGACATTAAATGGTAGAACATGGTATTGATGAGTTATACCTTGAAAGATAAATATGGAATCATTGCATCATGACATAGAGATAGCTGGCCTGAGTGGCATCTATAACCTACTTTGCGTGGGCATTCCACAGGAGTGGAGGTGAGGTCCTCGTATGAAAGAGAACGGGCTTGAGGTCCCCACATGGAGGCGGCGGGCATGAGTATACACCGACGAGTGAAATACTCCACTATAACGTATATGCTAAAGAGGAGACATGTGCACGAGTATTTGCATGTCATTAATGAAAGTTGCAATTAACATTGAGTAATGTGGAGAATGACATAAATGAGCTATTGATAATAGTTTTGTTAATGTTTACTATTTTATTATGTATTGGCTGAGTCTTGGACTCACCCTTGCTTATTTGTTGTTTTTAGGTTACACTGAAGACCACATGCATGGAATGAGAGTAGCACCATTGCTTCATGTGTCACATCATCCACCACAGTTATCAAGTATTAGTAGTTCATTCATAGAATAATGAAGTGTCCAGTCGGTTTAGTTGTTCAATTTCATAGCATAGCGGTAATCATGTGAACTTAGTTGATTATATAATATGTCGAGAAATTGGTTTGCTTATTTATTAGTCTTTAAATCTTCATTTGACGATGTCGCCAAAAGGTAAGTTTGCTCCCATACGCATGTCATTCTGGCGTTCTTGGGCACGTGGACCCGAGCGTTCCTGAGCACATGGTATCGGGTGTTCTTGGGCGCGTGGTTCAAGTTTAATTCTTTGTTCATTATTCCTGTTCATATTATTATGCTATTCTTATTAATCTTGTTTAGTATCGGTGAAAATTGTTAAGGGAAGGTTTTGCTAAAATTGTTGATAAAAACATGTTAAGGATGATGAAAAATGTAAGTTGAGGTAACATTCTGAGCACTTGGGAGTGCTGGGTGTTACAAACTCAATATGTTTGGCATTACAAACAGTGTTCCCGTAGGCCACAGCCTAGCCCGCCTAGCTGATTTATCCTGCCTAGGCGGCGATTAGGCATTAAGCGCTGGTGTGCCGTCTGCCTAGTGCCTAGGGTAACATTGATTACAAATGGTAAAGTTCTTATTTACCCAGATAGTAGAAGACCTAGATCAACAGAGACATCAAAAATAAAAATGAAGCTGTAAACAGAATCATCTCAAAAAATGCAAACAGAAGACAACAAAGTAAGAGATATGACGATATACAATGCGTATGATTACTCTCCTATCTGCAACCCGCCAAATAAAATTGAAGGCCTTAAATCACATACCTCCATCCCAAGGAGTATCATCGGGACTGCAAAACAAGATACAAGGAAATGACAACTAAGTACAATTGATTAAAATAAAATGGGAGCAAAATATAATGGAATATTTTAGTCAACATCTTACCCAAAAATTACAGCATTCCACATCATTATGTTGTTATCCTGAGGGGCCCCACTTATGCCTGCAGGAGGATCCTGCATCAGTCGCTTGAAATCCCTCATCAGCCTCTTCCTTGCAGGTGTTGACATCCTCACCTTCTATAGAAATCATATCACTATACGAGTCAAAAAGAAAGAAAGAAAGAAAGACAAATATATATGAATCAATCCAAGACTACTACAACATCCAAAAAAATGCTTACTCATAACCTGTTTTCCGAACTAAAAGTTACTTGAACACCATAACTAAGATAGTAATGGGCTATCTTGATTACTAGTATGGATTGTTCCAGTTAGCAGGTAGCAAGTGTAAATAAATGATAAAAGTTGGTAGATGAAACACGACCTCATTGACAACACTACACAGATCCATCAGCTTTGGGCAAACATTAGTATGTAAAAGTAATTTATGCTCTCACAGGAAGCATGGCATCCCTCATTAATTACCACAGGCATACCTCAGAAATGAAATAAATTAACGGTTAGGTCATTAGCCTCGAAACGAAATGGACAAATCCAAATGATTTAAAACTGTTTGTTGTGCTCCAACAGTAATGCAGACAAGGTTCATCTGAGCACAAGCAGGTACAACAATTTAATTCCCGAGAATCCATGGGACTTATCATCACAAAAACAATCTACTAGAAATGCAATAGTGGCATAACAAACAAGGCAATCCCATCAATTTCATCCACAATTCCAAAAATTATAACAACTCCAAAAATTATACCAAAGATCATCTAAAAAAAATCCAAACCACGACCCTCACGACCACAAACCGAAACATCGGTTCCGGAAACCACTCCACCAACAACATCTAGATCAACCGCAGTTGCGGCGGAACCCCCAAACACCCCACCCCTACCATCAGCGACCCCGGCCTAAAATCCAAAAATTCACCACCAACAACCACGTACAGGTGCACGATCCTGAGCACCTACAAAAAAAATTATAACAAGTAACCAAGCATCTCACGCTAACAGATCCTTCTCAGATGCGATCAATTCCACCATCTACCTACCTGCTTAAGCCTACGCTCCAACCTCAGCAGGGCTAGCAAAATCGCGCACGCTCACAAGATGATAGCCACAGATCAAACTAGCGAAATCGAAGGCCGACATCGATCGGACATAGCTGAGAAGATGGCCGAATTTTTACCCCCGATCAAGCCGCCGCGCCGCAGATCCAGCGGGAGAATCGATCGATGGCCAACCAACACCGCGAACTCCACAGGCTATAGCATACTGCAGTGGGTGGATCCGATCAGGTAGAGACGCGAGCGGATCGGGTTGGATCGGAGGAGTGGAATGTTCGAGAAGGGGGAGGAAGGAAGAGTCCAGACGTTGTAGGGGAGGAGAGGAGCGGAGGGGAATAGACTTGGAGACGAGCGGAGGGGGACAAAAGGCAGGAAGGAAAATGACGAGTTACGGCCTCACGGGTCACGAGTGGAAAATGCAGGACACGGCACTTCTCTGATCTCTCTGCGCCTGGGTCCCTTTTGAAGCGCCATGTATTTGTGTCTACAATTTTTTCTAGAATATTTTATATATATATATATATAGGATGACGGAATGGGACACCATGGTGCCTGGGCACCATGATTTTAAATGCGTTAATTCAAGCCAAATTCGGATATATTTTTCAAAACTTTCAGTTTTAAGGTATATACCCATCTATAAAAATTCAAATGAAACACATACCTTTGAAAAAATATACTCGAATTTGAAGATTTGAACGAATTTAGATTATATACTTTGCTGATTTATATGTATGATCAACACATACCTACAATCAAACTATCATAAAAAAAGGAAACTTTAGTTTGAATTTCGGTTCAAACTTGTTTGAACTAGTTAGTAAACTGGTTGAACTCAACATCCTAAAAATTTGAATTTTTAGCATACAAATACATATGGAAAATACAGTTTTGGATCATGGTGCCCAGCACCATGGTGTCCTAAATAATTGTACTATATATATATATATATATATATATATATATATATATATATATATATATATATATATATATGCGACTCTGAATATCTCATGTTATCCTAATTGCCCTACATGTGTTAAGACCCGAATATGTAAATCCAGACCCTTTGTGTCTACCGTATGAATTCAGAATTACGCTAGTGCACATAATGACAATGTTGATAAAATATCATTTCATATGTATAATAATTAAGGAAGAAGGAATCAATAATAAATATCAAAGTGGCGATCTTATGATCGAGACTTATAATTATTGCCTTATGAGCCGAACGACTCAAATAAACTGCTGCGAAAGGAGATAAAATATCCTCAAGTGAAGCCCATCCATATGCCCACAGTCAATCGACTGGGGTAGCACGACCTAGTTCTTCACGATCGTCAAACTAATCCTCATAGCTATATGCAAGGCTTATTCAAAGAATGGCTTATTTCCTTTTGCGTAAAGCAACATTTGTAGTTTCAATACCCATAAATAGATTGAAAGCATAGATAAAATGAATAACATTAACAATAAGTTATTCAGAGATTTTCCAAATTAAATTGGCACACAGCCTACATCATTTCATTTTCCTAACATACCCTCTTATCCCAGTTTTGTTTTGTAAAATTTAATCCTTATGTGAAATTTTTTAGCATTGTTCATAACCAGGGACATGGCTATTCGAATAGTTGTATACTCTATAGAGGTTATACATTTTACCCATAAGATATGATAAATATCTTAATATCATAAAATTGATACGCTTCCTTAGATGTGCGACTAAGAATATCGTAACAAAATCTTTCACGCTTCCTTAGACGTGCGACTAAGAAGATCATAACAAAATCTTTCAGAAACTCTATCAAACATACACCCTCCCGATAAACCTAATCACATCATTCCACCCTCACACAGAGTAGAAGAATGAGAGGGATTTACCGTTGGACTAGAAACAATAATTGTTCAAGATATATATAGAGCCACTGCAACACACACCTTCCCTAATCTCGCACACAGCTTAGTCTAGCATCTGAGGTATCATATGTCAAGACTCGGTAACTTACTGAGTTAGGTTGGTCTATAACAGACATGTGGTTGTATGCTTAGCCTAGTTCAATAGTTTACAATATTAAGTTTTTAACTGACCAAGACAAGGCTACCAATTTACTTCACACTGAACCATATTACTTTGATTTACATAGAATCATACCAACACAATATCACACTAACCCACCCAGACTAACAACCTCTTGCCACTTGCTTCAATCTAAATCATTTACCACCCTGTATATTGTTGCGCAACACATACCATCAATATCATCACTGTGTGATAACACATAACACACCCTTTTTAGAAAGATATTCTATATTTATTTAGTCATGATTGAATTTACACTTCTAAACAATATCAATTATTCGTTGCATAGCTAAGCACACTAACCATGTTCTAAACCAACCCATGTTAGTTCTATATTAATGATTAGCTATTAATTATCCATCGTAGGGGTGACAAATGATTATATCATAGTAAATGATAAGGTTAACATAGCAGATGACAAGGTAGGTATAATCCTAGGAGGTTATATAACTAATTCTCAAAATAATTAAAAAAATTGATAATTTGAACTAGAATGCAATAATTCGAAACAAAATAACATTTGTAAAATTGAGTTTAACATGATCAAAACACAAATTACCTGGCTCTTGCTATACTATTGTTTCTTATCTTCGGCCACTTTATCTTACGTCTTCAACTTCCTTACCTTTAGCTCCTTCAAACAACTTCTGGATATCTACGTCTAACGAGAGAGAAAATCAAATACAAACAAAACTCAAAAAGATAAATCAAATAAACTCCAAATTAAGAATATGTGGGATTGGAAGGAAGAGCTCAATTTTGGATAAATTTAGAAACTTGAACAAACTCGATCAGAGCTCGAATGAAGGAGAACAAGCTCTTGGAGGATTTATCGACTAGGGAAATACTGTAAATTAAGAGAGAAGTGAGAATATTCCAGGGAATATTTCTTTGGATATAAATAAATAAAAGGAAAGAGACTAACATGTAGGCCCTCGATCTATGGATCGGGTCCATGGAGAAAGGCAGCAGTCCACGATGAATTGGACTCATGGAATAGGATATTGATAGGTGGGGTCCACATTTAAGTGAATCAGTTCATGGTGCATTGAGTTCACCAAACCGATGTAGGGTTAGGATTTAGATGTACCACATGTACGCCGATGCGGCATGGCATAGTGGAAAAAAGGCTGATGGACACTAAGGTAGCGATGATGTGGCGGGACACGTTGGCATGGCAGTGGCACACAGTGACTTGAGGTTTGGCGAACGACGATGCTCTCCGGTGAGCAACGACATTGGTGAATGGTGAGGTTTTACACACGCGAAGAAGTGTAAAAGAGAGAGGGTGCGACAGTGAAGCGACCTAGTGGTTCATAGAGAACAATGGTCACTGGAGTCGAATGTTGGCAAGGAAAAGGCGACAGAGCTAGCTCAACCTTTTGGCAAAGTCGATGGTCTTAAGATAAACTGAAAGGTGGGCGAGGTGTAGGACAACATGGCAATGCTAAAGAGGCAATGGTGAGGTCTAGGGCTCACTTGTGATGGTGAAAAGCAGCAACAAAGCTCGGTGATGATGTTTTTTCCAACTTTGGGGGAGAAGAAGTGGGCGACGACGCATGGTGGTCTCCGGGTAAGATGAAGATGTGCACCGAGATAGAACCGAGACAGGTAAGACAATGATGCAGTTAGTTGATGCTAACAATGACTAAGGCAGCCAGTGATGTAGAAGAAGGCGGCGAAGAGACAACACTCACGATGGCGCGACGCTAGAGAGGATCTTTGGTGACAAGAATGCAATCACAACATAGAACATTGGATGATGAAGATATAGACAAAGATGGTGAAGGAAAAAACTCACCATTGGCAAGGAAATTAATGGTGAAGGGCAATGGCCAGATTTGTGGAAGAAGGCTCGATCTCGATGTTGATGGATCCTCGACTTCGATTGATTTGGGGATTTGAGTGGGAGAGCTTCAGAACATGAGGTGAAGGGGAAGGGTTCAGTGGAGGTACGACAGAGCGGCTGGAACGCAAGCTCTTCCGTTATCTCCAACGGCGGCGACTGCTCGGGCTGGATGAAGACAATGGTGGAGACGCGATCTAAGTGTGGCGTTAGTGCAAATAGAGGCGGCTTGATGAAGCGAGGGGGATGCGTAGGTCTGGGTGGCCTTAAATAGGCAGCGAAGGAGGTTGTGAAGCAGAGTCTGTTGCGAGGACGGTGGCATCGCAAAGTCCAACTCGTACACTCATGGAGAAGGAGGAGTCTGTGGGGAAGACAAAATTGTGTGGCTGACAGATGGGTCCCGCTAGTCAGCAACAAAGGCGTGGCGCACGGGCTGTTGGGCTACGACGCGGCAATGGGCCAAGCCAAAGTAGATCAGCCCAAATAGTTGCAGAAGTGGGTTGGGTCAATGATGGAATGGGAAGAGGAAATGAGCTAGACCAAGATTTGGCCCAAGAGGATTATTGGAATTTAGATTTGATTTCTGAATTAAAGAGAAATTTGGAAATTCAAATAAATCAAAAGAAATAGCAAATGAACTCAAAAAATTCCAAGGCAATACATCAAAATTCCTTGCGACACAGGGAACACAAGGGAAATTCATTGCAACACAAGGTATATGATGAGGACATCCCAACCATGGATACTATCGCTGCACCTTCTCTCTCGGCAACACCTTCGTTTCCGACTTTCGGTGTTTCGGCCGCTACTTCGTCTACGTCACACGGAAGGCTTAATCCAGAAGCACGATCTTTCCACCCACCTTTGCTAGGCTAGCACGTCAAGACCACTCACCAAAAACACCCATATGCCAAGGAAGGCCCATGATGAAGCCCAATTCATCGCCGAGTTCGGTTCGGCCATCCAGCAGCACCTCAACTTCAAACGGGCATATCTTGGGCTCCCGAACTTTGTTTTCGACATACGACCACTCGTTTGAAAGCTTAGGAGATAAGCTTTCCAATGGATCCAGCCCCATGTCCAAATCGCTCCAGATCGACGGAAAAACGCAGAAGAGTGTCACAGACCAAATTTGTCCGGTGCTGCGTCACCGTATTTTTGGGCTTTTAGCCCATGTATCTTTAGGGTTTGGTGGTGGACGCCCCTAGCTTGGGCGCCCCACCCCTGGCCGCACCTATTTATATGGTCGCCACCCCCATACGTTGTTCTTTAGGTTTTGTTGTGTTTGGTAGACCCCGTGTGCGTCCCTCCTCGTGCTTGCGCGTGTCGACTAGACCGCCCGAGACGAGAAACAAAACCTCACCTTTGTGTTCGTGATTTTAGATTAATACAGTTATCATATTGCTTCCTTACTTTGTTCTTGCAAGTTTCTCGATTGCTAGGAGGGATAAAGATCCATCATGTCTGAGCGTGGTTTATCGGCTCGTGTTGGTGGCGTTGCGATTGCCAGTTTCCTATCCTCGCTGGTTGGAAGCAAAGATCCCGAGTTCATCAACTCTCCAAATTGACATATCGTTCTCATCAGAAGATCGGGCACCCCCATGTGCGCATCAGGTGGATCAGAGCATCGGTTGCCTGGTGAGAACACATCTACCCTAGTTGTTAGATTTGTTTTGTTCATCCTAGAGTCCAGAAAACATCCATACAAAAATTTTATCGTGTGATTTCCTTTTGATCCTAGCCCGTTCAGCCTTTACTAGTTCTGTCTAGTTCATATACTTGTTGAATTTTTGTTGCATCGTTGAGTCATTGCTGGTCTTAGCGTTTTGATCTTTAGAGTTTCGAGTTCTGTTCACGTGTCCATCACAGTGTTCTTCGTGTTCGTCGTAAATTGCTCTCGATTTCGGTTCAAAAAGAGGAGTCCTTTTCATTTTCGGCGAAGAAAGAGATCAGTTAGGACCTTTTTCTAAATTCGGTTCGAACCTCTCCAATCTTGGTTGATAAAAAAAAGGCAGGTGCAAATACAAAAGCCGCACCAAATAAAAAAAGAGGTAAGTGCAAATACAAAAGCCGCACCAATTTAAAGGGGGAAAAGTGTCGGGACCCGAATTTGCAGATCCGGACCCTCTGTGTATTCAGCACTAGTCCAGGAACGCGCTAGTGCATACAATCTCAACATTGGTAAATATCACAATCATACCACTCGATACTAATAAAGTACTTTAATTAGATAATCAAACTGGTTGCTTGACCTTAAGGTCAAGTTACAAATATACGCCTCGCAGGGCGAAACTTATTAAAAGATAAATAATAGCAGCGGAAAAAGTAAGATAACTTCGTGGCGCCATCCAGTATACCACAGGCAACTGACTGGGCTCGCTCCCTAGTTAGACGGTTCCTCTCTGGAGCGGCCACGTCGGTGCCGGCGCATGGACCCGGTCCACGCGGGTCCACCGATGCCGTGCCACTGACAGGCGGGCCCACCCTGTCAGCGGCAGGCTCACTCACGCTGGCGAGCGCTGACACATGGGCCTCGACCGACACGCGGGCCCCGCGTGTCAGAGACACATCCCACGCGCGGATGCTGACCGCGACGGTCGGCCTCCAGGCCACGTGGCGCGATCCCGACTGTTGATTTTAAAATCAACGTCCCAGATTTGATCTGGTTTCACGCGTTTGGGGTGAACGCGGTTAATCCGGACCGTTGGATCTCGATCAGATGGTCGAGATCCAATCTAACGTGTACAAAGCGGCTAACGCTAACCGTACGATCTAGATCTAACGGCTGAGATTGGATATGGGGTTCGCACGTGAATCTTACCCGCGGATGACGTGGCGAAATCTGGGCCCTTGGATGGAGATCCGACGGCTGAGGAAGCTTGGGGTCCGGCGATGGCGCGGCGGCGCTGCCATGGCCGGAGCCGAGGACGATGACCACGCTAACGGCGCTGCGGAGCTTCTCCGGCGAGGTGAGTGGTACTCACGGACGCGTCTCGATCTCCCGGTTCCGGATCTGGGCTCAATGGCGGCGGAGATCGACGAAAACCGCGGCGGAACCCTACCTCAACTACGGTGAGCTCTTGCGGGCAAACGACGGCGGCTTGGGTGACGTTGTCTAGGGCTACGGGTGCGCATGGGAGAGGCGGTCCCGACACAGGTGGCGGCGCTTTAAATAGCCCCTCGACGTCCATGAAACGCGCGGAAAACAAGGTCCCACCCACGGGCGGCGGCGGAGTCCGGCGGCGACACGGAGAGGGCGACGTGGCTCAATGTGAGCCGTTGGATCTCGATCCAACGGTCACGTGGGTTGGACTCGAGTCCGACTCGGTGAGCTGGCTGGCTCGGTCGGGCTTGGGTCCGGGTGACGTGGCTCAATCGTGGCCGTTGGATCACGCGGTTAGGGTTCGGCGAGCGGGTTCGGCTCGATCACGTGGCTCGGGTCGGACTCGAACTCGAGTCTGACTCAGACTCGGTCGGGTGAACAGTAAAACCCGTTCGGCATTTTCCAGCGATTAAATATTCAATTTAATTCCCAGAAATTCATTTAATCCATTAAAAATAGCAAAACACTCAGAAAAATTCCAGAAAAATTGTAGAAAATATTTCGGAACATTTTGGACTCAAATAAAATATTTCCAACAAAATTTTATTTGCAAAATCAAATTATTTAATTATTTCAAAAGGGAATAAATTCAAATAAATTCCAAATAAATCCAAATAAATTCCAAAAAATTCCAAAAATTCACCAAAGTGCCAAATCACACTTGAATTTAAGAAAAGCAAAATTTTGTGGTGTTACAAACAGGTAGGTGCAAATTCAAAAGCCGCACCAAGAAAAATTGCAAGTCAAAGTTTAGAGAGAGAGATAGTATCTTTTTTTACCGGAATACCCCTGGTAAAAAAAAAGTGTGTGTGTGGTGAGTGTTGTGTGGAGTCCCTTTTGAGTCCGTTGTTCAGTTTTAGGGCTCCCTCAAAAAAAAAGAGAGATCCCTAGCTACTTGCTTTGTGTTGAGGACGTTCTCTTTGCGTTACTGTGGCATTGTTGGTGATTAGGCTCGCGTCTCTAGCACGATCTAGCCTAGGACCAGCACAATACCATTGTTGAACGTTTATTCAATTTGTTTTGACTAGTGCAGTTCTAGTTTTTCCTTTGCTACAAAGAAAATACGTGTCCAAGCTCCACTTCTACTAACCATACAATAATAGGGACTGGCAATCGCATTGACACCTTCTGCATACAGATTACCACAAGCCAGACCTTGATTGTTTTTTCCTAGCTGCAGGGTAAGAAATTGTAATAACTTTCGTGGAAGCTTGAGTGTGAGAGCATATCAAACTGCCATAGTTCAGTAGCTCATAGGACTAATCATATTCTTGTGAGATTTCCTTTTGTGCCTACTAACCATGAAAGATAATTCAAGCATTCGAGGAAACGGTTCCGGAAGTGAACCAGATGACCCCCTTTCTCGCGACGATGGGTGAATCACTTCCAAGGTCAGTTGGACAGGCATGAGATGAGGACTCGTGTGCAGATTGATGAAATGCGTGGACAATATGCTGAAATCCGTGGATTGCTAGCTCTAAATAATGTTGCACGCGATCCAGCTGGACAAGTTCCACCCGCTGGCCATGCTTCTCTA
Source organism: Rhipidocladum racemiflorum (assembly GCA_036346355.1). NCBI lineage: Eukaryota > Viridiplantae > Streptophyta > Magnoliopsida > Poales > Poaceae > Rhipidocladum > Rhipidocladum racemiflorum. Next base: position 73,188,512 of record CM070577.1, read on the forward strand.
GGTAGGGTGGAACATGAGGTGAACGGCTGCATTGCTGATTTTGAGGATGACAACCTAGTGAACGTGAACAACGATCGAGCACATCGTCGACTCCGCCACAACAGACAAGGTATGGGTAGAAATCAGCATGCTCAAAGGGAAGAAGGTAATGATTCTATTGCGCAAATAAAATTTACTATGCTTCCTTTTGATGGTAAATATGACCCTGATGCTTATCTTGATTGGGAGTTGGCAGTAGATCAAAAATTTTCTTGCTATGATTTTTCTAAGAATAAGAGGGTTCGGGCTGCCACTAGTGAATTTACGGGTTTTGCATCTGTTTGGTGGCAAGAAATTCGTAGAATCAATCGGGACGTGCCTACAATTTGGGATGGATTGAAGCGATTAATGCGTGCTAGATTTGTTCCTTCATATTATGAACATGAATTGCTTAACAAATTGCAACGCTTCAATCAAGGTAGTAAATCTGTTGAAGAATATGATCAGGAATTACAAATTGGCATATTACGTTGTGGGTTAGAAGAGGATGAAGATGCTAAAATGGCTAGATTTTTGGGTGGGCTTAATTGAGAAATTCAGGACATACTTGAGTATAAAGAATACAATTCTATCACCCGTTTGTTTCATCTTGCTTTGAAAGCAGAAAGGGAAGTGCAGGGCCATCAATCTAAGACAAGAAGCAATTTTGGAGGCTCTTGTTCATCACGAACGATAGAGAACCATACCAAGGCATCATCTTATACTCCAGGATGTGCTCCTTCATCTGCTGCCCCTACTTCCTCTACACCACTACATGCTCTGGAGTCAAGCAAATTGGCTACAAAACAAACTCCGGTGAAGGGTGCTTCCTCGGTCGCCTCTATTGGTCGTATAAGAGAGTTACAATGTTTTCAATGCAAGGGACATGGCCATGTGATGCACGATTGTCCAAACCAACGTGCTCTAATAATACGAGAAAATGGTGAGTACTCTAGTGCTAGTGATATTGATGAAAATGAATATGCTCTTGTTGCCACTAACACTGCAGAACAAGAAGAAGAGATTTGCGATGTAGCCTCGGCAAAGAGATACCCGGCTCTTATTGTCACACGTGTACTACATGCGCAACCCACACGTGTTGAGCCAAATCAGTGCCATACCATCTTCCAAATAAAGTTTGTAGTCAATAAACGAGCAGTGCATGTTATTGTTGATGGTGGTAGTTGGAACAATCTTGCTAGTGTGGACATGATTGAGAAGTTTGGCTTGGCCACGAGTCCACTACAACAACCATATGAAATTGAATGGCTCAATTCTACTGGTAAGATTCAGGTAACAAAAACTGTTCAAGTACCTATTTCTATTCGTTCTTATCATGATGTTGTTGTTTGCGATGTTGTACCCATGGATGCTTGTTTTGTTTTATTGGATAGACCATGGATATATAATATAGATGCCATACATCATGGTAGGACCAATCAGTACACCTTTACTTTCAAGGGAAAGAAATTTACTTTGGACCCATGTCTCCCATAGAATTGAGAAAAATTAATGTGAAAAGAGCTCAGAAAGAAAAGGAAGAGAGTGGGAATAAAAGTGTAGCTAGTAAATCAATCCATTCAAGTACACCAATAGCTCAAAAACCTGATCTAAAATTGAAGGGTAAAATCTTGTTGGCTACAAAAGTTCTCTCACAAGATAACATGGCTAGTATAGAACAATTGCAATTATCTGTTGCTTTGCCTTCTGTTGCCACTAACCTTTTGCAGGAGCATGAGAAGGAGTCGAGGACGACTCCAATTCAAGAAGGGGAGGATGATGAGGACATCCCAAACATGGATACGACCGCTGCCCCTTCTCTCTCGGTGACACTTTCGTTTCCGACTTTTGGTGTTTCGACCGCTACTTCGTCTACATGGCATGGAAGGCTTAATCCAGAAGCACGGTCTTTCCACTCACCTTTGCTGGGCTAGCACGTCAAGACCACTCACCAAGGATAGCCCATATGCCAAGGAAGGCCCATGATGAAGCCCAATTCGTCGCTGAGTTCGGTTCGGCCATCCAGTAGCACCTCAACTTCAAACGGGCATATCTCAGGCTCCCGAACTCCGTTTTCGACGTACGACCACTCGTTTGAAAGCTTAGGAGATAAGATTTCCAATGGATCTAGCCACATGTCCAAATTCGCTCCAAATCGACGGAAAAGCGCAGAAGAGTGTCATGGGCCAAATCTGTCCGGTGCTGCGTCACCGTATTTTTGGGCTTTTGGCCATGTATCTTTAGGGTTTGGTGGTGGACGCCCCTAGTTTGGGCGCCCCACCCTTGGCCGCACCTATTTATATGGCCGCCACCCCCATACGTTGTTCTTTAGGTTTTGTTGTGTTTGGTAGACCCCGTGTGCGTCCCTCCCCGTGCTTGCGCGTGTCGACTAGACCGCTCGAGACGAGAAATATAACCTCACCTTTGTGTTCATGATTTTAGATCAATACAGTTATCAGATTGCTTCCTTACTTTGTTCTTGCAAGTTTCTCGATTGCTAGGAGGGATAAAGATCCATCACATCTGAGCGTGGTTTATCGACTCGCATTGGTGGCGTTGCGATTGCCAGTTTTCTATCCTCGTTGGTTGGAAGCCAAGATCTCGAGTTCATCAACTCTCCAAATCGACGTATCGTTCTCATCAGAAGATCGGGCACCTTCGTGTGCGCATCAATATATAAAAGTGGTTTTTAATTAATTGAAGTATATATTATTCAAATTAAATCTTTTTTATTTATGAAATTTCCAGTTAAACTTTATTAACTCAATGAAATTTGGTGAAAATTGTTGAGAACCTAATCTACAGAAAAGATGTGTTTGAAGCATCATAAAATTGGGACGTTACAACATGCTTGCTCCGGTAAAAAAACATGTCATTTTAGATTCGTGAAGTCAAGATTTTGAAATGTTGGATATAAATATTTTTTTCAAAAATTTATATTAGATAATGAAAATCATATATGTAGATTTGTCTCGAAAAAACTTGCATAATATTAAAAATTTATTGGGTTTTATAAATATATTACAATAGAACTTTGTAGTAAAAGTTATGTTCCAGGATCATGAAAATTTCCAAAATGAGATATTTTTGTAATCAGTGATGCTACCAATCAAAGAATCATACGGAGTAACCATAGTTTTTAAAGTGGTAAGGCGAGGCAAGGTGACTCACCACCTGTTTACCGATAAAGCGCTTAAGGCGCATGACGAGATGACACCATACACACATCCTAATCTGGTATGGTAACAAATTAAATTAGCAATTTTGTAGGACATGCATACCTTGATATTGCCAATTCTTGAGCCTATGTAACACCCATCCTCCTTTCAATTTATCTTCTCATGTACCACCCATGCCCCCTGTAAATTCCAAAATGTAGCTTGTTACAATACAGTACAATAATTCACATTCAATTAATTGATTAAATATGGTTTAAGTGACATCGTAAATATGGATTGAGTCACATCCCTTGTTGATAATCTCTCATCTCTTCTCTTCTCCTAAGCAATAAACTACACGAAAATGGGACAACAATGTGAAGAACTAAGAATTAAATATACGATTACATGAACAGTGAGTGACAACCAACATAAGTCCACAAGCTTAGAGTCTAATGCCTAATGGCATGACAAAAGTCCATCGCCCTCCCCCCTTCCTCCCATTCCCGGCTTCCCCCTCTATCGACCGGACAAGAGCAGTGCAAACAATAGAGAAGAGGAAGGCGAGGGGAAGAAGTGAGGGGGGGGGGCAAGGGGAGAGATGGGGAGAGGACGAACTGGACTATGGAGCTGTAGGGTCGAGGATGCGCCTAGATGGGGGGTGAATAGGCGATTTAAAAACTTCTACTCACTAATCGAGGATCGCCTCTAATTACCCCTATGTCAAAACCTACACAAAGATTATGCGCAAGCGGAAGACTAATGTTTTGACAATTAAGGCCTAAATTAACTAGGCTCACTAATGCACTAACTAAATTATGTCTCTAAGCTAGAATTGCTATGTCGATCAAGCAAGATACACTAAGCAATTCTATTCACAATCAAGCAATCAATAATATGCAATAAGGTAAATGCTTGAATGTAAAAGAGACAAGGGACACATTACTTTTTTACCATGGTTTGGAGACTACCCTCCTACTCCACGTTGAGGAAGTCCAACTTACTTTGGACCAGCTCACTCACTTGAGCCTTTCACCTCGAATCCACTAATGGTTGCTTTTTACCTCGCCGGGTAGGCTAAGCACCAACCTTCACAAACTTAGCCGGAGCTTCTCACAAACCTTGAGAGCTCCCGCGCACGACGCTTCTACGCTGTCTAAGAGGCCACCACCTCCAAGAGCAATAGGTTGAGCACTCCGCTCAAGCTTCACCAAGTGCACCTCCGCGTCTCCGGTGATCACCTAGTGCAACTCATGCAACTAGGGTCCTCTCAAACTCCCTCTAATTGCAACTCATGCAATTAGGATCACTCTTGATCTCAAAACCAATTTGGAAGAGGCAAAACCATGCAAACCCTCCCACAAACCCAAACCAAGCTCAAGAACACTCAAGAGTGCAGCTACAACAATGCTAATGCCCCCCAAGGGGGTCTTATATAGCCCCCACTCCAAAACTAGCCGTTGGAGGGGCAAAACCCTGAAAAATCAGCATTTGCGGTAGTATTGGCGGCAAAACTGCGGTACTACCGCCCCTCAGGGCAATGGCTATAAAACTAGCCGTTACACAGCAAATCTGGTACTATCGCAGGCAAAAGCCCAGTAGTACCGCTCCTCCGGCAGTACCGGTCTCAAGCCACGGTACTGCCACTCCAGCAAACAGCTCTAGAACACCCCTCTGGAAAGAAGCTACCGCAATACATAACCCGGTACTACCGCAATCCCAGTAGTATCGCAATAACACCAACAGTAGTGCCGGACTCCAAAAACCTCCAGAAAAACTCCTGTTTGGAAAATAACTACCGCACAATAAATCCCGGTACTACCGCACCTACGGTAGTACCGCTATTAAAACTTCGGTACTACCGCACCTACGGTAGTACCGCCAATAAACCCGCGGTAGTGCCGGACTTCAACCACTTCCAGAAAACACATTTGTGCCGGACCGAAAATTTAGTCTGGTGTACACTGTGAGATTTGGTCCGTCGCAAATGAGGAAAAATAACTACCGCTCCTCAATTAACGGTAGTATCGTTGGAGCGGCAATACCGACGCCCATACGGCGGTACTGCCGACCTCGCGGTACTACCGGCATTAACACTGCGGTAGTGCCGGCAAAACAGAGAAAACAGGGTTTAAACTCAATCCTTTTCTCCGAAATTTTAACCATAATTCTTTGAGCCAAATGGTGATCAAACCACGATCACACTTAATTGCAAAACACTTTTGCAACACCACTAAACCATGCTCAAAGAATTTAACCAAACTCCAAATCATTTGCGAAGAACACAATTCGCAAACGTCTCAAAGATTATATTTGCAAAAACGTATTAAGCAAATAAATCCTGGAGTCTATAAGGTTTATCCTCCTAGCCATGTGATGGTCAAATCATGACCAAACGGACTTGCAAAAACCACGGTGCAAGTATCACATGCTTTCAGGACCGGAACCCATACACCTCCCATTTATTCGCACAACGAACTCGCAAACAAACAAACAAACCACAAGGAATGAACTATCTCTCTTTTGCAATACTTGCAAATCCATAGCCTCATCCCAACTCCAAACTAAACCAAATCGAATCAGAGTGCATGAACTCTCTAATTGCAACTCCTGCAATTCTCTAGCTCCATGCACTAAACCAAACACTTTGCTTGAGCTCTCTCCTTTTGCAACCCGTGCAAACATAGTTCCAAGCAAACTCAAATAAATGCAATAAGAGATTGTTTTGAAAACAAAAACAAAACATGAAGCTTCATCTATTGCAACACATGCAAAGAATGTACTCCATGCAAAAGCCAACACATTAGCTTATTCTATTTGCAACTCATGCAAATCAAAGCTTAATGCGAAAACCCAAAGCATAAGCTTGACCTATTTTGCAACACATGCCAAATAGAGCTTATGCAAAATCCAAGCACAAGCTTCACCCATTCGCAACACATGCCAAATGGTTAGCTCCATGCAAAAACCAAATCAAATAAGATTTGATCTCGAGTGACTACGGGATTGAGATCACCAACACATGATGAAGCTCAAAGCAAAAACTCAACCCTTCTTAATAGTACGGCGCTAAAACTAGACACAAAGCTAGGAAAGATCCTTAGCCTATCTAGTTATACCTTAGCCGCCGTAAGCAATCCCCTTTGGGGTCTTTATGATATTCAATCATCTTGTTCCCCCGGGATCGTCACCCTGGCTCTCTTATCTCTTTCTGGGATCTCCTCTTGACGTCCATCACCTCATGATGTCGTCCTTGTCCGGTTGTTATTATCTCAACCATCTTTTGACCTAACCTGGCTCAATCATCACTTATGAAAATGGTTAGTCCAAGATGCATGGTTGTCTCAATCATTTATACACTCCATTAACACATAATGGATGCCACTTAAATCGATTGAGCACAACCTAAATCAATCTAATGAATTTAGATATGTCTTGAGCACATGACGCAACTAATGCTTCATACTACTCAAGAACTTTCCATTTGTCTTTAATCGATCACAAGAACACCATCAACACATGGTGAAATGTCCTTTGATGATTAGGAGACAAATGAACTCAATTTAAACATTCATTTAAATTGATATGTTTCAATATATTGATCCTTTATATATGGAGTGAAGAATAGATCAATACATTGATACATCAAGTTCAAGTGTGAACTCCCCCTAGATATATGCATCCATGTAATATATGGATTGGGAAACATAATGCACATTTTTTGTTAATACATTGGGAAATTCATACTTTAACTTGAATCCAAAGTATGCCATTAATACTAGAATGGATATGCATACATACCTTGAGTTTTCCATTTTTCATCCAAATATGAGACTAATGAATGTAATTCAATAAACATGTTAGTCTCAATAAGATTAGATTTGTCATTAAACAAAGATTAATCATTAATCTAAACCAATAACCAAAACCAAATGGAGCTTGAACTTACAGAAGCATACCTAGGCACCAGAGCAGATTGGGATAGGGCACCTGGTTATGGCAGAGGAGACGCCACAGAGGCAACATAGCAGAGGAGACGACGCAGAGGCTCTCGCACTTAAGGTCGGAGTAGATGGGGACAGGACGAGGCCGCGGTAGGTAGTGGCGCTAGGTTTGGTTCCCTCTCTCTAGATTGGGCCCTCTAAGGCTCCAATTCTCCCGGTCTCCACTTTCTAGGTACCTATTTTACCCCCTCTCTCTGTTTTACCCTAGTCCCCAACTCCCTCTGGATATGGTGGTCTCCTCAGTTTCCCCTGATGTAAGGTCAAGGATGTCAACTAGAGGAGGGTGAATATGCGGTTTTAAAAATTCTTCCTACTATTTAAAACGCCCTAATTAAAACCTTCACAATAAATAATGCGAAAATGATAAACTAAGGTATTGATAATTAAAGCCTAAATCAACTAGGCTCACTAAGTGCACTAACTATCTATGTCTCTAATGAATGATAAACAATTATAAATAGATGATCAGGAAATTTAATTCTAGGAATATAAATGGCAACTATGTAAGCAAAGGATTGCAAGCAAACACAAAGAGACACACTATGTTTTATCATGGTGATCGAAGACTTGCCGGTCTCCCCTAGTCCACACTAAGGTAAGCCCAAATTCATTTGGACCAGCTCCATGAATTGAGCACCCACATCGAATCCACTAGTGGTAGCTCCTTTCCCTTCTGGGTAGGCGAGATCCAAACTTCGTCGGGGCTTTTTACAACCTTCGTTGAGAAGCTCACCGTGCACGACGCCACTATGCCGTCTAGGTGTCGGTAAACACCAAGAGTAATAAATCAAACCTTCTAGCATGAACTCCACCAAGTGCAACATATGCACAATGGTGATCTTTAAGTGCAACACATGCACAAGAGACTACCAATCCTCTTCTAATTGCAACACATGCAATTAGAAGCTCACTTTTAGCTTAAAAGGTAAATGGAAGAAGGCAGCACAAACCTCCCAAATCCTTTCAAAAACTCAGCAAGCCCAAATGCCAACCCTTGGCATCCTTTCATAGCCCTCCACACAAAAACTAACTGTTGGGGGAAAATTGGGCAAAAATCAGTAAACCTGACACTACTGCCCTCTAGGGCCTGGTAGTACCGGCCTCCAAGCCAACAACTAGAAAACTAACCATTGGATAGAAAACTCGGTTCTACCGCAAGCAAAAACCCATTAGTACTGCTCGAGCGTTAGTACAGCCCTCACGGGCGGTACTGCCAGCCTCAACGCAACCTTCAGAAAACCCACTCTCTGGAAAATAACTACCGATGGCTTGGGGCCGGTACTACCGCACCTCCGATAGTACTGCCCTTGAGCTCAGTAGCTCCGTCTTTCAAACATAGAGGAAAACCACGCTCTCTGAAAAATAACTACTGCCCTCACTGGGGCGGTAACACCAGCCGAGCGGCAGTACCAGCTCCCATAAGCGGTATTGCTGGCCTAGCAGTATTACCGGCCTCAGTGAGCGGTAGTGCCGATCATAGAGAGAAAACCCAGTTTTTCACAAAAACTTTTCTCCAAACCAACAAGGATGTATTCTTTGAGCCATATGATGATCAACACATGATCAAGTTTATTTGCAAAACACATTTGCAAATCCTATTCATATGCTCCAAGAATCACATTAAAGTTTCAATTTATTTACAAAATACATTTACAAACAAACCAATAATCTATGAGATCAATCCTCTAACCATGTAATGATCAATACATGATCACGACACTTTGCAAAACATATTTGCAAATACCAACACATGCTCTAGGATCAAAACCCGTAACTTCCAGCTCATTTGCAAAGCACATTTGCAAATAACAAATTAGTGATCAACACATGATCTCTAGCAATTTGCAAATACATTTGCAAACTCTACTAGCCACATTCTAATAAAACTAATGCATGAGCTTTTTCTATTTGCAATATATGCAAATACTTAGCTCTATGTTAAAACAAATGCATGAGCTCTCTCCTTTTGCAACACATGCAGAACTTAGCTCCATACAAATACCAATTCAATTAAGAAGCAATTGAAAAGGCAAGCCTGAACTTTAATATTTGCAGCACATGCAAATATGAACTTCATGCAAAATCCAACTAAGAGAGTGAGCTAGAGTGAACCAGATTAAGTTCATCAACATATGATGAAGCTCAAGCTAAATAACTCAATCCTTCTTAATAGTACGACAATCTAATTAGAAACCTGGTCTCTCAACCAAACACCGAGATCGGTAAAAGACTAGGAGCGCGATCTCTCTATGCTCACTCTTTTCTTTTTCAAGGACACCCTAGAATCAATGCTACCAAACTTTCTAAAATTTTAGTACGATATGTTTAAAACTATCTAGATTGACTACATAAAAATTATGTCATTTGATTTATCATTAAAAATACTTTCATTATATTACAATTTTATTAGTATATAATAAGATAAATTACAAGAAAATAATGGTCAAAGTCATAACTCGTAGAATGTGAAAAGTAAAAAATACCACTTAAAAAAGAACGGAGAGAGTAACTGATTGCTAGAGGTGGGTTAATAGATGATAACCTAACGGTAAGTGGTAGCGATATGAAAAATTAATCTGATTGATGATTGATGGTATCTGTGTTGAGACACACTAAGAGATAGATGACCTAATGCGTAAGTGGAAAGATGAGAAAAAAAGATAATAGAGACGAGTCTACTAGGTGTATATTTCATGTTGTGTACATATGTATAGTTGCGCACAAAAAGTAAGTGAATTCACAACTATGTGACAATATATGATGAGACAGGTTCCCCCATCTACTATCCATGCATGCACTTCTGCAACCAGGCATCCAACTACTTTGTTTTTTTGGAAGTTCGACCAAATATGTTGTTGGAAGATGCTTTATTACACAATCAAGAGGCACATACAGTTATGTACCAACCAAACACATCTAGGATGAGACAGGTTTCTTCATCTCCTATCCATGCATGCACTTCTGCAACCAGGCAACCAACTTTTTTTTGATAGTTCAACCAAATACTTTGTTGAAAAATGCTTTATTGCACAATCAAGAGGCACATACAATTATGTACCCAACCAAACACATCTCCCATAACATATAATGCCAACTAAAAATTAGCGCGGTGCATATAAAAAAAATATAGGTGACTTTGGATACTAGTATCTACGTCAATATAACAAATGGAAAATAACAACGATGAAGTGGCATGTGATATACGTTTTCTTCAAAGTTTAGATATCCATATTTACAAAAATAAAAAACTTTATGATGCCAAGTATACCTCTTGCACAATATGTTTCATAGATATTCTACCATACCATTTCATACCATTTATTGTTTTCTGTATTCATAGAGCTTCTTCTACGTCTTACACGGTTACACCACCCCACAAATAAAGGGAAATTTGTCTCAGCGACACTCAATTTGTTAGCAATTCACGAATTGACACTCCAATTTGTGTGATTCATAAAATTGACACGAATCAGCGAATTCTTTGCCCCAGTGACACTCCTGGCTTTTTTTTCACAATTTCTGGATTTTCCAAATGATTTTAACACTATTTGGTTGGTGACTTTCCTGTTTTGCCCCTGGTCCGTTCCCTCTGTTAGGCGCCGTGAGCTCCCGTTTTTCCCTATGCTCGCCATTCTTCCTCCCGACGCTGCCTCTCCTCGCACTCAGCTATAGCTAGGGTTGGGGAGTGCCTCTGCCGGTCCTCCCTCCAGCGCCACCCTAGATCCACCGTTGGTCCAAGCCACCCCGAGGTCCACCAGTTTGAGCCACCCCAAAGATGGCGGGTTCAGAACCTCCCCTAGACGGGAGCCCTCACCTCCGCTTGTAAGTGCGAGAACCGCCCCTCCCTCTTCCCTCTCTCCCCGCCCCTCCCTCCCCCAAATCTCTTTGCTTGATTTCGGACTGTGCATCGATCTCCTATGCGGCAGGACCCTAACTGCTCTCTGCCATTTTTGGTAGGGCTCGGGTTTGGCCTCTTGATGACAATGTTAACACCATTCAGGCACATAGTAGTTGCTTTAGTAACTCAAATGGCAGCAGTGTTACAAACCCGACTACTGGTAGTCAGGTTGAAGTGCCTAGAGCATTTGATTGTGATAGTTTGCAACTCGAATAAAATCAGGATGATGTGTTTGGGCATGGGGGACCATTTATCAGTGAGGACCTGAGGGAGGAGGCAAATGAGGGAGGAGGCAAATGAGAGAGGGAATGATGGGGCTGCTGCTGATTGCCATGACGAAGGGAATGATCGGGCTGCTGCTGATTGCCACGATGGGAATGATATGGAGGGGCTGGAAAGTGATGGTTTTGAATCTGATGAAGATGTGACTGATGCAGTTCCTGGTGAGGATGCCGTCAAATATGATCAGGAGAACCCACTAGTGGCAGTTGGCAGCTTATATCCTACCATGGAAGAGTTCAGAATGGCACTAAGGCAGCATGCAATTATGGGCCAAATCGAGGCAGCCACAGAGAAGTCTAAGTCTGATCTCTATAGGGGCTTTTGCAAAGCTCGCGGATGTCCATGGGCTATAGTTGCAAGGCCCACTCGAGATGGAAAATCTGTGAGGGTGTGTGATGTATAATTTTTTTTCATACAATTCCTTTGCTATTATAGCTTACTGATAAATGGGCATATTGTTTATGCAGGTAACTAAAAATAAATTTCATCACTTCTATGCGTCAATAGTGTCGGGACCCGAATTTGCAAATCCGGACCCTCTGTGTATTCAGCACTAGTCCAGGAACGCGCTAGTGCACACAGTCTCAACATTGGTAAATATCACAATCATACCACTCGATACTAATAAAATACTTTAATTAGATAATCAAACTGGTTGCTTGACCTTAAGGTCAAGTTACAAATATACGCCTCGCAGGGCGAAACTTATTAAAAGAGAAATAATAGCAGCGGAAAAAGTAAGATAACATCGTGGCGCCATCTAGTATACCACAGGCAACTGACCGGGCTCGCTCCCTAGTTAGACGGTTCCTCTTGGAGCTCCTCCTCCAAAGCTGGTGTAGACTCTTCTTCAACTGGTGTTATATTGCGGCAAGGGTGAGTACTTGGTACTCAGCAAGTCATGCACAGAATGCAAGCTAATATACTACATGCATGGCTTAGTACAAAGGAATAGCTCAGGGCATAATTGCAGTAAACAGCATTTGACAAGTAGCAATAGTAGATTCGAAAGCAGTAGAAACAAGTATAGCATCAATAACTTTTTCAGGAATTAAATAAACATCTTTTCCATTCCTAATCCACATTTCCATCAACATCATTAATAAACCAAACCCAACCTTTCAAGTCCAAGTTATTTTCAAGAAAGTCTAACCCTTGACTGTAATTCCCGAGCGATGTCCAATACCGCGGACACGGCTATTCGAATAGATTTTACACTCTGCAGAGGTTATGCACTTTACCCAAAAGATACAGTCAAACACCACAAAGGCGAGTGTCCGTAACAGAGTCTTTCATAAACTTCTAACAGCACAAGTGGTCATCTCCGGTGTTGCACACTAACCCTTCCCTTAGCGAAGGCGAAGTTTAGGCCAATCCACCGTTAGATGGGTACCTGGCTGCACCCAGATAAGCCTCTCTGCATAAACTACACAAAGGGTGTAGTTGACATCCTGAGGTCCCACAGGTACGTTATTAGCAACTTATTAAACTAGGTCCGTCCCATTACAGACATGTGGTTGCACGTTTGACTCAGTTCAAAGGCTCGCAAGGTTAAGTCCTTAGGGTGACCAGGGCAAGACTACCCGAAGAACCAAAATAACGTTCCCGGTGTCACAACTGGCCCACCTGATCATTCTTGCCACATGCCCCGGTCGAAAGCTATTTATCAAACCCCAGTTGATTACCATGCACCACGTGCCATCGACATCGCAACACATGATACCTTTCCAAAACAGGTTCAATATGTCATTAAGTCAATATTAACATTTGATTGTCCAAAATCATGTCATGAGCACGTAGCAGGTCTAAGCAATATACTACACATGATACCTGCAGTCCTGAGTTAAGTCCCTTCATAAAGCGAGCATAATTGGATCCTGGAAATCTGAAATCTGGCTTAACGCAGTAGAAAACTACTCGGCTGATCTGGACTGTTCGATCTTGATCGGACGGTCAAGATCCAATCTAATGAATACAACGCGGCTAACCCTAGCCGTTCGATCTAGATCTAACGGCTGAGATTGGATCTAGTACGGTGCGGTTCTAGCTACGTGGCACAACCTAAGCCGTTGGATCTAGATCCAACGGTTGGAAATAGATCTAGAGGATTAGAACGTGGGATCTCACTGGGGGTGATGTGGACGATTCTGGGCCCTTGGATCTGGATCGGACGGCTGAGGGAGCTCGATCGACGGCGATGGCGCGCGGCGGAGCTGGCTCACCGGAGACGAGGACGGCGACACGCCCGACGGCATTTGGGCGCGATTCCGGCGAAGTGAAAGGTCCCCTCTGGCGCGGCTTGACGTTGCGGTTCCGGATCTGAGCTCAACGGCGGCGGAGGACGGCGGACGGCGGCGGAATCGGCGATTAACCGCGGCGGAGTGCAAGACCAACTACGGCGAGCTCGCGCGGGCAAACGGCGGCGGCTCAGGCGACGTGGGCTAGGGCTACGGGTGCGCACGAAAGTCGGCTACCCGGTGGTGGCGGCGGCGCATTAAATAGGGCCCTCGGCGTCCGTGAAACTCGCGGAAACCGAGGCCCGCTGGTCTTGGCGGCGGAATCCGGGTGGATTCGGATTGGGTGACGTGGCTCAACGTGAGCCGTTGGATCAAGATCCAATGGTGCGAGGGTTTGGGCTCGGGTCTGGCTCGAGCGACTTGGCTGGCTCGGTCGGGCTTGGGTTCGGGCGACGTAGCTCAATCTCGGCCGTTCGATCTTGATCGGACGGTCGAGAGGGTTAGGGTTAGGCGACTGGGTTCAACCGGATCGGCTGGCTCGGGTCGGACTCGAGTCTGACTTGGACTCGGGTCCGGTCGGATGAACAGTACAAACCAACTCGATTTTTCCAGCGATTAAATAATCCAATTAATTCCCAAAAATTCATTTAATTCATTAAAAATAGCTAAACACTCAGAAAAATTCCAGAAAAATTCTAGAAAATATTTTGGAACATTTTGGACTCAAATAAAATATTTCCAACAAAATTTTATTTGCAAAGTCAAATTCTTTAATTATTTCAAAAGGGGATAAATTCAAATAAATTCCAAATAAATCCAAATAAATTCCAGAAAATTCCAAAAATTCACCAAAGTGCCAAATCTTGATTAAATTCATGAAAAACAAAAATTTGGAGTGTTACAAATAGGAAGAATTAAGACAAGCATGGCCTCATACAATTGGGTTGCAGAGAAGGTGGCTCCTTTTCTTAAGCAATATCCTAACATGGGTACAAAGGAACTACAAGAGAATATAGAGCAGAAGTATAATGTCGCATTAAGCTACTGGAAAGTGTGGGAGGGTAGGCAGAAGGCAATAGACAAGATTTTCGGCAAATGGGAGGAAAGTTTTGAAATGTTGGTGAGATTTAAATCTGAGGTGGAGAAGAGGAGCCCTGGAAGTGTTGTAGTGGTTGATGTGCAGGCAGATGGAGAAGGAATTGATTTCCATAGATTCTTTTGTTGTTTCCAGCCTTGTATAGATGGTTTCATCAACAGGTGTCAATCGTACTTGAGCATATATACCACAGCTCTAAATGGTAGGTGGAATGGTCACCTAGCTTCTGCCACAGGAATAGATGGTCACAACTGGATGTTTCCTGTGGCATTTGGGTTCTTTTGTGCTGAAACAACTGATAACTGGACTTGATTTCTTGAGCAGCTCAAGAAATGCATTTCCATTCCACACTTGGCAATAAGCTCAGATGCATGCAAGGGTTTGGAGATAGCAGTGAAGAATGTTTACCCTTGGGCAGAACACAGGGAGTGCTTTAGGCACCTGATGGATAACTTTGTTAAGAGGTTCCAGGGTCCAGTGTTTGGAAATATGTACCCCGCAGCTAGAGCATATACTGAAGACATATTTGAGCACTACATGGACAAGATTTATGAGGCATCTCCTGAAGTGAAGCCATGGTTGGAAAAATATCACTATCTGCATTGGATGAGAAGCAAGTTTAGTGAACAAAACAAGTGTGATTATATCACAAATAATCTTGCCGAGTCATGGAATAATTAGGTGAAGGAAATAAAAGTTGCAGATCTAGCAAACACTATCAGGTCAAAGGCAATGCAGTTGTTTGTAAGGAGGGGGAAAATTGGTGAGAAATTGCAAGGTGAGGTACTTCCTGCTGTGATTCGGCAACCAAATGCATAGACCAGGGCATTGTCACACTTCAGAGTCACAGATGGGCGTAATGGATCAGCAGAAGTGAGTGAGATAGGTGATGACTTGGAGGTGGTGAGGCATGTGGTGAATCTGGCTACTCATGAGTGCAGTTTCAGACAATGACAAGTCTTAGAAAAACCATGCCCTCATGCATTGGCCTTTATAATTTTCCAAAGAAACCACAACATGGAGTAGTATGTTCATGAATACTTCTCTGTGAGCTGTTTCAGTCTAGTATATGCAGGTGTCATTCAGCCCATGACTGACAAATCCCAATGGTCCAAGGTAGATCTAGGAATCAAGATATTGCCACCACTGACAAAAAGAACTCCCGGGAGGTAAAGGAAGAACAGGATCAAGGGATGCTTAGAGAAGGAAAAATGAAAATGGAAGGTAAAATGTAAGAAGTGTGGAGAGTTGGGCCATAGACAAACCTCATCCAAGTGTGTTCTAAATGGTACCAAGAAAAGGAAGAGGACCGCCAAGAAAGGGAGGCCACAAGGCTCATGCACCAAGGCGAGTCAGACTAATGCAGTCAACAACACTGCAACCACAAGCCCTATGACAAGAAGGTTAGTCTCTTTGTTAAGTTCAATTGATCAACATTGCACTTTCATTTAATATTTCCAATTTTGACAGGAGAGTAGCAATGACAATGGCATCTGGAGAAAGCACGAGCTCACAAGTGTCTCAGCCATCTTAGCCGACACAGGGAGCGAAGAAGAGAACTCCAAAGAAGAAGATGTGATGGAATTTGTCAGAAAGTAGTACGTAGCTTTAGTTATGTGTGTCTGTTATGGAAATGTCCTGTGTTGGAGAACTGGATGAGATGTTGATGACAAATGATTGCTTGTGTAGTGACTATGTTTGTATGGAACCAATGCAAGTACTCTAAGTCTATTTGCTCTTTCGAATATCTGCCTGATTGCTTATTCTACTTGACATATTACTTATTCATTTTGATTGAATCAGTTTTGCGAATATGTAAGCATTAGGTTTGGACATTCATTAAAACTAGACATTCATTAAAACTAGACATTCATTCGAACTGGACAAACAGAGCAGTACATCATGGAGGCAGTACATCTCTTACTTCATAAGCATAACAACTATTACTAGAACAACAAGGCATACATTCACACTAACAAGCAACATCAATTGCGCTAGTTTATATTTCAATTCCGAAATAATTTCAACCTTGACACCATGGAGCACCTCCTTCATAGATGACATAAAATGTGCCTAAACCTCCTCCTTCACGCCATGCGCCTACCAATTCTTCGTACTGCTCTTGCTACATGAAAAAGTTGCACTCCTTCGAACCCTGCATCTCCAAAATGGAAACAAGTTTAATTGGAAATTATTTTGATCACAGCAAGCTCATATTCAACGTAAATTACCGACTGATTTCGCGGGCACTTGAAGAACCACTTTCCGAAGTTGGACGACGTTTTTGCAGTGAGCTCAATTACCCACTCTGAGTTGCAACTGGGGCAACGCACCAATGGCATCCCACTGTGATGTGACATCGGCCGTGCACGGGAACTAGGGGCTAAGCTTGCGTGTAACATTATCACCGAGGGGCTGAATCACCGCGAGCCTTGGAGCCCAGGGCGGCAGGGAGGAGGCGAGCCTGGAGCGGCGCGAGAGGAGGTGGAGCCGGGGCGGCGCGGCGGAACCCTATAACAGAGAAGAGATAACGGGAGAGAATGGCTCGCACGAGAGAGAATGGCTCGCATGGGAGAGAGATAGAGATGAAAGACCAGGGGCAAAACGGGGAAGTCACCAGCCAAACAATGATAACATTGTGAAAAAGGTCGAGAGTATAATTGAGGTAAAGAATTCATTGATTCGTGTCAATTTTATAAACCATACGAATTAGAGTGTCAATTCGTGAATTGCCAATGAATTAAGTGTCACTGACACAATTTCCCTCACAAATAAGAGCAGTGCTTCTATGTTTTCTTTTTTAATACAAGTTCCATAAATCTCAAAGCAAACGAAAGAGTAAATAATCATCATCTAACTTTTATTCATATTTTAATATTTATACAACTTTAAAAGGAAGAGCATATAAGCACTGCAGATAAATCCACCAGGCTCCACCGCACTTGCCGCCCAAAAACCCTAACCCTCCCCTCGCCGCCCTGGCCCAGATAACCGCCGCCGCGCCCATGGTGTGCGGCGCCGACGCCGGCATCGAGCGGGTACTGTGGACGGAGGCCGAGATCACCGCCCGGGTCGCCGAGGTCGCCGCCGAGCTCTCCGCCGAGCTCCGCCGGCTCCCGGAGCCGGCGGTCTTGGTCGGAGTCGCCACGGGCGCGTTCCTCTTCCTCGCCGACCTGGCGCGGCGCATCGACGTGCAGATCGCCGTCGATCTCGTGCGTGCCGAGTCGTACGGCGCCGACACCGAGTCCAGCGGCCGGCCCCGGATCACGGCCGACGTCAAGGTCGACGTCGCTGGGAAGCACGTTGTAGTTGTGAGTGTCTCGAGCCTTTCGATCCTCTTTTGTAAGGCTGCGACGTTCATTTTGCACGCGGTGTGGCAAATCATCAATAAATACGTTTGCGTTGTGCCGTTATGCACTTGGGAAATCTATGAACCATATTTCTGGTGGCCTCCATTTAGATTGTTGTTATATATCACACTTCACTCTAGTATTCTGCAAATTTTATCTTCAGATACAGACAGAATTTACTTCCGTTCAAATGCGGGCATATCGATGTTTTTATCTCCTTTTGGTTGTTATTTGCTACTACATGTGCAATTGTTGCAACACTTTGGGGGCACTGTCGCACTCATTTTGAAGGTTTGTGAAACTATATGGATTTGACAATTCGAAAGAACTCATTGGAAGTACTCAGGGACAACTGCCGGTAAAATTTTAGATTACCTGTGAAGAAGTTGATGGAAAATTCAAAATTGTTCTGGATGAATCTTTGATCAGACTGAGAACAAATAATCTGAATTCAACAAGGTAGACAGTAGTTTAGGTGAAGGTTAGGTGGTTTTATTCTTTT
Organism: Rhipidocladum racemiflorum; assembly: GCA_036346355.1. NCBI lineage: Eukaryota > Viridiplantae > Streptophyta > Magnoliopsida > Poales > Poaceae > Rhipidocladum > Rhipidocladum racemiflorum. The sequence goes on from CM070577.1 coordinate 73,207,057, forward strand.
ATATGAGGCATGCAATTTTTTTCACCACTGTTTTTATAGGTTTAATGCACAAGTTAATCAAGGTGTATGATCTTTGGAGTTTTTTGTTTTTTGTTTTTTTTTTTTTTGGCAAAATGGTCACATCATTTTTTATCATGAACGGATGAGCCTTGCAAGTATCAATAGGAGGTTAACACTATCATTTTTATGTAGAATACATATCTTCTGGGAATAGACTTACTATCTATTATATTATGATGGATTGATGTAGGAACTTGCACTAGGTACTTATTTGAAGTGGGCAAATAAAGAAAAATTTCTAGTCATACATCTGTAAGAGGGATTGGTTGCCTGCATGCTAGTCGTTTTGCCTGAACCCTGCATATAAGAATGATAGAAGTGCCTTCTTCATCCATGAATCACTTCTATTTTAATTTGGTTATGTCCTCCAAAAGAGCTGAACTAACCATTTTGTATCACTTGACAGAGTTGAGTTTCTTCCGAGTTATAGAAGTATCTCTTTTTCACCAGGGCTAGTTGCTGAGTTTTAGCTATACTAACATCATTACAAGAAACCAGCTTTTTTTAAAAAAAAATTGCAAGAAACTTGCTCCTGTTTTTTACTAACCTCTTAATATTCTAACATTTGCAAAAGTAGAGTGAACAATTCAAAAGTCAATAGCACCTTTAGGGCCAATATAGCTGCTCATTAAGATCAAATGAAACAACCTAAGTAAGTAATTAATTAATTAAAGTCTTAAGTAGCTAGTTATTAGAGTTTTAGGTATTGTTGCTTGTTATTAAAAAGGTGCTAACCGGGTAGAATTACGGGTGTTCTTAGATTAGCAAGCAGTAGCTTTTTTCCTCTCAGTAAAGCAGTAAAAGGGGGAGGTAAAATGGTAGTTTTGACCATGAAGGCCAGCCAAGACCAGCCAGCAGCAGCCAGCAGGTGCATCCCCCTTGGCTCATTTCAACGGAAGCAGCCAGCCCACTCCCTTTTCCTCACTCTCCAGCCAAGAGGACACCAGCAACACTCCCTTTTAGCAGCACTCCCTTTTCTTTAGACCTGGGACATGGGCCGGGCTTTTTCTGGGCGGCCCAAGGCCCGGCCGGCGCGGCACGGCCCAAACATGGGCATGGCCCGACTGGATCCGGGCCGGGCCAGCACGACCCGAACGTCCGGGCCGGGCCGTGCCTAGGCACGGCACGGCCTGGCAACATGGGCTGGGTTCGGGCCACCAAGACGGAGGCACGCTGCGGCCGTGGGCGGCCCGAGGCCCGTGCCGCGTGGCAGCTAGGGAGTGGGGGCGCGTGGGGTAGACCTAGGCGTTGGGCTGGGCCAGCACGGTGGGCTCCGGGCCATTGCGAGCTGGGCCGGCATGGCTCGGAAAGGCAGGCGGGCCGGCCCGAGAGACGTTTTGCACAGCCCGGCCCGGCCCAAAAGCACGACAGACCGGGCCGGCCCTGAACCTGCTACAGGCGCTCGGACCGCACAATCAATAGCTGAAAAGGATGGAAATGGTGACATACTGACAATGATGTTTCCAACTTCGTGTGATTTTGAGCTTTGAGCTGTCAAGGATGGACATGTATAGAACAACAACCTAGCATGAGTGGGCTTTGTGTAGGTGAACTTTACACATTTATGTTTTTCCCTTGTGTGTTGAGTGTTGCTCATGGACACTTTATGATGGGGCCTGGCCAAGGAATTGTAATGCATCACTTGAGTACACCATGTCTAACCAGGCAGCATCTAACCATTGCTTGATACTATGGAGCATGTGCTGTTTGGTTCTGGCTATGTTAGATTAGGTTTGCTTATCATCTTTCTGTAACAGTTCCTATATTTGTATGAGATGACCCCTTACATATTTAGAGTCTGTTCTGCTGCTATCTTGAAATTGATGAGGATTTCATATCTTGTTAGGTGGAAGATATTGTGGACACAGGGAATACTGTTTCCTGTCTTATTGCTCATTTAGAAAACAAAGGGGCATCGTCCGTATCAGTTTGCACTTTCCTTGACAAACCAGCAAGAAGGAAAGTCAATTTTCAGCTAGTGGGGGATGGAAAATTTTATAGAGGCTTCAAGGTACGATATCATCCCCTTTATTCCTTTAATATTGTGCTACTTGGTAGCATAAAATTACATTCACTCTCCAGCTTGCCTTTTTTGTTTGTAACAAATTGTACTGAAAAGTTATTCTACAGTATACCCTTTCCATCCTTGCAAGGTTAATTAGTTGCCATATTATTTTTGTTCTTTTTCAGTGCCCAGATTACTTTGTTGTTGGCTATGGTATGGATTATGCCGAGCTCTATCGCAACCTGCCTTATGTTGGAGTTCTCAAGCCTGAGATGTACAATAAAAAGACAAGCAATTAGACTGGAGGCAATGCTTTCAACACACCCAAGAGAGCAAAACATTACGAAGGAATACAGACATTTCAATTTTGATATTTGTAGGCAAATCTTGCTTAATTTTGTACAAGAAGGAAGCACAAAGCCTGCTACCTTTTCTCCCTTTAAGCTGAGGAAAAACCTCTGTTTCTAAATAGCATAACAGGAGGATGTATCCTTCATTTTTGTTTCACCCCAAATTGCAACTATGAAGAAAAACGATGTGGTTGTAGGACATGTTACATCTTCGATCTACAGGTTACAGCTGAAAGAAAACTGATTTGATTGTAAGTTGCATCTTAAAGTTACGTGCAAGAAAAATTCTTGTCTTATGCTTTTGTGTTCTTCGCATTGCCATCACAAATGGGTTGATCTGCTGTCAACTTTGTTGTGCCTGCTTACATGGTGAATAGGATCTTTTGTTTAACTTTGTTGCGCTTGCGTACATGGTGAAGATATTTCTATGTTCGATCAAGTTCACTAATTTAGGAGAACTGGGATCCCAGGAGATTTTCCTGATAAAGGAATGACTCAAAATTTCTTTTCGAAATTCCTTTTCGGCTATTCTTAAGTAATATAAACATGAGGTCCTCTTAAATGTATCTCAGAGGTTGAATTATGTTTTTTTTTTTTTTTTCAATTATGAATCATGCTCTTATTCAAAACTTTGAAATGTGTTGCCGACTACAGCGTAGGTCATGTTTGTTTGGACTTTTTTACCGGCTTAAAAACCAAAATCTAAATAAAAAGATTGCTTTTTATTTAGATTTTTTCAAAAGCCATAAAATTTCGTATAACTAAGCCAAAAGCTATCGGAGATTTTTTTTTTAGGCTTATTGAGGTTTGGTTTTAGACTAATACCATTAAAGTTAGGTAAAATTACTCACATTTACCATGTATAAAAGCAGATAGCTTTTAAGCTGTTTAAGTAAAAAAACTAACTTTTTAAAAAGTTTTAAGTCTAAACAAATATGGCCTAGTCTAGCGGTATCATATTGTGTTTCTCTAGTTGATGACTTAAGTCTTAATCTCACCAAGTTATTTACGTGGATTTCCTACAATGATTTGTTGGAATTTGAACTTGCAGACATGTGTTGCAAGCTTAATATAACTGCACTAGCGAATTTCTAAAAATGAAAAGACTTTCTAGTTTCCATACATCAACAAATAAAGAAACAGCAGCAAGAGGTTTTGAATTTTCCAACCTGAGCCCAAGGCCCAAAATCTCAGGGATGCCCTCTCCTCTTCTTCCTCCTGGAGGCCTCAGCTCAGCCATGGCGACGAGCTTCTTGTCCACTGCCACCACCACCTTCTCATCCCTTCTCCCCATCCGCCGCTTCTCCTGCCACCAGCCAACCACCGCCCCCTCCCTCTCCTTCCCCATCAAACCGCACCGCTCCCCTTCCTACTCCTGTCTCCCTCCCGAACACCGACGCTTCTCCACCTCCTCCAAGACGCCCACCACTAACCTCCTCTCGTCAATCACGACCACCTCAAGGACCCTCTTCTTCTTGCTCCCTCCCCTCCCCCACCGACCCAACCGCAGCAAGAAACCAATGGGCAGGAAGAGCAGCAAGAACCCAGAGAAGGGGAGCGGCGAGAATTGGAGGAGGGAGTGGGACGAGGAGGCGTGGCTGCAGCAAGAGGAAGAATGTGATGTCCCCTTGCCGGCGCTAAGGATCGCGGCGTGAGAGCGTCAGAAACTCGAACAACAACGACCAAGAAAGAGAGATGAAAAGAGGAAGAAGGAAGAGAAACAGAATCTGAATTTCATCATTTCAAACAGCTTGTTTGTTACAGTCCGCAACTTTGTATTTAAAGACCCCCCTCCTCTCTTACAAGTGGACCCCCTTTTCGCAAGACTCAAATAGCTAGACAAAAGAATGACGACACAATTCACACCAACGTGCACTGTACTCTTTCCGACAACCAACCTTCTCTGAACTCCTTTCTTCTCTGAACCTAAGTGTTGGGCCTGGTTGTTCTAGTACCCCCGCCCGGAATACTTGCTTGTCCCCAAGCAAGTGATTTCGGAACACGTTTGTGCAATACGTTTAGATCTTCCCATGTAGCAGCCTCACTCGGAATGCCTGACCATTTCACCAAACCTTGCGGTATCGCCACATTTCCCTTTTCCACCAATCGCCGTTTCAGGATCTCTTCAGGTTCAGTTTCAGCCACATCTAGCTCTGCGATACGCGGTAAATCCTTTAATACCGGTGTATAATTAGCAACAAAGGCCTTCAGTTGAGGCACGTGAAAGACTGAAAGTGCATCTAGGCCCCTCAAATTATTTTGGTGATTAATGATGACACAATTAAAGTGATCTAATGCTTCAACTAAGATTAATGCAGATATCGAGATCATATCAAGTTGGAATGGGATTGGATGCCCCCACAACCTCTCAAAAGTTGAAAAGATAGCATCAAGACAAGATTTGTAATTTTATTTTATATTTGTGTCTTAAGGATAGCCGTACTATTAAGAGGGTTCGACGAGAAATCGCCTTTAGGATGTGCATGTGCTCAACGTCAAGTCTTGCATCTCAAATTAGCCCTCCTGCATTTAGTTTGGAAAAGTTTTCAATTCAAACCGAGCAGGGCAACCCGGACTCTCCGGACATTCAATCCGGAGTATCCGGATTCAATCCGGAGTATCCGGACAATATGTCCGGAGTCTCCGGGTTGGACCCCTTGGCCACTTTGAGTTCCAAGTGTCCGGAGTATCCGGATATTTTGTCCGGAGTCTCCGGTAACCCGGAGTCTCCGGGTAATTTGTCCGGACACTCCGGCCTGTACAAAATCGAGAGTAACGGCTAGTTTTTGAACTGACTATTTAAAGCCCCCACTCTCTCCCAACGGCTAGGAACTGAATAGAGCTCATTCATTGCAAAGATTCAAGCCATTCCTAACCTCTTCCAAGCATTCAATAGAGCTCATACTTCCTCCCACCATTTGATTTGTTGTTTGATCTCTTTTGGTGTGGTGAGGAAGAAGAGAAGTGCTAGGTGCATTCATTTCTAGTTGTTGAGCACTAGTTCATCCTCCAAGCGATTCTTCCGTGGTGCTATTACTCTTGGAGGTTGAAGGTCTCCTAGACGGCTAGGAGTCACCGGGAGCTACCAACGCGTGTGGTGAGCCCCGGTCGTTTGTGAAGGCGTGTCTCGCCTCCGAAAGGAAAGAGACAAGAAGTGAAGCCGGCAAGTGCATTTGTGCAACACCGGGAGGAAAGCGGGTTGAAAGAGAGCCCGGCTCAAGTGCGACCGAGCCACCTCAACGGAGACGTAGGGTTCTCTTCAAGAATCCGAACTTCGGTGAAAAATTCGTGTCCCGCACTTTCACTTTTACTTCCTAGTCTAGCTTGTGTGAATTTGTCTTTGTAAAGCTAGATCTAGCTCTTTGCTTAGCTTTAATTCAAATCCATACTAGCGTTTGTTCTAAGTTACTCTTGCTATCTCTTCTTAGTGGTTTATTGTGCTTGCTAGAGTAGTCTTAGTCGCGCTCCCGTGCCAGCTAACCCGGAGTATCCGGATAAAAGACCGGACACTCCGGACAAGCCGGAGACTCCGGACCAAATACCCGGAGACTCCGGATTGACCAGTTCGGCCAGTTTTAATTTCGCTGCGATTTTTTAATTCGCCTATTCACCCCCCTCTAGGCGACATCGTTGGTCCTTTCAATTGGTATCAGAGCCAAATCTCCTTTATTTTGACTTAACCGCTTGGAGAATTGTAACACCCCAATTTTTGCTTTTCATGAAATTAAATATTATTTTGCACATTTGTGAATTTTTGAAATTTTCTGGAATTTATTTGGATTTATTTTGAATTTATTCCATATTGAAATAATTAAAGAAATTAAATTTTCAAATAAAGTTTTGTTGGAAATATTTTATTTGAGTCCCAAATGCCCTAAAATATTTTCCAGAATTTTTCTGAGTCTTGTGCTATTTTTCTTGAATTAAATGAATTACTGAAAATTATTTTAAATATTAAATCGCTGGAAAATCAATCGGGTCGAGTACTATTCATCCGACCGAGTCGAACCCGAAGCCGGACTCGAGTCCGACCAGCACATGCGTCCAAACTCGAACTTTGCCGGCTGAGATTCCTAGCCGCTGACCGCTCGGATCAAAATCCAATGGTCCGCGTTGGACCACGCTCACCGAGCGAGCCCAGGATCGGACGCGCGTCGGATGAATCCCGGCCGTTGGATGGAACACGTGATCGGCCGAGATTGCTTCGTCTCCGCGAGTCCGTCACGGATTGCGCGCGCGTCGCTGCCGTGTTCCGCTTAGGGTTCCGATTGTGCGCGCATCCCGGGGCTATTTAATGCGTGGACATCACCCGAGGTTGCCTTCTTATGCGCACCGAAACCCTAACCCGCCGAGCCCCCCAGCCGCCACCGCCTGTCGCAATCGCCGAGAGTTGCTTAGTGGGTTCCGGCCGCGGTTTTGTCGGTCGCCGCGCCGTCGCCGGTTCGCCGCCCGTTGGCCCCAGATCCAGAGTTCCCCGCGACGCAGACGCACCGAAGGAGAACTCACCTCGCCGGAAGCCTCGAGCACCGCTGCCCGTGTCGCGCCGTCCCCAAGCTGCAGTGACTCTCGAGCCGCCGCCGCCATATTAAGAAGTGGGAAAAAGCTCGTTGAGCCTCGTGGCTCGCTTCAAAAATGCTCGATTACATATCATTTTTCTTTTAAAATAAAAATTAGTTGATTTGGAACCAGAAGTCAACTTTGGTTCTCGTTAAGCCTGGTCAAGTTGGGTCTCAAACAATACAGAGACTATAATAAATAAGAATAAATCAGTGTCGAAGAAAGCTCAAAAGTTCAAGCTGCTCGTTATTCCACCCTAGCCGCCATCGACGTCTTCGAAGTTTACACCGGCCCGGATCAAGATCGAACGACGCGCGAGCCCACGTTCTCCCCCAAACCCCTGGAACCCGGATCAGATCACGGACCGTTGGATCAAGATCCACGGCCACGCATCACCACGCGTCGTAGCAAAGATTAACGTAGGTTAGATCCGGACCGGCCCGATCTAGGGTCGAGCGGCTCCACGATCACCGGACACGATCGGTTACGTGTACTCGCCGCGCCACACACGCAGCCGCTGCTTCGACAGGGCCCGCGCACGGTCACAGAAATCAAGACCATGACGCCATCGCCGACGCCACGGTGGGCCCGCTTGTCGAAGAGCGCTTGCCGAGCTGGTGGACGCCGCGCCGCCATCCAAGGGGTCCCGCTGCTCGACCCGAGCGTGGACCAAGTCCACCGTGGGACTGAGCAAGCCGCGGGTGAGCCTATGAACCTGCTGGACGTCGGCCCACCTAATGTCGAGAGCCGACGCGTGTCACCCATGACGCAATAAATAATTTCCGAAAAAGAAAATGATTTAATAATTCGGTTTAATAATTGATTTGAATTTCAAAACTTCAAACGCTTATAACTTTTGCGTTTCAACTCCGATTTGAGTGATTCAAATTTCTAAATTTGTATAAAATTGAGATCTACCTAATGGTGAATTTTATTTAATTTTATACTAAAGTTTTTTCTCTGTAATATTATTTAATTGATTATTTAAACTTCAAAATGCTATAATTTTTGCATTTAAACTCCGAATTTGACGATTCCAGTTTCTAAAAATTCATAAAATTGTGTTCTCTCTGTTTATGAACCTTATTTGGATGTTTGAACACTTTTTGTCTACTGTTTTATTCATTTGTTACTATTTGCACGCGTTACGAGTAGACGTTGAAGTGCCGAAATGATTCGAAGGAGAAGTGTTGACCTAGGAGCCAACTCCGGACCAAGAGCAAGTACTTTTTGAAGGCAAGTTATGCTTTGAACATATTGATCCTATTTTGAAACCTATTTTGATTTAACTTATTGCATGCTAGTTCAATTAGAAAATACTTTATTTAAATATGGGAAATTAGATAAATGCCAAATTGCTGTATGACACCTTGATTACTTAAATATGTGCCATGACCCCTTGTCACCCTAGTTGTGTAGTATTAGTTGGACATTACTAAATTGCCAACATGGGAAATTAGATCATTGTAGTATATTGCTTAGACCTGCTATGTGCTCATGACATGATTTCGGACAATCAAATGTTAATATTGACTTAATGATATATTGAACCTGTTTTGGAAAGGTATCATGTGTTGTGATGTTGATGGCACGTGGTGCATGGTAATCAACTGGGGTTTGATAAATAGCTTTGACCGGCATGTGGCAAGAATGATCAGGGGGCCGGTTGGCACCGGGAATGTTGTTTTTGTTCTTAGGGTAGTCTTGCCCTGGTCACCCTAAGGACTTAACCTTGCAAGCCTTTGAATCTGAGTCAAGCGTGCAATCACATGTCCTGTAATGGGACGGACCTAGTTGATTAAGTTGCTAATAACGTGCACTGAGACCTCGGGATGTCAACTACACCCTTTGTGTAAGTTGAACGGGGCGTCTGGGAGCTGCGGCCGGGTACCCATCTAACGGTTGATTGGCCTAAACCGCCGCTAAGGGAAGGGTTAGTGTGCAACAACCGGGGAGGCTCACTTGTATTGTTAGAAGTTTCCAAAAGACTTTGTTACTGATGAACTCGCCTTTGTGGTGTTTGGATCAGATCTTGTGGGTAAAGTGCATAACCTCTGCAGAGTGTAAAATCTATTCGAATAGCCGTGTCCGCGGTATTGGACATCGCTCGGGAATTACAATCAAGGGTTAGACTTTCTCGAAAATAACTTGGACTTGAAAGGTTGGGTTGGATTAATAATGATGTTGATGGAAATGTGGATTAGGATGGGAAAGATGTTTACTAAACTCCTTGAAAAGTTATTTATGCTTTACTTGTTTCTACTTCTTTCGAATCTACTTATGATACTTGTTAAATGCTCTTACTACAAATATACCTTGAGCCACTCCTTTGTATTAAGCCATGCATGTAGTATATTAGCTGCATTCCGTGCATGACTTGCTGAGTACCAAGTACTCACCCTTGCCGCAATACAACACCAGTTGAGGAGGAGACTACACCAGCTTTGGAGGAGGAGCTCCAAGAGGAACCGTCTACTTAGGGAGCGAGCCCGGTACTGTGTGGTATACTGGATGGCGCACTGGGTTATCTTATTTTTCGGGCCGCTATTATTTCTCTCTTAATAAGTTTCACTCAAGGCGTGTATATTTGTAACTTGACCATAAGGTCGAGCAACCAGTTTGACTATTTAATTAAAGTACTTTATTAGTATCGAGTGGTATGATTGTGATATTTACCGATGTTAAGACTGTGTGCACTAGCGCGTTCCTGGACTAGTGCTGAATACATAGAGGGTCCGGATTTGCAAATTCGGGTCCCGACAAGAATCAAAGATGTCGGAAATAGAGAAAGTTACCGAAACCCATGCCCAAGACAAGGCCACGGGTTCCGGTATAGGGGTTGCAATTCCTTTAGATTATTTCTCTTTTGGAGTCTCAAACTCCTCATCTTATGTTTCCGTCTCGTCCGGCCGAGCGCCTCATTTTGATGGCACTCGGTATGTGGCATGGAAACACAAGATGAAGATGCATTTGAGATCACTTCATCCTTGCATTTGGAAGATTGTTGAAACAGGTTTCAAGCCCGCAAACCCCAACAATCTCACCTCCGAAGAAGACAAGGCTCAACACTTCAACGACTTGGCCGTCAATGCCTTGTTCAATGCTTTGAGCGACTCCGAGTTCAACCGGGTCGATGGCCTTGACAATGCTAAGGACATTTGGGAAAGATTGATGATATCTCATGAAGGTGTGTCAAGTGTTCGTGAATCCAAAATCGAGCTTATCATTGGAGAACTAAGCCGATTCACATTGGAAGAAGGAGAGTGTTACACCAAGATGTTTGATCGCTTGATGGTGCTAGTAAATCAAGCTAAAGGACTTGGAAGCACCGAGCTCACCGACAAAGCAATTGTCAAGATCATCCTCCGAGTGATCACCCCCACCAACCGCAATCTTGTGCAACTCATCCGCGACCGACCAAACTTCGACACTCTCACTCCTCATGACGTAATTGGCCGGCTAATGATGGATGAGATGATGGTAAAGGAAGCGGAAGTGGTGGAGGAGCTCAAGTCCGGCAAGAAGAAGGGCATCGCCTTGAAAGCCGTCAAAGTGGCTCAAGAAGTGGAAGAAGGCTCAAGCGATGAAGAAGAATCAAATGGGCCGCTCACAAATGAAGACATGGCCCTTCTTGTAAGAAGATTCAACAAGTTCTTGAAGAAGAAAGGATACAAGCCGGGAAGCCATTCCAAGAGCTTCGGCAACAAGTCAAGAGGAAGACACTCTTCAAGAAAGTGCTATGAGTGTGGGGAACCCGGACATTTCATTGCCGAGTGCCCACACAAAGAAAAGAAGGAAGAGAAGCCGTACAAGAAAGACAAGCACCGCAAGAAGGACAAGGACAAGAGCAAGAAGTACAAGGGCAAGGGTCACGCATACATCGGCAAGGAGTGGAACTCCGACTCCGACTCCGAGTCCGAGTCCGAGTCCGAGTCCGAGTCCGAGTCCGACTCCGACAATGAAGGAGGACTTGCCACCGTCGCCATCGCTACTCCACCGACAAAGTCGAAGAGCCTCTTCGACAACTTGAGCGACGGAGATGAAGATGCTCCAATGTGCCTTATGGCAAAGGGGCACAAGGTATCATCTAAGAGCACTATTCATTCCATTATTGATTATAGCTTAGATGATTGCGATGATGCTAGTGATGAGGAAGAAGTAGCATTTAAGTCTATGGATGATTTTGATGTTAAAAAATTAGACTTGCTACTTAAGGATATTGAAAGATTAGAGGAGGTTGTTGAGCAAAAGGAAGCTATTCTCAAAGCTCAAGAAGATCTCCTTATTTTTGAAAAGGAGAAGAATCTTGAGCTAGAGAAGAGCTTAGCCTTTGAAAAGAAGAAGAATGAGGACTTGGTCAAAAGCTCAAATTTGACCAAAAATGAAGCAATTAGTCTTGAGATCACCAATGCTTCACTCTTAGAGCAACTTGCAAAAGCAAAGGATGCTTGCAAGGCTCTTGAAGTGAAGCTTGTTGATCTCTCGAATAAAGCTTCTACCTCAATCAACAACTCCAATATTTCATTACCTTCGACGAGCAATGGTTGCGCTAGATGTTATAATGTTGATGTTGCTACTTGTGCTACCAACCGTGAGACTTTGAAAGTCTTGGCTCATGAAAATGAGAAGCTTAAGGTGATGCTTGAAGATGGACTTCAAAAGTCCTACAAGGCAAGCAAGGGTTTAGAGGAGTATCTCGGTAAGCGCCAAGGTAATCCTAAGAGGCAAGGGCTTGGGTATGTTCCGCCAAAGGGCAAAAAGAGCAACATTGTTGTTGCTCCTTTAAGCAAGCCCATTCACTTTGTAAAAGGCGAAGGAACATCCAAGCACAAAGCTCACTCCGAGTTCTTTGCTTCTTATGTGCTTAAAAAGACTAACCTCGGTCGTGTAGTTGCTTATCATGTTGGGCGTAAGCCAAAAAATACTCCTTGTGTTCATTCTATTTGGGTCCCTAAATCGCTTGTTACTAACGTGCGTGGACCTAACCAAGTTTGGGTACTAAAGAGCAAAAACTAAATATTTTTTTGTAGGCCTATATCTCCGGTGGAACAAGTTGGATTTTGGATAGCGGATGCACGCATCATATGACCGGAGAAAAGGCAATGTTCGCACACTTGGATGAAAATGGATCAAATAGCGAAAGTATTGTCTTTGGAGACAATGGAAAATGAGAAGTAATTGGTTTGGGTAAAATCTCTATCTCAAATGATTTTCACTTAAGTAATGTTTTACTTGTTGATTCATTAAGCTACAATTTGTTGTCCGTTGCACAATTGTGTGAAGCGGGTTACAATTGTTTGTTTAATGAAAAGGGTGTGGAAGTCATTAAGAGGCTTGATGGTTCAATAGCCTTCAAAGGACGTTTGAAGGGTAAGCTCTATCTCGTAGATTTCAATACGGATAGACTTAATCTTGAAACGTGCTTAATGGCTAAATCTAGCATGGGTTGGCTATGGCATCGCCGACACGCCCATGTCGGTATGAGGAACCTTCACAAACTCATCAAAGGCAACCACATTCTTGGACTAACCAATGTTGTCTTTGAGAAAGATAGGATTTGTAGCGCTTGTCAAGCGGGGAAGCAAGTTGGTGCCTCCCACCCCGCCAAGAATGTTGGTGCCTCCCACCCCGCCAAGAATGTGATGACGACCACAAGATCATTGGAAATGCTCCACATGGATTTATTTGGTCCCGTAGCTTACATAAGCATCGGGGGAAGTAAGTATGGTTTAGTTATTGTTGATGACTTTTCTCGATTCACTTGGGTGTTTTTCTTGCATGACAAGGGAGAAGTCCAAGTGACGTTAAAGAAATTCATGAGAAGAGCTCAAAATGAGTTTGAAGTGAAGGTCAAGAGAATCCGAAGCGACAACGGCACAGAGTTCAAGAACATTGGTGTGGAGGAGTTTCTCGATGAGGAAGGAATCAAGCACGAATTCTCGGCTCCCTATTCTCCTCAACAAAATGGGGTGGCCGAGAGGAAGAATCGAACCCTCATCGAGATGGCGCGGACGATGCTTGACGAGTACAAGGTTTCCGATAGCTTTTGGGCGGAAGCCATCAATACTGCGTATCACAGCTCCAACCGCCTCTATCTCCACAAGATTTTGAAAAAGACGGCGTACGAATTGCTCACCGGCAAGAAACCAAATGTCTCCTACTTTCGAGTCTTTGGGAGTAAATGCTATATCCTTAACAAAAAGGCTAAGTTTTCTAAATTTGCTCCTAAAGTAGATGAAGGTTTCTTACTTGGTTATGGAACTAATGCTTATGCGTACCGAGTTTTCAACAATACCACCAGTGTCGTTGAAATCTCGCGTGATGTGACTTTTGATGAGACTAACGGTTCTCAAGTAGAACAAGTTGATCGTGCCGTGATTGACAGGGAAGAACCACCATGTGAAGCTATCAAGAAAATGGCAATTGGGGAGGTAAGACCTCAAAATCTGGAATCTCACCCGAGCACCCCAACCCGAAGTCTCCGGCCTGAAACCCGGAGTGTCCGGATTGGTCCGGAGTCTCCGGGTCAAATACCGGAGTCTCTGGATGGGTCAGGCTCAGGTGGTATTCCCTCCTCGTCCAAGCAAGCCCAAGATGGTTCGAACGCATCCCAAGATGAAGAACCTATCCAAGCTCCAAATTCAACCGTTCCTCACCCAAGAGTTCATCAAAGTATACAACGAGATCATCCGGTCGACAATATACTCGGAGACATTCACAAGGGAGTATCTACTAGATCTCGAGTTACAAATTTTTGTGAATTTTACTCGTTTGTATCTTCTCTTGAGCCTCTTAAGGTAGAAGAAGCACTTGATGATCCGGATTGGGTGATGGCCATGCAAGAGGAGCTCAATAACTTCAAGAGAAATCAAGTTTGGGAGCTTGTCCAAAGACCAAATCAAAACGTGATCGGCACAAAATGGGTCTTCCGGAACAAGCAAGATGAGAATGGAATCGTGACAAGGAACAAAGCTCGTTTGGTTGCTCAAGGGTACACTCAAATCGAAGGTTTGGATTTCGGTGAAACATATGCTCCAGTAGCTAGGCTTGAATCTATTAGAATATTACTTGCCTTTGCTACTCACCATGATTTCAAGCTATATCAAATGGATGTGAAGAGCGCCTTCTTAAATGGACCACTCTCCGAGATGGTCTACGTCGAGCAACCACCCGGCTTTGAAGATCCAAAGTACCCGGACCACGTTTACTATCTTCACAAAGCCCTTTATGGACTTAAGCAAGCACCAAGGGCTTGGTTCGAGTGTTTACGAGATTTCCTTCTCGAACAAGGTTTTGTAGTCGGAAAGGCCGATCCTACTCTCTTTACTAAGCATATTGATAATGATTTATTTGTATGCCAAATATATGTCGATGACATCATATTTGGATCTACTAATGAGCATTTGTGTAAAGAGTTTAGCAAGATTATGACCAAAAGGTTCGAGATGTCCATGATGGGAGAAATGAAGTTCTTCCTCGGCTTTCAAGTCAAACAACTCAAGGAAGGAACCTTCATTTGCCAAACCAAGTATATCAAGGACATGCTCAAGAAGTTCGGAATGGAGGATGCCAAGCCTATAAAGACACCTATGCAAGCCAACGGGCATCTAGACCTCGACAAAGAAGGTAAACCGGTCATCCAAAAGGTATATCGTTCGATGATCGGTTCTCTCCTTTATCTTTGTGCATCTAGGCCCGATATCATGCTTAGCGTTTGTATGTGTGCACGCTTTCAAGCCGCTCCAAAAGAGTGCCACATGGTGGCCGTTAAGAGAATCTTGAGATATTTAGTGCACACTACTCATTTTGGACTTTGGTATCCGAAAGGATCGTCCTTTGAGCTAGTTGGCTATTCCGATGCGGATTATGCCGGCTGTAAAGTGGATAGGAAGAGTACTTCATGGACTTGCCAATTCTTGGGTAGGTCTCTAGTCTCGTGGTCTTCCAAGAAACAAAATTCCGTAGCCCTATCCACTGCTGAAGCCGAGTACATAGCTGCCAGAAGTTGTTGTGCCCAATTACTTTGGATGAGACAAACTTTGAGTGATTATGGCCTATCCTACAAAAGTGTTCCACTTCTGTGTGACAATGAGAGTGCCATAAAAATTGCCAACACTCCTGTCCAACACTCCCGTACAAAACACATAGATATTCGCCATCATTTCCTAAGAGATCACGCAACCAAAGGCGAGATTGACATCCAACATGTGAGTACAAATGATCAATTAGCTGATATCTTTACCAAGCCCCTTGACGAGAAAAGGTTCTGTGAATTGAGAAGTGGTCTAAATATTTTAGATTCTCGTAACGTGGCTTGATAAGTGCTCACACATTGATTGGTGAATGAAAAATGGATTTCAAAATCTTATTCATCTTTTTCTCTGAATTTATCTTGTGTTTTTGGTTTTTGATCCTACGATCTTGTCATTGCTATGTGACCATAGTTTGCTTCATTGATTGTTCGCTGGTCATATATCAAGTTGACTTCTTAGGGTCTCTTTCTCCCTCTTGTTTCGCCAAACTCCTTGATTCCTCGTGCTAAATCCTTCTCTCCTAACCGAGCTGGGGAACCCGGAGTATCCGGTTTTTAATTCGGACTCTCCGGGTTGGGCTGGAGTATCCGGACTGGAGTTCGGAGTCTCCGGGTTAATCCGGAGTATCCGGACTGGAGTCCGGAATCTCCGGGTTGGGGCGGTCGGTTTAAGTCCCCAAATCCCGCGCGGTTTCTTTTCTTTCCTATTCCCACCTTGTGCCTCTCCCTCTCCCGTGATCCTCTCAAGGCTAGGGCATACTCCTTCCCTCCTCTCCATCTCCAAGGGCTTGTGGACTCATCCTCTCCCTCGGTTTGGAGATCTTGGTAAGGATCTTGTTGCCCTAACTCTTTTCTTCCGGGTTTGGTTCAAATCTCGCGGTTCTTAGGGCCTCTCCTCGTGCTTCATCTCTTCTAGGGTGTGGCTCGAGTCTTCGTGGCCCTCAAGATCGGAGAATCACCCTCCCTCACTCACCCATGTTCTTTGTTTCAAATCTTTGAGGTGAGTTCCAATCCGTGCCCTAATCCCGCGAAATTCCTTGCTAGATTGTGCCCTACTCGTTTCTTGTACATCCCAGAGGCAATCTAGATTCATTTCCTGTTTTTGTGCGGGTTGAATTCCTCAATTCTCACCCGCCCTTACGCAAGATCTGGCGCGTCCGGAGTCTCCGAGTTGGTCCGGAGTGTCCAGACAATTTGTCCGGAGTCTCCGGATGCAATCCGGAGTATCCGGATATTCTGTCCGGACTCTCCAGGTTGGGTGCTTCGGCCAGGTTGCATTTCCTCTAAATTTCAAGTCGCCTTGTGGCTGATCTTTTTCCCTTGCTTTGTCTGGTCAGATGGATCCTTCTCAGGGGTCTTCAGCTGGTGGTGGTGGTGACCTTCCTAGGGACTCTCCGTCTCCGGACAGCCCCTCCAGTTCTCCATCTGCTCGTCCGGCGCCCAAGAGGCCGCGACACGCCGTGGCAAAGCAGCCCTCCTCCAGGGGAAGGGGTGCGCTGAGGATCGGGACCTCATCTGATCCGCCGCCTCAGATTCAGTCATCTTCTCAGCCTCAAGCTCAGCCGTCTCAGCAGCCGCAGCCACAGCCTCAGGCTCAGTCCCCTCCTCTACCTCAGCCTGATCCAGATGAGCACCCTGCAGATACTCATGCTAGGCTGAGGGATCAGAAGAGAAGGGAATTCCGTGCTTCAGGTCATTTCATTGGCCCCTTGGTCAAAGCCAAGCCTGTGTGGAGGTACCCTATGTCAGTTAACCCCATGAGAGTAATTGACTACAGGACGGGTTCTAGCAAGGGCAAGGCTATAGTTGAGCACAGAAAGAAAGATCCGCTCAACTTCCATCAGGATGAGTATGTGGATCGCCGGTTCTGGAACCGGTTTCAGTCAGACTACTATGAGACGGTCCTCTACCCTCTTGAGCACCCAGTGGTCAGAATGAAGACTATTGACTGGGAGTACATGGCAGCTGCTGAGCATCCTGTTTTCTCTCAGATTCTTGAGATCTGTGAGCTGTATGAGATCAAGGAGATCATGTCTTTCAAGTGTGATTGGAACAATGAGATAGTCATGCAGTTCTATGCCACCCTGTTCTTTGACAAGTCTGAGGATGCCATCTGGTGGATGATTGACAGGGTGTGGTACAAGGCCAACAAGAAGAGGTTTGCTAGAGTCCTCAGCCTTCGCTGCAATGACAGCCCAGGGCTTCATGACAAGGCAGTTAGGACTCCTGAGCAGATCGAGTCACTTTATGACACCTCCAGGAGCTTCACAGTGGGGACCATCAAAGGTCTGAAGGATGTGCCTGCTGTCCTCAATAGGATGCTTAGGGTCACTCTTTGGCCCAAGGAGGGAGATGCTTCTGCCATCAGTTCCTATGGAAGGAACCTGCTGTACCACCTTGTTGAGCGCACACATCCCTTTGACATTGTCGACTTCTTGTGGGAGACAATGAGGCAGAATGCGCAGAGCAACATGGCCAGCTGCAGCTACGCTCCTTTTGTGATGGCTTTGATCACTTCTGTCAGTGGTCTGAAGTTCGTTAGGGATGAGGAGCATCTTTCTTACAAGGTTCGTCCTCCGACTACTCCTGCTGCTCCAGCAGCCCCTGGTCCTGCTCCTCCTAGGACTCGACGGGGTCGCGCCTCGAGTTCCACATCTGCTCCTGCTCCTGCTGTGCCTCCAGCCATTCCTTCTGAGAAGACTGAGGTTCCAGGTAGTGTGCTCCAGAAGATGTTGAAGCACGTCTTCTGTCTTTGCCGCGACATCTCCACCAGGCAGAAGATGATGAGCAAGCAGATCAAGAAAAATGGTCAGGACATTCGTAGCATCCGCCGCCACAATGGTGAGGCAGTTTCCCCCAGTGACTCCTCCGGGTCTTCTGAGGAGAGTAGTGATGCCACTTCTGCAGATCAGCTCTTCGGCATCACCTCCTCTACTCCGCCAGCCGCTGGAGATGACCCTGGCAGCGAGTACTCCGCGTCTGACGACGAAGGCGACGATGAGTGATTTCTCGTGTCCTCTTCCCTTTGGTGTCTTGATGCCAAAGGGGGAGTGATATCTTTAGAGCGTCGTTTCCTTAGTTGTCTCGTTTGTCCGTTTGCTGTCGCGTGTGGACTATTTGTGTTGCTTATTATTGCTTATCGTCTTGATTATCGTGAACTCTGTTATTCCACTACTTCCATGTAATGACTTTTTGGTTATCTTATGCTTGGGCCACTTTCAGTTATTGGTGATGTACTCTCGGATGCAATGTTTGAGGGGGAGCTCTTGTTTATTTCTCGTTAAATATGTGCATTTGATTCCTCTCAATACTTCTAATGCACACATTTAGGGGGAGCTCTTCCATATAGACTATATCTTGTTTACATTCCTTTTTGCATTTAATTGTGTTGTCATCAATACACCAAAAAGGGGGAGATTGAAAGTGCATCTAGGCCCCTCAAATTATTTTGGTGATTAATGATGACACAATTAAAGTGATCTAATGCTTCAACTAAGATTAATGCAGATATCGAGATCATATCAAGTTGGAATGGGATTGGATGCCCCCACAACCTCTCAAAAGTTGAAAAGACGGCATTAAGACAAGATTTGTAATTTTATTTTATATTTGTGTCTTAAGGATAGCCGTACTATTAAGAGGGTTCGACGAGAAATTGCCTTTAGGATGTGCATGTGCTCAACGTCAAGTCTTGCATCTCAAATTAGCCCTCCTGCATTTAGTTTGGAAAAGTTTTCAATTCAAACCGAGCAGGGCAACCCGGACTCTCCGGACATTCAATCCGGAGTATCCGGATTCAATCCGGAGTATCCGGACAATATGTCCGGAGTCTCCGGGTTGGACCCCTCGGCCACTTTGAGTTCCAGGTGTCCGGAGTATCCGGACATTTTGTCCGGAGTCTCCGGTAACCCGGAGTCTCCGGGTAATTTGTCCGGACACTCCGGCCTGTACAAAATCGAGAGTAACGGCTAGTTTTTGAACTGACTATTTAAAGCCCCCACTCTCTCCCAACGGCTAGGAACTGAATAGAGCTCATTCATTGCAGCATTCAAGCCATTCCTAACCTCTTCCAAGCATTCAATAGAGCTCATACTTCCTCCCACCATTTGATTTGTTGTTTGATCTCTTTTGGTGTGGTGAGGAAGAAGAGAAGTGCTAGGTGCATTCATTTCTAGTTGTTGAGCACTAGTTCATCCTCCAAGCGATTCTTCCGTGGTGCTATTACTCTTGGAGGTTGAAGGTCTCCTAGACGGCTAGGAGTCACCGGGAGCTACCAACGCGTGTGGTGAGCCCTGGTCGTTTGTGAAGGCGTGTCTCGCCTCCGAAAGGAAAGAGACAAGAAGTGAAGCCGGCGAGTGCATTTGTGCAACACCGGGAGGAAAGCGGGTTGAAAGAGACCCCGGCTCAAGTGCGACCGAGCCACCTCAACGGAGACGTAGGGTTCCCTTCAAGAATCCGAACTTCGGTGAAAAATTCGTGTCCCGCACTTTCACTTTTACTTCCTAGTCTAGCTTGTGTGAATTTGTCTTTGTAAAGCTAGATCTAGTTCTTTGCTTAGCTTTAATTCAAATCCATACTAGCATTTGTTCTAAGTTACTCTTGCTATATCTTCTTAGTGGTTTATTGTGCTTGCTAGAGTAGTCTTAGTCGCGCTCCCGTGCCAGCTAACCCGGAGTATCCAGATAAAAGACCGGACACTCCGGACAAGCCGGAGACTCCGGACCAAATACCCGGAGACTCCAGATTGACCAGTTTAGCCAGTTTTAATTCCGCTGCGATTTTTTAATTCGCCTATTCACCCCTCCTCTAGGCGACATCGTTGGTCCTTTCAAAGACAGGATGGATTTGGACATCCTTCGGAAGATCCAGTTTTTAAGCAGCTGCTCCAACCCGTTCTAGAATTTCATATGGCCCAAAAAATTTGTATGCCAATTTTGGGTAAGGTTGGTTCACCACAGAGTTTTGGGCATATGGTTGTAGTTTAAGGAACACTTTATCTCCCACCTGGAACTCCCTATCCTACCGGTGCTGATCGGCCATCACCTTCATGCGATTCTGAGCATTTCTCAAATGAACTTTAACTAGCTCGGTATGTGTAACACCCCAATTTTTTCTTTTCATGAATTTAAATAAGATATGGCACTTTTGTGAATTTTTGGAATTTATTTGGATTTATTTGGAATTTATTTGAATTTATTCCCTTTTTAAATAATTAAAGATTTTAATTTTGCAAATAAAATTTTGTTGGAAATATTTTATTTGAGTCCAAAATGTTCCAAAATATTTTCTAGAATTTTTTTGGAATTTTTTTTGTGTATTTTGCTATTTTTAATGAATTAAATGAATTTTTGGGAATTATTTTGAATATTTAATCGCTGGAAAAACCAAACCGGGTTTCACTGTTCATCCGACCGGACCCGAGTCCGAGTCAGACTCGAGTCCGACCCGGACCCGACCACGCCAGTCGTCTCGGTCGAACCACGTCACCTAACCCTAGGATCGCGACCGTCGGATCTCAAACCAACGGCCACGATCGCGCCACGCCGCTTCACGTATGCCGAGCAGCACCGGTCACGCCCATGCGATCCCGACCGTTAATTAGTGCCACGTGGGCCAGCCGAGGGATTGCGCCACGTCTGTAATATCCAGTATTTCTATACTCAGTCAGCATACATTTGTACTCGTATCTTGTTCAATAATACCTTTGTGCTTGTGTATTTACGTATTTTGAGTGAATATACTTGCTTGGGATCGAAAGAACCCTTCAACCAAGTAATTTCACTCATAAGTAATTGCAAATTAAGTTGGGTAAGTGTCAAAGTGACCTAATAGCTTCCAAAATACTTTGGAATAATTTAGTAATCAACTTTGGAAGCTTTAACCTTCAAGGTTTGTCACTTGACCAAAATACCCCTTGTAAGTGCATAGTGTTTTAAGCATGTGCTCAAGCAAACCAACAGCCAACACTCAGTTCCTCCATCCCACACGTCCCAAGCAAGGAGAAGGAGAAGAAGAAGAAGGCCACCCAAATCCATGGATTAAGGCGATTCAGCGAAAATCGAATCGGAGGCTGGATTTGGCGATCCTCATAGGCGTTCCCCGTCTTCTCAGCCCACCCTTCAAGTGAGTATTCCATCGAGATTCATCGATGTCTCTTGGAGTTCCGTGGTGCTTTTGCGTCGACTTGATTTCGGCTCCGGGCGTCCTCGTCGCGTAGCTCTGAGTTTCCTCTCTGTAGCTCCGCATTTCATCATGTCCCTCAAACCTAGCCTAGGTCAAAATTAGGTTCCATGTGTTAGACACATTGCATTGGCAATTGTGCTTTAGAATCTGGGCTCGAGTCATCGTTAGGTCCATTTAACTCTATTGTTGACCTAGGCTTTTTGGCCATCTTGAAATCTAGCAAACTATCGCTAGGTTTCGATTTGTCGGAGTTTTAGTGGAACAAAGCATGGGTAGTATTTTTGTTAGCACTACGGTAGGCTGGAGGCGCTATCGGAAGAATCGGAGTCAGTGCATTAGCGGATTTTATTTTATTTCTTTAGAGTATTGCTTGTTTTACAAAATACCAAGAGTCGTAGCTTGTATCGGCTGATTCTATTAGCTCTTACATTGGTATGATCGAGATCGGAAAATTGAATTCCATTTTGATGAATTCTGCGGCAAGTTGTTAGCTCTAGGTCACTCTATTTGTGAAAAATCCTAGAGAGTCGATGAAGCGAATGGATAGTCAGATGCTTCCTTGCTAGTTGAAACCCCGATTAGAAAAGTCGGTTTTAGTTTTGACCATTTTTCAATGTACTTTGCAGCTCTAGGTCTCATTTATTTTTGTAAAGTCTAGAAAGCTCAGACATGTATTGACTTTACCATTAGTCCCCTTAGAGCTAGAAAAGCGATTAGAATCGCTAGATTTGCATTTTAGCGCTTTGCATTTATTTTGTAATTATAGGCCTCACAAACCGTTTAAGGCATTTAGCTTTGTTTAACCGTTTAAGGTCACTAAAGGTGATAGCATGCTGCGTGTTTTGGATCGCATTCAAGTCACTTTCCGGACTTTTCAGTTTCTCGGGTAATTCACAGGAGTTAAGCGGGCAATTGATCAAAGTCGAGAAGATTAAGTCATCCATCTTTGAGGAATGGCCCGATGGAGTCGTAAGTATCCTAAGCAACTAGCCAGGGCTTAAAACAAGTCTCGCGGCATTTCAGGCTCAAAAGCGGCCCTTTGGGCGAGATAGCTCGTTTTCGAGCAAAATAGCCATTTGGCCATATTCACATTTAGGGGTTTCTTACTTGATTAGGTATGGAATGAGTCATTTAGGGTCATTTAGACTTGGTAAGTCAACGTGCTCCTCGTGCAAGTGGAATCGAGTTTGAGCCGTTTCGGACCACTGTGCGAATCGGCGTAAACCTCGGCTTAATTCGCGCTTTCGATCAGTTTGATGCAAATTAGAGTGAATTTTCAAGGGGCAAGGTCGGATAGGTCCTAGACATCCTAAAGTACCTAGTGGAATTCGCTGGAATCGATCATGAAGTCGTTGAATGGATTACGGGACAGAAATGGCTCTTGCGTTACGGTGAATAGTGCGTTTTTCTTTTACGATTTTTAGCATATTTGTGTATTGATTTTCCTTTGTTTTGGCTTACGTTTGTTAGTTTTAAATCCAAAGCGAGTTCCCGTAAAGTTCCATTAGGTGTATTATACCTAATTCTAGGTGTTTAACAAAATTTAGTTGAATTTTAAATTATTTTAGCATTTTGTTCAAGTTGTCGAGAAGTCGCGAAATCGCGTTTCGAATCGCGATTTAGCCATTTTTCTCGCTTGTTTCGTTTCTTTGCTTTCTTAGTGTCTAGATGAGTTCTATTTGAGGTTAAGTTGGTGTTTATGCTTCTACAAGTCACTTTTGCTAATTTATTTCTCTGTTATTTGTGTTTTGATGTTTTATTCGATTGAAGCGAGTGAGTCGAGAGTCGCCTCGAACAATCTGAGTTCGTCCGGATCCATCGAGCAGTGAGGCACGAGCAAACACCTCCTTTGATCATCTTGATCCAATATTTTACGATGTTTACTTTGATTTATCAAACTATATGCATCGTTTAATTTGATAAATGTGCTAGTTTGTGGGAATGGTAGATATAACCCAAATTGGTGGCTTTCCTTAATCTATTTCCATGGTCACATTGATAGCCTAGTAGAGGTTAGGCAACTTAATAAATGTCACTTGGGTATAAAATGTTAATAAATGCATATGCTTAGTCAATGCAATAGATTTGAGTCTAGTCCTTAGCGTGATTACACTCATCAATCAAAATATGATTTCAAAATGAATTAGTCAAAATGGTTAATGGTTAATTGATAAAAATGAGTGGTGTAAATGACTCGGGGAGGAGGTATAGTAAGTGAAGGGGATGGTGTGGTTGGATTGGAGTCCTTGCAGTCAGCAAAAATATAAGGACCAGAACTCAAAGTTAATCTTTGGGTGAGTCTCGCGCAACCACATAGGCCTGGCCAGAGGCGAGAATGCCTATGTACGACTTGAGGGATAGCCAGATTTGTTGGTAGGCCGAAGAGCAAGATGAGAACTTGCGGTTGATTGGTCTGCATGGCGGGGAGTTCTCGGAAGGGACTTGTCATCCATTAGACGAGAAGAAGGGTGTTGTGGGTTCATTTGCAGCAATAGTGCCACTCGTGGGGTAATGGGGCCGGGGCAAGGATACCCGTGTTATTCTGCAGCGTCACGGCCGCCTAAATCCGCGAGGGTGGGATCACGCTATTGTCTTTGATGTCTGGTGGCGACAGATGATGGGAACGGCATGGTCAATCTGCAGAAGTCGAGTCTTGAAAAGTATCGCAGCGTCGTGGCAACCTGCAGCTTGCTAGATAGACCCGATGTGAGAATGTGTGCAACTTCTGAAGTGTTAAGTAAAACTAATCGATTAGCCGTGCTCCGCGGTTAAGAGCATCTAGGCAGGATAAGTATGGAAGTATAGAAGTTTGGTTTGTGTCTTCTTGAAAAAGTGTGAGTCTCGAGCGGAAAGGAAGTGTTTGATGGATAGAGTCGACAATCTAGCCCATCGGTTTGCATTCGCGGGAATGGCGAGCGGTTGGGATAATATACATTATACATATCTTGTGAAATATGTTTTATGTCAAATGCTCTTTCAATTACTAATGCTATCGGTTGTTAAATGTTGTTTTACAAATAAATCTGCTTTATGCAATCAACCTAGTATAAAGCTTATTCTGTTGAAATAGCACTTTGCATTTAACTATATTTCCATACACTAAAGACTTGCGAGTACATACGTGTACTCACGCGGTTGCTTTCTTTGTTGTTTACTAACCTTGTCTCGAGAGGATGGTTCCGATGGTGATCGGATAGCTCGGGTGGTCCTCGCATTACCTGCGGTAATGCACGGCGGTTGTAGTCCTTCCTCCCGGTCGATGCTTTGTGGGGTTGTCGGGCCAGTACTTGGCTGATTTTAGTCATTTCTTTTGCTTCCGCTATTATTCCACTTTTGGATTTTGTAATGTGTATGTACAAGATTTACCCAGTTATGTAATTTAACTTTAGGTTCATTACTTTGTGCATTGATACTCGTGTTGTTGATGCAGCGATCTTGGAGCTCTTGATCCAGGGGAGCCGGTGCTCGGATGCGTCTGGCACGATCTGAAGCTAAGGAGTTCGATCCGTCGATCAATTTTTTAGATTGATTATCGGTGTCGAGCTTGTTGCTATCTGATTGCTATCGCCCGATGAGCGTCTGCGATGCAGGTATAGGAAGAGGGGTCCTCACAACGTCGCTCGGCCGTGTCCGAGCCGGACTCCGCCGCCCGTACCGGCTCCGCCGCGATTTTCGCGTCAATCTCGACATTGGGGCCGGCATTTAAAGCCCGGATGCGTGCCCGAGGTTCGCCTTTCCCTCGTGCGCCGTTTGCCCCGCTTGCCTTAGCCCTAGCCGCTGCTGTCTGCCCGCTATTGCTCGCCGTAGTTGCCTAGGGCTTTGCTTCGGTTTTCCTCACCTTCCGCCGCCGTCCGCCGTCACCCGAGGAGAAGGAGGTCAGATCTGGGATCCCCGAGCCAAGGCGATTCGAACGTGACCACGCACGTCGCCGGAGGAGCCCCATAGCGCCGCGCCCTTGGTCGTCGTCTCCGTCTCCGGTGCCCTCTGCTCCGCCGCGCACCATCGCCGCCTCGCGAGCTCCATCAACCGTCCGATCAAGATCCGAGGGCCCAGTTTCGTCCACGTCACCACGGTAAGATCTCACGTTGTAATTTCTAGATCTATTTCCAACCGTTGGATCTAGATCCAACGGCTCAAGATTGTGCCACGTAGCTAAAACTGCACCGAGCTTGGATAGATCTCAGCCGTTAGATCTAGATCGAACGGCTAGGGTTAGCCACGTTGTAAACTCTAGATTGGTTCTTGACCGTCCGATCAAGATCGAACGGTCCAGATCAGCCGAGTAGTTTTCCTAACGCGTGAAACCAGATTCGATCTGGGCCGTTGATTTTCGAATCAATGGCCGAGATCTAGCCACGTGGGCGGTAGTCTGACCGCCATGGCCGCCGCGGCCGCCGCCTCGGCCGCCGACGTGGGACCCGCGTGTCAGCGGCTCAACCAAACCGCACCATGACGTCACCGCTGACGTCACGGTGGGGCCAGCTGTCAGCCGTCCCTCAGCCGAGCGTGATGACGTCACCGCTGATGTCATCCGATGGGGCCCACATGTCAGTGAGACATGTACTCGTGGACCGGGTCCACGGTGGACCCAAACCGAACCATGGACCACGTCCATGGACCGGTTGACGCAATAAATCAATTTTTCAATAGAAAAATAATTCGGTGGAAAATCAAAATCCATGCCGACGTCATGCTGACGTCATTATTCGGTCTTTCCGTATAAAAATAAATGAATTAATTCGGATTATTGATTTATTTGAATTTTGAAACTTGAAACGCTTATAACTTTTGCGTTTTAATTCCGATTTGAGTGATTCAAATTTCTAAATTTTTATAAAATTAAGATCTACCTAATGGTGAATTTTATTTAATTTTTGGACCAATGTTTTTCTCTGTAATATTATTTAATTGATTATTTAAACTTTAAACACTTGTAACTTTTGCGTTTTAACTCCGATTTCGCCGATTCAAATTTCTAAAAATTCATAAAATTATGCTCTATCTTTTTATGAACTTAATTTGGATGTTTGGACACTTTTTGTCTACTGTTTTATTCATTTATTGCTATTTACACGCGTTATGAGTAGACGTTGAAGTGCCTGAAGGCTTCGAAGGTGAAGTGTTGACCCAGGAGCCACCTCAGGACCAAGATCAAGTATTCTTTGAAGGCAAGTTATGCTTTGACCATGTTGATCCCATTTTGAAATTAATTTGATTTAAATTATTGCATGCTAGTTCAATTATAAAATGCTTTAATTGATTTTGGGAGATTAGTTAATTACCTAGTTGCTGTATGCCACCATCACATAGATAATTGTATGCCATGAACCCCTTGTCACCCTAGTTGAGGATTAAATAGTTGGACATTATCAAATTGCCAACATGGGTATTTAGATCGTTGTAGTATATTGCTTAGACCTGCTACGTGCTCATGACATGATTTTGGACAATCAAATGTTAGTATTGACTTAATGATATATTGAACCTGTTTTGGAAAGGTATCATGTGTTGTGATTGTTGACGGCACGTGGTGCATGGTAATCAACTGGGTTTGATAAATAGATTTCGATCGGGCATGTGGCAAGAATGATCGGGCGGGCCAGTTGTGGCATCGGGAGCGTTGATTTGGTTCTTCGGGTAGTCTTTCCTTGGTCAACATAAGGACTTAACCTTGCAAGCCTTTGAACTGAGTTAATCGTGCAACCACATGTCCGTAATGGGACGGACCTAGTTAAGTAAGTTACTAATAACTTGCATGTGATACCTCGGGTGTCAACTACACCCTTTGTGTAGCTTGAAAGGGGAGCGTACCAATGCGATGGCATGGTACCCGTCCAACGGTATGTCGGTCCCATACTTCGCTTTTGTTAAGGGAAGGGATGGTGTATGGCAAAAACTGGAAAGGTTCACTTGTGTAGTTAGTCGTTTCCGAAAGGCTTTGTTACGATCACTCGCCTTTGTGGTGTTTGGCTGTATCTTGTGGGTAAAGTGCATAACCTCTACACAGTGAAAAATCTATTCGAATAGCCGCATCCGCGGTATTGGACATTGCTCCGGGATTACAGTCAAGGGTTAGACTTTCTTGAAAATAACTTGAACTTGAGAGTTTGGTTTGGTTAAATGATGATGTTGGTGGAAATGTGGATTAGGAATGGGAAAGATGTTTATTTAAGTCCTGGAAAAGTTATTGATATTACACTGTTTCTATCGCTTTCGAATCTACTTATGTTATTTGTTAAATGCTGTTACTGCAAATGAACCATGAGCTATTCCTTTGTATTAATCCAAGCATGTAGAATATTAACTTGCATTCTATGCATGACTTGCTGAGTACCAAGTACTCACCCTTGCCACAATACAACATCAGTTGAAGAGGAGTCTACACCAGCTTTGGAGGAGGAGCTCCAAGAGGAACCGTCTATCTAGGGAGCGAGCCCAGTCAGTTGCCTGTGGTATACTGGATGGCGCCACGAAGTTATCTTATTTTCCGCTGCTATTATTTCTCTTTTGTTAAACTTTTGCCCTGCGAGGCGTACTTTTGTAACTTGACCTTAAAGGTTGAGCAATCAGTTTGGTTACTATAATTAAGGTACTTTCTATTTCGTTGAGTATGATTGTGATATTTACCAATGTTGAGACTGTGTGCACTAGCGTGATCCTGGACTAGTGCTGAATACACAGAGGGTCCGGATTTGCAAATTCGGGTCCCGACAGTATGAGCCTGCCGCTCTTGTAACATTTCTTCTGCGGTTGTCGGATTGTCCAGATTTCCATGAGGTAGTATCCCATAATTCGGCTCACATCCATATAAGACCTTATAAGGTGAACAACCCAAAGATGAATGGAAGTTAGTATTATACCAAAACTCGGCCAACGGTAACCACCCCTTCCATTTTGTCGGTGAATCATGAACAACACACCGCAGGTACATCTCTAAACATTGATTCACTCATTCACTCTGCCCATCCGTTTGTGGGTGATATGCGGTATTGTATTGTAATTTTGTACCCATCAACTGGAACAACTCTTTCCAAAACACACTAGTGAACACCTTGTCCCTATCAGACACAATCGATTTGCGTATACCATGTAATTTGACCACATTGTCCAAGAAGACCCGAGCGACTTTGGATGCAGTAAAAGGATGTTTGAGTGGCACAAAATGGGCATATTTTGAGAACCTGTCGATGATCACCATGATGGCATCGTGCCCTTCCGATTTCGGCAGTCCCTCTACAAAGTCCATTGTAAGATCCTGCCACACCCCCGCTAGAATGGGCAAAGGTTGCAGCAATCCCGCCGGCCGACTGTGTTCCCCCTTTGCTTGTTGGCATATGGTACATTGTTTAACAAAATTTTCCACTGCTATCTTCAATCCTTCTCAAGCAAAGAGTCTTTTCAGACGCTGATAAGTGTCTTGCACTCCAAAGTGCCTCCTATCGCACTGGAATGGAATGCATCTATCAGCCTAGTCTGAAGAGCTGAATTTGTTTCGATCCAAATGCGACCTTTGTGTCTAATCAGACCTTGGATTAGTTCATTGCCGTGCTCATCTGGGCTATGGATAGCCAATCGTTCCAGCTTGTTTTTAGCGTCCTGATCTGTCACATATGAGTTGATC
Organism: Rhipidocladum racemiflorum; assembly: GCA_036346355.1. NCBI lineage: Eukaryota > Viridiplantae > Streptophyta > Magnoliopsida > Poales > Poaceae > Rhipidocladum > Rhipidocladum racemiflorum. Next base: position 73,235,865 of record CM070577.1, read on the forward strand.
ACCTCCTGAATCCATGCTGGTCTGATTTCCATTGTAGTTTGCAACCCCATCAAATGACCCACTCGTGAAAGGGCATCGGCGGCCTTGTTCTCCTTCCCTTTCCTCTACACTATCCTGAATTGGAGCCCCATTAATCTCGCCATGGCCTTCCGCTACAAGGGCGTTTGTAACTGTTGTTCATCTGGATAACATAAACTGTGGTGATCGGTGCGAATAATGAATTCCCCTCGTTGCAAGTAGGATCTCCACCGCTCCACTGCCATAATCAATGCTAGAAACTCCTTCTCATAAATGGAAAGATTTTGATGTACCACACCCAATGCCTTGCTTAGGTACGCTAGTGGATGTTCCTCTTGTACCAATACTACACCTATGTTGTCTTCGCATGCATCAGTTTCAACAATAAAAGTTTTCTGAAAATTTGGTAAAGCCAATACTGTAGTGGATGCCATAGCCTGTTTGAGTTTACTAAATGCCTCCTCAGCCTGTTCACTCCAACCGAAAGCCTTCTTCTTCAATAAATTGGTAAGGGGTCTGGCAATTACCCCATATTTGCACACAAACTTTTGGTAATACCCAGTCAACCCCAAGAAGGCTCGTAATTCGGTACCAGTGGTGGGTTTCGGCCAATTGACCATAGCATGAGTCTTATGTGGGTCTGTAGCTACCCCTTCATCCGAGATCACGTGCCCTAGATTTCTATTTGTTGCTGTGCAAAAGAACACTTCAAACGCTTGACTAGAAACTGATGCTTTCTCAATTGTTCCAATACCGTGGTTAGATGTTCCACATGTTGTTTCAGGCTAGAACTATATATTAGAATATCATCTATAAACACCAACACAAATTTGCGCAAGAAGGGGCCGAGTACCGAATTCATTACACATTGGAATGTCGCTGGGCACATTTGTCAGTCCGAACGACATCACCCGAAATTGATAATGCCCATGATGCGTCTTGAACATAGTCTTTTCTTCATCTTCTTCTTTCATACGAATTTGATGATAGCCCACCCTTAAATCCAATTTTGAAAAATATCTGGTTCCCCTAAGTTCATCCAACAACTCATCTATAACTGGCATGGGAAACTTATTCTTTATGGTCATATCATTCAATCGGCGATAGTCCACACAGAAACGCCAGGTTCCATCTTTATTTTGCACCAATAAGACTGGTGAGGCAAAAGGACTTGTGCTTCGCTTAATGATCCTGGCCTGCAGTATCTCTTCTACTTGCCTTTCAATCTCATCTTTATGTAAAGGTGAGTATCTGTATGGTCTGGAATTTACAGGAGAAGCATTCGGTACCAAGGGGATTGCATGGTCATACTCTCTAGAAGGAGGAATACTCTCTGGCTCTCCAAAAACTGTATGATAATCCTCCAACACTCTTGTGATTTCCCCTGGTATCACCCCCTTTTGTTCCTCCTGATCTTGAAGGACCATGTGGAGGTCCATCCTTGTTTGTGATGAGTATTTGACTTAATTTGAGCTTGGGTTGCTCAAGTTTGAGTTTGATTTAAGTTTCAAATTGAAATGGTTTCATTTGGAAGCATTTTGATTTGTGTCGGCTTGTTAGGTCCAGTACTTAGTGTTTGCGCCAGACCAAGGGAACCAAGTAACAGAGAATTTGCCATTTGCGCCGGACCAAATTTTGTGAAGTTCACATTTGCGCCGAACCAAGTTAGAAATGACTTGTGTTTGCCCCGGACCGGTTTGGATCAAGGGAATTTTGAAATAGAGTGTTTTCCTTTAGCCCCGGACCAAGGTGTGTTGAAAATAGAGAGTTTCACGTTTGTGCAGGACCAAGGGGTGTTCCAAACAGAGGAAATCACGTTTGCGCCGGACCGTGAACAATGCCTTCATGTTTATGACGGACCAGCTTTGATGGCTTGCAATAATTCGCATTTTTAGAGGTCTTCCAGTGCTCAAAATAATTTTTGGTCTACATGAAAGTTGTAGAGAATTTCAAGAAGCATATTTTTCATGTTGACAGGTTTTTCATTTGAGCAACATAAAAAATCATAGAAAATTGGAAATATAAGTGCATTCGTAAAGGACAAAAAATGTTGGTCCGACGTAGATGCATTTTGCTCTGTTAAGCTTTGATGAAAATTGCATATTATTTTTTAGCAATGCTATGTGATGTGTCTTCCTTGTCTGTGATGGATGCAGGGCTCTGTTTGGTTGTCATGGTAAGGCGAAGGGAGGCCGGAACTAGGCAAAGGTTGCTGGAGGTTCAAGATGGCCGGAGGTCGCCGGAAGATGGCCGGAGATGGAACTAGTGCAGTCCAAGGAGGCAAGGAGACAAAGTGTCTGCTAAGCTTGAGCCTTTTTAGGTCTATTAGACCAGGGAGTTGTTGGTCTTTAGAGCTAAAGTAGTGGTCAAGTTAGCTTTTGTGAGAGGGTTGTTGGACTGATCACTTAAAGATGCTTTGAGAAAGCATGTGTAAGAGTGAATCAGTGCAACCCATGTGAGAGAAAGTGTGGGATCAAATCCTGGCCCTTGGAAGTTAGCTTAGGGTTTAGGCAAGACATCCAAGGGTGGGAATTGATCCTAGAACACTATAAATACAGGGGAAGGGGTGCCTTTCTTCCCTGAAGTTTTTGGTGCTCCTTTGAGCTTTGCCCACATGCAGTGAGGCTTTATAAAAACTTCCAAAGAAAAGAAATACAAAAACATTCTCTCTACTCTGAATTTAAATTCCGCATTTACATTATGTCTTTACATTACGCAATTTAAATTCAGTCTTTACATTATGCAATTTAAATTCAGTCTTTACATTCTCGCAATTTAAATTATGCAAGTTGGATTTGCCTCCCCTCCTTCTACTTGCTTCTGGGTTTTTATTGCCAAGGATGAGAGATTGATTGGATGAGTCTTCACTTAGATCATATCCCAATCCTTTAGGCAATCCTTGTTTCGAGTTTTTGCGAGAAATCGATCGTCTATGCCTCCATTGATGAATCCTTGTTTGATCGTGTTTTGATGAGTTTCTTTGTGACCTCTAGCTTGCTGTCACTTGTGGGAAGGTATCCAAGTTCATCTTGATCTTTGAAATCCCACGAGCAAGCCTAGATCACTGATTTGCTCTTTTTAGTTTCGCCCCAGGAGAGAGTTTTTTGCTCTAGATTTTTATCCTTTACAAGAGAGGTTTTCATCTGATTACTATATTTGTCCAGTAGGTGGGGGAAATTTTATTTTGGGATCATTCATCCCCTCTGATCGCCATTACGACCTTTTAGATCTTCCACAATCATTGCGACAGCCCAAATCTCATTTCCCTTCTACCATTTGAGGTACTGCTCAGAGGTTAACTCTGAAATTTCGGTGGTTGACCCGGACTGTACTCCTTGTAGCTTAATTTTCCAGCCTCCAAACTCAAACTCCAGGACTTTGTTAGTCTAGTGACAGGTCATCGGACTATGTTCTTTTAGCCAATCCATACCGAGTATGGCGTCATAAGCTCCTAGATCCAGGACGCGTAAATTGGTGGTGAATGTGTAGCCTTGTGTCCACCACTCCATTTCTGGCACCCAATAAGCACAATGTAGCATTTCACCATTTGCCACCCTGACCTGCACCGGCTTAGTTCTGACTGGTTCACACCCGACTCGCTGCAGGAATTTGACGTTCACAAAAATACGGGTGCTACCCGAATCCACCAGAATTATCATGGTCTGATTCTTTACTAGGGCTCTAAGACACACGGTCTCTGCTTCTTCCCTTCCGTCAATTGCATTTAGAGATAGCTTGCACACTTCCTTCGCTCCCATGTCAGCCATTTCCAACATGTCAAGGACCTCATCTGATAGCCACTCTTCATGCTCCTCCACCGCCATGGCTTGCAATTGTGCTGAACCACGTTTCTTGCACTGGAATTGATGACCTGTCTCATATTTGTCCCCACACTGAAAACACAATCCATTAGCTCGTCGATACTCTTTTAATTGCTGTGCCTTCTTGAGTTCTCCTTGGCCCAACTTAAGGGTAGTTCTACTTGTTTCAGCTTTACTTCCCATGAAATTATCTCTTCCTCCGTATGCTCTCAATTTCCCAGCTCTCTTCCGATCCTGAACCTCCTGTTGAACCCGTGCCAACAAAGTAGCTCTCTCAATAGTCTCTGGAACTTGGCTTTGCATCAGCCCCCTTAGATCCTCCCTTAGGCCCTTAATAAACTGAGACACAAAAAATTCTTCGTCATAGTGAGGATCAAACATGGATATTTGATACATAGCTTCTTCAAATTGCTTGTGGTAGTCCTTCACCGACTCATTTTGTTTTAGGTCTAACATATCTTCCAGTGAACGGCGGTGATCATACGCTCCGAACTTCCTCTCGATAGTTAACATGAAATGTTCCCAATCACCCACTTCTTGTCTTAACTTGTGGGCTTGTAACCACTTTGCAGCATTTCCTTCCATGTGAAGTGTCGCTACTGTCACCCACATTGCCTCTGGAATATTGAAAACCCTGAAAAAATCGATGCACTGATCCCTCCAAATCCTGGGATGATCTCCATCAAATTTGGGAAAAGTCAGTTTCGGCAGAGCATTTTGAGAAAAACCTGATGGTTCCTCTTGATGGCAAGACGATCCATGCGATTGTCCTGTTCGCCCTTCCATCGAACATGAGGTGCACGCTCCTAGACTCACCGCCATTGACACAGCTGGTTTCACCCAAATTCCTGGTGCTGGCATCAGTATCCCTCTCCTTTCCCCTTTATGGAGTTTTGTTGCTTTTCCACCGAAATCCACACCACTGCCTAAGCAGTCGCTTCCAATTGTTTGGCCAACAACAGTTGCTCTCGTGCTTGATTTTCCACCACCTTGGCCGCAAGCTCGACCTGAGTCGCCATCTGCTGCTGCTTTGTCTCGATCATCCCGATCTTCATGAACATTTGATCAAAACTCTGCTTCATTGCCACCCACCGTTCTTCCGCCTAGTTAGCCGCATCACCCATCGCCTCCAAGACCAATTGGGTCTACGGCGAGGGTTTAGGGGGTGCCGTAGTGCTTGATCACCATCTAGCCAACCAGATTCGGAAGTTTACAGGGATCGTCGAAGCAATCACCGATCGCTACGAGTTCCCAAACCTTCCTCCAGAATTTTACAGCTCTAGGCCAGTGAGTCATGATTGTTGTAACACCCCGGCATTTACTATGCCTGAATGCTACCAAACATAAGCTAAACAACATCTAAATACCACAATTAAACATAAATTCCAGCAAAGGCGCACATGCTAAAAACCGAGATTTCGGCAGCATCTCCTTTGTTTTAACAAGAATTGAAGCAACAACAATAATAACATGTCAATATAGCATAATGAACGATAGCAATAACATGATCAAATGGGAAAAACAGCCACCATACCCCTAAGGATATAAATTCTATCCGTCACATGACAGGTATGGACTAATCATTTACTCATAACGACCAACGAATCATCGAAACCACAGTTTAGTTCAATGAATTAACCATAACCATAAGGGAAGGAACATGTCATTGTTTAAATGTGTGATGCTAAGTGGTGACGTGTGACTAGCTCCCTTTCCCGCATGTCAGATTCATGGTACCTAAAAGAAAACAACATAAACACAAGCGTGAGTTCATCACTCAGCAAGTATATTGCAATGGTACAAACATAAACATTTACATGGCTTCAACAACTCACATCATGTATATCATCTCATTCATGATCACAAATCATTATCATCATCATTATGTATGCAATGCGATGCAATGCTCATATCTCCTTGGAAACTCATATCGGTATGGTTGAGTACACACCCATCTGTGTGCACCCTCTCCCCCCTTCCATCCCGAAGATGGAGGGTGCCTACTCCTCGCTTTCAAACACCACGGTGGATGGAATCACGATGTAGGACTTACTCATTGGCTCTCCAGAATAGTCATAACTTTCTCACCGACCTTCCCCGGATTAGTTATGACTTTCTCACCGCCCGGGCCATGTATCATGCCATGTCATGTATGCAAATATGCCAACATCATAAATCGCTTTTACATTAACACATGGCATCATAACATAGTAAGCATATTCATCATATCATTGGCAATCATTAAAGCATGGCATGTGATCATATCATATAACCAATTTCATCTATTCACAACAAGCAACGTACAAACCGCTATCCATTACAATACACTTGCCTCAACCACAAGCAACGGATTGGCGGGAAGTAGAAGGCACTCCCGGGGTCGCACCACCTGTACATAGGTACCACACACTCACAATCATGTCCACAAAACAGTATGCAAACCCTCATCTACCCCGACATTGCCAACTACTCGCAAAACCCAAAAACAGAGGTTCTGTCCCGTCGGGACAGCAGCCTTCCAAAAGGCATAACTTGAGTTCTGGGACTTTGAATGAATTAAATGAGTACATCCTCGCGTATCTTAGGGAATTTCCCAACTTTTTCTAAGTATAGGGAAAGACTGATTCAGACTCTAAAGTTGTTTAATCTACAAAATACCGTGATCTGTTCCAATCACGTCACAGATTTTAATATGCTTGGTAAAACGATCATAACTTTCAAACGGCTGGGCGGAATTTAAAGTTCTTTATACCCACTGAAAGGTATTGAAATTACCTACAACTTCTTCAACATCCGTACGACCAAATTCCGACTCTAAATTGGCGAAAAACCAAACCCTAGGTCGACTGCTCATGTCGCCAAACAGAGAACGTGGCAACTTCTAGATCTAATCCAATCTACTCAAATCCAGCACCACCAATTGATCTAAAAACTTGATAAACACCCTTAGAATAGTACCTAGACCAACCCCAAGGATTCCCATGGCCATACCTTTGCCCAACGCACGAAAACTGAATGGATCTCCTCCCGGTTCGCTCCTCGCTCCTTGCTCCTCGCTCCAATGGATGGATCCTCGAGGTGCAAGGGGTGGGGAGGCCACCCTAGGGCAGCAAGGTGGTGGAGGAGAGGTGGAGGAGAGGTGGGGAGCAATGGGGGCAAGGGAGAGGGGGCGCACGGCCAAGGGAGAGGGAGGTGGGGCGGCTAGGCAAGGGAGGAGGAGGTGGGGGCGCACAAAGGGAGGGGTGGGGTGCACAAGGGGCAGGGGAGCCCCCCTTTTACCAGCCCCAAACCTGAATCCTAGTCCTAAATGGACTCTTACTCTATCCCACCAAAGCCCACAACCCCATCTTTCAGGCCCAAACTCCCCCGGAAAGGCCCAAAACACGATTAAACCTCATAGCGTATGGTTTTAACCTTAATTCCACATTTTATAATGTTTTTGACCTTAACATTCACATTAAATAATGTCACACCATTCCGTAGTGTCACAATTGTTACGGCTCTGATACCAACTGTAATGTCCCCTTGCCGGCGCTAAGGATCGCGGCATGAGAGCATCAGAAACTCAAACAACAATGACCAAGAAAGAGAGATGAAAGGAGGAAGAAGAAAGAGAAACAGAATCTGAATTTCATCATTTCCAAAAAGCTTGTTTGTTACAATCCGCAACTTTGTATTTAAAGACCCTCCTCCCCTCTCTTACAACTAGACCCCCTTTTCGCAAGACTCAAATACCTAGACAAAAGAATGACGACACAGTTCACACCAACGTGCACTGTACTCTTTCCGACAACCAACCTTCTCTGAACCTAAGTGTTGGACCTGGGTGTGACAAAGAAGAAGAGGTGGAGGAGGCGTGGATGCAGCAAGATGAGGAGGAAGAGGAGTAGGATGATGAGTCCAGATGTATCTGGAAGTTCTAAGCAGCAACCCGGGCGACGTGGAGGCTCTCAAATGCATGCTGTTCGCCAAGATGAGGCACACGAACTGGGACGACGCGCTGCAGTACGCGCGGTTGCTGCAGGAGGCCTAGCCCGGGCAGGTGGAGTGGCGGTTGCGATGCTGCAAGAGCTGAAGGGCGACCCCGCCGAGGCCAAGAGTCTCTTGGAGGTCCTGGCACAAAAGCCCATCATCGTCCGGGCTCTCCATGTGGGTACTTTCTCATCTGGTAGACTCTACACTCTTCTTACGTGTGGAAGCCCAATGATCGGATTAGAGTTTGTGAGATATGGTACGAACGTACGGTATTAAAAATGAAGTAGATGAATCTCATAGAGAGAATTGAAATAATAGTTTCGAAGCAACTACGACAAGAGAATAGATTTGGTGAAGCCGATCGCAAATTCTTTAAACACAACCTAAAAAGAGGATAAGGGATTGTCGCTCTCTCGCATTCCTCTCAAATCTTTTAGGACTCTCGGATCTTTGGTCTACACAAGATTGTAGTGCTAAAGAATATTTTAGACTCTAATCCCCTCGAGCACCTCTACTTTGGATGATGAAAGGATCGGGTTGGCAACCTTTTTCTAATCCCCTCGAGCACCTCTACTTTGGATGATGAATAGGCAACCTTTTTCTTTTTCTTTAAAACGGAACAATTAAAGATCAGAATTGTAGGCACTAGACAAGAGAAAGTCTAATTTGCTAAAAAACAATTGAGCCAAGATCTCTAAAAGAAAAGCATCTAATACATAAACAAAACACAATTTCAGCACAATTAAAATAGACTATAATAGCAAAGAGTAAGTAATGCACGTAAAGACCGACAATGAGGAAGTGACAAGAGATTTTCTTCACCGAGGTTCAGAGATAAACTCCTACGTTCCCATTAGAGCACTTCAAATGAAGTATAACTCCACCAAAAGTTAGTCGCAGTAGCTTTGGTATTTACTATGGTGACTCTTTCACCACTCCGGTGAGGTGAGTCCCAACCTCTCACAACAATGGTGGCCTTCCACAATCTCAATTGGACAGGTCACACCAAATCTCCTCCGATCCGTCTAAGAACACCTAATTTCAAGAGTAATAAACTATCCACAAGTCATATCTCTTGGTTCACTAGCAAAGCACTAACTAGACTAAGCATGGAGCAAGATCACTTAGAAAGTAGTATTTTTGATTTCATGATGAAGTTCGGTCTCCTTGATTGCTTGAATGCTCTAGTATGCTAAAATATTAAGGAGATCAAAAAGTCCTATACAAAACTGCCCTGGCACAACTTATATATCCATCTGAACAGGATATAGCCATTATACTGTTCAAGGGCCGTTGGATGTGGCAGACTGTCAAAAATTGGCTAAGAAAATGTGCTTCGGACTTAGTTTGATAAGCTTCACAATTTGTTTAATGTAATGCGGACCATTAGAATTGAAAAAGTCATTTGTGCTGGACTAAGCCAGCGAGGTCCGTCGTACATAGGTTTTTGAAAATATTGAGTCCGTCGTGAAATATCAAAAAGGTAGTTTGTGCCAGGCCGAAAAAGTTGGTCTGCCGCAGAAGGAAACACACAAAGCGCTTGGTCCGACTGACTATTGAGTATTAGATAGTTTTCTAGAGAGAAATGCATTTGCATCGGACTGAGAAAAGTTGGTCCAGTGTACACACGAGTTTGACGCCCGACTGAATTTTTGGTTCAGCAGAAGTGAGTCCATCGTAAATGGTGTAGGCTCGGTTTGATTCTTGGACACTTAGTTTTTAGCGTCAGACCAAAACGAAAAGATCCAGCATGAACTGTATTTTGTCTGAGAAGGCGCTGGACTGAGAAATGAACAAGGAAAACTTGGTCTGGCGTGAATGGAATTTTGTCTGAATGGGTGAAGGACAGAGTTTTGTGGGTAAATAAAATGATGTGACCTTGACTCCAAGTAATTTTAATGGCTTGTCCTATGAACCAAGGTACTTACTTGTACATAATCCCCATTTGTAGTACGGCCAATCTATAATTGTTCTAACTACTTGGCTTGAAACAACTCCCAAGCCAGAACTAGTAACAAGGGTCCTTAATCTTTTGTCCTTCACTCCAAGATTTCTTTTCATCACAAGGGATAATTAACTTGATCATCAATACCAAAATCCATAAAAATCATTACTAAAAAATTAGGGAGCCTAGATGCTTTCAATCTCTCCCTTTTTGGTGATTGATGACAATACCCTTAATTCTATTAATGATAACTTACCTTTTTCTGCAAAGAGATGTTAATCTAACAAAACAGATATAATATATGCAGATGTAAGTAGGACAATTTATGCTATCCTAAATATGTGCTTAAGATTAAAAGGCATTGAGAACCAAAAGCACACAAAAAATTTTTTTAACACAAGCACTAGGAGACAAAACATCTTAGACAAATCACAAAACTTAGCATAATCAAACAGAACATATCCAAATATTCAATAAGCACAAAGCATTAAGATAACACTGAACACAAATAGATAAACCAATCTTAAAACAAAAGTTTACACTGAAACTTTCCCCCATTAAACTAATTTCCCAACTCTTTCCCCCATTAACTAATTCTCCCCTTTTGGCATCAATTGCCTAAAAGGTCACTTCTTGCGCTTGGAGAAAGTCCTTTTGAGTAGATCGGAGAGCTTTGAGCTTGAACTCTTTCTTGGAGGAGACATATGGGCTTCTAAACTCTGTTCTTCCTCTGACTCAGCTTGATGTGAACCCATAGCTTGTTCATGCCAGCTAGGATAACTGGGCTCTCCAAGCTGTGGACTCATAGTCCAATTGTGAAAATCTTCTTGTAGCTGTCTTAGGAACTCATTCATTTCCTGAAGTTGTCCATCAAGAGTACTTCCAAGCTGATCTTGGGCATTTACTATATAACTGTTTGCCTGGTCAGTGTACTTCATGTGGTCTTCCAATGAATATCCCAACCAATCTAAGCAACCTCCATGAGTATCAATCTTGTTGTGAATATTCTGAGCAAACTGATCAAATTTGGTTTCTTGTGCATTTTGCTTCTTGTTGATATCATATAGTCTGTCCTTAAGGACACCGTGATTATTCTTGATTTCTCCAATCCAATTCCTCATGTCCCATTGATTGCTTCTAAGCATGTCAAACCTTTTAAAGTTCTAATTTCTCAACAAGGTTTGTTTTTGGTACATTTTACTAAGCATTTCTTGAGTATGCTCATGGTACTGTTACACAGCAGTCATTTGTTGATCATGTCTCAAAGCTGCCAGCCTTTGTTCTTCTTCAAATCTTTCTTGAGCATTTCTCAGATCAATATTGTATTGTTGCTCAAAGGAATGGAACCAGGCAGGCTGAGTGTACCATGAAGATGGTTGATCATTTTGAGCTTCAGATGGTGGAGAGTGATGAGATGAAGCAAATCCTTGTGGAAAACCTAACCCTCCAACCTCATGATCATGAGCTCCAGACCTAAAACCTTGATCTTCCACAAATCTTGCTGCTGCAACAAGTTCTTGAAGTCTACGAATTTCTTGATCTTCTCCTTTATTTTGAGATTGGGAGCTTAAGATGATTTGTGTGGCTACATCTTCTTCAAATGAAAGTTTTCTAGGATTTAGAGAACTGTTCCCCATCACTTCGGTTGGTTCATCATGTTATGACAAGTCCTTAGAGACTGACTGTTCCATCAAGGGTGTAGCTAGAATACTTGGAACTGGAGAAGGATGCCCATAGCTGTGACTGTGTTGGGGTGCAGCATAACTGAACATGGGTCCATTACCTCCACTGTCATCATCATCATCATCTTCATTTCCATTGTGAGCACTTGGCTCATCTTCTTCCTCAGTTTTAGACTCGATTCCAGAACTGTAAATTTAATGCACTTGTTCAAACTCTTGTTCTTGCAACACTGGAGGAGGAGTAGGCAACCTTGTCCCTTAGGAGCTTCCCCTGTTGCCATTTTCATAATATACTTCTTTGGGAAACACTTGAAGTCCCTAGTTAGCTCTACTTGTGAAATGATTCCTTGGTGTAAGGACATCTGAGTGATCTGTTGAGCAAAAGGAAGTGGACTGCCCATTTTTATGTAAATAGCTTCTTCCATCTCTCCAAAAATGTAGTCCACTAATAAGTCTATAGGCTGCCTTGACAGTATCAAATGTAGCAGCCAACCAAGGGTGGGGGTGACACCTTTGTAACTGGTCTTTGGGAAGATTGTGTGCCTTAGCAGTAATAATAGAACCTTGGCCTCTACAGAAAGACAGTGCACTCTATTTGGACAAAAATTTTCTTCGTTGATATCTCTATAGATGCGTGTTGATAAGTGAAGGTCTAGCATGTCTCCCACTTGTCTCCATCTCTATCCTAGAAACATACTATCATGAACCCTAGTCCTATTGAACAAAGGATTTGATGCACCTATTGCAGCTTCAAAGCAAGGTGACCTTACTTTTCTGATCCTTCCATCTATGGTAAACATAATGTAATGCCTTTTATTGTTTATCAAAAGAGAAGCGTAGAACTCTATGGTTCTATTCTCACTCCAAGGGGTAGCTCTATTTGACATTAAGTTTTCCAATCCTGGAGTTAATCTAACACAGTCATATAGCCTGTTTGATCCCACCACCGCATTTACTTGATTCCAGTCAATATATTGGTGGTTTGACAATGCTGAAAGAGGTTTTTCATTTCTATGACTCCTACTCTTGTAACCAATGAAGATGTTCTTTTGCAGAGTAGTGATGAAATTCGCATTAGTGGAGGCCTAGTGAATGGAAACCAATTTCTTTCATTCACAAGTCTAATTGACATAAGCTTTTTCCCTCCTAATGTAGTCAATTTGTCATATTCAAGCATATCAACCTCATCACTCATTTCTTCTTCCTCTGAAGTGGGTTTGGCATTAGGCTCATAATCACTATCCTTAGATGAGGATGACTCAGTCTGGACATGCTATTTATCTTTCTTTTGAGGCTTGGAGGTTACTGTTTTCCTATTGATCCTGCCAGGTGCATGAGTGTCTTGAAGAAAAACAAGCCATTGAGATTATCGTGACAGAGAGACATTCCCTGACTGAGTAGGACTAGTTTTTTGTTTCTTTCCTTTAACCTTATCAACTAATTTATCAAGCAGACCCCTCTTATCTATGTTCTTAGTTCTAGGCATTCTGACAAGAAGTACAGCTCTCAAATTTGCTCACTAACTTCCTTTCAAGCACAAGAACTAACCTAGCCTAAAAAATAAACAAGAGTCCTTAGACTAAGTGATTTCACGGTATAGGGTTTGATTTTGCACCAAGAAAAGAAGAGTCCGGGGTGGACTTACCAAACCCTAGAAGGAGTGCTTCGAATAGGCAGGCTTGGAGCACCTTCAATTTCACCCAGTTAGGGTTTACTTCGGTGAGAAGAAGGTGTTGGGATTTGGGGATTTTTGACTTGAGGGAATGCACAAGTGATTTGGGGATTTTGTGCTATGGTAACTGATAAAAGAGAGAGAGGCGCATGAGAGTAACTTTTCTTGAGAAGAAGCGCCTTAAAAAGGGTAGTTTGGAGTTGTCAGATCCCCTTTATTTTGGTTGGTGAAACCCAAAAGGAAGAACTCAATGGCTGGCTTAGTTTGGGTCTCGAAATCAAAAGATAGATAGCAAAGATAAGCCCTAAATTTAGATAAGATTTTGAATAAATTTCAACTAAGATGAGCAATTTTCAAACTTGAGTTCAAAGCTTTTAAATTTGATAAGAACTTGGAAACAGACTATTGCATATGTACATCATACTCCCTTTTCGTGGTTACAGAGAGTTCCCCATTTGAGACGGGCTTACTCTGCACAGAAGCATATTTGCAGCGTACCGAGTTAGTCGGTCTGGCGCTTTAAGGTTTTTCACGACAGAACTAGTTCCGTAGTGAGACACCTTCTACACCGAACTGAATCTTCTTGTAGCTGTCTATATCGATCCTACATGTCTCTAATGTAGAGCTCACTATGGGACGCCTATTTAAAGGGAGGGGGTGCTAGCTTTAGTAGAGTGAGATTGGGAATTTAAAATTCTTGAAACCTTAGCCGCCACCCCTCTTCCGCCCAGAGCCGCGCAGCCGACGCTAGCACTCCGGCGCGTGGTGTTCCTGCCCCGCACATGTTGATACCTTGGAGGCGTTGTTGTGAAGCTTCAACGCTAGGACAATCCGTCGTCGAAGAGTCACGAGGGTTTCTTGGAGAAGGCGCAAGGCTACTACGTCTGGTCGGCGAGCTGGTCGGGGCTAGTCGGATCAGGTCGATGAGCTGGTCGTGTTGATCGGATCTGGTCGACGAGCTGGTCAGGGCTGGTCAGATCAGGTCGGCGAGCTGGTCGGTACTGATCGGACCTGGTCAACGAGCTAATCGACACTGGTTGGGATTGGTCGGAATTGGTCGGTGATGGACATGCTGCGTCGACTCTACTTCTGCTATGGGCCTCCGCGTCTAGTGGTAATTCTGTGATCTATTACTTGCAATGGTTCCTGAGTTATGTGGTAGAAATTTTTGATTTGAGCTAGTGTAGTCTACCCGTTTCCCAACACCGACTTCTTTAGCCCGACTCCGGCTCCAACTTGACTCATGGCTTCTGCTGCTACTACTGCTGCTCAACAAAGTGCTGCTCTCCCTATTGCTATTGTGTGTGTCTTTGTAGAAATATTATCATCATCTAATCATCGCCTAGGCGTCCTAGCACTTCGGTCTCACCGCGCCTAGCCGGACCGCCGTAACAACTATGGTATCGAGAACGAAGTAGATGTATCTCATAGAGAGAACTAAAATAACAACAACGAAGCAACCATGACGCGGGAGAAAGGATTTGGGGAAGGGACCGCAAATGTTTTAAGCATAACCTCAAAAGAGTACAAGAGATTGTCGCACTCTCACAACCCTCTTGAACATTTTAGGACCCTCGGATCCTTGGCCTATACAAGAATCTAGTGCTAAAAAGTATCTTAGCCTCTAATCCTCTTCTGCACATCTACTTTAGATGAGCTCCAATTGCTTGTCGTGCTTCTTTGCTTGGGTTGTCTATGGCCACCCATCATGGGTTTATATAGTCCCTCTAGTTCTCCTCCAAAGTGAAGTAGGAATCCTACTCCAAAGTGAAGATGGAATCCTAATCCTTTTAGGATTCATTTAGAACTCTTTTTAGCACACCTTTCCAAATCCTAAAAGATTAGGATATTAGCCACACCCCTAACTCAACATCATCTTTGCAGTAACTGCAGCTGTTCTTGTTGATATGATGATCACATTATTCGCATGCTATGAGCAGTGGTTTGTGTTTGTCATGGTGGTGATGATATAGAACTGAGAATTCAAATGGTAATAGAAATTGCGATGTGAATAGTTGTATTGTACCATGAGCATTGTTGCAATTGTTTCTAACCTATACAAGGCTAGTGCTTGGAAGTCTATGCAAGTGTTGCTATAATGCTCATAATTCTCAAGGAGAACAGCTGCGAGGTGGCCGACTCACATGCTAGCATTTTCAAATGTAGGAGGATTTGTGATAAGAGTCCCGCCACATAATTATTTTTGGTTGCAGTATGTAGATTTGCATTGATTTAAAAGAGAACAAAAACTAGGTCTTTTGCGAAGTTCAAAGAGTTGTTTTGTACGTACACTATGTAAAGAAGCTTTTCTTGTTTACTATATATTGGATGATAACAGATATACAAATGGAGTCAAGGTTCCCAGTATTCACTAGGCAAATACAGTTCTAGTAGAGCTTTTTATGTGAGAGCCGCAGCGGACCATGTTGTTCTTTCACCTGTTTGCTCTGCATTTGTATTTCAGGTTTTTGCTGCGTGCAACACTGCAACTAGAGATGGCAATGGGGACCCGAAACCCGAAACCCAACGGGTATTTACTCTATTAGGGGCCGGGTATGAACCGTTTTTCGTACCTGCGGGTATATTAACGGGCAAAAACTATTACCCGGAGTAGGTAGAATGCAGTGCACGTGCTACTCATTACCGTGCCATTTACCCGTGGGTATAAAATTTAGCCCAACAAGCAGCCAGCCCACTGGCCCACTGGCAAATTAACCCTAGTTTAGATAGTGGAGAGACTTGTCTCCTCTTCATTTCCTACCCTACCCAGCCGCCACCCCCGGCGCCAGCCACCAGCCGCAAATCGCAATTCGCAATGTCGCATCTCGCTCCACCCTATCCCCAGCCGCGCCGGCGCCGCTAGCGCTCTGCGTCGCCGCCCCGTCACCCAGCTCTGCGCCGCCGGCCCGTGCCACCCCATCGCCTCTCCCTCGGTCACCCGCGCCCCCAGCGCCTGATGATGCCGACGCCGCCGCGTGCCCCAGTCTTGTTTTGGTCGATTGGTCGCTCCTCGGCCGTCGGCCCCCCCCCAGACGCCGCCCGTCTCCGTGCCGCCACCCCATGCTCTCAGGCCCCCACGCCCCAGACGCCCCGCCCCACTCTTGCTCGGTCAGTTGGTCTCTCGAGTGTTGTAAATTGATATTTTATCTTACTGTGAGCACATGCATTTTGTCGCTGGTTCTTGTTGCCTTGTCATCATGTTGCTAGTTCTGCCGGTGTTGCTCTGTCTGAATTGCTAGTTCACGTGAACATATTGATTCTGTGACGTTTTGTTGTATGTTGCATTGTCGCGTCGATTCAATCGAGTAAGTTTTGAAATTCTGCTCGCTCTGTGCATAATAGCCACATTGGAATACCTCTGAATTGCTAGTTCTGCTCTCGCTGGCCAGTGACACCATGTTGTAACTTTGGTGAACCATGTTAGATTGCGGGTGTGGGTTACCCGCGGGTACCCGGTATCCACACGGGTACGGGTATGGGTAAATTTTGTACCCGTGTGCGGGTATGGGTATGGTAGCGGGTGAATTTTACGAACACGGGTACGGGTACGGGGTGGTGATACCCGCCGGGTATATACCCGTTGCCATCCCTAACTGCAACTGGCCTTTCTTATTTTACAACAGTAACACATTATACTTGTTAGAAATAAGGCCCAAGTGGCCTATTTATCTCTAATGCCAAAGCTACAAAGAATAATACCATATTGCTAATTGAGAGAGGATAATACCAATTTAAAAGGGAGAGCTCCCACCATGCCTTGTAATAAGGCAGATGGAGGGTGAGGAGCATGGCTAAAGTCACACACGCGCGTATTTCGCGAATTACCGTGTATTTCCGTGTATTTTTCCCGCGTGGCGGGTCGCCGTGCAGTGGATTAAATCCTAGCACGTTTAAACCCTTTTAAATTTTTCAGTTTCTAGAAACAGTCATTTGGATTAAATCCTGTTTACTAGCGTTTAAATGACCGTTACTGGTGCGAGGCTATAAAATCTGAAGACGTCCAGACTAAAGCAAATTTTTTGCTCTGGTACTCGCGTTCATCCATTGTGATCTGTGTTGCGTCTTCGTGCTGCGCTCGTTCTTCATCGACCTTCCTCTCGGCGTGCACCGTGAGGCAGGGAGAGCGGGATCTCGAATCGCTGTTGCCGCGAGAACACGCACGGGTGGCAATAAGGTTTCGGCGGCAGAATGGCGACCGCTCGAGCTTCCTCTGCGTCGACTACTTCCTCTATGGCCGATCGTTACTGCGCTGCTTCCATTTCATCATTAAGCCCATCGTAAGAATTCTTTCCTCTGTTCATCACTTTCCAGAAAATATGTGGTATTTTCTAGATCTACTTTTTAGAAATTTGTGGTATCTTCTGTCTAGCTTGTTGTGTTTGATTATTTTAGACTTATGTTTTATATTCAAATCTGAAATCAAAATAATATCTAGATGTTCAACAATACATACTTTCGTTCATTATTGAAACTCGAATCTTTCGGACTTAAACTCCTTCTTTATTGTATTCCTCTTAGATGTGATACTATGATCTATGAACACAGCTGATATGTTTCCTGACTCTGACATTTCACATTCCTGCAGGGACTTGCCCTGTGTATGCATAAAAGACGTGAAGGCCCCACTGTTTTTGAGATGCTGGAGAAAGCTTTACAACTTGCGATTTCTGAGCAAAGGGTCCCAGAAGAGCGGAACATAAAGCTTTTGATTGCACAAATGCATGTCGTCAAGGTAACAAATAACATACGATTTCAGAAACCATGATGGTTTTCCGATTTCTAACTGTAAGTTTTGACTATTGACATGCAGGGTCAGTTGGACGTTGCCTCAGAGAAACTACAAAATCTTTATCAACGAGGATCCTCGAGGTTTCCGACCTCATCTTTGCCAGGTACTCAAAACTATTTGCGGATTTGATTTGTTCTCAAGTTTCTTTTATTCTGATCCTAATTGTGAACACTCTTGTCTACGGTTTTTCTTTTTTCGGGGCATTGTTTATGCACTCTTAGACAAGAAGGAAGAAGCAGATGAACAATTTCATACATATAGAAGCCTTGTGCCGGATGAATTCCCAGACAAGAGTTTAATTAACGATGTTACACTAGCAGCCAAAATGGAGTCAATCTGAGTTTCTATCTGAAGAATGACACTTCAGGATTTTTCATACCTGAAAGGCTCATACTTTCGGTAGTGCTAGATAGTTGCATATTGATGTGCACACAAGTGCAACGATAAGTAAAATGAAATTAAATATAAATAAGTGAAGGAGATGTGTGTCTCCTATCAAGGTTTAAAATCTTGGTAAAATTTCTATCAAGGTTCAAAATCCCGGCAAAATTTCGAAAATCTCGGTCTAGATTTTAGATTTCGGTTGGGATGAGATCCTAAATCCCGACCGGATAAAAAAATTTGATTTTTTAAAATTATTAGAGTAATTTTTGAAATATCGGTTTTTTGAACCGAGATTAGTGCATATTGGATCAGATTTTAGTGTTTTTAGGTTCGGATTTGGAGTGGAGTAGATGCGAAAATTTATATATCTCTACTATTCTAAAGAAGCACTTGGTGGCAGTGGTCCGTTCTTCCCACGTCATTAATTGCCGCTTAATTGCCTTACGCAAGAAACGAAGCGTTGCTTTAATTAGCCAGCTTTCGCAAGAAACGAAGCGTTAAAGATAGATGTTTGATTTTGTGAAATAATTTTTTTTTTATTTTTTTATTTTTATTTTTCGTTATCAATTTTGTTTTTCGTAGCAACGCACGGGCATGTAACTAGCATACAAGCTATGTATAAGAGAGAACTAATTCAAAATGTTTAGCTTAGTTGGTACTCTGCTCGGCTGATTTCCTTAAAGGTCCTAGCTTCGAATCATCATCATTATATTTCAAAAAAGACACGGAAAAACAATTAATGCCCTAGTCCGGAAAAACTTTTAATTTCCTTAAGGTCCCAGCTTCGAATCATCATCATTAGATTTCAAAAAAGACACCGAAAAACAATTAATGCTCCAGTCCAGAAAATCTTTTAATCCTCAAACCTGTTGATGGCAATCGATGATTTTTTTTTTTAAATCATAGATGTACCTTTAATGATTTTTTTAAAAATCATTTCATACATGTAGCCTTAATGTGGCGCCTTGGACCAACTCATTCTTTTCAGTTCCATGCCATGTACCATTTACCCAATTATTTCTAGGATCGGAAGATCATTTCACAGGCCTTGCAAAAGGTCAAAATTTTGAAAATTTTGTTTTCAAATTTACCGGATTTCAAATTTGCTTTCTAAAAAAGTCATCTATATGTTTATTGCTTGAATAAAATCATTCTATTCTAGATCAAGTGATATAAATTTAAGAAATATCCATATAGATATTGAATCATTCTATTAATCCAAAATAATAAAATCAAATAATATCCTGACTCATTCAGTCTTATCCCCCATCAATCAACCACACCGTTAGATTTTCTCCGCGAACTATCGCGAGCAAATCAAAACAGCCGATATTCGCAAACGGCGACAGCTTCTGCGAGAGCAACCTTCCAAAAGCACCCCCCGAAATCTTGGACGGAGGCACGGAGCAGAACAGGATGCACCAAAACCCTCGCGTTCTCCTCCGCGCCGCCGCCTCCCTCCTCCGCCTCACCACCTCCAACACCGCCGCCGCCGCTCCACGAACCCTTACAAATGCAACGCCGGCGCCCCCGACGTGGGGCCCTCTCTTCCCGGGACACCGGCGCGCCTTCTCGACGGACTACGGCAAGGAGGTGGACGAGGTGAACCGCAAGTTCGCGGAGGCACGGGAGGAGATCGAGGCGGCCATGGACAGCAGGGAGACCGTCTACTTCGATGAGGAGGCGACCTGCGCGCGCGACGCCGCCGGCGAGGCGCCCGGGGCCTTCGACGCGCTGCTCGCGCGGCTCCCGCCAGCCGACGCGGACGCGCTCCGCCGGTCCATGGGGCTCAAGATGGAGCAGCTCAAGGCCGAGCTCAAGCAGCTCGAGGAGTAGCGGTTTGCTCCAGGCGCTTCGTGACGAGCGAGTGGAGGTCAAAGGTTTGATTTTTGGGACAAAATTTGAGCGACATTTGGTTTGCCATACATGTTCTTTTCATAATTCCTAGGTGTTCTGATTTGGGAATAAATTAAACCAACAATCTGTTGCAGCGTTGTAACATCCGAAACTTTGGCAATGAAATAAAATTTCCATTCTGTGTCTTTTTCAGACTAAAGCTAAACAAGGAATGGTTGCTTTAGGTTGTCAATCTTCAAACTTGCTAGCTCAAATTCCATCAGATCTCTTTGGTCAATTCCTTGCTCGAAGTGGATGACTCAATGTAACAATTAAAGCTACTATTTTGTCCGAAGCTTCCTCAAGCTAGCAAAAAGCTTAATGCAGCTATTGGTAAGGTTAAGCTCTGTATTACCATA
Source organism: Rhipidocladum racemiflorum (assembly GCA_036346355.1). Classification (NCBI taxonomy): domain Eukaryota; kingdom Viridiplantae; phylum Streptophyta; class Magnoliopsida; order Poales; family Poaceae; genus Rhipidocladum; species Rhipidocladum racemiflorum. The sequence continues at coordinate 73,256,406 of CM070577.1, forward strand.
TTGTGCATGTAAATGTCGATTCAGAGTTCCGCTTCATACTTGTCCAATTTGAACCTTTCTATTCAGTGCATTGCACCCCCATCCGTTCGGTGGAGCAGAAATTCAGGGCTTCACTTCCAAGCCTTCCAATTCGTGGCAATCAAATTCTGCTTCACCTGAAACTCTCTGAATGAATTAAAGCTTTAGGCTATGCCTCTTCAATTGAGCTCTTCCTTAATTATAGCATTCACTTCAGTCAGCTCCAGCCCTTCCAGATTGGAGCAGAAGATGGTTGATTACAGAACCTTACTTCCAATCTACTTAGCTCTTAGGCCATTAAACCATTTTGGCTAATTCCCAGCTTGAAGACTGACAGCTCAGTATTTCAAGCAAGCCCTGCGTCTCGGTGCTTTGAGTGTTGTAGCAGGCCTTGCAACAGCTCCTGCACGATTATCTGAGACTTTGTTAACCAGATAAAGTTCATAATCCTTGCCTTTCCAAACTGAACTTTGCAATACCAATGAGGGTACTGAACATTGCTTCCAGGGTTCACTTCCAAATCTGCTAGCTCAAGTTTTCCAATTCCAGTCGTTCTTGATTCAAACCTGATATCACTTCCTTGAGCCGAAGCAGATGCATTCACTTGAAAGCTTCCCGACTCGAATATCCTCAGATCACTTGTGCCAATCCAAAGTCCGGACCTGACATCTCTAAACTACCCTACACCAATTTAATGCCCCGTTCCGACAATTCAGTGATCCATCCCATTGCTTTTTCTGAAAAACCACTGCACCATGTAAATCGGTTGGATAGTGCAATGGATGGAAGCCTGAAGTATAAGCCATTTCCTGGTCTACACCATACCATTGAAGCAATGCAATGCTGGAAACTTGACAGCTCAATGATTCAATCAAGCGCTGCATTGTCTGACTGTGAATGGTGCACTTGAGCATTTTCTGAACTTTGCTATCCGAGCAAGTATCTATCCGAAGCTTAGCACTTCATCCCTGGATGAGCTCAGATGCAACCAAAACAGGAATGGATGGTCTCCCAATGCAATCAGATCATCATATCAATTTGAACCTAGCAATTGCACAATGTGACTGCTCAATTTCTTTTTCCTCTGAACCTTCAGCTCCATGTATCAATCCAAAGCTACACGGACTGAATCCCGGCACAGTGCAGAGAACAGAAAACTGATTGAGCACTGTAGCATTTCACGGCAAGCACCCACTGAACCTGACGGTGTCTGAAGAAATCCTTCGCTCTGCCGTTCGGTCGCCGTTCCCCTCGCGCTCCTCCGCCCGTACGCCGTGGAGTCGCCCAGCTTCCCAGCCGTCAGCTCCACTCACGGCGTTGCCCCTTTTCCCTTTCTTTGTCCTCCGGCCATGCCGCTGTCAGAGCTCCCGCACCACGCGGCCGCCGCGCCGAGCCCCATCGCCGACGCCCATGCCGCGCACTGTGACCTCGCCTCCTCCGCCTCAGCTGCTATAAATCAGCGTGGTCACCTCGCCATTGCTCCCTTTCGCCATTCCTTCCCGAGCCATCTCCCTCTGCTCTGTCCATCCGTCATAGAGTGCCCGAATTTGGGGGAAAAACGCCAATCGAGCCGATCAGTCGAGTAGAGCTTCAATTCCTCCGGGTTTTGGCATCTTGGAGCTTCACTGATCTCCTCCCCTCTTTCAATTGCAGCTCCCGCCGCTTGTAGCGCCGCCGCCGCATCACCCCTTCTTCCCCGCCTCGGGTCGCTCGGCGCCAGCCGCCCCCGAGCCACCTCCGAAGGAATGGACTGCGCCACGAGGTTCGCCTCATCCCACTGATGCTCTCCCCCACCTTGGCTGGGATTAATCCCTTTTCTTCCTCACTGCCGGCAGCTTCCACCGCCGAGCCCCGCCGTCCTCCGCCACGGGATTTCTCCACTGCCGTTCGACCACAAGCGACTGCTCCCCGAGGTTCGCCTCTTCACCCTCTTGCTCCTCGCCGTGCTGGACCTCCCGCCACGAGCTTGTCGGCAAGGTCGCCCATGCGCGGCTCTGCTCCGAACCACCGACACGCGGGCCCAGCCGGTCAGAGGCACGCACGCGTTGGGCCTCTGACCAGTGGGGCCACGCTGTCAGCTTGGCTGAGTCCAGAAGGGCGCGTGCACGGGGAAAGTACGTTTTCCCTGTGGGAAAGCGGGTTTTCCTATTTCTGGATTTATTTGGCCGAACCAAATGCAAAAATCCATATCTTTTGCTACACAACTCCAAATGAGATGAAACCACTTCCAGAAATTTTGTAAAATCTTGAACTTTAGGACTATGTAAAAACCTTTCATGTTGGACTAGTGTACAGTAAATGAGATCAACTAAATGCTTAGGGTTAATAAATTGCTTAATGTACTAATTGCTCTTTTCAACTCGAAAATGAATGAAATCAACTCCATTGTGATCCTTGGTCTGTAATCTTGCTGAATGTATGATCATACTTGTATTTGGACTTGATTTGCAATGAATGTCATCATAGTTGTGTTTATTCAACTAGGTTTGCCAAAATAATGTTGATATGTACAACTTAAGTATAGATGCATGTAAATGGGTTCCTAAGACTTTATTATGGTGTGATCATGCTGTCATATGACTTGCTTAGGTCTTATTCACTACCTATACATGCTTTAGTATCAATTTTGTTCCATGCTCTTAGGGAAGAATGAAATGAGAATAAGGCTTCCATGCTCAATTATGCTATTAACCTTGCTATAGACTTCATGACATGATAAGCCTAACCTTAAGACACCTTCATATGCACTTCTTAATAACCCTTAAGGTTGGTTAGATAAGTTTAGTATGTTGCCATCACAATTTTATCATGTAGGTCATAACCTTATGCTGTGCAAATGTGCTCTTTTAAGCCTTTTTAGTCCTCCGTAAAAGTACTCGTCTAAATATAAAAATTAAGGAGAATGGCTTCAAATCACTCTACGTTATGTGTACTACCATGTTATAGAAAAACATTTAATTAATAACTTGCTTTGCATCTGAATCTCATTAGAGCAATAGGCCTAAGTTTTATAATTTTAGAGTGCATTGCTTAAGTAGCTAGGCTTGAATTTCCTTTAATCCAAACAATCTTAGCTTCCTGAATTCGATTGCTTAAACACTAAGATACATGTACTTAACCTGTTGTGTGTGGAACTAGTATGCTAGCATTTGAATTGAATCCTTCTGTATCGCTTGTTCTTTTGTTGAATTTTAAGTTGTTATTTGCTTCGATTTCCTTTTGCCCCATTTTGATTATTGTTATTTGCTTTTGTCGCGGTTTCTCTCGCTCGCGCGTAGAGTCGACGACGTGTCGGAGTCCGTTGCTAACGACCCCGACTACCTTCCCGAAAACGATCCCGAAGAAGAGCAAACAGGCAAGCACCCTCCTTTGAACATGTTGATCCCATACTTTACAAGTCTAATTTGTTTCAATCAAACTATTATGCATGCGTTTAATTTCTGTAAAGTTGCTATATTGTGGGTCATGGTAGTTATATTCCTAACTTGTGGGTTACCTTAATTACATTGCCATGAAAACTTGCTAAAACCTAGGCTAGGGATTATTCATGCTATGAAATGAAAGTTGGTTATACTCGATACATAATACTATGCTTAGCCATGCTTTAGTTGGGTAGAATGTTAATCTTGAGTCTTTATGAAACTTTGCAAATGTTGAAAATGGCAGTAAAGGATACTGGTATGTGGTTAAAAATGGAAATGAAAGTATGTTTTAGACACGGGCGAGTTATGTATATCTGAAAGTGCAATGGGATGTCTTGCACCGTACAAGCGGCCACTTGTACGGTACAAGGAAATGGATTGGTGTTGTATGGAAACTGGCAATTGCACGTAGATAGGGGGAAGTACTCGCCTGAGTCAACCTAAGGACCGAACTTGATACTATTAACTGAGTTAATTGGTGCAACCACATGTGCTAGTATGGGATGACCTTAACTTAGTAAGCTAGATGAAGTTTTAATCTTGCACGTCGGTAGGCAGAAGAGTAGGACGAACCAAATGAGTGGTGTCGTTCGAGGGCGCTCCCTTCACCGAGGTGTTGGGAGTGAGTGACCCGATACAACGAGTATGCCTTGCTATGGGGAGAACGAGGGCGATGGCTAGCGAGACCATCGTAACTGTTGAAATTCTGCCGCCATAGTAAGGACAGGTCATACTCGGGCTAGTGCAAGGTTAGGCTTTAGCTAGTTGAAAAGTTTCGTCATAGTCTAGCAAAACGGATACCTGTGTATCGCGTGGCATGGTTGACATGATTGCTAGAATGTCATGTGGGTAAAGTGTACACTCTCTGCAGAGATTTAAATCTAATCGATTAGCCGTGCTCACGGTCAAGAGCGGCTTGGAAACATAATGTCAAGTATAGTGTTTTGGTTTTGGTTTTGCAAAATGACTTGGAAAATGGTGTTGATGTGTTGGTGTAAGTTATGGTGAAATTTGGTTATGTTGCGGATATTGTTTATGGCCATGGAGGGTCATGAATGATTGTTCAAATACTTATATGCTACTTATAGCTTTTATCAAATGCTCATTTCAAATGTTATCGATGTTTAACAATTGCATGCTTACAAATAAAAGTTGCTTTATGCTGAAATTCAAACCTAGAGTAGAAGCTTTCATTCATTGAATAGCCTTGCATGTATAATATTTCTTCCATACACTAAAGTCTTGCGAGTACATACGTGTGCTCACCGTTTGCTCTACTTAAAAATGCTTAGAGGAAGGTAATGATGACGCTCCTGACGGCGCTTACTTCGAACCGGGGTCAAGCGATTTCTTGGTTGGATGAACTGGGTTTTCCCCAGTCGGTTGCCTATGGGTTATGGTTGGCACACCGCTGTCCCTCTTTTGGACTTAAGGTCATCTTCGCTGCTCTTTACTCTTTGTGCAATATCTAGTAGATGTAATAGTTTCTAGACTACCTTTATGTCTTTTACATATTTGTATGTGTGATGTATCAGCTCGATGTGCAAAGTATGTGTGTGCTAGACGTTGATCTTGGGAACTAGCACTGAACACATATGCGGGAAGCTTGGATTGATTCCAACCAGTTGGCAAGAGCACGAGTGTTGCGCCGATTGGTTGATCTCAATTCGAGTACGGTTTCAGATAAGCGATTGGATTTCTTTCGGGTTGTATCATTATCCAGACCGATGCAACAGTAAGAGTTTATCGTTAATCTAAGACCGGAGCCCCCACAAGCGTGTTCTTCTAATTGGGGATTTGGGTTGCCTAAACCAGAACAATTTTGAGCAAGGAGGTTGGTAGGTTTGAGTTACACAGGTTCACTTCAGATCTGTAGGTGTGTCTAGGTGAATAATGATGCAAGAAAAAACTGATGCAACGTCTTCTGAATTTATGATAGACGAGAGGGATTATAGCTGTAATGGCCATTTGCTATTGCACTGCTTTATGCAAATTGGCAGCCCATTATGCCTTCTGATCAGGGTCGGCAAAAAAGCTCGTTACGGTTCAAATTAAAATTGCTTTGATTACTGTAGTTGATGGGTTCGAAATTGAATAAGTTCATTTCTAACGAAAAAGGTTAAAGAGGCTCCTTGATACTTGCTCGTTAGCTCGAATTTGAAATAACCATTTAAATGATAAATAAAATAATTTTATATCAAATTATGGTAATTTCGAAAGAAACTGGATAGCTAGCCTTACTTTGATATTACTCAATGTCGATAATTATGCTGCTGCAAGGATGAATAAGTAAAGGACCTAAATATGGCAACCCTCCTTTGCAGTTTTATGCCAAGACCTGAGCTCTGCTGCATTTGTGCTGCACAGATGCTTGCTCTATCTAACCCACGACATGCCTCCGGCGGCGTTGCCACACGCAGTCGGTGCCACCAATTGTAGACCGTGATTTGTGTGCCGTTAGTTGAGGTGGCCAGCGGCGTGAGACCTAGCTCGGAGAAAAACAACGACCAGAAGTGGGTGCCATCAGTTGTGTGCACTCGTGGTTTGATGAGTATTGGATGGATGTGATTTATACAACTCGTCCTATTTGATGGTGTCAGCGCATCACGATATACATGGAGTCCATCCTAGACCAAGGATAAAAATACCGGCCATGTCAGCTCGGGTATGTGAAAAATACCACTCCGAAAATTTTTAAAATTTGAATCCGTATCGATGAATAGTAATTTTAGACCATAATTGGCCAGAAACTGGTCAAAACGGGTGGTAACACCCAAATTCCAATTTTAATTTTAAAGTTAATAGCTAAAATCGAACGATGAAAAACCGATTACTGGTCACGAGGCGGTTTTTGTGTAAGATCACGAATGACCTTTTCATAAATTTTCAGGACTTTGAGAGCCATCGTGTAAAATCGCTAGAGGGCACATGACCTTTTTTGAATTCCCTAGAAGTACGATAGTTTTCTCGCAAAAGGGGTGATAGTTTTCTCGCAAAAGGGGTGGTCGAAGGATCTAAACGTAATTCTATAGCTATACGGAATTTTAAGAAAATACAAGATTTTTCGCAAAATAATCAATGAAAAGAACTAAACGTAACTTTAAATTTTTTAAAGTATCCCCTGCTAAGACGGTCACGTGGATAGGCTAAGAGGCCTTCAGTCCTAAAAGCATCTCCAAGAGAGAGCCCTAAAAATGAGACTTAAACTTTAATTTAGGACTCCAACTAATTTGATTTAGGGTTCTAACGAAATATTCACTCCAGCAATTAGGCCCTAAAACCCAACGAAGATAGGGCTCACCCATAGAGTTGCTAAATATAGCTACTCTTCTAGGGGCCTTAAAATAATTTGCTAAATTTTAACAATTTATGATCCTTGCTGGAGTTGATCTTTTCTCCTAAAAGCCTTATAATTCAAATTAGAGGCATATTTAGGGCCCCTCTTGAAGATGCTCTAACAACTTTATATCCGCAAAGATTTCCGGTTTTTAATCCTTGATCTAGGCAGACAGTTAGATTTAGAAGTTTCTAGAACACGGAATCCCAAAAGACGTCCGGGATTGTGAAAGTTGAGGCTTGCCAAATACTCCTATCTACTCGCAAATGCTACGAATACGATAATTATCGTACGATACTTGTACGATGTTGGGCCATCACGTTGATCCTGCTGATCTTCTCACTCTGGCCGACAAACTGAATATGTGTCGTCGTACCCAGGCGTCGTAAGAAAACTTCGTACCACTGCTCATAACTACTGGGCTAAACTTGACAAGTCAAACCTAGGCCCACCCGGCAAAAACCATGGAAGGAAGACCAGGCTTCTAGATCTTTCTCGGTACCAACTACCATGAAGTACTGCTTCCGAAGGCACATTCCAGAACCTGTCCGAACCTTCCGTCGTATTCCAGAACACCCTCTCCCTCGGGTCGCTGCACTGCAAATCTATATAAATCCCTCGCTGATCGGCACATCTCTCCAAGTCCAAGAAGCGCAAGAACCTCCCAATCTAAGGAACCAACACCAAAATCAAGGAGGAATCCATCGAAGAAGCATGGACGTGAGGATGTTCGGGTTGGAGACGCCGGTGATGTTGGCGCTGCAGCACCTGGTGGACAACGGGCACGCCGACGAGGAGGCGGCGGGGGACAAGGCCGGCGGCAGCGTGGCGACGGCCACGCCCGCGCGCGCCTACGTCCGCCACGCGCGCGCCATTGCGGCCAGCCGGCCACCGCGGTAGACGTGAAGGAGCTGCCCGACGCCTACGCGTTCGCGGTGGACATGCCGGGGCTGGGCGCCGGCGACGTCCGGGTGCAGGTGGAGGACGACCGTGTGCTGGCCATCAGCGGGGAGCGGAGGCGGCCGGAGGAGGAGGAGGCGGCCGGCGCCAAGTACCTGCGGATGGAGCGGCGGATGGGCAAGCTGATGCGCAGGTTCGTGCTTCCCGAGGACGCCGACGCGGGGAAGGTTTCGGCGGCGTGCCGGGACGGTGTGCTGACGGTGACCGTGAAGAAGCTGCCGCCGCCGGAGCCCAAGAAGCCCAGGACCATCCAGGTCAGCATCGCCTGATCTGACACGGCAGGCGATGAGAATAAGGGTCTCGATCTGTTATATTGCTATCTACTATCATCTGAATATCTGATGCTGCTCTGCTTAGATTACTATCTTCTACCTTGGGTTGTGTTGTTCTTCCTGTCCGGATCGGATGGGTGTCGATTAGATGTCTCATGGTTGGTAATGTGCTGCTGCTGCTTATGTTTGAAGGAATCTACGTTTGATTTTGCAAACACAAGGAGAATGGATCTTCCTTTGGTGCAAACTCAGTAATGTTATACATACCGCGTTTTATGTAAAGAGTCGTCGAATCGCCGAGACTTTGGTCACTTTGTAAATACGGAATTCGATTTGCATAGGACGACTGTAGCGGCCGGATTTTTCCTCCAGCCGCGCCGCCAACGACCTCCGCCTTCTCCGCGCCGCATCGCCGCCGCGTCGCAGTAACGGCCGCCCGCCCTTCGCGCGCCCGCCGCCGCGTTTTCCGCGGGCGGTTGCGCCGCGTGCCGCCTCGCCCCCCCCCTATAAAAGGCCCCCGGGACCCCCCTCTCTCCCGTGCCTCTCTCTCTCCCTCCCCGCTCTCCTCCCGAGCTCGCCGCCGCCACCTCCTTCCCCAGCGCCGGCCAGCGCCCGCTCCGCCCGCGCGCCGGCGCTCAGCGCCCTCGGCCCCGCCGGTGCGCGTCGCCGTCCCCGCCCGTCGCCTAGTCGGCGTCGCGCCGTGGCGCCCGGCCTCGCCTGCGCGCCAGCGCTCTGGCGCGTGCGTGTCTTGGCGTGCAGTGTGCAACGTAGCGTGGACATAGTCCACAGAGCGACCCTTGCGTCGTAGAAGAAAGAAAAAAAAATGAATTTCCAAAAATCCGATTGGACTGCTGACGTCAGCATGACGCAGTAAAATTGGATTTTCCTTTAAAAATAATTCAAAAATTCCAGAAAACCCGATTTATTCGTTTTTAAACTTCCGGGAGCCCGTTTTCGCCCGTTCGAACTCCGTTTGGCTCCGTTTGGCTCCGTTCTTCTTCCTAAATTCATTAGAAATCTCAAACTTCAGTTTAGAGCTAGTTTGAAATTCAATTTGTGTTTATTTGAATTCGTTTGGGCTTTATTTGAATTTGGTTGTTGTTCGCGTGTAGATTACGGAGAGACCGAGGAGTTCCCGAACGACAATTTCGAGCTGCAACTCGTCGAACCAGGCAAGTCACACCCCCTTGACCATATTGCTCCCCGTTTTATTAAATTGTATGTTGTATTTACAATTATTGCATGGTTATTTATTATAAACATTAATTTTCGACCTAGTTTTAAATGATAGTTAAATCCAATTTCGACATGTGACCTTTGACATTTGAATTCCGATACCCTTGTAACCTTAGTAAAAATATGAATTATAACTATGGTAATAGTTAGACATTGCTTAGCCATGCTTAGAACTGAACTTAAGAAATTTTGGGGAACTTTATGCCAAAATGATATCATGTTCAATTGGAAACTTATAGTGATCAATGTTAGTGATAATGTGGAGATAGTATGGTTAAAATGAAAATGACTTAGACCGGGCGAGAATTGGTTGGAAAGTGGTGAGGTCATGGTTGCAGGTTTGTGGGCCAGTCTCGCCTAGTCAATTAAGGACCGGTCTGAGTCTCGCTGAATGTAAAGCCTAACCGTACTACCACGAGTCTGGAATGGGACATACCTGGCTATCCTTATTAAATCATTTCATGGACAGTCTTGCCATATGGTGGTAGTGGTGTGGTGAAAGCGAGATGCTGCCACTCTGGCGCAAGAGGGGGCTTCTGATTAGAGGGAGACTTTCAGCGGTGAAACCTTAGCGGGCATGACTACATGTATGATTTATTAATGGGGCCTTGTCATAATTTTCTCTGTCACTCACCAAAGGAAGTGTGTTGACATAAAAGGGAAATATTATGTCTTGTGGGTAAAGTTGTACAACCTCTGCAGAGTGTCAAACTAATCGATTAGCCGCGCCCGCGGTTATGGGCATGCCGAGCAAGCCATTTTCAGATTAGACTTTAGTAAATTAAAATTTGGTTTTCAGAAATGATGTTGGATGGAGGGAGTCCATCATGGGTATAACTTAGCCAATTCCAGGAGAGATTCCTGAGTTAAAATTATATAGATTTGATTTTGGAATAAAGTATGCATTTTAAAAATTGTTGAAAATATTATTAAACTGTTGCTTTATGCTTAAATAAACCATAATGCCATCCTTTGATTACCCGTACATTTATATTGCATTTCCGGTGTGGTTTGCTGAGTACGTATGTACTCACCCTTGCTTAATTTACCACTTCAGAGGAGGAGTATCACGATGGTGAGGAACAGTTGGACTAGGCCGCGTCCCCAGTCGATTGCCTGTGGCAAATTAATTGGGCTCTATCTATTTATCTTCTTTTTCTGCTGCTTTATTTATTCGTTTATTTATTCGTTGGCCTGCGCGCCATTTCATTTGTAACTTTGAATATTTATCTTTAATAAAGAACGACGGATATGCTATGGTTTCATTTCTACTGTGTGTACTAGCATTTCCTGGACTAGTACAAAATACACAGAGGATTTCGGAGGTGTTATTCCGGGATCCGACAACAACGAGCTAGATCAGCGACAACAAAATCGTATTTTCGCTGGCCGAAGACAAATCGTGGCTTGGGAAAATTTATAATTAGCGAGAAACTTGAATCAAGCATCTATGTTTTTCTTCGCCGTTCTAGCACTTTGGGTGAATTGGTTGGAGCATACAAATCAATATGATATCAGAGCTAAGAGATCTTGAGTTTAAGATCCGATTGATATAATTTAAAAATAATAATTACAGCTTATTTTTATTCCATGTCACATGAGAAAGTCTAGTTTTTAGATGAACTGATTGGTACATACAATTGTCTCAATAAAAATTGCTTCCTTAGCCATTCCAGAGCCACGATTTGTTTTCGGCGAGCGGAAATACGATTTTTTTTGTGGTGCTGATCAAGAAGCGAGCGAAAATATTAACAAGAGCACTGCTACACGTACGATCCAACGTGGCAGCGGAAACACTCCCTCGCCAAGCCATACGTAAGTTGATCGAAAGCTCGTATCGTCGCTAGCTCATCGTCTTATGGAAATCGTGAAGCAAATAGTATTAAGAGCATCTCCAGCAAGAGCCTCTAAAACAGGGTCTCTAATTTGGATTTAGGGACACTCCCTATTTTTTGGGGTCCTTTTTTCAGAGCACAAGTCCAGCAACAGCTCCTAAATCTCAACTTCTATTTTACTTTTTCTCCTATTTTGACATATCTGCTATGTATAATCTTAATTTGACACCACTAAAATTCAATCAAAAATATTTGTAATACATAAAACATAAGCATATTAACATTTACAATTTAAAAACATGATATTTCAAATTTAAATTTAAAATTTTCAAAACATGTTAAATAGAGTATGAACATTTTACTACAAAAATGCAAATATATGCATACCTAAATCTTCATGCTTGACATAATCAATCAAACTAGCATCATGGTTAATCTTGGCATAGTCTACACAAATCAAATAACCGCACAACAGTTTCATTTAGGGGCCTGAATAGGGGCTGTGCTCGCGTCCCTTGGAATTGAGGCTGAGGAGGCAAATTTAGGGGCTTGAGTTGGGGCCCTACTGGATCTTTTTTTTTTAATACACTCTCTAATTTAAGGTTTAGGGGCTCTGTTAGAGATGCTCTAACAAAGTGACCCTTGGTGTTTCCGCGACTCTCGGCAGTTGCGCCTGATTTGGTCTCCGTTGCCCCTAGTCACGTGGGCCTTGCCCCACTGGTTGGTTCAGCTAGTCGAAGGGTGCAATCGATTCCGACTCGGTCGGTGTTACGTTGGAAAAACGTGATGAAGAATTAATTGATATCACTATAGGTAAATACTGGGTTTAAATTGGGTATAGATGTGCTAGCTGATTTGATCCTGTAATTGACAAGAAAATATGTAATTTAATCAGTCGTTTAGCTGAATGGTTTCTCAATGATGATATTATCTAAATAGCTATTCAAGCTAATTAGATTGAAAGTAATCGATATATCTAAACAGTCTTATTGAGTTGATTAGATAGAGAGTAAAGGTAGATTCTTCTCGAAAAAAGCGATGTGCAACAAGATCGAAAAAAAATTAAACCTGAGATGGTGTAAGTCAATGATGATTAAAATCGGCGATGCACAACTTTATTAATCAAAATCAAATTGCAGAGGAAGAATTACAAATCTAAAAAGCTATTCCTAGTCAACAAAAAGTAAAGTAAAAAGTAGAACAAGTTGATTGATTAATTATTGGATCCTTCTTTCGTTGTCCATCGTCTTTTTTTTTATAATGCTTAGGTCTTTTATATCTTTCTTGAACTCTGTAAAACATAATTTGTACCAGCCCCGATCTCAAGAAATAATCCATTCTTTGAACCGATATCGGCTCTATCCATAATCAACCTTATCTTCCAAATCAATTTACCAAATCAGCTGAATCTATCATATCGACAATAAGCACCGAATTTTGGTGTCAACATATGCCCCCATTTTGAAAAATTATATGAATCTTCTAAAAATCTTTGTCATCATTTTTACCATGGATTGTCACACATCGGTTTCACTCCCTTATAAATACACAACATTCACCTCGGTCGTTTTCACGCCTTCAAGCTCTCACCTCACACACAATCGGCTTCGAGTGCCCTTTCTTCATCTTTTAGCACTTCCTTCTGTCAGCCTTCTCAGTAATAGACTTAGCATGAAGGCGTTGAAAGTATCTCACCTTAGAGCCAACCAGGTACTCATCCTTGAATCTGATAGGGAGCCAATAAGTAATGAATCCCTTATAGCCACAATTTGCTACTTTTGGTCAGATACTTTCAACGCCTTCATGCTAAGTCTATTGTTGGGGAACGCAGTATGCTACTCTAGCACAAATTAAAATTTCTATCGCAAACCAGAAAAGCTACTCGCAAGAAGGGGATCATAGATCTATTACCACTAGACGCGCAGTTGCGGAATCCTTCGCACGTCGTTGTAGTGGATCATTCTCGGCGTGGATCGTCCTCGTCGCGGATCGTCCTTGCCACAGATCGTCCTCGCCACGGATCGTCCTCTCCACGCCGCAGTAGCAGCAGCGTCACCACAGCAGTCCACACGTCCGGGGATGGAACGCCGTGCGTCGGTGTGCAAGCACCGGGTCGCTCGGCAGGGGCAACAAGAGGAGGTGGCTAGGGTTTCTGGCGAAACACATCTAAACCGCACGAAAAAATGTCTTCTACGTCTAGCCTCCTCCCCTCCTTATATAGCCACAAGGTGAAACTCTAGGCAGTCAGGGCCCATCTACGCACTAAGCCCACGAGGTCTATTAATTACGAATCCAATTCGAATTAATGCATCCCAGCCCGTTAAGTGTGTGACCCTGTAGGTTCATGCACATTTGGACATGGATTCGGAAAACCCTTTTCTAATCCAATAGTCGGTAGCGGCTCCTTGCAGAGCATGCCACTCCCAAACGCATATGATTAAAGTACTGATGTAATAATCCCTTTGCCAAACTATATGAAGATCGAACTCAAGGCAAGAAGCATGTCATCCTTTAACAGTTTAATCCATCTCTCGTATCCGTGATATATTAATAAGTTGTGATTGACTTCTCAATCACGACATGCTCATGCACTTCCTTAATCATATCACACGAGTGGCCTAGACATATATCTCCGTTACATTGGAGTGGTAAATTCCATCTTGACTGCTCACTTTTGTGACACTACGGTATGGTGTGTCATTATAAAATGTGAAATTAGAGAATAAAACCTTTCGGCTTGAGGTTTACTCTTGTTTTTGGGCCTTATGAAGTGATGTGTCACCACGGAGTGTCGAAACCTTGTAAAAAGTGAATGTTGAGCCCAAAAACTTTATGAAATGTGGAATTAAGGTTAAAACCATAGGGTATGGAGGTTAATAGTGTTTTCGGGCCGTTTCCGGGGTTTTGGGCCTTCCCGGGGGAGTTTGGGCCTAAAAGAGGGGGTTGTGGGCTTTGGTGGGTTGGAGTGGGAATCCATTTAGGATTAGGATCAGGTGTGGGGGCTGGTAAAAGGCCTTCCCCTGCCCTTCATGCGCCCCACCCTGCCCTTGTGCGCCCCCATTGCCTCCCTTGAGCCCTAGCCGCACCACTCCTCCTCCCCCTTTGGCCGTGCGCCTCCACCCCTTGCCCCTTGCTCTCCACCTCTCATCCACCCCTTGCTGCCCTAGGGTAGCCTCCCCACCCCTGCACCTCAAGGATCCATCCATTGGAAGCGAGGAGCGAGGAGCGTGGAGCGAGGAGCGTGGAGCGAGGAGCGAACCCGGAGGAGATCCATTCAGTTTTCGTGCGTCGGGCGAAGGTATGGCCATGGGAATCTTTGGGGTTGGGCTAGGTACTGTTATAAGGATGATTATAAAGTTTTTAGATCAATTGGTGGTGCTGGATTTGATTAGATTAGATGGACTCTTGAGTTGGTCACGTTCTCTGTTTCGGACAGCATGAGCAGTCGACCTAGGGTTCGGTTTTTCGCCAATTTAGTTTCCGAATTTTGTCATACGTATGTTTAAGAAGTTGTAGATAATTTCATTATCTTTTCGTGGATATAAAGAACGTTAAATTCCGATCAGCCGTTTGAAAGTTATGGCTGTTTTACCGAGCGTGTTAAAATATGTGACGTGATTGGAACAGATCACGGTATTTTGTAGATTAAACAACTTTAGAGTCCGAATCAGTCTTTCCCTATACTTAGAAAAAGTTGGGAAATTTCCTAATCTACGCGAGGATGTACTCATTTATTTCATTCAGAGTCCCAGAACTCAAGTTATGCCTTTTGGAAGGCTGCTGTCCTGACGGGACAGAACCTCTGTTTTTGGGTTTTGCGAGTAGTTGGCAATGTCGGGGTAGATGAGGGTTTGCCTACTGTTTTGTGGACATTATTGTGAGTGTGTGGTACCTATGTGCAGGTGGTGCGACCCCGGGAGTGCCTTCTACTTCCCGCCAATCCGTTGCTTGTGGTCGAGGCAAGTGTATTGTAATGGATAGCGATTGTAGGTTGTTTGATTGATTGAGATTGAAGATTGGATATATGATATGATCACATGCCATGCTTTAATGATTGCCAATGATATGATGAATATGCTTACTATGTTATGATGCCATGTGTTAATGTAAAAGTGATTTATGATGTTGGCATATTTGCATACATGACATGGCATGATACATGGCGAGGCGGTGAGAAAGTCATAACTAATCCGGGGAAGGTCGGTGAGAAAGTTATGACTATTCCGGAGAGCCAATGAGTAAGTCCTACATCGTGATTCCATTCACCGCGGTGAACGGAAGCGAGGAGTAGGCACCCTCCATCTTCGAGATGGAAGGGGGGAGAGGGTGCACACCGACGGGTGTGTACTCAACCATACCGGTATGAGTTTCCAAGGAGACATGAGCATCGCATTGCACTTCATACATATTGATGATGATGATAATATGTGACCATGAATGAGATGGTTTACATGATGTGAGATATTATTGCTATGTAATTTTTTATGTTTGAACCTTTGCAATATACTTGCTGAGTGATGAACTCACGCTTGTGTTTATGTTGTTTTCTTTTAGGTACCATGAATTCGACATGCGGGAAAGGGAGCTAGTCACACGTCATCACTTAGCATCACACATTTAAACAATGACATGTTCCTTCCCTTATGGTTATGGTTAATTCATTGAACTAAACTATGGTTTCGATGATTCGTTGGTCGTTATGAGTAATTGATTAGTCCATATTTGTCATGTGATGGATAGAATTTATATCCTTAATGGTATGGTGGCTGTTTTTCCGTTTGATCATATTATTGCTATCGTTCATTATGCCACATTGACATGTTATTATTGTTGTTGCTTCAATTCATGTTAAAACAAAGGAGATGCTGCCGAAATCTCGGTTTTTAGAATGTGCGCCTTTGCTGGAATTTATGTTTAATTATGGTATTTAGATGTTGTTTAGTCTATGTTTGGTAGCATTCGGGCATATTAAATGCCGGGGTGTTACAACTTCCCTCTGCATGTTTCATAGTAAACATGAAAGCTACCTTTATAACTATCCGGTTAGAAAATAGTATTTGCTAACCCCAAGGTAAACTATTACATATGTAGGGAATGTGACAATCTCAGGTCTAAGGATCATACATCTACTATGTATGAGATACACTGATGACATATAAGAATGCAATATTCTCGCAGTGTCCCATTGCGGGTCCATCTAACACATGTTCTCCAACATGCGTTCACAATGTATTGATGATATCTCCATATCCCATGATCTATGAAACATGATCAACGATCAGTACATGTGCTGATCAATTCATCGTTGTCCACTACGATGATATCCGATCAGAGATACTTACAAAATTATATCAATGAGTAGAGATTTCATAAGCAAGTCACATACTTACTTATCAATATAATGATATACATTAATTGGACCAATAATCATATTATTATTCATAAACATAGTCATGTTATAATCATCTATATTACTGCCTCAAGGGCATAACACTAACAGCTATGTCCCATCGGACCAACCTTACTAGATGTAGCACAGTATAAGACCCACATTTTTGGTAAAGAATACCAATAATGGGTTCCATGTGCATAAAGTACTAGTCCCATGATCAGCGGCTAGTATACACATTTACAAAGTTGAAATCAAATCCATACACAATATATTACATATAATAGTGGAAGCATTTATATAATATGACCTATATGGTCGATCAGAGTACAGCGGAAAAAATAAAAAAACTTGTAGTTTGCCACATAACCCTCAGGTAACTGACTCCCTACAAAGATTCATCGTGACAATTCCCGTAATCCCGCAATATAGAAAGTATTGTCGAGGTTTTCTGTACTTTCACCTAAAAACAACAATAATATCAAGGATGATTACATTATTATGTACTTTCACCTAAAAACAACAATAATAGTAAGGATGAGTACATTATGTACTCCGCAAGACTTTTGCAAAACTATAATATATGCAGACTGTATCAAGAGAAATGCTACTACGTTTATTTTGCATAAATCCAATTTGAATTGTAAATACTAAATAGTAGATTGAAAGCGAAATTTTTATAAAAGCAATTTGACAGGACTATAAAATAATATGTATGAATAACATAAATATAACAGCTTATAGTTTCTCCATGAATGTGAGTACGAATCATCCAATGCCAACACATGGCATAGAATTTAATCATCTAAAGTATAATTGATCTTTCCAATACCAACTTTTTCAGTTCCAATCCATTTTATGAAAATACTAAAATCATCTAACTATGTGATGACTTTACCAAGTGCCCTTGACCGCAGACAAGGCTCTTTGAAAAGATTTAAGACTCTGCAGAGGTGTACAACTTTACTCACAAGTTATGACCTTTTCTTTTTGCCTTTGTTTTCACACTTTCTTTGGTGTGTGGCCAGAATATTCATGATGAAAACCTTTACATTACTGCTACTATGGTGGCAGAAATAAACTTTTGTATAAATCATAAAAATCATGAGATCACTTTTTTCAACAACCATTTCCCCCATAGCAAGGCGTATACCGTTGTATCAGTAAACGTTTGTTTCATAATCACCTCGGTGTGGACGTCACTTTGAGCAAACTTACACATGAATGCCCATACTACTTCAGCCTTCCAATGTGCAAAGTTAATCTAGATAACTTAATTGGTTTAAGGTTGTCCCATACCAGCACTTGTGGTTGTACGGTTATCTTAGCCTGAAAACAACATAATAGTTCGGTCCTTAATTTCACCCGGGCGAAAAATCTCCCCCTATCTATGAGCAAGTCACATGCACTTCCGGCTATTGCCAATTCGTCCACGTCAAAATCACAGTTTTATTTTTATTAAAATACCATTGATCACAATATCCATCGATATGTTCAATATTTCATATCCATCATGTCCAACATTTAAATTTCTTGCGAACAGTATAACCATCTGTGTATATCCCAATCTCAAGCATGGCTAAGCATGTGCAATTATAAATGAATATACCCATTTCACATTTTCATGTATTCATCCATGATCTAGGGTTATCAAGGTTCATATGCCAAGATTAACTAAGGAAATCCCACAATGAAGATTATATCCACTAATATCTACAAAATAACAATGTTTTTAAACATAGCACATGCATGAAAACATTTGACAAAACATTTTAGAAATGTTGGGAACTTGCCCAAACCACATATCATCAAATGGGATTAGGACCTAACCTATTTAGAGATTTGGAGTCATCATTGGTACGTACCTAGTTGGTTAATCTGTTAACTACAATATGCTAGTACAATAATATGCTATGCATTATCCATTAATCTGTTAATTTACATGATTAATAGCTATAAATTCCTTTCTCTCATGTGAAATATATGATCATGCCAAATATATGATTTTTTTCTCTTATTAAGTTTAGGTTATATATATATGTATGTATTCAAAATATCGCAAAGAGAGAGCACCGGCTCAACGCCGGCGAGAATAGAAGTTATTGCTGAGGGGTCGATTAAGGTGAGAAAGGCGTGAGGACCGAATAAAGGAGCCATAGGGAGAATGCCACTTGTTCTCCACTGTAATTCCACGGGGGTTTGCAAGGGTCCAGAGAAGTATAAGGGATGGTACTGATCATTTTGTTGGCCAATTGGTGAGGGAGAGAGTGTCCATCATGGTTAAGGATTGGAGGATGGAAGTCAGCGATGAGCGGAAGAATCGGCTGTGGGATGAAGTTAAGGGGAAATGCATTATTCCAGAGGAAGATGAATGCAACGCGAGACGGTATGCCTTGATGAGAATGGGGGTGTCTTTGAGGCACTTGAGCATTATCATGCGTGGTAATTACATGCTGAAAGGCCGTACTCTTCTTCTTGTTTAGAGGAAGATGGTTATGATTTTGTAATAAAGAACAGGAATTGTTCAATTTATTTCAAAGGCTTGCTCTATGGTGACTGTCCATTGGTGAATGGACTGTATGTGCTGGATTTTCGTAATGCTTCTATAAATAATGTTAATACTAAAAGACTCAAAACAAATGATACCGATTCCACTTATTTATGGCATTGTCGTTTAGGCCATATAAATAAAAGACGCATGGAGAAGCTTCATAAAGATGGTCTTCTTTGTTCATTAGATTTAGAATCTCTTGAAACATGCAAGTCTTGTTTACTTGGCATGATGACAAAGGCACCCTTCACTGGTTCGAGTGAGAGGATGTGCGAGTTGTTGGCTCTCGTGCATACTGATGTGTGTGGACCAATGAGCTCCATGGCCAGAGGTGGTTATCAAGATTACTTCATTACTTTCACCGATGACTTTAGTCGATATGGCTATATCTATCTAATGAGGCATAAGTCTGAATCTTTTGAAAAGTTCAAAGAGTTTGAGAATGAAATCTGAGAATCATTTGGGCAAGAAAATTAAATTTCTACTGGCCAGTGGAGGTGAATATTTGAGCCAAGAGTTTAGTGATCATCTAAAGAGTTGTGGAATTGTTCATAATTGACTCCGCCCGGTACACCACAGTGGAATGGCGTATCCGAACGGAGGAACCGGACTTTGTTGGACATGGTACGGTCTATGATGAGTCAAGTCAATCTTCCATTATCATTTTGGGGACACGCTCTAGAAACAGCTGCGTTCATGCTAAATAGGGTTCCATCAAAATCCGTTGATAAGACACCATATGAGATATGGAAAGAGAAACGTCCCGACTTGTCTTATCTTAAAATTTGGGGCTGTGAGGCTTATGTAAAACGTATGACGTCTGATAAGCTCCATGCCAAATCGGATAAGTGTTTCTTTGTGGGGTACCCAAGGGAAACCAAAGGGTATTATTTTTATAACCGGGAAGAAGGCAAAGTGTTTGTCGCCCGGACTGGTGTCTTTTTGGAGAATGAGTTTTCCAAAAGAGCTAGTGGGAGCAAGGTGCAACTCGAAGAAGTTCGAGAAATACCTGAAAATGTTTCAGCTCCAGCTAGTCCTCGGCAGGATGAGCAACGTGTTGTTGAACCTGTTGATGAGGCGCCAGCCCCACGGAGGTCCTCACGGGCAAGCCGCGCTCCTGAGAGGCTCATGTTCCTCATGACGGAGCAACGCGATGTGTTATTATTGGAAAATGACGAGCCCAAGGACTATGAGGAAGCGATGGTGGGCCCGGACTCTGAGAAATGGCTAGAGGCCATGAGATCCGAGTTAAAGTCCATGTATGATAATCAAGTTTGGAACTTGGTTGATCTGCCTGATGGTGTAAAAACTATTGAGTGCAAATGGGTCTTTAAGAAAAAGATAGACGCCGATGGAAATGTTCACATTTTTAAGGCACGATTGGTGGCAAAAGGGTATAAGCAAATTCATGGTGTGGACTATGATGAAACTTATTCGCCAGTCGCTATGGTAAAGTCTATCCGGATCATGCTAGCAATTGCCGCATATCATGATTATGAGATTCGGCAAATGGATGTCAAAACAGCTTTCCTAAATGGAAACCTAAGCGAGGACATGTACATGGTACAGCCCGAGGGTTTTGTTGATCCTACTAATGCTGGCAAGGTATGCAAGCTTAGGAAGTCCATTTATGGACTGAAGCAAGCATCTCGGAGTTGGAACCTTCGTTTTGATGAAGTGATCAAACAGTTTGGCTTCATCAAAAATGAGGAAGATCCTTGTATTTACAAAAGGGCTAGTGGGAGCGCACTTGTATTTCTGGTCTTGTATGTGGATGACATACTATTGATCGGAAATGATATTCCGATGTTAGATGCTGCACAATCTTATCTGGAAAAGAGTTTCTCGATGAAAGACTTGGGAGATGCAGCATATATTTTGGGCGTAAAGGTCTATAGAGATAGATCAAAAAGGCTAATTGGATTGAGCCAGAGTACGTACATTGACAAGATACTGAAACGGTTCAACATGCATGATTCCAAGAAAGGTTTCTTGCCCATGTCACATGGTGTAAGTCTTAGCAAGACTCAGTGTGCTTCGACACCTGATGAGCAAGAAAGAATGTGTCGGATCCCATATGCTTCAGCTATTGGATCCATCATGTATGCCATGCTATGTACGCGCCCAGATGTGTCATATGCTCACGAGTGTCACGAGCAGGTACCAATCAAATCCTGGTGATAGTCACTGGGTGGCTGTAAAGAACATCCTTAAATACTTACGAAGGACTAAAGAGATGTTCTTGGTCTTTGGAGGAGAGGAGGAGCTCGTCGTAAAGGGTTACGCCGATGCTAGCTTCCAAACCGACAAAGATGATTCGCGATCGCAATCCGGGTTTGTATTTTGTCTCAATGGTGGGGCGGGAGCTGGAAAAGTTCCAAGCAAGAAACAGAGCTGATTCCACAACGGAGGCCGAGTACATTGCGGCTTACGAGCTGACAAAGGAAGCCGTTTGGATCAAGAAATTTGTTTACGAGTTGGGCGTGGTTCTTTGGTGCATCTGTCGGTGGACCTCTATTGTGACAATAGTGGTGCCATTGCACAAGCAAAGGAGCCTAGGTCCCACCAAAATCCAAACATATACTCGAGCGATACCACGATTCGGGAAATCATTGAGAGAGGTGATGTAAAGATAAGCAAAGTGCACACGGATCTAAATGTGGCTGATCCGTTGACAAAGCCCCTTCCACAACCAAAGCATGAGGCGCACACAAGAGCAATGGGTATTCGATACCTATATGGTGACTCTAGTGCAAGTGGGAGATTGAAGGAATATGCCCTAGATCAATCATGGTGATGATTGTAATACGTCTTTGTTCATGAAATTATGATAACTTTGTTTATCGGTTCCACTGAATATATGTTGCGACTTTGTTCATTGGATACGATCGATTGTGAAACACATTGTCAAGTGACATTATTCTAAACGGGTCCCTGATCCATATCATTACGAGGAGCGGTGATGATTTGATCAGCACATTTATTGGTTGATGGTAATGTTTCACATACCATAGATATGGAGATATCGAATCGATAAATATGGACACATGTTGGAGAACATGGGTAGTCGGACAAGACCCACTCCGAGACGCTGTGAGTTGTTATCTATTATAGTGCCATCAGCGTATAGTCTCGAGTGGTACGCCTATATGGTCCTTAGACCTGAGATTGTCATGGATACCTAGCATGTAGACTTGTATGCTTTGGTATCATCAAACGCTACACCGTAACAGGGTAGTCATAAAGATGAATACTGGGTATACCACGATACATCGCCAAGGGTGTGATGATCAAGATGGGATTTGCCCCTCCTAGATAACGGGAGAAGATACCTCTGGGCCCCTCGTGTGGATGGATAGGGAAAACGATCTGCCTTGCTAATGTGACTAAGGAGTTAGTCATGGTTTGTATCCATCACGCTGTCGAGAGAAGTGGTCGAGCTATCAACAAGGGTGGCGCGCATCTCGCCTTGAGCTTGACTGGTATCGTGTGGAAAAAGGGATCGGTATGAGAGTGTATCAAAGGTTCAGCCGAATATTGATTCTGTGCATTCGGGGGTCAATACGCATCGCTAGGTGCATTTGTTGATCAATGAATTGGAAACGGGTTCTGGATTCATGTCCGACTTGCACTGAACCTAACGGGTCACACACTTAACGAGTTGGAATAGGATTGATGGGTTTCTGTGCGTGGATGAGATCCGCGTTGGAGATGGAAACCTAGAGGGCTTCGGCCCACTAGCGTGTCTATAAAAGGCGAGGCAAGGAACAGTGCACGTGGGAAGAACCCTCACCACGTTCAGCCGTCGTGCGTCCCTCCTGCTCTCCAGAAACCCTAGCTGTGTGGCGAGGTGCTAGCACACCCCGCACGGTGTTCCTGCTCGGGACGTGTGGATACCGGTAGAGGCGCTGCCGCTCGCGGACGCGCTGGACGGCGACCACCCGGCGACCACTCGGACGAGGTCGGCGACCACCCGGCGACCACTCGGACGAGGTCGGCGACCACTCGATGGAGATCGGCGACCACTCGGTGCCGATTGGGAGGTGATCGACTACTTCCTCAACGCGCGTGAATCTGCTTCCGCTGCATCTGCGCGTCAAGGGTAACGATCTATGATCCTTTACTTGCATGTGCTCTTGGGTGTTCTCGGTAGAAATTTTGATTTTATGCTCGCGTAGCCTACCGGTCACCCCAACAGTGGTATCAGAGCCAGGTTATGTGTAGTTTTGGATCTGGATCGCTCGCACATGTTGATGTGCTATTGTGTTTGATCACGGGTTGATTAGATCAATCGGTTTCGGGGAAATATGAGGTATGAGTTGGTGGATCTACACGATCAAAAAGATTAGTTCGTGCTCGTTTCAGATTCGTGCCATGCATTACCCCTACCGGCTGGTAACACCATCGGGGTAGTAGCAAGCGCCGAACAGATCGAGCTAACAGATCGAGATCGGTGTGGTCGCCGCCCTCTCAAGGGGACCTCGCGCGATGGATCGATGAAGATCGATCCTATGGAAATTGAGGCATTCTGATGGCTCGGAATCGGCTTGATGAGATCAATCCGATTGAATTTCCATAGAGTTTTCATAGATGCGATCTATGTACCCCAAAAATTTTCACGCGCCGCTTCAGACTGAGGTGGCGCTGCCCCTTCGAACCCTCGCTTCGCTAACCGGCTAGCGGTACCGCCGTGATAGTCAACATAGCGCCCATAAATTAAAATTTGTTCACTTCCCGTGCGCTAGAATCGATCCAGCGCCTAACTTGTTTTTGCAGGGTATGTTGTGAACAGTATGGACCCTTTGTGTATATGATGCATGATTGTATATTTCATGGCCTGCGTGTCATGGTTAATTGCAGCTGTGGGCTGTCCTATTATTGTATAACGGCCTGCGTGCCGGCATGTGATGCCTTGAATCCTCATGTAATTTTGCTACTAACTGCTAGATGTAGTAGTTTAGTACATGATCTTGGAGGCTTCAATCCAGATGGCCCGACTGTGCAAGGTTGGTCGTGGAAGATGAAGATCGCCACGTCATGGGCCATACTTGTTCACAGTCTAATATGTTAACCTGATTGAATAGTTTCCCTCGAAAAATTAAGAGTAAGATGCCCTTTTTCAATAGCTGCGTCTATTGTCTTGTACGTTGGTGGATAAGGTCATGACAAGTCAGGAACGCCACCCTCTTACTTGTACAATAGAGTGAGTGTAGCCTAACCCGTGCACTCACAAGCATAGTATTGGTTTGCTTAACAGAGTCATCCAAATGGGATTTGGGACTTTGGGGCATCAGTGTTGGGCGCCGGGGCATGTGATGCCACCCCAACAAGCAAGAGTCACATACGATGTGATTGGCAAGGTGTTGCCTACCTATGTCTCGGGTTCAAGTGGTGTTGACAAGTCATTACCCAAACTGCAGTGACCATGGATCTTGTTCCATGGAGATCGCCAGAGGGAAAGTGATCTTAATGGAAGCATCTTTTATTGAAACTGTTTAATAGAAGATTAACATGAACATAGTGCTAAAACTTTGCTTATTTATGTTGTAGATGGCACCAAACGTTGTTAATACAAACACTGGTTTTAACTTACGGTCGTTTCTGGAGAGGGAAAAACTCTTTGGGATGAATTTTATGAATTGGCATCGTAACTTGAGAATCGTTCTCAAGGCTGAAAAGAAGGAATATGTTCTAGACGGTCCATATCCTGATGAATTGCTTGAAAATGCAGCAACTGCTGATAGGCGTGCTTATGAGAAGCACACTAACGATGCCCTAGACGTTAGCTGTCTCATGATTGCCACGATGAACAGTGAGCTCTAAAAGCAATATGAGCACATCGATGACTACACTATGATTTTGGGTCTCAAGGGCATGTTTGAGAACCAAGCAAGGGCTGAAAGATATTTAATATCTAAAGCATTGTTTGCATGCAAGCTGGCTGAGGGTGCTCCTATTAGTCCTCATGTAATCAAGTTGATTGGTTACATTGAGAGCCTAGAGAAGCTCGATTTTTCCCTACAGAATGAATTGGCCAAAGATGTGATTCTCGATCGCTCCTCGTGAGCTTTGAGCCGTTCATTTTGAATTATCATATGAGCGGCTGGAGAAGAATCTAACCGAACTGCATGGAATGCTGAAAACTGCGGAAGAGAGCGTAAAGAAAGGCACAAATCATGTGATGATGATTCAAAAGGATAGGAAAAGGAAGCGTAAGGTTACAAGTTATGGTGAGGATAAGATCCAAGACCCAAAATCAAAGCCTAGAGAAAGGCCAAAGGTTGGCCCTAATGCTTCTGATAAATGTCACTACTGCAAGGGTAGTGGGCCTTTGGAAGAGAAGCTGTCCTAAGTACGGAAGACAAAAAGAAAGGAAAGGTTCCTTCTACTTCAGGTATTAATGTTATAGAAGTTAATCTTGCAACTTGTCCTAACGAGTCTTGGGTATTTGATCTGGATCAATGATTCACATTTGCAAATCGTTGCAGGGGTTAAGAAGGACTAGAGATTGCAAGATTGGCGAGTTGGAAATTCGCGTCGGCAATGGAGCAATAGTTCCGCAAAGGCCGTCGGCGTCTATCCCTTGTCATTACCTTACGGCTTAGTTTTGGAATTGAATAATTGTTATTACATTCCTGCCTTGAGTAAGAACATTATCTCTTCTTCTTGTTTAGAGGAAGATGGTTATGATTTTGTAATAAAGAACAGGAATTGTTCAATTTATTTCAAAGGCTTGCTCTATGGTGTATCGCCCATTGGTGAATGGATGTATGTCTTGGATTTTCGTAATGCTTTTATAAATAATGTTA
This sequence comes from Rhipidocladum racemiflorum, assembly GCA_036346355.1. Lineage (NCBI taxonomy): Eukaryota > Viridiplantae > Streptophyta > Magnoliopsida > Poales > Poaceae > Rhipidocladum > Rhipidocladum racemiflorum. The sequence goes on from CM070577.1 coordinate 73,282,235, forward strand.
ATACTAAAAGACTCAAAACAAATGATACCGATTCCACTTATTTATGGCATTGTCGTTTAGGCCATATAAATAAAAGACGCATGGAGAAGCTTCATAAAGATGGTCTTCTTTGTTCATTAGATTTAGAATCTCTTGAAACATGCAAGTCTTGTTTACTTGGCAAGATGACAAAGGCACCCTTCATCGGTTCGAGTGAGAGGATGTGCGAGTTGTTGGCTCTCGTGCATCTTGATGTGTGTGGACCAATGAGCTCCATGGCCAGAGGTGGTTATCAGTACTTCATTACTTTCACCGATGACTTTAGTCGATATGGCTATATCTATCTAATGAGGCATAAGTCTGAATCTTTTGAAAAGTTCAAAGAGTTTGAATGAAGTCTGTAATCATTTGGGCAAGAAAATTAAATTTCTAATCTGACCGTGGAGGTGAATATTTGAGCCAAGAGTTTAGTGATCATCTAAAGAGTTGTGGAATTGTTCCAATTGACTCACGCCAGTACACCACAGTGGAATGGCGTATCCGAACGGAGGAACCGGACTTTGTTGGACATGGTACGGTCTATGATGAGTCAAGTCAATCTTCCATTATCATTTTGGGGACACGCTCTAGAAACAGCTGCGTTCATGCTAAATAGGGTTGATTGGACTTACCAGATTCCCTCGATCTATGCTGGTTCATTACGGACCAATTGAGATTGACCTATCTACGAGCCCTTGATCGTTCCCTGATTGATCATGTTGGGGGAAAACGTCTCTTGCCGATTGTGTAATCAAATCGGCTGGTACGCCCACAAAATCTAAACCCGGTGTTCTCGTGTGTTGGCGGTGATCGACCCGTCGTCAGGCTTTCCGACGCCAACACACCTTTGGCACGCCCGGTGGGACCCGAAGAGGCTAGTATGACGTCAACAGGGAAGACCACTGCTTCCATTGATATCAACCCTGAGTGATAATCGCGCCAACTCTGGCCGATTTATCGCCAGAACAGCACAAGGAGATTAAAGATCAGAAAGCGGCGTTCGAGCAGATGATGCTGAATTGCTACCAGAAGACTCGGCGCGGTGTCACGCAAAAGACGATACTACCAACGATCAATCCCTTCAGAACGGATACCTGTAATGCCGACAATGGGGCTACGGTAAGCCGATATCTACCTGCGTAAGCAGAATTATCGGATATGATCAATCAATCTATAAGTTCTGCATTATTGAACTAATCATCGGCCCTAATCACCATGCTTAGGCTGTTGATATCAAACAGTGTAAAGGAAGTAGCGCAGGAGTTAGTCACGACTGGATCTCTTTTTGAACCACAACAGGCTCTTTCCACGTACCTGGTCTGTTCGATTGGATAGAACGTGCAAGGCCTGAAACTGATGGTTGAAAGTAAACCATCGGCTGTGGTCACGACACCAATGCCACCACAGCTGACTGTCATCTTGCCCAGGGATTCTGGGACGAGTGAGGTCCGACAATACCATGCTTACACAAATTGTGCTAAATTAGGTGTCACGGCCAACTCACTGCTGAGTACGCAACACCCTCATCGAGTTGTTGCATACTCGGAACCCTTCGTACCGCTGTAGGAGCCCGTAAAACACCTAGTCGTTAACAATGAGGCTTCGCAGTTTAGGCCGACAAATCAACCCGAGTTTGCACTCGGGGGGGCATCGCCGCGATCAACTCGAGCCCTTGCTCGGAGACCACTGCCATGAGCCGCCCGAGTTTGCACTCGGGGGGCATCGGTGCGGTTTAGGTCGGCAGGTGCCTCCAATACAGGCTGCATCGCCCAAAGAGGCCGACTGGACCGATGCTATCACGACTGTCCTACGGAACTTGTTCGATATCCAGCCGAGAGGGCACACTCTCGGCTATAGAATACCCTATTCTGAGTACAATGATAGGATCCCGTACCCTAACGGATATCAGGTCCCTGACTTCGCTAAGTTCTCAGGTGATGACACCACCACCACTTTGGAGCATATCGGACGCTTTATGGTGCAATGCGGGGAAGCCGCGCATTCGGATAGGCTCCGAATAAAACTATTCCCATTATCTCTGTCCGGAGCAGCCTTCACCTGGTTCACTACCTTACCCCCAAATTCACGGAATCAGTGGCAGAGTACATCCAGAGATTTAGAGAGGTGCGAAATCGGTGCTTTAGCATTTCCATGCCCGACAATCAGCTGGCCAATTTAGCTTTCCAAGGGTTAATTAGTTCCTCCTCTAAAGGAGAAATTCGGTGGTCAGGAGTTCACTAACCTCAGCCACCTCCTACATAGGGTGTCGTCCCAGGAAGGTCGACTCTGCGAAAATAAGGGGTTTAAGGATAAATTTAGAAATAACAAGGAAAGAGAAAAACTGAAAGTCAACCTCATAGAATACGAGTCAGGAAAATCGATAGATGGTGAGGAAACGGAGGTCAACGTAGTCGAGTGGGTCAAAGGTAACAAAAGGCCTTTGATATGCTTATGGCTGAAACCGACTAAACCAAATCGAAAGTCAAATATTAGTTCGACGTAAATAAGTGTGATCGCATCTTCGATTTACTTCTGCAAAAGAAATTGGTGCGAATCCCAGATGGACACATCATACCATCGACAGAAGAGTTAAAAAGACGCAAGTATTGCAAGTGGCATAATTCCTTTTAGCATAACACTAATGATTGCAATATTTTCTGTCAACAGATACAGTCGTCCATAGAGGACGGATGGCTGAAGTTCGCAGAAGAGCAGGCTCATCAGATCGACAAAGACCCTTTTTCGGTCAACATGGTCAATTGCTCATCTAAAGGGAAGGAGGTGAAACAGGATGAGATCCATTCGCGGTTTGTATCGGCCACGAAAGCCAATAAGAAAACAATGAACAATGAACAATGAAAAAACGGTGCAGATCACAATCGGTTCAACCCAAATAGAAGCCGATCTGGGAGGGAAGCGGTCCAGGATAATCAAGGTAAAAGGGAGGTCCGAGACCGAGAGATGGCATAAGGCCGAAAGGCAATTGCTGCTGGAAAAACCAATACGGAAGGTCGGGCCAACTTTTGCCCAACTGCTGGCTAAGTATGAACGAAAGTGCTCGAAGATGAGAAACAAACCTCCACAAGTGCCGACGGAGACTCGTCGGCCGACTGTTGCAGAAAAAGCTCACGAACAGTGCCCTTTCTGGTGGTTTTGCTGGGAACGAGGACTGGCATTACCGTCACCTCATGTTTGTCCGATGCAGCATTACCTAGGTGTCGGGACCCCGAATTTGCAAATCCGGACCCTCTGTGTATTCAGCACTAGTCCAGGAACGCGCTAGTGCACACAGTCTTAACATTGGTAAATATCACAATCATACCAATCGATACTAATAAAGTACTTTTATTTAAATAACCAAACTGGTTACTCGACCTTATGGTCAAGTCACAAATGTACGCCTCGCAGGGCGAAACTTATTAAGAGAGAAATAGTAGCAGCGGAAAATCAAATAACTTCGTGGCGCCATCCAGTATACCACAGGCAACCGACCGGGCTCGCTTCCCTAAGTAGACGGATCCTCTTGGAGCTCCTCCTCCAAAGCCGGTGTATTCTCCTCTTCAACTGGTGTTGTAGGGTGGCAAGGGTGAGTACTTGGTACTCGGCAAGTCATGCAGAATGCAAGGCTAATATACTATATGCATGGCTTGGTACAAAGGAATAGCTCAAGGTATATTTGCGAAACAAAGATTTGAAAAGTAGCATAAGTAGATTCAAAGCAAGAAAAACAAGTAAAGCATAAATAACTTTTCAAGAAGTTTTAGTAAACATTTTTCCCATCCTAAACCACATTTCCATCAACGTCATCATTAATCCAACCCAACCTTTCAAAACCAAGTTATTTTCAGAAAATCTAACCCTTGACTGTAATTCCCGAGCGATGTCCAATACCGCGGACACGGCTATTCGAATAGATTCTACACTCTGCAGAGGTTATGCACTTTACCCACAAGATACAGTCAAACACCACAAAGGCGAGTTCCCGTAACAAAGTCTTTCGGAAACTTCTAACAATACAAGTGGTCCTCTGTAACACCCCAAAATTTTGCTTTTATTGAATTCATGTGTGATTTGGCACTTTGGTGAATTTTTGGAATTTTCTGGAATTTATTTGGATTTATTTGGAATTTATTTGAATTTATTCCATTTTGAAATAATTAAAGAATTTAATTTTGCAAATAAAATTTTGTTGGAAATATTTTATTTGAGTCCAAAATGATCCAAAATATTTTCCGTAATTTTTACGAATTTTACGAGTCATTTGCTATTTTTAATGAATTAAATGAATTATTGGGAATTATTTTAAATATTAAATCGCTGGAAATTCAATTCGGTCGAGTCTTGTTCATCCGATCGAAGTCGAACCGAGTCGGACTCGAGTCAGGCAGAGCCGATTGACTCGACCAAACCAGCTCCTAACCCTCAGCGATCCCGACCGTTGGATCAAGATCCAACGGCTGAGATCCGCCCGTACCGGTTCGATCGAGTCCGGCTCGGACCCGTGCGCGCCTGGCAATCGTGGCCGTTGATCGGACACGTGTACGGCCGCGGGTCGTCGTCTTCGCCCGAGTCCGGATCGGACCATGCCGCCGCCGTCCTCCGCCGCATCCGTTAGGGTTACGGATTGAGCGCGGAAGCCGAGGCTATTTAAAGCCCGGGTCCTGCCCCGAGAACCGCCGTGACCCCGCGCTACTGTTGCCCTAGCTCGCTAAACCCTAGCAGCCGCCGCTTGCCCGGGATTGCTCGCCGTAGTTGCGTGAAGCACCGCCGCGGTTTCGCCGATCCTCGCTGCCGCCGCTCTCCGACGACACCAAGCCCAGGACCAACATCCCCACGTCACGCCGCGCCTGGGAGTGCCAATCTTCACGTCGGAGCTGCACGGATACGCCGCGTGGGAGGTCGTCGTCTACGTCTCCGGTGCCCAAGCCTCGCCGCGCCATCGCCGGACTCTGCGAGCTCGGTGAACCGTCAGATCGAATCGAGCGGTTGAGGTGAGCCCACGTTCTATCCCAAACCCTGGAAACCAGATCGAATCTGGACCGTTGGATCAGGATCCAACGGCTCAGATCCGCCGCGTTAACCTAAACAAGTGAAGCCTAGATCCAATCTGGGCCGTTGATTTTCAAATCAACGGCCGAGATTGCGCCACGTGTGCCTAGCCGCACCCACGCGTGTGAGCGCGTGTCCCTGACACGCGGGCCCCGCATGTCAGTGGGCCCACACGCCACCGCTTTGCGTGAGACCCCTTGACCGACAGTGTGGGTCCCATCTGTCGCCTCACCCGAGCCGTGGACCGGGTCCACCATGGACCGAACCGCGCCGTGGGCTGAGCCCATGAGCCGGCTGACGTCAGCCAGCCAATCAGGAGCCGACGCGTGTTACGCTGACGCAATAAAAGGATTTTCAAAAAAAAAAAAGAAAATGATTTATTTATTCGAAATATTGATTCAAATTTAGATTCAAACTTCAAACGCTTATAACTTTTGCGTTTCAACTCCGATTTGAGTGATTCAAATTTCTAAATTTGTATAAAATTCAGATCTACTCAAATATGAATTTTATTTAATTTTTGGACTAAAGTTTTTCTCTGTAATATTATTTAATTGATTATTTAAACTTTAAATAATCGTAACTTTTGCATTTTAACTCCGATTTGAACGATTCCAGTTCCTAAAAATCCAGAAAATTATGTTCTCTCCGTTTATGGATTTTATTTGGAGTTTTGGGATGTTTTTGCCTATTGTTTATTTGTGTATTGCTATTTGCACGCTTTACGAGTAGACGTTGAAGTGCCGGAAGGATTCGAAGGAGAAGTATTGACTCAGGATCCAACTCAAGACCAAGAGCAAGTACTTTTTGAAGGCAAGTTGTGCTTTGACCATGTTGATCCTATTTCGAAATCTATTTTGATTTAAACTATTGCATGCTAGTTCAATTAGAAAAATACTTTGTTTAAACATGGGGGTTAGATAAGTACCAATTTGCTGTATGACACCTTGATTATTTAAGTATGTGCCATGACCCTTGTCACCCTAGTTGTGGATTACTAGTTGGACATTATTAGATTGCCAACATGGGTTTTAGACCGTTGTAGTATACTGCTTAGACCTGCTACGTGCTCATGACATGGTTTTGGACAATCAAATGTTAATATTGACTTAATGATATATTGAACCTGTTTTGGAAAAGTATCATGTGATGTTGATGGCACGTGGTGCATGGTAATCAACTGGGGTTTGATAAACGATTTCGGCCAGGGCATGTGGCAAGAGTAATCAGGTGGGCCGGTTGTGGCATTGGGGACGTTGATTTGGTTCTTCGGGTAGTCTTGCCCTGGTCACCCTAAGGACTTAACCTTGCAAGCCTTTGAACTAGGTCATACTTGCAACCACATGGCTGGAATGGGACGGCCCTAGTTGACTAAGTCGCTAAGGACTCACTTGTGGAGCCTCAGGGTGTCAATTACACCGTTTGTGTGATTATGCGGGGAGGCGTGTCGTGGGTGTGGCCAGATACCCATCTAACGGTGTGTTGGTCCCATACTTCGCCTTGGCTAAGGGAAGGGATGGTGTAGAGCACGAACCAGGAGAGGACCACTGTGTTGTTTGAGGCTTAGAAAGACTTTGTTACTGAGGAACTTCGCCTTTGTGGTGTTTGATTTGTATCTTGTGGGTAAAGTGCATAACCTCTGCAGAGTTTAGAATCTATTTAAATAGCCGAGTCCACGATCTTGGACAATGCTCGGGATTCTGATCAAGGGTTAGACTTTACGAAAATAACTTGGATTTGAAAGTTGGTTTGGTTTAATAATGAAGATGATGGAAATGTGATTTAGGATGGGGAAAATGTTTGTTAAACTTCTTGAAAAGTTATTTATGCTTTACTTATTTCTACCGCTTTGAATCTACTTATATTACTTTTCAAATCTGTTTACATAAATATACCTTGAGCTATTCCTTTGTACCAAGCCATGCATATAGTATATTAGCCTGCATTCTGTGCATGACTTCTTGAGTACCAAGTACTCACCCTTGCCTCAACACAACACCAGTTGAAGAGGAGACTACGCCCGGCCGGAGGAGGAATTCCAAGAGGATCCGTCTACTTAGGGAAGCGAGCCCGATCGATTGCTGTGGTATCTTGGATGGCGCCACGGGTTATTTGATTTTCCGCTGCTATTATTTCTCTTTTAATAAGTTTGGCCTTGCGAGGCATATATTTGTAACTTGGCCATAAGGTCGAGTAACCAGTTTGGTTATTCAAATAAAGTACTTGATAATATCGAATGGTATGATTGTGATATTTACCGATGTTAAGACTGTGTGCACTAGCGCGTTCCTGGACTAGTGCTGAATACACAGAGGGTCCGGATTTGCAAATTCGGGGTCCCGACATCCTCCCCGGTTATTGCACACTAACCCTTCCCTTAGCTAAGGCGAAGTCTAGGCCAATCAACCGTTAGATGGGTACCTGGCCTCAGCCCCGGTACGCTCCCCCGTACAACTTACACAAAGGGTGTAGTTGACCTCCTGAGGTCCCATAGGTACGTTATTAGCAACTTAGTCAACTAGGTCCGTCCCATTACAGACATGTGGTTGCACGTTAGACCCAGTTCAAAGGCTTGCAAGGTTAAGTCCTTAGGGTGACCAGTGCAAGACTACCCGAAGAACCAAATCAACATCCCCAATGCCACAACTGGCCCACCTGATTACTCTTGCCACATGCCCCGGTCGAAAACTGTTTATCAAACCCCAGTTGATTACCATGCACCATGTGCCATCAACATCACATGATACCTTTCCAAAACAGGTTCAATATATCGTTAAGTCAATATTAACATTTGATTGTCCAAAATCATGTCATGAGCACGTAGCAGGTCTAAGCAGTATACTACAACGTTCTAAACCCATGTTGGCAATTTAATAATGTCCAACTAGTAATCCACAACTAGGGTGACAAAGGGGTCATGGCACATACTTAAATAATCAAGGTGTCATATGAGATTGGTGTTTATCTAATCCCCATGTTTAAATAAAGTATTTTCTATTTGAACTTAGCATGCAATAGGTTAAATCAAAATAGATTTCAAAATAGGATCAACATGGTCAAAGCACAACTTGCCTTCAAAAAGTACTTGTTCTTGGTCTTGAGTTGGATCCTGAGTTAATACTTCTCCTTCGAATCCTTCCGGCACTTCAACGTCTACTCGTAAAGCGTGCAAATAGCAAATACACGAATAAACAATAGGCAAAAAGTGTCCAAACATCCAAATAAAATCCATAAACAGAGAGAACATAATTTTATGAGTTTTTAGAAACTGGAATCGTCAAATTTGGAGTTAAGATGCAAAAGTTGTGATTATTTAAAGTTTAAATAATCAATTAAATAATTTTGCAGAGAAAAACTTTAGTCCAAAAATTAAATAAAATTCATATTTAGGTAGATCTAAATTTTATACAAATTTAGAAATTTGAATCACTCAAATCGGAGTTGAAACGCAAAAGTTATAAGCGTTTGAAGTTTGAAACAAAATCTGAAATCATTATTTCGAATTAATAAATCATTTTCTTTTCGGAAATTAATTATTGCGTCGGCATGGACACGTGGCAGCACTGGATTGGTCTGCGGCGTCGGCCGGTCCATGGACTCGGTCCACGCTCGGCTCGGGTCTGCAGTGGACCGGTCCACGGCTCGCGTGAGGCCGACATGTGGGACCACTCGGGTAGCGTCATCGGCGACGTCGTGAGGCTCGGCCCGCAGTCGGCAGTGGGACCCACCGATGACGTCATGGGTGACGCCATGGTGCGGTCTGGCTAAGCCGACACGCGGCCCAGCCGTGTCGGTGACCACACTGCGCGCGTGGCGCGGCGGCTTCGGCTTCGGACCGCGTGGCACGATCGTGTCCGTTGATTTGAAAATCAACGGCGCGATTAGATCCAGGGTTAACACGTTGAAAACTACTCGATGATCGTGGGCGTTCGATCTAGATCGGACGGTCCAGATCTAATCCTACATTAACACTACTACGACGCGTGGCGATCGTGGGCCGCTCGATCTAGATCGGACGGTCGAGATCTAATCCTACATTAACACTACTACGGCGCGTGGCGATCGTGGGCGTTGGATCTTGATCCAACGGTCCAGATCTAATCGGGTTTGGAAACACGTGAACTCACCTCAACCGCACGATCAAGATCGGACGGCGCCTGAGCTTCGCGAGGTCGATGGCGGCAGCGGGCTGCAGCAATCGGAGACGGAGACGACGGCGAGCCCGGCAGCGCCGGGGTTTCTCCGACGGAGTGAGAGGTACCGCAGTGCGCCTTGACTTGAGGACTCGGGCTGGGCTCCAACTTCGGCGGAAGACGGCGGACGGCGAGACGAGGCAAAACCGCGGCATGAGTGGCGCTCAACTACTGGCGAGCTATCGCGGCTAAACAGCGCCGCTACGCCTTGGTGAGTAGGGGCTATGGGTGCGCAAGGTCGTGGCCGACCTCGGTGTGACCGGGCCTTAAATAGCCTCGGCGTCCGTGCGAAAACGGAAACCTAAACCTACACGGCGTGACGCGGCGGCGGAGTCGGTTCGGATCCGGCGGAGACGACGATGCACGGCCGCCCACGCGGGCACGATCGGCCAGTCCGCGATCGCGTGGAGTGCGATCGGATCGGCCGGATCGGTGCGGCTCGATTTGGTAGTTGGATCTCGATCCAGCAGTTCACGCGGTTAGGAGTTTGGACTTGATTCTGTCGAGTCACGTGGCTCGGGTCGGGTTCGGGTCGGACTCGAACTCGAGTCTGACTCGGGCTCGGTCGGATGAATAGTACAAACCCACTCGCATTTTCCAGCGATTTAATAATTAAAATAATTCCTAGTAATTCATTTAATTCATTAAAAATAGCAAAAGACTTCGAGAAAAATTCGGAAAAATTCTGGAAAATACTTTGGTTCATTTTGGGCTCAAATAAAATATTTCCAACAAAATTTTATTTGCAAAGTTTAATTCTTTAATTATTTCAAAATGGAATAAATTCAAATAAATTCCAAATAAATCCAAATAAAATCCAGAAAATTCCAAAAATTCACCAAAGTGCCAAATCACACATGACTTTAAGAAAGCAAAATTTTGGGGTGTTACAAACTGTCGGGACCCCGAATTTGCAAATCCGGACCCTCTGTGTATTCAGCACTAGTCCAGGAACGCGCTAGTGCACACAGTCTTAACATCGGTAAATATCACAATCATACCAAACGATACCAATAAAGTACTTTATTTAAATAACCAAACTGGTTACTCGACCTTATGGCCAAGTTACAAAATGTATGCCTCGCAAGGCGAAACTTATTCAGAGAAAAATAATAGCAGCGGAAAATAAGATAACCCGTGGCGCCATCCAAAGATACCACAGTAACGGCGGGCTCGCGTCCCCTAAGTAGAGCGGATCTTCTTGGAGTTCCTCCTCCAAAGCCGGTGTAGTCTCCTCTTCAAGCGGTATTGTGTTGAGGCAAGGGTGAGTACTTGGTACTCGGCAAGTCATGCAGAATGCAAGCTAATATACTATATGCATGGCTTGGTACAAAGGAATAGCTCAAGGTATATTTGCGAAATGACATTTGACAAGTAATATAAGTAGATTCAAAGCGGTAGAAATAAGTAAAGCGTAAATAACTTTTCGGAAGTTTAATAAACATTTTTCCCCATCCTAAACCACATTACTATCATCTTTATTCTTAAACCAGACCAACCTTTCAAAATCCGAGGTTATTTTGAGAAAATCTAACCCTTATTTGTAATTCCAGAGCATTGTCGATCACAGTGGACTCGGCTATTTAAATAGATTCTACACTCTGCAGAGGTTATGCACTTTACCCACAAGATACAGTCAAACACCACAAAGGCGAGTTCAGTAACAAAGCCTTTCGGAAGCCTCAAACAACACAGGTGGTCCTCTCAGGTTCGTGCTCTACACCATCCCTTCCCTTAGCCAAGGCGAAGTATGGGACCAACACACCGTTAGATGGGTATCGGCCCACGACCACGATACGCTCCCCGCACAATCACACAAGCGGTGTAATTGACACCCTGAGGCTCCACAAGTGAGTCCTTAGCGACTTAGTCAACTAGGGCCGTCCCATTCGACCATGTGGTTGCAAGTATGACCCAGTTCAAAGGCTTGCAAGGTTAAGTCCTTAGAGTGACCAGGGCAAGACTACCCGAAGAACCAAATCAACATTCCCAACGCCACAACTGGCCCACTGATTACTCTTGCCACATGCCCCTGGCCGAAATCGTTTATCAAACCCCAGTTGATTACCATGCACCACGTGCCATCAACATCACATGATACTTTTCCAAAACAGGTTCAATATATCATTAAGTCAACATTAACATTTAATTATCCAAAATCATGTTATGAGCACGTAGCGAGTCTAAGCGGTATACTACAAATGGTCTAAACCCATGATGTCAAGTTAAAAATTTCCAAATATTAATACACAACAAGGGTGAAAAGAGATCATGGAAAATACTTAGATAATCAAGTAGACAAACACAAAATAGGTATTTATCTAATCCCCATGTTTAAGCAAAGTATTTTTCTAATTGAACTAGCATGCAATAGTTTAAAATCAAAATAGATTTCGAAATAGGATCAACATGGTCAAAGCACAACTTGCCTTCAAAAAGTACTTGCTCTTGGTCTTGAGTTGGATCCTGAGCCAATACTTCTCCTTCGAATCCTTCCGGCACTTCAACGTCTACTCGTAAAGCGTGCAAATAGCAAATACACAAATAAACACTAGGCAAAAACATCCCAAAACTCCAAATAAAATCCATAAACAGAGAGAACATAATTTTCTGGATTTTTAGGAACTGGAATCGTTCAAATCGGAGTTAAAATGCAAAAGTTATGATTTATTAAAGTTTAAATAATCAATTAAATAATATTACAGAGAAAAACTTTAGTCCAAAAATTAAATAAAATTTATATTTAGGTAGATCTCAATTTTATACAAATTTAGAAATTTGAATCACTCAAATCGGAGTTGAAACGCATAAAAGTTATAAGCGTTTGAAGTTTGAATCTAAATTTGAATCAATATTTCGAATTAATAAATCATTTTCTTTTGGAAATTAATTATTGCGTCAGCATGGACACGTGGCAGCCTCGATTGGTCCACGGTGTTTCTTGTCGACGCCAAGACTGAACGGCTCCCACGATGACGCCAAGATGACGCCATCATGCCACGTGGCATCACCCGGGTGATGACACGCGTGTCATCTTGCGTGGATCGGGCGACGGCACGGGCTTTGGTCCACGGTGAATCCGATCCACGGACCGTGTCAGCGACATGCGGACCCCACTTGTCGGCGGCGGCTCATCTTTGGCGCGGCGCGGCGGCGCGTGGGCCCCACTGAACAGCGCCCCGCGTGTCGAGAGGCAGCGCTCACGCGCGAGTGTACGCGGCTAGAGTACCGCGTGGCGCTATCCTGGCCGTTGGTTTGAAATCCGACGGCTCGGATTGGATCTAGGCTCATGTGTTGGAGCGGACGTGGCCGATCGTGGGCCGTTGGATCTTAATCCAACGGTCCAGATCCGATCTGGGTTCCGAGGTTTTGGTTACACGCGTGGCTCACCTGGATCGTTGGATTTCGATCGGACGGTTGACGTGCTTCGGGGTTGACGATGGTGTTGCGGCGGCTGCTCCGTCGGAGTCGGGGAAGGCGACCTCCCACACGGCGTTTGAGGGCGTCTCCGGTGAAGTGACTGCTACTCCCAGACGCGCCTCGTCCTTGCGGTCTCGGATCTGGCCACCAACACGACGGAGACCGGTGGACGGCGGCGGAACGACGCCAAAACCCTAAATTAACCCTAATCAACTCCGGCGAGGAATCGTGAGCACGGAGGAGCTCTCCGAGTGGCGGCGGCTAGGGCAAAAGGTGCGCCGCGGTGGCGGTGATCTCGCACGCACTCACGCCTTAAATCCGGCTCGGACGTCGAGATGCGCCACGGTTTCCATGGCGAGGCGATGCGAGCGGCGGAGTCCGGCCGGACACGGCGAGGCGGCGCGGCTCAATCCTAGCCGTCCCACGCGACGACGGACGGCCCGCGATCGCACGGGCACGAACGGGTTCGACTTCGGTCTCGACTAGGGGCGGCGTGGCGCCAATCACAACCGTTGGATCTTGATCCAGCGGTCGGCGTAACTAGGGTTCTGGCGAGCGGGTTCGGCTCGACCACGTGGCTTCGGTCGGACTCGAACTTCGAGTCGACTCGGGCTCGATCGGATGAACAAGAATCGACTCGGATTTTCCAGCGATTTAATATTTAAAATAATTCGATAATTCATTTAATTCATTAAAAATAGCAAATGACTCAGAAAAATTCCAGAAAAATTCTGGAAAATATTTTGGATCATTTTGGACTCAAATAAAATATTTCCAACAAAATTTTATTTGCAAAATCAAATTCTTTAATTATTTCAAAATGGAATAAATTCAAATAAATTCCAAATAAATCCAAATAAATTCCAGAAAATTCCAAAAATTCACCAAAGTGCCAATCACACATGAATTTAAGAAAAGAAAAAATTTTGGGGTGTTACACAAACCTCCCCGCCTTAATAGAATCTCGTCCCCGAGATTCAGGGCTCACTACAGAATAGGTTTGGAAACTCTTTCTTCAAATCCTCTTCGCGCTCCCAAGTCGCTTCGCTCTCTGCATGGTTGCTCCACTGAACTCTACAGAAACGGGTTGACTTGTTTCTAGTTTCTCGATCCATTGTGTCCAGAATCCTCACGGGATGCTCCTTATAAGTCAAATCCTCTTGCAACTCAATTAACTCTAGCGGTGTCTGTTCCTCAGGAACTCGGAGACACTTCTTCAACTGGGACACATGGAATACGTCATGCACTCCTGCTAACGACTGCGGCAACTCCAGCTGATAAGCAACTTCGCCTCTGCGGCTCAAAATCTTAAATGGTCCAACATAACGGGTGCGAGTTTCCCTTTGGCATGGAACCTCTTAACTCCCTGTGAGGCGTAACTCGAGGTATACAAAGTCTTACGATTCAAAACTCAAGTCTCGGCGACGGTTGTCAAGATAACTCTTTTGTCGTGATTGGGCTATCTTCAACCTTTCCCTAATCATGGCGACCGCTCTTGACCTCTTGAAGAATATCAGGCCCGAAGACACGGCGCTCGCGGTCTCATTCCAATTCAATGGCGTCAAGCGAGTCGACCATCTGATGCCTCAAAAGGTGACATCGTAAACTAGCACGATAACTATTGTTGTAATCGAACTCGGCATACGGCAAACTCTTATTCCAAGAGGTAGCATAAGCCAATGCACAAGCTCTTAACATATCCTCGAATCTGGTTGACTCTTTCGGTCTGTCCATCCGTCTGCGGATGATAAGGTATCTTTGAAGTTCAAACGGGTTCCCATGGCTTCATGCAACTTATTCCAAAATCTTGAGGTAAATTGGGTACCTCTGTCTGATACAATCCTCTTTGGCACTCCGTGCAAGCAGACGATCTGATCATGTACAACTCGCCAACTTGTCCCGAGTAAGTGGTCTTCACAGGGATAAAATGGGCTACTTTAGTCAAGCGATCCACTATAACCCATATGGAGTCATAACCTCCTTGAGTTTTAGGCAAACCGGTAATGAAATCCATTCCGATTTCCTCCCACTTCCACTCAGGTATTTTCAGCGGCTGTAGCAATCCTGCTGGTCTCTGATGCATTGCCTTGACTCTACGGCATATGTCGCACAATGCAACATGCTCGCAACTTCACGTTTCATACTCGGCCACGAGAATCTCTCCTTGAGATCTGATACATCTTGGCGCTTCAGGATGAATTGAGTACTTGGAGTCATGGGCTTCTTCCAAAATCAGTTGCTTTAACTCCTTCTTGTTAGGCACACAAATGCGATCCTTCATCCACAACGTGCCTTGCTCATCCAACTTGAAGTCCTCTGCCTTGCCTTCCTCCTTGATGAACTTAATCCTGCGGATCTTGTCATCATCCTACGCCCTTAGGATCTGGTCCTCTAGAGTAGGCTTTACTTCTAATGCGGCCAAGAATCCGCTAGGTACCACCTCAATCTTCATTTTCGAAAATCCTCACATAACTCATCCTCGACTTGTGGCTAGTATCGTACTCACGGTATGGCTTTTCCGACTCAGAGCATCGGCTACTACGTTGGCCTTCCCGGGATGGTAATGGATTCCAACATTGTAGTCCTTGATTAACTCTAACCATCTCCTCTGCCTCATGTTTAGATCCGATTGGGTGAATATGTACTTAAGACTCTTATGGTCCGTATACACTTCACATCTGTTCCCGATCAGATAGTGACGCCATATCTTCAAGGCATGCACTACGGCAGCTAACTCTAGGTCATGTGTCGGATAATTTCCTCATGCGGCCTCAACTGCCTTGATGCATAAGCGACGACCTTTCCATTCTGCATCAAAGCACACATCCAAGTCCTTGGCGCGATCGTCACAATAAATATCAAAGCTTTGATTAACATCCAGTAGAACTAACACCGTGGCGCCGATGTCAATCGCTTCTTCACTCTGAAATCCTTTCTCACATTCAAGGCGTCCATGCAAACTTCTTTTCCTTCTTCAAAGAATTGCGTAAGAGGTTTCGCAATTGTCGAGAAGCCTTCGATGAAACGGCGGTAGTATCCTGCCATTCCAAGGAAACTCGAATGGGGTCACGATCTTGGTGCTCCCAATGTAACACGCCTTCTACTTTGCTTGGGTCTACGGCGACTCCTTCATGCGGTCATTACATGTCCAAGAAACTCCACCTTGTCCTTCCAAAAATCACACTTACCGAACTTGGCGAAGAGTTGCTTGTTCCTCGCCTTTTCCAAAACTCGCCTTAAGTGTCCTGCATGTTCATCCTCCGTTTTGGAGTAGATTAGAATATCATCTATGAACACGACGACAAACTTGTCCAAGTATTCCATGAACACCTTATTCATCATATTCATGAAATATCTTTGGCGCATTCGTCGAGACCAAAAGACATAGCGTAAACTCGTAATGTCCATATCTTGGCGAGAATGCAGTCTTGGGATATCTTACGATCGGATCTTCACCGATGGTATCCCGATCTCGATCAATCTTGGAGAAAACTCCGGCTCCTCTCGGTGATCAAACAAATCATCAATCCTGGGTAGCGGATACTTATTCTTCACGGTGACTTCATTGAGTGCACGGTAGTCAATGCACATCCTGAAACTCCCGTCCTTTTTCTTGACAAACAAAGCGGTGCTCCCACGGCGACGAACTCGGTCGATAAATCCTTTCTCCATTAACTCTTCTAGCTGTTTCTTCATCTCAACCAACTCCTCGGTGGACATCCGATAGGGTCTCTTTGCTATCGGTCTTTGTGCAGTACAAGCTCTATCACAAACTCTATGTCCGTCGCGGCATACCAGGTAGATCTTCAGAAAAACATCCGGGTACTCATTCACTACTGAGACATCCTCTAGGCTGATTGCCTTGATGCATTAACCATCAATGTCCATCTCTAACGGCGGTGGCTTGAAATTTCACTTTCTTTCCACAAGGGCTCTCAATCGAGATAGTCCTTCGTCCACAATCCAATACGGCCTTGTGCTTGGATAACCAATCCATTCCCAATATGACGTCTAAGGTCCGGGTTTCTAGAATAATAAGGTTTGCTAGGAACTCTATTCCATCTATTAGTATTCTCACCCGGAACATCCTACTTTCGTTCGGAGTTCGGAACCAGGGTTTGAACTAAAAGCATGCATCTAAGTCTTGCAATCCTCAAATCATTTCTAGTAGCAAAGCCTTGCGAAACAAACGAATGCGAAGCTCCAAAGTCAAACAAAATTGCAGGTGTATCGAGTTAACAAGTAACTTACCCGATCACGACGTCCGTAGCATTCGCGGTGCATCTGCGGTGACATGGTTGACTCGGCCTCTCACCACGCCTGGGTGTGGCTCTGGTCTTGGGGTCCTAGCTGGGTGGTTCCTAGATTGAAGCGAATCGGGTCACTCCTGCTGTCTTCTTTGGACAAGCTGTTGGCAAAGTGTCCTGGCTCGTTGCAGCTTGTAGCAGCGTCTCACTGCTTCTTCATCGACTGGAGTAGTGTTTCTAGCGGGGCTGGGTGCAGTAGTTACGATTGATGTGTCTTGAGTGCCGGTGACGGTGTCCTTGTTGCATTTTGTGGCTGGAATCAAGAATTGATTTGGTGCAACTCTCGGTATTTATGCGTTCCTGTCGTGATCCTTCTTTGTTGCATCCTGCTCTTCTGTTCTCATCCAGTTCCTTGCGCTTGTCCTCAAAAATAAGTCCCTTGTAAACCAACACTTGGAAAACTGGAAAGGTGTGGGTGATCAATCCTACTTGCAATCTGAGTTAAGTCCCTTCATAAAACGAGTATGCGGCTTTATCTGTCGCTACATCCTCGGTGCGTAGCGTGCTAGCTGTGTGAACTTGTTAAGGTAGTCGGCCCTTTGGTGATTACCTTGCTTGATGCTCTGAACTCCTCCTTCTTAAGGTCCATGATTCCTTCGAGGCACGTGATCTTGTCGGAATGCATTGTGAACTCTTCCCAAGTGATATCTTGAGGGTTCTCTTGCGTGGCATAGAAATTCTCCCACCATTCGGTAATTTGTTCCTTCCAAGCGATGAGAAGCGTAGAGTACCTTCTCATTTCCTATGCATTGAGCTATGTGTAGCTTCCTCTCAATTGACCTTAACCAATCATCGGCCTCCAATGGATTGGCATTCCCAGAGAAAGTGGGTGGGTGAGTCCTCATGAACTCGGCAGTCTTGTATACGGCGTGGTCCCTGATTAACTTGATTAGCGGTGGATCACAAGATGACGTGTTGCATTTGTTGCATCATAGCATGCATCAAGCGAGTGCAGGCAGCGAGAAAAGCTCAGAAATTCTGCACATCCGGTGGCGGTGCTGGTGCTCCCTCATTGGGGTTTCTGTTGGCGAGAACCACTCCCATTGCTTCCAAAGTTTCCACGGGTGTTCACCATCTGCCGATTTGATCTAGGTTTAGAGATGAGAGGGAAACAAGAATAGACAAGTAATATGGAACTTATGCGGGCGAAAGGTGTAACTTTAAGGTCCAACTTTATTATTAATAACTTGGTATGGTTGCTTACAATGCCTAAGGGCCTTGCAACACATCTTGCACACTCAAAGAAACAAAGAAAATCAAAATCGAACTCACATTGGAGTCTAACGCCTAAAGGGTGACTCTTTATTCTATGACGCAACTTCGGTGAAGGAGTCTCACTATAGAACCTACGCTCACTCGTCGAGAAAACCTCCACGGCCTGAGTGCAGGTCTTTGCGGCATAGGCGCGAAACGATTGCCATGTCCGGCAAGCTGTGTCATCTGTGGTAGTCGAAGAAGCGGTGTCCTCATCGGGATCGACTCCTCGGATCTGGCTCGTAGCTCAAATCTTGGCTCGGCTGCAGTCCGTACAAAGTCATCTCCAACTCGTCAATCCTTCGCAGAAAGTGTGACACATACTCTTGAGCTTCCCGCCATCTGTTCTTCTCCGTCGTGATCTCCTTGCGGGCCTTCTGTAGCTCCTTGCTTGTATCATCTAGTACACCCTCCTGGGCGACAACAAATCGTGCCAACTGTGTAACCATGGCATCCTCATCCTGAATCGCCTTCGGGTCAAGAAGGTTATTGCTGCGCGGGTGATAACGGAACACCGTGCTCTCCAACTCTCTGGCGTAGATACGGGTAATGTGCCGCATTGCTCGTCGTGATACTTCTTGGATACCCATCTGCATTGTAGATCTCCTGGCAGTGCAGTGTATCGGGCGATTGCCTGGGCCCTTCTTCCTAGCAGGTACCTCAATCTTTACGTCACAAGCCTTGATCAATCCCGCTTGTCTGATCACTTCTACTTGGTATTGGGGCTTCTCAAAATCTCCGAGAGTTTGTAGCATATGCCAAAGTTCATGGCGGGACCAATTCCCAGATCAACGTAGTTGAACTCTTCCTCCATCTGTCACAAGAGTGCTTACGTAAGAACTCGGAATTTTTAAATTGTGACAAGGTAAGGAAAAATTTCAGCAAGAGACAAGAAAAGAGAGAAGGGGATAAGTCGAGATGTCATTTCTTATCTTGACAAATTTTTAGCTTTAGAAAATAGGTTTTATCCTCACTACGACCATTCTAGCTTAGGGTTGAGCCTACGGTCAAGTATGGCTCTGATACCACCTCTGTCGGGACCCCGAATTTGCAAATCCGGACCCTCTGTGTATTCAGCACTAGTCCAGGAACGCGCTAGTGCACACAGTCTTAACATTGGTAAATATCACAATCATACCAATCGATACTAATAAAGTACTTTTATTTAAATAACCAAACTGGTTACTCGACCTTATGGTCAAGTCACAAATGTACGCCTCGCAGGGCGAAACTTATTAAGAGAGAAATAGTAGCAGCGGAAAATCAAATAACTTTGTGGCGCCATCCAGTATACCACAGGCAACTGACTGGGCTCGCTCCCTAAGTAGACGGATCCTCTTGGAGCTCCTCCTCCAAAGCTGGTGTATTCTCCTCTTCAACTGGTGTTGTAGGGTGGCAAGGGTGAGTACTTGGTACTCAGCAAGTCATGCAGAATGCGAGCTAATATACTATATGCATGGCTTGGTACAAAGGAATAGCTCAAGGTATATTTGCGAAGAAACTTGACATTTGAAAAGTAGCATAAGTAGATTCGAAAGCAGTAAAAACAAGTAAAGCATAAATAACTTTTCAAGAAGTTTTAGTAAACATTTTTCCCATCCTAAACCACATTTCCATCAACGTCATCATTAATCCAACCCAACCTTTCAAAACCAAGTTATTTTCAGAAAATCTAACCCTTGACTGTAATTCCCGAGCGATGTCCAATACCGCGGACACGGCTATTCGAATAGATTCTACACTCTACAGAGGTTATGCACTTTACCCACAAGATACAGTCAAACACCACAAAGGCGAGTTCCCGTAACAAAGTCTTTCGGAAACTTCTAACAATACAAGTGGTCCTCCCCGGTTATTGCACACTAACCCTTCCCTTAGCTAAGGCGAAGTCTAGGCCAATCAACCGTTAGATGGGTACTGCCTCGGCCCAGACGCTCCCCGTACAACTTAGAGAAAGTGTGTAGTTGACCTACTGAGGTCCCACAGGTTCTTTATTAGCAACTTTGTCAACTAGGTCCTTCCCATTACAGACTTGTGGTTTCACGTTAGACCCAGTTAACAGGCTTGCAAGGTTAAGTCCTTAGGGTGACCAGGGCAAGACTACCCGAAGAACCAAATCAACATCCCCAATGCCACAACCGGCCCACTGATTACTCTTGCCACATGCCCGGCCGAAATCTGTTTATCAAACCCCGCTTGATTACCATGCACCACGTGCCATCAACATCACATGATACCTTTCCAAAACAGGTTCAATATATCGTTAAGTCAATATTAACATTTGATTGTCCAAAATCATGTCATGAGCACGTAAGGTGTCTAAGCAAAGATACTACAACGTTCTAAACCCATGTTGGCAATTTAATAATGTCCAACTAGTAATCCACAACTAGGGTGACAAAGGGATCATGGCACATACTTAAATAATCAAGGTGTCATACAGTAGATTGGTGTTTATCTAATCCCCCATGTTTAAATAAAGTATTTTCTATTTGAACTTAGCATGCAATAGGTTAAATCAAAATAGATTTCAAAATAGGATCAACATGGTCAAAGCACAACTTGCCTTCAAAAAGTACTTGTTCTTGGTCTTGAGTTGGATCCTGAGTTAATACTTCTCCGAATCCTTCCGGCACTTCAACGTCTACTCGTAAAGCGTGCAAATAGCAAATACACGAATAAACAATAGGCAAAAAGTGTCCAAACATCCAAATAAAATCCATAAACAGAGAGAACATAATTTTATGAGTTTTTAGAAACTGGAATCGTCAAATTTGGAGTTAAGATGCAAAAGTTGTGATTATTTAAAGTTTAAATAATCAATTAAATAATTTTGCAGAGAAAAACTTTAGTCCAAAAATTAAATAAAATTCATATTTAGGTAGATCTAAATTTTATACAAATTTAGAAATTTGAATCACTCAAATCGGAGTTGAAACGCAAAAGTTATAAGCGTTTGAAGTTTGAAACAAAATCTGAAATCATTATTTCGAATTAATAAATCATTTTCTTTTTCGGAAATTAATTATTGCGTCAGCATGGACACGTGGCAGCACTGGATTGGTCTGCTGGCGTCGGTGATCCATGGACTCGGTCCACGCTCGGCTCCGGGTCTCATCGTGGACCGGTCCACGGCCACGTGAGGCCCGACATGTGGGACCACTCGGGTGACGTCATCGCCGACGGCGTCGGCGGGCTCGGCCACGGTGGCGACAGTGGGACCCACCGATGACGTCATGGGTGACGTCATGGTGCGATACGGCTAAGCGCGGCCCGACACGCAGGCCCGGCGTGTCGGTGACCACACGCGCGGCGTGGCGCGGCGGCTTCGGCTTCAGGACCGCATTAGCGCGATCGTGTCCGTTGATTTGAAAATCAACGGCCGCGATTAGATCCAGGGTTAACACGTTGAAAACTACTCGATGATCGTGGGCCGTTCGATCTAGATCGGACGGTCCAGATCTAATCCTACATTAACACTACTACGGCACGTGGCGATCGTGGGCCGTTCGATCTAGATCGGACGGTCCAGATCTAATCCTACATTAACACTACTACGGCACGTGGCGATCGTGGGCCGTTGGATCTTGATCCAACGGTCCAGATCTAATCGGGTTTGGAAACACGTGAACTCACCTCAACCGCACGATCAAGATCGGACGGCGCACAGAGCTCGCGAGGTCGATGGCGACGCGGCGGAGCTGCAGCAACCGGAGACGGAGACGACGACGAGCCCGACGGCGCTTCGGGGTTTCTCCGACGGAGTGAGAGGTACCCACGGGTGTGCCTTGACTTGAGGACTCCGGAACTGGGCTCCAACTCGGCGGAAGACGGCGGACGGCGGCGAGACGAGGCAAAAACCGCGGCGGAGTGGCAAGTTTTGGATTTTTCTGCCCTGGGCGGCAGTACCGCCGGCCCTGGCCGGTACTGCCGGCCGAGGCGACCGAGCAGGGGGCAGAGCCCTCTCTGCTGCCTGTTGCCCAGCCACCTCAGCACTTCTAGTGTCTTCCTATCTAAGCCTCCTCCCCCAGCCGTATCACTCTCCCTCTCACTCTCACTCCCTCACCCTCTAGCTCTCCCTCTCTAGCTCTCTCTCCCATGGAGCTCTCTCCCTCTCTCTCAAGCTGTTCCTCTCTCTAAAACTCTCTCTCTGGTGTTCTTGAGCTCGAGGAGAAGCAAGCCTCGGAGGAGATCGCCGTTCTCAAACCCTAGCAGCAATCTGTGGTAAGTGGATCGAGTTCTAGTCAACTTTGCTGCGATCTGAGTTCTCTCCTCTAGTTCATGTTTCCTTTACTCCTTGTTGTCCTAGTTGGAACCCTAGGAACCCTAGTTGTAATGATCAGCCTCTGGTTAGCTGAGTTTCTAAACCTAGGTTAGGTGCTAGAGTTCTTTTTAGTGCGAAATCTAAGATCAGAAACCCTAAATACGTTTTTATCGGATATTTTTGGTTAAATGTCAATTTCGTAGCTTTTGGAAGTAAACCTTGGAACCCTAGTTCCAAAAGCTAGGAAAAGGACACTAGAATATATTCGACGTCGTTAAAGTCCGAGTTTCGCGGAAAGAATCGAGTTTGAATTCGATTCGGGGTGAAAGTCAGAATTTAGCATGAATTAGAACTCTAGAGTTTCTCGGATTAGAATTTAGGCCAAACGTGGTCGGAACCTTGTGTGGGTTGCATAAATGGGTCCTTGCCATCTCCGAGAACCCATCCAGGCAATCGCCGCGAATTCCGAAGTCGTTTGTGCGAAAATCCTTTTTCTGGAAAATTCAGTCGACCTGTGGCCGGCACTACCGTAGTGGTGAGACCGGTACTGCCGGGTTTAGGCCGGCACTACCGCTCCCGCAACGCCGGTAGTTATTTTCCAGAGAGGTCCTCTTTTAGGCTCGTTGCCTCCGGTACTACCGACCCTTGTGGCCGGTACTGCCGACTGTAGAGCGGCACTACCGGGATTTGTATGCCGGTACTGCCGGTCTCCAGTTCAAGTTTTGGTTTTCGTTAAGTTTTTCTCTCTCGTGTTCGCTTATTGGTTGTTGTCCGCTTCTTTGAGCTTTTTGCCTTGTTCTCGTTGGATCTTAATCGTTTCCTCGTTATTTCTTTTGTCGCGCTTTCATTTAGACGTTGACGTCTCGGGAGCAGTAGGCGAGGATCCGGACTTCGACCCAGAGGACACGCAAAACCCAGAGCAAGCAGGCAAGCACCCCCTTTGAACATATTGCTCCTATAATTGCAAAAGTAATTGATGTTTCGCAAAACTATTACGCATGCATATGATTACTACAAATATTTAAATGGTGGGAATAGATAGTTACCCTAATGGTTGGATGGCGTATCTTAATCTCGTTGTTGCCCTAAAATCCTTGAGTAACCCTAGTTCAAGGATAGGCTCTATAATAAATGTCGCCAGGGAATATAGGTCTAATAGTTGCATACGCTTAGCCCAGCTTTAGACTGATTGAATAATGATCGGTGGACTCAGTCAATCAAAGTTTTTGATATGTTATTAGGATTTCGGAAATGATGATTTTGGAAAAATAAAGGCTATGTTGGTAAAAGATGAAAAAGGAAAAGGTGTACAGTGATTTATGCCAGACGGATGATGGGAGGTCTCGTCTGTGCAATCCTAAGGACTGAACTTGACGTTTTTAACTAAGTCCTTTCGTACAACCACATGTGCTAGTATGGGATAGCCTAAACCCAGTACAGGAGTTGGAATTTGATCTTGCGCCGTGGTAGGTCGAAGTAGTTGGGCAATACCGACGTGGTGGTGTTGCTTAGAATACTCCCTCACCTCGCGCAGGTGTTGGAGACTTTCGTGAAACAACGGTGGATGCTTTGCTGAGGGTAAAAGGCACGATGGGACGTTAGCCATCGTTGGATCCGTGTGGGTGAATCAGGTTTGGAGTTTAAGGTACCCAAACACCTTAATTGGGGGGTACTCTTGCCTGGCCCGGGGGTACTCTGTGTGGGTGTGTGGAGCCCCCACCCAAAGCAAAGAGCGCACATCACCGGGGCTAACGCAAGGCTAAATGCCGATAATTGGAAAAGTTTCGTCACTATCTAGCAAAACGGATACAGTATGTATCGCGTGACATGGATGACATGATTGCTAGAGCGTGTCGTGTGGGTAAAGTGTGCATTCTCTGCAGAGATTAATCAAACTAATCGATTAGCCGTGCTCACGGTCACGAGCATCTTGGGTATCTACTATCAAGTATAGAATTTGGTTTTGATTTCTGAAAAGGATTTGAAACCGCTAGATCTTTTAATTTGGTTGTATCATGCAAATATTGAGTCGTTGAACTCAGAGATCGGTTGGACTGGTGATTTGATCAAGCTGGTGGTGATACTTGATGCCTTGTGATGGTATGTGATGGTTATGTTGAAAGAAATGATTCCTGATACCATGTGATGGTGGTGTTGCTTATGTTGGAGGAATTTGGGTGTTGAATGAAATGTACAATTACATTATGTATTGCTTTACTCTCATTTACTAAATGCTTTATAAACTATGCAGTATTACAATCTATTAGTCTATTACAAATAACTTCAGCTTCATGCAAAACTGAACTAGAATAGCAACCATCTTCATTGACTAGCCTGCATTATTATTATACTTGCAAACAATAAAGTCTTGCGAGTACATACGTGTACTCACCGTTTGCTCTGAAAATTTGCGTGAGAAGCAGAAGACGCAGGTGAGGAAGAAGGTGACCAGGAGTTCAGTGACCCAGACGCGGGTGGTGCGTTTGACGGCTAGCGGAGTTAGCTGCTCGCCGGTTGCCTATGGGAATGAAGGCACACCGTGGCCGCTTTACTTTTGTTTCTCTAATGTTTTTCTCTTCAGTTTACTTTAAGCCAATCGACATTTTGTAAACAGAAACAAGTTGTAATATTATTATCTATCGCTGTAATATATTACCTCTGCCCTTAAATTGCGTTCGCTTGGATGAGACTCTACCTGCTTCAACATGTGACACTAGCCTACTGATCCAGGGACTAGTGGTTATCACGTGGTTGCGGGAAGCTCAAATTGGAACCAATTGGATGGCATGTGACCTCATTAGCCGAGTATCGTGCTGACCAAGTGGTTTCAATCCGAGTCTGTCGTGATGCCGTGATCATTACGTTACTGGTTGCGTGATTATCCAGGCCCGCGCAACAGTAATGGAGTATCACTGCACCAGGAAAGAGCCCCCACGACATGTATGGTCAAGTTACAAAAGTACGCCTCGCAGGGCTAAAGTCTTATTCAAATAGAATCTGCAGCGAAAAAATAAAGAAATCGCGTGGCGCCAACCAATATGCCACAGGCAACTGACTGGGCTCTCCCCCTAGCTTGTCGGCTCTTCCTGGACTCCTCCTCCAGTGCTGGCATTGATTCTTCTTCAACTGGTGTTGTATTGTGGCAAGGGTGAGTACTTGGTACTCAGCAAGTCATGCACAGAATGCAACTAATATTCTATATGCATGGCATAATACAAAGGATATGTTAACAGGTTCATTTGCAGTAAAGCAACAATTAGCAAGTAACATGAGTAGATTCGAAAGCAGTAGAAGCAATGTAGTATCAATAACTTTTCCAGGAGTTAAGTAACACTCTCCCTTTTTCCTAATCCACATTTCCATCAACGTCATCATTAAATCCCACCAAACTTTCCAAGTCCAAGTTGTTTTAATGAAAGTCTAACCCTTGACTGTAATTCCCGAGCAATGTCCAATGCCGCGGACACGGCTATTCGAATAGATTTTACACTCTACAGAGGTTATGCACTTTACCCACAAGATACAGCCAAACACCACAAAGGCGAGTGTCCGTAACAAAGTCTTTCGAAAACTTCTAACAGCACAAGTGGGCCTCCCTGGTTATTGCACACTAGCCCTTCCCTTAGCAAAGGCGAAGTCTAGGCCAATCAACCGTTAGATGGGTACCTGGCCGCAGCCTCGGTACGCTCCCCCGTACAACTACACAAAAGGTATAGTTGACACCCCGAGGTCCCACAGGTACGTTATTAGCAACTTAATCAACTAGGTCCGTCCCATTACAGACATGTGGTTGCACGTTTGACTCAGTTCAAAGGCTTGCAAGGTTAAGTCCTTAGGTTGACCAGGGCAAGACTACGAGAAGAACCAAATCAACTTCCCCGGTGCCAATCATGGCCCACCATATCATTCTTGCCACATGCCCCAGTCTAAATCTATTTATCAAACCCCAGTTGATTACCATGCACCATGTGCCATCGATAACAACATCAATAACACATGACACTTCTCAAAAACATGTTCCATATGTCATTAAGTCAATGTTAACACGTAATTATCGAAAATCATGTTGTGACTACGTGGCAGGTCTAAGCAATATACTACAACGGTCTAATTACCCATGTTAGCAATTTAATAATATCCAACTAAATAATCCACAACTAGGGTGTAACACCCCATAAATCTCAACTGTTGTACAAGAACAGATCGACAGCATTTCCCCTAAAACAGGATAGTACGGAAGCAATTCGAATAGGAATAATATCACGACATCAAAACTAGAGACAACGAGTCTAATTCAACCAGGTATTAACCATAAATAAAACACATCTATAAAGGGACAACCATAAACGAGAACAAGTTTAAAGGGAACAACAATAGGTCTAAATGAAATAAAATTGCATCCAACTAATGAATTATTTAAAACACTAGATCATGTGAGTCGTGATGACAACAGAAAATTTATTGTGTTGCTAGCCCACCCTTCATGCTTACGACTCACGTGCGCTACCTGAAAACATCAAAACAGCAAGTAGTGAGATTGGGTAATCTCAGCAAGCGGAACAACTAATACAAATAAAACATCCACCATATATCTATCATTCCACATTCCTCATATACAATACCACATCAAAGAGTCCACATTCCTCATATACAATACCACATCAAAGAGTCCACACCACTTCAAGAAATGCATATGATTGATGCACATGCTTATGCCATGTTCCTCCTCACCGTGCCCTTTCTCAGAACACACGGTGTTGTACTGCACGGTCGCGACGCTGGCGTCGACAAACTTCCAATGCATGATTATGCAGTTAATGCTTCATGCATGAATTCATTCATAACTCCTCCCATTTGAGTCCACATGTTTGCATATCATCATATAGCATGGATAGAAAACAAATATCATAGAGATGAAATGTTTAGACAATTCATCCGGTAAACAACATCCTTCTTCACCTTACCTCAAAGCAAGTGATTATAAACCATGTATGATTGCTGTAATTGGAGTTTATAATGAAGGCGAAGCAAACAACAATGTATAGCTTAACAATACAACTACTTCCACTTGCCTTTACCGACGTGGACGATGAACCTAGTTACACCCAGCAGTGGCACCACCTGAACAAACATTATTTCAGTACATAGCGACATCACAATTCATCACACAATTCAAACACACGCTTCCTACTCCCCGTTCCCATTTAAACGCCAAAAACCCCGATCTGTCCGAATCGAACAGCAGCACCCTCTCTTCCCAATTTTGTATCTTTTTTTCTACTGTTCATAAAAATACAAAAAAATTACAGTAGCTATATATTGACGAGATCTACAACTTTCATGAAGGTCACAAATTTCAATTCCACTGTTAAATATGCCTAAACAACCGTCCAACACAGTGGACGAAATCTGTTTCCAGATTCTGTTTGTCATCTTCCAACAGCGATAACTCTCAGACCGACGCCCGAAAAATTCTGAAAAAATTACAGAAGCTAGCTCTCGACGTTATCTACAAATTTCTAGTTATAGGTTTTTGCAGGAAAAATCATCTATGCCACGTAAAACGCGAAACAATCCGGGCTGCACAATCTTCCCTTCCAAAAACAGCACCACGTGAACATCTACCCTTCTCCCCCATCAAGATCCATCCAAACCACTCACCACCAGATCTAATACACTCCTAATCCCTAGGTAGAACAGGGGTAAAATATTGGGAATTTTACCTTGAGTTCCCCCTTGCGAACCCACGAAGAACGCGCGACGATCCCCGTAACGGAAATCTGTTCGTCCTCCTCGCCTCCACGGATCCTCTTCTCGTTTTCTCCTTCGGCGTTCGCGGTGGATCTTGAGCCACCACGCAGGGGAGGAAGAGGAGGGTGCGGCTGCTAGGGGGAGGAAGGGAGGTGCCTTAGGTTTTGGGAGGGGGCGCCACTTAAAGGGGGAGGTGGGCCGGCCCACCAAGGCATGGGGAGGAGAGGGGGAAAAAGGAATTCCTGGCCCAGGCCCAGGTTGCCTCAGCCCAGCGGAAACTAGCCCAAAACTCCAATTTTTAATATTAAATTGCCGCATAATCTTCAATTATTTCATTCCCCGACAAAACCCTCTTTCTTTCCGGAACAACCAAGAAAGAAAACCCTAGGATCGCTCTCAAATTCTAGGGCATCACAATCTCCCCACCTTAAAAGGATTCGTCCCCGAATCTAAGACACACCAAAATCAACAACAAAGTCCCCAAGGGACAAAAGACTTCTTTGCAACACAAAACATTCACACAAAGACTCAAACCGGAATAAACGACAAGCGAGTTCTCAAAACCAACACTAGCGAGGAAATGTTGATTTAGCTCAACAGAGTGCAACCTCTCACGGTTCCACCTTCACTTCAATTCCCAAATAGACCATGAAAGAAAACGGTCTCGCACTCCTTATTCCAACCACTCTCCAGAAGAAAACGGTACCAGTCTCTAGAACCCTCTTCATCTCCCACGCACAAACGTGTTTTCACACCACAACCCTTCTACTGTGGTTCGCCGTATTCAAGACGACAACAAACCAGGTGAGACATACACTCCAAGACCACCAGCTATTTGAACAAACGAGGTTAGAACCTTGCAAAAAAATTGATCTGCAACAAAAAACCAATACCCAACACTACCACCAAAAGGAAAGGCCTACTTTACAACCAGGGTCCTTAAACCCGCAAGAGACAGTAACAACTGAACAAAATCGCTATGGTTGACACAACCTCGCTCAACCTCAGCGAAAGAAAGGTCCAATACACTCTGAAAAGGAAAAACAATTACTAGCAACCACCAAGTGGTCCACTAATAATTTAAACAGCCCCACCTAGGTACACATCAATGACCCAATTCTCAAAGAAGGTTTGGATTGAGTCATACACAACCTTCCTTTACTCTTCACTTTTAAACTGTTTACGATCATCTACTAGCAACATCTAATATCTTATGTCATTACCAACCCACACTAAATTCCTCTTTCTTAGAAGGTTTCGCCCTCGCATTCTTCCTTTCAAAGAATCAGAACCAAGGGTAGAATCATTGAGGAAGCTAAACCAAGACCCATGATCCCCAAATGATTCACATCCAACAACTCGAACTCCAAAGCGCTAAAAGCCACTTTGGAAAAAAAATTCGGCAACAACCCAAGAGTACTCATTTTATTTTTTTCCTAAGCCAAATGCAAAGAAAGCTCAGATCTCTTACACCACAACCAACATATCAGAAGATATTCGTTCTTACTTCCCGTACTAGAAGGAAATTGAAATCTCGATTCAGGACATGCATGTAGCTTTCCAAGAGCACTCCGGATTAGTCATATATCCATATATGACTTTCTCACCGACCTGGCTCAACGACTCTTTTATCATTTAACATCTATAGACAATGTCATGTTTACTTTTCACCATTCATTCATCATGTAACAACACTATCGAATAGTCATTTACAAGACGACTTTTTCCTCTGTAACACATGAATAAAACTCGAATAACACCGAGGATTGCGCTAATTCATATAAACTATGTCGGCAGCATAGTTAACAGTAAGGCATCACATCATATCAAAACCCACCAATGATAGAAAGCTAAACTTGCAAAACATCGCATTTTAACCAAAATCAATATTTTGGAAAAGAACATCGACTCCAAAGTCAAACATCTGCACAAACAACCGCCACAATTTTTTTCTCGAAAGAAAGGGAAATTCATTCCCAAAAGAGAACTCTTCACTAACCAAATTCACTTATGAAACACTCATATAATCCACCTTTTTGAAGCACTCGCAAACGTCACACACATCATGCAAATAAATCCAACTCTAGTCAAAAAGAGTTACAAATTAAATCTCAAGAATTTCCAACACAACCCACTATGTCCATCTGCTTCCTTTAAAATTAATTCCAAAGATAATTCGGTAACGCCGAAGGGGCGTGATCCACTCAAAGACTTTTGGGTGTAAATCCATACTCATAGTGCAAACTAAACAAGTTAGCCAAATCCAAAGGTTGGCATTAATCACTACGAGTTTTAGGAAACTCAAACATAACAGAAGAAACACTTCGACAAAAAGTATTCAACCAAAATAGCAACCAACCAAACCAGTCCAAAAGGTTTTAGACACAGGCTCAGGATGAAAGCCACCATATCTAGTATTCCACTATACTTACCATTTAAGCATTCAATATACACTATTTACTCATCGAGAAGCCTCAATATAATTCAACCAAAAGCTACATAACCAATTCTTTCTCTAGTTACCTTTCCCAACATTTATAAATACAGTTTATGATGATTAACAAAACGTCTTCCATTCTATACTACCTCATCATGATCCCCACAGACAACACATCATATATCAATGTATTCTATATTTCAAACATAGTACTTCAACATATACGTAAGCATGATCAACATATCAATTTTATACCATCCATACATCAACATCTTGACAATTAAAACTTGTTCAATCAATAAAATGACTTCAACCAATAAGTATTATCTCTACAAGATAAAATTCGTAAACAGGATTCTAAGACATGCATTCATTAAGGTTAAAATCTTGCATCATGATTGTTATCCAATGTTCATCCCATCACAACATGAACTCGACATAATTCCACAGTTTTACACTTTTCTCTATTGGATCAATGGTTTCCAACAATTAGCAACCCTACCAAGTCATCAATAACAACAAATGGGCATAAACATCAACCATCAACATTACTTTTGGCTACCCTATACATAGGTGATAACAAAATTACCACCACACAACATACTAGTAGGTTGCAACAACGTAAATAGCAATTCTAATCAACTTCCAAATTAAAGTCGCTAGTCAACACGATTAAATTTTCCCTATTAATCCGTTAGATTAGAACATCTTTAAACAACCAGCAAAGTTTCTTTAACAATAACCGCAGTCTACCTCATCTTAATGTTCTAACCATGCATCAGGGTTTAAAACCTTAAACATTATCGGGGGTCATAAGCACTTTTAAAGCAAAGCAACAGATTATAAGCATGTACATTAACACATTTAATCATCCCCACTACGGGGTACTCTACATCACTAGAGGTTCATTTAATCTTAAGCTAAAGGTAACAATTACACTTAATTGATTCAACTCGCAAATTAACTAAGGAGTACATCATTTCTATAAACCACATTGATACATACTACATAACATGCTAAACAACAATTTCCACTTTTAACAAGTAATTTCAGTCAAACGAATACTTACTTTATTTGCAGCATTTTTTTTCTTTTAATACTCAACCAAAACTCACAAAGAAGCTTGACTCTCAAATTTGCAATAGGACATGACTCCAAAACACATTTCAATCTTAAAGACTCCCACCGGAGGGAACCAAGCGATCAAGTAAACCTTGACGAACAAAGGCACAAAACATAAATCGACACAACTTAACTTTTTACACACGCTACAATAACTTCTTTTAAACTCAGAGCAATACACACAAGAACCAAAAGCTATACCTTTCTTTGCAAGGCAACCAACTAAACAGGTGTCAAAGTCAAAAAGGCGACCAAAGACGCACAACACAAAACTCCCCTTCTTTGTCTTCACCCAAAGAAGACAAAACCAAGAAACACCGAAGGCACACTCATGAAAATCCAAATTCCAAACACTTTTCTTCTGATTTCAATCAACTAAAACCAAGAAAACCAACCAAGACCGACCTTCGAGCGATAAAGAACATCCGAAGGAATCTACCACCAATCTCTTCTATTTGACTCCAGTCAACTACCCGATCCACGACGAAAGGGTAAGCACTCCTCCTCTGAGGGTTAATAATTCTTCGGTGATGGCGTTAACCGGCCACACCATCAAACCACACCCTTACTATGAACAAAAGAGGTGACCAAACACTTCGGCAACACAACCCCACTTCCTCACAAATGAAGCAACTCAATCAAATCCATCATAAATATAGCATTATACAACATCAAAAGTAGCATTCAACATCAAAGCTTAGATACAATATTTAAACGGAAAGCAACGGTACCCATACCCTTTCCTACTGTGCATCCATGTGTGTCAGATTTTAAATTAGTGATTCCACTTACACAAGTTTTAATGTTGCTATCCTATAAAAAAATTTTAGTTAAAACCTAGGCCATGTTTCTAAGTTATTCCACATCACATTTTAGTTGTATGCTATAGTATGACACTAAAAATACACATTCCAAGGACCTACGACCAGCTCACGATACCAAGCTGTAACACCCCATAAATCTCAACTTTGTTGTACAAGAACAGATCGACAAAGATTTCACCTAAAACAGGATAGTACGGAAGCAATTCGAATAGGAATAATATCACGACATCAAAACTAGAGACAACGAGTCTAATTCAACCAGGTATTAACCATAAATAAAACACATCTATAAAGGGACAACCATAAACGAGAACAAGTTTAAAGGGAACAACAATAGGTCTAAATGAAATAAAATTGCATCCAACTAATGAATTATTTAAAACACTAGATCATGTGAGTCGTGATGACAACAGAAAATTTATTGTGTTGCTAGCCCACCCTTCATGCTTACGACTCACGTGCGCTACCTGAAAACATCAAAACAGCAAGTAGTGAGATTGGGTAATCTCAGCAAGCGGAACAACTAATACAAATAAAACATCCACCATATATCTATCATTCCACATTCCTCATATACAATACCACATCAAAGAGTCCACATTCCTCATATACAATACCACATCAAAGAGTCCACACCACTTCAGTAAATGCATATGATTGATGCACATGCTTATGCCATGTTCCTCCTCACCGTGCCCTTTCTCAGGAACACACGGTGTTGTACCGGTACGGTCGCGCACGCTGGCGTCGACAAACTTCCAATGCATGATTATGCAGTTAATGCTTCATGCATGAATTCATTCATAACTCCTCCCACTGAGTCCACATGTTTGCATATCATCATATAGCATGGATAGAAAACAAATATCATAGAGATGAAATGTTTAGACAATTCATCCGGTAAACAACATCCTTCTTCACCTTACCTCAAAGCAAGTGATTATAAACCATGTATGATTGCTGTAATTGGAGTTTATAATGAAGGCGAAGCAAACAACAATGTATAGCTTAACAATACAACTACTTCCACTTGCCTTTACCGACGTGGACGATGAACCTAGTTACACCCAGCAGTGGCACCACCTGAACAAACATTATTTCAGTACATAGCGACATCACAATTCATCACACAATTCAAACACACGCTTCCTACTCCCCGTTCCCATTTAAACGCCAAAAACCCCGATCTGTCCGAATCGAACAGCAGCACCCTCTCTTCCCAATTTTGTATCTTTTTTTCTACTGTTCATAAAAATACAAAAAAATTACAGTAGCTATATATTGACGAGATCTACAACTTTCATGAAGGTCACAAATTTCAATTCCACTGTTAAATATGCCTAAACAACCGTCCAACACAGTGGACGAAATCTGTTTCCAGATTCTGTTTGTCATCTTCCAACAGCGATAACTCTCAGACCGACGCCCGAAAAATTCTGAAAAAATTACAGAAGCTAGCTCTCGACGTTATCTACAAATTTCTAGTTATAGGTTTTTGCAGGAAAAATCATCTATGCCACATAAAACGCGAAACAATCCGGGCTGCACAATCTTCCCTTCCAAAAACAGCACCACGTGAACATCTACCCTTCTCCCCCATCAAGATCCATCCAAACCACTCACCACCAGATCTAATACACTCCTAATCCCTAGGTAGAACAGGGGTAAAATATTGGGAATTTTACCTTGAGTTCCCCATGCGAACCCACGAAGAACGCGCGACGATCCCGTGAACGGAAATCTGTTCGTCCTCCTCGCCTCCACGGATCCTCTTCTCGCTTTTCTCCTTCGGCGTTTGGCAGTGGAACTTGAGCCACCACGCAGGGGAGGAAGAGGAGGGGGTGCGGCTGCTAGGGGGGAGGAAGGGAGGTGCCTTAGGTTTTGGGGGGAGGGGGCGCCACTTAAAGGGGGAGGTGGGCCGGCCCACCAAGGCATGGGGAGGAGAGGGGGAAAAAGGAATTCCCGGCCCAGGCCCAGGTTGCCTCAGCCCAGCGGAAACTAGCCCAAAACTCCAATTTTTAATATTAAATTGCCGCATAATCTTCAATTATTTCATTCCCCGACAAAACCCTCTTTCTTTCCGGAACAACCAAGAAAGAAAACCCTAGGATCGCTCTCAAATTCTAGGGCATCACATAGGGTGACAAGGAACTCATGGCATACAATTATATACATCAAGGTGTCATACAACAATTAGGTATTTAACTAATCCCATAATTAATCAACATAAATTTTAATTAAATTAGCATGCAATACTTTGAAACAACATAATTTCAAAAGAATGGGCTAAACATGGTCAAAGCACAACTTGCCTTCAAAGAGTACTTGATCTTGGTATTGAGCTGGCTCCTGGGTCAACACTTCTCCTTCGAAGCCCTCGAGTACTTCAACGTCTACTCGTAATGCGTGCAAATAGCAATAAATAAATAAAACATTACATGCGCATTACTCAAAACCTCAAACAAAGTACATAAATAGAAAGGGCATAATTTTATGAATTTTTAGAAATCAGAATCACCCAAATCGGAGTTAAAATGCAAAAGTTATAATTGTTTAAAGTTTAAAGAATATATTAATTAAATAATAACAGAGAAAATTTCATATTCAAAAATTAATTAAAATTCATATTTAAGTAGATATCTATTTTATAAAAATTTATAAATTGGAATCGTTCAAATCGGAGTTAAAACGCAAAAGTTATAAGCGTTTGAAATTTGAAAATTCAAATAAATCAATAAACTGAATTAATTCATTTATTTTTCTATTGGAAAATCAATTTATTGCGTTAGCAGGACACGTGGACCAATCAGAAGCCGCCACGTTGCCTCGGGTCCATGGACCTGGCGCACGGCACGGCTCGGGTCTACCATGGACCCGGCCCACGGGGACATGTCTAACTGACATGTGGACCCCTCGGGTGACGTCAGCGTGACGTCACCACGCCTCGGCCACATGGTACTGACACGCGGGCCCCACCGTGATGTCAGCGGTGACGTCATGGTGCGGTTGGCTGTCTCGCTGACACTCGGGCCCCACGCTGACGTCACGCGTGACGTCAGCGGCGACCGGGCGACGCTGCGTTGACTGCGCCGGTCCATCTACCGGACACGTGGCGCAATCTGGGCTGTTGGTTTGAAAATCAACGGTCCAGATCAGATCTAATGTTACAACACGGCTAACCCTAACCGTACGATCTAGATCTAACGGCTGGATCTATCCAAGCACAGTGCGGTTTACGGCTACGTGGCTCAATCTTTTGCGTTGGATCCAAATCCAACGGTTGAGATTGGATCTAAGCACCGTAACATGGATTCCGTTACGGTGACGTGGACGAACGTGGGTTGTTGGATCTAGATCTAACGGTCTAGATCTAATCTGGTTTCTACGGTCAAAGGGATGACGTGGACTCACCGTGACCGTGCGATGAAGATCCGACGGTGGATAGAGCTCGTGGTCCGGCGATGGCACGTGGCGGAGCTGGGTTGCCGGGGACGGAGACGATGACACGGGGAACGCCGTTGCGGGCGTGCTCCGGCGAAGTGGATGATAGACTCCGACGCGTCTTGTCCTTGCGGTTCCGGATCTGGGCTCGGTGATGGCGGTGGACGGCGGACGGCGGCGGAAACAGCGGAAAACCGCGGCGGAAACCTATTCCAACTACGGCAAGCGATTGCGGCGTGACCACGGCGGCTTGAGCTCGAAGAGTTAGGGCTACGGGTGCGCACGGATGAGGGCTACACGACAGGGGTGGCGGCATATTAATTGTGTGTTTGGTTAGTGGGATGGAGTGGAATGGAACTATCCCATCCCACCAAGTCTAGTGTTTGGTTGGAGAGCTGAGGATGGCTCGGTTCTAGAAAAGAGAATATTATCTCTAGATTCGGGACGGATAGGTTCTACAAATTTTATGGAACGCAATCATCCCACTTGGAATGTGAGAGTGACAGTGGGCCCTGTCTGAGAATCTGGGATGGAACCATTCCATCCCTGAAATCTGGGATGGAACCATTCCATTCCACCTCACTCTCCAACCAAACACACAATAAATAGGGCCCTCGGCGTCTGTGAAAACCACGGAAACTGAGGCCCACTCGGCGGCGGCGGCGGAATCCGAATTGGATTCGGATTGGGCGACGTGGCGCAACGGTGGCCATTGGATCAAGATCCAACGGTCACGCGGCTAGGCTCGGGCACAACGCGGTTGGGCGCGAACGTGGTCCGGGTCGGGCTCGAGTCGGACTCAGGTCCGGCTCGGTCGCATGAACAGTGAAACCCGGTTCGATTTAAATTTGGGGTGTTACATGCACTGGAAACGGCTTGGGGAAAACCAAACGTCCAGGATTCATGCATGTGAAGGAGAAATGGAAAGAACAAAATCAAAGAAAGGAAATAACGTTACTAATTCCTTCCTTGTAGAGAAACATGGAACGGCTGGAGGAAGTGCATACGTCCATGTAATCATGCATATACATATATATGCATACACGTTCTCGAAACATGTTTAGAATAAAATAGCGAGAAGGTTCTAAAAATCTTGAAAAATTCCTCTAAAATACTAGGAATCATTTGGAATTTAACAAAGTTGGTTTTGCGATTTTTTGACGTATAGATTTTTCGCAAAAATTCTTTTAGTGAATTAGACACCTGTACAGATTTTTGTAAAATCAACAACTTAAGTTATATAATGTGTTTTTCGAAAATATTTGGAAGAAACACTCTCACCTTCCAATTATCTTTATTATAAACGAAATTTTAGATTTTATGCTTATGCAAAATGCATGATCTTTATTTAATGTGATTATTTCAATAAACTTGAATTCAAATTAACCTCGAGGATTCCAAATGAATTCCGAAAGTTCCAAATAATCCCAAAATCACACTAAATATATTAAAAGAATTTTTTGGGATGTTACACCAGTCGAGTTCAAAGCTCGGGCCACGGCAGCCTTGGAATCCTATGCGCGGCTATGCTTGGGGTCCCAAGAAGCAGTCTTCGAGAAGCCTCAGGAAGACCATCGGCACCTAAAATCGCTATACTTAAAAGTGCACATTAACGGCAAGCCAATATCTAGGATGTTGGTGGACAGAGGCGCAACTGTCAACATGATGCCATACGCGACATGCAGAAAGCTGGGTAAGTCCGATGAGGACCTCATCAAGACCAATATGATTTCACAGGAGAACCCACGGAAGACAGAGGTGTCATGATGACAGAGCTAACAATCGGCAACAAAATTTTGCTAACCGCTTTTTTCGTGATGGACGCCAAGGGAAGTTACAGTGTGCTGCTAGGGAGAGACTGGTTCCATGCCAACTATTGCATCCCGTCCACCATGCATCATAAACTGATATAATGGAATGGTGATGCAATCGAGGTGGTGGAGGCCGACACATCGGTTCATATTGCCATGGCCAGTCCCAATGCAAATTGGTCGAATGAAGAAGCCAAATGCATCTCAGGCAGTGTGCTAGAGGACTGTGACTTCGTTTGCATTAGTGATGTTGGAATCAGTTCGATCAGCGTGAAACCCAGCACGATTGATCGGATGAGCGAAATCCTGCGGCGATGGAAACCAGCCTGAGCGTGAAGATGTTACAAGAAAGAGCGAGGAGTTATCGGCCTGCAACCGATAACCTCGAAGCTATTGGGGATTTCGAGGATGACGAAAGGCTCGGGCAGGGGTTCACTTCAGTCGATCCGTTGGAGGACGTAGACATCAGAGATGGCGATTAGAAAAGGCCAACCTTCATCAATGCTAGGTTGTGCGCCGAGCACAAAGAAAAACTTGTAAATTATTAAAAGAATATAAAGATTGCTTCGCTTGGGAGTATCATGAGATGCCGAGTTTAAGCCGACAACTCGTTGAGCATCAGTTACCAATAAAGCCCGGGTATCGGCCGCTTAAACAACCACCCAGGTGTTTTAATCCGGCAATATAAGATAATATCAAGGAAGAGGTAGAACGATTGTTAGAAGCCAAGTTCATCAGACCGTGTCGGTATGCTAGGTGGGTTTCCAACATCATTCCAGTAACAAAAAAGAACAGAAAACTTAGGGTTTACGTTAACTTCAGGGACATAAACAAGGCTACCCCTAAGGATGAATACCCAATGCCTATAGCTGATATGCTTATCGATGATGCGTCTGGGTATAAAGTCATTAGTTTCCTCGATGGGAACGCAGGGTATAATCAAATATTCATGGCCGAAGCCGACATCCACAAGACGGCTTTCCGATGCCTTGGCGCGTTAGGATTATTCGTGTGGGTCGTCATGACATTCGGACTGAAGAATGCTGGGGCCACCTACCAAAGGGCCATGAATCTGATGTTTCATAAGCTAATCGGCCGCATCGTGGAAATATACATCGATGACGTGGTAGTAAAGTCAGCAGGAAACCAACAACATCTGGCCAACTTGGAAAAGTGCTCAAGAAAACGTGAGTGCACAGCTTGAATATTAATCCATTGAAATGTGTGTTTGGAGTATCAGCTAGATAGTTCCTCGGGTTCATGGTGCATGAGAGAGGGATAGAAGTGAACCAGGAGCAAGTCAGAGCCATAGCCAATACACAGCCGCCAAAGAACAAGAAAGATTTGCAAAAATTGACCAGTAAAATCAATTACTTAAGGCGCTTTATTTCAAATTTATCTGGTCGGATCAATGCATTTACCCCACTACTAAGAATAAAAGAAAACCAAGAGTTCGTGTGGGGGGAAGAGTAGCAAAAAGTGTTTGAAGACATCAAGAAGTATCTGTTGAAGCCGGTATTGATAGCCCCACAGGAAGGAGTGCTGTTCAGATTATAGATATCGCAGAAGAAACCACCATTGGGGTGGTCCTAATACAGGAAGTGAAGGGCAAGGAGCGGCCGATATTCTACCTGAGTCGACGATTGATAGATGCAGGAACTAGGTATCCGGTGGTCAAAAAGCTCTACTTATCCCTCTACTTCGCATGCACAAAGCTGAGGCATTACATATTATCGTCTACATATACGGGCGTAGGAAAGACCGATGTTATCAAGTATATACTATCTGCCCCCATAATGAAAGGATGACTCGGAAAGTGGGCCTACAGACTCACTGAGTTCGACCAAACAACAAGCACTGAGGTATATACTAATCGATAATATTATGTATTATCGGACGCTGGAGCGACTACTTCTCCGTTGTTTGAGTACCGAAGAGGCGAAAACGGCGATGGCAGAAG
This sequence comes from Rhipidocladum racemiflorum, assembly GCA_036346355.1. NCBI lineage: Eukaryota > Viridiplantae > Streptophyta > Magnoliopsida > Poales > Poaceae > Rhipidocladum > Rhipidocladum racemiflorum. The sequence goes on from CM070577.1 coordinate 73,322,086, forward strand.
TCCGTGAAGGAATCTGCGGAACACATCAGTCGGCCCATAAGATGAAGTGGTTACTAAGATGCTTTGGTTATCATTGGCCAGTGATGCTAGAAGATTGCTTCCGATATTATAAAGGATGCCAAGATTGTCAGAGATTGGGAAACCTGCAGAACGCGCCCGCTGCGGCGTTGCATCCAATAGTGAAACCGTGGCCGTTCCGTGGATGGGGTACTGACGTAATCTGGTAGATTTACCCAGCCGCAAGCAAAGGGCACAAGTTTATCCTAGCTGCCACAGATTATTTTTCCAAATGGGTTGAAGCCATCCCGTTGAAAAAGCTCATGAGTACAGAAGTAATAGCATTTGTCCAAGAGAACACTGTCTATCGGTTTGGAGTCCCTCAAACTATTACAACCGATCAAGGCACCATGTTCATGTCAGAAGCATTCCAAAGCTTCGCCCGAGGCTTAGGAATCAGGATGCTGAATTCCTCGTTGTACTATGCTCAGGCCAATGGGCAGGCCGAGTTGCCAAACAAAATGTTGAACAAGTTAATCAAAAGAAAGATCGCTGACAAACCCAGAGGATGGCACGCGACACTGGCTGATGCATTGTGGGCATACAGTGTATCATGCCACAGGGTCACCAAAGTATCCCCGTACCAGTTAGTATACGGGCAAGAAGCAGTATTACCGATACAAATCGGAATACGCTCACTCAGGACAGCCAAACAAGACATTGTATTGGCTGAAGATTACAAAAACGCACTAGCCGATAATCTAGAGGATCTGACAGAGCTGCGGCTCAAAACACTGGATCAGATCCAGAAGAACAAAGCTAGAGTGGCAAGAGCATACAACAAAAAGGTGGTGCCAAAATCATTCAAATAAGGTGATCTAGTGTGGAAGACTATCCTACCAGTCGGGATGAAGGACAACATGTATGGGAAGTGGTCACCGACATGGGAAGGCCTGTATAAAGTCTGCCGACCATTGCAGGACAATTCATACATATTAGAGACTCTAGAAGGGGAGCCATTCGCCAAAGCCATCAATGGGAACTATTTGAAAAGATACTACCCCAGCATATGGATCAGGTCCTAATAAGAAAGCATGACAAGAATGATTGGCGGTAGTCAGGGAGCAAGAAAAGCCGAATTAATTCAATGCAGTCAAGTTGCGAATGCATGACCAACATAAGGACACCAAAAGGATGACCGAAGTAATGATTGTCCAAGAATAATAAGTTCCAATTAGATGTTCGGTTACATCATTCAAATAAAAGGAAGGATGCTATCGGTAGCAGCTTTCGCAGCTTGACATACACTTGTGATCAAAGCTTTGTCGTCCGATTCACTGCCAGGGACAGATATGATCGCCTTGGCCTAGGCCTCAACTAGCCAGAAGATTGTCACAAGCTCAGCCAGATGCGCACGAAGATCCGCCTGGGCCGAGCCGATGGCACGGTCGGCATCTGCAAGATGAGCTTCAGCTTCGGCCAAAGCCTGCTTCAAACGAACGACCTCATCGGCCAGGACAGCCCTCGGTAGCGTTAAGGCTTCGATTAGAGACGTCGTGGTATCAAAGTCGGCTTTTTTTCCATCTCCCTGCAGCCACTAAAACATTAAGTTCAGCGCGCTTACTTGCAACCTTTTCCCGCTGATGATGGCATGCTAGTGCCCGCTGAATGTGATCCGTTCTCGGGAAAAACTTGTGCAGGTCATGGAATTTATCCATGGTCATCGCAGGAAGATAGGAGGCCACGTCCGCAGGAAGGGTAGCTATTGACAGGTAGGCATCCAGAACCTCCCGCCCCGACCGCACCAGCAATCGGTGGAGTTGCTTCAACTTGTCCTGTTGAGGCGAGGGCACGGACGGAAGTTCCAATTCCACTTGAGATGGTTGACGGATGGCAGGCGCCGTGAGAACTGTGGCAGTTCTCGGAGCACCACCGTGGGAGGAACCAATTTCTTATGGGCTGAACCCAAGGAGAGTGCTAGCCCATAGCTGAAAATCGGAGGTCAGTCAGAATTGAAATGATTTGAAGAAAGGCGGTGATAGTATGAGGCTATCTCGACACCAGGAGGAGAACTCGAAGGGAGGACGTTATCTGAAACCTCTTGAGCAGAGGAACTACCGGCCTGATCCAGCGGATTGGCCACGGGTGGCAGCGTCACTTCTGTCGCAGTGACCCCAGCGGCAACGATGGCACTACCCTCCTCCACGGCGACAATTTCAGTGAACTCGGCAAGCCGCAATGGTCCCCACGTCAGCAAGATCAGCCGGGTCTTCAACAACGATCTCTTTCGAAAAATTGGGGGCTGCACCCATAAGGACATCATAAGCCGCAGCAGGGTGGACTTCAGGCACCACATCACCAATAATCGGCTATACAAAAGTACAAATGTCAAGGAAGGTCGAATGCATATTTGATTACAAGGGAAGCAGGCACCTGAAGTGATGGAACGGAAGGCACGCTAGCTGGCAGATACACGGGAGAGGTAGCAACAGCGAGCCTTCTGCGTCCGGCAAGCTTTTTCTTCGGAGCTGAAGCAGGAAAATAGGAGAGGTCATAGGCAGAAAGTAACTTGACAAATCGGTAAGAGCACAAAATGCTCACCAGGCCTGGTAGAGTCTGCACCAGAAGGAAGAAGTTCTGGTTGGGCTATGTCAGTTACTCCGATCCTTGGGGGAAAATCGCCTCTTGGTGTATCAGTCGATTTCCTTTTTTGCCAAGAAGGAGCTGGTACCTGTCCGTGGCCCCTCTTCTTGATGTCCTTCAAGGTGGAGGAATTAAGGCCGACATTAGTGCGACCGACAACATTGTCATAAAACTTGATGGCCCTACCATTGGCAGAGAAATCCAGCCGGGTATCTTCAGTAACCTGAGGAATAGACGACAGAAAGGGTCAATAAAGGAAAATGATGGGGACATGTAGAGAAAAGGCAAGCTTCTGAGTACCTCTGAACTCAGGGGAGAGGATGAGACTCATCAAAATGATGGAGCATCTCGTCCAAAGGGGCAAGGAAGAGTTGACGACTCCATTCCTCTCACCAGCGGGTGAAAGTCACATTGGTCCGAACAGCAAGGGTGATTTGGGGAATAAGGTCAATCAGCAGTTCCCCACCCAAGTCTAGTGCTATGCTCACATCAAGAGGATAGCCGAGCTCTTCTCGCTCACGAAGCCTGTCAAATAGCACTAGCCGAGGAGGCAGTAGTCCGAGTCCCAATTGTCTGGCGTAGAGGGACGGATGGTAATACTCATAGGAAGGTTTCTGCGTGTGACTCGAGGAACTAAGGCCGACCGAAAAGATACCTGAGGAAATAATGTGTCTAAATCATTCATCATCAGGGTTGTCCGATCGGCAATAACCGGGGCACGTACTCCAGATCATCAATCTGCCGATACGGAAGGAAGTTCGAAAGAGGGACGCTCTCAGTCTCATAGAAATAAGAAAACTACCTGGTGAAGGATGCTACATTGAGCTTCCGATGTCGTCATGACTTGGGACAAAGCTTCTCCAAATGATCGGCAGTGCCTGGAGGGTGGTTCTTCATCCTCTGATCCATCCTCCGGTGAGTCTTCGCAAGGGAATCAAAGTGTCGAAGAAGGAGCAAATTCGAAGGCGTGCTAAAATTAGGCCATCAACCAGAGTTGGATGAACCAGAGAGGCCCTCCCTGGTGCCCAACGATGTGAGAGGTAGTCGTGCCATTCAGTTTCAAGGTGATATGGTGCATTGTTCGATAAACTACACCCAGTAGAAGCTTCCCCATGGCTATGTCTTTTCTCGCTACCAGAGCTTCAGCTAGAGCCTAGAAGCTAGTAGTAGGGCCCAAGGTAGCACCACAGAAGAGGAACTTATCCAACCACTTGTTCAGGAAAGCCGTATGCTCGCGAGGCTCTACCGGACCTGATGATCGGCTATGTTCTCTAATATATTGGGACCAACCGATCTTGGTTGATAGCCGGTGAGTGGTAGCCACCTCGAATGCGTGGAACTAATGACCAGTCGGCTTGAGATCAGTGAGAACCACTACATCCATCAAAGTCAGGCCAAAGAATCCAGGGCGAAAGGAGAAGGCGTTAAAGGCGTCTGACCAGAAGTAGGAAGCCGCGGCTATCAAAGACTCATCTCTACACATGCTTGATAGAGAAAAGCTGATGCAATCGGCTATCACCCATAATTCCCAGTCCGCCTTCTTACTGCTGGCCACTCGGTTGTACCATGTTCTCCAACCTTTGATTCCGACAGGCCAGGCTCTGAAACTATCTTTCCACCCCATTAGATTTTGGCCGGCGGCATTCAAGGGAATCCTCATAACTTCTTTGTTGATAAAATCGGTCGGATCTTCACTTCCTTCAGGACCGAGCGAAAACTGGTTATTTGTTTTGGGGATTGGAACCAAAATCATCGAGCGATAATCAGCCATCTACAAGGATAAAAGAGTGATCTGAAAACGACGAAATCATGCCAGGCTGATGATCGGTGCAAAGGCAGAGGAAACTTACGGTAACAGAATCTAGGGATAGGTTGCCGGAAGAATCTAAGCCAATGAATGATCCTCGAGCAAGAGAACACTCAGCAATCATCGGTCGGGTCAAGAACGATGTGCTCAAGGAAGGGGAATGTTACAGGGGCGGAAGTACTAGAGAAAAGAGAACAACTATATAAAGCAAGGGACTCCTTGTTCAAAATGGTTCTGAAATTCGCGTCCCAAGTCTGTCACCCACTAAGCGAGCAAGACGTGACGTGCAGGAGAAAAGGCTGCAAGGCAGTTAATGGGGAGAGAGAAAATGCAGTGTGTCAATTAAGTGGTGTGCGTCGGAAGGAACAACTAAACAGCGAGTTGGTCAGTTTGATTCACATCGGCCGATGGGTGGGTGTCCTTGACTGATGCTTATCCAGGCCGAATTGTTTCTACGATGCGTTGTACCAAGCTACTAAGAGCCGATATAAAACAGAAGAAACTAAGAATCATATAAAGTTCGATGAAAGTAGGAATTCGGATTTCATTACTTCAAAGAAGCCATTTACATTATCAAGGAACAAAGGACAGAATTACATCATCGGCTAAGGAACATACGGAGGATCTGTTACATCGGCTAAAAAAGAAAAAAAAAGAACAAAGATCTCAACAAACGACCATGTTTGAAGAGAGGTGCCATCCCTACAAAAGAAATAAAAAAGGGGAAAAAGAAGGTGTAACACCCCAATTTTTGCTTTCCTTGTATTTAAAAGGAAATTGGCATTTTTGAGAATTTTTGGAATTTTTTGGGATTTAGTTGGATTTAATTTGAATTTATTCTCTTTTGAGATAATTAAGTAATTAAAAGTTTCAAATAAATTTTTATTGGAAATATTTTATTTGAGTCCAAAATGTCTCAAAGTATTTTTCAGAATTTTTCTAGAATTTTTTTGATTATTTTGCTATTTTTCTCGATTTTTTTTTAATTTCTAGAAATTATTTTGAATATTAAATCGCTGAAAAATTCTAATGGGTTCCACTGTAGCACCGACCTAGTCCGACTCGAGCCCGACCGAACCCGGCCGAACCACGTTCGCGCCGACCGTCGGATCAAGATCCAACGGCTAGGATTAAGCCACGTGTGCATGCGCGGTGAATCGTTGGATCAAGATCCGGTGGCTGTGCCTATGCCCACGTATGCGCGTGATGCGAACCGTTGGATCGAGACACGTGGACGGCGTGGATCGCGCCACATCGCCCGACCGTATCCGAGCTGGACTCCGCCGCCCCGTACCGGCCTCGCCGCGGAATCCACGCGTATCTCGACGTCCGAGCCGGTATTTAATGCGTGGGTGCGTGCCCGAGGATCGCCTTCGCCTTGCGTAGCTTTTGCCCTAGCCGCCGCCCGTAGAGCTCCATCGCGCCCACGGTTGCTCGCCGTAGTTAATTAGGGTTAGCTTTCGGTTTTGGCGAGTTTCCGCCGCCGTCCGCCGTCCTCCACCGTGTTGGTGCCCAGATCTGAGACCGTCACGACGAGGCGCGCCTGGGAGTACCACTCACTTCGTCGGAGAAGGCGCGAAAAGCCGTTCGGGTGGTCGTCGTCCCCAGCTCCGGCGACCCTCGCTCCGCCGTGCCATCGCCGACGCCGCGAGCTCCGACAGCCGTCCGATCAAGATGCAACGCTCCAGGTTTGTCCACGTCACCGCCCCGTGCGTAAATTCCAAATTAGATCTCAACCGTTAGGTCTAGATCGTACGGTTAGAGTTAGATCACGCAGTACCGTTTGGATCTATTAGCAACCGTTAGATCTAGATCCAACTCACAGGATTGAGCCACGTAGCCGTAACTGCACCGTGCTAGGGTTAGATCCCAGCCGTTAGATCTAGATCGTACGGGTAGAATTGATCCGTGTTGTAGCGCTAGATGCGATCTCGGCCATCCGATCAAGATCGAACGGCTTAGATCTTGACACGCGTCACCGCCCGGGACTATCCACGTAGCCCCTTCGCAGCGGAAAAGCTAGATCCAATCTCGACCGTCCAATCCAGATCGTACGGTCCAGATTGAACAACGTGATCTCGCAGTAGCGAGATTAGATCTAATCTGGACAGTCGGATTTCAAACCGATGGCCCAGATCGTGCCATGTCGGATTTCACACACGACGTTAGCGTGGGACCCGCGTGTCAGCGGCTGGGTGCACCGTGTGATGGCGTCATGCTGATGTTAAGGTGGGGCCCGCGTGCCAGCCGTTCGACCGAGCGGTGCTGACGTCAGCAGCTGATGTCATCCGAGTGGGACCCATGTGTCAGTGACACGTGTACCCGTGGACTGGGTCCACGGTGGACCCGAGCCGATCCGTGGACCGAGTCCATGGACCGGATGACGCAAGCATGACGTCATAATTCGGTTTTTCTTTAGAAAAATATTTCGGTGGAAATTCAAAATCCCCGCTGATGCAATGCTGACGTCATAATCGGATTTTTCAATAGAAAAATAAATGAATTAATTCGGTTTATTCTTTTATTTGATTTTTCAAACTTTAAACAGCTATAACTTTTGTGTTTTAACTCCGATTTGGGCGATTCAAATTTCTAAAAATTTGTAAAATTGTTCTCTTTCTGTTTATGAATTTTATTTGAATTTTTGGATACTTTTTGTCTATTGTTTAATTATTCATTGCTATTTGCGCACATTACGGGTAGACGTTGAAGTGCCCGAAGGCTTCGAAGGTGAAGTTTTGACCCAGGAGCCAGCTCAAGACCCTAACCAAGTACTTTTTGAAGGCAAGTTATGCTTTAATCATATTGCTCCAACTTTTGAAGAATTAATTCGATTCAAATTATTGCATGCTAAATTAATTAGAAAATGCTTTAAATATTTCTGGGAATTAGATAAATGCCTAGTTGTTGTATGACACCTTGATTATTTAATTATGTGCCATGGACCCTTTGTCACCCTAATTGTGGATTATTTAGTTGGACATTATTAAATTGCCAACATGGGTAATTAGACCGCTGTAGTATAATGCTTAGCCCTGCCACATAGTCATGACATGATTTTGGATGATTAATTATTAATGTTGACTCAATGAGTATGGAACATATTTTGGATAGTGTCATGTGTTATTGATGTTGATGTTGATGGCACATGGTGCATGGTAATAAACTGGGGTTTGACAAAATGGTTTAGACCAGGGCAAGTGGCAGGATTGTTTTCTGGTGGGCCAAGAGTGGCAACGGGGCAGTTGATTTGGTTTTTGATTATATTTGTGGACACTTTGGTAGTCTTGCCTTGGTCACCCTAAGGACTTAACCTTGCAAGCCTTTGAACTGAGTTCTTCATACAACCACAAGTCTGGAATGGGACAGACCTGGCTGAGTAAATTGTGATGTCTAGGCTTTGGTACTGTCATGGTGGTGTGGGTTCCGGATGTACGGGTGTTAACTCACAAGGCGCAAGACGGGGCCCTGAGTGTGGTAACCAGTCCCTTCAATGTTGAAATCTCAGGGGGTAGTACCGGGTCTAGAAGTAGCTTTGGAAAGGCTTTATTACGGTCACTCGCCTTGGTGGTGTTTGACGGTATCTTGTGGGTAAAGTGTATAACCTCTGCAGAGTGTACAACCTATTCGAATAGCCGAGTCCACGGTATTGGATACTGCTCGGGGATTACAGTCAAGGTTTAGACTTTTATAAAAACAAGTTGGTCTTTGGAAAATGCTTGGGCTTGAAATGCTGAATTGGAACTAGGATTGGAGAATGCTTTACTTGTGCAATCATTGTGAAAGTACTTTACTTACAATTGTTTTACTGCTTTGCAATCTATTATTGTATTTACACATGCTGCTTTACTGCAAATGAACCTGTTAGCCTATCCTTTGTAATAAGCCATGCATGTAGCATATTAGCTTGCATTCTGTGCATGACTTGCTGAGTACCAAGTACTCACCCCTTGCAAAATACAACACCAGTTGAAGAAGAAACGACGCCAGCTTTAGAAGAAGAGATTCAAGAGGAGCCGTCTACTTAGGGGGAGAGTCCAGTCAGTTGCCTGTGGCATATTGGTTGGCACCACGCATTTTATTTATATTCCGCTATAGTTTTATTTGAGTAAGACTTTAGCCCTGCGAGGCATACTTTTGTAACTTTACCATAAGGTCGAGCAACCGGTTATATTTCCCTTTGAAATAAATACGTTACTATTTCGTTGAGTATGATTGTGATATGTACTGATGTTGAGACTGTGAGCACTAGCGTGATCCTGGACTAGTGCTGAATACACAGAGGGTCCAGATTTGCAGATTTGGGTCCCGACAGAAAGCTACAACAATTCCCAAGCGATGGTGTTCGGGAATTATTGCAACTCTAAAAGAAGGAAGACCTAATGAAGCCAACGACGCTTCCCGCCAAGAAAATCACCTGCGCTAGAACTGCTGTTGGAGTCTGATGACTCATGGAGGGCAGCATCGGCAGGGGGTGCTGGTGGAGGCATTGGGTTGCTATCGGCTGGTGGGGGAGCAGCGGCTTCCGAGGCAATCTCCACAGGAGCAGCATCTGTGCCAGCATCAGGTTCCACGGCTTCTATGGGAAGAGGAGCGGCTGCTGCAGGGTCATCGACGACCTCGGCGTCGAGCTCTTCTTGGAGGGCGTGGGTAATGGCTTTGTCATTGGCGACCTCTTCCTCGGCGCGAACCTCGGCCGACAGCTCTTCCTAGAGAGCCGATGTGATGGAGCCGATGCGATGGCTGAGTCATCATCCGATGACGAGTAGTAATCGAAGGAAGAATCAGAAGAAGAAGAAGTCATTGTGCATATTGTGAAAATTACTTCGAGATGATGCGGTGAATTACAGTTTGTCTGGTGCTTATAGGGTGAAATGAGCAGTTAATCGCCATGGCGTGGAGAACAAAGTGTTCTTCAAGCAAATGCTAGTGGAATACGAAGTGATTGAACATAGGAGAATTTATGATGCGACATCCCGAGGAGATAACTGCCAAGGAGTAGAAATGATGAAGATGATGACACACTCAGGCTCTGATGGTCGATTTTTTGAGACATGTTCATACATATCCCAAAAACGAGGGGGCATATGTTAGCATCCAAGATTGAGCGACCGAGATGGGCACAACCTTGGCGTGAGTCTAAAATCACCAGGGTGAACCAGGTTGGCAAAGGGCGGTGAATAGATAATTTAGAAGAGCGCGGTTGTATGGTAATACATGGGTCGAAAGGAAAGACTAGAGCCGACACGACCTGGACTAAATATAATCGTGCCCAAGGTGGAAAGGGAGAGTTTGAGGCCGATACGAGTGGATTACGAGACTGAAGCAGATACGATCATGCCTAAGGGTTATAAAAGGAGGTCAATGAGTTGCGTCGAAGGGACACATCCAAACAACCAATCAATCAATTACCTTACTTTTCAGCATTAGGAATAGTCTTTTTAGTCCTGTAATCTTTTTCTTGTAATACACATTGATCAACATGAGTTGCGCATTGCCAGTTGTTGGTTTCTATTGCATTATGCCCAGTCAAGCTTTATTTTTTTCCTAATCTTGATACGCATCACCTTTTTCGGGAAAAGTAGGCTTTTACCCCATCCGATCAGCTCGCAAGGGTTGATTGGACTTACCGGATTCCCTCAATCTACACTAGTTCATTGCAGACCAATTGAGATTGACCTATCTACGAGCCCTTGATCGTTCTCCTGATCGATCATGTTGGGGAAAACATCTCTTGCCGATTACGTGATCAAATCAACTGGCACGCCCGCAAAATCTGAACCTGGCGTTCTCGTGTGTTGGCGGCGATCGACCCGTCGTCAGGCTTTCTGACGCCAACACACCTTTGGCACGCCCGGTGGGACCCGAAGAGGCTAGTATGACGTCAGCAGGGAAGACCACCGCTTCCATTGATATCAACCCTGATGTGATAATCGCGCCAACTCTGGTCAATTTATCGCCGGAACAGCGCAAGGAGATTAAAGATCAGAAAGCGGCGTTCGAGCAAATGATGCTGAATTGCCACCAGAAGACACGGCGCGGCGTTACACAAAAGACGACGCTACCAACGATCAATCCCTTCAGAACGGATACTTACTACAAGGTATATGTACAAGCATAATTACTGAGCCTTTTACATACAAATTTTAAAACTTAAATTAGTGCACTACTTTCTATTTTGTAGAACCTCACACCTCAAGAGCCTAGACATCAAAGATCTCAAAAAAATTATGAGATCACACATGTCAGTGGTACTAGACAGAAGTTATATTAGAGTACGGTAGGTTTAGAAACCTGATAGGCTCCTACTAGTACATATGTTGTAAACAATATTATATCATGTGAATATGATATGTATTAATGCGAATGTGATATTCTTGTGTTATGAATGTTATGTGCTATGTAAACAATATAATATAAGTATTTTCAATATTAATATTGTGTTCTATATTATGAATGTATCTGTACTATCTGTAATTTGGGGTTGTTTTCGGATGATGTGGACATCAAACGGGCTTATCCCAATTGGATCTGAGCTAGAACCGATTGTGATTAGCTGGGTCATCATAATCGGTTCTACCTCAGATCTGATTGTAATAAGATGCATCATCACATTTGTCGGGACCCCGAATTTGCAAATCCGGACCCTCTGTGTATTCAGCACTAGTCCAGGAACGCGCTAGTGCACACAGTCTTAACATTGGTAAATATCACATTCATACCATTCGATACTAATAAAGTACTTTTATTTAAATAACCAAACTGGTTACTCGACCTTATGGTCAAGTCACAAATGCACGCCTCGCAGGGCGAAACTTATTAAGAGAAAAATAGTAGCAGCGGAAAATCAAATAACTTCGTGGCGCCATCCAGTATACCACAGGCAACTGACTGGGCTCGCTTCCCTAAGTAGACGGATCCTCTTGGAGTTCCTCCTCCAAAGCTGGTGTAGTCTCCTCTTCAACTGGTGTTGTATTGTGGCAAGGGTGAGTACTTGGTACTCAGCAAGTCATGCACAGAATGCAGGCTAATATACTATATGCATGGCTTGGTACAAAGGAATAGCTCAAGGTATAATTGCAGTAAGCAGCATTTGACAAGTAGTATAAGTAGATTCGAAAGCAGTAGAAACAAGTAAAGCATAAATAACTTTTCAAAGAGTTTCATAAACATCTTTCCCATCCTAATCCACATTTCCATCAACATCATTATTAATCCAACCCAACCTTTCAAACCCAAGTTATCTTTGAGAAAATCTAACCCTTGACTGTAATTCCCGAGCGATGTCCAATACCGCGGACACGGCTATTCGAATAGATTCTACACTCTGCAGAGGTTATGCACTTTACCCACAAGATACAGTCAAACACCACAAAGGCGAGTTCCCGTAACAAAGTCTTTCGGAAACTTCTAACAATACAAGTGGTCCTCCCCGGTTATTGCGCACTAACCCTTCCCTTAGCTAAGGCGAAGTCTAGGCCAATCAACCGTTAGATGGGTACCTGCCTCACCAGACGCTCCCCGTACAACTTACACAAAGGGTGTAGTTGACCTCCTAAGGTCCCACAGGTACGTTATTAGCAACTTAGTCAACTAGGTCCGTCCCATTACAGACATGTGGTTGCACGTTAGACCCAGTTCAAAGGCTTGCAAGGTTAAGTCCTTAGGGTGACCAGGGCAAGACTACCCGAAGAACCAAATCAACATCCCCAATGCCACAACCGCCCACTGATTATTCTTGCCACATGCCCGGCCGAAAAACTATTTATCAAACCCCGCTTGATTACCATGCACCACGTGCCATCAACATCACATGATACCTTTCCAAAACAGGTTCAATATATCATTAAGTCAACATTAACATTTGTTTGTCCAAAATCATGTCATGAGCACGAAAGTGTGTCTAAGCAGCTTTACTACAACGGTCTAAAACCCATGTTGGCAAGTTAATAATGTCCAACTAGTAAACCACAACTAGGGTGACAAGGGGTCATGGCACATACTTAAGTAATCAAGGTGTCATACAGCAAATTGGTATTTATCTAATTCCCATATTTAAATAAAGTATTTTCTAATTGAACTAGCATGCAATAGTTTAAATCAAAATAGATTTCGAAATAGGATCAACATGGTCAAAGCACAACTTGCCTTCAAAAAGTACTTGTTCTTGGTCTTGAGTTGGATCTGAGTCAATACTTCTCCTTCGAATCCTTCCCAAGACTTCAACGTCTACTCGTAAAGCGTGCAAATAGCAAATACACAAATAAACAATAGGCAAAAAGTGTCCAAACATCCAAATAAAATCCATAAACAGAGAGAACATAATTTTATGAATTTTTAGAAACTGGAATCACAAATTTGGAGTTAAACGCATAAAAGTTATAATTATTTAAAGTTTAAATAATCAATTAAATAATTTTACAGAGAAAAACTTTAGTCCAAAAATTAAATAAAATTCATATTTAGGTAGGTCTCAATTTTATACAAATTTAGAAATTTGAATCACTCAAATCGGAGTTGAAACGCAAAAGTTATAAGCGTTTGTAGTTTGAAACAAAATCAAATCATTATTTCGAATTAATAAATCATTTTCTTTTCGGAAATTAATTATTGCGTCGATCTGGACACGTGGCAACACGGGATTGGTCTGGCCGACGTCACCGGTCCATGGACTCGGCCCACGCTCGGTTTGGGTCTACCGTGGACCCGGCCCACGGCTCCACGTGTCATCGACATGTGGGTCCCCTCGGGTAGCGTCCATCTTGGCGTCGTGAGGGCTCACCACGGCCCGGCGGTGGGACTCAGCGTGGCGTCATTCTTGGCGTCGGCGCTCGGCTGGGACCGGCCGACATCTTGAGCCCGCCATGGCGTCGGTAGCGGCGTCATGGTGCGCTTTGGCTGGCCGACATGGGGGCCCCGCGTGTCGAGACACGTGCTCACGCTGGCGGCGCGCCGATGGCGGCGGTCGGGCCTCCCGCACACGTGGTTAGATCTCGACCGCTGATTTGAAAATCAACGGCCCAGATTGATCTGGATTCACGCGTTTGGGGTGAACTTCGCTGATCTCGACCGTTGGATCTAGATCCAACGGTCGAGATTGGATCTGAGATTCTTGACGGATCTCACCGTCGGGTGACGTGGCGCGATCTTGGACCGTGCGATGGAGATCCAACGGCTCGCTGGCCTTCGCGGATGACGATGGCGACACGGGCGGAGCAGGCCACCGGAGATTAAACGACGACGAGCTCGACGGCACTTCGGGTCGCCCGGCGGAGTGAGAGGTACCTACTGCGCGCTTTGGCTTGGGGGTCTCGGAACTGGGCTCAGCCGCGGCGGAAGACGGCGAACGGCGCGGCGGAATGAAGCAAAGAATGGCGGGGAGAGAGAGAACTCCGGCGAGCAATTGCGAGGTGACGGCGGCGGATAAGGCTCGGAAGTTGGGGAAGACGATGCGACGTGGTCGGCGATCCTCGGCAACGATCCACGCCTTAAATACCGGCTAACGCCGAGATTCGCTCGGTTTCGCGGGCGGAGCCAGATGCGGGCGTGAGTCCGTTCGAACTTCGGTGAGGTGACGTGGACGCGACGATGGCCGCCCACGTGGCGTGATCGATGGCCGAGATTGGCTCGGTGCGCCGCGGATCGCGCGGATTGATCTCGACCGTTGGATCTCGATCCAACGGTTCGGATCCGATCCGAGTTGAGTCGGTTCGGTCCGAGTCGGTGGCTCGGGTCGGGTTCGGGTCGGACTCGAACTCGAGTCTGACTCGGGCTCGGTCGGATGAACAGTACAAACCCACTCGCATTTTCCAGCGATTTAATAATTAAAATAATTCCCAGTAATTCATTTAATTCATTAAAAATAGCAAAAGACTCAGAAAAATTCCAAAAAAATTCTGGAAAATACTTTAGGGTATTTGGGACTCAAATAAAATATTTCCAATAAAATTTTATTTGCAAAGTTTAATTCTTTAATTATTTCAAAATGGAATAAATTCAAATAAATTCAAAATAAATCCAAATAAATTCCAGAAAATTCCAAAAATTCACCAAAGTGCCAAATCACACATGAATTTATGAAAAACAAAATTTTGGGGTGTTACAACATTCGATTCTAAATCAGAACCAATGTGATACTTGGGGTCATTACAATTAGTTTTAGATCAGAACCGATTGTGTTGACAATTTATCACAATCGAGCGAAAATCGACTATGATAGCGCCTTATCACCACAGTTTAAAGGCTTTGTATCGCCACCAAAATAGACCGTGGCGATGAAAAAATGTGTTTGTATGTACATTCCTGGAGTATTGTCAGATACACTAAATTCAATATGAACACTACATTCAATATGGATCATTCATTCTTTTCGATCTAATAAACCAAATTAGCTAGTACTCCATCCGTTGGAATTTAGAGGGCGTATTAGGTTTCGTTAGGACAAGACTTTGACCAACGATTACTTCATTAATATATCATTTATGCAATACAAAATCATAATTATATATAAGTACTTTTGAATACAAATCTGTTAATATCAATTTTGTGTCATAAAAATTATATGCTAATAAAGTAATTGTTGGTCAAAGCTTTGTCCTAACGAAACCTAATATGCCCTCTAAATTTCAACGGAGGGAGTACTTATTTATACTTTATCTAGTAGTACAGTAATAGAAATACCTTTAATAAATTAATATCTAGATTTAATTTCTACTATATATTATATATTACCATTATAACATAACATAGCATAAAATTTCTCTAAATGGTTGCTACGCCATTTCGTCTGCAGGAATCTTGTGGTAGGATTTGCCATCGCTAACATTGCAATCATCCTCCAATCCACGATCGATGTAGACGACCAGACCGTAGAACCCGACGGCGACGACGGACGCCGTCACGCACCAGATAACGACGGCCAAGGCAGTTGGCATGATCTTGCACACGCGGTACGCGAAAGCGCAGCTGAGGACGGTGGACAAGGCCCAGACAGCGAGCTGCAGCTGGCGCCTCTTCCTGGCGGGACACGCCGGCGTGAGCTGCTCGACCCGCCGGAGGCAGAGGAAGAGCATGCCGAGGTCAGCGTAGGCGAAGACGACGAATGCCAGGTCCCGGTGATCGTGGCGCACCGAGCGCACCGTCTGGACGAAGCTGCAGGCGAGGAAGGCGAGCACGGCGAGACGAAGGCACGCGCTGCACGCCTGGCCGAGTAGCGCGCCAAGCTTGCTCGTCTCTGGCGCCGAGGCACGGGAACAATCTGCACTGGCTGCTGCCATTGCTGCATCGCTCTCCTCCTTGGCATCCATTGACGCGTCGCACTGCACGTCTGCACAGAAGAAGCAGAGACCAGCCAAGCAAGACGTTAGTCTTCGCAGCGAAGCCCGTGCAGTGAGCTTGCGAATGGCGATCACAAATGAACATCCCATCGCGCTATATAGCACGGAAGCGCGTTATCCAGAAAAAACGACGAAAATAGAAGCACGGAGAAGAAGTACACGGCATTGTCAAAGTTGATACGACTTTACAACGTACTGCCGCGTTTCCTTGACCGACTTCTCTTTTGGGCCATATCTACATGATATTTCTACGTCATCACGCGGATGGGATGGAAACAACTCGGACTAAGATGCGATGCTACAGAGAACAGGGGAGGCACAAAGAAGCGAGGGTTGAAATTTCGGGTCGAGATTTCGGATTTCGGACCTCTCCGAGATTCAAAATCCTGGAAAATTCAAAAAATTCAAAAAAAAAAATCAAATTTCTCGGCGAGATCTCGTGTTTTTTTTACCGGATTTTGATTTTTGTGCACTGTATTTGATTGTATTTAGGGTCAAGATCATCCACAAAAAATTTCTAAACTTTTTGATGTGTTTTTGACCATTTTTTGGTCGGTTCAATTAGTCGATTTGCACTGTCCGAATTTTTTAAAATTTCTCAAGATTGATCATCATCTGAAAATTTTATGGAAATATTATGGATGTGTTAGGACCATTCACAAAAAATTTTAAAATTTTCTAAAGTGGTTTGAACTATTTTTCATTTCCAAAGAAAAGGTTGAACATACATAAAATTAAGGTGCCAAGCACTAAATCATTTTCAAAGAAAATTTTTTTCTGGAGCATTTCATTGACTAACACGAACAATTATCAAGTGGAAAAAAATGAAAAGGAAAAAGGAAAAGGATTCGAACCTATGACCTCTACTACCACCAAATGCTTAAATCAGCCGCACTAACCAACTCACCCAATCATATTTCCTATCCTATGGTATAGATAGTTAGTATTTGTATATTTGTCCCAATGTGGAGAGTAGAAACTTAAAACTAAACCCGATTCCTCACAGCTAAGACAGAAACAACATAGTATTCTCACTCCTCATAGCTAGCTCGGTCGACTATGGGCAAATTCCGTCCATCTCCGGCCATCTGCGGTGAGTTATCTTTGCATCTCACCGTCCAATACCGAGATCTCGTCTTATTTCTTTCGGATTTTGTCCGAAATTTTCGAATCTTGCCGATATTTCGGATTTCGGTGACCTTCGGGATTTTACCCAAAACGAGATTTGAATCCTTGGAGTGTAGACACCAGTGAAGGAATGAGGTTAAGTGATTAGTATGCTATTAAGTGTTAAGTGATTAGTTTTTGGCTTGGTGATAGTAAGTATTTCATATGACATGCATGCATAATTCAAGGTACGAACTGCTCGTGACATAAAGGTTTCATACTTGTAGGTTATTACTTCTTGTATGTATGTCACATTAGTTATTAATTCGTGTTAGCTCAAGATCATACATATACCGTTGCAGAATATCATGATAGGAACATATATAAAACTTTTTAAATGACTTGAAGTTCATTTGTTACATTTGAAAAATCAAAAACTGATTTTACATACAGTTTTTACGATGACTTTACTACTGTTACATTTTTTAAAAATTCCTCATGATTGATCATCATCTTACATTGTTATGGAAATATTAGTGATGTGTCAGGACCATCCAAAAAAAATTCAAAATTTTCTGACGTATTTTGGACCATTTTTCGGCAGGTTCAATTCGGCCGAGATCTCGGATTTCCCGGTTGAAAAAAAACCGGATTTAAAATTTGATTTTTGTAATTCGTCCAGATTTTGTCCGAAATTTTCGAATCTCGCCGAAATTTCGGATTTCGGGAACCTCCGGGATTTAACTCAAAACGAGATTTTAAACCTTGCAAAGAAGAACCGATGCCGTCTCGATTGCCTACACCAAGTCATGCGCTGACCCACGATATGAATCGCAAACGGTCACTGTTCCAAATTTCTTACATGTTACTACGTACTAAGGCTGTAAACGAGCCCAGTTTAAGTGAGTTTGGGCTTTCACGCTTGAAATCGGTAAAGTTTGAATTGAGCTCAAGCCGAAGTTGAGTTGTGGTACAAGTCTCAGTTCATACTTGAGCTCGGCTCGGTCCAAGCTTGAGTAAGCTCGAGCTCGACTCGAGTAAACTCAGTAAGCTTGGTAAGCTCGACACAAGGAAGTTCGGTTCAAACTTGTATAGGCTCGCGAGCTATTCGAGCTCGGCTCGGTGAAGCTCGCAAGCTCGAGATTAAGCTCAAGTTCGGCTCGTTTAAAACTTGAATCGAACTCGAATCGAGCCTAGACCGAGCTAAGCTTAAGTAGCTCACGAGCTCGAGCTTTTTCTTACCACCTTGGTTACCACTTATGTTCATACTGTTTCTATGCATCTCTTTTTAAAAGTTACATAAATATTAAAGCATAAATAAAATATAGATAATAATTATTTATCCATTCATTTCCTTTAAAATTTGTACAGAAAATACATAGAAGCACCCATCTTAGAACTATTCTTTGACGCGTAAGCTTCTGGGCTGACTGAGTCTAGCCAAGAACAAAGCACAGAGATGATTTTGCGTGACCACCTGCTTACTGGCTCTGCCTGGGACTTGGGAGCAGGATTCAACTTTTCGTTGAAAACCGTTCGAATTTCGTGAAATCCGACCTTACCGCTACGGTTCGAAAAAGCATTTCGTTGAAAACCGCTACTGTTCAACCGGTTTTCAAACGGTTTTTACCGATTTTCGAACGTCAATTTTTCTAACGGTTTTTCGCTGACGAAAAGTGAAACCTGCTTGGGAGACCATTTCTAAGGGACAGACTGCACCCGGGGCCCGGACGGACGGCATCCCCCTGTAACCCAATAGAATCCCGCTGGAGCATTGGTGGAAACGTAGGTGCGCGAGCACACAAATCTTAATGCAAATCGAAAGGTTAGAAATCCGATTGATATCTAAAAAATTGTTCCACAAATTTCAGGCAATTCCATTTTTTATTGTGGGTGCCAGGGCCAGTGACCCCTTTGTCATTATCGCTGGAGGCAGTGGCCATTGCGAAGCTTGGAGCAACTGCCGATTGAAATTCTCGGTATTTTAGTTGAATTTCTCGCAGTTGACTTCGCTCCGCTAGAGTCTGTTGCCTCCAGGCGTAGCTACTTATCTCTACTATATAAAGTGAGAGTTTCTTCCCACGTCACATTAATTGCCCTGCTTAATTGCCCTACTTAATTGCCCTACGCAAGAAACGAAGCGTTGCTTTAATTAGCCAGCTTTTGCAAGAAACGAAGCGTTAAAGATAGATGTTTGATCTTATGAAATAGTATTTTTTATTTTTTAATCTTTATTTTTCGTAGCAATGCACGGGCATATAACTAGTCTCAATTAAAATATACTTGTCTCAATTAAAGTGCAAAATTTCAAAGATGAGGTTCCACAACCACGTGTCCCGCTCATATGCGGCGAATAGCACTTTCATTCTCGTTCACTGGAGAGAAAAAGAAACCCCGTATCAGATTATAATAATATTATCCCTCTCTTTATTTTTATAAGATTTATTTTTTAAGTAATCTTACTCATAAATATAAGACTTACATATAAATTTAATAAGATATTTCCTTCTATACCTCTATTTATTCTCTCTCAATCATATACATTTATTTATTATCATTCACACAAAATATATATTTTTTATCTTCCAAGACAATTAAGTAGGGGTATCTAAGTCATTTTCTCTCATTCCTTTTTTTAATTTCAACACAACTTTAATCCTTGTGTAAAATCAAAATACGCCTTATAAAAATAAACGGAGGAACTAGATTAATTAGATACGATATTTTTTTTTTACTTTTATCATATATTCTAAAACAAATTGCAAACATGTAATATTATGAAAATATTTTTATGAAAAATTCATTGGTATTATTTTCACATAATCCAAAACATATCTTTTAAGTCCTCGTCAGTGCTTTCCTTTCGTACGTGTGACGTTTGGTACGCGTTTAAGTCCTCGTCAATGACCCAGAAAAGACCTGTAGTACAGACATGAAGTTGACACAATTTAATTTAATACTCTATTTTATTTATAATTGGGAGGTAACCAGCCGATTGGAGCTGAACAAAATCCAATTCCGTTCGGAAATCGACATATACGGATGTGTTCCCTCCATGGAGACGACCGTTGTGCGGTGGTCTCGGTATAGTTAACCGACCACGTTTTGCCTGGTTGCTTGGCCAACGAAATAATTCCACACGGCAAGTAAAATTTCGAGGCACTTCCTTGACGCGCAAACCGTTGGAGACTGGACTCTGTTTCTTTTCTTGGTACCAACTACCAAGCTGACCTGTGTAAATTATTTTTCTTCGAGCATGTTTAAATGATTTGTAATATATATATATTACATACTATAAAATAGAAAATATTATGTTCCTAATTGAAACAACCCTAAAAATCCAAACCGAATTGAATTTGGTTCTTCAATTTCAGTTCTTCTGTTTTGAATTTGGAGATCGAATTGGATTTTCGTTTACCTTCCTTTGGGCCGTTCGGTATGCTCGTTCCTCGGCCCTGCGTCGCCCTGGCCTGCTCGCCTCGCCTCGGCCCAGCCTGCTCCCCGATCGGACACGTCTCCTCCGGCTCTGGCGCGCCGCGCCGTGCCGCTTGCCGGCTGCGTGCCGCCCGGCTTGCGCCGCCAGGCCTGCCGCCCTCGCCCACTTGCCGCCGCCCTTGCTCCCAGTCTCCCGACAGCAGCCGCCACACATCACAGCGTGCGCTGTCGCCGCCGCCGCCATTTCCGGCTGTCGCCACCTTGCCTCTCCTCGCGGCTATATAAAGCCCGCCTCGAGCTCCAAACCAACTCGCCCGGCCCCTTCACACACGGTAAGCCCCCACACCATCTTCTCTAGCGCCGGCCGGCTGCCACGCCGCCACGCCTGCCTCGCCGCCACCCCGCCCTACCCTAGCCTCTCCTCGCCTCGCCGCCGCTCGCTGGCCGGCTGGCCGGCCAGGCCGAGCGCCTTTTTCCCCTCGCAAGTGGGCCTTGTTCCATTGTCTAGCCAAAAGCCGGCCCAATTACTAATAAAACAGTAATTCGATTTTTTGGATTTTTAATTCTTTATTTAATCCGAAAATTGTTTTAAAAAATCCCGAAAATAGCCCAGAAATTTCCGAAAAATTTCGAAAATCCCAGAGATACACCAAATACATTTTCCGAACCGTCTCGACCCACTGAGTCCAAAAATGCCCTCCGCTCTGCAATCCGAAACTCTGAAAATTCTCAGATTGCCCAAATTTCCCTCCATTCTCTCATGGCCTGGTTTTCGGTTTCCGTTTTAGTTTCCGTTTTCGTTCTCGGTGAATTCTTCATGAAGTGTTGGTTGGCTCTCCCAAACCATAACATTGATGCAGTAGCTTTTCCTGCTTAATGCATCCGCAACAACATTAGTCTTTCTAGGGTGGTAGTGGATTCCTCCAATATTATAATCTTTTACCAACTCCAGCCATCTTCTCTGCCTCAAATTAAGATCTGACTGAGTGAAAATGTACTTCAGACTCTTATGATCAGTATAGATATCACATCTATTGCCGATTAAATAGTGTCTCCAAATCTTAAGTGCATGCACAACTGCGGCTAATTCCAAATCATGGGTTGGGTAGTTTTCTTCATGGGGTCGTAGTTGTCTTGAGGCATAAGCTATTACTTTTCCTTTTTGCATCAAAACACACCCAAGACCTTGCTTTAAAGCATCACAGTAAACTTCAAAATTCTTATGAATATCGGGAAGAACAAGTACTGGCGCTAAAGTTAACCTCTTCTTCAATTCCTGAAAACTCTGTTCACATGCCTTCATCCATTCAAACTTCTTCTCTTTCTTCAGAAGTTGGGTAAGGGGTCTTACAATTCTCGAAAAACCTTCGATAAATCGCCGATAATAACCAGCTAATCCAAGAAAACTTCTGATATCCGGGACCGACTTGGGTTCCCTCCAATCCAAAACATCCTTCACTTTAGCAGGGTCCACTGCTACTCCTCCAGCAGAAATGACATGACCCAGGAAAGAAACTTATTTCAACCAAAAATCACACTTCCTGAACTTGGCATAAAGCTGATGCTCTTGTAACCTTTCCAGCACTATCCTCAGATGGTCTTCATGTTCTTTTCTACTCTTGGAATAGACAAGAATGTCGTCAATGAAGACTACAACGAATTTGTTCAAATACTCCATGAACACCTTATTCATCAAGTTCATGAAATAGGAAGGGGCATTTGTTAATCCAAATGACATTACTGTAAACTCGTACAGTCCATATCGGGTTGTGAAAGCTGACTTTGGAATATCTTCTTTCCTTATCTTCAGATGATGATATCCGGACCTCAGATCTATTTTTGAGAAAACTTGGGCTCCTTTCAACTGGTCAAACAAATCATCTATCCGAGGCAACGGGTACTTGTTCTTTATTGTCACCTCATTCAAGGAGCGGTAATCTATGCACATCCTCAGACTACCATCCTTTTTCGTGACAAAGATTACGGGTGATCCCCAAGGCAAAGAACTTGGTCGAATAAACCCTTTCTCTTGCAGTTCTGCAATCTGTTTCTTCATTTCTACTAACTCATTGGCAGGTAGCCGGTAAGGCCTTTTCGAGATCGGAGTTGTACCTGGTACCAGCTCGATTACGAACTCAATATCCCAGTCTGGTGGCATACCAGGCAGATCTTCTGGAAACACGTCTGGATATTCATTCACTATAGGCACATTTTCCAACGATGTACCTTTCAAACGGTTCAGGGTACTACCCCCCTTAGAGAAAAGATTAGACAAGAATTCCACTCGCATTCCCTCAGGGCTGGTAAGAGAGATTGCTCTACTAGCACAGTCTATCTGGCCCTTGTATTTGGTTAACCAATCCATTCCCAGGATTACTTCTATACCCTTAGTATCCAATAATATTAAGTTTGCTAGGAACTTTACCCCTTTTATAAGTATATCCATTTTCGGGCAGATAGCAGTGGTTCTTAATTTTTTACAAAGAGATTGAACTAATAACGGGTTTCTTAACTGAACTGTATCCTAGCTGTAACACCCCGGCATCTAGCATGCCTGAATGCTACCAAACATAGGCTAAACAACATCTAAATACCATAAATTAAGGTAAATTACAGCAAAGGAGCAAATGCTAAAAACTGAAATTTCGGTAGCATCTCCTTTGTTTTAACATGAATTGAAGGAACATCAACAGCATAGCAATATATGGCAATATAAGAGGCATCTAAAACAACAATAATTAAAGGCATGACAGCAATATAAGTCTAATCCCAAGCATTCAATGTCTCCATGAGCCAAACGAACAATAAGACTCTCATATCGCAAAACTAAACCATAAATCAATATGCATCACACTTAATGTATTATCAAGACCCAATTGAGTGACTGTGGGAACAATTGAGTGACGCTACGTGTAGAAGTGTGACTAATTCCCTTCCCCGCAAGCCGATCTCATGGTACCTAAAACAACAAGAAAGCACAAGCGTGAGTTCAACACTCAGCAAACATATTGCAATGGTACACAAAAACAATTACAGGGCTATAACAACTCATATCATGTCTTTCATCTCATTCATGATCACATATCAATATCATCACCATTATGTATGCAATGCGATACGATACTCATGTCTCCTTGGAAACTCATACCGGTATGGTTGAGTACACACCCGTCGGCGTGCACCCTCTCCCCCCTTCCATCCCGAAGATGGAGGGTGCCTACTCCTCGCTTCCAAACACCGCGGTGGATGGAATCACAATGTAGGACTTACTCATTGGCTCTCCGGAATAGTCATAACTTTCTCACCGGCCTTCCCCGGACTAGTTATGACTTTCTCACCGCCCGGGCCATGTATCATGCCATGTATGCAAACATGCCAACATCATAATTAACTTGTACATTAACATACGGCATCATAACATAATAAGCATACTCATCATATCAATGGCAATCATTAAAGCATGGCAAGTGATCATATCATATAATCAATTTCATCTAGTCTCAACTAGTAACCTACAAACCGCAATCCATTACAATACACTTGCCTCAACCACGGGCAACGGATTGGCGAGAAGTAGAAGGCACTCCCGGGGTCACACCACCTGCACATGGGTACCACACACTCACAATCATGTCCACAAAACATTAAGCAAACCCTCTTCTACCCCGACATCGCAAACTACTCGCTAAATCCAAAAACAGAGGTTCTGTCCCGTCGGGACAGCAGCCTTCCAAAAGGCATAACTCGGGTTCTAAGACTTCGAATCAATTAAACGAGTACATCCTCGCATAGCTTAGGAAATTTCCCAACTTTTTCTAAGTATATAGAAAAACTGATTCGGACTCTAAAGTTGTTTAATCTACAAAATACCGTGATCTGTTCCAATCACGTCACATATTTTAACACGCTCGGTAAAACGATCATAACTTTCAAACGGCTGGGCAGAATTGGACGTTATTTATACCCACGGAAAGATATTGAAATTACCTACAACTTCTTCAACAGCCGTACAGCCAAATTCTGAATCTAAATTGATGAAAACCCAAGCTCTAGGTAGACTGCTCATGCTGCCCGAAACAGAGAACGTGGCAAACTCAAGATTCCATCTAATCTACTCAATTCCAGCACCACCAATTGATCTAAAAACATGATAATCACCCTTAGAACAGATCCTAGACCAACCCCAAGGATTCCCATGGCCATACCTTTGCTCGATGACCGAAAACCCAACGGATCTCCTCCCGGTTCGCGCGATCTCCTTCCTCGCTCCAAATCCACCGGATCTCCTCGTCGCGGAGCTCTCCAATGGACGTATCTTCGAGGTGTTGAGGTGGAGAACTCCCCTAGGGGCAGCAAGGGAGGTGGAAAGGGGAGGAGAGGGGTGGTGGCGCCATGGGGGAAGATGGAGAGGAAGGGGAAGGGTGGAGGCGCATGGGGGGGCTAGGGGGTGGCAGCTAGGGTTGGGAGAGGGAGTTTGGGGTGCACCAAGGGGTGGGGGCCAGATTTGGCTGCCCAAAAGTCCCCCCTTGGGCCCAAACCCTTCCACCGGAGGCCCAACTCAACCCCCAAGGCCCAAAGTCCCCCGGAGAGGCCCAAACACCTGAAAATGGCCCAAAAACACGCTATAAACGGCATAACGTAAAGTTTTAACCTCCATTTTCACATTTTATAAAGTTTTTGACCTCAACATTCACATTTTATAAGATACGACACTCTGTGGTGTCACACCAAACTCCCTTGGAGGGGCCCAAACTCCCGAAATCGGCCCGGAAACACAATTAAACCTCATACCGTATAGTTTAATTCTCTAATTTCATATTTTATAATGTCACACCATTCCGTAGTGTCACATTCTTCCCCCTTACGCAGGATTCGACCTCGAATCCGAAGAACGCCAAAAACAACAACAAAGTCGCCAAGGGACAAAAGATTTCTTTGCAACACAAAACATTCACACAAAGACTCAAACCGGAACAATCGACAAACAAGTTCTCAAAACCAATACTTAGCAAGAAAGTGTTGATTTAGCTCAACTAGTGCAACCTCTCACGATTCCACCTTCACTTCAATTCCCAATAATATTAGCAGAAGTCAACAGAAGTCCTCGATTTCACCCACTAAAGGGCTTAATCAAATTATCACGCCCAACTCCTCACATCAAACAATTCATACTTCCCTCACATCCAACCCGATGAACTCAGAAAAACTTCCCTTTTCAACTCATGTACAGAACCTTAATTTCATTTCTCCACCTATCTACCACATCTCATTAAACTTAAGATGACACAAAGAAAGCGAATCACATCTCCTTTAACAACCTCTCTACCAACAAATCACCAATGGTGTCTTATTAATAACTGGGGTTCTAAACGAGAACCTCCAAAGAATGAATTACACAAAATCCCATCTCTTCCAATTATTTGACCTTTTTCACAAGGAACCACAATTAACCAATGTCATTTACATACATAGTCCACATCGACAATAAATTCCTTTCCAAACACAAACCATGCTACATTTTTTTTATTCTATCATCTTCCGGGCATATCTCATACCCAAGGACACTAGCTAAGACAATGTTCATGACAGAACATTTTACATCACAATTTCTATAACCTTCATTACCACCAAACGGTACTCTCCACAAAATTTAAACCACGACATCTATAACCTCCATCATAACCACCTTTTAAACCACAATCAAAGTTCTACGACTAGCCCAAGCAAGGGCTGAAAGTTATTACCAAATCACCATTGGTTCTTTTCCTAAGAGGGTCTCGCCCTCACATATTCACACTAAAAAACAACCAAGCCCATGAGTATATTCCTCCAATATAATCAACAGTTCCATAAGCATTTCTATTCATATCTCAACGAGAATGCCAACAAAAAGCAACTCCCTTTAGCCGGATGAACCACATTCATCAACTCGAATCCCAAAACACCACAAATCACTTTGTAACAAAGATTTGACAACGTCCAAAGACCATTTTTTTTCATTTCCTAAATCAAACCGCAAAGGAAAAACTCAAATCTCAAAACAATGCGATACATTTCGCATCGGGGAGCACTCAAACAAAAGGGAGACTCCACACAATTCTTTGACAGAAGTTCTCAACAACCAAAGCATCTCAACTCGCTTTCACCAAAGCCAAACCTCTCATTTTCACCAAAATCAACATTTTGGAAGGGAACCGTTTCTCAAATCACACACAAGAATCCACAACCATCACAGTATCTCTCAAAGAGAAAGGGAAACTCAAATCTGTAACATAACCAAAATTCCAGCATTTATCCATTCTTTATTTTCATGCTAGAAAGCACAGCAAATCTCAATTCATGACATGGATGCAATCTTTTAAAGAGCACTCCGGATTAGTCATATATCCATATATGACTTTCTCACCGACCTGGATCATCATCTCTTTTATGATAAACACCGCATTTTAACCGAAAGCAAAATTTTGGAAGAGAACATCAATTCTCAAGTCAAACATCTGCACCCACAACCGCTACAAATTCTCTCAAAGAAAATAAAAAGAGACTCATTCCCAAAAGAAACACTTCACCAGCTAAATCACTCATGGAACGTTCATAAGATCCACCTTTTTGAAGCACTTTGCAAACATCACACAAACTTTCCAAATAAGTCCAACTCTAGCCCAATAGAGTTACAGATTAAATCTCAAGAATTTTCAACATAACCCACTGTGTCCATCTGTTTCCTTTAAAATTTATTCCAAAGATCATTCCGTGTGAACGCGAAGGAGCGCGATCCACTCGAAAGCTTTTGGGTGCAAATCTATACTCATATCATAACCTAAACAAATTAGCCAAAACCAAAGATTGGCACCAATCACTACAAGTTTAGGGAAACTCTGAACTACAACATAAGGAATACCTTTCCCGAAAGCATTCAACCAAACTAGCAAACAACCATACCAGTCCAAAAAAAAAAAGGTTTTAAACACCAACTTAGCATAGATACAACCATCTCTAGTGTTCCACTATGCTTTCCATTCAAAACTTCAAAATTCACTACTTATTGAGAAGGTCCAACCGGATTTAACAAAATTTACATAACAAATTCTTTCTCTAGTTACCATTCCCAACATTTTTTTATTAAAGTTTATGATGCTTATCAAAAAGACATCCAACCAATACTACCTCATCATGATCCCCACGGACCATCAATTCATATAACATCATATTCTATATTTAAAAACATAATACTTCAACAAGTACTTTAGCAGGATCAACCTATCTATTTCATACCATCCATACGTCAACTTTTCAACAATCGAACTTATTCCATTAATCAATAACTCCAACAAGTAAATGTCATCTCCACAAGATAAAGTTCGTAAATTGGACTTTAAGACATACATTCATTAAGGATAAATCCTTACATCATGATAATTATCCATTGTTCATTCGATCACAACAATGCTCAACATTAAACCACATTTTACAGTTTGTCTCTATTTTTTAACAATCGTTTTCAACGATTAATCACACTACCAAGTCGTCAATATCAATAATTTGCATAATCATCAAACAATAACATTGCTTTTAGCTACCCTATACATAGGTTATAACACAATTGCCACTACACAACGTACTCCAACTATTTTTAAATAAATTTAATGAGTTAGACAATCCCAATGCTCTTTACAACAACATCAAACAACAACTTCTACCTTCTCAATTGTCATCTGTATTAGCATTTCAAGAACACAATTACATCCTTCCAATTATGCTAATAGTTTGGAACAACATAAATAGCAACTCTAATCAACTTCCAAATTGGGTTCACAAACCGACACGATTAAATTTCTGTACTAACATGTTAATTTAGAACATCTTTAAACAACCAACCAAGTTTCTATAACAATGTTAATGGTTTACATCACCTTAATGTTCTCACTACGCATCAGGGTTCAAAACATTAAATATTATCGGGGGTCATAGGCACTTTTACAGCAAAGCAACATATTCTAAGCATGTACATTAACACATTTAATCATTCTCGCCATAGACGTACTACTCTACAACACTAGTAATCTATTTATTCTCAAGCTAAAGATAACAATCACATTGAACTAATTCAACTCACAAATTAACTTAGGAGTACATCATTTTCATAAACCACATTGTTACATACTACATAACATGCTAAACAACAATTCTCATTATTGACAAGTAATTTCAGTAAAAAGACTACTTACTTTGTTTGCAGCATTTTCTTTTTAAAACTCAACCAAACTTCATGAAAAAACTTGACACTCAAAGTTACAATGGGACATGACTCACACTGGGTCATGCAAAAGATCTCCAAAACACATTTCAACCTTAAAGACTACTACAGGAGGGAACCAAGCGATCAAGTAATCCTTTTCTGACAAGGCACAAGTCATAAATCGACACAACTTAACTCTTTGCAGACGCTTCAATAACTTCTTTTAAACTCAGAGTAAGACACACAAGAACCAAAATTATACTTTTCTTTGCAAGGCAACCAACAAAACCGGTGTCAAAGCCAAATGGCGACCAAAAGACGGGCAACACAAAACTCTTCTTCTTTGTCTTCACCCAAAGAGGACAAATAAACATAAATCACCAAAAGGACAATCATCGAGTACTCAAAACTAAACACTTTTCTTTGGTTCCTAACCAACTAAATACCAAGAAAACCAACCAAAATTGACTGTCAGAACGGTAAAGAACAACCGAAGGAATCCACCACCAAACTCTTCTATTCAACTCTAGTCAACTACCCGATCTACAACAGAAAGGGTAAGCACTCTTCTCCCACGGGGGTTAATAGTTCTTCGGTGATGGCGCTAACCGGCCACACCGTCAAACCACACCCTTACTATGAACAAAAAGGAGGTGACCGAAACCCTTCGGCACCACAACCCCACTTTATCACAACAACAACAAGAATAATTCAATCATTTATCTCATAGACATAGTAACATGCATTCCCAAAAGAAGCATTCAACATCAAAGCTTAAATACAACATTTAAGCGTAAAGCAACGATACCCATACCCTTTCCTACTGTGCATCCATGTGTGTCAAATTTTAAATTTGTTATTCCACTTACACAGGTTTTAATGTTGCTATCCTATGACAAAATTTTAAGTATAACCTAAGCCATGTTTCTAGGTTATCCCACATCAAAATTTTAGTTAACCCTATGGTATTTCACTAAGTTCATACACCACGGACCTGAAGCCCGCTCTGATACCAACTGTAACACCTCGGCATCTAGCATGCCTGAATGCTACCAAACATAGGCTAAACAACATCTAAATACCATAAATTAAGGTAAATTACAGCAAAGGAGCAAATGCTAAAAACCGAAATTTCGGTAGCATCTCCTTTGTTTTAACATGAATTGAAGGAACATCAACAGCATAGCAATATATGGCAATATAAGAGGCATCTAAAACAGCAATAATTAAAGGCATGACAACAATATAAGTCTAATCCCAAGCATTCAATGTCTCCATGAGCCAAACGAACAATAAGACTCTCATATCGCAAAACTAAACCATAAATCAATATGCATCACACTTAATGTATTATCAAGACCCAATTGAGTGACTGTGGGAACAATTGAGTGAAATTACGTGCAGAAGTGTGACTAATTCCCTTCTCCGCAAGTCGATCTCATGGTACCTAAAACAACAAGAAAGCACAAGTGTGAGTTCAACACTCAGCAAACATATTGCAATGGTACACAAAAACAATTACATGGCTATAACAACTCATATCATGTCTTTCATCTCATTCATGATCACATATCAATATCATCACCATTATGTATGCAATGCGATGCGATGCTCATGTCTCCTTGGAAACTCATACCGGTATGGTTGAGTACACACCCGTCGGCGTGCACCCTCTCCCGCCTTCCGTCCCGAAGATGGAGGGTGCCTACTCCTCGATTCCAAACACCGTAGTGGATGGAATCACGATGTAGGACTTACTCATTGGCTCTCCGGAATAGTCATAACTTTCTCACCGACCTTCCCCGGACTAGTTATGACTTTCTCACCGCCCGGGCCATGTATCATGCCATGTATGCAAACATGCCAACATCATAATTAACTTGTACATTAACATACGGCATCATAACATAATAAGCATACTCATCATATCAATGGCAATCATTAAAGCATGGCAAGTGATCATATCATATAATCAATTTCATCTAGTCTCAACTAGCAACCTACAAACCGCTATCCATTACAATACACTTGCCTCAACCACGGGCAACGGATTGGCGAGAAGTAGAAGGCACTCTCGGGGTGACACCACCTACACATGGGTACCACACACTCACAATCATGTCCACAAAACAGTAAGCAAACCCTCTTCTACCCCGACATCGCAAACTACTCGCTAAACCCAAAAACAGAGGTTCTGTCCCGTCGGGACAGCAGCCTTCCAAAAGGCATAACTCGGGTTCTAATACTCCGAATCAATTAAATGAGTACATCCTCGCGTAGCTTAGGAAATTTCCCAACATTTTCTAAGTATATGGAAAAACTGATTCGGACTCTAAAGTTGTTTAATCTACAAAATACCGTGATCTGTTCCAATCACGTCACAGATTTTAACACGCTCGGTAAAACGATCATAACTTTCAAACGGCTGGGCGGAATTGGACGTTCTTTATACCCACGGAAAGATATTGAAATTACCTACAACTTCTTCAACAGCCGTACGACCAAATTCTGACTCTAAATTGACGAAAACCCAAGCCCTAGGTCGACTGCTCATGCTGCCCGAAACAGAGAACGTGGCAAACTCAAGATTCCATCTAATCTACTCAATTCCAGCACCACCAATTGATCTAAAAACATGATAATCACCCTTAGAACAGATCCTAGACCAACCCCAAGGATTCCCATGGCCATACCTTCGCCCGATGACTGAAAACCCAACGGATCTCCTCCCGGTTCGCGCGATCTCCTTCCTCGCTCCTAATCCACCGGATCTCCTCATCGCGGAGCGCTCCAAT
The DNA here is from genome assembly GCA_036346355.1 of Rhipidocladum racemiflorum. Classification (NCBI taxonomy): domain Eukaryota; kingdom Viridiplantae; phylum Streptophyta; class Magnoliopsida; order Poales; family Poaceae; genus Rhipidocladum; species Rhipidocladum racemiflorum. The sequence goes on from CM070577.1 coordinate 73,353,445, forward strand.
GGACGTATCTTCAAGGTGTTGAGGTGGAGAACTCCCCTAGGGGCAGCAAGGGAGGTGGAGAGGGGAGGAGAGGGGTGGTGGCGCCATGGGGGAAGATGGAGAGGAAGGGGAAGGGTGGAGGCGCATGGGGGGGCTAGGGGGTGGCGGCTAGGGTTGGGAGAGGGAGTTTGGGGCGCACCAAGGGGTGGGGGCAAGATTTGGCTGCCCAAAAGTCCCCCCTTGGGCCCAAACCCTTCCACCGGAGGCCAAACTCAACCCCCAAGGCCCAAAGTCCCCCAGAGAGGCCCAAACACCCGAAAACGGCCCAAAAACACGCTATAAACGGCATAACGTAAAGTTTTAACCTCTATTTTCACATTTTATAAAGTTTTTGACCTCAACATTTACATTTTATAAGATACGACACTCCATGGTGTCACACCAAACTCCCCCGGAGAGGCCCAAACTCCCGAAATCGGCCCGGAAACGCAATTAAACCTCATACCGTATAGTTTTATTCTCTAATTTCACATTTTATAATGTCACACCATTCCGTAGTGTCACACTAGCATTGCTTTTTAACCAAGTATTCTGATATAAAGGAATGCATTGCACCAGAATCAAACAGAATTGAAGTATGCACAAAGTTGACGAAGAACTTACCATAGACCAAGTCCGGTGCGTCCTGAACTTCCTCAGCCATGACATGATTCACACGTCCTCTCCCAATGGTGCGAGGGGTACGCGGAGTGTGGTGTACTGTAGGATCGAAGTATACGAATATAGCAATCCGAGGGGGGGTGAATGATTGTGCGGAAGCTAAAACCAAATTCTTGACCTATTAAAAGTTCACCCCAAAACAGAACCAAATAATTGCCTCGTTTTCGACAAAAACAGAATGACAGAGGTTTGGTAAAACGAGAATTCCCGGAGATCCAACCGTCGAAACGATCTGAAATTTGGACACAAGAAACTAGATTCTAATATGAATCGAACCCAAAAAGAATCAGCTCGATCGGACTTACGGATCAAAAGTTATGAGCTTCGCAAGCTTGCTGATCCAGAACTTGACGAGAATCAATCTAATCAAAACTTCAAGATTAAACAAGAACGACAAAAGATTGATCAACTAGACTTTGAGAAACACTAGATCAATATCCTAGAGAGGTTTTTGATGGATCAAATCAAGATAAAACTTGAAGAACAAAAACCAATCTAGAACTAGAACAAGCATGCAAACAAGAACCAAAACAGAAAAATCAGAGCGACGTGGTTATCAGAGCACGCAAAAAATCTTGGAAGAATTGATCTTTATTTCTTGTCTAAAATACTCTCATCAAAAGAGTACAAACCCTAAAACCAAGCTCAAAGCTTGATGCGCTCAGCTCTACTTGATGCCTTTCAACAGAGACCCCACCTATTTAAAGCACCAACCCACAAAGAGTTACGAATACGATTCCTATTCCCTAGAAGGAACTGTGATCCAACACAACTCTACTTGGCCCAACCAGGCCGAGTACAACTCTTGCACGTGTATGGCAACCCTACCATACTCACGTGACTAACACTTTGCACGCCGTATGGCCACCTGCCATACTCACGTGACTAACATCAGGCACGCGAATGACCTCCCGCCATTCTCACGTGACTAACCATTCTTCATGTGCACCATTCTCTTAGCCCGAACGTCCCGCATGACATCCTTGACCACCAAGACCTCGGTTCCTCCTGAACCTAGTCCCGAACCTCGGTTCCTCCATGAACCTAGTTCCGGTCCCGCCATCGACCACATTCGTCTTCGAGCAATACCTGCACATGAACAAACCACAAAACAATTCCGAGCACAAGTCCACGACTTGACTCAATGTCAATCCATGCAACTACTCACATGAGTATTGCATAAAGTCCACTTCAAAAGAAGCATCATGAAATCATTACAAATTTCAAATTCACATTCAAAATTCAAATCCAAATCGCTCAAAACCCTAATTGAGCGAAAACGCATTCACGACGGACAAACAAAGTTGGTCCGTTGTATAAGGAAAAGTTTCTGTTCCAAGAAGCCAACCAAACGCGGAAAAACACGTTCACAACGGACAAACAAAGTTGGTCCGTTGTACATGCAAAAATGGCTTCGGTCATGAGCTCAAAACAAGTTCATTACGGACACCCCAGAAGCTTGTCCGGCGCAAACGTGCCACGCTCGGTTTCACAAAAGTAAAACCCTAGAAAAAGTCCATTCACGACGGACAAAAAGAATTAGTCCGTTGTACATGTGAAAATGACTTCGGTCATGGGCTCAAAAACATGTTCACAACAGACCCAAAAACACTGTCCGTCGCAGATGGCAAACTTACTGTTTCTTGAGAATTTTGTCCGGCGCTAATGCGTAACTTACTGTTTCTTGTCAAATTGTCAAAACACATGAACAAACACATTTTGCAAATTCAAATCTAAGTTAATTTTTCAGTTCAAAGCCAATTTTTCAGCACATGATTTCACATGTACCTCTCCCTTGAGCTGGTGCTGGGGCACGAGCTGGTGTAGACCCCAAGTTAAACCGAACTGGGGTGACAGGCTGACGCTTCTACGGACAATTGCTGGCATAATGCCCCATCTCTCTGCAATTGACGCACTGAACTCCTGCAGTTGCGGTATTGCTCCTCTTGGCTTGATTTCCTGCATTGCCGGTAGGAACTTGACCAACCGGACGGGGAGTGGACATTGGGGTCCTAGCGACATTAGGGACTGTAGGCCTGCTGGGCTACTGCTGAAAAGTACGGGGCTTTGAGATGCTAGCACCACGCTGATTCTGAAACATCATCTTCCTTTTCCTTGACTCGAAGTGCTGACGCTGGGCATCTTCTTGAATTAAAGCCTTGTTCACCATGTGTTGGAAGGAAGGAAAGTCATTTGATACTAGCTGAACCTTGAGACTGGGGTCAAGACCCTCCATGAAACGCCATATCTTAGCTTCATCAGTGGCGACATCTGCAGTAGCATAGCGTGACAGTTGAATGAAGCGATTCAGGTATTCAGACACAGATAAGTTTCCTTGTTGTAACTTGTGAAACTCTCGCCTCTTCATCTCCATAATCCCCTTAGGTATATGGGTGGCGCGAAACGCTTTAGTGAACTCATTCCAAGCAATATTCTGGGCATCCTCGTGAGCGGCACAATAATTCTCCCACCAATTAGCTACTGTTCCCTTGAGTTGGTGCGAAGCAAACCGCACACTCTCCACTTCATCACACTGGGCCAGGAATAGTTTCCGCTCAACTTCTTTAAGCCAGTCGTCAGCTTCGAATGGATCCACAGATCCTGCAAAGGTTGGAGGCCTAGTCCTCATGAATTCCCCAAACTTGGACTGGAGCAGCTCAGCTGCGGCTTGGGCTGGTGCAGCTTGAGGCGGGTTGAGAGCATTCTCTGCCAACGCTTGCAAGAGCTGAAGTTGCATCGCCATCATTTGTTCCATATTCGACGGCTAATTCGGGGGTGGGGGTGGTATTGGCTCTTGTTCTGCCGGAGGTGGCAGCACTTGACCCTCAGCGGGATGTTGCGGCTGCTCCAAATGTTCTTCCTCCTGGAACTGCACTTGTCCGCGACCGCGTCCATGGCCTCTTCCTCTCCCTCTGCCACGACCACGGCCTGGGTTCTCCATCTAAAACAAGGATGGACAAAGCACACGGAAAGAGGAAAAAGCAAAGATAACAAACAGGGGACTAACAACATCCACAAGGACAAAAGCATCCAATAGAAAGAAACCAACAAAACTCTTTATTCAAATCAAAATAGTTTGATAACGATGGCTGGATCATAAATGCCCAAGGCACGATACAGACCATCAGAATCACTTATTCATCGTGCTAGCGAAACAAAAAGGGGCTCTCTAGGCTAAAGCATCTAAGTACTCGCGTCGCTCTCCACGAAGATACACGGGGATGGATCCTCCTCGCTCCTGCTGCGGGAAGGGGTAGCCACGGAAGAAGGTCCTGTCTCTCCAGGGGCAGCCAAGAAACTCAGGGAGATCCCCAGAGGCGACTGGCAACGAACAGACTTGCGCGCGGTCACACGAAGCTTCGGGCCTTGATGACGCTTGGCTGGCGGGGCGTCAGGAGTCAACCCTCTCGTGGCCAGATCCTCCGGGACTGGCGCTGGTGGCGGTGGTGCTACTGGTTGTGCCGCCTACACATGGGCTGGTGGAGGAGGAACGGCTGCCTGCTGAGCCTCCTTCAGCTGGCGAATCTCTTCTCGAGCTGCAGCCAAGCTCTGGTACACATCCTGGAGCTCATGGGTGGTGCTGACGTAGGCCTCATCCTGTGCCCGGATGAGCGAACCCATGTGCACAATCGTCGAATCCGCCTCGCGATCCAAACTCTGAAACCTGCTGTGGCACCTTCCTTCCTCATGGCAAGGAAAAAGGCGATACGGCGTGTCCTCCAGCTTATCATTGTAACTACTACACAGGTGGACAACGGCCTGTCTCGTAGCATCCTGTAGAGCATCTCCCATCCTCAGTCGCTCCAAAGTGAAGTAGAACGGACGATCTTCACCCTGACTCCGACTCCTGGCGTACACCAACAGCCTGACCTTCCACGTGCTGTAGCCAATGCTAGGCACGGAGGTACAGCGGTACTCCGGGCGATGGGGAAACCCCAGCTCCTGGAGCATCAACGACAGCTCCTCACAGAACCCTCCAGCCAACGACGCAAAGGTGGTGTAAACCGACATATACAAATTTTTGAAACAAGACAAAATTAGTAACCAGTTTTAAATAAAGGATAAGGTAAACTCAAAACACTAAGATAGGAGAAATAGAAGCAAAGGAACTTAAAATTTTATAAGTAGGTTTTTATAAATATATTAGTCCTTAAGGCTTTGCCACTCTAACTAGATCACGTCCTACAGTCGTCCAGGCTCTGATACCACCGCTGTGGGACCCCGGATCGGCTATCCGAAATCTCCTGTGTATTTCTGTACTAGTCCCAGATCAGTAGCTAGTACACACAGTCAACAGTGAAGTATCATCGCCGAACATAACGAAATTGTAACATAAACATAAAGTATTAGCCACATGGCTACTTATTACATCAGATGGTCACAAGACCAAAGTTCATGGCAGCGGAATAAAACGACAAGTAGTGAATCCCAAACAAATCCACAGGCGACGACTAGGAATGCGCTTAGATGTCTTGGCGACCTTCCTCAAACTCCTCCGCGTAGAACTCACCGTCTTCGGTTGCGTCCTGGTAATTTTTTGATGACAACATGTTGTGTAGCATGTGAGTACAAAAGTACTCAGCAAGTCTGGGAAAATATGCACATGTGGGGCTTTCCAAGGAAGGCTTAATATGGTTTATTTGCACAAAGCTGAGTTTCGTCAAACCATACTTAATAATAATTTCCATAAAGCATATTTTAGCAATTATTTTAACAATTGAAGTATTTAATATTTCAGTAAGGGTTCTATCCACCATCACTAGTATAAAGGCTCTATCCGCCACATTTTAAAAGATCAAGGTTATCCACACATGACTCTATCTGTCATGAAATAAAACTGGTTCCATCTACCTGGTTGGCTCATTCCGCCAATTAAACATCCGAGAGTTCTAACCACTCCCGAATCCCAAAACATCATTTATGGTTAAAACCAAAACCAAAGTCTACTAATATGAAAGCATTCTTTGCTTTGCCCTTGACCGTAGGCACGGCTATTCGAATAGTTTTAACTCTGCAGAGGTGTAAAACTTTACCCATAAGACATGATCGTCTCTTTAGTGCCATGCAATTAACACACTTCCTTTGGTGTGTCGGCAGAGAGATCATGACAAGGCCTTTACAATGTATACGCCTAACCCGACTCACCCGCTGAGGTTTCACCGCTGTTAGGGTTCTATCTACCCAGTACATAATCCCCCTCTCTCGCTGTGTGGGGAGTACAACTTGCCTCTATCTGGCACCCACATTCCACCAACTGGCGAGTCTAAGTTATGTTTCTACAAATTAGTTAGCCAGGTCGTACCATTATAGACATGTGGTAGTACGGTTATGCTCAGAATGGACAGTCATAAGCGTCGGTCCTTAATTGACTTGGGGCGGTACTTGCACATTGGAAACTAGTGCTCAATCCGCACCCACCCGACATTCCACTCCGCCCAAGTCCAAATCTTTTTTCTTTTTCTTTTTATTTTATAAAAATAGTACCAAATATTTTACCATAATTCTTAAATCATATCTTAAATCACAATTTTGATATAATCCCATCCATGGGTCATTTTCATCAATTTGTACACTAAGCATTTCTACCGTTCTATTCAACGAATGTCACAATATCGAATAGGTATGACATAACAAATGGTCCTAGGGTTACAAATAAACATGGATAACAATAATCAAGGAGTGGACGGCAATTTGGATTAACTAATCATCTATATTTGACACATGATTATAAACATAGCAATGCAAGTTCAAAACATGGTAAAACATTTGCAACATGGGATCAAGATGCGTCAAGGAACTTGCCTTCGTACGCGGCGAAAGTCTTGAAGTCTTGAAGTCCGGCGGCGGGGTCGGCGGACTCGGCGGGATCCTCGGCTACGCGCAAAACGGTACAACAAATAAATAACAATAAAATAAATAAAATCTAAAAATTATAAATGTTATACTGGCAGGAAGATCTTGATTTCACATGAATTTAGGAATTTGAATGGGGTCAATCGGAGTTCGGACGGAAAAGATATGAGTGTCCGAAGTTTGGAAAATCTGGAAAAAGGAAAACGAGGGAATATTCCCGAGCATCTTCTTTTTGGCTGGATTTTTGGAAATTTGTCCCTATTACATGTGGGACCATGCTGTCATTGGGTTGGGGTTCTTCCCCATTGCCATGGAAGCAGAGGAGCCATGGGGCTTAAGGGCGCCGACAGGGTGGGACCTCGCGGTCACGGCATGACTGGTGGCGGTGGCCAGAAGTGGCGCGGGCCGTGGCAGAGGGGCCACGACGAGCGGCGGGGCCGGCGATGGCGAAGCCGACGGCGACCTCGGCCGGGCGAGGAGGTGGCGACGCCACAGCGGCCGGGCGCGCGGCTGCAAGGCGGCGCAAGACGGCGGCGATGGCGCCGGGCGGTAGGGCGGTGGCGCCGGCGAGCCGGCCGGAGGCGGCCGGGCCACGCACGGGCATGGGCCCAAAACAGAGAAGCCCCAAAATTTTCCAAATTCGCAAATTGATGAAAAATTAACACATGACTAAGCAAATAGAATGATGGAGTAGTTAGAGGACATCTAGAAGGGCTTAGGATTGCAAAGAATTGAACAATCGCTTACCGGAAGCGACGAATTCGGCGACGAATGGAGATTCGACCGACGAGGTTCAAACGCGAAATTCAAAGTCGAATCTTGATGAAACCTAAAATCGATTGAGGGGTTATGAGCACGGCAACCATACGCACATCTAGGATCAAACGGAGTCGAATTTGGCTCATCGGAAGGGAGGATACGATGACGAATGCGAAGAACGTGGTTCGGCGTCGGTTTTCTTGATCTTGCAGACGATTGGTGAGGGGAGGCAATGGGAGGGGGATACCACCGGGAAGAACACTCCAATACGAAGAGATGAGAGGTGGAAGTGCGTGATTTGGTGAAGAAACGGCCGATTTATTGCCATAATGGTGGATTTCGGTTTTTGCATCACTATTCAAATTCCGGCAAGATTAAGGACTGATGATCATGGGGAATGGAAAGGTCTTGCCGTCACGATTCCAACGGATCCGGCCATGATGGATTTGGAGGTTTATTGAGGAAGATATGGTGGTTTGAATGGATGAAGGCATGAATGGAAAGCTTCTGTTCTTTCCCTGGAAGTAAACCATCATGAGGTAGAAGGCAATGAACAATAGCCGCCACGTGTCAGCCTCTAATTAGTCGGGGGTAAGTGGAAGGATTCGCGCGGGGAGGAAAATTAGCAAAAATGGGCTAAAAATCCCAAAAAAATTCCTAGAACCATTAGGGAGTAAATGAAACCCAATAAAATTGGTTTCATGAAATTTGGATGAAATTTGGAATTTAGAATATTCTGGGACAATAAAAGGGTATTTGACGAAAGGCCGCGAGCCATAAAATACCATAGAGTTTCAAAAATCTTGGGAAAATTCGCAAAATGTTTTTGGAATATTTGGAACCTAATGCAGTAGGTTTTAGAATTTTTGGGGTCATTTTGGAACCCGGGTGAAATTTCGGGTACTGACGGGAATCCAGAAATTCGATTTTTCGGACAAAGGAGAATTGAGTTCCAATTTCGGACGGATAGGGATGCCAAGTTAAATTAAACACCAAGGAAAATCCAAATCTTGAATTTAATTAATTTAAATTAGCTTTTGGTAGCAAACCGAAATTGAGGATGTTACATCCAGTATGCCCTCCAGCTACATTTCGCAGCGACAAATAACACGGCAGAATACGAAGGCCTCTTGGCCGGGTTACGAGCATGCAAAGCGCTCGGAGTCCAATGGCTCTCCGTCAAGGGTTATTCGCAGTTGGTCGTCAATCAGGTTAACAAGGAATATCAGTGTTCCGATGACTCAATGGCGCTTTACCTGGCTGAAGTTAGGAAGATGGAGAAGTACTTCAAGAATTTCGAGGTACTCTACATCCCCAGGAAGGAGAATTCCTTGGCCGATCATCTTTTGAAGGTTAGTTCCGCTCAACTCCCTGCCCCTGCAGGGGTACTCCTTGAGCACGTAAACAAGCCCTCCATTTCCTCTGCATAGGAGGCACCCAAAGCGCACGGTAACGTCTCCTTCCTCGAGCACGATGCGAATTGGATGACACCATTCATTCAGTATCTCGCACACGGGACACTGCCCGAGGAAGAAGCAGAGCGCTCCTGGCTCATAAGCCGATCCTCACCATACAAGCTGGTCGAGGGCGTCTTATACCGCAAAGGAGCACTTGGAGTCCTCTCTAGGTGCATCACCCATGAAGAAGGCGAGTACCTTCTTAGGGACATCCATGAAGGAATGTGCGGAGCTCACTCGTCCTTCAGAACGTTAGTGGGCAAAGCCTTCCGATTGGGATATTACTGGCCGACGGCCCTAGCCGATGCTCGCTCAATAGTGACCTCCTACCGAGCATGTCAGTTTCATGCTTGCAAGGTCCACCAGCCAGCATACGCGCTACAAACAATCCCGTTGACATGGCCATTCTCGGTCTGGGGGGTCGATATACTCGGACCCTTTCCGCAAGGTCGTAGGGGTTGCAAATACTTGCTCGTGGCTATCGAAACTTTCACTAAGTGGATCGAGGCGGAGCCCGTGTCAACCATCTCGGCCCAAGCGGCCAAGAGGTTTTTTTCGCAATAACGTGGTGACACGTTTTGGCATACCAAACTGTCTCATGACGGACAACGGCACCCAGTTCACAAGCGAACTGTTTCAAGCCTATTGTGAAGACATCGGGACCAAGCTGTGCTTCGTGTATGTGGCTCACCCACAGAGGAACGGAGTGGCCGAACGAGCAAATGGGCAAATCATTGAAGGAATCAAAAAGAGGGTCTTCAAAAACCTCGACCAGCACGGGCAGGCTTGGGTGGACGAGCTCCCTTCCGTCCTATGGTCAGTTCGCACCACGACGAGTCGAGCTACGGGGCAAACTCTGTTACAACTCATCTACGGTGCAGAGGCCATCTTGCCCGTTGAAATCGTGCTGGGGTCCCCGAGGGTGCACCTGGTCGACGACCTCGACCAGGAAGGAGAGCGCCTCCTTGACCTCGACCTCGCAGAAGCGACCCGCGAAAGGGCTTTGCTCCGATCCGCAGTTTACCTGCAGGCCCTTCGCAGACACGCAGCCAAATTGGTGCGACCAAGGACCTTACAAGTCGGTGATCTCGTCCTGCGTCGAGTTCAAGACCTGTCAAAAGCCAACAAGCTAACCCATAGGTGGGAAGGACCTTACACGATCATTTCTACAGCACGCCCGGGGGCTGTCCGCCTCACAATGGAAGATGGTCGGGAGCTCGCCAGCACCTGGAACATCGACCAACAGCGTAAGTTCTTTGTCTAGTTTGATTTACGCATCTTTTATTTTCTCCCTTTTTTGCAACTTTCACAGTTCCCTTTCTTCAATAAAATCTTGTTCCTTGCCCCACCCTGTTACTCTCACCCTTCTCGAGATGCGATCTACTCCTAAGTCCCTGCCCCCTGGTAAGCCGACTTAGCCTCGCTCAGGGGCATACTTTCTCATGATCTTGGTGACAAAAGGAGACCAAACGGGCAAGGGGGTAAGAACGTACGCTTCAATTCTTCCCAAAACTCTAACTGGCATGTGCGTAAGCGACCAGAGTGCAAACAGCCCACGCCAGACCACTCAGCTCGCCTCCAGGGGTTTCAGTCTACATAAGCCGATTATCTTTCGCGATAGTTCTTCGCCGCAAGTTACAATCGCACAGACAACCCCCCGGACGGATCAGAAGCCTAATGGACCTACGCATGCCCGACCACTGCGCATCGCATCGAGCACTCACATGTCTTCCCCCGTGTTCCTTGAAATCATGCCCGCACATCACGAGCATGGGTCAAGATGCTCGGGGGGATAGGGTCGCGCGTACTATCGCTATAGCGACCTGACCCATGCTCGCAATCGGGGGGAGGTCGTAGATCGTTCAACAAGGGCCGCGCGATTTTCCTAACTCTCCTGTTAACGAGCTCATTCTCGCAATTTAGGTGCACGACCTTCGTTAACAGCGGGGGCTTAGTAGATGGCAAACTACCATGCCTTTTTGAAAAATGCGCGCTCATCCTCTATGTGCTTAAGTATCGGTTAGCTCGGTTTGCTCGTTGGTGTTGTTGTTCATTCGTTTTCAGGACAACCATTGACCATGAGATAAACGGAGCGGAAGCACGAAGACTATTTTGCCTTAGCATTAAAAAGATCCAAGATTTTACACAAAGAAAAATTTTACAAATTCAAGAGCGACCGGCGCGCTTCTCGTCCTAGAGCACGGTGAGCTCTTCCTTCAAGGTGTTGAGCTCAGCCTCCAAGTCGAGCGCCTTCCGCTGAGTTGTGTGTCCCTCGCTCGCTGCCTGGCGAAGCTGCTTCACCTCCTCCTTGAGCTGCTCGGCCACCTCGTTGGCGCTGAGCGTGGAGTGGCACAACACCCCCACCGAATCCTCCAGGTTCGCCCTCGCCTGCTCGCTTTGCTCAAGGCATTCCTTGAGGACCATAACGGACTCCTCGGCCTTGAGCCGGATCTCCACCTCTGAAGCCTTCAGCCCGCCCAGCACAAGCTCGAGTTCGGCAATCTTCGCGTCTTGCTCGGCAGTTTGCTTGGCGAGAACCTCAGGGGGTATGGTCGTGGCTTTGAAGTCCGTCATGGTGACCTCGAGCACCTGCACAAGGAGGCCGGTCAAATCGTCCCAACAATCAAACAGAAAACAATGCAATTCATACTTACCCAGCGAAGGCGCTCCCATAGGCCTTCTTGGAAGAGCTCGGCTGGGTCCTCCCCGAGAGGATTCGACCAAGATTCATCCCCCGAGCAGGCGTTGCGCTCGGGGGCTTCTCCTCCTCCTGGACCAGGGCATCTTCAGCGCCCACGAGGCTAGGGAGCTGAGCCGGGGGGTCGACCTCCACCACCAGGGGGTCGACCTCCACCAGGGAAAGACCCTCCCGAGGACGTCCTTCCCCCACGATCTCGGGGCCCAGCACTGGGCCTCGTTCCTCGCCTTGGGGCACGTCCTGCTCGTCGGCCGAGCTTGGTTTCAGCACCATGAGCGGCGGGTCCTCCGGCTCAGTTCCCCGCGGGAGCTCTTCCCCCGGGGTGGTGTGCCCTGAGCTCGGGGGAACTTCCCTGCTCGGGGATGGGTCCTGCTCGTCCACCGGGCTTCGTCCCGGGGCCACGGGAGGCGGGTCTTCTGTTTCGCCAGCTTGGGGATGTCCTTCCCCAGGGAGGCGCCCCCCGCGCCCTGACTTGCGTCGGCGCTCGGAGGAGGGTCTTGAACTTGCGAGGGGTCCCCTGCGATCTCCTGGAGGGTCTCGGCAATGATGTCGCTAGACTCGACCCCCGTAGGATCTTCGGGCTCGGACTCCCCGCTTCGGTCGCTAACCTCAACGACGATGTGGGGGATCCCCATCGCCGCCGCTTGGGCATTTGCAGCTATGCATTTCTCGGCCCCGACATCCGTAGTTGTGCCCTACTCAGGCACGATCTCCTCAGACGCCATGACTTCGGTGGCCCGAGCAAGTTTCTTCTCTATCACATAATTAAGCAAGTCATCAGCCATAGCTTCAAAGTCTCATACCTCCTTACCAGCTACCGCGTCCACTATAAACAATGTGGGATCAGCGTAGCGCCCGAAGAAGAAAAAATAAACTAAGGGGGAAGAGGTAGGAACTTACCTCGCTCGGTCTTCGCCACAGAGGCTCGAGCCCAGGCCAAGAGGTTGGCCAAGAGCCCGGACCAAGGTTGGCGAAGAGCGCACCCGCGGTGCACTCGGTGATCTCTGGCGCCTCGTGGCCATAGGCGCCGGGTCCTCCTCTTCTTCCTCCTCGGGCTCGAGCACCGAGCCCGAACTCACCCGCGCGAGCTTGGCTTGGAGGGCGGTAATTTGCTCCTCCAGCTCCTCCTTCCACGCAGGTCCTCCTGCCACGCCTGCTGCTTCCTTTTTTGCCCGCTCGGCGAGCTAATGCAAACGAGCCATCAACTCTGGGTTCTTCTTGGTATGTTCAATCATCCACAGCCTTAGCTCGCTTACCTCCCTCCGGTCGGAGTACTCCAAATGCGGGCGGGGCGAGCGTCCGCCCAAGCTGGTCCACCTCCTAGAACGCTTGGGGGGAGACGGCGTGGCCGAGGCGAACCTATCGCAGCGCCTACGGGTCGCCAGCTTCTTGGTCCTGCGACCTCGGTAACCAGTGCCAGGATCCCCCATCTGCGACTTCAACTGCGCCACCGCGACCTCGAGGGCGACCTTCTCCTGCCAAACAAGGGACAAGCAGGTTAGAAGAATGCTCGGAAGCTATCCCCGAGCGCGATTTCCCTAGGGTGGGACATCTTGGGCGTATCTTGCCCGGGACAGAACACTGGAGCCTGACAAAACGAAATCTTACCGCCTCGCTTCGCTCGAACAAGTTGTTTGCGATCTGGCGACCGGCCAAGATCTCTTTGCCCCTGGGGGTGCCGAACATCTCGGCCACCCTCGCGTCCACCCAGTCTTTGGGCGGGGCTACACGTAAACCAAAGAAGAGCGGTAAGCACGGCTAGCACCAACTTCAGAAAGAAGTGGCTCGGCGAGGAAGCATACCTAATCGTGATTCCCGAGTGAGGTCTTGCCACCCGGCGATCTCAAAAAAGGGGTGTTCCCTCCTCCTGAGGGGTGACACCCGGTTCCGAACGAAGTCCCGGGCGACGTCCCGACCAGTGAGCCCCGAGCAAGTGAGCTCACTGATCATCATGAGCACTCGTTCCTCCTCGGGCTGAACCGGAGGTCGGGGTGTCTCAACGCATGGGGCGGCTACCCCCGTGTAACAGAGGGAGCTCCCCTCTACCTTTCTCAGGTAGAACCAGAAGTTGGCCCACCCGGACACCGAGTCCTTGAGCGTGAAGCTCGGATACTCGTATGGGCGGGTGGACCAGAGGCAGAAGTAGAGGCAGCCGGCCGGTGAAGTCGTGTCGATGCGAGACAAGGAATAGAAGTGAAAGAAGAGGATGGGTGTGGGCAAAACGCCCACGTACCCTTCGCAGAGATGGGCAAAAATGGAAAGAATGAGGATAGAGTTGGGGTTGAGATGGGTGACCTCGCATTCGCAGTGCGCGAGGACCGACTCGACGAATTCGCTTTCGGGCGTTCGAAGCCCGTTGATGGAGTAGAGCTCGCAGGAGACGATCTCTCCCTCCTGCGGCTGCGGCTCCTCCTCGTCGCCTGGAGCTCTCCACGACCCCGTGTTAAGGTACTTGGCCCTCTGGAGTATCTCGAGCTTTTTCTTGTTAAGTTTGCTCGCACCGAACTTGGCCATTAGAATAAAGAAGGAAAGGCTGGGGGAAAAGCGAGCTCTGGAGCAAGAAGGTTGCGGAAATGAAAGGTTTCGGATGACAAAGGTGTGCAAGGAGGGTCCCGGTGATCGTTTAAATACCCGATCTTGGGGGGAAGCGAAAAGACTTCCCGCCGTTGCGATCGAGGAAGCCCTAAAGGCGCAGGAGCAGTTGAGGAGTCTACCGATCCAGGGCTGACACGTGGACACAGAAATCAAAACAGTCCCGTTAGGGTTCGGTTCCCAAGGAAACGGTTCGTACCATCACTACCAGGCTTCTCCGAGAAGGAACCGCAACGGCGGCCCGCATTCGCTTACTCGATCACACTTTGGCTCCATTTAAGTCATTTGCTCGTCCTCGGAGTAGTTATGCTCGGATGCTGCAGCAGTGGTCCGCTGTAATGAACCCAATCCCTCCATTTAAGTCAGTAGGCTCAAGGGGAAGGCCCCTTCGAGCGTTTTCCCCACTTGAGCCTCGGGGGCTAGCTGTCGGGGATTGGGTAATTCCCCTAATTACCATAATGCCACGATGGCTGAGCTCGTCACGGTCCCGTGCACCTCGGAGGTCATTCCCGAAGGTGACCTAGGAAGGGTCGAGCGCCACTGCTTGACTTGCCCGTCCAGTTCAGGCTCCTTGCCCGTCTGGTGCAAGCTCGTTGCTCGACTAGTGCCCGAGCATGTTGCTCGGGCACACCTACTCGGGCTGGTGTCAAATTAGCTCGGCCCGACCTCGAGCTCTGGCTGTGTGGTCGGGGGTTAAGACTAACGGTCAAGGCGATAATCATACCACTTCGGAGGGTCGTTGCGCCTAGGACGCGGGTGTGGCAGAGAAGTAGGATTTGGTTGTGACCATGTTGGACACGGTCAGACATGCACGGGGTGGGCTGTAACCGACTCGATACCCATGTAAATTATAAATACCTCCCGGACATTAGAGGGAGGGGGAGATGTACTGAGGCAGATATACACGCAATATACACCACGCTGGAGTAGGGTTATTATCTCCTTGGTGAGAGGCCCGAACTAGGATAAATCTTTGTGTCATCCTTTGAGTGTACTTGATTTGGCGAGACCAGGTATCCTTCGGAAGCAACCCTTCACGCAAGAAGGGGATGGAGTTGATCCCCCAATCAACTAAGTAAGCTCGGCGGGGGCCCGCTCCCCAATCGTCAACAAAATCGATTCCAAATAAATCCGATAAATAGCAAACAAGCTCAGAAAAATCTCAAAAATTACAGAAAAATTCCTTGGAGCACAAGGAACCCAAATAAAATTAAATTACTTTTATTTGAAATATAAAATAGTCAAATTAAATTATTTTAGCTTTAGAAAATGCAGATTAAGCTTTATTAACGCGAGAAAAACAATGGAAATTTTTGGGAAGATAAACTAAACCAAAAAATTTTGAAAACCCAAATTTTGGGATGTTACATTTGCCCACGCTATAGGGTCAAGGATGCCAACTAGAGGGGGGTGAATAAGCGGCTTAAAAAAATTTCTCTACGAAACTACAAATAAAGCTAATCACCTAATTACCCCTAAGTCAACACCTTAACAAATAATAATACGGAAGCGATAAACTAAGGTATTAACAATTAAAGCCTAAATAACTAGGCTCACTAAGTGCACTAATTAATTAAATCTCTACACAATAAATTGCCCAAAAGTAAAGGAGACAAACCATTATTTTTGTGGTCTCGCAGACTTGTTGGTCTCTCATAATCCATATTAAGGCAAGCCCAAACACGAATGGACTGGCTCCGACTTGAGCACCTGTCTCAATTCTGGTTTCTTCTTTCTTTGTTGAGAGCTCCCGCGTATGATGCTCTACACCGTCTAGGAGGCGGCAACCTCCAAGAGTAACAAGTCAAACCTCCCTCTTGAGCTTCACCGAGTGAAACACATGCACTCCGGTGACCTTCTAAGACATGCACTAGGATCCTCCTCAAGTGCAACACATGCACAATGAGGCTCTCAACCCACTCCTAATTGTAACACATGCAATTAGGGCTCACTCTTAGCTCAAGAATCAAATAGAGAAGGTGCAACACATGCAAGAGCCAAAAACACTCCACAATAGCAGCAAAAAACAAATGCCAGCCCCAAGGCCCTTTTGTTACTACCGACAATTGCTAATACTTTTGTTACTAGCTAACAGTGAAGGTACACCTTCTTTGTTTCCACCAACAAGGCAAAATCACTAGCCTAAGCATGGATCCAAATCTCGGTGAGATTTCGGATTTTGGACCCCCTGAGATTCTAAATCTCGGTCGGGTAAAAAAAATTCAAAATGCTACAGTTACAAATTGAATTCTTGAAGTTCATTGATATTACGTTCAACAGTCATAATCGTTCAATAGTCATAACAAATACATAGTACTCTCTCCGGTTACAAATAATTATCATTTTGGACATAGATACAATCAAAATTTTAAAACTTTAACTATTAAGATATTTTTAAATGTTTAAATTGGATACGTGAAAAATCATATATGTAGATTTATCTCAAAAACTACTTTCAAAATATTACAATTTTATTAGATTTTATAAATATATTATAATAAAAATTAGTGGTGAAAGTTGTGCTTTGGAGACGGTGTTAATAGCCAAAATGACAACTATTTGTGATAAAACCGAGTACTTGTTAAGTTCCACCTTGTTATTACATGTGTACAGTCCTTAAAGACCTTAATTAAAATATCAAGGATAACTAAGTAAATGTATATTAACAGCGGAAGAGATACGTGTGTCCATGACCATGCCATGTCATCACATTATGCGGAAGAAGCCCTCGCATTTTACGTAATATTGCCTACAGGTTCCCATTGGCAAGAGCCACTGATCTTGCAGGTGGGTGCTGATCTGGCCGTCCACGCATTCCAAACCGAGACCCTTGCATTACCATAAAATCAGCCTCCATGGAGCCCTTGAGGAGTCGCCCCCATTTTCCCTTCCTCTTGCTCCCCTTCGGCAGGGCACCGATGCTGCCGCCACCACAAGGTCTTCCCTTCCATTGCTCCATTGTCTTGCCTCCTACCCCTCTCTCCTCCTTTCCCCACTTCTTATGTCGCCTCCTACCATCCCAACCATCGGTGGCACCACTGACCAGCTGTCTTTAGCCTGATGTCGCTAGTGCTGGTGCTAGTACTCTCCACTCCCCTCCCGTCCCCGACATGCCCCCTCTCTCTCCTCTGCCGCTTAGGCCCACCCATACCCAGATCTAGCTACACCATCGCTTCTTCTCCACCAATGCCGGAAGCCACAACGATTAAATGAACCTGTACATCAACTGCACCTCTCCTGGACCGCTTCTTGAGTGTGTTAGCACCCAGATCCAGTGGCTCCATCACTTCTTCTTCACCCATAACAGTCGCCGCAACACTCCAGCGAGCTCCTGCATAGCCACCCCTCCCTTTGTAGCTAGAACAAGAAGAATCTCCATTAGTTTGTCGTGTGTTTGATTTCGGGGTGTGGGGGTGGGAACCTAGATGCACTGTCCTGGCCGAGTGGAGGTTGCAAGATCTATGCGTCTTCTAGTTCGACTTCACTTGGAATCTCGACACCAGGGAGGCAAGGCGCACTATTGCTGTTCTTGCTTGTTTTGCAATTCTGTTCTTCGCATCATTTTCCTATTTTTCCTGGTTTAGTTGCTTCCCACTATCATATGTAGGGATGGAAATGGAGCGCTAATCCCCGTTTCCTCGCAGAGAATCCCATATTAGGGGACGGGAACAAGGGGTGTCTCCTCTTGCGGGGGGTTTATTGGGGAAAATATTGCCCCCGTTAGAGATCGTGGGGCCGGGGACATTCCACCATTTTTCTGTCCCTGATCCCCGCCCCTGCCCCCACATTATCACTAATAGGTGAGAGCAAATGATCAATTCTCAAAAGAAAAGGAATATGCGTGAGGTCATTATTAATAAACATGCTAAATATGAATTATTCTAGTGATGCACGCATTACTCTAGTGTTTCACTCACAGTTCAATCACACATGCACCATTACTCTAGTGATTCACTCATGTAGCATGTGGTATTTCATGTAGCATTTTCGAGGATTAGTCCCCGTTGGGGCCCCGTGAACCCGTTGGGAATTCGGGACGAGGGAATTAAGCTCCATGTATGGGGACAGAAATGAAGACTAAGAATCTTGAACCGAAGATGGGAGGACGCTCCTTGCAAGGATTTTTCCTATTACTATCCCTAGTCGTATATTGTCTAATCGCTGCCGCTCCATGCTATTGCCGCTGCTCGGCTGACTGTGTGTTGTTCCTCGGCCTCTGCCTTCCGTCTGGCCACCCATGTGGGCCATTGCTTTTCATGTAGCATGGTTGTGTAGATCTCCCATAATCATGGTACGTCCTAACAATAATGCCTCTTCCTGCTCTTCTCAATATGCTTTAGTTTGTTGCTTTGGTGATTTGCTTGCCGATGCTGGTTCTTTGCTTTATTAATGTAGTTGGCTGTGTACCCGTGCCTCCACCTTAGATCTATTCCATGACCGACCCGCCCGGCTCGTCCTGACCTTTTTGAGCTCGGGCCGGGGCGGACTCAACGTCGGTTCGGGCTCAGGACCAAGGCCTACTACATCTCCTTTGGCATCGAAAAAACACCGCTGGAGTTGCACCGAAGGAGGAGCGTCCAATGGAGGACAATGGCAAGCTGGAGACATTTTACCGCAGGCGCCACAGAGTATTGATGTGAAAAACGGTATGCGCGCGACGAACAGACGTGGTATCGTGAAGCGATTAATCATAATATGGTCAATTAATCAGAATTCAATAGACGATTATATGTTCTTATTAATATATTTATTTACATTTAGAATTAGGAATTGCTAAAGTTAATTAGAAATATTTTAGTTATCCAAAGTTAATTTAAACTATCACTCTAGAAAGCATGTTTTACATTCCATTGTTTATACTTCATCCAAAAGGTGCATACTATGAACACTGATACAATATGATAAACTAATTTATCATACTTAGTGTATACAAATAAGCTATTTCCGTGATTAAACGGAAAAAATTGATGTTTAATCATAAAATGACCAATTAATCGGATTATGCGGTCAATTAAGCGTTTGACTGTGTTAATGTGAGGGCCCCTTGTCCTATACCGTACTGTACGCCGTCTACTGTAGCGTATAGCACCGTATAGCAACATGAAGCCTCGATACCGAAAATCTGAACCCAAAAATTCGATCGACGGAATCGAACCCTTAGCTTCAGACTGCATCAGACGCATCCGAGCATCGGGTTCCCTGGATCAATAGCCCAAGATCGCTGCACCAACAACACAAGTATCAACGCACAAACGAACTAAGTTAACTTAATTTACATAATCAAGCGTAAATCTTACAATATCCTAAGTAGATTACAAAAGAAAGAACGACAACGGAAACCAAAAGTGACATCAAAACCGGTCAAATGAGCCCGAACACACCCTAAGGCGGTTGATCGAGGGAGGACTCACGGTTACAAAGACTCGCAGAATCAAGCTCAAAGATCACCCAGGACATCATCACTGTACCTTCCTCTATTGGAAAAAGGTTAGCAAAGAACGGTGAGTACACGTATGTACTCGCAAGACTTTAGTGTATGCAAATATAAATTTAATGCAGGTGATTCAATGAAAGGTCGCTACACTAAGTCTATTATAAAAGCAAGAGTTGAATCAATTCATCGAAAAGTAATACATAATTTGAAAGACGCAGCTTTGACTAAAACATATTTACGATATATATAACATTTGAGCTTCTCAACCGCCGCCATACATGATCGCAGCTTGAGATAAGATTGACATCCATATATGCGTAAATCCACCAAGTGTTATATCCACACATCCATAGTTCCATCAAGTACCATATCAAACCACATGTAAATCCACCAAGTTTCATATCGATTCATATACTTTAGTTAGACTCAAATAGATTTTCATTTTCAAAACCAAACCAAACGTCTATACTTGAAACAAAAATCGAGTTAATTGCTCATGTCCGTGAGCACGGCTAATCGATCGATTTATTTTAAGACTCGCAGAGTATGTACACTTTATCCCTCGCAAACTGGACTTGCACCCTGTCATCCAGGGAACACGCGATACCAAAGGTACCCGTTGTACAAGCCCGAACACATTCTTTCCCATCGTTGAGGTTTTAGCCACACCTCAAAGACCGGTGACGATATCCACCACTATGGCGATAAGGAGCCAACCGCACACACGCGCCACCTTCTCGTGACGGCGGTAATCAGAAGTCTGCGTCGCGGCCCTTATCCCATAGCAAGGCGACACCGTTGTATCACCCGATGTGATATCGAAGCGATTTCCGCCGCTAAGACCAAGCGCACTCACGAAGGTGCAAACGGCGGGTTGTGGGGACACTCACACCGCGCTTGACTTGCTCATCACGGAAAAACGTCCACACACGGCCTACCAACAGTGCACGGCTAAACCCTCACACTTCAAGTACTCAATTGCGGCCGCCCCATCCCAAAGCATGCACGGTTGCACGTAATGTCATCGAATTATGGTTTCAAGGCTTCGGTCCTTATAGTTTTCTCCTAGTGACTCAAGCGGGGGACTCCACGTCACTCCTCAACCCATCGCCACCACTTTAACTAGCACATATTATACCTCCCGCTCGGTCTAATTACCAACTAGACACTTCACATTTTTACCAAATTACTTTCTCATGTCACATTTCTAAAACCACTTAAAAATGTCATAGTTGAAAATGTATGGTACAAGACTGCCATTGTAATCACTTCTATTGCAATGTCTAAGCATATCTGATTACTAGTTCGTTTATACCCAAGTGACATTTATTAAGTTGTCTAACCTCTACTAGGGTTATCAATGTGTGGAAGGGAAATTAGATTAAGGAAAACCACCAATTTGGATTATATCTACCATTCCCACAAACTAGCGCTTTATTGAATTTAAACGATGCATATTAGTTTGAGAAATCAAAGTAAACATTGTGAAATATAGGATTCAAGATGGTCAAATGAGGTGCTTGCCTTGTTGTTGCACTTCGGTGATGTCCGCGATGATGTTCGGGTCGTTCGAGGCGAAGCCCGACTCGCTAGCCTCTAATTGGTCAAAGCAACAAAAACGACAAAAAGAAATACAACTTAGCAAAAGAAAGATTTAAATGCACAAATGCCAACTAAACATCAAATAAGACCCACTTAAATATTTAAAGGAGAAAGAAATGAAGAAAACGAAGAAAATGTGAAACTATGACCTATTATGTCCATTTCGGCCGAACAAGTGCCAAAATGGATTAAAACGTGCAAAATGAAGTAAAACCCAACTAAACTTAGTGAAATACCTAAAAATAGGTATAACATACCTAATGGGACTTATTGGAACTTGTTTGAAGTTGAAATGATCAACCGAGCTAAAACGATTTAAAACGGCGTATTCTTTACCTACGTGAATAAAAATACGTAAATTGAAGACAAATGCAATTAAATTTGCATGTGGAGCCTCAATATGGCCTCAGGTACATAACTAGGTGCTAAAACGCCGAAAGATCGAAAAAAAACCTTTCGGCCCTAAAAGCGACAAATTTGCCGAAAAACTTAAAACGATCGTTTTGTCTGAAATCCGTTAAACGGCCAATTTTATGGATTTTTGCGCAAAACAGGTTTCCGACAATGCAACAAGCTAAAGCAAGATATTTAGGACTTAGTTGGATCGGTTGCAAAGCAATTCCTAATGAAATTGACCAAAATTGAATCAAAATGAAAACCGCGAGTAATTACCGACAAAACCGCTTTTGAGTCCAGATTGAGTCCAAACGCGATCGAGTCCGCGTGTGGGTTCCCGACACGGTTCGAACACTCAACACCTAACTAAAACGCTCGGTAGATTAGCAATTTGCATCGACCGCAAAAGCGGCCAAAACGATCAAAACGACCAGTTAACGACCAAAAGCGATCAAAACCGATGTAAGGTCGCTTTTGATTAAGAATGTCGTGAAACTTCGCTCGACCCGCAGCTAGACACTTGGAGGTAATAATGACTTATCGGAGCCAATCACCGCCAAAATTGACTTAACCTACTCGGACTTTTGATCAAACGTCCGCGTAACTCCCAGATTTACCCGGCACGACAAAAGTCCTAAAAGGGCCAAAATGGGATCTAAAGCACACGTGAAGCATGCTTTCAACCTTAGGGACCTTAAACGAGGCGAATCAAGCTTAAAAGCCAAGAACGGCTTTGGGCCCTCTAATTATTAAAATAAAATGCGAAGTGCTAAAATGCAAATCTAGCATTTTTAGCCACTGCTTTAGCCTCTAAGAAGACTAATGGTGAAGTCGATTCGTGCTTCTGAGCTCTAGGATTTTATTCAACCAATTGAGACCTAGAGCAAAGAAAGTATGTCGCAAAATGGTCAAAACTAAACTCCGTATTTTTTATCTGGGGTTTCTACTAGCTAGAAAGCTATAGGGGCTATCCATTCGGTCATCGGACCTCTAGGATTTTTCGCAAATAGAGTGACCTAGAGCCGACAACTTTGTGTAGGATGCGACAAATTGAATTGACTCTTCCGATCGCGACTACGGCTATCGAAGAGCTAATAGAATCGTCTATTCAAGCTAAGGACTCCTAGTATTTTGTGAAAAAACTTAAAACCTAATTAAATAAAATAAAATCCCGCTTATCGAATTGAATTCGATTCTTCCGATAGCGGCTCTATCTACCATAAGTGCCCACAAAAATTACTATCCATGCTTTGCTCCACTAGAACTCCGACAAATCGAAAACCTAGCATTAGGTTGCTAGATTTCGAAGGTGGTCAAATGCTAGGCCGATAGTAGAGTTAAATGGACCTAACGATGACCTCGAGTCTTGTTTACGAAGCACAATTGCCATGCGATGTTCCTAACACATGGTACCTAGACTTGACCTAGGCTAGGGTTTAGAAGAACTTGATGAAATGCGATGCTACGATGGGGATAGTCGTAGCAATGGCTAGAGGGAAGTCAGGAGTTTAGAAATCAACCTAGAACTCAAAAACCCCATGCAAGCTCAAGGAAACATCCATGGGAGATGTTGGAATACTCACTTGAGAGGGTTCAGAAGGTGGGGAACGCGATGGTGGTGTCAATTCCGCCTCCGGATCAAGTTTCGCTTGGTCGATTCGCCCTCAAACTCCGGATTTGGGTGCTCCTTGCCTTCTTCTTCCTCTCTTTCTCCTTCTCCTTCTTTGCTTAGCACGTGAGGGAGGTGAGCAAAGGGAGTGGCTGCTGGTTTTGGGGGCAAGGAGGCAATAAAAGGGTATAAAGACACTATGCACTTACAAGGGGCATTATGGTCAAGTGACAAATCTTGAAGAATTAAACTTCCAAAGTTGATTTTTATCGATTCTAAGATATTTAGGAAGGTTTTTAGGTCAATTTAACACCTTTCCAACTCAATTTGCAATTACTCATGAGAGTGCAATTAATTTAGTCGGGTAGTCTAATGACCGCGATCAAATGGGAAATTGATTTTGAGCGAAGTTAAATAAGTTGTAGGGCTCTTTTTGATGCCAATCAAATATACTCATCTCAAAATACAGAAATACATAAGAGCAGTGTATTATTAAACAGTGCTTGAGTACAAATGTACAGTGATTCGAGTATAGAAATACCCAGGATATTACAGTTAATTACACATTGATTAAACTATTTATGATGGTTTAGTCACCGATGAATCGACCCGATTTTCACGACAGTGGCAGCGAGGAAAAGTCGGATCCAACTTCACTTGAGGCGATAGTGGTCGCAAGCACATTAAAGACGGGGTGGTACACAAACCTTGAATTTTTTTCTTTAATATTTATTTTAAATATTTTTTCAAAAATAATCAGCCGAAAATAAAAATAGCAAAAATGGGTGCCCGTCGCCCGAGTATGGGGCGATCGCCCCACACTCGGGCGACAGGAACCTAAATGTAAAAAGTTTTTTTTCGGTGTTTTTGGATTCTATCTTCAAATGAATAAAAAAATAGTTCAAACAACGTCAAAAAATTTTGAAATTTTTTTGGATGATCCAGATACATCACTAATGTTTCCATAAAAATTTCAGATAATTATCATGCCTAAGGAATTTTTAAAAAATCAGAGATGGTCGCGAATACAAAGAGACTTTTAGATTTTTTTAAAATTCCTCAGGCTTGATAATTATCTGAAATTTTTATGGGAACATTAGTGATGTGTCAGGATCATTCAAAAAAAAATTAAAATTTTTCGACATCGTTTGAACCATTTTTTATTCATTTGAAGATAGAGTCCAAAAACGCTGAAAAAACTTTTTGTATTTTGGTCCCTATCGACCCATTTTTGATATTTTTATTTTTGGTTGATTATTTTTGAAAAAGATTTAAAATAAATATTAAATAAAAAAATTTCCACAAACCTTGAGACATATTCAAAGTTTTAGAAATTCAATCAAAATCAAAAAATTGTTTAGTTGAATCTTGTGTACAATTTCCGAGAACATAATAATGGTCATAAGCAAATTTTCCGGTATAGAAACTTCACGACTTAGCGGTTTTGCCAAATGGGCTGAGCAGCTGGCGAAGTTAAGACCAAATAAACCGTGCGAAACGAATCTTAGCGCCTCCGTCTCGCCCTCCTCCTCATCCGCTTCCTCGCTTTTCCTTGTTGTGGTGGCCATGGAGACGGTCGGGAGATCGCGTGAGGAGTTTCGAACCATCGTGGTGTACACCAAGGCCATGATGAGGTCCCTGATCTCCACTGTGTATAGGTTTGCAGACAAAATTTGCTCGCTTTGAATATTTAGGATTCGGTGGTTTGGTGTCACTACAACACGTCGGGCTTCTAATGGCGCCTATAAATGCCTTTAAAACCTTATAAATGCCTTAAAAAGATTTTAGATGGCGTTTACATGGCGTCAAGAAAAATGGTGTCAGGAAAAGTAATTGGCGGCGCTTAATTATCCACGACGTTTATAAGTGCCGTGGAAGACTCTAACCCGGCGTTTATAAGTGCCGTGGAAGCCTCTATAACCCGGCGTTTATAAGTGCCGTGGAAGCCTATAACCCGGCGTTTATAAGTGCCGGGGTTTCCTCTATCATGGCACTTTATAAGTGCTGGAGTTCTCTCTATTTATGGCGTTTACAAGCGACAGGGATCCCTTTATTCGTGGCATTTAAAATCAGAGGTGCACAATGACTTCCCAGGAGGTCACCCATCTTATTACTACTCTTGTCTAAGCACGCTTAACTTCAGAGTTTTTATAAGATCTAGTACTTTAGTGGTGGTATGATCACATCTGATATATAATGCGTCCCTCCTCCCCTTAACCCCGTTAAACACCCGAACACCTATTTTTAATTATTTCAAATTAGCAAATTATTGAGGTAATTAAGCAAAATCATCATACGATAAGATCTCCAATTATATTCTTTTGGGCACCAATTCTAGTTTGCAAATACGAAATCCAAGCATATTTCTTAAAATAGACATAACTTTTGACTCGTACTTCCAATTGGGGCGTTCTTAGGCTAATTGGAAAGATTACGAAAAGTATCATCTGAAATTGATAAGTGTCACAAAATCAGATGTTCGAAAATTTTTGAATTTTCAAACAAAATATCAACAAAAATTGAATTTTCGGACAAAATTTGAAATTTTAGACAAAATATCATCGAAAATGAAATATTTGGACAGAAATTATTGCAAATGGAATATTAGTTTCAATTATTTCAAATATAATATTATTTAAATTCAATTCTTTCAAATTCCCCGGTGTGGTATATTCACGTTTATAAACGTCGTGGTAGAGTCTACCACGGCGCTTATAAACGCCGGGGAATTCCACTCTATACCGACGTTTATAAGCACCGTGGAAGACTGTAACCCGGCGTTTATAAACGCCGGTATAGAGTGGAATTCTCCGGCGTTTATAAGCGCCGTGGAAGACTGTAACCCGGCGTTTATAAACGCCGTTATAGAGTGGAATTCCCCGGCGTTTATAAGCGCCGTGGAAGACTGTAACCCGGCGTTTATAAACGCCGTTATAGAGTGGAATTCCCCGGCGTTTATAAACGCCGTGGAAGATTCTAACCCGGCATTTATAAACGCCGGTATAGAGTGGAATTCCCTGGCATTTATAAGCGCCGTGGTAGACTCTAACCCGGCATTTATAAATGCCAGGGAATTAAATGCCTCGAATGATAAAAAACGCCGGCTTTAGCCTTATTAGGGGCGTTTAGATTAAACGCCGTGTAAAATAAACGCCGGGAAATCCATGTTATCTTGTAGTGTGTTTTGATGGAGCAGGGCAATACCACTTACCCTACGTGGCAAAACAGCCTTAGTCATGGTGCCAAGCTGGCAATATATCCGGAGAAGCTACTTTAGGGTGTGTTTGATTGGGCATACGAGAGTGAATGGGATGGAATGGTATAGGATGAATGAGATGGTTCTAGATAAAGATGGTACAGGGAGGGTGTTTGGTTGCTTAAATGGGATGGTATAAGATTTTGTTTAGTTACTTGGATGGGATGATTCGAGATGTTGTTTGGTTTGAGGGATGAGGTTGGTATGGTGACCTTTCTTGCTAGAGGAGGTGGGTTTATCTCTCACAAATATTGCAATGAAAATTTGTAAGTCTATTTTTATTATATATATGTTCGGTATGTAGTAATTTTATATAGCTTAATCAACGCAATTCAAAATCGAACAAGGCATCCAGATTCGATAATCTAAAGCAGGAAATACAATGAAATCGAAAAGGCCCATGGTTTCTTCAACGATCGTACCCACGCCATTAGATCGAGAGGAACGATGGGAAACACACATTAGCTCGTAGGAAGCATGAGAGGAGACGTCTAGGGTTTGAGTACATGGCAGAGCTCGTGGAACAGATAACCGGGAGAGGTCGCGTTTGAGGGAGTCGTCGGCGTGCAGATCCGGTCACGGAGAGAAGGAGAGGTCGCCGCCGGAGTCGTCCTTCCCTATGCCATAGTTCTTGTGTTAGATTGGGGGAGAAGGAGAGGGAAGGGAGAAGGTGAGGCAGCACCTACAGGGAGCTGAGGCGTGGTGGTGAAGCAGTCGGCGATACGGTGAAGCAATCGAAGACATAGGTGGTGGGCGTGGCGACGAAGCGTAGGGAGAGGTGTGCGGTGGGAGCTGGGAGAGGTGAGTGGGGAGGGAGGAGAGACGCGGACGATTCGGTCTTGTACCGAGTGGTTCGATCGAATTGGCTAAATGAGCTGCAGTGTTTCTTGAGAATATTCTGAGAATCTGTACCATCTCGTCCTGTATCAATTAGTTCCGTTCAGCTAACCAAACACAGGAATAAGCTTATATTTCATACGAGATAATTCCATTCACGCTGGTACAGTAAACCAAACACACTGTTAGGGGCTAAGCGACAAAACAAGAAAATTCAGGAGGTGAAAAAACCGATTTCGAGAGCTGAGTGTGCACAGATTCTCGACCAATTCTTTTGTTTTTTACTCCATGTTGGTGCTGCTCGCCCAACCTAATTGTAGTCGTGCTTTCTCTAGAGTTTAGGGAGGCTACAATTAGTTTAATAGAGGTACCTCATCGGTTCCTGAATAGTTGTTATTTTAAGTTCTTATAATTTCATCAAGATACATCTATAAAAGACTTCCCTCTTCATTAAATCTTTGAATAATACACTTTACTCTAGTTTATGATAGTAAATAATATTAAAAATAGTTTTAAAAAAAGAGGTATATAGAAAGAAAAACAATAAAATGCCATATAAGAAAATAGAATAATATGTATTTAGAAATAAAATTTAAAAGTGAGAATATGTATATAAAACATTCGGATGAAGTTTATCAAATCTTTTTTCCTTTGGATGCATCAACGCGCTTGTGCGGTTGTTAGAGCGCATGCCGTCGGAGCGTACAAAGCGACGCGTTTCCTCAGAAAAAAGAGAGGGTGAAGTGTCGTTTCCTTCCCCACAGAAGTTTCCATGTACGCTCTTGCTTTGCAAAGACATCCTGTTTGCGCCAAAATTCGGTACATGGCAAAATGGGTTTGAATCGGATAAAAGCAATTGTATGTGTTTGCATCAGAATTCGGCGTGTGTTGAAATCAGTCCGAGACGAAAAGGAAGCGTTCGCATGGAAAGAAATCATCAAACGAATCGGAAAAGGAATCCGTTTCTAGAAAGGAAAGGAAATCAGATAATAGGCCGATACGGATAAACGCACCGTATCCATGTACAACTCGGATCGGCCAGGCGTGTTATAAAAGGAGGTGGGTGTCAAGCGGCAAGGAATCAATCAATTCCAACAACACCTACTTTTTACAGCCTTTTCTTTTACATTGCTTTAGCTTCATAGATCTCTCTGTAAGTCGACGGAATCAACATAGTTGCGCATCGCCGATTGTTGATTTTGGCCGATTTCACCCAGGTTTGATCTCGCCGCTTTTGTTATCGCCTTCTCGGCCGATTTTACCTTGTATCCGGATCAATCGTAACCGGTTGATCTAGTTATCTCCTAATCGGTTCTTGCCGACTAGCGAAAAGCCGATAGATCCTTGTTTATCGGCCGATCAAATTACAAATTCTACCTTGTCGATTTCAGGTCAAATCGACCGCACGCTCTGCAAACCGGTGTTTGTCTTGTGTGTTCGAGGCCTAAAACCCCTTCACGTTTTAAGCGCGAACATATTTTGGCACGCCGGTGGGACACAAAAGAATGTCGTCAACCGACAAGCCCGATCACCGCCGATATCAACACCGATGCCATAATCGCGCCCAGATGGCCGATTTAACCCCTGAGCAACGGAAAGAACTCGAAGATCGAAAGGCAGCTCTGGAGGAAATGATGCTACGATGCTTCCAGAAAACACGCCGTGGCGTTACTCAAAAGATTGCACTCCCAAGCATCAATCCTATCGGAGATTCAACATCCGACCTGAAGCCGATACGCACTCCGCTCAAGCTGATTTATCAAGTATGATCGAGCAATCTGTCCATCACGCATTGATTAACCAATCATCGGCTCTAGTATCTACTTTAAAGCCGATGATAGAAAATAGTGTGAAAACAATTGCTCAAGAATTAGCTGCGTCTGGAAGCCTGCTAGATCCACCACAAACCATCCCTACGTACCCAGTATATTCCATAGCACCCAACACCAACACAGTAAACGTGTCGGCTCAAGCACCTATCATGATGCCGGCTCAACCTACTGTTTTGAAACCAAGCATACAGAGAGATGGGTTCACACACTACCATGGGCACACGGATGGAGCCAAGATAGGCGCATCAAATCAATCAAGTGCGCCCTCCAATAACATCGGGTTATCGGCTTATCAGCCGATCGAAATGGGACAGGTTCCACAGTCACGAGGGGCCACAACCATGAAACAAGCACCATATAGGGTGGTGCCATACGTCGAACCTTTCGCGCCCATACCCGATGCATTAGGTTTTAATCACAATTATGACGCAGCACCAAGACCTCCTGAGGTGCGAGTTGGACAAAGACCCGAGTTTGCACTCGGGGGGCAGGGCGCAAACAATGAGAATTGGCCGTGTCCGGCTGCACCACAAGCCGACAATGTTAATTGGGCAGAACAAATTGCCAATGTTTTGAGAGAGCAGTTCGGTTTACAACCCAGAGGGAGAGTGATCGGCTACAGGAAGCCGTACCCCGATTACATAGACCGAATGCCATACCCCCACAACTTTAGGATACCAGACTTTGCTAAATTCTCAGGGGATGATTCTATTACCACAATTGAGCATATCGGACGATTCATGGCTCAATGTGGGGAGGCTGCACAGTCCGACGGATTAAAAATTAGATTGTTCCCTTTATCATTATCTGGCACTGCGTTCACTTGGTTCACGAATCTACCCCCAAATTCAGTACACATGTGGAACGATTTAGAAAGCCGATTCCATGAATACTTCTTTTCAGGGACTATGGAGCTTAGGATTTCCGATCTTAGTTCAGTCCGATGTATACGGTGAATCGGTCTCGATTATATCAAGAGATTTAGAGGCGCATTTAAACAGATGCTTGAGTGTAACATTGCCCGATGATCAATTGGCCGATCTAAGCGTTCCAAGGGTTAATCCCGCCGTTAAAAGAGAAACTATCGGGCCAGGAGTTCCCGACTTAGGCCACCTACTCCATCGCCAGACGGCACATGAAAGCCGATATGCAGAGAGCAAAGGGTTTAAAGATAGATTTAAGACAAACGGCAATGAAAAGGCCAAAGTAAACATGGTAGATTACAATTCGGGCGACACCTCTGACGACGAAGCAGAAGTGAACATAGCCGAGTGGATCAAAGGTCCTAAAAAGCCACTCGTATGCTCTCTGCTCAAGCCGACGAAAAATAGGGCGGAGGTCAAGTATTCATATGATGTTTCAAAATGTGACAAAATATTCGATTTATTGTTACAAGAGAAACTCATAAGGTTACCAGAAGGGCATGTCATCCCATCAGCCGAAGAAATTAAAAAGCGAAGGTATTGCAAATGGCACCATTCGTTTTCACATAATACTAACGACTGCAATATTTTTCGACAACAGATTCAATCGGCCATCACTGATGGCAGGCTAAAATTTGCGGAAGAGTCGGCTATGCAGATAGATATAGGCCCTTTCCAAGTCAACATGGTGCAGATGCTCACGTAAAGGGAAGGGGCCTATGAAAGATATTAAGCCGACTAAAAGATTTGAAGCACGATCAAAAGATGAAAGCAGATGCAGATCACTATCGGCTCCATACAGATAGAAGCCGATAAAAATGGACAGAACTCAAGAACGGTAAAACCAAGAGGAAACCTGGAAATCGGAAAATGGTATCGAGCGGAGAGGGCTCCGAAAAAAGTCGATTTCAAACCAAAGCCAACTTTCTCACGGCTCACGGGAAGTATGAGAGGATAAGTCGAAGATATAGCCCTCAACAACACCAGGGTTTTTATCGATCGAGGCAAAGGAGGGACGAACGTTGGCGGCGGATGTGCCACATCGGCCGATTCTGAAGAAGAGAAACATCGGCAATGTCCTTTTTGGCAGTTTTGCTGGGAAAGAGGGATGACCTTACCAACAGTTGTATCTTGTCCTATGCAACACTCGTCTGTATGTCGGCCAAACCAATCTGTAAAAGACAGGTTGTCCAGACCGATACACGATCGTCCAGAAGTAAGGAGCAAAAGGCCGATCTATGAAAGGTTGTCAACATCAGAACAAGGCGAATCCTCCCAAAATCAGGAATTATCGGCTAACGCAAGAAGGATAGAATCCGACAGCGAAGTGGGCAATTTAGCTGGAAAGATAAGAAAGCCGATAGAACCCAAACCTAGATGGTGCCCTTCGGTCTCAAAGAAGTCGCAACGCCAGAGGCTTCAGCGATTAAAAACACAAGAAGAAAGGGAAGCCGAAAAGGAGAGTGAGAGGATCGGACGTTTAATAAGTTAAGACCGGTACCGATTTTGAAAAAGGAGTGGAGAAAGAAGGAACAGATCGATAGTGATTCAGATCAATCGGTTCAATCCAGTTCTCCGATGATCCGAGATGATACGCCACCAATGGATATAAACATGGCATTCACTTTACCTGCCGAGTTCAGAACCGAAGAATCGGCTGAAGAAGTGTTCGCCCAATTGTGCCTCGGAGCACCAGACGCTGTGTTTGAAAAACCACAAGACATGCATCGGCATTTGAAACCATTGTATCTAAAAGGATACATTAATGGCCGACCAATATCCCGTATGTTGGTCGATGGCGGGGCGACGGTCAATCTGATGCCGTTAAGTACTTTCAGAAAATTGGGAAAAGCCGATGAAGACTTAATCAAGACCAACATGGTACTAAATGACTTCACCGGAGACCCAACTGAGGCTAAAGGCGTAATGGTGTCGAAGCGATCGGTAATAAAACTTTGCCGACTGCGTTTTTTGTGATTGAAGCTAAAGGCAATTACAGCGTACTCCTTGGGCGGGATTGGATCCATGCTAACTGTTGCATACCATCAACTATGCACCAGAAACTGGTGCAGTGGAATGATGATACAGTAGAAGTCGTACCAGCCGACACATCGGCTCATATCGCCATGGCTAGCCCTGACACCAATTGGCCACACGAAGAGGCTGAATGCATATCAGGAAAAGCCTTGGACAATTGCGATTTTATCTGTATTGAGAAATCAGGATTCAGGCCGATCAGCGTTAAACCCAATACGTTTGATCGGACAGACGAAGTGATAAGAAGATGGAGCGCGAGACA
Source organism: Rhipidocladum racemiflorum (assembly GCA_036346355.1). Lineage (NCBI taxonomy): Eukaryota > Viridiplantae > Streptophyta > Magnoliopsida > Poales > Poaceae > Rhipidocladum > Rhipidocladum racemiflorum. The sequence continues at coordinate 73,385,691 of CM070577.1, forward strand.
ATAGCGAAACTGCAGGAAAAGGCAAGGAGCTATCGGCAGGAAGAATACGAAGAAGCTGTTGAAGATTTTGAAGAAGAAAGAAAGGGGTTAGGATTTACTTCTGCCGATTTCCTTGAAGAAGTCAACATTGGGGAAGGTGATAATAAAAGACCAACGTTTGTAAGTGCCAAACTAGAACCCAGTTATAAAGCAAAGTTGGTCGAAATACTCAAGAAATATAGAGATTGCTTCGCATGGGAGTACTATGAAATGCCAGGTTTAAGCGGCTGACTAGTTGAACATCGGCTACCTATAAAACCTGGATATCGGCCGTTCAAACAGTACCCTAGGCGGTTTAACCCTACGTTGTATGACGCTATAAAGGAAGAAGTAGGACGATTGCTAGAGGCGAAATTTATCCGGCCTTGCCGATACGCTGAGTGGGTCTCAAACATCGTCCCTGTGAAGAAGAAAAACGGCAAACTTAGGGTATGTGTCGATTTTAGAGATTTGAACAAAGCTACGCCAAAGGCAGTACCGATGCCCATAGCCGATATGCTTATCGATGCTTGCATCCGGGAATAAAATCATAAGTTTTTTGACGGAACGCCGGATACAATCAGATATTCATGGCGAAGCCGATATACCCAAAACGGCTTTCGGATGTCCGGGGCTTTAGGGCTATATGAATGGAAAGTTATGACCTTCGGTTTAAAAAATGCGGTGCTACTTATCAACGTGCTATGAACCATATTTTCCATGATTTGATCGGCAATCTTGTGGAAATATACATTGACGACGTAGTGGTAAAATCCAAAGAAGATCGGCAACATTTAGCCGATCTGGAAAAAATGTTCGAAAGCACAAGGTTACAAGGGTTAAAAATGAACCCTCTCAAATGTGCTTTCGAGTATCTACCGGACAATTTCTTGGGTTTACGGTGCATGAGGGAGGGATTGAAGTAAACCCAACCAAAGTGAAAGCCATAGCCGATACTAAACCACCGACAAGTAAAAAGGAGTTGCAGGTGTTGATTGGGAAAATCAATTACTTGCGACGTTTTATCTCAAACTTGTCAGGACGTATTCGGGCGTTCACACCGCTGCTGAAAATTAAAGATAACCAAGAGTTTAAGTGGGAAGCCGATCAGCAAAAGGCCTTCGACGACATAAAAGGTTATCTGATGAGTCCACCGGTATTGACCGCACCGAAACACGGTATACCTTTTAGACTATATATATCGGCTGAAGGAGACACAATAGGAGCAGTCTTGACACAGGAAGCCGATGGGAAAGAACGGGCGATATTTTATTTAAGCCGACGCGTCTTTTAGACGTTAAACCAGGTATCCCCTAGTAGAGAAATTATGCCTATCTTTGTATTTTGCTTGTACTAAGTTAAGGCATTATATGCTGGCATCGAGATGCGTCATAGTCTGCAAGACCGATGTAGTTAAATACATATTATCGGCGCCCATCCTGCGGGTCGCTTGGTAAATGGGCATACGCCCTAACAGAGTTTGAGTTATCCTATGAATCGGCTAACTGTGAAAGGACAAGCTGTGGCCGATTTTATCACAGGAGTGAAACATTAGTAGGAACAACTAGTGTAACTCCTTGGCAATGTATTTTGATGGAGTCTGTTTGCCAAGAAGGCGAAGGCATCGGTGTGATATTAGTTTCACCTAGAAAGCAGGAGTATGACTTCATGTATCGGCTAAATAGCCGATGTTCAAATAATCAAGCGAATCTGAAGCATTACTAAGGGGTCTACAATGTTAGATAGCATCGAGTGAGAGACGTCGAAGCTTTTGGAGATTCGATGTTAATTGTACAAAGAAGTCGAGGAGAATACCGATGCAATGATGATGCACTAACCCAAGATTTGCATCAATGCCTCCAGATCATCGAGATGTTCACTACATTTTCCATAAAACATATCCCCAGAGAAGCTAATGATAAAGCAAACCGATTGGCACAATGTGCATCAGGGTACAAGATTGAAAGCCGACAGGGACCAATCGAGCTAAACGTTTGGCCGGTTTTATGTGTTCACCTGCCGATTGGAGAACAGAGATAAGGGATTATTTGTCAGATCCAACCAAGCCTACCGAGCAAAAGGTCAGGCGCAAAGCGCTCAAATATGTTCTACTAGAAGACGTATTGTACTTTCGGACTATGGAAGGTTTGTTATTAAGATGTCTGGGAACCGAGGAAGCCAAAGTGGCAATGGGTGAAGTTCATGAAGGCATTTGTGGGTCACATCAATCGGCTCATAAGATGAAATGGGTACTGAGACGAACAGGATATTTTTGGCCGACGATGTTAGAAGATCGCTTCAAATATTATAGAGGATGCCAAACGTGTCAAAAGTTTGGTAACATACAACAAGACCAAAGATCGGCTTTACATCCGATCGTCAAGCCATGGCCATTTAGAGGATGGGGTATAGACATAATCGGCCAGATATTTCCGTCATCCAGCAAAGGACATAAATTCATCCTTGCAGCCATGGATTATTTCTCAAAATGGGTTGAGGCTGTGCCACTCAAGAAGGTTACTAGTAAAGAACTAATCGACTTTGTAAATGAACACATCGTCCATCGGTTTGGGATTCCACAGACAATCACTACTGATCAGGGTACTGTGTTCATGTCCAACGAGTTCAAAGGGTTTGCGGAAAGTCTTGGGATAAAATTACTCAACTCCTCCCCTTACTACGCTCAGGCCAACGGACAGGCCGAATCATCGAACAAAACATTGATAAAGCTGATAAAAAGAAAAATTGAGGAAGAGCCAAGGAGATGGCATTCAACGCTATCGGAGGCTTTATGGGCTTATCGGCTATCTCATCACGGATCAACTAAATTGTCACCCTTTCAGTTGGTATACGGACAAGAAGCCGCTTTTGCCGTAGAAATCAACATCGGCTCAATAAGGCTACACGAGCAAGATAAGGTATCAGCCGATGAATACAAACAGGCGATGCTGGACAATCTAGATGATTTGGCTGAACTAAGGCTAATCACGCTAGATCGGCTTAAAAAGAACAAAGAGATGGTTGCCAGGTCGTACAATAAAAAAGTGATTTTTAAAGCATTCAATCAAGCCGATTTAGTGTGGAAAACCGTGTTGCCGATTGGGTCTAGGGATAATCGATTCGGCAAATGGTCTCCAACATGGGAAGGGCCTTATAAGATAAATCGGCCGGTTGACGGGAATTCATATATACTGGAATCTTTAGAAGGGTTCGTCCTACCTAAAGCGATCAATGGAAAGTATCTGAAGGCATATCACCCAAGCATATGGGTCGGGTCCTAACTACAGAGGTGAAGGCATCAGGATCAATGACAAGCACATGCATATAAAACCGGTCATACAGCCGACCAAGTCAGTTTGAAACATTCATCCACAGATTAAAGAGTTTACAAAATATTCCAAAGATCTGACCAATATTACACAGGAGACAACGTCGTTTTCAATGAAGCCCCGAGCCAGGCAGATGGGCTCCCAAAGCCGACAATGCTGCTGCTGCTCTACCAATAGTAGCTTGAACGCTATCTATTAATCGATCATCGGCTTCAGATCGCTCGAATCGGATCATCTTAGTTGATTGGCTCTTGACTTTGGCAAAAACTTCGCGATTTGTCGCCTCGAAGCCGCTAGTGAAGATGTCGCATCTGCGATGCCGATTTGGCAATCTGCAAGTTCTCTTGTAACCAAGGCCAGCTGTTCTTCAAGTTTTGTCTTGGATGACTCCAGCTCCTGGGCCTTAGCTTTGGCCGATTTCAGCATAGCAGCTCCCTGGTCAAAAGCACTCTTTCGAGATTTAGCATCTGCTATAAGTTTGTCCAAGATCTCTTGGTCGGCTTGTCGGGCCTTCCTCTGCTCAATTCTTGCTTTGGCCGATTCTACGTCTAGCCGAAGCGATCATCCGTGATGGCACACTTCTAGCAAAGCATTCATGGCTGCAGGGGAAGATCGGCTTGCATGACCGCCATAGCATTCCTCAAGGGCCGAGTGTTGGCGGAAGAGCTGCCTCCGTTGCATCACTGGCCCAAGAGACGATTGAGTCGCTTCCTGCATACCCGGCTCAGGTAATAAAGAAATGATGCCGGGCGCAGAAGCTGCTATTATGCGCTGGATGTCGGCTGGGTAGTCGTCGGTGGCTAGCACTTCCGGATCGTCGAGCTCGTCCAGAGTGAAGCCCAAAGAAATCGGCCATCGCTTGATGGCGCTTTGGGGTCGTGGATCGGAGATCTCGATAGTCTGCTATACGGCCGGGCGGCAATGGAAAGGATGGAGGGATAGCCGATGTAGCACCTTGGAGATCGGCTATAACCCCGCTACTTGCACTGACGGAGATTGCTAGGGATTTAAAAGAATAAAATCAGCAATGCAAGATGGGTGTAAAAAATGATATTAAGCAAAGAATAAAGAATAAAACTTACATCAGTAGCTGAGTGCTCCGGAGAGCCATCGGGTTGCCGCCTCACGGGTCTGGGCGAGCGCCTGGCCGACTTCTTCCTCCTCTCTGCAGTGCCTTCGAGTTAGCAATTATCAAAGCAAGGGGCATATTAGCCGATATGCAAAGGACTTACTTGGAGCACGTTGGCGAGCCAGGTCCGACAGGGATGGACTCTGAACGCCCAAATTTCCAGAAGTATATCCTGTAGTTCCAACAGATTGACCCGGGCGTCTCTGTCTGCCACTACTGGCAGAAATATGAGGGTCGGCTATTTGATCACCAGCATCTGTGCCGCCCTGAAAAGTTCAAAAACCATACTTAATGAAAAAAACCAATGGCCAACATGGAAACAAATAAAAGGACACCGGTACCTCTACAGCTACTGAGGAGTCGGTATAACCAGAACTCTCGCTGGGGCCAGAAGCCACCATCGGCTCATGGAAGTCAGGCAAAAAGTTTAGAATTATAGCCGACGGAGTTCTGTCCATCAACAAGGCCTCTGATATCCGAGACCACCATTGAGAAAATGTGGCTGACCGACGGGAGTTAAGAATGAAATGTGGCAAAGAAAGAAGTTGAAATCCGTCGGCCACTTCGGGGACGATCTCCGCAGCAACACTGTTGGTCACCCGGGAACGAGGTTCGATGCAGGACAGCAAGGGAAAGGAAGGGATGGTTTGCCCAAAACCCAATTGACGGGCATAAACCGATGGATGATAGAATTCGTAGGAAGGCTGAAATGTCCTGTTGCGTGTATTCAAGCCGACGTGAATAAGGCAGGGGGAGAGGATAATTTTATACAAATCCAAAGTGGACTGGGGCATCAAGGAGCTATCGGCATCTAAGTGAAGAAATGATGGGTATGGACAATCGGCTAGGTCGGTGTAACAGAAAAAATCTTGTTGGCCGAAAGAAGACCTGTCTAAAGTGAGGAAAAAACGGAGATACTTGTGAAAACCAGCTGAGTCCATTTTTAGCTCATCAGTAGACGACATGATGAATCTCTCACCGAAAGATCGGCTAGCTCTATACTGGGGGACCACGTGTTCTGGATAATCTTCCCTGGGAAAAGTCAAACTCCCCATAGGTTCCGGTAAAATGGATCGGCTAAATATGCAGAAGAGCCATGTTTGGATAAACCACAGGGGACCTCCTATATTGCCGACAACAAACTTAGCGAAACCAGAAAAAAGCCGACTACGAATCACATACATCATCTGATATACTGCTCCCAAAAAGATCTTACCAAGGGGTACCGATGACCTTCCACTAAGCTGCCCGCTATTAGTTGAAAGGATTGGGTGGGGCCAAGAGAGGCGCCGCAGAATAAGTATCGGTCTAACCAAAGATTAAGGAAAGCAACATGCTCTTCAGCCGATACAGGACCATTGACCCTATTGTTATTTTGGATATACTTATGCCAACCTTCGCCTTTCTTGCGGATTAATTTAAAAGTGGGTTTCCCACTAAAAGCCGACAGCAGACCCCCGTCTGGCCTAAGGCAGGATAATTGAGCCACGTCAAGTAAAGTAGGGCCTATCGGGCCAGATGGGAATAGAAAAGCATTAAAAGAGTCCGACCAGAAATAACAAGCCGCAGCTACTAAGGGTTCATTGGCTTCAGGATCGGCTAGACTCAAAGGCAAAGATTCAGCTATGCCCATTCTCTCCCATTCTACCCTCTTCTGAGCCGATATCCTAATGAACCAAGATCTCCATCCCTTCAAATTTGTGGGCCAGGCTCTAAAACTTTTTCCCCACTCAGAAATATTGTATCCTGCAGCCGACAATGGGAGTCTAGGGATCTCGTCATTAATAACCGTGTCGGCCGATATGGTACCTATGGGCCCTAGGTAAAATTGGTCCGAGCTTTGAGGAATCGGAATGAATACCTGCGAAGGGTCCATTTCAGCCGATTTCGAAAGAACGGAAGGAAGAAGATGAAGGCCGATGATGCGTGGTTCGAGAGCTTGGAATCGTGAAAATGACCGTGGGGGGGACCCCATATTTATACCGCGATGAAAGAAGGCGAGCGGGCGGGAACAGTTGCTGCATTAAAAACGCACCGAGATTATTACGGCGCCATTTAATGGGAAGTTACCAAGAATTTCCGATGACAAGCCGATTGCAATTTTTGAAAAGTATCAAGTTATCTTTCCAAAAATTGGGGGGCATATGTTTGCGCCAAAATTCAGACATGGCAAAATGGGTTTGAATCGGATAAAAGCAATTGTATGTGTTTGCATCAGAATTCGGCGTGTGTTGAAATCAGTCCGAGACGAAAAGGAAGCGTTCGCATGGAAAGAAATCATCAAACGAATCGGAAAAGGAATCCGTTTCTAGAAAGGAAAGGAAATCAGATAATAGGCCGATACGGATAAACGCACCGTATCCATGTACAACTCGGATCGCCGGCGTGTTATAAAAGGAGGTGGGTGTCAAGCGGCAAGGAATCAATCAATTCCAACAACACCTACTTTTTACAAATTTTCTTTTACATTGCTTTAGCTTCATAGATCTCTCGTAAGTCGACGGAATCAACATAGTTGCATCGCCGATTGTTGATTTTGGCCGATTTCACCAGGTTTGATCTCGCTTGCTTTTGTTGCGACGCCTTCTCGGCCGATTTTACCTTGTATCCGGATCAATCAGAATCGGTTGATCTAGTTATCTCCTAATCGGTTCTTGCCGACTAGCGAAAAGCCGATAGATCCTTGTTTATCGGCTTCGATCAAATTACAAATTCTACCTTGTCGATTTCAGGTCAAATCGACTGGCACGCTCTGCAAACCCGGTGTTTGTCTTGTGTGTTCGAGGCCTAAAACCCCCTTCACGTTTTTAGCGCGAACACATCCGCTCCGCGTGTTTGACTGTCGACTCTGCAAGGTCTCGTTTTGATTTCGAGTTCTATATAAGCGCAGCTAGATCACTGGTCACTCGCTGCGAGAACGCGTTAAGTAGCTAGCTGACTCACTGGCTCACTGCATGCTGTACCTGGTCACCTACTAATTAAGCTCCTGCTGGTTCCCCGATTTCCTCAAGGAGTTGCGCGTGCTGATCGATGCGAGTACTCCGGTCAAAGCCAATGCCGGAATGACCGACTCCGCCGCATGTGAGCGGTCAGGCCAGGGTGGCTGGGCAGTCCCGGTCGTCTCGATGCTCGGCGTGACGCTCGTCTCCGCGCAGGCGGCGTACCGGGCGCGGCGGGCGCCGTCGGACCTGGCCTTCGTGCTCTTCGCGTACGCGGCGCTTGTGCTCCTTTTCTGGTGCCTCAGAAGGTACGAGCAGCTGGTGCTGGAGCCTTCGTCCGACCAGGACGGCGGGGAGCGGTGGCGGCTCAAGCTGGGCGTGTGGGTGCTCTCGACATCGCTCAGCGTGGCCTTCGCGTGGCACATCGCGGCGATCATGCCGCCGGCGATGAAGGCGGTCGTCTGGGGGATGACCTCCATGGTGGCGATCGCCGGGATCTACATGCTATTCATCTGTAAGACTGGTGGTGCATGCTACTCCGAGCTGTATACTACTTGCCCTGTGGCGATGACATCGCTCGAGCCCGGTCAGACTGTATGAAAATTTTGCCTACAAGGTGAATTAAGAGACCATACAATGGTTCGCGTATGTTTGTGATGAGTATTTGATTGTATTTGAACCAGTAATGCTCAAGTTTAAATTTGATTAATTTAAATTTATTTTGGATTTAAAGTAATTTGATGTGCTGTCAGTGAATAGTGTAGTATCGGGGTACGGTACTATCGGCCTTAGAATGACGGTAGTTATTTTCTAATGAGATGTTTCTCTAAGTTGTGTCTATAGCGGTACTACCGGTCCTCGAATCACAGCAAATCGAACACATCTAGGATTTGACATCAAGATGGTAGTACCGCTCCCAGGACCGGTAGTACTGCTCTAGACACAACTTAGAGAAACACCTCATTAGAAAATAACTACTATCATTCTAAGGCCGATAATACCCTACCCCGATAGTACACCATTCACTGACAGCACATCAAATTACTTTAAATCCAAAATAAATTTAAATTAATCAAATTTAAACTTGAGCATTACTGGTTCAAATACAATTAAATACTCATCACAAACATACGCAAACCATCGCATGGTCTCTTAATTCACCCTGTAGGCAAAATTTTCATACAGTCTGACCGGGCTCGAGCGATGTCATCGCCACAGGGCAAGTAGTATCCAGCTCGGAGTAGCATGCACCACCAGCCTTACAGATGAATAGCATGTAGATCCCGGCGATCACCACCATGGAGGTCATCCCCCAGACGACCGCCTTCATCGCCGGCGGCATGATCGCCGCGATGTGCCACGCGAAGGCCACGCTGAGCGACGTCGAGAGCACCCACACGCCCAGCTTGAGCCGCCGCCGCTCCCCACCGTCCTGGTCGGACGAAGGCTCCAGCACCAGCTGCTCGTACCTTCTGAGGCACCAGAAAAGGAGCACAAGCGCCGCGTACGCGAAGAGCACGAAGGCCAGGTCCGACGGCGCCCGCCGCGCCCGGTACGCCGCCTGCGCGGAGACGAGCGTCACGCCGAGCATCGAGACGACCGGGACTGCCCAGCCACCCTGGCCTGACCGCTCACATGCGGCGGAGTCGGTCATTCCGGCATTGGCTTTGACCGGAGTACTCGCATCGATCAGCACGCGCAACTCCATGAGGAAATCGGGGAACCAGCAAGAGCTTAATTAGTCGGTGATCGACCACTGAGCATGCAGTGAGCCAGTGAGTGAGCTAGCTACTTAACGCGTTCTCGCAGCGAGTGACCAGTGATCTAGCTGCCCTTATATAGAGCTGGAAATAAAAAATAGCCCAGGGTCAACAATCAAACACGCGGAGTGGCAGATGCGTAATAACTGTTCTTTCAAAGCAGGTGCGTACATGGAAACTTCCATGGGGAAGGAAACGACGCTTCACCCTCTCTTTTTTTTTTTTTGAGGAAACGCGTTGCTTTGTACGCTCCGACGAGAGCGGACAAGCGCGTTGATGCATTCATAGGAAAAAAGGTGAAGAAAGAGCGCCGTTTTCTATACCCTTGGTCCTCAGTACACGTCATTCCACTTTCAAACCTTGTTTCTAAATACATATTATTCTATTTTCTTATAGGGTTTTGATAAGTTTCATCCGGATGTTTTCTTCAGCAACCATCATCCAAATTCCTGGCCATTGGATTTGCTTTCAGATCGATGCACGCCCCCCCTGAATTCGAGGTAGGTTGATCATACGGATGCGTGTTTTGATCGTACGGTCCAAAGTTTGGATGTTTTTTGGGACAAAAATATCCGGATGATATCTATATACTCCCTTTCTTATATGGCATTTTACTGTTTTTCCTTCTATATTCCTCTTTTTTTAAAAAAATATTTTTAATCTTATTTACTATCATAAATTAGAGTAAAATATATTACCCAAAGATTTAATGAAGAAGAAAGTCTTTTATAGATATATCTTGATGAAATTATAAGAATTTTAAATAACAACTATTCACGAACGGATGAGGTAGCTCTATTAACCTAATTGTAGCCTCCCTAAACTCTACAGAAAGCATGACTACAGTTAGGTTGGGCGAGCAGCACCAACATGGAGTAAAAAAACAAAAGAATTGGTCGAGAATCCGTGCACACTCAGCTCTCGAAATCGGTTATTTCACCTCCTGAATTTTCTTGTTCTATTGCTTAGCCCCTAAGAGTGCGTTTGGTTCACTGTACCAACATGACTGGAATTATCTCGTACGAAATATAAGCTTATTCATGTGTTTGATTAGCTGAACGGAACCAATTGATACAGGACGAGATGGTACAAATTCTCAGAATATTGTCAAGAAACACTGCAACTCATTTAGCCGGTTCGACCGAACCAGTCGGTACAAGACCGAATCGTCCGCGTCTCTCCTTTGCTCCCCACTCACCTCTCCCTGCGCCCACCGCACGCCTCTCCCTACACTTCGTCGCCACGCCCACCACCTATGTCTTCGACTGCTTCACCGTATCGCCGACTACTTCGCCACCACGCCTCAGCTCCCTGTAGGTGCCGCCTCACCTTCTCCCTTCCCTCTCCTTCTCCCCCAATCTAACACAAGAACTACGGCATAGGGAAGGACAACTCCGGCGGTGACCTCTCCTTCTCTCTGTGACCAGATCTGCACGCCGACGACTCCCTCAAACGCGACCTCTCCCGTTTATCTATACCACGAGCTCTGCCATGTACTCAAACCCTAGACGTCTCCTCTCATGCTTCCTAAGAGCTAATGCGTGTTTCCCCTTGTTCCTCTCGATCTAATGGTGTGGGTACGATCGTCGCAGGAACCACGGGCCTTTTCGATTTCATTGTATTTCCTACTTTAGCTTATCGAATCTGGTTGCCTTGTTCAATTTTGAACTGCATGGATTAAGCTATATAAAATTATTACATACAGAACATATAATAAAAATAGATTTACAAATTTTCATTGCAATATTTGTGAGAGATAAACCCACCTCCTCTGGCGAGAAAGGTCACCATATCAACCTCATCCCTCAAACCAAACAACATCTTAAATTATCCAGGATCATCTTATCCAAGCAATCAAACAAAATCTTGTACCATCCCATTCAAGCAACTAAACACCCTCCTAGTAGCATCTTATCCAGAACCATCTCATTTAACTTGTACCATTCCATCCCATTTACGCTCGTACGTCTAACCAAACGCACCCTAAAGTAGCTTATCTGGATGTATTGCCAACTTGGCATCATGACTAAGGCAATTTTCCCACGTAGGGCAAGTGGTATTGCCCTGCTCCGTCAAAATACCAAACCCACCGAATCCTAAATAATCAAAGCGAGCAAATTTTGTCTGCAAACCTATACGTAGTGGAGATCTGGGACCTCATCATGACCTTGCCGTACACCACTATCGTTCGAAATTCTTCACGCGATCGCCCGAACGCCGTCTCCATGGCCACCACAACAAGGAAAAGCGAGGAAGCGGATGAGGAGGAGGGCGAGACGGAGGCGCTAAGATTCGCTTCGCACAGTTTATTTGGTCTTTAACTTCGCCGGCTGCTCAGCCCATTTGGCAAAACTGCCAAGTCGTGAAGTTTCTATTCCGGAAAATTTGCGAATGACCATTATTATGTTCTCAGAAATTCTACACAAGATTCAACTAAACAATTTTGTGATTTTGATCGAATTTCTAAAACTTTGAATTTGTCTCAAGGTTTGTGTACCACCCTGTCTTCAATGAATTTGCGACCACCATCGCGTCAAGTAAAGTTGGATCCTACTTTTCCTCGCTGGCACTGTTGTGGAAATCGGGTCGACTTGACTGATTAATCGGTGACGATGACTAAACCGTCATGAATAGTTTAATCACGAAAATAGCTTATTTTTATACACTAAGTATGATAAATTATATCATATTGTGTCAGTGTTCATAGTATGCGCCTTTTGGATGAATTATAAATAATGGAACGTAAAACATGCTTTCTAGAGTAATAATTTATAATAACTTTGGATAACTAAAATATTTCTAATTAATTCTAAATGTAAATAAATATATTAATAAGAACATATAATCGTCCATTAAATCCTGATTAATTAGCCGTATTACGATTAATCGCTTAACGATATCACGTCCATTCGTCGTGCGCATACCGTTTTTCACAACAATACTCTGGGTAAAATGTCTCCAGCTTGCCACTATCCTCCATTGGACGCTCCTCCGGTGCAACTCCAGCGGTGTTTTTTCGATGCCAAAGGAGATGGGAAAAAAAGCTCAAATATACATTAGTCAAAATGTAATATCAAAACTATACAACAATTAAAAAAAATATCAGGTTTGACGTGGCGGCCGCCACGCCGCACGGCGGCCGCCACGCCGCATGGCGTCCGCCGTGGCTGCCGCCACACCACCGCGGCGGCGACCCACGTGCCGCTTCGTCCGGCCCGCCTAGGGGGCCTCGCCACGCCCGTCTGCTGGCTGCCGCCCGTGGCGGCGTGGCGGCAACCAGTGTCGCCGCGCGCGCTCTCCCCCCTGCGCCTGCGCCTGCCGGCCCTGGTTCCAATTGGTGCTTTCGGCGCAGGAAAGAATGCATGCATGTGGGTGAACAGCAGGTAGTGGTTGAAACAGCATGAAGTGTCGCGTCAAGTCTACTCGTGTCGGAATCCAAAGCTGCGTAAACTCGATATTACGGTTAATATTGTTGCTAAGTAACGTGATTATAAATAAACGAGTCAGTTATACGTAAGAAATCGTGACTAATGTAAACGTCACAGTGATGACGTTTGGTTCTATATAACGAGGGTGCGTCCCAGCCATTGTATGCCCGTTTGATAGCCGAGTTTGAGAGCCTGCGTTGCAGAGTTTGAGAGCAGAGAGTTTGAGAGCAGAGAGTGTGGTAGCAGGGTGTGAGAGCAGATTATCTGTGTTTACAGTGGTCGTTCTCCTTGCAGTTTGTTAGAGCAAAGAGCGTGAAGGAGATTAATTAGTCGGTGGTTATAGTTTATTCAAATTTTCGCAAAGTTTAATAATTTCCATTTATTTCATTCGTGATTTGTATCTTGCAGGTATTTTTGAGGAACATCTATTGTTACATAGCTCGAGCTTTATTGATCTTCTGTACAACTTCAAGAAGGTTAGTAATCGACGTTGGTGCAATTTATTATTGTTGTACATTTCAGTATTTACGTTTATTTAATTTCATTAGGAAGTTAATGTATGTGTTTAGAAGATAAAAACAAGATTAATGAGTAGATATATACCCACATTTCGTATAAACTAGCAATTTATGTATGCTCACCGTATATTTTGAATCTGGTAGATATATACCCACATTCCATATAAACTAGTAATTAATCGTAGCAACTAGAAATATCTATGTTCGTAGAAATATTAAAACGGAGTAAAAAGTTGAATTAAATATTCTTGCATAAAGATGGGTGTCTGAGTATCCCCAGAGGTCAGGACCCTCTGGCGAGCTTCCACTCCAACGATTATTCGCTTCAACAAGGATCATTATTATTTTTGGACGTAAGCACTACTTGGACCCGAAAGGAGTTGAGCTCCTTTCTGAACTTTACAACTCGAACGAAAGTAGCCGCATAATCCGACTTAAATACCCCAGAGGTCAGGACCCTCTGGCGAGCTTCCACTCCAACAATTATTCGCTTGAGCGAAGGACTGTTACTATTTTTGGACGTAAGCACTACTTGGACCCGAAAGGAGTTGAGCTTACTTTTGGACGTAATCACAACTTGGACCCGAAAGGAGTTGACCTCCTTTCTGAACCTAATAACTCGAACCAAAGTTGCTGCTTAATCTGACTTAAATATTGGTTGCACGAAGTTGTAGACTAAGTTAATTCATTGTGCCTTATCACTTATTCGACTTTGTATTGCTGTACTTATTTTTCGACGTAATCATTACTTGGACCCGAAAGGAGTTGACCTCCTTTCTGAACCTAACAACTCGAACCAAAGTAGTAGCTTAATCTGAGTTAATTTTTTTGACCTGAAAGGAGTCTCTGCAGAGGTCAGGACCCTCTGTCGAGCTTATGCTCGAACGCTGTAATCGTATTTATTTCGCATGATGATTCATTGCAGCGAAGGACTGCTTTTTTCGGACGTAATATCTACTTGGTCCCGAAAGGAGTTGACCTCCTTTCTGAACTTTACAACTCGAACCAAAGTATCCACTTAATCCGACTTAAATATTGGAGGGCCGAAGTTCCGCACCATTTTAAGCTATTTTCCCTTATTACTTATTGGACTTCGTATTGTTGTTTTTGCTTCGTGTAGGTACCGACAACTGCAGAGACCGCACACGTTGACCTCGTATTTGTTCGGAAAACTCGTAACTCAGAGCAAGGCAAGCATCTCCCCTTATATCATGTCGCTAGCACACTTTAACCAAACTTATGTTGTTACGATGAAATGTATGTATGCATGCGTTTCTCGAGTGAACACCATATATTGCGAACCTGGTAGATAAATCCCCGCAATCCATAAAAATTGTGAATTAATCGTATCACCTAGAAATACATGCGCACAAAAAGATCGAAAAAACAACCAATTAATTTGTTAGCTACGTATGTTTGTTTGACTTAGTTCGTACGAACCTGAAATGTAAAGTATACAATGTCTTTCTGTGTAGTAGTATTTTACATGATATTACGAGTGTGGAATGTGGTTTTAGGATTTCGTAAACTGCATATGTCTTGTGATAGTATGTTATGTAACATATATATAACTATATGTTGGCATACATTTTAACTGTACGTAACCATAACATTAATTCTTTCGTAATTAAAATTTGAGTAATGCCAATATGTTTAAAGATGTTAGCGGTGCGTGTGTGCATTTATTGATGACTACAATTATGTAATTCTACAGTCCTCGATGGCGATCCCGCTTCATATATGGCATGGGGGGGAGCCCGAAAAATTGCAGGGCCCATTTGTCAAAGATGCATAATTGTGCACACATAGAGACAATCAGAATCCACCGATAGAGTTGCGTCTGATAGTAGCAAGAGCGGCTGCACGCTCTTAGTGTTGACCAGACGTTGTACAAGCTCGGGGGAGATGGGGCTAGGCCCCCTGTAGTGCCACAGAGCGTGCTTTACGTGTACAGCCTATTCGAGCTCCGGAGAACGAGTGCCTGGCAGTTCTACATGGAGAAGGCCGCACAGGAAGGGTTCGCACTAGGTGTTCACGTGAAGCTGGTCCTCGCACCCCGGGAGGCAGGACGAGCCGAGCCCAGGAGGAGGACATGGGGGTCAATGCGGACGAACAACCCGAGCAGAAGAGGAAATTGCGATGAGCTCGCAGCAAGTCCCCGCTCAAGGGGCTTGGCAGGGCTGGCGAGACGGATGCGCCCGTCCTCGAGGTTGATGCGGATGCCTAGCGGATGACCCTCACCCTACTTATGGTGATGGTCCTGGCGAAGATGAGGACCGGGGCCGCAATCGCATTTTGCACTCGGCTGACCCAAAGAACCGTGTTCGCCCGCTTGGATGATATTTCTAGGCGTGGGCAAGACCATAGCGATATAGAACTTCGAGCAGGAGTTTGCCACAAAGGACGGCGATGCACTACGCACTAATTACGCAGTCCGACCCGGCGTGACCAGTGCGGTGCATCGCTTCGACTGCACTGCCGAGCTTAAATGTAAGAAAGGGCGGCGATCACGAATACTATGTTCATGCGAACCGCCCTAAACATCGACACCATTTCGTTATAACTTCGGTACACACCGCACACATGCCTGCAGGCGCTTGTTCGAACACAAGCGGTGTGGTGAAATCAAGATTCATCGCAAGAAATCTCGTTAGACGTGCTGAAGGCCGACATTAGCCTCAGGCCCGCAATCATAATTGCTGAGATGCAGAACAGGACAGGGATGTCCATAAACTACTTACAAGCTTGGCGAGCAAAGCAGATGGCTTTGAACATGCTGTTTGGTAGTTTTATGGAGTCATTCAATTGGGCTCCACGACTACTAAGGCGGATATTGCAACAAACCCGGCTCGAATATGCTATTCTTTGCCGAACCTGCAGCTTCCGATGGAACGATCGCTCCAACACTACTACCTCCTCAGGGTGTTCTCGGGCGTTCGGTCCGTGCATCACGGCATTCGGCAGCTGCCGTCTGTTATATGCGTGGATGGGACATTGTCCTGGCCAAGATACAATGGCACCCTACTCACCGCCCTAGGCTGCGGATGCAAACAACCGGCTACTACCGGCTTTCGCCGTGGTTGAGGGCGAAAGCAACGGTAGTTACGGTTCCTCGCCCTGGTGAAGACCCGTGTGGTGCGGGATAGGCCCGGTGTGTGCGTCGTGTCGGACCGTAATGCAGGGCTGAACGCCCTCGATAGAATGGCGGAGGATGAAGATTGCCATTGCCCGGTGGAGAGACGTTCAGCGTAGATGGTGCATGCGTCACCTTGGGGCGAACCTGTACACCATGTGCAGGAACAAGAACATGGTGAAGCTATTCAAAACCCTATGCATGCAAAACCAACTGCGCAAGTTCGATACGATATTTAACCAGCTGAACGAGCGCTCAAAGGAACTGGTGGCCGAAGAGACCACGGAGGGCACACAGGTAATTGGTGGCTCGGAGGTCTCCGTACAGCGCAAGATGACATTCGCTCAATGGATAGCTCGTAAACCCGCCGAGAGATGGGCCTGGGCGCACGATACAAATGGTGCTCGGTAAGATAATGCCCTCTCTAGTACGGTAGCACATCATTTGACAGCACTCTTTTCCACCTAAGCGGTATGCTTCTATTCTGCAGATACTCCATCATGACGACGAACTTCGCCGAGTCGTACAACAATGTGCTGCGGGGGGCTCGTTGCCTACCCATTTGCTCAATCATTGAGCTCACATTTTTTAGGACCGCGAAATACTTTGTTGATCGCCAAAGGGCGGCGTACAACTGCGGCTCAACCTTCGCTCCCCGTGTCGAGGCTTTGTTACAGCGTCAGAGGCGTAAAAGCTCAATTCCACCGCGACGCGCGCATGATGGACCCTGCGCAGAACATTTTTCTCGCCGAGTGCAAGCGCAAGCACCGTTCGAGATACTCCGCGGGGACACAAACCGTAGATGCTAGCTCGGCCGTATGAGGCGACCTGCTCATGCAACAAGCCTCGCCTAGAGCACATCCCCTGCTCGCACGTGCTAGCAGCGTGCCGTGACATGGGGGGCAACGACGGCACACAATATGTCACACCGTACTACCGTATGGATGCCGTTAGAGCAACATGGACGGGTCATTTCGAACCGTTCAACATCGGCACGAACTACAAGACCTCCGAACCCCCTACGTGGATCCCGTACCCCACACTAAGGCGCGATACGCCGGGTAGATCGCGTTCCGCGCGGTTTGAGGGTGACATGGATGCGTCTCAGCGAGACGATGGCCTTCGGCGTTGTCGCATCTGCAGGCAGACAGGGCATGACCGTAGAGGCTGCCCAAACAGAGGGTGATGTTGTCCAATGTAATATTTCAACTATACGCATTAGACATGCAACATCTTCTTACTACCTTCCTTTTGCATTCTCTTCGTGAAATTTCAGTTATGTAATTTATGAACCTAAATTTCTTTAGGTATGTACAGTGGTTTTGTAATTTCTTCTGATGTTATTTTTTTGTATTTCATTGTTTCATTCCCTGGAGATTATGCAGGCTTGTGATGGAGTTGCCAGAGCTGTTGCGATCGAAGTATGATGACGACCACAGGGCCGGAAGTGGGCCTCGGCCAGACGGTAACGTCATTACTACACTGTCGTAACGTATCGCAAGCGTACGCACCTTTCGTTATGCTCAGTACGTTTACTTGCTTTGTCCTTGCAGCTTAACACTCTCCGCATGCGTGGCTCCCGTAACATTAAGACATTGGACCCTCAGTTCATATACGGCTGGACGGACGGGCTGTTAGCCCGCATTCATGGTGCGTGGAGCCTACGAAGGAAGGGCCGGTGGACCCGATGCCTAGGCCGACGGGGCCCTTATCACCGCGTTGGTCGACAGATGGCGTTCGAGACGATACTTTCCACCTCCCTTCGGCGAGATGACGATGACCCTCAAAGATGTCGCCATGTTATTTGGCCTTCCACTTTCCTAAGAAACCCCTCGTAGTGCGCAAGCCCTCCAAAGAGGCATGGAAGAACTATGTAGAGGAAAGGTAATAATTGTGAAAGCACACCGACCACACTTATCCGGGAGCTAACGTGATTTGCTAACATGTGATTTTCTTCGATGCAGGTTTGGCACAACGCATACGGAGAAGCTGTGATCGTGGAGTCTCTTTCACATGGCTCGACAGATCTCCGGAGGCTGGACCATGTCTCAAAACGCCGACCCTGGTCGATAAATAGGCATTCGAGGTGTACCTCTATTTCCTCCTTGCAGGAATTTTATTTACAAACGGAAATGGTGATTCCGCTGCCCCCACCTCATTTGGGTCGCTCGAATTAGCCGAGCAGGTGCGAAGATGCGACACCGGACTTCTACTGGTGGGGCTCGGCGGTTCGCAGACACATATCGCGAGATGTGTGCGGCCTGCCGCCGGTCACAGCCAACTTCAATAATGGGAGGTTGCCCCCTGCTTCTACAGTTGTGGTCTTGGTCGTACCTACCCATAGCGCGACCAAGAGTGTCAAAGCGGTACTACCCAAAGGTCTGCCGATGAAGCTAACGTGCATCCACTCGCAAGGCCAACCTTGGGTTACAAATGGATGCATGCCAGACTCCGATGGGCCCAGGAATCAGATCGCGGCTCCTACCCTCGTCTCGTGGGGGACCTAGACTTCCTGACATCAGCGCAGGTCACGTGGGATCCCTTTTCCACCCAGGCCGCGGCGGAGGTTGCGTCGGGAGGCCGTATCTCCAATCTGTGCACGGGGGAGCCTCATTATTGGATGACGAAATGCTTCCTCCTGTGCATGAGTGCCGTTGAGCCATACTCTCCGGAGCGCGTTCAGCGCCAATTTGGGTACCGGCAGTCTTTCCCTCCACCGCCTCCGACAGACTCCGAAAGCTCCCATGGGTATGTCTCTACATGTCACATTACTTTCACGCTTACTGTGGAAACCATTAATAACGTGTTGGATTGATCCGCAGGAGGAGTACATCGGGGCACAACTACAACTGGGTCGCACGGAATAGCCGGCATATTGAGAGGTGGAACTCGATGGCCACTGAGGACGTCTGGAACCCATCAGGCGCAGCCCACGACGGACACACTTGGGTACCTTGATCGTACAGACCTCGCACAGGCGGTGCTCCTAGACAGGGGTGTGGCGATGCCAGTGCAACATGGCTATGCTGAGGAGTACGCAGAGCGCATGCACACACTGGTACGGATCGCACCTATCACATATTAAAAACGGGGGATATACCCAATTAAACATTCGATACGTGTTAATTTGCAGAGGCGTGAGGCGGAGTACATGCATGACCAGGCGGACGAGATCCTCACGCAGTCACAGGAGCAGCAACGTCAATCAAGCAATCCTTTACGGAACCTTCTTCGCCGCACGGGCCACCGCATAAGAAATGCGGTCAGAGATGTTGGTGGCCATAGACCGTCTACCCAACGTGATTACGAGGATGTACCGTCTGGCGCCGCCGCACCGAGCCCACGATGAGGAGCATGTCCATGGATAGACGTAACGCTGTGCCTCCTCGGCGGCAAAGAAGACCCACCCAGAGCATCGACTTCCTCCCGGTCCCGAGCCATGAGAGCGGCCGAGGCCATGGAGGCGTATGCGTTGAAATAGGTGCTTTGGGGCAAACGTTCAAGGAGGAGTACACATCAACATGTCACCGTCCCCATCATTGCCGCAGAGTCTTTTAGTACCCCGCCCAAAGATCAACAAACATGGGAGGACGTGTCGAGGGCGACGATGACCTTATGGGATCCGGGGCTACATTCACCGATTTGCTCGCGACGACGTGTTTGCAATCCTAGGGTTGGAATCGCCCCCAAGAACCCCCGAGGAGGCCGGTGGATCGAATCGGGCAGAGCAAAGCCTTCGGACGCATTTCACGCGCATCGTGGTACCATGCGTACGGCCGATGGCTGCATGGGGCATCCACGGCGGCGCGTCAGACGCGTCCACCAGGCGATTCGACGCTGAAACGCGAGATGCACGGTTAGGTCCAGCGCAGCGGCTGGACTACGTGTCCCCATGCGCCCAAAAATTTCACACCGTCGGACTACGATAACCAGGAACGTCGTGGTAGGGGGACGCGCAGGGGAAGAGGAAGGGGGAACACTAACCCAGAAAGCCGTTGAACCCGTTATTGATCAACCCGTTCGATTGCATTATTTTACTTTCAATGTAATGTTTTAATTTTGTCTGCAATTGCGAGCTAGATCGTGTTGTATGAGACTTATGTTAACTTCTTTAATCTATGTCATTCAAACTTGTCAAATTTCTTTTGATTTTTTATGTTGCTCAAATGAAAAACTTGTCAACATGAAAAGTTGCGTCTTGGAATTCTCTACAACTTTCATGTAGACCAAAAAATTATTCGAGCACAGGAAGACCTTCAAATTCGTGAATTACAGAAGGGTCCGTCGCGAACAGTTTTTGGTGTCCGGCGCAAATGCACTTACCTTTCCGATTATCTATGATTTTTTATATTGCTCAAATGAAAAACTTGTCAACATGAAAAAGTTGCGTCTTGGAATTCTCTACAACTTTCATGTAGATCAAAAAATTATTCGAGCATAGGAAGACCTCCAAAATCGTGAATTACAGAAGGGTCCGTCGCGAACAGTTTTTCGTGTCCAGCGCAAATGCACTTACCTTTCCGATTATCTATGATTTTTTATATTGCTCAAATGAAAAACTTGTCAACATGAAAAAGTTGAATCTTGGAATTATCTACAACTTTCATGTAGACCAAAAAATGATTAGAGCACGGGAAAATCTACAAAATCGAGAATTACAGAAGGGTCCGTCGCGAACAATTTTTGGTCCGACGCAAATGCATTTACCTATCCGATTTTCTTTGATTTTTTCTGTTGCTCAAATAAAAAACTTGTCGACATGAAAAAGTTGCGTCTTGGAATTCTCTACAACTTTCATGTAGAGCAAAAAATGAATGTGTAATTAGCCCTTTTCAACTATACGAAAATACATACAACGGAATGTGTAATTACAATATTTTTCCATAATACGGTAGTCCGTATAGAGAAGAGCAAATCAGCTGCATTCTTCCGAAAAAATAGACTCACACGTGATATTTCACGGCCGGCCGAATATGCTTAAGTTGTCATATTTTTCCGCGACCGTTATAATTAGCCCTTCTCAACTATACGAAAATACATACAATGGAATGTGTAATTACAATATTTTTCCATAACATCGTAGTCAGTATAGAGAAGAGCAAATCAGCTGCATTCTTCCGAAAAAATGGACTCACACGTCATATTTCACGGCCGGCCGAATATGCTTAAGTTGTCATATTTTTCCGCGACCGTTATAATTAGCCCTTTTGAACTATACGAAAATACATACAACGGAATGTGTAATTACAATATTTTTCCATAATATCGTAGTCAGTATAGAGAAGAGCAAATAAGCTGCATTCTTCCGAAAAAATAGACTCACACGTGATATTTCACGGCCGGCCGAATATGCTTAAGTTGTCATATTTTTCCGCGACCGTTATAATTAGCCCTTTTCAACTATACGAAAATACATACAACGGAATGTGTAATTACAATATTTTTCCATAACATCGTAGTCAGTATAGAGAAGAGCAAATCAGCTGCATTCTTCCGAAACAATGGACTCACACGTGATATTTCACGGCCGGCCGAATATGCTTAAGTTGTCATATTTTTCCGCGACCGCTATAATTAGCCCTTTTCAACTATACGAAAATACATACAACGGAATGTGTAATTACAATATTTTTCCATAACATCGTAGTCAGTATAGAGAAGAGCAAATCAGCTGCATTCTTCCGAAACAATGGACTCACACGTGATATTTCACGGCCGGCCGAATATGCTTAAGTTGTCATATTTTTCCGCGACCGTTATAATTAGCCCTTTTCAACTATACGAAAATACATACAACGGAATGTGTAATTACAATATTTTTCCATAATACGGTAATCCGTATAGAGAAGAGCAAATCAGCTGCATTCTTCCGAAAAAATAGACTCACACGTGATATTTCACGGCCGGCCGAATATGCTTAAGTTGTCATATTTTTCCGCGACCGTTATAATTAGCCCTTTTCAACAATACGAAAATACATACAATGGAATGTGTAATTACAATATTTTTCCATAACATCGTAGTCAGTATAGAGAAGAGCAAATCAGCTGCATTCTTCCGAAAAAATGGACTCACACGTGATATTTCACGGTAGGCGAATATGCTTAAGTTGTCATATTTTTCCGCGACCGTTATAATTAGCCCTTTTCAACTATACGAAAATACATACAACGGAATGTGTAATTACAATATTTTTCCATAATACGGTAGTCCGTATAGTGAAGAGCAAATCAGCTGCATTCTTCCGAAAAAATGGACTCACACGTGATATTTCACGGCCGGCCGAATATGCTTAAGTTGCCATATTTTTTCGCGACTATTATATTTAGCCCTTTTCAACTATACGAAAGTACATACAACGGAAGAAGTAATTACATTTTTTTCCCATAATACGGTGGTCCGTATAGTGAAGAGCAAATTAGCTGCATTCTTCCGAAAAAATAGACTCACACGTGATATTTTACGGCCGGCCGAATATGCTTAAGTTGTCATATTTGTTCGCGACCCTTATAATTAGCCCTTTTCAACTATACGAAAATACATAGAACGAAAGGTGTAATTACAATATTTTTCCATAATATCGTACTCGATATCTGAGATGAGCAAATCAGCTGCATTCTTCCGTCAAAATTGACTCACACGTGATATTTTACGGCCGGCCGAATATGCTTAAGTTGTCATATCTGTTCGCGACCCTTATAATTAGCCCTTTTCGACTATACGAAAATACATACAACGGAAGGTGTACTTACAATATTTTTCCATAATATCGTAGTCGATATCTGAGAAAAGCAAAGCACCTGCATTCTTAGAAAAAATGGACTCACACGTGATATTTCACGGCCATCGAATATGCTTAAGTTGCCATATTTTTCCGCGACTATTATATTTAGCCCTTTTCAACTATACGAAAGTACATACAACGGAAGAAGTAATTACATTTTTTTCCATAATACGGCAGTCCGTATAGTGAAGAGCAAATCAGCTGCATTCTTAGAAAAAATGGACTCACACGTCATATTTTACTACGCCCGAATATGCGCTTTCTGTCTGGCCGTCGCCTGTCAGTGATGTGCATAAGCGGAGGGGATGGGCACTACCAGACACTTCGAGCTGCAGCTTTGCTTCGGCCATACCCCTCCCATTGCGCTGCAAATGCTTCCACGTGACGCAGTACCAGATGCACCGAAGCTACAGCCAGGCCCCCCACCGCGCATTGCAAACGCTCCCACGTGCCGCTTGCCTGTCTTGGACCCTCGCTCCGCGCGCTGATGTGCCGTGTCGGGACCCCGAATTTGCAAATCCGGACCCTCTGTGTATTCAGCACTAGTCCAGGAACGCGCTAGTGCACACAGTCTTAACATCGGTAAATATCACAATCATACCAATCGATATTATCAAAGTACTTTATTTAAATAACCAAACAGGTTACTTGACCTTATGGTCAAGTTACAAATATATGCCTCGCAAGGCGAAACTTATTAAAAGAGAAATAACAGCAGCGGAAAATCAAATAAGGTAACATCGTGGCGCCATCCAGTATACCACAGGCAACTGACTGGGCTCGCATCCCTAAGTAGACGGGTCCTCTTGGAATTCCTCCTCCGAAGCTGGCGTAGTCTCCTCTTCAACTGGTATTGTGTTGAGGCAAGGGTGAGTACTTGGTACTCAGCAAGTCATGCACAGAATGCAGGCTAATATACTACATGCATGGCTTGGTACAAAGGAATAGCACAAGGCATTTTTGCAGTAAACAGCATTTGACAAGTAATATAAGTAGATTCGAAAGCAGTAAAAATAAGTAAAGCATAAATAACTTTTCAGGAAATTTAATAAACATTTTCCCCATCCTAAACCACGTTTCTATCATCTTCATTACTAACCCAACCAACCTTTCAAATCCAAGTTATTTTTAGAAAGTCTAACCCTTGACTGTAATTCCCGAGCGATGTCCAACACCGCGGACACGGCTATTCGAATAGATTCCAAACTCTGCAGAGGTTATGCACTTTACCCACAAGATACAGTCAAACACCACAAAGGCGAGTTCCCGTAACAAAGCCTTTCGGAAGCCTCAAACAACACAGGTGGTCCTCTCCGGTTCGTGCTCTACACCATCCCTTCCCTTAGCCAAGGCGAAGTATGGGACCAACACACCGTTAGATGGGTATCTGGCCACGCCCACGATACGCTCCCCGCACAATCACACAAACGGTGTAATTGACACCCCGAGGCTCCACAAGTGAGTCCTTAGCGACTTAGTCAACTAGGGCCGTCCCATTCCACCATGTGGTTGCAAGTATGACACAGTACAAAGGCTTCCAAGGTTAAGTCCTTAGACTGACCATGGCAAGACTACCACAAGAACCAAATCAACATCACCAATGCCACGGTGCCCAATTGATTACTCTTGCCATATGCCCTGGCCGAACTGTTTATCAAACCCCGCTTGATTACCATGCACCACGTGCCATCAACATCACATGATACTTTTCCAAAACAGGTTCAAGATATCATTAAGTCAATATTAACATTTGATTGTCCAAAATCTTGTCATGAGCACGTAGCAGGTCTAAGCAGTGTACTACAACGGTCTAAACCCATGTTGGCGATTTAATAACGTCCAACTAGTAATCCACAACTAGGGTGACAAGGGATCATGGCACATACTTAGATAATCAAGGTGTCATACAGCAAATTGGTATTTATCTAATCCCCATGTTTAAGCAAAGTATTTCTCTAATTGAACTAGCATGCAATAGTTTAAATCAAAATAGATTTCGAAATAGGATCAACATGGTCAAAGCACAACTTGCCTTCAAAAAGTACTTGCTCTTGGTCTTGAGTTGGATCCTGAGTCAATACTTCTCCTTCGAATCCTTCCCAAGGCACTTCAACGTCTACTAAGTAAAGCGTGCAAATAGCAAAACACAAATAAACAATAGGCAAAAACATCCCAAAACTCCAAATAAAATCCATAAACAGAGAGAACATAATTTTCTGGATTTTTAGAAACTGGAATAAATCAAATTTGGAGTTAAACGTTAAAAGTTATGATTATTTAAAGTTTAAATAATCAATTAAATAATTTTACAGAGAAAAACTTTAGTCCAAAAATTAAATAAAATTCATATTTAGGTAGATCTTAATTTTATACAAATTTAGAAATTTGAATCACTCAAATCGGAGTTGAAACGCAAAAGTTATAAGCGTTTGAAGTTTGAATCTAAATTTGAATCAATATTTCGAATTAATAAATCATTTTCTTTTTCGAAATTAATTATTGCGTCGGCATGGACACGTGGCGGATTGGTTGGCCGACGCCACGGTCCATGGACTTGGTCCACGCCGGCTCGGGTCCACCGTGGACTCGGTCCCACGACTCCACGCGTGAGGCGACATGTGGGCCCACTCGGGTGACGTCATCGGCCGACGTCCGAGGCTCACCACGGTCCGACAGTGGGTCCACCGATGACGTCATGGGTGACGCCGGCGGGTCGGCCGCCACGACATGCGGGCCCTCTCGACACGCGGCCTGCGTGTCGGGCCACTACACGCCGCTGCGGGCCGGTCCCAACTTCCCGACACGTGGCGCAATCTCGACCGCTGGTTTGAAAATCAGCGCGGATTAGATCCAGGGTTAACACGCGTTGAAACTACTCGTTGATCGTGGGCGTTCGATTTAGATCGGACGGTCCAGATCTAATCCTATAATAACACTACTACAAGACGTGGCAATTGTGGAACCGCTGGATCTTGATCCAACGGTCCCGATCCAATCGGGTTGGGGACACGTGAACTCACCTCAACCGTCCGACCGATCTCGACGGTTCACCGAGCTCGCTGGTCGGCGATGGCGCGGGCGAGGCTTGGGCACCGGAGACGGGACGATGACCAAGAGCGGCGCTCTGAGGCTCCTCCGGCGACGTGCGTGGTCACGCTCGAGTCGCCTTGGCTCTGGATCCGGCTACGCCTCCTTCTCTCTGGCGACGGCGACGGCGGAAGGTGAGAAAAACCACCACAATACCCTAAGCTACTACGGCGAGCAATCCCGAGCAAGCGGCGGCCGCTAGGGTTTAGCAAGCTAAGGCAAAAAGTAGCGCAAGGTCACGGCGGTCCTCGGTGCGATCCGGGCATTAAATAGCCGGGAGGCGTGCTCGGGCGAGCCCTAGTCGATTCTGGCCAAGACTCGGCGTGAGTCCGGCTCGACTCAGGGGGAAGACGGCACGAGAACCGCCCACGTGTCCAGATCAGCGGCCCCGATCGGACCGGTGCGAACGGGTTTGGTCGGACACGGCTCAACCGTGACGGCGGATCTCCGTTGGATCTTGATCCAACGGTTGGGATTGATTAGGTTTAGGAGTGGGTTCGGCCGAGTCACGCGTGGCTGGTCGGACTCGAACTTCGAGTCGACTTCGGGCTCGATCGGATGAACAAGATACTTGACCCGAGTTGATTTTCCAGCGATTTAATATTTAAAATAATTCCCAAGAATTCATTTAATTCATTAAAAATAGCAAATGACTCAGAAAAATTCCAGAAAAATTCTGGAAAATACTTTGGATCATTTTGGACTCAAATAAAATATTTCCAATAAAATTTTATTTGCAAAATTAAATTCTTTAATTATTTCAAAATGGGATAAATTCAAATAAATTCCAAATAAATCCAAATAAATTCCAGAAAATTCCAAAAATTCACCAAAGTGCCAAATCACACATGAATTTAAGAAAAGCAAAATTTTGGGGTGTTACATGCCGCCAGCTGTCTTGTTTGTCCCTTGTGCCCTCCCTATAAATTACAACGCCGCATGCATTTCTATCGGGCAATCGCGAGTGAGTTCAGTAAGTTGCGACTGAGTTCAACCCACAACGCGAGTGTTTCAAAGGTATTATTTATGAAATTTATTTTCGACGGTGAGTGACATTGTTGTGTTCTTGGGTCAGTGAAGTACGATGGATATTGATGGGTTCTTGGGGGCTTTCAGGCCATCTGTTCCTTTTTTATGTTTTTGTTCAAGTACATTTGCTTATGCTTGAATCCTACTCTTCTAGGCTGAAATATAATTGCTTCCAATGTGTAGATGGACAAGGATCCTGAGCGGCTCAAGAAAGGCTGGCCTGGACAATCAAAGAAATAGATGGCATCGCGGTGACCTGAATAAAATTGCTAAAGACAACTTGATCCTGGCAGCAATTCAAGCGCCAACGAATTCAATGACTTTATTCGCGACATCGAAGCTATTGCTAGTAGCCTCGAACATGTCGCCATACAATCTAACAATTGCTGCGATCAAACCCCCACGGCAAAGACAAGAGGACACTAAGCTCGTTGCCAAAGAGGAGGACACCGAAGGTGTAGACCTGCACTTTTGTCTTCCATGTGACTACGAGGCGATGACGAGGGCAAACGCGACCATTGGCGGTTTTTAGAAGAGGAGGGTATTGATGCAGATAGTGCCGATTACGGAAAGTTCTAATCTGCACTGCGTGAGTTGTTCAAATAATATGTAGTAGTCATGTACCCGTCATGTATGCGTTAGCGATGTACGGTATTCCAACGTTGTTTTTCCGTGTTGTGATGTTATGTCGTAACTTATATGTTTCAACGTTGTATTTTCCGCCTTTAATATCTTTTGTCGTTACAAGCCATACGAAGCGGCACAACACCGGATACACCAACACAACATACGAAGAGTTAATTTAACAACTTCATTCCATTTTAATACTCGTAAAGACGTAGTAGATGCAATTTTCCGCGATCGTTATATTTAGCCCTTTTGAACTATACGAAAGTACATACAACGGCAGGTGTAATTACAATATTTTTCCATAATATCGTAGTCGATTATACGTAAGAGCAAATCAGCTGCATTATTCCTAAAAATAGACTCACACGTGATATTTCACAAATTTGAATATGCTTAAGTCGTCATATTTTTCCGCGACTATTATATTTAGCCCTTTTGAACTATAATGAAAGTACATACAAAGGAAGTTGTAATTATAATATTTTTCCATAATATCGTAGTCGATTATAGAGAAGAGCAAATCAGCTGCATTCTTAGAAAAAATGGACTCACACGTGATATTTTACGGCCAAATTAATATGCTTAAGTTGTCATATTTGTTCGCGACCCTTATAATTAGCACTTTTCAACTATCACGAAAATACATACAACGGAAGGTGTAATTACAATATTTTTCCATAATATCGTAGTCGATTATCTGAGAAGAGCAAATCACCTGCATTCTTCCGAAAAAATGGACTCACACGTGATATTTCACTACGGCCGAATATGCTTAAGTTGTCATATTTTTCCGCGACTTATAATTATCCCTACATTTGAATATTCTTAAGTTGTGATATTTCCATAATTATAAGTTGTCATCATCCAAATTCTTAAGTTGTGATATTTCCATAATTATAAGTTGTCATCATCCAAACTTTTGTTGCATTGGCACGAGACGTCTGTCAAAGCAATCGGCAAAGTCTGGCAGGACATATCATGTCATCAAATGCATGCGTGGCGTAGAATGCCTTAGTCGTCTGTCAAAGCATAGTCGCCAAAGCCTCGATCGGCACCTCCTACCCGACTACAAAGTCGCATGCATTTGTCGCTTCCAAGCACAAAGTGAGCCGCAAACGAATCAGATGCTCGCTTTATCAAGTCTGTTGCTTTATCAATTCAAGCTATTTAACCCCCTTCCTGGCTTCGCAGCATTGCATCAACCGAACGACTGCTCCAATACAACAAAGAGAACCATCCCCCGCAAACCAAACGAGCAGCAACAATGGAGTTTCCCTCGCCCCCAAGGCACAGCGTTGTCCAAACCATCCCCGAAGGCACGGAGGTCCCCATGTGCCTATGCGGGGATCCTTGCCGCTTCCGGCAGTCCATAGACAACTCATACACATACGGTATGAGGTATTGGAGCTGCCGCAACCACGACTCGAGCCAACGCTGGGATTCTACCGCGAGAAGCCCTGTATGTTCGTAATCGCAGCTATTCTTGCAACGATCCCGCAAGCGTATAACACCATGTGATGTAACCAATTGCAGCCTCCATCAGGCGAGTTCATCCGATTCTACGACGCGGAACAAACTATCGAGATGGAAAGGATGCGAAATTGGGAGTACTCGCATCGGAGGGCTATGGTGGAACAGCAGTGGTGTGAGCAGGATCAGGAGAAGCGCAAGCAGCGTCTGGAACTGATGCTTGCACAGAGGGAGGCCGAACGGGAGCGCCATGCCGCGGAGAGGAGGCCGAAAGTAGAGAAAGCGTGAGAGGGCAGCTAGGGCCAGGCGGCAGGAGCTGAAGGGTTGCGTAAGGGAAAATATCCTCGCTGCTCTCAGTAAAGTGTACGAGAAGGGCCGTTTTGTTGTTCACTTTTCCTAAGGCATATTAGGTTTAGTCCGTACATGCCATTGTTGTTTACCATTTGTAAGCCGTATGTAATTTATTAAATTCTTATTTATTTCCATCTATCTAGAGAGTGTACTGCATATATATTTCACAACTTTGACAAAAGCTACACAAAGTCTCAAAAAATTATTACAAAATTATCTTTACAAAATTATCGACAAAGGTACACAAATAATAATTATAACTACAATTCAAAAGCGTATCCTTAATTCATATGATTTATTAAATTTAGAGTTGTATAGCGAAAGTTATTTGCATTTCAATCGGATCCGGTCGATTAACCAGAGAAAACTCAAAAATTTCAGCGAAATAATGAAACAAAAAACAAGTGTATTTTTACGTAATTTTTATTTTTGCTATTTTTATTTTTTGTTGTATATTTACGCAATTTTTAATTTACAAGTGGTATATTTCAACGCTTTTCCACCTCAGGACATGGCCAACCGCTCGAATATGGACACCAACAATGTATTGGTAAAGTCATATACAAGTGGTAATGTCTAACATTTGGAGTATTTTTCCTAATTAATAAGTATATTCTTAATAAGCATGATTTTACGAAAATTTGTAATCGAAATGATTTTGAAAATTCAGACAGCTTTAATTTATTCAATTTGGAATTGAACGGAAACTAATTTGTATTTAAAAATATCGTTTAAAGAAAAATAAAACCCAAAAATAAAAGACACGTGTCGTATGGGCTGAGACACTGGTCGCGGTGGGGTGGCAGCCAGGTGCTGCCAGGGGGTGTGGCGGCCGTCGTGTGGTGTGGCGGCCGCCACGTGGCGCGGCGGGAGCGGCTGGTATTTTTGCAAATTTATTTTTTTGATGTATATTTCTGAAATTTTGATTTATATATTGTATATTTAGGCATTTTTTCCAAGGAGATGTAGTAGGCCTTGGTCCTGAGCCCGGACCGACGTTGAGTCCGCCCCGGCCCGAGCTCAAAAAGGTCAGGACGAGCCGGGCGGGTCGGTCATGGAATAGATCTAAGGTGGAGGCACGGGTACACAACCAACTACAATAAGGCAAAGAACCAGCATCGGCAAGCAAATCACCAAAGCAACAAACTAAAGCATATTGAGAAGAGCAGGAAGAGGCATTATTGTTAGGACGTACAATGATTATGGGAGATCTACACAACCATGCTACATGAAAAGCAATGGCCCACATGGGTGGCCAGACGGAAGGCAGAGGCCGAGGAACAACACACAGTCAGCCGAGCAGCGGTAATAGCATGGAGCGGCAGCGATTAGACAATATACGACTAGGGATAGTAATAGGAAAAATCCTCGCGTCTTCCCATCTTCGGTTTCCGATAATCAAAACTTCTAAGTCTCTGTCTCCGTCCCCCATACACGGAGCTTAATTCCCTCGTCCCTCATCCCCGACGGGTTCATGGGACCCCAACGGGGACTAATCCCCGAAAATGCTGCATGAAATACCACATACTACATAAGTGAATCACTAGAGTAATGATATATGTGTGATTGAACTGTGAGTGAAACACTAGAGTAATGCGTGAATCACTAGAATAATTCATATTTAGCATGTTTATTAATAATGACCTCACGCATATTCCTTTTCTTTTGAGAATTGATCATTTGCTCTCACCTATTAGTGATAACATGGGGGCAGGGGCGGGGATCAGGGACGGAAAACGATGGACTGTCCCTGGCCCAACGATCTCTAACGGGGGCAATATTTTCCCCAATAAACCCCCCCAGGAGGAGACACCCCTTGTCCCCGTCCCCTAATATGGGATTCCCTGCGAGGAAACGGGGATTAGCGCTCCATTTCCTTCCCTACATATGATAGTGGGAAGCAACTAAACCAGGAAAAATAGGAAAATGATGCGAAGAATGGAATTGCAAAACGAGCAAGAACAGCAATGGTGCGCCTTGCCTCCCCGGTGCAGAGATTCCAATTGAAGTCGAACCCGAAGACGCATAGATCTTGCAGCCTCCACTCTGCCAGGACAGTGCATCTGGGTTCCCACCCCCACACCCCCAAATCAAACGCACAACAAACTAATGGAGATGTGTAGCCAAGAGCAGTGTCAACGTCGAGGGCAGTGGGCTTGTTCCTTTTCTTCTTGTTCTAGCTCCAGAGGGGTGGCTACGCAGGAGCTCGCTAGAGTGTTGCAGCCACTGTGATGGGTGAAGAAGAAGCGATGGAGCCACTGGATCTGAGTGCTAATACACTCAAAAAGCGGTCCAGGAGAGGTACAGTTGATGTACAGGTTCATTTAATCGTTGTGGCATTCATCTAATGGTTGTGCATGGCTGCCGGCATTGGTGGAGAAGAAGCGATGGTGTAGCTAGATCTGGGTATGGGTGGGCCTAAGCGGCAGAGGAGAGATAGGGGGCACATCGGGGATGGGAGGGGAGTGGAGAGTACTGGCACCAGCGCTAGCGACATCAGGCTAAAGACAGCTGGTCAGTGGTGCCACCGATGGTTGGGATGGTAGGAGGCGACATAAGAAGTGGGGAAAGGAGGAGAGAGGGGTAGGAGGCAAGACAACAGAGCAATGGAAGGGAAGACCTAGTGGTGGCGGCAGCATCGGTGCCCTGTCGAAGGGGAGCAAGAGGAAGGGAAAATGGGGGCGACTCCTCAAGGGCTCCATGGAGGCTGATTTTGTGGTAACGCAAGGGTCTCGGTTTGGAATGCGTGGACGGCCAGATCGGCACCCACCCGCAAGATCGGTGGCTCTTGCCAATGGGAACCTGTAGGCAATATTATGAAAAATGCGAGGGCTTCTTCCGCATAATGTGATGACATGGCATGGTCATGGACACGCGTATCTCTTCCGCTGTTAATATACATTTACTTGGTTATCCTTGACATTTTAATTAAGGTCTTTAAGGACTGTACACATGTAATAACAAGGTGGAACTTGACAAGTACTCCGTCCTGGTGAAACTTAACAAGTACTCGGTTTTATCACAAATAGTTGTCATTTTGGCTATTAACACCGTCTCCAAAGCATAGCTTTCACCACTAATTTTTATTATAATATATTTATAAAATCTAATAAAATTGTAATATTTTGAAAGTAGTTTTTCAGATAAATCTACATATATGATTTTCACGTATCCAATTTAAACATTTAAAAATATATTAATAGTTAACGTTTTAAATTTTTGACTGTATCTATGTCCAAAATAATAATTATTTGTAACTGGAGAGAGTACTAAGTATTTGTTATACTATTGAACGATCATGACTGTTGAACATAATATCAATGAACTGCAAAAATTCACTAAGTAAAAGTAAAATATCACCATCATGATCATGATCATGAATGGTGTTTTCAGCCTGAGGCGATCGATACCTGAAATAATAATATGCGGTTACACAGGTATTAGTGTGAGATGGAATATCTCACACAAGTAGGATATTCTGTGGCATGATTCGCAGATGAAAGGTACTAACCAATAGACAGTAAATGTCATAGATGGAGATTGTGACGGTTATTTATATACCTCTCCAGAGTGTATCTTATTAAGATTTAGTTGTACTAACATGTTAACATTTTTTTAGATATTCCATGTCAGTGAGAAAATTAACCGTTATTACTGGTTATTATGAATCTAATTAATATTCTTGCTAAGTATGTTTATCATACTTACTGTATATCTACCCGATATTTACCTGATATGTGCAGTGTGTGAGGAAAATAATCAAGAAGAAATGTCTGAGGGAAGTGATGAGAATGCTCAAGCCCAGGCTAGGAGTTGGGCTCAAGGTTTCAAATTTCGTTTTCGGTATATATCTGGAGGTAGCTGAAATCCGAAATCTCGGCGAGATATCAGAATTTCAAATAAAATCCAGACAAAATCAAAAAACCAAATTTGAAATCCGGTCGTTTTTTCAACTGGGAAATCCGAGATTTTGGCTGAAATTACCGAGATTTCGTTCAAATTGAAATGATCAAAAAACCAAATTTTTTGTGGATGATCTTGACCCCAATTCCAAACAAATCTGGCCAACAAAAATCAAAATCTGGTAAAAAAAAGTCCAAAATTTCAGCCGAAATCACCGAGATCTCGCTGAGATTTGAATAGTACTGTAACATTTTGAATTTTTTTAAAAATATTTTTACCCGATCAAAAAGTCCAAAATTTCAGCTGAAATCACCGAGATCTCGCTGAGATTTGAATAGTACTGTAGCATTTTGAATTTTTTTAAAAATATTTTTACCCGATCTAGATTTAGAATCTGGGGGGGGGTCCAAAATCCAAAATCTCGGCGAGATTTCCGAAATTTTGGATCCTTGATTAGGCTAGTGATTTTGCCTTGTCAGTGGAAACAAAGGTGTACCTTCACTGTTAGCTAGTAACAACAGTACTAGCAAATGTACTAAAGAAGCAAGAGAGAACACAACTTATGTATCAAAGTATGTTCTAAGCATGGATAAATGGAACCTGGGGTATTTTGTGCTCTAATGTGATGAATTGTTGGGTACAATTTGCCTTTCGTACTTATGTGACACAAATTCCATAAGTATACGGCTGACTGTAGGGGTGGATAACGAGCCAGTTGAACTTTTTTTCGAGCTTTCTTCGACACTGATTTATTCTTATTTATTATAGTCTCCTGTATTGTTTGAGACCCAACTTTGAACCGAGCTTAACGAGCCGAGCCTAACGAGCCGAGCCAAAGTTGACTCTGGTTCCAAATCAACTAATTTTTATTTTAAAAGAAAAATGAATGTAATCAGAGCAATTTTGAAACGAGCTACCGAGCCAGCTCAACGAGCTTTTTTTCCAGCCCTAGCTGACTGTCAATGATTTTCCGGTTAGGGACATGACAAATAGGATGTGTGTGTTCTTAGAACATGTGAAATCATAATTTGTAGAGTTCTGTCCTCCAAGATTGAAGTGGCTATAACCATCCATTTTCTAGTGCAAATTGAGATCAAATTTCGTCCAAGTCTTAATTTGCTCTTGTATTTTCTCTCAAGGTTGGTTGTTCTTTGGCCTCTTTGTTTGGCTTTGCTTTGGTTCTTGTTCCTTGTCTTACTGGTCACTAAGGAGATGTAAGAGATGGATAAACCTCTACGATGTCATATCCCATCCATCTAGCATCATCACAGTAATTTCTTGGAGATTGATCATTTTGGTGTGGAAGGAGTGAATTCGTGAGAGCTTTTGCTATAGTTATTTTGGCTTGTAGTTTTGCTATGATTTAGCTTGCTAGGACATGTGGGAGTTGATCTAAGATCATCTTCACCATCTTTAGCCATGAGAAAGCTTTTGGCTCTAATTTTATTTTTTGCTCGGCTTTGGTGTAATCTTCCTTGGAACGGATAGAGGTTGAAACTTTGTCAATGATTTTCGAGATTATTGATTGGAATAGGTTCGCAACGTCATAAGGAAACTTTGTTCAAGTTCTATGAGATTTGAAGTTGTGGTTTAAAAGTTGTGTATGTTTTGGTTTTGCTCGAGTTGTGGTTCTCAGTTCTATTCTGGGAGAAATGTACTATCACCACTGAAAGTGCGGTATCACCAAGAAGGAAGCACACCACATGCACACCGGACACCCCACTCACGCTAGACACGTATATACACGTGTGCACATCCACTGTACACATTAGAAATTTTTGCGGAGGCCCTACAACCTCACAGAGCATGGACACGTGCATTTCATTAAACACACGCGCTATGGATAGAACCCAGATATGTGAGAACAAACATCCTCACTCTCTCCAATAGACCACTGGTCCATCCGTTTAGGGCCTCTACGACGACACCAGGGCAACTATTTTGCTACTATAATAGTATTTTAGTAAGTACAAATTTATAAGGTCTATTTAGAATGCAAGAATTTTTATAGAAATTTTGTATAAATTTTATGGAAAGCAATATAACTCGCATATAAATCCTATCAAATTCTTGTGTTCCAAAATAGACTAAGCGGTACTATAGTAAAATGCAGGGAACACCGTGGTATAGAAGCCACATTGGTGCTGAAGTCTAACCAAAACCAGCGCAACGTCACACTGCATCATTTAACTAACAGAAGGTAACCAAAATCCACTCGAAAGGGAAAGCAGCTACACAACGGGGAGGGGGAGGGGAGGAGACTAGCCAGCGAGAAGGCGCTCACGCCTCCTCTCCACTTTGTTTGTTGTTCCAACCCTCCGCATCTCAGCCAACCACCCCCAACCGAAGCTACAAGCCATATACGCCAGAAATTCCATGGGCTTCTGCACAAGAGGTTCGATTCGGCCATGTAAGCCTGTACAAATTGTAGCTTTAATTTCATCGTTTCACCTTACCGAGCTGTGCGATTCTTGTTTCTGTGAATTCACTGCCCAGTTCTTGGTTTCTTGCGCGGAAGCCTGGTTAGATTGGATCGGAAATGTGGTGGATAGTGAATCTTGGATTGTTGTAGGACCGAATCTGGGTGTCGGGTGATTGGGATTTTAGGCTGGGGCGATCAGTTCTTGGTCGCCCATAGCCATAGGCGTTGACTCTCCTGGGTATGAGCGAAACCTGTTCGATGGTATTATTCACCGAAGTTGTCCGGTGAAGTACCGGATGTTGGAATCTGGAGCTGTACGTTAATTTCATGCTTATCATATTCAAGGAAAAGATTGCGTAGATCGATTTTGCTTTGGTTTAGGCAGAAGCTTAAAAGTTAGTTTACAGCACAGAAGGAAAAAGTTGGTGTTTCTGCTAGCAGTTTTCTTCGGTCGGTGAAGAAGGTTGACCAAGCCTAAGAATTTAGGTTTGTGAGGCGTTGTTATCGTTCGGCATATCTTGGTTATATTTGGACATTGGCACACTTGGTTCAACTCATAATTTTTGAGTAATGGGCATTATAGGACACAAGACCGCACTTCCGTTCCTCACATTCAACTTCTTTCAATGAGATCCGGTTTAGATGCGAGTAATGGGCAATATAGGACGCAGGACCGTACTTCTGTTCCTCGCATTTTATTTCTTCAACCAAATCCAGTTCAGATGAAGTGGCTCCAACGTTAGCACTATAGCTATCACCCAAGGGCCTAAGGCTGGAAATTAATCTGCCAGCTTATCAGGGCAAAGGCAAAGCGGACGCTCATGAGAGACCCAGGTCCAACTGCATCTCACTTTGTACTTACTGGTTGTTTTCGCCTTTTGTGGCTATAGGCTATATATATCATTTCCTCTGCTGTAGTCTTCTACATTTGGATACTGTTGTAGTCTGCTAAGTTTTCTGGATGATGATGGTTAGAAAAACTTGTATCTCTGAGCTTGGTAATTCTCCATTCATCATGAGGGGATGGCTGTTTCGAGTGTATGCAATGTATAGATGGTTTCGATTGCACCCAGCATATTTCTGAAATATATTGTGAAAACCTGTAGAGCATCATGGTTTCTGTAGTGAATTACCTAAAGCATCTATGTTTTTCTTCTTTTTTGCGAAAAGAGCTCAACTTTCAGTACTCATCATGAGGGTACACTCATGTAGTAGGCATCTATGTGTGGTACATGCACTTTCTTCTACATAACTATGCTTTTGACAGATTAGACACCACCGGATTTTCTTGCTAACTTCTTG
Organism: Rhipidocladum racemiflorum; assembly: GCA_036346355.1. NCBI lineage: Eukaryota > Viridiplantae > Streptophyta > Magnoliopsida > Poales > Poaceae > Rhipidocladum > Rhipidocladum racemiflorum. The sequence goes on from CM070577.1 coordinate 73,422,923, forward strand.
TGTTTGATCTGCCCAGCTGCTTGCTGTGATGACTAGTTCTTAAGACCATAATTTTCATTGAGCCATTACAGCAAGGAATTATCTGGAAATGCTGAGAAGCTCCAAGGTTCTTGGTGGTTCCTTTGCTGAACAACTATAATACTTATGAGGGGAGGTACCGTTTTCTTGAACCTGCACCTGCTCATATTTTGTGGACAATGCCTGTCCGATGTTGGTTATAAAGTCTCGCTCTTATGTCATGAAAAACATTATCAGTAAAGGATCTCTACAACAAAGAGTGTTTATTAGGTCTCATGGAAATATTACTTGTCTTTATTTGACTAAATTCATTCTTCTGCATTTTTCAGGAAGCTCAGATGAATTTTGCCGTTGCCAGGTGTGCCTCGGCAAGTACACACTACTTGGTGATGAAGAAAACCCAAGATTGGCAATGTTTGAGAGACGGCTTCCCTGCTTTGGTTGTGGAATCGGATGGTGTTGGTTAGTCAGTCCATTCCACCATTCTTTTGTTCAAGTTTTGTCTACTTTATTAAACATATTATTATTATTGCAGTTTTCTTTCAGGTTTCTTGTGCCCTTTGATTTGGTACGTTGCAGCTCTTCTTTATTGCTGCAAGTACTACAACCGGGATCCTCGAGAGCGGCCTGGACTTGCTGCTTCTGCTGTTCTGGTTAGTTTTGTATTTGTCACAGCATTGAACGCGCTACTAAAAGATCGTTTGTATTTACTATATAAATATACATTAGATTTAGTACATTTTGCTTGTGTAACTAGTTAGTCAAAAATTCATGGTTACACAGTCATCACAACCATGATGCATTGCTTGCATAGCCTTGTGTAGTTCTTTATGATGTAAGGACACTTTAAAAAACTAGGCCATTAATCTATGAACCCAGTGCTGAGCTTGTGTGGCTCTTCTTTTGTTTCCGCTGTGTGGGTTTTATGTCATGGATAGAGTTTTCTTTCTTATGTTTCATCAGCGGTTCGGTGTGTGCAGGCAGTCATCTTTACAGCAGCGACTGTTGTTACCCTTTCTGTTCTGCTGATAATGTGTGCACACAAACGATTCTTGACTAGCTGCTCAAGCTGACTGAAGCGATAGCTGCAAGATATTCGTCGCACATGCTTGGCGGATGAAGTATTTGACAGAAAATATTCTTTAGTTTCATTGGTTCATCTATTGCTGGGATGCCAAAGGGAAATCAGCAGGATGAGCTATTACTTGTGAGTGTAGATTTACTGAACGTGTGGATATGCCTGAAGATCCGTGCGGCAATTCTCCTTTCCCTGAGGCATGTAAACAATTTTAGGCATGTAAACAATTTTGTACTAACAAATTTTACCTGAGCAGAACAATATCGTGATGTCAACCAAATGGAATTTATTCATTCTGGCGCAATATACTAAAGATTAGCTATGCAAAGTGAGTGTGACATATCAGCTAAATTCTTGTTTGCCTGTCTCTGTCGAAAATTCTGGAGCCACATGCACATATTTTGCAATTCTGATCCACCGCTCCGGCCGGAACTACCGGCAGTCGTCGCCCCATATGCCCTCGATCCTGCCCATGGCTTAGAGGCAGAAGACGACCCTGGTGCCCTTGGCCACCCTCGTGCCGCCCGGGATCACGTCGTCACCGGCGGGAACTCGACGCAGCGTCTCAGGGACCGCCGCGTGGAGGTACGCCCCCGACCCAAGCGTGTCGCGGTCGAACAAGGCTGGTTTGCCGCCGCCGGTGGCGGTGGGGTGTAGAGACCTGAGCTCGTCGAGGATCTTGGCCTCGACATGCATGTGGGTGCGTGCAGACTGCAGAGCATGTAGAAGAGTCAGTGAATGCGGCGGCGATGAGGTCCTTGGCCGTGAACATGAACCCTACGGCGGCATCGCGGAGGAACTGGTCCCTCTGCAGGTCGGTCATGCCGGGGTCCCTTGGCCACGCCATGTACATGGACAGCATGTCGCCGCCTTTACGGCGGTGACGAGCGGGTGCGACTTCCGTTTGGCGATCTCGCGGTAGACGAACTCGTCGAGCACCGCCTTGGCCTCGGCCAACCTCCTCTCGATGCCAAACGCTGAGCCACCTCAGCAGCTTCCCCCACCCCGCCGGGACGATGTGCTGGAACAGCACTACCTCGCCGGCGACCCTGGTCGCCTCGCCGAACGGCTGGATCGGGGCGTTGGCCGAGGCGACGGACATCGAGTAGAGGTCGGCAGCGAACACGATTGCATAGGACACGTCGAGCGATAATCGCATGAACACGTCCTCGAGCTCGAAGGCCCACCCGGCCCCGCTCGACGGTGAACATGACGAAGGACACGTCGAGCGATAATCGCATGTCACACCTAGCGCTTTCAGATCCCAGATTGTTAGACTGCAGTACAATCGCAGGTCCAAACCAGAGCAGCGGGTCAATATCTCTTGGGCCATCTCCCCCTTAAAACCTAGCTCAATAAGGGGGGTGATTCACCCTTATAAACCATACTCAAACCCTCTCAACTTCCGATGTGGGACTATTCCTAACAATCTTCCCCTCACACATCGGATCGAGATTATCTAGAAACCACCTAGGCTCTGATATCATTTATCAGCCAGACCGCCACAACTAGCGCATTCGGATCCCAGGCCGTTGGGCTGCAGTACACTCGCAGGCCCAACCAGAGCAGCGGGCCAAGGTCTCTTGGGCCCCCCAAAAAGCTAGCTCGATGAGGGGGTGTTCCCTCACCCTTATAAACCATGCTCAAGCCATCCCAACTTCCGATGTGGGACTATTCCCAACATGGAACGCGGCGGTGGTGAAGACAGTGGCGGCGACGTGGCGCTGGAGCGCCCACGACTCGGTGTCCGCGACCAGCAGCCTGTCCCCGACGACGTCGAACATCTCGTCCAAGTCGCGGCCCTTGCCGTACCTCATCGCGAGTCAGTGGTGAACGACGGCGGGGTCACACGTGACGAGGGAGTACGCGCCGACGAACCACGGCTCACGGAACATGAAGGTGCAGCCACCCGACTCGCGGAGCTCGGCTGTGGCGGCATCGAGCAGGTGACCGAGGTTGAGGAATACTAAGGGGAGCATGCTGACGACCTGCCAGCCCACGGGCACGTGGCCCCGCCAGCGTGGGCGCCGCGTGAGGCGGAGGGCGACGAAGGAGAGGAAGCACAGCGCGGTCAGGAGGAACTCCGGGTAGGAGAGGAGGAAGCTTGGGAAGGCGCCCATGGCCTAGTGTAGAGGTGGGCACTTGGCCGAGTCTTTTTGGGCCGGCTCGAGGCACTGTGGCTCAGTCCAGTTCAAAACCCAGTACGCAGGGGCGTGTCGTGCCGGTACGGCACTGTAGCATGGATCGTGCCGGGCCTGAGATCAGGGCACGATGGGTGGCAAGGTGGAGGCATAGGCACTCCGTGGCATAAAGATATACAAGCGAGAGATGGGAGAGAGCTGAGAGAGATTGAGATATTGTTCTAAATCAATCACAAAGTGAGAAGAATACGAGACACGACTCTTTTACGTGGAAAACCCTTGCGGGAAAAAACCACAGGCGCCAAACGACGAAATCACTATTTTAGGGTTTGTGTAGAGATTACAATGAGCCGTCATAGCTCTCAAGTAGATTACAAGGGGTATTTATAAAGTGGACAAACGACTCGAGTCTAAATGGGTTACACCGAATAATGGGCCAAGGTGTCCCTAAAGCCCACAAAGGAAATTCGGATCAACACCCAACAGATATACTGACGGGACCGGCTTCAGCTAGGACACTTTTGTAGTCTCAATTATGTGCAATTTATAGTCTAGATCCGATCCAACATCCACAGATCTATTATCACAACTTCATTGTCGTTGATGGCTATATTATGTCACTTATCTACAAATGGTATGATATGTACTACGCCAATGATGGTGTGGCCAGTGTGACCGACCCAGATGGACACACCGAAGCCGGGAGCATTTCCCCGGTAGTTGTAGCACGAGTGCGATTTCTTCACTCTCAGCACAATGCCCTCGAAGATGTCGAGGATCATGATTACGATGGGCTCTATGATGGTTTGGTATTTCAGACCATATTAAGCTTGATCAGGAGACAGCGTCGCGGGGAGACACCATGATGTCCCCCACACGATCGTCTTACTCCCGCAACGTTAATATGGCGGGAAGCGACACCGACGCCGAGATGGAATCTTCGGGGGCTGCTCGTAAGGACCGCTTCGAGGTGGCCAGACACCACTTGGAAGCGTCATTAGACAGGACCTTGGCAAGCCTTCTGTCGGTGTATTCTACACCAGGGTGCCCACTACACTTTAGTAAGAGCCGCTAGCGGACACGTGGCGTCCAGACCACGCCGCTAGCGGTCAGAAAGGATGCCGTCCAGCGGACAGGTGGCAACCAGGCCACGACGCTGGAGGTCAGATGTGATCGCCCGGGCAGTGGCGATCAGGCCACACCACCGTGGCGGTCACCGTGTGATCGCTAGCGGCGAGTGGCGACCAGGCCACGCGGCCGGCGCCACCGTGTGATCGCCACCGACAGTGGCGACCAGGCCACACCGCTGGCGGTCAGCTGTGTGATCGCCTAGCGGACGTGCGGCGCCCAGTCCACGCCACGGGCGCTCAGTTCTCGAGGCCACCTAGCAGCCTGCGCAGCCGCACAGAAGGTCAAGGACATTTAATGCGTATCGTGCGCATTAAATGGAGGTAATGAAGACCACAGTATGGCGGCATGTGTTCCCAACGCGCGCCATAATGACGAGTGATGTCATGGCGCAATTTCCCACTCCGGCAGAGCGGGCGACGCGACGCCGGCAGGCGCGGGGCCCGAGGCGGGGGAGAGGACGGCTATGCCAAGGCATTAAGTGTGCTGCAAGAACAGTGACAGGCGCATTAAATGCAGCATGTCAAGTGTATTCAATGTACTGCACTTTTGTAAGCCCCGTGCGCCCCAGCCAACTTGAGTATAAAAGGTAGCTGGGGTGCATGGGAAGGGGGGTTCTTCTTCCTCTTCTCTGATAGTCCATCTCTAGAGACCGGTTCATTCCCCTTTGGGTGAGGGCTTTTGAGTCCCAGATCCATTGTTCGAGTGATTTCCACCAAGAACATAATCAAGAGCAACACAAGCAGGACTAGGGCTATTACTCGTGAGGAGGGCCCGAACCTGGATAAACCAAGTGTCTCCCTCTCGTGAGCTTCGTTCGTTCTCTTCCCACTACGTTTCGAGCGATCCGCCACGAAAGCCCCTCATTCGGACTTCTCACACCCCATTTCGGAAGGGGTCTGTTAGCTCATACGCTGACACCTTCGATGCCAAGCTTGTGGGAAACAGGTTTCCAAGCAGGGGGTCACTGCCCACAGGAATTCCCATGGAGGTCGCACCCCGGAGCATGCACGGGCGAGACGCCCGAGCTCGCCTCCGCTCGTTCTTCGGAACTGAGAGCGACTGCAAGCCTTAGCGGCGGTCGTGCGTGACTTCTGAAACTTCCCCGAGCAGGTAGACTTGGAGGCAATGGGTGCGGTCGTGGCCGAAGATCTGGAAAAGCTGGCCGCGGACCTAAAAATCTCAAACCCGACTTGTGGCGAGGACGCTCGGAGCATTTCCCGGGGACACCGAGAGCATACTTTGACTCGCTCCCCACCGAGAGGAGCCTCGTGGTCCTGATCGGAGGGAACGTAGGGTGATCGACCCGCATCACGAGAACTCTCAGAACAATTCCCGAGCAACCTCGAGATACCACGGGGATGCTCGCCCTAACCGCGAGCGTTTTGAGCACTCCGCGATAGAACACTCCTCAATGCATCGGCCTAGGGAAGTTTTCTCCTGGCTTGGCCCACACATGACCTCGCGAAATAGCGATGGTCAGGATGATCATCGCGATCGGAGGAATCGCTACGACACCACAGTTTTCGGATGCCGGGCGTTCACGAACTCCCCCCGAAACGTCTCATGGCCGAAGAAGTTCAAGCCCGGGCACATCGAGAGATTCAATGGGACCCAGAACCCGAACAAATTTCTCTCGAACTATACCACTGCAATCTTGGCAGCAGGGGGTGATGAGGGAGTCATGGCAAACTTCCTCCCAACGGTCCTCGATGGGGGCACACGGACTTGGCTTTTCAATCAAAAGGAGGGATCAATCCGCTCCTAGAGGCAGCTCAGCGCTGCGCTCCCAGCAAACTTTCAGAGTTGCTACATTCGCCCAAGGAAAGAGCGCGATCTCGAGCGCTTGATCCAGATAGAGGGTGAGACTCTGCTACAGTTTGTTCAGAGATTCATTCAGGTTCAAAATTCGATTCCGAACATCTCGCACGAGGCTATCATCCGAGCCTTCAAGTTTGGGGTGTGAGATGTTCGCTTCACGCAGGACTTGGAGATACACCCGGACCTAACGGCCTACGAGCTTTTCCTCATGGCCGACTGGTATGCGAACGCTGACGAAGCCGTCAAGTGGAAGAAGATGCTGGTCGAGGGCAAGCTACCGCCTCAACCCGGTTGGAGGCCTCCACAAGCAAGAAAGGCTCAAACTCCGTGGAGAAGAAGAAGAAGAAGAAGAAATAGCCTACGCCAAGTATAGTTGCTGCGGTCGAGCAACAGCAGCCTCGGGCATCCCATCCACAGCGTTGAGGGCTCAATACTCGAGGCAAGGGGCGACCATTTCAATGTCGCAATGACCAAGCTCGCGACAAACAGGTACCCCCACCGAACAACCAGTTTTGCCCGCTCCATCAAGCGCACGGGCATGACCTGCGAAATTGCCAAACATGAACCTTCCGACTGGAACAGTTCTACAACAGCAAGGGGCCCATGCCAACGCTTCCTAAGCAGGGTGAGAACAGCAAGGGCAAACAACCCGCTGACGAAGAGGACGAGATGGAGTATCAGGAACCCGAAAACCACATCGCCGTGATATTTGGGGGCTCATCCGCCTACAGGTCCCATCGGAATTTGAAGGAGGCACCTCGGGAACTCCACCACGTCACCCAAGGTAAGCCGCACGTGCAACAGCTCAAGTGGTCCGAGTTGTCCCTCACTTTCTCCAAGGATGATTGTCCCCTTAGAATGACCAAACCGCAGAAACTCCCAATGGTCGTGAGCCCGACCATCAGCAACACCACGGTGGCCAGGGTGCTCATCGATAGCGGGAGCTCTTTGGATTTGATCTCTGCAAAGGTCCTGGATGAGATGCAAATTCCTCGATCCAAGATCAAAAGCATAGCAGTTCCCTTCTACGGGATTGTTCCGGGCACTTCGGTCAAGCCCCTCGACCAGGTCGTTTTGCCCGTCACCTTCGGGAGTCTGAGCAACTTCCGAACAGAGATAATCATCTTCGAGGTACTCAACTTCGAGTTGGCCTACAATGCTATTCTCGGTAGGCCGGCCCTGGCCAAATTCATGGCCGTCACGCACCATGCGTACCAGTGCCTAAAGGTTCCCGGCCCAAATGGGGTGTTAACCATAAGGGGGATCCATAAGTCAGCGTTAAACTGCGATGAAAGAGCACTGGATATTGTCAGACAGCTACCAATGCGTGGTCCCGATCAAGAGCCAAGCATTCCCAGCCAAAAGTAACCCTCCAGCCTGGAGGGGAGACCAAGGCCGTTTCACTAAACGAAGCAGAACCGACCAAGGTCGTACATTTAGGGTCCTCCTTGGATCCTAAATAGGAACTCGAACTCATCACTTTCCTCCGAGCAAATGCAGATGTCTTCTCCTGGGAGCCATCTGACATGCCCGGGGTCCCGAGGGAAGTGGTCGAGCACAGGCTAGCGGTTCAGCCTGACAAAAAAACAGTACGACAAAAGCTTAGACGTTTCTCCCCGGAAAAGCAAACAGATCATCTGGGAGGAACTCGACAAGCTACTCAAGGCTGGCTTCATTCGGGAAGTTGAGCATTCAGAGTGGCTGGCCAATCCAGTCATCGTTAAGAAGAAGGGGGGCAAGTGGCGCATGTGTGTCGATCACACAGGATTGAATGCCGCCTATCCAAAGGACAATTTCCCGCTGCCTCGCATAGACCAATTGGTCGACGCAACAGCGGAGTCCTAGGTGATGAGCTTCTTGGATGCCTATTCGGGTTATTACCAGATTAGCATATCGCCTGAAGATGAGGAGAAGACTTCCTTCATTACCCCATTCGGGACTTTCTGCTACACGACCACGTCTTTCGGTCTGAGGAACGCTGGAGCAACCTTCTAGAGAAAATTGAGGCCATCGAGAATATGAGGCCTCCCACAAGTGTGAAAGAAGTGCAAGCCTTGACCGGACGAATGGCTACTCTGAGCCACTTCATTTCCTGGTTAGGCGAACGTGGGTTGCCTTTCTTTAAGGCCCTACGCAAGCATGACGGCTTCACCTGGTCGGAAGAAGCCAATCGCTCTTTCAAAGAGTTAAAACAGTACCTGTCCAAATCAGCCATCCTAACCACGCCCAAGACAGGGGAAACTCTACTGCTATACTTAGCAGCAACCCCACAAGCGGTGAGCGCTGTGTTAATAGTGGAACAGGATGGAGCACAATGACCTATCTACTACGTCAATGAGGTGTTACACGGACCGAAGGAACGCTACCCAGAGGTCCAGAAACTTTTATACTTAATATTGATGGCTTCCAGAAAACTACGCCACTATTTTCGAGCCCATAAGATCATGGTTCCGACCAATTTCCCACTTAGGGAGATCCTAAGAAATCAAGATGCCAGTGGTCACATAGCCAAGTGGGCCATGGAGCTCGCCGAATTCGAAATACAATTCTCAGCTTGCACAGCGATCAAGTCCCAGATCTTGGCAGATTTCATGGCGGAATGGACAAACCCAGCTCCACCCGTCTCGAAGCCCGTCGAGTCTGAAGAAGGTCGCTGGACCATGTACTTCGACGGGTCCCGTGCGTATGAATGCTCGGGGGCTGGAGTTGTGTTGGTTTATCCACAGGGCGAGCGCCTCCAATATTCTGTTCATTTGCACTTCGCCGCGACCAACAACGCAACAAAGTACGAGGGCCTCTTGGCCGGACTATGTGCATGCAAAGCGCTCGGAGTCTAACGGCTTACTATGAAAGGCGATTCACAGTTGGTCATGAACCAGGTTAACAAAGAGTATCAGTGTTCCGATACCTCAATGGCGCTTTACCTGGTCGAAGTAAGGAAGATGGAGAAGTACTTCAAGAATTTCAAAGTACTTTACATCCCTAGGAAGGATAATACCCTGGGCGACCAACTGTCCAAGGTCGGTTCTTCCCAAATCGCCGCTCCGGCGGGGGTGCTCGTCGAGCACCTACACAAGCCCTCCATTCCCACTGTAGAGGAGGCATCAGAGGCTTGCGGTCAGGTCTCTCTCCTTGAGCAGGGCGCGAGTTGGACAACGCCATTCGTCCAGTATCTCACGCATGGGGCATTGCCCGAGGAAGAAGCCGAGCGTTCCAGGCTTATAAGGCGATCTTCTTAGTACAGACTAATTGAAGGTGCCCTATACCGCAAAGGAGCACTCGGAGTCCTCTCCAAGTGCATCTCTCAAGAGGAAGGCTAGTACCTTCTTCGAGACATCCATGAAGGAATGTGTGGAGCTCACTCGTCATTCAGGAAGCTTGTGAGCAAAACCTTCCGAATGGGTTATTATTGGCCAACAACCATAAAGCGATGCCCGGCCAATCGTGATAACTTGTCGAGCGTGCCAGTTCCACGCTCGTAAGTCCCACCAACCGGCATACGCACTTCAAGCCATCCCACTTTCGTGGTCATTCTCGACTTGGAGGCTCGATATACTCAGACCATTCCCTCGAGGACAGAAAGGCTGCAAGTATTTGCTTGTGGCTATAGACACTTTCACAAAGTGGATCGAGGCCGAACCCGTGTCGACTATCTCGGCCCAAGCGGCCAAGAGATTCTTCCGGAGTAACGTGGTGACGCGCTTTGGGATCCCCAACCGCCTCATCACGGACAACGGAACTCAGTTCACCAGTGAACTATTCCAAACTTATTGTGAAGAGATCGGGACAAAGGTTTGCTTCGCTTCCGTGGTACATCCATAGAGCAATGGAGCAGCCGAATAAGCAAATGGGCAAATCGCCCAAGGAATAAAAAAGAGGGTCTTCAAGGACCTCAACCGGCACAAGCAGGACTGGGTGGACGAGCTTCCTTCATCCTCTGGTCAGTTTGCACCACGACAAACCGAGCCACGGGCGAAACCCCGTTTAAACTCGTCTATGGCGCAGAGGCCATACTACCTGCAGAAATTGTGCTCGGGTCCCCAAGGGTGCGCTTGGTCGATTCCATCGACCAAGAGATTGAGCATCTCGTAGACCTAGACCTCACCGAGGCAACACGAGAACGGGCCTTGCTTTGATCCGCAGTTTACCTACAAGCTCTCCGTAGGCATGCGGCCAAATCGGTACGGCCAAGGACCCTGCAAGTCGGCGACCTTGTCCTACGTCGAGTTCAAGACTTATCAAAGGTCAACAAGCTGACCCCCAGGTGGGAGGGTCCTTACACGGTAGTTTCATTAACTCGCCCGGGGGCTATTCGCCTAGCGATGGAAGACGGTCGAGAGATCACCAACACCTGGAACATCAATCAATTGTGTAAGTTATATGTTTAATACAATTACATTTTTCGCGTCCTTAACGGGTTTTCCTACAAAAATTTGGTTCTTTCACCTCTGCGCTCCCTGCCCTTCCCAAGATTTCAAGAATATCCCTGCCCATTGGTAAGCCAACCCAGTCTCGCACAAAAGGGCACACTCCCTTCCTCATAGTCTTGATGATGGCATGGGCATGCATAGGCAAGAACATGCGCTCCAGTTTCGCTACTCTTAAGGTCGGCAAACGTGCACACAATGACAATGTGAGTGCACCAAACGCCAAGTCACCAAGCTCACCGCCAGATGATCAAGTCTATATAAGCCGATCACGGTCCGTAGTAGCACTTCGCTGCACGAAACGATCGCAACAAGACACCCTCTAGATGGTCCAGAGCTCGGATCTGACCTACGCGCGACAGGTTGCCACGACCATTGACGTATAGCGCATGTTTATACCAAACACGTGGATGACTATGCTCGCAATCTAAGGGCATGGGTCAAGACGCGTGGGGGGATGAAGCCGCGTGCATGTTCCTTTCGCGACTCAACCCATGCTCGCAATAAGGAGATTTGGTGTAAGGTCGTGTGCGTAAGGGCATGCGCAAAATTATCTAACTCTCCTATGAACGAGCTCGGGCTCGCAATAAAGGAGCACGACCATCGTCCATGGGGGCTAGTAGGGACGAACAACCGTGTTATTTGGTAAAATACGGCGTTTTTAGATTTTCTCTAGTCCTATCCTTTACTACTAGAAAGTTTTTTGGCTTTCTCTGTTTTCTTTTGCTTTGTTTTTGTATAGGACAATCTCCGATCATTCAAAAGGCATTCAGAGCGAAAGAAGTAAAGGACAAAGTTAATTGTTTAACTCAAAAAATGTCTTACAAAGGTTACATCACGGGCAGCTACGCCCTGCCCCACCGCTCGGCCTGGAGAGCAACAAGTTCCTCTTTAAGAGCATCGAGCTTGGCCTCGAGGTCGATAACCCACCTTCGAGCCGCACGACCTTCTGTGGCACCCTAGCGAAGAAGTTGCGCTTCTTTCTGATGCGCATCGGCGGATTTGGTGGCCTCTTGCGCAGCTCATCGAAGCTTGGAGACTTCTTGCCTTAGCCTCTCCGCCTCCTCCTGCAGGTCAGCGTGGCCAGATTCCAGGATCGACTTATCCAAGGTACTTTGGAAAATCTTTTCCCGAAGGACCACGACCAACTCTTGGGCTTGGCGTAGCTCCATGTTGCCCGAAGCTTGAAGCTCGGCCACTCGACGCTCTAGCTCGGCAATCCGGGCTTCTTGCTGGCCATGGTGTTTGGCGAACTCGCCCTCGGAGATGGTCGCCACGTCGAAGTCCTCCATGGATTTGGCAACGAGCTGCGAGGAAGAAGGGTCAGGTGTTCGAACACTGAAGAAAAGAGAAAACATAGTAAAAGACCAAGTCTCACCAGGAGGGCGCGACAGATCATGTTGCTTTGAACCTGCTCACGGCTGAGGGTCGAAGCTCCAAACCCGGGCCTAGCCTGAGCAGGATCTTCCTCATCCAGAGCAGGTGAATGGGTCGGTAGGGGGTGGTCATCGCCCCAAGCATTGGACACGCTCGGGAGAATGAGAATGAGGGCCCCTGGTCCCTCTCCTCCTGGAAAGGACTCTCCTCCAAGCCCTCCTCCTCTTGAGGATAGTCTTCCTCCAAGATTGGCTCCTTCGGCAGACGTTCTGCTCCCGGAACGGGCCCCGGTTGGGGATGCGTCTCCTCCAACTCGGGCTCTCCGCGTGGAGATTGTTCCTCGGGGACAAGCTCCTCCTGAGGGACCTCCTGCTCCAGGACCTCTGGAACATCGTCCCGAGCGACCTCCATGCTCGGAACCACAGGCAGGACCTCAATAGCTCTAGGACTCAGAGTCCCATCCTACCCACTCCCCTGGGAGCCTTGCTCCTCCAGCCCCGTGTGGGCCTCTTCGATCTACTGTGCGCCACCGTATGGAAGCCCCTCAAGCTCCTCGGACATCACCAAATCGGCAGCAAGCTGGAGTGCCTTCTCCGCTGCAGAGTCAAGGATCCCTTCAGCTATCTGCCCTAAGTCTAAAGACAAGAGACAAGCTATCACACCCATGTCGCCGGAGTGGGGTTAGCTCGAGCATCCAAAGAGGAAAGGAAGGACAAAAGCATGCATATCGAACAAGTGACCTTACCTTCTACGAGCCTTGCGGCTTCATCCTCGGTGTCCTCGCTGACGTCCACGGAGGGATTGCTCACAGTGACGTAGGCCTCGATTACGGCCTCGGCCCTTTCCTTGGCCGCGTCGCTAGCCCGCGCCATCACAGTGTCGAACGCCTCCATGTCAATGCCCTCGATGACTAAGGTCGGCCACGTCGGTCCTACACCCGACGACCTATGGTGCCTCCTGAGGAGAGGCACATCGTCCTCTTCCTCCTCCTACTTAGTCTCCGCCTTCGTGGGGCTCGCGATCGCCTACACCAATCGATCTTGGAGGGCTGTGATCTGCTCCTCCAATTGCTCCTTGCTCGCAGGGGTCCTGGCTGCTACTTCAGCCCTCTTGGCCTCTTCGGCCAGCTGTTGCAAGCGAGCCGTCAAAGCTGATTTTTTGCTCTTAAAATCGGCAAACCATCGCCTTAGCTCTCTTACCTTCTTCTTGTCGGCATATTCCACGTGCCGCTTGGTCGATGGCCTAGTCAGGACCTGCCTCTTGGAGCGCCGAGCAGGGGAAGGTGAAGGTGACCGACGACGATGCTTGCTCATCACCTTCCTCCTCGTACCCACAGCAGGGGGATCCCCTCACGGTAGCGGCTAGATGGTAGCCATCGCAATCTCGAGGGTGACCTTTTCCTGTCTCACGATCAAGGAGGCTGTCAGAGGTGCTCAGGACGAAATCCCTCGAGCATAGTTTACAAAGGACACTTACCTCCTCGCTGTGGTCGAACACGTTTCGCGCAAATTAGCGCCCGCGCGTCAGCTCCTTGTTGTTCGGGGTCATGAACATCTCGACGACCTGTTCTTCCACCTAGTCTTCACGCGGGGCTGCAATAGGAGCAAAAGGTGAGAACCCGAGCAAATGAAAGACCAAAGAAAAATAGAGTTCAAAGAAGAATCAAAGGAATCTACCTGAGTCCGCCTCACGGGTGAGGTATTGCCACCCAACAATCTCGAAGAAGGGATACTCCCTCCTTCGTAGCGGGGGCACCCGGTTCCTAAGGAAGTCTCGGGCAATGTCCCGACCAGTAAGCCCCATTTGGGTGAGCTCAATAATCATCATCAGCGTCCGCTCCTCTTCAGGTTGCATGGGAAGATGCGGCGTCGCGACCACCAGGGCCAGTTCCCCGGTATAGCGGAGGTCGCTCCCCTCCGACTTCTTCAGTTAAAACCAATGTTCGACCCAACCGGACACCGAATCCTTCAGCGAAAGGATTGGGTAGTCATAAGGATAGTTGGACCTGAGCCGAAAATAGATGCAACCGGCGGGAGTGTTACCGCCGGTGCGGAATGAGGTGCGAGACTGGCTGTGGGCACAACACCCACGTATCCCTCGCAGAGGTGCGAGAAGACCGCCAGGACAAGGATGGAGTTGGGATTCAGGTGAGAGATCTCGCACTCATAGAAGGCGAGTACAGAAGCGAGGAACTCACTCTCGGGCATCTGAAGCCCATTGATGGTGTAGAGCTCGCATGAGACGATCTCCCCGTCCTGCGGCACCAGCTCTGTATCGCCGCCAGGTGCTCGCGTCGAGCCCTCGTCAAGATGGCCATCATCGGCGAGCAAGGATGCGGTAAGATTTCTCTGCCGCACTATTCGGGCTTAAAAAGGAAGTAAACAGTCGCGTTTAATGCACCACGACCCTTTGCGAACCGACAAATGTCCATTACAGCTGTAATGGTTAGTAAAACACATTCCCCGATAAATTGTCCGGACCGTTACGGAGATGCTTCTTGGGGAAGGAATCGGCACGTCCCTCCGATCTTTACCCAAGCGGTTTTCTTGGTCGGAGATGAACCAGATGGTCACTCATAATCCATCCAGCTCGTCCGCCACCTCGGCATGCTCGGATGCTGCAGCAGTTCTTCGCTGCAAAATACCGATCCCCCTTGTGAGTCTTTCTGAGGCTTAAGGGGAAGACCTAGCTGAGTAGCTTTCCACTCGAGCCTCGGGGGCTAGCTGTCGGGGATTGGAGTATTTTTCACAAGGACCTTTTTAGCCTCGGTGAGAGGGAGCCGCCCAGACCGTCCCCGGGCTATTTGAAGGCTCCGTCATCCCCATCGGATTTAGGGGCTAACAACGGACCGCCGAGGGCGCTCGCAGTGTTAGCACCCAAGCCCAATTGAGACGACGATGAGACCCTTCGAATAACTGGACAATAATCCCGGTATTCCCCCGGTATGCGACCCGAAGCTCGCCCAGGATCCCCGCATACTGGTTTCTATTGCTATATCAGCACAATTTGCATAAAGGGAGCAACAAACTCAAACCCCCCACAACCAACATGCCACGCGAAAGCACAACAACTAACACACACACGCACGAAGACAAAACCCGACAAGGAACATGAACAACACCAACAACAACCTGACAACCACCAAGCAACACGATCCGAAGAGAAAGAGAGTACCACAGTAAATTAAGGAGCTACAATGAAGTCAACAAGTATTCAACATAAACATGACAAACTTAAAAACTAGCTGTACAACAAAATGGACACACGACTACTAAACTAAAGCAAAAGTAAGACATCTCCAGAAGTGTCCTGCCCCTGAACACTCCCAGGCATAAGCAACATCGCCGGTAGCCTCTACTCGGTGCCCCGCTCGGTCACCGAGAGGCAGTACGGACAGAACTCACATCCGTACGGATCCTCACCTGAAAACCACAAAGCAGAAGCATGAGTACAGAAGGTACTCACAAGACTTACCCATGGTCCATATATGACCGACTCGAAAGAATATGCATTTGGATGTAGCAAGAAATCAAGCTTAAGGTAAAAGTGCAGAAAAGCTTAACTTTGTTGTATAGTTACAATCCACCACTCAAATTCACAGGTTTTATAGCACTTGTAGACAGCACCTTTTACTAGAGTGAAATCTGAAATGATACAATTAAAGTAAAGCAAGTAACCTCGTAAACAAGTACCACCATCCAACCAACTAGCATTAAGTTCAAGTTATTAATACGTTGAAATGTCGGATGACGCGAGCGTGCTCATATCCGAGAGCGTGGCAATTCAAATCGCTTATTCACCCTGCAGGGGATCATCAATCGCACGACATGTGCCACAAGGAACCTCATGTCAACCCTCCTCCCATCCATACATACTCATTGGGCCATCTTCATGCGGTACGAGCACCTAGCACCCCCTCGAGCAGCCCAAGCCCGGCTTGGCCCTCGAGAGTCGGCCTAAGCCTCATCCTCAACCACGCACAACCGCATGAGGGCACACCCCATCGAATAGCATGTGATGAAAGAATAGCTTACCGTCCCATTCCGGCATGCGACTAACAAGATGTGCTCGATCAACATGGCAAACAACGGATCGGTCCTCAACTGACACAGGCGAGACTACCACACTTGAGTCTCCACACCCAAGTGCCCCAACTTTCTCGCCCGGTCTCATTTCATTTTCCATTTCTCTTTATAATCATAAGCACTGCAACCCTAGACTGTGAAGTGTAATGATCTCAAGCGATGGAACCATCCACCGCTTGGCACCCGACACCTAAGCAATTAAGCGTGGACACAATATATTTACCCATATACTAGCTCCAAGGGAGGTGTTCAACAATATCAAAGGGTGTATGTGCAGCAACTTGGTTCTAATACCAATCCCACCATCCAACTCCTAATGCATAACTTAATCATCCAATAAGCAATTGATTCACAAAAATAATTTACACATAGGGTTGAACATGCTTAGGTGCTTGCCTGATGCCTCTGCTTGAGTATCGACCACAAGTTGCTCTTCGGCAATCCCCTCAACCACGGTCACGTCGGTCACCGCGGTCTCGTTCTCTACACGAATATCACGCATGAATAAGATGCATGCAATGCAAAAGAAACGAAAAACAATGCATTCCCCACTGAAACAGACCAGGCAAACCCGGATAGTCCCGGCAATTTGTCCGGACACTCCGGATGCCGCGCAACTCGCCCAAATGACACGAGGGATCGAGGTGCCACCAAGTTCTACGACACCGCGAGGACCCAATCTACGATTTTCCCTACACGCGGCTAAGCCGGAGAAGCTCCGAGCTAGCCCAAAACACGACGAAACGAGGCTCACTTCTAAAAACTCCAACCAAAACTTAATCCAACACTTAGAATGGCATCATCTACCCCCGATCTCTCACCCTACACCCTACATTGCCTAATCCAACCCCCAAATCCAACCACCCACCAAAAACCCTAATACTCCCAAAGTCACCCCCAAACCTCAATCTACAAGACCAAGCCCCAAATCCACCCCACAAACTCCCTAAAACCCAAGAACCCACGAATCAAGCTCCAAGAAGAGGTCTCACCTTCAAGGAGGATGAAGAGGAAGGAGGGGAAACTGCGTAGGGGAAAGAGGATGTCACCTTGGAGAGGATCACGTGAGGTTGCTGGAGTAGGGATCTCACTGGAGACGAGCTTGAGGTGGAGGAGGAAACGCACGGGAAGTGGGGAGCAAATAGTGGAAGAAGAAATGAGTGAGGAGCTAAGAAAACCAGAGTTTTTATACGCAACCCGTGTAAAGTCCGGATACTCCGGATGTTTAACCCGGAGACTCCGGGTTGGGGTCTTCAGTAGAATTAACCCAGACACTCCGTACATTTAATCCGGACATTCCGGGTTAGGGCTTATGGGCAGACCCAGTTCGGACACTCTGAATACTTCATCCGGATACTTCGGGTTCTATCCGGACACTTCGAATTTTTAATCTGGATACTCCGGGTTCTATCCGGACACTCCGAATTTTTAATCCAGATACTCCGGGTTACCCAGAATTTCGGCGCAGGATCCCATCACCGCGTGAGTCGAATTTTGAAATCGGGGCCATGATACTCGGCGGACGACGCCAACCGACCATAAACAACCTTGGTCGGGGTGCCAAAGAAAAGACCTCGAATGACCCTATGCTTGGTCACGAGCATGCTCGCCAACCCTTAGCAAAACATATTCGGCTTCGGGCTTCGAAGACAAGTAGGAGCAACCTTGCTCGGGAAGGCGCCAGTTGGTTGAGCATGGTTAAGGGAATGCCCGACAATGGACGAACGACGGGGTCAACCCACTAAATAGGAAAGTGGCGACCAGTTCGCTGGGAATCGAGGGAAGTTGTACTAGAAGATCAAGCATGGTGAAAATCAAGGACACGTAAAAAATGGCAATAGGCGTGATTTCAGGGGTAGTTACCATTTGTAATTACATACACCCATTATTTAAGCCCCCCTCGATGAGAGAGGAAGGGGAGAGACGCATAGGCAACCTTTCAATCGTATACATATCAATACTCAATACCACTGGAGTAGGGCTATTATCTCCACACGAGAGGCCCGAACCAGGATAACCCATGTGTCTCCCATTGCGCGAGCATCCTTCGGACGCCAATCCTTCACGGGCGAAGGGGCCTTGGTTGATCCCTCATTCAACAAGTAAGCTCGGCGGGGGCCGGTTCCCCAATTGTCGACACGTACGATCTAGATCTAACGGCTGTGATCTAATCTGGGATTTTACACAGGGATGGTGACGTGGATGAACCTTGGCCCTTGGATCTGGATCGGACGGCTGGCGGAGTTCGAGGGCATCGGTGATGTCACGGCGGAGCTGGCTAACCGGAGCTGAGGACGATGACACGGTCAACAGTGTTTGGGTGTGTTCTCGGCGAAGTGAGTGCTACTCCCAGGTGCGCCTCGTCGTGACGGTCTCGGAACTGGCCTTAGTAGCGGTGGAAAATGGCGGAAAACGGTGAAAACCTCGGCGGCTACTCCTCCCACTCCGACGAGCAATCATGGCCACGATAGGGCTCTACGGGCGGCGGCTAGGTTAAAAGGTGTGCGAGGTGAAGGCGATCCTCGGGCACGCATCTGGGCATTAAATACTGTCTCGGACGTCGAGATAGGCGCGGAAATCGCGGGCGGGTCGGTACGGGGCAGCGGAGTCCAGCGCAGACACGGAGAGGCAACGTGGCTCAATCGCGACCACACACGTGGCTCGATCCATGGTCTCCCTCACGCGCACACGCGAACACGAGCTCAGCCACCAGATCCCAATCCAACGGTTCAAAGCAAACGTACACATGGCTGAATCTCAGCCGTTGGATTTGGATCTAACGACCAGCGCATGAGGGTCCGGGTCGGGTTCGGCGACGCGGATCGGGTTCAGCGTAGTAACGGGTCCGGTCCACGCGGTCAGACCCGTTAGGGTTTCCGATTTTTCTTTTTTTCGTTTTTAATATTTAAAATAATCCCAGAAATTCATATAAGTCGAGAAAAATAGCAAAATGCTCAGAAAAAATCCAGAAAAATTCTGGAAAATACTTTGAGACATTTTGGACTTAAATAAAATCTTTCTAACAAAATTTTATTTAAAATTTTTAAATATTTAAATAACTCAAGAGAGGGTTTTAATTCAAATTAAATCCAAATAAATCGAAATAAAATTCCAGAAAATTCCAAAAATTCAAATAACTCATTAATTTGGATAAAAGCACAAATTTGGGATGTTACACCCGACCAAGTACCCGGACCCAAAAATATTACGGTGATAGCCCACTTGTTCATTCTCACTTGATTAAGTTTTAATGTTGTATACGTTGAACAAAATCAAATTATATTATATATATAAATGCGTCTATTGGCGGATAATGGATGTAGAACAAGTGAAATTTCCTACCTGAACAACAAAGCAGCATTACGGTGGTGGTCCACATGTTAGTGCCTCATCGGGTCTAGGCCTGAGTACCCACGGGTCCAAAATGAGACCCAGACCCGAAGTAATATACCCGTGGGTCCAAATTTGGACTCGAACCCGGACCCACCGGGTCGGGTACCCGTGGGTACCCAGACCCACGATTATTTTTGCCATCCCTAAGGAGTTTGCTATAGTTACGTGAACGAGAAAGATCCATGTTTGCATGTTGAGTGGGCTGAGCATTCGATGGTGTGAACACCCGAGCCATATCAATTCCAATATAATTTTCAACCATCTCAGATCATTGGTCTTCAGAGGAATGCAATTTATTTTCTAGACTAGATTTACATGAAAGCTAAACTATATTTTTATGGAAATTTTTTTAATAATACTTTTTTTATTGAAATTGCAAAAATATACCTCGATTAAATTTTTTTCAAAAATATACTTCTGTCGCCCTACCATATGGCGACAATTAGTCAACCCACAGGAATAGATGACTCAGCGATGACGTGGCCTCTCTATGGCCAAATAATATGAAAATAGGTCTCTGTCGCCCAATCATGTCGCAACAGAGATATGTCGCCAACTGAAATTGAAACATATCTCTATCGCCAAATGGTTGGGCGACAGAGACCCTCCTAGAATGATTAATTTTTTGGGTTTTTTTCAATAATCTTTTTTTATTCGTGAAATAAAAAAATATACCGCGAATAATTTTTTTCAAAAATATACCTTTGGAGTCAAAGTTTTAATACTAGAAACGCTTAAAGCCTTTTTGGCAGCCCGTAAAATATCATGTTTAAATGTAATTTTTAGGAAGAATGTACCAAATTTGCTCTTTGATATATGGACTATCATATTCTAGAAAAATATTTAATTTACACCTTACTTTGTATCTAAATTCTACTAGTGCAATAACCTTAAGTATTATAGTCGATAACAACTCATGTTATGAATAGTAAAGCCTAGGAAAACTTTAGCTAAATTGTTTAAGTCATAAGGATCATTATGAAACGCACGTAGATGTAGCCCAGTAACCTTAGTAAGCATACCCAACCTATGTAAATCATTTCTTATGCAAATGATTCTTAGGGCTAAGTACCATTCACGCAAACACCCTTACTAATGTCTTAATTTTATTAATCTAGATAATCTTAGCTTCTTGAATTCGAATATATGAAATGGAACGACTAAAATTATTTGTTGAACACATATCAGGGCACGTACAACAAAAGTTAAGATGATGAAATAAGCAATAGATTATATCACAAGGGTATTACAGCAGTGAAGAAATTGCTAGATGAACTAACTAATGAAGGCATTGTTTGTCATGGTGGAACAAGTGGTCATTCTGCCTATCTGGGTACAGTGGGAATGATGTCCAACATTTTTTGTACATTACTGTTCCTGTGTAAGTTTTGCGATTTGCTTTTGGACACCGCTCAATCCCTCTTATGAAAGAACTCCATGGGGATGCGTAGTTCTCCCAGCTATCGCCGATTGGGTGGCCTATGCCACACGTCTCAGGGGTATAAGACCGAAATTTTTAGTCTTTATGTGGATTTCTTCCCTCCCATATGGGCATGTCATCCCGATTCCCAGCATCCCCTATGTTAATACCACCCGGGGTTCCGGATGGTCTGTGTAACCCTTCAAGGATTTGTTGCATAGTGCGGACCTCGACCGGCTGCTTCCCCTTGTCCCTTTCTCTGCGAGAGGAGGTACCCTGTTGCACTTCTGGTGAGTTGGCCGTTGGCAGAGACTTGCCGAGACGCCTGCTCTGTTTCGGCTTGCACTCCACCGTATGGTGCTGGAAGTGAGTTCGGCTTGTCCTTGTACAACCAGAAGCGTGCCCTGCAGTTAATGCAGTATACCCGTTGTGGTTATTGAATAGCATCGTAGGCGTACTCAGGGTCAGGCTTTTCTGGGTGGTAGTAGCACCACGGAGAGGGTTGCTCCCCCAGTTATCCCATGCGAGAAGGGTGAGATGTGGGTGGTACGTCTTCGGATCCACCCAGTTGATGTAGCTGTAGAATCTCCGATCGGCTAGATCGTCGTGGTAGGTATGAACCACCGCCTGCAGGCCGTGTTCGCAAACTTCGGGGCTTTCGGCTGGCCCTTGAGGACATTTCTCCTTTGATGAGCAATTTTGCATGTTTCTTTTTGAAGTCCTGTATGGGAGAAACTAGTTTAGAATTATTACTTTATGAGTGAAACATGAGCATGTCGCATGAAACTCACCGATTGGTTGGTCCCTTGCCCACCCGCCCTAATCTCCGGTTGATCTAGAACGGGGACATATCTCGACGGCCTCTCCCACCGGGTGTTCTTGGGCGAAGTGGGGTAGGCATCGTGACTGTTGTAGATAAATTCGTAGCCACGTCGTTCCGGTCCGCCGATCCATTGGAAGAAGCAACACCGATCCTTGTGCTTAAAAAACAAAGAGCAATGCATGACATGGTAGCGTTACCCTGTATTGTATGGACACCAATAGGTTTACCTCGTAGCGGCAGGCAAAACAGTAGTGAGCACGGGCGGCTGTATCTCCGTGCAAAGATTACTTCATCTTCGTCGAAAGGTTGCAGTAGCATTTCGGCCAGGGCAACTCCGGCAAAACTAGGGCGTCAACGCTACTAGCATCCGGAGTATTTGGGGGGGGGTATGTTCTGCTTGTTGAAGAGTCGACGGTAGAGTGACATCATGCCCTAATTTGTGTAGATTAGGCTGACGTTTATTGCTGGTCTGGCGGTAGTGGATGTGTATCCCTCAGCCTGTTTTATAGTAGTGGTGAGGGGCTTCTCCACAGAACTACAGGTCTTGTCACTTTATGAAAGTTGCAATACATGTCCTGTCACCCATTTGGCAAAGCTGCATGGCCTATCACCCCTTTGGCAAAGCTGCATGGCCTGTCATGCTTTATGAAAGCTCTGTGAAAGCTGCACGAATTGTCGCTGTGTGAAAGCTGTACGAATTGTCACCACTTGTCATTCTATATGAAAGCTGCACGACCTATCACCCTCTGTGAAAAGCTGCACGACTTGTCACCCATTATGAAAAGCTGATGGTATAGTGTTGCAACTTGTCACTGCAAAAGGTGAGCATGACGGAACTGGCGCCGGAGGAGATAAGAGCGGAGGGAGAGGGAGAGGCTCACTGGGGAAGGCGTGAGTGGGGGTGAGGAAAACAGGGGGAGAGCTCGGCTTTTATAGTCGATGAGCCGTGGAGAGAGAGGGTAGGCGACCCGGGCGCGACATCGACGGCGGGGCGCAGTGTGGGTGGCTGTGGGAGGCGGTAGGAGCACGGGCAGTGGTGGGTTGGGCGGCAGCGCTCGCGGCCGAAGCCGGAGGCGGCGACGGCGTGCCGGGTGGGTGGGCTAGGCTGACTGGGCCGAGAAGGGTCTGCGGGGCCAGGTAGGCCTAGAACGGCCCAAAAATAGAGAGAGGCCCAAAACTTAACAAAAATCAAATAAAATCAAACAAAATTCAAAAATAAACAAACAAATTCATTTTGAATTTTGGGGTTATTTCAACATAACCCACTTAAAATAAATCTCGTCCTGAGATTTACTCCTCCTGGGCGAAAAGGTTGGGAAAATTCTGCTGCAGTTCTGATTCTTTTTCCCATGTGGTTTCCTCCAAGTTGTGATTCTTCCACAACACTTAGCAGACCTTGATATTCTTCTTCCTTAGTTCCCTTTCAACTGTCTCAACAATTCTGACTGGCTCTTCATGATAAGTCAAATCGTTCTGCAGATCAATTATTTCCAGTGGTACCTGTTCGGATGGCTACGGAGACACTTCATCAACTGCGATACGTGGAATACGTTATGCACCCTGGACAGTTCCGGACTTAGCTGTAGCTTATATGCTACTTTTCCAACTCTGTTTGTAATCTGGTACAGTCTGATATATCTGGGCGCTAACTTTCCCTTCATCTGAAATCTACGGACTGGTTTGAATGGAGTCACTTTTACATAGAAAAGATCCCCAACTTGATAACTGATGTCCTTCCTTCTCGTGTATGTGTTGCTCTTCTGTCGTCCTTGAGCAGTCCTTAGATTTTCCCTGACAATCCTCACATGTGCTTCTACATCGTGAACAAGCTGTGGTCTGAAAAGTTGTCTTTCTCCACTCTGAGTACAATTTAAAGGGGTTCTGCATTTTCTCCCGTAAAGTGCCTCAAAAGGTGACATGGTCATACTAGCCTGGTAGTGTTGTTGTATGAAAACTCCGCGAACGGCAGGCAAGTTGCCCAAGAGGCTCCATGTAACACCCCAAATCTTTGCTTTTCATGAATTTAAATAAGATTTGGCACTTTGGTGAATTTTTAGAATTTTCTAGAATTTATTTGGATTTCTTTGGAATTTATTTGAGTTTATTCCCTTTTGAAATAATTAAAGAATTTGATTTTACAAATAAAATTTTATTGGAAATATTTTATTTGAGTCCAAAATGTTCTAAAATATTTTCTAGAATTTTTCTGAGTGTTTTGCTATTTTTAATGAATTAAATGAATTTCAGGGAATTAATTTGATTATTTAATCGCTGGAAAAACCCAAACCGGTTTCACTGTTCATCCGACCGGACCCGAGTCCGAGTCAGACTCGAGTCCGACCCGGACCCGACCGCGCCAGCCGTCTCGGTCGAACCAAGTCACCGAACCCTAACGCGCGTGACCGTCGGATCGTAATCCAACGGCCACGATCGCGCCACGTCGCCCGAACCCGAGCCCGACCGAGCCAACCAGGTCGCCCGAGCCGGACCCGAGCCCGAAACCCCGTGCCCGTTGGATCTAGATCCAACGGCTCACGTTGAGCCACGTCACCCAATCCGAATCCATTTCGGATTCCGCCGCCGCAGCTGTGTGGGCCTCGGTTTCCGCGATTTTCACGGACGCCGAGGGACCTATTTAAGGCGCCGCTGCCGCCGCCACCGGGTAGACGACTCCCGTGCGCACCCGTAGCCCTAGACCACGTCGCCTGAGCCACCGCCGTTCGCCCGCTAGAGCTCGCGATAGTTGCATTAGGTTTCCACCGCGGTTATTCGTCGTTTCTGCCGCTGTCCGCCGTCCTCCGCCGCCGTTGAGCCCAGATCCGGAACCGCAAGGATGAGACGCGTCGAAGGGTACCTTTCACCTCGCCGAAATCGCGCCCAAGTGCCGTTGTCGTGGTCGTCGTGGTCGTCGTCCTCGTCTCCGGTGAGCCAACTCCGCCGCGCGCCATCGCCGTCGCTCGAGCTCCACCAACCTTCCGATCAAGATCCAAGGGCCCAGATTCATCCACGTCATCCCCGGTGAGATCTCACGTTGTAATTCCTAGATCTGTTTTCAACCGTTGGATCTAGATCCAACGGTTTAGATCGTGCCACGTAGCTAAAACCGCACCGTGCTTGGATAGATGTCAGCCGTTAGATCTAGATCGAACGGCTAGGGTTAGCCACGTTGTAAACTCTAGATTGGATCTTGACCGTCCGATCAAGATCGAACGGTCCAGATCAGCCGAGTAGTTTTCCTATTGCGTTAAGCTAGATCCGATCTGGGCCGTTGATTTTCAAATCAACGGCCGAGATCCAGCCACATGGGCGGTAGTCTGACCGTTGCGGTCAGCGCGGTCGCCGCCCGGTCACCGCTGACGTCACGCGTGGGACCCACGCGTCAGCGGCTCAGCCGAATCGCACCATGATGTCACCGTTGACGTCACGGTGGGGCCTAGCTGTCAGCCGTCCCTCAGCCGAGCGTGATGACGTCACCGTTGACGTCATTCGATGGGCCCACATGTCAGTGGGACATGTTCTCGTGGACCGGGTCCACGGTGGACCCAAACCGAACCGTGGACCACGTCCATGGACCGGCTGACGCAATAAATCGATTTTTCAATAGAAAAATAATTTGGTGGAAAATCAAAATCCACGCTGACGTCATGCTGACGTCATTATTCGGTTTTTCAGTATAAAAATAAATGAATTAATTCGGATTATTGATTTATTTGAATTTTGAAACTTCAAACGCTTATAACTTTTGCAATTTAACTCCGATTTGAGTGATTCAAATTTCTAAATTTTTATAAAATTGAGATCTACCTAATGGTGAATTTTATTTAATTTTTGGACTAAAGTTTTCCTCTGTAATATTATTTAATTGATTATTTAAACTTTAAACGCTTGTAACTTTTGCGTTTTAACTCCGTTTTTGCCGATTCAAATTCGTAAAAATTCATAAAATTATGCTCTCTCTGTTTATGGACTATATTTGGATGTTTGGACACTTTATCTACTGTTTTATTCATTTATTGCTACTTTCAAGCTTTACGAGTAGACGTTGAAGTGCTCGAAGGCTTCGAAGGTGAAGTGTTGACCCAGGAGCCAGCTCAAGACCAAGAACAAGTACTCTTTGAAGGCAAGTCATGCTTTGACCATGTTGATCCTATTTTCAAATTAATTTGGTTTAAATTATTGCATGCTAGTTTAATTAGAAAATGATTTACTTAATTACGGGAAATTAGATAAATGCCAAATTGTTGTATGACACCTTGGTTAATTAAATGTGTGCCATGACCCCCTTGTCACCCTAGTTGAGGATTATTAGTTGGACATTATTAAATTGCCAACATGGGTAGTTAGACCGATGTAGTATGCTTAGCCTTGCCACGTGAAATGCTTTGGACAATCAAATGCTAATTTTGACTTAATGAGATACTACACCTGTTTTGAAAGAAGTATCATGTGTTATGATTGTTGATGGCACATGGTGCATGGTAATCAACTGGGGGTTTGATAAATAGATTTTGACCGGGGCATGTGGCAAGAATAATCGGGTGGGCCAGTTGTGGCACCGGGAGCGTTGATTTGGTTCTTCGGGTAGTCTTGCCTTGGTCACCCTAAGGACTTAACCTTGCAAGCCTTTGAACTGAGTCAAACGTGCAACCACATGTCTGTAATGGGACGGACCTAGTTGATTAAGTTTCTAATAACGTACCTGTGGGACCTCGGGGTGTCAACTATACCTTTTGTGTAGTTGTACGGGGGAGCGTACCAGGGCTGCGGCCAGGTACCCATCTAACGGTGGATTGGCCTAAACTTCGCTTCGCTAAGGGAAGGGTTAGCGTGCAATCATCGAGGAGGACCACTTGTGCTGTTAGAAGCTTCCGAAAGACTTTGTTACGGACACTCGTCTTTGTGGTGTTTGGCTGTATCTTGTGGGTAAAGTGCATAACCTCTGCAGAGTGTAAAATCTATTCGAATAGCCGTGTCCACGGCATTGGACATCGCTCGGGAATTATAGTCAAGGGTTAGACTTTCTTGAAAATAACTTGGACTTGAAAGGTTGGGTTTGGTTTAATAATGATGTTGATGGAAATGTGGATTAGGATTGGAAAAGATGTATATTTAATTCCTGGAAAAGTTATTGCTCTTAAACTTGTTTCTGCTGCTTTCGAATCTACTTATGTTACTTGTCAAATGCTGTTTTACTGCAATTATACCCTGAGCTACTCCTTTGTACTAAGCCATGCATGTAGTATATTAGTTTGCATTCTGTGCATGACTTGCTGAGTACCAAGTACTCACCCTTGCCACAATACAACACCAGTTGAAGAAGAGTCTACACCAGCTTTGGAGGAGGAGCTCCAAGAGGAACCGTCTAACTAGGGAGCGAGCCGGTCAGGTTACTGTGGTATACTGGATGGCGCCACGAAGTTATCTTATTTTCCGCTGCTGTTATTTCTCTTTTATTAAGTTCTCGCCCTGCGTGGCGTATATTTGTAACTTGACCTTAAGGTCGAGCAACCAGCTTGGTTAACTATTTAAGGTACCTTATTATTTCGTTAAGTATGATTGTGATATTTACCAATGTTGAGACTGTGTGCACTAGCGTGTTCCTGGACTAGTGCTGAATACACAGAGGGTCCAGATTTGCAAATTCGGGTCCCGACACTCCATAGGTTAGGGTGAAGGCTTTCAACATGTCTTCTAAGATTTGATTAACCCTTTCTGTCTGTCCATCTGTCTGTGGGTGATAAGCGGTGTTGAAATTCAAATTCGTCCCGATAGCTTCATGCAAACTTTCCCAGAACTTAGAGGTAAACTAGGCTCCTAATTTGACACAATCCTTTTGGGGATTTCGTGCAACCACACAATCTAAGTCAAGTATAACTCTGCCAGCTTATCCTTTCCAAAGGTCTATTTGATAAGTATGAAATGGGCGATTTTAGTCAGTCTGTCTATTATAACACAAATGCCGTCAACTCCTTGCTGTGTCTTGGGTAACCCTATAATGAAATCCATCCCAAACTCATCCCACTTCCAATCTGGTATCGAAAGCGGATGCAGTAAACCATCAGTCTTTTGGTGGTCTATATTGACCTTTCGACATACGTCACAGCACAGGACGTGCTCGGCTACTTCCTTCTTCATACCTTTCCACCAGTATTCTTCCTTTAAATCTTGATACATCTTCATACTTCCTGGATGTATCGAGAGTTGGGATGAGTGAGCTTCTGTTAGGATTAGATCTCTTATCTCCTTATTATTTGGAACGCATAGACGATCACAAAATCATAGTATGCCTCACTCATCTTCTGAGAATTCCGACGGTTTAATCCTTTCCCTTTCTTTTCTGTACCACTGGATTTCCTTATCCGTCTATTGAGCTACCTTGATTTGATTCCAGAGGTCAGGTTGAATTCCAATAGATTGTACTTATCCTTCTTCTACTACTTGCAAGTTCAGCCGCTGCATCTATGACTGCAACTATGGTGGAATGTCTGTCGTCTGGGCTAAGTGGTGGCATGTCCGCTACCACAAAGGCTTTTCCTAGATGGTATTGGATGTTCAGATCATAATCTTTGATTGGTTCCAACCACCATCTCTGTTGGATATTCAGGTTCGGCTGGGCGAACACATACTTCAGACTCTTGTGGTCTGAGAATAACTCACAGTGATTTTCCAATAGATAATGCCTCTAGAGTTTTAGGGCATGAACCACCTAGGCTAACTCCAAGTTGTGTCGAGTAATTATCCTCATATTGCCTCAGTTGTTGAGATGCGTAAGCAACCAACTTTCCGCCTTGCATGAACACACAACCTAATCCTATTATTAATGCATCACATTAGATTTGAAATTCTTTTCTCGGATCGGGAAGTATGAGGATTAGGGCTGAGGTTAGTCTTGTCTTCAATTCCTTAAAACTTTCTTCGCACTTCTCAGACCATTTGTAGAAGTTATCCTTTTTGAGAAGCTACGTCAAGGGTTTTGCTATCTTGGAAAATCCTTCATTGAACCGTCGGTAATATCCTGCTGATCCCAGGAAACTCTGGATTTCTGTCACTGATGTGAGTTGCTTCCAATCCACGACTTCTTTGACTTTCTTGGGATCCACTTTTACTCATCCTTTGTAATAACGTGCCCTAGAAAAGAGATCTCATCTAACCGAAAATCACACTTAGAGAATTTGGCATAAAGTTGGTGTCCTCTAAGCTTTCCCAAGATCAGGTGTAGGTATTTTCTGCGGTCTTCTTCATACCTTGAGTAAATCAAAATGTCGTCAATGAATACCACTACAAACCGATCCAAATACTCCATATAGACTTGGTTCACCAGGTTCATGAAGTATGTTGAGGCATTGTAAATCCGAAAGGCACCATTGTGAATTCAAAAAGCCGAGATCTCATGGTAAAAGCGGTCTTCTCTCTATCTTGTTCCCTCACTTTCAACTGGTGGTATCCTGCCCTTAGGTCTATCTTCGAGAAGACTTTAGCTCCCTTCAGCTGATCAAACAGATCATCAATCCGAGGCAAGGGATACTTGTTCTTGATGGTTATGACATTCAATGCCCTATAGTCTACGCAGAGTCTTGAGCTTCCGTCATTCTTCTGAGCAAACAACACTGGCGAAGCCCACGGGGAGATACTCAGTTAGATAAATCCTTTCTATAATAGTTCATCCAACTGTTTTTTGAGTTCTTTTAATTCCATAGGTGACATTGGGTACTGGCGTTTGGTAATGGGTGTGGTTCTAGGAACTAACTCTATTACCAGTTCTATGCCTATGTTCGGAGGTGTCGGGGATTAGATAATGCCGGTTTCGGTCGACCATGCATGCCCTTGGATGATGTCCCCAAGGAAAACCTTTAAATGATATAGCTGGCTAATCCACCCGATCGGACTAGGTTCAGTACTTGACCACGAGCACCCATGCTCGGCCATGAGCACCTATGCTTAGCCTAGGCTCGCCCACGAACATGAGAGCTCGGAAACACCGGGCAAAGCTGGGAAACTCCTCGAGTATGGTCGGAAGGTCGTATTCGGCCTATAACGTTCAAATAGCGATAATTGCGCCACGATCTATGGATGTTACGCCCACGACGGGAACATGGCAAGAATTAAGGCTTCGATTGCAGACACGGTTAATGCAGTCAAATGCGCATTATTCGGTTGCAGTTATGATAGATGTTTTGTAAGCTATAAATACCCCCCCGGACAAATTGATAAGGGGACAGTCACGCGAGAATACAGAGACGCGCGTGAACTCATCCGTGGCAACCAGTAAGCAAGATACACATACATTTTGTACGAGTTCCACAGCAATAGAAAAAAACCATTAGAGTAGGGTTGTTATCTCCGTAGTGAGAGGCCGACAGGCAGTATTCCGGGTCTTCCGAAAAAACATCTGGATACTCTTGTACCATGGCTATCCTGTCTACTCCTGATGTGATGGTGTTGATGCTGCTTCGGTTGCTTTTTACTAACTTGGGGTCAGTCTGCACTTTACTTCCTATCCTCTGTCATTAACCAGTGTTACCCACTTCTGTTCACAGTCCAAACGGGCCTTGTGTCTAAATAGCCAATTCATTCCTAGAATGACATCTAGACCGCCCATTTCTAGCATAAGTAGGTTGGGTTTAAACTTAACCCCTTGGATTTCTATTTCTAGATTCTCACACTTAAACCGGGCCATTAATCGGCTCCTAGGGGTTTGAAAAACACAGGGCGCATGCAATGGAAGTTACATAAAATAGCTTTTGCAAGCAAAAGACAACGATATGAAAGAATGTGTAGCACCAGGGTCAAATAGAATTAAGGCTAGCTTGACTTGGATTTGGAACTTACCGATAATAATGTTGGTGGCCTCGACTGCTTCCTTGGCCAAAACATGATTGATCCTTCCTTGAAAATTCCTCAGCGCGGTCTGGCCTCGGCTATTGGTGTGTCCCTCTGTCTTGACCTGTGCTCTTCCTTGCAAATATCCTTGTGGCTATTGTTGTGGCTAACGAGTTACTGGCTGTCTATTGGTAGGGGTGAAGATTGACGTATGTGCTCTGGCTACATTGGTCGGCAAATCTTTCTTTGGGCAGTTCTGTCTAACGTGTCCCATTTGTCCACAATGATAGCATCCTGAAGTTTTCATTGGGCAAATGTTGGCGTAGTGATTTCCATTGTAGACATAGCATCTATCTGCTCCAGGCATGGGGGAGGGATTTGGTCACGACCCACTATTCGCCGATCTCTTATTAGGGAAACTGGGAGTGAAGGCTAGGGCCCTTCCTCTGAACTGAGCGGGGGCTTGCATCCTCTACTGTTGAGCTTTCCTCTTTCTGGTGTCCTCCAGATCATTTTGGGTCTCTTCAGATATTATCAACTTGTCTACCATGGACGACAGATCTTTGAAGTCGATAGCAGAAATGTGGAACTTTAAGTTCTTCTACAGTCCCTCAAAGAATCTTTCCATCCATTTAGCTTTGTGTCAACTTCCCCGGGCACATAGCGAGACAAAAGGTTGAATTAGTGCAGGTATTCTAGCACAGAT
Source organism: Rhipidocladum racemiflorum (assembly GCA_036346355.1). NCBI lineage: Eukaryota > Viridiplantae > Streptophyta > Magnoliopsida > Poales > Poaceae > Rhipidocladum > Rhipidocladum racemiflorum. Next base: position 73,454,160 of record CM070577.1, read on the forward strand.
CTTCTTCCTTGTCGGAGGGCTAGGAATTCTCTTCTCTTGGAGGTCATTAGTCCTGCAGGAATGTGGGTCTTTCTGAAGGCTTCTTCGAACTCCTGCCAAGTTATTTCTTGTCCATCCCTTAAAGTCTAAAAGTTCATCCACCAAGCCGCTACTTGGCCTTGCAATTGATGGGATGCGTACAACACTCTCTCCTTGTCTATACACTGTATTGTGTTCAACTTTCTTCGTACATCTCTGAGCCAATCATCGGTTGCCAAAGGTTCCATCGATGTTTAGAAGATGGGTGGTCTAGTCTTCTGGAAATCCTACCATCGTGATCCTCCCACCATTCCTTCTTGTCCGTTGTTATTTCCCTAGGGGTTTATCCATGGTGTTGCGGCTAGTTGTTCTAGAATCTGTTCCATTTAACTGCGTCTGATGCCTCTCTGCTTGGTATCTATTTCTCTCTATCATTGCTAATACTTGTGCTAATCCAATGGGGTTACCCACTGAATCTGCATTACTGCCCGGATTGCTCTGTCGGGATCATTCTCCAAAATCTCCCATGACTTTAGTTCTAGTTCTCTTTTCGGTCTGAAGTAGGTTTTTGGAGAAACAGAAGGTGAGTGAGAGTTAGGGTATGAGGTAAGGGTAGAAAGAATAGATAAGAGGCTAGATGAAAAGAAGGAATTCTTTGAGCTGAGCAGGGGATATAAGGATATTAAGGCAAACCAATATAACACAGAGATAGAGAAGATAACATTTCATTTCATAATATAGATTGTACACCGTACTGTTTTAAGGTGTGGCACAACCTATTTTACAACTTCTATGACTATCGGACCAACTGCAGCTGGGGCGTCACTCGTCGTCGGAGATGTAGAAGATCTACTCCATGGGTTCCTCCCCCTCGTCGTCATCGACCTAGGTCAGATCTATCACCTTGGATGCTCCACCCACAGAATCCTCCATGGGCGTGTGCTTAGGCTAGAACTGGTCCAGCTCGTCCCTCAAATCCTGAATCTCTGCCAAGACATTATGCAGCTGGTGATGGAGGTCATCGCACTCTCTGATCAATCAGTTGTAGAGATAATCTTGGCAAAGGACGTGGTCGGAGATCTGTACAACGCGCTGATCTGGATCGTCCTTGGGAATGGACACCACTACTTGGCCAGGCTCTTCCCCCTCCTGGGGAATCATCTAGAAGAGGCTAGAGTCAAACTCCCCCTGATAGCGGTGTCGTAGGTACTTTACTGCCCTCCTCGTAGCATCCAGAAGGGCTTCCCACTTGGAGACTGTGTCGCACGAACCAGCGCGGGACGTCCGAGTGACCGGGTAGAGGGTGCACGTCTACCCAAGCCTTCCATTGGCACCGAACACCACCATGGAGTTGCTCCTCAGCGTGGAACATAGGACAGTTGAGTTGTCCAACTCCCATGTACTACTGCATCCTCCAAAGTAAATGTCGGGACCCGAATGTGCAAATCCGGACCCTTTGTGTTTTCAGCACTAGTCCAGGATCACGCTAGTGCACACAGTCTCAACCTCGATGAATATCACAATCATACACAACGGAAAAGTAAATAAGTCTTTATTATAACAAAAGCGGTTGAGTCAACCTTATGGTTAACTTACAAAAGTACACCTCGCAGGGCAAAGTCTTAAGAAAATATACTGCAGTGTAAATAAATAAACTCGTGGCACCAACCAATACGCCACAGGCAACTGACTGGGCTCGCTCCCTAGTTTGTCGGCTCCTCCTGGAACTCCTCCTCCAATGCTGGCGTTGATTCTTCCTCAACTGGTGTTTGTATTGTGGCAAGGGTGAGTACTTAAAGCACTAAGTAAGTCATGCACAGAATGCAAGTCTAATAACTACATGCATGGCTTATTCCAATTGACAGGCTATAGGGTTCTTTTGCAATAGGCAACATTCATAAATAACAGTAATAGATTGAAAAGCAGTAAAACAACAATAATAACTTTCACAATTACTTTCTTAAGTAAAGCATTTATCATCCCTAAACAGATTCCTCATTCCCATACCAAGTACCCATAAACCCAAGTTCATTTTTATGAAAGTCTAACCCTTGACTGTAATCCCCGAGCAATGTCCAATACCGTGGACTCGGCTATTCGAATAGGTTGTACACTTTGCAGAGGTTATACACTTTACCCACAAGATACAGTCAAACACCACCAAGGTGAGTGACTGTAACAAAGCCTTTACAATGTTTCCTCTAGACCAAGTACTGCCTGCTAAGTTTTCAACACTGAAGGGACTGGTTACCACACTCAGGGCCCCCCTTTTGCGCCATGTGAGACTACCCGTACACTCGGGACTCACACCACCACGAAAGTACCAAAATCTAGACCTCATAAATTAATCAGCTAGGTCTGTCCCATTCCAGACTTGTGGTTGTATGTTAGACTCAGTTCAAATTCTTGCAAGGTTAAGTCCTTAATGTGACCAAGGCAAGACTACCCAAAGAATTCACAAGTATCCAAAATCAGCAAAAACTAAATACGACCTCCCATGTGCCACTCTGGCCCACTAGAAATAATCTTGCCACTTGCCTCACTCTAAATCATTTGATCACCCCGTTGATTACCATGCACCACGTGCCATCAACATGATGAATAACACATGTCACATCTTTTGTAAACATGTTCCATATCTCGTTAAGTCAAATTTAACATTTAATAGTCTAAAACGGTGTTATCGACACGTTGCAAGGCTAAGCATAATAATTACGATCTATTTAACCCATGTTGACAATTTATTAATGTCCAACTAGTATACCATCATCTAGGGTGACAAACAATTCATGGCATACAATTATTATTGGCAAGGTGGCATACATCAAATAGGTCATATAACTATTTCCCGAATTATTTAAAAGCATATTTTAATAAACTAGCATGCAATAATTCAAATCCACAAAATTTCAAATGTGGGATCAATACGGTCAAAGCATAACTTGCCTTGAAAAAGGTCCTATTTCTGGCCTTGAATTTGTTCCTGGGTCAAAACCTCTCCTTCGAAGCCTTCGGGCAATTCAACGTCTATGCGAAGCAGATAATTAAATAATAAATAAATAAAAACATAGAGCAACTAATGTCCAAAAATTAAATAAAATTCACCATCAATTAGAGCTCAATTTTACAAAAATTTAGAAACTCGAATCACCTCAATCGGAGTTAAAACCCAAAACTTATAGTTGCTTGAAGTTTGAAAATCAATAAAAAAGAATAAACCGAATTATCTGATTTATTTTTCTATTGAAAACCGGAATTATGACGTCAGCACCGACTTTGATTTTCGGCCAAATTATTTTTCTAAAGGAAAATTGATTTATTGCGTCACGCTTACATCATCCGGTCCATGGACTGGGTCCATGGTTCGGCTCGGGTTCACGGTGGATTCGGTCCACGAGATTGCGTGACGTTGACGTGTGGGCCCGCTCGGATGACTTTACGCTGTCGTCATCGCGTGGCGTGGCTGGCCAAACTAACTGGTGGGTCCCACCGTGACGTCATCATGATGTCACGGCTGACGTCACGCCTGCACGGCATAGCCGCTGACATACGGGCCCGGCTCGGATGACATCATGGGTGACGTCATCGTGACCCGCTCGGCTCGATGATGCTTCGCTTTCCGCGCATACGTGGCATGATCCTATTGGCGTGGCAGCAATGCAATCTCGTGCGTTAATTAAAAATCCGACGACTGCGATCGGATTTAAACCGTACTGGAAGATACACTACGTGGCATGTCCTGGCGTGCGACGCGTGGATGCATCCGAACCGTACAATCTAAATCTAATGGTCAAGATATAATCTAACATGCGACAGTACTGACGTACGTGGCCTAATCCACAGCGTTCAAACCGGATCGAATGGTCTATACTGGTTTGATCTAAACTCAAGATTGTATTTACGTGGCAGCATCTATGCCTTAGGATCTAGATCCAACGGCTATGGATCGATGAACCTGAAATTACACTAATTAATCTGAACCACACAAATTAATGCAACAGCCTAGATTGATCCAATCTACGGTGAAACAGAACAACTACATGGCACAACCTAAGTCGCTAGATCTAAATCCGACGGTCTAGTTTTGATCTGGTTTGCTACAGGGAAAAGGGTCGTGTGGCAGCACCTAGATAGTTGGATCGGGATCCGATGGTGGTCGGAAGCTTGTGTAAGCCGGCAATGGTGCTGTGGCTTGAGGACACCGAAGACGAAGACGACGACCAACAGCGCGGCGTCTGGACGCGTTCCCGGCGAAGTGGACGGCACTTCTAGATGCGCCTCCTCGTGTGGAGTCCGGATCTGCCCACCCACACAGCAGATAGCGACGGACGATGGTAGGACCCAGCCAACACCGTGATGGCGCTCTACGAACTTCGGCGACAAATTGCGGGTAGACGGCGGTGGCTTGAGCGCGTTGGCTAGGGTATAAAGGTCAAGGCGGCGGTCCTCGGGGAGCTATTTATAGCGCCTAGGCATCGTGCCCAGCCCAGATTTCGCGAGCGGCCGTTACGCGGCAGCGCAGTCCGATGAGAGCTTGGATAGACGATGTGGCTCAATCGCGTGCGTCCACGGGACCACGATTGGGCGGTCACGCGTGCGCGTGCACGCGGACCAGCAACGGCCATTGGATCAAGATCCAACGGTCGCGCGATTAGGGCAGCGCGGCTAACGGAAGTTTTAGTTACATTTGAAACACAAACCATAAATAATAAAAGCTGGGGGGGTTCACAAAGTTATCATAATTACCATATTCTCATGTCTTTCGAGAACTACTTGAGCTAGGTTACGGGAGTCACCCCAATTCAAACTTAGCTTCATTGATCGGAAGCATGGTGTATTTGAATACCATTGATTTGACTCTGCAGAGCTGCCCAGCTTTACCCACAAAATATCTACGACCATTAATTCCATGCGCAAATTTCATGCAACTCAAATACATGCGGCCGGGTCGAGATGCAGCCTTTTGTTGAACTTCCTCTAGATAGCCCCAACTCGGTAGGCCTGCGACACTCCCCTCAGGACACACTGACCTGAGCGAGTACCTACCGTTGTGAGAACCAAAAAACGTCAGTATCCTGCCTGATGCTACCCATTTTTGTTCCACCCCATCAGTCATTCTCCCACTGAGAATACTACCACCCTATTCTACCTTCGAGAATGGTAACCACCCTTGTAAGTATTACCAGGGAAAGAACAATGTACTAAACTATGTTGGAAAATGGTTCAACTGAACTGACCGGCCCCCAACTTGTGGTTGAGCGGAAACTTAAGTTATTTACTTTGCTCAAGGGGTTTATCCTTATACTACCAAAGATCAAGGCACAAAACTAACCACAAACTAAACTTGGTACCTGCTCACACCAGCCACCAACCAACCATGGCTTCCAATCATCGGTCGGGGATCGGACTAGTATCCACCTCGTGGTTAGCCCAATACTGTCCCCCTAACAGTGGCAACAGTTTTAAAGGACATCGAGCCAGCTGCTCGCCACAATTTTAAAAGACAATTGGTGGATTTAATAAGACTAATAATCGGCTTACGAGGGTGCATAATTATTGACTAGGGCTAAACAAAGGTTATTAGGACTCATCAACATCAAGGAGGCTAAGAGAGCAATTCGGCTGTAACTAAGCAACATGTCATTCTAACATTAAGTGTTTCAGTATTTAAAACATTACGAGTAAAATAATACATTAGAAAATAAATATTGCTATATTACGAGTAGTTAGGTTCAACATGTTCAAGGGCGTGCGGCTTACCTTGTTGGGCGGTGGGATCGTCTAAGTCGTAGTGGATGTAGTCGTACTCTGTTCCAGTCTGGTCTGGCTCCTAGTACTGGAACTGTTCCTGCTTTGAGAACTGCTCGGCGATCGGATCTAGCGCAAAAAATGAGAGGCAAATAAATAAACATCAAATGAAAATAGGAAAAAGAAAAAGAACGAAAAAGAAAACAAAAAATGAAAAAATGGCACCGGGCGGAGAGAGAGTCTGAAAGGATCGGTAAGGCCTAGAGGGGGGGTGAATAGGCAATTTTAAACAATTTAAACAAGACAAACTAAACAGTTTAAAGATAAGATCTAAGCAGATAAACAGAATAAGCACCAACAGACTAAGAACAACTTAAGCAATAGTGAGAACAAGAAAAAGACAAACTATCACACAGAGACAAGAGATTTTTCACCGAGGTTCAGAGAGAAATCTCCTACGTCCCCGTTAGAGCACGTCCTCAGAAGTATTGCTCCTCCAAGAACTCACAGAGGCAAGATCGATATTTCACTATTGTAACTCTTTACCACTTTGGTGAGGTGAGTCAAAACCTCTTCACAATAATAGTGGCCTTCCACAAACACGGTTGGACAGTCGCACTAAAATCACCAAAGAAACCGTCTAGGAACAGCTAGTTCCAAGAGTAATAGACCATCCACAAGCCCTGTCTCTTGGTTCACTAGAAACAACTGAAACTAGACTTTACTGGGAGCTGTAAGAGTGTAGGATTTTTGTTTTTCAGAGTGGAGCTTGATCTCTTTTTGGAATTTTGGCTTTCAGATGCTAGATGTCAAAGAGATGGCAAAAAAGTTCTATTTTGGGAGAGCCTCTGAACTGTTTAAATAGGCTACAGGAAGCAAAGAGCCGTTATTGGCAACAGGTAGCCGTTTGCCAATGTCAGACTGAAGTGACAAAACGAAATGATTGTATCTGACAAGGGTTGATAAAAATATGCAAGAGGCTCAATGAACTACGGACCCAAACCAGCGAAAAAGGCATCTACGTCGGACCAAGAAAGTTGGTCCGTCGTACACATGCTTTGAGCAAATGCTGGTCCGTTGGGAGAGTTTTAAGAACAAGTTTACAACGGACCCAAAAACTTGGTCCGTCGCAGAAGGAGAGCTTACTGGTTATACAACAACAAAGGAATTGGATTGAACACCAGAAACCAGTAAGTTTTATGTTTACAACGGACCCAAAAAGATGGTCTGTTGTAAATGGAAGCTTTTTGGTCCGTTGTAGCATAAAAGCACTTGAGAGATTTTCAAGGAAAACACAACTGCAACAGACCCAAAAACTTGGTCCGTTGTAAATGGGAAACGCTCGGTTTGAGTTCTGTTAGAATTTGATTTGAAAAGGATATGAACTCAAACAAGGTTTATTAAAGGAATCTGAAATGATTTAGCTTAAGCCCCAAGTTGTTTTTAAAGAAAAATCCTAGGAACCAAGAATTGAACTTGTGCATAGTCCCTCTTTATAGTACGGTTGAAACCCGGAAAAACTTATCTAAAAAGACTTGAAAAGACTTATGAGCTAAAGGACTAAGAATAATGAAACCTTAATCTTGATCCTCTTTTCTGATGAAATCTGATAAGACTGATTTAGTTGATCATCAAGCACCAAAACCCAACAAATAATTTAAACAAATTATTAGGGGGCCTAGATGCTTTCAATCTCCCCCTTTTTGGTGATTGATGACAACCTTCTTGTTTTCAGATAAAAACTTTCCTTCTTCTGCAAAAGAATGTTAGTCTGACAGAACAAAAGTATAATTTAAAAGAATGAGCTCCCCCTAAAACCGTGCTTAAATTTAACAAGAACTATTTTTCAAAGAGTTTAAGCACACACAATAGAGTAATTATGATTAAGAGAAACTCAGCAAGTAGTCTAAACAGGCAGAAGAAAGTTCTTTTGAACAAAGTCGAAGCTCTTTGACTGACACTGCGCCTCGGAGAAGACTGAGCTGGAGTAGCTTGTTCTGATTGTTGTGCTGTTGAAACCATAGCTTGATCATGCCAACTTGGATAATCTGGATCTCCTGGCTGAGACTCAACTGTCCAGTTCTGAAAGTTTTCTTGAAGATCATGAACTGAGTCAAGAATTGGATTTGTCTGATCAAAGATGATGTCACCAAGCTGTTCTTGATTTGATACCAAATTTGTTATTGAAGTATCAAAGTGATCAATATAGCCTCGAAGAGTGTGTTCTACACCATGAATTGTGTCATCATTGGTCTTAAACATCTTCTCTGAGAAATCAGCAAACTGATGAAACTTGGTATCTTGAGTATTCAGCTTGGTATTGAGGTCATAAAGCCTATCTTTGAGCAAGTTTTGATTGGTGTTTACTTGGGTGAGCCAAGTCCTCAGATCCCATTGATTGCTCTTTAGCATATCAAAATTCTTTGAAGTTTCATCCTTTAATCGCCTCGTTCTTGATATATCTTACTCATCAACTCATGAGTTTTCTGAACTTGATCATGATATTGCTGAAGAGCAGCCATGTGCTCAGTGTGCCTTAACGCAGCTAACCTCTGTTCTTCAGCAAATTTTTCTTGGACATCCTTCAATTCTGAGTTGTATCTTGTTTCAAAAAGGTTGAACCAAGCAGGCTGTTCCTCATTCCAAGCATAATGTTGTCTATCATCTGGATTTTCTCCTATATTTTCATGAGCAGAGTGATGGAAGTGCTATGGTACTGAAAAGTTTTGAGGAACTCTAGAGCCTCCTGCTTCATGATCATGTGCTGCAGGTCTGAATTCCTGATCTTGAACAAATCTTGATGCAGCAGCAAGCTCTCTTAGCTTATCAATTTCTCCAAGTTCATCTCCTTCAGTATTTTCATCATGCTGAGAAGGAAAACCCATAACTGAATGTTCTGCTGGAGGTAGGGTGCGATGACTTGAAACTGGAGAAATGTGACTAGGACTGAAATGTCCACCTTGGCTGTGTGCAACATCTGCTTCATGATTGGATTGAGAACTGAGGAAAATCTGAGTTGCTTCATCTTGTGCATCAGATTGTTGCAAAGTTCTCTGAGAACTTCCTCCAAGAATTTCTGTATTCTCAAAGTTTTCTGGCTGAGGAGGTGCAAAAGACTGAGTATGATTGCTATGATAGCTAGGAGTATTGAGTCTTGGAGTATGATGACTAATGCTTTGTGATGATCTCGAACTGTGATGGCTTGAAACAGTTGATCATCTCCATCATGAGCCGGGTCACATCACTGCCTCCCTCATGATCACTTGGATTAATTGATGCAGCAGACACAGGCACTTGGGCAGCAACTTCAGTGGGTAGTTTAAGCAACTTGTATTTCTTTGGTTTACAGGTAAAGGATCTTCTACTTTCTTCTTTGCGAAATTATCCCTTGGGCTAGCAAAGATTCGGATATTTGCTGAGCAAAAGGTAGTGGACTCCCATTCTTCTATAAATTGCTTCCTCCATTTCTCCAAAAATGTAATCTATCAGGTCAATAGGTTGCTTTGAGAGGATTAGATGAAGTAGCCAAGCCAACACTGGAGTGACACCTTCTTTATAACCAGATTTTGGAAAAATCAGTATGCCTTAAGATCAAGAGCAGTGTTTTAGCTTCTCGGACAAACAACTAGCTCGATTTGCATTGAAGTTTTCTTCTGTGATATCTCTATAAATATGAGCTGAAAGTCAAGATCGAGCATATCTCCAATTTGTCTCCATCTATTTCCAGGAAACATTTTGTCATGAATCCTTGTTCTGTTAACTTGAGGTCCTGCAGCTCCAATTGCTGATTCAAAGTGTGGTGACCTTACTTTTCTTATTTTTCCATCTATAGAGAATAGAATATAGTGTCTTCTTTTGTTTACCAGCAAAGATGAATAGAATTCTAGGATTCTATCTTCATTCCATGAGGAAATATTGCCTGACACCATTTCCAGCAATCCTGGGGTAGATCTAACACAATCAAGTATGTGGTATGATCTAGTTATGGAGCAAATTTGATTCCAATCAACAAACTGATGTTTGCTCAAGGCAGATATCTTCATTCCCTTTTTGTCATGTCTATTCTTATATCCCAAAAAGATGTTTTTCTGAAGAAGTGTGATGAACTTCTCATCTAGTGGGGGTTTATCAAAAGGAAACCAACTTCTTTCATTTACTAGCCTGATTGACCTCAGCCTTTTTCCTCCAAGTGTAGCTAGCTCATTTCCACTTAACATATCAATCTCAGGAATAAGATTTTCTTCTTCAGAACTGAGATCCCTACTTGGCTCATAATCAGCATCATCAGATTCAGACTCATAAACTGGATCGAATCTGAAGAGTTGCTTATCTTTTCTAGGAGGCTTTGATGTTGTGACCTTTGTAACCAAGCCAGGGGTGCGAGTATCCTCTAGATGTACTGTCCCTTGTGAAGACTGGGTGGATTTATGTTTCTTCTTTGACACTATCTCACCAAGTCTATCCATCAAACTTCTTTTATCTGTGTCTTTTCTCCTAGGCATTTCGTCAAACACCTAACAGACTCAATCTATCTTTCAGACCTCAGATCGGCGCAAGAACTGACGCAACAGACTAAGTCTACAGAGATAAGAGAAGAGACCTTAAGACAAAGATTTCTAGGACTAAGGTTTGATCAAAACAGAAGAGAAAGCTTACCACTTCCTGAACACACTTCTCCGAGCAAATCGGAGCACTGCCGACACCGGTTAGGGTTTGCTTCGATGGAGAAAGGAATGTTGCTCGGGAGAGGAAGTAGAGAGGGGAGAGTGGTAATTTTCTGAGATGGATTTGAGGACAAGGGAGTGTTGGGAGGAGACAGACCAAAAGTTACTATTAGAGTAATAGTAATCGCAGCGGAAGTGAGAGTGACTATAAGAGATTGGTTGACAGGTGAAAAAGACAACTTCCTCACTTATCTGGCAATTGCAAGAGCACACAGGACTCATTTGAGAAAAACAGTAAGTTTTCTATTTACGCCGGACCAGTTTTGCAAGAAGGACATTTACAACGGACTGACTTTCTTTAGTCTGTCGTGAATGTGTTCTGAGCAAGAGTGGTCTGTCGTAGATGGAAAACCCACTGTTGTCACTGAGTCCGTTGTGAACTTGCAAAAAAGAAATTGAAGAACTTTAGAATTCTTAATTTGTATGAGTTCCATTCTTTTAAGCAGGATTATAGACAAACTCAAGCTTGATAAAGAGAACTCATGTGCTGAGAGGCTAGCTAATTTTTAAGTAATTGTAATATTTTTTTTATTTTAAAAACAATTTACTTGCATCAGCACTACTAATTTTTGTTAACATAAGTAGGTGACAAGAGATGTATTGGGAAACATTCTTGACTCCCCCTTAATGTTAAAAACTCCGAAAACTTGCAAGGTAAATCAACAAGCAAATAGTTCAAATAAGAAGTCAAGCTTTAAACAACATTTGAAAGATCAATAATATTCAATTCATTTCTCAGTCTTGAAAATCTGGCTTCATCTAAAGGTTTGGTGAAAATATCAGCCAATTGGTCATCAGTTCTAACATAACTAAGCATAATATCCTTTTTGCCAACATGATCTCTGATGAAGTGATGTCGGATCTCAATATGCTTAGTTCGTGAGTGCTGGACCGGATTGTTTGCTATTTTCACTGCACTTTCATTATCACAGAGAAGAGGTACATTTTCAAACTTAATGCCATAGTCAAGAAAAGTTTGCTTGATAAATAAAATCTGAGCACAACAACTACCGGCAGCCACATATTCAGCCTCGATGAAGACAGCTACTGAGTTTTGCTTTTAGAGCACCAAGATACTAAAGACCTTCCAAGCAAGTGACAACCCCAGTGAGGTGCTTTTTCGATCTATTTTGCAACCGGCATAATCAGAATCTGAGTAGCCAATTAGATTGAAAGAAGCACCCTTAGGTACCACAAGCCTATAGTTGAAGTGTGCTTTAAATATCTGAAAATTCTTTTACGGCACTAAGATGTACTTCTTTAGGAGCAGATGAAATCTAGCACACATACTGAGACACTAAACATGATATCAGGCCTAGATCTTTGTCAAGTAGAGTAAAGATCCAATCATGGATCTAAAGAGTTTTTGGTCAACAGACTTACCTCCTATATCTTGATCAAGATGTGTGTTTGTTGCCATAGGTGTCTTGAGTGGCTTGCATTCATCCAATTTGAAGCGTTTAAGGAGATCCTTGATGTATTTTTCTTGTGATATGAAAGTTCCCCTTTTTAATTGCTTGATTTGAAATCCAAGGAAGAATGTAAGTTCTCCTATCATTGACATCTCGAATTCCTTTGCCATCAAATCACTGAATTCCTTACAAAGAGAGTGATTAGTACAACCAAAGATTATATCATCAACATAGATTTGGCAAATCATTAATGCACCATTGAAGTCTTTTAAAAAGAGTGTTGGGTCAACTTTCCCAATTTTGAAATTCTTTTCTAGTAGAAAGTTCCTAAGTCTCTCATACCAAGCCCTTGGGGCTTGTTTTAAACCATAGAGAGCCTTAGATAACTTAAATACATGATTTGGATATTTTAAGTCTTCAAAACCAGGAGGTTGCTCAACAAAAACAGTTTCTTCAATGATTCCATTAAGAAAAGCACTCTTTACATCCATTTGAAATAAAGTTATATTAAAATGACATGCAAAAGCTAGAAGGAACCGTATAGCTTCAAGTCGAGCAACAGGAGCATAAGTTTCTCCATAATCCAGTCCTTCTACTTGAGTAAAACCTTGTGCCACTAATCTTGCTTTGTTTCGAGTGACAATTCCATTTTCATCTTGCTTATTTCTGAAAACCCACTTTGTTCCTATGACATTTTGATCTTTTGGACGTTCCACCAAATCCCATACTTTGTTTCTCTTGAAGCTATTAAGCTCTTCTTCCATGGCAATAATCCAGTCAGCATCATCCAAAGCTTCATCTATAGTTCTGGGTTCAACACAAGAAACGAAAGAGTAATGTTCACAAAAGGAAGCTTGTCTAGATCGAGTTTGAACACCCTTACTGAAATCCCCAATTATTTGATCCACGGGGTGGTCTTTGGCAATAGTATGATGACTCTTAATCAAGTTTAATTCTTCTTGATTCTTCTCATCTTCTTCTTGTAGTGATCCATTTTGAGGCATTATGGAAGTTGTTGGTTTCTCATCATTATCTTCTCTAGGTTTTACTTCACCAACTTCCATTTTCTTCATTGCTTCCATCAAGGCATCTTCACCTGCATCAGCTAAATTCTCATGCTCACCTTGTGAGCCATTAGATTCATCGAATTTTACATCATAGGTTTCTTCAACCAAACCAGTTGAATTATTAAAAACTCTATAGGCTTTAGATTTAGAAGAATAACCTAACATAATACCTGAGTCACACCTTTTCTGAAATTTACCTAGGTGTGTCCTCTTTTTGTAGATGTAGACCTTGCACCCGAACACACGAAAGTAAGTAACATTTGGTTTTCTTCCAACCAGCAGCTCGTAAGAGGTTTTCTTGAGTAGTCGATGTAGATAGAGTCTATTGATTGCATGACAAGCTGTGTTGATTGCTTCAGCCCAAAAAGCGCCTCGGTGTACCATATTCATCCAACATGGTTCTTGCCATTTCAATAAGTGTTCTGTTTTTCTTTCTACTACACCATTTTGTTGAGGAGTATAAGTAGCTGACAGCTCATGTTTTATTCCTAGCTCAACACAAAAATCAATGACATTAGTATTAACAAACTCAGTTCCATTGTCACTCCTGATTTTCTTGATGGGGCAATCAAATTCATTTTGAGCCCTTTTGCAAAATTTTTAAAGATTTTTCCAACTTCACTTTTATTAGGTAAAAGAATACCCAAGTGAACCGAGAGAAGTCATCCACAATGACTAAACAATTATGAGTTACCACCTAGACTGGCATAAGAGGTTGGGCCAAACACATCCATATGCAGCAGCTCTAGAGGTCTAGTGGTGGACATGATATTTTTAGTAGGATGAGAATTTGCAACTTGCTTACCGGCTTGACAAGCACTGCACAATCTATCCTTTTCGAATTTTACATCTTTCAAACCCACCACTAACTCATTTTTAAAAAGCTTCTTCAAATTAGACATGCCTACATGCCCAAGACGTCTATGCCAAAGCCAACCAAGAGAGGCTTTTGCCAACAGACAAGTCGAGATGCATGAGGAGTTAGAGTTGAAATCAACTAGATAAAGATTTTGAAATCTAAAACCTTTGAAGATAAGCTTTTCATTTTTGTCAAAAACAGTTACTCCATCAAGAGAAAAGGTACAATGGAAACCAAGATCACACAGCTGAGCGACCGATAAAAGATTGAAATTCAGGGAATCAACAAGAAGCACATTATCAATTGAATAATCATTAGAGATGGAAATCTTACCATTTCCCTTTACCTTTCTTCTACTATTATCACCAAAAGTAATTTTGTGACTTGAATTACTCTCTTTTTCAACTGAGGTGAACATTCTTGATGAGCCGGTCATGTGTTGAGTACATCCACTGTCAATTACCCAGTGATGACCACCACTCTTGTAGTTCACCTGAATAAACAGAATCATTTCTTGATTTTAGGTACCCAAATGCTTTTGGGTCCATGGATGTTAGTTTCAACAATTTTGGGGCCAAAAGGATTAATAAGCAAAGATTTGGGCACCCAAACAGCTTTAAGCTTTCTATCAAGATTAGAGGGGCCGACAAATTTCACATTCATTTTTCCCCTGAAATCTTTAAACAACATGTAATGAGCATCAACCATGCAGTTTCTTTTAGCCTTTGTTTCTGGCGTGCTTGCATACATGCATACATTTGAACTGTGGTCAAATCTATGACAGTAGCAGCACTTAGTGCTTTTCTTGACAAAATTTATCTTGGATTTTGGCAAATAATCCTTCTTGGGCACATTATCTGTTTTATATCCAATGCCTCTTTTGCCCAAGGTGACTTTTTGCTCCCTAAGAATTTTATCAAGAGTGACACTTCCGAGAAAGCATTTTTCAAGACCTTTGTCAAATTTAGCAATTTTTGACCTTAGCTCTTGATTTTCCAACATGAGACTTTCAGTACACAAAGCATTTCTATGATTGTCATTAAGCATGCAGGAAGAGCTAGCAATAGGAATTTCATCACAAGTCAAATCACAGGTAATAGATCTATCATGAGTGGAAACATTCTTTGATTTGCTTGTAGTTAATTCCTTACTCATTTCTAGTTCATAGTGTTTGACAAGCAAGTCATCATGAGTCTTAATAAGTAATACATGAGTTGCATTCAAGGAATCATGAGCGGTGTAAGTAAATCATGATTGATGACAAGATCATTATGAGCAAGAGTGAGATTATCATGGACAATATTGAGCTCATTATGGCTAGTCTCCAAACAGTAAAACTTGTCTTTCACTTCTTCATACTTAGATTCAAGAATCTTGACCTTAGAGACAAGCAAGTCATTATCATCATTTAAACTGGCAATAGTTTTCTTAAGAGATTTATCCTTAGAAGTTTTAGCACACAAGGCATCATTAAGCTCTTTAATGATCTCCACTAGCTCATCATAAGAAGGAGAATCATTTACCTTGTCCTCATCACCTCTTGCCATAAGACAAACAGACAGAGAAGGTGAAGGTGGAGTAGATTCATCCAACGCCAGTCCAGCCAACCCCTTAGACCTTGAACCACCTTCATCATCAGAGGAGGAAGAAGAGGATTCATCACTTGAACTTTCTTCATCTGAGACCCATTCACCAATATGTGCCTCCTTCTTTCCCTTTCTCCAATGTTTCTTGGAGAAATTCTTTCTGTGATGAAACTTTTTTGCATCGTTGTAGGCATTTTCTTCGGTTTCTTCATCTTTGCCCTTGCTCTTGCCCTTCTTCTTGCTCTTGTTTGGACATCGTGCAGCTATGTGTCCCTTTTCATTGCATTCAAAACAGGTAATATTCGAAAAGGGGTTTTTCTTTGAAAACTGATTATATACCTTCCCTCTGTCTCTGGCATTAACTCTTCTCATGATTTTGTTTGCAGATCTCATAAGCAAAGCCAGTTTCCTGACGTCTTCATCTTCATTACAGCTTGAAACATCATCTTCTTCACTCGATGACTCTTCCACCTTATCTTTGGCTTTGAGAGCAATAGATTTCTTCTTGGGTGCATCTTCTTCACCAAAGTAAGTTCGGTGCAGAAATCTTTCCTAGTAACTCAAGAGGTGTCAATTTTTAGATCTCCACTGTTTGATAGATAAGTTATCAAGCTGTGATACGCACGAGGCAGCACCCTTATCATTTTCCTGCAAACTTCCACATCATCAACCTTAGTACCAAGACCTTTAAGTTCATTGACAATAGGATTAAGTCTAGAAAACATATCATTGGCATTTTCTGAGGAAGCATTTTGAATCGATCAAACTTTTCTCTAACAACAAAATACTTTTCTTCTTTCACATCGAGGTACCTTCATGAATTTCTTGTAGAGTGGTCCAAATATCATAAGCGGTAGACAAATTACTCACTCTATCAAAAACTTCTATGCTAAGACAGGAGAATATAGCATTTCTAGCCTGAGCATCATATTGCATATTTTTAATTTCTCCAGAGTGGGTTACGAGGAAGAGGACTGTCCATCGGTATGACGCGTGGAGGTAAAGGTTTTTCTGTCACTCTCCAAACGTCATAGCCGATGACCTCAAGATAACATCTCATGCGAATTTTCCAATAAGCATAATTTGAGCCATCGAAAACAGAACCCTTCCTACACTAACAAAGAGCAGACCCATTTCCCTCGGCCATTACCCAAGCCGATTAAGCTTGAACAGGTAAAACCTGCTCGATACCACTTGAAAGGATCGGTAAGGCCTAGAGGGGGTGAATAGGCAATTTTAAACAATTTAAACAAGACAAACTAAACAGTTTAAAGATAAGATCTAAGCGGATAAGCAGAATAAGCACCAGCAGGACTAAGAACAACTTAAGCAATAGTGAGAACAAGAAAAGACAAACTATCACACAGAGACAAGAGATTTTTCACCGAGGTTCAGAGAGAAATTTCCTACGTCCCCGTTAGAGCACTTCCTCGGAAGTATTGCTCCTCCAAAGAACTCACAGAGGCGATCTTGGATATTTCACTATTGTAACTCTTTTTACCACTTTGGTGAGGTGAGTCAAAACCTCTTCACAATAATAGTGGCCTTCCACAAACACGGTTGGACAGGTCGCACTAAAATCACCAAAGAAACTGCCTAGGAACAGCTAGTTCCAAGAGTAATAGACCATCCACAAGCCCTGTCTCTTGGTTCACTAGAAACAACTGAAACTAGACTTTACCGAGCTGTAAGAGTGTAGGATTTTTGTTTTTCAGAGTGGAGCTTGATCTCTTTTGGAATTTTGGCTTTCGGATGCTAGATGTCAAAGAGATGGTAAAAGTTCTATTTTGGGAGAGCCTCGAACTGTTTAAATAGGCTACAGGAAGCAAAGAGCCGTTATTGGCAACAGTAGCCGTTTGCCAATGTCGATCAAGTGACAAAACGAAATGATTGTATCGACAAGGGTTGATAAAAATATGCAAGAGGCTCAATGAACTACGGACCCAAACCAGTGAAAGGCATCTACGTCGGACCAAGAAAGTTGGTCCGTCGTACACATGCTTTGAGCAAATGCTGGTCCGTTGGGAGAGTTTTAAGAACAAGTTTACAACGGACCCAAAAACTTGGTCCGTCGCAGAAGGAGAGCTTACTGGTTATACAACAACAAAGGAATTGGATTGAACACCAGAAACCAGTAAGTTTTATGTTTACAACGGACCCAAAAATATGGTCTGTTGTAAATGGAAGCTTTTTGGTCCGTTGTAGCATAAAAGCACTTGAGAGATTTTCAAGGAAAACACAATCGCAATGCACCCAAAAACTTGGTCCGTTGTAAATGGGAAACGCTCGGTTTGAGTTCTGTTAGAATTTGATTTGAAAAGGATATGAACTCAAACAAGGTTTATTAAAGGAATATGAAATGATTTAGCTTAAGCCCCAAGTTGTTTTTAAAGAAAAATCCTAGGAACCAAGAATTGAACTTGTGCATAGTCCCTCTTTATAGTACGGTTGAAACCCGGAAAAACTTATCTAAAAAGACTTGAAAAGACTTATGAGCTAAAGGACTAAGAATAATGAAACCTTAATCTTGATCCTCTTTTCTGATGAAATCTGATAAGACTGATTTAGTTGATCATCAAGCACCAAAACCCAACAAATAATTTAAACAAATTATTAGGGGGCCTAGATGCTTTCAGAGTCGAAGGCAAATTAAGTCATTTCAAGAATTTTGGAGACTTCATTTGGTGGAACGAAGGATGTTTTTGGACTTAGTGGCTTGAACGGATCACGAATATGTATTTTTGGGATTTTTAGGGCTTTTCGGGAATTTTGGAATTTTCTGGGATTTTTCAGGATTTCTTTGGATTATTTAAATACAAAAAGAAAAAGAAAAAGTAAAATGAACAGTCATAGGCTGCGGGCCGGCCCATGCATGCACGTGGTGCACCCGACAGGCGGGGCCAGGCAGCAGGTGTGGCTGGCAGGTGGGGCCAGGGGCCCGGGAGCCTGATGGGTGGGGACCCAGCAGGCCAACGCGGGCGAGGGTAGTGCTATGGTTTGGGGAAACTGTGGCGGTGCTGGTGCTGGAGGAGAGGAAGAGCGGAGGGAGAGGGAGAGGCTCACCGGGGAAGGGCATGAGTGGGTCAAAGAAAATGTGGGGAGAGCTCGGCTTTTATAGCCGATGAGTCGAGGAGAGAGAGGGCAGGCGACCCGGGCGCAGCATGGGCGGCATGGGGAGGCAATAGGTCAGGCGGAAGTACACGGCGCATGCTGCGCGTGGCGTTGGGCGCGGCGGGAGCCGGAGGTGACGGCGGCGTACCGGGCGGGTGGGCTTGGCTGGGCCGGACTGACGGGGCGAGGTAGGCCGAAAACGGCCCAAAAACAGAGAGAGGCCCAAGAACTCGAAACAAAAATCAACTAAAATCAAACAAAATTCAAAAAGAAACAAATAATTTCATTTTGAATTTTGGGGTTGTTTCACCTAACCTGTTTTGCATAAGTATAACAAATTCTGACAGACTTGATAAGTACCTGATTTCAACTCTATCATTCAAAGATTTTGTGACTGTCGAATGTCCCTTGAGATTTGAGCTTCAACACGGTGCCAGAGACCTCTCTAGTGTGCTTTGAGGCCATCTAGGGCAGAGCGTTCATGGAGGTTAATGTTTCGGAGTTCAATGTTGCTCTAGTCATGCTAACATGACTCCAGCAACATCCTTATGGCGGCCAGGTTTGCTGAGGGTGACGACGTGTGAGTGACGAGTCAGGTTTTGATGTGGAACAATGGCAAGTGATCCCTACCAGTGGATCCCGGTAGATGGATCCGATGATGGTGGAAGAGGAGACGGGTGGCACCAATCGCATGTTAGGTTAGAATCAGGGGCGCAGCTGGGCATTGGGTTTCTCAGGCAATGGCTTGAGACTTCCGATAGAAAGTACATAAAGAATGTCTTGAAAATATAATATCTCATTTTTTGTATATCTTGAATTTATTATGCCTTTTGAATTTTTTAGAATTTATTTGAATTATTTTGAATTAATTTTTTGTTAAAATTATTTAAATATTTGAAAATTTCAAATAAATTTTATTCAAAATATTTTATTTGAGTTCTAAACGTCTTAAAATATTTTTAGAATTTTTCTAAAATTTTTACTCTTTATTTTGTTTTAGTTTATTTTCTAAAATTATATTTAAATAGAAAATTACAGAAATAGCTTAAATAGTAATCGGGCTGAATCCACTGAGCCCAGCCCGATCCGGTCCAACTCGACCTGCATTGACTCGCTTATCCGTATGAAACCCTAACCCTAGGATCGATAAGATTGATCTTTGATCGTACGGTTGAGGTCTAACCGCGTGACTCTCGCACCGTGGCCTTTGGATCGTCACCGCAAGGATTGTTAGGATTTTGCCACATCACCATGCCGTATCCTCGCTGGACTCTGCCATGGTCGTTATTCGCCGCAAAATTCGTGCAGATCACGCCTTCAGAGTCAGTATTTAAGGCACCGACCCCTTCATTGATGAGCCCTCATCGTGCTGCTTCGTTTGCCTCGCTTACCGATGATCAAGGAGCCACTATGTGCCTGGGATTGCTCGCCAACATTTTAGGTCGCTGCCATTCTTCTACGAAAGATTCCATCGATGTCAAACCATTTCTGCCACGTACAAGGGTAGATCTGAGTTCGTTCCACCGAGACGCATCTATCCGCCAAGGACCACTACCGGAGAAGCCCTACAACGTCGTGTTGTTGGTCATCGTGTTCACTGCCAGTGAAGCTTCACTGTCAAGCATCACCGTCCTTCGTGAACAATCTCAAACATCGGATCTGCATCAAACGGTTCAGGTAGGACCATATGTCACAATTCTATAACATCTCATCACTGTTCATCACCTTTAATCGTGATCGTTGGATCTAGATTAAATGGCCTAGATTCTGCAACGTGAACAACGTGTTACTCTGCCATGTGTCCTCGCCTTAGTCGCAGATCAACGCAATCTCAACTTGTCGGGGATTGGATAATTTCCGTAATTACATTAGTGCCCCGGCAGTTAATTCCAACCCGACCATGCGTGCCCTCGGAGGATGTTCCCGAGGATGGTCCCCAGGCATCCAGTTCCATTACTCAGGTCAGCCAATCGAGATAGGCCCGATGCTCAGCTCCAGCGCCCGAGCACGGGGTCTGAGCATACTTGCTCCGTCCTAGCTCGTCTACAGAGCGTATGGTCGGATGGTCGTGATCAGTGGTAACACCCGTGGAGCGATAATGATGCCATGATGTGGAGCCGTTACGCCCACAATGAGAATGTGGCGTGAATCAAGGTTTAGTTACAACAAAACACTCGCCATGATCAAATGGTCCGTTACTCGGACTGTAATTAAGAGAATATCCTTGTAAATTATAAATATCCCTCAAGCATAGGCCAGAGGGAGGAGCTCTCCTTTTACACACACAATACAAACCACACTGGAGTAGGACTATTATCTCCCAGGTGAGAGGCCCAAACCAGGATAAATCCCCATGTCGTTCTCTGAGTGTTCCCTATCCCGTGAATCCGAGCATCCTCCGGACGCAACCCTTCACGTAAGAAGAGGAAAGAGTTGGTCCTCCAATCAACTAAGTAAGCTCGGCGGGGGCCTGTTCCCAAATCGTCGACAGCTGGCGCCATCCGTGGGGGCCGACGTTTCCTTTCGTGAAGGATCCCTAGAGATGCCTAATTCACAGGATCCCCGGGACCTCTGCACCTTCAGCGACGCCGAAGATGATGACTTGTACTATGCCAGCGAAGATGTCACCGGCATTACTGATCCCGAAGGGCATACCGAGCTCGGCAGCTTTTCCCCTGTAGCCGCTGCGCGAGAGCAGTTCCTTCGCTCTCAGCGCGATGCCCTTATGGATGATGATGACTATGATAGGCTCTATGATGGTTTGGATATCCCAGATCATTTCGAGCCCGACCAGGAAATCATATCACGAGGGGACACCGTGATGTCACCCTCACTGTCTTCATACTCCCAGAATGTCAACATGGCAGGAGAAGAGGAAAACCCCAAGGACGAACCCTCGGGGGATGCACGTCTTCAACAATACGAAGCAGCCAACAACCACCTGGAGGCATCCTTGAACAGGACCTTGGCGAGCGTACGTCGCCAAGTCCGTGGGAATCCTAGCACGAGGGCCGGGACTAATGCTCGTGAGCGCTCCCACGAATATGGTACCCCGGAGCATGTGCATAGCCGTCGTCCCAGCTTGTCGCCTCTCGCTCTCCCGAGCAGGGAACACCTTCAAGCTTTGGCCACGGTCATGCGCAACCTCAGGGAATTTCCCGAGCAGGTCGACCTGGAGGCTATGGGATTTGTCGTGGCAAACGACCTTGAAAAGATTACTGTCGATATAAAAGCGACAGAGACATCCTGTGACAGGACCCGGAGTACTTCCCAGGAACATCGCCGTCACACCCCTATTCGTTCCCATCGCGGCGATTCTCGGAGCCATGCTCGAGAGGAGCAGAGGGAACATGATCGGCACCATGAGGACGCTCGAAGCTATTCCTGAGCAAGCTCGTGGGACCATAGGAATGCTCGGTGCGACCAAGGATAAACCGAGTATTCGTCTTCAGGCTCCCCCCTTGCGTCGACCCCGAGAAGTTTTCTCTCGGCTTGGTCCGCAAGCTGGGGACTCGAGCAGTGGCCATCACCACGACCATCGTGACCGAAGGGACCGCCGTGATACCCCTGTCTTCAGGTGTCGGGCCTTCGTGGCACCCCTTCGGCACGTGACCTGGCCGAGCAAGTTCAAGCCCAGTCACATTGAGAGGTTCAACGGGACTTAGAACCCCGACGAGTTCCTCTCTATCTACACCACCGCCATCTTAGCCGCAGGTGGTAACGAGGGTATCATGGCCAACTTCCTACCTACAGTTCTCGATGGAGCAGCCCGAACATGGCTCTTCAACCAAAAGGAGGGCTCCATCCGATCTTGGGGGCAGCTGAGCAGTGCCCTCAGGGCAAACTTCCAGAGTTGTTACGTTCATCCCGGCAAAGAGCGCGACCTCGAGAGCTTGATCCAAACGGAGGGAGAAACTCTACATCAGTTGGTCCAACGATTTATCCAGGTGCGAAACTCGATCCCTAGCATTTCGGATGAAGAGATGGTCCGAGCTTTTAAGTTCGGAGTCTGAGATATTCGTTTCAGACAGATCTGGAGATCCATCCGGATCTTACGGCCAACGAGTTGTTCCGTATGGCCAACCGATATGCCAACGCCGATGAGGCGGTCCAGTGGAAGAAAATGCTGGACGAGGGCAAGCTCCCGCCTCAGCCCGGCTTGGAAGGCTCCGTGAGCAAGAAGAGCGCAAGCTCGGTTGGAAAGAAGATTAAGAAAAACAAGAAAAAGCCCTCTGTGCCAAATATGGTCACGGCTATCGAGCAAGCTCAGCAACCAGCTCCACAGACGCAGGCGCGCAAAGGTTTCAGCACAAGGGGCAGGGGCGGCCACCTCAATGTCGCAATGACCAAGGTCGAGATGACCATGGTCACGACGATCAGCATGGTCGGCCAAACAACCAATTTTGCCCGCTCCACCAGGCATATGGGCACGACCTTCGCAATTTCCAGACCTGGACTTTCCGCCTGGAACAGTTCTACAACAGCAAAGGTCCTATGCCTACGCTCCTGGAGCATGGAGAAAACAACAAGGGCAAAAATCCCGTGGATGAAGACGATGACATGGAGTATCAGGAGCCCCAAAATCACATTGCAGTAATATTCAGGGGCTCCTCGGCTTACAGGTCTCGTCGTGAGTTGAAGGAGGCGGTGCGAGAAGTGCATCATGTCACTCAGGGCAAGCCTCCAGTGCAGCAGCTTAGGTGGTCTGAGCTGCTGCTCACCTTCTCCAAGGATGACTGTCCCCTCGGAATGACCAAGCCCCAGAGGCTCCCTATGGTCATGAGTCCCACGATCAGCAATACTGTGGTAGGTCAGGTGCTCGTCGACTGTGGGAGTTCTTTGGATCTCATATCTACCAAGGTCTTGGATGAGATGCAGATTCCTAGGTCCAAGATCAAGAGCATAATAGTCCCATTTTATGGGATAGTGCCGGGTATCTCGACCAAGCCGCTTGGCCAGATTGTTCTACCTGTGACGTTAGGGGGTCCGAGCAACTTCCGGACCTAGCTAATTACCTTTGAGGTGGTCGACTTCGAATCGGCCTACAATGCCATTCTCGGCAAGCCAGCCCTCGCGAAGTTCATGGCCACTACTCACCATGGATACCAATGTTAAAAAGTTCCTGGTCCTGGTGGAGTGATCACCGTAAAAGGGAGTTAGAAGGCGGCCTTGAACTACGACGAAAGGGCGCTTGACATGGTCGGGCAGCTGCCTCAACGTGGGCCCAACCAAGAGCCGAAGAATTCCCGGCCAAAGACTACCCTCCAACCTAGAGGAGTAACCAAGGCGGTTCCACTAAGCGATGCAGATCCGACCAAGGTCATACATTTAGGGTCTTCCCTAGACCCTAAATAGGAACTAGACCTCGTGACCTTCCTCTGGAGAAACGCAGATGTGTTCGCCTGGGAACCATCTGACATGCCTAGAGTCCCAAGGGAGGTCATCGAGCACAGGCTAGCTGTTCAGCCTGATAAAAAGCTTGTGCAGCAAAAGCTCAGGCGTTTTTCCCCGGAAAAGCAGGCCATTATCCGGGAAGAACTTGACAAGCTCCTCAAGGCCGGCTTTATTCGAGAAGTCGACCACTCAGAATGGCTAGCTAATCGAATCATCGTGAAGAAAAAGGGGGGCAAATGGTGCATGTGCGTCGACTATACGGGTTTGAACACTGCGTGCCCTATAGACAATTTCCCGCTACCCCGCATAGACCAGTTGGTCGACGCGACAGCGGAGTCCTAGGTGATGAGTTTTTTGGACGCCTATTCAGGCTACCAAATTGGCATATCGCCTGAAGATGAGGAGAAAACCTCCTTCATCATGCCGTTTGGTACTTTTTGCTATACGACCATGTCCTTCGGTCTTAGTAATGCTGGAGCAACTTTCCAGCGTCTTATGCAGAAGACCTCCGCGGATCAAATAGGCCGAAATTTGGAGGTCTATGTAGATGACATAGTAGTCAAGAGCAAGCTTGCCTTGGGTCATGTTTCCGACCTAGAGGAGACCTTCTGTAACCTCAATAAATATCGAATAAAATTCAATCCGAAGAAGTGTGTGTTCGATGTGAGGGTAGGAAAAGTGCTTGGCTACATGATCGGGCCACAAGGTATTGAGGCGAACCTGGAAAAAATTGAAGCCATCGAAAGCATGTGACCACCCACTTGTGTGCGGGAGGTCCAGGCATTGATCGGAAGAATGGCACCTCTTAGCCGTTTCATTCGCTGGCTTGGCGAGCAAGGATTACCTTTCTTCAAGGCGCTCCGCAAGCACGATGGATTCATATGGATAGAAGAGGCAAACAAGTCTTTTGAAGAACTTAAGCAGTACCTATCCAAGCCTCCGATCCTGACCACACCGAAAACAGGAAAAGTCCTATTGCTGTATTTGGCTGCAATGCCACAAGCAGAAAACGCCGTCCTCACGGTGGAAAGGGGCAGAGTGCGACGACCGATCTACTACGTTAGTGAGGTCTTGCACAGACCAAAGGAGCGTTACTCTGAGGTCCAAAAACTCTTGTATTCTTTACTCGTAGCTTCCAGAAAGTCGTGACACTATTTTTAGGCCCATAAGATTCAGGTTTCGACCAACTTTCCACTTAGGGAGATCATAAGGAATCAAGACGCCAGTGGCCAAATAGCAAAATGGGCCATGGAGCTCGCCAAGTTCGAGGTCGAGTTCTCGGCTAGCACAGCGATCAAATCCCAAGTTTTGGCGGATTTCCTGGCAGAGTGGACGAATCTTGCACCACCTAACATGGATTCCGACCAACCTGATGAAGGCTGCTGGACCATGCACTTCGATGGGTCCCGAGCTTACGAACGCTCGGGGGCTGGAGTTGTTTTAATATCTCCGCAAGGAGAACAACTCCAGTATGCCCTCCAGTTACATTTCACTGCAACAAACAATGCAGCGGAATACGAAGGCCTTTTGGCCGGGCTACGAGCGTGCAAGGCACTCGAGTCCAACGGCTTACTGTGAAGGGCGATTCACAGTTGGTCATCAACCAGGTTAACAAGGAGTATTAGTGTTCCGATGACTCAATGGCGCTTTACCTGGTTGAAGTCAGGAAGATGGAGAAGTACTTCAAGAACTTTGAGGTACTCTACATCCCAAGAAGGACAATTCCTTGGCCGACCATCTCTCAAAAGTCGGTTTCGCTCAATCCCCTGCTCCGGCAGGAGTGCTCGTCGAGCACTTACACAAGCCCTCCATTCCCTCTACAGAGGAGGCACCCGAGGCATGCGGTAACGTCTCTCTCATCAAGCATGGTGCGAATTGGATGACACCATTCATCCAATATCTTGCACATGGGACACTGTCCGAGGAAGAAACCGAGCGTTCCCGGCTCATAAGACGATCCTCTCCGTACAAACTAGTCAAGGGCATCTTGTACCGTAAATGGGCACTAGGAGTTCTCTCCAAGTGCATCTCCCAAGAAGAAGGACAATACCTTCTCAAAGGCATCCATGAAGGAATTTGCGGAGCTCATTCGTCCTTTAGGACGTTGGTAAGCAAAGCGTTCCGATTGGGTTATTATTGGCCAACAGCCTTAGCTGATGCTCACTCGATAGTAACCACTTACCGAGCATGACAGTTACATGCCCGCAAGGTTCATCAGCCAGCATACGCGCTCCAAACCATTCCTTTAACGTGACCATTCTTAGTCTGGGAGTCGATATACTCGAACCTTTCCCCCGAGGCCAGAAGGGTTGCAAGTACTTGCTCGTGGCTATCGACACTTTCACCAGAGCCCATGTCGACCATCTCGGCCCAGGTGGCCAAGAGGTTTTTCGCAATAACGTGGTAACATGATTTGGGATCCCGAACCACCTCATCACGGATAACAGCACCCAGTTCACCAGTGAACTATTTCAGGCCTACTGCAAAGACATTGGGACCAAGGTATGCTTCGCGTCTGTGGCTCACCCATAGAGCAATGGAGTAGCTGAGAGAGCAAATGGACAAATCATACAAGGCATTAATAAAAGGGTTTTCCAAAACCTCGACCAGCGCGGTTAAGCCTGGGTGGATGAGCTTCCTTCCGTCCTATGGTCAGTTCACACCACGACCAACCGAGCTACGGGAGAAACTCCCTTCCAGTTCGTCTACGGCGCAGAGGTCATCTTGCCCGCTAAAATTGTTTTGGGTTCCTCCAGAGTGCACCTGGTCGATAGCGTCGACCAAGAAGGCGAGCGCCTCCTAGACCTCGACCTCGTAGAAGTAATATGCGAACGGGCTTTGTTTCGATCCGCGGTTTACTTGCAGGCTCTTCGCAGGCATGCAGCCAAATCGATTCGACCAAGGACCCTACGAGTTGGTGACCTCGTCTTACGTCGAGTTCAAGATTTGTCAAAGGCTAACAAGCTAACCCCCAGGTGGGAAGGTCCTTACACGGTCGTGTCAGCAATACGCCCGCGGGTTGTTCACCTCGTGATGGAATATGGTCGAGAGCTCACCAGCACCTAGAACATCGACCAACTACATAAGTTCTTTGTCTAGTTTCCTTCATTACATTTTCTTCCTTTGCAATTTTCAACGTTTCCCTTTCAATAAAATTCAGTTCTTTTGCCCACCCTTTGACTACCATTCTTCCCAAGATCTTGTGAATGACTCCAAAGTCCCTGCCCTCTGGTAAGCCGACTCAGTCTCACTCAGGGGCATACTTTCCTCCTCACGGTCTTGATGATAGGATGAGCGCAAAAGGGCAAGAACATCCATTTCAATTACATTCTTTTCTAAGGACGGGCTAGCATGTGCGCGAGTGACCAAAGCGCAATGGTTGATGCCATATCAATAAGCTCGCCTCCAAAGGTTTCAGTCTACATAAGCCGATTATCTTCTGCAGTAGTACTCTGATGCAAGTCACAATCGCATCTAGACGCCCTCTCGGATGGTCCATGGACTTAGCCGATCTGCTCATGCGCGGCCATTGCGCATCGTGTCAAGCAACCACATGACTTCCCTACCTTCTTCAAATTCATGCTCGCAACTCAAGAGCATGGGCCATGCCGCTCGGGGGGATAAGTTCGCGCGTGCTATTCCTATATCGACCTGACCTATGCTCGCAACTCGGAGAAGGTTATTGGTCGTTAAGCGAAAGCCACGCGATTTTCTAACTCTCCTGCCAACAAGCTCGTGCTCGCAACTTAGGTGCACAACCTTCGTCAACAGCGGGGGCTTAGTAGGGATGGCGAACTAACATGCTTTTTCCAAAAATGCGTGCTCGTACTTCTATCATCCCTTACTATTTCTCTATTATTTGCTCGGTCTGCTCGTTGTTGCTTTATTTGTTTTTCAAGATATTCATCGACAAGAGCATAAGGTGACTAGAGCGAAAATGGAACACAACACTCAGAAGGAAAAAGAGATAAGACCTTTATACATTAAGGGAAGATTATGTCTTACATAAAGAGAGCTGCACAAGTTCAAAAATTTTCGGCGCGCTTGGCGTCCTGGAGTACGGTGAGCTCCTCTCTCATGGTATCGAGCTCAGACTCGAGGTCAAGGACCTTCCTCCAAGCTTCACGCCCTTCGTTCGCCGCTTGGCGAAGTCACTTCACCTCCTCCTTATGCTGCTCGGCGTACTCGGTGGCAATGAGCATGGAGTGGTGAAGCTCCTTCACCGTCTCCTCCAGGGATGCCCTTGCTCACTCACTCTGCTCGAAAAGCTCCTTGTGGACCAAAACAAACTACTTGACCTTGCGCCGAATCTCTGTGTTCGAGGTCTTCAGCTTGGCCAGCTTTTGCTCGAGCTCCGCAATCTTCGCGTCCTGCTCGGCGCTGTGCCTGGCCAAGACCTCGGGAGGGACAATCGCAACCCTGAAGTCTGTCATGGTTACTTTGAGCACCTGCACGTAGGAATGCATCGGATTCTTGCTCAGCTCACAAGGAAAAAGCAAAGTGACCTCTCAAACTTACCCAAAGAAGGCGCTCTTGTAGGCCTTCCTTGAAGAGCTCGGTTGGATCCTCTGTGCGAGGATCTGGCTGAGCGTCTTCCCCCCGAGTAGGCGTTACGCTCGGGGGCTCCTTCTCCTCTTCATCCCGGGCTGCCTCGATGCCCGGTAACGCAAGAGTCTGCTCCGGCGGAATAGTTTCCACCAGAGCAAGGTCCTCCTGGGGATGCTCTTCCCCCAGGGCATCAGGTCCCGACCCTAGAGCTATCTCCCTGCTGGGGTATTGGGCCTGGTCGCCAACCGGGCTCAGGTCCAGGACCAAAAGCGGCTGGCCCTCCGAAACATCCTCCCGAGGATGTCCTTCCCCCGGGGTAGCAGGCCCCGACCCCAGAGCTACATCTTTGTTTGGGGACCAGGCCTATTCGCCAGCAGGGCTCGGGTCCAAGACCACGAGCGGCTGGTCTTCTGGAGCATCCTCCTCCAAAGCGTGAAGCATCTCGGCGATGATGTCATCGGCCTCGGCCTCCTCGAGTTCCTCGGGCTTGGCCTCCTCGACCTCTACATCATTGACCGAGTCGACTTCAATGATAATGTGGGGGATCAATGCTACAGTCGTCCGGGCATCCTCAGCCGCGCCTTGCTCGGGCACAACTTTCTCAGACGCCATGACTTCAGTGGCGCGAGCAAGCTCTCTCTCTCTCTATTACAGAATTGAGCACGTCATCAACCATGGCCTCGAAATCCCATATTTCCCTACTGGCTATAGTGCCCACAGTAACAATGTGGGGTTAGCATAGCATCTAAAGGGAAAGTGACCCAGAAGGAAGTGAATAGAAACTTACCTTGCTTGGGCTTCTTGTCCGTAGTCCCTGGACTCTGCCATAGCAGCTCGAGCTCGGGCCAGGAGATTGGCCATGTCTTCGGCCGCCATGCTGGCCCTCGCCACCGCAGGGTCGAATTCCTCCAGGTCGACCTCCATCAAGGTCACGGCTAAGCTCCCCTGGGGCGCTCCCGACGACCTTCGGCGTCTCATGATCAGGGGTGCTGGATCTTCCCCTTCCTTCTCCTCGGGCTCGGGCGCCGAGCTCAAGGTTACCCGCGCAAGCTCGACCTGGAGAGCCGCAATCTTGCTCTCCAGCTCCTCCTTCCGCGCGGGTCCCCTCGCAGCAGCAGCCACCTCCTTCTTCGCCCTCTCGGTGAGCTGGTGCAAATGAGCCATCAGCTCTGGGTTTTTCCTAGAGTGATCGGCCATCCACAGTTTGAGCTCACTTACCTCCCTCCAGATGGCGTAATCCAGATATCGCCGAGGGGAGTCCTGCCCGAGCTGGCCCGCCTCCTCAGACGCTTAGGAGAGGATGACGATGGCGACGGCGACCAACCACGTCACTTGCGGCCTACTAACCTCTTTGTCCTGGTACCAAGGGCGGGGGCCCCAAGATCCTCCGACAGTGGCTTGATCATTGCCACTGCAGCTTCGAGGGTGACTTTCTCCTGTCAAATAAAAACAGACAAGTCAAAAGAACACTCGGGTGCCGTCCCCCGAGCATGGCCTGCTGAAGACCAAATACCCCGAGCGCGATAGAGTGATCACTTACCGCTTCGCCTCGTTCAAGCACGTTGCTCGGCACTTGGCTGCCGGCCTCGAGCTCTTTGCCCCTGGGGGTACCGAACATCTCGGTGACCCTCGAATCCACCCAGCTCATGGGCGGAGCTGTGTTTCGACCAAGGAAGGCAGTTAGCTCAGGAAACAATTAGTATGGTAATAAAAAGCTCGACTTTGAGTCATACCTGAGATGGATTCTTGGGTGAAGTCCTACCACCCGGTAATCTCGAAGAAGGGGTGGTCCCTCCTCCTGAGAGGCGTCACCCGGTTCCAGATGAAATCCCGGGCAACATCCCGACCAGTGAGCCCCATGTTGGTAAGCTCGTTGATCGTCATGAGCACCTGTTCCTCCTCGGCTTACACTGGATGTTGGGGCATCTCAACACGAGAAGCACTCAATCTAGTGTAGCAGAGGGAGCTCCCCTCTGTCTTCTTCAGATGAAACTAGGAATCGGCTCACCCTGATACCGTCCATGAGTGTGAAGCTCGGTAAATCGTATGGTCAGTTGGACCGGAGCCGGAAATAAACGCAACTGGCCTGAAAAGCCGAGCCGGTGCGAAACAGAGAATAAAAGTGAAAAAAGAGGCTGGCCGTGGGCAAGATGCCCACAAACCCCTCGCAGAGATGAGAGAAGAGAGAAAGAATGAGAATGGAGTTAGGGTTGAGATTGGTGACCTCGCACTCGCAGTGGGCGAGCATCGATTTGAGGAATTTGCTCTCGGGCATTTGAAGCTCGTTGATAGAGTACAACTCGCAGGAGATGATCTCTCCCTCGTGTGGTTGTGGCTCTTGCTCATCGCCAGCCACCCTCCACGAACCCTCATCGAGGCATCCGAGCTCTACGAGTAGCTCGAGTTTTTGCTGGCTAGCCTTGCGAGCACCGAACTTCGCCATTGGAGCAAAGGAAAAGATCGAAAAGAAGGACAAAGGCAAGGGATGTGAAATTTTGTGAATTATGAATAAGGGCGGTGAGTAAAAAGATCCCTTTTTGTTGCTTAACTACACGGTTCGAGGGGTAAGCGAAAAGTTTTCACGCCGTTGCGCTCGAGAAGCCCTAAAGGCACAAGCGCAGGTGAAGAGTTCGCCACTCCCGAATCGACGCGTGGATGCGCGGTTTCCAAAACTGTCCCATAATAAAGTGGTTCCCAAAAAAGGAAAAAAAAACAGCCTGCACCACCACCGCCAGGCTTCTCCAAGAAGGAACCGCAACAACTCTTCACTTTTTTTCCTGAGCTTACCTCGGTCGTGTATCGAGCTATTTTGCCCGTTCGTCAACAAGGCTTGCTTGGATGCTGCAGTAGTGGTTCACTGCAAGACTCCAATCCCTCCATCGAGTTAATAGGCTCAAGGGGAAGGCCCTCGGGGGCTAGCTGTCGGGGATTGGATAATTTCTGTAATTACATTAGTGCCCCAGCATTTAATTCCAACCCGACCATGCGTGCGCTCGGAGGATGTTCCTGAGGATGGTCCCCGGGCATCCAGTTCCATTGCTCGAGTGAGCCAATAGAGATAGGCCCAATGCTCGGCTCCAGCGCCTGAGTACGGGGTCTGAGCATACTTGCTCCGTCCTAGCTCGTCTACAGAGCGTATGGTCGGATGGTCGTGATCAGTAGTAACGCCTGTGGAGCGATAATGATGCCATGATGTGGAGCTATTACGCCCACAATGAGAACGCAGCATGAATCAAGGTTCAGTTACAACAAACACTCGCCACGATCAAACGGTCCATTACTCGGACTGCAATTAAGAGAATATCCTTGTAAATTATAAATACCCCTCAGGCATAGGCGAGAGGGATGAGCTCTCTTTTTACACACACAATACAAACCACACTGGAGTAGGGCTATTATCTCCCCAGTGAGATGCCCGAACCAGGATAAATCCCCATATCGTTCTCTGAGTGTTCCCTGTCCCGTGAATCCGAGCATCCTCCGGACGCAACCCTTCACGTAAGAAGATGAAAGAGTTGGTCCTCCAATCAACTAAGTAAGCTCGGCGGGGGCCTGTTCCCCAATCGTCGACATAACTGTTCAATTCGAATCGTGTGGCCGAGATCTCACCGTGCACTGTACCAGCCACATGCTGCAACACATAATGCATGGAAACCGAAGCGTCACTGCACCCGGTCATCGCTGATGTCAGCGATGATGTCACCATAGTCGGATCCACATGTTAGAGGATGTGTACCATGGATCAAGTCTACTGTGGACTTGGGTAGGATCGTGGACCCGGTCTATGGATCATGGACCCACATGTCAGCGTAATAGTTATTTTCTAAATTTATTTTTTTTATTTATTTAATTAGATTATGATGTCAACAGTGATGTTATAAATCAGGTTTCTCCAATAGAAAAATAGTTCAACTGAAAATATAATTAGCAATGACACGTGTCAGTCCCTGGTAGGTCCACGTGCCCAATGACACCAGCGTGACGCCATAAATAGATTTTTCCTTAGAAAAATTATTCGACCGAAACTCAAAATAATTGTTGTGGTCAGAATGACATCGCAAATGCTATTTTCCAATACAAAAATAATTTGATTAATTCGGTTTATTCTTTTTATTTTCTTTTCAAATTTTAAATTGCTTGTTCTTGCTCATATGAACTCTGATTGAGGTGATTCCAGAGCATAAAAAATTGTAAAATGATCATCTATTTAATGGTAAATTTTATTTAATTTTTAGTCATATTTCTCTCTATTTTTTGTATTTATTAATTATTTATTCCTTATGTGTAGACATTGAAGTACCCGAGTGATTCGATGGTGAGTTGCTACTTCAAGAATAAGATCCAGAGGAGTAAGAGCTTTACCAAGGCAAATTGTACTTTGACCATATTGATCCTATGTTTTAAAATTACCTTGTTTCAAACTATTGCATGCTAATTCAAATTAAAATAATTTAATTTAATTTAGGAATAGTTAATCAACCCAATTGGATTATGTCTACCTTTTCATTTGTATGCCATATTCATTTATCATCTTAAGTTGATTTAATGTTAATTGGATGCTATTAATTGGCAACATGTGTTACTAGAATGTGAATAGAATGCTTAGCCATGCAACGTGTTATTGATATCATTTTAGAAATGTAATTTAATATTATTTAATGAAATATGGAATGTATTTATGAAATGGTGTGCCATGTGTTGTCACACGATGATGTTGATATGTAGAGACATGTGTTATTCTAAATGGGTGTTGACTTGTTGATGGCATGTGTTGTACAATGGTCAATTGGGGTGGGAAATGATTTAGATGAAGGCAAGTGGCAAGAGGCTTTGTGTCATAGTGGGTCTGCCAATGGGTTGATGAGTGATGTGAGGGCTACATGCCATTTGAGTGTTTGGTAGTCTTGTCTCGGTCAATTAAGGACTTAACCATACAAACCTTTGAACTGGGCCAAACATGCAACCACATATCTGGAATGGGACAGACCTAGCTAAGTAAGTTATCCAAGTCTTAGCATGTGATACCTCAGGGTGATAGTCACATGGGGGTGTGGTTATGGGGGAGGATGTGGTGTACCGCTATCTCACGTCGATCCAACGGTATGTCGATCCTATACTTCAGTTCTATGTGAGGGAAGGGATAGTGAAGGTAATACTGGAGAGGTTCATGTGTTAGGATAGAAGTTTCTGAAAGGTTTTATTATGATCACTCATTCGCATACTCTTGTATGGCGAGTCATGGCATATGTGGTGAGTTGATTATATTTTGTGGGTAAAGTGTATAACCTCTGCAAAGTGAGTCAAACCTATTCGAATAATTGTGTCCGTGGTATTGGACAATGCTCGAGAATTGTAGTCAGGGCTTAGATCTTGAGAAATAAAATTGGAAAGGGAGGATGTGTACCTTTGGAAATGATAATGAATTGGATAGGCTGTGTGCCAATGATTCTTCGAAAAAAAATGAGAAAGTTACTTAGTAATACTATTTGATTTACAACCATTTTAATTTATACATGTTAATCCTTTAAATGTTGCTTTGTGCAAAATAACCACTTTAGCTATTCACTTGGAATAACCTATGCATGAGTGCTTTATGTATTCACCCTCTTACAACACCCAACATTCGAGGAGGAGTACCAGGAGGAGACGGTTAATTAGGGTGCGAGCCTTATCAATTCCTTGTGATAAATTGATGTGTTATTATGAGTCTTCTTTTCAGCTACAGATTTCTTTATTTCTTATTTTTTTGCCCTGCATGGCATATTATTGTAGGTGGACCAAACATGTTTTATTAATAGATGAAGTATTTTATATTATTCCGCTATTTATGATTGTGATATTTCATCTATATTGAGATTGTGTGCACTAGTGTGATTCTGAACTAGTGTTGAATACACAGAGGATCTAGATTTGCTCATTCGGATCCCGACAAAAAAATCTCCAAAAATACATATCAACTCAAGAATAGTTAGCCCAACTGAGGCTTAGGCTAATTTTTAAAAGGAGAAAACAGATACATGATGCATAGATAAACCCATTAGTTAAAGAGCTCTTTCAACTTAATTGTTCATATTTACATTCCCTAGAATTGAGCTCAACGCATTGCGATGGTTTACTCTGTTACATCCAAGGATGCAATGGCTATGTAAGCTGGTTATTATTATCTAGTCCATTATAACAATAGTATATAATATATATAGTAAAAATCGCATTTAACCGCTGTTTTATTAAGGATGTTTCTACTATTCTATTATCGGATGAAGTATAAGTAAACTCTAATTAATCTGATCCATTTGCGTAAAAATAATGTGGATATATGTGTTAGCAGTAATCTTGACTGAGTTAATTTGCGTATGCGCGTGTGTCTGCCTGTACGTTGTGTGCGTGTGTTATCTAGTTAGGTTTGGAGTGTCATGCATGTTTCTAGCTAACAGGTGCTGGCCAAGTCTTCAGAAGCGTATGGTCATGGGTGGAGAGATGGCATGCAGCAAGAGAATCGGATCAAGTGCATGGAGTTACAAACTGCTTGCATGCATCCTGTGGAGAGCAACTCATGCATGGCCAGGAGGATTTCTCTCGTACGTGCGAAGGGAAGTCCGGGTCTTGTGGTTATGGGATGCGTGTATGGTGCATGCAGCAGGTTAGCTAGGCTATTTAAGTTGTAATCCTTTGTCATTCCGAGTGAGCAACAGAGACAATAAAAGTAGGTGTTCGTCGTCGGAAAGCTCCTGTGTGTTCTCCTTCCTAGCCTCTCTATATTTGTCTAGCTCGTGTGAGTTTGTTCCAGCTACTTACGTGTATTCTCGTTGCTAGCTTCTGAGTCCAGCGCCAAGACGAGGTGACGTGAGTTGGTCACTGCGCCGAGCTGATTCTAGGTAGTTCCAACACTAGCTTTTGGGGTTGAGAAGGCCCTTACGATCCAGCAATTAGTATCAGAGTCCGGTTCTAACATCTTTGGTCCAATGGACACTAGGGTGTGAAGGCCTGATGGACCGTGGCCCTGAGGGACCGTCGGTGTACGGTAAAGGGGCGGTGAACGGCTGAGAGATACCAATGTGTGAAGGGGGATTGTTAGAATAGTCTCACATTGGTTGTGGAAGGGCAAAGGACCTAACTTATAAGTAGGGGAGTCCTTCACCTCTCAAGCTAGCTTTTGGGGTTGAGAAGGCCCTTACGATCCAACAATATGTTCGATACCAAGTGAACGAGTAAAATTCAACTCGATTTCATCTTGGATGCACATTCCATTTCCATGTGAATAGGAGTACATTGATCAATCTTTTCTCACCTCTAGGATAACATACCCAGTGTGTATAAATTGGGATCTAGCACAAAATTGCCAAATCGCACATTCGCATTTATTAAATAATGAGATTTACAAGCTAGCTAGGTGCGCAGGTACACCCAACAAGGAGATGGGAGTAGAACACGGCCGGTCCAACTGATCAATGAACGAGATAGGTGACCACGAGCGCGGCGACCATGAGCGTGTACGCGACCGCCTGGTCGACGAGCTTGCCGTCGACGATCCGCCGCGCCGTCGTCCCCGCCGCCTCCGGCGCCGCGTCGTGCGCGAGCTGCGCCGTCACGCCGGACACGAGGAGCATCGCGCAGGCCTTCACGGACCTCATCTCATCTGCGCTAGCTATCGCTAGGTGAAAAGCTAGGCGATATTTGTCGCTTGAGGCTTGGAGCCAAGTCGAGCTGTGACTTGTGAGACGGGAAGCTGGTTTGGTGCCTACTTTATATAGATAGGGTATCGAGTTGGGTTTCTGATGGATTTGCCGGTCAAAGATGAGTAGGAAGGAGCTTTCCTGGCTGCGGATTCCGTAGTTCGCTCTGCTTTGCTTCGCCGTGTTGCTTTGGACTTTGGAGAAATAGAAGCTTCCGTTTGATTTGCCCCTTCTCATGGTGCGACTGGTAACAGTAGCAGCAGGGTAGAGAAGTAGATACTACAGAGGGTGCAGTGCAAACCTGGCGACGCCGGGTCCAACAAGGACGTACAAGAGGTCATGATTTCGTGTATGTAACTGTGTATGCATGACGTGGTTAAGAAGGTGTGATTACGTGCGATGCGGGTTGTTAAAAAGGCGCTGGAAAAAATTTTAGGACAAGAAAGGCATGTATGCATGACATGGTTAAGAAGGTGTGATTACGTGCGATGCAGGGTTGTTAAAAAGGCGCAGGAAAATTTAAGGAGAAGAAAGGCATGAATGCATGACAAGGAGCCGGCCCAGTATCCTCGAATCAATCTTATACAGCAAAGTATTGAAATCTCTAAGGGAAGGGCATGGAGGGCTAGGCAAACCCTATCACCACACCTCCTCCCGTTTGCAGCCGCCACTAGTGCCCTGCGCCGTATCGCCGCCGCTTCCGGCCGCACCGCGCCACTGCCACCCCACGCCATGTTGCCGCTGCTCCGGCCGCACCACACCACAGCCCCCCTGCTCAGCCCCACGCCGAGCTGCATGCCCCGTCTCACCTTGTCATCAGTCAAGTTGAACTGGGACACGTCACTACTACAAAACTGCAAATAGGAGACGCCCTATCAGTGGCGGTTTGCTTGGAACCGCCACTAATAGGACTATCAGTGGCGGTTTGTTAGTTCAAACCGGTGCCAGGGTCATCAGTGGCGGTTTTTCTTCCGAACTGCCACAGATAGTTGAGTATCAGTGGCGGTTTGTAGTTAGAACCGCCACAGATACTTCGATAGCTATCAGTGACGGTTCTAACCCAAAACCTCCACTGATAATCTGACTATCTGTGACGGTTCAAACTAAAAACCGCCACTGATACTTGGGTACTATCAGTGGCGGTTGGAGGAAAAAACCGCTACTGATAATTTGAGTATTTGTGGTGGAGGTAGTTTAGAATCGCCACTGGTATGATTATCTGTGGCGGTTTGAGTTTAGAACCGCCACAAATAACATCCACTATAAATGCTAGTCGCAACAGCACTCTACAGAAGCTCCTGGTCATCTTCCTCCCCGAAAAAAAGAGCAAAGTTTCAGATTTCAAATTTTATTTGCAAGGAATCTTGAGCTTTTACTTCCTAGGGTTGTTCCAAGTAGGGGTGAAAACGGGTCGGGTAATTCCCGAGCCGTATCCGTATTTTAAGGAAAAACTATCCGAAACAGACGGGTAATACCCGTACCGAAAATAAACGGGTAGTATCGTGACTGCACCCGATCGATGCATACGGATGCACGGTAGGATACGGATGAGCAATACCCGATCTTGTCCGAGATAAACGGGTCGCACGGTGCCGATCTTTTGCATGTTCGGGTACCCGATGATCTTTTTTGCTTTGGAAATGGAGGACATTCATGAGACTTGATATCTTGATGCACGCATGATGATCCTTGTTTTGTGTAAACTCTATTTGTCACTATGTGTTGGACTATATGTGTAATTTTTAATCTATGTGTTGGACTATGTTGGACTCTATGCGTCTTTGTTGGACTCTATGCGTCTTGTTGGGTTATGTATTAATTGGACTCTATGCGTCTTGTTGAACTCTATGTTGGATTATATTTTACTTGGACTGCTATATGTTAAACTACATGATTATTGAACTATATGTTTCATCACTTGTTCTCATTCTACCTATTTCGTGTACTATCCGACAAAATATCCGATACTCGTTTTTTACCCGCTCGTTAATACCCGGTATCCGTTGTTAACCCGTTCTGTAAATACCCGTATCCGTACCCGTACCCGTCCTGTATTTTCATTACCCGTACCCGTCCCGTATCCGAGAAAAAAATATTAGGGTAGGATATGGGATAACCTATTACCCGCCTGTATCCGACCCGTTTTCACCCCTAGTTCCAAGGTGAGTAATTTGTTCTCCTCTCTTCATTTGTGGTGATTTAGTTGCAATTTAATATTTAGATCTAGTTTATTTAAGACTATCCTCTCTTCAATTGCAAAGCTTAGATTCAATTTTTTTTTATTTACATAGCATTTTGTAGATTAATTTATATCTAGATGATGAATTTATTACCTTGCTCCATTAGATTAATTGTTGTCTACCTTTTTTGGATGACAAATTATGGCAAGCATATATTACATGGGTTTAATTAAGATTGTACTTAAGATTTGTTTCTAATTACCCTTAATTTTCTTACCGTTAGTGGGTGAGTGTACATCTTGCTCCATTAGTGGCTATTGTTAGCTCATTTTTATCAATGATGGTTTAATTAAGGTTGTACTCTCTTCAAATGCAAAGTTAATATTTAATTTATATGTAGTTACAATTTAATGTTTATATCTAGTTTATTTAATTGCAAAGCTTAGATTAAATTTTATGTTATTTACCTAGCATTTTGTAGATTAATTTATCTAGATGATGAATTTATTACCTTGCTCCATTAGATTAATTGTTGTCTACCTTTCTTAGATGACAAATTATGGCAAGCATATATTAAAATTATTTAATTAAGATTGTTGGATATTAATGAACAATAAATGTAATTAATATGGTAGATAGGTGATAATGAAGTTGCCTTGCATTTTTATTAACCTAGCATTTTGTAGATTAATTTATATGTTGATGATTTATGTAATTAAGGTTATTGCATATTAATAATTTTTACATTAATTAATTGTAGATGGACCGGAGATGGATGTACAATGCAAACCGTTACAGCCGAGAATACATCGATGGCGTATCTGCTTTTCTAAGAGCAGCTGAGGAGAACAAATTGCAAAAGAAGACGGAGTACATACATTGTCCATGCATTGATTGTAAGAATGAGAAGATGTTTTCGGACAAAGACCAAATCCACTTGCACTTGATTCGGAGGGGCTTTGTACCGAGCTATACATGTTAGACAAGGCACGATGAAGTGGAGATCATACTTCAATGTGATAATGTCGACGACGACGGAGCCGACAATATGGCAGCTGACATCGGGTTTGGATCCGATGAGGATAGGTTGGTCGTTGATGATGACAATAATCTGGCTCAAATGTTGCGCGATGCATGAAACTACGATGGTCGAGAGAGTTTAATCAGTTCAAGGGTTTGATGGAGGACTCGGAGAAACCTTTGTTCCCGGGTTGCAAGGAGGAATACACAAAGTTGCACACCGTGCTTTCACTACTGAAATTGAAAGCTAGCAATGGTTGGTCCGACAAGAGTTTCACAGTGTTGCTACGTCTCTTAGCGGACATGCTTCCAGAGGGCAACCTGTTGCCTAAGACCACGTATTTTGCCAAGAAGGTTGTATGTCCCTTGGGATTGGAGGTAGAAAGAATACACGCGTGTCCAAACGACTATATACTCTATCGCAAAGACTACACAGACACGCATGTATGTCCGGTGTGTAAAGCATCGCGATACAAGCGTAAGGGCGAGGACAGCGAAGGCATAGAGGTGAAGAATGGAGAGCCTGCTAAAGTGGTGTGGTATTTGCCAGTAATACCTCGTCTAAAGCATTTATTTGCAAATAAAAAGCATGCCAAGCTGATGCGATGGCACTCAGAAGAGCAAAAGAGGGATGGAAAGCTGAGACACCCGCCGATTACGCTTGATGGAGAACCATCGATAGGCTCTTTAGGGAGAACTTCGGAAATGATCTGAGGAATATCAGGTTTGGGTTGAGTACGGATGGAATGAATCCTTTCGGTAACATGAGCAACATTCATAGCACCTGGCCTGTGACTCTCTGTATCTACAACCTTCCTCCTTGGCTGTGTATGAAGCGAAAGTACATTATGATGTCGCTGCTTATTCAAGGGCCGAGCCAACCTAGCAACAATATTGATGTATACCTACAACCATTGGTGGAAGATCCTGTGCTACTGTGGAATGAAGGTGTACAGGTATGGGATGAGTACAAACGGGAGTACTTCACTCTACGTGCATTGTTGTTCTGCACCATCAATGATTTCCCGGCCCTGGGTAACCTGTCCGGCCGTACTATAAAAGAAGCTAAAGCCTGCCCCCAATGCCTGGATGAAACTAGTAGTATGTGGCTTCATAACTCGAGGAAAACAGCCTACATGCGTCACCGTCGGTTCCTTCGAAGGAATCACCCGTACCGCAATATGAAAAAACAATTCGACGGTACAAAGGAGGATGGTTCAGCTCCAAGGCCTCTTACCGGGGAAGAGGTATATGATATGGTTAAGGATATCAATGTTGTTCTTGGAAAGAGGGGTACATCGAGGTCCCATACTGAGAAAACCACGTGGAAGAAGAGATCCATATTTTGGGACTTGCCCTATTGGAAGGACTTAGAGGTTCGACACTGCATCGACGTAATGCATGTAGAGAAGAATGTATGTGACAGCGTGCTTGGCCTTTTATTGAATATTCCTAGCAAAACAAAGGATGGACTGAAGGCCCGTCAGGATCTGGAAGATATGAAGATCAGAGCTGAGCTACATCCTCAAGACACCGGGAAAGGCCGACTTTACCTTCCTCAAAGATGCTACACTGGCCCAAGAAAGAGAAAACAGACCTCTGCAAGTGCTTGCATGGTGTGAAAGTTCCGTCCGGTTACTCCGCAAACATCAAGAAACTGGTATCGATGAAAGATTTAAAGTTAACTGGCATGAAGTCTCATGATTGTCATGTGATGATGACACAAATGCTCCCTATTGCAATTAGAGGTATTTTGCCTGACAAGGTTCGAGAGGCAATCATGAGGTTGTGTTTCTTCTTTAACATGATTTCACGTAAGGTCATCGATCATTGGACTTTATGAATCGCAGTGATGTGGTCAAGACTCTGTGTCAGCTAGAGATGTATTTTCCTCCATCATTTTTCGATATCATGGTCCATCTCATTGTTCACGTTGTGAATGAGATAAATATTTGTGACCCAGTATTCCTGCATCAGATGTACCCGTTCGAAAGGTACATGGGTGTTCTGAAGAAATATGTGCGTAATCGATCGCGGCCGGAAGGTTCCATTGTAGAAGGTTATGCAACTGAGGAGGTTATTGAGTTCTAAATCAATTACATGCACGAGTTTGAACCGGTAGGAGTGCCTGTATCATGCCATGAGGGGAGGCTAGCTGGGAAAGGAGTAATAGGAAAGAAATCCACAAATTCTTATGATCATTTTCTGTTCGAACAAGCTCATTTCACAGTCTTGCAACAGTCAGTCGAGGTGTCCTCGTATATGGACATGTACGAGGCTAAGATGCGGAGGGAAAATCGTGGACGATCAGAGGTTTGGATAACAAAAGAGCACAATCGTGTGTTCAATCATTGGTTCAAG
Source organism: Rhipidocladum racemiflorum (assembly GCA_036346355.1). Lineage (NCBI taxonomy): Eukaryota > Viridiplantae > Streptophyta > Magnoliopsida > Poales > Poaceae > Rhipidocladum > Rhipidocladum racemiflorum. The sequence continues at coordinate 73,495,861 of CM070577.1, forward strand.
GAGCACATGTCTGGTGAAGAAATGAGTGTTACGTTGAGGTGGTTGGCAAAAAGGCCATCAGGTACAATCGTGACATGGCAAGGATACGACATAAATGCATATACATTTTACACGAGAGCTCAGGATAGCAAAAGTACTTACCAAAACAGTGGTGTCCGTATAGATGCCTACGACAACACAGGCAGCAAGAAGAGCAGCTTCTATGGGGTTATAGAGGAGATTTGGGAGCTTGACTACTGCATTTTCAAGATCCCGATGTTTCGGTGTCGTTGGGTCCAACTCCCAAAGGGTGTCAAGGTGGACAAATACGGCTTCACTACTGTGGACATCGAGCAAGTCAGATATAGAGACGAACCATTCGTTCTTGCGAAGCAAGTAGCACAAGTCTTCTATGTAATCGACCGGGCAGATAAGAAGCGTCATGTAGTTCTTCAAGGAAAACGAAGGATCGTCGGAGTTGAGAATGTCGTGGATGAGGAAGAGTACAACCAGTTTGATGAGTTGCCTCCTTTCATAGATGGCAGCATTAGGCTCGAGGAAGAAACTACTCCGGAAGCCACCTATCATCGCGATGATCATGAAGAAGGCCAAATTGTGAAAGAAAATAATTAGGTAGGAGTAATGGCAAAATGTGTGTATTTATGTGGGGTAATAGAAATCTAATGTCAAAAATATGTATTATGTGGAGTAATGGCAATTTTTTGTATCTGTAATACTCTTTTATTTTCACATGTGAAATAAGTAAACACATACATCCATTAGCAATTAGTAAATTTAGTAAGAATATATATTTTTTCATCATAGATAAATTAATTATGAATAATTAGTAGTTAATATATATGATAGGTACATTAATACATGAAGTCATAACTTCATATTAAAATGAAATCTTAAAAACAGTATCAGTGGCGGTTCGTAATAAAAACCGCCACTGATATTTATATCTGTGGCGGTTTATATTAAGAACCGCCACTGATAATGCTTATCTGTGGCGGTTTATATTAAGAACCGCCACTGATACGTACCCCATATATAAACCCCACAGTGCTGGCTGTTTTCGTCACGGTGCGAAATAACCCTAAGTTCCCCACAGGCCATAGCTGAGCGGTGCTTGTCCACGCCTCCGCCTCCACTCCCTGCTCGGCGCCGCCCCCGTCCCCATCGACGCCGCCCGCGCCTCATCCCCGCTTGGCGCCCCTGTCCCCGTCGGCGCCACCCCCGTCCCCATCGACGCCTCCGCTCCATGCTCGGCGCCGCTTGATCCCCGTCGCCGACGCCGCGCGCGCCGTCCCGTCGGCGCCGCCCGATCCCGTCGGCGCCTCCGCTCCTGCTCGCCCCCCTGCAGTACGTCCCCATCCGTCGGCGCCTCTGCCCCCCGTCGTCCGTCCGACGCCTCTGCTCCCCACCCCCCTACTGTCTTTTAGGGCTTTATAGCTTAAATGTGATGAGCAAGCTTGATCGTTGCATATGACATCGAATTGATTCCATGAATAGGATGCCTAATACTAGCTTAGCTTCCTCTAGGATTCATGTTCTGTAGCAGCATATTGCCGAATCTTTTTACTCCATTTTGTCTGATTCTGATGAAATTGATGGTTATCATTGCATATGGCTTGCGCTGTCATTGTGTAAGTAAGACGTTTTATATCACCATGGATAGAGCCTAAGGTTCAATGGTATTGACCGAATGGCTGCCTCTTTTGCTTTGCCCAGTCTTGTACTCTATCCTCCTCATGTGTCTGGTTTTCTATCTGAAAGTTGCAGTAGAGATGTGCGTGCCACTTATAGGACTGCATTTGGTGTTTTACTCTTGAGTCAGTACATAAAATATATTTCTTGCTTTGTCTGTTATTTTCCTTCTGATGTGTTTAAGGCTGTATTGTACATCACAAGCTATGCCTCAATAGATGCCACTTAAAGTGAAGGCACATCGACAGTAGGCATGCTACATAACTCAACCTTTGATGAGTTGAAGATTTAAAGTAATGATGGGAACCTTTGATCGATGTCCACCATTTGTGTGTGTGATGGCTGCTTTATCTTAATTCTAAGATGTCAATCTTCCTTGAATTGTGTTGCAACCAAGCAACCTTTATTGAGCTACAAATTGCGATCACTAGCTAGTATGTAGCACAACATCTTATTTGCTTAGTTTTGGGCACCCCCAAAAAAATATTCGTATGGCTTCCTACCATCTATAAGTGTAGTGGTTCTGATTGCTTTGTTCTATTCGTATGTCATCCTGCCATCCTGCCATCATTTTACCATCTTTTGTCATCATATGATGCAAATGCTTCAATGTTTCAATGTACATGTCAATGCTTCAATGTTTTCTGTTGCTTATTCTTTTATTGCTCGATGATGCAAATTGGGTCAAATGATGAATTAGACAATTAATGCTGTGAATTAGGCCTTCAATCAGTAGACTTACATGCTAAAAATTGTTTACTTCATTTCATTGTTGCAAAGCTTGTTCATTATTCTTTACCTGTAGTTGTTCTCTTTTGAGTACTGTATGTGTTACTTTATTTGCCAATATGCACTGCTATATATGTTGGTTCGGTTGATTAAATAACCTACAATCGGTATATATGTATTATTCGAATGGTATGATTATAAGAATAGTGAAATTGATTAAATAATACCTTAAATTGCATGATTAGGAAGGTAAGGATTGAAGGCCTTATTTACATAGTTAATTGTCTACTTCAAATGAGATAAACTTGACCCAGGTGTAGATGAGGTAAGAGCTAGTCTCTAGCATTCCTACACCAAGTGCCTGAGAGCAATATCAATCAATTAACTTACATTCTCTTAAATCTAATATGCTCAATCTGTTTGATGTGTAATTAATTAGTAGTGCCAATGGTATGTATGAACTACATTTTGCTACCTTTAAAGTCCTCCTCAACCCGTCCGCCATAATAACCTACAATCTATATATATGTAGTTCTTATGGAGTCTGAGCCCCAGCCTGGGTTAGAGGATGCTTCCAACCCTTCGCCGAACTCAAGCCCAAGCAGATACCTTAATATCCATCGAACCACCTCAGATGCTGAGGCCTCCCCCGCTGATGCTCCTGTTGCAAGACGTCGAGGCCGAGGGAAAACTAAGAAGCCTGAAGGCCGGCATACCATAACGAGGGTCTCAGATGCTGGAGTCCCTCTTTCACCGAAAAAAATAGCATCAAAATATAGGTCAACATGCGGGTACATCGCAAGGGATAAAGTTCCAATCACCTATTTGGATTGGCACAAAGTGCCCGATGCCACAAAAATGGATCTATGGACAGAGCTGAAAGAATCTTTTGAATTCCCCGAAGATGCCGAAGAGCTCGTGCGTCGAAATGCGTTGATAACCATGGATATCGCATGGAGGAACTTCAAGTCCAGGCCGAATACAAACTATGTGATGAAAAATCGGTCAGCCATCGGAGATTATCCTAAAGTAGAGCCATATTGGGATGAATTTGTTGCGATGAAGCAAGATGAAACAGCAATGAAATCCAGTGAACACCACCGACAGATTGCAAGGATGAACACTCACCCCCACAGACTAGGCACGAGCGGGTACGCGGGTAAAATTCTGTCGGGACCCGAATGTGCAAATCCGGACCCTCTGTGTATTCAGCACTAGTCCAGGATCACGCTAGTGCACACAATCTCAACATAGATGAATATCACAATCATACTCAGCGGAATAGTAAAAATAACTCAATAATAGAATATAAACTATTGAACGACCTTAAGGTTAACCTTACATTTGTGAGGCCTTAACGGCTTCAACTCCAAATAAGCAGCAGCGGAACGAAGAACATCGGTGAATCCCATCAATACGCCACAGGCAACTGACAAGGTTCGACTCCTAGATAATTGTCTTCTCACGGAACTTCTTCTTCTTCGACGATGAAGACTTTTGCTCACTGGTGATTGTTTGTTTGCAAGGGGTGAGTACATAAAGCACTCAGCAAGTCATGCACAGAATGCAAGTCTAATAACTATATGCATGGCTTATTCCAAATGACAAGCTGAAGGGGTTATTTTGCAATAAACAGCATTCACAAATATTCATAATAGATTGTAAAGCGGTAAAACAGATAACAATAGTAATAATTTCACAGTTGTTTCACAAGTAAACCATTCCACATCCTTAAACAATTATCACTTTTCCACAGGCAAACTGCCTCCAAACCCAAGTTCATTTTCATGAAAAGCTAACCCTTGATTTGTAATCCCGAGCAATGTCGATCACAGTGGACTCGGCTATTCGAATAGGTTTTACACTCTGCAGAGGTTATACACTTTACCCACAAGATACAATCAACTCATCACGTCAGCCGTGAATCGCCATACAAGAGTATGCGAATGATTGATCATAACAAAGTCTTTTGGAAGCCTCTAACTACACAAGTGGACCTCTCCGGTTTATGCCCTACACCATCCCTTCCCTTAGCTAAGGCGAAGTATGGGACCAACATACCGTTGGATGGGTACCATGCTGCAGCCCTGGTACGCTCCCCCTTCAATCTACACAAACGGTGTAGTTGACACCCCGAGGTACCACAAGTAAGTTATTAGCAACTTAATTAACTAGGTCCGTCCCATTACAGACATGTGGTTGTACGATTGACTCAGTTCAAAGGCTTGCAAGGTTAAGTCCTTAGAGTGACTAGGGCAAGACTACCCAAAGCACCAAAACGATTTCCCCGGTGCCAACCATGGCCCACCAGCTCATTCTTGCCACTTGTCCCAGTCTAAATCATTTTATCACCCCAGTTGATTATTGCGCAACACAATGCCAACAACAACTCAACATCCTTGAAGAAGCACTAAGGCCTCCGCATATCAACATCATCGTGTTGGCAACACGTCACACCATTTCAAAATACATTGCATATTCCATTAATCAATATTGACATTTGAAATTCCAAAATGATGTCAAGGGTACGTTGCAGGACTAAGCAGCTACTGACGGTCTAACTAACCCATGTTGGCAATTTATTAGCTACCAACTATTAATCAACAAACCTAGGGTGACAAATGAATCATGGCGTACAACTATTATAGACAAGGTGGCAATAACAAGTAGGTTAAATATCTAATCCCAAACTAATTGAAATCAGTTTATATCCAACTAGCATGCAATAATTTGAAACAACATAAGTTCGAAAATGGGATCAACATGTTCAAAGCACAACTTGCCTAGCCCTTGCCAACTTTTACTGTTCTTTACTCTTTATCCTTGATTCTTGATCCTCAACCTTCAACTTCCACTTTCTTGATCCTCAGCTCGTTCGAACGACTTCCGGACGACACGTCTAGCGATAAAGAAACACAAATACAACATAATTCAAAAGACAATTCAAATAAACTCCAAATTAAGAATGAACAGCATTGGGCACAATGGCTGGGATAAAATTAGGAACCTGAAAGGATTGGATCGAAGATTGGACAAGAGGGGACGGGCTTTCGGAAAAACACCGAAAAGAGAAAGATTAATAACTGGGAAGGAAAGAATAATATTCCGAAGAATATTTCTTCCAAAGTTATTATCTTGATTGGACAAATGATGACATATGGGCTCTCGATCTACAGATCGGGTCCATAAGGATATGTTAGTTCAAAGTGAACTAAACTGATTCTCGAAGTTGACTTTTGTTGACCGAACAGACACAGTCAAACCAAAGAGAGACGGATGGATCGGGCACAGGGGTATGACAGATGGCCAATGGTCTATCGACCAAGTCCACGAAGGAATTCTCGATTACTGGCAGATTAAGTTTTCAGGGATAAGACAAAGACAAGTGTCTTACCACGATTGAAACAACGGAAAAGATTGCAAGGATAACAACGCGGCTCACGATGAACTTAGTCCATCGAACCGGTCTTAGGTTAGGGTTTTGATTCGGCTTTGAAGATGATATGACGATGAGACTAGGCTCACATCATGATGATGGCACAGGTGAAGGCATCGCACTAGGGTTTGTGCAAGAATGCACGCATGCGATGACAACGAGGCGAAGAGAGCCAAGCGTTAACGATGGAATGTTAACGGCGAAACGTTAACGACGGAGCGTTAACGGTGGAACGTTAATGACGGAGCGTTAACGGTGGAACGTTAAAGGCAAAACGTTAACGGAGGAACGTTAACGACGGAGCGTTAACGGAGGAACATTAACGGGGAAACGTTAATGGAGGAGCGTTAATGACGAAACGTTAACGATGAAACGTTAACGGAGGAACGTTAACGGGGAAACGTTAACGGAGGAGCGTTAACGACAGAGCGTTAACGGTGAAACGTTAACGACGGAACGTTAACGGCGAAGCGTTAACAGAGGAACGTTAAACAATGGTAGGAGACTTCATGAAGCGAAGTAGCGACCGTCGGTGCAATGACATGGCCGCGGTAGAACGCTACCAAGGACGGTTAACCGGTGCGCGAACCGGCGGCACAGGCTAGGTTGAAAGACGACGGGTTTAGGCCGGAATCGGCTCCGACGGCAAACGGAGGCCAAAAGAATCTTAAGGATGGGTCAAACAGTACAAGATGATCCTCCGGACGCGACAACACGGCCGGAGCGAACCAAAATAGCCGGCGTCAAAAGGCGACGCGCGGCGACGGCAAACGGTGGCCTAAATATATAAAAAAAATTCTGGAGGATGGGATGGCAAAGGGAGAATGTCTACTGCGTAGAACGCGGTGAGACGAACTCAACGGTATAGGCGGATTTTGTGGCGCCCCTCCGGATTAATCACAAACTGGCGATTAACGGGTTTCGGATCAAAACTTTGGACGGCTATAACTTCTAGAATAATGATTGGAACTTAACGAAATTTAACCAAGAGCTAGATGGGACCAAAAGGCACACCGTGACGTAGGTGGCTCGAAGAAATACCATCTAGAACAGCGGGGAACGCGCGAGGAAGTTTGCCGCTGTTTGAAACGCAGTCTGATTGGAGAGATTATTTTTCTGCGCCAAATCCAGAGGGCAAAACCGTGAGGCAAGATATGCATCACGTAGAGGACATCCCCAGGAGTCTACACAAAAAATTTCACGGTCAAACTCGAAAAATTGAGGGAGTTATGGCCTCGGCAAGATTCGAGATTGAAACAGCCGTAACTTTTGATCCCTTGAGCCAAATTGGCTGAATTTTGGACAGCAAGCAGATGGTACCTTGTGGCACACCATGGTGAAGACGGATCTTGAAAAGAGTCGACGAACTACCCGGGACGTGGATCCAAAGTTCGGCCGATGTTGGGCGAATCCGGAGGACATGGGGTGGTTTTCTCGGTTTTGGGGGAGATCCAAGGAGTGAAACCTGCGTGGGAGAGGTCATGGGAGACCTACTAGGGCTGGTGTGGCGGCTAGGTCAAGAGAAATCAAGAAAACACGAAAAACGGGTCTTGTGGGCATTTTATCCGCACAAATCGTGCATGGAACGGATTGGGGCGGCTTGGGCCAATGGGAGGGCGACACCTGGCCGTGGGGGGGCGTCTGGGCTGGCTGGCGTGGCTGGGCCAGGCGCGTGCGTCTTTCGCGGATGGGCGGCACTGTCCTTCTTGTGAGGAGAGAGGCGAGGTGGGCCGACTGGTGGGGGTGGGCTGCGGGGAGGCGGGGTGGGCTGGCGCAGGAGAGAGAAGGCACAAAGCCATTTTCGGAATTTCTCAGCAATTTCCAATAAAAACAATTCCAATAAATCCAATTAAATCAATAGAGGCAATAAAAATACCAGAAAAATTCTAGAAAAATTCCAGAAAATATTTTGAGACATTTTGAACTCAAATAAAATATTTTCAGCAAAAATTTATATAAACTTTTCCAAATAATTAATTAATTTCAATAAAAGGGCTTAATTCAAATCAAATTCGAATAGATCCAATAAATAGCAAACGAGCTCCGAAAAATCTCAAAAATTACAGAAGAACTTCTTGAAACACAAGGAATCCAAATAAAATAAAATTTATTTTATTTGAGGTTTAGAATAATCAAATTAAATTATTTTAGCTTTTAGAAAATTCAAATCAAGCTTTTTAAATGCGAGAAAATCGACGGAAATTTTTGGGAAGCTAAACTAAACCAAAATTTTTGAAAACCCAAATTTTGGGATGTTACAAATTCCCCTGTGGGAGAGGCAAGAATCAGATGCAGTCCGATCGACTGGCACAAGTCCCTTAGCCGGATTACCGGATCGAGTTAAGCAATATGTGCTAGCAAGAGCATCTATCATGTCTGATGGGAGCTTATCATTCAAAAGCAGCACTGATGAGGCAATCTCCCAACGAATTCAGGAGCTGCACGTCGAGTCCACCCAAGGAAATTTTCACGGGGATAGGGAGAAGGACGAACTAACAGCGGCCTTGGGAAACAAAAAGCACCCTAGTCGGACACGAGGCGTTGGGGTTAAGGTTCCCTAGAAGATAGGTTTCCCAGAGCATGAAGACTCCTATAGGAGTCGCAAGAGAGCCAAAGAAGAGCGTGCGGAACGGGATTTGGAACTGATGAAGGAAAAGGTGCTTCGAGAATTACAAGGCACCATAGCACAACAAGTTCAGCAAAAAGTACAAGAAGCTATGAGCCAGTCGCAAGGACACAACACTGTTCTCGCCAGCCCTACGAATCGCCGTAGCGATTCTTGGCGTCCACACCATTGGAACAACCGGATAACACCCATTATCCTATGGATGACATACAAGACCCCACACCTCGCCAAATTTAATGTACCTGTGATGAACATATTTTTATAGTGCGCTTTCTGAGGATAGCTTATCCATACCAACAAGGGGATGTTTTGCACAACTCTCCCATAGCTCGGGTTATGCAAAGGTCCAGGTGGACACGGTGCTTCCACAATTTGCTAACATCGAGTGGAAATGCCTGTAATGATGAGGTTACAACTCTAGGAAGTGCCGTTCACACATTCATCGATGGCGTAAGCGTGACATCGTCTTGGACCATGTGGTGCCGGACTCTCATGCGATAGAACTCGTCCATTCATCACCAACACCTGGCGTCAAATTGCTAGTGCGCCCACTTCAAAGGAGCCTATTCCAGAGCCAATTCGTCACGACACCTCAACATGAAATGCTTAGTGTGACCACTTCAAATGATGAACTTACAACACCGATCCAAAGAAATGGTGCATTAGACAAGCCATATCGGTTAGATCAGTGGCCGAAACAGAGTATGATGTTATCTTGGGAAAAAGTAAGGGCAAGGCGAAATCTAAAGGACAAGATAATCAAGAAAGGCTGAAATTCGAGATGGGGAAGCCATTAGTCACCGAATCAAAGTTTAATAGCCTAACACTCATGATGCAGTGATTACATAACTGGTACATGGAGCGATCCAACCAAGATGTACTCCCGAAGGTGATCACTGCCATTTTCCAGACGGAACATTTTCACCATGAGGGTCCTGGCTACTTCCTGATAGAATTCGATAACTTGCACAACCTGTTATATCACGACGCCCTCGACGTTTGTTTTTTGAGATGTTGGGCACTGTAAGTGGCTAATATATAAATCATGGTTTACATTCATGTAATACCGATAAATGTCATGTCTAACTTTTTCCTTATCTAGATACGAGTTGATTGAACTGAGAAGAACCAAGGGGCGGTGGGATTCCTCGACAGGGAGCAGTCCGTCAGGCCAGAAATCACGAGAGCACCAAAGGAGGTCGAGGAATACGTATACAGGGCGTTGCTAAAACTACAAGATAAGGACTTCATACTTCTTCCATACAATTTTAAGTAAGTTTCTCGCTGGCTAGTTAAATTATTCGTTGAGTTCGTTCATTACTCTTATCCTAGGAGTAATGACTATAGCATCATACATGCGTATGTAGGTTCCACTGGATTCTCGTAGTAATTACTCCAGAAAAGAGCAAGCTGCTGATCATGGACCCACTGGACAAAGATAAAAAAGACTACGAAGAGCTGTTAAGACTAATGAATGAGGCGTTCAAAAGATATTGTACAAAAAGCTTGAGATACCGCCCATTCCAGAAATCCTTTTCAGTCCGTACTAAATTTCCAGATGCACGCAAGCAATATTCTTATATCGCATTTCATAGTAAATAATTCCTTCAATATTCTGATATCGCAAGCAATATTCTTATATCGCAGTGCCACAAGCAGTCGCAAGGCACAAATTTGTGTGGGTACTTTGTGTGCCAATACATGCGCGGAATCTTAGGTTCTACAATAGTAGACAATGACGTAGAGGTTTGTCATGTTAACTTCACGAATTTATTCGCACCATTCAATTTCCCTGAAGATAAACTCTGAGATTTTATTTTCCTACTTGTAGCGCCTCAAATTGCCTACGGCAGGAATGCTTCCTGTTGAAATCCAAGCCATTCAGGGACAGCTCGCCTACTTCATCATGAGGGAAGTCATCAACAAAAAGGGCGAGTTTTATGATGAAGACAACAACGATCCATTGATCCATACTCTTCTTACACGTCCTTCGCCTCCAAACAACTCTGAAGGCTCGTAGACTCGTAGCTTAGGAAGTAGTTGGTTCGTTAGTAGATCTGAAGTCTGTAAATGTGGTTAGGATGTAGTCATGATGGTGCTCATCTTTGTATTCCCCGAAGATGACCATCATTGTTGGTTTATCATTTGTAATTCGTTGAATGGGTTGCCACTTATAGTTCACTTCGAAAGCTGTCCAAAATGGATATGAGAGCATGCATTATGTGGGTGGCCATGGCTAGCAATTCCTGTTTGCACATTTTTGTTAACCTGTTCTCACAATGTTGGCCTATGTTTGCATGTGCTTTTGGCCAGATTTCTTTTTTGAGTTACTTAATTGGTGAATTAATATGTTCTCTATTAGCAGATGAAAGATACAGGTGAAGTGCTTGTTGGGCATCACATTAGATTGTGGTCAGCACTTAATATGTGGTGAAGTTACTTGCGAATTATCATATTCTCAAACTATAATCACTTGGTTAGTGTAATTTAGGTTGTAGAAGCAGTTCAAGCTGTGAAGACTACAAACGCCAAGGGAGAAGTGAAATATCCTATCAAGGTCTCAGAAGTGCATTTGGTACTTTCTTACCCTTTTCATGAAATTTTGCTTGTACCTATGGGTGTATACATTCGCATGAGCATTAATATTTTAAAAGCTCATGGTAAAAGCGCTAAGGATAGTTACTGCTGAATGGATATGCTTGAACACAGTAGTGCAGCTCAAGGAATGCCTACTAGAGTAACACTGCTAGAATTGCTTGTCTTGATTTTAACCTTGAAGACAAAATGCAATTGGGTGTTCAAGTCCTCAGAATCGATCCAAGGGAACTCGAAAAGATCCGTCGGAGGTATACGCATTTTCAGTTTTGCAGTTATTATTTCCCTTTCACTATGTGCATTTTCTGTTTTGCAATTTATTATATTCCTTTCTGTTATTTCTGAATGAATCGGCAATGTTTGCTCTCTTTTAAACCTCTTGCATATTGCTTGTTTACGATTTTTGTCTTTGGATCCCCATGCTTTTATGATTGGATTGAAAAGCAATTCATTTCATTTTTTGAGGGACCTAATGCATTACTCTTTTTTTCCCTGCAGAGAATCTGACATAACAAAGGAGCGGATTGAGAAAATTCTCAAGGCTGGTGCTAATGTTGTATTGACCACCAAGGGAATCGATGATATGTCATTGAAGGTATGGTTTTGTAATTCAAGAATAAGCTATTTCTTTATGTACTTTTAAATGTGTTTCTAAATATAGTTTCAAAACAGGAACTATTTATGTATTTTTGGTTGGGTTGGCTACTGTATGACATATTTTGCGTAGTTACTGGTGATTTTGGTTGGGTGCTTCATACATAATCTATTGCACTACGCGTAAGGTGGTATATTCATGACCAAGCAGTATTTGAATATTGTATATTCTGTTTAATCCCATTCACGACTTATTGGCTTGATGGTCCCATGAATTTACTTTGGCTTGAAACTCTACCGAAGTTGCTTGAAATTTGCTATGATTCTGAAGCAATGTGGGAATGCATTATCTCAATTCAATGCCCTTTGAACATGAAAATATATTTATATAATGCTCTTCTGTTTCTGATTACGCTTGGATATTCTAATCTAATAGCAATAATGTTCTAAAGTAATATCTGGGGTGTGGATGACTTGTACAATAGAAATTTATATATAAATCAACCTTTACCCTTGATGTTCCCCTGGAATATGGCAGATCACCTTTTATAGTGGTCTAGCCCAAGTATTAATTAAGCTACACAAACTGTTTGGCAATATCCTGATATAGTACGAAAGTGCAGGTGACTACTTTTGCTGATATGGAAGGTGAAGAAACGTTCGATTCATCGTTCTTTGGACATGCTGATGAGGTTGTGGAGGAAAGAACTGCTGACGATGATGTAATTCTAGTGAAAGGCACAAAGAACACTAGTGCGGTTTGTATTTTTGCCATGCCATTGTTGAGCTTTTGTTTGCTATGATGAGAGTAGCATTAGTTTATGCAGATCTCAATTATAGTTAGGGGCATAACACTTATATTGTCAATTAAGTTGTTACTTCTTACTACGATGGTACACTACACTTATATTGTCAATTAAGTTGTTACTTGATACTATATATGTAGTTCATTTGTGTGCTGTTTCAGAGGGCATGGCTAGCACTTTCCTAAGGCTAGCCAGAAATGTAGGTTTTTTTATTGTCGGATGGGGTTATCAGTGGCGGTTCCAGCTAAAAACCGCCACTGATAATAGAATTATCAGTGGCGGTTTTTAATTGGAACCGCCACTAGTGTGCATTAGGAGTGGCGGTTTTTAGTTGGAACCGCCACGGATATGGAATTATCAGTGGCTGTTTTTAGTTGGAACCGCCACTGATATTATCATTATCAGTGGCGGTTTTTCTCTCCAACCGCCACTAATGAGTATTATCAGTGGTGGTTTTCAAACCGCCTCTGAAAATCTCTGATTATCAGTGGCGCTTAATCTGTGGCGGCTCAAAAACCGCCACTGATGTCTCTTACGAACCGCCACTGATGTCCCTCTCCATAGTAGTGCGTGTAACACCCTAAATTTGTATATTACTTGTTTAATCATATATTCTGATTTTCTAGAGTTTTCTTTGAATTTTTTGGAATTCGAAAAGGTTTTTCCTATTTTCAGAAATATCAAAGTAATTTATTTGCGAAAACAAAACCTAAATTTATGTTGAAAATAATTTTGTTAAGTTAAAAATGTCTTTGGAAATTTTTGTCAATTTTGTCAAAATTTTTAAACTCTATTTGCTATTTTCTAAAGGCTATTTGAATTAACAGATAATTATTTAATTCAAGAAATCCTTTTTCCTTTTTATTTCTCTCTATGCCCAAGTCTTTTTGCATGGCCCAATTCTTCCTCTTGGCCCACTTTTTTCTTCTCTTTCCGGCCCAAACTACTGACCTTCCCGGCCCGTTTCCCCACTCGGCCTGCCCCACCCCTCCCCTCTCTCCCTCCCTCGCTGAGTGGCCCCAAGACCACTTGTCATCCCCGCTCCTTCTTCCTCCCATTGTTGTGCTTCTCTCCTGCTACCATTGCCAAGAGCTTCAAGCTCCTAAATAGTATCTATACCGTACCCAAATAGTATCTGATTTCTATTGTTCTAAATTCGATTCGGTCGTACGGTTTCTCTCTCCTCCCTTTATATATTTACATATATTCTGTTGTAAAAAGGGCGACATCAAATTAATAAGATAGCTATTTTGCATCTATTAGTGTTCTTCGTTTGTTCTTTCTCATTGCAAGTGCATAGAGAGGGAGAATTGTGCGACTTCTTCCAAAGATCCTTTTGTCTTTCTACTAGGAATTGGAATATCGATATACTTCACTTGGTGACCATGAAGTTCAACACATGTGATTTTGGCGAATCGAAGAGTTGCAAACCCATTGCATCTGGCTGCGAGGGACCAACTAGTGTTCATCAAGAGAGCATGCGAGTATTCAAATCCTACGCCGTGAAGATCGGGCAAACCCCCATATCAGTTACTCTCCACTAATCTCACCCGCATCACTTCCCCGGCCACTCACCCCACTAGCACGCGCATTTACTCCCTCCGCCATCGCTGGCCACCACTTCTTCCGCGCTCGGTGTCAACACATTAGTGCCTTCCTCTCACTATAAAGCAGAGCCTTGAGTTCACCGTGCCACCCGTTCTGTTTTTCCACACCCAAACTCTATATCGGCCTCATTGCTTTGAACGCCTCAAAGCCCGGAGTTCTCACCATTGCCGCGTCCCGCATTGTTCCCGCCGCCTCGAAGCTCCAATTCCATCACTGACTGTGTCACGAGGTGCGCAAGGTCCCCCTCATCTTTTTCCCTCACTCAATTTCACTCTCGCGTTCATGCGACTAATTTCACTCATGTTGCTTTTCGACCGTACAACACTCCTTGCCATCCAGCCTCTGCTGCCTCACCAAACCCCTTGCTGACTTCGCCTCGACGCGTCTCATCCGAGTCTCACCAGAACGCCAACACCCGAACGCCGTCATCGCTTCACCTCAGACGCCGCATCAATGCGCATTGCCAAAAACCCCCCACCAAGGCCCAAACTTCCCCGGAAAGCCCAAAGCTTAAACCCCTAAGGCCTAAACTCAATCCCCTAAGGCCCAAACTCAATCCCCTAAGGGTCAATCTCTCCTGGAAAAGCCCAAACACCCTGAAAAGCCCAGAAACAAGGCATAACCTTGTACCGTAATGCCACATTCTAAAATATCACATTCTATAATGTCACATTAGCATCACCCTCTACCGCGGCAATTCATAGACAAATACCATAGGTGACGGATCGCACATACGTACTGCGGTATTTGAGAGTAGCAGTGGCACCTGCTGTAGACCCTAACCACAGTTAGGATCATTGGCAATTGATTTGTGCGCGACACATAATACATATCTTCTACCGCATCGAGGAGTACAAAGGATGGCAAAACTCAACTGATTGCGGGAGCAGTATGGCAAACCGTAGCAGGGTAGCTTCCACATTACCTGGTTTGGCAGTGAGCTTCTACCGCCCTTGCCCACGTGCTGTTGTGTTCGTTCGCCTCTATTGTAGCGCCAGTCGGCTTCCACGCTCGCCGGTCATGGCAAAGGACATATGTCGTTAGTGATGAAGACATCCTATCTACAGATACAAACATGCCATCTCATCCATCTTGTTCTTCTACCATACATCAACCTGAGCCGGCTGTATTACAAGGACCTATCACTCGAGCTCGCGCACATCAGCTTAAATATCAGGTAAATGCGTTCTTAGATTTTCCTACAAGTGATTCAATGACTGGAATGCTATTTAATTTTTGTGATGAATTATTTGTTCTTAGGAACCAAAGAGAGGAGCCAAAAAAGGATTCGTTTGGGCATAAATTCGAGTTCAACTCAGTTCCGGGTTCGAATCAGATTTGGCCCTCCTGATAGCACCAACTTAAAACGGTCATAACTTTTGATCCAAAAGGTTTCTGGGGGCCCATGGGTACTCTATTGAAAGATATTTTCGTCATCTTTCCAACGCATCTAACCACGTCTCCAAATTCCTTTTGAGTTGTCGGGAATATGCAAGACAAGTAGCATCACTTTTCTAGTTCGAATCAAAGTGGGCCTTGGGCCTTTTATTTCGACTTGCACTCGGCATAGTCATGTCATGGCCGACCCTTGGTCAACTTCCCCCTCCTTTTTGCTTATAAATAGCTAGCCGCCACAACCTTTAGGGTTTTGGTTTTGTTTGATTAAGTTAGCCTTTGCTACTTCTTGTAATCGCTCGTGTCGGTTAGACCGCCTGAATTACTTGTCATCGGAACTCCACCATATTTTGTTATTTTAATTCAGGTCTGATTTCATATTTGCAAATTGAGTTGCTTGTTTATCTTGTTCTTGCTAGTTCTTCAAATGCTTGCAGGAACCAAGACCCTCGTGGTCAGGTTGATCGCGCGCCAGCGAGATCAACAACTCTCTGGAGTTGGTGTATCGGTTGCTAAGGCACAAACATCCTAGGCGGTTGTAGTTGAGCCGCTAACGTTGACTCTCCATAAATCGAGATTTATCCTTTTCGTCGAAAGATTGGGACCGCTGTTGCTATCAGTTAGTTGCACCTTTTGTGGTTAGAGAAGGGACTAAATTTATAAATAGATACCTGAAGAGAGTATATTTCTAAAAAAGTGATACATAAAGCTTGATAAACAATGATTTTGAGCTTGAATGCCATTGCCACGTACGTAGCTAAGTACTCATCTAAGGGGACAACATGTGTTTCTGTCTAGGGTTTGCAAAACCGCGGATTTTACCCTAACCGAGCCGGCTCGGTTATATAAACCGGTTGGTTTTTGAGGAGAATTCAAATTGAAATTCAAAACTTTCAAAAAATTTAGAAAAATTTAACAAAAAATTTCTCAAATTAGTATTAATTGTTGTATGGTCTCTGGCATAAAAAGTTTTTGAAAAAACAAATTTTAGAGATATCTTTGAGCCAATCACATGTGATGAAAATTGAAAAAAGAAAAAAAAAAGAAAATGCTGGCCTATGGGCTTTCAGTCCACAGGCCAAACTCTATTTGGACCGGCCAGGCCCAGCCAGGCCGAACACCCCCCCTTGAAGTGCATCCCTCTGGCCAGATGCTGTAGCCGACGATTTGAGGTCATGTGTGCGCCCAGAACACTTTCCCCACTCCCGTAGCCGGCGACTGCGTCGCCTCCGCCCAGATTCAATGTCACCGCGCCGCCAAACCACTGGCGAGCCATCGACTATCTCTCGGTTTTGCACATAAACCGCACGATTTTTGTGGTTTACCGCGAGAAGGTCGGTTTTGCTTGCACGCAAGAAACTCGCGTTATGTGCTTCATTTTTATGTCGGTTTAGCTCGATTTTCGATCGGTTTAGCACGAAACTCGCGGTATGTGTTCATGTTGAATGACTTGATGCGGTCCAAGCCAGATTAAGTCTACTGCTACTAATAAATCACAACATTTGCATTGTATGCATTATAGTTGCATGCATGGTTGTCATGCTATGCAGTTCAAAATACAAATAGCATATATGTTTTTCCGAATGAGTCAACATTATACTGAAATAATAAAGATAAAAGTCCCTTCAACTCCCTGAACTATATTTTCTTTTAAACATATTATAGCCTTTGATTACCATGGAAACATGTTCCTATTATAGGCCTAGAGGTAATTAAATGAAAGGTACTTCTTTGCACTTCTATTTTTCTAAAATTTATATATTATATGCAAATCCAAAAGGATAATAGGAGTTGAAGTTTGATCCAAAAGGATAATATAGGAGGTGAAGTTCGATCTAGATACCACAGCACCATATTATTAATTAGTGCAAACTGTACGTACCAGATTATTAATTAGCCCAAAGGAGGCCTAGTTTTGTTGTGTTGTATGCCTAGTTTTGTTGTGTTGTTTTAACAGATGGCAGATGTCGACGTGGTGTGGAAGCACAGCGAGAAGGTGGGTGCTGGATTTCAATGCAAGTAATGTCTCAAAGAGAAGAAAGGAGGCGGTGCGACCCGATTCAAGCAGCACTTGGTAGGATGTGGTACGGGTGTCGTACATTGTAGTAAAGTTCCAACGAACATTCGCGAGTACTTGCAGCGTGAGCTGGACAGGACGAAGGATAAGAGGAAGGAAAGGAGGGAAGAGATGATGAGAAAAGAAGCAGCATCTAGAGATTCCCCACCGAGGCAAAATGTATATTCGGAGTACACTGGTGATGCTGATGAGAAGGCCCAACTGCAGCATGCCATGGCTGCCTCTAGGGCGGAGGCAGAATTTAGAAGCCAGGCAGGTGGGAGGTATGAGCATGGTGGTGACAGTGGCGCCTCCAGGGAAGTTGGAGATGATCGCGATCTGTTGTCCAAGTTGTTTCGCAGTTCGTCGCATCGAGAAAGACCACCGGCGGTGGGAGATTATAACATTTGTTCAGCCCGTGCCCCGGTACAACCAAAGATTGACACCCATCCGTGGACACAGAAGGGGAAGAGTGGGAAGGATGTAGTCCACGGCGGGTGGGCAAGATGGTTTCTATCTGCTAGTATCCCAGGGCGGAAAGCAGAGAGTCTGTATTTTGTTAGCGCCATACGGGAAACACAAAAATATGGTAAGTGAGATTTCAAATACTCGGCCAGTTGTACGGTGATTCATAGCTAACATTTATGTTTCATTTGCAGGCAAGGGTATCCCATCCCCGAGTGGACGAGATATAGATGGAAAATATTTAGATGCCAATGAAGCAGAAATTAAGAAAAGCTTCGCAAAGTTCATGAAGGAATGGCCTACGTACGGAGTAACAATCATGTGTGATTCTTGGACAGGGCCGACACGCATGAGCATAATAAACTTTATGATTTACTGTAATGGCACAATATTCTTCCACAAATCAGTCGATGCTACAGGTGTCTCCCAGGATGCCTCGTACTTGAGAAAGGTAACTAGGTTTGTTTGTACTCTTCTAAAGTTGAATTAACGTACTCACAATGTAATTGCCGTACTTTGTTTTGTTTGGTCACGTAGGAAATAGATTCCGTAGTCAATGAGGTGGGTCCGAGAAATGTGGTGCAAATTGTGACGAATAATGGTGCGAACTACAAGAAGGCGTGCAAGCTCATCGCACAGCAGCACCGCAACATAGTGTGGCAGCCTTTTGTGGCCCACACTATTAATTTGGTGCTGAAGGAGATTGGAGAGTTCCCAGATCACACTACGGCCATCGAGAGTGCAAGAAAAATCTCTCGATGGATATACAACCATTCCAAGATACATGCTATGATGAAAAAGTATATTGGAGATGAGTTGGTCAAGTGGAATGTAACTCAGTTCGGCACTAACTATATGTCTTGGACAGTTTCCTTCGTTGCAAGGACAAGTTCATGCAAAGGATGGTTGCCGAAGAATTTCTACACTCTTGCTTTCTTGATACCACCGAGGGGAGGTACGTGTATGGCTGCCTCTCAAGCTTGGAATGGTGGGATAATCTTCGATTTGTTGTAAAGGCGGTGGAACCGTTGTACGCCTTCTTGCGATTCGTCGATCAGGATAGAGTGCCCATATTGAGCGAGACGATCCTACGGTACACCATAGTGCGGCAGGAGTATGACAATTTGTTCCATGAGTCTCCATCAATAAGAGCCATGTACATGGATGTGGTTGACCGACGAATGGATGACTTAACGCGTGACACTTATATAATGTACTTGCAGTGACATGTTTCGTTTCACATCATACACCGTCTTGCCAAATTTCCGGGATGCATTCGAAGCGCTTGCTGATGATACTGAAAACACCGCGCAAGCTCTTCATGACGCTTATATGTTCAAAAGGAAGTTTGGATCATTCTCAAGACCTCTAGCTACGATGATGGCACTAGATGGCAAAACATCCCCTGGTATTTTTCTTGCACTGTCTCAAATATAATGGTAATCTCGTTAGTACTAACTATTTTATTTGTTAATTTGCAGCACATTGGTGGGATGTGTTCGGATCGAACACACACACCCTTCAGTGGTTTGTTGTACGCCTTGTGTCGCAATGTGGATCTTCTAGAGGTTGTGAGCGCAACTGGAGTACATTTGCATTCATCCACACAAAAATCCGCAATCGCTTGTCATATATAAGCTACATAAAGTTGGTGTACATCAACTACAACCTTCGTCTTCGAATTCAAGTTGCAGAAATTGAAAAGCGTTCAGATGAAGACGATCCATTCCAGCAGCTTATGGAGCTAACAATATGCGATGATACAAACCCGATCCGACAGTGGATGGAGAAAGGAAGATCCAACGGTGAACCATTACTTGATGAGGAGGGTACAGAGAGTGACACCCCTCTTCCATCACAGCTTATCACAGATCCGATTCATCCTACTGCGCTAAGAAAGGACACGGGGGCTACAACCAACTTCGAATGGGCAGAAAAGATAGTCGGAGACACTCATACAGGGAAGAGGAAGCACCAATCGGTCCCGAGAAGGGATACAACAAAAAGAAGAGTATCCTCTGTAGGTGAAACCCATACTGAGGAGGGGGATAGTCGGAGCCCAACATACCAAGAGTCCAATGATAGCAGCTCGAAGACAGACAACGATGGTGGTGGTGATGAAAATACCCCCAGACCTACCACTCACCAATCAGAACAACCATAGCGCATCGAATTTACAGGGTAGTCATAGTTCACTCATGCGACATAAGATAGAGATCATGGCGCTCCTCAATCACAGAGGACAACTGTTAAGGGGAAGGGAAAGGGAAAGGCCGCACAATCACCACAGGATGGCTACGCACCGCACGATAGCTATAGTTCCTATGGCGTCGCTGAGACGCGAGGGAGCTATAGCTCATATAGCAGCTATGACTACGCCATCCCTGATGCTCATGCACAACCTCCCACGCAATGGATCTACCAGTGGCACGACCCTGAGTTTTATGCCATGTTGTATCAATAATGGCAAACGACAAGTATGTGGACGGGGCAAAGCTGGTACGCTTACAAGGCGAAGTTGCTAGCTACACGAGGATTGGCCTTGATGTCCACCGAGGAATACAACGCGGCCAACTAAGTGTTCACGCAACAATACTAGCTGTAGCCCCGAAGGTAATGTTTCATTTGCATATTTCATTTCATTGCAACTTGATATTATACTAATATAGCATCCATAATGGTCCAACATGGCCTATGCCTACTTCACAACTTTGATTGAAAGGTATTATAACGTATTGGTAATGAAATTGCGCATGATTTTGCTACATGGTTATGTAAATATGTATCTTTGCACCTGTCTGATTGTAATTGTCGGGGGTTGACTATCTGATAAAAGACCGTTGTACCCTCAAAAAGATCCTGAAGCTACCGACCATACAACACCAGTAGAAGATGCTCGGGAAACCATCCGAGCAACATAACTCCCGAGCATGCGTGTCTACCCATTCGCCTACGACCATACCAGACGATCACGAGCAACCGTGCTGGTGAAGGACACACCGTTACCCGGGTGGATGGTCGGGGGACCCGGTCATGCCACTAGAAAGAAAGATGGCAATCAATCCGCCGGAAATCAAGGGCAGGTGCACCGGAAATTCAAATTAATTGCGCAGATCAAGGGCCCCAGATCGTGGGCGCTACGGTTATGGAAGTGTGGCGTAAATCTAGGGGGTAGTTACCTTATGTACAGCGTGAGGCTCTATATTTAATCCCCCAGAAAACACCTGTAAAGGGGACTTCTCTTTTGACCAATCATAAAGACAATACACTGGAGTAGGGCTGTTATCTCGGCAGTGAGAGGCCCGAACCAGGATAAACACTGCGTGTTCCTCCCGACTAGGCATTGCTCGGACGTTCCCCCCTGCTCGTACGAGGGGGCCCCTGTTGATCCCTCATTCAACAAGTAAGCTCGGCAGGAGCCCGTTCTCCGATCGTCGACAGCTGGCGCCGTCCATGGGGATCGACAGTGTGATTCCTGTACGAATTGGGATCCTCGAGGATGTCAAATTTGGAAGATACTAGGAGTCTCTATGCCTTCAATGACGTTGATGATGATGACATGTATTACGCCGGCGACGGCGTGGCCAGTGTGACCGATCCCGCAGGCCATACCGAATCTGGGAGCTTTACCCCGGAACTCGGGGCACGAGAATAGGCCCTCCGTTCTCCGTGCATTGTCCTCGGCGACGACGAGGATTATTATGACGTACTTTATGATGGTCTGGACATACAGGACCACATCGAGTTCGATCGTGAAACGGCGTCCCGAGGAGATACAATGATGTCTCCCTCACGCTCATCTCATTCTCGCCATGTCAACATGGCTGGGTGCTGCGGCGAGCCCGAGGTGTTATCCTCGGGGGCAGCTAAACGCGATCGCTACGAAGCAACCAGGCACCATCTGAAAGCATCCTTGGGTAAGACCTTTGCGAGCATACGCTGCCAAGCGAGAGTAAGGAGGGTTTCCACGGAAAGAAACTCCTCCCGAGGAAGCTCTCGTGAGCATTGTACCCCCAATCGTGTCCCAGTAAGCCGTTGGAGCTCTCTGCCGCCCGTCCACCAGAACCAAGAATGTCTACAGGCTTTGGCGGAAGTTGTGCGCGACCTTCGCAACTTCCCCGATCAACTGGACTTGGAGGCCATAGGCATGGTCGTAGCCGAGGATCTAGAGAAGCTTGCTGCTGACCTGAAGGTCTCGGATCCCCCTCGCGACCAAGATTCCCGGAGTATTTCCCAGGACCGCCGAGGGCATACACCTGTCCGCTCACGTAGAGATGAATCTCGGAGCTATGCTCGGAGGTTGCCCCAGACTGCTAATCCGGTCCACGAGAAGCCTCGGAGCAATTCCCGAGCAACCTCGGAATGACATGCTTACATCCACCCGGATTACGAGTGTTCCGAACGCTCCACGACCGAACGGTCGTCAGCACACCATCCTCGCGAAGTCTTCTCCCGGCTTGGCCCGCGCGTGGGGCGATGGACGGGGGATGCTCGCTATGGCCATTATGGCCAAGGATACCACCGTGAGACCTCGAGCTTCGGTTGTCAGGCCTTCATGAGCTCTCTTCGGAATGTCACGTGGCCGAACAAGTTCAAGCCCGGGCACATTAAGAGATTCAACGGGACCCAGAACCCGGACGAATTTCTCTCGATCTATACCACCGCCATCCTGGCTGCCGGGGGCGATGAGGGGGTGATGGCAAACTATCTCCCAATGGTCCTGGATGGGGCCGCTCGCACTTGGCTCTTCAACCAAAAAGAAGGGTCTATACGATCTTGGGGTCAGCTCAGCGCAGCGCTCCAATCAAACTTCCAGAGCTGCTACACTCGCCCGGGAAAGGAGCGTGACCTCGAGCGCCTGATTCAGACGGAGGGTGAGACCTTGCGACAGTTTGTCCAGAGGTTCATCTAAGTCCGAGATTTGATCCCGAACATATCGGACGAGGCTGTTGTCCGGGCTTTCAAGTTCGGGGTGCGAGACGTGCGTTTTACGCAGGACCTGGAAATCCATCCAGACCTAACGGCCAACGAGCTCTTTCGCATGGCCGACAGGTATGCCAATGCCGATGAGGTTGTCTAGTGGAAGAGAATGCTAGACGAGGGAAAGCTACCACCTCAGCCCGGGTTGGAAACCTCCGCCAGCAAAAAAGGCTCGAACTCTGTGGACAAAAAGATCAAGAAGAAGAAGAAGAAACAACCCTCGCCGGGCATAGTCGCTGCGGTAGAGCAGCAACAGCCCCGAGCATCCCAGCTGCAGCGCCGGGGGATTAATGCTCGGAGCAGAGGACAATAGAACCGGCCCCGCGATCGAGGCGACCAAGCAGAGCAACGGGGCGGCCTCTACTGTCCACTTCATCAGGCATACGGGCATGATTTACGGAATTGCCGAACATGGACCTATCGCTTTGAGCAATTTTACAGCGGCAAGGGTCCCATGCTGTCGCTCCCAGAGTAGGGTGAAAATGGCAAAGACAAACGACCCATCGAGGATAACGAGGAGGACATGGAATATCAAGAACACCAGAACCACATCGCAGTTATCTTTGGGGGCTCCTCCGCCTACAAGTCTCGACGAGATTTGAAGGATGCTGTGCGGGAGGTACACCATGTTACCCAGGGAAAACCTCCCGTGCAAGAGCTCAAGTGGTCCGAGCTATCCCTTACATTCTCCAAGGATGATTGTCCCCTTGGAATGACAAAACCACAGAAGCTTCTAATGGTCGTGAGCCCGACCATCAGCAACACTATCGTCGGCCGGGTCCTCATAGATTCCGGAAGCTCCCTGGATTTAATTTCCGCCAAGGTTTTGGACGAGATGCAGATCCCTTGCTCCAAGATCAAAAGCATAGCGGTTCCCTTCTTTGGGATAGTCCCGGGCACCTCGATCAAGCATTTGGGCCAGGTCGTTTTGCCTGTCACCTTCGGCAGTCCGAGCAACTTCCGTACCGAGTTGGTTACCTTTGAGGTGGTCAACTTCGAATCGGCCGATAATGCCATTCTCGGCAGACCAGCTTTGGCCAAATTCATGGCCGCCACGCATCATGCGTACCAATGCCTAAAGGTTCCCGGACCTAACGGAGTCATAACCGTAAGGGGGAACCATAAGTCTGCATTAAGTTGCGACGAGAGGGCTTTGGATATGGTCAGCCAAATGCCTACACGCGCCCCCGACCAAGAGCCAAAGCACTCACGGCCCAAAGTTGCCCTCCAGCCTAGAGGAGAGACCAAGGCTGTTCAGCTCAGCGAGTCGGAACCCACCAAGGTCGTGCATTTGGGATCTTCCTTAGATCCCAAATAGGAACTCGAGCTCATTACCTTCCTCCGAGCAAATCCGGATGAGTTCGCCTGGGAACCATCCGACATGCCTGGAGTCCCAAGGGAGGTGATCGAGCACAGGCTAGCAGTTCAGCCTGATAAAAAACTAGTGCGACAAAAGCTCAGACGATTTTCCCCAAAAAAGCAGGCGATCATCCGGGAAGAACTTGACAAACTCCTTAAAGCTGGCTTCATCAGGGAGATCGAACACTCGGAATGGCTCGCCAACTCGGTCATAGTCAAGAAGAAAGGAGGCAAGTGGCGCATGTGTGTCGACCACACGGGCTTAAACGCAGCATGCCCAAAAGACAACTACCCGCTACCTCGCATAGACCAGTTGGTCGATGCGACGGCGGAGTCACAAGTTATGAGCTTCCTGGACGCTTATTCGGGGTATCATCAGATTAGCATATCCCGTGAAGACGAGGGGAAGACCTCCTTTATCACCCTGTTTGGGACATTCTGCTACACGACCATGTCCTTCGGTCTGAGAAACGCTGGAGCAACATCCCAGCGCCTCATGCAGAAAACCTTTATGGATCAAATAGGCCCGAATTTGGAGGTTTATGTAGATGACATAGTTGTCAAGAGCAAGTTTGCCCCAGATCATGTCGCCGACCTAGAGGAAACGTTCTGTAATCTCAATAAGCATCGAATAAAGTTGAACCCGGAAAAATGTGTTTTCGGTGTAAAAGCCGGCAGGGTGCTCGGATATATGGTCGGTCCGCAGGGCGTTGGGGCAAATCCAGAGAAAATTGAAGCCATTGAAAATATGAGACCACCCACATGCGTGAAGGAGGTACAGGCCTTGACCGGTCGGATGGCCGCTTTGAGCCGTTTTATTTCTCGGTTGGGTGAGCGAGGGTTACCTTTCTTCAAGGCCCTACTCAAACACGATTGTTTCTCTTGGACGGAGGAAGCTAATCGTTCCTTTGAGGAACTAAAGTAGTACCTATCCAAACCACCCATCCTGGTCACTCCTAAGAAAGAGGAAAACTTGCTATTATATCTAGCGGCAACTCCGCAAGCTGTAAGCGCGGTTTTAGCAGTTGAGAGGGATGGGGCCCAACGACCTATCTACTATGTTAGTGAGGTACTGCATGAACCAAAGGAGCATTACCCTGAGGTCCAGAAACTCTTGTACTCACTACTAGTGGCCTCCAGAAAGCTACACCATTACTTCCAAGCCCACAAAATTGTGGTCCCGACCAGTTTCCCACTCAAGGAGATCCTGACAAATCAAGACGCAAGTGGTCGTATAGCAAAGTGGGCCATGGAGCTTGCCGAGTTCGAAATAACATTTTTGGCTCGCACGGCCATCAAGTCCCAGGTCCTAGCAGACTTCGTGGCAGAATGGTCGGCTCCACCCCAGTCAACGAGCGAGCTTGCAAGTACTAGGGAAAATCACTAGACTATGTATTTCGATGGGTCCCGAGCGTACGAACGCTCGGGGGCTGGTGTCGTGTTGGTCTCCCCAGATGGAGAACGACTCCAATATGCCGTCCAATTGCACTTTGCCGCAACCAACAACGCGGCAGAGTATGAAGGCCTCTTGGCCGGACTACGAGCATGCAAATCGCTAGGAGTCCAATGGCTTACTGTGATGGGCGATTTGCAATTGGTCGTGAACCAGGTCAACAAGGAGTATCAGTGTTCCGATACCTCAATGGCGCTTTACCTGGTCGAAGTAAGGAAGATGTAGAAGTACTTCAAGAATTTTGAAGTACTCTACATCCCT
This sequence comes from Rhipidocladum racemiflorum, assembly GCA_036346355.1. Classification (NCBI taxonomy): domain Eukaryota; kingdom Viridiplantae; phylum Streptophyta; class Magnoliopsida; order Poales; family Poaceae; genus Rhipidocladum; species Rhipidocladum racemiflorum. The sequence goes on from CM070577.1 coordinate 73,521,913, forward strand.
AGGAAGGATAATACCCTGGCCGACCAATTATCAAACGTCGATTCCTCCCAAACTACCGCTCCGGCGGGGGTGTTTGTTGAGCACCTGTACAAGCCCTCCATTCCCTGTGTAGAGGAGGCACCAGAGACAGGCGGTACAGTCTCTCTCCTTGAGCAAAGCGCGAGTTGGATGACGCCATTTGTCCAATACCTCGCGCACGGGACATTGCCCGAGGAAGAAGCCAAGCGTTCCCGGCTTACAAGGCGGTCTTCTCAGTACAAACTGATTGAAGGTGACCTATACCGCAAGGGCGCACTAAGAGTCCTCTCCAAGTGTGTCTCCCAAGAAGAGGGCCAGTACCTTCTTCGGGATATCCATGAAGGGATGTGTGGAGCTCATTCGTCGTTCAGAACGCTTGTGAGCAAAGCATTCTGATTGGGTTATTATTGGCCAACGGCCTTGGCGGACGCACGGTCGATTGTGACAACTTGTCGAGCATGCCAGTTTCATGCCCGCAAGGTCCATCAACCAGCGTATACGCTACAAACCATTCCACTTTCATGGCCGTTTTTGACCTGGGGGCTCGATATGCTCGGGCCCTTTCCCCGAGGTCAGAAAGGCTGCAAATACTTGATCGTGGCCATCAACACTTTCACCAAGTGGATAGAGGCCGAGGCCGTGTCGACCATCTCAGCCCAAACGGCCAAGAGGTTCCTCCGAAGCAATGTGGTAACCCAGTTTGGGATACCCAACCGTCTTATCACAGACAACGGAACCCAATTCACCAGTGAATTGTTCCAAAGTTACTGCGAGGAGGTCGAGACCAAGGTCTGCTTCGCCTCTGTGGCACATCCACAGAGCAATGGGGCAGCCAAATGAGCAAATGGGCAGATAATCCAAGGCATAAAAAAGAGGGTCTTCAAGAACCTCAGCCAGCACAAACAGGAGTGGGTGGACGAGCTACCCGCTGTTCTTTGGTCGATTCGCACCACCACAAGTTGGGCCACAGGTGAAACCCCGTTTCAACTTGTCTACGGTGCAGAGGCCATTTTGCCTGCAGAAATTGTGCTGGGTTCCCCAAGGGTGCAACTGGTCAATTCCGTCGACCAGGAAATTGAGCGACTCGTCGACCTAGACCTCGCAGAGGCAACACGAGAATGGGCGTTTCTCCGATCCGCGGTTTACCTACAGGCACTTCATAGGCACGCGGCCAAGACAATTCGACCAAGGACCCTGCAAGCCGGTGACTTGGTCTTACGACGGGTTCAGGACCTGTCAAAAGCCAACAAGCTAACCCCCAGATGGGAGGGATCCTACACGGTCGTATCTGTAACATGCCCGGGGACTGCTCGCCTAGTGATGGAGGATGTTCGAGTGCTCGCCAGCACCTGGAACATCGATCAACTGTGTAAGTTCTATGTTTAAGCACCTTCTCGATTCAAGTATCTGCTCTTCGATGCGAAACAACTGATTTTCTCGCTCATACCTCACCCTTTCTGAAAAATTTGTACCCCAAGAGCTTCGCTCTAAAGTTTTAAGTGCAACAAACGAGCACGGCCAACAATGCACGTGTACCATTCCCCTTGGAGCCAAGCTCGGAAACCCGCAGGCCATTTGCTCGTGCTGATCTCCTTTCGCAGTAGCTCTACGCTGCATGAATGATCACGCACAATGCATCCTCATCCTCGGTTCAAGCTCGGCTCCAACCTGGGCTCGATGGTCCATCACGAGCATTAGCGGCGCTATGCCCGTTAGCCTCAAATCACACGCACGCCTGTGCTCGCAAACTAGAAGCACAACTCAACCGCTCGGCGAGCGAAAGCGCTGTAGGACATAAAATCACAACCAGGGCTAGTGGTGATTTCGATCGTCTGCGACAGTGATTGGCCTTCGCCTTGCCGCAAACTGCAGACAAAAATAAAGGGTTAAACCACCTTAAGGGTCTTGACAGAGAAGAAGAGGCGAAGTACGACTCAGAAGTAGAAAGCTCACCAGAAGAGCACAGCTGACAAGCTTGTCTTGGAGCTTCTGGCGGTCGGTCGCGCCGGCTTGGAAGAACGGATTGACCCAAGCAGGGTCATCCTCGATCCAAGCAGGCGCGTCGCTCGGGCAGGGGTCTTGCTCCTCTTGAGTACCTGATGTACCCAGGAGGGCAAGGGCGGCTCCTTCCTCGATCAACCCGGGAGGACGCTCGACCTCCAGGACCTGCTCACCCTGAGGATGAACTTCCCTCAGGGTTTGCAGCTCGTGGTGATCATCCCCCAGCTCGGCCTCCACGCTCGGGGGCTGAACGTTGGCCTCGACCAACTCTTGGGCCTCGGGGCACGTCTCCTGAGCCTCCCCGGTAATCGGCGCCGCGCCCGTCCCCTCATAAGGGACCAAGGCCATAGCCTCCTCGGTCCCTTGCGAGCCTTGCTCCTCTGTGACCGGAGGGAGCTCGGTGGCCACAGGAGGTTGCTCGGAAACCTCTGGATGTTAAACCCTTGGTGGTTCCTCCGAGTCCTCGCCCATCACCAAGTCGACGATGTGCTCCAGCTCGGCGTTAACTGCGGAGTCGAGAATCCACTCAGCCGTTTGCGGCAAATTCAAGGACAGCAACCGAGCTATCACGCCCACGTCAAGCGGAGTGGGGTTAGCTCGGAAAATCGCGAGAAGAACAAACGCAAAGGGGCTACGCAAAGATTACCTTCCAGAAGACGAGCGCCTTCGTCCTCGATCTCCTCGCCCTGGGCCGAGGGCACCCTGCCCGCAGCGGCCTCGTAGGCCTCAGCGATGGCCTCGGTGCGTTCCACGGCAGCATCGCTGGCCCTTGCCATCATGGGGTCAACCTCTTCTATGTCGGCCCCCTCCAGCGCCAAGGTAGGACGAGGCGTCGACCTCTGGCTCCTCCTGACCAGGGCGTAGGCATCCTCCTCCTCCTCCTCGTCTGAGTCGTCGACCACCTGTGCAAGCCGAGCTTGGAGCGCTTTGATCTGCTCCTCCAGTTGCTCCTTGCTCGCGGTGGACTTGGCCGCCTCCTCGGCCTTCTTCCCCTCCTTGGCCAGCTGTTGCAAGCGACCCATCAGCTCCGGCTGCTTCTGCTTGAAACCAGCAAACCACTGTCGGAGTTCCCTTACCTTCTTCCGGTCGGCGTACTCCAAGTGGTGCTTGGTCGGAGGCTGGGATGTGGCTTGGCGTTTTGAGCGCCTGGCGGGAGGGGGTGATGCAGAAGGTTGGCGGCTTTGACCTGCTGTCTTCTTGCGAGAACCCTAGTAGGGGTATCTCCTTGGAGCGTCGGAGCGGTGCTCGACACGGCAAGCTTGAGGGCGACCCTCTCCTACGAGCAGAAATCGAGTAAGACAAGCTCAGGGTGCATTTCTCGAGCAGTAAACAGACAAGAATACTTACCACCTCGCTACGGTCGAACACATTTTTGGGGAACTGGCGGTTGGGTTGCAGCTCCTCCCTAGGGGCACCGAACATCTCGGTAACCCTTTCCTCGACCCAGTCCATCCTCGGAGCTGCAAAGCAAACAAGGAGCAAAAATCAGACCAATAACCGAGCATCATCGAAGGACAAAAGAAGGTCCAAGGGGCAAACCTGCGTTTTCTTCACGGGTGACGTCCTGCCACCCGGTCACCTCAAAGAAGGGGTGCTCCCGACGCCGCAAGGGGGACACCCGATTGAAGGTGAAGTCCTGGGCGATGTCCCGACCAGTGAGCCCCATCTGGTTGAGCTCACTGATGGTCCTGAGGATCCGCTCCTCCTCGGGCTGCATGGGCGGGCGCGCTGTCTCGGTAGCCGGCGCGACCGTCACGGTGTAGATCAGTTGACTAGCCTCCGCCTTCTTCTAGTAAAACCAGAGGTCGGCCCAGCCCGACACCGAGTCCCTCAGGGAAAGGAGAGGGTACTCGTATGGTCGGTTGGGCCGGAGGCGAAGATAGACGCAATCAGCGGCTGTGTTCCCGCCGATGCGGAAAGGAGAATAGAAGTGGAAGAAGAAGCTGGCCGTGGGCATCACGCCCACGTACGCCTCGCAAAGATGGGAGAAGATCGTGAGAGAAAGGATGGAGTTAGGGTTAAGATGGGAAATCTCGCACCCGCAAAAGGCGAGTACGGAGACAAGGAACTCACTCTCGGGCAAGCGAAGCCCGTTGATGGCATATAGCTCGTAGGAGACGATCTCTCCCTCCCGCAGCGCCGGTGTCTCGTCGCTCCCAGGTGCTCGACCCGTGCTCGGATCGACATAGCCACCGTCCACGAGCGTCTGAAGCCTCCTCCGGTTCATTTGGCTAACACCAAAGCGCGCCATTGCTGTGGGGAGAAGGAGGCCGAAGAGGGCTCTGAGGCTCTTGGAGAGAATCTGGGCGGGGTCGAGCAAAGCGCAAGGTAGCTTTGTCTCTCGCATCGGTCGGGGTTAAAAAGGCCCGTGGAAAGGCGCATTAAACACCACCGCGACCTTTCGCGAAACGGCATCTGTCCGTTACGGTGAAAACCGCCCAGTAAATGCACGTCCCCCAAGTAACTGCGTTACCATTACAAAGAAGCTTCTTGGGGAAGGAACCAAAGTAACCTAGACGCAGCATGGTCGCTCGGGCGACGAGCAAGCCGACGCTCGCTCCGCGACGACATGCCTGCTCCCTGCCACGAGATGGTCATGTGCCACGACCAAGCATCGCTACTAGAGACTAATTCCTCCTACGAGTCTTCTTAACCTCAAGGGGAAGCCCGAACCCAGATGGCTCCCCACTTGAACCTCGGGGGCTAGCTGTCGGGGGTTGACTATCTGATAAAAGACCGTTGTACCCCCAAAAAGATCCTGAAGCTACCGACCATACAGCACCAGCAGAAGATGCTCGGGAAACCATCCAAGCAACATAACTCCCGAGCATGCGTGTCTACCCATTCGCCTACGACCATACCGGACGATCACGATCAACCGTGCTCGTGAAGGCCACGCCATTACCTGGGTGGATGGTCGGGGGACCCAGTCATGCCACTAGAAAGAAAGATGGCAATCAATCCACCGGAAATCAAGGGCAGGGGCACCGGAAATTCAAATTAATTGCGCAGATCAAGGGCCCCGGATCGTGGTCGCTACGGTTATGGAAGCGTGGCGTAAATCTAGGGGGTAGTTACCTTATGTACAGCGTGAGGCTCTGTATTTAATCCCCCTGAAAACACCTGTAAAGGGGACTTCTCTTTTGACCAATCATAAAGACAATACACTGGAGTAGGGTTGTTATCTCGGCAGTGAGAGGCCCGAACCAGGATAAACACTACGTGTTCCTCCCGACTAGGCATTGCTCGGACGTTCCCCCGTGCTCGTATGAAGGGGCCCCTATTGATCCCTCATTCAACAAGTAAGCTCGGCCGGAGCCCGTTCTCCGATCGTCGACAGTAATATTGCAATGAAAGATTATTTATTGATATATTATTATGAAATGTCTAATTTACAACTTCCAAATGTCTAAAATATAGCAAAGATCATGTCGAATTTTTTTTCAAATTTAGGAGATATCAGTCTGGATTTTTTCATGTCTTCACATACCTTATTTATATATTTATTACATTTTTTACAAAAATTATTCTTCCCAGTATTTTTAAAAAATTTACAAGATTTTTTTTTTTGCATTTCCCCCTTTTTTGGTGATTTTCCCCATTTTCCCAGTTTTCACGGTTTTCCCCTCACTTTTCGCGATTTTTCTCCTAAACCGAACGATTTTTCCCCCAAACCTAGCGGTTTCGGTTTTCGCGGTTTACCTCAAAAACCTCTAGGTTTTTCACTAAAACCGAGCGGTTTTTCGTCAAAAACTGCAGTTTTCTCGTGTGAGTTTTACCCGAATTCAAAATGGTTTGAAATTGCACACCGTTCTGTTTTTCGTGGTTTTCGTGCAATTTTTCACGAAAACCGGTACCGCCGACCTAGTGAAATTCAGTTTCGAAACGGTTTTGTGAACCCTGTTTCTGTCGACGGCATGATGCAACTACAAGCGATTAAATCATCAATCTTAGATAGCAAGGGCCGGTTCAAGATCTAGTAACTAGCTTGCGGCGGTTGGGGTCTACAACAGGTTGCTGGTGCGATCTGGTGACGCGCCTGACACGGCGGGGCCTACACTTCTGCTGCGTTCTCGACAGGGCGATATCGATGATTATCGATGAAGAATCACGATAATCAGTTGTATTGAGCCAGTTCGGTTTTGATACTGGCAGGCAAACCGGTCCGATTCAAATTTAAATTTAAAAAATTCAAAAAACCATAAAATTTCCTAAAATAAGTATTATTATCTTTGTGATGTCTATCATCAAAATGATTTGAAAAACCAAATTTGTGATACGTTTTTGAGGCAAAACCAAATTTACATAATTGAAAATGGACAAAAAAAAGAAAATAAAAAACTGCAACAAGCCCAGCCCATATCCATTTGGTCCAATAGCCCGGTCCGACCCACTTAACAATCACATGCCTTTTAACCCTTTACTTGAAGCTCCGGACACAATTACTGGTCTCCGACCTGATCCGACACTCCACTCGTTTAGCTCTCCCAGTCACGCTACCACCATTCAGATCCGCTGTCGCTGGAGGTCATCTCGTTGCCCGGAGCTCGATAATCGATCGGTAAGCGCCGAAATTTGAGTGTATACATGGTTGAAAATTGGGTGTATGTATGTAATGATTTTTTGGTGGTGTTCAATTCGTGAGTATGTGTATATTTATATACTGCTAAAATTTGAGTATATGTGTGTATATGTGTAGACTTATAAATTTACACACACACACACACACATATATATATATATATATATATATATGGGGGCATATTCGGTGCAAACCTCCCTTACCGTGAAAACCACATGTAAAAGTTTTGAACAATTCTCAAAAAATTATCATAGGTAGGGGAGGTGAGGTTCTACAACCCTGTAAAATTTGAAGACCAAACTCAATCTCATTTGGAAGATATGAAAAAGACAAATTCAGTATGAATAGTAATTATTCACTGTTTAGCACTATTCATTTTGCAATTTGTCTTTTTCATATCTTCCAAATGCGATTGAGTTTGGTCTTCAAATTTTACAGGGTTGTAGAACCTCACCTCCCCTACCTATGATAATTTTTTTAGAATTTTTCAAAACTTTTACACGTGGTTTTCACGGAGTTTTCACGGTAAGGGAGGTTTGCACCGAATATGCCCTATATATATATATATATATATATATATATATATATATATATATATATGCATATGATCTCTTGAATGAAATGAACTATGCAATATGGTTAAGTTTTAAATTAGGCCTTAGTGTATGAAGGGAAATAAGATGGCTTATTAACTATCATAATAATTTATTATTAGTAGGTTGATGGTCTCAGATTTTGGGCAAATTTTTATACCGCGCATTCTCATTGATCTTTTGAGTATTAGGATGCTATGCATGTGACTCTATACTGTCCAGAGTTTATTAGTTCAAATCTAAGTGTTTTAAGCATTGTTTGGGAAGTGCGTAGATGAGCATGGTCAAGTTGAAAGTTTGAGTTGGTTCAGACATAGAAATGCTTACAACCTATGTAAGCTTTGAATTTTTGCATTTATGCGTGCTTGGGAACTAGGGTATATACATTTAACTATTTAACTATCTGATGATCGTCAAAGTTATGGACTTGTGCTACCCTAGGTCTTTATTTTATTTATAGTCATCTCTATGATTGCCTCGGCGTCATATCTCCAACACCTTATCCCCATTTTTGCCAGATTTTGCCGCGCCCTCCACCCTTTTTTCCGCACTAGCCACCACCTGGTCGAGTCCCTCCCCAACGGCAATAAATAGCCCCAACCCCCTCCCTCTCCTTCCTCACTCCCTCCCCATCCTCCTCTCGCTCCCTCACACGCTCAAGCGCCACCGTGCCGCCCTCTCTCCCTCTCAGCTCTGGCGCCACTCGTTGCTGGATCTTCCCTGCCACCTCCGCCTCCCTTCAGACTCACCGTCATCGTCATCGGCTTCGCCACGCCGTGCCACCATCGGTGCGTGCGTCCACTGTCACCTCCTTCCCCTCGGATCGTTGGCCAGCCCGTCGGAGCGCGCTCGCCAAGTCATGATAAATTAAAGAACACACACAAAAGATTTTAAAACCTAACCGATTGGAAACCAACAAGGATCACAGCATGATAAAAAAAACCTAACCGAGGAGGAGGTCGCCGACGACAGGGCTAGGGTTAGGGAGAGATGGGGCATGCGAGAAACTAGAGTTTGGGAGAGGGGGAGGGGGTCGGCGAGGGGGAGGAGGCCACTGAGGGGGAGAGGGCTGGTGAGGGGGAGGGTGTCGCCAGAGGGAGAACTTTGGCTAGGGTTTGGGGATTTGAACTCAGCGTACCTGAGCAATCGGGTGAGGATGGAGCTTATAGGGGTGAGATCAAAGACTGTTTTTGGCTATAACCGTCTATAATGTGCATTTATATCACAGACGGTTCAAGCCAAAAACCGTCTGTGATGATGGTAATGCACATCACAGATGGTTTTTGGCTAAAATCGTTTGTGATGTGCATTTATATCACAGATGGTTCAAGCAAAAAATCTACTGTGATGACGGTAATGCACATCACATACGGTTTTTGGCTAAAACCGTCTGTGATGTGCATTTATATCATAGACGATTCTAGCCAAAAACCATTTGTGATTATGGCAATGCACATCATAGATGATTTTTGGATAAAATCATCTGTGATGTTCACTTATCACAGACGATTATTTAAAAACTGTCTGTGATTAGATTCAACACAGACAGATTTTAAAAACCATCTGTGATGGGAAATCTAATATCACGTAGTAGTGTGTCAACCTTCACTAAATGTCGTGCAAGAGACTAGAGAGAGTAGTGCATGCTTCTGTGCACAGTACAGTGTAGGTAAAAAATAGGTAAATAAGAATATTCAAAATCAGGCTTGATGACTACCAGATGATGGTAGCTTTGTCAACCAGTATTTTTTATTGTTACTGTTGGAAGGCAGACAAAAACTAATACAACTTGGTATAGTTGTTTACTATCTAAGCTCTAAAATAGCAACTTAATCCAGCTTCACTCACAATGTTTAAACCAGCGCATGCTGAAAGATTATCATTGCTTTTAAAATATGTTTCATGAATCTCTTAGCTTCATAAAGTTGAGCTAAATAGAAAAAAAGAACGAACAAAAGTTCACTATAGTATACATTGCAAAAAAAATTTGAGATTACAGTACAAGTATTGAAACTAACAAACTGACAAATACCCTCTATATACGAACAAGATACATAAAACTTCTATCTCTAGAATTATTGAAACTAACAAACCGACAAGTATTGAAACTAACAAAATGACAAATATTCAACAACGGGGACGGGGGTGGGCGTCGGGTGGGGATGGGCCGGGTGTGGGCGGCCGACTGGGGTGGGCAACTATGGCTGGGGGTGGGTGTAACACCCCGGCATTTAATATGCCTGAATGCTACCAAACATAAGCTAAACAACATCTAAATACCACACTTAACATAAAATTCCAGCAAAGGCGCATAGGCTAAAAATCGAGATTTCGGCAGCACCTACTTTGTTTTAACATGAATTTAGGGAGCAACAACAATATAGCATTATAAGACAATATGATAGACATCTAAAACAACAATAAATAAAGACTTAACGACAATATAAATCTAACATCAAGCACTTAATGTCTCCAAGTGTCACATGAACAAATAACCTCTCAAAAAGTAAAGCTAAACATTAAAGCAATGATTATCATACGCAATTTATTATCAAACTAATAGAACGACTAGTGGAATCATTATGGTGAAGCTAAGTGTAGGCATGTGACTATCTCCCTTCCCCGCATGCCGTTCTCATGGTACCTAAAACAACAAGAAAGCACAAGCGTGAGTTCGAAACTCAGCAAGCATATTGTAATGGACAATAAGAACAATATCATGGCAATAACATCTCCAATCATGTATATCATCTCATTCATGAACACTTAACAATATCACCATCATTATGTATGCAATGTAATGCAATGCTCATGTCTCCTTGGAAACTCATATCGGTATGGTTGAGTACACACCCGTCGGTGTGCACCCTCTCCCCCCTTCCATCCCGAAGATGGAGGGTGCCTACTCCTCGCTTCCGTTCACCGCGGTGAATGGAATCACGATGTAGGACTTACTCATTGGCTTTCCGGATTAGTCATAACTTTCTCACCGACCTTCCCGGACTAGTTATGACTTTCTCACCGCCCGAGCCATGTAACATGCCATGTATGCATTTATGCCAACATCATATTTAACTCACATATTAACACATGGCATCATAACATATTAAACATGCTCATCATATCATTGGCAATCATAAAAGCATGGCAAGTGATCATATATCATGTAGTCAATTCCATCTATTCTCAACAAGCAACCTACAAATCGCTATCCATCACAACACACTTGCCTCAACCACGGGCAACGGATTGGCGGGAAGTAGAGGGCACTCCCGGGGTTGCACCACCTGCACATAGGTACCACACGCTCACAATCATGTCCACAAAACAGTACGCAAACCCTCATCTACCCCGACATTGCCAACTACTCGCAAAACCTAAAAATAGAGGTTCTGTCCCGTCGGGACAGCAGCATTGCAAAAAGCATAACTTGAGTTCTGGGACTCCGAATCAATTAAACGAGTACATCCTCGCGTAGCTTAGGAAATTTCCCAACTTTCTCTAGGTATATGGAAACACTGATTCGGACTCTAAAGTCATCTAATCTACAGATTACAGTGATCTGTTCCAATTACGTCACAGATTTTAACACGCTCGGTAAAACAGCCATAACTTTCAAACGGCTGATCGGAATTTAACGTGCTTTATGTCCACGGAAAGATAATTAAATTATCTACAACTTCTTCAACATCCGTACGGTCAGAATCGGATTCTAAATCGACGAAAACTCAAACCCTAGCCCGACTGCTCATGCTGTCCCAAAACAGAAACGTGGCAACATCTAGATCTAACCCAAATTACTCCAATCCAGCACCTCCAATTGATCTAAAAACTTGATAAACACCTTAATAACAGTACCTAGATCAATCCCCAGGGTTCCCATGGTCATACCTTTGCCCGACGCACGAAAACTCCAATAGATCTCCTCGCTCTTCGCTCCTCGCTCCTCGCACCTCGCTCCTCGCTCCTCGGATGGATCCATGAGGATGCAGGGGTGGGGAGGCCACCCTAGGGCAGCAAGGGGTGGAGGAGAGGTGGTGGAGAGGTGGGGATCAATGGGGCAAGGGAGGGGGAGGCGCACGGCCAAGGGAGGAGGGAGGCGGCTAGGGCAAGGGCAAGTGGGGGAGAAGGGCGCACAAGGGGCAGGGCTGAACGCCCAAGGGCTGGTGGGGAGCCCTTTTACCAGCCCCCACACCCAAACCTAGTCCGTTACGGAGACCTACTCCATCCCACCAAAGCCCACTTAAGGCCCAAACTCCCCCGGGAAGGCCCAAAACCTAAACGGCCCTAAACGGCCCTAAACGTTATTAACCTCCATACCTTATGGTTTTAACCTGCCATACCATATTTCATAAAGTTTTTGACCTTAACATGCACCATTTAAAAAGGTTACGACACTCCATGGTGACAAAACACTTCAACCGGCCCAAAAACGCGAGAAAACCCTAAGCCGAAAGGTTTTATTCTCTAGTTTCACCTTCTATAACATCACACCAAACCATAGTGTCACAGTGGGAGCGGGCGCCGGGCGGGGACAGAGGCATGCGCTGGGCCAGGCGGGGTGTGACATTACGGTAAGATTTTAGATCATATTTTGGCTTTTCGAGGTGTTTGGGCTTGTCCGGGAGAGTTTGGGCCTTAGGGTTTTGAGTTGTGGGCTTCGGGTGGGAGGTTTTCGGCCCATGAGGGGGGAGAAATGATGCAACCCTAATCCCTCCATACCACATGCGCCCCCACCCCCTTGTTGCCCCTCTCCTCCAACCCTAGCCGCCACCCCTCCCATGGTGCGCCCCTCCCCCTCCCCTCCCCTAGCCGCACTACTCCCCACCCCTTGCGCCTCCCCTCCCCACCTCTCGCTGGCCCTAGTGCCCTCCCCTCGCGGCCCTCGCTCGGTTTGGGAACCTTCCACCCAAAGAGATCCGACGATTCTGTCGATTGGAGGGAGATCGGGCCGGGAGAAGAAGAAATTCGGCGTTCGTTTGGTTCTTCAAGGGAGGTAAGTGATTTTAGATTCTTTTGTAGGGTTATGGTGCTGGTTAGATGGGGGATTTCATGCTTAAAATTGGTGTTTAGGTGTTGTTCCTAATTGTGTTTGAGGAGCTTGTAGATCTGTCCCTCGTTCTATCCTCGGGCAGATTTGAACCCCAACATAGGGCTTGACTTTTTGGAATTTTAGATTCATTTTATGGTCATCCGGCTGTTGAGAAAGTTGTAGGTAATCGAATTACCTTTAATTAGGCACTGAAAATGCTAAGTTTCATTCAGCCTTTTAAAAGTTATGCCCATTTTACCGAACGCTGTCCAATCTTTGACACGAATGGTACAGTCTACGTTCAACTGTAGATTAGAGGATCTTAGATGCCGAATTAGTTTTCACAAATACTTAGAAAAAGATGGGAAATTTCCTGAGCTTCGAGAAAATGTACTCGTTTACCTTATTTGGAGTTGTAGAACTAAAGATATGCTTGTTGGAAGCCTGCTGTCCCGTTGGATAGATTCTCTGTTTTTCGGGTTTTAGGAGTGGGTTGCGAAGTCGTTGTAGTCGATAGTTCTTGTGTTGTTTTGTGGGCATGCTTTGAGTGTTTTATACCTATGTGCAGGTGGTGTGACCCCGAGAGTGCCTTCCACATCTCGCCACTCCGTCTCACACGGTTGAAGGCAAGTGTATTGGGATGGTTTGGGCTTGGGTGGCCATTTGAATTATAGAGTTGCAATATAAGTACATGATGTGTTAATTTGCCATGTTCGCTCCTTACTTGTGATTTGATGAACATGATTAAATAATGGCTATGCAATTGTCATATTGAGTAGTTATACAAGGTCATACATGTTCATGGCATATGTGCATTCATAATGGAAGAGGCGACCCATTCTGATGCAGGCCTCTATGTTCACACGTAGTGAACATGAAAGACCTACCTCTTAGTCCCATCCATGGTTGAGAATGGGAGCAAGTCAGTAAGAGTAGGCACCCTCCACGGGATGAAAGGGAAAGAGGGTGCACACCAACAGGTGTGCACTCGGCAATACCGGTATGTGCTAAGTAAAGAGACATGTGCATTGCATTGCATGAATGAAGAGGTTTTTATGAGATGCTTATGAAGATGTTTTATGAGAGGCTTGTGATGATGTTTTATGAAATGTTATTGAAGATGTTACTGTATACTGTTATTGTTTTATTCCATTGCAATACACGTTGCTGAGTGATGAACTCACGCTTGTTGTTTATGTTTTTTTTAGGTACATTGAATCCGACATGTGGGAAAGGGAGCTAGACACACGACATCACTTACCATCACTCATTTAATCAATGTCATACCCTTCCTTTAGTTGTGATGGTTACCTCATTTAACTAAATTATGGTTTGATGCCTCGTTGGTTGTCATGAGTAAATGTTTAGCCCATATTTTAGTTGAATTGTTGCTGAAAGCCCTGGTTGCCTGGCTATTGTCATCTTTGATTTTGATATTATGTTATGCCTCTATTATTGATGCTCAAAACAATGGTAAAACAAAGGATATGTTGCCGAAATTCCGTTTAAGCATTTAACGTAGTTGCTGTAATTTATTGTTAAATATGTGTTTTTGGTTGCTTCTAGTATCGTTTGGGTGACATTCGCGGCATACTAGGTGCCGGGGTGTTACAGTTGGTATGAGAGCGGGCTTTAGGTCCGTGGAACATGTATTTAGTGTCATACCATTGGTTCAACTAAAATGTGATTTGGGATAACCTAGAAACATGGCTTAGGTTCATATTTGAAATTTTGCTATAGGATAGCAACAATAAAATTTGATATAGAATGGCTAATTAATTTAAAACTTGACACTCTCTGATGCACAGTAGGAAAGGGTACGGGTATCATTGCTTTACGCTCAAATGTTGTATTTAAGCCTTGATGTGAATACTACATTTGATAATGTATGTTGCTATGTTCATGAAAGGAATGGATTGAGTTGTTCTTATTATTGTGATTAAGTGAGGTTGTGGTGCCGAAGGGTTTTGGTCACCTCTTGTTCATAGTAAGGTTGTGGTTTGTCGGTGTGGCCGATTAAAGCCATCACCGAAGGACTAATAACCTCACGTGGGGGAGAGTACTTGTCTTTTCTGTTGTAGATCGGGAAGTTGGATGGAGTTAAATAGAAGAGTTGGTGGTAGACCTTTTCGAATTTTCTTTACCATTCTGACGATTGGTTTTTGTTGGTTTTATTAGTCTGAGTTGGTTGAAATCAAAGGAAAAATGTTTGGTATTGGATTTTCGTTGATTGTTCCTTCGGCGTTTCTTGGTTTTGTGCTGATTGTTCCTTCGGCGGTTCTTGGTTTTGCCTTCCTTGGTTGAAGACAAAGAAGAAGAGTTTAGTGTTGCGCCTCTTTTGGTCACCATTTTGACTTCAACATTTGGTTTTGTTGGTTGCTTTATGAAGAAAGTTATCGATGTATTCTTGTGTTTGCCTTTCTCTGAGGTTAACAAGAGTTATTTTTGTGTTGTGCTAGACCTGGTTGTGAGGGCTGAGGTTTGGTGTCCCTGTAAAAGTAAGGGGTATTTGATCTCACCGTTTTACTTATTTGGGAAATCATCTTTGAAAACCTTCTTCCTTCGTGGAAGTTTGGAGTTTGGTGTTTAATTGGAAGATCTTTTGCTACTAGGGTTTGGGAATTTGAGAGTTGAGCTCCCTTGTAATTCTGTTTGGGTTTTGTTTTCCTTTCTTTTCTGGAAAGGAGAAACTGGTTATCGGTATTCGTTCTTGTTCAAGAGCTATTGTTATCTTTAAACATTGGGGTTGCATCCCGTTTGTCAAGGGTAGGTGACCCATGAGGGTGTTTAGAAATCTTACGTCTATGTTGTGTGGTTAGAACATCGAGATGATGTAAACTACCAATTTGGTTAGAGTGAGGTTGTCGGTTGCTTGAAGACAACCTAAAATGATTATGTTGATAAAGGAGGATTAAAGGAAATGATAATTGATCTAATGTGAGGGTTGATTAGTATTGTTTGCAGAGTGGGTGAGTCTTGGAATTAATTCAAAGTTCGAAAACTGTAGTATAGATTCCAATTAAGAAGGTCTAGAATCTTCTGATTGAGGAATTATTATAGCAAGGTGAGGGTGTAAAGCACCGGAGTATGATGGTGTAGAGACATGATAAGTGTTGGCTTATGTTGCTTAGGGGTCAATTAAATTGTAAATCGACAACATGACTTAATTGATGTGAAGTCAAAGAAAGGGAGTATGTGGACTGATTGTATGAGAGGTTGAATTTGTCCTTGACAAATGTTTGTCTTTGGTCCGTGGTTGAAATATGACTATTGGAGTTCGTATCGAATGATTAGAAGTGTTTATTGATGGAACGAACTAGGGGTATTGAATATGTGATTTAAGGGTTGTATGAAAAGTAATTGTTGAAAAGGTGTGTTTTAGGACTGGAATAGACAATTGTATGGGTGATGGCTCGTATTATGCTGAATTAATAGATAAGTTATTTGGGTTGAAGAAGTGAGAACATGGTTCTCCTTGTTAATTGTCATGAGATGGGTCTGGATTATGGTTTGGTGATTTTACGGCTAGTTATGGTTATGGTTATGTGAATAAGAAGAGGAAATTAAGAGAAGATCGGGTTTTGTAAGCTCTGTTCACGGGTGTTGGACTTTTCAGGATTTTGGTGAGTACAAGATCCTGAATGGTTAAGACATTGGAATACTAGAAATGGTGGGATTCAGGTAGAACCTTCTTTGAGATATTTGCGGATTCAATTGATTATATGATTTGATTAAGTTGCATTTTTTGGTCAAGTTGCGGACTTGGCTTTGATGGTCGAAAATGAGGATGAAAGAGTCATTTTGGAAGTAACCGGTTGATGGATTCCGGAATATTGTAGGTTTTGAACCATGCCAATCTTTGGTTTTGGCAAAATTGTTTAGCTTATGTTATGACTAGGGATCTGCACCCAAAAGTATTTGAGTGGGACGCTCTCTTTCGTATTCAACTGAATTTTCTTGGGAGACCATATTTTAAGGAAGCAAATGGACATGGTGGGTTGTGTTGGAAACTCTTGAGTTAAGCACTTAATTTGTAACTCTATTGTAACTAGAGTTGGATTTATTTGGAAAATGTGTGTGGTGTTTGCAAGTGCTTCAAAAGGTGGATCTTATGAATGTTTCATAAGTAAATTTTGTTGGTGAAGTGTTTTCTTCTGGGAATGTGTTTTCCTTTCTCTTTGAGAGAATTTGTGGCGGTTGTGGGTGCAGGTGGTTGACTTGAGAATTGATGTTCTCTTCCAAAATGTTGATTTTGGTGGAAATGCGATGTTTTGCAAGTTTAGCTTTCAATTGATGTTGGGATGTGAGGCGACGTGGTGTTTTACTGTTAACTGGCTGCCGTCATAGTTAATATGTATTATCGCAATCATCGATGTTATTTGTGTTTCAATCATGTGATAAAGAGAATGAAGTCTCTTTGTGAATGATTATTCGGTATTGTTGTTACATGATGAATGAATGGTGAAAAGGAAGCATGACCTCGTTTATTTATATATAACCATAAAGGAGTTGCTGAGCCAGGTTGGTGAGAAAGTCATATATGGATATATGACTAATCCGGAGTGCTCTAGAAAAGTTAGCATTCATGTCATGAGTCGAGATTTCCATTGCTTTCTAGCATGAAAAGAAAGAATGAGTAATTTCTGGTATTTTTGGCTGTGGTGTAAGAGATTTGAGTTTCCTTTATGATTCGACTTAGGAAAGTAAAATAAGTGCTTTTTGGATATTGTCAAAAAAAATTTCCAAGTGGTTTTTAGCGCTTTGGGGTTCGAGTTGTTGTATGTGGCCTACATGGGTTCAAAAGAATCGTACTTCTTTTGCACTATAGACAGGAGAGAGAATATGAATGTCCACGGGATTATTGTTGAGTATAATCAAGATTTATACTCTTGGGCTTGGTTATTTGCGTGAAAAGATTGTGAGGGCGACACCCTCTTGGGAAAAGCACCAATGGTGAAATGGTAGTGAGTTACGGCCCTAGCTTGTGCCAGGTGTAAAACCTTGATTGGGGTTTGAAAGGTGGATCATGATGGAAGTTGTGATGTTGGTTCAAATCTTTTGAGAGTATCGCTGGTTATGAAGAAGGTGATGGTAATTGATGTAAGGTGTCCGGTCGTGAACATCTGTTTTAGCTAAAATGTCTCTGGGGATGAGATATGCTTAGGAGCGGATAGAATGAATTATAACGTAATTGCGAATTGGAAAGACAGTTGTGCCTTAGTGAGTTATTTCTTTCGATGGCATTTCTCGGTAATGGTCCGTTCGATCTAAAGGGTGATCAATTGCAAGAGTTGAGAACCGGTGTCTTCTTGGTTCTTAGGGGGTCACGTTTAGAACCCCAGTTAGAAACAAGATACCATTGGTAATTTGGTGGTAGAGAGAATGTTAAAAGAGATGTGACTCGCTTTGATTGTGTCATCTTGAGTTTAATGAAATGAGATTAAGGTTTTGAGAATGAAATTGAAAAGGGAATTTAGAGTTGAGTTCGGATATTGGTTTTATATTCTTCAGAAGAAAATTACTGATTATACGAGTCGTACCTGTAGTGCCAAAAAAAGAAGTTGTTCTGAGTTCACCAGATTGTTTGCGATAGTAGTATGAAGTGTTTGACGTGAGGATTTGGACGTATTAATTTGATGGAGCCCTTTAGTGGGTGAAATAGAGGATTGTGGTTGTCATTTGCAAATGTTATTGGGAATTGAAATGAAAGGTGGAATCGTGAGAGACTGCAATTAGTTGAGCTAAGTCAATTCTTTCTTGACAGGTGTTGGTTTTGGGAGTTGGTTTGTCGTTTGGTTCGGTTTGAGTCATTGTGTGGGTGTTTTTGTGATGTGAAGAAGTCCTTAGTTCCTTAGGGACTTTGTTCTTGATTTTGGTGTTCTTCAGATTCGAGGTCGAATCCTGTTAAGGGGGAGAGAATATGACATTACGGTAAGATTTTAGATCGTATTTTGGCTTTTCGGGGTGTTTGGGCTTATCTGGGAGAGTTTGGGCCTTAGGGTTTTGAGTTGTGGGCTTTCGGTGGGAGGTTTTCGGCCCATGAGGGGGGAGAAATGCTGCCAACCCTAATCCCTCCCCACCCCCATGCGCGCCCTGAAGGGAATATGCCCGAGAGGCAATAATAAATTGTTTATTATCATATTCCATGTTTATAATAGATGTTTATTTCTCATGCTAAAATTGTATTAATCGGAAACGTTAATACATGTGTGTTTAATAAACAAAAGGGTTCCTAGTAAAGCCTCTTTTTAAACTAGCTCGTTGATTAACTGATGATCAAGGTTTCCTGATCATGAACATTGGATGTTGTTAATAACGGGGTCATGTCATTAGAAGAATGATGTGATGAACATACACCCAAGTTGGTATAGCAAATACGATCAAGTCATTTAGTTTGTTGCTGTATCAAACACATACGAAATAGCTCTTTTCCTTAGACCATGAGATGATGTCAATCACTAACTCCGGAAGAGTACTTTGATGACATCAAACGTCACTCCGTAACACGGTGACTATAAAGATGGATTTGGGTACTATGAAAGTATTAGTTGAGGCTCATGCATCAAGAGTGGGATTTGTCCATCCGGATGACGGAGAGATATACTGGGCCCTCTTGGTGATATCACATTGACATCGCTTGCAAGCACGTGACTAGGTCACAAGAATGTCATATCACGGACGAGTAAAGAGTACTTGTTGGTAACGGATCGAACTAGGTATAGTTGATACCGATGATCGGATCCCGGACAAGTAAAATATCGTGAGACACAAGGAATTGGTTATGTTGTTTCTGGTTTACGCGATCACTAGTTCATCGTGGAGTGAATGGGAGTCATTATGGATCTCCAGATCCCGCGGATGATTATTGATCTCGAGAGGTGTCTCAATCATGTCCATTTTATTCACGAACCGTAGGGTGACACACTTAAGGTTCATCGATGCATTTGAGTGGATACGAAACAGGAGAAAAATATGGACAAGATAGGATCGTTTGAGTATCGCTTAATAGTTTCGGGATATCGGAATAGTTAAAGGGGGTATATGTTAATGTTTGTTAATTAAAAGAATTAACAAATATTAAAATATCTGAAATAAAAATGTTTATTTATTTATGGGAGAAAACCCTTTCATTTCTTGAGTGGGGTTTTAATGGAAACCAAAGTGGGTTGTTTTAAAGTGAGTGGAGAGATCACTCACATGAAGAGAGGGAGGGCAAGGGGCACCCCCCCATGCGCCGGCCACCCCTTGGCCTTGCCTCCTCCTCCTCCTATAAAAGGGAGGGAGGAGCTCCTCTCTTTGGTGGTTCATCCATTTGACCCTTTGGTTGGTCCATTCTCCCTCCTCCTGCTGATCCGTTTTTCGAGCTGTGGCTTATGCGAAGCGCTGCTGAAATTATTTCTCCACCACCACCACCACTAAGCTGTAGTGTTGTTGGAGTTTTCCGGGGATCCTCTACTTCCGCTGCCCCGCTGGAACGAGGGATTGGAGGTCATCGTTGATCCGTTCGTGTGACCAAATGCGGGCGCTGCCGCTTGTGGCGCCATCTTCGCGACCGAAGTCGGGAGTGTACCTCTACTTCAACCACGTTTGTTTGCGGGAACGTTATTCCCGCTTTCGGTCTACGAGGTGAGTCCTTCAAACCGTTTACTTGCATCTCCTAGATATGATCTTGGTGTTTGGTTGCAATCGTAGGAAAATTTTTGTTTTCCCGCTCAAACCCTTCAAAGGGTATCGAGCCGTGTCTATGCGCGTAGATGTTTTGTATGGTTTAAAACACATGTGGATGTGGGCGTTGATGATCATGTTATTGCATACTTTCGTGTATTTTGGATCATGGTGGCATAGTGGGATTTGAAGCGGCCCGGACTAACCTTACATGTCCTCGCACATGAGACTTGTTCCACGCTCGACATGCAACTAGTATTGCATAAGTGGCTTTGCGGGTGTCAGTTTCTCCTACTATAGTCATGATCTAATTTACAACGGTTTGCTAATAATATTTTTATCACCGTTGTGGTTCTTGTTCGTAGGTAAGAACAGTTTTTCCTAGAAAGCCCAAAACCACGTAAAATATGCAAAAATAAATTAGAGGCGTCTAACTTGTTTTTGCAGGGCTTGTGATGTGATATGGTCATTGATACAAAGATTGTTGTATGAAATGAAATTTATTGTAAATTTAAACAACCGGCAGGAGCCATTTGGTTGTTTTTATTTCTTTTATGGCCTGCGTGCTAAATATATGTCCATGTGATATATTGTAATGGAGGAAGACAATTAAGATGGCAGCATCATGGACCTTGGTGCCATGCCGGTGGAATGATGGAGATCATACCATGTCGCACAAGATGGAGATCAAGTGCTGAAAGGACCATATCATATCACTTTATTCATGCATGTGATGTTAATCCTTTTATGCATCTTATTTTGCTTGGATATGATCACGTCGATAGCACTATAAGATGATCCCTCCAAATTAATATCAAGATAATAATGTGTTCTTCCATAGTATGCACCGTTAAGAAAGTTCGTCGTTTCGAAGCACCACGTGATGATCGGGTGTGATAGACTCTACGTCCGCATACAACGGGTGTAAGCCAGATTTACACACGCAAATACTTTGGTTCTACTTGACGAGCCTAGCATGTACAGACATGGCCTCGGAACACGAACCGAAATGTAAAGCATGAGTCATATGGATGATATGATGAACATATTGATGTTCGCCTTTGAAACTATGCCGTCTCTCGTGATGATCGGTTTCGGTATAGTGAATTTGGTTCATGTAATCACTAAAGACAACTAGAGGGATGTTGTTTTTAAGTGGGAGTTCTCGTAGTAATTTTAATTAACTTTGAACTTAATCTATTATGAACTTAGTCTAAATAACTTTGCAAATACGTTGTAGATGGCACCCCCTACTTTCAATTTCAATCTGTTCATGGAGAAAGAGAAACTAGCCACCAATGGTAGCAATTTTACCAATGGGCCCTTAACTCGAGGATTCTCCTGTTGCTCAAAGGAGCTATGTGCTAGAAGCACCGCTAGGTGCCCCGCCCGCTGATGATGCCCCCGAGGAGGAGAAAAATGTTTTCTTGACTCGCAAGGAGGACCACAGTTTAGTTCAATGCGGCATTTTGTATGGCCTTGAGCCTGAGCTGCGAAAACGTTTCGAGCACAAAGAATGCTTTTGATACAATGAGAGAGTTGAAAATGATCTTCGACACCCATGCCGCAAGAGAGAGTTATGAAGCTTGAGAAAAGTTCTTTAGCTGCATGATGGAGGAAAACAGCTCCGTTAGTGAGCACGTACTCAAAATGTCTGGGTATGCCGATAAACTCATAGTTTTGGGAATAACGATCCCCATTGAGCTAGGAATTCATCGTGTTCTCAGTCCTACGCCACCAAGCTACAAGAGCTTTGTGATGAACTACAACATGCAGGGCATGAAGAAGTCTCTCCCGAGCTTCACAATGCTGAAAAGCTGAAGTGGAGATCAAGAAGGAACATCAAGTGTTGATGGTCCAAAAGACTATCGATTTCAAGAAGAAAGGCAAGGCTAAGGGAAACTTCAAGAAGAAGGGCAAGTCTGTTGCCACATCTCGAGAAGAAGACCAAGGCTGGCCCTAAGTCGACATCTTGAATGTTTTTATTGCAAGGGCACTGGGCACTTTGGAAGCGCAAGCGCCCAAAATATCTCGGGCCGATAAGAAGGACGAGAAAGTGAGCAAAGGTATATATGATATACATGTTATTGATGTGTACCTTACTAGTACTCGCATGATAGTACTGGGTATTTGATACCTGTTCGGTTGCTAACATATGTAACTCAAAGCAGGAGCTAAGGAATAGCGACAACTAGCAAGGGATGAGGTAATGATGCGGCGTCGGCAATGGATCAAAAGTTGATGTGATCGCCGTCGGACGCTACCTATCCAATTACCATCGAGGATTAGTTATAAACCTAAATAATTGTTATTTAGTGCTGCGTTGAGCATGAACATCATATCTGGATCTTGTTTAATGCGAGGCGGTTATTCATTCAAGTCCGAGAACAATGGTTGTTCAATTTATATGAATAATATCTTTTATGGTCATGCACGAAAAGAATGGTTTATTTATTTTGAATCTTGATAATAGTACACATGTTCATAATGTGAATGCCAAAAGAATTAAGTTGAATGATGATATTGCTGCATATATGTGGCATTGCCGCTTATGTCATATTGGTGTTAAACGCATGAAGAAGCTCCATTCTGATGGACTACTAGAATCACTTGATTATGAATCATTTGAAACATGTGAACCATGCCTCATGGGCAAGATGACTAGAACCCCGTTTTCCGGTACAATGGAGCGGACAACCGACTTATTGGAAATCATACATACCGATGTGTGTGGTCCAATGAGTGTGTCAGCGCGTGGTGGATATCGTTACTTCGTTACTTTCACGGATGATTTGAGTAGATATGGATATATTTACTTAATGAAATACAAGTCTGAAACATTTGAAAAGTTCAAAGAATTTCAGAGTGAAGTAGAAAATCATCGTAACAGAAAGATCAAATTTCTATGATCCGATCGTGGAGGAGAATTTCTTAGTTACGAGTTTGGCACACACATGAGACAATGTGGAATAGTTTCACAACTCACTCCTGCTGGAACACCACAGCGTAATGGTGTATCCGAGCGTCGTAATTGTACTTTATTGGATATGGTTCGATCTATGATGTCCCTTACAGATTTGCCACTTTCATTTTGGGGTCATGCACTAGAAACAAATTGCATTCACTTTAAATAGGGCACCATCTAAATCCGTTGAAATGACACCGTATGAATTATGGTTTGGCAACAAACCTAAGTCATCATTTCTAAAAGTTTGGGGATGCGATGTTTATGTGAAGAAACTTCAACCTGATAAACTCGAACCCAAAGCGGAAAAATGCGTCTTCATAGGATACCCTAAAGAAACAATTGGGTACACCTTCTATCACAGATCCGAGGGCAAGGTTTTCGTTGCCAAGAATGGATCATTTTTGGAGAAAGAGTTTCTCTCGAAAGGTGTGAGTAGTAGGAAGGTAGAACTCGACGAGGTTGTTGAACCTTCTCTTCATGGAATGGCAAGTGCAACAGCGCCGGAAGTTGTTTCGGAGTTGACTTCACCAAATGAAGAGGGAACTAATGATAAGGATCATGAAACTCCGAAAGAGAACACTACCGCACCTCGCAGGTCAACAAGAGCGCATAATGCTCCTGACTTTTATGTTCCTACTATGAATGTCATGGTAGTTGAGAATGATGACCCTGCGAC
Organism: Rhipidocladum racemiflorum; assembly: GCA_036346355.1. Taxonomy (NCBI): domain Eukaryota; kingdom Viridiplantae; phylum Streptophyta; class Magnoliopsida; order Poales; family Poaceae; genus Rhipidocladum; species Rhipidocladum racemiflorum. The sequence goes on from CM070577.1 coordinate 73,545,448, forward strand.
GTATGATGAAGCGATGATGAGCCCAGATTCCGACAAATGGCTAGAAGCCATGAAATCCGAAATGAGATCCATGTATGAAAACCAAGTATGGACTTTGGTGGACCTACCCAATGACCGTAAGGCCGTTGAGAACAAATGGATTTTCAAAAAGAAAATAGACGCTGATGGTAATGTGACCGTCTATAAAGCTCGACTTGTCGCAAAGGGTTTTCGACAAATTCAAGGAGTTGACTACGATGAGACTTTCTCACCCGTAGCGATGCTAAAGTCTGTAAGGATAATGTTAGCAATTGCTGCATTTTTCGATTATGAAATCTGGCAGATGGATGTAAAAACTGCGTTCCTTAATGGAAACATTGAGGAAGAGTTGTATATGATACAACCCAAAGGTTTTGTTGATCCTAAGGATGCTGATAAGGTATGCAAACTTCAGCAATCCATTTATGGACTGAAGCAAGCATCACGAAGTTGGAATCTCCGTTTTGATGAGGTAATCAAAGGTTTTGGATTTGTCTAAACCTACGGAGAATCTTGTGTTTACAAGAAAGTGAGTGGGAGCTCTATAGCATTTCTGATATTATATGTGGATGACATATTGTTGATAGGAAATGATATAGAACTTTTGAAAAGTGTAAAAGATTACTTAAACAGTAAGTTTTCAATGAAGGACCTTGGTGAAGCGGCATATATTTTAGGCATCAAAATCTATAGAGATAGATCGAGACGCTTGATTGGGCTATCACAAAGTACATATCTTGACAAGATTCTAAAGAAGTTTAGAATGGACGAAAGTAAGAAAGAGTTCTTACCTATGATGCAAGGCAAGACGTTGAGTAAGACTCAGAGTCCAGCTCTGCAGAAGATAGAGAAGTAATGAATAAGATTCCCTATGCTTCACCATAGGCTCTATCATGTATGCTATGTTGTGTACAAGACCGGATGTGGCACATGCTATTAGTTTGACTAGCAGTACCGGTCTGATCCAGGTTTTGAACATCGGATTTGGCGGTCAAGAATATCTTTAAGTACTTAAGAAGAACTAAAGATATGTTTCTCATATATGGTGGTGAAGAAGAGCTCGTCGCAAAATGTTACGTCCGACGCTTAGCTTTGACATCGATCCGGATGACTCTAAGTCTCAATCCAGGTACATTTTTGAAATGAATGGAGGAGCGGTGAGTGGAGAAGTTCCAAGCAACTGTGGTGGCGGGATCTTCAACAGGCGGAATATATTGCCGCTTGAGCGGTAGCGAAGGAAGCGGTTTGGATGAAGATGTTCATATCCGAACTAGGTGTGGTTCCGAGTGCGTTGGACCCGATGGTTATCTATTGTGACAACAATGGTGCCATAGCCAATGCTAAAGAACCAAGGTCACACAAGAATTCCAAGCATATTAAGCGCCGGTTTCACTCCATCCGTGAACATGTCAAGGATGGTGATATAAAGATTTGTAAAGTACACACGGATCTGAATGTGGCAGACTCGTTGACTAAAGCTCTCCCAAGGGCAAAACATGATCAACACCAGAACTCAATGGGTGTTAGAATCATCACAATGTAATCTAGATTATTGACTCTAGTGCAAGTGGGAGACTGAAGGGAATATGCCCGAGAGGCAATAATAAATTGTTTATTATCATATTCCATGTTTATAATAGATGTTTATTTCTCATGCTAAAATTGTATTAATCGGAAACGTTAATACATGTGTGTTTAATAAACAAAAGGGTTCCTAGTAAAGCCTCTTTTTAAACTAGCTCGTTGATTAACTGATGATCAAGGTTTCCTGATCATGAACATTGGATGTTGTTAATAACGGGGTCATGTCATTAGAAGAATGATGTGATGAACATACACCCAAGTTGGTATAGCAAATACGATCAAGTCATTTAGTTTGTTGCTTTGTATCAAACACATACGAAATAGCTCTTTTTCTTAGACCATGAGATGATGTCAATCACTAACTCCGGAAGAGTACTTTGATGACATCAAACGTCACTCCGTAACACGGTGACTATAAAGATGGATTTGGGTACTATGAAAGTATTAGTTGAGGCTCATGCATCAAGAGTGGGATTTGTCCATCCAGATGACGGAGAGATATACTCTGGGCCCTCTTGGTGATATCACATTGACATCGCTTGCAAGCACGTGACTAGGTCACAAGAATGTCATATCACGGAACGAGTAAAGAGTACTTGTTGGTAACGGGATCGAACTAGGTATAGTTGATCTTGATGATCGGATCCGGACAAGTAAAATATCGTGAGACAAAAGGAATTGGTTATGTTGTTTACGGTTTACGCGATCACTAGTTCATCGTTGAGTGAATGGGAGTCATTATGGATCTCGGATCCCGCCGATGATTATTGATCTCGAGAGGTGTCTCAATCATGTCCATTTTATTCACGAACCGTAGGGTGACACACTTAAGGTTCATCGATGCATTTGAGTGGATACGAAACAGGAGAAAAATATGGATGATCTGAGGAATTGTTTGAGTATCGCGGAATAGTTTGGGATATCGGAATAGTTAAAGGGGTATATGTTAATGTTTGTTAATTAAAAGTATTAACAAATATTAAAATATCTGAAATAAAAATGTTTATTTATTTATGGGAGAAAATCCTTTCATTTCTTGAGTGGGGTTTTAATGGAAACCAAAGTGGGTTGTTTTAAAGTGAGTGGAGAGATCACTCACATGAAGAGAGGAGGGCAAGGGGCACCCCATGCGCCGCCACCCCTTGGCCTTGCCTCCTCCTCCTCCTATAAAAGGGAGGGAGGAGCTCCTCTCTTTGGTGGTTCATCCATTTGACCCTTTGGTTGGTCCATTCTCCCTCCTCCTGCTGATCCGTTTTGTTTGTAGCTTATGCGAAGCTGCTGAAGTATTTCTCCACCACCACCACCACTAAGCGTAGTGTTGTTGGAGTTTTCAGGATCCTCTACTTCCGCTGCCTACTGAACGAGGGATTGGAGGTCATCGTTGATCCATGCGTGTGACCAAGTACGGAGGCGCTGCCGTTTGTGGCGCTCATCTTCGCGACTTCGAAGTCGGGAGTGTACCTCTACTTTAACCACGTTTGTTTGCGGGAACGTTATTCCCGCTTTCGGTCTACGAGGGTGAGTCCTTCTGAAACCGTTTACTTGCATCTCCTAGATATGATCTTGGTGTTTGGTTGCAATCGTAGGAAAATTTTTGTTTTCCCTGCTTCGAAACCCTTCACGCCCACCCCCATTGCTGCCCCTCTCCTCCAACCCTAGCCGCCACCCCTCCCTTGGTGTGCCCCACCCCCTCCCCTAGCTGCACCACTCCCCACCCCATGCACCTCCCCTCCCCACCTCTAGCCGGCCCTAGTGCCCTCCCCTCACGGCCCTTGCTTGGTTTGGGAACCTTCCACCCAAAAGAGATCCGACGATTCCGTCGATTGGAGGGAGATCGGGCCGGGAGAAGAAGAAATTCGGCGTTCGTTTGGTTCTTCAAGGGAGGTAAGTGATTTTAGATTCTTTTGTAGGGTTATGGTGCTGGTTATATGGGGGATTTCATGCTTAAAATTAATGTTTAGGTGCTGTTCCTAATTGTGTTTGATGAGCTTGTAGATCTGTCACTCGTTCTGTCCTCGGGCAGATTTGAACCCCGACATAAGGCTTGAGTTTTGGGAATTTTAGAATCATTGTATGGTCAGTCGGCTGTTGAGAAAGTTGTAGGTAATCGAATTACCTTTAATTGGACACTAAAAACGCCAAGTTTCGTTCAACTGTTTAAAAGTTATGCCTCTTTTACTGAACACTGTCCAATCTGTGACGCGAATGGTATAGTCTGTGTTCAACTGTAGATTAGAGGATTTTAGATGCCGAATCAGTTTTAACAAATACTTAGAAAAAGATGGGAAATTTCCTGAGATTTGAGAAAATGTACTCTTTTACCTGATTTGAAGTTGTAGAACTCAAGATATGCTTGTTGGAAGCCTGCTGTCCCGTTGGATAGATTCTCTATTTTTCGGGTTTTAGGAGTGGGTTGCGAAGTCGTTGTAATCAATAGTTCTTGTGTTGTTTTGTGGGCATGCTTTGAGTGTTTTATACCGATGTGCAGGTGGTGTGACCCCGGGAGTGCCTTCCACATCTCGCCACTCTGTCTCACACGGTTGAAGGCAAATGTATTGGGATGGTTTGGGCTTGGGTGGCCATTTGGATTATAGAGTTGCAATATAAGTACATGATGTGTTAATTTGCCATGTTCGCTCCTTACTTGTGATATGATGAACATGATTAATTAATGGCCATGCAATTGTCATATTGAGTAGTTATACAAGGTCATACATGTTCATGGCATATGTGCATTCATAATGGAAGAGGCGACCCATTCTGATGCGGGCCTCTGTGTTCACACGTAGTGAACACGATAGACCTACCTCGTAGTCCCATCCATGGTTGTGAATGAGAGCGAGTCAGTAAGAGTAGGCACCCTCCACGGGATGGAAGGGAAAGAGGGTGCACACCGACGGTTGTGCACTCGGCAATACCAGTATGTGCTAAGCAACGAGACATGAGCCTTGCATTGCATGAATGAAGAGGTTTTTATGAGATGCTTATGAAGATGTTTTATGGGAGGCTTGTGATGATGTTTTATAAAATGTTAATGAAGATGTTACTGTATATTGTTGTTATTTTATTCCATTGCAATACACGTTGCTGAGTGATGAACTCACGCTTGTTGTTTATGTTTTTTTAAGTATATTGAATCCGACATGTGGGAAAGGGAGCTAGACACACGACATCACTTACCATCACTCATTTAATCAATGTCATACCCTTCCTTTAGTTGTGATGGTTACCTCATTTAACTAAATTATGGTTTGGTGCCTCGTTGGTTGTCATGAGTAAATGTTTAGCCCATATTTGTCATGTGATGTATAGATTTATATCCTTAGTTGAGTTGTTGCTGAAAGCCCTTGTTGCCAAGCTATTGTCATCTTTGATTTTGATATTTTGTTATGCCTCTATTATTGATGCTCAAAACCATGGAGAAACAAAGGATATGCTGCCGAAATTCCGTTTAAGCATTTAACGTAGTTGCTGTAATTTATTGTTAAATATGTGTTTTTGGTTGCTTCTAGTACCATTTGGGTGACATTCGTGGCATACTAGGTGCCGGGGTGTTACACGGGGATAGGGACGGTGGAGGGAGGCGCGGGAGGAGGTTAGGGTTAGGGTCAGGGTGGAGGGAGGCACATGCGAGTATATATAGGGGAATTATCTGTGATAGTTTTTTAATAAAAACCACCACAGATAATAGTATCAGTAGTGGTTTTTAATAAAAAAAACATCCATTGATACTATTATCTGTGGCGGTTTTTATTAAAAACCACCACAAATACTAGCACACATGTATATATATTAATGTATTTCTAACACTATACTTATATTTGTAATATATTAATGTACACATCATATATATTAACAACTACTTAATGTAGACAACTATTATATATATTAATGTATATATGTATTTTTCACCCTATATATTAACTACTACTTATTCATAAATAATTTATCTATGATGAATAAATATATATTCATACTAAATTTATTAATGGCTAATACATGTAGGTTTTTACTTAGTTCACATGTGAAAATAAAAGCGTATTTTTTTACAACAAATTGCCATTACTCCACATAAATGCAGACATTTTGCCATTACTCCTAGCTAATTATTTTCTTTTACAATTTGGCCTTCTTCATGATCATTGCGATGATAGGGAGCTTCCTGAGGTTTCTTCCTCAAGCCTGATGCTGCCGTCTACGAAAGGAGGCAATTGTTCAAACTGGTTGTACTCTTCCTCAGCTACGACATTCTCAACTCCGACGATCCTTCTTTTTCTTTGAAGAACTACATGTCGCTTCTTATCTGCCGTGTTGATTACATAGAAGACTTATGCTACTTGCTTTGCAAGTACGAATGGTTCATCTTTGTATCCGACATATTCGATGTCCACAGTAGTGAAGCCGTACTTGTCTATCTTAACACCCTTTGGGAGTTGAATCCAACGACACCGAAACACTGGGATCTTGAAAATGTAGTAATCGAGCTCCCAAATCTCCTCTATGAACCCGCATAAGTTTCTCTTCTTACTGACTGTGTTTTCATAGGCATCCATACAGAGACCACTATTTTAGTAAGTGTTTTTGCTATCCCGAGCTCTTGTGTAAAATGTAGATCCATTTATGTTGTATCCTTGCCATGTCATGATTGTACCTGAAGGCCCTTTTGCTAACCACCTCAACGTAACACTCGTTTCTTCACCAGATATGTGCTCCTTGAACCAATGATTAAACAAATGATTGTGCTCTTTTGTTATCCAAACCTCTGACCATCCACGGTTTTCCCTCCATAGCTTATCCTTGTGTATGTCCATATACAGGGACACCTCAACTGACTGTTGTAAGAATGTGAAATGGGCTTGTTCAAATAAAACATGATCATAGGAATTTGTGGATTTCTTTCCCATTGTACCTTTCCTAGCTAGCCTGCCCTCATGGCGACATACAGGCACTCCTACCGGTTCGACCTCGTCCATGTAATCAATGCAAAACTCAATAACCTCCTCAGTTGCATAACCTTCTACAATGGAGCCTTCCGGCCGAGATCGATTATGTACATATTTCTTCAGAACACCCATATACATTTCGAATGGGTACATCTGATGCAGGAATACGGGGCCACAAATATTTCTCTCATTCACAAGGTGAACAATGAGATGAACCATGAAATCAAAAAATAATGGAGGAAAATACATCTCTAGCTGGCATAAAGTCTTGACCACATCAGCCTGCATTCATAAAGTCCAACGGGATCGATGACCTTCTGTAAAATCGCATTAAAGAAGAAACTCAACCTCATGATTGCCTCTCGGACCTTGTCAGGCAAAATACCTCTAATTGCAATAGGGAGCATTTGTGTCATGATCACATGACAATCCTAAGACTTCATGCCAGTTAACTTCAAATCTTTCACTGATACCAGTTTCTTGATGTTTGCGGAGTAACCAGATGAAACTTTCACACCATGCAAGCACTTGTAGAGGTATGTCTTATCTTTCTTGGACAGAGTGTAGCAAGCTGAGAGAAGGTAAAGCTGGCCTTTCCCGGTGTCTTGAGAATGTAGCTTGGCTCTGACTTTCATATCTTCTAGGTCCCTGTATGCCTTGAGTCCATCCTTTGTTTTGCTAGGAATATTCAGTAAAACACCAAGCACACTGTCACATACATTCTTCTCTACATGCATGACGTCGATGCAGTGTGGACAGCTAGCATTTGCATCATTCAACTTCAATTCCAGTATGGAGCATTTAGAACATGAAGTTGTATCATGCAAATCAATAGTAGAACAGCTAGCATGTTTGACATGTTTCTCATTTCCTTCATTTTGATGTAACAAAAAAGCATGTTCTTTCCTAAGCAAGGTGAGCTCATTGTAAATTACGTCACATGATTTGCAAGCATCATCATCAGGAATCAAAGTTTTAAGTCTAGTAATTTCAGCATTCAATGATTTAACAATAAACTCATGTTTCTTAATTTTTCTATCACGTTTGTCAAGCAATTTTCCAAGACGAGCAACAGCAATAGCTAATTCATCATATGAAGGGTCTACCTCATTAAAGTCGCTGTTGTGATCATCCTCGGTGAAGTTGTCCTTGCTGCTTGCCATGAGACACAACCCCATCAAATCATCCTTGCTTGGAGTTGCATCATTCTCGCTGCTCTACGAATCCACATCGCTTAAGTTGACTTGTTCAAGTGCGAAAAGAACTCGGTGAACAACCTTATGGTTGATGAAGTTCTTCTTTCTATCGCTTGAAGGGAACTTCCTTTTCTCTTGTCTGTTGTCCTTCTCCTCCTTTGATGTTTTTCCTGCAAGCTTAGGATAATTTGAACGCATGTGGTTGAGATCACCACACTCATAGCATCTTGGAGGACCACCTCTCTTTCTCATTCTCACATTCTGCAAAGCTTTGTTAAAGCGAGAAGAGAGTAGTGCCAAGTCTTTTTCAGGAAATTCTTCAATCTGTTTATCGGTTAGTGAAGACAAGGAAGACAAAGCACAGCTTGAAGAAGTATTGTTATGAGACATGCTAGATTGAGATGATAGAGCAATAGATTTATGATCATTCTTCCTAGCAAGAACATCCAACTCATGACTTTTTAACTTAGAATAAAGAACATCTAAAGTAAGTGTACTGATGACAGTTGATTCTCTAATGGATGTTACTTTCATCTCCCAAATAAACATGTCTAATGCACCAAGCAAATGTCTAGCATTAGCAGCATCATTAAAGCTAACTCCAATAGCACGAAGATTACTAAGAATTTTATTGAAGCGTGCAAAGAAGTCATCTAGCGATTCACCAGGTTTAATCTCAAATCGCATGTAATCATTTTTGTAAATATCTTGGCGAACCTCTTTGACAGTGTTAGAACCCTCATGGTAATCACAAAGAGATTTCCATACCTCATATGCGGATCAAAGATGAACCACTCGATCAAAGTCGCTGCGTCCCAAGCCTTGGATGATCAAGTTGCGCGCCTTGCTGTTTGCTTCAACATGTGCGTGATTGGCGTCATTGACGTTGTCGTTTGCAGGTACTTCGTATGGCTTGAAGACCTTCTCCCAAATTGCGAAGCCCTGTGTCTGGATAAATGCCTCCATCTTGGCTTTCCAAAACTGAAAATCAACACCATCGAACACACACGGTTTTGTCGAATAACAATCCATTAATCTAATCACCGGTTAAGATAGATTAGAAAAACCTTACTCTGATACCACTTGTAGGATCGACGTATATGAATATAGCAATCAGAGGGGGGTGAATGATTGTGCGGAAGCTAAAACCAATTTTTGATCTATTAAAAATTCACCGCAAAATGGAACCAAATAATTGCATCGTATTCAATAAAAACAGATTGATAGATGTTCGGTAAAATGCAAATTACCGGAGATCCAACCGTTGGATCAATCTGAAATTTGGAAACAAGAAACTAGATTCCAATACGAATCGAACCCAAAAGGAATCATCTCGATCAGACCTATGGATCAAAAGTTATGAGCCTAGCAAGCTTGATGTGGCAGAACTTAACGAAAACGAATCTAATCAAAACTTGTAGATTAATCAAGAACAACAAAAGATTAATCAACTAAACTTTGAGGAACTCTAAATCAATACCCTAGAAAGGTTTTTGATGAATCAAATCAAGATGAAACTCAAGGAACAAAAATCATTCTAGAACCAGAACAAGCATGCAAACAAGAACAAAACAGAGAACACTGTAGCAACGTGGTTACTGTAGCATGCAACGATCTGGAAGAATTGATCTTTATTTATTTTTGTCTAAAGTACTCCAAACAAAAGAGTAAAACCCTAAAACTTGCCCAAGACTTGATGCATAAACAGGAGGCGCCTCCCCCTATTTATGCAGAGCAAACACATAGTCCTTAATACAATTCCTACTCCTAATCCTAGAAGGAGTCCCACTCCTAATCCTAGAAGGAGTCTGTATTCAACACAACTCCACTTGGCCCAACCTGGCCAAATACAGCTCTTGCACGCGTATGGCAACCCATCCATACTCACGTGACTAACAACTCTTGCACGCGTACGGCCACCATGCCATACTCACGTGACTAACCATTCTTCATGTGCACCGTCCTCTAGCCCGAACATCCCGCATGACATCCTTGACTACCAAGACCTCGATTCCTCCCTGAATCTAGTCTCGAACCTCAGTTCCTCCATGAACCTAGTTCTGGTCTCGTCATCGACCACGTTCGCCCTTGAGCAACACCTGCACATGAACAAACCACAAAACGATTCCGAGCACAAGTCCGCGACTTGACTCAACATTAGTCCATGCAAATACTCACATGAGCATTACATAAGTTCAAAACATGCATTATAAAATTCAAACAAATTTCATAACCATAGATCAATCACCAAACAATTTTCAAAATCACAAAAATCAACCTCGAGCAAAAAATACGTTCACGACAGACTAAAGGAAATCAGTCCGGCGTACACGCGAAATCAAACCTCAAAATGCCGCTCACGATGGACCAAAGAAATTGGTCCGGCGTACATGCAAAACTTACTGTTTTTGAAAGATTTGGTCTGGCACAAAATCATTCATACCACGTTCACGACGAATCAAAGAAAATCGGTCCGGCGTACATGCGAATTTCACAACGCAAAATCTTGTTCACCACGGACCAAAATTTTGGTCCGGCGCGGAAGGAAATTTGGTCCGACGTCAATGTACATACTTATTGTTTTTTGAAAACTTTGGTCCGGCGCAAATGACCCCAAATGCATGTTCACGGCGGACCAAAAAGTTTGGTCCGGCGCAAACATAAAAACGGTCTGGCGCCAATGCGAAACTTACTGGTTTGGAAATTTGGTCTGGCACAGAAGAGAAACATATGCACATGCACATTTTGCAAATTCAATTCTTAAGCCAATTTTGCAGCACTTGATTTCACAATCTCCCCCTTGATGAAAACATTGGCAATACCACTTAGAATTGAACATTGGCATTCACTTCATAAGAAGGTTTTTGAACAGACCAAAGTGAAAAACACAAAAACTCCCCCTTTAACCAATATGCAAAGTGAAAAGCTCCCCTAGGTGAAAATAAGAAAAAGATCTCCCCCTAAGAAGAAAAATGTGTGTGAATGTGCAATGTGCCAAAATTTCAAAATTCTCCTAGCTTCTTCAAACTTCTCCCCAAACTTCTCAAAAACTTCTCCAAACTTCTCAAAGATTCCCAAACTTCTCCCCCTTTGACAATGGATTCATCAAGAATACAAAAGAGAGAACAACATGTTCAAAATTTTTCCTTTTAGCAATGATTTCACAAAAGAGAAATAAAGGAGTGCCAAGTTAGGAAAAGATGAGCTCATTCGATCATATAACCTTATATATCACATAATATGCAAAATACATGAATTTGATGTGATTTTAACAAGTTAGGGAATGACATGCATCTCAACCTCAGTATAGTCACCTATAGGCAAGTACTAAGCAAGACCTTAGCAGAAAAGCACTCAAAACTAAAAAAACTAACAACTCAGGACGAGCAAGTAGTTTCAACTCCAATCTAGTAGGCCAATTTAATCTTTTTTAAAAACGATAAACTGCATGTGGCATGCTTGAAGCATACTTCTTTTATTTCCTTGGAGTGGCATGCTTAAAGCATACATCTTATCTCGAGGGAATCGCATGCTTCAAGCATACATCTTATCTTTTTAGGGAAAGCATGCCTAAAGCACATAACTTGAGACCTTTGCTTTTAACGACCCTTTTTTTGCTGATTCCCTTTTCTTTACCTTTTCTTTGATTGTAAACATGCAAAAGTGATTAAAAGGTCTTATGAAAGAGTAAATCTGAAAACACACTTGCTCCATAGCCCAAATTTTTCAAGAAGATTCAATATCAAGCATAGAAGAGTAAGATATCACAGAGTATTTAGCTATAGGCAGTCATACCAAGGAATTCCGCAATGTCATTTTTAGTTCAAGTGGAATAATTTAGATTATCACATATTAGCTCAATTACATAATATATAAAGAAATATGATAAAGCAAGCTCATCAAGTAAAAAAAAACTTGGCAGGGAAACTCCCCCTCAAAATAAACCCATTGGATGAACAATCCCAAGTTCTCCCCGAATAAAATCAAAACAAGAAGAAGACAAAGATTTTGTGAAAATGTCTGCCAATTGATGTTCAGTATCCACATAGTGAAGCACAATATTTCCTTTTTATACATGATTTCTAAGAAAGTGAAATCTGATATAAATATGTTTTGTCCTTGAATGTTGCACAGGGTTCTTTAAATGATTATCAAGCCTAAAGATTTTTAAAAATTCTGACAGTGATGTTGTCCTGATAAAAGCTTCCATATATAATTTTGGATCATGATTTTATTAAGCAACCAAAAAACAAGTTAAGAATTTTTAAAATTTTTAGAGAAGTGTGCTAAGGAAATTCTTCAGCTCTTCTAAAAATTTTGGATCATGATCACACTCAAAAAATTTTATAAAATTCTAATAAGGTTACCGTCTCATTTATGTTCCATATGCTTTTATTTTTTAAAGATAACAAATGATGTTCAATTATTTTGGATAAGTTTTGTATGATCCTATATTACTAAAGATGGTACCATAAATTTGTTAGATCGTGATAAATTTTGTACATTTTTATAAAAATCTGACAGTATTTCTATTATTTTTATAAAATATCTCAAAAATTCATTAGGTTTTGCCAAGATTTCGCTAGAATTTGCCTTGATTTTGAACCTTAGCCCCACCCACGTTTCGAGAGAACTTTTAGTTTCTTGTGAACACTGAATGAGAGGTGCACCCTCTCCTTTCCACGGCAGATTTTGCAGTCCTAGTAGAAAAATGGAGTAAGAATTCTCTTGTCAAAAAGGAAAGAGACGAGCAGAGAGATAGAGACAGGGTTTAAAATCTCATCAAGATTTTAGAAATCTCGGTTTTTGGCTGGGATCGAGCTTTTAAATCTTGGAGTGATAAAAAGATTTTGAAAAATTTTCAAAGTGCTACAGTGATGTCGGGATTTTTCAACAAGATTTCGGTGTAATTTATTGAGATTTCGGGTTTTTTTGACCGAGATGATCACAAATTCGATTGATTTTCATATTTGTAGGACTGGATTTATGACCAATTTTTTGTGACAAATTGTAATACCTTTTTTGAGGAATACATGTGAATATTTTGTAAAAAAAATGCATATACAAATTTTGGTCATATTGGCCGAAATTTCACAGGGAGTCAATAGGGCCAAAATTTTGTTTTGCCGGTCGCTAAAATACTGGATTTGAAATCTTGTCGAAAGCTTGGATTTCGACCACCTGAGATATGATCCGAAAACCAAATTCGTAACCTTAGATAGAGAGAGGAGGTATGGCATGGCGCTGGTGTGTACAGTGTACAGGAGTGTCGGACCCCGGAATAACACCTCCGAAATCCTCTGTGTATTCTGTACTAGTCCAGGAAATGCTAGTACACACAGTAGAAATGAAATCATAGCATATCCAGCATTCTTTATTATTAATAAATATTCAAGGTACATAGGAAATGGCGCGCAGGCTAACGAATAAATAAAACAGCGGAAATGAAGATAAAAAGGATAGAGCCCAATTAATTTGCCATAGGCAATCGACTGGGGGCACGGCTTAGTCCAACTGGTCCTCACCATCGTGATACTCCTCCTCTGAAGTGGTAAATTAAGCAAGGGTGAGTACATACGTACTCAGCAAACCACATCGGAAATGCAATATAAATGTACGGGTAATCGAAGGATGGCAATATGGTTTATTTAAGCATAAAGCAACAGTTTAATAACATTTTCAATAATTTAAAAGGCATACTTTATTCCAGAAATCAAATCTATACAATTTTAACTCAGGAATCTCTCCTGGAATTGGCTAAGTTATACCTATGATGGACTCCCTCCATCCAATCATCATTTCTGAAAACCAAATTTTAATTTACTAAAGTCTAATCTGAGAATGGTTTGCTCGGCATGCCCATAACCGCGGGCGCGGCTAATCGATTAGTTTGACACTCTGCAGAGGTTGTACAACTTTACCCACAAGACATAATATTTCCCTTTTATGTCAACACACTTCCTTTGGTGAGTGACAGAGAAAATTATGACAAGGCCCCATTAATAAATCATACATGTAGTCATGCCCGCTAAGGTTTCACCGCTGAAAGACTCCCTCTATTCAGAAGCCCCCTCTTGCGCCAGAGTGGCAGCATCTCGCTTTCACCACACCACTACACCCATATGGCATGACTGTCCATGAAACGATTTAATAAGGATAGCCAGGTCTGTCCCATTCCAGACTCGTGGTAGTGCGGTTAGACTTTACATTCAGCGAGACTCAGACCGGTCCTTAATTGACTAGGCGAGACTGTCCATAAACCAGAACCATGACCTCACCACTTTCCAACCAATTCTCGCCCGGTCTAAGTCATTTTCATTTTAACCATACTAATCTCCACATTGATACTAACATTGATCACTATAAGTTTCCAAATGAACATGATATCATTTTGGCATAAAGTTCCCCAAAATTTCCTAAGTTAAGTTCTATGCATGGCTAAGCAATGTCTAGCTATTACCATAGTCATAATTTCATATTTTTACTAAGGTTACAAGGGTATCGGGATTCAAGTGTCAAAGGTCGCATGTCGAAATTGGGTATAACTATCATTTACAACTAGGTCGGAAATTAATGTCTATAATAAATAAGTATGCAATAACTTTAAATACAACATACAAGTTCATAAATTGGGAGCAACATGGTCAAGGGGGTGTGACTTGCCTGGTTCGACGAGTTGCTGCTCGAAATTGTCGTTCGGGAACTCCTCGGACTCTCCGTAATCTACGCGTAAAAGCACCCAAATTCAAATAAGATCCAAACAAATTCAAATAAACACAAATTGAATTTCAAACTAGCACTAAACTAAAGTTTGAGATTTTTAATGAATTTAGGAAGAAGAACGGAGCCAAACAGAGTTCGAGCAGTAGCGGGCTCGGAAGTTTAAAAGCGAATAAAGCGGGTTTTACGGAATTTCTAAAATATTTTTAAAAGAAAACCGAATTATCACAATCATGTCGACGTCAAGACATTTTTCGATTTTTGGATTTATTTTAAAATCGAAAACCCGATTTATGACATCACCGCTGACGTCATAAATATTTTTGGAAAATCTTTTTCTTTTTTCTCTGTTTTTTTTCTTTAAATCGGCTGACAGGTGGGCCACTGGGCCCTGCCTGGCTTGTGCCCACGCACGCACGCTAGGGGGCACTGAAGCGCAGAGGCCTAGCCGAGGGCTGGCCACCGGAGGCGAGGCGGGGCGAGTGGCGCCACCGTGTGTGACGGCGGCCAGCGGAGGCGGCGCGTCAGCGAGGCCGGAGGAGGCGGGCGGCGCTCGGGAGCGCGGCCGGAGGCGGGGAAGAAGGCGGCGGCGGCTGGAGGAGAGGGGCAGAGGGAGAGGGAGAGGAGGCAGTGTGAGGAAAAGAGGGCTCAGGGGGTTTATATAGGGGTGGAGGAGGGGCGGCGCCGACGCAACCGTGCGCGAGATCTGCGGCGGCGGTTGCGGCTGGCGGCGGCGGCGCGGAGAAAGCGCAAGTAGGATACTTGCCGGCTACCGTGCTCAAGTTAAATCTACAAGAGCACATACGTGTTTGCAGTTTTGTACTCATACTAATCCCGCTCTAACGAGTAGTTGCGTCGGCACCCCGAACTACTTAAGAAGTTTCGAATGTTGTCGAGGAAAAATAGTAAATTTTTTGATCTTATGATTTTGCTTGGATACTAAACCGATTGATTTCTCCGGTGGGATTTAGTGGGAAAAATCTGACTGGTGTATATAGTCATTACTAAAATGATTTGATCTGCCTTTCTTTCTTTCCTTTTTTTTTATCTTGAGCGTGACTACAGAGTGAGAATCAGCGCGGCGCCTCGGGCCGTACGATAGCAGGAGGATCTCCCTTCTTGCCCGTCAGATGTGCTTGGAGATCCGTGCGTGATTACAGTCTTACAGATGCGATGTTTTTGGGATGGTGGACCCCACGGTGACTGCGCTCGCCGATTCTGTTGAAAAAACTTCACCTCTTGGGTCAGTATATTACCCTCTCTCCTATTACAAATAATTATTATTTTAAATATAGATATACTCAAATTTTTAAATTTAATTATTAATATCTTGTTAAATATTTAAATTAGTACATAAAAATTATATTTATCTCAATACATATTTTTATAATATTATAATTTTATTAAATTTTATAAATTTATTACAATCGAAATTAATAGTTAAAACTATGTTTCAAAAACTATGTCAACCATTAAAACAACACCCATGTGGATTGCCTACTTACTCGATTTTGCAAGGAACTACAACGAAAGAGGTTGGAATCCGGTCCCACCTCCTGTGGGCCCCCCTGACAGAGTCAGCTTTGTCATCGTCGGGCCATCGCTGTCTCCATAAAGGTGCAGTTACTGCTGCTGCTGGACTAGCCAGCATGAGTTGAGATCTACCCCCATCGTCTGCCAGGTGGGCCCCGCCACACGGGCAAGATTGTAGGTGCTGGTGATCCCCATCCTGTGCGGCACTACAAAGTCTTTTTTTTTCTGTAGTTTCCAGACGCCGCGTTGATTGTACGTTATAAACACAAGAAAGCATAGTAAAGCATTCAGTCATTCACTTTAATTTTCTTCTGCATACGTCACTTATCATACATCGGAGAACAGCGAAACATGGTGAAATGAGAACTATGCACTATCGTGATCGAGATACTCAAATTTTAGCTCAACTTGAGCGCCGCAAACTAGCACCGTTCTTTCCGGTTTATACATAGTTTCTGCTTTAAAAAAAAAAGTGAATTATTTATCGAACAGAAGGATTCTAAATATCTTCGGTAAGAATCAGAAATTATCTTTTATATAGAATCAAAATTCGACAGAAACTTAATTATCACTGATTCTTGTTGATTCTCATTAGCCCAATCTGAAACTAGAAGTTACACCGATTCGATCCAATTCTCTCATAAGCAGAAACAGTTTTTCCTATAATTAGAATCTATAATCTAGAAATTGAAATGAACTTGGCCAAGGGGTCAGTTTGATGTATGCTATGTGGATCGCGGTGGAATCTAGTTGGTAAACATAAATCTTTACTAGTTTCGGTAGGATTTAATTGCTCTGACTTTAAAAAATACATCTTGAAGTAATTATTCCATCCAAACATCATTCACGGGCAAAATGTATGGAATTTTATAGATTTATTTTTTTTTTTTGCAGGAATTGACATCGTTTCTTACGAAATTCTCACAAAAAGTTCTCCGTTCCAAGTTGACCCTGAACAATTCAGCTGTTTGTACCAGCTTTGATGTATTATTACCACGGAAGCGGCCATGGTGGAAGAAATTGAGCTGTTCATGTATTAGGAGATATATATATATATATATATATATATATATATATATATATTCTGCAAATGTAAGTCTCTCCAGCAGTATTTCTAAATGTAGCCCCATGTTAAGCGCGGAAGAGTGGTGCGTGTTAGGAAACCGGATTCGTATCCTATATGGACTCTTCCTTATCTCTAAGCAGAACCGCTATATATAGGAGGCAGGGGGTCACCCCATTGTACAGACAAGCATACAGAATAATAAAGCAGACCCGTTCCTTCACATATTGTGTCTCTCGCCCTCTCTCTCTGTTCTCCAGTTTAGATCTATTAGGCAACCCCGGACTATTCGATAGCGAGGTTGTCTAACACGTTATCAGCACGAAGCTCTACCGGAGATTAGATTGAAAAGGTGAGAAAAGGTAAGAATACGAGGATTGATCTAATCACTCGTGTTGAATCTATTTTGCATCTATTCTACGTGGCACGAAGCTATGACTCGCAAGAACTTTACGCTCTGTGGCATGAAGCTACACGACAAACAATACGGTTTGAAACCGTCGCTGTTGTTTGGCACGAAGCCATCTGACCGACACCCGACAGCATGCAAAGCCGCGCGTAGAACCGGCTGCCTGACATGCGCATGGAGAGCCGCCGGAGCTGCCGTCGCCCGACGACCGCCGGAGCTCATCACGCATGAAGGCCGCTGGACTCGTGGCCTGCAGCCACTGGCCCTCGCTCGCCTGGCTCGAAGTCCGGCCGCGCGGTGCTGCGCCCCGCCTTGGCTACGGCCGAACCGTACCCGGGCGTTGAAGTCTGCTGCGTTATGGCATTTGTCTCTACGCCAGCCCGCAGGCTCCGGCGCCCAAGTGCCTCTTCCCTGTGCTTTGTTGATACATGAATTTTGGTCTCTTCAACGGCTGTGTTCTATGTGCGCTGCCACACGAGCTGGCCGCTCGGCCGTCGGCCCCGGTGTCGGCTTGGCCCGAAGCAAATTAGCCAGATCGGCTTGGGCATAGACATGAAGTCCTACTTTTAATGGACATGAAGCTTTGGACTGCTCCAATCGGTTTGGACATGAAGTCCAACATGAAGTCCAAAAACAAGATGGACATGAAGTCCCATACGTACTTGCATGGCTTACATGAAGTCCAAACTCCAATGCTCCCTGGACATGAAGTCCAATGGCTGGTTGGACAAGAAGTCCAATGCTTCATGGACGTGATGCATTTAATCAGGCAAAGGAGCTAACAAGTGCTGGATGCATGCTACATGCTACATGCATGCGTATGCTGTGAGCGCCACTAGCATGCATGACTGTGCACATGCAAGTGCTGGATACGTGAAGTACATTGAAAAGAATACGTGCATGCATACGTGAGAAGAAGTGCATTGCCGCAAGATACCGGTGCGCGCCAAGACGAAGACACCGAGCAGCGCGCGCTTACCGGCCTTGTGCCGTCGCGCGCCCGGCCTCGACCACCGCCGCAAGGTCGCTGCACCGCCTGCCGAGGCCGCACCGCAAGGTCGCCACGCCACCTTGAGGCCGCGACGCCGGTCGCTGCGCCATTGGCCGCCACTGCCACGCCTCTACCGCCGCCAGACTGCCGAGGCCGCACCGTAAGCGCCCGCCTGCCGCCACACACGGTTTTTCCTTAGCCTTATTTTCTATATTTATGAATATTTGCATGAAGTTTTTTGCAATAATTGCCTGTTTAGAATATCGGAAATTCATGAGAATTTATTTTCCACATTTATGAATTTATGAATTATGCAGTTATTGTTTATTCCGAATTTATGAATTATGCAATTATTGTTTATTCCATAAATTGCATCGCGCGCATGAATCCGATCGTACGAAGCCGATCGCGCACATGAAACCGATCGCACGAAGTCGATCATACGCATGAATTTGATCGCACGAAGCCGATCACATACATGCACGAAACTGTATTTATGAATATTTATGAATCTGTATATATATGAATCTTGCAATTATGAATCATATATTTATGAATTTTGTACTTATGAATCATGCATTTATGAATCTTGTATTTATGAAACTTGTAGTTATGAATCTTTGTATATGAGAATTTTGTATTTATGAATCTTGAAATTATTGCTTTCTTTTAGTTTACTGGATATTCATGACAATTTGATTTATGCATTTATGAATTTTTGCAACCACTCTCTATTAGATTACACGAAGTAATCTAATGAAAGAATCCTATGAATATGTAAATACCTGGCATTGTCATATGTGAGTTTTGAAGAACTGGCCCGAATGGTCAGAACTATCTCACATGGGCATCAAATGTGAAGATCGTGCTTATGAGCAAGAAGCTCTGAATTGCCATCGGTTTAGGGTCATCGAAGGACAAGTAAACTACTGCCGAGCAAAACGATCAAGTTTTGTACTCCCCAGGTTTAGGGTCCTCGAAGGACAAGCACAGCAAGATTGGGTTCGCCTGAGATTTGCAAGCTACAGAACAGTGGTTATTAATGAATTTTGAATAATGAATTGTAAGCTCTCGAAGAGCATACATTTTCTTTTCTCATGAATAGAATTTCAATTTATTCTTTATTCCAGTATTCTATATTTTTAAGCAATATTTGAATTTCTTTGCCACTATATGATTAGAATTATATTTCTTTTCATTTAGATATTGTGTAGCGCCCAATGGAGGTGATATGTATTGTTGATAGTGGCACAACAAATACCATCTTAAGAGAGTCGAAATACTTCCAGACGATCACGAAGAACGCTGGAAGGATAATGAAAATCGCAAGAAGCAATACGCATATAATAGGCTAAGGAAGAGCCACAATTATATTGCCAATGGGTACAACTTTGGTAATTGATGAAGCCTCCTTGTACCCTGAATCAACACGCACTCTCTTAAGTTTTAACAGATATCCGCGCCAATGGGTTTCACATAGAAACCAATGAAGAAAATGGCAAAGAGCATTTGTGCATTATGAAGAACGCGGAGTATGAAAAATGGTATTAGAAAAATATCCCTCATATGAATCTGGGTTATACTACACGATAATCAATGCACACGCAGTGTATACTTATTTGAAGACTGTATTTAGAAGCTCTGAATTATTTTCGTTATGGCATTGTATATTTAGGTCATTCTGGTAGATCTTAGATTGATGAAAAATATAGTTAACAACTCACAAGGTCATGGCATTAATGTTAAAATTTTTTCCGAATCACGAAGATTTTGTGTACCATGCATGTGCCACTGGGAAATTAATAACAAAACCCTCTGTTATGAAAAGTGCAACATGAAATCCCTGCATTCCTGGAACGCATTCAGGGGGATATTTGCGGCCCGATTCAGCCCTTGTCAGGGCCGTTTCGATACTTTATGGTGCTCATTGATGCTTCCTCGAAATGGTCGCATACATGTTTGCTGTCAACAAGGAATCATGCATTCGCAAAGCTGATCTCGCAGATCATCAGAATTAAGAATGTTTTTCCTGATCATCGCCTGAAGTCTATTCGAATGGATAATGCCAACGAATTTACTTCCAAGGCATTTGATGATTATTGCACAAAGAATCGAATAATGTTGAGCACTGCATCGCACATCCATACGCAAAATGGAATAGCTGAAGCACTAATAAAGAGGATTAAACTCATAGCCCGACCACTCTTGCATAGTTGTAACTTGCACAATACTTGTTGCGGACACACAGTCATGCACGCAGCAGCACTCATCAATTATAGACCGTCGGCCTACAACATCCATTCAACTATGCAACTAGTGCAATAGGTCATCCTGAAGATTTGAATGAATGGTATATGTACCTATACCACCCCCACAGCAAACTGCAATGGGCCCTCTCCGCAAGTCTGGAATATACGTTGGTTATGAGAATGCATCCATAATCAGGTATTTGGAACCCACGACTGGAGATTTGCATACAGCCCGATTCGCTAATTGCATTTTTTTAACAAGGATCGCTTTCCCGTCATTAGGGGGAGGAAATGAACCATTGGATGAAAATACCGGGAAATCATATGGCATTCCATTGGGATCCTCGTGCATGACCCTCGCACTAATGAAGCAAATCATGAAGTCAAGAAAACAAACGATGTGCAGAATTTAGCAAATGAACTGCCTGATCATTTTTGTGATCTGAAGAGCGTGGTTAAGTCGCATATACTAGCAAGAAATGCACCAGAGAGGGTGGAAATACCAAAGAAAGCAGAAGGTATCCCTCATCCTGTTCAGAGGCCTCAAAGAAAAAGAACAGGAAATCTGGCTTCTCAAACCCAAAGTACCCGGAGACGTCTGGGGAAAAATGGGCAAGAGGACTTACCATAGCCAATCACAAAAATGCCCCAAAGCAAGAAGGGGAGCCAGTTGAGACCTGGCACTGGAAAGAAGCCTGTGGAAAAGGCAATTCCAGATTTGAATCTTCAATTGGAAGAAACCGCCAGAAATAATGTGTGCGCACACATTGGCGGAGAAAAACTAAAGGAACTTGCTCCTGGAATGGGAAAGAGCAATGAAGAGCAAGTAGAAGTGCATGAAGCACACCATGACGAAATGGCCATAAATTTTGTAATAATAGGAGAATCTATGAAAAGAGCAACAACCATTGCAAGGCTTGTTGTTCAAGGTTTCACTCAACGTCCTAGGGTTGATTATGAAGAAACCTATTCTCCGGTCATGGGTGGAATTACCTTTAGATACTTGATCTCAATGGCAGTCAACTTGAAGTTGAGAATGAAGCTAATGGATGTTGTCACAGCATATTTGTATGGAAACTTGGATTCGGAGATATACATGAAAGTACCGGAAGGTATCCCTATCCCGAACCAAGACAAAGCAAACAGAAACTTATACAGTGTGAAATTGGAGAAATCACTGTATGGGCTGAAGCAATCGGGAAGACTGTGGTACAATCACTTGAGTGACTTTCTTTGCAAGAAAGGCTACACGAACAGCGAAGATTGTCCATGTGTGTTTATACAACGATCCCCGAATGGATTTTGTATAATCTCCGTCTATGTAGATGACTTGAACATCATTGGGACGGATGAAGAAATTAAAGAAGCATGCACATACTTGAAGTCTGAATTTGAAATGAAAGACTTGGGTAAAACCAAGTTCTGTTTAGGCTTGCAGCTTGAACATATCCAAGGCGGAATCTTGGTACACCAATCTTCCTACACGCAGAAAGTGTTGGAGAGATTTGGTTTTGAGAAGGCATACCCCGCAAAGACCCCAATGGTCGGAAGGTCACTCCAAGCAGACCTAGACCCGTACAGGCCTAGAGAAGAGGGGGAGGAAGTCCTGGGAGCGGAATTCCCATTTTTGAGTGCAATTGGGGTACTCATGTACCTTGCGAATAGCACTAGGCCGGACATTACGTTCGCCGTGAATTTGCTAGCACGGTACAGTGCAGAACCCACCAAAAGGCATTGGAAAGGGGTTAAGGACGTCTTCCGTTACCTCCAAGGAAGCAAAGATCTCGGTTTGTTCTATAGAAGGAACAATGAATTGAATTTGGTTGGCTATGCCGATGCTAGGTACCTATCGGACCCGCATACTGAAAAGTCACAAACCAGGTATGTTTTCCTTTGCGGTGGAACAGCAATTTCGCGGAAGTCATCAAAGCAGACTCTTGTCTTGACGTCGACAAACCACTCAGAAATAATTGCCTTGTGTGAAGCCTCTCGAGAATGTGCATGGCTTCGAAGAATGGTTCATCACATCCAGAAGTCATGTGGTTTGAACATGGAACAAACCCCCACCATTATCTATGAAGATAATGCAGCTTGTGTTGCTCAAGTGCAAATGGGATATGTGAAGAGTAACCTCACAAAGCATATCAACCCCAAGTTCTTTTATGCTCATGAATTGCATAAGATGAACGAGATAAAGATACTGCATACTAAGTCGTGTGAAAATCTCGCAGATTTATTCACTAAGTCACTCCCAGCATCTTCATTTGAAAGATGTGTTAGAGGAATCGGGATAATGAGGCTTAGAGAAGTGCAGATTTCAGGGGGAGAATTTTCACATACTCCTACATAAATCTCAAACATGAAGTTTGAGTACCCAACGTGAATCTTGAAGATTAACATTGAAGTTTGGGTGGATTGTACTCTTTTCCTTAAGTAAGTTTTTCATTGAAGTTTTCTTACATAAGGTTTTTGATGAGGCAATCCGTGCAACACGACAGCGTGTGCTATGTACTCTTTCTCCAATTATTTTCCCACTGGGTTTTTATGGAGTTTTAATGAGGCATATGCATCTCGCAGTGAAGAGTCCAAGGGGGAGTGTTAGGAAACCGGATTCGTATCCTATATGGACTCTTCCTTATCTCTAAGCAGAACCGCTATATATAGGAGGCAGGGGGTCACCCCATTGTATGCAACAAGCATCTGAGAATAATAAAGTAGACCCGTTCCTTCTCATATTGTGTCTCTCGCCCTCTCTCTCTGTTCTCCAGTTTAGATCTATTAGGCAACCCCGGACTATTCGATAGCGAGGTTGTCTAACAGTGCGGACGCCTGGCACCTGCCGTGTATTTCTAAATCCGTCCGCTGGAGGTGGCTCTCACGCGGCTGCCGTTAGTTCCGTAGTATTGGTGTGTCGGCTCGGGGCGATATGACCAGGGTTAAATATTTTATTTCGAAATCATTTTTCCTTAAGTCACCGGTACCGAATTTTGCAAAATTTCGGTCAAAATTTGAGAAATTTCAAAGGGTTTGAAAATCAAATGAATTTGAAAAATGATCAAATACATGAGCGAATTTTGAACGAAAAGCTCGAATTTCCAACAAAAAGCAATGAAATTCCATCGAAAAGCCTCGAATTTCGACGACAAGTTAAAAATATTAAGAAAAATATAAAAAATGAGAAAAATTACAAAAAATGTTGTAAATTTTGTAAAATGCCATTCACATAATTAAAACTTATCACATATCAATACAAGTGCAAAAATAAGCATTCACATAATTAAAATATTAAAATATACCATAGCAAGATAACATTAACGTATTAAATATGCCATAGCAATACAAGTAAGCTTTTCAATATCAGATAACATTAACATATTAAAATATACCATACGTTTGCGATATTTTAGATAATTGAAAGTTGTCATATATCAATACAAGTAAGTTTTTCAATATTGAATAACATTAACGTATTAAAATATACCATAGCAATATATTTTTTTTGTGCATGCAAATATCGCTACTGGAACAAATAGTACCATTTTCGGGTGTCGCCCATTGCTACTAAATATACTTCAACAAATATTGCTACTAAATATAAATGAACAAATATTGATACTAAATAGAAAGCTGGATCTAGGATAAGCTGGCGTTAAAGAAACTAGGCGTGTTTGACCTAATTGTCGGCTCCAAAACAACCCAAATACACTTTGACGGTTTCACCCCTAAAAGATCCTTTATTACTCCATTGACTTTTATAAGGCATCCATACATTTCAAGATTCAAACTTTTTAATTTTTATTAATAATTAGTCCAACAATGCATATGTTTAATCTTACAAAAGTGATACCAAATATTGCTACTTAACATAATTGAAAAAATATTGCTACTTGACGTACTTCAACAAATATTGCTACTTGATAGTTGGCATACTTAAACAAATATTGCTACTAAAAATACTTCTAATTTCTTTTTTTATTTTTTTTCTATTTTCTACATTTTGAATGCTTCAAAAATGTCTCCAAACTTCATTTTTTTTTAAAAAAAATATTTATACCAGAGGTCATAAGACTATTAATACTAATTATAGGGAAATTTTGGATAAATTTAGTTTTTTTAATTTGAATTTGATTTGAACAAAAAACCGAACGAAATTCCTTTTCGATACGGACCGGTAAGATCAAATTTCACAAAATTCGATCAAAATTCCACGAAATTTGGAACTCTGGATAGGATAGTGCTTGCCGTGGTAGGGTGGTGCTGCAGGAAGCTTGCAATGACCGGGCTGCGCTGGAGGCTCGTTCGGTTGAGATAGCTTTAATTGCTAGCTAGCACTACTGTAGACGTCTTGCAAATGAAAAAAGAACGGCGAATCAAACACTTCAAACATGCAGCACAGTGCATTTTTTTGGTTACGGAATTATGGGTTCATACTAAATAGCACTATTATGATATTTTTAATCGCCAATCGACTATATTAGTACACACAACAATTTTTTCAATTGGCTTGCAATCAATGAATCGGTCAAACATATTATACCTTGAAGCCTATTGCGCCAATTAATTGGCCTTAGCATTTTGCTCACTAGAGATATGACTGATTGAAACAGAACTAAATGGACCAATTATTTCTTGGCATTGTTCCAAGTATCTGACTAAAACATCATCGTAATAGTTATACTTAAGGATCAAAAGCTTGCCGAAATCTCGCGAAATTTCGGTGAAATCTTGGATTTTGGACTCCCCTAAGTTTCATAATCCCGGTGAAATTAAAAAAACCCTAAAAAATTCAAAGTTCTACAGTAACCTAAAATTTTGGCGAAATTTTGGTGAATTTGACCGAGATCTCGGTTTTTTGACCAAAATTTGATCGGATTAGATTCTTCACATCTTTTTCCACGTGGGACAGTCAGTAGATCATGGAAACATTAATGATGTGTCAGAAGCATACTTGATAATTTCACAGTTTAAACTTCTGTTACCAATTACTTGCAGCCTGATATTGTCATCGAATAGAACTCTAATTATCATATTCTTCTCAATATGGCATTAACATGATATATATACATATCATGTAGCTTAGAGGCATTGCCCAATGAATACTTTTAATATCTCTTAATCTTGAACTTGACATTTTCTAGATTAACCTACTCATGTTTAGCATGTTCTTTGTAAAAAACAGAGTACACAGTGTACTAGCATTGCTTACACCATTTTCATAATCTAGGCATACTAGTAATTGGTCATTCTTTCACTCTCTTGACATG
Source organism: Rhipidocladum racemiflorum (assembly GCA_036346355.1). Taxonomy (NCBI): domain Eukaryota; kingdom Viridiplantae; phylum Streptophyta; class Magnoliopsida; order Poales; family Poaceae; genus Rhipidocladum; species Rhipidocladum racemiflorum. The sequence goes on from CM070577.1 coordinate 73,571,418, forward strand.
CAATTAGATAGCTAAAAAAATGCTAGCAATGTTAATTGACAACTACAACAAGAACTTAAGCATGCTAGTAATTGGACCAATCTCCATCTAAATATGGCAATTAGGAGAATATAAGCAACTAGTGACAATTTCCCAAATCCCTATCTTTCTGTACTTGACCCAATGCATGCTATTCTCCTGATAAGGAAAATAGCTCAATGATGAAAATTCCAAAAAGTAGACAAAATGCTGCCAAAATTTTTAAGTGTAGAGTATTTTATGTACAAAAACTTAGTAATTTTCATTAAAACAAATAGAGAATGTCACATAAATTCTTTCATGATTGTTTAAAAAAATTTCCTATTTTTTTCTAGCCTCAGGATACTATTTTACAGTACTTTGCACCATATAAATTTTTAAAAATTCCTCAAGCTTGATCATCATCAACAATTTTCATTGAAATATTAATGATATGTGAGAAGCATACACAAAAAATTTTAACGAATGTTGCACACTTTTCACATGTTTTAAATGGACCAAGATCTCGATTAAAACGATTGAAATTTCAGTTTTTCCACCGAGATCTCGGAAAACTTGGTGGAAAAAAATGGATTCAAAATTTGGTTTTTGTATTTCGTTCAAAATAACGAGATCTCAACAAAATTTTGAATTTCGGTAGGTGATGAGATTTGAGCCAAAAACAAAAATTGAAACCCTGGTTATACTCCCTTTTTACTTGCTGTACCACAAGCTGAGAATTAGCATATGCTTCAACATAGTCGACACCAAGATTGTCAAGCAATTGTAGACCCGTAAGTAATGCCTCATATTTAGCTTGATTATTTGAGTATCAGCAATTAAGCCTAAATGCAAACTCGAAGCTACACCCTCTCGAAGATATCAGCGCAATACCAACACCATCACCTTCTTTGCATATCGATCCAAAAAAGTATAAACGCCAAGGGGCAACGGCAGTTACACCACAATTGGCTCCGTATTATGATATAAAATTAGCTATTACTTGCCCTTTAACAATTTTCGCTAATTAAAATGTTAGGTCGAACCTAGTAAGCATATAAGCCCACTTTTCAAGTCAACCTCTTACATATGACCTTACAAGACGAAGCTAGTATATAATGTCTCAATTTAGTGCAAACAAAATACAAAGACAAATAAAGCTTTTCAATGGGAGGATACCTTATTTCAGCATCAATTAGCTGTCGCCTTAAATAGAAAATTACTTGCTCCTTCCCAATATTTTCTTGCACCAAAATCACTCTAATTGTTAACTCCTCAACTGATATATAGTCTAAACGGTACACCCTTCTGTGGCGCAGCCAAAACTAGAGGTTTAGAAAAATATTCTTTGATATTTTCAAAGGCTTTCTGTTGATCAGCTCCCCATATAAAATCATGGTTTTCTTTCAATCTTTACAATGGAGTGAAGATATCAATCCGATTAGATAGATTCGATATAAATTGCCTCAAATAATTTATTTTACCGACCAACTTCTGAATATCATTTTATCACTTTGGGAGTTGTGTATCGGCTATGGCCTTAACGTGTTCCTGGTTAACCTCAATACACCTGTCATGTACCATAAACCTAAGAAATTGTCCAACTGATACCCCAAAAACACACTTGTAGGAATTCATCTTCAGTTATGCGCTCTGGTTCTCTTGAACACCTTCTCTAAATCAGCTAGATGTTGATAATCACTTCTGGACTTTACTAGAACATCATCAATATAAATTTCCACAATATGGCCGATTAACTCATGGAAAATCAAATTTTTGATACATAGCACTAACACTTTTAAAACAAAAATCATCACAACCATTCGAATAACCTAATGCTCCAGGGCACCTGAAGGCCGTTTTATGGACGTCGGCTTCAGCCATGAATATTTGATTATAATCATCATTTCCATCAAGAAAGCTTATGATTTTATTCCCAGATGCAGCATCGATAAGCATATTGGCTGTGGGCATCGGGTATTCATCCTTAGGTGTTACTTTATTTAAATCTCTAAAATCAACACATACCCTAAGTTTGCCATTTTTCTTTACTACAGGAACGGTATTAGAAACCTACTCAGCATACTAGCTAGGTTGGATAAACTTTGCTTCCAATAATCGTTCAATCTCCTCTTATATCTTATCATACATAGCTAGATTAAATCATCTAGAAAACTATTTAAACGGCCTATAACCTGGTTTTATCAGTAGTTGATGATCAACAAGTTATCAGTTTACACCAGGCATCTCATGATACTCCCAAGCAAAGCAATCTTTATACCTTTTTAACAAATTGACCAACTTTTTCTTGTATTCATCTGTTAACATTGAGCTAATAAAGGTCAGGCTTTTCCTATCACCATCACCTATGTTTACTTTCTCTAATGGATCTGAAGACGTAAAACCTTATCCAAACCTTTCAACATCCTCAAAATATTCGATGGCTTCATAATTATTCGTTGTTTGCTGATAGCGTTGCATTTTATCTCGTAAAATCTATATTGCCGATTTGGGCTCCATCGGCGTAAAATCTCATTTGTTTGATCAAAGGTACTTTTCTTTACACTGATCGAAATTACACGTGTTGGCTGATGCATACAAAATCATAGTCCTCAAGCGCTCTGCCTGATATGCATTCGACCCCATCATGTTGCCAATTGGCTTCTGGACTAGCCATGACTATATGAGCCGATGTATCAACCTCATCGCCATTCTTTTGTATCAATTTTTTATGCATGGTCAATGGAATGCAATAGTTAGTATGCATCCAATCTCTACCAAGCAATAAACTATAACTTTTTTGACATCAACCACAAAGAAGGCTGTCGGTAAAGTCTTACTGCCGACTGTGAGCTCGATCACCATTAAGCTTTTGGCCTTTGTGGGATCTCCGGTGAAGTCATTCAACACCATGTTATTTTTAATGAGATCTATATCGGACTTACCCAATTTTTTATGAGTTGAGTAAGGCATCAATTTAACAGTTGCCCCACCATCCTTGAAATCGGCTTGTCATTGATTTGACCTTTTAAATACAATGGTCTTAGATGCCGATGATCATTTTGAGGTTTTTTTAAAGATGGCATCCTATGAACCAAAGTATAATTGCGCAAACGATTCTTTACACGATGGCACACATACCTTGAACCCTGTAGACAAGGTGTACACCATGTTGATGTCCATGATAGTGGCGAATCATTGCGGACGATGGGGGAATCTAGATCGTCAGAGGAATCAAATTCTTCTTGAGTGACTTCCATTCTCCAACATTCCTTCTTAACAGGTTTAATCGGATGAAGTTTATTAAAATATTTGTTTCTTCTTTTTTCATGATCGGCTTCCCTCAATTCTTAAGTTCGTAAGTGCTGAAGCTATCTCCTTTGGGACTTTCTCAGCCTCGGAGGACACCATCGTGGTCTAGGTTCTATTGGCTTCCATATCTTGTGGATCAAGTTCGTGTCAATTGCGTCCTCGTGTCCTTGCTCTGTCTTCGATTGACCATGGACCATCTCAGAAATCCTTCTGCGGATTGGCCTTTTTTGGTCATCTTCTTGTTAGTCTAGGGCCAATCCTAACAATCTCTCTTTAGCTAGTCGGCAATGCCCTTGACTTTGCTTAGGATAGTGTTGCATCGGGCAAACATATGGTGATGGCAAAGCTAATCATTTTTCCCAGTAAAATTGCCAAAAGGGCATCGTTCATGAGCCTTCTCAGCAGTAGTTGGCCGATGTACATTCTTCAACTGACGAGGGGGACTTTGCCGCATTCTCTGACCCCTCCTCTCATACTTAGCCAACAACTGAGAGAATGTTGACTTAAATTTATGTAATGGCTTTCATGGCGGTACTGGTTTTTCCGCTTTGTACCACTTGCTGATCTCAAGTTCACCTCTTGGCTTTATTGTCTGTGAATTTCTGCCTTCATGGTCAGTCTCAATATGAATAGACTTGACTGTGATCTTAATAATTTCTTTGCCCCTTGCAGTTGTTTTTATATCAGCCCGTCGATCTGATTTAGCCGATGTTGACAATGAGCTGATCTTGTCGTCCCATGCTAGCTCTTTTCCTTTTGCGGAGCAGCTAACCATGTTGACCGAAAAAGGGTTAGCATATAATTGCATTGCCAGTTCCTTAGTGAATTTTAATCGGCTGTCCTCAATAGCCGACTGAATCTGTTGACAAAAAATATTGCAATCATCAGTATTATGCGAAAAAGAATGATGCCACTTACAATATCTTTGTTTCTTGATTTCTTCAGTCGATGGCAAAGTGTGACCATCAGGCAATCATATAATCTTTTCTTGTAATAATAAATCAAAGATATGATCACACTTGTTTACATCAAAAATGTATTTACCCTCCAACTTAGCTTTAGTCGGCTTAAGCCAAGAATAGACAAGAGATTTTTTACTCCCTTTAATCCACTCTGCTACATTTATTTCGGTCTTATCTTCCTTGGATGAGCTACCCGATTCATATTAGCAAGATTAACCTTAGACTTTTCTTTTTCCTTGTTACTTTTGAACCTATCTTTAAAGCCCTTGTTTTCAAATAATCGGCTTTCTTGAGCCGATACTCTATGCAGGAGGTGACTCAAATCATGAACTCTTGGCCACCAAATTTCTCCTTCAAGGGAAGAATTAACCCTCGAAAAGCTAAATCGGCCAATTGGTTATCGGGCAATATAACACTAAAGCACCAATTTCTATCTTTCCGGAACCTTTTGATATAATTGGTTACTGATTACTTAAACTTTTGTCTAATGGAGCTTAAATATGATATCCTTAATTCTAGGCCTCCACAGAAAAAGTACTCATGGAATTGGCTCTCCAAATTAGTGCAAGTGTTGACATAATTTGAGGGTACTGTTGTGACCCAAGTAAAGGCTCCTCTAGATAGTGACAACAGAAACAGTTTCACTTTCAACCCATCGGACTGGGCCGCTTCTCCGCACTGTGCCACAAAGCGCCCGACATGTTCTAATATTGTCGTGGAGTCATTCCCTGCAAATTTAGCAAAATCAGAGACAGTATAACCATTAGGATATGGGATCCAATCAATATAATCACGATATGACTTACTGTAGCCGATAGTTCTCCCTTTGGCTGGATGCCAAACTGATCCCTTAAAACATCGCTAATAGCCTTAGTCCAATCGATTTCCTTAGCCGATGCTACCCATGCTTGAGGTACCTGCCAATTAGAAGTGAAATTAGTATTCTGCCCCCCCCACCCATTTGCAAACTCAGGCTGGCGTGGTACTGGGGGTTGCATCGGTAAACACAGTTGCTCATGGCTGATATTCTTCCATCTAAATGTTGGTTCTGAGTACAATACAATCCTATAAGGGGCCAAATCCATTGTAGGAATCGGCTCAACATATTGTGGACGTACCTGTGTCTCAATGGGCTGAACAATCGATTTTGGGTACACGTACAATGGAGTAGGCAGAGGTAAATTGGGTTGGAAGTCCAATTTAGGTCTATCTGTGTATGCTTGATAATGAGTAACCCCACTTTCGCCGGGATCCTGTGGTAATACCACGGTCAGATGTGTCGGTGCCTAGGTAGGAATACTAGCCGATGACTTTGGATCAACTGTTGGCTTTATGGTCTGAGCATTCTGGGCAACGAAGTAGACTAGGTAAGTTGGTAGATATTGCACCTGGTCAAGCAAAATCTCAGCCAACACTAGTTCTTATGCGACTTCTTTTACGCTGTTGGTTATCATCGGTTTGAGCGTGGTTACTAAAGTCGATGACTGGTTGACAACAGTATGATGTATAGATTGATTTATCATATTCTATAATTCTGTTTGCGCGGGTATGTATTGCCTTACCTGTCTATTTTTAGTAGCACCTGAAGTCTCCTTGTCACCGAAGTTGACCATTGCCAATGCGATTTTCTGCGTGGTTCCATGTCGGGTTTTTGATAGCAATTGAGCACCATCTGCTCGAATGCAGATATTTGATCTTCAATTTCTGTCCGCTACTCGGGCGTTAAATCATCCAATGTAGGGTTGATTATCGCCTTATGATTGACATCGGATTGAGAGATCGATTTTCTTATAGAAGACATGGTCGTTGATAAGCCAATCGGTCCCACCAAGCGTGCTAAAAGTGTGTTGATGCCAAAAAACATGAATAAAGGTCGATCGGTAATCACCACACGTAAACATCGAATTTAATTCTTGGTGTAGGCGTGCCAACTGATTTGATCCTGCAATCGGTAAGAAAAATTAGCATATGATTCAATCAGTTGTTAAGCTGATTATTCCTTTTGATTATAATCTAATCTAATCCAAATAGCTATTCAAGCCGATTAGATGAAAAGTAACCGATAGATCTAAATAGTATGATTGAGCTGATTAGACAAAGATAAAGGTAGTTTTTCCCCAAAAAAGATGATGCGCAATAAAATAAGAGAAAAAGCAAATCTGGGTGGTGTAAATCGACGAAACCAATAATCGGCGATACGCAACTTTATTGATAAAGCAAATTACAGTGGAAAGATTATAATACTAGAATTCTACTTCTAGTTGATGAAAAGTAAAGTAAAAAGTAGAGTAAGTTGGTTGATTGATTGTGTGTCATTGCTGCCCGTCATCTTCTTTTTTATACTGTCTGGACCGATCGTGTTCCCTTTAGACTCGTAAAATGCTATTTGTAGTGGTTTCAATTGTTAGACAACCTCGCTATCGAATAGTCCGGGGTTGCCTAATAGATCTAAACTGGAGAATAGAGAGAGAGGGAGAGAGACACAATATGAGGAGGAACTGCTCTGCTTTATTATTCTCATTGCTTGTGTACAATGGGGTGACCCCCTGCCTCCTATATATAGCGGTTCTGCTTAGAGATAAGGAAGAGTCCATATAGGATACGAATCCGGTTTCCTAACACTCCCCCTTGGACTCTTCACTGCGAGATGCATATGCCTCATTAAAACTCCATAAAAACCCAGTGGAAAAAATAATTGGAGAAAGAGTACATAGCACACGCTGTCTTTGTGTTGCACGGATTGCCTCATCAAAAACCTTATGTAAGAAAACTTCAATGAAAAACTTACTTAAGGAAAAGAGTACAATCCACCCAAACTTCAATGTTAATCTTCAAGATTCACGTTGGGTACTCAAACTTCATGTTCGAGATTTATGTAGGAGTATGTGAAAATTCTCCCCCTAAAATCTGCACTTCTTTAAGCCTCATCATCCCGATTCCTCTAACACATCTTTCAAAGGAAGATGCCGGAAGTGACTTAGTGAATAAATCTGCGAGATTTTCACACGACTTAGTATGCAGTATCTCGTTCATCTTATGCAATTCATGAGCATAAAAGAACTTGGGGTTGATATGCTTTGTGAGATTACTCTTCACATATCCCATTTGTACTTGAGCAACACAAGCTGCATTATCTTCATAGATAATGGTAGGGGTTTGTTCCATGTTCAAACCACATGACTTCTGGATGTGGTGAACCATTCTTCGAGCCATGCATATTCTCGAGAGGCTTCATACAAAGCAATTATTTCTGAGTGGTTTGTCGACGTTGAGACAAGAGTCTGCTTAGATGACTTCCACGAAATTGGTGTTCCACTATAAAGGAAAACATACCCAGTTTGTGACTTGCCAGTATGCGGGTCCGATAGGTACCCAGCATCGGCATAGCCAACCAAATTCAATTCATCGTTTCTTTTGTAAAAAAAGCCGAGGTCTTTGCTTCCTTGAAGATAACGGAAGATGTCCTTCACCCCTTTCCAATGCCTTTTGGTGGGTTCTGCACTGTACCGTGCTAGCAAATTCACGACGAACGCAATGTTCGGCCTAGTGCTATTTGCAAGGTACATGAGCGCTCCATTGCACTCAAATATGGGAATTCCGCTCCCAGGACTTCCTCCCCCTCTTCTCTAGGCCTGCATGGATTTAGGTCTGCTTGGAGTGACCTTCCGACCATTGGTGTCTTTGCGGGGTATGCTTTCTCAAAACCAAATCTCTCCAACACTTTCTGCGTGTAGGATGATTGGTGTACCAAGATTCCGCCTTGGACATGTTCAAGCTGCAAGCCTAAACAGAACTTGGTTTTACCCAAGTCTTTCATTTCAAACTCAGATTTCAAGTATGTGCATGCTTCTTCAATTTCTTCATCCGTCCCAATGATGTTCAGGTCATCTACATAGACGGAGATTATACAAAATCCATTCGGGGATCGTTGTATAAATACACATGGATAATCTTCGCTGTTCGTGTAGCCTTTCTTGCAGAGAAAGTCACTCAAGCGATTGTACCACATTCTTCCTGACTGTTTCAGCCCATACAGTGATTTCTCCAATTTCACACTGTATAGGTTTCTGTTTGCTTAGACTTGGTTCGGGATAGGGATACCTTCCGGTACTTTCATTTATATCTCCGAATCCAAGTTTTCATACAAATATGCTGTGACAACATCCATTAGCTTCATTCTCAACTTCAAGTTGACTGCCATTGAGATCAAGTATCTAAAGGTAATTCTGCCCATGACCGGAGAATAGGTTTCTTCATAATCAACCCTAGGACGTTGAGTGAAACCTTGAACAACAAGCCTTGCAATGGTTGTTGCTATTTTCATAGATTCTCCTATTATTACAAAATTTATGGCCATTTCGTCATGGTGTGCTTCATGCACTTCTACTTGCTCTTCATTGCTATTTTCCATTCCAGGAGCAAGTTCCTTTAGTTTTTCTCCGCCAATGTGTGCGCACACATTATTTCCGGCGGCTTCTTCCAATTGAAGATTCAAATCTGGAATTACCTTTTCCACAGGCTTCTTTCCAAAGTGCAGTCTCAACTGGCTCCCCTTCTTGCTTTGGGGCATTTTTGTGATTGGCTATGGTAAGTCCTCTTGCCCATTTTTCCCAGACGTCTCCGGTACTTTGGGTTTGAGAAGCCAGATTTCTGTTCTTTTCTTTGAGGCCTCACGACAGGATGAGGATACCTTCTGCTTTCTTTGGTATTTCCACCCTCTCTGGTGCATTTCTTGCTGGTATATGCGACTTAACCACGCTCTTCAGATCACAAAAATGATCAGGCAGTTCATTTGCTAAATTCTGCAAATCGATTGTCTTCTTGACTTCATGATTTGCTTCATTAGTGCGAGGGTTATGCACGGGGATCCCAATGGAATGCCATATGGTTTCCCGGCATTTTCATCCAATGGTTCATTTCCTCCCCCTAATGACGGGAAAGCGATCCTCATCAAAAAAATGCAATCAGCCAATTGGGTTGTATGCAAATCTCCAGTCATGGGTTCCAAATACCTGATTATGGATGCATTCTCATAACCAACGTATATCCCAGACTTACGGAGAGAGCCCATTGCAGTTCGCTGTGGGGGTGGTATAGGTACATATACCATTCATTCAAATCTTCAGGATGACCCATTGCACTAGTTGCATAGTTGAATGGATGTTGTAGGCCGACGGTCTATAATTGATGAGTCTTCTTTGCGTGCATGATGCGTGTCCCCAACAAGTGTTGGGCAAGTTACAACTCTGCAAGAGTGGTCGGGCTATGAGCTTAATCCTCTTTATTAGTGCTTCACTATTCCATTTTGCGTATGGATGTCTTTGCATGCAGTGCTCAACACTTATTCCAGTTGCTGTGCAATAATCATCAAATGCCTTGGAAGTAAATTCGTTGGCATTGTCCATTCGAATGGACTTTAGGTGATGATCAGGAAAAGCATTCTTAATTCTGATGATCTGCGAGATCAGCTTTGTGAATGCATGATTCCTTGTTGTTAGCAAACATGTATGCAACCATTTCGAGGAAGCATCAATGAGCACCATAAAGTATCGAAACGGCCCCGACATGGGCTGAATCGGGCCGCAAATATCCCCCTGAATGCGTTCCAGGAATGCAGGGATTTCATGTTGCACTTTCATAACAGAGGGTTTTGTTATTAATTTCCCAGTGGCACATGCATGGCACACAAAATCTTCGTGATTCGGGAAATTTTTAACATTAATGCCATGACCTTGTGAGTTGTTAACTATATTTTTCATCAATCTAAGAACAGGATGACCTAAATATACAATGCCATAACGAAAATAATTCAGAGCTTCTAAATACAGTTTTCAAATAAGTATACACTGCGTGTGCATTAATTATCGTGTAGTACAACCCAGATTCATATGAGGGATATTTTTCTTAATACCATTTTTCATACTCCGCGTGCTTCATAATGCACAAATGCTCTTTGCCATTTTCTTCATTGGTTTCTACGTGAAACCCATTGGCGCGGATATCTGTTAAAACTTAAGAAGGTGCATGTTGATTCAGGGTACAAGGAGGCTTCATCAATTACCAAAGTTGTACCCATTGGCAATATAATTGTGGCTCTTCCTGAGCCTATTATATGCGTATCGCTTCCTGCGATTTTCATTATCCTTCCAGCGTTCTTCGTGATCGTTTGGAAGTATTTCGACTCTCTTAAGATGGTATTTGTTGTGCCACTATCAACAATACATATCACCTCCATTGGGCGCTACACAATATCTAAATGACAAGAAATATAATTCTAGTCATACAGTGGCAAAGTAATTCAAACATTGCTTGTAAATAAAGAATACTGGAATAAAGAATAAATTGCAATTCTATTCATGAGGAAAGAAAATGTATGCTCTTCGAGAGCTTACAATTCATTATTCAAAATTCATTAACAACCATCGCTTCAGAGCTCGCAAACTTCAAAGTAACCCAATCTTGCTGTGCTTGGAGCAAGATGGCGGACTTGAGCTTCTCGAACTGCTTCTGAAGTGCAGTCCGTAACTCAAGTGTACTCACCTCAGCCATGTATTCATTCTTCACAGTGGCTGAAAAGTGATACCTGGGGAGTACAAAACTTGATCGTTTTGCTCGGCAGTAGGTTACTTGTCCTTCGAGGACCCTAAACCGATGGCAATTCAGAGCTTCTTGCTCATAAGCACGATCTTCACATTTGATGCCCATGTGAGATAGTTCTGACCATTCGGGCCAGTTCTTCAAAACTCACATATGACAATGCCAGGTATTTACATATTCATAGGATTCTTTCATTAGATTACTTCGTGTAATCTAATAGAGAGTGGTTGCAAAAATTCATAAATGCATAAATCAAATTCTCATGAATATCCAGTAAACTAAAAGAAAGCAATAATTTCAAGATTCATAAATACAAGATTCATAGATGCAAGATTCATAAGTGCAAGATTCATAAATGTAGGATTCATAAGCACAAGATTCATAAATACATGATTCATAACTGCAAAATTCATATATACACAGATTCATAAATATTCATAAAAATTCATAAATACAGCTTCGTGCATGTATGTGATCGGCTTCGTGCATGCGATCAGATTTATGCGCGTGATCGACTTCATGTATGCCATCGGATTCATGTGCATGATCGACTTCGTGCGATCTATTTCATGTGCACGATCGGCTTCGTGCATGCGATCAGATTCATATGCATGATCGACTTCATGCGATCTGTTTCATGTGCGTGATCGGCTTCGTGCAGGCGATCGGATTCATACGTGCGATCGGCTTTGTGTGCACGATCGGCTTCGTGCGATCGGCATAGCGCGGCTTCGTGCGTGCGGCGCTGTCAGTTCCATGCACGTCGGCCTTCTTGGCGCGACGGTGGCCGCTTCGTGCGGCATGCTTGAATTTCCAATTAATTATATTAAGGTAATTTTTCATCATTACTTGATAACAGAAAATAAATTCCAACATAAATTAAATGCGGTGTAATGCTAATTACAACTTATGTAACTCTCGTTGGTTGGGAGCGAAAACAGGTAACGAATATCTCCGTCAATTCGACTCTTGGCCAGGTCAACCTGCCCCTAGGGCTCACATGAGGGAGGGAGCACTTCCCGTTTCCGGGTGCCAATTAAAGAACCAAGCCTCATGTTTGTTTTCCTAGACACCAATTGTCTCATGTCTGTTTATTCATTACCAAAATCAAATCCCAATCACTCAGGTTACATTTGCCAATTAAACGTGCATGTAGTGATGGCTTCGTGCCCACGCATCTTGTTAGCCGTGATAGGGCTTCGTGCCGATGTACTATAGCGATCTGTAGCTTCATGCTACGATCTGCGAAAGTTGTTGTGAACTTGTAGCTTCGTGCCACGTTGAAGAACACGGTACTTAGATGCGTAGATTAGATGCATACTCGTAGCTTCATGCCACGATTAGATGCATTCATACTATGTACTAGAGAAACACCGCGAACTCGTAGCTTCGTGCCACGATTAGATGCATTCATACTATGTACTAGAGAAACACCGCGAACTCGTAGCTTCGTGCCACATAGATGTGCGTAAAGAATTGAACGAGCTATTAGATTCAATCTTCTGTTTCTCACCTTTTCAATCTATTCTTCGGTAGGCTATCGCGTAGGATAGAGTCGCGGAGGATTTTTTATTTCGGCAATCCGAGTGGATGCCGGCTTGATGGCGAGTTGATTGCAGATCGGATCGGGCGATCAATCGCCGGTAGTAGTCGTTCGTCGTTGTCGACGATCCTTCACTTCTTGTCTTTTTCTCACCTTTCAATCTTTCTCCGGTAGAGATCGTGCTGATAACGTGTTAGACAACCTCGCTATCGAATAGTCCGGGGTTGCCTAATAGATCTAAACTGGAGAATAGAGAGAGAGGGAGAGAGACACAATATGAGGAGGAACTGCTCTGCTTTATTATTCTCATTGCTTGTGTACAATGGGGTGACCCCCTGCCTCCTATATATAGCGGTTCTGTTTAGAGATAAGGAAGAGTCCATATAGGATACGAATCCGGTTTCCTAACATCAATCTCCCCTGAAACTTTTCTTTGAAACTGATATCGGTTATAATGCCAATCAGCTTTGTTATGATCCTACGTTCTGTTGTAACTTGTATTGGTCATGATCTTCCAAAATAATGTTTCCTTAAATTCGATACTAGCTTTAATCAAACAAACATACTAAATTAACGATTCTTACCAAATTGACCATGCACTAGATTTTGGTGTCAATAATTATATTTTTCTCAATTTTTTTATACTCATTTATCTTCTCATCTCTTCAATACTTATGAATAAACATTTACACACGCTGTTCTATCTCTTAGTTTTAGAACATTAAAATTACCCTCGTATTGGATACGGATTCGGAGCTCCAGACATTGCGATGTTGAATTACAAGTGAAATATCAAATTCAAATGTGTTTGATTTTTTTTTTGTTTCTTATGCTGCGCATTTAGTGCTATTTGGTCTGAATCCATAATTAGGTAACCAAAAAATGCAATGTGCAGCATGTTTGAAGTATTTGATTCACCGTTCTTTTTTCATTTGGAAGATGTCGGTACCCGAATTTGCAAATCCGGACCCTTGGTGTTTTTCGCACCAATCCAGGATCACGCTAGTGCACACCGTCTCAACACAGATGTATATCATAATCATACACAGCGAAATAATAATTAAAGTCTTTATTATAACGAAAGCGGTTGAGTTAACCTTATGATCAACTTACAAAGATAAGCCTCGCAAGGTAAAGTCTTAAATAAATAAACTTGCATCGAAAATTGAATAAACTGGTGGCGCCAACCAACATGCCACAAGCAACTGACTGGGCTCGCTCCTTAGTTTGCTGGCTCCTCCTGGAACTCCTCCTCCAGTGCTGGCGTTGATTCTTCCTCAACTGATGTTTGTTTGGTGGCAAGGGTGAGTACTTAACGCACTCAGCAAGTCATGCACAGAAGTGCAATTCTAACAGCTACATGCATGGCTTATTCCAATGATAGGCTATTTGGTTGTTTTGCAATAAAGCAACATTCATAAATTACAATAGTAAATAGGAAAGCGGTAAACAACAGTAATAATAATAACTTGCACAATCCATTTCCATGTAAAGCATTTACCATCCTTAGTCAGGTTCATTATTTCCATACCAAGTAACAACCAACCCAAGTTCAGTTTATGAAAATCTAACCCTTGACTGTAATCCCCGAGCAATGTCCAATACCGTAGACTCGGTTATCCGAATAGGTTGTACGCTCTGCAAAGGTTATACCCTTTACCCACAAGATACTGTCGCACGATCTAGATCTAACGGCCACGATCTGATATAATCTAATGAAATCAATGAGTCGGCTACGTGGACTCACCTCGCGCGTTGGACCTGGATCGGACGGTTGACGTGCTTTGCGAGTCCCAGCAATGGCGCGGTGAGGTTATCTCGTCGGAGTTGGAGATGATGACGCGTGGGACAGCATTCCAGGGGAGTTCCGGCTAAGTGAAACGTCGGTCTGGGTTTGCCTCGTCGCGAGGAAGTCGGTTCTGGGCCCCAACACAGCAAAGGACGGCGGACGGCGATGGGAACGAAGAAAAGCGCAACTGTGGTCCTCAACTTCGGCGAGCAATCGACGCAGACTGGCGACGACTTGAGCGCTGTGGACTAGGGCAATTGGCACGGCGTCAAACAGCGAAACTCGGGAGGAGGTCCACGCCCTTTAAAGCGCTGAAATCGAGTCCGACTCGGCGGCGGAGACGAACGGCCGCGGCGCAAAACCGGCGAGGAACTCGGAACGAACACGATGAACGCTAACCGTACACGTGGCGCGATCAACGGCTCCGATTCGATCCAGCGCAGCTCGATCCAAACCGATCATCAGGGGCGGCATGGCGCTATCGTGGCCCTCCAACGCGACGCAGATCCAACGGTCCGCCACACGTGTGCACGTGGATGGATGCTGGCTGTTGGATCTCGATCCCACGACTAGCGCAACTAGGGTTAGGGTTTAGCGGATCGGGTTGTGGGTCTCGGCGGGTTAACGGGTCTGGTTCGGCGGCGCGGTTTGAACCCGTTAGAGTTTTCCAAAATTCCTTTTTCATTTTTATTATTTAAAATAATTCCAAAAATTCATTTAATTTGAGAAAAATAGCAAAAGGCTCAGAAAAATTCCAGAAAAATTCTGAAAATTCCAAATATTTAATTAATCCAATAAATAACTTAATTCAAATTAAATCCAAATAAATTCCAAGAATTCAAATAACTCAATAAATTAAATAAAAGCAAAATTTGAGGTGTTACAGAAGACGTCTGCAATAATGCTAGTTAGCAATTAAAGTTGCCTCAGTCGAACGAGCCTCTAGCACGGCCATGCATGGCGACTCTGCGGTGCCATCTGCATGGCCACAGACATCGGCCCTATCGCTCTTGAGACGACATGCCGTGGGACCACGGTTCCTCCTATCAATATCACAATAATAGGATGATTTTAAATTTTTGATTATACGTAAAATCGGATAAAAAATGAATCAAAAATCGTTAAGAAATCATAGGATTACGAAATCAATTTTTTTGATTTTTTTTAAAAAAAGCAAAAATTGACTAGTATTCATCTATAATCGTTCGATATTCCTCGATAATCGCTAGATATTCCTCAATAATCAAGCGATCAAGTGAACTTTCTTAGTGTTCAATTTTTTGAGCGATTTTTGTGTGATATACCTCGAAAATCACTCGATATGTCTTGATAATCATGATATTTGTGTCGTAATTTTTTTTCTTCTGAATTTTTAAATTTTTTAAATTTAACCTATTTACCTACCAGTATTAATATCATATCACTCGATAAGGTCAACTATCACGACATACGAACGATAATAGAGGATAAGTTAAACCTGCGCGGGACTGGCAGCAGCCGCGGTAAGAGCCACCTTCAGCGGATGGATTGCACAACAGGTGCCGGTGTCTGCATCACACTACATTTGATAAAAAAAAAAATCACCGAACCTAAATACACGAACAGTCCGAAGAAATTTTGCACGTATAGTATAGGATACCATGGCATGTACGTACCCTGGCAAACACAAAAATGTGCTGTCGGTAGTACACATTTTGGATGTACGTACCACCGACCGTATCCGTACGCGGCTACGCCTACCATCCCCTGTCTCTGGCTGACATCCATGACTGAGTGGGAGGAGTATTTCAGAAGCAAGCCCATCAACTCTCTGAGCCGCGCAGAGCAGAGCACAGCGACGCTGCTCTCCTCTGATTTTGAGCCAAAGCGACGCCTGAGAGAGAGGCAGGGAGACGCTGCTGCTGGTCTAGGCGTCTAGCTAGTGGAGGATGGAGTGCTGAGGCGTGGTGAGTGCAGCAGTGATGCAGTGGCATTTTACTTCGCCTGTGCGCTCACAGGCTTCAACTGAGTAGGGCTCGGGCTCCCTGCTTTGCTTCCTCTCTCCCGGTCTCCTCGCGCCATTGCCGGAGTGGAGGCTAGAGGCGAGAGCGGGGCAGAGAGGGAAGCGAGGAGGAAGAAACAAGAAGGGAGTTAATCAGGTGGGAGTGGGATGGGATCGATGCATGCGTGGGTCGTGTTCTTTCTTGCTCGCAACTTGCAGAGATTCCTCCTCATCAAGACTTGCCCCGGCTTGTCTTGTTGCGACTTGCTGTTCTTGGGGACCTGGAGTTTCTTGGATCATAGCTAGTGATGGGTTTGGCGTTTCTTGATAAATTTTTTGACCTTTTTGGGACTGATCCGTTCAGTTCTCTGAATCTCTGGTCTTGGTAGCGTTTCAGCTAGGGCTCGAGGCGACGATGCTGCGGAGGGTGATGGTGTCCGACCAGGCCGCCGCGGGGGACGCGCTGGACGGCGTGGGCACGGGCAAGACACGCGGCGCGGCGTTCTTTGCGGTGCCGCGGCTGCTGGTGGGGCTCGCGGCGGGCAAGTGCGCGCCGCCGGAGTGCGACTCGCCGGCGCGCAGCCCGACGTCGCCGCTCGACCTCAGGGCCTTCGCCGCGCTCGGCGGGTCGCTGCTCCGGTCGCCGCGTTCGCCCAGGAGCTGGGAATCGCGGCGCGTCGGGCTCGGCGGCCTCGTGGACACCGTCGACGAAGTCGCCGCCGACGCCAAGAACCGTCTGGTCGGGCCCCAGATGCCGCCGACCAAGCCACAATGCCTCACTAAATCCTACACCTCCCTGCCGAGAGACTGTGTCCATGCGCAGCCGGAGCTCGGGAAGGTAGAGGCCGCCGCCACCGGCGGCGGCGGCATGTCGGTGCCGTGCAGTAGGTACTACGGGGATGTGAAGTCTGGTCCAGAGGTCATCGTGTCCGGTGGTGCTCACCTCGCTGCGAACAGCCATTCGTCCGATCTTGGCAAGTTCTCGGCGTCCGGGTCGCTGCCGGTGTCGATCGGCGGCCCACGCCAGTACATCGGTTCGGTGTCCGCGACGGAGGTCGAGCAGTCGGAGGACTACACTTGCATCATAGCTCACGGCCCCAATCCAAAGACTACCCACATTTTTGGGGATTGCATCTTGGAGCCCCGCCCTCTTCGTGTTTCTGACGGCGAGGGCAGGGAGACCAAGCAACTGAAGGAAGGGGCTGAGTCCTACTGGCTGGTGAAGTGCTCCGGCGACGCCGGCGAGGAATTCCTGCGCTTTTGCTTGTCTTGCAAGAAGAAGCTGGATGGCAACGACTCTTGCATTTATCGGTATGTCGTTGCGTTTACCCAATCATCTCTTTTGATATGGCTCTGAAGAACATATGATTGTTGTGATGTGTCTTCAGATGTGTAAGATCAAAGTGTAGGTGAATTTGCATCAGTGGTATTAGGATGTGTTCATTGGTAGATGAACTTTTCCTGGAATGGATAGATTGCAAACAGTATGTGGAATAATTTGCTGATTTGTTCGTCAGGCGATGATTTCATTTCTTTAATTGAACGAGTTAATAGTGAAATGGGTAGCATTTTGTGAGTTGCACTACTGAACAAATTGTTGAATGTCCTCTGCAGAGGTGAGAGAGCGTTCTGCAGTGGCAGCTGCAGGGACGAAGAGATCCTAATTGAAGAGGAAGAGGAGAACAACACAGAGGTCTCCTCTCCCAGCTCAGCCTCAGCCGGCTCATCTTCATCGTTCCACGAGGACATCTTCATGGCCGGAATGGTCGTCTTGCCATGACCTCCAGTGCCCCGACACCCAACCAGTGCACCGTGTGCCGGGATAGATGGTCAATAATGTAAATCATCGTCGTCGTCACCGCGGCCGCCGCCGCCGCCGTCACCAGTTTGCTGGTTTTGTAAGTTCTTGTTTCAGCAGTTGAGAAATTCTGTGGCATTGGGTGGTCATTGAGGATTGGAAGCTGCATCAAGTTGCGACAACTTTATGAGGTGATGGCATTGAGCTGCTTTGGGTAATTTGGTGCTTTTGCTTTGATCAAATGCGTGCTAAAGTGACTCGATGATGATTCACTATTGTTTACATGCTTTTGTTCCACGAGAATTAGGAAAGTGTCGTTGATTTGCCAAAATATTTAGGAGCTAACTGACAAGCCAACCTCTAAGGAAACTTTCTGTTATGTGTGTGATAGATTGTCAGTAACATCAGTCTCTTTGCATCCTGATTTTTCCATGATCTAACACCAGAACTGATGCAGGACAGGCAAGGAAAGAAGAGAGATGTATGTGAGAACAATTCTCATTGATCAGGAGTTTATTTTTTTTAGTAAATCATCATTTGATTCTGTATGCCTCATCAATAGACGAATTCTTCCACGTAAAGAGCGAGAGAGGGATGAATTCTCCAAGAAAGTTGGAAGCAAGTTGGAAGAAGCGTCCAAACTCCAAAACCTTTGGTGGACTCTAATTTACTACTTTAAAATAATATAGTGGTGTTTCCTGGCCTCTCTCTTTCTTCTTTCTTTTTATATAAGGATTACGTGTTGACATATGGGTCTTCCTAAAAGATCTCTAACAAAAAAAAAATCTCTCTTCTCTACTTTGCTCACATAAGGATTACATACTGTGTGCGGGTCTTTCTAAAAAATTTCTAATAAAAAAGCTGAAAAAGAAATCTAACAATAAACAAATGTAACCTCTAAAAATTTTCTATCAACAAGTGCCAACATATGGACTCAAATATCTACCCATAATAAATTCACAATATTGTTACAATGTGGATTATTTGTGTTCCAGTGCAGCGAACAGGTCTTCAGCTAGTCACTCCATTCTATGACATCGTAGCAGGATTTCTGCTTTTCTTTTTATGGACAACTATATCTATTTGGAAAATTTCAAAATTTTCCAAATAGAACTTAAAATTTTGGATTTCATTTGAATTCGGTTTGAATTTGAATTTGTTTTTCGTTTTGGGCCAAATCTCCTTGCAATTTAGGCCTTCGGCCCATTTCCCCGCCAGCCCAGCCGGCCCGCCTGGCCTGCCAGGCCGACAGACGCCGTCTCCTCCGACGCCGCGCTCCGTGCCTCGCGCGCCACCGCCGCCACCTGCGCCGCCGCCACGCGCGCGCGCGTGACTGCCGACGCTGCCGCTCGCCACGCCGCGCCTTCGCCAGCGCTTCGCCGCTCGCGCACCACGATCGCTTCAGGCGCCGCATGCTCCGTCGCGAGCGCCGCCGCCGCGCCCTTGTCGCCTTGCCTCGCCCACGCCGTGGCTATAAAAGCCGGCCTCTGCTCGAGCTCCAACTCGCCCCACCTCGCCCCTTCGCCGGTGAGCTCCCCTTCCCACGCTTCCTTCCCCGTCGTCGCCGCAACGCAGCAACCGCCCACCTCCCCCAGAAACCCTAGCCCCGCCTCCTCGTTGCTGGCTTTAGGCCGCCCAAAGCCTCGCCACGCTCAAGACGCGCTGGGCCGTGCGGCCCATCACTGTTGGCCCACGGCCGTTTTCCTTTTTTCGGATTAATTAATTCTTAATAAATCCGAAAATTTGATTAAAAATCCCGAAAAAGCCCAGAAAAATTTCATAAACCCCAGAAGCTCCACAAATACATTTTTTGAATCGTTACATTTTTTGAATCGTTTTGATCCACTGAGTCCAAAAAAGACATTCGATTCGAAATCTGGAGTCTCCAAAATTCCAAAATGACCAAATTGCGCTCCGTTCTCTCTCTCGGTTCGGTTCCGGTTTTCGTTTTTGTTCTTGTTTTCGTTTCCGTTTCGTTTTCCGTTTGTTTATTGTTGTTCGTCCTTTTCGCTCTAGATCCGGTCGTTGGATAGTTCGAGGAGCACCACAGTACCCAGAGCAAGAGTCGGACCCGACAGGAGACAAGTACAACTACGTAGACTACGGTTCAGCCGATACGATCGCCGAGCAAGGCAAGCCGTACACCATTGATCATGTTGAACCCAATCATGCCATGTTATAATTAGTACTTATTTTCTACTGCATTATTTTGCTGTATGTTGAAATATTGAAAACAGTTATTTTAGAATGACATGATACCTAGATAATGCCGAATTGCTCATGGAACTTCCTTGAAAAATATTGAACTATATTAAATCCTTGTTACCCCTAGATGAGTAACTTATGCCATGTTAAGTTAGTTACTATTAGTAGTGTTAGTTAGTTCAAATGCTTTTAAAATGGAAATAAAATGCTGTCGAGCCGCTGGCTCAGATGTTTATAAAAGTGCTACAGTCAGGGGGACAGTATTGGGCTAGTCCACGAGGTGAAATTGAGTCCGATCCCCGGCTGATGATTAATGCTATGGTTAGTTTGGTGGCCGGTACGTGTAGGTACCGGATTGGGTTTGTGTTTGTATGGCTGATCTTTGGCAAATTAAGGTTGATAACCCCCTTGAGCAAAGAAAATAACTTAAGTTTCCGCTCAACCACGAGTCGGATCGGTTGATCGAACCGTTTTCCGACATGGCTCAGTAACATTGATCGTGAAAGTGAATCTAGGCCCCTTAATGAGTTTTGGATGATTAATGACACACGATTAAAAGGACTAATGCGTTAAATGAGTTTGTTAACAAATAAAAGTCCTAAGAAGAGATCATCTATGGCCATCAGATACCCTCAAAAAGGGATTGAGTAAGAAAAACGGCAACATGTGTATGTATTACATTTTCTTGAGTCATAGGAATGCCGTACTATTAAGAGGGATGTATTGAAGTTGATCTAGAGGTAGTCTTTATGCTCAGATGAATGATGTTTAGTTACTTGAGAGACACCAAGTCGCCACACTTGCATCGAAATGTATTTGCTTTGAAGTTCTGGTCAGATATTCCGATGTTAGGTCGGAAGTTCCGATGTCTTAGACATTCTGATGTGTAGTTGTGCTCGAGTCCGAAGCCTCTTAGAAAGGGGTCGGATATTCCGATATCCGACATCAGAAGTTCCGATGCCTGTTGCTCTAGTTTAGGGTACTCTCTGTTGAGATCGGAAGTTCCGATACATGTTGTTTTTGAAAAAGGGTGCTCTCTGTCTAGTTCGGACTGTCTGATATTTCAAGTCGGAAGTTTCGAAGTAGTTAAATTCTAGTTTGGGAACTCTCTGTTTGTTTCGAATGTTCTGATACTCAAGTCAAACATTCCGATGTTGCCTTAGAAAGTTTCTGTCGAGTTCTCTCTCTATGTGCCTCGGAAGTTCCGATAGTAAGATCGGATATTCCAATGTGCTTAGTTTCAACCGTTGGAGCTTTCCAAGTTCTGGAAGTTTGCACTCATCAGAAGTTCCGAAGTTAGGTTCGGATATTCCGATGTGTGGCTGAGTGCGGGTATAACGGCTAGTTTTGAACCAAAACTATAAATACCCCTCACCCTCTCCTTTTGAGGGTTACACACTTGCTTTGGCTGAAACTTTGAGCACCTTGAGCACATCTTAGAGCATTCTTGAGCCCTCCTCCTTGATCTTAGTGATCATCTAGAGAGTGAGGATTTGAAGTGTGATTGTGAGCTAGAACAAGATTCAATCATTCATCTTAAGCACTAGAGAGCCTCTCCAAGATCAAGAACTCTTTGCATTTGTTACTCTTGGAGGTTGAAGGACTCCTAGACGGCTAGGCGTCGTTCACGAGCTCCCGATGTTTGTGGGAAGCCGTGAGAAGTTTGTGAAGGTCCGTTTCGCCTCCAAAACGAAAGAAACGAATAGTGGAACCAAACTTCAAGTGTGACCGAGGTTTGGGAGGAAAGGGTTGGAAAAGACCCGGCTCTTTGTGAGCCTCCTCAACGGAGACGTAAGATCCCCTCAAGGATCCAAACTCCGGGAAACAAACTCCTTGTCTCATTTATTTACGTTTTTCATTGACGCTATTCTAGTCTTAATAGCTTACTCCTTCTTGCACTCAACTAGAATAGAACAAGATTCTAGATTGCTAGTCTTAATTTCTGTTCTCGATTTTCTGTGTTGATCGGACATTCCGATATAATACCGGAAGCTCCGATACTATCGGAAGTTCCGATATTGAATCGGAAGGTCCGATACCTTTTCCGCTGCAGTAAATTTCATTAGAAATTTAAAATAGCCTATTCACCCCCCTCTAGGCTTTTATCACTCTTTTCAGATCGTCCCCTGGGAATACTTACATTTTGGTGGTACCATTCTCAGTGAGGAGAATGGGGAGCGGCATTCCCGGGGTGGAATGGCCGAAGGGTTTGGTGGAACGGGAATGAGGTGTCATTCGTCAATTCTCACAACGTAGGTTGCCTACTCGGACTTGGAACGCAGCCCCTGCGTTGGCCAGTGGGGTCCCAAGGATGGTGGGCCCGAGTACCTATCGGGTAGGAGCTACCAGGGGAATGTTCAATCAAAAGGCTATGATGGTCTCGGCTTGGCCGCATGCATTTAAGTTGCATGTAATTTAGCGCTTGGCATTAATGGCCGTAGATATCTTGTGGGTAAAGCTGAGCAACTCTGCAGAGTCTTTAATTGAAATGGTATTCGAATACGCCGTACTTTCGGTTAATGAAGTTAAGTTTGAGTTGGGGTGACACCCGTAACTAAGCTCAAGTAATTGTTTTGGTGAATTTGTGAATATGACTAAGTAGTGTTGAACTTTGAAACCAGTTACTATTACTCTATGGTTTGTGTTTCAAATGTAAAAATGATGTTACAAAGAAAACTGCATCCACAATACTTAAACCTGTTCCCTCCAATTGATCAATCCCTTGCATATAGTATTCAGTACTTTCCGTACGACTTGTTGAGTACTCCCGTACTCACCCTTGCAAAACCTCGACCGTTTCAGAGTTTGAAGAAGCTGGAGCGTATCAGGAATATGTAGATGGCGATTGTCAGGACCCGAATATGCAAATCCGGACCCTTTGTGTTCTCAGCACTAGTCCAGGATCACGCTAGTGCACACAGTTTCAACATCGGTAAACATCACAATCATACTCATCGAGATAATAAGGTACTTTAATTAAGATAACCAAACTAGTTGCTCGACCTTATGGTCGAGTTACAAGAGTACGCCATACAGGGCAAAAACTTATTAAAGAAATAAATTGCAGCGGAATAAAGGCATCAATGTGGCGCCATCCAGTATACCACAGGCGACTAGGCTCACTCCCTAAGTAGACGGCTCCTCCTGAAGCTCTTCCTCCAAAGCTTGTGTCGCTTCTCCTTCAACTGA
The DNA here is from genome assembly GCA_036346355.1 of Rhipidocladum racemiflorum. Taxonomy (NCBI): domain Eukaryota; kingdom Viridiplantae; phylum Streptophyta; class Magnoliopsida; order Poales; family Poaceae; genus Rhipidocladum; species Rhipidocladum racemiflorum. The sequence goes on from CM070577.1 coordinate 73,594,791, forward strand.
TGTTGAATTGTGGCAAGGGTGAGTACTTGGTACTCAGCAAGTCATGCACAGAATGCAGCTAATATTCTATATGCATGGCTTAATACAAAGGATAGGCTAACAGGTACATTTGCAGTAAAACAGCATTTAACGAATAACATAAGTAGATTCAAAAGCAGTAAAAGTTAAGCTAATATCAATAACTTTTCCAGGAGTTAAGTAAACACTTTTCCTTTCTTAATCCACATTTCCATCAACGTCATTACTTAACCCAACCAAACTTTCCAAGTCCAAGTTGTTTTCAAGAAAGTCTAACCCTTGACTATAATGCCCGAGCAATGTCCAGTGCCGTGGACACGGCTATTCGAATAGATTTTACACTCTGTAGAGGTTATGCACTTTACCCACAAGATACAGTCAAACACCACGAAGGCGAGTGATCGTAACAAAGCATTTCAGGGACCGCAAACAAAACAAGTGAACCTCTTCGGCTTCTGTCATACACCATCTCTTCCCTTAACAGAGACGAAGTATGGGACCGACATACCGTTGGACGGGTACCATGCCATAGCACTGGTACGCTCCCCTTTCAAGCTACACAAAAAGGTGTAGTTGACACCCCGAGGTACCACATGCAAGTTATTAGTAACTTACTCAACTAGGTTCGTCCCATTGCGGACATGTGGTTGCACGTTTGACTTCGATCAAAGTCTTGCAAGGTTAAGTCCTTAGGGTGACCAGGGCAAGAGTACCCGAAAAACCAAAATGACATCCCCGGTGCCACTCATGGCCCACCATATCATTCTTGCCACTTGCCCCGGTCTAAATCTATTTATCAAACCCAGTTGATTACCATGCACCACGTGCCATCAACAATCACAACACATGATACTTTTCCAAAAACAGGTTCAATATATCATTAAATCAGTATTAACATTTGATTGTCCAAAATCATGGCATGTGCACGTACCAGGTCTAAGCAATATACTACAACGATCTAAATACCCAATGTTGGCAATTTACTAATGTCCAACTACATATTCACAACTAGGGTGACAAGGGTTCATGGCACATAATTAGATAGTCAAGTTGTCATAATGCAATTAGGCATTTATCTAATTCCCAGAAATAATTTAAACAATTTCCAATTAAATTAGCATGCAATAATTTAAATTAAAATAATTTCAAAAATGGGATCAATATGGTCAAAGCATAACTTGCCTTCAAAAAGTACTTGTGCTTGATCTTGAGCTGGCTCCTGGGTCAACACTTCACCTTCGAAGCCCTCGGGTACTTCAACGTCTACTCGTAACGCGTGCAAATAGCAATAAATAAATAAATAAGTATATACACATTGCTAAAAAATTCAAGTAAAGTCCATAAACAGAAAGAGCATAATTTTACAAATTTTTAGAAACTTGAATCGCCCAAATCGGAGTTACAATGCAAAAGTTATAACTGTTTAAAGTTTAAAGAATCTATTAATTAAATAAAAACAAAGAAAATTTCATATTCAAAAATTAATTAATATTCATATTTAAGTAGATCTCAATTTTATAAAAATTTAGAAATTGGAATCGTTCAAATCGGAGTTGAAACGCAAAAGTTATAAGCGTTTGAAGTTTGAAAATTCAAATAAATCAATAAACCGAATTAATTCATTTATTTTTCTATTGAAAAATCCATTTATTGCATCAGCACTGGATTTTGAATTTTCACCGAATTATTTTTCTATTGAAAAATCAAATTATGATGTCATCATGACGTCAGCGGGTCCATGGACTTGGTCCACGGCTCGGGCTCGGCCCACCGTGGACACGGCCCACGGGCACATGTCTCACTGACATGTGGGACCCCTCGGGTGACGTCAGCGCTGACGTCACCCGAGGGCACACGGTACTGACACGCGGGCCCCACCGTGACGTCAGCGGTGACGTCATGGTGCGGTTGGCTATTCCGCTGATGTCGGGACCCGAATTTGCAAATCCGGACCCTCTGTGTATTCCGCACTAGTCCTGGATCACGCTAGTGCACACAGTCTCAACATTGGTAAATATCACAGTCATACTCAACGATTAATAAGGTACTTTAATTAGTTAACCAAGCTGGTTGCTTGACCTTAAGGTCAAGTTACAAATATACGCCTCGCAGGGCGAAAACTTATTAAAAGAGAAATAATAGCAGCGGAAAATAAGATAACTTCGTGGCGCCATCCAGTATACCACAGGCAACTGACTAGGCTCGCTCCCTAGATAGACGGTTCCTCCTGGAGCTCCTCCTCCAAGGCTGGTGTAGACTCTTCTTCAACTGATGTTGTATTATGGCAAGGGTGAGTACTTGGTACTCAGCAAGTCATGCACAGAATGCAAACTAATATACTACATGCATGGCTTAGTACAAAGGAGCAGCTCATGGTATAATTGCAGTAAAACAGCATTTGACAAGTAACATATGTAGATTCGAAAGCAGTAAAAACAAGTACAAGATCAATAACTTTTCAAGGATTTAATAAACATCTTTCCCATTCCTAATCCACATTTCCATCAACGTCATCATTAAACCAAACCAAACCTTTCAAGTCCAAGTTATTTTCAAGAAAGTCTAACACTTGACTGTAATTCCCGAGCGATGTTCAATGCCGCAGACACGGCTATTCGAATAGATTTTACACTCTGCAGAGGTTATGCACTTTACCCACAAGATACAGCCAAACGCCACAAAGGCGATTGTCCGTAACAAAGTCTTTCGGAAGCTTCTAACAGCACAAGTGGTCATCCCCGGTGATTGCACATTAACCCTTCCCTTAGCGAAGGCGAAGTTTAGGCCAATCCACCGTTAGATGGGTACCTGGCCGCAGCCCCGGTACGCTCCCCCGTACAACTACACAAAAGGTATAGTTGACACCCCGAAGTCCCATAGGTATGTTATTAGCAACTTAATCAACTAGGTCCGTCCCATTACAGACATGTGGTTGCACGTTTGACTCAGTTCAAAGGCTTGCAAGGTTAAGTCCTTAGGGTGACCAGGGCAAGACTACCCGAAGAACCAAATCAACGCTCCCGGTGCCACAACTGGCCCACCCGATCATTCTTGCCACATGCCCCGGTCGAAATCTATTTATCAAACCCCCAGTTGATTACCATGCACCACGTGCCATCGACAATCATAACACATGATACTTCCTTCAAAACAGGTTCAATATCTCATTAAGTCAATATTAACTTTTGATTGTCCAAAGCATTTCACGTGGCAAGGCTAATCATACTACATCGGTCTAACTACCCATGTTGGCAATTTAATAATGTCCAACTAATAATCCACAACTAGGGTGACAAGGGGTCATGGCACATATTTAATTAACCAAGGTGTCATACAGCAATTTGGCATTTATCTAATTTCCCATAATTAAATAAAGCATTTTCTAATTAAACTAGCATGCAATAATTTAAACCAAATTAATTTGAAAATGGGATCAACATGGTCAAAGCACAATTTGCCTTCAAAGAGTACTTGTTCTTGGTCTTGAGCTGGCTCCTAGGTCAACACTTCACCTTCGAAGCCTTCGGGCACTTCAACGTCTACTCGTAAAGCGTGCAAATAGCAATAAATAAATAAACAGTACACGAAAAGTGTCCAAACATCCAAACGAAGTCCATAAACAGAGAGAGCATAATTTTATGAATTTTTAGGAATTTGAATCGGCAAAATCGGAGTTAAAACGCAAAAGTTACAAGCATTTAAAGTTTAAATAATCAATTAAATAATATTACAGGGAAAAACTTTGGTCCAAAAATTAAATAAAATTCACTAATAGGTAGATCTCAATTTTATGAAAATTTAGAAATTTGAATCACTCAAATCGGAGTTAAATTGCAAAAGTTATAAGCGTTTGAAGTTTCAAAATTCAAATAAATCAATAATCCGAATTAATTCATTTATTTTTATACTAAAAAACCGAATAATGACGTCAGCATGACGTCAGCGTGGATTTTGATTTTCCACCGAATTATTTTTCTATTAAAAAATCGATTTATTGCGTCAGCCATTCCATGGACGTGGTCCACGGTTCGGTTTGGGTCCACCGTGGACCCGGTCCACGAGTACATGTCCCACTAACATGTGGGCCCCATCGGATGACGTTAGCGGTGACGTCATCACGCTCCGAGGGCGGCCGATATTGGGTTCACCGTGACGTCAGCGGTGACGTCATGGTGCGGTTCGGCTGAGCCGCTGACACGCGGGCCCCACGTGATGTCACGGCTGACGATAGCGGCGACCGGCGTGACCACGCTGACCGCGACGGTCAGCCTCCTAGCCACGTGGCTAGATCTCGGCCGTTGATTTGAAATTCAACGGCCCAGATCGGATCTGGCTTAACGTGTTAGGAAAACTACTCGACTGATCTAAACCGTTCGATCTTGATCGGACGGTCAAGATCCAATCTAACGCTATAACGTGGGTTAACGCTAGCCGTACGATCTAGATCTAACGGCTGACATCTATCCAAGCACGGTGTGGTTTTAGCTACGTGGCATAATCTGAACCGTTGGATCTAGATCCAACGGTTGAAAATAGATCTAGAGATTAACACGTGAGATTTTACCGGGGATGACGTGGACGAATCTGGGCCATCGGATCTTGATCGGATGGTTGGTGGAGCTCGAGCGACGGCGATGGCGTGCGGCGGCGCTTGCAGACCGGAGACAAGGACGACGACCACGGCAACGGCGTTGCGGGGCCCCTCCGGCGAAGTGGATGGTACTCTCCGACGCGGCTTATCCTTGCGGTTCCGGATCTGGACTCAACGGCGGCGGACTCGACGATTAACCGCGACGGAAACCTAACTTAACTACGGCGAGCTCTAGCGGGCGAACGGCGGTGGCTCAGGCGACGTGGTCTAGGGCTACGGGTGCGCACGGAAGTCGGCTACGCGGTGGTGGCGGCGGCGCCTTAAATAGGGGCCTCAGCTTCCATGTATTGCGCGGAGACCGAGGTCCACCCGGTTGCGGCGGCGGAATCCGAATCCAAATCGGATTCGGTGACGTGGCTCAACGTGGACCGTTGGATCAAGATCCAACGGCACGGGGGTTTGGGCTCGGGTCCGGCTCGGGCGACCTGGTTGGCTCGGTCGGGCTCAGGTTCGGGCGACTTGGCTCGATCGTGCAACGGTCACGCGCGTTAGGGTTCGGTGACGTGGTTCGACCGAGACGGCAGGCACGGTCGGGTCCGGGTCGGACTCGAGTCTGACTCGGACTCGGGTCCGGTCGGATGAATAGTAAAACCCGGTTTGGGTTTTTCTAGCGATTAAATAATCAAATTCATTCCCAGAAATTCATTTAATCCATTAAAAATAGCAAAACACTCAGAAAAATTCCAGAAAAATTCTAGAAAATATTTTAGAACATTTTGGACTCAAATAAAATATTTCCAACAAAATTTCATTTGCAAAATTAAATTCTTTAATTATTTCAAAAGGGAATAAATTCAAAATAAATCCAAATAAATTCCAGAAAAATTCCAAAAATTCACAAAAGTGCCAAATCTTATTTAAATTCATGAAAAGCAAAAATTGGGGTGTTACAGCTGACACGCAAGCCCCACGCTGATGTCACGCGTGACGTCAGCGGCGACCGCAGCTGACCCGCGTGGACCGCGACGGTCCAACTTCCGGACACGTGGTGCGATCTGGATCCCAAACGTTGCGGGCAACGTGGTTAATCTGGGCCGTTCGATTTGGATCGGACGGTCTAGATTCGATCGGGTTTCGCCTCACCGTGGGGTGGCGTGGCATGACCCGGGTGACGACACGTGGCTCAATCTACGCCGTTCAATCTCGATCGAACGGCCGAGGTTGCATCTAACGCTACAACGTGGGTTAACTCTAACAGTACGATATAGATCTAACAGCTACTAATGCACCTAAGCACGGTGCGGTTCACGGCTACGTGGCTTTATCTAAACCGTTGGATCTAGATCCAACGGTTGGGATTAGATCTAGAAACCTAAACGTGAAATCGATCGGGGTGACGTGGACGAACCTGAGCCATGCGATGAAGATCCAACGGCGGAGAAAGCTTGTGGTTCCGGCGATGGCGCGGCGGAGCAGAGGTTGCCGGAGACGAAGACGATGACGAGCCCGACGGCGCTCCGGGCACGCTCCGGCGAGGTGAGTGGTACCCTCCGACACATCTTGACGCAACGGTTTCGGATCTGGGCTCGGTGACGGCGGAGGACGGCGGACGGTGGCGGAAACAGCGGAAAATCGCGGCGGAGCACGAATCCAACTTCGGTGAGCTCTAGCGGGCGAACGGCGGCAGCTTGGGCTCGGTGGGTTAGGGCTACGGGTGCGCACGGAAGAGAGGAACACGATGGCGGCGACAGCGCATTAAATAGGGGTCTTGGCTTCCGTGAAAACCGCGAAAACCGAGGCCCACTCGGCGGCGGCAGCGCAATCGTGGCCGTTGGATCGAGATCCAATGGTCGCGGGGCTAGGGCTCAGGTCCGGCTCGGTCTGGCTCGAACGTGGTCTGGGTCGGGTTCGAGTCAGACTTGAGTCCGGCTCGGTCGGATGAACAGTACAAACCCACTCGGCTATTTCCAGCGATTTAATATTCAAATTAATTTCTAGAAATTCAAATAATTCAAGAAAAATAGCAAAATAATCAGAAAAATTCTGGAATATACTTTGAGATATTTTGGACTCAAATAAAATATTTCGAACAAAATTTTATTTACAACTTTTAATTATTTAATTATTTTAAAAGGGAATAAATTCAAATTAAATCCAAATAAATTCCAGAAAATTTCAAAAATTCATCAAAGTGCAAAATTTCATTTAAATTCATGAAAAGAAAAAATTGGGGTGTTACAGCGATTTTGTCTGGTTCTAAGGTCTTAGTCTTTTGCTCAGGCCCAACTGGCCCTCTTTTTGTAAAACTTGGCCATTAGGCCCTATATTTAATAAAAATAGTTGGAGTTAACTCTTTGTCTGGCAATGAAATGCTTGCTTCCCGATAACCAGTCATCCTCGGTAGCTGTTGAGGTATTCAGACTTACCCCTAAAAAGTCGGATCGTCACAGGTAGGATTTTCCTCAGAAGTAAACAACTAAACAAGGCGACGAGCCGAGGGGAGGCTTTCCTCGAAAGACTGAAAAGAGATTAGAGAGAACACACACAAAAAAGAAGTGTTACTAGGGGTCCTACTAACACAATTGTTTAAAAAATTATGCTTAGGCCAGGGCTACTAACACAACTTCCCGAATACCGGGAGCTCCTACTAAGGACATTGTCGGGACCCCGAATCTGCAAATCCGAACCCTCTGTGTATTCAGCACTAGTCCAGGAACGCGCTAGTGCACACAGTCTTAACATCGGTAAATATCACAATCATACCATTCGATACCAATAAAGTACTTTATTTAAATAACCAAACTGGTTGCTTGACCTTATGGCCAAGTTACAAATATACGCCTCGCAAGGCGAAACTTATTAAGAGAGAAATAATAGCAGCGGAAAATAAGATAACTTCGTGGCGCCATCCAAGATACCAGGCAGCGGCGGGACTAGACTCCTAGTTAGACGGGTCTTCTGGGAGCTCCTCCTCCAAAGCTGGTGTAGTCTCCTCTTCAACTGGTGTTGTGTTGGGGCAAGGGTGAGTACTTGGTACTCAGCAAGTCATGCACAGAATGCAAGCTAATATACTATATGCATGGCTTGATACAAAGGAATAGCTCAAGGTATATTTGCGATATGACAAAGATTTTAACAAGTATCATAAGTAGATTCGAAAGCAGTAGAAACAAGTATAGCATAACTAACTTTTCAAGGAGTTTAATAAACATCTTTCCCATCCTAATCCACATTTCCATCATTATTAAACCAAACCCAACCTTTCAAGTCCAAGTTATTTTCAAGAAAGTCTAACCCTTGACTGTAATTCCCGAGCGATGTCCAATACCGCGGACACGGCTATTCGAATAGATTGTACACTCTGCAGAGGTTATGCACTTTACCCACAAGATACAGTCAAGCACCACAAAGGCGAGTTCCCGTAACAAAGTCTTTCGGAAACTTCTAACAATACAAGTGGTCCTCCAACTGGGCTCAACGGCGGCGGAGAACGGCGGACGGCGGCGGAATCGGCGTTTAACCGCGGCGGAACGGAATTCCAACTCCGGCGAGCTCGTACGGGCAAACGGCGACGGCTCAGGCGAGATGGCTTGGGGGCATGGGTGCGCACGAAAGAGGGCAACCTCGGGCGATGTCTCACGCATTAAATAACCCCGGGATGCGCGCACAAATCAGAACCCTAACGAGACACGGCGGCTACGTGGCGGAGGAATCCGGCTCGGACTCGGCGGGGACGACGACGGAGAACCGTCCACGTGGCGCGATCGGCCAGTCCGCGATCGTCTTGGCGCGATCGGACCCAGCCCGGTTTCGGCTCGAACCGATGCGGTCCAATCTAGACCGTTGGATCCCGATCCAACGATCGGGATCGAGTAGGGTTAGGACTGGGTTTGGTCGAGTCAGTTGGCTCGGGTCGGACTCGAGTCCGACTCGGGTTCCGACTCGGTCGGATGAACAGCAACCGACTCGGTTTGATTTTCCAGCGATTTAATATTCAAATTAATTCCCAGAAATTCATTTAATTCATTAAAAATAGCAAAATACTCGGAAAAATTCTAGAAAAATTCTGGAAAATATTTTAGGGTATTTGGGACTAAAATAAAATATTTCCAACAAAACTTTATTTGCAAAGTTAAATTCTTTAATTATTTCAAAATAGAATCAATTCAAATAAATTCCAAATAAATTCCAGAAAATTCCAAAAATTCACCAAATGTGCAAAATAATATTTAGTTTCATGAAAAACAAAAATTGGGATGTTACAAACCTCCCCCCTTAACAGAATCTCGTCCCCGAGATTCAGGGCTTTCTAAAGAAATAGGTTCGGAAACTCTTTCTTCAAATCCTCTTCGCGCTCCCAAGTTGCTTCACTCTCCGCGTGGTTGTTCCATTGAACTCTGCAGAAACGGGTTGACTTGTTTCTTGTCTCTCGGTCCATTGTGTCCAGAATCTTCACGGGGTGCTCCTTGTAAGTCAGATCTTCTTGAAGCTCGATTGACTCTAGCGGTGTCTGTTCCTCAGGTACTCGGAGACACTTCTTCAACTGGGACACGTGGAATACGTCATGCACTCCTGCTAATGACTGCGGTAACTCTAGCTGATAAGCAACTTCACCTCTGCGGCTGAGAACCTTGAATGGTCCAACATATCTCGGCGCGAGTTTTCCTTTGGCATGGAATCTCTTTACTCCTCTGAGCGGTGTGACTCTGAGATACACGAAATCCTCTGGTTCAAAACTCAAGTCTCGGCGACGGTTGTCAGCATAACTCTTCTGTCGTGATTGGGCTATCTTCAACCTTTCCCTAATCATGGCAATCTGCTCTTCAGCTTCTTGAAGAATATCTGGCCCAAAGACGCGGCGTTCACCTGTCTCATTCCAGTTCAATGGTGTCCAACAGGGTTGTCCATATAGTGCTTCAAATGGTGACATTTGCAAACTTGCTTGGTAACTGTTGTTGTAACTGAACTCGGCATACGGCAAGCTCTTATCCCAAGAGGTAGCATAAGCCAATGCACACGCTCTTAGCATATCCTCCAGAATCTGATTGACTCTTTCGGTCTGTCCATCCGTCTGTGGATGATAGGCTGTACTGAAGTTCAAACGGGTTCCCATGGCTTCATGCAACTTATTCCAGAACCTTGAGGTAAATTGGGTACCTCTGTCCGATACAATCCTCTTTGGCACTCCGTGCAAACAGACAATCCTGGTCATATACAACTCTGCTAACTTATCTTCCGAGTAAGTGGTCTTCACGGGGATAAAATGGGCTACTTTGGTCAAGCGATCCACTATAACCCATATGGAGTCATAACCTCCTTGAGTCTTAGGCAAACCGGTAATGAAATCCATTCCGATTTCCTCCCACTTCCATTCAGGTATTTTCAGCGGCCGCTTGATCCTGCTGGTCTCTGATGCATTGCCTTGACTCTCTGGCATACGTCGCACAATGCAACATGCTCGGCAACTTCACGCTTCATGCTCGGCCACCAGAATCTTTCCTTCAAATCCTGATACATCTTGGCACTTCTTGGGTGAATTGAATACTTGGAGTCATGGGCTTCTTCTAGAATCAACTGCTTCAGCTCCTTTTTGTTCGGCACACAAATGCGATCCTTCATCCATAACGTGCCTTGCTCATCCAACTTGAAGTCCTCTGCCTTGCCTTCCTCCTTGATGAACTTAATCCTGCGGATCTTGTCATCATCATACATCCTTCTCGGATCGATCCTCTAGGGTAGGCTTTACTTCTAATGCGGCCAAGAATCCGCTAGGTACCACCTCAATCTTCATTCTCTGGAAATCCTCACATAACTCATCCTGACTTGTGGCTAGCAACATACTCACGGTATGGCTTTTCCGACTCAAGGCATCGGCAACTACGTTGGCCTTCCCGGGATGGTAATGGATTCCAACATTATAGTCCTTGATTAACTCTAACCATCTCCTCTGCCTCATGTTCAAGTCTGATTGGGTGAAGATGTACTTAAGACTCTTATGATCCGTGTACACTTCACATCTATTCTCGATCAAATAGTGACGCCACAACTTCAAAGCATGCACTACGGCAGCTAACTCTAGGTCATGCGTCGGATAATTCTCCTCATGCGGCCTCAACTGCCTTGATGCATAAGCGACGACCTTTCCGCTCTGCATCAACACACATCCAAGTCCTTGACGCGATGCGTCACAATAAATATCAAAGCTTTGATTAACATCCGGTAGAACTAACACTGGCGCTGATGTCAATCGTTTCTTCAGTTCTTGAAAACCTTTCTCGCACTCTGGCGTCCATGCAAACTTCTTCTCCTTTTTCAGCAATTGCGTGAGAGGTTTCGCAATTGTCGAAAAGCCCTCAATGAAACGGCGATAGTATCCTACCATTCCAAGGAAACTCGGATCACGGGTCACAGTCTTGGTGCTCCCAATGTAACACGACTTCTACCTTGCTTGGATCTCTGGCGACTCCTTCTGCGGTCATCACATGTCCAAGAAACTCCACCTTGTCCTTCCAAAAATCACACTTCTTGAACTTGGCGAAGAGTTGCTGTTCCTCGACTTTTCCAATACTCGCCTCAAGTGTTCGGCATGTTCATCCTCTGTCTTGGAGTAGATTAGGATATCATCTATGAACACAACAACAAACTTGTCCAAATATTCCATGAACACCTTATTCATCATATTCATGAAATATCTTTGGCGCATTCGTCGAGACCAAAGGACATAGCTGTAAACTCGTAATGTCCATATCTTGGCGAGAATGCGGTCTTCGGGATATCTTACGATCGGATCTTCAAGCGATGGTATCCGATCTTAGATCAATCTTGAGAAAACTCCGGCTCCTCTCGGTGATTAAACAAATCATCGATCCTCATTAGCGGTACTTATTCTTCACGGTGACTTCATTGAGTGCACGGTAGTCAATGCACATCCTGAAACTCCCGTCCTTCTTCTTGACAAACAAAGCGGTGCTCCCCACGGCGAACTTCGGTCGATAAATTCTTTCTCCATTAACTCTTCCGGTGTTTCTTCATCTCTACCAACACCTCGATGGACATCCGATAAGGTCTCTTTGCTATCGGTCTTTGTGCAGTACAAGCTCTATCACAAACTCTATGTCCCTGTCCGGTGGCATACCAGGTAGATCTTCGGAAAAACATCCGGGTACTCATTCACTCTTGAGACATCTTCTATGTTGATTGCCTTGAATCTTGTTAACCATCAACTGTCCATCTCTAACGGCAGTAGCTTGAAATTCCACCTTCTTTCCACACGGGCTCTCAACTGAGATAGTCCTTTGTCCACAATCCAATACGGCCTTGTGCTTGGATAACCAATCCATTCCCAAAATAACATCTAAGGTCTGGGTCTCCAAAATAATAAGGTTCGCTAGGAACTCTATCCCATCTATTAGTATTCTCACCCCAGAACATCCTACTTTCGTTCGGAGTTCGGAACCAGGGGTTTGAACTAAAAGCATGCATTTAAGCCTTGCAATCTCCAAATCATTTTTAGCGGCAAAACCTTGTGAAACAAACGAATGCGAAGCTCCAGAATCAAACAAAACTGTCGCAGGTACTGAGTTAACAAGTAACTTACCCAGTACGACGTCCGTAGCATTCTGCAGTGCATCTGCGGTGACATGGTTGACTCGGCCTCTCACCACAGTCTGGGGTGTGGCTCTGTCTTTGGCGTCCTAGCTGGGGTGGATCCTAGATTGAAGCGAACTGGGGTCACTCCTGCTGTCTTCTTTGGACAACTGTTGGCAAAGTGCCCTGGCTCGTTGCAGTTGTAGCAACGTCTCACTCTTCCTTGTTGACTACCTGAAGCGGCGTTTCTGGTTGGTGCTGGGGTCTGATAGTTCTGATTGACGGGTCTTGGTCTTTGGTAGCGGTGTCTGGTTGCATTCTCGCACTGGAATCTGAAAAACTGATTTGGTGCAACTCTCGAGGCCATTTGTTGCGTTCCCTGGCGTGATCCCTGCTGTTGCATCCTGCGCTTCCTGTTCTCATCCAGTTCCTTGCGCTTGTCCTCAAGAATAAGCGCCTTATTCACCAACTCTTGGAAATCTGGAAAGGTGTAGGTGATCAATCCCACCTGCAATCCTGAGTTAAGTCCCTTCATGAAACGAGATTGTCTGGCTTTATCTGTCGCTACATCCTCAGGTGCATAGCGAGCAAGCTGTGTGAACTTATTCAGGTATTCGGCCATGGTGATTACCTTGCCTCGATGCTCTGAACTCCTCCTTCTTGAGATCCATGATTCCTTCAGGCACGTGATCTTGACGAAACGCACCGTGAACTCCTCCCAAGTGATATCTTGAGGGTTCTCTTGCGTGCACGAAGTTCTCCCACCATTCAATTTGTTCCTTCCAAGCGATGAGAAGCGTAGAGTACCTTCTCATGTCCCATGCATTGAGCAATGTGTAGCTTCCTCTCAATTGACCTTAACCAATCATCGGCCTCCAATGGATTGGCATTCCCAGAGAAAGTGGGTGGATGAGTCCTCATGAACTCGGCAGTCTTGTATTACGGCGTTGTCACTGATTAACTTGATTAGCCGTGGCCTGGCGGTGGCGTGTTGCATCTGTTGCATCATGGCATGCATCAACCGAGTCTGAGCAGCAAGAAAAGCTCCAAATTCTGCATATCAATGGCGGTCTTTGGTGCTCCATCATTGGGGTTTTACTGTTGGCGAGAACCACTTCCATTGCCTCCAAGGTTTTCAGCGGGTGTTTACCATCATCGATTGCTCCAAGGTTTCAGAGATGAGAGGGAAACAGGAATAGATAAGTAATATGGAACTTATGCGGGGCGAAAGGTGTAACTTTAAGGTCCAACTTTATTATTTTAATCAATAGTAACTTGGTATGGTTGCTTACAATGCCTAGGGGCCTTGCAACACATACTGCACACTCAGCAAACAATGAAAATCCAAATCGAACTAACACTGGAGTCTAACGCCTAAAGGGTGACTCTTTATTCTATGACGCGACTCGGCGAAGGAGTCTCACTATAGAACCTACGCTCACTCATCGAGGAAACCTCCACGGCTGGAGTGCGGATCTTTGCGGCATAGGCGCGAAACGATTGCCATGTCCAGCAACTGTGTCATCTGTAGTAGTCGAAGAAGCAGTGTCCTCCTCAAGCTTCGGCTCCTCCGGGTCTGGCTCGTGCAACTCGAGCATTGGCTCCGGCTCTGGTGCGTACAATACCGTCTCTAACTCTCCAATCCTTTGCAGAAGGTGTGACACATACTCTTGAGCTTCCCGCCATCTGTTCTTCTCTGTTGTGATCTCTTTGCGGGCCTTCTGTAGCTCTTTGCTAGTATCATCGAGTACATCCTCCTGGGCGACAACAAGTCGTGCCAACTGTGTGACCATGGCATTCTCATCCTGAATCGCCTTCGGGTCAAGAAGGTTATTGCTGCGCGGATGATATCGGAACACCGTGCTCTCCAACTCTCTGGCGTAGATACGGGTAATGTGCCGCATTGCTCGTCGTGACACCTCTTGGATACCCATCTGCATTGTAGACCTCCTGGCAGTCACGGTGTATCGAGCGATTGCACAGGCCCTTCTTCCTAGCAGGTACCACAATCTTTACGTCACAAGCCTTGATCAATCCTTCTTGTCTGATCACTTCCACTTGATATTGTGGCTTCTCAAAATCTCCGAGAGTCTGTAGCATACGCCAAAGTTCCGCAGCGTGACCAACCTCCAGATCGACGTAGTTGAACTCTCCCTCCATCTGTCACAAGAGTGCTCACGTAAGAACTCGAATTTTTTTTTTAAATCATGACAAGGTAAGGAAAAATTCATCAAGAGACAAGAAAAGAAAGAATGGGATAAGTCGAGATGTCATTTCTTGTCTTGACAAACTTTTAGCTTTAGAAAATAGGTTTTATCCTCTCTATGACCTTTCTAGCTAGGGTTGAGCCTACGGTCAGTATGGCTCTGATACCACCTCTGTCGGGACCCCGAATCTGCAAATCTGGACCCTCTGTGTATTCAGCACTAGTCCAGGAGCAGCGCTTAGTGCACACAGTCTTAACATCGGTAAATATCACAATCATACCATTCGATACCAATAAAGTACTTTATTTAAATAACCAAACTGGTTGCTTGACCTTATGGCCAAGTTACAAATATACGCCTCGCAAGGCGAAACTTATTAAGAGAGAAATAATAGCAGCGAAAAATAAGATAACTTCGTGGCGCCATCCAGTATACCACAGGCAACTGACTGGGACTCGACTCCTAGTTAGACGGGTCTTCTGGGAGCTCCTCCTCCAAAGCTGGTGTAGTCTCCTCTTCAACTGGTGTTGTGTTGGGGCAAGGGTGAGTACTTGGTACTCAGCAAGTCATGCACAGAATGCAAGCTAATATACTATATGCATGGCTTGATACAAAGGAATAGCTCAAGGTATATTTGCGATGCTTGACACTTTAACAAGTATCATAAGTAGATTCGAAAGCAGTAGAAACAAGTATAGCATAACTAACTTTTCAAGGAGTTTAATAAACATCTTTCCCATCCTAATCCACATTTCCATCATTATTAAACCAAACCCAACCTTTCAAGTCCAAGTTATTTTCAAGAAAGTCTAACCCTTGACTGTAATTCCCGAGCGATGTCCAATACCGCGGACACGGCTATTCGAATAGATTGTACACTCTGCAGAGGTTATGCACTTTACCCACAAGATACAGTCAAACACCACAAAGGCGAGTTCCCGTAACAAAGTCTTTCGGAAACTTCTAACAATACAAGTGGTCCTCCCCGGTTGTTGCACACTAACCCTTCCCTTAGCTAAGGCGAAGTTAAGGCTAACCAACCGTTAGATGGGTACCTGGCCTCAGCCAGACGCTCCCGTACAACTTACACAAAGGGTGTAGTTGACCTCCTGAGGTCCCACAGGTACGTTATTAGCAACTTAATCAACTAGGTCCGTCCCATTACAGACATGTGGTTGCACGCTTGACTCAGTTCAAAGGCTTGCAAGGTTAAGTCCTTAGGGTGACCAGGGCAAGACTACCTGAAGAACCAAAACAACATTCCCGGTGCCACAAGCGGCCCACCTGATCATTCTTGCCACATGCCCCGGCCGAAAACTATTTATCAAACCCCAGTTGATTACCATGCACCACGTGCCATCAACATCACATGATACCTTTCCAAAACAGGTTCAATATATCATTAAGTCAATATTAACATTTGTTTGTCCAAATCATGTCATGAGCACGTAGCAGGTCTAAGCAATATACTACAACGGTCTAAATCCATGTTGGCAATTTTAGTAATGTCCAACTAGTAATCCACAACTAGGGTGACAAGGGGTCATGGCACATATTTAAGTAATCAAGGTGTCATACAGCAAATTGGTATTTATCTAATTCCCCATATTTAAATAAAGTATTTTCTAATTGAACTAGCATGCAATAAGTTAAATCAAAATAAGTTTCAAAATAGGATCAACATGGTCAAAGCACAACTTGCCTTCAAAAAGTACTTGTTCTTGGTCTTGAGTTGGATCCTGAGTCAATACTTCTCCTTCGAATCCTTCCGGCACTTCAACGTCTACTCGTAAAGCGTGCAAATAGCAATACACGAATAAACAATAGGCAAAAAGTGTCCAAACATCCAAATAAAATCCATAAACAGAGAGAACATAATTTTATGAATTTTTAGGAACTGGAATCGCTCAATTCGGAGTTAAAACACAAAAGTTATGATTATTTAAAGTTTAAATAATCAATTAAATAATATTACAGAGGAAAACTTTAGTCCAAAAATTAAATAAAATTCATAATTAGGTAGATCTCAATTTTATACAAATTTAGAAATTTGAATCACTCAAATCGGAGTTGAAACGCATAAAAGTTATAAGCGTTTGAAGTTTGAATCAAAATCACGAAATCATTATTTCGAATTAATAAATCATTTTCTTTTCGGAAATTAATTATTGCGTCGGCGAGGACACGTGTCGGTCTCGATTGGTCGCTGGCGTCGGCGGTTCACGGACTCGGTCCACGCCGGCTCGGGTTCACCGTGGACCCGGTCCCACGGCTCTACGTGTCAGCGGCAGTGGGACCACTCGGGTAGCGTCATTCTTGGCGTCGGCGGGGCTTAGCCCGCAGTCGACAGTGGGACCCACCGATGACGTCATGGGTGACGTCACGGTGCGATCGGCCCGACACGCAGCGGGCGGCGTGTCGATGACCCACGCGTACGCCCGCGTGGCGCGGCGGTTCGGCTCCCTGGACACGTGGCACGATCGTGGCCGTTGGTTTGAAATCCGACGGCTAGGATTGGGTTTGGGCCTCATGTGCTTGGGGCGCACGGGGTTGATCTGGGCCGCTGGATCTTGATCTAACGGTCCAGATCCAATCTAGCCTAGTGCAGTTCTTGCTACGTGGCGCAACCTAAGCCGTTGGATCTAGATCCAACGGTTGGGATTAGATCTAGGATTTTCAACGGGGAAACTCACCGAGGGTGATGTGGCGCGATCTGGGCCTTTGGATCTTGATCGGACGGTTGGTGGAGCTCGGGGTCGGCGATGGCTTCACGGCGGAGTTGCGGCTGCCGGCGCTGAGGACGACGACAACACAAACGGCGTTTGGGGCGTGCTCCGGCGAGGTGAAAGGTCCTCACCGACGCGGCTTGACACGCTATTCGGCCAGGCTCAACGGCGGAGAACGGCGGACGGCGGCGGAATCGGCGTTTAACCGCGGTGGAACGGAATTCCAACTCCGGCGAGCTCGTACGGGCAAACGGCGACGGCTCAGGCGAGATGGCTTGGGGGCACGGGTGCGCACGGAAGAGGGCAACCTCGGGCGATGTCTCACGCATTAAATAACCCCGGGATGCGCGCACAAATCAGAACCCTAACGAGACACGGCGGCTACGCGGCGGAGGAATCCGGCTCGGACTCGGCGGGGACGACGACGGAGAGCGAATCCACGTGGCGCGATCGGCCAGTCACGATCGTCTTGCGCGATCGGACCCGGCCGGTTTCGGCTCGAACCGTCGCGGTCCAATCGGGCCGTTGGATCCGATCCAGCGGTCGGGATCAGTAGGGTTAGGGCCGGGTTTGGTCGAGTCGGTTGGCTCGGTCGGACTCGAGTCCGACTTCGGGTTCCAACTTCGGTCGGATGAGCGAGAATCGACTTCGGTTTGATTTTCCAGCGATTTAATATTCAAATTAATTCCCAGAAATTCATTTAATTCATTAAAAATAGCAAAATACTCGGAAAAATTCCAGAAAAATTCTGGAAAATATTTTAGGGTATTTGGGACTAAAATAAAATATTTCCAACAAAACTTTATTTGCAAAGTTAAATTCTTTAATTATTTCAAAATAGAATCAATTCAAATAAATTCCAAATAAATTCCAGAAAATTCCAAAAATTCACCAAATGTGCAAAATAATATTTAGTTTCATGAAAAACAAAAATTGGGATGTTACAAACCTCCCCCCTTAACAGAATCTCGTCCCCGAGATTCAGGGCTTTCTAAAGAAATAGGTTCGGAAACTCTTTCTTCAAATCCTCTTCGCGCTCCCAAGTTGCTTCACTCTCCGCGTGGTTGTTCCATTGAACTCTGCAGAAACGGGTTGACTTGTTTCTTGTCTCTCGGTCCATTGTGTCTAGAATCTTCACGGGGTGCTCCTTGTAAGTCAGATCTTCTTGAAGCTCGATTGACTCTAGCGGTGTCTGTTCCTCAGGTACTCGGAGACACTTCTTCAACTGGGACACGTGGAATACGTCATGCACTCCTGCTAATGACTGCGGTAACTCTAGCTGATAAGCAACTTCACCTCTGCGGCTGAGAACCTTGAATGGTCCAACATATCTCGGCGCGAGTTTTCCTTTGGCATGGAATCTCTTTACTCCTCTGAGCGGTGTGACTCTGAGATACACGAAATCCTCTGGTTCGAAACTCAAGTCTCGCGGCGGTTGTCAAGATAACTCTTCTGTCGTGATTGGGCTATCTTCAACCTTTCCCTAATCATGGCAATCTGCTCTTCAGCTTCTTGAAGAATATCTGGCCCAAAGACGCGGCGTTCACCTGTCTCATTCCAGTTCAATGGTGTCCGACAGGGTTGTCCATATAGTGCTTCAAATGGTGACATTTGCAAACTTGCTTGGTAACTGTTGTTGTAACTGAACTCGGCATACGGCAAGCTCTTATCCCAAGAGGTAGCATAAGCCAATGCACACGCTCTTAGCATATCCTCCAGAATCTGATTGACTCTTTCGGTCTGTCCATCCGTCTGTGGATGATAGGTCACATCTTGAAGTTCAAGCGGGTTCCCATGGCTTCATGCAACTTATTCCCGAGAACCTTGAGGTAAATTGGGTACCTTCGTCAGATACAATCCTCTTTGGCACTCCGTGCAAACAGACAATCCTGGTCATATACAACTCTGCTAACTTATCTTCCGAGTAAGTGGTCTTCACGGGGATAAAATGGGCTACTTTGGTCAAGCGATCCACTATAACCCATATGGAGTCATAACCTCCTTGAGTCTTAGGCAAACCGGTAATGAAATCCATTCCGATTTCCTCCCACTTCCACTCAGGTATTTTCGGTAATGCTTGATCCTGCTGGTCTCTGATGCATTGCCTTGACTCTCTGGCATACGTCGCACAATGCAACATGCTCGGCAACTTCACGCTTCATGCTCGGCCACCAGAATCTTTCCTTCAAATCCTGATACATCTTGGCACTTCTTGGGTGAATTGAATACTTGGAGTCATGGGCTTCTTCTAGAATCAACTGCTTCAGCTCCTTTTTGTTCGGCACACAAATGCGATCCTTCATCCATAACGTGCCTTGCTCATCCAACTTGAAGTCCTCTGCCTTGCCTTCCTCCTTGATGAACTTAATCCTGCGGATCTTGTCATCATCCTTCTGTCCTTCTCGGATCTGATCCTCTAGGGTAGGCTTTACTTCTAATGCGGCCAAGAATCCGCTAGGTACCACCTCAATCTTCATTCTCTGGAAATCCTCACATAACTCATCCTGACTTGTGGCTAGCAACATACTCACGGTATGGCTTTTCCGACTCAAGGCATCGGCAACTACGTTGGCCTTCCCGGGATGGTAATGGATTCCAACATTATAGTCCTTGATTAACTCTAACCATCTCCTCTGCCTCATGTTCAAGTCTGATTGGGTGAAGATGTACTTAAGACTCTTATGATCCGTGTACACTTCACATCTATTCCTGATCAAATAGTGACGCCACAACTTCAAAGCATGCACTACGGCAACTAACTCTAGGTCATGCGTCGGATAATTCTCCTCATGCGGCCTCAACTGCCTTGATGCATAAGCGACGACCTTTCCGCTCTGCATCAACACACATCCAAGTCCTTGACGCGATGCGTCACAATAAATATCAAAGCTTTGATTAACATCTGGTAGAACTAACACTGGCGCTGATGTCAATCGTTTCTTCAGTTCTTGAAAACCTTTCTCGCACTCTGGCGTCCATGCAAACTTCTTCTCCTTTTTCAGCAATTGCGTGAGAGGTTTCGCAATTGTCGAAAAGCCCTCAATGAAACGGCGATAGTATCCTGCCATTCCAAGGAAACTCCGGATCTGGGTCACAGTCTTCGGCTGCTCCCAATGTAACACAGCTTCTACCTTGCTTGGATCTACGGCGACTCCTTCTGCGGTCATCACATGTCCAAGAAACTCCACCTTGTCCTTCCAAAAATCACACTTACTGAACTTGGCGAAGAGTTGCTGTTCCCTCAGCTTTTCCAATACTCGCCTCAAGTGTTCGGCATGTTCATCCTCTGTCTTGGAGTAGATTAGGATATCATCTATGAACACAACAACAAACTTGTCCAAATATTCCATGAACACCTTATTCATCATATTCATGAAATATCTTTGGCGCATTCGTCAGACCAAAGGACATAACTGTAAACTCGTAATGTCCATATCTTGACGAGAATGCGGTCTTCGGGATATCTTCTGATCGGATCTTCAACTGATGGTATCCCGATCTTAGATCAATCTTGGAGAAAACTCCGGCTCCTCTCAGCTGATTAAACAAATCATCGATCCTCGGTAGCGGGTACTTATTCTTCACGGTGACTTCATTGAGTGCACGGTAGTCAATGCACATCCTGAAACTCCCGTCCTTCTTCTTGACAAACAAAACTGGTGCTCCCCACGGCGACGAACTCGGTCTGATAAATTCTTTCTCCATTAACTCTTCCAGCTGTTTCTTCATCTCTACCAACACCTCGGTGGACATCCGATAAGGTCTCTTTGCTATCGGTCTTTGTGCAGTACAAGCTCTATCACAAACTCTATGTCCCTGTCCGGTGGCATACCGAGGTAGATCTTCGGGAAAAACATCCGGGTACTCATTCACTCTTGAGACATCTTCTATGTTGATTGCCTTGAATGCTGTTAACCATCAACTGTCCATCTCTAACGGCAGTAGCTTGAAATTCCACTTTCTTTCCACACGGGCTCTCAATCGAGATAGTCCTTCGTCCACAATCAATACGGCCTTGTGCTTGGATAACCAATCCATTCCCAAAATAACATCTAAGGTGCAGGTCTCCAAAATAATAAGGTTCGATAGGAACTATATCCCATCTATTAGTATTCTCACCCCAGAACATCCTACTTTAGTTCGGAGTTCGGAACCAGGGGTTTGAACTAAAAGCATGCATTTAAGCCATGCAATCTCCAAATCATTTTTAGCGGCAAAACCTTGTGAAACACACGAATGCGAAGCTCCAGAATCAAACAAAGCGCTCGCAGTGCCGAGTTAACAAGTAACTTACCCGATGACGGCGTCAGTAGCATTCTGCGGTGCATCTGCGGTGACATGGTTGACTCGGTCTCTCACCACGATGCAGGGTGTGGCTCTGGTCTTGGCGTCCCTAGCTGGGGTGGATCCTAGATTGAAGCGAATCGGGGTCACTCCTGCTGTCTTCTTTGGACAAGCTGTTGGCAAAGTGCCCTGGCTCGTTGCGATTGTAGCAACGTCTCACTTGTTCCTTGTTATTTGCTCAAGCGGCGTTTCTGGTTGGTCTTTAGGTCCGATAGTTACGATTGACGGGTCTTGGTGCTGGTGACGGTGTCCTGGTTGCGTTCTGCGGCTGGAATCTGAAAAACTGATTTGGTGCAACTCTCGACGCCATTTGTTGCGTTCCTGGCGTGATCCTGTTTGTTGCATCCTGCGCTTCTGTTCTCATCCAGTTCCTTGCGCTTGTCCTCAAGAATAAGCGCCTTATTCACCAACTCTTGGAAATCTGGAAAGGTGTGGGTGATCAATCCCACTGCAATCTGAGTTAAGTCCCTTCATGAAACGAGGCTATCGGCTTTATCTGTCGCTACATCCTCAGGTGCATAGCGAGCAAGCTGTGTAAACTTGTTCAGGTATTCGGCCACTGGCTGATTACCTTGCTTCAGTGCTCTGAACTCCTCCTTCTTGAGGTCCATGATTCCTTCAGGCACGTGATACTGACGAAACGCAACTGTGAACTCCTCCCAAGTGATATCTTGAGGGTTCTCTTGCGTGGCACAGAAGTTCTCCCACCATTCAGCGGCTGTTCCTTCCAACTGATGAGAAGCGTAGAGTACCTTCTCATTTCCCATGCATTGAGCAATGTGTAGCTTCCTCTCAATTGACCTTAACCAATCATCGGCCTCCAATGGATTGGCATTCCCAGAGAAAGTGGGTGGATGAGTCCTCATGAACTCTGACAGTCTTGTATTCTGGCGTTGTCCCTGATTAACTTGATTAGCTGTGGCCTGAGCAGTGACGTGTTGCATCTGTTGCATCATGGCATGCATCAAGCGAGTCTGAGCAGCAAGAAAAGCTCAAATTCTGCATATCAACCGGCGGTCTTTGGTGCTCCATCATTGGGGTTTTACATTGGCGAGAACCACTTCCATTGCCTCCAAGGTTTTCCGCGGGTGTTTACCATCTGTCGATTGCTCCAAGGTTTCAGAGATGAGAGGGAAACAGGAATAGATAAGTAATATGGAACTTATGCGGGGCGAAAGGTGTAACTTTAAGGTCCAACTTTATTATTTTAATCAATAGTAACTTGGTATGGTTGCTTACAATGCCTAGGGGCCTTGCAACACATACTGCACACTCAGCAAACAATGAAAATCCAAATCGAACTAACACTGGAGTCTAACGCCTAAAGGGTGACTCTTTATTCTATGACGCGACTCGGCGAAGGAGTCTCACTATAGAACCTACGCTCACTCATCGAGGAAACCTCCACGGCCTGGGTACGGATGCTGCGGCATAGGCGCGAAACGATTGCCATGTCCAAAGAATCGTGTCATCTGTAGTAGTCGAAGAAGCAGTGTCCTCCTCAAGCTCCGGCTCCTCCGGGTCTGGCTCGTGCAACTCGAGCATTGGCTCCGGCTCTGGTGCGTACAATACCGTCTCTAACTCTCCAATCCTTTGCAGAAGGTGTGACACATACTCTTGAGCTTCCCGCCATCTGTTCTTCTCTGTTGTGATCTCTTTGCGGGCCTTCTGTAGCTCTTTGCTAGTATCATCGAGTACATCCTCCTGGGCGACAACAAGTCGTGCCAACTGTGTGACCATGGCATTCTCATCCTGAATCGCCTTCGGGTCAAGAAGGTTATTCTGCTTGTGGATGATATCGAACACCGTGCTCTCCAACTCTCTGGCGTAGATACGGGTAATGTGCCGCATTGCTCGTCGTGACACCTCTTGGATACCCATCTGCATTGTAGACCTCCTGGCGGTCACGGTGTATCGGCGATTGCCTGGGCCCTTCTTCCTAGCAGGTACCACAATCTTTACGTCACAAGCCTTGATCAATCCTGCTTGTCTGATGACTTCCACTTGATATTGTGGCTTCTCAAAATCTCCGAGAGTCTGTAGCATACGCCAAAGTTCCGCAGCGTGACCAACCTCCAGATCGACGTAGTTGAACTCTCCCTCCATCTGTCACAAGAGTGCTCACGTAAGAACTCGAAATTTTTTTTTTAAATCATGACAAGGTAAGGAAAAATTCAGCAAGAGACAAGAAAATAAAGAATGGGATAAGTCGAGATGTCATTTCTTGTCTTGACAAACTTTTAGCTTTAGAAAATAGGTTTTATCCTCTCTATGACCTTTCTAGCTAGGGTTGAGCCTACGGTCAGTATGGCTCTGATACCACCTCTGTCGGGACCCCGAATCTGCAAATCTGGACCCTCTGTGTATTCAGCACTAGTCCAGGAACGCGCTAGTGCACACAGTCTTAACATCGGTAAATATCACAATCATACCATTCGATACCAATAAAGTACTTTATTTAAATAACCAAACTGGTTGCTTGACCTTATGGCCAAGTTACAAATATACGCCTCGCAAGGCGAAACTTATTAAGAGAGAAATAATAGCAGCGGAAAATAAGATAACTTCGTGGCGCCATCCAGTATACCACAGGCAACTGACTGGGACTCGACTCCTAGTTAGACGGGTCTTCTGGGAGCTCCTCCTCCAAAGCTGGTGTAGTCTCCTCTTCAACTGGTGTTGTGTTGGGGCAAGGGTGAGTACTTGGTACTCAGCAAGTCATGCACAGAATGCAAGCTAATATACTATATGCATGGCTTGATACAAAGGAATAGCTCAAGGTATATTTGCAGTAAACAGCATTTTAACAAGTATCATAAGTAGATTCGAAAGCAGTAGAAACAAGTATAGCATAACTAACTTTTCAAGGAGTTTAATAAACATCTTTCCCATCCTAATCCACATTTCCATCATTATTAAACCAAACCCAACCTTTCAAGTCCAAGTTATTTTCAAGAAAGTCTAACCCTTGACTGTAATTCCCGAGCATTGTCCAGTACCGTGGACTCGGCTATTCGAATAGATTGTACACTCTGCAGAGGTTATGCACTTTACCCACAAGATACAGTCAAACACCACAAAGGCGAGTTCCCGTAACAAAGTCTTTCGGAAACTTCTAACAATACAAGTGGTCCTCCCCGGTTGTTGCACACTAACCCTTCCCTTAGCTAAGGCGAAGTTAAGGCTAACCAACCGTTAGATGGGTACCTGGCCTCAGCCCCGGTACGCTCCCCCGTACAACTTACACAAAGGGTGTAGTTGACCTCCTGAGGTCCCACAGGTACGTTATTAGCAACTTAATCAACTAGGTCCGTCCCATTACAGACATGTGGTTGCACGCTTGACTCAGTTCAAAGGCTTGCAAGGTTAAGTCCTTAGGGTGACCAGGGCAAGACTACCTGAAGAACCAAAACAACATTCCCGGTGCCACAACTGGCCCACCTGATCATTCTTGCCACATGCCCCGGTCGAAAACTATTTATCAAACCCCAGTTGATTACCATGCACCACGTGCCATCAACATCACATGATACCTTTCCAAAACAGGTTCAATATATCATTAAGTCAATATTAACATTTGTTTGTCCAAATCATGTCATGAGCACGTAGCAGGTCTAAGCAATATACTACAACGGTCTAAATCCATGTTGGCAATTTTAGTAATGTCCAACTAGTAATCCACAACTAGGGTGACAAGGGGTCATGGCACATATTTAAGTAATCAAGGTGTCATACAGCAAATTGGTATTTATCTAATTCCCCATATTTAAATAAAGTATTTTCTAATTGAACTAGCATGCAATAAGTTAAATCAAAATAAGTTTCAAAATAGGATCAACATGGTCAAAGCACAACTTGCCTTCAAAAAGTACTTGTTCTTGGTCTTGAGTTGGATCCTGAGTCAGTACTTCTCCTTGAATCCTTCCTGCACTTCAACGTCTACTCGTAAAGCGTGCAAATAGCAATACACGAATAAACAATAGGCAAAAAGTGTCCAAACATCCAAATAAAATCCATAAACAGAGAGAACATAATTTTATGAATTTTTAGGAACTGGAATCGCTCAATTCGGAGTTAAAACACAAAAGTTATGATTATTTAAAGTTTAAATAATCAATTAAATAATATTATAGAGGAAAACTTTAGTCCAAAAATTAAATAAAATTCATAATTAGGTAGATCTCAATTTTATACAAATTTAGAAATTTGAATCACTCAAATCGGAGTTGAAACGCAAAAGTTATAAGCGTTTGAAGTTTGAATCAAAATCTGAAATCATTATTTCGAATTAATAAATCATTTTCTTTTTCGGAAATTAATTATTGCGTCAGCGAGGACACGTGTCGGCCTCTGATTGGTCCGTTGACGTCAGCCGGTTCACGGACTCGGTCCACGCTCGGCTCGGGTTCACCGTGGACCCGGTCCACGGCTCTGCGATGTCGGCAGTGGGACCACTCGGGTAGCGTCATTCTTTGGCGTCGGCGAGGCTCGGCCCACGATCTTTGGCAGTGGTGGGACCCACCGATGGCGTCATGGGTGACGTCCACGGTGCGATCGGCCCGACACGCAGCGGCGTGTCGGTGACTCCAGCGTGCGCCCGCGTGGCGCGGCGGTTCGGCTCCCTGGACACGCATTAACGCGATCGTGGCCGTTGGTTTGAAATCCGACGGCTAGGATTGGGTTTGGGCCTCATGTGCTTGGGGCGCACGGGGTTGATCTGGCGGCTGGATCTTGATCTAACGGTCGAGATCCAATCTAGCCTGGTGCGATTCTTGTTACGTGGCGCAACCTAAGCCGTTGGATCTAGATCCAGCGGTTGGGATTAGATCTAGGATTTTCAACGGGAAACTCACCGAGGGTGACGTGGCGATCTGGGCCTTTGGATCTTGATCGGACGGTTGGTGGAGCTTCGGGTCGGCGATGGCTTCACGGGCGGAGTTGCGGCCGCCGGCGCCGAGGCAGCGACCACACGAACGGGCGTTGGGGCGTGCTCGGCGAGGTGAAAGGTCCTCACCGACGGCTTGACCTGGCCGTTCAAACCAGGCTCAACGGCGGAGAACGGCGACGGCGGCGAATCGGCGTTTAACCGCGGGCGAACGAATTCCAACTCCGGCGAGCTCAGACGGCAAACGGCGACGGCCAGGCGAGATGGCTTGGGGCACGCAGTGCGCACGGAAGAGGGCAACCTCGGGCGATGTCTCACGCATTAAATAACCCCGGGATGCGCGCACAAATCGGAACCCTAACGAGACACGGCGGCTACGCGGCGGAGGAATCCGGCTCGGACTCGGCGGGGACGACGACAGAGAACCGTCCATGTGGCGCGATCGACGGTCACGATCGCGCGGGCGCGATCGGACCAAGCTCGGTTTCGGCTCGAACCGATGCGGTCCAATCTGGACCGTTGGATCCCGATCCAACGGTCGGGATCGAGTAGGGTTAGGACTGGGTTTGGTCGAGTCAGTTGGCTCGGGTCGGACTCGAGTCTGACTCGGGTTCCGACTCGGTCGGATGAACAGTAACCGACTCGGTTTGATTTTCCAGCGATTTAATATTCAAATTAATTCCCAAAAATTCATTTAATTCATTAAAAATAGCAAAATACTCGGAAAAATTCCAGAAAAATTCTGGAAAATATTTTAGGGTATTTGGGACTCAAATAAAATATTTCCAACAAAACTTTATTTGCAAAGTTAAATTCTTTAATTATTTCAAAATAGAATCAATTCAAATAAATTCCAAATAAATTCAAATAAATTGCAGAAAATTCCAAAAATTCACCAAATTGCAAAATAATATTTAGTTTCATGAAAAGCAAAAATTGGGATGTTACAGACATGTTTGGATCCATTAGTACTAATAGTTAGCTAGCTAATTATTAGCTGGGGCTGTTTGGATGTACTAGCTAATTGCTGGTTGGAAATTTAGTTGTGAGTGGAAATGTCTATTGTACCCTTCCATTAATTAGCTAATGGGTGAAGCTGAGCATAGTAGAAAAGGGCATGCGGTGGAGGGGCAAATTAGTCTTTTAACCATCTATTAGCTGGAATTAGCAGGGGAGAACCAGCTAATGAGATAGCTATTAGCTAGGTTGTTGGCTAACTATTAGTTGGGTTTTAGCTGGACTGTTTGGATACACTTTAGCTAATTTTAGCAGCTAACAGTTAGTATTAATAGATCCAAACATGCCCTAAAGACCTTAAATGTCCGATGGAGACGCCGTCGTAGAGGCACCTCGAAGTAAACTAAATTTAGGCTAAATCCTAACTAAAATCCCACTCAAACAGGCCTTAATTTGGCAAATATTGTAATCAACATATTGTCATTGACAGATTAAGATGCCACATTCGCTCGGACGTGTTAAGGTCAAATGCGCATGGAAAGTGTAGATTGACAGGTGGACTCTCCCAAGTTGCCACTTAGCTTTGGCCCTTTTTTGGTCTCTTCGTACTTCTTTTTTATCTTTACCTCTCTTTTTAACAAAAATTACAAATCTAGCTCTATTCCCAGCCATAAAAGTATCGGCATGCGACACATGTCATATACGATGCTTCTCTACTGTAGCGGGTCGTCGGCACCGTGGCACCTCCTGTCAATGTAGCACGTCTAAAGGGCCCACCGAGGCAGGCGAGCTACCGCGGTACCCGAGCTTGGCAGGACGGGGTACCGCGGTTAGGGGTACAATCGGATTGGATAATTTTCGACTGACCGACCGACCGACCGAATAGATTCGGATCGAATTCGGATAATTTTTTCGAATATTTTTCAGATTCGGAATCGAATTCGGATATTTTATTTTGGATTCGAATTCGAATTCGATAGATTACTATCCGTCGGATCGGTATATTCCGAGATTTTTTTCGACTATATCTAGGGGTGAAACCGGGTCGGATACGGGCGGATATTGCTCGTCCCGTATCCTAACCCATATTTTTTTTCCGGATTCGGAGTCGGATACGGATGTCCCGGATACGGATACAAATTCGGATTATTCAGGATTCGGATAAGGAGCGGACACCTGACGGATTCGGGTCGGGATCGGATATCATAATCGGATAGTAGTATAATACATAATTGTGTACGTAAAAGAAAGAATGAAGCATTAACCTTACAACATTAGCTTCAAGTCATAATTATTTCAACGTTGGATAGTAGTATAGTTAGAAGTGCAAATGGGTCGGATGCAAGGAGAGAGATCGAGACATAAAGAAAACAGAGAACAAGAGGAGCTCTTCCATCAAACTTAACCTTACGGAATAAATTCGTGGAGATATTAAATAGTGTTGAATTGTCACATTCTGACAAACTGAAGATAGACTTCTCTCATAATAAGGACTACTCGGATTTGTTTGCTATGCTTCAATTTAGCGACTCAACTAATTCCAGTAATTTGAATAGAAAAGAAGTTTATCAAATAAGTTAAACAAATCAATTTAGGTAAAAGCATTATGTCATCACTTTATTTGTTTGTTGATAGATTTGTTGAAGTTCACTCTTAATAACAAAGTAGTGTTTTTTAGTGCCAATATCAAACAACTACTCTATCTATTCAATAATGAACAAAATTAATGGAAGAATAACTAATTTTATCCGGATATTCGGGTCGGATATTTACCGGATATCGGGTCGGATATTGCTCTTCCCATATCCTAACTCATATTACATGAAATTTTTCGGATACGGATCGGATATTACTCTTCCCATATCCTAACCCATATTACACCGGATTTTCCGGATCCGGATACGGATAACATCGGTACGGATTTTAAACGGATTCGATATCGGATCGGGCGGATATTTCCTGTCCCGTTTTCACCCCTAACTATATCGGAACCAAGCAATCGGATATCCGAAACTGATGGCCATATGCCATATCGCCTCGGCGGCCCAGTAAAAATAACAATCCCTAGCTTGCTCTTGAGTCTGGACTTCTTCTTCCAGTCCTCCCATCCCGACCCCCCATCCCTGTGCCGCGAGGCCGTCCCCGCCTCAAACGCCGCCGGCGTCGCCCTCCGCTCGATCCGGCGCCGCTGCCCTTCTCCCGATCTGCCGCTTCCGTCGCCCCCTGCTCCGCTCGATCTGCCGCTTCCGTCGCGCCTTCTCCAGTGCCACCGTCCTTATCCAAGGTTCACATTTTCGGCGAAATTTCGTCGAAATTTCCGAAATTTCGCATTTATCGGTGGGGCCCGAAAAAAATTCCTTACCGGCCAAAAAATTCAGCCAAATTTGGCTCCCTTGGCTCGCGCCAAACAGGCCCAAATATGTTCCTCGCCGAACCGCCCATCAAAATCCTCTAACCCTAGCACTGATCCAGACTCACACCCACCGCCACCATTTCATTTTCCTCACTCGGTCAAGTCTCGGTGGGCGGTGCCGACCTCGACCTGCCCCGTCGTAGCGCCCCGCCCTCGCCGGCGCTTCGCCCGCCAGTTGGCGTCGCTCGCCCAACCGGCGCTCGACCCGCCTCTGCCCCAAGCCGGCGCCAGCGTGCTCGCCCGCCTCGCCGAGCATTGGCGCCCCGCCCCGCTTAAGCCGGCGCAGCGCTTGGCCGGCGCTCGACCCGCCTCCGCCCCAAGCCCGCCCGGCCAGCGTGCTCGCCCGCCTCCGGCCCCTTGGTGGTATTGTGATTGGGATGCATCCGGAACTATAGTTGAATAATCTCCCGGTATCATCCATTCCGTGGTTTCGTGGCCGGTGATTGGGATGTGCTTGTATCTTCTCAAACCTGTACTTGTGTGATTATGAATTGAATCAGTTGATATAGTGATTAACGTGTTCCTTACAAGCTTTCTACTTAGGATGATGGAGTGATTTTGTTGGTTCTGGACACCGAACAGGAATTGATATTCATTCAATACCTATGTTGGTGAAATGTGCTTGTAAATTTGGGACTGTTTATTATTTTGCAAAACTATGGACTTGTAATATTTGAGATTGCATTTAGGATGACATTTGGACACTTAGTGCAATAGATTATCTAATGGGTGCTGTAATTTGTGATATGTAGTCTTATTTCTTTGTTGTTATATGCAATTGTGATGTAGGACGGCTTAGAGAGTTTCTAGGGAAATCCTGTCAAATTTTTTTAAAAAAATTTGAATTTGTTTGAATTCGATCCGATATTTCCGAAATTTCCGAAATTTCTTGTTTATCGGTGAGCACCGAAATTTTTTTCCTACCGGAATTGTAAACCTTGTCCTTATCCCACAGCGCCCTCCACTCCGCCGGCTGCCCATACCTCCGCGGCTCTGCCCCCCTCGGCTCTGACCACCCTCGGCCTCAGGCTCCCGGCGGCCGGCGCCACTGCTCTAGCGCTTGAGCAAGCCGATCACCCTCGAACTCCAGCACCACTGGATCAATTACTGAACGTTCTTTTGTGCTTATATTTACTTGATGTCTGTTCTTTTGTGCTTATATTTACTTGAAGTTTACTGTCAAACAATCAGTGATGTCTCCAAACAAGAACAACCCATTTACAATTTTTATTAACTATCTGGTGTGAGAATTTAAAAGAAATTTTGCTAGATTTTCACAAGAAACAGTTCAGTTCCTGCATGATTCATTTGTGATGCTTTGGAATTTAAGTTATACATACATTTCATACACCAAAATTATATAGTGAGTAATTGGTAAACATTAGAGCAATAAAGCATCTCATGACATTAAAACAAGGAGAGAACAACAGACTAGCCCTCTCTCTCACATATGGATCCGGACCCCTTTTCAGGTTTTCCCACAGAAATAGCACAGTCATCAAGTTCCTGTGAGTTACTTCGGTGGATAGATACATCGGCATTTCCAGAATTGTTTGCACATTTCCAGAATTGTTTGCATAGCAGAAGCATCTGATGTAAGAAAGAAAGTTGTCAACAATCAAAACATGATACACATTGCCTTTTCTGATTAGCCATTACAAGCCAGATATTGATCTGCTCTCAGAATTGTGGCTATTTTTGAGTAAACCAATAGAGTTTATATAGTTGTTGGAAAGAGGAAAATAAGTAGTTAATTTCAGTTCAGAGGGATCGTTCTCATCTCTTTATTTCTGCTAGTTAATTTGTTGCTGTGCATATGCATAGTCATGTATTTGGCTGGGCATGAAACTCATATTATTGTAAAGCAGTCACTTATAAATTCCTCCTATGAGCCATCTCCCATCTGTGACATGCTACATTTTGAAGTCTAAGTCCCAGCAGCTTCGATGCATGTGATTCCTAGTGAGTAGCACTGGTGAGTCGTTCTGAATGCAGCTGAGATCATTGTTCAAAACTTGATCGCCATATGGCAGTAGTCCTCTCCTCGGTGGAAACATTAAGGGCTATCTGCAGCTTCTTTTTTATAGTGTGTGCATTTTGTCGTCGTTCCAGTTCAATGCCCAGGACAGAATTTTGTTGAAAACTTCTTCTGAAAATGACTGAGACCAGGGTTCACAAAATCGCGCGAAAATCGTGATTTTCGATCATATCAGAGGGTAAGATTTTTAAAACCGGCCGATAAATCGGCTAAATTAAAAAAAATTTAAAAATTCAAAAAATTTATGAGCCGTAAATATCGCGATAATCGGTGAAAATCGAGAGAAAATCGGTGCAAATCGAGAGATAATCGATCAAGGAATCGGCTTCAAGAAACAATCAATTGACCAGTAAAATCGGTCAAAATCGGGAGAAAATCGGTCAAAATCGGGAGAAAATCGGAGAGAAAATCGCTAAAAAAAAAAATCGGCTTCGAGAAACATTCAACTGAATAGTGAAAATCGGGAGAAAATCGGAATTTTTTCTTCAATTTTTTGGATTTTAAAACCATGCGATATCTAGCGATTTTCTACCGAATTTTGAGCGATTTTTTTCAATAATCTAAAAACGAAAATCGTTCGATTTTCTTAAAAAAGAAAAGGTGAACCCTGACTGAGACTACCTTTTGTTTTTGTAGGATGAGACTATGGTTGAGACTGATTTTAACTGAGTGCTTACTTCTTCGGTGTCAAGGGCAAGTAGCCATGGGCCCATGGTCATGCACTTCCGGTCTCATTGAGATGTTGACACCTGCCTTAGTCAGTTCGGTCTTCAAACTCTTCTACAAGATTGGGTTATTGTTGATTCATGTATGTGCGTGTCTATATAATGTAATCCTAATATTGTCTATATGTACTTTTGAAATTTTATTGGACTACGTGATAAAATGATGTGTTAAATTGCAATAGTTATGTTTCATTCGAACTTATATGGTTCATTAATCATTGTTATATATTTGTTTTATGCGGTATATATTTTGGCGTGATATCCGACAAGAAATATCCGGTACTGTATCGATTCCGCTTCGTATTCGATTCAAATCTGTGACCGATATTATCCGTATCGTATTCGTATTCCGTACTATCTGTATCCGATTCCGAATCCGATAAAAAATATGGTTTAGGATACAGAATGAGCGATATCCGATCGAATCCGAACCGATTGCACCCCTAACCGTGGTGCCCGATCTCGGTAGGTACCTTCCACGGTACCCTAGCTCGGCAAGAAGGTGGGATCAGCTATTTGATGCGTTTGTCGGGGAGCTACCATGGTGGACAGAGCCATTGCCAACAAACTACCGCGGTAGGAAAGTATGGTAGGTGATATGTGTCACCTGTTAATACTTCCGTGGTCGTTCGAGATAAACCAAAGATAAAAAAAAAAGTTTTTAGGGGCCAAATACACGAGACTTGGCAATTAGTCACTCTGTAGTAAGGTTACAAATTTCATTTTCGGACTAGGGGCGGCTAAAATTCGAAAGTTCGGTGAGATTCTAGAATTTCAGACGAAATTAGGCCAAAATTCAAAAACCAAATTTTAAATCCGATAGAACCGAAATGTTTGCTGAAATGACCGAAATTTTGGCGAAATTGACCAAAATTTTGGCCATTTTCAAACTCTTGTGAAATGGCCTCTAGAGGCTAGGAAATTTTAGAAAAAAATATGAAAAAAATCTTTTCCGTGCTCTCGATGAAGCAGTGGCTTCCCTCTCTCATTCGGTCCCCGACAAGGTTGCCGACTTGGGACAGTGGACTGCTGTCTTGCTCCAGAGACAACCCGTGCCGGTTGGGGTTTGGCGGCGCCGAAGTCGGGGCATGAAGCCGGCGCGAGTCTTCGGTAGAGGAAGGTAGGGGGAAGACGAGAGGAGGCCGGGGCTAACCATGAGTAGTGTGAGGTAGGAGGAGGTGAGAGAAGGATGCGGAGTTGGCTAGCGATGATGGGGACGATCGAATCTAGCGTATATCCGGATAGCGCCGACGAGAGTGAGCCGGGAAGTGAGCCGAATTCGGTTCTAAAAATATGAAATTCGTTCTAAACAGTGATCATCTCAGTACAAATACCTGAAATTTCATCGAAATTCACCAAAAATCAATGTAATATTTTGAAAAATTTTAATTTTTTATTCTATTGAGATTTGAAATCTTGATCCCAACCGAAAACCAAAATTTCAACACAGACACATGAGTCCGCAGTAGCATGAGTCCGCAGTAGAAATTTGAACGCTTAACACGGAAGGACAAAAAAGTAATTTTACCTGACCCCCAAACCATAACCTTCTGCTTCGTCTCCGCGTCGCCAGCATTGTATGATTTCTTGCCATCAAAATGCTAGTGCGATTACGAACTCCGGTGACCAAAACCAGCAAGGGGGCTAGTGTCAGACCCCAATTTGGTTCCGACTCAAACTCCCAATAGCAAAAAAATTCAGAACACAAGAAATTGTAAAAGTAGCAGATGAGAAGATAAGAGCAGATGCGAACAAGAAAAGCAAGAACGTAAAATGTATTAGATCAAATCATCCATAACAGATTCCTAACAACCAGAGCCTTATATATCCGGTCTCTGCACTTTTACTCCTCGGTAACAAGATAAATTGTCAATAGTAACAGTAATTCTAATTACAGTCCTCTAAAGTTACTACTTTCTTCATCAGCCATAGGATCTGGTTGAAACAGCGAAATTCCTCTGCATCGTCGGATCATCATAACCTCTAAAAACCACAAGATCTAACTAAACGAAAAGGTATCAAGAAATCTAGATCGTTCCTTAACTGAATTGAACTCAATCCTCTATTCATTCAGATTCTGAAACTCTGAATATGACAATTTCCATCCCCTTTGAGATCCTTGTCCTTAAGGATTGAAATTTGGGAATATCTTGTGGATGAAATCAGCATCCTCCCAAGTGGCCACTTCGGCTGGTAAATTAACCCATTGGATTTTCCACTGAACTACAGCTATGTTGTTCCTGGGTATCATTTTTCTCTCAATCACCGCAACAGGTTCAATCAGTACATTTCCTTCACTATCCACTAAAGGTAAGTTATTTTCTGGAATCACTTTTGTCCTGACATGTTTCTTCAGCTGGCTGACATGAAAAACTAGATGAATTTGACACCCCTCAGGTAGTAGTAATTTATAAGCTGTTTTTCCCACCTTTTCTACAACTCGAAAGGGTCCATAGAATCTGGTGTGCAGTTTCAACATTTTATGCAACTCAAGTGCATTGTGTCTGTATGGTTGCATCTTTAAATACACCATGTACCATTCTTCAAAATTTCTTTCAATCCTGTGTTTATCAGCATAGTGCTTCATCCTTGAAGTATCCTTTTTAAGATTTGCTTTGATTGTTTCTATAACACTATGTCTTTCTTGAAGCTTGTCTCTAGTTTCTTCAGTACATGAATCAAACAATATGGACTCAGCAATCATTGGGGGTTTCATCCCATACAAAGCTTGGAAGGGAGTCATCTATAGAGAGGTATGAAAAGAGGTGTTGTACCACCATTCTGCATGTGACAGCCAAGAGTGCCATTTCCTTGGATTTGAAAATGCCATACACCTCAAGAAATTCTCAAGACATTGATTAATCCTTTCTGTTTGGCCATCCGTTTGAGGATGATATGCGCTACTCAACCTGATTTTTACTCCCAAGGCCTTAAAAAGTTCTTTCCACAAAGTGCTTGTGAAGACCCTATCTCCATCAGATACAATCACCATGGGTAATCCATGTAATTTGTATATATTATCCAAGAAGAGGGTTATTATTTGTTGAACTGTATAAGGATGGCTTAAAGAGATAAAATGAGCGTACTTAGTGAACCTGTCAACTACCACCATCACAACATCCTTTCCATCAGATTTTGGAAGTCCTTCCACAAAATCCAATGTTATGTGAGTCCATGCCATCTCTGGAAGTGGCAACGGCTGAAGTAATCCAGGGTATGGCGTGTTTTCTGACTTTCTCTTCTGACATATCGCACAAGACTTGACATACTCAGTAACCATTGCCTTCATCCCCTGCCAATAAAACAACAATTTCATCCTTTGATAAGTTGCTCTCTCTCTCTCTCTCCTGAATGTCCCCCCAAAGCTAAACCGTGAAAGGAGTCAAGCAACTGTTCTTTTAATCTTGTACTGCTTCCAATGTAGATTTTCCCTTCGTACCTTAGTATTCCCTTGTTTAAAGTGAATGGAGGGGCGCTCGTAGCATCAACCCTCAGTTTAGCTTCCAGTTCCTTGCATTTTTCGTCATCTGAGTAACTTTGAATAACTTCAGCAATCCACTCAGGCATGGCAATAGTGAGTACCATGGCTTCTTCAGCATGGATAACCCTGGATAATGCATCAGCAGCTTTGTTTTCTCTACCCTTTTTATATTCCACTTGGTAATTATATCCCAACAATTTGATGAGTAATTTATGCTGCACCCTGTCAATCAGCCTCTGATCTGCTATGAATTTCAAACTCTGTTGATCTGTTCAAATTATCAGTGTTGAACCTAATAGATAATGCTTCCATTTTTTTAAATCTTCTAATATTGCTAGGGCTTCCTTGTCATAAATTGACATTGCCCTTGCCTTGGGACCAATGGCCTTACTCATAAATGCAATAGGTCTCCCTCCTTGCATCAACACTGCGCCTAAACCTTTTCCACTGGCATCTATTTCCAAAATAAATTTCTAAGAGAAATTGGGAAGTGCTAGAACTAGAGCCTGAGTCAATTCTTTCTTGATTTCATTGAATGATTGTTACTATTAATCGATCCATTGGAAAGCATTCTTTTTCAACGAATTAAAGAGAGGTTGGCAAATTAACCCAAAGTCCTTGATAAACCTTCTATAGTAACCGGCCAGGCCTAAGAATCCCCTTAATTAAGTTATGTTCTTGGGTCTAGGCCACTCTTGGACTGCCTTAATCTTATCTGGGTTGGTTGCTTATCCATGTCCAGAGATGATATGTCATAAATATTCCACTTGAGTTTGTCCAAAAACACATTTACTTCTTTTTGTGAATAACTTATTTTCTCACAAAACCTCCAGAACTTGCCTCAAATGTAACTGGTGCTCTTCAACTCCTAAACTGTAAATTAGAATGTCATCAAAAAATACAAGAACAAACCTTCTCAAAAACTTACTCAAAACATTGTTCATTAGTGCTTGGAATGTAGCAGGTGCATTAGTGAGCCCAAAGGGCATCACAATAAATTCATAATGCCCTGTGTGAGTACTGAAAGCTGTCTTGAAAATGTCTTCCGGTTTCATTCTGATTTGATGTTACCCGGTTCTCAAATCCAACTTGGAGAAATATTTAGCACCATGTAATTCATCCAATAAATCTTCAATACACTGGGTCTCACGATTTGAGAATTGAGTTCTCGATAGTCAATACACAATCTCTATGTTCCATCTTTTTTCTTAACTAAAATGGCGGGAGATGAATATGGACTTACACTGGGTCTAACGATTTGAGAATTCAGTAACCCTTCCACCAATTCTTCCATAGCATCCTTCTTGTGATGAGGCAGCCGGTATGGTCTAACATTCACTGGTTTGGAATCTTGTGACAGAGGAATAGTGTGATCACAATCTCTTACAGATGGTAATCCCATTGGTTCATCAAACACATCCGCATATTGACTCAAAACTTTTTCTATTTCTGCTGACTTCTTAAGTTCTGTATTGTTAGTGGTAAAAAAAGTTTTTATGTACATTAAGGCTGCAATCACTCCTTGTTCCTGCAGTTTAATTAGTTTGAATTCATTGATTACACAATTCTTTTGAGGAAAAGTTTCGTCCTGAAATTCCACTTTCTTCTGACCATTTTTGTAAATTACCAACTTCCTTGCTTTTAGATCCAGACTCAGGACTGTGTTGATAAATCCAATCTTCCCCAAAAATCATATCATATCCTTTGAGTTGTAAGACCATAAAATCTGAACAAAAGGATTCATCTTGTATAGTGTAATTACAACTCATACATTTAGATTTGCATTCAATCTTCATGCTGTTTGCTACAGCCACTTGTTCTGAACTATGATTGCTGATTCAGCAACCAGCCCGGATTGCCATTTCAGGTGTAATAAATGTAGAAGTACTCCCACTATCTACCAATGCCACCGCACAGACCTTTCCGATATTCACTTTCAATGTAAAAGTCATGAGTCCCGAACTGGTTCCTGTCACAGCACACATGGATAATTGTGGTAATTCCCCCTCTCCATTTTTTGTGAATTGGACTTCCAAGTGGGGTACTGAATTCTCTTTTAGGAATTGCTTGCACTCCTTCACCATCATCCTCAATGATAATTAAGTGAAGTTGCTTCTGCATTCGGCAAACCTTGTCATGGCCAGGTGTCTATGGCTCTTAACACTTAAAACAAGTCCCCATATTCCACTTGACATTGCCTCCAAGCTCAGCCTTACCAGAATTATCCTTCTTGCTTGGAATCTTTTCCCCCTTTTGGCTGAAATTGCCTTGATAATTCACTTTAGAATTGTTTCCAATATTCCAACTTCCCAACTTCTTGTATATTATGTTGTTCTCATAATTTCTTGCATGTGCATAGGCTTCTACAAGTGTTTTAGGATCAAGTGATTTCAAGTGTATCTTGATGTAGTTCTTTAAGCCCGAAATGAAGAAATTTAGGAAATAACTTTCAGTTAAATTTGGACTATTCCTCTTAACCAGACTCATGCTTTCTTCAAACTTATCGATGTAATTTTCAATAGTCCCAAATTGTGTCAATCCTCTGAAATTCTCAATAATCACAAACTTAGATTCATTAGCAAACCTCTGGCAAATCATACTACAGAACTGAGACTAGGTTATGGAATTGGTGTTGATCCGATTGCTAGTAATCCATTGGTCCACTCTTCCAATGAGGTGAACTTCTGCTGTAGCAACCTTTTGCCACTTGGGTACCTTCCCAACTCAAAGCATTTTTCAGCCTTTCTAATCCAAGCTTTCGGATTACTACCATCAAACTTCGGAAACTCTACTTTCGGCCCTTTACTGGCTTAGAAATTTTACAAGAAAATAAGTTCCTCAACTTTTACCAACTTGGGAACCCAAATATTTCCACACCGATCCAAGGCTTGAACTTGGCTCTGATACTAAAACTGTCAGACCCCAATTTGGTTCCGACCCAAACTCCCAATAGCAAAAAAAATTCAGGACACAAGAAATTGTAACAGTAGCGATGAGAGCAGTTGCGAACAAGAAAAGCAAGAACGTAAAATGTATTATATCAAATCACCCATAACAGATTCCTAACAACCAGAGCGTTATATATCTAGTCTCTGCACTTTTACTCCTCGGTAAGAGCATCTCCAGCAGAGCCCCTAAACTAGCCCCTAAACCTTAAAATAGGGAGTGTAGTAAAAAAAACAGATCCAGCAGAGCCCCAACTCAAGCCCTTAAAATTAGGGGCCCCCAAAATTTGCCTCCTCAGCCCCAATTCCCAGGGGGCCCCTACTCAAGCCTCTAAAATTAGGAGGCCTCTAAATTTGCCTCCTCAGCCCCAATTTCTAGGGACGCGAGTACAACCCCTATTATTGAAGATAGGGAAATACATGAGAGGTTTCGAAAATTTTATCATATTTTCAAAATTTTAAATTTAAATTTTAAATATCATGTTTTTAAATTGTAAATGTTAATATGCTTATGTTTTATGTATTACAAATATTTTTGATTGAATTTTAGTGGTGTCAAATGAAGATTATACATAGCGGATATGTCAAAATAGGAGAAAAAGTAAAATAGGGGCTGTTGCTGGACTTGTGTTCTGAAAACAGGGCCCCAAAAAATAGGGGGGGCCCTTAAATCCAAAATAGAGACCCTGTTTTAGGGGCCCTTGCTGGAGATGCTCTAACAAGATGAATTGACAACAGTAACAGTAATTCTAATTACAGTCCTCTAAAGTTACTACCTTCTTCGTCAGCCATAGGATCTGGTTGAAACAACGAAATTCTTCTGCATCGTCCGATCATCATAACCTCTCAAAACCACAAGATCTAACTAAACGAAAAGGTATCAAGAAATCTAGACCATTCCTTAACTGAGTTGAACTCAATCCTCTATTCGTTCGGATTCTGAAACTCTGAATCTGACAGCTAGGACTCCGCAAGCGACAGCATGGGCTAGCACCACCTCCTCCACTGGCAGCCGCCGACGCCGACGCCGCGCCTCTCCCTCCTCCCCTCACGCCGCCCCCGCTCGCAGCAGGGGGCTGTCGCCGCCGATGCCGCTCGCTTCCCATCGGTGTTGCCGGCGTCGACGGCCACGCGGAGGAGGGCCGTGCTCCTGGTTGGCATCTCCGTGCTCCCGCTCCTCCGTGACCTGTGAGATTTGGTAGTTTGAAATTTGACGCAAATGCTGACGAACACTTAGCTTGCCAGCCTTTATGGAATTTGGGTAGCTCATCGACGGGATTTCTGAAACTTCAGTTTGATGCCTGACGCAAGCCATTGCGCCGAGAATCATAAATATTGTTCCGAAACAGCCGTTGGGCCTGCTCTAAACTGGCCAGAATGGCATAATGCTAGTCCCTGTTCTGAAATGGTTTGGCCAAATCATTCTGTCCGTTTCTGCTCGTCTCCACGAGTTACATTCATAAGATTGATTTCACGAAAAAAACTGTACTCAGCATTTGTGGAACATAAAGATATTTGGAATTGGAACAGGGTTCATCGTATCGTCGATAATGGCGATTTCGAACCGGTTCGGCAGTTCAATCCATTCGGTAAAAAGGTGGAATTTAAATTCAATTTTAAAAAATTTAAAAATTTTGAAAATATTTATCAAAAGGTAATAAAAGTTTTTGTGTGAGATCTTGAGGCAATGCTACTGATACTGTAAAATTTTTAGATTATTACCAAACTTATGTATTTTTAAAAATTTTAACAGTACTACTGTTTTCGTATATGCTTTTATGTTTTTGATTTTCTAGAGATAATAGATGAAGTCAAATATTTCTAAATTTTTTTCTATGAGATCCTGAGACAATGATAATGATGATGTAAAATTTTGAGATGATGATCAAACCTGTGCATTTTTTTAAATTATAAAAGTGCTATTGTCTTTGTATATGCTCTTCTGTTTTTTATTTTCTAGAGGCACTAAATGAAGTCTAACATTTCTCAAAATTTTGCTACATGATACTTGAGAACTCTTTTATGATATCATAAAATTTTAGAGCATGATCAAGCTTGTAAATTGTAATAAAAATCTGACATTATCTCTGTTCCTTTTCATTAATTATTGTTTTTTATTTTCCAAAATTACTAAATGAATTTAAAAACTGTTAAAATTTCTCTGATGTGTTTGATGAATTAATTGAGATTTATTATAATTTATGCAATTTTTCCTTGATTTTTTTCAATTTTTCGTGAGTGCGCATAAAATCGAATAAAATCGCTAAGAGATCAAAAATAAAAAATCGGTCAAAAATTGGTGAAAATCGCTCAAAAATCAGTCCATTTTTGATATTTTCCGATGAAATTTGATCGCTAATTTCAAAATTTTGACTTTGAACTCATTCGATTTCTACCGATTTTCGATCCGATTTTAATGATAATCGAAAATAAAAATTATTCAAAAATAAAAAAAATTCGATATGTTGAACCCTCATTGGAACTATGCCCACGCTTGACCTCCTAGGATTTTGTTTGTTCTATGATGTTAATCATCCAACATAGGTTGTGGCATGTTGCTTCCAGAATAAACCTTTTTTACATGCTATTCATTTATCGTGAAATCCTACTTGTTTTGGAGGCGATAGAAAGTCGAACGACAGTGATGAGGAAGTTATATCACAGTCAGTTCCCGCGCGATAGTAATAATTAGTCATCACAATCGGTTTTTTCTGGGAACCGATTGTGATAATCACCTAATCACAATCGGTTCTTTGTGGGAACCGATTGTGCTGAGGAGATTATCATAATCGGTTCTTTGTGGGAACCGATTGTGATAGTCACCTCATCACAATCGGTTCTTTGTGCCTCATCACAACAAAGAACCGATTATGATGAGGCTACTATCACAATCGATTTCCACAAAGAACCGATTGTGCTAATTGCCTCATCACAATCGGTTCCCACAAAGAACCGATTGTTATAATCGTCTCATGACCATCACTTCTACACAAGAACCGATTGTGATGATGTTACTGTTCATCATCCAAAAACAACCGAGCATATAACATTCATTCACAAAATATTCACAATATGACACATAACATTCACAATATGACTATCACTGAACATACATCACAATCTCTAACACAATATCACAGAAACATCCAAGCATATCGCATTCAGTACTCATCACATTCACATTAATATTGTTTACATTATATGGACTAGTAAGAGACTGTCAGGTCTCTAAATCTACCATCGTCAACTATAAATTTTGTCCAGTACCACTGGCATATGTGGTCTCATAATTTCTTGAGATCTTTGTTGCTTAGGCTCTTCCGGGGGATATCAAGGTCCTGCAAAATAGAAAGTAGTGCACTAATATATTTAAGTTTTAAAATTTGAATGTAAAAGGCTCACAATATTATGCATGTAAACAAATATCACATTGACAGTATTATATTGACAGTAGTGCAATAATCAGTTCTATACCTTAGGGGAAAAATGTGAGTCACCGACCAAAATCAGCATGTGATGCATCACGTAAAAGCCACACATGTCATCGCACCCCTGTTGATGACATTGTGAACAAAGAAACTTAAATTAGGAGACGAATAATAGGTGTGAGAAAATAATCCTATGATAGACACTTCCACCTTGAAGCGCTTCCACTCTAGTTTGTTGCCTTGTTTATCATTGTGTCGACCACCTTCAGCAACGTAAGATAAGAAAGCCCTACATACATTGGAGAGATGTCATTGAGGTAAAAAATATCTAACGTAGTTCAATATGTAAAGTGTAGGTTAGAGGAATGTACTTACTTCTGCAAAATAGGCTGGATCGCGTAGTCCATCGGTCTATTTTCGAGCGAGTTAAACATGTAGACATTGTTTTTACTTGGAACAACCACAAGTAGAACCCAATGGTTGCTTATTAAACGGTACACAGTACAAGAAAATAACTTCATATACGGTTTAAGTGCGTACAAGTAATTGAATTGTGTAGGATCGAAGTATACGAATATAACAATCAGAGGGGGGGGGTGAATGATTGTGTGGAAGCTAAAACCAAATTTTTGATCTACTAAAAATTCACCCCAAAACGGAACCAAAATATTGCCTCAGATTCGACAAAAACAGATTGACAGGCATTCGGTAAAACATGAATTGCCGGAGATCCAACCGTCGGATCAATCTGAATTTGGACACAAGAAACTAGATTCCAATATGAATCGAACCCAAAAAGAATCAGCTCGATCAGACTTACGGATCAAAAGTTATGAGCATCGCAAGCTTGCTGTGACAGAACTTGACGAAAACTGATCTAATCAAAACTTGTAGATTAACCAAGAATGACAAAAGAGTAATCAACTAAACTTTGAGGAACTCTAAATCAATACCCTAGAAAGGTTTTTGATGGATCAAATCAAGATGAAACTCAAAGAACAAAAACCAATCTAGAACCAGAACAAGCTTGCAAACAAGAACCAAAATAGGAAACACTGTAGCAACGCGTGCACTATAGCTTCGCGATTACTGTAGCACGCAAAGGATCTAAAAGAATTGTAACACCCCGGCATATAGTATGCCCTGGATGTCACCAAACATGGAAGAAGCAGCATCTAAATACCACAAATAAAGATAAATTACAGCAAATGCTAAAACCGAAAATTTCGGCAGCAACTCCTTTGTTTCTCCATGATTTGAAGCAACAGCAATATTATGGTAAGATATATCATAATAAAAGACATCTAAAATAGCAATAGCAGATGATATAGCAACATCTTAACTCCAAAATAATG
Organism: Rhipidocladum racemiflorum; assembly: GCA_036346355.1. Classification (NCBI taxonomy): domain Eukaryota; kingdom Viridiplantae; phylum Streptophyta; class Magnoliopsida; order Poales; family Poaceae; genus Rhipidocladum; species Rhipidocladum racemiflorum. The sequence goes on from CM070577.1 coordinate 73,638,491, forward strand.
AATCCAACCACTCCATAAACTATAACGAAGTAAATGATAAACTCAAGCACACAATCAAGCCATTCTCCAAGTTTCATCGCAACGATCTTATTATCATAACTTCAATTGATAAAATTGCCTAAATGTGTGGATCTACGTGAAGAAGTGTAGTGTCGGGACCCGAATTTGCAAATCCGGACCCTCTGTGTATTCAGCACTAGTCCAGGAACGCGCTAGTGCACACAGTCTCAACATTGGTATATATCACAATCATACTCAACGAAATAATAAGGTACCTTAAATAGTTAACCAAGCTGGTTGCTCGACCTTAAGGTCAAGTTACAAATATACGCCACGCAGGGCGAGAACTTAAATAAAGAGAAATAACAGCAGCGGAAAATAAGATAACTTCGTGGCGCCATATCCAGTATACCACAGGCAACTGACTGGGCTCGCTCCCTAGCTAGACGGTTCCTCTTGGAGCTCCTCCTCCAAAGCTGGTGTAGACTCTTCTTCAACTGGTGTTGTATTATGGCAAGGGTGAGTACTTGGTACTTAGCAAGTCATGCACAGAATGCGAGCTAATATACTACATGCATGGCTTAGTACAAAGGAACAGCTTAGGGCATAATTGCAGTAAAAGAGCATTTGACAAGTAGCGTAAGTAGATTCGAAAGCAGTAGAACAAGTTTGGGAAACAATAACTTTTCCAGGAATTAAATAAACATCTTTTCCAATCCTAATCCACATTTCCATCAACATCATTATTGACCAAACCAAACCTTTCAAGTCCAAGTCATTTTCAAGAAAGTCTAACCCTTGACTGTAATTCCCGAGCAATATCCAATACCGCGAACACGGCTATTAGAATAGATTTTACACTCTGCAGAGGTTATGCACTTTACCCACAAAATACAGTCAAACACCACAAAGGCGAGTGTCCGTAACAAAGTCTTTCGGAAACTTCTAACAACACAAGTGGGCCTCCCCGGCTATTGCACACTAACCCTTCCCTTTGCAAAGGCGAAGTTTAGGCCAATCAACCATTAGATGGGTACCTGGCCGCAGCCCCGGTACGCTCCCCCGTACAACTACACAAAAGGTATAGTTGACACCCCGAGGTCCCACAGGTATGTTATTAGCAACTTAATCAACTAGGTCCGTCCGATTACAAACATGTGGTTGCATGTTTGACTCAGTTCAAAGGCTCGCAAGGTTAAGTCCTTAGGGTGACCAGGGCAAGACTACCCGAAGAACCAAAACAACGTTCCCGATGCCACAACTGGCCCACCCGATCATTCTTGCCACATGCCCCGGTCGAAATCTATTTATCAAACCCCCAGTTGATTACCATGCACCACGTGCCATCAACAATCATAACACATGATACTAACTTCTTTCAAAACAGGTGCAGCATCTCATTAAGTCAAAATTAGCATTTGATTGTCCAAAGCATTTCACGTGGCAAGGCTGAGCATACTACATCGGTCTAACTACCCATGTTGGCAATTTAATAATGTCCAACTAATAACTCACAACTAGGGTGACAAGGGGTCATGGAACATATTTAATTAACCAAGGTGTCATACAGCAATTTGTCATTTATCTATTTCCCCGGAATTAAATAAAGTATTTTCTAATTAAACTAGCATGCAATAATTTAAACCAATTTAATTTGAAAATGGGATCAACATGGTCAAAGCACAACTTGCCTTGAAAGAGTACTTGTTCTTGGTCCTGAGCTGGCTCCTGGGTCGACACTTCACCTTCGAAGCCTTCGGGCACTTCAACGTCTACTCGTAAAGCATGCAAATAGCAATAGATAAATAAACAGTAGACAAAATGTGTCCAAACATCCAAATAAAGTTCATAAACATAGAGAGCATGATTTTATGAATTTTTAGAAACTGGAATCGTCAAATTCGGAGTTTAAATGCAAAAGTTATAACCGTTTAAAGTTTAAAGAAAACATTAATTAAATATAACAGAGAAATATTCATAATCAAAAATTAATTAAAATTCATATTTGAGTAGTTCTCATTTTTATGAAAATTTAGAAATTTGAATCACTCAAATCGGAGTTGAAACGCAAAAGTTATAAGCGTTTGAAGTTTGAATCCATTTTTGAAATCAATAATTCGAATTAATAAATCAGTTTCTTTTTCGGAAATTAATTTATTGCGTCAGCATGACACGTGGACCAATCAGAGGCCGCCACGTTACCTCGGGTCCATGGACCCGGCGCACGGTTTGGCTCGGTCACGTGGACCGATCCCACGGCTCGTGTCTCTGACATGTGGGCCCCTCTGGTGACGTCAGCATGACGTCAGCACACGGTTCAGCCAAGTGGGCAGACACGCGGGCCCCACCGTGACCTCAGCATGACGTCATGGTGCGGTTTGGCTCGGTCGCTGACACGCGGGCCCCGCGTGACGTCACGGCTGACGTCAGTGGCGACCGGCGTGGCCGCGCTGACCGCGACGGTCAGTCTCCCAGCCACGTGGCATGATCTCGGCCGTTGATTTGAAAATCAACAGCCCAGATCGGATCTAGCTCAACGCAATAGGAAACTACTCGGCTGATCTGGACCGTTCGATCTTGATCGGACGGTCAAGATCCAATCTAACGTTTACAACGCGGCTAACCCTAGCCGTTCGATCTAGATCTAACGGCTGAGATTGGGTCTAGTACGGTGCGGTTAAGGCTACGTGGCGCGATCTAAACCATTGGATCTAAATCCAACGGTTGGAAATAGATCTGGAGATTAGCACGTGGGATCTCACCGGGGGTGACATGGACGAATCTGGGCCCTTGGATCTGGATCGGACGGTGGAGCGAGCTCGGGGTCCGGCGATGGCGTGCGGCGGCGCTCGGTCACCGGGGACGGGGACGATGAACACTCGAACGGCGCTACGGGGCTCCTCCGGGTAAGTGAAGGGTTCCCTCCGACGCGGCTTGTCCTTGCGGTTCCGGATCTGAGCTCAACGGCGGCGGAGGACGGCGGACGGCGGAACACCAAACCAACTATGGCGAGCTCGCGTGGGCAAACGGCTGCGGCTCAGGCGACGTTGTCTAGGGCTACGGGTGCGCACGGAAGTCGGCAACACGTTGGCGGTGGCGGCGCATTAAATAGGCCCCTCGGCGTCCATGAAAACCGCGGAAACCGAGGCCCACACGGCTGCGGCGGCGGAATCCGAATTGGATTCGGATTGGGGTGACGTGGCTCAACGTGAGCCGTTGGATCAAGATCCAACGGTACGGGGGTTTGGGCTCGGGTCCGGCTCGGGCGACCTGGCTGGTCCGGTCGGGCTCGGGTTCGGCGACGTGGCGCGATTGTGGCCGTTGGATCTCGATCCAACGGTCACACGCGTTAGGGTTTGGCGACTGGGTTCAACCGGAACGGCTGGCTCGGGTCGGACTCGAGTCTGACTCGGACTCGGGTCCGGTCGGATGAACAGTGAAACCGATTAGGTTTTTCCAGCGATTAAATAATCCAATTAATTCCCAGAAATTCATTTAATTCATTAAAAATAGCAAAACACTCAGAAAAATTCCAAAAAAATTCTAGAAAATATTTTGGAACATTTTGGACTCAAATAAAATATATTCCAAACAAAATTTTATTTGCAAAGTCAAATTCTTTAACTATTTCAAACGGGAATAAATTCAAATAAATTCCAAATAAATCCAAATAAATTCCAGAAAATTCCAAAAATTCACCAAAGTGCCCAATCTTATTTAAATTCATGAAAAGCAAAAAATTGGGGTGTTACATGTAGCTAACCCCCTTTCCCGCATGCCGGTTTCATGGTACCTAAAACATTATAAAACACAAGCGTCAGTTCATCACTCAGCAAGTATATTGCAATGGAACAAAGAGAACAGTTTTCAATGATAATATCACTACATCTCCTCGAAGCACATACCGGTATTGCCGAGTGCACACCCGTCGGCGTGCGCCCTCTTTCCCCTTCCATCCCGTAGATGGAGGGTGCCTACTCTTACTGACTCTCTCCCATACACAACCGTGGATGGGACTACGAGGTAGGTCTTTCGTGTTCACTACGTGTGAACACAGAGGCCCGCATCAGAATGGGATGCCTCTTCCATTATGAATGCACATATGCCATGAACATGTCTAAACTTGCATAAACATTTAATACAACAAATTCATAACCAATATGTAACCATGTTCATCCTATCATAGGCAAATATCAATCATGGCAAGTTAGCATATCATGTAATCATGTTGCACCTAAGCAAGTCTAGCAATCATACAACACCCAAACCCATTCCAATACACTTGCCTTCAACCGTAGGCAACGGATTGGCGAGAGGTTGAGGGCACTCCCAGGGTCACATCACCTGCACATAGGTACCACACACTTAAAACAAGCCCTCAAAACAGTACATGAATGATCATCAACCCCGACTTCGCAAACTACCCCTAAAACCCGAAAACAGAGAATCTGTCCCGATGGGATAGCTGTCTTCCAACTAGCATAACTTGAGTTCTAGAACTCCAAATCAAGCAAACGAGTACATTTTATCTAAGCTTAGGAAATTTCCTAACTTTTTCTAAGTATTGGGAAAAACTGATTCAGCCTCTAAAATTGACTAATCTACATATCAACACGATCTGTCCCAATCACGTCACAGTTTTGACAATGTTCGGTTAAACAGCCATAACTTTTAAACGGATGGACAGAATTAAGCGTTCTTGGTGTCCAATTAAAGGTAATTCAATTATCTACAACTTTCTCAAGATATGTTTGACCATAAAACACATCTAATATCCCCAAAAGCGCGCCCTAAACACGAGCATCCAATCTGCCCTAGAACAACAGATTGGACAGATTTGCGATTTCCCCAATCCCCTCTAGGGACAGCACCTAAACATGAATTCTAGGCATAATTTCCCCCTTCTAGCCAGCACCACAAACCTACAAAGAGATTGGCAACCCTCACCTCCCTCGAAGAACCACTCAAACGTCGAATTCTTCTCCTCCCGGCCCTCGATCTCCTTCCACGCACCGAATCTGCCGGATCCTCTCGGTTGCGGAGCTTCCCAACGGAGAGATTGACAAAGAGGTGGGGTGTGGCAGCAAGGGGAGGCTTGGAACTTTGCTAGGGCCGGCTAGGGGTGGAAGGGAGGCGCATGGGAGGGATGGGGGGTGGGCGGCTAGGGTTTGGGTATGTGGGGGGCGGCTAGGAGGTGGGAGGGGATGTGGGGGAGGGGGCGCCCTAGGGCTGGCGCCCAGCAGGGGTTGCTGCCCTCCTCCACCTCCACTTGGGCCAGGAAACATCCACCTTTGGCCCAAAAAGGATCCCCAAGGCCCGAGCTAATTCCCCCAAGGCCCAAATTCCCCCCGGAGAGGCCCAAACACCCGGAAACGACCCAAAACTCGCTAAAACCTCATACCATAAAGTTTTATTCTCTAATGTCACATTTTAGGGTGTCACATTCTCTCCCCCTTAATAGGATTCGACCCCAAATCCGAGGCACACCACTTCACAAACAACTAAATCGAAGGGAGCTAAGGTTCACTTCTCAGAACCTGCTCAGAAACCCCTACGATTTACACTAGCCCAGACTCAAAAGTAAGGAGCTAAGGCTCGAAGATTGACAGCTCTAACAATAACTCACAATCAAAACTTGCCAGAATGTTACTCATCATTGAAACACAAAGCACTAATGCATGGACTCGGAACGTCCCAAGCAATAGGATAAATTCCCAAACAGACAACACTGGTAAACGGTCTCACACTCCTCATTTCATACATTCCTTGGCACTAGAGTGCTCAATCCCTTTAACCAACGCTACTCTCCAGAAGAACACGATACCAACCTCTAACTCCAACTCTATATCCCCCTTCAACTCTCACGTGCAAAAGTGTTTTCACACCTCAATCTCTCTAGTGTGGTTCGTCATAATCAAGATGACGTGAACCAAGCGGGACACATCACCCCAAGACTACCAACTACTTGAACAAACAGGGTTAAAACCTTGCAAAAAGATTGATCTTTTACAACAAGGCCAACACCCACCGTTACCATCGACGGAATAGCCTACTTTACAACCAGGGTCCTTAAAACCTGCAGAAACAATAACAATCGAGCAATCCATTTCGGTTGACACAACTCGCTCATAGTTCAGCGACAAAAAGATTCAATACACTTTGAAAAGGAAAAGCAATTACTAGCAACCACCAAGTGGTCCACTAATAATTTAATTGTGACACTACGGATTGTGACATTATAGATTTCGGCATTTCGGTACGACTTTATATCGCGTTTTCGGGCTGTTTCTGGGTGTTTGGGCTCTTCAGGGGGTGTTTGGGCCTTGGGGGAATTGACTCAGGCCTTGGGGGATCTATTTGGGCCTTAAGTGGAGGACCTTGGCCCACGTGGGAGAGGAAGGGGGCAGCAAACCAGCCCCCATGCGCCCCCAACCCTAGCCACCCCACATTCTCCCCTCCCTTCCACCTCCTAGCCGCCACCCCCTTACGCCCCTCCCTCTCCCCCATGCGCCACCACCTCCCTCTCCTCCCCACCTCTAGCCGGCCCTAGCACCACCCTTCGTAGCCCTCCATCTTGCTGTCCGGGAGCAATCCATCCATGGGGAACCAGCGATTCCGGCGATCCCAGCGAGCGGAGGGAAGATTGGATCACGAGGAGGAGGCGTTCGTCGATCGGGTGGCTTGCCAAGAAGAGGTATGTGTTGGGGAATTTATTCGTAGAGTTTAGGTGCTGGTTAGATGGGGAAGATTAGGTTTAAATTTGATGTTTAGGTGCTGCCTCTCGATGAGATTAGGGAGTTCGCTATGTTGTCCCACGTTCTTTCTCGGGCAGATTGGACGTCCGACCTATGGTTTGAGTTTTCGCAATTTTAGATGCATTTTCTGGTGAGCTGTATGTTGATAAAGTTATAGATAATTTCAATACCTTTCAGTGGACACCAAGAACGCGTAATTCTGATCAGCCGTTTGAAAGTTATGGCTGTTTTACCGAACATGTTCAAAACTGTGACGTGATTAGGACAGATCGTGTTGATCTGTAGATTAATCAATTTTAGAGGCCGAATCAATTTTTCCCAACACTGAGAAAAAGCTAGGAAATTTCTTAAGCTATGAGAAAATATACTCGTTTACTTAATTTGGAGTCCTAGAACTCAAGTTATGCTAGTTGGAAGCCCGCTGTCCCGTAGCGACAGATTCTCTGTTTTTGGGTTTTAGGGTTGTTTGCGAAGTCGGGGTAGGGGATCGTTCTTGTACTATTTTGAGGGCACATTTTGAGTGTGTGGTACCTATGTGCAGGTGGTGTGACCCCGGGAGTGCCCTTATCCTCTCGCCAATCCGTCGCCGCGGTTGAAGGCAAGTGTATTGTAGTGGTTCGGTTTAGGGAGCCGTAATGTTTGGATATGAGATGGTTTACACATGTTTTTATGATATGATGCCATGATTGACTCTTGCTTGCGACATGATGAACATGGTTTACTATGAGGCTATGCAATGATTAGTTGAGTTTATATGCAAGTTGTTTATGTTTAAGTCATATGTTGCAAACATGGCATGAAAATTGGCCTGGTCGGTGAGAAAGTCATAACTAGTCCAGTAAGGTCGGTGAGAAAGTTATGATTAATCCGGAGCGCCATTGAATAAGACCTACCTCGTGATTCCATCCACAATTGTGAATGGAAGCGAGGAGTAGGCACCCTCCATCTACGGGATGGAAGGGGAAAGAGGGTGCACGCCGACGGGTGTGCACTCGGCTGTGACACCACGGAGTGTCGTAACCTTATATAATATGAATGTTGAGGTCAAAAACATTATGAAATATGGAATTGGAGGTTGAAACCATACGGTATGAGGTTTATTTGCATTTCTGGGCCGTTTTCGGGAGTTTGGGCCTTTCCGGGGGAGTTTGGGCCTAGGGGAAAGGGTCGTGGGCCTTGGTGGGGAGGAGTTTGAGTCCATTTAGGAGTAGGAGACCTGGTTGGGGGGCCTCCTCCTGCTCTTTGGTGCGCTCCACCCCTGCCTCTTGCGCCCCCCCACTTGGAGAAGCCCTAGCCGTCACCCCTTGCTCTCCTCCCTTGCTTGCGCCGCCCCCCTTGCTCCCCATTGCGCCACCACCCCTCCACCACCTCTCCACCTCCCTTGCTGCCCCTAGGGGAGTTCTCCACCTCAACACCTCGAAGATCCGTCCATTGGAGCGCTCCGCGATGAGGAGATCCGGTGGATTAGGAGCGAGGAAGGAGATCGCGCGAACCGAGAGGAGATCCATTGGGTTTTCGTGCGTCGGGCGAAGGTATGGCCATGATAATCCTTGGGGTTGGTCTAGGTACTGTTCTAAGGGTTATTATCATGTTTTTAGATCAATTGGTGGTGCTGTAGTTGGGTAGATTAGATGGAATCTAGAGTTTGACACGTTCTCTGTTTCAGGCAGCATGAGCAGTCGACCAAGGGTTTGGGTTTTTGCCAATTTAGATTCAGAATTTGGTCGTCCGCCTGTTGAAGAAGTTGTAGGTAACTTTAATACCTTTCACTGGGTATAAAGAACGTCCAATTCTGCCCAGCTGTTTGAAAGTTATGCTCGTTTTACCGAACGTGTTAAAAACTGTGACGTGATTGGAACAGATCACGATATTCTGTAGATTAAACAACTTTAGAGTCCGAATCAGTCTTTCCGTATATTTAGAAAAAGTTAGGAAATTTTGTAAGCTTCGTGAGGATGTACTCGTTTAATTGATTCGTAGTTTTAGAACCCTAGTTATGCCTTTTGGAAGGCTACTGCCCCGACGGGACAGAACCTCTGTTTTTGGGTTTGCGAGTAGTTTGCGATGTCGGGGTAGAAGTGCGTTTGCGTACTGTTTTGTGGACATGATTGTGAATGTGTGGTACCTATGTGCAGGTGGTGTGACCTCGGGAGTGCCTTCTACTTCTCGCCAATCCGTCGCCCGTGGTTGAGGCAAGTGTATTGGAATGGGTAGCGGGTTGAAGTTTGCTAGATTGATTGAGATTGAAATTGAGTATATGATATGTTCACATGCCATGCTTTAATGATTGCCATTGACATGATGAATATGCTTATTATGCTATGATGCCATGTGTTAATGTACAAGTTATTTATGATGTTGGCATGTTTGCATACATGGCCCGGGCGGTGAGAAAGTCATAACTAGTCCGGGGAAGGTCGGTGAGAAAGTTATGACTATTCCGGAGAGCCAATGAGTAAGTCCTACATCGTGATTCCATTCACCACGGTGTGTGGAAGCGAGGAGTAGGCACCCTCCATCTTCGGGATGGAAGGGGGGAGAGGGTGCACACCGACGGGTGTGTACTCAACCATACCGGTATGAGTTTCCAAGGAGACATGAGCATCGCATCGCATTGCATACATAATGATGATAATATTGATTTGTGATCATGAATGAGATGATAGACATGATGTGAGTTGTTGTAGCCATGTAATTGTTCTTTTGTACCATTGCAATATACTTGCTGAGTGTTGAACTCACGCTTGTGCTTTCTTTTTGTTTTAGGTACCATGAGACCGGCATGAGGGGAAGGGAAATAGTCACACTTCTACACGTAGCTTCACTCATTTGTTCCCATAAGTCATTCATTTGGGTCTTGATAATAACTAAGTGTGATGCTTATTGATTTATGGTTTAGTTTTGCGTTATGAGAGTCTTATTGTTCGTTTGGGTCATGGAGACATTGAATGCTAGGAATTAGACTTATATTGTTGTCATGCCTTTAATTATTGCTATTTTAGATGTCTCTCATATTGCCATATATTGCTATGCTATTGTGGTTCCTTCAATTCATGTTAAAACAAAGGAGATGTTGCCGAAATTTCGGTTTTTAGCATTAGTGCGTTTGCTGTAATTTACTTGTAATTGTGGTATTTAGAGGTTGCTTAGTCTATGTTTGGTAGCATTCGGACATATTAAATGTCGGGGTGTTACAGTTGGTATCAGAGCGGGCTGTAGGTCCTTGGAATATGTAGTTGTAGTGTCATACCTTAGGTTACAACTAAAATGTGATGTGGAATAACTTAGAAACATGGCTTAGGTTTTAACTAAAATTTTGTCATAGGATAGCAACATTAAAACTTGCAAAAGTGGTATAACTAATCTAAAATTTGACACACATAGACGCACAGTAGGAAAGGGTATGGGTATCGTTTCTTTACGCTTAAATGTTGTATTTAAGCTTTGATGTTGAATGCTTCATTTGATAATGCATGTTGCTATGTCTATGAGATAAATGATTGAATTGTTCTTGTTGTGGTGATAAGGTGGGGTTGTGGTGCCGAAGGGTTTCGGTCACCTCTTTTTGTTCATAGTAAGAGTGTGGTTTGACGGTGTGGCCGGTTAACGCCATCACCGAAGAATTATTAACCCCTGTAGGAGAAGAGTGCTTACCCTTTCTGTCGTAGATCGGGTAGTTGACTGGAGTCGAATAGAAGAGATTGGTAGTGGATTCCTTCGGAGCTTCTTTATCGTTCTGTGGTCGATCTTGGTTGGTTTTTCTTAGTTTTAGTTGATTGAAACCAAAAGAAAAGTGTTTGGTATTGGATTTTCGCGGATTGTTCCGTATGCGGTGTGTGGTTTTGTCTTACCTTGGTTAAAGACGAAGAAGAAGAGTTTTGAGTTGCGCTTCTTTTGGTTGCCTTTCCAGCTTTGATGCTTAGTTTGTTGATTGCTTTATGGGGGAGAAGCATTCAATTTATTCCTGTGTTTGTCTTTCTCCGAGGTCAAAAGAGTTATTGTGGCGTTATGCCAGACCTGGTTGTCAGGGCTGAAGTTCTGAGGCTTTGTAGGAGTAAGTGGTGTTTGATTTCGTCATTTTACTAGTTTAGAAAATCATCTTTGAAAACCCTTCTTGTTTCGTGAAAGTTTGGGGTTTGGTGTTAAGGTTTTATTTGAAAAGGATTACTTGATCGCTTGATTCCCTTTTAAGAAAATTGTCTTTCAACCATTTTCCTCTTTGGGAGTCTTGAGATTGAAAGGTGCTTTGGAGAATTTCCTTTTGCATGACCAAGTTTGGGTTTGTCTCATTGCAAATTTGAGAGTCAAGTTGCTTTGTGAATTTGGGTTGAGTTTTAAAACTAAAATGCTGCAAACAAAGTAAGTAGTCTTCTGACTGAAATCGTTTGTTACTAGTGAGAATTGTTGTTTAGCATGTTATGCAGTATGTACCAATGTGGTTTATGGAATGACGTATTGCTAAGTTGATTTGTGAGTTGAATCAATTCAATGTGATTGTTATCTTTAGCTTGAAACTAAATAAACTGCTAGTGTTGTATATTACTTTATAGTGAGAATGATTAAATGGGTTAATGTACATGCTTAGAATCTGTTGCCTTGCTTTAAAAGTGCTTATGATCCTCGTTAATGTTAAAAGTTTAAAACCCTGATGCATAGTTAGAACATTAAGATGATGTAAATTACTGATACTGTTAAAGAAACTTTGCCGGTTGTTTAAAGATGTTCTAATCTAACGAGTTAATAGAGAAATTTAATCATGTTGACTAGTGGCTTTAATTTGGAAGTTGATTAGAGTTGCTATTTATGTTGTTGCAAACTACTAGTATATTTGGAAGTATGCAGTTGTGTCTCTACAATGCTAGTATTGATATCAATTAAGAAGACATAAGACTTATTGTTAATGATGTTGTTAAGGGCAGTGTTAATGCTAGTATTCAATCTATTTTAAATAGTTGGAGTATGTTTTGTGGTGGTAAGGTTGTTATAACCTATGTATAGGGTAGCTAGAAGTAATATTGTTGGTTGATGATTATGCCCATTTGTTGATATTGATGACTTAGTAGTGGTGGTAACTGTGTAGATTACTTGTTGGAAACCATTGTTAAAATGGAGATTATTGTAACATGTTGTGATGGAGTGAACCATGGATAATTAACATGATGTAGAATTTTATCCTTAATGAATGCATGTCTTAGAATCATAGTTATGAACTCTATCTTGTAGAGATAATATTCACATGTTGAAAGTCATTGATTAATTGAATCAGTTCCGATGGTCGAAAAGTTGATGAATGGATGGTATAAAAAGTTAAATTAAATTATAGGTTGATCATGCTGAAAGATTTGTTGAAATACTATGTTTCAAACTTAGAATAAGATGTATTATGAGTTGGTGATCCGTGGGGATCATGTCAATGTAGTCTTGGTTGGGTGCCTTTTTAATAAGCATCATAAACCTTAATTAAAAGTGTTGGGAATGGTAACTAGAGAAAGAAATTGTTATGTAAATATTGTTAAATCCGATTGGACTTTCTCAATGAGTAAGTAGTGAATTTTGAAGTCTTTAATGGAAAGCGTAGTGGAATACTGGAGATGATTGTATTTATGCTAAGCTGGTGTTTAAAAACCTTCGGGACTGGTTTGATTGTTTACTATCTTGGTTGAATGCTTTTGGTCAAAGTGTTCCTTATGTTGAGTTTCAGAGTTTCCCTAAAACTCGTAGAAATTGGTGCCAATCTTTGGTGTTGGCTAATTTGTGCAGTTTATGCTATGAGCATGGTTTTACACCCAGAAGTCTTTGAGTGGATCGCGCTCTTTTGCGTTCGCACTGAATCATCTTTGGAGTAAATTTTAAAGGAAGCAGAAGGTCTTAGTGGGTTGTGTTGGATATTCTTGAGTTTCAATTTGTAACTCTATTTGGCTAGAGTTGGAGTTATTTGGAAAATGAGTGTGGTGTTTGCAAATGCTTCAAAAGGTGGATTTTTATGAATGTTTCATAAGTGATTCTGTTAGTGAAGTGTTCTCTTTTGGAAATGAGTTTCCCTTCCTCTTTGAGAAAAATTTATGGCGGTTGTATGTGCAGATGTTTAACTTTGGAGCCGATGCTCTTTTCCAAGTGTTGATTATGGTTAAAGTGCGAGGTTTTGCAAGTTTAGTTTTTCAGTTGACGTGGGTTCTTTTACAATATGGTGTTTCTTTGTTAATGGTGTTGCCATCATAGTTTATATGAATTTCGCAGCCATCGATGTTAATTGCGTTTCAATCATGTGTACCGTGGAGGAAGTCTTTTTGTGAATGACTACTTGGTATTGTTGTTACATGAAGAATGAATGTTGAAAAGGAAGCATGACATTGTTTATAGATGTTCAATGATAAATGAGTCGGTGAGCCAGGTCGGTGAGAAAGTCATATATGGATATATGACTAATCCGGAGTGCTCTTGAAAAGTGTGCATTCTTGTCATGTATCGAGATTTCTATTTCTTCCTAGTATGAAAAGAAAGAATGAATAAATTATGGTATTTTGGCTGTGGTGTTAGAGATTTGAGTTTTCTTTGCGATATGGCCTAGAAAAATAAAATGTGTGCTCTTTGGATGTTGCCGGATCCTTTCCAAAGTGGTTTTTTTAGCGTTTTGGGGTTTGAGTTGTTGTATGTGGACCAATTGGGTTCATGTTTTACGGTTGAGCTTACTCATTAATGGTACTCTTTGTCCTGGTCCTTTAAGTGGAAGGATTTGAGGGCGAGACTTTCTTAGTAAGAGAAAACTGGTGTGGCTGGTAGTTGATCGTGAATGGTGTAGAAGTGAAGAGTAAAGGAAGGTTGGCTTTGTCCCAATTCAAACCTCCTTGGAGAATTGTGTCATCGATGTGTTCCTCGGTGGGGCTGATCAAATTGTTAGTGGACCGCTTGGTGGTTGCCAGTAATTTGTTTTCTGTTTTCGAAGAGTATTGGATCTTTTTGTCGCTGGGCTTGAGCGGGTTGTGCCAATCGAAGTGGAATGTTCGATTGTTATTGATTTTGCGGGTTTTCAGAACCCTGGTCATAAAGTAGGCTTCTCCTTTCGGTGGTAGTAATCTTAGAGTGTTGTGTCTCACTTGGTTTGCGTCGTCTTGAATACGACGAACCACAGTTGAGACGTTGGGACGTGATTCACTTTTGTGCATGGGAGCGGAAGATGGATCTAGAAGTTGGTACCATGTCCTTCTGGAGAGTGGCTTTGGTTAAAGGGATCGGGCACTTTAGTGCCAAGGAATGCATGAAATGAGGAGTGTGAGACCGTTTTATTTCGTGATCTGTTTGGGATTTTATCCTATCGCTTGGGTCATGCCGAGGCCTTGTATGAGTGCTTTGTGTTTCAATGTTGAGTAAAGTTCTTGCAAGTTTTGATTGTGAGTTATCTTTAGAGCCGTTAGTCTTCGAGCCTCAGAACCTCACGTTTGAGTCCCGTCCTATGAAAATTCTGGGCAATTCGGAGCGAGTGTTCAAGAACAGGACGCTCAAGTTTGTAAAGTCCTATGGTCGCATCAAACTGAGAGGAAAGAGACTTGGGAGCTGGAGCCTCGCATGTGCGAGAAGTACCCCGAGTTTTTCGCATCAGCTATGAGATGTGAAACCTAGCTATCTTTTGTTTTGCTGGGTTGCGTATTGGTGTGTCTTGGATTCGAGGTCGAATCCTGTTGAAGAGGGGGAGAATGTGACACCACGGAGTGTCGTAACCTTATATAATATGAATGTTGAGGTCAAAAACATTATGAAATATGGAATTGGAGGTTGAAACCATACGATATGAGGTTTATTTATGCGTTCGGGCCGTTCAGGGAGTTTGGGCCTTTCCGGGGGAGTTTGGGCCTAGGGGAAAGGGTCGTGGGCCTTGGTGGGGAGGAATTTGAGTCCATTTAGGAGTAGGAGACCTGGTTGGGGGGCCTCCTCCTGCCCTTTGGTGCGCCCCACCCCCGCCTCTTGTGCCCCCCACTTGGAGAAGCCCTAGACGCCACCCCTTGCTCTCCTCCCTTGCTTGCGCCGCCCCCTTGCTCCCCATTGCGCCACCACCCCTCCACCACCTCTCCACCTCCCTTGCTGCACCTAGGGGAGTTCTCCACCTCAACACCTCGAAGATCCGTCCATTGGAGCGCTCCGCGACGAGGAGATCCGGTGGACTTGGAGCGAGGAAGGAGATCGCGCGAACCGGGAGGAGATCCGTTGGGTTTTCATGCGTCGGGCGAAGGTATGGACGTGAGAATCCTTGGGGTTGGTCTAGGTACTGTTCTAAGGGTTATTATCATATTTTTAGATCAATTGGTGGTGCTGTAGTTGGGTAAATTAGATGGAATCTAGAGTTTGACACGTTCTCTGTTTCGGGCAGCATGAGCAGTCGACCTAGGGTTTGGGTTTTCACCAATTTAGATTTGGAATTTGGTCGTCCGCCTGTTGAAGAAGTTGTAGGTAACTTCAATATTTTCAGTGGGTATAAATAACGTCCAATTCCGCCCAGCCGATTGAAAGTTATGCTCGTTTTACCGAACGTGTTAAAAACTGTGACATGATTGGAACAGATCACGAAATTCTGTAGATTAAACCACTTTAGATTCCGAATCAGTCTTTCCGTATACATAGAAAAAGTTAGGAAATTTCCTAAGCTTCGCGAGGATGTACTCGTTTAATTGATTCGGAGTATTAGAACCCGAGTTATGCCTTTTGGAAGGCTGCTGTCCCGACGGGACAGAACCTCTGTTTTTGGGTTTGCGAGTAGTTTCGATGTCGGGATAGAAGACGGTTTGCGTACTGTTTTGTGGACATGATTGTGAATGTGTGGTGCCTATGTGCAGGTGGTGTGACCCCGGGAGTGCCTTCTACTTCTCGCCAATCCGTCGCCCGTGGTTGAGGCAAGTGTATTGGAATGGGTAGCGGGTTGAAGTTTGCTAGTTTGATTGAGATTGAAATTGAGTATATGATATGTTCACATGCCATGCTTTAATGATTGCCATTGACATGATGAATATGCTTATTATGCTATGATGCCATGTGTTAATGTACAAGTTATTTATGATGTTGGCATGTTTGCATACATGGCATGGTACATGGCCCGGGCGGTGAGAAAGTCATAACTAGTCCGGGGAAGGTCGGTGAGAAAGTTATGACTATTCCGGAGAGCCAATGAGTAAGTCCTACATCGTGATTCCATTCACCGCGGTGTGTGGAAGCGAGGAGTAGGCACCCTCCATCTTCGGGATGGAAGGGGGGAGAGGGTACACACCGACGGGTGTGTACTCAACCATACCGGTATGAGTTTCCAAGGAGACATGAGCATCGCATCGCATTGCTTACATAATGATGATGATATTGATTTGTGATCATGAATGAGATGATAGACATGATGTGAGTTGTTGTAGCCATGTAATTGTTCTTTTGTACCATTGCAATATACTTGCTGAGTGTTGAACTCACACTTGTGCATTCTTGTTGTTTTAGGTACCATGAGACCGGCATGAGGGGAAGGGAAATAGTCACACTTCTACACGTAGCTTCACTCATTTGTTCCCACAAGTCATTCATTTGGGTCTTGATAATAACTAAGTGTGATGCTTATTGATTTATGGTTTAGTTTTGCGTTATGAGAGTCTTATTGTTCGTTTGGCTCATGGAGACATTGAATGCTAGGAATTAGACTTATATTGTTGTCATGCCTTTAATTATTGCTATTTTAGATGTCTCTCATATTGCCATATATTGCTATGCTATTGTGGTTCCTTCAATTCATGTTAAAACAAAGGAGATGCCGCCGAAATTTCGGTTTTTAGCATTAGTGCCTTTGCTGTAATTTACTTGTAATTGTGAATACCGGTATGTGCTTCGAGGAGACATGTGCATTGCATTGCATACATGATGATGATAATGAGATGTGTTCAATGAGATTTGAACATGGTTATGATATTAAGCATGATATAGAGTGATATTAGCATTGAACTGTTCGTTTTGTTCCATTACAATATACTTGCTGAGTGATGAACTCACGCTTGTGTTTATGATGTTTTTTTAGGTACCATGAAATCGGCATGCGGGAAAGGGGCTTAGTGGCACATCTTCACAAAGTTTCACTCATTTAGTCATACATAATTTTGCCATTCGTAATTGTGGTTATAATTTAATGCGTTGAGAACTTGGAGTATGCCTTATTTGTGTGCTTGGTCATATTATTTACTTCATTTTAGATCTTGGAGTGGTTAAATTCATTATGCTAGACTTAAATTGTTGCTATGTCACCCGTTATTGCTGTTTTAGATGCTTTCCATTATGATATATCTTGAAATATTCTTGTTGTTGCTCCGTGCCATGGAAAAACAAAGGGGATGCTGCCGAAATTTTTGGCTTTAGCATTTGCGCCCTTGCTGTAATTTATCTTTATTTATGTTTTTAGATGCTGCTTCTTTCACGTTTGGTGACATCCAGGGCATACTAGATGCCGGGGTGTTACATTAATCAACCCTACCGAGGAACAAATCAACGACACAATTCTGCAAAAAGGTTTGCATTGAGTCATACACAACCTCTCTTTACTCCTCACTTTTAAACTATTTACGATCCACTACTAGCAACACCTAATAACTTAGGTCATTAACAACCCACACTAGATTTCTCTTAGTAAGAAGGTCTCGCCCTCACATCCTTCCACTCAAAGGACCAAAACAAAGTGTAAAATCCTTGAGTGAGCTCAACCATGAACCATGAACCCCATTGATCCACATACAACAACTCGAACCCCAAAACGCTAAAAACCACTTTGGAAAGAATTCGGCAACATCCAAAGAGCACACATTTATTTTTCTAAGCCAAATCGCAAAGAAAACTCAAATCTCTTACACTACAGCCAAAATGCCTTAATTTATTCATTCTTTCTTTTCACATAAGGAAAGAATGGGAATCTCGATTCATGTCATGAATGCAACTTTTTTTTTCAAGAGCACTCCGGATTAGTCATATATCCATAAATGACTTTCTCACCGACCTGGCTCATCGACTCTTTTATGATTAATTATACATAAATGATGTCAGGTTTCCCTTTTCACCATTCATTTATCATGAAACAACAATACCGAATAATCATCCACAAAGAGACTTCATTCTCTTTAACATAAAGAATGACAATCACCACCTTTAAACCAAGGCTCTAAAATTTCACATACATGAGAACTCGACTTGAAAGAGGAACTCCATAAAACAAATACTCCAAAATTTACCTCGGGGAGAAACTCCATTTTAAAAGAGAAATACCACGAAAGTCTTCTACAAATGCATTTCACTTTTACCCCAAACAAATCATCTCCCTTTTTATCCAGAGCCAAGCATTTCGGATAGAAGAAACGAATCATGGAATCAAACACCTCCACACTATATATATATATATATATATATATTAAGGAAAAGGGAAAACTCATTTCCCGACAGAAAACTGCTTTACCGGCAGAAGTTACTTATGAAGCAGTCATAAGAATCATCTTTTAGGAAGCATCCACAAAACCTCACCCCTTTTTATTCACATCTATCTGTAGACAAACTAGTGATGTACAAATCTCCAAATCAAAAACTTTTAAAACATTACATTAGATTTAGCTACTTCTTTTAACCAACAAAGCAGCCGATAACTCATCCTTGAAAACTAACAGATGCAAATCAGTCATACTTCCTGAGCATAGGTTTCGCATCCATAACTTAAGCCATCCTTCTTAGCAATGACGAATGAACGACGTTGTTCAATGGAATAAAACATTCCAAAACCTCCACAAATTACTTCAAGTTTATTCATTCTTTTACCCTCAATTTTAAACCTTGAAATTAACCCATATTTGGCATTACTCACTCTAAGTTTAGGGAAGCTCTAAAACACATCATAGCAAATACCTTGACCAAAAGCATTCAACCAAGGTATCAACAAACAAACCAATCCATACACATTTTAAACATAAGTTCAGTATAAATTCCACCCTCTCTAATAACCCACTACACTTACCATTAAAGATTTCAAATCCACTATTTTAGATGTTGAGAAGCCCCAACAAAACTTAACAAAAACCATATAACAAATTCTTTCTGTAGTTACCTTTCCCAATACTCAAAAATAAAGTTTCTGGTGCTTATGATAAGACATCCAAGCAAGACTACCTCATCATGATCCCCACGGACCATCAAATCATACAACATCATGTTCTATAATTAAAACATAGTACTTCAACAAATACTTTAGCACGATCAACCTATCAATTTTATACCATCCACACGTCAACTTCTCGACAATTTGAAACTTCCTCAATCAATAAATGACTTCAACACATCAATGTTATCCCCACAAGACAAAATTCGTAAGTAGAATTCTAAGATATACACTCATTAAGGAGAGAGTCTTACATCATGATAATTATCCATTGTTCGCTCCATCACCACATGTTACAAGTTCCTCCATTTTAACCATGGTTTTCAACATGTAATCTAAACAATTATTACCACTACTTAGTCATCAATATCAACAAATGTGCATAATCATCAAATAACAACATTGCTTTTTAGCTACCCTAGACATAGGTTATAACACAATTGCCACTACACAACATACTCCAACTATTAAATTAAGTTTAATAAGTTAGACAATCCCAATGCTCTTAACAACAACATCAAACAACAACTCCTACCTTCTCAATTGTCATCTGTATTAGCATTTCAAGAACACAATTACATCCTTCCAATTATTTCCATAGTTCATAATAGCAAACATAGTAGTTCTAGTCATCTATCATGCACTAGGGTCGATCACCATTTGTAGGATTGAAAGACACGAATATAGCAATTAGAGGGGGGTGAATGATTGTGCGGAAGCTAAAACCAAATTCTTGATCTACTAAAAGTTCACCCCAAAAGAACCAAATAATTGCCTCGTATTCGACAAAAATAGAATGACAGAGGTTCGGTAAAACGCGACTTCCTGGAGATCCAACCGTCGAAACGATCTGAAATTTGGACAAAAGAAACTAGATTCCAATACGAATCGAACCCAAAAAGAATCAGCTCGATCGGACTTACGGATCAAAAGTTATGACCTTTGCAAGCTTGCTATGATAGAAGATGACGAGAATAAATCTAACTAGAATTGTAGCTTGCCGAAAGATTTGAAGAACTTGATCTTTATTTCTCCTTTCTTTTGTCTAAAGTACTCCAAACAAAAGAGTACAACCCTAAAGCTTGCTCAAAGCTTGATGCCCTTCAACAGGAGACAACCCCTCCTATTTAAAGGAGCAAAATACAAGGAGTCATGAATACAATTCCTACTCCTAATCCTAGAAGGAGTCCCACTCCTAATCCTAGAAAGAGTATGTATTCAACACAACTCCTCTTGGCCCAACCTGGCCGAGTACAACTCTTGCACGCATATGGCAACCCTACCATACTCACGTGACTAACACTTTGCACGCGAATGACCTCCTGCCATTCTCACGTGACTAACCATTCTTCACGTGCACCATTCTCTTAGCCCGAACGTCCCGCATGACATCCTTAACCACCAAGACCTCAGTTCCCCCTGAACCTAGTCCTGAACCTCAGTTCCTCCATGAACCTAGTTCCGGTCCCGTCATCGACCACATTCGCCCTCGAGCAATACCTGCACATGAACAAACCACAAAACGATTCCGAGCACAAGTCCGCGACTTGACTCAACATTAGTCCATGCAAATACTCACACGAGCATTGCATAAAGTCTGCTTGAAAACAAGCATCATGAAATTGTCACAAATTTCATAATCTCAAATTCAAACCAGAATTCAATTCCAAAATTGCTCAAAACCCTAATCGAGCAAAAAACCATTCACGCCGGACCAAAAATCCGGTCCGGCGCAAACGTGAAAACAGCCGTCAAAAATCCACCTTGCTTGTGGAGGGGAGAGTCCGTCGTACACGCGAAACTTACTGGTTTTGGAAGTTTCAGTCCGGCTCAAAAACGTTTGAAAACACGTTCACGGCGGACCAAAGAAAAGCGGTCCGGCGTACAAGGGAAACTTACTGTTTCTTGAAAGTTTGGTCCGACACAAAAGAGAACTTCACTGTTTCTTGTCAAATTGTCGAACTCATGCACAAAACACATTTTCCAAGTTCAAATCTTAGCCAATTTTTCAGCACATGATTTCACACCATCACAATTAATTTATTCTACCGACCCTATATTAAAAGTCTTCTAGATAACCAACCAATTTACTATTACTACAACAGTAGTTTACATCATCTTAATGTTCTCACTACGCAACAAGGTTTAGAACTTTAAACACTATCAATGGTCTTTTTCCCATTAAGTAACAGCAGGGTGCTACCTCATTTTTAACATAAAGCTACAAATTCTAAGCATGTACAATCACACATTTAATCATTCTCGCTATAGAGTAATCTACAACACTAGAAGTTCATTTAATCTTAAGCTAAAGATAAAAATTACATTTAATTGGTTCAATTTGCAAATTAACTTAGGAGTACATCATTTCCATAAACCACATTGTTACATACTACATAACATGCTAAACAACAATTTTCACTTTTGACAAATAATTCCAGTCAAATGACTACTTAATTACTTGATATGCAGCATTTTCTTTTTTTTTTAAACTCAACCAAAATTCACAAAGAAACTTGACTCTAAAAGTTGCAATGGGACATGACTCACACTGGGTCATGCAAAAGATATCCAAAACACATTTCAATCTTAAAGACTCCTACCGGAGGGAACCAAGCGATCAAGTAAACCTTTTTGGACAAAAATTTAAATAACTTCTTTTAACTCAGAGTGAGACACACAAGAACCAAAACTATACTTTTCTTTGCAAACCAACCAACCAAAACCGGTGTCAAAGCCAAAAGGCGACCAAAAAGGCGCAACACTAAACTCTTCTTCTTTGTCTTCACCCAAAGAAGACAAAACCACAAACCGCCAAAAGAACAATCAGCGAGTACTCAAAACCAAATACTTTTCCTAGGATCCTAATCAACCAAATACCAAGAGAACCCAATCAAAACCGACCGTCAGAATGGTAAAGAACCTCCGAAGGAATCTACCACCAACTCTTCTATTTGTCTCTAGTCAACTACCCGATCTACGACAGGAAAGGTAAGTGCTCTTCCCCCACAGGGGGTTAATAGTTCTTCGGTGATGGCTCTAACCGACCACACCGTCAAACCACACCCTTACTATGAACAAAAAGAGGTGACCGTGAAGGACCATGTGGAGGTCCATCCATTTTTGTGATGAGTATTTGACTTTATTTGAGCAAGGTGTGCTCAGGCTTGAGTTTGATTTGACTCGGTATTGCATGTTTCAATTAATGATAATTGTGGACTAACATGCAGGAAGAAAAGGTATGTGCATTGTGGTATGTGCAAAATGGTTTGTTCCTTGTGGTACAGGTTCTTGAGGCCGACTATGGTCGCAGGCAGGGACTAGGTTGGGAGAAAGGTCGGAGCGGTCGAGGATGCCGAAGCGAGATGGTTGGGCTCAAACCCGGGTTCACTTGGAGCGTCAAGGAAATGGACTTGAGGTGGCTCAAGGTTTCGGTTCGGGTTGGAGGCTCGAAGAGGAGGAAGCCCGGTCCAAGTCCGGCGGATGAAGGCAGTTGCATCGGAGTTGATCGGGTTTTGTTTAAAACCCATGTATGGCCAATGTGGCCCATGTAAAGCCCATGTGTGGTTGAAATGAGAGGTTAATCCTAGCCCTTGGTGTAGTGCCCTAGGGTTTGGGACTCATCCAAGGGTGGTAGGTGGCCCTAGAGTAGTATAAATAGAAGGGGAGGGGTGTCCTCCCTCACTTGAAGGTTTGAGTTGCTCCTTTGAGCTTTGCCCACATGAAGTGAGGCTTTGTAAACCTTCAACCAGAAAATACAAAGATTTTCTTTATTTTTGTGAATTTAAATTCGCATTTACATTATGTCTTTACTTTACCAATTTAAATTCAGCATTTACTTTCCGCATGTAAATTCTAGCAATTTACTTTCATAATTTAGTTTGCTCCTCTCCTTCTAAATGCTGTTGATCAAGGAGGTCTTGAGGGTGCTCATTTGGTTTTACATCTTTCTTGCACCCTAGGATAGACTAGAGATCAAGTTTCTATCAAGATTGCAAATCTGTCCTGAACTTGTTCTTGGCGCAGCAGTCAATCTTTGATTTTTAGAAAAATATAGAAAATCTTTCTTGATTGATTCTTGTTGGAGAAGGTGCTTGACTCATATACCAATCTGTGGAAAAATTTTGGAGTCCACTGGATGCACCATTTGGGAGCTGTGAGGTGAAAACTGGCCCCAAATTTCCTGATTGAAAATCCTGACTGTTCGTAGTTCTTGATTTTTCCTGTTTTTGTAGAAGGTGTTTGGTGGTGATTTTTGGTGGAATGCTTCAATGACTCAACAGCTCACAGGCTGAAAAATTCCCAAATTTTTGGAGCAACAGAAGTCCACCATCCACCTGCTCTAATTGAGGACAATTCCTGAAAATCTGCTTTTGCTTTTCTAAAAGAGGCTTTTGTGTTTTGGCTTGATCTCTTTAGAAAAGAAGTATTTGAATTGATTCCTCCTTGCTTTGGACACTTGACAACCAGAATTTGTGATTTAAATATCCCTCACATGATTCATGGTTCCTATCCATGTAAGCTAGGGATACACATAGTTGTCAAGTCGTTCCGATTTTGTTGGGTTTCGCGATTTTTAAGGAGCATCGGTTTTCTTTGCGGGATTGTTTGGAGTACGTTGAGTAGGGGATATTTTTATTTGGGATCATTCACCCCCTCTGATCGCCATCATCGGTCTTTCAATTGGTATCGAGCCGGTTTTGCTCTTTCATAGATCTTGACCGGTCCTCAAGAGCCATGGCGACGGACAAGTACTCAACTAAGCCTCCAATTTTTGCTGGAGTTGATTATCCGTTCCGGAAAGTTCGGGATGGAGACATACATCAACGCCCAGGGCTTTTCTTTATGGCAGAAGGTGAAGCACCCGTATGAGGTTCCGGCCCGATGAGAACGTCGCCGCAAACATGGTCGACGTTGAGGCAAGCGCTAAGGCCAAGAACCTCCTCATCTGAGGACTTAACGCGGTGAGTATGATCGCGTCTCTCACCTACGATCGGCTCCACGAGAGATGCAGGTGACCCTCAATGCTTACCATGAGGGCACCACTCAGATCAAGTCCGTGAGACGAGGATCAATTTAAGCGTGACTACAACAAGTTTGAGCACGCATTTGGTGAGAGCCTTGATGAGTGCTTTGCTCGTTTTGCAAAGATTCTCAAGAATCTTGGTCCGCTGGGTTGTTCATACAGATTCGGAGAATGCGAGGCATTTTCTTCGAGCACTCGATCTAAGGATTTGGGAGATGAAGGTAACCACCATCACGGACCATACGGACTTGTCGACCTTGACTCTTGGCGGGTTGTATTCCGCCTCAAGACTCATGAGCTCGACATCGTAAGCTCGCGAGGATCGAAGTCCCAAGCGATGGCATTGGTTACCGATCCCACTGGGTCTTCCTCTTGGACCCCCTCTTGACTTCTCTTACGGTTTTTCTCTCCCGCTCTTTGCGGCGTAGCGATGACATTACGGAACAATTTCGGAAGGCGAGCTTGCTTCTCTTGTCAGCTCGAAAATTTTCGAACATTTACAAAAGGGTGAGAGATAGAAGAGGAGTGGCAAGTTCACTTGCTTTGAGTGTGGTGGCCCCAACCACATTAGGCAACCGCCCCAAGCTTGGAGAAGGGCAATTATGAACAAGCGGTATGCGGGTAAGAACGATTACATCAACAAGAACCATAAGAAGCCTCACCGCCTTGGCGCAAGAGAAGAAACATAAGTTAAGCCAAGGGCAAGAAGCTCTTTCACCGGCGTCCTTGCGCTCGACGACCTTGACCTCTCAGACACGGAGACATGGAGCGGCGAGGGCCGAGGATGAACCAAGAAAAGGTGAAGGGCGGCGATGACTTCTCAGACATGTGCTTCATGGCCTCCAATGCCATGGAAGTACGGGCTGACAATTTGTCTGGCGACACTGAGGAGGTACCTTCTTATGACCAGCTCCATGATGCTTTTATCAAACTAGGAAAATTTCATTCCAAGTCTAGAGCTAAGTGTGTTGATCTAGAGAAGGAAGTAGGTACCTTATCTCGGGAGTTAGCTTCACTTAGATCTTGTTCCTCAGAGACTCGATAGTTGTACTTTGTGTGATGCTTTGCTTGTGGAGTTGGAGAATCTAAGGACTCTACATGATAGTGTGCTTTCTCGATCTTGAGTCACTTAGGTCGAAGGATGCTGCACATGTCGAGTGCTTCTATTCTGTTGATGCTAGTTCTCTTCACACTCACACAAATGCTTCATGTGCTAATTGCCCTAAGCTTCTCAACGAAATTGATGCCATGAGTTGTCACCTTAGGAAGCTATCTGCTAGAAATGATGAACTTGAAAAGCATGCTTCTAAGGACCCAATCGGCTCATGTGAAATTTTGTATGCAACTAAAAAATGCTTATGATGACTTGGTGCTTGAAAACTCAAAATATGCTAAGGATCTACTAGCTAAGTCACAAAATGGTTGCATCTTGTGTGTTGGGAGTAGCAGAGGACATGAATCAAATTCATGTAGAGCTTAGGAAGAAGCTCAAAGCCAGGTGGGTAGGATTAGAGACTCTCCATGTGTTTCTTTGCGAGTCCCTCAAGATTGAGGCTGCTCTTTATAGGAGAGATTTGATCGTTTAGTTAAGCTCTTCTCCATCGGCTCTTCCACTGCTACTCCTTCCCTTGCTCTTCTTGTGCCTCACTTTTCTGAGAGTGTCGGTACTCTTATGAGCACTCTCGAGAAGTTTGTTGGAGGTAAGAAGAAGCTCAATCTTATCTAGATCGGAGTCCAAGATTAAGCGATTCAATCAAGGTCTAGGGTTTGATGCCTTGGAGCATACATCACGCATCCGCCTTGTTGTCAGCGTGCCTCCAAGCGGAGAGATAGTGGTGGCTCCACAAGTGAGCACCATCAGTGTTTAGATCAGCGAGGGATTGTCCACGGACGTCCTGGCGAGAAGGGTGCTTCTCATGCTACTTCACCCCCAAGGCGAAGTATACATGCACCTTCCGGAAGGATGGACATATAGGCGATTTACACTTGACGCAGGCCAAGATTTTCTGGGCGTGGCGTGTCCATGCTCTTAGGGGTATTGGGTCATCCCGGACTGAGTGCGCCTAAGGCACACACGACTTTTAGACGAGGATAAACAAGCTAGAGAGTCTCCTGTTTTGGGCCAGCGCATGGGGCTTAGTTTTCGAGGCTTCTACTAGTTTTAAGCCCGGTGTCAGTCGATCTTTCTGCCGTCCTCTTGATATTCCTCGTTTTCCCATCGAGAGTAGATATCAGCAGATGAGTTTGCTTCCCTAAATGGGGAGGTCTGCCTTCAAGTCTTGGATGGTCCAGGCCTTTGCACCTCGGCGGACCAACGGCATTGCTCCCAGGCGTCCCTCTTGGAGCGAGTCTGATTTTGTGAGAGTCGAGTCACGAGAGGTGCGGTGCATTCTTCTACTCCGTTGATTTGTTTAGTCTCTGCACTGATTGACTCAAGATTGGGTTCCTAGATCTGCCTTGATCTATCCTGGTCCTGAGACATCACGCTTTCACTCTCTTTGATTCAGTCCGTAGGGCGAGGGAAGGAAGGAGGTTTGGATCGTAGACTCCGGCTGTTCTCGCCACATGACCGGAGACTCCGTTGGTTTTCTTCCCTGGACCGAGATCCCTGATGAGGAGTAATCACCTTTGGGGATGCTGCGTCGGTAGAGTCATTGCTAAAGTGCAAAATGCGCGTGCGATCATTTCATTCTTAAGGACGTTGCCTTAGCCGCAGTTTGCATTTCAACTTGCTTTACGTCTCTCGGCTTCTTGATGGCGATTTCGAGGTCAATTTTAAGAGGAGCTCTTGTAGGATCCTCGATTCTTCAGGGAGTTTGTTTGCGGGATTTCTCGTTTTCCGGAGAGTCTTTCGTGCTGATTTTTCTTTTTCCTCTGAGACTCTCTCCATTGCCTTATTGCTTGACAGTCCGTGATCTCTCCTTTTGGCATAGGAGACTTGGTCACATTGGCTTTGATCATTTGACTCGAGTTAGCGGCCATGATCTCATTCGTGCTGCCTAAACTCAAGATGGTCAAAGATGTTGTATGTTCTCCTTGCCGACATGGCAAGATAGTTGCTGCCTCCCATCCTCCAGATCCAGTGATAGTGATGCACGGACAGTCGCTGCACATGGACCTTGTTGAGTCGGCTCGAGTCAACGCCAGGTGGGAAGTGGTATATTCTTGTCATTGTCGATGATTTTTCGAGGTACTCTTGGGTGTTTTTCATGGCCTCGAAGGATGAGTGTTTTTCACACTTGGGGTTTGGTCCGTAGGTTGTCTCTGCTGAGCTCCCGGGTGCCTTACGAGCGTCCGCGATGTGGCACGGGAGTTCAAGAACTCCTACTTTAGCGACCACGTGAGGAGTTAGGCTTAGAGCATCGATTCTCCTCTCCATCGTCCCTCGGCAAAATGGCGTAGTGGAAAGGAAGAAGCAGACCCACAGTTGAGATGGCCGTGAGGCGATGCTAGATGAGTACAATACTCCTAGGAAGTTTTGGTGAGGTTGTAGCTACTGGCATGCCATGTTGCCATGAAGTTTTTCTTAGGGCACACTTGCATTGCACTTCTTATGAGTTGAGATATGGGCGAAAGCCTAGTGTATCTCATTTCGTGTTTTGGTTGCAAGTGCTTCTTCTTGAAATGCAGGAACCTAGATAAGTTCGAGTCACGTTCTGTGATGGGATCTTTCAGGTTACTCGACTTCTCGCGTAGCTATAGGATTTGGGGGTGTAGATTTGGGTAGGATCATAGAGACTGCGAGGTGACTTTTGATGAGGCTAGCCCGGTGCATAGACCAGGACATTTGGCTCTTCTCCTCTTTCGATCCTATCTTCTCGAGAGGAAGTTGATGACAGAGATGAAGGCGCCTTGCTGATCCGATCACCACTATTCTGCTCAACCGAGGTGCCTCCCATTTCATATCCGCACCTCGGGGAGATCGGCCCTTACCCTCGAGACTCTTGACTAGTGGCTCTGTTCCTACTTCTCCCACGCGAGGAGTAGAGGTCATACCTTCAGACCTCCAGCCACATTCAGGCTCATCCACCGACGAGATCATTGAGATCTGTTTGAGCGAGTCACTCGCTCTAAGTCGAGTTTGTCCACTTTCTCGCCTTCACTTTCTGCTTTGTTGCCTCTTTTGAGCCGAAGGATGTTTCGTGCATTATCCGATGAATCTTGGATTAATGCTATGCATGAGGAACTTGAAAACTTCGAGAGGAACAAAGTTTGGAAGCTTGTCGAGCCCCCTTACGGTCACAATATCATTGGGACCAAATGGGTGTTCAAAAACAAGCAGTGAGGATGGGGTTGTAGTTGAAACAAGGCTAGGTTAGTCGCTCAGGGTTTCTCTCGGGTCGAGGGTCGACCGAGGAGACTTTTGCCCTGTAGCTAGACTCGAGGCCATCAGGATCTGCTCGCATTCGCGGCATCCAGGGCTTCAAGCTTTTTCAAATGGATGTCAAGAGTGCATTCCTCAATGGCTTCATTGAAGAAGAGGTGTATGTCGAGACAACCTCCAGAGTTTGAGAACCCCAAGTACCCAAACCATGTCTTCAAGCTTTCCAAAGCTTTGTATGGACTTAAGCAAGCTCCACGAGCTTGGTATGAGAGGCTTAAGTCCTACCTCTTGAGTCATAGTTTTCATATGGGTCAAGTGGACAAGACTCTGTTAAATGTCCGACATTCGATTCGGATTTTCTCCTAGTCCAAATCTATATCGGCGACATCATTTTCGGTGGTTCCTCGCATTCGCTCGTTACTCCGGTTCTCGGATGTGATGAGTGCGAGTTGAGATGAGCATGATAGGCGAGTTGAGCTACTTCCTTGGCTTCAGTTAAGCGGACTTCGGGAGAGGTACATTCTTGCATCAAGGCAAGTACACTCGAGACCTCTGAAAGCGCTTTGACATATCTGATGGAAAGCCGATTATGACTCCTATGGCCACCACCGCTGTCCTCGAGCCCGCGAGGATGGTGAGCCGATCGATCGAGAAGGAGTTCCAGGGCATGATGGCTCCCTCTTGTATCTCAACGCCTCGAGACTGACATACATTTCTCCGTATGTCTTTGTGCTCAGTTTCGAGGCTTCTCCCGTCTCTCACTTGTCGAGCGGTGAAGCGCATCTTCAGTACCTTCGAGCTACCATTGACTATGGTATCTCTGGTACTCTTCTTCCTCCTGTCTATCTCGAGAGCCTTCTCCCGATGCAGACTTAGCGGGTGTAGGATAGATAGGAAAAGCGCTTCAGGCACTTGCCAATTCATTGGCACTTCTCTTGTCTCTGAGTCGTCTAGGAAGCGATCAGGTGTTGCCTGATCCTCGAGGCGAGTATGTTCTTTGCGACGATTCTTTGTGAGCTGGTTCTCTGGATGAGATCGACCTTGCGGGACTTTGGGTTAGTAGCATTGTGTTCCACTTTTACGTGATATCGTCTGCCATTCACATTGCTAAGAACCCAAGGCAACACTCTCGGACCAAGCACGTGACATTCGCTATCACTTCCTTAGAGACCATGTGGAGAAGGGGTGACATAGTGCTCCGGTTGAGAGTGACCACGGTTAGGTGACATTTTCACCAAGCCTTTGGATAGCTCGTGTTTGTTTCACTGAGAGAGAGCTTGGGATTATGAGCCCATATGGCATATCTTGAGGGGAGCCGGGCTTGTATTATATGTTCGTTTGTATATTCACCCTTCCTTTCTCTTTACGGGTATCTTTGGGATGGTTTTTATTTGGTTGAGTCCACTTCACCTAGACTTCCTGGCATGCCTCGGCATGGACCTCTCACCTTATGCTTTAGGGTGCTATTCCTCTCTTCTTCTCGGTTGAGCTCACTCCAGTCTTTTAGGTCTAGCGGTGTTGGGCCCCCTGGGTAGGCGAGTCCTGTGTTTGCTCACGGGTTGGAGTTGGAGTTGTAGCTTTCCTATATAAGTCATATGGGGAAGGTGAGAGCGAGTCCGAGTGTTAGTGTTTCTCTTCATGTTATCTATGCTCCTAGACTACCCATTTGTCGGTTTCTTGATTCCTTCTCATCATTTCTGTCTTTAGTTTGATTGAGTTCAATTCATCCTTTTGAATCTAAAATTGCCAATAACTCAACTTCAATCAGTTTTGTGCTTAATCAACTCACTTGTTGAGGGGAGCTTGGAATTGATTCTTTTGCATTGCATATAGACTTGTTTTTCATTTACTTAGCTTTGTCTATTATGCAATTGATAAAATTGAGATATGTTGCACCTAGCTACTTTTACGAAGATATTTGCTAATCTAGGTCATATCCAATTTGGTATATCATGTGAAACTAGCCAACATTTTAAACTTGAGCTTTCTGAAAAGTTGATGAAACATGGCTTTTACTTGCTATACTTCTTCACTAGATGCTTATGCCATGCTTATTGAAATAGTGGGTTTCTACTAGAGTCCCTAGAGCAACTTGGGTTAGCTACATTGTTTCATTCTAGAATCCTCAATAATGCTCATGAATCTAAGTCTTGAAAATATAATTTGACTCTTTTGTGCTAAAATTGAACTCAACACTATTCATTCACGACTGCTTCCCATTGCACTTGGGATGAACTTGGAATGAAGTGTGTATGACCAAATCCACACTTTTAAGCTTCTAGCTTGAGATGGTTGCTAATGGCTTGAGTCAATACATCGAAAAATGCAAAAATAACTAGAGAAAGAGAGTGATGCCTAGAGACCTATGTCGATGGCTCCTAGTCGAGGTTGTGTTTCTCTAGGATAAACTCTCTAAACCCCGAAAGGTTTGTGGAGGAGAGTGAAGCTTAGGAGGCCTTTGTCGATGGCTCCTAATCTAGGATGTGCTTCACTAAGCCTAACTCTCTCATACCGCTTTATGAGCTTTAATCTAAAATTTGCATTTAAAGAGATGATTGAGCATGAGGCTTCTCTTATGAACTTGTAGTTTCCCAAAGTGTTGACTAGGTTGAACTCTAGTATATCCATTTGCTCGTTTGATTGGCTTTGCTTCAGTATTGAAGTTATGCTAAGTGTTGCTATTGTTGAAATCATACCAAAGTATTATAACTTCTTTTGAGCTAGTTAGCAAAAATTGAAATATGCCATTGGATATGACTTAGGATGACATAATCTGAACTTGAGTAGCTTGGTGTCATACTTTGTCTAAGTGGTCACTTGCATAATCCTCAAAGCTCTTCTAGGTTGCATTTCATGCAAAAAAAAAAAAAAAATTGTTCTCTTGATGCCTATATTGCCAAAAGGGGGAGAAAACGTAGAAAAGACATCTTAGAGAATTAAAAAAAAATGCTTTCTCATGATCATGTTGAACAATTGTCCTTGCATTTGGATCATGAGTAATATTGAGCTTTTTGAGAGATTTCTTGGTTTTTGGAGCTCTTGTTGAAAAATTGTCCTTTCAAGTGTTGAGCTCTAAAAATCTTCTCATCTATTTGGTCATGAGCTTTCTTTCTCTTTTTATTGGACCAAATATGATTTTGCAATCAAATTGCTTTTCTTCCTTTGTTTTCAAACTCAAATTTATGCCTTTTTGTGTGGTTTGTCAATATACTCATCAAGGGGAGATTGAAGGACCATGGGAGGCCCATCCATTTTGTGATGAGTATTTGACTTTATTTGAGCAAAGGTGTGCTTTCGGGCTTGAGTTTGATTTGACTGGTATTGCATGTTTCAATTAATGATAATTGTGGACTAACATGCAAAGAAAAGGTATGTGCATTGTGGTATGTGCAAAATGGTTTGTTCCTTGTGGTACAGGTTCTTGAGGCAGCTATGAGTTGGTTGGTAATCACGGACTAGGTTGGGAGAACCGAGGTCCAGAGCGGTCGAGATGCCGACGAGATGGTTGGGCTCAAACCGGGTTCACTTGGGCGTCAAGAAATGGACTTGAGGTGGCTCAAGGTTTCGGTTCGGGTTGGAGGCTCGAAGAGGAGGAAGCTGAGCGGTCCAAGTCCGTGGATGAAGGCCCGTTGCATCGGGTTGATCGGGTTTTGTTTAAAACCCATGTATGGCCAATGTGGCCCATGTAAAGCCCATGTGTGGGTTGAAATGAGAGGGTTAATCCTAGCCCTTGGTGGAGTGCCCTAGGGTTTGGGACTCATCCAAGGGTGGTAGGTGGCCCTAGAGTAGTATAAATAGAGGGGGAGGGGTGTCCTCCCTCACTTGAAGGTTTGAGTTGCTCCTTTGAGCTTTGCCCACATGAAGTGAGGCTTTGTAAACCTTCCAACCAGAAAATACAAAGATTTTCTTTACTTTTTGTGAATTTAAATTCCGTGATTTACATTATGTCTTTACTTTACGCAATTTAAATTCAGCATTTACTTTCCCGCATGTAAATTCTACTTAATTTACTTTCTCAATTTGGATTTGCTCCTCTCCTTCTAAATGCTGTTGATCAAGGAGGTCTTGAGGTGCTCATTTGGTTTTACATCTTTCTTGCACCCTAGGATAGACTAGAGATCAAGTTTCTATCAAGATTGCAAATCTGTCCTGAACTTGTTCTTGGCGCAGCAGTCAGTCTTTGATTTTTAGAAAAATATAGAAAAATCTTTCTTGATTGATTCTTGTTGGAGAAGGTGCTTGACTCATATACCAATCTGTGGAAAAATTTTGGAGTCCACTGGATGCACCATTTGGGAGCTGTGAGGTGAAAACCGAGCCCCAAATTTCCTGATTGAAAATCCTGACTGTTCGTAGTTCTTGATTTTCCTGTTTTTGTAGAAGGTGTTTGGTGGTGATTTTTGGTGAATGCTTCACGACTCAACAGTTCACAGGCTGAAAAATTCCCAAATTTTTGGAGCAACAGAAGTCCACCATCCACCTGCTCTAATTGAGGACAATTCTGAAAATCTGCTTTTGCTTTTCTAAAAAGAGGCTTTTGTGTTTTGGCTTGATCTCTTTTAGAAAAGAAGTATTTGAATTGATTCCTCCTTGCTTTGGACACTTGACAACCAGAATTTGTGATTTAAATATCCCTCACATGATTCATGGTTCCTATCCATGTAAGCTAGGGATACACATAGTTGTCAAGTCGTTCCGATTTTTGTGGGTTTCGCGATTTTAAGGAGCATCGGTTTTCTGGGGATTGTTGATCACGCGTTGAGTAGGGGATATTTTTATTTGGGATCATTCACCCCCCCCTCTGATCGCCATCTCGGTCTTTCAGACCGAAACCCTTCGGCACCACAACCCCACTTTATCATAATAACAAGAACAATTCAATCAATTCTCTCAATAACATAGCAACATACATTACCTAATGTAGCATTCAACATCAGAGCTTAAATACAACATTTAAGCGTAAAACAACAATACCCATACCCTTTCCTACTGTGCATCCATGTGTGTCAAATTTTAAATTAGTTATTCCACTTACACAAGTTTTAATGTTGCTATCCTATGACAAAATTTTAAGTATAACCTAAGTCATGTTTCTAGGTTATCCCACATCAAAATTTTAGTTGACTCTATGGTATTTCACTAAGTTACTACACAACGGACCTGAAGCCCGCTCTGATACCAACTGTAACACCCCGGCATCTAGTATGTCCTGGATGTCACCAAACATGGTAGAAGCAGCATCTAAATACCACAAATAAAAATAAATTACAGCAAAGGCGCAAATGCTAAAACCGAAAATTTCGGCAGCAACTCCTTTGTTACTCCATGATTTGAAGCAACAACAATATTATGGCAAGATATATCATAATAAAAGACATCTAAAACAGCAATAGCAGATGATATAGCAACATCTTAAGTCTAAAATAATGAATCCAACCACTTCATAAACTATAACGAAGTAAATGATAAACTCAAGCACACAATCAAGCCATTCTCCAAGTTTCATCGCAATGATCTTATTATCATAACTCCAATTGATAAAATTGCCTAAATGTGCGGAGCTACGTGAAGAAGTGTAGCTAAACCCCTTTCCCGCATGCCGGTTTCATGGTACCTAAAACATCATAAAACACAAGCGTGAGTCCATCACTCAGCAAGTATATTGCAATGGAATAAAGAAAACAGCTTTCAATGATAATATCACTACATCTCATACTTAAAATCATATTCATGTCATAGTCTTATTGTACACATCTCATTAACATCAACATATATGCAATGCAATGCACATGTCTCCTCGAAGCACATACCGGTATTACCGAGTGCACACCCGTCGGCGTGCACCCTCTTTCCCCTTTCATCCCGTAGATGGAGGGTGCCTACTCTTACTGACTCGCTCCCATACACAACCGTGGATGGGACTACGAGGTAGGTCTTTCGTGTTCACTACGTGTGAACACAGAGGTCCGCATCAGAATGGGACGCCTCTTCCATTATGAATGCACATATGCCACGAACATGTATAAACTTGCATAAACATTTAATACAACGAATTCATAACCAATATGTAAACATGTTCATCCTATCATAGGCAAATATCAATCATGGCAAGTTAGCATATCATGTAATCATGTTGCACCTAAGCAAGTCTAGCAATCATACAACACCTAAACCCATTCCAATACACGTGCCTTCAACCGTGGGCGACAGATTGGCGAGAGGTTGAGGGCACTCCCAGGGTCACACCACCTGCACATAGGTACCACACACTCAAAACATGCCCTAAAACAGTATATTAACGATCATCTACCCCGACTTCGCAAACTACCCCTAAAACCCGAAAACAGAGAATCTGTCCCGACAGGACAGCGGGTTTCCAACTAGCATAACTTGAGTTCTAAAACTCCAAATCAAGCAAACGAGTACATTTTCTAGAATCTTAGGAAATTTTCTAACTTTTTCTAAGTATTGCGAAAAACTGATTCGGCATCTAAAATTGACTAATCTACAGATCAACACGATCTGTCCCAATCACGTCACAGTTTTGACAATGTTCGGTAAAATAGCCATAACTTTTAAACGTCTAGACAGAATTAAGCATTCTTGGTGTCCAATTAAAGTTAATTCAATTACTTACAATTTTCTCAACATACGGCCGACCATAAAACACATCTAAAATCCCCAAAAGCGCGCCCTAAACACGAGCATCCAATCTGCCCGAGAACAACAGATTGGACAGATTTGCGATTTCCACAATGCCCTCTAGGGACAGCACCTAAACATGAATTCTAGGCATAATTTCCCCCTTCTAACCAGCACCACAACCCTACAAAGAGATTGGCAACCCTTACCTCCCTCGAAGAACCACTCGAACGCCGAATTCTTCTCCTCCCGGCCCTCGATCTCCTTCCACGCGCCGAATCCGCCAGATCCTCTCGATTGCGGAACATCCCAACGGAGATATTGATGGAGAGGACGGGTGTGGTAGCAAGGGGAGGTTTGTACCTTTGCTATGGCCAGATAGGGGTGGAAGGGAGGCGCATGGGAGGGATGGGGGGTGGGCGGCTAGGGTTTGGGCATGTGGGGGCGGCTAGGAGGTGGGAGGGGATGTGGGGGAGGGGGCGCCCTAGGGCTGGCGCCCAGCAGGGGATGCTGCCCTCCTCCACCTCCACTTGGGCCAGGAAACATCTACCTTTGGCCCAAATAGGATCCCCAAGGCCCGAGCTAATTCCCCTAAGGCCCAAATTCCCCCTGTCTCTTCCCAAACACCCGGAAACGACCCAAAACTCGCTAAAACCTCATACTGTAAAGTTTTATTCTCTAATGTCACATTTTAGGGTGTCACAAGAATTGATCTTTATTTATTTTTGTCTAAAGTACTCCAATCAAAAGAGTACAAACCCTAAAGCTCTAACGGATGCCCTTCAACAGGAGACAACCCCTCCTATTTAAAGGAGCAAAACACAAGAAGTCCTGAATAAAATTCCTACTCCTAATCCTAGAAGGAGTATGTATTCAACACAACTCCACTTGGCCCAACTTGGCCAAATACAGCTCTTGCACGCGTATGGCAACCCAGCCATACTCACGTGACTAACAACTCTTGCACTCGTACGGCCACCATGCCATACTTACGTGACTAACAATTCTTCATGTGCACCATTCTCTTAGCCCGAACGTCCTGCATGGCATCCTTGACCACCAAGTCCTCAGTTCCTCCCTGAACCTAGTCCCGAACCTCAGTTCCTCCATGAACCTAGTTCCGGTCCCGTCATTGATCACGTTCGCCCTCGAGCAACACCTGCACATGAACAAACCACATAACGATTCCGAGCACAAGTCTGCGACTTGACTCAGCATTAGTCCATGCAAATACTCACACGAGCATTGCATAAGTTCAAAACATGCATAATGAAAAATCAAACAAATTTCATAACCACAGCTCAATCACCAAACGATTTTCAAAATCACAAAAATCAACCTCGAGCAAGAAAACCATTCACGACGAACCAAACATTGGTCCGGCGCAGCTCATGACGGACCAAAAACCCGGTCCGGCGTACATGCGAAACTCTCAGTTCAAATCAGAGAAAAAATGTTCAAAAGACACGTTCACGACGGACCAAATTTTTGGTCTGGCGTACATGCAAAAACAACGCTCAAAAATGCGTTCATGACGGAGCAAGAATTTGGTCCGGCGTGCATGGTCCGACGTAACATAGAAGCTTACTGTTTTTGTAAAACTTGGTCCGACACAAAACAAGTTCACGACAGACTAAACAAAAATCAGTCCGGCATACACATGAAAAAAACTTTCAAATCGCCATTCACAAAGGAACAAAACTTTGGTCCGGCATAGATGCGAAAACAGCTGTCAAAAGCTCATTCACGGCGGACCAAAAGTATGGTCCGGCGTAACCTCGAGAAACGGTCCGGCGCAGATGGGAAACTTACTGTTTTTGTGAAATTCAGTCCGGCGCTAAAAGAACCACATGCACACACACATTTGCAAATTCAATTCTAAGCCAATTTTTTAGCACATGATTTCATAATCTCCTCCTTGATGAAAACATTAGCAACACCACTTAGAATTGAACATTTGGCATTCACTTCACAAAAGGATTTTTGAACAGACCAAGGAATCTCCCCCTTTGACCAATATACAAAGTAAAAACTCTCCCTGGGTGAGAATACGAAAGATCTCCTCATAAGAAGAAAAATATGTGTGAATGTGCAATGTGCCCAAAAACTCCAAACTGCAATGTAATGTGTGTGAATGTGCAATGTGCCCAAAAATTCCAAAAATCTCCAAACTTCTCCCAAAAACTTCTCCCCCTTTTTCCTTAAACTTCTCCCCCTTTTTCCTTAAACTTCTCCCCCTTTGACAATGGATTCATCAAGAGTACAAAAAAGAGAGAAAAGCATTATTTTCAAAATTTTCCCTATAGCAATGATTTCACAAAAGAGAAACAAAGGAGTGCCAAGAGTGAAAAGATGAGCTTATTCGATCATATAACCTTATATATCACATAATATGTAAAATACATGTACATGAACTTGATGTGATTTTAACAAGTTAGGGAATGACATGCATCTCAACCTTAATTCAGTCAACTATAGCCAAGTACTAAGCAAGATCTCAGCAGAAAAGCAAGGCTCAAAACTGAAGCAACTAACAACTCAGGGCGAGCAAGTAGTTTCAACTCCAATCTAGTAGACCAATTTAATCTTTAAATAATAAATTGCATGTGGCATGCTTGAAGCATACATCTTATCTTAAGGGAATGGCATGCTTGAAGCATACATCTTAAACTTTTTAGGGAAAGCATGCCTGAAGCACATAACTTGAGGCTTTTGCTTTTAACAACCCTTTTTTTTACTGATTCCCTTTTTTTTCTTTTCTTTGATTATAAACATGCAAAGAGATTAAAAGGTCTTTTAAAAAAGTAAAGCTGAAAACACACTTGCTCCATAGCCCACATTTATCAAGAAGATTCAATATCAAGCCTAGAAGCGTAAGATATCACAGAGTATTTAGCTATAGGCAATCAGTCCAAGGAATTCCGCAATGTCATTTTTAGTTCAAGTGAGACAATTTAGATTATCATATATTAGCTCAATTACATAATATATAAAGAAAGATGATAAAGTAAGCTCATCAAGTGAAATAACTTGGCAAGGAAACTCCCCCTCAAAATAAACCCATTGGATGAACAATCCCAAGTTCTCCCCGAATAAAAGCAAAACGAGAAGAAGACAAGGGTTTTGTGAAAATGTTTGCCAATTGATGTTCAGTATCCATATGGTGAAGCACAATATTTCCTTTTTCTACATGATCTCTAAGAAAGTGAAATCTGATGTCAATATGTTTTTGTCGGGACCCCGAATTTGCAAATCCGGACCCTCTGTGTATTCAGCACTAGTCCAGGAACGCGCTAGTGCACACAGTCTTAACATCGGTAAATATCACAATCATACCACTCGATACTAATAAAGTACTTTATTTAAATAGTCAAACTGGTTACTCGACCTTATGGTCAAGTTACAAATGTTGCCTCGCAGGGCGAAACTTATTAAGAGAGAAATAGTAGCAGCGGAAAATCAAATAACTTCGTGGCGCCATCCAGTATACCACAGGCAACTGACTGGGCTCGCTCCCTAAGTAGACGGATCCTCTTGGAGCTCCTCCTCCAAAGCTGGTGTAGTCTCCCCTTCAACTGGTGTTGTATTGTGGCAAGGGTGAGTACTTGGTACTCAGCAAGTCATGCACAGAATGCAGGCTAATATACTATATGCATGGCTTGGTACAAAGGAATAGCTCAAGGTATATTTGCAGTAAACAGCATTTAACAAGTATCATAAATAGATTCGAAAGCAGTAGAAATAAGTAAGGCATAGATAACTTTTCAAGGAGTTTAGTAAACATCTTTCCCATCCTAATCCACATTTTCATCAACATCATTAATAATCCAACCCAACCTTTCAAATCCAAGTTATTTTTGAGAAAATCTAACCCTTGACTGTAATTCCCGAGCGATGTCCAATACCGCGGACACGGCTATTCGAATAGATTCTACACTCTGCAGAGGTTATGCACTTTACCCACAAGATACAGTCAAACACCACAAAGGCGAGTTCCCGTAACAAAGTCTTTCGGAAACTTCTAACAATACAAGTGGTCCTCCTGCTATTGCACACTAACCCTTCCCTTAGCTAAGGCGAAGTTTAGGCCAATCAACCGTTAGATGGGTACTGGCCTCAGCCCAGACGCTCCCCGCACAACTTACACAAAGGGTGTAGTTGACCTCCCGAGGTCCCACAGTACGTTATTAGCAACTTAGTCAACTAGGTCCGTCCCATTACTGAGACATGTGGTTGCACGTTAGACCCAGTTCAAAGGCTTGCAAGGTTAAGTCCTTAGGGTGACCAGGGCAAGACTACCCAAGAACCAAATCAACATCCCCAATGCCACAATGGCCCACTGATTATTCTTGCCACATGCCGGCCGAAAAACTATTTATCAAACCCCGCTTGATTACCATGCACCACGTGCCATCAACATCACATGATACCTTTCCAAAACAGGTTCAATATATCATTAAGTCAATATTAACATTTGTTTGTCCAAAATCATGTCATGAGCACGTAGTGAGTCTAAGCGATTTACTACAACGGTCTAAAACCCATGTTGGCAAGTTAATAATGTCCAACTAGTAAACCACAACTAGGGTGACAAGGGGTCATGGCACATATAATCAAGGTGTCATACAGCAAATTGGTATTTATCTAATTCCCCATATTTAAATAAAGTATTTTCTAACTGAACTAGCATGCAATAAGTTAAATCAAAATAGATTTTCAAAATAGGATCAACATGGTCAAAGCACAACTTGCCTTCAAAAAGTACTTGTTCTTGGTCTTGAGTTGGATCTTGAGTCAATACTTCTCCTTCAAATCCTTCCGGCACTTCAACGTCTACTCGTAAAGCGTGCAAATAGCAAATACACGAATAAACAATAGGCAAAAAGTATCCAATCATCCAAATAAAATCCATAAACAGAGAGAACATAATTTTATGAATTTTTAGAAACTGGAATAAATCAAATTTGGAGTTAAAATGCAAAAGTTATGATTATTTAAAGTTTAAATAATCAATTAAATAATTTTACAGAGAAAAACTTTAGTCCAAAAATTAAATAAAATTTATATTTAGGTAGATCTCAATTTTATACAAATTTAGAAATTTGAATCACTCAAATCGGAGTTGAAACGCAAAAGTTATAAGCGTTTGAAGTTTGAAACAAAATCCGAAATCATTATTTCGAATTAATAAATCATTTCTTTTCGGAAATTAATTATTGCGTCTACCGACACGTGTCACCTCTGATTGGTTGGCTGACGTCAGCCGGTCCATGGACTCGGTCCACGCTCGGCTTGGGTCTACCGTGGACTCGGTCCACGGCTCCTTGTGTCACTGACAGGTGGGTCCCCTCGGGTGGCGCCATCTGGCGACGTCGTGAGGCTCGACCAATGGCAGTGGGACCTGCTGTGGCGTCATTCTTGACGTCGGCGCTCGGCTGAAGAATATCAGGCTCAAGACACGCGCGCCACGGTCTCATTCCAATTCAATGGCGTCCGACAGGGTCGACCATACTGATGCCTCAAAAGGTGACATCTCAGTAAACTAGCTTGGTAACTATTGTTGTAATCGAACTCGGCATACGGCAAACTCTTATCCCAAGAGGTAGCATAAGCCAATGCACATGCTCTTAACATATCCTCAATCTGGTTGACTCTTTCTGGTCTGTCCATCTGTCTCATGGATGATAGGTCATCTTGAAGTATAAACGTGTTCCCATGGCTTCGTGCAACTAATTCCAAAACCTTGAGGTAAATTGGGTACCTCTGTCCGATACAATCCTCTTTGGCACTCCGTGCAAACAGACGATCCTGATCATGTACAACTCTGCTAACCTATCTCCCGAGTAGGTGGTCTTCACGGGGATAAAATGGGCTACTTTGGTCAAACGATCCACTATAACCCATATGGAGTCTTAACCTCCTTGAGTCTTAGGCAAACCGGTAATGAAATCCATTCCGATTTCCTCCCACTTCCACTCGAGTATTTTCAATTGTAGCAATCCTGCTGGTCTCTGATGCATTGCCTTGACTCTCTAGCATACATCGCACAATGCAACATGCTCGGCAACTTCACGCTTCATGCTCGGCCACCAGAATCTTTCCTTCAAATCCTGATACATTTTGGCACTTCCAGGATGAATTGAATACTTGGAGTCATGGGCTTCCTCCAAAATCAGTTGCTTTAACTCCTTCTTGTTGGGCACACAAATGCAATCCTTCATCCATAACGTGCCTTGCTCATCCAACTTGAAGTCCTCTGCCTTGCCTTCCTCCTTGATGGACTTAATCCTGCGGATCTTGTCATCATCCTTCTGTCCTTCTCGGATCTGGTCCTCTAGAGTAGGCTTTACTTCCAATGCGGCCAAGAATCCGCTAGGTACCACCTCAATCTTCATTCTCTGGAAATCCTCACATAGCTCATCCTGACTTGTGGCTAGCAACATGCTCACAGTATGGCTTTTCCGACTCAAGGCATCGGCAACTACGTTGGCCTTCCCGGGATGGTAATGGATTCCAACATTGTAGTCCTTGATCAACTCTAACCATCTCCTTTGCCTCATATTCAGATCCGACTGGGTGAATATGTATTTAAGGCTCTTATGATCCGTATACACTTCACATCTGTTCTCGATCGATAGTGACGCCATATCTTCAAGGCATGCACTACGGCAGCCTAACTCTAGGTTATGCGTCGGATAATTCTCCTCATGCGGCCTCAATCGCCTTGATGCATAAGCGGCGACCTTTCCATTCTGCGACAAAGACACATCCAAGTCCTTGGCGCGATGCGTCACAATAAATATCAAAGCTTTGAGCAACATCCCAGAGAACTAACACCGGTGCTGATGTCAATCGCTTCTTCAGCTCCTGCAATCCTTTCTCACATTCTGACGTCCATGCAAACTTCTTCTCATTTTTCAGCAATTGCGTAAGAGGTTTCGCAATTGTCTAAAAGAATAAAATGAAAAGTCGGTAGTATCCTGCCATTCAAAGGAAACTCCGGATCTGGTCACAATCTTCTACGCTCCCAATGTAACACGCCTTCTACTTTGCTTGGATCAACGGGCGACTCCTTCCGGTCATTACATGTCCAAGAAACTCCACCTTGTCCTTCCAAAAATCACACTTACTGAACTTGGCGAAGAGTTGCTGTTCCCACAGCTTTTCCAAAACTCGCCTCAAGTGTTCGGCATGTTCATCCTCTGTCTTGGAATAGATTAGGATATCATCTATGAACACGACAACAAACTTGTCCAAATATTCCATGAACACCTTATTCATCATATTCATGAAATATGCTGGCGCATTCGTCAGTCCAAAAGACATAATCAGAAACTCGTAATGTCCATATCTTGACGAGAATGCGCCTTTCGGATATCTTCTGATCGGATCTTCAACTGATGGTATCCCGATCTAAGATCAATCTTGGAGAAAACTCCGGCTCCTCTCAGCTGATCGAACAAATCATCAATCCTGGGTAGCGGATACTTATTCTTCACGGTGACTTCATTGAGTGCACGGTAGTCGATGCACATCCTGAAACTCCCGTCCTTCTTCTTGACAAACAAAACTGGTGCTCCCCACGGCGACGAACTCGGTCTGATAAATCCTTTCTCCATTAACTCCTCTAGTTGTTTCTTCATCTCTACCAACTCCTCGGTGGACATCCGATAAGGTCTCTTTGCTATCGGCGCTGTACCAGGTACAAGCTCTATCACAAACTCTATGTCCCTGTCTGGCGGCATACTGTAGATCTTCGGGAAAAACATCCGGGTACTCATTCACTCTCGAGACATCCTCTATGCTGATTGCCTTGGTGCCGTTAACCATCAACTGCCCTTCTCTAACGGCAATAGCTTGAAATTCCACTTTCTTTCCACACGGCTCTCAATCGAGATAGTCCTTCGCCCACAATCCAATACGGCCTTGTGCTTGGATAACCATCCATTCCCAAAATAACATCTAAGGTCCGGGTCTCCAAAATTATAAGGTTCGCTAGGAACTCTATTCCATCTATTAGTATTCTCACGGAACATCCTACTTTCTGCTCGGAGTTCGGAACTGTGGGTTTGAACTAAAAGCATGCACTTAAGTCTTGCAATCCCCAAATCGCTTCTAGCAGCAAAGCCTTGCGAAACAAACGAATGCGAAGCTCAGAGTCAAACAAAATCACAGGTGTATCGAGTTAACAAGTAACTTACCCAAGATAACGTCCGTAGCATTCTGCAGTGCATCTGCGGTGACATGGTTGACTCGGCCTCTCACCACGGTCTGGGATGTGGTTCCTGGTGCTGGCGTCCTAGCTGGGGTGGTTCCCAAGTTAAAGCGAACGGGGGTCACTCCTGCTGTCTTCTTTGGACAACTGTTGGCAAAATGTCCTGGCTCGTTGCAGTTGTAGCAGCGTCTCACTGTTCCTTCTTGTTGCCTCGAGTAGCGTTTCTAAGCGGTGAAGTGCAGTAGTTACGATTGACGGGTCTTGGTCGGTGACGGTGTCCTTGTGGCATTCTCGTGGCTGGAATCGAAAAATTGATTTGGTGCAACTCGTCGACGCCATTATGCGTTCCCTGGCGTGATCCCTGCTGTTGCATTCTGCGCTTCCTGTTCTCATCCAGTTCCTTGCGCTTGTCCTCAAGAATAAGCGCCTTATTCACCAATTCTTGGAAATCTGGAAAGGTGTGGGTGATCAATCCCACCTGCAA
This sequence comes from Rhipidocladum racemiflorum, assembly GCA_036346355.1. Lineage (NCBI taxonomy): Eukaryota > Viridiplantae > Streptophyta > Magnoliopsida > Poales > Poaceae > Rhipidocladum > Rhipidocladum racemiflorum. The sequence continues at coordinate 73,682,082 of CM070577.1, forward strand.
TCCTGAGTTAAGTCCCTTCATGAAACGAGACTGTCTGGCTTTATCTGTCGCTACATCCTCAGGTGCGTAGCATGCTAGCTGTGTGAACTTGTTCAGGTAGTCGGCCACTGGCTGATTACCTTGCTTCAGTGCTCTGAACTCCTCCTTCTTAAGGTCCATGATTCCTTCTGGCACGTGATACTGGCGGAATGCAGCTGTGAACTCTTCTCAAGTGATATCTTGAGGGTTCTCTTGCGTGGCACAAAAGTTCTCCCACCATTCTGGTAATGTTCCTTCCAACTGATGAGAAGCGTAGAGTACCTTCTCATTTCCTATGCATTGAGCTATGTGTAGCTTCCTCTCAATTGACCTTAACCAATCATCGGCCACCAATGGATTGGCATTCCCAGAGTAAGTGGGTGGGTGAGTCCTCATGAGCTCTGACAGTCTTGTATTCTGGCGTTGTCCCTGATTGACTTGATTAGCTGTGGCCTGAGCAAAGGACGTGTTGCATTTGTTGCATCATAGCATGCATCAATCGAGTCTGAGCAGCAAGAAATGCTCCAAAATTCTGCATATCAATCGGGCGGTCTTGGTGCTCCATCATTGGGGTTTTACATTGGCGAGAACCACTTCAATTGCTTCCAAAGTTTCCACGGGTGTTCACCATCTGTCGATTTGCTCTAAGTTTTAGAGATGAGGGGGAATCAAGAATAGACAAGTAATATGGAACTTATGCGGGGCGAAAGGTGTAACTTTAAGGTCCAACTTTATTATTGATATTAATAACTTGGTATGGTTGCTTACAATGCCTAAGGGCCTTGCAACACATACTGCACACTCAGCAAACAATGAAAATCCAAATCGAACTGACACTGGAGTCTAACGCCTAAAGGGTGACTCTTTATTCTATGACGTGACTCGGCGAAGGAGTCTCACTATAGAACTGTCGGGACCACGAATTTGCAAATCCGGACCCTCTGTGTATTCAGCACTAGTCCAGGAACGCGCTAGTGCACACAGTCTTAACATCGGTAAATATCACAATCATACCATTCGATATTATCAAAGTACTTTATTTAAATAACCAAACTGGTTACTTGACCTTATGGTCAAGTTACAAATGTATGCCTTGCAAGGCGAAACTTATTAACAGAGAAATAATAGCAGCGGAAAATCAAATAACTTCGTGGCGCCATCCAGTATACCACAGGCAATCGATCGGGCTCGCTTCCCTAAGTAGACGGATCCTCTTGGAGTTCCTCCTCCAAAGTCAGTGCGATCTCTTCTTCAACCGATATTGTGTTGAGGCAAGGGTGAGTACTTGGTACTCAGCAAGTCATGCATGAGAATGCAAGCTAATATACTATATGCATGGCTTGGTACAAAGGAATAGCTTAAGGTATATTTGCAAAGAAACAAAGATTTGACAAGTATCATAAATAGATTCGAAAGCAGTAGAAACAAGTAAAGCATAAATAACTTTTCAAGAAGTTTAATAAACATTTTCCCCATCCTAAATCACATTTCCATCATCTTCATTTCTAAACCAAACCAACCATTCAAATCCAAATTATTTTCAGAAAGTCTAACCCTTGACTGTAATTCCCGAGCATTGTCCAGTACCGTGGACTCGGCTATTTAAATAGATTCTACACTCTGCAGAGGTTATGCACTTTACCCACAAGATACAGTCAAACACCACAAAGGCGAGTTCCCGTAACAAAGCCTTTCGGAAGCCTCAAACAACACAGGTGGTCCTCTCCGGTCAGGTTTCTACACCATCCCTTCCCTTAGCCAAGGCGAAGTATGGGACCAACACACCGTTAGATGGGTATCTGGCCACAGCCACGATACGCTCCCCCGTACAATCACACAAACGGTGTAATTGACACCCTGAGGCTCCACAAGTGAGTCCTTAGCGACTTAGTCAACTAGGGCCGTCCCATTCCAGCCATGTGGTCGCAAGTATGACCCAGTTCAAAGGCTTGCAAGGTTAAGTCCTTAGAGTGACCAGGGCAAGACTACCTGAAAAACCAAATCAACACTCCCAATGCCACAACTGGCCCACCTGATTACTCTTGCCACATGCCCCTGGCCGAAATCTGTTTATCAAACCCCGCTTGATTACCATGCACCACGTGCCATCAACATCACATGATACTTTTCCCAAAACAGGTTCAATATATCATTAAGTCAATATTAACATTTGATTGTCCAAAACCATGTCATGAGCACGAAAGGTGTCTAAGCAAAGATACTACAACGGTCTAAACCCATGTTGGCAATTTAATAATGTCCAACTAGTAAACCACAACTAGGGTGACAAAGGGTCATGGCACATACTTAAGTAATCAAGGTGTCATATAGCAAATTGGTATTTATCTAACCCTGTGTTTAAACAAAGTATTTTTCTAATTGAACTAACATGCAATAGTTTAAATCAAAATAGATTTCGAAATAGGATCAACATGGTCAAAGCACAACTTGCCTTCAAAGAGTACTTGTTCTTGGTCTTGAGTTGGATCCTGAGTCAACACTTCTCCTTCGAATCCTTCCGGCACTTCAACGTCTACTCGTAAAGCGTGCAAATAGCAAATACCCAAATAAACAATAGGCAAAAAGTGTCCAAACATCCAAATAAAATCCATAAACAGAAAGAACATAATTTTATGGATTTTTAGAAACTGGAATCGTCAAATTTGGAGTTAAGATGCAAAAGTTATGATTATTTAAAGTCTAAATAATCAATTAAATAATTTTGCAGAGAAAAACTTTAGTCCAAAAATTAAATAAAATTTATATTTAGGTAGATCTCAATTTTATACAAATTTAGAAATTTGAATCACTCAAATCGGAGTTGAAACGCAAAAGTTATAAGCGTTTGAAGTTTGAAACAAAATCTGAAATCATTATTTCGAATTAATAAATCATTTTCTTCTTTCGGAAATTAATTATTGCGTCAGCGAGGACACGTGTCATCCTGTGATTGGTCCACAGTGACCTGCTGACGCCAAGCACCGAACGGTCTCGCGATGACGCCAAAGATGACGCCATCATGCCACGTGGCATGCCCTCGTGTGTCCGCCACGTGTCTCTGGCCCATGGATCGAGTCCACGGTGACACCCGACCCACGGTGGGACGCGCTCACGGCTACAGAGAGGCTGACACGCTGGTCCCACGTGACGCCGGCTCAACGCATCGGATGGCGCCACCGCTTGAGGGCCAAGCCATCGACACGCTGCCCGGCCTGGCTGGCCGCCCACGCCCCGCCCAAGACGGCGAAGAGATCCCGCCTGCCGATTCTAAATTTAACGGCGACGATTAGATCTTCCACGCGCGGAATTGATGCACGGGCATGTCGGCGCCCGCCACGTGTCTCACTCTCGGCCACCCGATCTAAATCCAACGGCGAGTAAATGCATCTAGGTTACGATCGCTGTGGATCACGTGGACTCACCTCAACCGCTTGATGGAAATCCCACGGCCCACTGAGCTCTGAGTGGCAATGGCGCCGCGGTTGGCTTGCGGTACGAGGCGAGGACGACGACACCCCAACCGGCGTTTCGAGACCGCCCGGCGAGTGAGATGTCCCACCCAACGCGCTTGACTTGGCGCACCGAATGGGATCAAGGGCGCTTGGAACGCTTGACGGCGGTGGAAGGAGACCAAAACCGCGGTGTCTCACGCGTGCTACTCCGGCGAGCAATTGGCGGTGAAGGTCGCGGCTCAGCGATAAAAGCTAGGCGAAAAGTGCGGTGTCGAACGCGGTCCTCGAGGTGAGTTCCCCCTTAAATCTTTGCCTCGGCGTGCGGAAAATCCGCGAACCCTAACCGGACTCGGTCATGGCGCGGCGGCGCAGTCTGTCTCCGGGTCGGATTGGAACGATGACGCGCAGCCGTTGGATCTCGATCCAACGACTCGCGTGCGAGCGGGTTTAGCCGAGCCAGCGACGCGGCCGGGTCCGGGTCGGACTCGAACTCGAGTCTGACTCGGGCTCGGTCGGATGAACAGTAACCGACTCGGTTTGATTTTCCAGCGTTTTAATATTTAAAATAATTCCCAGTAATTCATTTAATTCATTAAAAATAGCAAATGACTCAGAAAAATTCCAGAAAAATTCTGGAAAATACTTTGGATCATTTTGGACTCAAATAAAATATTTCCAACAAAATTTTATTTGCAAAATTAAATTCTTTAATTATTTCAAAATGGAATAAATTCAAATAAATTCCAAATAAATCCAAATAAATTCCAGAAAATTCCAAAAATTCACCAAAGTGCCAAATCACACATGAATTTAAGAAAAGCAAAATTTTGGGGTGTTACAAACCTCCCCCCCTTAATAGAATCTCGTCCCCGAGATTCAGTGCTTACTAAAGGAATAGGTTTGGAAACTCTTTCTTCAAATCCTCTTCGCGCTCCCAAGTCGCTTCGCTTTCTTCATGGTTGCTCCAATCGAACTCTACGTAAACGGGTTGACTTGTTTCTAGTTTCTCGATCCATTGTGTCTAGAATCCTCACGGGATGCTCCTTATAGGTCAAATCCTCTTGCAACTCAATTGACTCTAGCGGTGTCTGCTCCTCAGAACTCGGAGACACTTCTTCAACTGGGACACATGGAATACGTCATGCACTCCTCGCCAACGATTGCGGCAACTCCGGTGATAAGCAACCGCCTCTGCGGCTCAAAACCTTAAATGGTCCAACATAACGGGTGCGAGTTTCCCTTTGGCATGGAACCTCTTAACTCCCCGAGAGGCGTAACTCGAGGTATACAAAGTCTTCTCGTTCAAAACTCAAGTCTCGGCGACGATTGTCAAGATAACTCTTTTGTCGTGATTGGGCTATCTTCACCTTTCCTAATCATGGCGACCGTTTCTTCACCCTCTTGAAGAATATCAGGCCCAAAGACACGGCGCTCACGGTCTCATTCCAATTCAATGGCGTCCGACAGTGGTCGACCATACAAAGGCCTCAAAAGGTGACATCTCAGAACTAGCCTGATAACTATTGTTGTAACTAAACTCGGCATACGGTAAACTCTTATCCCAAGAAGTAGCATAAGCTAATGCACAAGCTCTCAACATATCCTCCGAATCTGGTTGACTCTTTTCGGCCTGTCCATCCGTCTGTGGATGATAAGTCACATCTTGAAGTTCAAACGGGTTCCCATGGCTTCATGCAACTTATTCCGTAACCTTGAGGTAAATTGGGTACCTCTGTCTGATACAATCCTCTTTGGCACTCCGTGCAAACAGACAATCCCGATCATGTACAATTACGCTAATTTATCTCCCGAGTAAGTGGTCTTCACGGGGATAAAATGGGCTACTTTAGTCAAGCGATCCACTATAACCCATATGGAGTCATAACCTCCTTGAGTCTTTGGCAACCCGTAATGAAATCCATTCCGATTTCCTCCCACTTCCACTCGGTATTTTCAGCGGTTGTAGCAATCCCGCTGGTCTCTCGATGCATTGCCTTGACTCTACGGCATACGTCGCACAATGCAACATGCTCGGCAACTTCACGCTTCATACTCGGCCACCGTAATCTCTCCTTGAGATCTCGATACATCTTGGCGCTTCAGGATGAATTGAGTACTTGGAGTCATGGGCTTCTTCCAAAATCACCGCTTTAACTCCTTTTGTTAGGCACACAAATGCGATCCTTCATCCACAACGTGCCTTGCTCATCCAACTTGAAGTCCTCTCGCCTTGCCTTCCTCCTTGATGGACTTAATCCTGCGGATCTTGTCATCATCCTTCCGCCCTTCTCGGATCGATCCTCTAGGGTAGGCTTTACTTCTAATGCGCCAAGAATCCTCGGTACTACCTCAATCTTCATTTTCTGAAAATCCTCACATAACTCATCCCGACTTGTGGCTAGTAACGTACTCACGGTATGGCTTTTCCGACTCGAGCATCGGCTACTACGTTGGCCTTCCCGGATGGTAATGGATTCCAACATTATAGTCCTTGATTAACTCTAACCATCTCTCTCGCCTCATATTCAGCTCATTGGGTGAATATGTACTTAAGGCTCTTATGATCCGTATATACTTCACATCTGTTTCCGATCGATAGTGACGCCATATCTTCAAGGCATGCACTACGGCCTAACTCTAGGTCATGCGTCGGATAATTTTCCTCATGCGGCCTCAATCGCCTTGATGCATAAGTTTACCTTTCCATCCTGCATCAAAGACACATCCAAGTCCTTGGCGCGATCGTCACAATAAATATCGAAGCTTTGAGCAACGTCAGAGAACTAACACCTGCCGATGTCAATTGCTTCTTCACTCTGAAATCCTTTCTCACATTCTGGCGCCCATGCAAACTTCTTTTCCTTCTTCGATTGCGTAAGAGGTTTCGCAATTGTCGAAAAACCTTCGATGAAACGGCGGTAGTATCCTCGCCATTCCAAGGAAACTCCGAATGGGTCACGCCTTCTACGCTCCCAATGTAACACCGCTTCTACTTTGCTTGGATCTACGGTGACTCCTTCGTGGTCATTACATGTCCAAGAAACTCCACCTTGTCCTTCCAAAAATCACACTTCGAACTTGGCGAAAAGTTGCTTGTTCCTCGCCTTTTCCAAAACTCGCCTTAAGTGTTCGGCATGTTCATCCTCTGCCTTGGAGTAGATTAGGATATCGTCTATGAACACGACGACAAACTTGTCCAAATATTCCATGAACACCTTATTCATCATATTCATGAAATAATTTGGCGCGATTAAATCGGCCCAAAGGACATAATCAGAACTCGTAATGTCCATATCTTGACGAGAATGCGATCTTGAATATCTTACGATCGGATCTTCAATCGATGGTATCCCGATCTCACATCGATCTTGGAGAAAACTCCGGCTCCTCTCGGTGATCGAACAAATCATCAATCCTGGGTAGCGGATACTTATTCTTCATCGTGACTTCGTTGAGTGCACGGTAGTCAATGCACATCCTGAAACTCCCGCCCTTCTTCTTGACAAACAAAGCCGGTGCTCCTACGGCGACAAACTCGGTCGATAAATCCTTTCTCCATTAACTCTACTATTTGCTTTCTTCATTTCTACCAACTCCTCGGTGGACATCCGATAGGGTCTCTTTGCTATCGGTCTTTGTGCACTGTACAAGCTCTATTACAAATTCTATGTCCCCGTCTGGCGGCATACCAGGTAGATCTTCTGAAAAACATCGGGTACTCATTCACTCTTTGAGACATCATCTATGCTGATTGCCTTGGTACTGTTTACCATCAACTCGTCCATCTCTAATCATGCGGTGGCTTGAAATTCCACTTTCTTCCCACACGGGCTCTCAACTGAGATAGTCCTTCGTCCACAATCCAATACGGCCTTGTGCTTGGATAACCAATCCATTCCCAATATAACGTCTAGGGTCTGGGTTTCCAAAATTATAAGGTTTGCTAGGAAATCTATTCCACCTATCAGTATTCTCACCGGAACATCCTACTTTCGCTCGGAGTTCTGGAACTGTGGGTTTGAACTAAAAGCCTGCACTTAAGTCTTGCAATCCTCAAATCATTTTTAGTAGCAAAGCCTTGCGTAATAATCGAATGCGAATCTCCAGTGTCAAACAAAATTGCAGGTGTAATCGAGTTAACAAGTAACTTACCCAAGACGACGCCTCAGAGCATTCTCGGTGCATCTGCGGTGACATGGTTGACTCGGCCTCTCACCACCAGGGTGTGGCTCCTGGTGCCGGGCGTCCTAGCTGGGTGGTTCCTAGGTTGAAGCGAATCGGGTCACTCGCTTTGTCTTCTTTGGACAACTGTTGGCAAAGTGTCCTGGCTCGTTGCGATTGTAGCGGCGTCTCACTGTTCCTTCTTATTTGCCTGGGTAGCGTTTCTAGCGGGGGCTGGTCCGTAGTTACGATTGATGTGTCTTGGTGCCGGGATGGTGTCCTTGTCGCACTCTGTGGTTGGAATCAAGAATTGATTTGGTGCAACTCAGCGCCATATGCGTTCCTGGCGTGATCCTTGCTTGTTGCATCCTGCGCTTCTGTTCTCATCCAGTTCCTTGCGCTTGTCCTCAAGAATAAGCGCCTTATTCACCAACTCTTGGAAATGGAAAGGTGTGGGTGATCAACCCTACTTGCAATCCTGAGTTAAGTCCCTTCATAAAACGACTGCCTGGATTTATCCGTCGCTACATCCTCAGTGCGTAGCGTGCTAGCTGTGTGAACTTGTTCGTAATCGGCCACCGGCTGATTACCTTGCTTGATGCTCTGAACTCCTCCTTCTTAAGGTCCATGATTCCCTCAGTGCACGTGATATCGCTTCGAATGCACCGTGAACTCTTCCCAAGTGATATCTTGAGGGTTCTCTGCGTGGCACGAAGTTCTCCCACCATTCGGCAATGTTCCTTCCAAATGATGAGAAGCGAGAGTACCTTCTCATTTCCTATGCATTGAGCTATGTGTAGCTTCCTCTCGATTGATCTTAAACAATCATCGGCCTCCAATGGATTGGCATTCCCGGAAAAAGTGGGTGGGTGAGTTCTCATGAACTCGACACTTTGTATTCTGGCGTGGTCCCCGATTAACTTGATTAGCAAAGTGGCCTGAGCAAAGGACGTGCTGCATTTGTTGCATCATAGCATGCATCAACTGAGTCCGGGCAGCAAGAAAAGCTCCGAAATTCTGCATATCCAGTGGCGGTGCTGGTGCTCCATCATTGGGGTTTTCTGCTGGGCGAGAACCACTCCCATTGCTTCCAAAGTTTCCACGGGTATTCACCATCTGTTGATTTGCTCTAGGTTTAGAGATGAGAGGGAAACAAGAATAGACAAGTAATATGGAACTTATGCGGGGCGAAAGGTGTAACTTTAAGGTCCAACTTTATTATTAATAACTTGGTATGGTCGCTTACAATGCCTAAGGGCCTTGCAACACATCTTGCACACTCAAAGAAACAAAACAAATCCAAATCGAACTAACTCTGGAGTCTAACGCCTAAGGGTGACTCTTTATTCTATGACGCGACTCGGCGAAGGAGTCTCACTATAGAACCTATGCTCACTCATCGAGAAAACCTCCACGGCCTGGTACGGTGTCTGTGGCATAGGCGCCAAACGACGCCATATCCAAATGATCGTGTCCTCTGTGGTAGTCGAAGAAGCGATGTCCTCATCGAGATCCGACTCCTCCGGATCTGGCTCGTGTAGCTCAAATCTTGGCTCGGGTCCGGTCCGTACAAGGTCATCTCCAACTCGTCAATCCTTCGCAGAAGGTGTGCCACATACTCTTGGGCTTCCCGCCATCTGCTTTTTCTCTGTCGTGATCTCCTTGCGGGCCTTACAGTAGCTCCTTGCTTATATTATCTAATACATCCTCCTGGCGCATTTACAAATCGTGCCAATCGTGTAACCGCGGGCATCCTCATCCTGAATCGCCTTCGGGTCAAGAAGGTTATCGCTGCGCGGATGGTAACGGAACACCGTACTCTCCAACTCTCTGGCGTAGATACGGGTAATGTGCCGCATTGCTCATCGTGATACTTCTTGGATACCCATTTGCATTGTAGATCTCCTGGCAGTGCAGTGTATTGGCCGATTGCCTGGGCCCTTTTTCCTAGCAGGTACCTCAATCCTCACGTCACAAGCCTTGATCAATCCTGCTTGTCTGATTACTTCCACTTGGTATTGGGGCTTCTCAAAATCTCCGAGAGTCTGTAGCATATGCCAAAGTTCTGCAGCGTGACCAACTCCCAGATCAACATAGTTGAACTCTTCCTCCATCTGTCACAAGAGTGCTTTACGTAAGAACTCGGAATTTTTAAATTGTGACAAGGTAAGGGAAAATTTCAGCAAGAGACAAGAAAAGAGAGAAGGGGATAAGTCGAGATGTCATTTCTTATCTTGACAACTTTTTAGCTTTAGAAAATAGGTTTTATCCTCACTACGACCATTCTAGCTAGGGTTGAGCCTACAAGTCAAGTATGGCTCGATACCACCTCTGTCGGGACCCCGAATTTGCAAATCCGGACCCTCTGTGTATTCAGCACTAGTCCAGAACGCGCTTAGTGCACACAGTCTTAACATCGGTAAATATCACAATCATACCATTCGATATTATCAAAGTACTTTATTTAAATAACCAAACTGGTTACTTGACCTTATGGTCAAGTTACAAATGTATGCCTTGCAAGGCGAAACTTATTAACAGAGAAATAATAGCAGCAGAAAATCAAATAACTTCGTGGCGCCATCCAGTATACCACGTGCAACCGACCGCTCGCTTCCCTAAGTAGACGGATCCTCTTGGAGTTCCTCCTCCAAAGCCGGTGCGATCTCTTCTTCAACCGATATTGTGTTGAGGCAAGGGTGAGTACTTGGTACTCGGCAAGTCATGCACGTAATGCAAGCTAATATACTATATGCATGGCTTGGTACAAAGGAATAGCTTAAGGTATATTTGCAGAAACAAAGATTTGACAAGTATCATAAATAGATTCAAAGCAAAGAGAAACAAGTAAAGCATAAATAACTTTTCAAGAAGTTTAATAAACATTTTCCCCATCCTAAATCACATTTCCATCATCTTCATTTCTAAACCAAACCAACCATTCAAATCCAAATTATTTTCAGAAAGTCTAACCCTTGACTGTAATTCCCGAGCATTGTCCAAAGATCTGTGGACTCGGCTATTTAAATAGATTCTACACTCTGCAGAGGTTATGCACTTTACCCACAAGATACAACAAACACCACAAAGGCGAGTTCAGTAACAAAGCCTTTCTAAGCCTCAAACAACACAGGTGGTCCTCTCCGGTTCGTGCTCTACACCATCCCTTCCCTTAGCCAAGGCGAAGTATGGGACCAACACACCGTTAGATGGGTATCTGGCCACAGCCACGATACGCTCCCCCGTACAATCACACAAACGGTGTAATTGACACCCTGAGGCTCCACAAGTGAGTCCTTAGCGACTTAGTCAACTAGGGCCGTCCCATTCCAGCCATGTGGTCGCAAGTATGACCAGTTCAAAGGCTTGCAAGGTTAAGTCCTTAGAGTGACCAGGGCAAGACTACCCAAAACCAAATCAACACTCCCAATGCCACAACTGCCCACTGATTACTCTTGCCACATGCCCTGGCCGAAAATCGTTTATCAAACCCCGCTTGATTACCATGCACCACGTGCCATCAACATCACATGATACTTTTCCCAAAACAGGTTCAATATATCATTAAGTCAATATTAACATTTGATTGTCCAAAACCATGTCATGAGCACGTAGCAGGTCTAAGCAGTATACTACAACGGTCTAAACCCATGTTGGCAATTTAATAATGTCCAACTAGTAAACCACAACTAGGGTGACAAAGGGTCATGGCACATACTTAAGTAATCAAGGTGTCATATAGCAAATTGGTATTTATCTAACCCTGTGTTTAAACAAAGTATTTTTCTAATTGAACTAACATGCAATAGTTTAAATCAAAATAGATTTCGAAATAGGATCAACATGGTCAAAGCACAACTTGCCTTCAAAGAGTACTTGTTCTTGGTCTTGAGTTGGATCCTGAGTCAACACTTCTCCTTCGAATCCTTCCGGCACTTCAACGTCTACTCGTAAAGCGTGCAAATAGCAAATACCCAAATAAACAATAGGCAAAAAGTGTCCAAACATCCAAATAAAATCCATAAACAGAAAGAACATATTTTTATGGATTTTTAGAAACTGGAATCGTCAAATTTGGAGTTAAGATGCAAAAGTTATGATTATTTAAAGTCTAAATAATCAATTAAATAATTTTGCAGAGAAAAACTTTAGTCCAAAAATTAAATAAAATTTATATTTAGGTAGATCTCAATTTTATACAAATTTAGAAATTTGAATCACTCAAATCGGAGTTAAAACGCAAAAGTTATAAGCGTTTGAAGTTTGAAACAAAATCTGAAATCATTATTTCGAATTAATAAATCATTTTCTTCTTTCGGAAATTAATTATTGCGTCAGCGAGGACACGTGTCATCCTGTGATTGGTCCACAGTGACCTGCTGACGTCAGCACCGAACGGTCTCCGCGATGACGTCAGCATGACGTCATCATGCCACGTGGCATGCCCCGGGTGCTGCCACGTGTCTCGGTCCATGGACTGAGTCCACGGTGACACCCGGCCCACGGTGGACGCGGCCTACGGCTACAGAGGCTGACACGCGGGTCCCACGTGACGTCGGCTCAACGTCATCGGATGGCGTCACCGCTTGGAGGGCCAGGCCACTGACACGCGGGCCCGGTCTGTCAGCGGCCCACGCTCCCGTCCGCACGGTGCGAAGAGATCCCGCCCGTCGATTCTAAATTTAACGGCGGCGATTAGATCTTCCACGCGCGGAATTGATGCACGGGGCATGTCCCGGCGCCCGCCACGTGTCTCACTCCTGGCCACCCGATCTAAATCCAACGGCGAGTAACAGATCTAGGTTACGACTGTTGTGGATCACGTGGACTCACCTCAACCGTTCGATGGAAATCCCACGGTCCACGGAGCTCGGAGTGGCAATGGCAGTCGCGGTTGGCTTGCGGTACCGGAGGCGAGGACGACGACACCCCAACCGGCGTTCTGAGACCGCCCCGGCGAAGTGAGATGTCCCACCCAACGCGGCTTGACTTGGCGCACCCGAATCTGGGATCAAGGGCAGTTGGAACGGCTTGACGGCGGTGGAAGGAGACCAAAACCGCGGTGTCTCACGCGTGCTACTCCGGCGAGCAATTGGCGGCTGAAGGTCGCGGCTCAGGCGATAAAAGCTAGGGCGAAAAGTGCGGTGTCGAACGGCGGTCCTCAGGGTGAGGTTCCCCCCTTAAATGCTGCCTCGGCGTGCGGAAAATCCGCGAACCCTAACCGGACTCGGTCATGGCGCGGCGGCGCAGTCTGTCTCCGGGTCGGATTGGAACGATGACGCGCAGCCGTTGGATCTCGATCCAACGACTCGCGTGCGAGCGGGTTTAGCCGAGCCAGCGACGCGGCCGGGTCCGGGTCGGACTCGAACTCGAGTCTGACTCGGGCTCGGTCGGATGAATAGTAACCGACTCGGTTTGATTTTCCAGCGTTTTAATATTTAAAATAATTCCCATTAATTCATTTAATTCATTAAAAATAGCAAAAGACTCAGAAAAATTCCAGAAAAATTCTGGAAAATACTTTGGATCATTTTGGACTCAAATAAAATATTTCCAACAAAATTTTATTTGTAAAATTAAATTCTTTAATTATTTCAAAATGGAATAAATTCAAATAAATTCCAAATAAATCCAAATAAATTCCAGAAAATTCCAAAAATTCACCAAAGTGCCAAATCACACATGAATTTAAGAAAAGCAAAATTTTGGGGTGTTACAAGAACGTATGCTCACTCATCGAGAAAACCTCCACGGCCTGGGTACGGATGCTGCGGCATAGGCGCGAAACGATTGCCATGTCCAGCAACTGTGTCATCTGTGGTAGTCGAAGAAGCAGTGTCCTCATTGAGATCTGACTCCTCCGGATCTGGCTCGTGTAGCTCGAGTAATCGGCTCGTTGCAGTCTGTATAAAGCCATCTCCAACTCGTCAATCCTTCGCATGAAGGTGTGACACATACTCTTGAGCTTCCCGCCATCTGTTCTTCTCTGTTGTGATCTCCTTGCGGGCCTTCAGAGCTCTTTGCTTGTATCATCGAGTACATCCTCCTGGCGACAACAAGTCGTGCCAATCGTGTAACCATGGCATCCTCATCCTGAATCGCCGGGTCAAGAAGGTTATTGCTGCTTGGTGATAACGGAACACCATGCTCTCCAACTCTCTGGCGTAGATACGGGTAATGTGCCGCATTGCTCGTCGTGATACTTCTTGGATACCCATCTGCATTGTAGACCTCTGGCAAAGGTGGTGTATCGAGCGATTGCCTGGGCCCTTCGCCTAGCAGTACCTCAATCTTTACGCCACAAGCCTTGATCAATCCTCGCTTGTCCGATCACTTCCACTTGGTATTGCGGCTTCTCAAAATCTCCGAGAGTCCAAGCATATGCCAAAGTTCCGCTGGGCGTGACCAACCTCTAGATCGACGTAGTTGAACTCTCCCTCCATCTGTCACAAGAGTGCTCACATAAGAACTCGAAATTTTAAATCGTGACAAGGTAAGGGAATATTCAGCAAGAGACAAGGAAAGAGAGAAGGGGGTAAGTCGAGATGTCATTTATTAAATTGACAAATTTTTAGCTTAAGAAAATAGGTTTTATCCTCACTACGAACATTCTAGCTTAGGGTTGAGCCTACGGTCACTGGCTCGATACCACCTTCGGGACCCCGAATTTGCAAATCCGGACCCTCTGTGTATTCAGCACTAGTCCAGGAACGCGCTAGTGCACACAGTCTTAACATCAGTAAATATCACAATCATATCACTCGATACTAATAAAGTACTTTATTTAAATAGTCAAACTGGTTACTCGACCTTATGGTCAAGTTACAAATGTATGCCTCTGTCGGGACCCCGAATTTGCAAATCCGGACCCTCTGTGTATTCAGCACTAGTCCAGGAACGCGCTAGTGCACACAGTCTTAACATCGGTATATATCACAATCATACCAAACGATACTATCAAAGTACTTTATTTAAATAATCAAAGGGTTACTCGACCTTATGGCCAAGTTACAAATGTATGCCTCGCAAGGCGAAACTTATTAAGAGAGAAATAGTAGCAGCGGAAAATCAAATAACTTCGTGGCGCCATCCAGTATACCACAGGCAACTGACTGGGCTCGCTCCCTAAGTAGACGGATCCTCTTGGAGCTCCTCCTCCAAAGCTGGTGTAGTCTCCCCTTCAACTGGTGTTGTATTGTGGCAAGGGTGAGTACTTGGTACTCAACAAGTCATGCACAGAATGCAGGCTAATATACTATATGCATGGCTTGGTACAATGGAATAGATAAATTTATATTTGCATAAAAAAGAATTTAACAAGTATAATAAATAGATTCGAAATCAGTAGAAATAAGTAAGGCATAGATAACTTTTCAAGGAGTTTAGTAAACATCTTTCCCATCCTAATCCACATTTTCATCAACATCATTAATAATCCAACCCAACCTTTCAAATCCAAGTTATTTTTGAGAAAATCTAACCCTTGACTGTAATTCCCGAGCGATGTCCAATACTGGACACGGCTATTCGAATAGATTCTACACTCTGCAGAGGTTATGCACTTTACCCACAAGATACAATCCACTCACCACGTCAAACACCATACAAAGGCGAGTTCATAACAAAGTCTTTGGAAACTTCTAACAATACAAGTGGTCCTCCCTGCTATTGCACACTAACCCTTCCCTTAGCTAAGGCGAAGTTTAGGCCAATCAACCGTTAGATGGGTACTGGCCTCGGCCACGATACGCTCCCCGCACAACTTACACAAAGGGTGTAGTTGACCTCTGAGGTCCCACAGTGCGTTATTAGCAACTTAGTCAACTAGGTCCGTCCCATTACAGACATGTGGTTGCACGTTAGACCCAGTTCAAAGGCTTGCAAGGTTAAGTCCTTAGGGTGACCAGGGCAAGACTACCCGAAGAACCAAATCAACATCCCCAATGCCACAACTGGCCCACCTGATTATTCTTGCCACATGCCCCGGTCGAAAAACTATTTATCAAACCCCAGTTGATTACCATGCACCACGTGCCATCAACATCACATGATACCTTTCCAAAACAGGTTCAATATATCATTAAGTCAATATTAACATTTGTTTGTCCAAAATCATGTCATGAGCACGTAGCAGGTCTAAGCAGTTTACTACAACGGTCTAAAACCCATGTTGGCAAGTTAATAATGTCCAACTAGTAAACCACAACTAGGGTGACAAGGGGTCATGGCACATATAATCAAGGTGTCATACAGCAAATTGGTATTTATCTAATTCCCCATATTTAAATAAAGTATTTTCTAACTGAACTAGCATGCAATAAGTTAAATCAAAATAGATTTTCAAAATAGGATCAACATGGTCAAAGCACAACTTGCCTTCAAAAAGTACTTGTTCTTGGTCTTGAGTTGGATCCTGAGTCAATACTTCTCCTTCAAATCCTTCCGGCACTTCAACGTCTACTCGTAAAGCGTGCAAATAGCAAATACACGAATAAACAATAGGCAAAAAGTATCCAATCATCCAAATAAAATCCATAAACAGAGAGAACATAATTTTATGAATTTTTAGAAACTGGAATAAATCAAATTTGGAGTTAAAATGCAAAAGTTATGATTATTTAAAGTTTAAATAATCAATTAAATAATTTTACAGAGAAAAACTTTAGTCCAAAAATTAAATAAAATTTATATTTAGGTAGATCTCAATTTTATACAAATTTAGAAATTTGAATCACTCAAATCGGAGTTGAAACGCAAAAGTTATAAGCGTTTGAAGTTTGAAACCAAATCTGAAATCATTATTTCGAATTAATAAATCATTTCTTTTTCGGAAATTAATTATTGCGTCAGCCTGGACACGTGTCGACCTCGATTGGTTGGTCGACGCCACCGGTCCATGGACTCGGTCCACGCTCGGCTTGGTCTCACCGTGGACTCGGTCCACGGCTCCTTGTGTCAGCGGCGGTGGGTCCCCTCGGGTAGCGTCCTTCGGCGTCGGCGAGGCTCGGCCACGGCGTTGACAGTGGGACCTTTGTGGCGTCATTCTTGGCGTCGGCGCTCGGCTGGGAGACGATCGGCCGACATGCGGGCCCGCCATGATGTCGATGTGACGTCATGGTGCAGGTGGGCCGGGCCGACATGCAGCCCAGCGTGTCGGCGTCACACACGCAGCGCTGGGCGGCCGACCGCGGCGGTCGGCCTTTCCCGAGGCCAGCGTGGCGCAATCTCGGCCGTTGACTTGAAAATCAACGGCCCAGATTAGATTTGGCTCTCACGCGTTTGGGTTAACGCGTTTGATCTGGACCGTTGGATCTAGATCCAACGGTCGAGATTGGATCTGGGATTTTGGACAGAATCTCACCGTGAGATGACGTGGCGCAATCTGGGACGTTGGATCGGAATCGGACGGCGGAGCGAGCGCTCGGGTCCGGCGATGGCTTGCGGCGCAGCTCGCCGGGATTGGGGACGACGACCACAAAGAAGCGGCGCGGGCGTGCTCCGGCGAGGTGAGTGGTCTCCTCCGACGCGGCTTGACCTCCCGGTTCTGGATCTGACCTTAACGGTGGCGGAGGACGACGGCGACGGCGGCAATCGGCGAAAAACCACGGCTGCACCTTCTCCTAACTCCGGCGAGCTCTAGCGGCGCAACCACGGCGGCTCAGGCGAGGTGAGTTAGGGCTACGGGTGCGCAATGAAGCGGCGATCCCGACACGGGTGGCGGCGCAATAAATAGGGCCCTCGGCGTCCGTGAAACGCGCGGAATCCGAGGTCCTCTCCGTTGCGGCGGCGGAGTCCGTGGCGACAGGTAGGGTGGCGTGGCAGCGCCGCGGCCGTTGGATCGAGATCCAGCGGTGCGCGAGTATGGGTCCGAAGTCGGACTCGGCGTAGCTGGCTCGGTCGAGCTCGGGCTCGGTGACGTGGCTCAATCGTGGCCGTTGGATCAAGATCCAACGGTCACGCGGTTAGGGTTCCAGCGAGCGGGTTCGGCTTGACCACGGGCGCGGTTGGGCTCGGGTCGGACTCGAACTCGAGTCTGACTCGGGCTCGGTCGGATGAACAGTAACCGACTCGGTTTGATTTTCCAGCGATTTAATATTTAAAATAATTTCCAGTAATTCATTTAATTCATTAAAAATAGCAAAAGACTCAGAAAAATTCCAGAAAAATTCTGGAAAATACTTTAGGGTATTTGGGACTCAAATAAAATATTTCCAACAAAATTTTATTTGCAAAATTAAATTCTTTAATTATTTTAAAATGGAATAAATTCCAATAAATTGCAAATAAATCCAAATAAGTTCCAGAAAATTCCAAAAATTCACCAAAGTGCCAAATCACACATGAATGTAAGAAAAGCAAAATTTTGGGGTGTTACAGTTTTGTCCTTGAATGTTGCACAGGGTTCTTAGTAATGCAAATTGCACTAGTGTTATCACAAAAAAGAGGAACACTATCCAAATTAACCCCATAACCTTTAAGTGTAGCTACTATCCAAAGAATTTGAGAACAACAACTAGCAGCAGCCACATATTCAGATTCAGCAATTGATTGTGCAACAGAAGATTATTTTCTAGAGGACCACGCAATAAGAGAATTGCCTAAGAAATGACATGTAGCAGATGTACTTTTTCTATCAATTCTACATCCTCCAAAATCAGCATCAGAGAAAGCTCCTAAACTAATGCATGAGGAAGAAGAAAGCCAAATGACAAAATCTTGAGTACCATGGAGATACCTGAAAATCCTTTTGACAGCTTGTCGATGTGAGGCACGTGGAGAAGCATGAAAATGAGCACATAAGCACACATCAAATTGTATATCCGGCCTTGATGCAGTGAGGTACAAAAGTGAACCTATCATGCTTCTATATTCCTTTTGATCAACCGGCTCACCATCTTCATCCGGATCAAGTGTGCAAGTGCTTTTCATGGGAGTCATGATTGGCTTGCTGTTTTCCATCCCAAAACGATGTAGCAAGTCTTTTGTGTATTTGCTTTGATGTACAAAAGTACAATCCTTTGTTTGTTTGACTTGCAGTCCCAAAAAGTATGTCAACTCACCCATCATACTCATCTCAAATTCGTCCCTCATGGTTTCTAAAAACTTAGACACTAAAATATGAGAGGAACCACCAAAGATAATACTATCAACATAAATCTGAACGATCAGTTGATCATTGCCTTGCTTGAGTAAAAAGAGAGTTTTGTCAACTTTTCCCAATGAAAACCCCTTCTCAAATAAAAAGGTTTTTAGCCTATCATACCATGATCTAGGGGCTTATTTCAAACCATACAAAGCTTTTGACAGTTTGAACACATGATCTGGAAACTTCGGATTTTCAAAACCAAGTGGTTGCTTGACATAAACCTCCTCATTTATGTAGCCATTAAGAAAAGCACTTTTCACATCCATTTGATACAACCTAAAACCTTTAGATGCAGCAAATGCTAAAAGAATTCTAATGGCTTCAATTCTAGCAACAGGAGAAAAGGTTACATCAAAATCTAAGCCTTCAACTTGAGTAAAACCTTGAGCAACCAATCTAGCCTTGTTTCTAACAACAACACCATCCTCACTTTGTTTATTTTTGAAAACCCATCTAGTTCCAATAATATTAAAATCAGGAGGTGGTGAGACTAGTTTTCAAACTTTATTTCGTTCAAAATTATCTAATTCTTCATGCATGGCATTGATCCAAAATTCGTCAGATAATGCATGAGATATATCTTTGGGTTCAAAAGAAGCAACTAAAGAAGAATGAGCATAAGTGTCAGAATGACTAAACCTGGATCAGGTGATTCTCTCATTTAGATCTCCAATTATTTGTTCAGATGAATGCATTTTTGAATGTGCAAGGGAGCTTTGGCTTTTGAAACTTCTTCTGCTCCTTCTTCATTTTCAGCTGTAGGTGATGTAGTAGTAGGTGCCAAAGGTGCTACAGCTTGTTGTGCATTAGGAAGAGTCAAGACCTCATCTTCAACATCAACATCATCATTGTCTTCAAAGATTTTGTCCCCCTGAACATATGCGCCTGTACCTGCATCACTTAGACTAGTGCTTGGACTAGCCTCATCAAAAGGAACTTCACAGGTTTCTAGAATTTTGTTAGTTTCCAAAACAAGCACACGGTAGCCACGAGTATGAGCAGGATATCCAAGAAAAATGCCATCCATTGATCTAGCTCCAAATTTGTCAAGATTTCCAGATTTCAAGACAAAGCATTTGCATCCAAAAACTCAAAAGTGAGAAACAGAAGGTCTATGTCCAAACCGAAGCTCATATGGAGTCTTACCCAATTTTGATCTCAAAAACACACGGTTTGAAACATAGCATGCAGTTGAAATTGCTTCAGCCCAAAATTTCCTAGGAGTATGATGTTCATCTAGCAAGGTTATAGCCATCTCAACCATCATTTTGTTTTTCCTTTCAATTACACCATTTTGTTGAGGCATTCTAGGTGATGAAAATTGATGATCAGTTCCTTTTTCAGCACAAAAGAGATCAAAAGAAGCATTTTTGAATTCAGTTCCATTATCACTTCTAATAGCTTTAAGAGCTCCTGGAAGATCAATAGAAAGCCTACGAACAAGACTTCTAAATTGACTAAAAGCCTCATCCTTAGATGCCATAAAGTATACCCAAGAGTATCTAGAGTAATCGTCAACAATAACAAGAACATACCATTTGCCTCCAAAAGATTGAACTCGAGATGGTCCAACCGTGTCAAGATGTAGTAGCTGTCCTGGAGCGTTTGTCATCACCATGGTAAGAGGTGGATGTGAACCTGCAATCATCTTACCATGTCTACAAGAAGAGCATACTAGATTGCTATCACCCTTAAGCTTAGGCAAGCCACGTATGAGTTCTAAACCACTTACACGAGTAAGATGATCAAAACCAACATGACCAAGTCTACGATGCCAAAAGAATAAATCTTTAGAAACATTGGCAACTAGACACCTATGCTTAGAAGAAGGTGATGCATCAAAATCAGCTTTAAATACTCTTCCAAAGCGTGAAATCCTGAAAATAAGGTCACCTGAAGCATCTACCACTTTGCATTCATTTTCCTTAAAAGCTTATTTCAAGATCTTCATCAATCATTTGTGAGATAGAAAGCAAGTTATATATCAAGTTTTCAACCAAAGCCACATCCTTGAACATAAACTTGTCACTTACCTTTACTGTACCTTTTGCCACAACAGAAGAGGAAGAAGCATCTCCAAAAGTAACACTTTCAACATGAGATGCACGAGCGAGGGAGGAAAACCAATTCTTATCACCGAACATGTGGCGTGAGCATCCGGAATCCACTAGCCATATGTTGTCCTTCCTCGCGTGAGAAGCCTACATAGCAAAGCATATCGAGGTCTCAGTACTGGGGTTAGAAATCAGATTTTTGGGAATCCAGTACTGAGACACACGACGCAACAAAGTAGGCACAACACGAGTATTTTTATGCACAAAATCAGATTTGCCCTTTCTCATGTTCCTATCAACAAAAGGTGTTTGCTTCACCCTATGCACATAATGAGAAATGAAACGTGCCTGTTTGAAATTAGACCTAGCCTTGTTCCTTTGTCTTTTGTTGTTTGGCTAGCCTAAAGCAAAAATCTACTAAGTGTCCATCTCTACCACAATGAGTGCAAGTATACTTGACATGATCGAAGTATACGAATATAGCAATCCGAGGGGGGGTGAATGATTGTGCGGAAGCTAAAACCAAAATTTTGATCTACTAAAAATTCACCCCAAAACGGAACCAAAATATTGCCTCGGATTCGACAAAAACAGATTAACAGACATTGGAGATCCAACCGTCGGATTGATCTTAAATTTGGACACAAGAAACTAGATTCCGAATCGAACCCAAAAATATTCAGCTCGATCAGACTTACGGATCAAAAGTTATAAGCCTCGCAAGCTTGCTATGACAGAACTTGACGAAAACTGATCTAATCAAAACTTGTAGATTAATCAAGAATGACAAAAGATTAATCAACTAAACTTTGAGGAACTCTAAATCAATACCCTAGCAAGATTTTTGAAGGATCAAATCAAGATGAAACTCAAAGAACAAAAACCAATCTAGAACCAGAACAGGCATGCAAACAAGAACCAAAATAGGAAACACTGTAGCAACGCGTGCACTGTAGCTTCGCGATTAGTATAGCACACAAAGGATCTGGAAGAATTGATCTTTATTTCTTTTTGTCTAAAGTACTCCAATCAAAAGAGTACAAACCCTAAAGCTCTAACGGATGCCATTCAACAGGAGACAACCCCTCCTATTTAAAGGAGCAAAACACAATGAGTCCTGAATACAATTCCTACTCCTAATCCTAAAAGGAGTCCCACTCCTAATCCTAGAAGGAGTATGTATTCAACACAACTCCACTTGGCCTAACTTGGCCAAATACAGCTCTTGCACGCGTATGGCAACCCAGCCATACTCACGTGACTAACAACTCTTGCACGCGTACGGCCACCATGCCATACTCACATGACTAACCATTCTTCATGTGCACCATTCTCTTAGCCCGAACGTCCCGCATGACATCCTTGACCACCAAGACCTCAGTTCCTCCCTGAACCTAGTCCCGAACCTCAGTTCCTCCATGAACCTAGTTCCGATCCCGTCATCGACCACGTTCACCCTCGAGCAACACCTGCACATGAACAAACCACAAAACGATTCCGAGCACAAGTCCACGACTTGACTCAACATTAGTCCATGCAAATACTCACATGAGCATTGCATAAGTTCAAAACATGCATAATGAAAAATCAAACAAATTTCATAACCACACCTCAATCACCAAACAATTTTCAAAATCACAAAAATCAACCTCGAACAAGAAAACCATTCACGACGGACCAAACATTGGTCTAGCGCAGCTCACGACGGACGAAAAACCCGGTCCGACGTACATGCGAAACTCTCAGTTCAAATCAGAGAAAACATGTTCAAAAGACACGTTCACGACGGACCACATTTTGGTCCGGCGTACATGCAAAAACAACGCTCAAAAATGCGTTCACGACGGAACAAGAATTTGGTCCGGCGTGCATGGTCCGGGGTAACATAGAAGCTTACTGTTTTTGTAAAACTTGGTCCGGCACAAAACATGTTCACAACGAACTAAACAAAAATTAGTCCGGCGTACGCATGATAAAAAACTTTCAAATCGCCGTTCACGATGGACCAAAACTTTGGTCTGGCGTAGATGCGAAAACAGCCGTCAAAAGCTCATTCACGGCGGACCAAAAGTTTGGTCCGGTGTAGCCTCGAGAAACGGTCCGGCGCAGATGGGAAACTTATTGTTTTTGTGAAATTCAGTCTAGCACTGAAAGAACTACATGTACACACACATTTGCAAAAGCTGGAGAATGGAGAGGCAGGGGCGAGTTCCACCGGAGGAAGAAGAGGGAGGAGGTGAGAGCAAGAGAGAGAGTGAGAGAGAGCAAATGAGAGAGTGAGGGGAGTGAGGGGGCTCCCCTCTGGATAAATACGAGAGAGGGAGGGCTGGGGCGACGTGGAGAAGAAAGATTGGCCGGCAACCCCCAGCTCACGTCGCTCGGCCGGCAGTATTGCGCCGGGGTGGCCGGTACTGCCGCTCGGCCGGTAATACCGCTAGTGAAACTGTGGTACTGCCGCCGGCAGCTGAAACTTCTGGATTTTCTCAGCTTTTGCAACGGCAATTGATCAATGGCTTTGGGGACTTTTGGAATAGGTTCGGGGAATCCAAATTAAGGTTTAGAAACTTAAGTTTGGGATCTATTCTACACGATTCGAGGTTTCTCCCGAATTCGAATCCAGGGCTGAAAACTCTGGACGAAAGCGATAAAAACACTCCGAAAGCAAATAACTCCGAATTAAGATCCAAAAATCCATTTAGAGCACAATTAAACACTCAATTAGCTTAATTAAGCCTAATTATTCTTAATTACAAATTCAGGGTGTTACAGATTTTTCATCCAAAAATTTATATATTTGTAAATAAAAGTTGCACACATCATATTACCTTGATATATATCACTGTGCTACATACTGAAGAAACTACTAAGTGCAACTGATGCAGCCCAAACCACTACAGCCACGCGCCCACACCCATCAAAAAGCAGCTGATGCGGCCCAAACCACTAAAGCCACACCCATCATAACTACTATGGAAGACAGTGAGTTCAACAATCAATCTTGTGTTTGTTTCTGCTTTGCACGAAGAAGGAAGGCAAGGGCTGCGCAGAGAAGAGGAAGAGGACTTGGGGTGTTGTTCTTGTAGAAACCCTAGTACATGTGGAAGGTAAGGTTATTAAGTCATAAAGTCAAGTCGAGTTGTCATGGTACCATTTTGCTGACTAGTCGATCTACCATCTGTTGCTGCTATTCTCCTACTATTACGTCTGAGTGTAGAATAGAGTAGCAAAACATAGCAAAAGAATGAGAGAAGGGAGAAGGTTCAAACTTCAAAGATGAAAGAGAAGAGACACCAACTAGGAGGTGAGAAATCCCGTCATAGCTTGCCGTCACTGTAGGCAGCCTCGTCACAACTGGTTGTCGAAAGCCTCATTGCATTTTACCTTCACTATCGCCATCGTTGCCCCTTCGCCTTCACCGTCGCATCACAACTCCATCACTATGCGCAACTTATGCCTTTGTGCTTCCTCTAGAGCTCATGCATCACAGCCTCCGCTAGCTATACAGTGAGAGGAGGAACCCAAGGAATCACCAGCGCCGCTTATTTCCTTCCTCTGTCTGCTCTCAGCTTAGCTTATATAGTGAGAGGATGAGAGTTGAGTTAGGCCAACTAGGCTGAGCTTGGCTATGATGCACTGACACGAATATATCGGCATGACATGACATGACACTGACACGGAATTAGCCATTTTTCCAAAAAAAAGCCAACACGACGACACGGCTATGTATATTGAAATAATAGTAATATACATATGTATTATTTTTTAGTTTTCTACATGTTTGTCAAACTAAAATAATGTAAAGTGTAAACTAGGAATATGCACCTCAGCCTTTGCAACTTCACTACTAAGTTCAGCAAGAATAGGTATTGTCAACTTATGATATTTCTTTCAATCACCATTAGTAATTTTCAGCAAATGCGTTTGACTCTAGAGCAGTTACTAGTACCAACATACTTGTAATACTTGCATTTCTATTTCACATTTCCTCTAGACAGACCACTCTTATCTAGAATGTCAACATAGTTCCACAATGAAGCCTTGATGTTGATGTTTTGCTCATCTCAAGTGGCTA
Organism: Rhipidocladum racemiflorum; assembly: GCA_036346355.1. Classification (NCBI taxonomy): domain Eukaryota; kingdom Viridiplantae; phylum Streptophyta; class Magnoliopsida; order Poales; family Poaceae; genus Rhipidocladum; species Rhipidocladum racemiflorum. The sequence goes on from CM070577.1 coordinate 73,706,985, forward strand.
GGGTTACTCTTTAGGTCATTGAACTGGGCCAGACTGTGTCATCATATGTGTCGGATACATGTCGATGAAGTTTCGAAGCCGTGTCGAACATTAAAATTATTTATTTTGACTATCTAATTGTCTAGTACCTGACCGATATATGTTGAGTTATCTCCAACAATATGAATATTGAATTTGTGAAATTAGGATTCTTGACTAACAAATCTGTCGTTCTATTCACCCAGATGGAAATCAACTTGGCTGAAAATGAGGCAGCAATGTCTTTGCCTAGGGAAAACTACTAGAAAAGGTTATTGTGCAAACAAACAAAACAGAAGAAGCGAGCTAGGATGTTCCAGGAGGAGGAAGCTTCCCTTCGAGATCAGCTGACTTCAACGAAGAGGACTATAACATCTTTAAATGAGTAAGTCAAAAGGGAGAAGGAACTAGTTGAGCAGCTTAAACATGAGATACATCGACTGGAGAGTAGCATTACGCAAGCAGAGGAAGAAACATGTGTTTGAAGGCAAATTGAGGGAAATGTTGGAAACACTTGATATTTTGCATGACAAGGTAAATCTGGTTAGCCGAGAGGTAAATGACAAGGAGGAACACATCAGGCAACTCAGTTCATCACTTTGTTTGAAGGAAGGAGATTACCAGAACTTGCACTTGATCTATAATGAAACTAAAGAGGGCCTAGATGACAGAATCAAATAGCAAGCCCTGCTGTGATCCCTCTCTCTGATCTCACGCTGCGGGTGTTTTCAGATTTGCTACAGAACATACAAGAGGCAAGAGGCAACAGGAGATGAATGAGAGAATTGGTTTGGCTGGAACTGCGTGACTCCTTTATTCAATTAGCAGAGTATAAATAGCAAATGAAAAATACACCGTTTGTGGCATGCCGCGCATGCGCTTCCTACAGACCCGTTCCTATGACCAAGTAGTGCTAGCTACAAACACTCCCGACCAAACAAAGACACCAAGACTCATTCAGAAACTAAAAGCTATAACTGAAAAAAAGACTAATTCAAGCAACAAGATTATTCTCACAAATCTCCTCCTAAGTCTTGTTGCGCTTGTACTACTGAACAGGTTGAAGACCAATCTTCATGCAAAGCTGTTTGAACTTGATTTTGCAGAGAGGCTTCATGAGAATATCTCCAATCTGCTCCTCCGTTCTGATGAACTCCACTTCAATTTGGCCGGTGTTTGCATACTCCCGGATCAAATGGAATCTTGTATCTATATGTTTACTCCGGTCGTGATGCACTGGGTTTTTGATTAGCGAAATAGCAGACTTGTTGTCCACCCTTAGCACCGGCTTGCTCACAACTGAATCCTTGATCTCAGCTAGCAACCGTGCCAACCATATAGCTTGACATGCAGCAGTAGCAGCAGCAATGTACTCAGCCTCACAACTAGACAGAGCTACAACCTTTTGCTTTAGTGATTGCCAACTGATTGGACTTTCTCCAAGAAAGAATATGACTCCAGAAGTACTCTTCCTGCTGTCCAAATCTCCAGCCAGATCACTATCACTAAAACCCAAAAGTTCAGCATCTCCTCCCCTTTTCCTTGGGTAGAAAATACACCAGCTGCTTGTCCCAGCTATGTACCTCAGAATGTGCTTTACAGCTGCAAGGTGCTCTTCATGAGGCTCCTCCATAAACCTGCTCACATACCCAACTGAATAAGCCAAATCAGGTCGGGTATTGACAAAGTATCTCAAACTCCCAACTATGCTCCTGTACTCGGTGGCATCTACACAAGGACTGTAGCTCTCCTTGCTTAGCTTCAGTTTAGCTTGCATAGGTATTTCACATGAATTGCAGTCCACCATGCCACCCTTCTCAAGAATCTTCTTTGCATAACTCCCTTGAGACAGTGTGATCCCCTCTGCATCTTGCCTCACTTCAATGCCTAGATAGTAAGAGAGCAACCCAAGGTCACTCATTTTGAATATTTCTGCCATTTGCTTCTTGAACTTGTTGATGCTGTTGCTGTTGGTTCCAGTGATCACCAAGTCATCCACATAGACACCAACCACAAGCCTCTCAGCACCACTCCCTCGGCAGTAGATAGCATGTTCTGATGGACTTCTTGTAAACCCCAGAACACCCAATTTTTCATCTAGTTTTTGATTCCAGGCACGAGGAGCTTGATGCAAACCATACAGAGCTTTATGTAGTTTGAATACCTTGTGTTCATGGCCGGGTTGAGCAAATCCCGGTGCTTGCTCCACAAACACCTCCTCCTGTAGATCACCATTCAAGAACGCCGTCTTGACATCCATATGGTGGACTTGCCACCCTTCATGTGCTGCCAACGCCAGGAGTAGCCGCACTGCCTCCATGCGTGCTACTGGCGCGAACACTTCGTGTCGGGACCCCGAATTTGCAAATCCGGACCCTCTGTGTATTCAGCACTAGTCCAGGAACGCGCTAGTGCACACAGTCTTAACATTGGTAAATATCACAATCATACCATTCGATATTATCAAAGTACTTTATTTAAATAACCAAAGTGGGTACTCGACCTTATGGCCAAGTTACAAATATATGCCTCGCAAGGCGAAACTTATTCAGAGAAAAATAATAGCAGCGGAAAATCAAATAGCTTCGTGGCGCCATCCAGTATACCACAGGCAACTGACTGGGCTCGCATCCCTAAGTAGACGGATCCTCTTGGAATTCCTCCTCCGAAGCGGGCGTAGTCTCCTCTTCAACTGGTGTTGTGTTGAGGCAAGGGTGAGTACTTGGTACTCAGCAAGTCATGCACAGAATGCAAGCTAATATACTATATGCATGGCTTGGTACAAAGGAATAGCTCAAGGTATATTTGCAATAAACAGCATTTGAAAAGTAATATAAGTAGATTCGAAAGCAGTAGAAATAAGTAAAGCGTAAATAACTTTTCAAGAAGTTTAATAAACATTTTTCCCCATCCTAAACCACATTTCCATCATCTGCATTTTAGACCAACCCAACTTTTCAAACCAAAGTTATTTTTGAGAAAATCTAACCCTTGTTTGTAATTCCCGAGCGATGTCCAATACCGCGGACACGGCTATTCGAATAGATTCTAAACTCTGCAGAGGTTATGCACTTTACCCACAAGATACAGTCAAACACCACAAAGGCGAGTTCCCGTAACAAAGTCTTTCGGAAACCTCTAACAATACAAGTGGTCCTCCCCGGTTATTGCGCTCTAACCCTTCCCTTCGCTAAGGCGAAGTCTAGGCCAATCAACCGTTAGATGGGTACTGGCCTCGGCCAGACGCTCCCCGCACAACTTACACAAAGGGTGTAGTTGACCTCCTGAGGTCCCACAGTAATGCGTTATTAGCAACTTAGTCAACTAGGTCCGTCCCATTACAGACATGTGGTTGCACGTTAGACCCAGTTCAAAGGCTTGCAAGGTTAAGTCCTTAGGGTGACCAGGGCAAGACTACCCAAGAACCAAATCAACATCCCCAATGCCACAACCGGCCCACTGATTACTCTTGCCACATGCCCGGCCGAAATCGTTTATCAAACCCCAGTTGATTACCATGCACCACGTGCCATCAACATCACATGATACTTTTCCAAAACAGGTTCAATATATCATTAAGTCAATATTAACATTTGATTGTCCAAAATCATGTCATGAGCACGTAAGTGAGTCTAAGCGATACTACAACGGTCTAAACCCATGTTGGCAATTTAATAATGTCCAACTAGTAAACCACAACTAGGGTGACAAGGGTCATGGCACATACTTAAATAATCAAGGTGTCATACAGCAAATTGGTACTTATCTAATCCCCAAGTTTAAACAAAGTATTTTTCTACTTGAACTAGCATGCAATAGTTTAAATCAAAATAGATTTTCGAAATAGGATCAACATGGTCAAAGCACAACTTGCCTTCAAAAAGTACTTGCTCTTGGTCTTGAGTTGGATCCTGAGTCAATACTTCTCCTTCGAATCCTTCCCAAGACTTCAACGTCTACTCGTAAAGCGTGCAAATAGCAAATACCCAAATAAACAATAGGCAAAAAGTGTCCAAACATCCAAATAAAATCCATAAACAGAAAGAACATAATTTTATGGATTTTTAGAAACTGGAATCGTCAAATTTGGAGTTAAGACGCAAAAGTTATGATTATTTAAAGTTTGCATAATCATTTAAATAATTTTGCAGAGAAAAACTTTAGTCCAAAAATTAAATAAAATTCATATTTAGGTAGATCTCAATTTTATACAAATTTAGAAATTTGAATCACTCAAATCGGAGTTGAAACGCAAAAGTTATAAGCGTTTGAAGTTTTGAAATTCAAATCAATTATTAAACCGATTTATTAAATCATTTTCTTTTTCGGAAAATCATTTATTGCGTCAGCAGGGACACGTGGCAGCCTCTGATTGGTTGGCTGACGTCAGCCGGTCCATGGACTTGGTCCACGCTTGGCTCGGGTCCACCGTGGACTCGGTCCACGACTCTACGTGTCGCTGACATGTGGGCCCACTCGGGTGACGTCATCGCTGACGTCAGCGGGGCTCAGCCCACGGTGCTGACAGGTGGGACCCACTGTGACGTCATGGGTGACGTCAGCGCTTGGGTCGGGTCACCACGACATGCGGCCCTTCGACACGCGGCCCCGCGTGTCGGCGTCTACACGCACGCTGCGGCGTGGGCGCTGACCGCGTCGGTCCAACTTCCCGACACGCGTGGCGCCAATCTCGACCGTTGATTTGAAATTCAACGGCGCGATTAGATCCAGGGTTAACGTGTTGAATCTACTCGATGGCCGTGGGCCGTTCGATCTAGATCGGACGGTCGGATCTAATCCTATAACAATCACTACCACGGCGCGTGGCGATTGTGAACCATTGGATCTTGATCCAGCGGTCCCGAGATCTAATCGGGTTTGGAACACGTGAACTCACCTCAACCGCACGATCAAGATCGGACGGCGCACAGAGTTCGCGAGGGCGATGGCGACGCAGCGAGCTGCAGCCACCGGAGACGGAGACGACGACGAGCCCGACGGCGCCCGGTCGTTCGGCCGAAGTGAATGGTCTCTTCGTGCGCGCTGGCCGGGTTCCGATTCGGGCTCCTTTCGGCGGAAGACGACGGACGGCGGCGAGACGAGGCAAAATCATGGCGGAGTGGCGCTCAACTTCTGGCGAGCTCGCCGGCAATAAGCAGCGGCGGCTCGAGCGAGATGGCTCGGGAAGCAGTGCGCCAAGGATGAGGGCAACCTCGGGCGTGACCAGGGCTTTAAATAGCCTCGGCGTTCGTGCGAGACGGAAACCTAATTCTACACGGCGGCGCGGGCGGCGGCTGAGTCCGGCTCGGTCTCGACGGAGACGACGACGCCTGGCCCACGTGGCACGATCAACGGCCACGATCGCGACGGGCGCGATCGGATCCGGCCGGATACGGCTCGAACCGCAGACGGGCGGATCTCACCGTTGGATCTTGATCCAACGGTTGGGATTGATTAAGTGGGAGCTGGTTCGGTCGAGTCAATCGGCTCGGTCGGACTCGAGTCCGACTTCGGGTTCGACTTCGGTCGGATGAGCGATACTCGACCGAGTTGAATTTCCAGCGATTTAATATTTAAAATAATTCCCAGTAATTCATTTAATTCATTAAAAATAGCAAATGACTCAGAAAAATTCCAGAAAAATTCTGGAAAATATTTTGGATTATTTTGGACTCAAATAAAATATTTCCAACAAAATTTTATTTGCAAAATTAAATTCTTTAATTATTTCAAAATGGAATAAATTCAAATAAATTCCAAATAAATCCAAATAAATTCCAGCAAATTCCAAAAATTCACCAAAGTGCCAAATCACACATGAATTCAATAAAAGCAAAATTTTGGGGTGTTACAAACCTCCCCCCCTTAATAGAATCTCGTCCCCGAGATTCAAGGCTTGCTAAAGGAATAGGTTTGGAAATTCTTTCTTCAAATCCTCTTCGCGCTCCCAAGTCGCTTCGCTTTCTTCATGGTTGCTCCATTGAACTCTACAGAAACGGGTTGACTTGTTTCTAGTTTCTCGATCCATTGTGTCCAGAATCCTCACAGGATGCTCCTTATAAGTCAAGTCCTCTTGCAACTCAATTAACTCTAGCGATGTCTGTTCCTCAGGAACTCGGAGGCACTTCTTCAACTGGGACACATGGAATACATCATGCACTCCTGCCAACGACTGTGGCAACTCCAGCTGATAAGCAACTTCGCCTCTGCGACTCAAAATCTTAAATGGTCCAACATAACGGGGTGCGAGTTTCCCTTTGGCATGGAACCTCTTAACTCCCCTGAGAGGCGTAACTCTGAGGTATACAAAGTCTTCTGGTTCAAAACTCAATTCTCGGCGACGATTGTCAGCATAACTCTTCTGTCGAGATTGGGCTATCTTCAACCTTTCCCTAATCATGGCGATCTGCTCTTCAGCCTCTTGAAGAATATCAGGCCCAAAGACACGGCGCTCGCCGGTCTCATTCCAACTCAATGGCGTCCGGCTGGTCGACCATACAAAGGCCTCAAAGGTGACATTTGTAAACTAGCCTGATAACTATTGTTGTAATCGAACTCGGCATACGGTAGCTCTTATCCCAAGAAGTAGCATAAGCTAATGCACAAGCTCTCAACATATCCTCCGAATCTGGTTGACTCTTTCTGCCTGTCCGTCTGCATCGTGGGATGATAAGGTATCTTGAAGTTCAAACGGGTTCCCATGGCTTCATGCAACTTATTCCGAACCTTGAGGTAAATTGGGTACCTCTGTCCGATACAATCCTCTTTGGCACTCCGTGCAAGCAGACAATCTGATCATGTACAATTCTCGCTAATTTATCTCCGAGTAAGTGGTCTTCACGGGGATAAAATGGGCTGCTTTAGTCAAGCGATCCACTATAACCCATATGGAGTCATAACCTCCTTGAGTCTTTGGCAAACCGTAATGAAATCCATTCCGATTTCCTCCCACTTCCACTCGAGGTATTTTCAGCGGTTGTAGCAATCCTGCTGGTCTCTCGATGCATTGCCTTGACTCTCCGGCATACGTCGCACAATGCAACATGCTCGGCAACTTCACGTTTCATACTCGGCCACGAATCTCTCCTTGAGATCTGATACATCTTGGCGCTTCCAGGGATGAATTGAGTACTTAGAGTCATGGGCTTCTTCCGTAATCGATTGCTTTAACTCCTTTTGTTAGGCACACAAATACGATCCTTCATCCACAACGTGCCTTGCTCATCCAACTTGAAGTCCTACGCCTTGCCTTCCTCCTTGATGGACTTAATCCTGCGGATCTTGTCATCATCCTTCGTCCTTCTCGGATCGATCCTCTAGGGTAGGCTTTACTTCTAATGCGGCCAAGAATCCCCTAGGTACTACCTCAATCTTCATTTTCGAAAAATCCTCACATAACTCATCCCGACTTGTGGCTAGCAACGTACTCACGGTATGGCTTTTCCGACTCAGGGCATCGGCTACTACGTTGGCCTTCCCGGATGGTAATGGATTCCAACATTATAGTCTTTGATCAACTCTAACCATCTCCTCTCGCCTCATATTCAGATCCGATCGGGTGAATATGTACTTAAGGCTCTTATGATCCGTATATACTTCACATCTGTTTCCAATCGATAGTGACGCCATATCTTCAAAGCATGCACTACGGCAGCTAACTCTAAGTCATGTGTTGGATAATTTTCCTCATGCGGCCTCAAGCGCCTTGATGCATAAGCGGCGACCTTTCCGTTCTGCATCAGACACATCCAAGTCCTTGGCGCGATCGTCACAATAAATATCGAAGCTTTGAGCAACATCCGGTAGAACTAACACCTGCCGACGTCAATCGCTTCTTCAGCTCCTGAAATCCTTTCTCACATTCTGGCGTCCATGCAAACTTCTTTTCCTTTTTCAGCTATTGCGTAAGAGGTTTCGCAATTGTCGAGAAGCCTTCGATGAAACGGCGGTAGTATCCTGCCATTCCAAGGAAACTCGAATGCAGGTCACGATCTTGGCTGCTCCCAATGTAACACAGCTTCTACTTTGCTTGGATCTACGGCGACTCCTTCTGCGGTCATTACATGTCCAAGAAACTCCACCTTGTCCTTCCAAAAATCACACTTGCTGAACTTGGCGAAAAGTTGCTGTTCCCTCAGCTTTTCCAAAACTCGCCTTAAGTGTTCGGCATGTTCATCCTCTGTCTTGGAGTAGATTAGGATATCATCTATGAACACGACGACAAACTTGTCCAAATATTCCATGAACACCTTATTCATCATATTCATGAAATAAGCTGGCGCATTCGTCAGCCCAAAGGACATAACTGTAAACTCGTAATGTCCATATCTTGACGAGAATGCAGTCTTCGGAATATCTTCTGATCGGATCTTCAACTGATGGTATCCCGATCTAAGATCAATCTTGGAGAAAACTCCGGCTCCTCTCAGTTGATCAAACAAATCATCGATCCTGGGTAGCGGATACTTATTCTTCACGGTGACTTCATTGAGTGCTCGGTAGTCAATGCACATCCTGAAACTCCCGTCCTTCTTCTTGACAAACAAAACTGGTGCTCCCCACGGCGACGAACCTGGCCTCGATAAATCCTTTCTCCATTAACTCTTCTATTTGTTTCTTCATTTCTACCAACTCCTCGGTGGACATCCGATAGGGTCTCTTTGCTATCGGTCTTGTGCAGTACAAGCTCTATCACAAACTCTATGTCCCTGTCTGGCGGCATACCAGGTAGATCTTGGGAAAAACATCAGGGTACTCATTCACTCTTGAGACATCATCTATGCTGATTGCCTTGGTCTGTTAACCATCAGCTGTCCATCTCTAGCTGCGGTGGCTTGAAATTCCACTTTCTTCCCACACGGGCTCTCCACTGAGATAGTCTTTCGTCCACAATCCAATACGGCCTTGTGCTTGGATAACCAATCCATTCCCAATATGACGTCTAAGGTCTGGGTCTCTAAAATTATAAAGTTTGCTAGGAACTCTATTCCACCTATCAGTATTCTCTCCCCGGAACTTCCTACTTTCGTTCGGAGTTCGGAACCGTGGGTTTGAACTAAAAGCATGCACTTAAGTCTTGCAATCCTCAAATCATTTCTAGTAGCAAAGCCTTGCGAAACAAACGAATCTGAAGCTCGAGTCAAACAAAGCTGTTGCAGTCCGAGTTAACAAGTAACTTACCCAAGACGACGTCCGTAGCATTCGCAGCGGTGCATCTGCGGTGACATGGTTGACTCGGCCTCTCACCACGGCCTGGGGTGTGGCTCTGGTCTGGCGTCCTAGCTAGGGTGGTTCCTAGGTTGAAGCGAACTGGGTCACTCTTCTTTGGACAAGCTGTTGGCAAAGTGTCCTGGCTCGTTGCGCTTGTAGCAGCGTCTCCCGTTCCTTCTTTGCACTGGAGTAGTGTTTCTAGCGGGGCCGGGTTTGGTAGTTACGATTGGCAGGTCTGGTCTTTGAGGATGGTGTCCTTGTTGTATTACGTGGTTGGAATCGAAGAATTGATTTGGTGCAACTCTCGGTATTTGTTGCGTTCCTGGCGTGATCCTTCTTTGTTGCATCCTGCGCTTCTGTTCTCATCCAGTTCCTTGCGCTTGTCCTCAAGAATAAGCGCCTTATTCACCAACTCTTGGAAATCTGGAAAGGTGTGGGTGATCAATCCTACTTGCAATCTGAGTTAAGTCCCTTCATAAAACGAGGCTGCCTGGATTTATCTGTTGCTACATCCTCAGTGCGTAGCGTGCTAGGCTGTGTGAACTTGTTCAGGTAGTCGCCACCGGCTGATTACCTTGCTTGATGCCACTGAACTCCTCCTTCTTAAGGTCCATGATTCCTTCAGGCACGTGATCTTGTCGGAATGCACTGTGAACTCTTCCCAAGTGATATCTTGAGGGTTCTCTTGCGGGCACGAAGTTCTCCCACCATTCGTGTTTGTTCCTTCGGTGATGAGAAGCGTAGAGTACCTTCTCATTTCCTATGCATTGAGCTATGTGTAGCTTCCTCTCGATTGATCTTAACCAATCATCGGCCTCCAATGGATTGGCATTCCCAGAGAAAGTGGGTGGGTGAGTTCTCATGAACTCTGACAGTCTTGTATTCTGGCGTGGTCCCTGATTAACTTGATTGGCTGTGGCCTGAGCAGTGACGTGCTGCATTTGTTGCATCATAGCATGCATCAACTGAGTCTGTGCAGCAAGAAAAGCTCCGAAATTCTGCATATCCAGTGGCGGTCTTTGGTGCTCCATCATTGGGGTTTTCTGCTGGGCGAGAACCACTCCCATTGCTTCCAAAGTTTCCACGGGTGTTCACCATCTGTTGGTTTGCTCTAGGTTTAGAGATGAGAGGGAAACAAGAGTAGACAAGTAATATGGAACTTATGCGGGGCGAAAGGTGTAACTTTAAGGTCCAACTTTATTATTGATATTAATAGCTTGGTATGGTTGCTTACAATGCCTAAGGGCCTTGCAACACATACTGCACACTCAGCAAACAAAGCAAATCCAAATCGAACTAATTCTGGAGTCTAACGCCTAAAGGCTGACTCTTTATTCTATGACGCGACTCGGCGAAGGAGTCTCACTATAGAACCTACGCTCACTCATCGAGAAAACCTCCACGGCACGGGTGCGGGTCTTTGTGGCATAGGCGCGAAACGATCGCCATGTCCAAATGATCGTGTCCTCTCGTGGTAGTCGAAGAAGCAGTGTCCTTATCGAGGTCTGACTCCTCTGGATCTAGCTCGTGTAGCTCGAGTACTGGCTCTGGGTCTGGTCCGTACAAGGTCATCTCCAACTCGTCAATCCTTCGTAGAAGGTGTGCCACATACTCTTGAGCTTCCCGCCATCTGTTCTTCTCTGTCGTGATCTCCTTGCGGGCCTTCTGTAGCTCCTTGCTTGTATTATCTAGTACATCCTCCTGGGCGACGACAAATCGTGCCAAGCGTGTAACCGTGGCATCCTCGTCTGAATCGCCTTCGGGTCAAGAAGGTTATCGCTGCGCGGATGGTAACGGAACACCGTACTCTCCAATTCTCTGGCGTAAATACGGGTAATGTGCCGCATTGCTCGTCGTGATACTTCTTGGATACCCATCTGCATTGTAGATCCTGGCGGTCAAAGGTGTATCGGGCGATTGCCTGGCCCTTTTCCTAGCGGTACCTCAATCCTCACGTCACAAGCCTTGATCAATCCCGCTTGTCCGATCACTTCCACTTGGTATTGGGGCTTCTCAAAATCTCCGAGTCTCAGAGCATATGCCAAAGTTCTGCAGCGTGACCAACTCCCGAGATCAACGTAGTTGAACTCTTCCTCCATCTGTCACAAGAGTGCTTTACGTAAGAACTCGGAATTTTTAAATTGTGACAAGGTAAGGGAAAATTTCAGCAAGAGACAAGAAAAGAGAGAAGGGATAAGTCGAGATGTCATTTCTTATCTTGACAATTTTTTTAGCTTTTAGAAAATAGGTTTTATCCTCACTACGACCATTCTAGCTAGGGTTGAGCCTACAGTCAAGTATGGCTCGATACCACCTCTGTCGGGACCCGAATTTGCAAATCCGGACCCTCTGTGTATTCAGCACTAGTCCAGAACGCAGCTAGTGCACACAGTCTTAACATTGGTAATTATCACAATCATACCATTCGATATTATCACAGTAGTGTATTTAAATAACCAAAGGGGGTACTCGACCTTATGGCCAAGTTACAAATATATGCCTGCATAAGGCGAAAACTTATTCAGAGAAAAATAATAGCAGCGGAAAATCAAATAGCTTCGTGGCGCCATCCAAAGTATACCACAGGCAATGATCGGGCTCGCATCCCTAAGTAGACGGATCCTCTTGGAATTCCTCCTCCGGCCGGGCGTAGTCTCCTCTTCAACTGGTGTTGTGTTGAGGCAAGGGTGAGTACTTGGTACTCGACAAGTCATGCCTGAGAATGCAAGCTAATATACTATATGCATGGCTTGGTACAAAGGAATAGCTCAAGGTATATTTGCAATAAACAGCATTTGAAAAGTAATATAAGTAGATTCGAAAGCAGTAGAAATAAGTAAAGCGTAAATAACTTTTCAAGAAGTTTAATAAACATTTTTCCCCATCCTAAACCACATTTCCATCATCTGCATTTTTAGACCAACCCAACTTTTCAAACCAAAGTTATTTTTGAGAAAATCTAACCCTTGACTGTAATTCCCGAGCGATGTCCAATACCGCGGACACGGCTATTCGAATAGATTCTAAACTCTGCAGAGGTTATGCACTTTACCCACAAGATACAGTCAAACACCACAAAGGCGAGTTCCCGTAACAAAGTCTTTCGGAAACCTCTAACAATACAAGTGGTCCTCCCCGGTTATTGCGCTCTAACCCTTCCCTTCGCTAAGGCGAAGTCTAGGCCAATCAACCGTTAGATGGGTACCTGGCCTCAGCCCAGACGCTCCCCGTACAACTTACACAAAGGGTGTAGTTGACCTCCTGAGGTCCCACAGGTACGTTATTAGCAACTTAGTCAACTAGGTCCGTCCCATTACAGACATGTGGTTGCACGTTAGACCCAGTTCAAAGGCTTGCAAGGTTAAGTCCTTAGGGTGACCAGGGCAAGACTACCCGAAGAACCAAATCAACATCCCCAATGCCACAATCGGCCCTCCCCGATTACTCTTGCCACATGCCCTGGCCGAAATGTTTATCAAACCCCGCTTGATTACCAGGCACCACGCGCCATCAACATCACATGATACTTTTCCAAAACAGGTTCAATATCTCATTAAGTCAATATTAACATTTGATTGTCCAAAATCATGTCATGAGCACGAAAGCGAGTCTAAGCAAGATACTACAACGGTCTAAACCCATGTTGGCAATTTAATAATGTCCAACTAGTAAACCACAACTAGGGTGACAAGGGTCATGGCACATACTTAAATAATCAAGGTGTCATACTGACAAATTGGTACTTATCTAATCCCCAAGTTTAAACAAAGTATTTTCTACTTGAACTAGCATGCAATAGTTTAAATCAAAATAGATTTTCGAAATAGGATCAACATGGTCAAAGCACAACTTGCCTTCAAAAAGTACTTGCTCTTGGTCTTGAGTTGGATCCTGAGTCAATACTTCTCCTTCGAATCCTTCCGGCACTTCAACGTCTACTCGTAAAGCGTGCAAATAGCAAATACCCAAATAAACAATAGGCAAAAAGTGTCCAAACATCCAAATAAAATCCATAAACAGAAAGAACATAATTTTATGGATTTTTAGAAACTGGAATCGTCAAATTTGGAGTTAAGATGCAAAAGTTATGATTATTTAAAGTTTGCATAATCATTTAAATAATTTTGCAGAGAAAAACTTTAGTCCAAAAATTAAATAAAATTCATATTTAGGTAGATCTCAATTTTATACAAATTTAGAAATTTGAATCACTCAAATCGGAGTTGAAACGCAAAAGTTATAAGCGTTTGAAGTTTTGAAATTCAAATCAATTATTAAACCGATTTATTAAATCATTTTCTTTTGGGAAAATCATTTATTGCGTCGGCGAGGACACGTGGCAGCCTCGATTGGTTGGCTGGACGTCGGCGATCCATGGACTTGGTCCACGCTTGGCTCGGGTCCTCAGTGGACTCGGTCCACGACTCGTGTCGGCCCGACATGTGGGCCCTTTCGGGTAGCGTCATCGGCGGCGTCGGCGAGGCTCGGCCACGGTGGCGGCGGTGGGACCCATTTGTGACGTCATGGGTGGCGTCGGCGCTTATTGGGTCGGCCGACGACATGCGGGCCCTCGACCGACGCGGGCGGCGTGTCGGCGTCCTACCTGCCAGCGCGTGGGCTGGCCCGGCCAGCGTCGGTCAACTTCCGACACGTGGCGCCAATCTCGGCCGTTGATTTGAAATTCAGCGGCGCGATTAGATCCAGGGTTAACGTGTTGAATCTACTCGATGACCGTGGGCGTTCGATCTAGATCGGACGGTCGGATCTAATCCTATAACAATCACTACCACGGCACGTGGCGATTGTGAACCATTGGATCTTGATCCAGCGGTCCAGATCTAATCGGGTTTGGAACACGTGAACTCACCTCAACCGCGACGATCAAGATCGGACGGCGCCAGAGTTCGCGGCGATGGCGACGCGGCGGAGCTGCAGCCACCGGAGGCGGAGACGACAGCGAGCCCGACGGCGCTCGGTCGTTCCGGCGAAGTGAATGGTCTCTTCGGTGCGCTGGCCGGGTTCGGTTAGGCTCCTTCGGCGGAAGACGACGGACGGCGGCGAGCGAGGCAAAACCGCGCGGAGTGGCGCTCAACTACTGGCGAGCTCGCACGGCAAACGGCGGCGGCTCGGCGAGATGGCTCGGGAAACGGGTGCGCAAGGATGAGGGCAACCTCGGGCGTGACCAGGGCTTTAAATAGCCTCGGCGTTCGTGCCGAGCGGAAACCTAATTCTACGGCTGGCGGCGGCGTGTGAGTCGGCTCGGTCTCGGCGGAGACGACGACGCCTGGCCGTCCCACGTGGCACGATCAGCGGCCACGATCGCGCGAGCGCGATCGGATCCGGGCGGATACGGCTCGAGCCGTGCAGGCGGATCTCGGCCGTTGGATCTTGATCCAACGGTTGGGATTGATTAGGCCGAGCCGGTTCGGTCGAGTCAATCGCTCGGTCGGACTCGAGTCCGACTCGGTTCCGACTTCGATCGGATGAACGATACTCGACGAGTTGAATTTCCAGCGATTTAATATTTAAAATAATTCCCGATAATTCATTTAATTCATTAAAAATAGCAAATGACTCGAAAAATTCGGAAAAATTCGGAAAATATTTTGGATTATTTTGGACTCAAATAAAATATTTCCAACAAAATTTTATTTGCAAAATTAAATTCTTTAATTATTTCAAAATGGAATAAATTCAAATAAATTCCAAATAAATCCAAATAAATTCCAAAGAAATTCCAAAATTCACCAAAGTGCCAAATCACACATGAATTCAATAAAAGCAAAATTTTGGGGTGTTACAAACCTCCCCCCCTTAATAGAATCTCGCCCCCGAGATTCAAGGCTTGCTAAAGGAATAGGTTTGGAAATTCTTTCTTCAAATCCTCTTCGCGCTCCCAAGTCGCTTCGCTTTCTTCATGGTTGCTCCATTGAACTCTACAGAAACGGGTTGACTTGTTTCTAGTTTCTCGATCCATTGTGTCCAGAATCCTCACAGGATGCTCCTTATAAGTCAAGTCCTCTTGCAACTCAATTAACTCTAGCGATGTCTGTTCCTCAGGAACTCGGAGGCACTTCTTCAACTGGGACACATGGAATACATCATGCACTCCTGCCAACGACTGTGGCAACTCGGTGATAAGCAACCGCCTCTGCGACTCAAAATCTTAAATGGTCCAACATAGCGGGTGCGAAGTTTCCCTTTGGCATGGAACCTCTTAACTCCCCGAGAGGCGTAACTCTGAGGTATACAAAGTCTTCGGTTCAAAACTCAATTCTCGGCGACGATTGTCGGCATAACTCTTCTGTCGAGATTGGGCTATCTTCAACCTTTCCCTAATCATGGCGACCGCTCTTGACCTCTTGAAGAATATCAGGCCCAAAGACACGGCGCTCGCGGTCTCATTCCAACTCAATGGCGTCGGCGAGGTCGACCATACAGTGCCTCAAAGGTGACATTTGTAAACTAGCCTGATAACTATTGTTGTAACTGAACTCGGCATACGGTAGCTCTTATCCCAAGAAGTAGCATAAGCTAATGCACAAGCTCTCAACATATCCTCGAGAATCTGGTTGACTCTTTCGATGCTGTCGTCCGTCTGTGGATGATAAGTCATCTTGAAGTTCAAACGGGTTCCCATGGCTTCATGCAACTTATTCCGAGAACCTTGAGGTAAATTGGGTACCTCTGTCTGATACAATCCTCTTTGGCACTCCGTGCAAGCAGACAATCTGATCATGTACAATTACGCTAATTTATCTCAGAGTAAGTGGTCTTCACGGGGATAAAATGGGCTGCTTTAGTCAAGCGATCCACTATAACCCATATGGAGTCATAACCTCCTTGAGTCTTTGGCAAACCAGTAATGAAATCCATTCCGATTTCCTCCCACTTCCACTCAGGTATTTTCAGCGGTTGTAGCAATCCTGCTTTGGTCTCGATGCATTGCCTTGACTCTCCGGCATACGTCGCACAATGCAACATGCTCGGCAACTTCACGTTTCATACTCGGCCACGAGAATCTCTCCTTGAGATCTGATACATCTTGGCGCTTCGGGATGAATTGAGTACTTAGAGTCATGGGCTTCTTCGAATCGATTGCTTTAACTCCTTTTTGTTAGGCACACAAATACGATCCTTCATCCACAACGTGCCTTGCTCATCCAACTTGAAGTCCTCTGCCTTGCCTTCCTCCTTGATGGACTTAATCCTGCGGATCTTGTCATCATCCTTCTGTCCTTCTCGGATCTGATCCTCTAGGGTAGGCTTTACTTCTAATGCGCCAAGAATCCCTAGGTACTACCTCAATCTTCATTTTCTGAAAATCCTCACATAACTCATCGACTTGTGGCTAGCAACGTACTCACGGTATGGCTTTTCCGACTCAGGGCATCGGCTACTCGTTGGCCTTCCGGGATGGTAATGGATTCCAACATTATAGTCTTTGATCAACTCTAACCATCTCCTCTGCCTCATATTCGAGATCCGTAGGTGAATATGTACTTAAGGCTCTTATGATCCGTGATATACTTCACATCTGTTTCCAATCGATAGTGACGCCATATCTTCAAAGCATGCACTACGGCACTAACTCTAAGTCATGTGTTGGATAATTTTCCTCATGCGGCCTCAAGCGCCTTGATGCATAGCGGCGACCTTTCCGTTCTGCATCAGCACACATCCAAGTCCTTGGCGCGATGCGTCACAATAAATATCGAAGCTTTGAGCAACATCCGGTAGAACTAACACCGTGGCGACGTCAATCGCTTCTTGACTCTGAAATCCTTTCTCACATTACGGCGTCCATGCAAACTTCTTTTCCTTCTTGGCGATTGCGTAAGAGGTTTCGCAATTGTCGAAAGCCTTCGATGAAACGGCGGTAGTATCCTGCCATTCCAAGGAAACTCCGAATGGGTCACAGCCTTGTTGCTCCCAATGTAACACAGCTTCTACTTTGCTTGGATCTACTGGCGACTCCTTCATGCGGTCATTACATGTCCAAGAAACTCCACCTTGTCCTTCCAAAAATCACACTTGCTTGAACTTGGCGAAAAGTTCTTTGTTCCTCAGCTTTTCCAAAACTCGCCTTAAGTGTTCGGCATGTTCATCCTCTGTCTTGGAGTAGATTAGGATATCATCTATGAACACGACGACAAACTTGTCCAAATATCCCATGAACACCTTATTCATCATATTCATGAAATAAGCTGGCGCATTCGTCAGCCCAAAGGACATAACTGTAAACTCGTAATGTCCATATCTTGACGAGAATGCAATCTTCGGAATATCTTCTGATCGGATCTTCAACTGATGGTATCCCGATCTAAGATCAATCTTGGAGAAAACTCCGGCTCCTCTCAGTTGATCAAACAAATCATCGATCCTGGGTAGCGGATACTTATTCTTCACGGTGACTTCATTGAGTGCTCGGTAGTCAATGCACATCCTGAAACTCCCGTCCTTCTTCTTGACAAACAAAGCGGTGCTCCCACGGCGACGAACTCGGTCGATAAATCCTTTCTCCATTAACTCTTCTAGCTGTTTCTTCATTTCTACCAACTCCTCGGTGGACATCCGATAGGGTCTCTTTGCTATCGGTGCTGTACACAGTGACAAGCTCTATCACAAACTCTATGTCCTGTCTGCGGCATACCAGGTAGATCTTCGGGAAAAACATCGGGTACTCATTCACTCCGAGACATCATCTATGCCGATTGCCTTGGTGCATTAACCATCAACTGTCCATCTCTAAGCTGCGGTGGCTTGAAATTCCACTTTCTTCCCACACGCTCTCAATCGAGATAGTCCTTCGTCCACAATCCAATACGGCCTTGTGCTTGGATAACCAATCCATTCCCAATATGACGTCTAAGGTGCAGGTCTCTAAAATTATAAGGTTTGCTAGGAACTCTATTCCACCTATCAAGATTCTCACCGGAACATCCTACTTTCGTTCGGAGTTCGAACCAGGGGTTTGAACTAAAAGCATGCACTTAAGTCTTGCAATCCTCAAATCATTTCTAGTAGCAAAGCCTTGCGAAACAAACGAATCTGAAGCTCGAGTCAAACAAAGCTGTGCAGTCTTGAGTTAACAAGTAACTTACCCAAAGACGACGTCAGTAGCATTCTGCGCAGTGCATCTGCGGTGACATGGTTGACTCGGCCTCTCACCACGGCCTGGGTGTGGCTCCTGGTCTTTGGCGTCCTAGCTAGGGTGGTTCCTAGGTTGAAGCGAACGGGGTCACTCTTCTTTGGACAAGCTGTTGGCAAAGTGTCCTGGCTCGTTGCGATTGTAGCAGGCGTCTCACCGTTCCTTCCGTTTGCCTCGGAGTAGTGTTTCTAGCGGGGCTGGGGTTTGGTAGTTACGATTGGCAGGAGTCCTGGTGCCGGGATGGTGTCCTTGTTGCATTCGTGGTTGGAATCAAGAATTGATTTGGTGCAACTCTCAGCGCCGCTATGCGTTCCCTGGCGTGATCCTTCTCGTTGCATCCTGCGCTTCTGTTCTCATCCAGTTCCTTGCGCTTGTCCTCAAGAATAAGCGCCTTATTCACCAACTCTTGGAAATCTGGAAAGGTGTGGGTGATCAATCCTACTTGCAATCTGAGTTAAGTCCCTTCATAAAAGCGAGTATGCTGGATTTATCTCGCTGCTACATCCTCAGTGCGTAGCGTGCTAGCTGTGTGAACTTGTTCAGGTAGTCGGCCACCGGTGATTACCTTGCTTGATGCCCTGAACTCCTCCTTCTTAAGGTCCATGATTCCTTCAGGCACGTGATCTTGTCGAATGCATTTGTGAACTCTTCCCAAGTGATATCTTGAGGGTTCTCTTGCGTGGCACGAAGTTCTCCCACCATTCGGCTGTTCCTTCCACCGATGAGAAGCGTGAGTACCTTCTCATTTCCTATGCATTGAGCTATGTGTAGCTTCCTCTCGATTGATCTTAACCAATCATCGGCCTCCAATGGATTGGCATTCCCGAGAGAAAGTGGGTGGGTGAGTTCTCATGAACTCGAGTCTTGTATTACGGCGTGGTCCCTGATTAACTTGATTGGCTGTGGCCTGAGCAAAGGACGTGCTGCATTTGTTGCATCATAGCATGCATCAAGCGAGTGCAGGCGACAAGAAAAGCTCAGAAATTCTGCATATCCGATGGCGGTCTTTGGTGCTCCATCATTGGGGTTTTCTCTTGGCGAGAACCACTCCCATTGCTTCCAAAGTTTCCACGGGTGTTCACCATCTGTTGGTTTGCTCTAGGTTTAGAGATGAGAGGGAAACAAGAGTAGACAAGTAATATGGAACTTATGCGGGGCGAAAGGTGTAACTTTAAGGTCCAACTTTATTATTGATATTAATAGCTTGGTATGGTTGCTTACAATGCCTAAGGGCCTTGCAACACATAACGCACACTCGACAAACAAAGCAAATCCAAATCGAACTAATTCGAGTCTAACGCCTAAAGGCTGACTCTTTATTCTATGACGCGACTCGGCGAAGGAGTCTCACTATAGAACCTACGCTCACTCATCGAAAACCTCCACGGCCTGGTACGGTGCCGTGTGGCATAGGCGTAACGATCGCCATGTCCAAATGATCGTGTCCTCTCGTGGTAGTCGAAGAAGCGATGTCCTCATCGAGATCGACTCCTCCGGATCTCGCTCGTGTAGCTCGAGCATCGCTCTGGGTCTGGTCCGTACAAGGTCATCTCCAACTCGTCAATCCTTCGTAGAAGGTGTGCCACATACTCTTGAGCTTCCCGCCATCTGTTCTTCTCTCGTCGTGATCTCCTTGCGGGCCTTACAGCTCCTTGCTTGTATTATCTAGTACATCCTCCTGGCGGCGACAAATCGTGCCAAGCTGTGTAACCGTGGCATCCTCGTCTGAATCGCCTTCGGTCAAGAAGGTTATCGCTGCGCGGATGGTAGCGAACACCGTACTCTCAATTCTCTGGCGTAAATACGGGTAATGTGCCGCATTGCTCGTCGTGATACTTCTTGGATACCCATCTGCATTGTAGATCCTGGCGGTCAAAGGTATCGGCGATTACTGGCCCTTTTCCTAGCAGTACCTCAATCCTCACGTCACAAGCCTTGATCAATCCCGCTTGTCCGATCACTTCCACTTGGTATTGGGGCTTCTCAAAATCTCCGAGAGTCTCAGAGCATATGCCAAAGTTCTCAGCGTGACCAACTCCCAGATCAACGTAGTTGAACTCTTCCTCCATCTGTCACAAGAGTGCTTTACGTAAGAACTCGGAATTTTTAAATTGTGACAAGGTAAGGGAAAATTTCAGCAAGAGACAAGAAAAGAGAGAAGGGGATAAGTCGAGATGTCATTTCTTATCTTGACAATTTTTTTTTAGCTTTTAGAAAATAGGTTTTATCCTCACTACGACCATTCTAGCTAGGGTTGAGCCTACAGTCAAGTATGGCTCTGATACCACCTCTGTCGGGACCCCGAATTTGCAAATCCGGACCCTCTGTGTATTCAGCACTAGTCCAGGAACGCGCTAGTGCACACAGTCTTAACATTGGTAAATATCACAATCATACCATTCGATATTATCAAAGTACTTTATTTAAATAACCAAAGTGGGTACTCGACCTTATGGCCAAGTTACAAATATATGCCTCGCAAGGCGAAACTTATTCAGAGAAAAATAATAGCAGCGGAAAATCAAATAGCTTCGTGGCGCCATCCAGTATACCACAGGCAACTGACTGGGCTCGCATCCCTAAGTAGACGGATCCTCTTGGAATTCCTCCTCCGAAGCTGGCGTAGTCTCCTCTTCAACTGGTGTTGTGTTGAGGCAAGGGTGAGTACTTGGTACTCAGCAAGTCATGCACAGAATGCAAGCTAATATACTATATGCATGGCTTGGTACAAAGGAATAGCTCAAGGTATATTTGCAATAAACAGCATTTGAAAAGTAATATAAGTAGATTCGAAAGCAGTAGAAATAAGTAAAGCGTAAATAACTTTTCAAGAAGTTTAATAAACATTTTTCCCCATCCTAAACCACATTTCCATCATCTGCATTTTTAGACCAACCCAACTTTTCAAACCAAAGTTATTTTTGAGAAAATCTAACCCTTGATTGTAATTCCCGAGCGATGTCCAATACCGCGGACACGGCTATTCGAATAGATTCTAAACTCTGCAGAGGTTATGCACTTTACCCACAAGATACAGTCAAACACCACAAAGGCGAGTTCCCGTAACAAAGTCTTTCGGAAACCTCTAACAATACAAGTGGTCCTCCAGGTTATTGCGCTCTAACCCTTCCCTTCGCTAAGGCGAAGTCTAGGCCAATCAACCAGTTAGATGGGTACTGGCCTCAGCCGTGACGCTCCCGTACAACTTACACAAAGGGTGTAGTTGACCTCCGAGGTCCCACAGTGCGTTATTAGCAACTTAGTCAACTAGGTCCGTCCCATTCTGAGACATGTGGTTGCACGTTAGACCCAGTTCAAAGGCTTGCAAGGTTAAGTCCTTAGGGTGACCAGGGCAAGACTACCCAAGAACCAAATCAACATCCCCAATGCCACAACCGGCCCACTGATTACTCTTGCCACATGCCCCTGGCCGAAATCGTTTATCAAACCCGATTGATTACCATGCACCACGTGCCATCAACATCACATGATACTTTTCCAAAACAGGTTCAATATATCATTAAGTCAATATTAACATTTGATTGTCCAAAATCATGTCATGAGCACGAAAGGTGTCTAAGCGATACTACAAATTCGGCCTAAACCCATGTTGGCAATTTAATAATGTCCAACTAGTAATCCACAACTAGGGTGACAAGGGTCATGGCACATACTTAAATAATCAAGGTGTCATACAGCAAATTGGTACTTATCTAATCCCCAAGTTTAAACAAAGTATTTTTCTAATTGAACTAGCATGCAATAGTTTAAATCAAAATAGATTTCGAAATAGGATCAACATGGTCAAAGCACAACTTGCCTTCAAAAAGTACTTGCTCTTGGTCTTGAGTTGGATCCTGAGTCAATACTTCTCCTTCGAATCCTTCCGGCACTTCAACGTCTACTCGTAAAGCGTGCAAATAGCAAATACCCAAATAAACAATAGGCAAAAAGTGTCCAAACATCCAAATAAAATCCATAAACAGAAAGAACATAATTTTATGGATTTTTAGAAACTGGAATCGTCAAATTTGGAGTTAAGACGCAAAAGTTATGATTATTTAAAGTTTGCATAATCATTTAAATAATTTTGCAGAGAAAAACTTTAGTCCAAAAATTAAATAAAATTCATATTTAGGTAGATCTCAATTTTATACAAATTTAGAAATTTGAATCACTCAAATCGGAGTTGAAACGCATAAAAGTTATAAGCGTTTGAAGTTTTGAAATTCAAATCAATTATTAAACCGATTTATTAAATCATTTTCTTTTAGGAAAATCATTTATTGCGTCGGCGAGGACACGTGGCAGCCTCGATTGGTTGGCTGGCGTCGGCCGGTCCATGGACTTGGTCCACGCTTGGCTCGGGTCCACCGTGGACTCGGTCCCACGACTCTACGTGTCGCCGACATGTGGGCCCGCTCGGGTGACGTCATCGGCCGACGTCGGCGGGCTCGACCAATGCCGGCAGTGGGACGACCGTGACGTCATGGGTGACGTCGGCGCTATTGGTCGGCCCACGACATGCGGGCCCTCGACACGCGGGCCCGCGTGTCGATTACCTGCTAGCGCTGGGCCAGCGTTGGCACCGCGTCGGTCCAACTTCCCGACACGTGGCGCAATCTCGACCGTTGATTTGAAATTCAACGGCCGCGATTAGATCCAGGGTTAACGTGTTGAATCTACTCGATGACCGTGGGCCGTTCGATCTAGATCGGACGGTCCAGATCTAATCCTATAACAATCACTACCACGGCACGTGGCGATTGTGAACCATTGGATCTTGATCCAACGGTCCAGATCTAATCGGGTTTGGAACACGTGAACTCACCTCAACCGCACGATCAAGATCGGACGGCGCACAGAGTTCGCGAGGGCGATGGCGACGCGGCGGAGCTGCAGCCACCGGAGACGGAGACGACGACGAGCCCGACGGGCGCCCGGTCGTTCGGCGAAGTGAATGGTCTCTTCGTGCGCCTGGCCGGGGTTCCGGTTCGGGGCTCTTCTCGGCGGAAGACGACGACGGCGGGCGACGAGGCAAAATCATGCGGCGGAGTGGCGCTCAACTACGGCGAGCTCACGGGCAAACAGCGGCGGCCAGGCGAGATGGCTTCGTGGAAGCGGGTGCGCAAGGATGAGGGCAACCTCGGGCGTGACCAGGGCTTTAAATAGCCTCGGCGTGCCTCGAGGCGGAAACCTAATTCTACGGCGGCGGCGCGGCGGTGAGTCGGCTCGGTCTCGACGGAGACGACGACAAGATACCGCCCACGTGGCACGATCAACCGGCCACGATCGCGACGCGCGATCGGATCCGGCCGGATACGGCTCGAATCCGTGCAGGCGGATCTCACCGTTGGATCTTGATCCAACGGTTGGGATTGATTAAATTTGAGGCTGGTTCGGTCGAGTCAATCGGCTCGGGTCGGACTCGAGTCCGACTTCGGGTTCCGACTTCGGTCGGATGAGCGATACTCGACCGAGTTGAATTTCCAGCGATTTAATATTTAAAATAATTCCCAGTAATTCATTTAATTCATTAAAAATAGCAAATGACTCAGAAAAATTCCAGAAAAATTCTGGAAAATATTTTGGATTATTTTGGACTCAAATAAAATATTTCCAACAAAATTTTATTTGCAAAATTAAATTCTTTAATTATTTCAAAATGGAATAAATTCAAATAAATTCCAAATAAATCCAAATAAATTCCAGCAAATTCCAAAAATTCACCAAAGTGCCAAATCACACATGAATTCAATAAAAGCAAAATTTTGGGGTGTTACACTTCGTCGTAGTCGATCCCGTGGCGTTGTGCGTATACCTTGACGACGAGCCGCGCCTTGTGCCTCACCACGGCACCGCGTTCATCCTTCTTGACCTTGTACACCCACTTGAGTCCGATGGCTCGCCGGCCAGGCGGAAGCTCAGTGAGTGTCCACGTGCGGTTCTCCTCAATTGCCTGCAGCTCCTCCTCCATCGCTCGGCGCCAGCGAGGGTCTCGTTCAGCCTGGTCCACTGACCCAGGCTCCTCTGTGCTCACTGCAAAGAGCTGACCGCCTCCCAGATCACGCGGAGCATACCCAGGAGGTGATGCAGGGCCAAGGATGTTGTCCAAGGTTCGAAACCGAAGCGGTACCTCATCATCGTGGTAGGCGTCCAGTGTATCTCCTGGATCAGTCGGCGGGGTAGCAATCTGGATTGTTGGAGCAGCAGCTGTTGGAGGAGTAGTATGTCGGGACCCCGAATTTGCAAATCTGGACCCTCTGTGTATTCAGCACTAGTCCAGGAACGCGCTAGTGCACACAGTCTTAACATCGGTAAATATCACAATCATACCACTCGATACTAATAAAGTACTTTATTTAAATAGTCAAACTGGTTACTCGACCTTATGGTCAAGTTACAAATAAGATGCCTCATGAAGCGAAACTTATTAAGAGAGAAATAGTAGCAGCGGAAAATCAAATAACTTCGTGGCGCCATCCAGTATACCACAGGCAACTGACTGGGCTCGCTTCCTAAGTAGACGGTTCCTCTTGGAGCTCCTCCTCCAAAGCTGGTGTAATCTCCTCTTCAACTGGTGTTGTAGGGTGGCAAGGGTGAGTACTTGGTACTCA
Source organism: Rhipidocladum racemiflorum (assembly GCA_036346355.1). NCBI lineage: Eukaryota > Viridiplantae > Streptophyta > Magnoliopsida > Poales > Poaceae > Rhipidocladum > Rhipidocladum racemiflorum. Next base: position 73,731,981 of record CM070577.1, read on the forward strand.
GCAAGTCATGCACAGAATGCAGGCTAATATACTATATGCATGGCTTGGTACAAAGGAATAGCTTAAGGTATATTTGCAGTAAACAGCATTTGACAAGTAACATAAGTAGATTCGAAAGCAGTAGAAACAAGTATAGCATAAATAACTTTTCAAGGAGTTTAATAAACATCCTTCCCATCCTAATCCACATTTCCATCGACATCATTATTAATCCAACCCAACCTTTCAAATCCGAGTTATTTTTGAGAAAATCTAACCCTTGACTGTAATTCCCGAGCGATGTCCAATACCGCGGACACGGCTATTCGAATAGATTCTACACTCTGCAGAGGTTATGCACTTTACCCACAAGATACCTGATCAAACACCACAAAGGCGAGTTCTGTAACAAAGTCTTTCGGAAACTTCTAACAATACAAGTGGTCCTCCCGGTTATTGCACACTAACCCTTCCCTTAGCTAAGGCGAAGTCTAGGCCAATCAACCGTTAGATGGGTACTGGCCTCACCCCAGACGCTCCCCGTACAACTTACACAAAGGGTGTAGTTGACCTCCTGAGGTCCCACAGGTACGTTATTAGCAACTTAGTCAACTAGGTCCATCCCATTACAGACATGTGGTTGCACGTTAGACCCAGTTCAAAGGCTTGCAAGGTGAAGTCCTTAGGGTGACCAGGGCAAGACTACCCGAAGAACCAAACCAACATTCCCAATGCCACAACTGGCCCTCCTGATTATTCTTGCCACATGCCCCAGTCGAAAACTATTTATCAAACCCCAGTTGATTACCATGCACCACGTGCCATCAACATCACATGATACCTTTCCAAAACAGGTTCAATATATCATTAGGTCAATATTAACATTTGTTTGTCCAAAATCATGTCATGAGCACGTAGCAGGTCTAATCAGTTTACTACAACGGTCTAAACCCATGTTGGCAAGTTAATAATGTCCAACTAGTAAACCACAACTAGGGTGACAAGGGTCATGGCACATATTTAAATAATCAAGGTGTCATACAGCAAATTGGTACTTATCTAGTCCCCCATATTTAAATAAAGTATTTTCTAATTGAACTAGCATGCAATAAGTTAAATCAAAATAGGTTTCAAAATAGGATCAACATGGTCAAAGCACAACTTGCCTTCAAAAAGTACTTGCTCTTGGTCTTGAGTTGGATCCTGAGTCAATACTTCTCCTTCGAATCCTTCCAAAGACTTCAACGTCTACTCGTAAAGCGTGCAAATAGCAAATACACGAATAAACAATAGGAAAAAATGTCCAAACATCCAAATAAAATCCATAAACAGAGAGAACATAATTTTATGAATTTTTAGAAACTGGAATCGTCAAATTTGGAGTTAAAATGCAAAAGTTATGATTATTTAAAGTTTAAATAATCAATTAAATAATTTTACAGAGAAAAACTTTAGTCCAAAAATTAATTAAAATTCATATTTAGGTAGGTCTCAATTTTATACAAATTTAGAAATTTGAATCACTCAAATCGGAGTTGAAACGCAAAAGTTATAAGCGTTTGAAGTTTGAATCAAAATCTGAAATCATTATTTCGAATTAATAAATCATTTTCTTTTTCGAAAATTAATTATTGCGTCTACCGACACGTGTCGACCTCGATTGGTTGGTGGACGTCACCCGTCCATGGACTTGGTCCACGCCGGCTCGGTCTACCGTGGACTCGGTCCACGGCTCCTTGTGTCACCGGCGGTGGGTCCACTCGGGTAGCGTCGCTGGCGTCGGCGGGGCTCACCACGATCTTGGCAGTGGGACCTTGTGGCGTCATTCTTGGCGTCGGCGCTTGGCTGGGACAGCGGCCCGACATCTTGAGCCCGCCATGGCGTCGGCGTGGCGTCATGGTGCGGTTGGTCACGTCGGCCGACGCGGGCGGCGTGTCGGCGTCCTACGCGGCGGCCCGACGCGGCGGTCGGCTTCCCGACACGCGTGGCGCAATCTTGGCCGTTGATTTGAAATTCAACGGCCACGATTAGATCCAAGGTTAACACGTTGAAAACTACTCGATGATCGTGGGCGTTCGATCTAGATCGGACGGTCGAGATCTAATCCTACATTAACACTACTACAAGACGTGGTGATCGTGGGCCGTTGGATCTTGATCCAACGGTCCAGATCTAATCGGGTTTGGAAACACGTGAACACACCTCAACCCCACGATCAAGATCGGATGGAGCACAGAGCTCGCGGACGGTGATGGCGACACGGCGGAGCAGGGCCACCGGAGGCAAAACGACAGCGAGCCCGACGGCGTTTGGTCTCTCCGGCGGAGTGAGAGGTACCGCAGTGCGCCTTGGCTTGAGGACTCGAGCCCAGGCTCCAACTCGGCGGAAGACGGCGGACGGCGGGATGAAGCAAAAACCGTGGCGGAGCGGCGCTCAACTACGGCGAGCTATCGCGGCTAAGCAGCGGCTCGGCCTTGGTGAGTAGGGGCTACAGTGCGCAAGGTCAAGGCCGACCTCGGTGTGACCGGGCCTTAAATAGCCTCGGCGTTCGTGCTCGAGGCCGAACCCTAGATCTCTGGCGGCGGAGTCCGGCTCGGTCTCGGCGGAGACGACGACGCGCCTGGCCGATCCACGTGGCACGATCGGCCAGTCACGATCGGCGTGGCGCGATCGGATCCGACTCAGACTTCGGCTCGAGCAGGTGCGGTCCAATCTGGGCCGTTGGATCTCGATCCAACGGTTAGGATCGAATGGGGTTCGGTCAAGTCACGTGGCTCGGTCGGACTCGAGTCGGACTCGGACTCGGGTCGATCGGATGAAACGATACTTGACCCGACTTGATTTTCCAGCGATTTAATATTTAAAATAATTCCCAGAAATTCATTTAATTCATTAAAAATAGCAAATGACTCAGAAAAATTCCAGAAAAATTCTGGAAAATATTCTGGATCATTTTGAACTCAAATAAAATATTTCCAACAAAATTTTATTTGCAAAATTAAATTCTTTAATTATTTCAAAATGGAATAAATTCAAATAAATTCCAAATAAATCCAAATAAATTCCAGAAAATTCCAAAAATTCACCAAAGTGCCAAATCACACATGAATTTAAGAAAAGCAAAATTTTGGGGTGTTACATAGTACTTGCTGCAGAGTTCGGTGGTGACGCAGGATCCATAGCATGTATCCCTGCTGTTGGCATCGAGGGTGTCGAAGATGTGGCCGTTGGTGATGCAGGAGCTAGTGGCGATGCAGGAGCTACCGCCGCCGTGTCCATCTGTCCTTGGCGCTCCAGCACAGCCCGGTGCTCAATGGTGAAGGTGTTGTCGTTGTGGACTGCATCGATGCCGGACCAGTCCCACTGTGCGGATTCATCGAAGATCACATCGCGCGTCACATGAACGCGCTTTGTGGCAGGATCGTAGGCCCGATAGGCCTTGGATCCTTGCTCGTACCCGACGAAGATCATCTTGCGCCCACGATCCTCCATCTTCTTCAAATGGGGTGTTGTATTCCTGACGAAGACAATGCATCCGAATGTTCGCAGATGATGGACAACCGGCTTCTTTTTGTACCATGCTTCAAATGGTGTCATGCCTTCCACGCCCTTAGTCGGTACTCGGTTCAGCAGGTACACGGCAGTGATCACTGCCTCACCCCAGAACCAGCTTGGCAGGCCTTTCGCCTTGAGCATGCTGCGCGCGGTGCCGACGACCATGGCGTTCCGGCGTTCCACGACGCCGTTTTGCTGCGGGGAGTACGGCGCCGTCAACTGTCGCTTGACACCATCGGCTGCACAGTACTCCATGAACTCCTTCGAGGTGAATTCCCCTCCGCGATCAGTGCGGAGTGCCTTCAACTTGCAGCCGGACTCTGCCTCTGCCCGTGCCTGGAAGTCCTTGATTGCTGCAGCTGCACGATCCTTCGATGGCAGCAAGGTCACCCACATATATCGGCTTCGATCATCCACGAGTAGTAGGAAGTAGCTATTCCCGCTTGGTGTCGCAGGTGTCACTGGTCCACACAGGTCGCCATGAACCAGTTCAAGGGCACGATCTGCCCTCCACTGTGCTTGGTCCGGGAATGGCGTCCGCTTCTGCTTTCCGGCAAGGCAGGCCTCACACAGTTGGTCTACCTGCTTGATCTCAGGCAGCCCGCGGACCAGTTCTTCGTGCGCCATCTTTTGAAGAGCTGGCATGTTGACGTGGCCTAACCTGGCGTGCCAACGCCAGGCGCTCTCCTCGCCGCGCGCCGCTAGGCACACCGGCCGTGCTATGTCGATGTCGAGCACGTATAGCTGGTTCCCCGCGCCAATTATCTTGGCCAGCAGGCGTCCGCAGGGCTCGTGGATCTTCATGACGCCGGACTTGATGTGGATGTCGTACCCCGCCTCGTCGAGCTGCCCAACACTCACGATGTTCGACGTGAGCCGGGGTATGTAGTAGACGCCGGAGAAGGAGCGATGCTCGCCTCTTTTGCACGCGAACAGGACTGTCCCACAGCCCTCGATCTGCACCACCGAGTCATCGCCGAAACGCACCGTGCCGCACACTGCCGTGTCCAGGTCTGCGAACACCGCCCGAGTCCCCGACATATGGTTCGTGGCTCCAGTGTCGCAGATCCATGACTTGGGGTCGCGCTCCTCCTTCGCTCCGAGGTGGATGAACACCTTCTCCTCTCGCAGGTGTACCGGGCCTCCAGATCTCGCCTCCCAGGCGTGGATCAAGTCCCGCACCGGTGCGCCCGTGCACGCGCTTGAGTCCTCCGTGCGTCCTGTGCGCGCGCTTGAGCCATCCGCACTTCCTGTGCGTGCGTTTGAGTCCGCCGCATGTGGGCTCGAGTCCATCGCGCGTGATGGTGGGGGACATGAGTGCGCCGGGGACGAAGAATGGGATCCGGGTGGCAAGATTTGAGGCGGCGGCGTGGAGGTTCTTGCTGGCTGTGGAGGCGAGTTGGTGTGAGGAGCTGACGTTGCCCTCAACAGCATCAAAGCCTCCTCTTCTTGGGCCACGTTAGCCTGCTCCCTTTTGGGCTTGGACCGACAGTCCCGGGCCCAATGCCCATACTTCCCACAGCTCCTGCATTGATCCTTTCCAGGCTTGCGGGTGTTGTTAGCCGGCGCTGAGAACGATGACGAGCCCGAGTCACCGCCATGCCCCTCGACCGCGTCCTCGCCTGCCACCGCGACGCCCAGTACTGCCGCCCATGCTACTGCCGCCATTTTCAGACTCCTGCTTCTTCCGGCGTGCGTCCCACTCTTCTTCCGTCAAGTACAGCTTGCCTTCATGGTGCATAGCCGTTGGTGGTTGTTCGAACACCTCCTCGGCCGCTTTTAGTCGCCCCGTCACCTCTGCCAGCGTGAGAGTGGACACATCCAGGAGTGTTTGGATTGCGACCACGATTTGCTTGAAACGTGATGGCACACTTCGGAGCATCTTTGCCACCACCTTGGATTCCTCCATCGTCTCACCGAGCGTCGCAAGGTGCGCAACCATGCCGCTCAGGCTTAAGGAGAAATCTTCCACGCTCTCATTCTCCTTGAACACTGCCAAGTCGAATTGTCGCCGCAGTTGTTGCGCCGTCGACTTCCTCACGCGATCGTCACCGACTCGCATGGTTTTGATGGCGCCCCACGCCTCCTTTGCTGTGTTCTTGTTGGCAACCGTGGCCACCATCTCCGCCGGGACGGCACTGACCAAGACGTCAAGTGCCATCTTGTCTTCTTGCGGATCGACACCGCCCGGGTCGACGGCCGCCCACAATGCCCTCGCCTTGAGTTTCACCTTCATCAGTAGCGCCCAGTCAGAGTAATTGGTCTTGGTGAGGACGGGGTAGCTAGTCCCGCCGCCCACCTCACGGATCACTCGCTGGACTATGACGCCGCCGCCGGAGCCGCTCGCGTCGCTGCTTCTCGGCGCAGGTTGGTGACTTGCCATCAGTGTGTATTCCCGGCTCGGAACAGGCTCTGATACCAATTGACATAATCAAACAGCAAGCCCTGCTGTGATCCCTCTCTCTGATCTCACGCTGCGGGTGTTTTCAGATTTGCTACAGAACACACAAGAGGCAAGAGGCAATAGGAGATGAATGAGAGAATTGGTTTGGCTGAAACTGCGTGACTCCTTTATTCAATTAGCAGAGTATAAATAGCAAATGAAAAATACACCGTTTGTGGCATGCTGCGCATGCGCTTCCTACAGACCCGTTCCTATGACCAAGTAGTGCTAGCTACAAACACTCCCAGCCAAACAGCACAGCCGAAGACTCATTCAGAAACTAAAAGCTATAACTGAAAAAAAGACTAATTCAAGCAACAAGATTATTCTCACACTAGAACATGCAAATTCTAAAAATAGAGCAACTGGAGAAGGATGTTCTTGCAGGTAAAGATGATCTAAACTTAAAGATATCCTCAATTGATTCATTGAATGAGGAGTCAAACTATTATACTGTAAAGAGTAAAGCAGAAGAAAAAAATAAGTGAGCTAATGAAACAGTATTCAGAGTTGGAAGCTGCTTCCGAGATGAGGGCATCTCGCTATTCTCAACTATTTTTCGAGAAAGCTGATCAGCATAATCAGCTTGAAGAAAAGCTTTCTGCTGCATTGGCTGACTCTAGTAAAGACAGAACTATGATTGCTGAGTGGAACAATGAATTCGACACTAACAGAACAATGCTAGGTAATGAAGTTGAGGCTCGAAAAAGTTTATCAGACCATGTTCAATCCACTGAAGAGGCACTAATAGATTCCAGAAATGAGGTGTTCAAACTGCCGGAAGAGCTTAATGAAGTAAAGAGATCAAATCAGGACTTGGTAACCCAGAATTCAAAACTTGCAGACGAGTCCAATGAAGTGAAACCGGTTCTGACTAAAAAAATAGCAGAGGCAGAATCAGTTTCTACAACTCTTTCAGATGAACTGCCCTTAGTCAAGGAGATGCTTAAAAAGACACAAGAAGATCTTGTTAGTCTCTATTACAGAAGCACGTGATGAACTTAATAAAGAATTGCTGGATGCATACAAAAAGTCGAGTACACAATAAACGAGCTTGTTAGAGAACGTAAAATTAATGCTACTCTAAATAGGGAGCTTGAGGCATTGGTGAAACAATCGCTGGTAGATTCTGAAGCACGGGATGCTCTTCAAGCAGACTTGGATGAGACCACTAATTCACTACATGAGGTGACTCAGAGTACACTGTTTCTGTCTGAGAAGCAGGATAGCACTAATGCTAAGATTTCCGCTATCAAAGAAGAGAAAGAGATACTTTCAGAGGCTATCGCGGAACAAAAGAAAAGTAAAGTTGAAGCTCAGCAAAATATGGCGGATGCTCCGAATCTTATTGTTCGCGCTAAAAACGTGATGTAGGGTTTCTAGCCTCAAACACACAAGACAAACGCCGGGTTTACAGAGCGTGCCAGTCAATTTGATCTGGAATTGACAAGGTAAAAATGGTAAAATCAATCAGAGCCAATAAACGAATGATTATCGGCTTGACACCGGTCGGCTAAGAGCCGATCAGGAGATAACTAGATCAACCAATTACGGTTAATCCGAGGGTAAAGGTAGATCGACTTTTGAGAGGCGATGCGCAACAAGCAAAGTAGATCAAACCTGGAAACAAATTGACGGGAGTAACAAATCGGCGATGCGCAACTTTTATTGTTCTCGTTGACGTACAGAGGAAAGATTGCTACGAAACTAGACGAAAACAGAATTGTAAATAGGGCTGTGTTGATTGATTGGTTTTTTTCCGTTCCCTGGTTTGTCTCCTTTTATATTGCTTCGGTCGATCCGAGTCCTTCTTGGACACGACAACTGATTCCATATCAGCCTCGATCCGATTTCTTTCTGTTTGCAGCAATTGAATCCTTATCGGTTACGGTGTATCCTTTTAACCCTTAATCGCATCAAACTCTGTTTTACGAGTGAACCGATAATTATCATGTATGCCAAATTTTAGTACAAACATATGCCCCCATTTTTGGAAGATAAATTGTTGTTTTCCAAAAATCATGCTCTGCTACCATCGGCTTTTCCATCGGCTTATAGGGAATATTTCCTCGATACCCATTCTATTAATGGCGCCATAAAAATCTCGGTGCGCTTTTAATGCCAAAACTGTTCCCGCCTGTTCGCCTTTTTCACCGCGGTATAAATATGCGGGTCCCCCATGGTCATTTTCCCGTCTTCAAGCTTCCTGCTCTTCATCAATCGGCTTTTTTCTTTTTCTCTTGACTCCCTCGAAATCGGCTGAAATGGACCCTTCCCAGGTATTCATCCCGATTCCTCATAGCAACGATCAGTTTTTCTTAGGACCGGTAGGTACCATTGGAGCCGATATAGTAATTAACGAGGAAATCCCTAGGCTCCATTTGTCGGTTGCTGGATATAACATAAAAGAATGGGGAAAAAGCTTTAGAGTCTGGCCTACGAATCTCAAGGGATGGAGATCTTGGTTTATTAGGGTATCGGCTCAAAAGAGGGTAGAGTGGGAACAAATAGGAATAGCCGAATCCCTTCCCTTGAGCCTAGCCGATCCGGAGGCCAATGAGCCCTTGGTGGCCGCAGCTTGTTATTTTTGGTCCGATTGTTTCAACGCCTTCCTCTTTCCAACTGGTTCGATCGGCCCTACCTTGCTTGACATGGCTCAACTTTGCTGCCTTAGGCCAGATGGTGACCAATTGTCGGCTTTTAGTGGAAAACCAAGATATAAACTAATCCAAACCAAAGGGGAGGGTTGGCATAAGTACATCCAACACAACAACAAGGTAAATGGCCCGGTGTTGGCTGAAGAGCACGTTGCCTTTCTCAACCTATAGCTAGACCAATACCTATTCTGTGGAGCTTCTCTTGGCCCTACCCAATCCTACCAGATGATAGCAGAACGACTAGTGGAAGGCCATCGGCTCGCGCTTGGAAAAACTTTCCTGGGAGCTGTTTACCAAATGATGCACATTATCCGCAGCTGACTTTTTTCCGGCTTCGCCAGCTTCGTAGTTGGTAATGTAGGAGGACCCCTATGGTTTATTCAGATCTGACTTTATTGCATGTTTAACCGATCTTTCTTTCTGAGCCATCGGGAAGTTCAGCCTTTCCCCGGGAAGACTATCTTGAAAACACGATCCCCACATACAGAGCTAGCCGATCCTATGGGGAAAAGTTCATCATGTGTTCCGCTGGTGAGTTAAAGATGTCCCCACCTGGTTTGCACAAATACCTTAGTTTCTTTCTGACTCTAGACAGATCTTCTTTCGGTCAGCAAGACTTTTTTAGCTTTATCAATGTAGCCGACTACCCATGGCCTTCATTTCTCAATTTAGATGCCGACAGCTCCTCGATGCCTCAGTCTACCTTAGATTTGTACAGATTTTTCCTTTCCCCAAGCATTCTTCATGTCGGCCTGAATACCCGGAATCGAACATTTCAACCGTCATATGAATTCTACCATCCTTCAGTCTATACCCGTCAACTGGGTTTTGGACAGACTATCCCTCGTTTTTCTTTGCTTTCTTGCCTTGAGCCCCGATCTCGGGTGACTAACAAAACCATAGTAGAAATCATACTCGAGGTAGCCGATGACCTCCTAGTTCTCTTGATGCCACATTTTTTCCTCAACTCCCGTCGATCGGTTGCTTTCTCGCAGTGGTGGACTGCCATAGCTAGAGCACTTTTGCTGGACAGGACGCCGTCGGCTATAATTTCTAAGTTTTTACCCGATTTTCATGAGCCAACTGTTGTCGGCGTATTCTACACCGGGGTACTCTCTCCGCCCTTAAAGGAAGGAAGAAAAGGGGCGAGGAGGGCCACGTGGCTACACATAGGCCATAGAGCTGAAGAAGGCTTCGCCCAGAAGCCTCCCATGGGGCATGGTGTCAGAGCATTTAATGCAGGGCATGGCGACAGGCCCTTTCCTTGACGTACCACGTCTGGCCCATCATGGGAGGCGCACAGTCCTGACGGCTCGTGGTGTAGCGGCACAAAGAAGGAGGCCCCAAGATGGGATGGTATTAATGAAATGTAATTAATGAGCCGCACAGCGGCATAATTTTGTCCCCCCACTTGCCCAAACCGGCCAGGGGTATATAAGGGCGGTTTGGCGCATGGAAAGGGAGGGGGAGTGGGAGAGAAAGGCAAGGTAACAAAAACTCAAGGCAGGACTTAGAGCTATTACCTACCTTGGGGGCCCAAACCTGGGAAAATCCGGTGTGTCTACTGTTTATCTTCTCCGGGACGGCAAGGAGAGAGTGACCGGGCTAAGTCTCCGCTAAGCACACCCCCAAGTACTGATAAATTTCATGATTACAGACTACAAAAGAAAAGAAGAAACAAAAGAAGGTTAAAGCCAGTAGCCTTGGAAAGGCTACTGGTCGTCGGCACCATCTGCTGCTGCGTCCCCGGCGTTCGCCCCCTTGTCTTCCCCGGCGTCTCCTGCTGTCGGGGCGAGGCCCACCGGAGGATGGACCTGCATCTGCCCGGCGACGAACTCCATAGCCTCCTACACGCGTGTTCGCGCCTCCGCCTCATCTCCTTCGATGCCCCCCACCGTTGCCGTGGCATTGAAGGAGGCGTCGCGGCTAGCACAACATGACAGCACGTAGGAAGCTGCCCCGATGGCCACTGCTTGCCCCTCGACAACCGAATGTTCGGCGAGGGCAGCGGGCAAATTCTGGAGGGTCTCCGCAACTCGATTCACCCCCGTAGCGTACTATGGGGCGGTGGACTCCCGCGGAGGTGCAAGAACCACACCGAGGGGCGCTAGGCTTGCCCTCATGCTCCCGTAGGTGTTGCGGAGCATGACGGTGACGTTGTGGAGCACCCGGCGGTGCTCCGCCGCAGCCCTATCCCGCATCGCCTTGGCCGCCCGGGCCCGGACAAGCGAGGCGGCTTTCTCTCGAGCCAGCGCCGCTTCGGTTCTCTCCTTCTCCTCCCGCAAAGTGGCCAGCTGTTGGGGGTACCATGCCAGTTGGGTCGTGGTTGTGGCGAGAAGGGTACCGATGCCCGTGTGCACTCGCTGGAGGTCCGCGAGCACCCGGGCATGGTCCGGACCTTGGGCTGGAGGGGCGATCGCCGCGGGAGCGGCAGGGGCGTCACTTGGGCCGCCCGATGAAGATGTTCCCGTCCCGGCAGGTGCAGGAGGCACCACTGGGACTGGGGCCGCCTGTGCAGCCGCCCTGGGAGGCGACTGGAAGGCGAACCCTAACACCGGGAGGGCGACTAGGCGAGGGCGCGCGGGTGTCGTGTCGCCCGAGTCCGTGGGCACCGGGGTTGAGGAAGAGGATGCTGTAGGAGGCGGCATCGAAGCTGCTGGTACCGGCGTTGGTGGTGCAGAGGCATTCGGCGTTGGTGGGGCCGGCGCCGTTTCTGGGGCAGTATTCGTCGGCACCCCGGAGGAAAGACCTTCTCCCCCAGCGTCGCGGGAGGGGTAGCAGGCATGGCGCTGCTGGAAGCGTCGCCCAGGGTACGGGGCCTCTTTGGATCCGTGGCTGGGGGATCATCAGCAACTGGATGTTCCCGGCGGCGCGATCAGCGGAGGCTGCAGAACACTTGATCACCAAAGGGCCCCTAGGTGGCACCACCGCAGGACCGGTGGGGTCCATTGGTGGAAACCCCCTGGTGATCTAGTTCCGCTCCACGAGATCCATATCAGCTAGAGGCCGGACCCCGTCGGAGAACACCAGATCGCCAGTGGAGACTGGAAGCAACTCCCTCACCCATCTCATGAGAAGGGAGCTGGTCAGATTCCCATCGCCTGAAACAAAAAGGGTGAGGGGGGGTCAGAAGACGAAGGTTGCAAAAAGAAACCGTGCGTGCAGAAAAGGACAAGGACTTACTGCCCGGATACGTCCTGGTCAGGTCGTTGTCACCTGTATACTGCCACGCGGGGCGAACACGGAGATGCAGGGGGCTGATTCTTCGGGACGCGTAATCCCGAACCACCAGCACCCCAGTCAGGCCGGCGTCCCGTAGACGTTGGATGCGGTCCGCCATGGCCCGAAGCTCGACTGTCTCCTCGACAGTCGCATTCCAGTCCTCATTCCCTTCCACCGCGGCGGTAGGAATAGACAGGACGTCTGCGCCACTGTCGTCGGCGACGTACAGCCAGTCCTCCATCCATGCCTTCCAGTTCGACTTCTGCTGGAAGGTGATGTAGTGGGGGACCATCCCGTCACAGAGCCGGAAGTGGCAACTTCCGGTAACCTCCCTGTCGCCGGCAGTGCGGAGGGAGTAGAAATACCGGAAGAGGGGGAGGCGGGGCTTCACCCCCCACGAACATCTCGCACAGATATGCGCAGACGGCGAGGATGACGATGGAGTTGGGGGGAGAGATGAAGATGGTGCACCCCATAGAAATGGAGGACCATGAGGAAGAACTCGGAGAATGGCGGGACAAGGCCCGCCGTGAGCGCCCACCCGAAAAGCACGATCTCCCCGGGCTCGGGCTTGGGAGATCGCATTCCGCGGTGCAGCCGGAGGGTCCCCTCCGGCGCCATCTGCGATAGGGCCCTCGCCCTATCATCGTTAGCCTGGGATTGAGGAAGAATCGCCATTGCAAGAAAGAAAGAAAGGAAGTCTTGAGCCAGAAGGCTAAAGCTCAAAAGGAAGCGTAGGAGACTCAAGGGTATGTGAAGGCATATTTATACCCTCTCCCCCAACGGTTCGTGATGGAAGATAATTATGAGCGTCACTTCGGAGACCGCAAAGAATGCGGCCGTAGTGGAGAAGTCGGAGGCGGTTCGGTACATAGGATAGTGGTGGACCCCTCCTACGACAGCCAGACATTTACTGATGCAAGTCAAAGACTGGCGCGTCCCAGGAAGGACCCGGGGGATACTGTCGGCGTATTCTACACCGGGGTACTCTCTCCGCCCTTAAAGGAAGGAAGAAAAGGGGCGAAGAGGCCCACATGACTACATGGTGACCAGCGCTCCCAAGCCCTCCTCGTAGGGCGAGGAGGCCCACGTGGCTACGTGGCGACCAGCGCTCCCAAGCCCTCCTCGCGGGGTGAGGAGGCCCACGTGGCGTCATAGGCCATAGAGCTGAAGAAGGCTTCGCCAAGAAGCCTCCCATGGGGCATGGTGTCAAGGCATTTAATGCGGGGCATGGCGACAGGCCCTTTCCCTGATGTACCATGTCTGGCCCATCATGGGAAGCGCACAGTCCTGACGGCTCGTGGTGTAGCGGCACAAAGAAGGAGGCCCCAAGATGGGATGGCATTAATGAAATGTAATTAATGAGCTGCGCAGCGGCATAATTTTGTCCCCCACTTGGCCAAATCGGCCAGGGGTATATAACGGCGATTGGCGCATGGAAAGGGAGGGGGAGCGGGAGAGAAAGGCAAGGTAACAAAGACTCAAGGCAGGGCGTAGGGCTATTACCTACCTTGGGGGCCCGAACCTAGGAAAATCCGGTGTGTCTACTGTTTATCTTCTCCGGGACGGCAGGGAGAGAGTGACCGGGATAAGTCTCTGCTAAGCACACCCCCAAACCGAACTAAAACCTCCCTCGCGGGAGGATCCTGTCGTAAAAAATGCCGACAACTGTAAACTCTAACTCCAGCGAGAGTTCTGGTTATACTAATACTTCGGTAGCCGTAGAGGTACCGGCGCCTATATTTCTCTTTCGAAGGTTCCGCTTGTGATCAGTTTTACTGAGTTTTTTGGCCTTTACAGGGGAGGACAGTGACGGACGTTGGGGGGCAAGCAGCTGACCCAAACGCTTCCGCTGACAGTAGCCGACAAAGACGGCCGGGCCAGACGACCGGTACTACGGGTTATACATCGGGTACCTTAGGTATTCGAAGCCCATCCCTGTCGGATCTCGCTCGTCAGCAATGCCCCTCAAGTAAGTTGCTCCAATTTCATCGGCTTCTATATTTCTTCTTATCGTTTTTGCCAATACTAACCCATGTGGTTCAGAGAGGAAAAAAAAGTCCGCCGCCAGGCAATCGCCCATGTCTGCAAGACGTTCAGCCGACCACTCCCCGGAGCACTCGGCTACCAATGTAAATTTGGTCTTATTCCTTTGCCCTAAATGAAGTACTAAACTCCACCCGATGTTGACCATTATCTTCTGATTTCAGCAATCGCCATCAGTGCAAGTAGCCAGGGTTTTGGCCGACCTCCAGGGCACTTCATCAGCCATTCCGCCCTTGCTGTCTCTGACGCTTCCTGATGTGCCACCTTCGATAATCGACATCACTGCTTCTCCGGATTTATCGACAAATCCAGCCGATCTTTTGGGCTTCACCTTGGATGAGCTAGATGACCCAGAAGTGGTGGCCACCAATGACTACCTGGCAGACATCCAGAGAATTATTGATGCATCTGCTACTGCGTCGGCTGTTGTAACCTCCGTGCCAGGCATGCAGGAGCGGCTTAACCGCCTACTTCACGAAGTGATGTAGCCTGAGGCCCAACTCTTGGCGAATACTCAGTCTTTGAGATCTGCCATGGCCATCGTGCAAGCCGATCTCCCCCCCCCGAAGCTATGGAGGCCTTACTGGATGTCTGGCATTTGGATGACCGAAGGGAAGAAGTGGAATTGGCCCAGTCTAGGATAGCCAAGAGGAAAGCACAACAAGCCGACCAGCTCCTTTTGGATCGGATGGTGGCCGACGCCAAGCTCAAGAAGAAGGAATACGACCAAGGATCCGCAACCCTAAAACTGGCTAAGGGGCGAATTCATGAGCTGATGTCAGCTAAGAAAAATCTTGAAGAGCAGTTGGCCTTGGTTACCAAAGAACTCGCCGACTGCCAGGTAAAAACTACTGAATCAACTTCTTCCCTAGCGGACCAGAAGCGGCAGATTGGCAAAATATTTGCAAAAGTCAAGCTCCAATCGGCCAAGGTGACTCCCATTCCTGGCAATGTAGCAGCCGATGAACGACTCGTGGATAGTGTCCAAGCAACTATTGGTAAAGCGGCGGCAGCACTGTCGGGTTTAGGAGCTCATTTGCCCGGGTCAGGGCTGTAATTTCTTCCAAGTTTAAATGACGTTTGTTACTTGTGGTTGTATGTTTGGGATGCAACAGTCTTATCATCGACTTCAGTAGCCGATTATTTTAATGCTTTTGCTTCTTCCTTGGTGTTATGGATTGGATATGTCTACGCTCCGACCCATACGCTAGGATAGTACGGCTTCAGATATTTTCCATTGATTGCTTTCGGTAATACGTATCCTTCTAATGTCTCAAGTATTTATGAGTTACCATCGACTAGCCGATTTATTTTATATGGCCCTTCCCATGTTGGAGACCACTTACCGAATAGGCTATCTTTAGACCCGATTGGCAATACCGTCTTCCAAACTAAATCGGCTTCATTGAAAGACTTCGGCATAACCTTTTTGTTGTACGATCTGGCGACTCTCTCCTTGTTCCTTTTAAGTCGATCCAGCATATTCAGCTTTAGCTCTGCCAAGTCATCTAAATCGTCAAGCATTAGGTGTCTGTACTCATCGGCTAATAAATTATTTTGTTCGGATACTCTGACTGAGTCGATGTTGATCTCTACGGGCAGAACAGCTTCTTGTCCATACACTAACTGAAAAGGTGACAGCTTAGTCGATCCATGATAAGACAGCCGATAGGCCCATAAGGCTTTTGATAGCGTCGAGTGCCAGTTCCTTGGTTTTTCCTCAATTTTCCTTTTTATTAGCTTTATCAATGTTTTGTTTGATGACTCGGCTTGTCCATTAGCCTGAGCATAATAGGGTGAGGAATTGAGTAGTTTGATCCCTAGGCTTTTTGCAAAATCTTGGAACTCCTTGGACATAAATACCGTCTCTTGATCGGTAGTGATTGTTTGCGAGATTCCAAACCGATGGACGATATGTTCGTTGACAAAGCCGATTAGTTCCGTGCTAGTAACCTTTTTAAGTGGTATGGCTTCGACCCACTTTGAAAAATAGTCTGTTGCCGCGAGAATGAACTTATGATCTTTGCTGGACGTTGGAAATATTAGGCCGATTATATCTATGCCCCATCCCCTAAACGGCCATGGTTTGATGATCGGATGTAACGCTGACGCTGGCACCGATTGTATGTTACCAAACTTTTGGCATGTCTGACATCCTTTGTAATACTTGAAGCAATCTTCCAGCATCGTCGGCCAAAAGTATCCCGTCCGCTTTAGCATCCATTTCATTTTGTGAGCCGATTGGTGCGACCCACAAATTCCTTCGTGGACTTCTCCCATTGCCACCTTGGCCTCCTCAGCCCCTAGGCACCTTAGCAACAAACCCTCCATGGTTCGAAAATACAATGTGTCCTCCAGTACGACATATTTTAATGCCTTCTGTCGGACTTTTTGTTCAGTCGGCTTAGACGGATCCAACATGTAATTCCTTACTTCTGTTCTCCAGTCGACAGGTTGAACACACATAACCGACTCACTTGACTCGGTCGATTCCTATCGGCTTATGCTTTTGTACCCTGATGACCGTTGTGCTAGTAGGTTTGCCTTATCATTGATCTCCCTAGGGATATGTTTTATGGAGAATGTTGTGAATGTTCCTATAACTTGGAGGCATTGATGTAAGTACTGGGCTAGTACCTCGTCGTTGCATCGGTATTCACCCTTGACCTGTTGTACGATCAACATTGAATCCCCAAAGGCTTCTACGTCGCCTACCCCCATGCTTTCTAGTAGTTGTAACCCTTTGAGCAACACTTCATACTCTGTTTAATTGTTAGAACATCGGCTATTAAGCCGATACATGAATTCGAATTCCTGCCCTTTGGGTGAGATTAGCACTATGCCGATGCCCTTACCCTCCTGGCAAACTGATCCGTCAAAGTACAGCCGCCAAGGAGTGACATCGGCCATTCCAGTTAGCGCGGCACTCCCTGTTAACCTGCCCTTTGACGGACTTAGCCGATTCGTAAGTTAGGTCGAACTCGATTAAAGCATACGCCCATTTGCCGAGTCGACCTCGTAGAATTGGTGCGGATAGTATGTACTTAATGATATTGGTTTTACATACTATAGTGCATCTTGACATCAGGATGTAGTGCCTCAATTTTGTGCAAGAGAAATACAGAGACAAGCATAACTTTTCCACAAGGGGGTACCTGATTTTAGCATCCAAAAGTCGTCGGCTTAAATAAAATATGACTTGTTCCTTGCTATCAGCTTCTTGCATCAGAACGGCTCCTATTGTTTCTTCTTCAGCCGATATATACATTCTGAAGGGTAAATCATTCTTTGGCGCTACCAACACCGGAGGTTTCATCAGGTAGCCTTTTATATCATCAAAAGCTTTCTGCTGATCGGCTCCCCATACAAACTCTTGGTTGTCTTTTAATTTCAACAATGGGGTGAAAGCGCGAATTCGACCGGGCAAATTTGAAATGAAGCGTCGCAGGTAATTGATCTTGCCGATCAATATATGTCACTCTTTTTTGTTTGTCGGTGGCTTAGTATCGGCTATAGCTTTAACTCTTGCTTGATTTACTTCAATCCCTTTTTCATGCACAGTGAACCCAAGGAATTGTCTAGCCGATACCCCAAAAGCGCATTTGAGCGAATTCATCTTCAGCCCATGTGCCCTTGTGCTCTCAAACATTTTTTCCAAATCGGCTAAGTGTTGCCAATTCTCTTTTGAGTTTACGACAACATCGTCGATATAAATTTCTACCGTATGGCCGATTAAATTGTGGAAAACGTGGTTCTGGCCCCAGCGTTTTTCAAGACGAATGTCATGACAGTCCATTCGTAAAGCCACAAAGCCCCTGGGCACGTAAAGGTGGTTTTGGGTATATCGGTTTCAGCCATAAATATTTGGTTATACCCGGCATTTCCATCGAGGAAGCTTATGATTTTATTCCTGGACGCAGCATCGATAAGCATATCGGCTATTGGCATCGGATACTCATCTTTTGGCGTGGATTTATTCAAATCTCTAAAGTCTACGCATACTCGTAGCTTACCGTTTTTCTTCTTTACATGAACGATATTTGAAACCCACTCGGCGTATCAGCAAGGCCTGATAAACTTGGCTTCTAGCAATCGTTCTACCTCTTCTTTTATGGCATCGTATAGGATAGGATTAAATCACCTTGGATATTGTTTAAATGGCCGATACCCAACTTTTATGGGTAGCCGATGCTCCATAAGCTTTCGGCTTAAACCTGGCATTTCGTAGTATTCCCATGCAACACAATCCCTATATTCTCTAAGTATTTCGACCAACTTTGCTTTATATTTCGGATCTAGTCTAGCACTTACATAAGTTGGTCTTTTCATATCACCTTTCCCAATGTCAACTTCTTCAAGCAAATCGGCAGAGGTGAATCCTTGCCCTTGTCTTTCTTCTTCGAAGTCTTCAATAGCTACTATTTTGGACTCCATCTTCTCACAACTTCGCCCGTCCGATCAAACGTATTGGATTTGACGCTGATCGGCTTTAAACATGATTTCCCAATGCAGATGAAATCGCAATCGTCCAAAATCTTCCCTGATATGCATTCGGCCTCTTCGTGTTGCCAGATGGCATCAGGGCTGGCCATAGCGATATGAGCCGATGTATCAGCCGATACAACTTCAACTTCATCATTATTCCATTGCACAAGTTTTTGATGCATAGTTGATGGAATACAGCAATTAGAGTGGATCCAATCTCGCCCGAGAAGTACGCTGTAACTGCCTTTAGCTTCAATCACAAAAAATGCAGTCGGCAGTGTTTTATTTCTGACTGTCAATTCTGTCATCATCACCCCTTTTGTTTTGGTGGGGTCTCCTGTGAAATCGTTCAACACCATATTTGTCTTGATTAGGTCCTCATCGGCTTTACCTAACTTCCTGAAGGTGCTTAAAGGCATTAGGTTTACTGTTGCTCCGCCATCAACTAACATCCTTGATATCGATCAGCCATTGATGTACCCTTTGAGATACAACGGCTTTAAATGCCGATGCATGTCCTGAGATTTTTCGAATACGGCGTCCTGCGCACCAAGACACAACTGAGCGAACACCCCTTCAGCCGATTCAGCCTCGGTCTTGAATTCCGCCGGCAACGTAAATACCATGTTGATGTCCATCGGTGGTGTGTCGTCTCTAATCATCGGAGATCCAAAATCGACCGATTGATCTGAATCACTATCGGTTTGATCTCTCTTATTCTATTCTTGTCTCATGACTGGTACTGGTCGTAACCTATTAAAAACCCAATCTCGCTCTCTTTCTGCTTCGGTCTCCCTTTCTTCCATGTTTTTAGTCGTTGGAGACGCCTGCGCTGTGATTTGCTGAGTCCCGAAGGACACCACCTAGGCTTGGGTTCAATCGGCTTTCGAATTTTCCCAGCCAGATTACTTACTTCGCCATTAGATTCTGGCTCGGTAGTAGTGTCGGGAATTGGTGCTTGCGGGGTTTCGCAAGATTCGCCCTTTTCTGGTATTGACAATCTCTCGCGGACTGGCCTTCTATTTTCTGACCCTAGCCGATCGCGTACTAGTCTGAACAACCTATCTTTGGTTGACCGGGTTGGCCAATCCCTGATCGGATGTTGCATGGGGCATGACTGTACTGAGGGCATAATCATTCCTTTTTCCCAGCAAAACTGCCAAAAGGGACATTCCCAATGAGCCTCCTCCTCACTTCTTGACCGATAATAGCTATCCGGCCGATAGCACTCGCTTGGCCGATAACTATTTGGCCGGTGGAAATAGTTTGGTCGACGAGAACTTTGCCATCGGTAGCTTATCCTTTCATACTTTTTCAAGAGTTGGGAAAAAGTTGGTTTAGCCTTGAGATTGGGTCTTCTTGGTGGAGTTCTTTCTGCCTTGTACCATTTTCCAATTTCTAATTCTCCTTTTGGCCTCACTGTCCTCGAGCTTCGACCGCTCTGGTCGGCTTCTATTAGTATTGAGCCGATGGTGATCTGCACCGTTTCATCCCCATTAGTGTTAGACCGGACTTCAACCTTCTGCGTTGGCTTGTCGTCCTCTTCCACAGGTTCTTTTCCTTTCCCTGAGCATTGCACCATGTTGATTTGGAAAGGATTCACATCTATCTGCATAGCCGATTTGTCCGCAAACTTCAATCGTCCATCAGCAATAGCCGATTGAATCTGTTGCCGAAAAATATTACAATCGTTAGTATTGTGCGAAAAAGAATGATGCCATTTACAATATCTTCGTTTTTTGATCTCATCAGCCGATGGAATGACATGCCCTTCCGGTAACTTTATGAGTTTCTTCTGCAACAATAAATCAAACATCCTATCGCATTTTGACACATCAAAGGAATATTTGACCTCCGTTTTGTTCTTCATTGGTTTAAGCCATGAGCAAACGAGCGGCTTTTTTGGACCCTTAGTCCACTCGGCTATATTCACGTCTGCTTCATCATCTTCGGATGCTTCGTTTGAGCTACACTCGACCATATTCGCTTTGCCCTTTTCACTATTATTTGCCCTAAACTTGTTCTTAAACCCTTTATCTGGATATCGGCTTTCTTGTGCTGATAAACGATGGAGCAAATGGCCTAAGTCAGTGAATCCCTGCCCTGCAAATTTCTCTTTTAGAGGCGGAATTAATCCTTAAAACGCCAAATCGACGAATTGGTCATCGGGCAACATGACACTGAGGCATTTATTTCGCACATCTCTGAACCTATTCATATAATCAGAAACACTCGCCGAATTTTTGCCTAACCGAACTTAGATCGGAAATCCTTAGTTCAGTGGTCCCAGAGAAGAAGTATTCATGAAATCGGCTTTCCAAATCGTTCCAAACATGGACCGAATTTGGTGGTAAATTGGTGAACCATGTGAACGTTGTCCCTGATAAAGACAACGGGAACAATCGGATTTTTAACCCGTCGGACTGGGCTGCCTCACTGCATTAAGCAATAAATCATCCGACGTGTTCTAAAGTGGTTACAGCATCATCGCCTGAAAATTTGGCAAAATCTGGGATCCTGTAATTATGTGGGTAGGCCATGCGGTCGATGTAATCTGGGTAGGGTTTCCTATAGCCGATGACCCTCCCCTTCGGTTGCAAACCAAACTGCTCTCTCTCAATACAGTAGCAATTTGTTCTGCCCAGTTAATGTTATCGACTTGGGGTGCTACGTGACCTGGCCAATTATCGTAGTTTGTGCCCTGCCCCCCGAGTGTAAACTCGGGCTGTCGGCCGAATCGCATCATTGGATGCCTAGGTAATTGGTCATATTCGTTATTCCTTACAGCCGATACTTCAGGTAGGGGTAAAAAAGGTTCAACATATGAGACTACCTTGTGTGGGGCTTGGTTTCTGGGCACAACCCCTTGGAATTGAGAGACTTTACCTGTTTCAATCGGCTGGGAAGCCGACTGACCAAACCCACTGGCCGAGGGCATGTTGGGTAAGTTTGTGTTCAGCTTGGCCCCATCTGTGTGCCCATGGTAATGTGCCACTCCATCTACATGAGTACTAGGTTTTAACACCGTAGGTTGGGTCGGCATCATTTGGGGTATTGGAGCCGACGCGTTTACTATGTTAGTATTTGGTGATATTGAACATACTGGGTACATTGGTAGGGACTGTAACGGGTCTAACAGACTCCCAGATACGGCCAACTCCTGGGCAATTGTTTTGATGCTATTTTCGATCATCGGTTTTAGCGTGGAAACTAAAGCCGATGATTGATTTATCAGTGCATGATGTACAGACTGCTCAATCATACTGGATAAATCAGCTTGACCAGGCATATATCGGCTTACCGGGTCAACTGGGGAATCGCCGATAGAATTGATAGTTGGAAGTGCAACCTTTTGGGTGACTTCTCACCGTGTTTTTTGAAAGCACTTCGACATCATCTCTTCCATTGCTGCCTTTCGATATTCAATTTCTTTCTGCTGCTTAGGAGTTAAATCGGCTAGTGTAAGTGCGATTATTGCTTCCGTATTGATGTCGGCGGTGGCTGCGGATTTTCCAGTCAACGACATGATTGACTTCCTTAGGTCCCACCGGGTGTGCCAAAATATGTTCGCGCTAAAAACATGAGGTACGGTTTCTAGCCTCAAACACACAAGACAAACGCCGGATTTGCAGAGCGTGCCAGTCAATTTGACCTGGAATTGACAAGGTAAAAATAGTAAAATCAATCAGAGCCGATAAATGAATGATTATCGGCTTGACACCGGTCGGCTAAGAGCTGATTAGGAGATAACTAGATCAACCAATTACGGTTAATCCGAGGGTAAAGGTAGATCGACTTTTGAGAGGCGATGCGCAACAAGCAAAGTAGATCAAACCTGGAAATAAGTCGATGAGAGCAACAAATCGGCGATGCGCAACTTTTATTGATCTTGCTGACTTACAGAGGAAAGATTGCTACGAAACTAGACAAAAACAGAATTGTATTAAGGTTGTGTTGATTGATTGGTTTTTTTTCCGTTCCTTGGTTTGTCTCCTTTTATATTGCTTCGGCCGATCCGAGTCCTTCTTGGACACGACAACTGATTCCATATCGGCCTCGATCCGATTTCTTTCTGTTTGCAGCAATTGAATCCTTCTCGGTTATGGCGTATCCTTTTAACCCTTAATCGCATCAAACTCTGTTTCATGAGTGAACCGATAATTATCATATATACCAAATTTTGGTGCAAACACTTATAAAAAATCTTTGGGCGGAGAGAGAGAATTTTGTGTTGAGGTCTAAAAAGCTTGAAGAGGAATTGACCACAGCAAAAGGTGAGATATTGCGTCTGAGGAAGCAGATTAGTTCAAGTGGGTCTCAGAAATCAGAATACAAAAGTTCTTCTGGAAACAAGTGCAACATCAAATACCAGTCAACCTCTGAAGGAGCAACATGTGAAATTGTGAATGATCGTGTTCAAAATACCAACAGCATTGATGCTGCTGGAGCTCCTCGTTCTTCTAAAAGGATTTATAGGAGAAGAACATGTTGTTATTTGTCGCCGGTATGGATCAGTTTTGACTTAGGTCGCCATCATCTATATATATTCCTTCTTGTAAGCCGTGTGGGACAATTTGTTCCCTGCGTTTGTAACTCCTAGAAAATAGTGAAGATTTGTCAGCTGGCGCCCGTGGTTTTTTCCCGCAAGGGTTTTTCACGTTAAATATGTGTTTGATCTTCTTCATATGTTTTGTGCGTCGTTCTTTTAACAGAAAAGACAGACCAGCTACGTCAGCATTTTCAGAACGCTCTAATCACCATTCTTTCATTTGCTCTAGTTAGTCACCTTATTAGAGCATCTTTGAAACTTCAACTTTCGAAAGGTAGCATCAAGAAACTTCCTTATAATGTTATTTGCTTCTCTCTATTGGTTCCAACTCTTTTTCTGTATCTCTAAAGAATACCCCTTGCAGTAGTGTCATATGGTGAGTTTTCACGAAATTGAGTGTGTACGTTACTCTCTGTACAGATGTGTTGTTGAGCTCTCAAAATGAAGGTGTTCGCGCAAAAAACGTGAAGGGGGGTTTTCGGCCTCGAACACACAAGACAAACGCCGGGTTTGCAGAGCGTGCCAGTCAATTTGACCTGAAATTGACAAGGTAGAGTTTGTAATTTGATCAAAGCCGATGAACAAAGATCTATCGGCTTTTCGCTAGTCGGCAAGAACCGATTAGGAGATAACTAGATCAACCGGTTATAGTTGATCCGGATACAAGGTAAAATCGGCTTCGGGAAGGCGATGCGCAACAAAACGAAGCAAATCAAACCTGAGTGAAATCGGCTAAAATCAACAATCGGCGATGCGCAACTATGTTGATTCCGTCGACTTGCAGAGAGATCTATGAAGCTAAAACGATGTAAAGAAAAGCTTGTAAAAAGTAGATGTGGGTGTTGTTGGATTGATTGATTCCTTTTCGCTTGACGTCTACCCCTTTTTATAACACACTTGGCCGATCCGAGTTGCATATGGACACGGTGCGTTTACCCGTATCGGCCTCTGATCCAATTTCCTTTCCTTTTAGAAACGGATACCTTCCCGACTCGTTTACCGATTCCTTTTCATACGTACATTTCTTTCCGTCTCAGACCGATCCCAATACGTGTCGAATTTTGGTGCAAACAGAAGGATTCCCTGTTCTGACATTGTCCAGAACGATATATGAATCATAATATGAATAATGCTATCTGTTTATCTGAACACTTAAATTTGCTCCCTAAATCTGTTTATTCAGCATTACGTAGTAACACATTTATCGTGTTGTCCGCATCATATGCCAATTTATTGGATCGAATCTACATTCTCCTGATTCATTCAACTGAGGAGTGCGATCTATGAGATGCTGGGAGCAAGTGTGTTCATGCCTCAACAGCTGCTGCTGGACATTTGTGAGCATAAGAGGTCATTTCACCTCCCAAAACATCTCTTGCTGGTAAAATTCAGTGGTCGTGCTGCCTACTGATGTAAACCATGCTAATGCTGGGTTTCGAACTATTGTTATTTCAAAATGCTGGGTTTGTATGCTGAGAAGTTTGCTGTCTGTTTTCACCTGATCATTGTCTGTGCCATCCGACTGTTTTCTTTCCTGTTGCATTTTGATGGATTTACTGCATTTCCATGTCTACTTCCTTTTTTCCCTCTGATCTTCATTTTATAATATTATGAGAACGTAGGATTGGTGAGGATTTGGAGGAATGATTCCATGTGGTCTTAATGTCTTGGTTTTGAGTTCTGACATAATATTAAGTAATATTGTGCTTCTTTGTTATCAGGGTACCTTCAAACCTTGAGCCCACATTTGCTGACTTTACCTGAATCTGAACCTGTAGTTGCAAACCTGTCTAGCCTCTACTTTGTTCTCTTCGAAACCTGCAAACCTTGACAAGAATATTTCGATATTACCAGTATCAATTCCTTCTTTGGTGCGTACATGCATAGCCCACTTGCCATACGGTATGTACAACACGCTCTTGTTGACCAATGTGTCAAAAGGAATGAAAGGAGCCAAACCATTTGCTATTTTATTCGAGTTGCAACTAATTAGCACCCCTTTCTGGATAGGCAGACAGGCCACATTAATATCAGGGCATATTGAAGCTGATGGTGAGGAGAGGAGACTTAGGAGACTGGGGAGGCAAAGAGCCAGGGTGCACATTGGGCCTGGCTTATGGTCTCCAAGAATAGCCGGCATTGTTCGTACTTTGCAAGGTTGGTTAGGTTGGATCAGATTCCTTCCCTGAAATCAATCCCTCCTTAGCCTCCTGTCCTTGCATGCTTCTCTCTACCTCTCATAATTAGCCTTCCGGGGTCCATATATATATAATGGCTCATGCATCTCTTGGTGTTCTTAGTTTTGGTAGATAAAATGACCAGGTGTATTTCCGTACGGTTATGGGCTAGGATAATGATAATCATTTTACATCTATTTTTCTTCACATGAAATTAACCGTAAAAACGACAAATGCTTTTCTTCCTGGTTGTTCAAAAGATAAAAGCTACAATGTTGCTTAATTGTCAGGCTTGCACAAAATACACCTCATTGGCCGTTGCTATCTAGAACAAAAGGGGAAAGGGTAATGGGTGTATCTTAGACACAGTCATACAGCACAGCAAGCAGCAGATCAATGGCCCATACAACTGGATCCTGCGATGGCGCTGAACCTACCGTAAATAGCCCAAGCTTTTGAGCATGTTCATCTTGGCGCCCTGAGTGTTGCTCAGGTGCACACTGTCGTACTCACTGTGGTGGATCGAGCTCCAGTTAGTTGGTCACCTGGTTAGAGCCACATCAGCTAGGCCTCTGATAACGATGGCCTGAATCCATTCCATGTGTTAGGAAACCGGATTCGTATCCTATATGGACTCTTCCTTATCTCTAAGCAGAACCGCTATATATAGGAGGCAGGGGGTCACCCCATTGTAGACAAGCATACAGAATAATAAAGCAGACCCGTTCCTCCTCATATTGTGTCTCTCTTTCTCTCTGTCTGTTCTCCACTTTAGATCTATTAGGCAACCCCGGACTATTCGATAGCGAGGTTGTCTAACACGTTATCAGCACGAAGCTCTACCGGAGAAAGATCGAAAGGTGAGAAAGGTGAGAATCGAGTGATTTAATCTAATCGCTCGTCTGATTCCTATGCACGCATCTACGTGGCATGAAGCTACGAGTTTGCGGTGTATAATTGCATCTACAATACATGAAGCTACTGTAGCACGAAGCTACAATCTCGACGTTGTCTCATGAAACGTCGCCACGGCACGGCTTGCCGTCGTCGGTCGAAATCCCGACGACGCGCGCCGCGACGTCAAGCTAACTGCGTCTTCTCGGCTTGAAGCCGAGCGCCGCTACACGGTCCCGGCTGGACCTGCTTGAAACAACCCAAAAAAAAAAAATTCAAAATGAATTTTTGAATTTTTCAGAATCTATTCAAAATTTGATTCAAAATTTGGATTTGAACTTTGGATTTGAATTAAATTTGGGTTTTGGGGGCGTTTACCTTTTGGGCCTTCCGGCCGGCCGTCTCCGCCGCCTCCGGCGCGCCTCCGCCGCGCGGCCGGCTCTGCGCTAGCCAGCCTCGCCTGGGCATACTTGACCGCCGCCACTGCGCCGCTTGCTCGCGCACCATCCCGCCGCACCGCTCGGCCGCCTCCCACCTGCGGCGCGGCTGCTGCGCCGCTGCTTCTTTGCTCGCCGCTTTCCACCTCGTGACCTGCCTGCGCTTCGTGACCTGCGGCAGCCGCCACCTGTCAGCGTCCTTTGCGCGCGCTTGCATGGCATGTCACTTTTCGCGCCGCCAGCGTCAGTGACTCCGCCACAGCCGTGCCCTGCTCGCCTCTCTCTCTCTCCGCGCCGGCTATAAAGGCCGCGAGCCGCCTCCTCCACTCCCTTGCCCCGCCTCGCCTTCTCCCCGTGGTAAGCCACCCCCTCCCCCGCTCTCTTCTTCTCCGAAGCCGGTTGTGCCACTCGCGCCGCCGCAACCCTGCCGCCGCCCCCATGGAACCCTAACCCTAGCCCCGCTCCTTCCTTCCCCGCTCGGTGAGCCCTTGCCCCCGTGCCCTCCTTCCTGGCTCGGCCACTCCGCCGCCCTCGAGCTCTCCGCGGCCCGATCTGCCGCTGTTTCTGGGTGGGAAACCCTAAATCCCCTCCGCTTCACTCGGTGGCCGAGCCAGCTTCACTCGCAAGAATCGGGCCGTGCGGCAAAGACGCTCGCCTACCGACGTGGTGGGCCCCGCCGCCAGCTCTCCTCTCGCCTCTCGCGGTGGCCTCGCCGCGAGCCAAGCCACCCGGCCAGCTGACCTCGCGCGTGCGCTTCGTGGCGTGCGGCCCAAAGAAGCCCACGGCCACAGTGCTTTTCTTTTTTTGATTTTTTTTCGGATTTTAAATCAAATTATTAAATCCGAATAATCGTTTTTAATCCAGAAAATCCACAGAAAAATCCCAAAAAAATTCCGTGAGCCCCAGAGACCCACCAAATACTTTTCCGAACCGTTTCGAGCCACTGAGTCCAAAAATGCCCTCCGTTCCTCAATCCGGAGTCTCCAAAATTCCAAAATGCCCAAATCGCCCTTCCTTTCTCTCTCTCGGCCCGGTTCCGATTTCCGTTTCTGTTTTCGTTTCGGTTTCTTTTCGTTTTTTGTTTCTTCATTATCATTCGTCCTTTTCGCGTTAGATCCGGACGTTGGACGATTCCAGGAGCCGCCGCAGTTCCCGGAGCAGGACTCGGATCCGACAAAGAGCCGATTTCGACCGCGTCAACGACACTTCATCCGATCCGATCGCCAGCAAGGCAAGCCGTACACCTTTGAACATGTTGAACCTATTCATGCCTTATTATAGTTAATTACTATTTTCTACCGCATTACTTTGCTGTATATTGAAATAATGCAAATCTGTCTAGTTTAGAATGACATGATACTTAGCTAATGCCGATTTGCTCATGAGACTTCCTTGAAAATTATTGAACCTAATTATATCCTTGTAACCTTAGGTTAATTAATATTCCAGTATTAATTATTATTATCTTATTAGTCTAGTCAAATGCTTTTTAAGAATGGAAATAAAAGGCTGCCGAACCGTTGGTTCGGTTATGTTTGGAAAAGTGCTACGGTTTGGGGGACAGAATTGGATAAATCCCGGAGAGGATGAGTTCCAATCCCCGGCTGATGATTAATGCTTTGGTTTGTCTGGTGGCCGGTACCGTGGGTATCGGAAGGGGGTTGTGGATCGGAAAAGGCTTGGTCTTTGGCAATGTAAGGATAATAATCC
Organism: Rhipidocladum racemiflorum; assembly: GCA_036346355.1. Lineage (NCBI taxonomy): Eukaryota > Viridiplantae > Streptophyta > Magnoliopsida > Poales > Poaceae > Rhipidocladum > Rhipidocladum racemiflorum. The sequence continues at coordinate 73,760,135 of CM070577.1, forward strand.
CCTTGAGCAAAGTAAATAACTTACAAACTCGTTCAACCACAGGTTGGGCCGGTCAACTTCGTTGGCTTGACTCAACATAGCTCGGTACATTGTACTTTCCCTCGGAATACCTATAGGAGCAGGGTTACCTTCCCAGGTGTGGGAGATGGTCCAATGATTGTGGGAGTGAAACGAAAGTGTGCACGAGGAAACTGTGGCATTTCGGGTTCACAACGGTAGGTGCCACAGTAAGCGGGACCAAGCACTCCACACTGGCCAAGTGGGGACCCCGGGATAATGTGGAGCAAAACTCTACCGGATAGGGACTGAAGAGGGAAATGTCCAACGAAAAGCTATGATAACCTCGATCCGTCCGCACGCATTTAAGTTGCGTGTTAAACTCGAGTTGGCATTAACGATCGTGGAATCTTGTGGGTAAAGCTGAACACCTCTGCAGAGTGAATAAATGGTATTCGAATACGCCGTGCTTAGGTAAATGAAGCTAAGTTTAATTGGGGTGAATCCCGTAACCTAGCTCAAGTAGATCTTGGTGCATGTTTTGAGAATGTGGTTTAATGGTGATGTGGTTTAATGGTGATGACTTTGTGAATGGAACCCCTCCTGGATTACTATTATTATGGATTGTGTTTTAACATGTAAAATGATGTTACAAATAAAACTGCATCCACAAATACTTTAACCTTGTACCAATGTTGTGCTACACCCTTGCATGTAATATTCAGTGTTTTCCGTACGACTTGTTGAGTACTCCCGTACTCACCCTTGCAACCCCGACCCCCCTCTCAGAGTTTGAAGAAGCTGGAGCGTTCCAGGAATGCGTAGATGGCAAATTTGGTTTTGAGGTCTTAGTCTTTTGCTCAGGCCTGCCTGTGCGGTGTTTTGCTTGTAAGTTATTCGGGCCCTGCTGCGCCCTCTTCTGTAAAAACCCTGGCCGTTAGGCCTTATATTGAATAAAAATGTTGGAATTTGACTTTTGCCTGGCAATAATATGCTTGGTTCCTGGCAGCTAATCATCCTGGGTAGCTGTCGAGGCGTACGGATCTGCCCCTAAAAAGGCGGGCCGTCACACTGCTCTCGACCGCCGGCGATTGGCCTCCTTGCGCCTCTCGCTAGATCGCGGCATGAGCACGTGAAGCTCTAGCCGCACAAAGAACTCCATTATGGACTTGAGTCCAACGCAGGAAGGACAAGAAGTCCAACCAGACTTGGAGACTTGGAGCCAGATTTCAATCTAGTTTTGGGTTTGGAGACTCGCGCACGGGAAAGCATGGAGAAGCTGTGCAATTGGTTCATATAGATGCCATTGCCTTCCTGAGCACGAAGCTCACCGTGTCATGCTAATGTAGAATTTTTTTATTGGTGCATTATTGTCTGTATCCCAAACGTTCCAATTTGAAGTAAAAGCAAGGTATGTGGATAAAAGTTATTTTGTGGTTGCATCTTGCGTGACTGATTCTATACATCTCTTTCGCTGAGCATCAGTTTTCCTCGCCCGGCTTCCACGCAAGGCTGCCGCTCTGTTCGGTTCGGACATGGAGTCCATTGACTCATGGACTTGAAGTCCGAGTGACTCAATTCGGCACTGAACAAAGCGGGCCCGAGACCGGTTCATAACCGGATTGAATCCCGGGGAAGCGCACGTTCTACTCTATAAAGGAATTGCACTGGAGGTATTGCATCAAAGCAAGGCCATGATAATCACACGTTCTGCACTAGCTGGACTTGAAGTCCTAAGAGACATCCAGATCAAATCCGGTTGAGGCCGGATAAGGCTTGGGGGAGAGGAAATTACCTCCATGCCCCTCTAGAATTATTTTATTCATTTTTTTTTCTCTTTCTTCAAAAAAAAATGAATAAGAAATTCAGAAATTTGATTAGAAATTCCAAAAAATTCCTGAAAATTGCCAGAAAATATGGAGAATAGCTAGAAAATTCCAGAAAATTGCATGGATCTGCTTTTAATTTTACTTAGCCTTGTTTTCTGTATTTACGAATATTTGCATGAATTTTGCAATAATTGCCCTGATTAGATTATCGGAAATTCCTGAGAATTTATTTTCCGCATTTCTGAATTTATGAATTTATGAATTATGCAATTATTATTTATTCTGAATTTATGAATTATGCAATTATTATTTATTCTGAATTTCTGAATTGTGCAATTATTGTTCTGTTCCATACATTGTATTTATTGCTTTAATATAGTTTATTGGAAATTCAAAGCATGCCGCACGAAGCGGCCACCGTCGAGCCAAGAAGACCGACGTGCATGGAACTGAATGCACCGCGCGCATGAAGCCGCGCTAAATCGATCGCGCGAAGCCGATCGAGCTTTTAAAGCAGATCGCACGAAGTCGATTATGCATATGAATCCGATCGCTTGCACGAAGCCGATCACCTACATGCACGAAGCTGTAAGTATGAATATTCATGAATATTTATGAATTCCGCACTTATGAATTTTGCATTTACCTTGTATTTATGAATTCCGTATTGATGAATCCTGCATTTATGAATTCCGTACTTATGAATTTTGCATTTACCTTGTATTTATGAATCCTACAATTATTGCTTTCTTTTAGTTTACTGGAAATTCATGAGAATTTAATTATGTATCTGGCAGCCACTTCCTATGAGATTGCACGCAGTAATCTAATGAAAGAATCTTATGAATTTGTAAATACCTGGCATTGTCATATGTGAGTTTTGAAGAACTGGCCCGAATGGTCAGAACTACCTCATATGGGCATCAAATGTGAAGATCGTGTTTATGAGCAAGAAGCTCTGAATTGCAATTGGTTTAGGGTCCTCGAAGGACAAGTAACCTACTGCCGAGCAAAACGATCAAATTTTGTACTCCCCAGGTATCACTTTTCAGCCACTATGAAGAATGAATACATGGCTGAGGTAAGTACACTTGAGTTACGGACTGCACTTCAGAAGCAGTTCGAGAAGCTCAAGTCCACCATCTTGCTCCAAGGACAGCAAGATTGGGTTCGCCTGAAGTTTGCAGGCTACAGAACAGTGGTTGTTAATGAATTTTGAATAACGAATTGTAAGCTCTCGAAGAGCATACATTTTCTTTTCTCATGAATAGAATTGCAATTTATTCTTTATTCCAGTATTCTTTATTTGCAAGCAATATTTGAATTACTTTGCCACTGTATGATTAGAATTATATTTCTTTTTCATTAAGAAATTGTGTAGCGCCCAAAAGGAGGAGATATACATTGTTGATAATGGCACAACAAATACCATCTTAAGAGAGTCGAAATACTTCCAGACGATCACGAAGAACGCTGGAAGAATTACGACAATCGCAGGAAGTGATACGCATATAATAGGCTCAGGAAGAGCTACAATTATATTGCTAATGGGTACAACTTTGGTAATTGAAGAAGCCCTCTTGTACCCTGAATCAACACGTACTCTCTTAAGTTTCAAAGATATCCGCGCCATTGGGTTTCACGTAGAAATCAATGAAGAAAATGGCAAAGAATACTTGTGCATTGTGAAGCACGCGGAATATGGAAAAATGGTATTAGAAAAATATCCCTCATATGAATCTGGGTTGTACCACACGATAATCAATGCACACGCAGTGTATACTTATTTGAAGACTGTATTTAGAAGCTCTGAATTATTTTTGTTATGGCATTGTATATTTAGGTCATCCTGGTCTTAGATTGATGAAAAATATAGTTAACAACTCACAAGGTCATGGCATTAATGTTAAAAATTTCTCGAATCATGAAGATTTTGTGTGCCATGCATGTGCCACCGGGAAATTAACAACAAAACCCTCTGTTATGAAAGTGCAACATGAAATCCCTGCATTCCTGGAACGCATTCAGGGGGATATTTGCGGCCCGATTTAGCCCTTGTCAGGGCCGTTTCGATACTTTATGGTGCTCATTGATGCTTCCTCGAAATGGTCGCATACATGTTTGCTGTCAACAAGGAATCATGCATTCGCAAAGCTGATCTCGCAGATCATCAGAATTAAGAATATTTTTCCTGATCATCGCCTGAAGTCCATTCGAATGGACAATGCCAACGAATTTACTTCCAAGGCATTTGATGATTATTGCACAGCAACTGGAATAACTGTTGAGCACTCTGTACCGCACATCCATACGCAAAATGGAATAGCTGAAGCACTAATAAAGAGGATTAAACTCATAGCCCGACCACTCTTGCAAAGTTGTAACTTGCCCAACAATTGTTGGGGGCACGCAGTCATGCACGCAGCAGCACTCATCAATTATAGACCGTCGGCCTACAACATCCATTCAACTATGCAACTAGTGCAATGGGTCATCCTGAAGATTTGAATGAATGGTATATGTACCTATACCACCCCCACAGCGAACTGCAATGGGCCCTTTCCGCAAGTCTGGGATATACGTTGATTATGAGAATGCATCCATAATCAGGTATTTGGAACCCACGACTGGAGATTTGCATACAGCCCGATTCGCTAATTGCATTTTTTTGACGAGGATCGCTTTCCCGTCATTAGGGGGAGGAAATGAACCATTGGATGAAAATGCCGGGAAATCATATGGCATTCCATTGGGATCCCCGTGCATGACCCTTGCACTAATAAAGCAAATCATGAAGTCAAGAAGACAATCAATTTGCAGAATTTAGCAAATGAACTGCCTGATCATTTTTGTGATCTGAAGAGCGTGGTTAAGTCGCATATACCAGCAAGAAATGCACCAGAGAGGGTGGAAATACCAAAGAAAGCAGAAGGTATCCCTCGTCCTGTTCAGAGGCCTCATAGAAAAAGAACAGGAAATCTGGCGTCTCAAACCCAAAGTACCCGGAGACGTCTGGGGAAAACTGGGCAAGAGGACTTACCATAGCCAATCACAAAAATGCCCCAAAGCAAGAAGGGGAGCCAGTTGAGACCTGGCAATGGAAAGAAGCCTGTGGAAAAGGCAATTCCAGATTTGAATCTTCAATTGGAAGAAACCGCCAGAAATAATGTGTGCGCACACATTGGCGGAGAAAAACTAAAGGAACTTGCTCCTGGAATGGGAAATAGCAATGAAGAGCAAGTAGAAGTGCATGAAGCACACCATGACGAAATGGCCATAAATTTTGTAATAATAGGAGAATATATGAAAAGAGCAACAACCATTGCAAAGCTTGTTGTTCAAGGTTTCACTCAACGTCCTAGGGTTGATTATGAAGAAACCTATTCTCCGGTCATGGGTGGAATTACCTTTAGATACTTGATCTCAATGGCAGTCAACTTGAAGTTGAGAATGAAGCTAATGGATGTTGTCACAGCATATTTGTATGGAAACTTGGATTCGGAGATATACATGAAAGTACCAGAAGGTATCCCTATCCCGAACCAAGACAGAGCAAACATAAACCTATACAATGTGAAATTGGAGAAATCACTATATGGGCTAAAACAGTCAGGAAGAATGTGGTACAATCGCTTGAGTGACTTTCTTTGCAAGAAAGGCTACACGAACAGCGAAGATTGTCCATGTGTGTTTATACAATGATCCTCGAATGGATTTTGTATAATCTCCGTCTATGTAGATGACTTGAACATCATTGGGACGGATGAAGAAATTGAAGAAGCATGCACATACTTGAAGTCTGAATTTGAAATGAAAGACTTGGGTAAAACCAAGTTTTGTTTAGGCTTGCAGCTTGAACATGTCCAAGGCGGAATCTTGGTACACCAATCTTCCTACACGCAGAAAGTGTTGGAGAAATTTGGTTTTGAAAAAGCATACCCCGCAAAGACCCCAATGGTCGGAAGGTCACTCCAAGCAGATCTAGACCCGTACAGGCCTAAAGAAGAGGGGGAGGAAGTCCTGGGAGCGGAATTCCCATACTTGAGTGCAATTGGAGCGCTCATGTACCTTGCGAATAGCACTAGGCCGGACATTGCGTTCGCCGTGAATTTGCTAGCGCGGTACAGTGCAGAACCCACCAAAAGGCATTGGAAAGGGGTGAAGGACATCTTCCGTTACCTTCAAGGAAGCAAAGACCTTGGCTTGTTTTACAGAAGAAACAATGAATTGAATTTGGTTGGCTATGCCGATGCTGGGTACCTATCAGACCCGCATACTGGCAAGTCACAAACTGGGTATGTTTTCCTTTGCGGTGGAACAGCAATTTCGTGGAAGTCATCTAAGCAGACTCTTGTCTCAACGTCGACAAACCACTCAGAAATAATTGCCTTGTATGAAGCCTCTCGAGAATGTGCATGGCTTCGAAGAATGGTTCATCACATCCAGAAGTCATGTGGTTTGAACATGGAACAAACCCCCACCATTATCTATGAAGATAATGCAGCTTGTGTTGCTCAAGTGCAAATGGGATATGTGAAGAGTAACCTCACAAAGCATATCAACCCCAAGTTCTTTTATGCTCATGAATTGCATAAGATGAACGAGATAAAGATACTGCATACTAAGTCGTGTGAAAATCTCGCAGATTTATTCACTAAGTCACTCCCCGCATCTTCTTTTGAAAGATGTGTTAGAGGAATCGGGATGATGAGGCTTAGAGAAGTGCAGATTTCAGGGGGAGAATTTTCACATACTCCTACATAAATCTCAAACATGAAGTTTGAGTACCCAACGTGAATCTTGAAGATTAACATTGAAGTTTGGGTGGATTGTACTCTTTTCCTTAAGTAAGTTTTTCATTGAAGTTTTCTTACATAAGGTTTTTGATGAGGCAATCCGTGCAACACAGCAAGCGTGTGCTATGTACTCTTTCTCCAATTATTTTTCCCACTGGGTTTTTATGGAGTTTTAATGAGGCATATGCATCTCGCAGTGAAGAGTCCAAGGGGGAGTGTTAGGAAACCGGATTCGTATCCTATATGGACTCTTCCTTATCTCTAAGCAGAACCGCTATATATAGGAGGCAGGGGGTCACCCCATTGTAGACAAGCATACAGAATAATAAAGCAGACCCGTTCCTCCTCATATTGTGTCTCTCTTTCTCCCTGTCTGTTCTCCACTTTAGATCTATTAGGCAACCCCAGACTATTCGATAGCGAGGTTGTCTAACACCATGCACTCCAACCATGGTCCAGCTTAATTATGACCACTTCAGTTGGGTAGACAACATGTCCACATTACCTGTTGCTCAGATGGTAAGAGTTAAGACACGTACTTTTTTGTTTTAATCTTTGTTGGAGGTCAACTTGGCGAAATGTCCATCCCGTCCTGCCTTTTCTTAAAATTTTCACCCTGACAAGATTCATGTAGCACACTGCACAGGCTTGGTGACGAACTGACGATAACATCTAGCCTGGCACTGCCACACTCTCCTATCTCGGTACGGTCGGCAGACAAGGATTAAGTAGCCGGCCGGATCCGGCCATAAATATAAATACTTGCCCGGCGTTATTCCCTCCGTTACTGCCCGGCTACGGCCGGCGTCCACCGTGACCGCTTTAACCTCCACAGCAATGGGATGTGATCTCTCACTCTCCCTTGGTTAATTCCTCGTCTCTCAAAGTTACCGCGGTTCACGGACTGTCTGCTTTGCATGTCTTTGTAGGCTGTAGCTGAATTGGTCTCCTGGTTTGGCGACTCGGCTGCATCCATCCCAAGTCTGTTGGGATTAGAATTTGTAAATTCGGATTTTCTACGTATTCTACACTAGTTTAGAATTATGTTAGGAGAAGTGTTTCTATGCTCTTCCTTTTAAAAGTTATACAACTATTAAAGCATGAATAAAGAGTAGATGATGATAACTTACCCTTTCGTTTGCTTTAAGATTTATGCAACTTGTACTATAAGGAAAAGCATAGAAGCATTGCTCGTATGTTAGTGTACACAATTACAACATATGTATAATATCACAATCATACACAACAGAAACATAATAAAAAACTTATTTATTGCATATAAAATTGTTGAACGGCCTTAAAGTCAATCTTACACTTATTAGGCCTTAATGGCACTAAATCAAAGTAAATAAATAACAACGGAATGAAGAACGTTGGTGAATCCTACCAACATGCCATAGGCATCTGACAAGGTTCGACTCCTAGATATTCGTTTCCTCGTAGATCTCCTCCTCCAGCGGAGGTGTAGATTCCCTTCAACTGATAGATTTATTGGGGGGCAAGGGTGAGTACGTAAAGCACTCATTAAGTTGTGCGCAGAATACAAGTATACTATATACAAGTCTTATTCGAAATGAATAGCTTCAGGGTTTGTTTTGCACAAAGCAACATTTTACACAATATGATAATAAATTGAAAGAGCAATTTAAAATGATACAGTAATAATAATTTAACAAGAAGTTTCACAGAGTTTCACGAAGATTCACATAGTCTAAACCAATTATCCACCAAGCCAACCTTCCCAAGTTTTGTTTTGTAAAAACTATCCCTTGTGTGAAATTCCTGAGCACGTCCATGATTGTAGACACGACTATTCAAATAGATTTAACTAACATTCTGTAGAGATTGTACAGCTTTCCCTCCCCACAAAACACGATCATCTCATACTGTCACCAGATAACACACTTCCTTAGGTGTACGACAGAGAGATCATGACAAGACTTTTCAGAAACTTCGCTCCAACAATTGGCCCTCCCGGTAACCTCCCTACATCCTGATTCCCAACAAAGTGAATCTTCCTACCCATTGAATGGGTGCAGGTGTACACTATTGGATATGATCCCAACAGAGTGACCATACCCTATCCTAACCCACAACCTGAGGATGCCAATGCTGAAACTTAGTAACTTACTACGCCAGGTTCTTTCTATTAGAACATGTGATTGTACGATTGAGGCTCAGTTCAATGGTGCACAAAGTTAAGCTCTTAATTGTCAAGGGCGAGACTTCCCAATTCACTAAGTCTAAACAAATAACCATGTAGTACCCAACAAAGTATATTACATTGAACCCTCCACCAAGTCATACTACTCACCCTAGTCTAAATCATTTACCACCCTCATTGATTATCACAAAGCACCCATCTTTCCACTAAGTTGTTCCATAAGCATTAGTCAAGTTGATTCTACACTTTCAAATTATATTAATAACCCGTTGCATGGCTAAGCACACTCATCCCGTTGTAATCAACCCATGTTGGCATCTAATAGCAACCAACTAGTAATAAACTATCTTAGGGGTGACAAATGATCATGGCACACGAATGACAAGGTCGGTATAATTTAATTAGGTTGAATAGCTAATCCCAAATTAATTTAAAACATTGTACTTTGAATTAGCATGCAATAGTTTAAAACAATATAACTTTTGAAAAACTGGGTTCAACATGGTCAAAACACAACTTGCCTTAGAATAGCTCTTGCTTTTGCTCTCAAACTTGATCTTGAATCCATGCTTCACTCCCGTACACTCCCAGCACTTCAACATCTACTTAAATCGAGGGAGAACACCAAATTAATACCAAACTAGAGAGCAAATCTACTCCAAAAATCAAATACAATTAACCATTAAATAGATCTTGATTTTATAAATTTTTAGAAATTGGAATCACTTCGATTATTGCATTTATGAGTGAGAACGGGCACATGAAAGTTTGAAACAAAAGAAAAAGAATAAATCCTAATCTACCAAATTATTTCTCTACTAGAAATTCTATTCATTGCACAATACTGACGTCACTGCTGATATTAATTTCGGTAGAATTAACTTTCGAAAGGAAATTCTGGCACAAAGTGATGCAATCGGTTTTAGAAGTGGAGGTCCGAGGCGTTGGGAAGCTTGCAAGGGCACGCCAATGGCGTTTGGTTCACGCTCCAGACGTCGCAACGTTTCGAAGGCACAAGAGGTTGGGACGAACGGAGGAACGGGTTGTGCGAGGAACAACGAGAGCGATGCTAACCTTATATACCCTCGGGGAGGCTCGGTTGAAAGGAAACTGACTCGGATATGGAGAGTTTGGAAATGGAAATATCATGAAATTTGGGCACCAAATTTTGGAAAGGTCAGGGATGGTAAGAGAATGACTGGAGGTTGATTTGGCACAAGTTTGGAAAGAAAACTCACGAGGAATTAACAAGATTTTAATCTTCCAAAATTGGCTCTAATGGAGGGCTTCTCTGTCTGGCTGAAGCTTGAAGGCAACACTGTTGCTGACATGTGGGCCTTTTTATTATTTTTCAAAATTAATTAATTGCTAAGAATTAGAAAGGCTTCTAGAAAATAGAAAATAAGATTAAAAAATTCTCAAAATACCTTGCAATATTTCCAACTTATTGTAAAAATTTTAGAAATTTTGTGTTATAATTTTTCTACAGTAAATCATTTTGTAAATCCAAAAAATAGAAAAACAAATTTATAAATTCTAAATAATTAGAAAATATCCCAAAAAAATTAGAAATAGGTAATAAAATATTACTTTGCAAATTGTGGGATGTTACAAACCTCCTCCTTAACAAAATCTTGACCCCAAGATTTAAGGCTAACTAAGGAATATGTTAGAAAATTCTAATTTCAAATAGTCTTCACGCTCCCACGTAGCTTCACTCTCTGAATGATTGTTCCACTGCACTCTCCAGGAATATACCGACTTATTCCTAGTCCTATGATCAGCTACATCCAAAATCCTAATTGGCTGCTCCTTATAAGTTAAATTATCTTGTAGCTCAATTGACTCTAACGGTGTCTGCTCTACAGGCAATCGAAGACACTTCTTCAACTGAGATACATGAAACACATCATGCACTCCTGCCAATGACTACGACAATTCCAATTGATAAGCAACTTCTCTTATGCGACTCAAAATTTTAAATGGAACAACATATCTGGGTGCAAGATTTCCTTTTGCGTGTAACTTTTTAACTCCTTTAAGAGGGGTAACTCTGAAATACATAAATCATCAGGTTCAAAACTTAATTCACGATGATGATTATCAACATAACTCTTCTGTCTTGACTAAGCAATTTTTAACCTCTCTCTGATCATAGCAATATGCACTTCGGCTTCTTTAAGAATATCTGTTCCAAAGACAAGATGTTCTCCTATCTCATTCCAATTCAACGAGATATGACAGAAACGACCATACAAAGCTCCAAATGGTGACATTTGTAAATTTGCCTGATAACTGTTATTATAACTGAACTTAGCACATGGCAAACATTTGTCCCATGAAGTAGCATAAACTAAGGCACAAGCTCTCAACATATTTTCCAAAATATGATTGACTCTTTCAGTCTAACCATCTGTTTGTGGATGATAAGCTATACTAAAATTCAAATCAGCTCCCATTGCTTCATGCAACTTATTTCAAAACTTTAAGGTAAATTTGGTACCTCTATCTGATACTATATTATTTGGTACTCCATGTGAACACATAATCCTTGACATGTATAGCTCTGCTAATTGATCTCTTTAATAGGTGGTCTTTACTGGTATGAAATGAGCAACTTTTGTCAAACGATCAACTATGACCCATATAGAGTCATAACCATTATGAATTCTAGTTAAACCAGTAATAAAATCTATACCGATTTCCTCCTACTTCCACTCAGGTATCCTCCATTCCCAAGTTTTTCATTAAAATCTAACCTTTGACCATAATTCCCGAGTATTGTCTAATACCACGGACACTACTATTCAAATAGGTTTGACACTCTGCAGAGGTTATACACTTTACCTACAAGATATAATCAACTTAACACGTCTGCTGTGAATCGCCATGCAAGAGTATGCGAATGTGCGATCATAACAAAGCCTTTACAATGCTGTCTAAACCCAGTACTGCCCATTGAGGTTTTAACACTGAAGGGACTAGTTACCACTACCAGGGGCCCCCTTTTGCGCCATGTGAGTCTACCCATACACCCAGAACCCACACCACTATGATAGTACCAAAATCTAGACATCACAAATTAATCAGCTAAGTTTGTCCTATACCAAACATGTGGTTATATGTTTGGCCCAGTTCAAATGCTTGCAAGGTTAAGTCATTAATTGACTAAGGCAAGGCTTCTAGAAAAACGCACAATAACCATCATTCCATATTATCAACTTCTATTTACCAAAATAACAACGCGACTACCCAATTTTCATACTGGCCCACCATGGTTCACAACTCTCGCCACTTGCCACGGTCTAAACCATTTTATCACCCCAGTTGATTATCATACACCACGTGTCATCAACAACATCAACAATATTGTGTGACAACACCTGACACACCTTTTTATAAACATGTTCTATATTCCATTAATTAAGATTAATTTTGATATTCCAAAATGATATCAATAACCCGTTACATGGCTAAGCAATTGCTTACGATCCAACCAACCCACGTTGGTATCTATTAGCAACCAACTAATAATAAACCATTACAGGGTGACAAATGATTATAGCATACAATGACAAGGTAGACATAAATCAATTTGGTCAAATATCTAATCCCAAATTAATGGAAACAGTTATACTTTGAATTAGCTTGCAATAGTTTAAAATAATATAACTTTTGTTAAACTGGGTGCAACATGGTCAAAGCACAACTTGCCTTCAAAAAGCTCTTATTTCTGTTCTAGGCCTTGCTCTTGAGTTGGCTCCTCACTCACGAACACCTCGGGTACTTCAATGTTTGCGCATAATAAATAAATAAAGCAATAAATATAAAAAATATAGAGTAAACACAACTTCAAAAATTAAATAAAATTCAGTAATAAATAGATCTCAATTTTACAAATTTTTAGGAACTAGAATCACATTGATCAGAGCTCGTATGAAAGAGAATGAGCTCTCGAAAGATTAAAAACAAAGAAAAAAGAAATAGCACTGTAGTGCATGGTTACTATATCTCACGGGTACTGTAGCTTTGAGCAGGAGACAGAGAGCAATGCAATGGTAGAGGGGACAATGCACATGGCCAAGGGTCAAGGCAGCAGAGCACAGCCAGGCCGAGAAGAGCAAGGCATAGCTTGCGATGCGACGAACTCAAAGGCAATCACAGGCTCACAGCGACGGTGGAGGGGCACGGATGGTGATGCAGTGACACGTTAAATAATGATGAACACACTTTGGTAAAATACAAAATTCGTCGCCCACGATGTACCAAACTTGAAATCGATTGAGGAGTTACCTTCACGATGACCAATGACATGAAATGACACGATCAATTTTGGAAGAGGACGTCCGATGTGTTGGAAAGCTTGCAAGGGCACGTCGGCGGTGTTCGGTTCGCGTTTTGGACGTCAGAGTGTTTCAAGCAAACGAAGGCACAAGAGGTTGGGATGAATGGAGGAACAGGTTATGCGAGGAACAATGAGGCCGATGTGCACCTTAGAGCATCTCCAGTAGAGCCCCTAAACCACCCCCTAAACCTTAAAATAGGGAGTGTAGTAAAAAAAACAGATCCATCAGAGCCCCAACTCAAGCCCCTAAATTTAGGAGGCCCCTAAATTTGCCTCCTCAGCCCCAATTCCCAGGGAGCCCTAATTCAAGCCCTTAAATTTAGGAGGCATCTAAATTTGCCTCCTCAGCCCCAATTCCCAAGGACACGAGTACATCCCCTATTATTGAAGACAAAGAAATACATGAGAGGCTTCGAGATGATCTTATTGAGCATTTGTGGGCAATTCACAGCGCTTCGTAGTTTGATTCATTGTTTGGAGTTTCTATTTATCTATTTATCATGTTTTGAAAATTTTAAATTTAAATTTGAAATATCATGTTTTTAAATTGTAAATGTTAATATGCTTATGTTTTATGTATTACAAATATTTTTGATTGAATTTTAGTGGTGTCAAATGAAGATTATACATAGCGGATATGTCAAAATAGGAGAAAAAGTAAAATAGGGGCTGTTGCTAAACTTGTGCTCTGAAAACATGGCCCCAAAAAATAGGGAGTCCCTAAATTTAAAATAGGGACCCTGTTTTAGGGGCCCTTGCTGGAGATGCTCTTATATACCCACAGGGAGGCTCTGTTGAAAGGAAACCAACTCAGATATGAAAAGTTTGGAAATGAAAAGAACATGAAATTTGGGCACCAACTTTTGGAAAGAAGGTCGAGGATGGAAAGAGAACAACCTAGGATTGATTTAGCATAAGTTTGAAAAGACAACTCGCGAGGAATTTACGTGATTTGAAGCTTCCAAAATTGGCTCTAATGGAGGGCTTCTCCATATGGCTGAAGCTTGAAGACAACAGTGTTGCTGACAGGTGGGCCTTTTATTATTATTCAAAATTAATTAATTATTGAGAATTAGAAAAGCTTTTACAAAATATATAATAACGTTAAAAAATTCTCAAAAATAGTTTGACATATTTTCAACTTACTGTAAACATTTCAGAAATTTTTGAGATATAATTTTGCTATAATAAATCTTTTTGTAAATCTAAAAATAGAAAACAATTTTATAAATTCCATAAGATTCAACAAAAATCTTAGAATATCATAAATAAGTAATAAAATATTATTTTGCAAATTTTGGGACGTTACAACATTTATTTGGATCCGATGGCTGTGGCTGCACAACGGTCGGCAGTGACGGTGAGACACATGGCAGACAAACACCTTGTCCAAGTGGCATAATCCGTTGTGTTCATGTTGGATTTGACAGCTGTAGCTTGTGTGAGAGACGACGACATGAGATGATGATGCATGGCACGATCTGGTGCATTTGCTTGGAATTAAACAGCTGGGAAACACAGCAAAGAACGGCGGCCCGAGATGGCAAGGTCCTCACCAAACTTGAAGATGGCGACCACGGCGACAACGGAATAGTGACGATTTTGGAGCACGACTTCACGAATCCGAAGTGTCTAGTCATGAGGATCCCAGATCTGATTTTGGGTGCGGCAGAGGTGGCTTCACAATGGCACAAATACGCGTAAACCAGTGGCAGCGCAAGCTAACTCCGACGACAAATTGCAGGTGAACAATGGCGATCTATGCGACATGAAGTGAGGCAAACAAGGCGGCGCGGAACAGGGAAATTAATGCGTGTTGAGATGCCTTAGATAGGGTCTTGGCAAGCACATGAATCACAAATGTTGAAATGAACACGACGGCTAACGACGACATAGTCCAGCTCAGATACGGCAAGATGACGATGGCATGGCACAATCTGGAGCATCCGCATGACATTGATCAGACGGCGCACGATGCGTGATCTACAAGGCAAATCCTTGTCCATCAGATCAAGATTTGATGGTTGGCATCTAGGGTTAGGGTTTGCAGAGCACGTTGGGCTGTGGCATGGGTTGATCTTGGACTAGGCCCATTGGGTTGCGGCCCAATTAGGGTTTAAGCCTTTTCTGAGTTTTTCTATTTAAACTAATTCTAGAAATTAAAATAAGTCAAAATAAATATCAAAATTACCCAAAAAATTCCAAAAAATTCTAAAAGAATATTTTAGGGCATTTGGAATTCAAATAAAATATTTTCAATAAAACTTTATTTAAACTTTTCAAATATTTAAATAAATTTCACAAAAGGCTTAATTCAAAGATATTCAAAATAATTTAAATGAATTCCAAATAATTCCAAAAATAGAAAAGACACAATGAATCCATGAAATGCAAATATTGGGATGTTACAAAGTCCCTGGCAACAGGTAATTGCAACATTGCAGATAGAGACTCTTCAACACATTCTATTGGGCAAAATTGCAAAACTAGTCCCATTCTCCACCATGGAAGCAGCATCAGGTAACATGTGTTGAGATGTTACAAAGTCCTTGGTAGCTGGTAAGTGCAACATTGCAGATAGGGACTCCTCAACGCATTCTATTGAGCAAAATTTCAAAACTAGTCCAATCCTCCACCATGGAAGCAGCATTAGGTAACATGTGTTGCTTGCCGAGCTACCCTAGCTCGGTAGGTAACCAGGACCGCGATAGCCGATCTATCGAGCACGTTAGGCTCGATAGGACCTGCCGCACTACCGGTGCTCGACAATACACTATCTTGTCGAGCTCGAGTACTGCGTAGGTACTTTCCGAGCTCAGCAAGAGGGTATTTGTAGTGCTGACCATCTGTAGCGGTAGGAGAGCGTGGTAGGCCCATAGTTGACACTATCTATCAGTGCTTCTGCGGTCGAGAAGGGGCTATATAAATATGAATGAAAAGTAGATAATGATTACTTACCTATTCGTTTGTTTTAATATTTGTATAATTTGTATTGGAAGAAAAAATATAAACACATGGGTGTTTTAATATTTGTATAATTTGTATTGGAAAAAAATATATATAAACACATGGGTGTGTACAATATCCCGTGATCGACCAGTCCATGGTATCTCAGCTAACAGCAACCCAAACTCAGGGCCATGTCAACGGGAAAGTGCAGCAGGTACGTACTTGCCAATTTGCGATAATGCCATGGGCATCATGGCCTGTGATGATGAGTGATGGCATATACGCCAAAGCGTGTAGCAATTGCCGGTGCTTTTGTTATTTCTGGTTTTCCAGCTAGCACCAGTAGTATAGTAGCCTATCGCTGAGGATATCATATTATGAGATGCTCAATTATTCTCGATCTCAACTGGTTGAGATGGAACAGATCTGCTTTACTTTCCTACTGATAGTATTGATTTTACAATTTACATGTGTTTGAAGAAATAAGTATACTCCCTGTATTAAAAATAGAGGAGTTCCGGCTCCCCTACCATGCTCATGTGATCCTCTTCGTAAAAAAGGCCTTAAAAAAATTCGAATTTACATTTAGCTTCTTTTATCGTTCATTTTTTTGCAAAAAGAATCTCTTGATTTTGCAAATCCGTAACTCTTTCGTGAAAAGACCTACAAAAATACTAAATTATGATAAAATCCTTCCACCGGTTTTTTGGCGACAAGAAGTCAAGAACATCATGTTTCCTCAAATTCATAACTGAGCCTGGACCGAACCTTTTTGCAAATGGATCATCGCGGTTCCGAAAAATTGTGTCCGGACATGGTTATACCATTTTTGCAAAAGGGACCCTGACCTCTTACGCGTCATGACGCACTTACGTGGTGTGTCGTCGTGTATTACATGATGAGAACGTGTACCGAACTACTTATGTGACGAGAACACAGACTTGTGACGTGGTAATGGTTCGGTCCTTAATCAGAGAGATGATTTCATTTCATACATCCGCTCCAAGCTAATGTTTCTAATCTGCACTTGAATGTTTATTGGTTGACATTTCTGAACCTGCGCTTGAATGTTTTAGAGTTTTTCAGTTGAAAATTCTTTGGGCGTATCCGCTACTTCTGTTTGCAGCGGATGCCTGCAAAATAGCCCATTCCGTCGTTCCTTTACTGAAGTTGCATCCAATGGTCTTCAATATGTAAATATGTTGTGGATACCTTTCAATCAAAGATTTTTTTTTGTCTAACGTGCATCTTTTATAGTCAGGTCGAACTTGTTTCCTCGCAAAGAAAAAAAGTGGAGCTTGTGTGCGAGGAGCTGGGAATAAGGAAAAGAGCCTCTAGTTGAACTTGTTTCGCTCTTACATTTTGCACACATGAAGGATGAATCCAAGGTGCATAAGAGCACCACAGCGTAAACTATTTTTTGACCTCCATATATTGCGCGCACTAGCCTCTAAGCAATTTTTCTTAGCATTGCCAACCTTAGAGGCCTGCCTCCTGCAAATAAATTTTTTTTTTACATGCCACGGAGTGTATGGGCTGGGGTCATGTGACACCGATATTTTTCGACCTAGCGCACATAATTCATTTAGTATATATGCATATGATTGTCTTATTATAAGCTAGTACTGTGTACACCGGTGATCTCTTTTCCTAGGTCTGCCTGTGCACATGACCCCACTTGAAAGTTGGGTTAGAGTAGAGGTTGAGATAAATAGCACTTAGTGGTGAAATTTTCTATTATTTTAGTTATAGTTGTGGCCTCTATATATCTTAGAGGCACATATAGCCTCGTCACACTACAGAAAATTATGCCAATTTTAGAAGCTGCATGTGTGTCCCAGCTTAGAGGCACTACAGGAAAACGTCAATTTTTCGTCGGCTTACTCCGAGCCGACGATTATTCAATATATTATCGTCGGTTTAAGTTTAGCCGACGAAAATACATTTATTTTCGTCGGCGGAAATGGGGCCGACGAATATACACTTATAATTTCGTCGGGTTAAATAGGGCCGACGAATATATGCTTATAATTTCGTCGGCTTGAGTGTGAACCGACGAAAATATGAGGGATATACCCTAGCTATGTGTCACAGGCTAGCAAAAAACCGAAGCACTGCCCTCAGCTCACGCCGCCGCCTCCCCAGCGCCCGCCCCCTGCCACCGCCTCCCCAGCACCCGCCGCGTTCGACCCGGCTCCCGACCCCCCCTCAGCTCATGCTGCCGTGTCCGCCCTCCGCTCCCGACCTCCGTGCCCGCCCCCTGCCCTCGCCTCCGCCGAGTTCGGCCCGGCGCCCGACCTCCGCCCCCTGAGCTCCCGCCGCCGTGTCCGGCCCCCGGCATCCGCCCCCGCTGCCTCCGGTCCCCGGCCCGCCGCTTTCGGCCCCCGGAATCCGCCCCCGGTCTGCCGCCCTCTGGCCTGGCTATGAACCTTCCACAGAATAGCATGTTTGTATTCTTAATCCTTTGCAGTTACATACACTCAGTAATTACTATGTGCATTTGCTTAGTATTAAGATTCAATATCATTTCCTACTAGAATTGAAATGATTTCGAAACAATGAATGAGCGATCTGTGGAATTATTTCAGCTATAATGACCCTCTAGAGGAAGTAGCATTCATGTTAGGCTAGCTTCCTTGTTAAAAATGTGATTGTCCAGTATTTTTTTGTCCACAAGTTTCAGTAGTTAGGCTCTGTAGTTTTGAAACCATCTTTGAATTGTTTCCTAGACTGAGTGTCACAACTGGTTCCTGTGTGTCTTTCCCTAGCCTGATAGGTTTATTATAATTATCACATGATTTGACTGGAAACTGGCTACCAATTTTCACCTAATACTTCTAGAGATCAAATTATTTTTTTAGTAGTATAATAAAATAGTTTTCTTTTGTGAAGAATACCAAGGCCGACGAAATTAATAAATGTGGCCGACGAAAATAGACCGGGGCGCCACGTCATCACGTATTTTCGTCGGCCTAGATCGACGAAAATACACTTGCCACGTCAGCAAGCGGGTTAACGGCTATTATTTTCGTCGACTAGGACGGCCGACGAAAATACGTATATTTTCGTCGGCAACCGACGAAAATACATGTATTTTCGTCAAAAGGATTTCGTCGGTCTATTTTCGTCAGCAAACCGACGAAGATATATATTTTCGTCGGTCTATCCCTTATTTTCGTCGGTTTTTGGCCGACGAAAATAATACGGTTTCCTGTAGTGAGGTCGTCCGGCTCAACAGTATATGGATGCCCTAAACGGCAACCTTGTCTCTTCGATGATGATGGGGAATTGGCAACATGCATAACGTAGAAGATTGAGAAGTCCGTGTATGAATTATGATGAAACGATCATGGCCGTCGGTTGGTCGACGCATGTTAGGGCCCGTTCAGCTGGGCTCTAAGACCTGCTTTTTCTTGATTCTGCTCTAACTCATCTTGATTTTCGATCTTCTCAAGAATCAAAGCAAGACGAGAGGGTGTTTGGCTAGCAGAGGCGAGGGACTGACTCTCTAGGCAGCGGCTCAAGGCATGGACGACAGCGGGAGTGCGGAGTCGGCAGGGCTGGAGCTGGGCCTCGAGCCACTAGGGCCTGGGCCCGAGGCCCAGCAAAAAAACAGTATAAATTACTGATCACATCTGATATGGATCCGAAGCCTAGTGCTGAATTGCCAAGTTGGTAAGACCGGTGGATGTGATGAATCGTTTTCCTCTCTTTTTTCTTCATGGAATATGGAATATCAAATATCAATCCTATGTTGATGAATGATTAAATGATGAATTGATGATGCCTTCCCTAAGTTCCCTTGATTTCTGAATTAACACCTCTAGAATTTGATTTTGTTAATCACCGATAAAAAAGAGGACAATCCAAGGTGCTAATTATTTGGTGAAGCAATGATACGTCAAATTCATCCTTAGACCACAAAGATATGCAAACTATAGATATTAATCAAGAACATAGGCAAAAATGAACCTCCAAGCAACAATCTTAAAGAAATAAAATGGGTTATATATGGAAAATGCACATGATCTACCTTCTCTCTCTTCAACTTCTTGTTCTCCTCTTCGAGAATAGACAAATTATTTTCAAGCTCATTCGTGTAGGCTTAACATAACCATAAATATGTTATCAACAAGTATCTAAAAGATAACACGTACTTATCTATACAAAAGTAAATTTATGAAGTGAAGTCATGGTGAAATTTGAACAGATTAATCCTAACATGAATTGATCAAGGATATAAATGGGGGTTTTTAGATGTTTCTCTCTGTCAAATATAGGCAAACTAATGTATTGTAGTGGAGTCTAATCTAGTTAAGATGGGTGGTTGCTTTTGTTATTTTCCAAAGCAACATTCAGTATCTTGTATTTGGTTTTCTTACAAAAAAAACTAGCTTCCGGGAGTTTTGCCATTAGTGTGATGATCTTTTTCGGGCTTAAACACAATAAGACACTGCCTCCTATTATCCTAGTGAATTAGACCTTGCCTGTATGTGAGAGCTAATTTGGCAATCCTCTGTTGCTAAATGTCCCAATCTCATAGAGACTAAGATATTTTCGAGAGTGAATGAGATGTTCATATGAGACCTTACACAGATAGTCCTTGTATAGGTCTACAATGCTACACAAGTTTTTAACCCTTTATAGTCACAATCACAACAACAACAACAAAAAACAGTACTCCTGGCAAATGAAGTCTGGGAAAATTTCTTCCAAGTGATCAAGAGATATAAACATGCTCCTATTGTAAGAAAAGGCGAAGGAAATAGCAGACCTGCTTCCTTGCTCAATAACCATACTCTTTGATATTATTGTATGATTGTATAATACTTAATGATCAACTTGAGACATTCATTGCTGATGTGTTAAGCATGGGGTTCAAATTTATTTTATCTATTTTATTGATACGTTAAGTATGGAGTTCAAATTTATTTTTATTTCTGTATTTCTGCTGTATTTTTCTTATACCTTAATGTTCATACTATTTGATATTATTAATAGCGCTTAGTGGTCTGGCCCGAGGCTTAATAAAATTCTGTTTCAGCCACTGGGAGTCGGTGATGGGGACGGCAGTATCAAGTTAGAGGGGCTGAGTGGGGAGGGGGAATCGAAGGCGGTGCTCAGGGTCAAGGCGGCGTGAATCGGAGTTGAGGGGCGACGGGGTCGGAGGCAAGGTGGCGTTGGGATTAGAGGCGAGGCAGCGCTTGGGGTCGGAGGCGGCAAGAGCTCAGGGTCAAAGGTGAGGCAGCGTCGGGGTCAGAGGCAAAGCACCGCTCGAGGTCAGAGGCGGCGCTTGGGGTTAGAAGCATCGAGGGAGGGGAAGAGAATCCGGAGGAGCGGGGTTCCGGTTGCTTCTCTAGCGCCATGTAAAAAGGAGCGCTCCACTCTGATTCTCGAATTAGTTGGGAGGAGCATGAGGTGTTCGGTAGAGCTCCGACTCCTCCGGACGAGAATTCTGGAGCCGGATGTCGGGCCCCGAATCTACAAATCCGGACCCTCTGTGTATTCAGCACTAGTTCAGGAACACGCTAGTGCACACAGTCTCAACATTGGTAAATATCACAATCATACTCAACGAAATAATAAGGTACTTTAATTAGTTAACCAAACTGGTTGCTCGACCTTAAGGTCAAGTTACAAATATACGTCACGCAGGGCGAAACTTATTAAAAGAAAAATAACAGCAGCAGAAAATAAGATAACTTCGTGGCGCCATCCAGTATACCACAGGCAACTGACTGGGCTCGCTCCCTAGATAGACGATTCCTCTTGGAGTTCCTCCTCCAAAGCTGGTATAGACTCTTCTTCAACTGATGTTGTATTGTGGCAAGGGTGAGTACTTGGTACTCAGCAAGTCATGCACAGAATGCAACTAATATACTACATGCATGGCGTAGTACAAAGGAATAGCTCTGGGTGTAATTGCAGTAAAACAACATTTGACTAGTAACATAAGTAGATTCGAAAGCAGTAGAAACAAGTTTAAGATCAATAACTTTTCCAGGAGTTAAATAAACATCTTTCCCATTCCTAATCCACATTTTCATCAACGTCATTATTAAACCAAACCAAACCCTTCAAGCTCAAGTTATTTTCAAGAAAGTATAACCCTTGACTGTAATTCCCGAGCGATGTCTAATGCCGCGGACACGGCCATTCGAATAGATTTTACACTCTGCAGAGGTTATGCACTTTACCCACAAGATACAGCTAAACACCACAAAGGCGAGTGTCCGTAACAAAGTCTTTCGGAAACTTCTAACAGCACAAGTGAGCCTCCCCGGTTATTGCACACTAACCCTTCCCTTAGCGAAGGCGAAGTTTAGGCCAATCAACCGTTAGATGGGTACCTGGCCGTAGCTCCGGTACGCTCCCCCGTACAACTACACAAAAGGTATAGTTGACACCCCGAGGTCCCATAGGTACGTTATTAGTGACTTAATCAACTAGGTCCGTCCCATTACAGACATGTGGTTGCACGTTTGACTCAGTTCAAAGGCTTGCAAGGTTAAGTCCTTAGGGTGACCAGGGCAAGACTACCTGAAGAACCAAATCAGCGTTCCTGGTGCCACAACAGGCCCACCCGATCATTCTTGCCACATGCCCCGGTCGAAAACTACTTATCAAATCCCAGTTGATTACCATGCACCACGTGCCATAGTCAATCATGATACATGATACTTCTTCAAAAAAGGTTCAACATCTCATTAAGTCAATATTAGCATTTGATTGTCCAAAGCATTTCACGCGGCAAGGCTAAGCATACTACATCGGTCTAGCTACCCATGTTGGCAATTTAATAATGTCCAACTAGTAATCCACAACTAGGGTGACAAGGGTTCATGGCACATATTTAATTAACCAAGGTGTCATACAGCAATTTATAATTTATCTAATTTCTCATAATTAAATAAAGCATTTTCTAATCTAAATTAGCATGCAATAATTTAAATCTAATTAATTTCAAAAATAGGATCAACATGGTCAAAGCATAACTTGCCTTCAAAGAGTACTTGTTCTTGATCTTGAACTGGCTCCTGGGTCAACACTTCACCTTCGAAGCCTTCGGGCACTTCAACGTCTACTCGTAAAGCATGCAAATAACAATAAATAAATAAAAAGTAGACAAAAAGTGTCCAAACATCCAAATGGAGTCCATAAACAGATAGAGCATAATTTTTTGAATTTTTAGGAATTTGAATCGGCAAAAACGGAGTTAAAACGCAAAAGTTATAAGCGTTTGAAGTTTAAATAATCAATTAAATAATATTTATAGAGAAAAACTTTGGTCCAAAAATTAAATAAAATTCACCATTAGGTAGATCTCAATTTTATGAAAATTTAGAAATTTGAATCACTCAAATCGGAGTTAAATTGCAAAAGTTATAAGCGTTTGAAGTTTCAAAATTCAATTAAATCAATAATCCGAATTAATCCATTTATTTTTATACTGAAAAACCGAATAATGACGTCAGCATGACGTCAGCGTGGATTTTGATTTTCCACCGAATTATTTTTCTATTGAAAAATCGATTTATTGCGTCAGCCGGTCCATGGACGTGGTCCACGGTTCGGTTTGGGTCCACCGTGGACCCGGTCCACGAGTACATGTCTCACTGACATGTGGGCCCCATCGGATGACGTCAGCGGTGACGTCATCACGCTCGGCTGAGGACAGCTGACAGCTGGGCCCCACCGTGACGTCATCATGACGTCACGGCTGACGTTATCGAGCCGTTGGAATGGCCGCTGACACGCGGGCCCCACGCTGACGTCACGCGTGACGTCAGCGGTGACCAGGCGGCGACCGCGCTAACCGCGTTGGTCACGCTTCCGGCCACGTGGGTCGATCCGGACCGTTCATTGAAAATCAACGGTCCAGATTGGATCTGGGCCGCGCACGTTGCGGGCAACGTGGTCGATCTGGGCCGTTCGATTTGGATCGGACGGTCCGGATTGGATCGGGTTTCACCGCGTCGGGGGTGACGCGGCATGTCCCGGTCGACGGCACGTGGCGCGTTCTACGCCGTTCAATCTCGATCGAACGGCTGGGATCTAATCAACGCACGGTGCACGTGGCTACGCGGCTTGATCTAAGCCGTTGGATCTAGATCCAATGGTTGAGATTGGATCTAAAAGCCGCAACGTGGATTTCGTTGCAGTGACGTGGACTAACGTGGGCCATTGGATCTTGATCCAACGGTCCAGATCTAATCTGGGTTCTACGGTTTCGGGAAAACGTGAACTCACCGTAGCCGTCAGATCTTGATCGGACGGTTGTCCGAGTTCGAGGCGACGATGGTGACGCGGCGGAGCAGAGGGCACCGGAGACGGAGACGACGACCAAGGGCGCGGCGCTACGGGGCTCCTCCGGCACGTGTGTGGTCACGTTCGAATCGCCCTGGCTCAGGGATCCCAGATCTGACCTCCTTCTCCTCGGGCGACGGCGGACGGCGGCGGAAGGTGAGGAAAACCGAAGCAAAGCCCTAGGCAACTACGGCGAGCAATAGCGGGCAAACATCGGTGGCTAGGGCTAGGGCAAGTGGGGCAAACGGCGCACGAGGGAAAGGCGAACCTCGGGCGCACATCCGGGCTTTAAATGCCGGCCCCAACGTCGAGATCGACGCGGAAATCGCGGCGGAGCTGGTACGGGCGGCTGAGTCCGGCTCGGACACGGCCGAGCGACGTGGCGCAATCCCTGCCGTCCACTTGGCACGACCAACGGTCGGGATCGCACAGGCGTGACCGGGTCTGGCTCGGCCCGCACGTGGGCGACGTGGCGCGATCGTGGCCGTTGAATTGAGATCCGACGGTCGCGATCCAAGGGTTCGGCTGGACCGGGTCCGGCTCGAACGCGGCGCGGGTTGGGTTCGGGTCGGACTCGGACTCGAGTCCGACTCGGGCTCGGTCGCATGAACAGTGCAAACCAACTCGATTTTCCAGCGATTAAATAATGAAAATAATTTCCAGAAATTCATTTAATTCATGAAAAATAGCAAAATACTCAGAAAAAAATTCCAGAAAAATTCTAGAACATTTTGGACTCAAATAAAATATTTCCAACAAAATTTTATTTGCAAAATTAAATTCTTTAATTATTTCAAAGGGAATAAATTCAAATAAATTCCAAATAAATCCCAGAAAATTCCAAAAATTCACAAAAGTGCCAAATCTTATTTAAATTCATGAAAAGCAAAAATTGGGGTGTTACAAACCTCCTCCCTTAACAGAATCTCGTCCCCGAGATTCAGGGCTAACTAAGGAATAGGTATGGAAATTCTTCCTTCAAATCCTCCTCGCGCTCCCAAGTTGCTTCACTCTCTGCATGGTTGCTCCATTGCACTCTGCAGAAACGGGTTGACTTATTCCTTGTCTCTCGATCCATGGTGTCCAAAACCTTGACGGGGTGCTCCTTATAAGTCAGATCCTCTCGCAGTTCTATTGACTCCAGCGGTGTTTGCTCATCAGGTACTCGGAGACACTTCTTCAGCTAGGACACGTGGAATATGTCATGCACTCCTGCTAGTGACGGCGGTAACTCTAGCTGGTACGCAACTTTCCCTCTGCGACTGAGAACCTTGAATGGCCCAACATATCGCGGCGCGAGTTTTCCTTTGGCATGGAATCTCTTAACTCCCTTGAGTGGTGTGACTCTGAGATACACGAAATCTTCTGGTTCAAAACTCAGGTCTCGGCGACGGTTATCAGCGTAACTCTTCTGTCTTGACTGAGCTATCTTTAATCTTTATCGGATCATGGCAATCTGTTTTTCGGCTTCTTGAAGAATGTCCGGTCCAAAGACACGGCGTTCACCCGTCTCATTCCAGTTCAACGGTGTTCGACAAGGTCGACCATATAATGCCTCAAATGGTGACATTTGCAAGCTTGCTTGATAGCTATTGTTGTAGCTGAACTCAGCATACGACAGACTTTTATCCCAAGAGGTAGTGTAAGCCAATGCACACGCCCTTAACATATCTTCCAGTATCTGGTTAACTCTTTCAGCCTGTCCATCCGTCTGCGGATGATATACTGTACTAAAGTTCAAACGGGTCCCCATGGCTTTATGCAGCTTATTCCAGAATCTCGAGGTAAACTGGGTACCTCTATCCGATACAATCTTCTTCGGCACTCCATGCAAACAGACGATCCTGGTCATGTATAACTCTGCTAACTTATCTCCTGAATAGGTGGTCTTCACGGGGATAAAGTGAGCGACCTTAGTCAAGCGATCCACTATGACCCATATGGAGTCATATCCTCCTTGAGTCTTGGGTAAACCGGTAATAAAGTCCATTCCGATTTCCTCCCATTTCCACTCAGGTATCTTCAACGGCTGTAGCAATCCTGCGGGTCTCTGATGCATTGCCTTGACTCTCTGACATATGTCGCACAGCACAACATGCTCAGCAACTTCACGCTTCATACTCGGCCACCAGAATCTTTCCTTCAAATCCTGGTAAATCTTGGCACTTCCCGGATGAATTGAATACTTGGAGTCATGGGCTTCCTCTAGGATCAACTGCTTCAGCTCCTTCTTGTTTGGCACACAAATTCGATCCTCCATCCACAACGTGCCTTGCTCATCCATCTTGAAGTCTTTTGCCTTGCCTTCATCCATCTTGGACTTAATCCTGCGGATCTTGTCATCATCCTTCTGTCCTTCTCGGATCTGATCCTTCAGGGTAGGCTTCACTTCTAATGCGGCCAAGAATCCTTCTGGTACCACTTCAATCTGCATTCTCTGGAAATCCTTGCATAGCTCTTCCTGACTCGCGGCTATCAACATGTTTACGGTATGGCTTTTCCGACTCAGAGCATCGGCCACCACGTTGGCCTTTCCGGGATGGTAATGGATTCCAACATTATAATCCTTGATCATCTCTAGCCATCTCCTCTGTCTCATGTTCAGGTCTGATTGGGTGAAAATGTACTTAAGGCTCTTATGGTCCGTATACACTTCATATCTATTTCCGATCAAATAATGACGCCACAACTTCAAAGCGTGCACTACGGCAGCTAGCTCTAGGTCATGCGTTGGATAATTCTCCTCATGCGGCCTCAACTGCCTTGATGCATAAGCGACGACCTTTCCGCTCTGCATCAGCACACATCCAAGTCCTTGGCGCGATGCGTCACAATAAATATCGAAGCTCTGATTAACATCCGGTAAAACCAACACCGGTGTTGATGTCAATCGCCTCTTCAGCTCTTGAAAACCTTTCTCGCACTCCGGCGTCCATGCAAACTTCTTCTCCTTTTTCAACAATTGCGTAAGAGGTCTCGCAATCGTCGAAAAGCCTTCAATGAAGCGGCGGTAGTAACCTGCCATACCAAGGAAACTACGAATCTGGGTCACGGTCTTCAGCTGCTCCCAGTGTAACACAGCTTCTACCTTGCTTGGATCAACGACGACTCCTTCTGCGCTCATCACATGTCCGAGGAACTCCACCTTGTCCTTCCAAAAGTCACACTTGCTGAACTTAGCGAAGAGTTGTTGTTCCCTCAGCTTTTCCAAAACTCGCTTCAAGTGCTCTGCATGTTCATCCTTTGTCTTGGAGTAGATTAAGATATCATCTATGAACACAACCACAAACTTGTCCAAATATTCCATGAACACCTTATTCATCATGTTCATGAAGTAGGCTGGCGCATTCGTCAGACCGAAGGACATAATAGTAAACTCGTAATGTCTGTATCTTGATGAAAACGCGGTCTTCGGAATATCCTTTGATCGGATCTTCAACTGGTGGTATCCCGATCTCAGATCAATCTTGGAGAAAACTCCGGCTCCTCTCAGCTGGTGAAACAGATCATCGATCCTGGGTAGCGGGTACTTATTCTTCACGGTGACCTCATTGAGTGCACGGTAGTCAATGCACATCCTGAAGCTTCCGTCCTTCTTCTTGACGAACAAAACTGGCGCTCCCCACGGCGACAAACTTAGTCTGATGAATCATTTCTCCATCAGCTCTTCAAGCTGCTTCTTCATCTCTACCAATTCCTCGGTGGACATCCGATAGGGCCTCTTTGCTATCGGTGCTGTACCAGGTACCAGCTCTATCACAAACTCTATGTCTCTGTCTGGCGGCATACCAGGTAGATCTTCAGGAAAAACATCTGGATACTCATTCACTACTGAGACATCTTCTATGCTGATTGCCTTGGCACTGGTAACCATCAACTGTCTATCTCTAACGGCGGTAGCTTGGAATTCCACTTTTCTTCCACACGGGCTCTCAACTGAGATAATCCTTCGTCCACAATCCAGCACAGCCGTGTGCTTGGATAACCAATCTATTTTCAAAATAACATCTAAGGTCTGGGTTTCCAATATAATAAGGTTCGCTAGGAATTCTACCTCGTCTATTAATATTCTCACCCCAGAACATCCTACTTTAGTTCAGAGTTTGGAACCAGGGGTTTGAACTAAAAGCATGCATTTAAGTATTGCAATCTCCAAATCATTTTTAGCAGCAAAGCCTTGAGAAACAAACGAATGCGAAGCTCCAGAGTCAAACAAAATCAAGCAGGTAATCGAGTTGACAAGTAACTTACCCAGCACGACGTCCGTGGCATTCTGGAGTTCCTCTGCGGTGACATGGTTGACTCGGCCTCTCACTACGGTTTGGGGCGTGGCTCCTGGCGGTGCTGTCCCGCGGTTTGCTCCGGGTGCAGGTGTCCTGGCTGGTGTGGATCCCAGATTGAAGCGAACTGGGGTCACTCCTGCTGTCTACTTAGGGCAACTGTTGGAGAAGTGCCCTGGCTCGTTGCATGTGTAGCAGCGTCTCACTATCCCCTGTTGACTGTCTGAAGCGGCGTTTCTAGCTTGAGCTGTTGTCTGATAATTCTGGTTGACGGGTCTTGATGCTGGTGACGGTGTCCTTGTTGCATTCTGCGGTTGGAATCTGAAAAACTGATTTGGCGCAACCCTCAAGCGTTGCTGCGCTCCCTGACGCGATCACTGCTGTTGCATCCTTCGCTTCCGGTTCTCATCCAGTTCCTTGCACTTATCTTCAAGAATGAGCACCTTGTTCACAAGCTCCTGGAAATCTGGAAAGGTGTGGGTGATCAGTCCCAGCTGCAGTCCTGAGTTAAGTCCCTTCGTAAAGCGAGACTGTCTGGCCTTATCTGTCGCTACGTCTTTAGGTGCGTAACGTGCAAGCTGTGTGAACTTATTCAGGTATTCAGCCACCGGCTGATTACCTTACTTCAGTGCTCTGAACTCTTCCTTCTTGAGGTCCATAATTCCTTCAGGCACGTGATACTGACGAAATGAGGCTGTAAACTCCTCCCAAGTGATGTCCTGAGGGTTCTCCCGCGTGGCGCAGAAGTTCTCCCACCACTCTGCGGCGGTCCCTTCCAACTGATGAGAAGCGTAGAGTACCTTCTCATTCCCCATGCATTGAGCGATGTGTAGCTTCCTTTCGATTGACCTTAACCAGTCATCGGCCTCCAACGGATTGGCATTCCCAGAGAAAGTGGGTGGATGAGTCCTCATGAACTCTGACAGTCTTGACTTCTGGCGTTGTCCCTGATTGACTTGATTATTCTGATTAGCAGTGGCGTGGGCAGTAATCTGTTGCATCTGCTGCATCATTGCATGCATCAACTAGGTCTGTGCGGCAAGAAAAGCCCCAAAATTCTGCATGTCAACTGGCGGTGCTGGCTGGGGTGCAGGTGCTCCATCATTAGGGTTCCCAGCTGGGCGAGACCCACTTTCATTGCCTCCAAGGTTTCCACGGGTGTTCACCATCTGTTGATTACTCCAAGGTTTCAGAGATGAGAGGGAATAAGAATAGACAAGAGAGTAGGGAAACTTATGCGGGGAAAGTGTAACTCAAAATCCAACTTTATTATTTAATAATAATAACTTGGTATGGTTGCTCACAATGCCTAAGGGCCTTGCAACACATACTGCACACTCAGCAAGCAATGAAAATCCAAATCGACTCTTACTGGAGTCTAACGCCTAATGGGGTGACTCTTATTCTATAACGCGACTCGACGAAGGAGTCTCAACCTCAATGCTTACGCTCACTCGTCGAGAAAACCTCCACTGCCTCCTCGGGGCGGGTGCGGCGGCATAGGCGCGAAACAATCACCATGCCCTACAACTGCAGCTGTAGTTGACGACGCGGCTCCTCCTCTGGCTCGGGATCTGACTGTTGCTGTGGTTGCGGCGCGGGTGCAGGTGGCGCTTCTTCTGGGTCCTCCTCTGGCTCTGGGGCGTCCAACTCCAACACTGGATCGGGGCCCTGTCCATACAGTGTGGTCTCCAACTCTGCGATCCTCTTCGCAGCATAGGCGACGTACTCACGAGCATTCTCTAAGTGCTTCTTCTCTTCTTCAGCCTGCTCGCGAGCCTTCTTCAACTCCTGAACTGTGTCATCGATAAGCTCCTCCTGAGCGGCGACGAATCTGGCTAAGTGAGTGATAGTGTCATCCTCATCTTCTATCGGCTTCCGCTGAGCCCTGCTGTCTCGGCGTGGGTGGTGACGGAATACTGTGCCTTCCAGCTCCCTGGAGTAGGTGCGAGCGATCTGCTGCATCGCTCGATGTGACACCTCCTGGATTCCCATCTCAAAGGTAGACCTCCTGGCGGTGAAGTGGAAAGGGCGGCTGAACTTCGTCTTCTCTCGGGCATACACCGTGATCCTGACGTCCCATCCTATGACCAGTCCTGCCTGCACGAGTGTAGTCCCTTGGTAGAGCGGTCTCTCAAAACCTCCAAGAAACTGAAGCATACGCCACAACTCGGCAGCATAACCTCCTTCACGCTCGGTGTAGTTGTTCTTCATCATCATCTGCCAAAAGACACTCGTGTAAGAACGCAACATTTTTAAAATCAATGTGGAAGACAAAAAGAACTCAGCAAGGGGTATGAATCAGAAAGAAAGGGGTAAGTCTAGAATTCATTCATTATCTTGACAAATTTTATCTTTAGAAAGTAGGTTTTATCCTCACTACGACCAATCTAACTATGGGTGAGCCTACAGTCAACCTGGCTCTGATACCACCTCTATCGGGCCCCGAATCTACAAATCCGGACCCTCTGTGTATTCAGCACTAGTTCAGGAACACGCTTGTGCACACAGTCTCAACATTGGTAAATATCACAATCATACTCAACGAAATAATAATGTACTTTAATTAGTTAACCAAGCTGGTTGCTCGACCTTAAGGTCAAGTTACAAATATACGCCACGCAGGGCGAAACTTATTAAAAGAGAAATAACAGCAGCGGAAAATAAGATAACTTCGTGGCGCCATCCAGTATACCACAGGCAACTGACTGGGCTCGCTCCCTAGATAGACGGTTCCTCTTGGAGTTCCTCCTCCAAAGCTGGTGTAGACTCTTCTTCAACTGATGTTGTATTGTGGCAAGGGTGAGTACTTGGTACTCAGCAAGTCATCCACAGAATGCAACTAATATACTACATGCATGGCGTAGTACAAAGGAATAGCTCAGGGTGTAATTGCAGTAAAACAGCATTTGACTAGTAACATAAGTAGATTCGAAAGCAGTATAAACAAGTTTAAGATTTATAACTTTTCCAGGAGTTAAATAAACATCTTTCCCATTCCTAATCCACATTTTCATCAACGTCATTATTAAACCAAACCAAACCCTTCAAGCTCAAGTTATTTTCAAGAAAGTATAACCCTTGACTGTAATTCCCGAGCGATGTCCAAAGCCGCAGACACGGCTATTCGAATAGATTTTACACTCTGCAGAGGTTATGCACTTTACCCACAAGATACAGCCAAACACCACAAAGGTGAGTGTCCGTAACAAAGTCTTTCGGAAACTTCTAACAGCACAAGTGAGCCTCCCCGGTTATTGCACACTAACCCTTCCCTTAGCGAAGGCGAAGTTTAGGCCAATCAACCGTTAGATGGGTACCTGGCCGTAGCCCCGGTACGCTCCCCCGTACAACTACACAAAAGGTATAGTTGACACCCCGAGGTCCCACAGGTACGTTATTAGTGACTTAATCAACTAGGTCCGTCCCATTACAGACATGTGGTTGCACGTTTGACTCAGTTCAAAGGCTTGCAAGGTTAAGTCCTTAGGGTGAGCAGGGCAAGACAACCCGAAGAACCAAATCAACGTTCCTGGTGCCACAACAGGCCCACCCGATCATTCTTGCCACATGCCCCGGTCGAAAACTACTTATCAAATCCCAGTTGATTACCATGCACCACGTGCCATAGTCAATCACGACACATGATACTTCTTCAAAATAGGTTCAACATCTCATTAAGTCAATATTAGCATTTGATTGTCCAAAGCATTTCACGCGGCAAGGCTAAATATTTGGAAGAGAGAGGAGAGGGATTTGGTGGTATATAAAGTTTAATGAAACTGACTGTAACTCAGCACTTTAGTACATAACTAAATATTTGGAAGAGAGAGGAGAGGGATTTTAAACCCCATGATTCTTAATCTTTTATTCTAGCAACCATCACACTTAGACCTTTTATTATAAGAACCATTCTGTAATTTACATGGGCCACATTATATTAAAATAATTTAACAATCTCCCACTTGGCCCTTGTAAAAAATTTGATGATTCGATAAACTTTTAGTTGTACACTTTTCATCGAATTTATCAAGTCATCGTTAAATTGAATTGTGACGATAGAATCATGGCGGTCACAAGTCATACAGTGACAAGATCCCTTCCATATATCACAATCGATATAATTCAAACAAACCTTAATGGGAAACTCTCATTGTTATCCATCACTACCATAATTGTATACGCGATAATATGGATAACCAACAAAACAATACTTTTATTGAATTCATAAGTTCATAAGACCCCCAACCACAGACTTGTCTGTAATGTCTGATTGGGAATATTCTTTTAGCTTCGTCATGAATTCCTTTGCATTATCAGTTTTAGGCAGCGATGGCTTGACGTTTTCAACAATCGTCAAGCGCATCAAGTTCAAGCTTAGCCTGTTGGATCGTTCCCAAGCTTCATAAAGGGAACGATCTTCATCAGTACTTTCATCCGTAATAGTTGCAGGCTTTTCATCAAGAACTAATGCTAGATCTAAGTCCATAACACCCAGCTGAAACCGGATCTGTTCAGACCAGTCAACATAGTTCAGCCCATTAAACTTGACTAGCCCAAAACCCTGACTCATTAAGTTAATGGAAGCTGCAAATTTTAAATATGTTCACAAATTAATACTCCGAGTATATAAAACAGATTCATGTAAAAACAAACTTTGAGTGTGCATCCAAAAACATCTTTAGATGAAATTTAGCTACACGGCTGGAATCAATAATAATGCTAAAAACAAACATCTTTAATAGATAATCAACTATACTTAAGCCAATGTGCACGCTATCTTTGGATAAACTAACAAATTGACCAAACATGTTGATTAACCTCTTTCATGTCACCAATTATAAGCAATGGTCCACCTTTGGGTGACCTCCTAGCATTACAATTCGTGAACTCAATTGTCCATCATATTTTCCAATTAATAGCATCAAATAGATATGAACAACTGTAATGCACAATTAAATATCTATGATCCTAAGCAAGGCCACTTTGGTGACTAACATGCTTATATAATATAAATACTTAATTGGCATATCACTTTTAATTATGCTCATAAGAATAAACTGTGATCTTTTGAACAAAAGAAAATTTCGTCTTTTAACATTACAAACGGACACAAACGCATTTCTTGCATATTATCCAAGTAACAATACTGAAAAGGTAAATAACATTTTATTGCTCTAAACAACATTACTATGATGAATCGCGCAATTGTAAATGCAATTTCACTTATGCGCGTTGATAAAAAAATAGAGCAATATATTTACCACATTACAGTATGTAATAAAATATCATGAAAGGAAACTTAATCAACCATAAAAAATATTATAATGGTGAATCAAAAGTGCTAAAACCTGCTCTGATACCAAATGTAAGATAAACTGCGGAAGCTATAAGATTATTTAGCAATTTTGATTCAACCGAAAAACAACTTTTATATGTGTGAAAAGCACAAATCATCCTTTATATGTGCAAAAGCACAAACCCACCTTGAGACATATTGCCTTGCATATTGAATTTTATTTTTCTCTCCTCTCTTTCTTCTAACTTTTATAGTTCTCTCAATGGTTAGAGAACTTTCTGTTCTTTTCTCTTATTTGTGTACTACTCTTTCTGTGCTCTTCTTTTTCTTCACACACCTTTGATGTACAGGAGAGGATCCTTTTATAGCCAAGAAAAGAAGCTCTGGCCAAGGAGAGAAGCCAGAGCGTAAGTTTCTAGCCATTAAAGAATCCGTTTCTTTGCACTAAATACGTCAGTTTCCATGAATTAAATACGTCAGTTTCTGTTCACTAAATACAATGAAACTGTCACTTTTAATTCAGCACTTAAACACTTAATGAAACTGATCAGAACTCAGCACTTTAGTACATAACTAAATATTTGGAAGAGAGAGGAGAGGGATTTTAAACCCCATGATTCTTAATCTTTTATTCTAGCAACCATCACACTTAGACCTTTTATTATAAGAACCATTCTTTAATTTACATGGGCCACATTATATTAAAATAATTTAACAATCTCCCACTTGGCCCTTGTAAAAAATTTGATGATTCGATAAACTTTTAGTTGTACACTTTTCATCGAATTTATCAAGTCATCGTTAAATTGAATTGTGACGATGGAATCATGGCGGTCACAAGTCATACAGTGACAAGATCCCTTCCATATATCACAATCAACATAATTCAAACAAACCTTAATGGGAAACTCTCAAGTCGTTCTGGCCTTTCCAAACCACAGGAGCTAATTAATAAGATCAAGTACTTTGCTACCCGTAGCAAAGGTTACGCACATGTTTTGTTGTTTTCTTGTCGATGAACTTGCACCGCGAGCCGCTCGCGACGTTTGTAAAACTCTCTTGCTCCTTTACTTGAATGAAAGGCAGAGCTCCTGCCAATCTTTTAAAAAAAAAATTCTAATCAGAGTGAGGAAGTATTTGGCCTTTTTCTTTCAACTTGAGATAAATGATTAAGGCACAAGTGAAAATACTCCCACTGAGCTAACTTCAAACTCATTTAGATAATCAGCTAACAAATTCTTTTAACTGCAGCGTATGCCTTCTCCTCCTCCCTTTTCTCCTGCGATCGCAGTCGGCTTTCCTCAAGAAACGGAGATCAATTTCCCTCCTCCGCCATCTCAGTCGACACCACAGACTCAACTTCCTTTGGTCGTGGGAATCTTTGTTGCTGCCCTGACCAGCAAGCCGACCTCTGAGCTCATCAATTTGTTGGGATTTGACTAGTCGGATATAGAAGACGATGAGGATAAGCAAACCCCAACTGCAATCGACAAGATTATCAAAGAGGTAGAGGGGGTGTCTTCTCAAGTGCTGTCGACTCTGTGCAAAATAGTATCTGTAGTGCCTTTTTGAACTGCTCCACACCTCATCGGTTGCGCTGGTGGAAAATACACAGCCGATTAGAGATGCCATGGTGAAAGGATGAGGATGTTGACTAAAGGGTGTCAATAGGCGGCTTTAAAAAATACTCTATGATTAACCTAAATAACCCCTATGTCAAAACATAAAAGATAATTGAAGTAGAAGTGATAAACTAAAGTTTTGACAATGAAAACCTAAATCAGTTAGGCTCACTAAGTGTAATAACTATCTATGTCTCTAACAATAATTTGCAATTCTACAGACAATTAAACAATCAATCAATTTAATTCTATGAATGTAAATTTTTTGAATAAAATGAGCACAAGAAAGCAAATACAAAGAGACATGATACTTTTTACCATGGTGTTCAGAGACTTGTTAGTCTCCTCTAATTCACATTGAGGTTAGCCCAAACACATTAGACCGGCTCCACAAATTGAGCACCCACCTCGATTCCACATGTCTGGTTTGGTGGCTGGTATGAGCAAGTACCAAGCTTGTTTGTGGAAGGTTGAATGGCTTGGTCTTTGGCAAAATGCAATGGTAGGTACTCGCTCAGGGCAGTGGGCCAAAAGTGAGGTGGTCTTGGACCTACCGGTTAGGAACTATCCGGGAATGTTCAACAAAAAACTGTGATCATCTCGGTCCAGCCGCATGCATTTAAGTTGCATGTAAATTTGCCAAACTGCAATGGTAGGTACTCGCTTAGGGCAGTGGGCCAAAAGTGAGGTGGTCTTGGACCTACCGGTTAGGAACTATCCGGGAATGTTCAACAAAAAACTGTGATCATCTCGGTCCAGCCGCATGCATTTAAGTTGCATGTAAATTTGCCAAACTGCAATGGTAGGTACTCGCTTAGGGCAGTGGGCCAAAAGTGAGGTGGTCTTGGACCTACCGGTTAGGAACTATCCGGGAATGTTCAACAAAAAGCTGTGATCATCTCGGCCCAGCCGCATGCATTTAAATTGCATGTAAATTTGCGCATGACATTAATGGCAGTAGATATCTTGTGGGCATTAAAGTTAAGCAGCTCTGCAGAGTCTAAATAATTGGTATTCGAATACACCGTGCTTTCGGTTAATGAAGCTAAGTTTGAATTGGGGTGACTCCCGTAAACTAGCCACTACTACAGATCTAGCCTTCCATACCGGCCCATCAGTACCGGTTATGCATGAACCGGGACTAACATTTACATCAGTCCCGGTTCAACGGTCTACAGGTCCGGGGGGATCATCAATACCGGTTTTAAGTACCAACCGGTGCTGATGCTCTCACATCAGTACCGGTTGGTTATACCAACCCGTACTAAGCAGCACAGGAGCCGTGAAGGGTTCTTAGCACCGGTTGATGTAACCAACCAGTACTGATGTTCGTGTTATCAGTACCGGTTAGTTTAACCAACCGGTACTAAGCAGCCTCCTCAGCTCCTGTGCTGCTTAGTACGGGTTGGTGTAACCAACCGGTACTGATGTGAGAGCATCAGCACCGGTTGTTGTGTTGGATCGGTACAATGCGCTTCGTCTTCCGCGCCCGATCAATCCCGCGCGCCTTTACGATGAAACTCTTAATTCGTGTTCATCTGAATTCTTGTTTTTCGATCCAGCCTCCTATAAAACCATCAGATCGACTGAGGAGGTAGACATACTGATGATCGGTAGTTAGCCAATTTTTTAACTATGGCAGCTTCTCCTTCTCCCTCTGGCGCGCCATCATCACCACCTCGAGAGAAGGACGAAGAGGAGCGGGAGGAGGAGGAGGAGGATGAGGAGGAGGAGGAGGACAATGAGGAGGAGAGGAGGAGCGGGAGGATGAGGAGGAGGATGAGGAGGAGGAGGGTTGGGTCCGCTCGGGGAGCGCGACGTTGTCGGATGAGGATGACGATGATGAAGACGTCATCCACCACGATGACAACGACGACGACCGCCCCCCGCCTGACGACGACAGCCCCCCCCGGCAGCAACGACGAGTGGTGATATGGGTGATCACACCACCCACCACCCGTGCGCCGCTATGTATATTATATATATTGTAATTAATTAATATAATATGTAATGTTTTATATTATGAATTATTAATATGATATGTAATGTTTTATGTAATGAATTATTAATATAATATATAATGTTTTACCTCCCCCTTCTTGAAGCTCCGCCGCCTCTACTGTTAAATTGAAATATTAAAAAAAAATTATAAAACATAAAAAAACGTTGAAAAAAATTACAGCACAATGAGCAAATCGTTCAAAAAAATGGCTTCGAGAAACATTCGATTGGACAGTGAAAATCAGGATAAAATCAAAAGAAAAATTATGAAAGTAATTCGAGATGAATGTACACATATAATTTTCACGTATCCAATTTAAATATTTTAAAATATATCGATAGTTAAAGTTTTGAATTGTGGCCATCACTATGTCCAAAACGTCGGCATTTTTGAAGACCGGAGGGAGTAGTAACTTTAGATTGAATTTTTGAATTTAAAAAAAGTGTAATAGAAAACAACTTAGATACCTCACTTAACAACATTGAAAGACAAGAGATGATGCTCTCTCCAGCTCGCAAAAACTTGTCGGTTTGAGATATGTGTAGTCAAAATTTTGAAACTTTAGCTATGAATATCTTTATAAATATTTATATTAGATGCATGAAAATCATATGTGTACATTCATCTCGAATCGTACTTTCATAATAGTATAATTTTAAGAAATTTTTTCTGTCAAAATCGGTCAAAATGGGAAGAAAAATTATCACAATGAGAAAATCATTCAAAAATTATGTCAAACGGTTACAACGCACATCAGTACCGGTTGATAAGACCAATCGGTACTGATCTCTACCATCAGTACCGGCTGGTTAAATCAACCGGTACTGAATCATCCACTAAGCAGCCTGCTTTGCTCCGGGGCTGCTTAGTACAGGTTGGTGTAACCAACCGGTACTGATGTTCTCGCATCAGCACCAGTTGGTATGGCTCCCTCTCTTTCTCCCCCCTCTTTGTGTCCCCCCTCTCGCTCCCTCTCTTTCTCCCCCCTCTCGCTCCCTCTGTGTCCCCCCTCTCGCTCCCTCTCTGTCTCCCCCCTCTCTCCCCCCTCTCTGTCTCCCCTCTCTCGATCCCTCTCTGTCTCCCTCCTCTCTCTATCATCTATTAGAATCAATGGACGCTTGTGTGGCTTGTTGCTTGTGGGTTATGATCCGAGAATTTATGTCTGTCACCAAATTTCGTATGTAAAATCAAAAATTGAATTCTGAAATGTGTAAGTACATGTTATCTATGTAATTATATGTTAAATGTGTAAGTATACTTTTGTTGATATTTTTTCGTTAATTTTGAGTGCACTTTTCTAGCCTAAGAAAAAACGATGGCGGACGAAGGATATGTTGGAGAGGAGGAGTTCATGAGGAATTTGATTCGGGAGATGATCTTGTAGAGGCGGAGGGTCATGAACCCGCCGAGGTCGCCGAGGCAGCAAGGCCCGTCGAGTCCGTTGAGGCCGCCATGGTAATTAGTACAAATGCATATATGCTGGTTCCACTATCATGCTAAGTCAACATTCTAACTCGTTCATCATTGTACCATATTTTCAGACTAGTCAATCGAGTAGGCCATCACGTCACCGAGGTCCAAGCAAGAAGTCGAAGGCCAGACATATTATTACTGTAGTCGGCGATAACAGCCAACCTATTGAACCCGAGGGGGTGATTCCACCGTTCAATTTGGCATGCGGCTTCCACGTCAGGGACCACGTGCCATTTAGTATCGCGAAATGGGATAATGTCCCTGAATATACAAAGAATATGATCTGGACCGATTTGAAGGAGACATTCACCTTCCCCGAAGGGACCGAAGAGAAGGTGAAGAGTTACGCGTTCAAGAAGATGGCCATCGCATTCCAGACATATAAAAAGAAGTTGACCACGGAATATATTAAGAAGGACCTAACACCCGACTTCAACAAGCACCCAAAGTTGCAGGATCACTGGGATGCGTTCGTCAACTATAAGAATTCGGAAGAAGGTCGAAGTTTGACCGAAAAGAACATTCGGAATGCACAGAAGAAGCAATATCACCACCGCCTCGGCCCTGGTGGTTACCGTCGAGCGATGCCCAAATGGGAGCAGAGGGAACAGGGATTGCTTGTGAAGGGTGTCATGCCCGCGACTTTGGAATGGCCAGACAGAGCGAAGAGTTGGTTTTATGCTCACGGCGGTGCACTTGACGATGATGGAAACCCATTGTTCGGGAATGTGATGACAGATGTCGCTAGTAGACTTGTACAGTCGATCGAGGACTCTTCCCATGGCACCTTTGTGCCAAACAGGGAGAACGATGAGCTAACACGGGCCCTACAAAACCCGGAGCACCCTGGACGCACACGAGGCGTTGGCGTTTTTCCGTGGAAGATTGGTTTTGCTAAGGACGCCGAGACCTACAGGAGTCGGGTGAGAAACAAGTCACAACAGGCACAACGGATGCAAATGCTGGAAGAACGCATGAATCAAATGGTTCAAGAACATATGAATCAAACACAAGAAAGCATAAAGGAAGAGGTCCAAAGACAGGTGCAGTTAGCCTTGAGCCAACGGGTGGATGCGAGCCAGGAACCTCCTACTAATGCAGACATCATTAGCCCCACGGGGCAACAGAGCAGCTGCGCTTCTGGTGGGCTACCCGAAGAGGACTTGGGCCACTAGCCGGTGGACAACATCACGCAACAGACACCTTGTGAGTTGCATGTCCAAGCGAAGAACATCTCCTTCATGGCGGCTCACGACATGGCTCACCAAATGGAACCGGGGCAGGTCATCCATGGCCAACAGATATCGGCAGGCTATTCCAAGGTCTCGGTAGAGGAGGTATGCCCAGGGTGCGAGGACCTTAACCTCGACATGCCCAGAGGTGACGGAACTACAACGTTAGGAGAGGCAGTGCACACTTTCATTCTGTGGCGTAAGAAGTACATCATTTTTAGAGACACACATAAGCGGTCCTCTCTGACACCTCCATCACCAATATCGCTGCCCATCATAAGAAGCCCGTCTCCTACACCAACCCCTGCACGCGAAACTCCAACTCCAACATCGTCGCCCAAGAGAAGCCAGCCAGCTCATCCAACGCTCACAAGAAGACGTGATCCACCCAAAGCAATAAGCTGGCCGCACCTTCGAAGCGAGCATATGATATGATGAAGGAGGAGACCGCCAAGGTAGTCAGGGCCGAGGTCACTGATTTTTTAAAACCCAGGTCACTAGAGAAGAAGATTCAACCTGGTACAGAGGAATTTCTAAAAGGCCTGAGGACAATAAAAAGTTTGAAAGATTTAAAGGAAAAACCTCATGTCTCTGACTACAAGCGCACACTGGTCAAGGCAAGCAAGAAGAAGATGTCATCAGCTGAGCAGAAGGCCAATGAGATGTCCAAATTCCTCGAAGAAACTGGTCTTGCCCCAGATCAAGTATTAGGCAACCAGGAGATTGAATCTGCTCAAGTCAAATGGTCATTTATACCGGGCGCACCATTGGT
This sequence comes from Rhipidocladum racemiflorum, assembly GCA_036346355.1. Lineage (NCBI taxonomy): Eukaryota > Viridiplantae > Streptophyta > Magnoliopsida > Poales > Poaceae > Rhipidocladum > Rhipidocladum racemiflorum. The sequence goes on from CM070577.1 coordinate 73,801,202, forward strand.
CAGGCGTGACGAGGTACCCCAGCTGCCAACTAGGATGCGCCAATTCCATGAATGGTACCTGGATGCGTTCTGGCATGTCATAGAGCTATTCGCCGTCAAGTACAAGGACCGAGATTTTTTTCACGGCGATGGAGAATTTTATATCGAATGGCACATAATGTACGATCTATACCAGACAGACGCTCTCGACGTGGCCATGTTGAGTTGCTGGACTCTGTAAGTTTTTATTTAATTGCAAAAATCTACTGTGTGGGCCCTTTGACTATACTAACTTGCAATCCTAACTAATTTCTTCTTATGTAGAATGGAGATACAAAGATGCAGAAAGGAGGCTATTTACGACATAGGCTTCCTTGACCCTTCGGTCATTAACAACACATTTGTTACTAGCTGCCCTGTCGATACAGAGGACACCATATTCAATGGGCTAATGGGTCAGAGATATAAAGCAAAGATACTTCTACCCTACAACTTTGAGTACGCGTTTTCGTGCCTCCTCGTTCTAACCCTTTTCCATATCACGATGTTAGAAATAATCAGTTACCTATATTGACATATGTATGTACAGTTTTCACTGGATTCTTCTCATTATCGAGCTAGATCGTGGCATAATCACAGTTATGGACTCGAGGAGGAAACCAGTTGGATGTTATCAAAACCTGATCGACATGTTCGACCGGTATTCTTGTTCCTTTCATTATCGTGCTGATTCTACTTCATTTAAAATAAATTCTAATCATGTTTAATTTGCAATCATATGTGTAGTGCATTCGCACGGTTCCGTGCCAAAATCGTCGGTGAATTCAAACAGAACTTCGCTGTTACAGTTGCCTCTCGAGTACGTATGCCATCATGCTATCTTTTTAGTTAGTTAACTGAATTTCCATGCATCCATTTCACGCTCTCAGCCTTTTCCAACACAGATCTTGCTTCAGCAGCCGGGAAACAATTTATGCGGCTACTATGTGTGCCAATTTATGGACATACAGACCGGAGGTCTTTGCTGCTTGCAAGATTGTAAGAAATTCACGCCGGCGCATGTGACAGCAATCCAAGAACAACTCGTTGGCTGGATTTACGATGAGGTCGTAAATCCTAAAGGCGAGTTCCATGTTTCGACGAATAGGTGGGGCCCTTCGATAAAGGCTGGTGAACTGTCGGAGTCGACTTCTACGGCTACCGAGAGCGACGCACGTAAACGAAGGGCCCCATAAACATTCTGTAATTAAAGCTCTAATGAATGTTAGTGATACATATTGGTTCTAATTGGAGTTGTTAATATAAGTTTTGCCATTTAATTATCATTTAATTGCGCATGATTGATTATATGTGCTTTCAATTATAGATAGATATATGTAGACTTAACATATATTACATTGCCTTATTGTAAGATAGCACTATTTCTGCAATTTTCCAAAACTATGAACTATTTGTGTAGAATTATCATTATTAGAATACTGATCAACCGTTGGTGTTCTGACCAGGTACAAGTGGGATTTTTTAAAAAATTTCATTACTGTAATTAATTAATTTGAGGACATAAATTGATTTATAAATTTCTCATAAATTTATAACGGCTTTTATGAAATATACTATACCTTGAATGAAAATTTCAGATTTATTGGATGAGTATTTAATTCTTAATATTTCTTTTACTTCTTTTTTGCAGATTTTCTTTGTTTGTAATTAAATTTTTATATCAAGTAAATTTAAGTATTATTTTAAATTTTTATGTCAACCAAGAACGGGCATCCTGCATGCTCGAAACTATTGTATCAGTGCAAGTTTACTACGGTCTGCTGCTCTACAACCGCATCAAAGACGAGCACGCGGCGGTCGACGACGAGCGCGGCGGGATCATGAAGCTAGGCATTTCGCGACTTCGCCGCCAAGTCCTACAAGACCGAGCCCCGCACCGTGGGCTTCACTATTTAGTATTTAGTGAACATGCAAACTTGCACTGATACAATAGTTTCGAACATGCAAGATGCCCGTTCTTGCTTGATATAAAAATTTAAAATAATACTTACAATTACTTGATATAAAAATTTAATTACAAACAAAGAAAATCTGCAAAAAATAAGTAAAAGAAATATTAAGAATTAAATACTCATCCAACAAATCTGAAATTTTCATTCAAGGTATAGTATATTTCATAAAACCCATTATAAATTTACGAGAAATTTATAAATCAATTTATATCCCCAAATTAATTAATTACAGTAATGGAAATTTTTAAAAAAATTAACTTGTACTGGGTCATAACACCAACCGATATCAATACCGGTTCCCCTAACCGGTACTGATGCCCATTGGGCATCAGTCCCAGATGGCTGGTACCGATTCAAAAATCGGTATTGATGGCGCTTATGAACCGGTAGTGACGGCGAGATCTGTAGTAGTGAGCTCAAGTAGTCTTGAAATTTGAATATGGCTTAATCATGATAATTTGTGGAAACCCCCTTACTATTATTTATAGTTTGTGTTTTAAATGTAAAATAGATTTGGAAATAAAACTGCATCCACCATAACAATTAAACTTGTGCCTACCCTTGATAATCCCCTGCATGTAGTATTCAGAAATTCTCGTGCGATTTGTTGAGTACGGTTGTGTACTCACCCTTGCTCAAACTCTACTCCTCCAGAGTTCCAAGATGCCGAAGAATCTCAAGAAGCCGTAGATGGCGATTTGATTTGGTTTAAGGTCTTGGTCTATGCTGAGGTATGCATGTGCGGTCTTTTTGTAATGTAATATATTCGGGGCTCGCTACGTCTCCCTTTTATAAAACTCTGGCCGTTAGGCCTTAATTTATGTAAAAGAAGTCCATTTCGTTATTCGTCTGGTAATGTGCACTTAGTTTTCTGACAGCTAATCTTTCTAGACAGTTGCTGAGATATTTAAATGCACCACCTGAAAAGGCGGTCCGTTACAATATCTACATATGCCATCTAGTAATTACTAAACAAATTGAGCCGATTCTCGGCCGGCTCTCCGAAAACGGGCCAGGCCAGTTTTTGCATGTCTAGAGCGTAGATATTGTTTTCGATTCTTACGAGAATTCAATTGCTTCCTATTAGATTTATGTCAACTTCCTGTATTTGAAACATGGCTGGAATCTTGTACAGTAGTAGCTGCAGCTCATCGTACCTCGTAATGGAGCACGAAACCCCTTGTCCATAAGCCCGTAATTACGCTCCTCTGTACCGCTTCACATCCGAATCCGTCCGATCGGAGCGAACCGCCATCACGCACCGTCCGATCGACAACGTGGCAAGCAAGCGCGGCCAGTGTGGGCCCACCCGGGACAGGTCCTGACATGTGGGCCTAGCCTTGCTTATCTGTGGGGCCACCGCCTCGTGCATGTCGGCACGTCGCCGCCACCATCGATATTACCTCGCCGTGATGGGCCCTCGGGTTTTTGGTTTAGCTTTCATGGCATTTTGCATGCAAGATGATTCTTCCGTACCATGCGTCAAACGTTAACCGAGCGAATTAAATCGCCGAAACCTTGCTCGCGCCGGTGAGGTTCTTGGTGTCGCTGTCATACGTGGCGTGCGCCGTGCGCCGGTCGGCGGCGGTGGCATAGACGATACGGTGAACGTTGACACCGGCAAGTTCGCTGTTGCCTTTTCAATCTCGACGGCGACCAGGGGGCAGCCCCCTACCGCAAGCGAAGAGCTGAACTGGGTGAGGAATCCGCCAGGGGAGAGCGAGGATGGAGGCGAAGAGGAAGAAGACGACGCCGTTGTCGGAGGAAGACGAGGGGGGCTCGAGGCCCGATGGAGAAGGCGGATGCGGAGAAGCCATCTAGTAATTTGTTTTACTGTGCTAACTGATTAGTCATTCCAGTGTCCAAATTAAATCATGGCTTCCATCCATTGTACCTTTTAGCTAGGCTACCAATCACACTTCTCCTTCAACTGAAGTTAGATGGTCACGTCAGTACGTCCTTTGCAAACGCTGGCCACGCTTGACCGACAAATTTTGTATGCAGCTTTTACATCTTTTTGTCCCGACTCCTTACCGACACAGATTGCCTCTGTTCCAGTTCCATTTTTTTAGCTTTTACAAAAAAAAAAAATTCACTGGAATGCTATTGGAATTGGATGCTGCGTTCTTCAGGCCCAAAGATTGTCATTCACCCAGTTCTCTATTTGCAGCTTAGGGCATACCGCACACACATTGCTCAATCTCTTTCAGTTCTCTCTCGCCCGTTGCTCCCTCTCGCAGCTCTCTCTCTCTCTCTACCATCTCTTTCAATCTCTCTTTTGCCTGTTGCTTCCCTCTCTCTCTCGCTCATTGGCCGAAGAGAGAACGAGAGATGGTCATCTGTAGAAAGCCCAACAATATTTTTTCTCTCGAAAAAAATCACCACTCACAACCTCAACAATATTATAAATCTAGTGAAGTAAAACCATTATAGATAAGTGATATAATATAGCCATCAACAACAATGAAGTTGTGACAGTAGATTTGTGTCCATGACTCCGCCGTGCTGCCCGTGCCTCCGTCATGCCGTGCCGGCACGAGCCCAGCCTAAACAGTCGTGCCGGGCCGGGCCGCCCATCGTGTCTTGATCTCAGACCCGGCACAACCCGTGCTACAGTGTTGTGCCAGCCTGTCACGGTCCACCCCGTGCCGTGCCGGCTTTTGGATAGGGCTGGACCATCGTGCTTCGGGCCAGCCCAAAAAGGCCCGGCCCAAGTGCCCACCTCTACACACAGCTGTCCCCATAGTGGTGAAAACGTAGGATTCAGACAGATATTGCTGTTTTTGTATTTAGTCTATTTTTTTCTCTGGATTCAAAATTGGATACGCATACAAATTCGGATTATTCGAGATACGGACACGGAACGGATTCGGATCGAAAATAAATAAAGATATACGGATAATACGCGTATATATAGAGTAATATATGTTGAATCAAACCATACATGTACATGACTATAATAGTAAACTATATATCAACGGGCACTCTACTAATATATTTGAATATTATGTAATTTAAAAAATGCGTAGAAGAACTTGTTAAATCTACCTGTCATCCCTCTTGGCCGGACCAAAGTCCACGTACCGAATCGGTTTGCTCTGCAGAAAGCAATCCGCATCCACAAAGGAAAGCCCGAAATAAAAACTCACCCCTCTTCTCCTTTTACATCATCTTGTTACCCGAAGCAAACCAGACCAAGATGACCTACTGTATATGTTTCTCCTCTTTCTTTCATGTAATTTGCAAACTTCATAAATATATATATATATATATATAATTAGTAAACAAGTTTGAACTGAAATTCAAACTAGAATTTTCTTTTTTATGATAATTTGATTGTAGGTATGCGTTGATTTTATATATAAATCAGCAAAGCATGCAACGTAAATTCATTTAAAATATTTGACTATGAGTATATTTTTTCAAAGTTAGGTGTTTCATTTGAATTGTTATAGATGGATATATATCCTAAAACTGAAATTTTCTAAAAGTATATCCGAATTATCTTGAATTCGCTTATTTGAAATCATGAAACCCAGCTCTCTCTCTCTCTCTCTCTCTCTCTCTCTCTCTCTCTATATATATATATATATATATATATATATATATATATATAAAATTAGAATAGACTATCTAGTCTTGAATACGTGGGAAATATTTCTTCTTCATCTGATGGATAACCATTGCGAATTCAAATTTAAACTTAGCCTTCCAACTATCTAGCGTGGCATGAATTTGCTGGAAAACGTCACCCAAATATTCCTACAAGCTAAAATAATTATTTCCATTTGCTTGTACTATTTTATTGTCTGAAGAAAAAAGAGTATGTGGGCAGGGTTATCCATTTTGTTTCGATCACATTTTTTTGACCAGCCGGCGGTAGCGAAATTCATGAAAAACTGAATGAAATTCGAGAAAAAACCGACGGTTTTCGAAAGTCAAACGAATTTGAAATATGGTCAAACAGCGGAGCAAAATTTGAACGAAAAGGTCGAATTTTGCTCAAAAAAATGAGAGCTTTTATCAAAAATCGGCTACAGGTTAAAAAATTCAAAAATAAATGTAAAAAAGGAAAAAATTTGTAAAAGACCATTAATGGCCCAAAAATAGGAAAAATGTTAGAAATATATATATAAAAAATCATGCATGATCTTTCGTAAATATGAAAAAATTTCGGAATGACCTTTGGTATATTTAAGATAATTTCAAGTGTCACATATCAATACAAGTGCAAAAATAGGCATTCACATAATCACATAAAATTCAATATAAATTTAAAATGTAAGAAAATAGTAATGAAACAAGAAGTTTTGGTAGTTTACATATGTATACAACAAGAAGTAAGCTTTTTAATATGGGATAACATTAACATATTAAAATATACTATAGCAAGATAATTTTTGTGTATATAAATATCGCCACTTGAACAAATAGTATCATTTTTTAGTGTCGCTTATTACTACTAAATATACTTCAATAAATATTGCTACTAAATATACTTGAACAAATATTGCTACTAAATATAATTGAACAAATATTGCTACTTGACATACTTCAACAAATATTGTTACTTGGTATACGTCAACAAATATTGCTATTAAAAATACTTCTAATTTCTTTTTTTAGATTTTCTAAGTTCTACATTTTGAATAGCTCAAAAACGTCTTCAAACTTTATTTTTTTTAAAAAAAATATTCACATCATAGTTCATAAAACTATTAATACTAATTTAGGGAATTTTTAAACCTGCATATGGGTTTTGCATCAGGTTTCTTTAACCCTGTGAATTATATATAGGTTAATTAACTAACTTTGTGCTTGTGAGAACTTCCATAAATTCCTCTGAGTCTCCGACCCTATGTGCAGGAACCATTATGTACATATACTGTATAAACTACTATGCTTTTTTACCTTTCTTTTTCATGTCCCACATGCATGTTTGACTGTAAAATAGTAAATACTCTTACTTTTAACTTTCTATTTTTTTTTTCTTTCTGTCACTCGCATGTTGCTTGACTTCAAAGGCAAAATAAAGAAGCTGGAAAAAGAGAAGAAAAGCCTGCGAAATTACGAAGGTACAGGTTGGTGAAAGTATTTGATCAATTTCGGCACCAGCACGTACGTTGGAGTGAATCAGCGTGATCGGATTCGATCGAGTTAGAGTTAATTATGTGTATCTCCTTGTGTACGTTTGATGGTTAATGGCCAGAAATAAGAGGGTACAACCAGGGTTTAAAATCTCACCTGATTTCAAATTTAGTAAGATATATGTTTTTAAAAATTTTCAAATTGCTATAGTGATTTGAGATTTTTCAGAAAGATTTCGATTTATTTTTACCGAGATGATCACAAATTCGACCGGTTTTATGTTTGTAGGACCGAATTTAGCAGAAAAATTTTTGTGGTCAATTGTAATACATTTTCTGAGGAATACATGTGAATTTTTTTTTAAAAAAATATACAAATTTTGGTCATATTGACCAAAATTTTACAAAAGGTTGAATAGGGCTGAATTTCAGTCATTTCGGCCAAATTTTTAGTTTTATTGGCCGCTAAAATAACGGATTTAAAATTTAATTTTTTTATTTCGGCCGAAATTCTAAAATTTTACTAAAATTTTAGATTTCGACTGGCCTTAAAGATGTGATCTAAAAACGAAATCTATAACGTTTCGTACAACAAGGACTGTGCAAGTTAGACAGGACAGTAGCTCCTCTAAGACCTAGTTTGGGATGCAAGAATTTGATAGCATCCTGTAAATTTCTCGTATTCCAACCGAAGCTCTAACGTGGCTCGGTGAAGTGCTATTGTGCATTATTGTTATTAGTATATTATAGAATATTTTGACTAGTCCATGAATCATGCAAGGCACCATCATTTGTTTTAAGGATCAAGGTTCAAAATCTCGACGAAATTTCGAAAATCTCGATCAAGATTTTGAATTTCGGTCGGAAACGAGATTTTAAATCCTAGTAAAATAAAAAAATGAAAAATTTTAAAATACTAGACGGTTTTAACCAAAAACCATTTGTGATGAATCATCAGATACGGTTTTTTGGCTAAAACCGTCTATGATGTAAATGTACATCAAAGATGATTTTAGTTAAAAACTGTCTATCACATACGGTTTTTGACTAAAATTGTCTCTAATATGAATATAAGGTATTTTGATTGAATTTTAAGTTTTTTGGGCCAAAAGTTTATTGTTTCTCGCGCGAGATTTGGCAATTTTTTTGCCGAGATCTCGGAACCCCTGGTATAAAAAGGCTGAATTTGAAATTTGCTTTTTGAATTTTTGTCCGAAATTTGAGATCTCACTGTGATTTCGGTCACCTCCGAGATACAATCCGAAACCGAAATTTGAAACCTTGGTAAGCACTAGAAAACCTCCAAGTTTAATTCAGCACTTGTCACTGAACACAATGCAATGCAATATTTTGTAGACGCAGGTGCAGTGCAGTACATGCACACAATGCAACATGTGAACATTCTTGATGTATAATACTATCATAATAATCATAGCCATAAGTGACTGATGAGGATATCGTTTCTTTGAATACACAGAATAATCCTCCATAACATGCTAATCAAGAACCTATGACAAGGGCATAGGCACGATAATTGAATTATCAGGTGCGCTTGTTTTTCTAGGAGTTCATAATTTTTCTATCGAGGATAGATTGCTACCTAAGTCATTTGATGGTATTTTTCTCTGGAACTAAGGTGAGGGGAGTAGAACTACTACCACAACAAGTCTAGGCTAACCCTGTTTCAATTTTAGACCAATTCGGAGTCAGTCTGACAGCTCCAAAGTAAAACAATCATAACTTTCACATACGGAGTCTGTTAGAGGAATTCAGGTACTCGAATCGAAGAGGACGACAAGATCTTTCCAACGGATCTGGCTCCACATTCATATTCATTGTATACATATCACAATCATCAAAGGAATGTGTTGGATCACCTATTGGGCTGTAATACCTGAATCTCGATTTTTGTGTTCGTGCGGGAATTTCTAAAGATTTGTGTAGGATCGAAGTATACGAATATAGCAATCAGAGGGGGGTGAATGATTGTGCGGAAGCTAAAACCAAATTCTTGATCTACTAAAAGTTCACCCCAAAACAGAACCAAATAATTGCCTTGTATTCGACAAAAACAGAATGACAGAGGTTCGGTAAAACACGAATTCCCGGAGATCCAACTGTCGGAACGATCTGAAATTTGGACACAAGAAACTAGATTCCAATATGAATTGAACCCAAAAAGAATCAGCTCGATCAGACTTACGGATCAAAAGTTATGAACCTCGCAAGCTTGCTGTGACAGAAGATGACGAGAATAGATATAACTAGAATTGTAGCTCGCCGAAAGATTTGAAGAATTTGATCTTTATTTCTCCTTTATTTTGTCTAAAGTACTCCAAACAAAAGAGTACAACCCTAAAGCTTGCTCAAAGCTTGATGCCCTTCAACAGGAGACATGTAACACCCTAGTTTTCGCTTTCTGGAGAAAAAAACTAATTTAAATAAAGTAAATTCAAAGTTTGGATTTTCCTTGGTGTTTATATTAACCTGGCATCCGTTCCCCTCCAAAATCGGATTTTATTTCCTCCCGGTCGAAAAATCGGATTTCCCAGTTCCCGCCGGTACCCGAAAATTTACCCGAGTCCAAAAATGCTCCAAAAATCTCCAAACCACTTCTAAAATGTTCCAAATATTCCGAAATGATTTTAGGAATCATTCCCCGGATTTTTGGACCTCCGTTCCTATTTTATCTCGCGCGGCTTTTGTTTAATGCCTGCGATCCGCGCCCGAATATTCAATTCCACAAATTTCATCCAAATTCAGCGGAACCAATTTTATTGGGTCCCAAATATTCTAAAATGGCTCTAGGAATTTTTCCGAAATTTTTAGGCCATTTTTCCTTATTTTCTCTAGGGCGAATCGTTTGCGTAAAAGAGGACCAATGGGAAGGTGCCACGTGTCACGTGAATAGTGTCATCCCTAACCTCCAGCCAAGGGAAAAACAACAGAGAGCTCCAAAACGTGTTCATGGCTAGGGCAAGCTTCAAATGCTCATAACTCCTTCAATTCAACTCCAAAATGCGAACGGTCGGTTGCATTGGATCCGCAACGGCGAGCTCTTGCCATTCCCCACCTTCACTCGCCGCCAATCTCACCGGAAACAGCCGGGTTAATGAAAAACCGATTTGCACTAAAACGTCATTATCTCGGCCGTTTCACCTCCAACCGGCGCACCACCACCTCCTTTCACTCCGTATAAGAATCCCGGTTCCGGGAGTGTGCTCCCCTTTCCCTCTACTCTATCCATTTGCCCGTGAGATCAAGAAAACCGACGGTGTGTCACACTTTTTCGGTGTTCTTCAAGTTCATGCTTGTAGATTCTTCTCCGGTGAGCCATTCTTCATGCCACTTGGTTCCTCGTGACCGTGGATGAGTCTAGCTTCTAACCCAATCATCAATTTTAGGATTTCTCAACCGTGGGCGACGAATTTGGAGCTTTTGTGCATTCGGCTGAACCTCCGTTCTTCGTCGATTTCTCCGATTCCGGTGAGTTTTGGTTCAATCCCTTCCTCCTAGATGTTCCTAAGGATGTCATCTATTGATTCTAGGCTTTTGTTTGGATCAATTCCATGCGAAAATGGGGCAAAAATCCGGTTTTTGGAAGAAGAGGGGGGCTCTGTAGCTTTGGGTCTGTTCTGGAACAAAATCCGCGCAAGTTACTGTAGCAAATAGTAACTTTTCTCTTTTTCTTGATTTTCCATCATTTTCCAACTTCGGAAGCTCATAACTTTCTCATCCGAACTCCGTTTGACTCCATTCAAATTTCTAAATTCATCTAAAATCAAGATCTACCTGCCAGTACTAATTTTATAATTTTTGGATTTTATTTATTTTCTTTTATTTATTTATTGCCTCGTTTTGCGCGTAGTCGACGATTCCGCCGAGTCCGCCGACCCCGCCGACGGGCTTCAAAGAGTTCAACCTTCTCGCTGTGACCGAGGCAAGTCTCCTTGACGCATTTTGATCCTACCATTTATAACTGTTTTACACTGTTTTATAAATTGCATTGCTATTTACCTAAAATGATGATGTCAAACGTTAGGCTGTTAGTTATACCTGTTGCGTATACCTCCTTGATGTTGTTATCCGTAATCCTTTGTCGCCTTAGGACAGTGATCCGCCATATTAAATATTTTTGATAAAATATTCTTTAATTAGGGGAAAAGACTATTTGGCAGACATTTTAGATGGATCAAACAGTATGGAATGCAAATTGGAGTTAGATGAATATTAGTGATGATGTGGGTGTAGTAGTTTTGAAATTGATCTATGATTGGTGATTAGTTGAACTACTAAGGAGTTGGATTGTGATAGTGGTTCGCCATATAACTTGTGTGGATTCGGAGAATATTGGAAGATGTATGATATCCAGAGTAATAGTCGGTAGAAGTAAATAATAATATTGGGAGGCATACTTGTGGATCAAATAGAATAAGTGGTGAATTATATTTCGGTGGATTTTAACAAGAATATTATATGATAATCCTTTATGGAGATTGTGAATGATCCAGAATGTTTGGTGGTTTAGTGGATGATAATATTACGTATTCTTGGTGGATTAAAGTAGATGATTTAGAGGTGATAATGTGAAGGATTAAATACATGACGTTATGAAGTGCTATCGGTGGATTGTAGCCTAAATGATTAGAGTCGATATCGTGAAGTATTCTCGATGATTCAGTCAATGATATGATCAAATATACTCGATGGATTCAGTGAATAATATTGAGAATCATACTCGGTGGTTTAGTAGATGATTTTGTGAAGTATGGTGTTGCGATAACCATCTAGGTGGGATTATGAATAATGAGGATTGTATGTGATTTGTTTAGCCAACTTGGTGTCATTGTTTAGGGAAACAGCTATAGGCAATGAATCAATGAAATCTTGGATTTGTAGAATCTTTCATGAAATATGCTCGGGGATGAGATTATGAATTATTCTCGGTGGATCAAGTAGATTACAAGATTTAGCGATGTATAGATGATGGGTAACCCCTAAGAAGACTTATATTTTGAGGAGATTGTTTCATATACAATGATGTCAGTAGCTTAGCATGATTTTGGAGTTATGATGGCACATGGTATAGATTTTACTTGCTGGAGTACTAAATTGGATTGGATTATATAGTGCCATGATAATAATGGGGAGTCTTGGTGGTCTCATGAATTTTGGAGATGATAGAACGGATTATCATAATTTTTATCAAACACTGAGTTTTGTATTTTATAAAATAAACTATTGGTGGAATAGAATAGTATGGTAGAAATGCTTAGCCTCGCCATCGGTCAATATTCACCTATGGGTGGGACTTTCAATTATCTCTTGAAAACTTGTATTGGAAGTTATAGGCAAGGAGTATTGCCAATGGTTTACAAAATAAAAATAAAATGAAAAATGATTTCGACTTGGGCGGCATGGAATGTCGGGTGGAAGCGGACCAAGCCTTGGTTCTTTTGTGCAAGTACCGCCCCAAGTCAATTAAGGACCGACGCTTATGACTGTCTCCATTCTAAGCATAACCGTACAACCACATGTCAAAGTGGGCACGACCTGGCTGAATAATTTGTAGAAACCTAACTTAGACTCACCACTCGGTTGTTGTGTGAGAGCCGGAAAGAGGTATTGTTGTTGTTGTTGTTGTTTTTCTCACACGGCGCAAGAGGGGGCTTCTGTACTGGGTGGAAAGAACCCTAACAGCGGTGAAACCTCGTGGGTGGAGTCGGGTTAGGCATATACATTGTAAAGGCCTTGTCATGATATCCTGTAGGCACACCTAAGGAAGTGTGCTAATTGCATGGCATCAAGGGAATATCATGTCTTGTGGGTAAAGTTGTACACCTCTCAGAGAGTTAAAACTATTCGAATAGCCGTGCCTACGGTCAAAGGCAAAGCTTGCTGAATGCTTTCATACTGGTAGACTTTGGGTTTTGATTTCAAACTAAACAATGTTTTGTTTTGGGATCCGGGAGCGGTTAGAACTCTCGGGTGTGCTTCTGGCGGTTAAAGACAGGTCGGTGGACAGAACTGATTTTGTGAACCATGGCGAATGAGCCATGTGATTGGATTGAACCACGATTTTGTTGAGTTTGTGGCGGATAGAGCCTGTATATTAGTGAGTGGTGGTTAGAACCTTCACTACAATATTACATAATTCAATTATTAAAAAGAATTGCTCAAAAATGCTTTGTGAAAATTATTAACAAGTATGATTTGATGAAACTTGGCTTTATGCAAACGAACCATATTAAGCCATCTTTGGATAGCCTACTTTGTGCATATTTTCCCCGACTTGCTGAGTACTTTATGTACTCACGTGCTACATTCTAATCCTATCTCAGAAGTGAAAGAAGCTGTCAAAGAATTCCAACGACTAGGGCGCGCTCCCCACTCGATTGCCTGTGGGCATTTAGATGGGTCGCTTTGGTGTTTTCGTCTTCCGCTGCGGTTGTTCAAGTTGTTCAGCCTGTTCAGGCCGTAATGGTAAACCTTGACCATAAGGTCTTTGCTTTCATTTGGTATTATTCTTATTTAGTTATTTGTATTCGTGATATGGTTGTTGATTCATCACTTTTGACTGTGTGTACTAGCTACTGATCTGGGACTAGTACAGAAATACACAGAGGACTCCGGATAGCCGATCCGGGGGCCTACAAGACAACCCCTCCTATTTAAAGGAGCAAAACACAAGGAGTCATGAATACAATTCTCACTCCTAATCCTAGAAGGAGTCCCGCTCCTAATCCTAGAAAGAGTATGTATTCAACACAATTCCTCTTGGCCCAACCTAGCCGAGTACAACTCTTGCACGCGTATGGCAACCCTACCATACTCACGTGACTAACACTTTGCACGCGAATGACCTCCTGCCATTCTCACGTGACTAACCATTCTTCATGTGCACCATTCTCTTAGCCCGAACGTCCCGCATGATATCCTTGACCACCAAGACCTCAGTTCCCCCTGAACCTAGTCCCGAACCTCAGTTCCTCCATGAACCTAGTTCCGGTCCCGTCATCGACCACATTCGCCCTCGAGCAATACCTGCACATGAACAAACCACAAAACAATTCCGAGCACAAGTCTGCGACTTAACTCAACATTAGTCCATGCAAATACTCACACGAGCATTGCATAAAGTCCGCTTGAAAACAAGCATCATGAAATTCTCACAAATTTCATAATCTCAAATTCAAACCAGAATTCAATTCCAAAATTGCTCAAAACCCTAATCGAGCAAAAAACCATTCACGCCAGACCAAAAATTCGGTCCGGCGCAAACGTGAAAACAGCCGTAAAAAATCCACCTTGCTTGTGGAGGGGAGAGTCCGTCGTACACGCGAAACTTACTGGTTTTGGAAGTTTCAGTCCAGCTCAAAAACGTTTGAAAACACGTTCACGGCGGACCAAAGAAAAGCGGTCCGGCGTACAAGGGAAACTTACTGTTTCTTGAAAGTTTGGTCCGGCACAAAAGAGAACTTCACTGTTTCTTGTCAAATTGTCGAACTCATGCACAAAATACATTTTCCAAGTTCAAATCTTAGCCAATTTTTCAGCACATGATTTCACAATTTGTGGGCTGTAGCGGGACCCACGGACGGTTTTGGGCTATTAAAGGGTAGAGTTTAGCCTTGAGGGAGTGATTTCTCATTAAAATAAAAAGAAAAAGAAAACAGGGTTAAAAACTGCAGTAACCCTCTTGGGCCCCCAAAACCCAGCCCCACCACATCCCTAACCCTAATATCCCACCTCTCCTCCCCCCCTAGCCACCGCCCAAACCTCCTCCTCCACGGCCGAAATTTGCAGCCACTTCCTCCCCTCTTCCACACCATTTCCAGCCAGTAGAAATGTAGATCCATCCACCCAAAGTGTTCCTCCGCTGCCCGGGATCGAATCTGCCGCGAAGAACGGCGCAAATCAGCGAAGAACGGTGAGTTTTCATTCCCTTTAGCTGAGGTTTGATTTGGAGGTTTTAGATTCTATTTTAGGGTGGTATTAGGAGGGTTTTGGAGCCCTTGTCCATGGTTAATTCGTTGAGGAGGGTTGCTGGGAGGAGATTTGATTTTCGGATCAGAGTGGTCTGAGTTCGAACAGTATGAGCAGTCGGTTTGCAGACGCGATTTCGTGACCTAGATGATTTTTCCTGCGAAAACGTATAACTAGAAAGTTGTAGGTAACGTCGATAAATATTTTTTTTAATTTTTGCAGAATTGTTGGAGCGACGGTCTATGAGTAATCTCTGTTGCAAACCTGCTGTCAGAATTTGAAACAGAATGACATGATCTGAATTGAACTGCTGATTAGGCATAGATAACAGTGGAATTTAAATTTATTGTCTTCATGAAAGTTGTATATAAGGTTGATATCTATCTTCTGTAAAATTTTCAGATTTTTAGGTGCAGTATAAAAATAGATATGAAATTATGAATTAGACGCTCTGCAGCGCGCTCCCGATAAATTGTTAGTTCGTCGTTTGGGCGGGGATTCGGGACGTAGGAAGCGAGCCCTAGGGTTATGTTCGCAATTGTATTGTCATGTTATAAAGCGGATACCATTGTACAGGTGGTGGTGTTTCCGGACGCGATTAGCCCTTCCATCTCCGAAGAATAAGGCAAGTGCATCGATTGTTGAATTCTTGCAGTGTTGATTGTTTGCCATGCTAGTTGCTATATAAATTGATAATGCCTGATATTGCTATGTTGGCATCACTAGTAGGTGTAGGACTTGTGAATATCCGTGAATGAGATTTATGCTTGTGGCTATGAAAGAAGGAAATGAGAGCATGTGAATGGGGTTATTTGTTATGAATGTGATCATGATAGTTATAAAATGAGTATGATGAGATTATGTCATTATCATGCATTTTGTTTATGAGCATTCATGAAAAGTGAATTGAGCCAGGTCGGTGAGAAAGTCATACGTGTATATATGACTAATCCGTAGTGCTCATGTTGTTTCCATGAATTGAGCCAGGTCGGTGAGAAAGTCATACGTGCATATATGACTAATCCAGAGTGCTTGTGTTGATCCTACCTCGCAGTCCCATTCATCGGCGTGAATGGGAGCGATGTTAAGCGTAGGGACCTGCCACGGGATGGCAGGAAAGTCCTACTTCGGTAGGCCCCGCCACGGGATGGTCGGGAGGGTGCACGCCGACGGGTGTGCACCCATCAATATCGGTATATGCTTTGAGGAGGTGCATTAAAGAGCTTACATGATGCATTGCATGATTCTGAGATGATAAATGCGAAGTTGAGATTATAAAAGTATCGTTGAGATGTGTTGTACCATTGTGGTTAACCGGCGATTTGAGCTTCACACATGACAGGTTTGGTTGTTGTTTTGTTTTGATGCACTTGCTGAGTCTTGTGACTCACCCATGTTGTTTTATGTTTTTTTTTGTAGGTGTTATGAAAGTGGCATGTGGGAAAGGGACTTAGCGTCACATCTGCATCACTAGTCACTCCACTACACTAGAATTGACTAATCTTACTTGTGATAAGATAACACGAAGTGTCATGTCAAATTGTGTTTAATGTTTTCGTTCATTGAATATGTTTGGTTGATGTTTATTAGTTGTGCTTGAGAGCGTAGTGACTTACGTCTCCATTATACTACCTATTATATTATGTTGAATTGCTCTTATGTCTGCTGAGTGGATGTCCGCTGTTATAGAGGAGGTTCTGTCGGAATTTTTAATGAATTTAAGAGTTAGTACCATTCTGGGCTCAGTTGGAGCACAGGGTGTCTGATTGGTATCGAGTGGGCTTGTGTCCGTGATGTTTGGAATTAGCAAATAACTCTATAGTAAACTAAAATTTTGCTTTGTGAAAGTAGGAACAGGGCTTAGGATCAACCTTTAAAATTTGGCCTTAGGCAATAACTTAAATTTTTTTTATATAGATTGGTTAATTACTTTAAAACGTGACACACTCTGATGCACAGTAGGAAGGGTATGGGGAATCATTGCATTGCGCTTTAGTGATTTATTGAGTTTTGATGAAGAATGTTATATTTTGATGATTAATGGTATTATGATAATGATGTGTATTGCTATGCTTATGAAAGAGTTGATTGAACGATTTTGTTGTGTGAAATAGTTGTTCTGAAATGTTTCGGTCATGTTCTGTTGGCCGTGGTAAGGGTTGTGGTTGTGGGTGTGGTCGGGTAGAGCCATCCCCAGAGGTTTAAGGGCATCTCGTTGTGAAGAGTTGTTGCTTAATATGTCTAGATCGGAGTGTTATTTGAGGAGTTGTTTGATGATGTGTCTTCGATGGTTGGGGGCAAAGAAAAGAGTTTAGTGAATAGTCATTGTTGATTGCTAATATTACAATTTTGGATATGGGTTTTGTTGGCTAACATTAGTTGCTATGAAAAAAAAATTAAATTGTTTTCTTTTTTGGTGGTTGTCATTCTTCGCATTTAAAAGAAACAACTGGGTTTTTTTTTTGTGCAAACCTTAAATGGTGTGGACTTAAGTTTTATAGCTTTACCAGTAAAAGATTACTTGATTGCTTGGTTCTTCCTTTTGTGAAAAATTATCCTGGTGATCATCTTCCTCGGTGGAAGTATTTAAGCTCAAAAATTTTGATTGGGGGAGCTTTTGCATCTCAGAGTTTGAGCCTTGCCTTATTGCAAGTTGGAGAGTCCAGTTCCTTTGTTAAATTGGTGGGGGGGTCACAGCCTACATTTAAGGATGTGTGACCCACGAGAAAGTTTAAAAATCTTGAAGTTTGATGCATAGTTGCAACAGTGAGATGATGTAAACTACCGTCATTGATAAAGTATGTTTGCTGGTTGTTTAAACACAATATAATATATTGTGGGTAGAGACAATTAATCATAATGGTAGGTGATCCAAAAGTGAAAGTGGATTAGAGTTATTATGTGTGTTGATGTGAGCTATATATAAAAAAATTTATGAAGTAAGAAATCAGATCCTTTAATACTAGTATAGATCCCAATTGAGAAGATATAGATTTTGCCGTTGGATGAAATTTTAAGAACAAAGTATGAAGAGTTATTGGATTGGTCATCTTTGGTGCATAATTTGGTCCTAGCGAATGACTGTCTTAGAGCTATATGGATGAAATATGTCTCATGAAGATGATATTTAATTGTTGGAGTTAGCTATTGGTTGAATGAGTTTTGGGTGCTGAAATATTAACTTATGGGTTGTATGAAAATCTTATGATGGTCACACTACATGTATCCTTGAAAAGAGATGACTTAAAATTTAGAATTTGCAGTGTGCATTAGGGAGCTTGTCATGGATTATAGACTTCGAATAAAGTTGATGTTTTATGATAAGTATCGTAAACTTTAAATTCTGATTGTGGGAGAAGGCAATTAAAGTAAGAATTGGTTCTGTGAATTTTGTTAAATCCCAAAGGGGTTTCTTAAGGTGTAACCTGTGATTATTGAAACCTTTAACGGTTAGCGCATTGGGTTACTAGAGATGGAGGGATTTAAGGTGAATTATGTTTAAAGGTATATAGATTGTTGTGTTTGTATGATCTTTTGGATGAATGTCTTTTGGCTAAGGCGTTCAAATTCTAATATATGTATTAGAGTTCCCTATATTAGCGTGAATGTAGCCAAATTTGGGCGTACCTTTGAGGCTTGAAAATGAGGATGAAAGAAGGATTATTCATGAAGTATATGTTGATGAATGTTGAATGTGTTACCGTGTAGAATAATGCAACTCAATTGTTTTGGTAAGATATTGGATTTAAGTCATGGTTATGGAATCTAACCCCAAAGAGTGTATGCTTGGATTGCACTCATTAGTATACAAAATGAGTTATTGGTTGCATTATTGGTTAAGAGAAATAACCAAATTTAATGTAATGTTTCAGAAGTGTTTGATTCGGAGATATGTGTATCTCTAGTTTGACTAGAGTAAAATTATTAAAACGTGTGAGGTATTTTGAAAATTTCTTAAAGATGATTTTTATGATTGTTTCGTAAGCGACTTTTGTTGCTAAAGCAAGTTTATGCTAGGAAATGAGTTTCCCATTCACCTAAAAATATGTGAGGTTGTTGTGTGGAGATATTTGATTCCTGGATCGGATTCCACTTTTCAAAGTTGTTTGTTTTGGTAAAGTAAGAATGATCTGTTTTAGTAAAGGTGAAATGCATTTAGTACAGGTTATGCAGTGTTTCTGTTTTAATTGGAGTTATTCCTGTAGTTCATCTTGGTGCCTTGGTTTTAAAGTGATAAAGTTGTTTATATTGTTAAAGAGAATCGAATGTTCCCTTGCTCCTTAAGTGAAAGATGGTGGAACGAGACCTTCCTATAAAAGAGAACCGATTGTGGGTTGGTAATACCTTAAGGCCTTATATAGCCCTTGCTAGGTGTTAATCGTAAATGGTTGATTAGTGAGGAGTAATGAAGGTTATTGCATGTCGCGGTCCAAACCCTTCTTGGGAGTGTTTGAGTAATTTGATTATAAGGGGCGTAGCTAATGTTATATCAATCTGAAGTGAAACTTTCTGTTGTGAACTCTTGTCTAGGATAGTTGTCCCTTGATGTGAGATAAACTTGGAAGAAGAGGGAGTAACTTTTATATTGTGGTTGGCTTTCCTAAAGTAAGTTGCTATATTTACTCAAATGAGTGTTTGCTTTGGGGCCTTGCTTGTATCTGGCCTTAAGTGGATCATGCAAATTGGTGGTCGCAGTGTTGGATGAGGTCCTACTCAGGTTTGTTTTGTTCAAGTTGGATTGTTTTTTAGCGTTCACTTCTCGGTATAGAGTGCTGTTGTTGGAGATGCGATGTCTCCTTAGTAGTGTATTTCTTTGGAACATTTCTGTTTTCACTGAAGGGAGAGGTAGAAATTTGTTAATTGCAGCTAGCAGCTGTGGTTTGCCTTGTGTCTTATTTTGTGACATTTTAAGACTCCTTTCTTTGAATGCTTTGTGTTATGGAATACTTGAGTTGAGTGTTGTCCTGGGGCGTGTTACCAGATTGGCGACATGGGGGTTGACCTCGAACTTTTGTTCGTGCCCATGGAGTTATGGAAAGTGATACTCTCTTCTAGAGTTTCTTGGTTGGATGCTCACTAGGTAGGATATAGGTGGTATCCATGCTGATGATCGTTTCTAACATTTTCTTTCGTGTTGCCTTTTTGTGTGAATGTGTCGTAACTCTTCTTGGTTGGATATTGTAAAGTTGAATTGAGCACTCGATTTTGAGAATTGTTTAGGAATTGGTTGGGGGAAAGTGTTTTGGGTGGCACTGCCGCATAGAGTTGATCAAATTGTGGTAAAGATTTTGCAACTGAAGTGGATGAAGGAATTGCGAGGTGTAATCATAACTAAAAAAGAATTGGAGTTGAGTTTAGATTTTGGCACCTGGTTATTCCGAAATTGATCATTGGTTATGGAGGTTGTAAGCTGAGATGTTAAAAGAAATTTTCAAGGTTTCATTAATTGTAGGCGATAGGGGCTCGATATGGGAATTTTGGTTTTTCGATTAATTCCATCCTTGAGATTTATCCCATGCTTTTCAAGGGGAGGTAAGAAAGTTATTTGAGTCTTGTGGAGTTGAATGGAGATGAGTTGCTTCCCGTGTTAATCTGAGAGTTGCTTCCTGATTTGTGTTCTTTCCAGCATGTGGAGTGTTGAGGTTTGTTCTTGTGGGTATGTGTAGGACCGAGTAGGCAACTAGAGGGGGGGTGAATAGATGCCGAATAAAATTCAACTATTTCTTTCGGAAAATTAAAGACCCCTAAATAGCGGAAGAATATCTAATATCGTAGAGATCAAAACCCTAGATTAATTAGCGAGACAAGTCGAACATAAATCAAAACTAGTCTATCAAAAATCGAACAATCCTTCTAATCAAGAATCATAGCAAAAGAGTATGTAAAGAATTGCATAACCTTTTCTTTATTCCAAAGCCACTCCTTCCGGGAGGACACCAAAATCTCTAATCTCACAAGATTAGAAAACCACCAAAATCTCTAACCTCACAAGATTAGAAAACCTTAAACAAACTAAAGAAAACACAAAATCTCTTCTTTGTTGTAGGCACCTCTTGCTTCTTGCCCTTTGCCTTGGATGAATTCTAAGCCCCCAGAACTCTCTATTTAAAGGACAAGAGGTGCACCAAAATCTGTCCACCAAGCCGATTTGGATTCAACTCCAACCCAAACCGAAACCATTTCCGTTTCCTTTTTCTTTCAAAACACACGCGCTTTCCGTTTCCTTTTTCTTTTTTTTCCAGATGTTGACTCGGTTTCCTTGTTCTTTCCATACGCCGACTGCCTGCAAGGACTCCCAGCAAAACGCACGCAACACAACGCACGCACGCCACACACACGGACCACGCACACATGCATGCACGCAACACACATGCATGCACACACACACTCGCATGCATGCACACACACATACATGCACACACACACTTGCATGCATGCACACACACATGCACACACACACACTTGCATGCATGCACACACTCTTGCATGCACACACGCACACACGTATACGGTCCACCTGCCGCTACGTTGCAACGATCTCGACTCCACGTACACTGTTCTTTAGTCCAAACGTTCCGCATGACAACTTCGACCCTCACGACCTCAGTTCCTCCCTGAACCTAGTCTCGGTCCCGTCACCGACCACGTTCAACCTCAAGCAACACCTGCACATGAACAAAAAAACACAAAAACAATTCCGAGCCCAAGTCCGCGACTTGACTCACATTAAACCATGCAACCACTCATAGGAGTGCATTGCATTAAATATTCTAAGAACACGATTTCCAAACACGAACCAAAACCTTTGCAAAAATCAAAAAGCTTTTCAAATAATCAAACTGATTTCAGATCTTTTCAAAAATGAAACCAAAATCAAATCAATTCAGATCTTTTCAAATCTTCAAACCAAGTTCAAATCTTTTCGAATATTCAAATACTCATCAACAAAATCAAATGGATCAAAAACAATGATCCTTCAATCTCCCCCTTGATGAGTAATTTGACAAAACACAATATAAGATTTGACAAAAGTATAGAAAAATACCAAATGAGAGTTTGAGACCAAAAAGATTTCAAGACCAAGTAAAGACCAAGTAAATCCAAATTCTCAAACAGTTTGAATTTCTCCTTTCTTTTTATTTTTCTTCTTCTTGACTTGCTCTCCCCCTTTTTGACAAAATAGTCATCAAGATCTCAAAACTCCCCCTTAATGAATGCAGTATCTCAAGCTTTGAAGTATATTCAAGGTATATAATCAAAGTAAAGCATTTGGAGAGTTTTTACGAGAGTTTTCATATTTTGTATCAATTTATCCAATGAGAAAGCAAATTGTGAGAATATGGTGGCTCTAACACATAGAATAGTTGTTGCATAAGCAAATTAGAGCAAACAAGTAAAATGTCATAAACTGATTTTGCCAAAGCTAAAAAGAAATCTATCATGAGCAAAGAGAGACTTTCAAATTCACTAATGTTTGTCTCAAGCCTTTTCAAAAATTTGAATTTTTTTTTCTCTTTTAGCAAGTTTGACAATTTTGCTTTGTGATCAACAGGGATGACAAGTAACTGCACACTAGCCCATACTTGTGTATGAGTAGGTAGTTCTTTCTTGTATCTTTCTCAGTTTAAATTGGCAAGTGGCTTCACAAGGTTAAGAACATTTGTTTAGACAAGTAGCCTTTTCTTGCATCTTTTGAATTTAAATCCCTGGCAAGGAAGCTGCACATTGTACTAAACTTGTGTTTAGCCAAGTAGCTTTTGCTTGCATCTTTTTCAACTTGC
Source organism: Rhipidocladum racemiflorum (assembly GCA_036346355.1). Lineage (NCBI taxonomy): Eukaryota > Viridiplantae > Streptophyta > Magnoliopsida > Poales > Poaceae > Rhipidocladum > Rhipidocladum racemiflorum. Next base: position 73,824,047 of record CM070577.1, read on the forward strand.
TTTTAATATTAAAACACTGATTTTGCTTGAGACTCATAATGATCATTTGAAGTCCAACAAAAAGCTCACACATAGTTTCTAATCAGCTCTAGCCTTTCAACAGATGATAAGAAACTTTTAAGCCTATTTCACAAATGCAATACCATAATGAACAAGAGCCAAAATATTCTCGAAAAGCATCTCAAATTGAATTATTTTAGTCTTTTAGTCTTTTAGTGAGAAGTGAAGCAATGTAGCATTAATTTGACTATATACACAAGAATAGTCAACAAAGCTTTGTACTACATGATGCAATGAAAGCAGGGAGTTTTCTTTAAGTGTAACGTCAAAAACTCCTTGTAGTAACCAAAGTCAAGTAACACAAATGAAAGAGTTAAAATCAAGACTCCTCAAATCAACCCATGGGGATGAATGATCCCAAGTTCGCGCGTAAGAAAGCAAAGCGAGAAGAATCAAGCGGCTTAGTGAAAATATCAGCAATTTGAGCATCCGAATCAACAAATTTCAGTTCAATAGCTCCTTTTTCAACATGATCTCTAAGAAAATGATATCGAACATCAATGTGTTTAGTCCTTGAATGTTGAACAGGATTTTTAGCGATGTGAATTGCACTAGTATTATCACAAAGAAGTGGAACACTATTAAAGTTAATGCCGTAATCTTTAAGAGTTGAAGTGATCCAAAGAATTTGTGAACAACAACTAGCGGTAACGCGTATTCAGCTTGATAGATTGAGCAAGCGAGGACTGTTTCTTAGAAGACCAAGAAACAAGTGAAGTGCCAAGAAAATGACATGTGCCAGAAGTACTCTTTCTGTCTAATCTACACCCATAAAATCAGCATCGAATATCCTAGGAGTGTAAGCGAAGAAGAACAAGAATACCAAATGCTAAATTCGAAGTGAAGCGAAGATACCTGAAAATTCTTTTAATTGCTTGTCGATGTGATTCTCGAGGAGAGGCTTGAAATCGGCGCACAAACATCTTGCAAAATGTATGTCAGGCCTTGAAGCGATCAAGTCTGAAGTGATCCAATCATGTACGTATTCCTTTTAGTCCATCTCGACACCATTTTCGTCAGGATCCAAAATTGTTGTTGTGCTCATTGGAGTAGATACTGACTTTCCTTCTCCCATATCGAATTTCTTTAGTAGCTCCTTTGTATACTTGGATTGGTGCAGGAAGATCCTGTCTTTCGCTTGCTTGATTTGAAATCCAAGAAAGTATGTCAACTCTCCCATCATACTCATCTCGAATTCCCTGGACATTAGCTCAGAAAAATGCAACACAAGAGAGTGGGAGGATCCTCCAAAGATAATATCATCCACATAAATTTGCACCACAAGAAATTGATCATTTGAATTTTGAGTAAATAGAGTTTTATCAACTTTTCCCATCTCAAAATTATGTTGAAGCAAGAAGCCTTTTAATCTATCATACCAAGCACGAGGGGCTTGTTTTAATCCATAAAGATCTTTTGACAAACGATATATATGATTAGGAAATTTTTCATTTTCAAAGCCAGAAGGTTGTTTCACAAATACTTCTTCTTCTATAAAACCGTTTAGAAAAGCACTTTTCACATCCATTTGAAATAACTTAAAACCTTTTGAAGCTGCAAACGCCAAAAGAATGTGAATAGCTTCTAAACGAGCAACAGGAGCAAAAGTTTCATCAAAATCAATTCCTTCAAGTTGGGAGTAACCTTGAGCTACAAGTCTAGCTTTGTTTCTAACAATTATTCCATCTTCATTCAGCTTGTTCTTAAAAACCCATTTTGTTCCAATAATGTTTTGACTTTTAGGAGGTTCCACTAAAGACCAAACTTTATTTGATGATGAGCTCATACCTACAGAACAGGAAGATGTTCTTGAACCAATTGATGTGACTACTACTTCAGATTCTCCTACACCTCTCACGACGACTGAAACAACTGGACCTCCTCTTGCTGTTCTGAAGAACCATCCTCCTGAACAAATTATTGGAAGTCTTCATGAAAGGGTGACACGTTCTAATTCATCTATAACTCCTCATGCATCGCATCAACCCAAGAACTATCAGTTAAAGCATGTGTAATATTCTTCGGTTCAAAATTTGCAACAAAAGCAGAATGCATGCATAAAAGAGTTTGAGATGAATTAGAACGTGTCACCCTTTCATGAAGACTTCCAATAATTTGTTCAGAGGATGGTTCTTCGTAATGCAAGGGAGGTCCATTGTTTCACATCCGTGAGAGGTGTAGGAGAATCTGAAGTAGTAGTCACATCAATTGGTTCAGAACATCTTCCCGTTCCTGTGAGATATGAGCTCATCATCATCATTATCTTCATCATTTTCTTGAATCTTTTATCCAAAAGATTGGCTCTAAATCTTCTCGTGAACCTGAAATGCTCGGGTCTAGCTCCAGGCTAGCCTCATCAAAAGTAACATCGCATGTCTCCAACATTTTGTTAGTCGATAAATCAAGTACCACGATATCCACGAGAGTGCAACGAATAACCAAGGAAGATGCCATCTGTACTACGAGCTTGAATTTATCAAGATTTCCATGTTTAAGAATAAAGCATTTGCAACCAAACACTCGTAAGTGAGAAACAAATGGTTTACGATCAAATCTCAGTTCATAAGATGTTTTACCAAGTAAAGCTACGAGATAGACCCTATTTGATATATAGCAAGCGAAGAAATTGCCTCAGTCCAAAATTTTCTTGAAGTGTTGTATTCATCTAGCATAGTTCTAGCCATTTGAATCAAAGTTCTATTTTTACTTTCTACAACACCATTCTGTGAGGGAGAATATGGCGAAGAAAATTGATGTTCAATCACATTAGTTTCACAAAAGATTTAAACAAGGCATTTTTGAATTACGTACCATTATACATTCTTATGGCTTTTAATGAGTTAGGCAATTCATTTATCTATCTCTTAATGAAGACATGAAAGAGTCCAAAAATCTCATCTTTTGAAGACAGTAAATGCACCCAAGAGTATCTCGAATAATCATCAACTATTACTAGAAAGTACCACTTACCTCGGCCGATTGTACTCGAGATGGTCCCTCAGTATCCATGTGAAGAAGTTGGCCAGGGGCCGTGGTCATTACAGTAGAGACAGGAGCATGAGGGCTCCAACCATCTTACCATGTCGACAGGAAGCACAAACAATGTCTTTGCAAGATTTTAATTTTGGCAAGCCACGAATTAAGTCTAGACCACTCAATCTAGATAACATATCAAAGCCCATGTGACCTAGCAAGCGATGCCAAAAATTGAGATTTCTAGATTCTCAAGCAACAAAACAATGTGAACTTGAAGCATTGCTAAAATTTGCTATGAAAATTTTTCCAAGTCTAGATATCTCAAGAGTCAAGTTTCGGAAGCATCAAGTACTCTACATGCATTCGGTTTAAAACTCACTTCAAAGTTTTCATCCAACAATTGAGATCTGACGAAGGTTGAATTTCAGTTTAGACACCAAAGAGACATTCTTTAAAGTAAAGTAATCATTCACCTTCACTTGTACCTTTTGCAATGGCGCGTCCGGAGTAGCATCTCCAAAAGTGATCGTTTCGTTCCCGGATGCTTTTGATAGGAGGAGAACCAACTTGGGTTGCTGTCATGTGTTGGCGGCATCCTGAATCAACAACCGGATGTTCTCCTTCCCTTCTCGTACCACCTACATGTTATGAGCAGAAGATGTCGAGGATTCAGTGGGTTAGAGAAATATGATTTAGGTATCCAAAGACCTTTGAATCACTCGGCGAGGAGGTGATCGTACAAAAGCTTGTGAATGCAAAGTAGATGAATTTCCAGGTATTTTGTTTGCTTTCACTAGCGGAACATGTGGAGAAATGATACGTGTTTGTCTAAAGTTAGACTTAGCCTTTGAATTTTCCTTTCTCTGTTGTTTGGCTAGTCTAAAACAAAAATTCATCAAATGACCATCTTTTCCACAATGAGTGCAATTGTACTTAACAAATGGTTTGACTTTAGAAGCAGAAGCAACATTTGCATTCATCATAGTAGAAGATAAAATTCCAGCAGATTTGAAGACATTTTTCTCAGGTTCTTTGACAATTTCAAACTTTCCACTTTCAAGAGTTTTAACAATAGTAGGAGCATATGATTTGTGATGAGCATAAGGATCAAAACCTAAATCTTTGTGATGAGTGCTGACTCTTGATTGATCCAAAATTATATTTAGATTTTTCTTTCCTTTAGTAAAACGTTCTAAAGACTTTTTCCAAGTAATCAATTTTTCGAGAGTGTTAAACAATTATTACAGGAAACATCTACTTTTTCTTTTTGCTTGCGACAAGTTGAGCATGAAAGAACTTCATGTGTAAGCAAATCATTAAACAATTGAGTAATCTTAGCATCTGCATCATGCAACTTCAATTCTAGTATGGGACATTTAGAACAAGAAGTTTGACCATGTAAACCATCAGTAGAGCAACCAACATTTTTCACAAGTTTTTCATTTTTCAATTGTTTGGCATAAACTTGTTCTAGTTTAATCATATGTTCCTCTTTTAGAGATTTAATTTCAAATTTGAGATCTAAGCAAGAATCACATGTCTTTTCAGAATTTGAATTTCTAAGATAAAAGTTTTCAATTTTCAGCATGGATAGATCTTTCTCTAAGTTTTTATTTTTGAGTGAAGATTTTCTTAAAGATTTTCTCAATATGACTAAAACTTCACAAAGCTCATCATACGAAGGTATTACCTCATCACCGTCATTTGGAAGTCTTTGTCGTTGTCACTAGAATCACTAGTGTTCCCTTTCGCCATGAAGCCTGATCCGGTGAAATCTTTCTCGTTAAACCGTTTGCTTCGCTTCCTTCTCATCGTCGGTTGAATCATCAATGTCGCTAAGTCTAAGCGACCAATTGCAGCGAAGACTTTGTTGAGCATCTTCTTCGTCCGTTGCTTATTTTTGTCCTTGCTCTCTTTTGGCCGGAAGGATTTGGAGGAGTTGCTTTGATCCTTCTCGTCTCTATCTTTGTTCTTGAAGCAGTTAGCACGGATGTGTCCTGCCTTGCCGCAGTTGTAGCAGTGGATGGAGGCTCCTCTTCTCTCCCTTGATCTCATGTACGCTGCATTGACACGCTTGGAAAGAAGAGCAAGTGTATCTTCTGGTATTTGATCTAGCTGTTCATCATTAAGAGCACTCAAGGCAGTAATGGAATATGATGATGAAGAACTAGTAGCATTATCACATGAAGAAGAATTTGCATTAAGAGCCAAAGAGTTATCATTGGATGTTCTGGAAACAATGTCTATCTCAAAAGTTTTGAGACTAGAATATAATTTATCCAATGTCATTTCACTCATCTTGTGAGCCTCCCTAAATGCAGTCACTTTCATTTGCCAGATTTTAAGATCAAGAGATGATAGGAAAAGTCTAGCATTTTCAGAGTTAGTGTATTTAACATCTACAGCTCTAAGATTGTTTAAGATTCTGTTAAAGCGAGCAAAACAATCATCTAGAGATTCTCCAGAGTTCATTTCAAATCTAGTGTATTCCTTTTTAAATTGATCTTGCCTAGCTTCTTTTACAGAGTCAGTGCCCTCATGATAATCTTGAAGAGATTTCCAAATTTCATGAGCAGTTAGTAAATGACAGACTCTATCGAATTCTTTTGTAGTAAGTCCTTGAAGCAATATGTTTCTAGCTCTATTATTATTTTCAACATCCTTTTCAAACTTGATTTTATCAATATCATCATTAGAAGGAAGCTCGTACGGAATTTTTACCTTGCGCCAAATTGCGTTACCTTGAGCTTGAAGATATGCAGTCATCCGGATTCGCCAGTGGGGGAAGTCTGTGCCATCGAAGATTGGCGGCTTGTTCGAGTATTTCTCTGTTGCCATAACTTACCGTTTACTAATCACCTGTTAAGATGGATTAGTAGAACCTTGCTCTGATACCACTTGTAGGACCGAGTAGGCAACTAGAGGGGGGGTGAATAGATGCCGAATAAAATTCAACTATTTCTGTCGAAAAATTAAAGACCCCTAAATAGCGGAAGAATATCTAATATCGTAGAGATCAAAACCCTAGATTAATTAGCGAGACAAGTCGAACATAAATCAAAACTAGTCTATCAAAAATCGAACAATCCTTCTAATCAAGAATCATAGCAAAAGAGTATGTAAAGAATTGCATAACCTTTTCTTTATTCCAAAGCCACTCCTTCCGGGAGGACACCAAAATCTCTAATCTCACAAGATTAGAAAACCACCAAAATCTCTAATCTCACAAGATTAGAAAACCTTAAACAAACTAAAGAAAACACAAAATCTCTTCTTTGTTGTAGGCACCTCTTGCTTCTTGCCCTTTGCCTTGGATGAATTCTAAGCCCCTAGAACTCTCTATTTAAAGGACAAGAGGTGCACCAAAATCTGTCCACCAAGCCGATTTGGATTCAACTCCAACCCAAACCGAAACCGTTTCCGTTTCCTTTTTCTTTCAAAACACACGCGCTTTCCGTTTCCTTTTTCTTTTTTTTCCAGATGTTGACTCGGTTTCCTTCTTCTTTCCATACGCCGGCTGCCTGCAAGGACTCCCAGCAAAACGCACGCAACACAACGCACGCACGCCACACACACGGACCACGCACACATGCATGCACGCAACACACATACATGCACACACACACTCGCATGCATGCACACACACATACATGCACACACACATGCACGCACGCACACACACATGCACGCACGCACACACACTCTTGCATGCATGCACACACTCTTGCATGCACACACGCACACACGTATACGGTCCACCTGCCGCTACGTTGCAACGATCTCGACTCCACGTACACTGTTCTTTAGTCCAAACGTTCCGCATGACAACTTCGACCCTCACGACCTCAGTTCCTCCCTGAACCTAGTCTCGGTCCCGTCACCGACCACGTTCAACCTCAAGCAACACCTGCACATGAACAAAAAAACACAAAAACAATTCCGAGCCCAAGTCCGCGACTTGACTCACATTAAACCATGCAACCACTCACAGGAGTGCATTGCATTAAATATTCTAAGAACACGATTTCAAAACACGAACCAAAACCTTTGCAAAAATCAAAAAGCTTTTCAAATAATCAAACTGATTTCAGATCTTTTCAAAAATGAAACCAAAATCAAATCAATTCAGATCTTTTCAAATCTTCAAACCAAGTTCAAATCTTTTCGAATATTCAAATACTCATCATCAAAATCAAATGGATCAAAAACAATGATCCTTCAGTATGATTTGTGAATTTTGGTTAACTATTGTTCTTGTTGTTGAGTAGTGGCCTGTTTGGGATTCGGGGTCGAATCCTATTTAGGGGGGAGAGTGTAATACCCGAATCTCGATTTTTTGTGTTCGTGCGGGAATTTCTAGGGATTTGTGGGCTGTAGCGGGACCCACGGATGGTTTTGGGCTATTAAAGGGTAGAGTTTAGCCTTGAGGGAGTGATTTATCATTAAAAAAAAGAAAAAGAAAAAAGGGTAAAAACTGCAGTCACCCTCTTGGGCCCCCAAAACCCAGCCCCACCACATCCCTAACCCAAATCTCCCACCTCTCCTCCCCCCCCCTAGTCGTCACCCAAACCTCCTCCTCCACGGCCGAAATTTGCAGCCACTTCCTCCCCTCTTCCACGCCATTTCCAGCCAGTAGAAATGTAGATCCATCCACCCGAAATGTTCCTCCGCTGCCCGGGATCAAATTTGCCGCGAAGAACGGCGCAAATCAGCGAAGAACGGTGAGTTTTCATTCCCTTTAGCTGAGGTTCGATTTGGGGGTTTTAGATTCTGTTATAGGGTGGTATTAGGAGGGTTTTGGAGCCCTTGTCCATGGTTAATTCGTTGAGGAGGTTGCTGGGAGGAGATTTGATTTTCGGATCAGAGTGGTCTGAGTTCGAACAGTATGAGCAGTCGGTTTGCAGACGCGATTTCATGACCTAGATGATTTTTTCTGCGAAAACGTATAACTAGAAAGTTGTAGGCAACGTCGATAACTATTTTGTGTAATTTTTGCAAAATTGTTGGAGCGACGGTCTGTGAGTAATCTCTGTTGCAAACCTGCTGTCAGAATTTGAAACAGAATGACGTGATCTGAATTGAACTGCTGATTAGGCATAGATAACAGTGGAATTTAAATTTATTGTCTTCATGAAAGTTGTATATAAGGTTGATATATATCTTCTGTAAAATTTTCAGATTTTTAGGTGCAGTATAAAAATAAATATGAAATTATGAATTAGACGCTCTGCAGCGCGCTCCCGATAAATTGTGAGTTCGTCGTTTGGGCGGGGATTCGGGACGTAGGAAGCGAGCCCTAGGGTTATGTTCACAATGGTACTGTCATGTTATAATGTGGATACCATTGTACAGGTGGTGGTGTTTCCGGACGCGGTTAGCTCTTCCATCTCCGAAGAATAAGGCAAGTGCATCGATTGTTGAATTCTTGCAGTGTTGATTGTTTGCCATGCTAGTTGCTATATAAATTGATAATGCATGATATTGCTATGTTGGCATCACTAGTAGGTGTAGGACTTGTGAATATCCATGAATGAGATTTATGCTTGTGGCTATGAAAGAAGGAAATGAGAGCATGTGAATGGGGTTATTTGTTATGAATGTAATCATGATAGTTATAAAATGAGTATGATGAGATTATGTCGTTATCATGCATTCTGTTTATGAGCATTCATGAAAAGTGAATTGAGCCAGGTCGGTGAGAAAGTCATACGTGTATATATGACTAATCCGGAGTGCTCATGTTGTTTCCATGAATTGAGCCAGGTCGGTGAGAAAGTCATATGTGCATATATGACTAATCCGGAGTGCTTGTGTTGATCCTACCTCGCAGTCCCATTCATCGGCGTGAATGGGAGCGATGTTAAGCGTAGGGACCTGCCACGGGATGGCAGGAAAGTCCTACTTCGGTAGGCCCCGCCACGGGATGGTCGGGAGGGTGCACGCCGACGGGTGTGCACCCAGCAATACCGGTATATGCTTTGAGGAGGTGCATTAAAGAGATTACATGATGCATTGCATGATTCTGAGATGATAAATGCGAAGTTGAGATTATAAAAGTATCGTTGAGATGTGTTGTACCATTGTGGTTAACCGGCGATTTGAGCTTCACAGATGACAGGTTTTGTTATTGTTTTGTTTTGATGCACTTGCTGAGTCTTGTGACTCACCCGTGTTGTTTTATGTTTTTTTTGTTGGTGTTATGAAAGCGGCATGTGGGAAAGGGACTTAGCGTCACATCTGCATCACTAGTCACTCCACTACACTAGAATTGACTAATCTTACTTGTGATAAGATAACACGAAGTGTCATGTCAAATTGTGTTTAATGTTTTCGTTCATTGAATATGTTTGGTTGATGTTTATTAGTTGTGCTTGAGAGCGTAGTGACTTACATCTCCATTATACTACCTATTATATTATGCTGAATTGCTCTTATGTCTACTAAGTGGATGTCTGCTGTTATAGAGGAGGTTCTGTCGGAATTTTTAGTGAATTTAAGAGTTAGTACCATTCTGGGCTCAGTTGGAGCCTGGGGTGTTAGATGGGCTAACTTGGTCTTGTAATAGCGTTGAAATCCGAGTTCAAGTGTGTGTGTGCGCGCGCGCCCTCCTATTGGCGCACAACCCTAAGCCAGCTTCCCCTTGGTTAGCACCTCCCTTATAACCTTTGTGGCTGTCACTTTTAGGGTAGGCTTGTTTATATTGGTTTTTCATTCAGGAAACATCAATTGTGTACTTGTGTCGACTAGATCAACTACAGTAACTTCAGGCCTCTCAATTAGTCAATAAAACTTGATATTTCATCCTTCAATTCAGATTGCACTTGTTTCTTTCTTGCTTGATTCTCGATTGTTTGCAGGAAAGATCAACTGTGTTGGACACGGTTTATAATGACAAAGGGTGTGGTGCAGCCATTGTGGAACAGATTTGGTTTGCTTGATCAAGTAGACTCATCATTAACGTCACATCAATCAATCATAATTATCTCTCATCAAAAGATCGGCCAAACGTTTTCCATTAGTGACTATCATAAGATCAAGTTGATGATACCACCATGCAATATCTACTACCGCACATATAAACTCGTGCCATCATAAAAGTACTGCTACTACGAACTTGCATATATAATTTAGGTGCCATTTGAAACACTAGGTTTTTATCCGTTCTTGCTGGAATTGAATTGTTTTCTATGAATTCCTGCGTTTCAAATGGATCCTGAGAGCCTATTTGTTTTTGCTTTGGATTCTCTAAAAAACTAATTCTGGATTGTGGTTATAGAAAAACTGATTCTCCAAAAGCTAAAATCCAAAAGCACATATGAAGTAGGTTATGGATTCTAGTGTATATGGATGGGATGGATTATGATAATCAGATTCTAGAATTGGGTTGTTTGTTTGTTACTCAGCTTTTTGAGAGGAGCCGTCCAGATCGTCCTCGAGTTGTTGGATGAACAGTCGCTCCCGTCGGATTTGGATCCTAGCAACAGACCACTGGAGGCGACCCCGATGCTAAAACCCAAGCCCAAACGAGACAACTCTACAAACATCCAAACGACTCGACAACAACCCCGGTATTCCCCCGGTATGCGATCCGAAACTCGCCTAGGATCCCCACATACCGGTTCCCAATGCTATATCAACATTCAATTCGCACAAAGGGGCATCGAGCCCCAAACTCACTACCAGAGGCGCAAAAACGCGGAAGCAAACAAACACACCACACGGCACAAAGAGGCCCAACACAGACAACCAACAAAGACGACCAAATGAAAGGCAGACGGGTTCCATTGCAGAAATTAAAATACAGCTGTTCGCAAAAGTATCTCCCACTATTCTATACAACAAAAGTAAAACACTCCAGAAGTGTCATGCCCTAACACTTCCGGGCGCGCGAGTGTCGACAGCCTCTACTCGGTGCCCCGCCCGGTCACCGATAGGCAGTAGGGGCAAAACTCGCACCCCGCTGGATCCTCACCTGCAAAACCACAAAGCAGAAGCCTGAGTACAAAAGGTACTCGCAAGTCTTACCCATGGTCCATATACGACCGACTCCAAAGGATTATGCGTTGGGACATAGCAAGGAATGGGCTGAAGGTAAAACAGTTGCAGAATGCTTAACATTTGTTATTTAGTTACTTAAACTACTCAATTCACAATTTTAATGCGGTTGTTACTGCACCTACTTCTAATGTGAAGTTAACCTTTAGCAATTGCAACAGTTAAGCACATTTATTACGAGCTCAAGCCCAAAGGCGAACTTCTGTTCAAGTTATTAATACGTTGAGTAACATCTGACCAAGCTTGCTCATATCCGAGAGCACGGCAATTCGAATCGCTTAATTAACCCTGCAGGGAAGCATTGATCACACGACATGTGTCACGAAGGAGCCTCATGTCAACCCCCTCCCATCCATACCAATTCGTTGGGGCATCTTCATGCGGTCCGGAAACCTAGCACCCCCTCGAGCAGCCCCAAGCCCGGCTTGGCGCCCGAGAGCCGGCCTAGGCCCCGCCCTCAACCACGTCCAACCACATGAGGGCATGGCCCATCGAACGGCATGCGATGAAAGAGCGGCTTACCGTACCATAATCAGGCATGCGATCAACCAAAAAGGTGCTTTAGCCACGTTACACCCGATCGGTCCTTAATCGACACGGACGAGACTACCACACTCGGGTCTCCTTACCCAAGTGATCCAACTCTCTCGCCCGGTCTAAATTTTCATCACTTCATTTCTCATAAACAACCCATTGCAACCCAATACTTGTATAGTACATCACACTCAAGCGGTGGAGCCCTCCACCACTTGGCCCAAACCCGACTCCTAAGTATACTAAGCACGACACAATTAGTACCCATAATCTAGCTCCAAAGGAGGAGTTCAACAAGCAACAATAGGAAGGGTACATGCAGCAAATAGGATCTAGCCTATCCCACATTTCAATTCCTAATGCAATACTTAATCAACCAATAAGAAGTTAATTCGCAAAAATAGATTATAATTATGGTTCAAAATGCTTAGGTGCTTGCCTTGCTCTTCTGCTTGCGGATCAACAGCGACTTGCCCCTCGGCACTTCCCTCAACCACGGCCACGTCAGTCGCCGCGGGATCGTTCTCCACACGGATACAATGCACAATGAGATGCATGCAATGCGAAAGAAATGACTACAACGCAAACCCCAACAAAAACCCACAACGGAACAGACCAGCCCAACCCGGACAGTCCGGGTTTATTATCCGGACTCTCCGGCTAACCCAGATACTCCGGACCATTTTGTCCAGACACTCCGGCCTGGGCGGACACTCCGGACTGGGGGTCCGGACATTCCGAACCTGGAGCACTTGGCCCAACTACTCAACGGACCGAGGTGCCGCCAAGTCCCACGGCACCGCGGGGACCCGATCTATGACTTTTCTACACGCGGCAAGGCCGAAGAAGCTTATAGCTAACCCAACTCCACAAGGAACGACACTAATCCATGAAACCACTAGCCAACTCCAAACGACCCTTGGATCGGCATTACCACTACCCGATCTACCTCACTAGTACCCACATTCATCAAACCAAGCCCCAAACCAACCCTAGAATCACCACACCCAAAACCCTAAAGCTCAAGATTCAACTCCAAACCCCCAAATCCAACCCTAAACCCTAAACCCACCATGGATGGCCTTAGAACCCAAGAAACCCACGAATCAACCCCCAAGAGAAAGACCTACCTCCAAGGATGATGGAGGAGAACAATGCCGGGTAGAGGAAGGAGGACACCGGTTAGAGGAGGAGTTCCACGGGATGGAGGAGCCGCCGGGGAGGAGCCACGGAAGGTCACCGGCCGGTGGGGAGCTCACCGGAGCGGAGCTAGGGTGGAGGAGTGTAGCACCAAGGAGTGGGGAAACAACATGGAAGAGAAAGAATGGAGGGGAGCCACGAAATGGGATTTTTATACTAAACCCCCGCACAATTCGGACTCTCCGGACACTCAACCCAGAGACTCCGGGTTGGGGTCTTCGGTAGCACTAACCCGGACACTCCGGACATTTGGTCCGGACACTCCGGGTTGAGGCGCTCGGTCAGGTTAATCCGGATACTCCGGACAATATGTCCGGACATTCCGGGTTATGTCCGGACATTTCGGATGTTGATCCGGATACTCCGGATGTCCCAGAATTTTGAAACTTGGGGCCCTGACACTTTTGCAGTCAGAATTCAGAATCAAAAGCAAAAAACAAATAAGCCCTTATATTATAGATTGATTATGATTTGCTATTACATTTAACTTTCCACACACTAGTTAAAAGTGGAAATTTTCGTATATGATACAAGATTCGACCCATATTCACAAAACAATACAATATTTTTGCGTATTTACAGAAAACACAGTGTTAACCAGATTTTGAAATTCCATTTTTGAATACCCAAAAATTCAAAACCTATTTATGGCGTATTTGGATTTGCAAATCTCATTTTTAGCGTATTTCGGTTTTTGAAAATCCGGTTATTGCATATTATGCATACCCGGAATTTGAAAATCCGGTTATGCATAATCGGAATTTCATATTGCGCGTATGAGTATGCCAAGCAACTTTCGGTGCATGCCCGTGGGACAGCAGGGTGCATACAGGCTTTTGGCACGTGGGGACAGCAGGGTGATTTGTTCCCCCGTGAATTGCGCTGGTGGCCACTTCCCCTGAATCTCATGGCTTATAAGAAGGGAGTGAGGAGAGAATGAAGGCAACAAACACAGAAGGTTTGCGCGAAGGAAGGTGAGTGGACTCTGATAATTTCATTCGTGCATTGAGGAGAAGGAAGGTCCGCGCGAAGGAAGGTCTGCGTGAAGTAACACTTTGCAACGTGGCTATTTGTTGGCCGTTTAATACATAGAAGGTATGTATTTCGTATAATTATTTTAGCATGGTAGCATCGTACAATGTATGTTACACTACATAGAATGTACCACATGTGGAAAATATGGCATAAGTATTCCCCGTTCAAGAGAAAAAAAACATGTGCGTAAGAGTACGTATGATATTTGATAGGTTTAACACCCCAATTTTTTCTTTTCATGTATTTAATTGGTATTTTTGCACTTTTGAGAATTTTTGGAATTTATTTGGATTTATTTTGAATTTATTCCCTTTTGAGATAATTAAATAATTAAAAGTTTTAAACAAAATTTCATTGAAAATATTTTATTTAAGTCCAAAATGTCTCAAAGTATTTTTCAGATTTTTCCTGGAATTTTTCTGAGCATTTTGCTATTTTTCTCGATTTAATTGCATTTCTAGAAATTATTTTGAAAATTTAATCACTAAAAAACCAACCGGGTTTCACTATTCCACCTACCCGAGTCGGACTCGAGTCCGACCGAACCACGTTCGAACCGAACCCGGACCAGACCCGCCCCCGACCGAACCCTATTCACACGAACCGTTGGATCGCGATCCAACGGCTGAGATCAAGCCGCGTCGCGTGCGCATGCGAGCCGTGGATCGTGTCCATATGGACGGCTGCGATGAGGCCACGTCATCGTCTCCGATCCCGACTCGGATTTCGTCGGAAGGCGCTTTCCGCGCGGATCACGCCTTCCAAGGCCCAATAAGAAGGCCAGGACCCTGAGCCGTGTTCGCCGTTTGACGTTGGTCACGTTGCCCTAGGCGCCGTCATCTGGGGAGCCCTAGAATCGCCAGGATTCCTCACCGTAGTTGCTAGTGCGTCGCCACGGTTTTTGCTTCGTGCCGCCGCCGTTGAGCCGTCTCCACCGTGTTGGAGCCCAGATCCGGAACCGTCAGGCCAAGGCGCACCCGTGAGGGCCACACACTTCGCCGGAGCTACGCTGAAACGCTGCGGCTTTGGTCTTCGACACCAACTCCGGCAGCTGGGCGCCACCGCAACACCATTAACCTTCACGAGCTCCCACAATCATCCGATCATGATCCGACATCCTTGGTACGTCCACATCTCCATCCCATACGCAAGACCCAGATTAGATCTAGACCGTTAGATCAAGATCCTAACATCCAGATGCGTCCACGTCACCCCTTGCAAATCCCGTAATACGATTTAGATTCATTAGCCACCGTTGGATCTAGATCCAATGCACCAGATTAAGCCATGTAGCCCATAATCGCACCGTGCTAGGATTAGATCTTAGCCGTTAGATCTAGATCGTACGGTTATATCTGACTCGCGTTGTAGCGCTAGATGCAATCCCAGCCGTCCGATCAAGATCAAACGGCGTAGATCGTACCACGTGTCGAGCACTGGGTCACACCACGTCGTCCCAGGGTGATGCGAAAACTAGATCTGATCCCAACCGTCCGATTTGAATCGAACGGTCCAGATCAAACCGCGTAGATCCACTATGGCGGGATTAGATCTAATCTGGACCGTTGGATTTCAAACCGACGGCCCAGATCATGGCACATAGCCGGAAGCTAAACCAGCGCGGTCAGTGCGGCATCGCCCGGTCGTCGCTGACGTCACGCGTGACGTCCGCAACAGGCTCGCATGTCAGCGGCTGGGCGCACTGTGCGATGACATCACCCGTGACGTCATGCTAACGTCACGGTGGGGCCCGCATGTCAGAACTATTCGGCCGAGCCATGCTGACGTCAGCAGTGGGTCCCACGTGTACCCGTGGACCGGGTCCACAGTGGACCGAGCCCGAGCCGTGGACCGAGTCCATGGACCGGCTGACGTCATGCTGACGTCATAATTCGATTTTTCTTTAGGAAAATAATCCGGCCGAAATTCAAAATCCACGCTGACGTCATATTTCGGTTTTTCAATAGAAAAATAAATGAATTAATTCGATTTATTCTTTTAATTGATTTTTCAAACTTCAAACGGTTATAACTTTTGCGTTTTAACTCCGATTGAGGCTATTCCAATTTCTAAATTTTTATAAAATTGAGCTCTATTTAATGGTGAATTTTATTTGAATTTTGAACCTTGTTTGCTTGTTGTTTATTTATTTATTGCTATCTGTGCACGTTACGAGTAGACGTTGAAGTGGCCGAAGGCTTCGAAGGTGAAGTTTTAACCCAGGAGCCAGCTCAAGACCAAGATCAAGTGCTATTTGAAGGCAAGTTAAGCTTTGATCATGTTGATCCTACTTTTGAAAATTATTTTGATTCAAATTATTGCATGCTAAATTAATTAGAAAATGCTTTAAATATTTCTGGGAATTGGATAAATGCCTAGTTGCCGTATGCCACCTTGATTATTTAATTATGTGCCATTAACCCTTGTCACCCTAGTTTGGTTTAAGAAGTTGGACATTATTAAATTGCCAACATGGGTAATTAGACCGTTGTAGTATAATGCTTAGCCCCGCCACGTAATCATGACATGATTTTGGACGATCAAATATTAATACTGACTTAATGAGATATGGAACATGTTTTGGGAATGTGTCATGTGTTATTAATGATGATGTTGATGGCATGTGGTGCATGTTAATCAACTAGGTGTTTAACTGATTTAGATCGGGGCATGTGGCAAGATTGTTCTGGTGGGCCAAGAGTGGCACCGGGTATGTTGATTTGGTTTTGTTACTTTGGTAGTCTTGCCCTAGTCAACCTAAGGACTTAACCTTGCAAGCCTTTGAACTGAGTTCATCTTACAACCACATGACTGAAATGGGACGGACCTAGTTGAGTAGGTTACTGATAACTTGCATGTGATACCTCGGGGTGTCAACTATACCAGGTGTAGTTGTGCGAGGGAGCATACCAGGTGCTTCGGCATGGTACCCATCCAACGGTATGTCGGTCCTATACTTCACCTCTGCTGAGGGAAGGGATAGTGTATGGCAACCGGGGAGGTTCACTTGTTAAGGTAGAAGTTTCTGAAGGGCTTTGTTACGGTCACTCGCCTTTGTGGTGTTTGACTGTATCTTATGGGTAAAGTGTATAACATCTGCAGAGTGTACAATCTATTCAAATAGCTGAGTCCACGGTATTGGACACTGCTCGGTGATTACAGTCAAGGGTTAGACTTCCATGAAAATAACTTGGACTTTGGAAAATGGTTGGGTTGGAGATGTGAACTGGACTTAGGTGGTGGAATGCTTTACTTGTGCAATTATCGTGAAACTTATTATCTTTATTACTGTTTTTACCGCTTGCAATCTATTACTGTATTTACATATGCTGCTTTACTGCAAATGAATCTGTTAGCCTATCCTTTGTAAGAAGCCATGCATGTAGAATATTAGCTTTGCACACAGAGGGTCCGGATTTGCAAATTCGGGTCCCAACAGAGGTGGTATCAGAGCCATACTGACTGTAGGACTACCCTTAGCTAGAATGGTCGTAGTGAGAATAAAAATATTTTCTAAAGATAAAAGTTTGCAAAGATAATGAATGAATTCTCAACTTATCCCCTTCTCTCTTGTTCATACCCCTTGCTGGATTCTTTTGTCTTCACTTTGATTTTAAAATATTGCGTTCTCACGTGAGTGTCTTTGGCAGATGAAGATGATCAACAACTACGCTGAGCGTGAGGGAGGCTACGCCGCTGAGTTGTGGCATATGCTGCAGGTACTTGGAGGTTTTGAGAGACCACTCTACCGAGGGACCACCATAGTGCAGGCAGGATTGGTCCAAGCGTGGCACGTCAAAGTCACTGTGTATGCCCGAGAGAAGACGAAGGCAAGCCGTCCACTCTTCTTCACAGCGAGGAGATCTTCGTTTAAGGCTGGGATCCAGGAGACGTTGCGTCTAGCGATGCGGCAGATCGCCCACATCTACTATAGGGAGTTGGAGGGCACCGTGTTCCATCACCACCCGCGCAGAGACAACCGCCTTGACCGAGAGCCGATAGATGATGAGAATGCCACGATCACTCATCTTGCGAGGTTTGTCGTCACTCAGGAGGATGTGATTGATGATACCGTACAAGAATTGCAGAAGGCTCGCGATGAGGTCGAGAATGTCAAGAAGCAACTACAAGAATCTCGAGAGTATCTATCCCACTCGATTCAGAGGGTTCGTGAGCTGGAGATGGCACTGTACGGACCTGAACCAGAGCCGGTGTTGGAGCTGCACGACCCAGACCCAGAGGAGGTACCACCTGCACCACAGCCAGAGCCAGAGTCAGAGGAGGACGTCGCGTCGTCGACCACAGTTGTGGTAGGGCATGGTGATCGTTTTACACCGATGCCGTCTCACCCTCCAATGTACCCGCCAGGGAGTTCCCGTGGTGGTTGGCTCGAGGAGTGAGCATTCAAGATTATAAGTTGAGACTCCTTCGTCGAGTCGCATCTAAGAATAAAGAGTCACCCTTAGAGGCGTTAGACTCAAGTGTGTTAGTTCGATTTGGATTTTCAATGCTTGCTGAGTGTGCAGTATGTGTTGCGAGGCCCTTAGGCATTGTAAGCAATCATACCAAGTCATTATTGAATGATTAATAAAGTTGGACTTTGAGTTACACCTTTGCCCCGCATAAGTTCTCTCCTACTTGTCTATTCTTGTTTCCCTCTCGTCTCTAACCCTGGAACACTCAACAGATGGTGAACACTCGCGGAAACCTTGGAGGCAACGGAGTGGTTCTCGCTCAGCTGGAAACCTCAATGATGGAGCACCTGCACCCCAACCAGTGCCAACAGTTGACATGCAGAATTTTGGAGTCTTCCTTGCTGCACAGACTCAGTTGATGCATGCTATGATGCAAAAGATGCAGCAAGTCACTGCTCAGGCCGCTGCCAACCAGGCTAATCAAGGACAACGACAGAACTCAAGGCTGTCAGAATTCATGAGGACTTATCCACCTACTTTCTCCAGGAATGCCAACCCGTTGGAGGCAGATGATTGGCTGAGATCAGTCGAAAGGAAGCTGCACATCACCCAGTGCATGGGGATTGAGAGGGTGCTTTACGCCTCTCATCAGTTAGAAGGTACTGTAGCCAAGTGGTGGGAGAACTTCTGTGCTGCACATGAGAACCCCCGGGACATCACTTGGGAGGAGTTCATAGCTGCATTTCGCCAGTACCATGTGCCAGAAGAGATCATGGACCTCAAGAAGGAGGAGTTCAGGGCACTGAAGCAAGGCAATCAACCCGTGTTTGAATATCTGAACAAGTTCACCCAGTTGGCACGCTACGCACCTGAAGACGTAGCGACGGACAAGGCAAGATAGTCCCATTTCATGAAGGGACTGAATTCTGTACTTCAGGTGGGATTAATTACCCACACGTTTCTGGATTTTCAGGAATTAGTAAACAAGGCTCTTATTCTGGAGGACAAGCGCAAAGAGTTGGATGATAACAGGAAGCGCCAGATGGCACAACAAGGAGCTCGTCCAGGAGCACAAAGGCTGAGAGTTGCACCCAATCAGTTCTTCAGGTTTCAGCCGCAAAACACTGCGAGGACACAGTCGCCATCACCGAGACCTGCTAGACAGAATTTTTAGACACCAGCACAAGCCAGAATCGCACCAGCAGGAAGCCAGCCAGCAACGGTGAAACGTTGTTACACATGCAATGAGCCAGGGCACATCTCCAACAATTGCCACAAGAAGGGAGGAGGTGTGACTCCAATTCATTTCAATCTGGGATCTACGCCGTCAAAAATACCTACACCAGGAGCAAGTCGTGGAGCCGCACAACCTGGAGGCGCAATGCGGACTGTGGTGAGAGGCCGCGTCAATCACGTCACCGTGGATGCACTGCAGAATGCTACGGACGTCGTACTAGGTAAGTTACTTGTTAACTCAGTACCTGCAACAGTTTTATTTGACTTTGGAGCTTCTCATTCGTTTGTTTTTCGAGATTTTGTTGCTAGAAATGATTTGGAGATTGTGGATCTTAAATGCATGCTTATAGTTCAAACCCCTGGGTCAGAACTCCGATCGCAAGTAGGATGTTCTGGGGTAAGAATATTAATAGATGGGGTAGAATTCCTAGCGAACCTCATTATACTAGGCACCCAGACCCTAGATGTTATACATGGAATGGATTGGTTGTCCAAGCATAAAGCTGTGTTAGACTGTGGACAAAGAGTAGTATCAATAGAAAGCCCGGATGGTAGAAAAGTGGAAATTCAAGCAACTGCCGTTCGAGACAGACAACTGATGGTCAACAGTGTGAAGGCAGTCGGCATTAAAGATGTACCAGTTGTCAGTGAGTATCCGGATGTTTCCCTGAAGATTTACCCGGGATGCCGCCAGATAGAGACATTGAGTTCGTGATTGAATTAGTACCTGGTACTGCCCCGATAGCAAAGAGACCTTATCGGATGTCCACCGAAGAATTAGTAGAGATGAAGAAGCAGCTTGAGGAGCTAATGGAGAAAGGATTCATCAGACCTAGCTCATCGTCGTGGGGAGCACCAGTTCTGTTCGTCAAGAAGAAGGACGGAAGCTTCAGGATGTGCATAGATTACCGTGCACTCAATGAGGTCACCGTGAAGAACAAGTATCCGCTACCCAGGATCGATGACCTGTTTGACTAGTTGAGAGGAGCCGAAGTTTTCTCCAAGATTGATCTGAGGTCAGGATATCACCAGTTGAAGATTCGATCAGAGGACATTCCGAAGACCATATTCTCGTCAAGATATGGACATTACGAGTTTACTATTATGTCCTTCGGTCTGACGAATGCATCAGCTTATTTCATGAATATGATGAATAAGGTCTTCATGGAGTATTTGGACAAGTTCGTTGTTGTGTTCATAGACGATATCTTAGTCTACTCCAAGACAAGAGAAGAGTATGCAGAGCACCGGAGGCTAGTTTTGGAGAAGTTGAGGGAACAGCATCTCTTCGCCAAGTTCAGCAAGTGCGACTTCTGGAAGGACAAGGTGGAGTTCCTTGGACATGTGATGACCGCGGAAGGAGTTGCAGTTGACCCAAGCAAGGTGTAAGCCATGTTACATTGGGAACAGCCAAAGACAGTGACCCAGATCCGTAGTTTTCTGGGGATTGCTGGTTATTACCGCCATTTTATTGAAGGATTTTCGATGGTTGCGAGACCTCTCACGCAATTGTTGAAGAAGGAAAAGAAGTTTACATGGACGTCAGAGTGCGAGAAAGGTTTCCAGGAGCTGAAGAAGCGATTGACATCAGCACCGGTGTTAGTTCTACCGGATGTTAATCAAAGCTTCGATATTTACTATGATGCATCGCGCCAAGGACTTGGATGCGTGCTGATGCAGAGCGGGAAGGTCGTCGCATATGCGTCAAGGCAGTTGAGGCCACACGAAGAGAACTACCCAATGCATGATCTAGAGTTAGCAGCCGTAGTGCATGCCTTGAAGTTGTGGCGTCACTATCTGATCGAAAATAGATGTGAAGTGTATACGGACCATAAGAGTCCTAAATACATATTCACCCAATCGGACCTGAACATGAGACAAAGGAGGTGGTTGGAGTTGATCAAGGATTACAATGTGGGAATTCATTACCATCCCGGAAAGGCCAATGTGGTGGCCGATGCTTTGAGTCGGAAGAGCCATACCATGAATATGTTGATAGTAGAAGATCAGGACGTGATATGTAAGGAATTCCAAAGGATGAAGCTGGAAGTGATACCGGAAGGATTCTTAGCCACTTTGGAAGTAAAGCCTACCTTAGAGGATCAGATTCGAGAAGAACAGAAGGACGATGACAAGATTCAGAGAATCAAGTCTAAGATAGAGGAAGGCAAGGCAAGGCAAAAGACTTAAGACTGTATGAGCAGGGCATGTTGTGGATTAAGGATCGCATCTGTGTGCCGAACAAGAAGGAGCTGAAGTAGTTGATTCTGGAAGAAGCCCATGATTCCAAGTATTCCATTCATCCAGGAAGTGCCAAGATGTATCAAGACCTGAAGGAGATATTCTGGTGGCCGAGCATGAAGCGTGAAGTTGCCGAGCATGTTGCATTGTGCGACATATGCCAGCGAGTCAAGGCAATGCATCAGAGGTCAGCGGGACTGTTACAGCCATTGAAGATACCTGAGTGGAAGTGGGAGGAAATCGGTATGGATTTCATCACCGGTTTGCCAAGGACCCAGGGTGGATATGACTCCATATGGGTAATAGTGGATCGCTTGACTAAGGTCACCCACTTCATCCCTATGAAGATCACCTATTCAGGAGATAAGTTAGCGGAGTTGTACATGTCAAGGATCGTCTATCTACATGGGGTGCCAAAGAAGATCGTGTCGGACAGAGGTACCCAATTTACCTCAAGATTCTGGAATAAGTTACATGAAGCCATAGGAACCCGTCTGAACTTTAGCACAACTTATCATCCACAGAGGGATGGGTAGACAGAAAGGGTTAATCAGATTCTGGAAGACATGTTGAGAGCTTCTGCGTTGGCTTATGCTACTTCTTGGGATAAGAGTTTGCCGTATGCCGAGTTCAACTATAATAATAGTTACCAGGCCAGTCTGCAGATGTCACCATTTGGAGCTCTGTATGGTAGACCCTATCGAACACCATTGAACTAGAATGAGACAGGTGAACGCCATGTCTTCGGACCAGACATTCTCCGAGAAGACGAGGAGCAGATCGCCATGATTTGAGAAAGATTGAAGATAGCTCAATCAAGACAAAAGAGTTACACCGATAACCGTCGCCGAGATCTGAGCTTTGAATCGGAAGATTACGTATACCTCAGGGTTACACCGCTCAAGAGAGTCAAGAGATTTCATGCAAAAGGGAAACTTGCACCGCGTTATGTTGGACCGTTCAAGATCCTAAGTCGCAGAGGTGAAGTTGCGTATCAACTGGAGTTGCCGCAGTCATTGGCGGGAGTACATGATGTGTTCCATGTGTCACAACTGAAGTAATGTCTCCGAGTGCCGGATGAACAGATGCCATTAGAGTCAATCGAGCTAGAAGAAGATCTGACCTACAAGGAGCACCCGATTCTGGACACGATGGATCGAGAGACCAGAAACAAGTTAACCCGCTTCTGTAGAGTCCAGTGGAGCAACCATTCAGAAAGCGAAGCGACTTGGGAGCGCGAAGAGGATTTGAGAAAGAGTTTCCGAACCTATTCCTTAGTCAGCCCTGAATCTCGGGGTCGAGATTCTATTTAGGGGGGAGGTTTGTAACACCCCAATTTTTGCTTTTCATGTATTTAATTGGTATTTTGCACTTTTGAGAATTTTTGGAATTTTTTGGGATTTATTTGGATTTAATTTGAATTTATTCTCTTTTGAGATAATTAAATAATTAAAAGTTTTTTAAAAAAATTCATTGAAAATATTTTATTTAAGTCCAAAATGTCTCAAAGTATTTTCCAAATTTTTCCTGGAATTTTTCTGAGCATTTTGTTATTTTTCTAGATTTAATTGCATTTCTAGAAATTATTTTGAAAATTTAATCGCTGAAAAACCCAACCGGGTTTCACTATTCCTCTGACCCGAGTCGGACTCGAGTCCGACTGAACCACGTTCGAGCCGGACCCGGACCAGACCTGTGTCCGACCGAACCCTAATAGCACGAACCGTTGGGTCGCGATACAACGACTGAGATCACGCTGCGTCGCACGCGCGTGCGAGCCGCTGGATCGTGTCCACGTGGACGGCTGCGACGAGGCCACATCATCGTCTCCGAGCCCGACTCGGACTTCGCCGGAATCCGCCGTTTTCGCGTGGATCACGCCTTCCAAGACCCAATAAGTAGGCCGGGAACCCGAGCCGTGTTCACTGTTTGACGTTGGTCACATTGCCCTAGGCGCCGTCATCTAGGGAGCCCTAGAATTGACGGGATTCCTCACCGTAGTTGCTAGTGCGCCGCCACGGTTTTTGCTTCGTGCCGCCTCCGTTGAGCCATCTCCGCCGTGTTGTAGTCTAGATCCGGAACCATCAGGCCAAGGTGCACCCGTGAGGGCCACACACTTCACCAGAGCTACGCTGAAACGCCGCGGTTTTGGTCTTCGTCACCTACTCCGGCAGTTGGGCGCCACCGCAACACCATCGACCTTCACAAGGTCCCACAACTGTCCGATCAAGATCCGACGTCCACGTCTCCATCCCATACGCAAGACCCAGATTAGATCTAGACCGTCAGATCTAGATCCTAGTGTCCAGATGCGTCCACGTCACCCCGTGCAAATCCCGTAATACGATTTAGATTCATTAGCCACCGTTGGATCTAGATCCAATGCACCAGATTGAGCCACGTAGCCCGTAATCGCACCGTGCTAGGATTAGATCTCAGCCGTTAGATCTAGATCGTACGGTTATATTTGACTCGTGTTGTAGCGCTAGATGCAATCCCAGCCGTCCGATCAAGATCGAACGGCGTAGATCGTACCACGTGTCGAGCATCGGGTCACGCCACGTCGTCCCACGATGATGCGAAAACCAGATCTGATCCTAGCCGTCCAATTTGAATTGAACGGTCCAGATCAAACCGCGTAGATCCACTGTGGCGGGATTAGATCTAATCTGGACCGTCGGATTTCAAACCGACGGCCCAGATCGTGCCACATAGCCGGAAGCTGAACCAGCGCGGTCAGTGCGGCATCACCCGGTCGTCGCTGGCGTCACGCGTGATGTCCGCAACAGGCTCGCTTGTCGGCAGTTGGGCGCACCGTGCGATGGCGTCACGGTGGGGCCCGCATGTCAGAACCCGTGACGTCATGCTAATGTCAGAATTCGATTTTCCTTTAGGAAAATAATCCGGCCGAAATTCGAAATCCACGCTGATGTCATGCTGATATCATATTTTGGATTTTTCAATAGAAAAATAAATGAATTAATTTGATTTATTCTTTTAATTGATTTTTCAAACTTCAAACGGCTATAACTTTTGCGTTTTAACTCCGATTGAGGCGATTCCAATTTCTAAATTTTTATAAAATTGAGATCTATTTAATGGTGAATTTTATTTGAATTTTTAAACTTGTTTGCTTGCTTTTTATTTATTTATTTATTGCTATTTGTGCACGTTACGAGTAGACGTTGAAGTGGCCAAAGGCTTCGAAGGTGAAGTTTTGACCCAGGAGCCAGCTCAAGACCAAGATCAAGTGCTATTTGAAGTCAAGTTATGCTTTGATCATGTTGATCCTACTTTTGAAAATTATTTTGATTCAAATTATTGCATGCTAAATTAATTAGAAAATGCTTTAAATATTTCCGGGAATTGGATAATTGCCTAGTTGTTGTATGCCACCTTGATTATTTAATTATGTGCCATGAACCCTTGTCACCCTAGTTTGGTTTAAGAAGTTGAACATTATTAAATTGCCAACATGGGTAATTAGACCGCTGTAGTATAATGCTTAGCCCCGCCACGTAGTCATGACATGATTTTGGACGATCAAATATTAATACTGACTTAATGAGTTATGGAACATGTTTTGGGAAAGTGTCATGTGTTATTGATGATGATGTTGATGGCACGTGGTGCATGTTAATCAACTGGGTGTTTAACTGATTTAGACCGGGCATGTGGCAAGATTGTTCTTGTGGGCCAAGAGTGGCACCGGGAATGTCGATTTGGTTTTGTTACTTTGGTAGTCTTGCCCTGGTCAACCTTAGGACTTAACCTTGCAAGCCTTTGAACTGAGTTCATTTTACAACCACATGTCTGAAATGGGATGGACCTAGTTGAGTAGGTCACTGATAACTTGCATGTGATACCTCGGGGTGTCAACTATACCAGCTGTAGTTGTGCGGGGGAGCGTACCAGGGGCTGCGGCATGGTACCCGTCCAACGGTATGTCGGTCCTATACTTCGCCTCTGCTGAGGGAAGGGATAGTGTATGGCAACCGGGGAGGTTCACTTATTAAGGTAGAAGTTTCCGAAAGGCTTTGTTACGGTCACTCACCTTTGTGGTGTTCGACTGTATCTTGTGGGTAAAGTGTATAACCTCTGCAGAGTGTACAACCTATTCGAATAGCCGAGTCCACGGTATTAGACACTGCTCGGTGATTACAGTCAAGGGTTAGACTTCCATAAAAATAACTTGGACTTTGGAAAACGGTTGGGTTGGAGATGTGAACTGGACTTAGTTGGTGGAATGCTTTACTTGTGTAATTATCGTGAAAGTTATTATCTTTATTATTGTTTTTACCGCTTGCAATCTATTACTGTATTTACATATGCTGCTTTACTACAAATGAATCTGTTAGCCTATCCTTTGTAAGAAGCCATGCATGTAGAATATTAGCTTTGCATTCTGTGCATGACTTGCTGAGTACCAAGTACTCACCCCTTGCAACAACACAACACCAGTTGAAGAAGAAGCGACGCCAGCACTGGAGGAGGAGTTCCAGGAGGAGCCGGCTAACTAGGGAGCAAGCCCAGTCAGTTGCCTATGGTATACTGGATGGCGCCACAAAGTCTATTTTGTTCCGCTGCAGTTGTTTCTTTTAATAAGTCTTCGCCCTGCGAGGCGTACCTTTGTAACTTGACCATAAGGTCGAGCAACCAAGTTTGGTATATTTAAATAAAGTATTTTACTATTTCGCTGAGTATGATTGTGATATTTACCAATGTTGAGACTGTGTGCACTAGCGTGATCCTAGACTAGTGCAGATTACACAGAGGGTCCGAATTTGCAAATTCGGGTCCCGACAATAGGTTAGAGTTGTCTGTGTTTGTTATATAAAATTAGAAAATGTCTGTGTAATGCAATCTAAGAATGGGCACTGTGATTACATTTGAGAACCGTAATATAATTACGATGGATTTAGGCAAAATGAGATGGTACCATAGAACTAAATGGCATTAGAGTTGTGATGCTCTTTGTAAGGAATTTGAGTAGCCACAGTATTGCCCTTATTGTTTAGAAAATTCATGTAGCACTTATGGATAACCATAATTACTGTTTTAGATGAAGTACTATCGTGTGGTTATGTTATCACTTAACATGTGAAAGCAAAGCTGTGTATTCATATCTTAACTATCAATTGGGCTTCTGTTTTGGTTATGCACAAGAAACCACAGTACTGAGACAGCCAAAAAAAGAATTGATTTTCATCCTACAATCGTTGTTGCAGTAATCAATGTGCACATAATTAGAATTTAGTGCTTTACATAAATTAATTTTTTTACATTGCTTCGCATGTTTCTCTTGATATATCATCTAATGCTATACTTTTATTTTCACTTGGTGGTATAAAAATTTATCTATAGCTTTTTACATGCTATTTTTAGCCCAATTGTTCAGTCTCCTATCTAGGTTATGTCTCATTATTAAGAGACATGCAATGGAATGCATCTTAAACTAGAAAACAACATAAATAGCTATGGGACATTGTCACTCTGAATACCCATCCGTTGGGGTATGGTCCGAATTGAAGGAAAACAATAGGGGTGGGGGTATGCTTCAATGATTATCAATGATTGTTTCTTACACATTCAACAGTGTCAAATGTTTTCTTGGAAAGAAAATGACTAATTACCATGTACAGTAAGGTCAACCAAAAAAGAAATGCCAGTTTTGCAAAACTTCTCTTCACGGCTCTCACATAGCACACTCTATATTGCACTCTGTAGTGGGAACAAATGTTAGCATTAGGGAAAAAGGTGTTATGAACATAATTACATAGCATAATGTCATACTATCTTCTCCTCAATGCATAATAAAAATGACATGTGTTTTGCAGGTATTCTTCGGAACAGTTAGTTCACAATCATCAATTGAGCTGTAGGAAGGTTAGTGTAAATATTAGTACATTGAAGCATGGTAACTGCACATGGTCAGTAGAAATAATCATGGTAAATGTATAATGAGTAGAAGATGAAATGACAGTAGTAGTTTATTGAGTAGTACACGAATGAACGATACAATTTGTGGGATTAGTACAATATTAGAATAACTAGTAGTACACAAAATAACGGCATTAGTATGTGGAGTAGTAGAAGAAATGATAATTTCAATGTAATATTACGTACATGAAATAACAGTAGTACTTGAGTAGTACATGAATTAAGGATGTCGAAAACCATAGGGCACTCTAGAAACTCTTTTGGATAGTCAAAATTTGTCTGAAAACATTGAAGTAGAGAAATGATTAAAATAAATAATGGATTTTGACTCAGCACAGTATAGTAAAATTTTTATAAAATTTTACCTAATTTTCCTGTAGCCTAACTTTTTACCATAAGATCTTTACACCCTTATCTATCTCTGGTAAATTTGGTAAAAATTAATAATGATATTTAATAATTATTCCAATTTAATTATCGCAATCCTAAAAATCTAAAAATGGAGTAAAAGACTATTAATAAAATAAATACTTGAAATTTAAATCTAAAAATTTTATGGAAGGATCCTGATACCATTCCAAACCTTATGTAAAAATTTAAAAAATTTAAAAGTTGAATTAGTCCCTCAAGTAAAACTTTTTCCAAAATCAAATATTGGAACAATGCTAATTGTCAAAATTATAAGAAATAATCTACTACAAATTTTAACCTCAAATTTTTACAGATGATAGATACTTTTTCCAAGATTCTTATATAAAAATATTAAAAATTATACTATGTAATTCAAAATTCAAGTGTAGGTTTAAAACTAGCTCAATGTAAATTTTGTGCAAATTTAATTCAAATTCAGTGGAATAAATTTTGTTAGAATCTTGGTGTGATATGCTTTCAGATCATGCAAAAAAAAATTTAATTTATAGTTAATTTACATTAATTTCTACTTATGAAGTTTCTTAATGTAAGAAATAATCAATTTGCAATAATTTGATTATTTCATGCTTAAAAATTATGAAACCACTTTTGTTATGCTCATTAGGCAGTAAAGAGCATGATTTTGTAAAAATACTTAGGGTGTACTATTGAACTTTTATATGATACCTCATATTGTTTTATATTTGTTATATTCGAAACCTTGATAAAGTTACAGTAAACCGTAATGTTCCTGAGGTCATGAATATTCCAAATATATAAGAATATTTAATTTTAATATTGCACTCTTTAGTTGGAACAAATGATAGCATAAGGGGAAAAGGTGTTATGAACATAATTAGATAGCATAATGTCATATTATCTTCTCCTCAATTCAGTGCTGAAGAAGAACATTAATTATGTGTAATGACTGGAAGGTTTAATATGTGTGCAACAGATGAACACATTTTTGAAAATATATTTTGGAGAATGGTCCTTTGTTTTGCACAGAAGAGTGGTGACCGTGGACAACTGCGTGCACTTAAACAGCATAATAACCATCCCGAATGAATTGGGGCAGCTAAAATCACATGTTGCCCTACTGGGTTTGAACCATGATACGCACATGGTTCGTCTAGAAGGGGTTCGTTTACGATACGTTCCAAACAGATCTATGGCTGTATGAACACTCTTCTATTTAAGAAATGATAGTGCGTGGGATTTATATGTCTGCAAAGTGAATGAAGAGGATTCCGAGTTAGGAGTGTATGTGGAGGTATTGCCATGATACCAATCTAGGGAGGCCGGGTCTACTTCTAAAGTAGTAGAGCATGATATGTCATGTGGACCACATGAACCACCAACTGCTGAGGAGTGGACCTCGGGGCTTGGCGAAGAACAAGTTGATGCGGCGGAGATTAATGAAGGTGGCGGCAGCGATGATGAAGTGGCGGATGATGATGACCCCATCACCTGCTACACAATAATTTAGAGCCATGGGTCACCTGGATTGTACCCTCATGGATTACAGTAATATGTTCGCATGGGGATACACCCAGAACAACGTCCAAATCAGGCAACAGTTCCGTAACAAGCAGGAGGCCATGCACTTTCTAAACAACTACGCCATCACGACAAGATAGGAGCACACTCGTATTCGGTCGGAGCCCTCCTCGTACGAGGTTAGGTGCATGAAATATCCCAATTGTCCCTTCTTTGTACGAGTTCACAAACCAAAACACGAGGATTACTTTGTGGTTAGTAGAAATAGTCCTCATACGTGCATTGAGTAATCCATAAGGAACATGAGCCGTATTGTGGACACGAGGTTCGTAGCCCAGATCCTCGTGAACATCATTGGAACCGACATTAGGATGACCCCCCGTAAAATTATGGAGGAGGTACAAACAAAAACTGGGATGGCAATCACGTACAGTACGCCCTGGAGAGCAAGGCAGAAGGCATTGAAGATTCTTATTGGGGGATTCGAGGAGTCGTTCAACTTTGCTCCTAGGTTATTACAAAAGATAGCCATGACAAACCTAGGCACTCAGTTTGCAGTGGCAGATGAGCATGTAAGGATGGAGGATGGGTCCATGAGCTTGGTGGATCGGTACCTTATCAGGCTATTCTGGTCATTTGAACAATGCATCGAAGCTTTTAGGTATTGCAGACCAGTTATATGTGTCGACGGGACATTCCTGTCAAAGAAATTGTGAACCAAGTAGCAATCCACCCAGTACTTAGTAGTGCGTACTTTCATATTGTGTACTTAGTAGTGTGTACTTTCATATTGCAGCCATCGTGCATGTAATTTTGATGTATGAAATGCACTTGTCATGTCTTGCCCATTATGCCCTTTAGTACATACATTGAGATAATCAACTTGGCATGTATTCCTTGTACTACGCGTTGACATTGTAGGCAGTGGTGGGCATTGTACTTCTAGAGCTACTCTGTGAGTCAGTTGATGCGAAACACCGTGCGAGGGCAATTTGTTCAGGAACTGATGTATGACACAATTGTATATTACATGTCATGCAATATTTCAAATGCCTCCAACCATAATTTGGTTCATGTTTCAGTTGCCCCCTCTGTGCTCCTGGTCGTTGCACAACATAAAAAAGTTGGACTTTCATTTCCATATTCCACTCACCCATGCAGGTCTACTATCGTTTGCGCTTCTCATGGACGAGGTTATGATGGAAGGAGGCATGACTACACCGATGCCGACCATCGATCGGGCACTTCTTTTTGGTTTGGTCGACAGATGGTGATCGGAGACGCATACCTTTCACTTTCCATTCAGTGAGATGTCCATCACTCTAAAGGATGTAGCCATGCTCAGTGGCCTACCTATTAGGGGGCAACCTATGGTTCTAGCATAGTCCAGTAGAGCCCAGTGGCAGCAGTACATGACGGCCAAGTATTTCGTGTATTTGTTATGTAATGTTTAAAATGATAACGATACGATGTACTTCCTTAACCCGGCGTACCTGCAGGTTTGGGATGCCTTACACACAGAAGGATACTGAAGTGTCAATGACTTGGCTACATGCATTGCAAGAGTACCATCTATGCCTAGAGCATGTGGACAGAGCTACCCTACAGCGGCATTATGAAGTGTACCTGTATTACTTGCTAGGTGGTGTGATATTCATAACCACGGCCGGCGACATCATCTTCCCGCACATCATTTGGATAGCCCGTGAGTTGGCTGCAAACCCTGAGGAGATGACGGCATACAGCTAGGCATCTGCGATCCTTGCTGACACATACAATGGGTTGTGCGATGCATGCGTACGACATACACATAGGGGCACAATTACTGGATGCGTGCAACTCCTGCAGATGTGAAGTTGGGAGTACCTTTTGATATCTTGGTCTACAGTCATTGGAAGGTACTACCCTATCGTCATCGACAATGACATGCCAGAGGCCACTTGCCCTACAATGGACCACCGTTGGATGCACGCATAGCTTAGATGGTCGCCGCTAGGTGACCACGTGAGCTACAGACATGTTGTCGCTGATATGGACCAACTAACCACTGACCATATGACATGGGATCCATGGACTGTGCAACGAGCTGAAGAAATTGCCACTGACAGATACATTTCTTCTTGTTGCACAGTGGACATGCCATTATGGATGACTACATGTTTCATCGTTTACATGAACGCGGTTGAGGTCTATTCGCCCGAACGTATCCAACGACAGTTCGGGTGCCAACAGCTAATCTCGGTTCCACCACCGGAGGATGCAGGAGGCCGCACAGATATGTATTTCATTATTTTCAATCTTGTCATCTTCATTCAAAATTTGCCATTCTAATGTCTTAAACATAAGAGGAGAAGCACTAAGGGCACTAGGGGAGCTGTTGACTAGACCCTCATCCATGGTTTGCACATCACGCGATGGGTCGAGTCAGCATTGTAGGAGGTCGTCCATCCCACTGGCCCATACAACCCCTCCGAGTACGACGACTACCTTACATGGTACCACGCCCACATGCGTGCCACATTACTAACCAGGAGGTCGAACTGCGCGCCATGACATACACCGAGGATCGATCGCGTCGTGTCCATATTTTGGTACTCCCATCATACTACTAATATTTATCGTAAATTTTATATCCCAACTCATAATACACACATACTGCAATGCAGAACCAGGAGGCATCGGACCTATTTACCCAGGTGGATCAAATGGTGGCCCATCCTCCGAGGACCTCTACCTCGACGTCAGCAACCAATCAGATGAGATGGTACATCGCGTCTAGGGGGCCAGATTATTCTCGGTGATCTATGGTCTTGGAGGCTATGCACGACCTCCCCATGCAACTACGACACACCTAGCATGGATTCAGCTCATACCTCACATGCTAGGCAGTCCACCAGCGGCCATCCCTCCATTGCTGAACAACAAGACGCCTCAAGACGTGCGCCCACCTCCCATGTAAGAAGCCATTCATTGCGACATCATTCATTCCCCCATGTTGAAGTCTCAATTGTAGCGTGCCCACAATGGGATGACAGACCCAGTACGTTCGCCCCACCGCTTCGACCAGAAGTGCTGCATTTCTCATACTCCTACAGGACGAATGACAATCACACACAGTAGTGGAGCGAGCTCGAGGCTTTCGACTTCGACTTCATGTCCGCACCTTAGTCCATACACTACCCCTTAGAGACTATAAAAGGCCAAACCGTAGGCACACATACACAGCTCCCACTCACACTTCAGCATGGCTGGATCCTCTAGCAGAGCATTCTCGTGGACACTTGATATGAGTAGCGTAGCCCTTCATTACACGTTGAAGGTCACACGTAATGGAAAGGATGATCCGTTCAAGGAGGAGACCTACATCAAGTGGTGTTCAAATTTCAAGAGTGGCGTCCGACATCATCGAGGCGGCATTCGACATCATTGAGGCATAACGTAACAACCTCTGGACTGAACCTTGTGACCTCCGACGACCTCAAGGCGCACTTACAAGGGTGGCATCAAAGGTATTTCATGGTGTGCGAACTAGCCGATCACCCTTCTGCTACAGGTTTCTCTACGAGAAATTATAGGGTACTGATGCAGCCCAATCAATATGTAGAGCATATTGAGGTTAGTTATTTCCTATTTGTTCACCCTACTAATCTTTTTAGCGTTATTCGTAAGTTCACTAATTCGTATGCTCGTCTTGTGTGTTAGTCATTCCCAAAGGATAAAGAGTTGCTGAACAAAGATATCTCATATTTTGTAGCGATGTATATGCTCTTTGGTGGGGTGTAATGCCTGGTTCATGCAAAAGACGCAGAAGAGGATCTAACTGGAGGGTTAGAGGTCCACCCAGTATTGTTGCAGCAGAAAGTTCAAGAGGACGTTCAACCACCAGCGAAGGAGGGCTTGCTCCCAACTTTAGAAATGACGATGACGATGATGACGATGATTTCGTGTCACCTAGACCTCGATGTTCAAGCAATATCACAACAGGCCGTTCAAACACTACTACAACAGACTGTTCAAGCAACAATGCAAGAGGACGTTCAACCAGCACTGAAGGAGAGCTAACTTCTAACCATACAAATGATGATGATGACGATTTCATGCCACCTAGTCCACAAACCTTGCATCCTCGGAGTCCTTCGAATCCTGATGATGATATTATATTAAGCCCTATCAGGTATCCGAACGTACTACCCCATCAGGAACCAATAGATAACTATTGGTATTTTTATACTAGCAACCTATCCCGACAACCATGGCCATAGAATGTATGGTTTGTGACTTAGTCCTTCACCAGAGTCATGTACCTATGTTGTATCTCAGTTTTATGATTTCCTTTTGTATTATAGGTGTTGTTCACATGCCATGCTATTGTAGTTGTTGTACTTACTACACTTTGTAATATCAATGTCAGGTTTTATTAAAACTTTGATTTGTCGTCAAATTTATCGCACACCGAAAAAGAACGAGGAACAACGAAATTTTAATTTTTTGTCAAACAAAATTAACCGACAAATAATTTTGTAAAAAAACAAATAGCAATGATTGTGAAATGGATGTAATGCTACAACTTGAGAAAAAATTAATTCTACAAATTAATCAGGAATAGGGAATAACTTAGATAAAATTAATGGGAATGACAATTTTGAGGTTAACCTCAAACTAACAAATTTAAGGTCACCTTCCAAGATGCTATGTGTCATCTTCTCCATCCATTCCCTCCTTTCGTTTTTGGTATCAGAGCCCAGCTAGACCATAGATTAAGACCTAAGTTAGTTTAGGATAATTTTTTTAAAACTAAGTTAACTTACAAATAAAAAAATTATGAAAATATAAGTATTATTGCTATCTCCTTCTGTCTCTTCTACCTTACCCCACTTTAGAGCTCCTTTTCCTCTTCTTATTTTGTTTTGAATTTTTCCTACTTAACTAACTTCAAAACTTTCGCTGTTCGTAGATGGCACGTCGTGTTCACCCATACCCCGGAGTTCTCGGGGGTTGGGCGGACAAGCTCTGGAGGATGCAATAGCATCTAGGCGTAGGAGAGTTGTACTGCCTAGTTTTTCACTCTAAGGAGCAAATCCACAGCGTCGTCAGGTGCTAGTGGAAGATGTGGGTGGTCCTGCACCCTCTGCCTCTTCGCTAGACGTCCCACATCGATTTGAGGCACACCGCATCTATGAGCGGGACACACTCCAGGACGCTGCCAGGAAGGCAGTGAGGTAGCTATGCCGTCACTATGAGGAGGAGTTCGACGCGAGTCCTTTCCAGTTGATTCCCCAGGTGGGGGATGAGCCTGGACAGGTAGTGGTCTCCATCCCCGATGGAGAGCCAGACCACCGCATCGAGGAGATCGCCGACCGCGTGATGTATCAGGAGCACCTATACAACGGATTGATCAGGGACCGTGACGAGCTCCACCAGCAACTACACAACGCCTGAGACGAGATCTAGGACATGAGGGACGAGATGGAGCAGTTCTAGCCCCAGTACGAGCCCATGGAGGAGTCCTCTGCGGGTGGAGGCCAGTCTAAGATCATCGACCTGACGCAGATGGAGGAGGAGGAGGAGGTGGTGGAGCCCATGGAGCGGGTTTTCTACCTATCGGACGATGAGTGACACCTCAGTAGCTAGCTCGCTAGTCCTAGAGTTGTCCCTTTTGTATTAGGTTTTTATAATGTAAAATGGGTTGTGCCGAACCTTAAAATGTATTGTGTATGATCCATATATATATATATTATATATGCTATGTTCTCTATGTTCCCTTACTCACTTCCCCACCCCCTTCTTCCATCGCTAACACAAAAAATTAAAATTAGAGCATTTAAAACTTTAAAAAATTTAAATAGAAAGTTTAAACTCAAAAAATTTAAATAAAAAATTTTCAAATTAGGAAGTTTCAACTCGGAAATTTTCAAATATCGAAACGTTTCAACTCGAAAAGTTTCGACACAAAAAGTTTTAAAACCCAAAAAAATTAAATCAAAAAATTTTAAATTAGAAAGTTTCAACTCGAAAAGTTTCAAAACGAAAAGTTTCAACACAAAAAAGTTTTAAATAAAAAAATTCAAATCAGAAAGTTTTAAATAAAAAAAATTCACTCAAAAAAATCAAACCGTGGCGCATGGTTTCATTGAAAGTCAATGCAACGATCTCGTTGAATTAGTGCATGCAGCGTTTTTATTGAATTAGTGCATGCAGTGATTAATACAGCAATTCCAGTGCCATGTATCGCACTCACATTCCAGCTGCGCGAAACGGCGTGAATAGACAATCGTAAAATAACATTCCCGAAATTAATTGCATCAACCCACCTACATCTTTGACGTATTTGGCACAATTTCATGGATGCTTTGAGTGCTATTACAAGGGCATCATTTGGAAAGTTAGAGCCGAGATCAAATGTAAGCTCTTCGCTCGGACTAGTGAGAACAAAATCCGCACTACTGACAATCTAGCGATCAAAGGATGGCCACATCACTATACCTGCCCTTCTGGGAATTGCAGTACTGCAATTGTGAGTTATGACTTTGTACTGCCCTTCACCTCAGATTTTGAAAACCTGCTGTTGTGCCCCATACCAAGATTTTGAAAAACCGGGTATGGCTCCCATACCTAGGATTTGAAAATCTGGGTATGCTTAACTGATTTTTCAAAAACTAGGTATGGCGAATATACCCCAAAACCGAGATTTCAAATTCCAAATACGCCAAAACCGGGATTTGAAATTTTGGGAAAATGTAAACCAGATTTTGAAATTTTGAGTATTCAAAAATGGAATTTCAAATTCCGAGTATAAGTGACTTTTCTGTAAATACGCAAAAGTTGTAGTATCACGGATATTTTCTTTTTCCAGCTTAAGGAATTTTAGTGGGGAGTGGCCCTGTCCTTGAGCTGTAGGAATTGGATTTGTAGTAGGTGTGGATGAGAATTTCTTTTTCCCCTCCCCACCTTTTCTTTTCTTTCCTTTTTCCTGTTTGGCCCTCCCCTCCCAGCCGAATAGAGCAAGGAGCTGGGGCTCCTCCTCCTCCTCCACTCCCTGGCGCATTCCTCCCTTGGAGCTCCCTCCCATGGCGCCATCTCCCCTACAGCCCCTCCCTCCATGGCGCCCTCCCCCTTGCAGCCCCTCTCTCAATGGCGCCTCCTCCTCCCTATGGCCGAAACTCCCTCCTCCCTATGGCCGAAACTCCCTCCTCTTCTTCCTCCTCCATCTCCCTCCATGTGGTGAGTGAGGTAAGTTTTGGTGTGTGCATGTGTGCTAGATGGACTTTTCCTAGTTTTTGAGTGTTCTAGGGTTCATCGTTTGGGGGGTTTTGGAGGGAAATGGTGGCTCTAGATCGTCACTTCCCCTTTAATCTAAGATCAAGAACACACATTTTTGTTCAGCCAATTAAAAGTTATGCTCGTTTTACTACTGGCTATCCTGAACTAGTTTGTGTTAGCAGCTGCTACATTAATTTGCTGTTTAAGGCTAGATGGAGGTCGAATTAGAATTTCTAATTGCCTAGAGACAGTTAGGAAATTTCTTGTAAATTCGGAAAATATCCTTTTTTGCTTAATTTGGGTTCCTGAATCAATAGTTATGCTATTTTGAAGTACGCTGTCCTGAACTCAGAAATCTGCTGGAAGTTCAGAACTGAGACTGAGGTTCAGAGCGTAATTTGAGGTCTTTAGGGCCACTTCCTGAATGTTTGGCTGCAGAGAAAATTGTAGAGCATGATCTTAAGTTTCAGTAGAGCTCAAGAAATCGATTTTTGGTTTAGCCGTTTAGGAGATATGCCTATTTATTTATTGCTGCCCAGACTTAACTGAGTTGTCGATTGTCTCTGTTCCCTGCTGTTTTGGGCAATTTAGATGCATTTTCTGGATAGTTGGTGTAGAAGAAATTGTAGGTTGTTGTCTCATGATCATTTAGAGCTGAGAATACAAACTTTGGTTCATTCGTTTAGGAGTTATCCTTGTTTTAGTAACTACTGTCTGGGATCAATTCCTACTAGCCGTAGTTGAGAGTTTGTTTTGTGCTCGGCTAGTAGAGACCGAATTAAAGTGTTTAAATTGTCGATGTCGAATGTTTTGATTGCATGAAATTGAGATGGATGAATATGTTTATTGCATGAAGTGTGATCTCGGAAGTGATCGCAACCTCTTGCCACTCCATTCCTAATGGGTAAAGGCAAGTATATCAACTAGTATGATGCTAGGATGTCGATTGCTTGCTTGAGATTATGAGCATGTTTATGCTAATCATTATGAGTATGTTTATGTTAATCATTATGGTATGTTTATGAGTATGTTTATGTTGAAGATCTTGAAATGGTTTTGGTGAATACAGGTTGCATTATATGTGTAAAAGAGAAATGCAAAATGATTATGAATTTAAAGAATATGTTAATACTTTTGGTTTGTCATGGTGATGAGAGTGCACTTTTCAAATTTAGTCATTTCATTTGCATTATGCATTCATAACAAAAGAGGTGTCCCTAATGGACCTCTTTGTCTCACACGCAGTGAGACATGAAAGTCCTATTTCGGTAGGCCCCTCCACAGGATGGATGGGAATGAGAGGGTGCACACTGACGGGTGAGCACCCAGCAATACCGCTATATGCTATGAGATGAGCATTATGAGCATGCATGCATGTTGCATTGCATCTTTAATGATGATTTTTTGTGTTAAACAATAATGTGTAGAGTTGGGATAGAGTTGTGGACTCATCCAAATAGATTTAATGAGGTATGTATGAGTCGTGGACTCATCCAAAGAGATTTAATGAGGTATGTATATTAAATGAGTAATGAAGTGAAGGCGGTAACTGATGGTGATACCATTGGTTATGAACTTGTTGATTTGGTATAAGAAAGGTGTTCATGCTATTGTTTGAAAAATATTAATTGGTTAACCATGTTTTGATATGATACACTTTGTTGAGTTTTGAACTTACGCTTGTTTTGTAATGTTTTCCTTTAGGTACATCAAGAGCGACATATGGGAAAGGGCTTAGCACTACTTCACTCACACTGATCATCCATATAGTTAGGTCATTGTAATGTTCATCTTGGTTGGTGATAAGTTGGATGATGCTCTTATTGTCGTTATCTCTATGTCTGCTGATTGAATGTTCGGGTTTTTAGGGAAGGTGTTGCCAATTTTTTTTAATTAGGTTCGGCAACTTACTAGTATGTTAACTGGATGTGGTTAAATTTTTATATTCGTAGTGAGTTAGCATCTAGTTTGATTGCTAAAATTGTTAGTACTTTGGTTGACTTGTGATTGTTGGTGCTTAAGGGTGTAACATTTAGGGCATGTGTGGTGCCAGTGTGTTACAAAAACGTTGTGTTATTTTGTGAATACGGGCCAAATGTTGCATTAAATACAAAATTTTCCGTTAAAAGTTGATTTAGGCGCATTTAAGAAACGTGGGAATTCCTAAAATTCATACGAGACTTATACTATTTCTTATTAAATTCATATGTTCTAGAAGAAAGACATT
This sequence comes from Rhipidocladum racemiflorum, assembly GCA_036346355.1. NCBI lineage: Eukaryota > Viridiplantae > Streptophyta > Magnoliopsida > Poales > Poaceae > Rhipidocladum > Rhipidocladum racemiflorum. The sequence goes on from CM070577.1 coordinate 73,863,137, forward strand.
TCCTGACGTTTGATTCTCATCTAGTGTATACTTTTATTATCGTGCTATAGTTTATTAATCTACCGTACGCATAATCTGTCACCAAAGATATCTATTGTGCTAAGAGAATATATTGTATCATATCTCACCATGTATTTGTACAGGAGATTTCACAATAATCTAACAGGAGATGAAATAACTCCCATCGAAAACCGAACGAAATTCAAGTACTAAAAAAGAAGGCTCAGGAACGTACAAAACTGATTTTCGCTGTTTAGGTTGGTCTAAGACTATCTTCGTCAGCTTCCCTTCTCCCTCTAAATTCCTTCGCGAACAGATCCTAAGTGCTTCAGCGGATTCTCTTTACGATTCCCTTCGGAAGGGATTCAAACAGTAAATCTCTCTAGAAAGGGATCCTCTATCAATCCCTACACAAATTCTCTTAAGAAGATGCTATTGAAGATAGTACGAAATAAAAGAGAGGTGCTTCTATACTCTTCTTTTTAAAAGTTGCACAATTATTAAAGCATGAATGAAGGGTAGATGGTGATTACTTACCCCTTCGCTTGCTTCAAGATTTGTGCAACTTGTACCAGAAGGAAGAGCATAGAAGCATCTCTCAAGAAATAAATATAAGGAAGAGAATAAAGAAGGGAATGAAATGAAAGGAAATTGATGGAGATAGTCATGGATTTTATAAATAGACACTGAGCTCCATTCGTCCCTCCCGCCCACACCACAAACAGTGAATCAGTGAAAGCAAGCAGTAACAAACCATCACTTAACCCACGCCATCAACGCCATAATTACCCTAGTACTGCAATCCTGAGACAAACGCGGGGGACCCCAAGCACTACTCCTCCCGCCATAAATACTCCTCCTGCGCCGCGCCCCCTCCCTCCGCTAGCTACGCGTCCCCCACAAAATCACCTTCTCCTTCTCCTTCTCCTTCTCCCCTCCCCCTCCCGCTCCCACTCCAGTTAGAGCCTCTCCCTGCTCTGAGCTGCGACATAGCTGTCCTCCTCTCCCCACTTCATTCCAACCAAGAACTCCTCTCATCCACCAAGAATCGCTGCCAAATCTCAACATTGCGCTGGGAAGTTTGGTTTGGTTTTAAGCACGTTTACTTTTTGTTTGTTCTCCCTAATTTGTTTTGGTGGTGGTTTGAGAGTGGTGAGATGAGGAAGGTGGTGGTGCTGTTCCTTTGCTGCTTCGCCTCCGCCGGCGGCGGGGCGGTGGCGGCAGGCGAGTGGGGAGAAGGGAGGGGGATGGCAGCGGTGGAGGTGGACCCCGCGTGGCGGTTCCCGAGCGCGCGGCTGCGGGACGCGTACGTGGCGCTGCAGGCGTGGAGGCAGCGGGCCATCTTCTCCGACCCCAAGAACCTCACCGCCGACTGGGTCGGCCCGGGGGTCTGCACCTACACCGGCGTCTTTTGCGCGCCGCTGCCGTCGTCGGGCGAGCTCGCCGTCGCCGGCGTCGACCTCAACCACGGCGACATAGCGGGGTATCTCCCGCCGGAGCTTGGCCTCCTCGCCGACCTTGCGCTGCTCCACCTCAACTCTAACCGCTTCTGCGGCCTCGTGCCCGGCACCCTCCGCCGCCTCCGCCTCCTCCACGAGCTCGACCTCAGCAACAACCGCTTCGTCGGGCCGTTCCCGGCCGTCGTGCTCGACCTCCCGTCCCTCAGGTTCCTCGACCTCCGCTTCAACGACTTCGAGGGCGCCGTCCCGCGGGAGCTCTTCGACCGCCCGCTCGACGCCATCTTCCTCAACCACAACCGCCTCCGCTTCCAGCTCCCCGACAACTTCGGCAACTCGCCGGTGTCCGTCATCGTCCTCGCCAACAACCACTTCGGTGGCTGCCTCCCGGCTAGCCTCGGCAACATGTCCAACACGCTCAACGAGATCATCCTCATCGACAACGGGCTCGACTCGTGCGTCCCGCGGGAAGTCGGGCTGCTCCGGGAGGTCACCGTATTCGACGTCAGTTTCAACTCACTCGCCGGCCCGCTGCCGCCGGAGGTGGCCGGGATGCGAAAGGTGGAGCAGCTCGACGTCGCGCACAACCGGCTCTCCGGGACCGTGCCGGAGGCGGTGTGCGACCTCCCGCGGCTTAAGAACTTCACCATCTCTTACAACTTCTTCACCGGCGAGCCGCCGTCATGCGCGCGCGTGGTGCCGGCCGACGGCGACCGCCGGAACTGCCTTCCAAACCGCCCCGCCCAGCGGACGCCGCAGCAGTGCTCCGCTTTATACTCCCGCCCGCCTGTCGACTGCGCAGCGTTCCAGTGCAAGCCGTTTGTCCCGACCCCGCCATTGCCGCCACCACCGCCACCCGCAAACCCCGGTCCATTGCCGCCAGTATACCCCATTTCATACGCGTCGCCGCCGCCACCTCCTCTCTACCGATAATTCTTTACCAAGAGAAGCATTGCCACTTTCACTTCCGCCCCCTCGCCGCCTCCGGGGTGGAAGAGATAGCCCACCGTCACAAGTGTACGTGGTCATTGTCATGCTTAGATTAGTAGTGTTCTTGATTGATAGCTACCAGCGTAAAGAAGAGTAAGGTGCATATATCCCTCTTGGTTTTCTTTTTTTTTTTTGCATTGGTTGGTGTCTGTTCTTCTCCGCATCGTCGTCATCAATTCGATCGGTCTGCGTCACCCTTGTACTGATGGTGAAAAGGATTGGAGGTTGGTGATGGGGGAGTTTGTAGTTTGGAAGGAGGGAACAATTCGAGCTTGGATTGATGGCTAATTGGATTGTGAATAATAAACTGCTTGAGAGAGACAAGTTAAGGTGAGGTTGAGGAGAGGATTGGTTGGTGTGCACCGGGATGTTGGGGTGTATAGAGTGAAGCTTGATGAGTTCTTCAGTTAAGCTTCAGTTGAGAGTCAAGGGATAAGTTTTTAGATCAAGAGATTTGTCCTTCTTAATTCCTTTTGTGTCACAGCTACTTACTGTTATTCGATTATCATTATGATATTTGGTTGGTATTCTTGGAGATTTTTGTCCCTTGATTGTTATTCTGTTATGTTTTTGATGAGATAATGACTTCTATACTATCTGTCAGGTTGGTCTTTCTTAACCTCTGTTGCCTCTGCTCTCCCAAATTGGGATTCCCAATTACTATGGTCTCATCTGAATTTGAGTTCAGCTCCTTAATCGATTGCGTCAAGAATTGTCTGTAATATCCAAGCTCTCAAAGATTGGTGAGCTGAAATGTCTTTCTGATTTGTCGATCGGAGACACAAAGAATAGGCAATTTGATAGTCCAACACCTCCAAAACCTGAAAATACCTGTCTTCTGTTGATGTAATTGGAGGTACGATCCTACGATCTTGATCCTGTTAACATGGGTATGATCGTGCTTGGTATTCTGATCACTCGAACACGACCATGCTCAGTATCCCGATCCTTAAATTTTTTGATTTTTTAATATGTGCCTTGGAGGCGTTAACCGCCGTGGTTAGCTGCATTGGTAAGCCTTTGGTTCTTTCGAGGGGATGCAAAATCACGAAATGGTTTGTTTATTAGGTTCTAATACTCTTAGGATGTGTTTGGTTACCTGCATCATCCTAGCTTGTTTCGTATGAGCCATCCAGGCTAGCCTTGGTCTGACTGAGTGGATACAAGTTAAATTGTTTGGTTGCTTGTTTGTGCATCTCACCGGCCTGCATTAGAGAGAAGTTCAATTTCTGTGTTTTCTCCATCCTGTATGAGTGGGTGCAATTGCATCCACCTGGCCAGGATGAACAGGAAACCAAACATGTGTCTAACAGATACAGTTGCATCCATTCATGCAATTCAAGCACCATGCAGGCAACCAAATACACCCTTAATCTCCTTTGCTTTGGGTGCAAGATATGACCGTCATGAAACTTTTTTGGCGGTTAAGCATGCTTCTTACTTTTACACCATTTCTACTGTGCGATTAAATTACTGGCTCTGGTCAGAACTCTGGTTGGAAACATGCCATTATGCAACCGGGGGAACGATTACCTCACCTCTTGGTATTGATAAAGAAACCGCTATTTTCGAAAGGTGGATGTCTCCCTGACAAATTTCTGCAGACTTCTCGTGTTCTAAATTGCCATTTCCGCCGGTTTTCATATAATATAATCTATGTTAGAGAATGAAGTATCTTTTTGTTGGGTTAGAAATGGGGTGAGTTCTTTTACGGTACACTAAATTTAATACAGACCGTTCAATTTTCTCGATCTAACCGATCGGATTAGCTGTTATTTATTTATTATACTTTCTCTGGTAATAGATTAGTGGAAATATTACCAACAAATCAATGATCTACTACCTAATATATATTAACAGTATAATGCATAGTAAAGTTTCTCTGATTCCAGAGTCGACCAGTGGTAAAACAAACCGACAATTTACTGCATCCAATTTTCCGTACATGCTCTAGAAGCTCAATTGGGAATACCTATTGCGCAAATATATATACGACCTAAAGCGTGCACAATTCCAATCGCCTTGCCATGCACAGTCGCTTCGGCAACTGTTCATGTTTCTCTTTTGGTCATGCGAGTTCACAAACTACAGGTCCTGTCGTGAGAGTAGTGCTTAGTGGGCGCCATGAACGGCCAGCATGCTCTTCCTATGTTTTCACCGCACTGTGGAAATCCTCGCTGCTGCAGGAATCTTCCGTTCCTAGTATGATTTTGATGTCATAGATCAGAAAGAGGATATTTTTTTTTCGGCTAGTTAGTGTCTCATAAAAATAGAACAAAACTGTCAAGCACAAGATACGACAAGGTGCTGCTCTAAATGGCGTGAATCTGTTGGGAAATTTGGCCATTTCCTACTCCATTGCACCAGATTAGTTAGGGATTGGAGATGGGCAGCATGTGCACGAGAACGAAATGACACTGGTGAGGAAGCTACTCTTTGGTACAAAGATATTTTCTCTGTTCCTTGCCATGTTCTCTCATTTCAATAGATCTCCAAACTTTGTTGTGACTGGTGATGAACATCGACCAAAAGATATCTTCTCTATTCACTGATTTTCTCTAGTCTCTTCATGGCACCACAGGCTCTTGACACGCGAACAGCACGCAGTTTCTCTCAAGCTATTGGCTGTACGTGGGAACACCGATGCCGTTTAATATCATCGTGTTTTCTAATTAAGTATGTTTACGATTTTATATGATGAACATGCAAAATACTTCACGTCTGTTGCATGACTAACTGGTGCTATATTTTTCACAACAGTTACTCAAAGGACCAAGGAAGAAAATATAATTGATGCTTGCTGAATGCTGATGCGCGGAATGCTATACCAAACACTAGCTTTTAGATTTATTTAAGGTTTTTTTAGGTCTTCAATGTGTCCCGAAAAATTTGCTACCCAAAGGACCAAGGAACGAACATTGTTGCTAGCGCATTCAGTAGGGGTTTCATATTAATTTTTACACTTAGGGTAAAGAATGATCTTTGAACTACCATTTTTTCAGGAAACGTATATGGTTATTTTCGAAACTCAGGGCAGAAATTCTACCATTTATTTCAAAAGAAGAGAAAATAGCAGTAACCGCCGGAGAGGAAGTTACAAAAGGTACCAACCACCAACCCCAACTGGAGAGACACCAACAACGGAGAAAGAGCCGACGCACGACTTGAACAACAACACCCCCCCCAAACTGCCACGAAATAACGACGGCATGACTTTTCTAGAGGGTCCCCGCTAGCTAGAGCACCTCACACGCCACCCACCGTAAAAACACCCCCACAAAGACGACGAGGCGCACCCCCATGCCACAGCATCCCTGAATCGACTAGAGTCCCACGCATGCCCCCTGCAATGATGCACCACCAACGGAGCAGCCACAAGCCAATACTATGCGCTACCCGGTCAGCACCAAGCATCTGCAACCTCAATTAAGCCCCAACTGACATCGCCGATGATCGCAGCCACAAATTGCCGATAAAGCACCCCGCACTCGCCACCCTCCTTCCCTTCGCTGTCGTCCGCCACCTCCTTCAGATGTTGGAGGAAAAGATGCTCTACGTGGTGCACGATAGCCCTAACCACCGCATCGTGCCACTGCGCATCCATCCTCACCACGGTCGCCAAGGTCTACGCCTCGCAGACCGCATCCTCGGCTCCAGCTAACAATGCGCCTCAAGGCCTCGCTGTCAGGGCCCTAAGTTTCAAAATTCTGGGACATCCGGAGTATCCGGATCAACATCCGGAATGTCCGGACATAACCCGGAATGTCCGGACATATTGTCCGGAGTATCCGGATTAACCTGACCGAGCGCCTCAACCCGGAGTGTCCGGACCAAATGTCCGGAGTGTCCGGGTTAGTGCCACCGAGGACCCCAACCCGGAGTCTCCAGGTTGAGTGTCCGGAGAGTCCGGATTGTGCGGGGGTTTAGTATAAAAATCCCATTTCGTGGCTCCCCTCCATTCCTTCTATTCCATGTTGTTTCCCCACTCCTTGGTGCTACACTCCTCCACCCTAGCTCCACTCCGGTGAGCTCCCCACCGGCCGGTGACCTTCCGTGGCTCCTCCCCGGCGGCTCCTCCATCCCGTGGAACTCCTCCTCAAGCCGGCATCCTCCTTCCTCCACCCGGCGTTGCTTCTCCTCCATCTTCCTTGGAGGTAGGCCTTTCCCTTGGGGGTTGATTCGTGGGTTTCTTGGGTTCTAAGGCCATCCATGGTGGGTTTGGGACCTAGGTTTGGGTTTGGGAGTTCGGGGATGAACTTTGGAGTTCTAGGGTTTTGTGGTGTGGTGATTCTTGGGGTTGGATTTAGGCAATGTGGATGCTAGGGTTAGAGATCGGGGGTAGATAATGTCATCCCTAGTTTTAGATTGGGTTTTAGTTGGAGATGTTAAAAATGAGCCTCAATCGTTGTGGTTTGAGCTAGCTCGGAGTTTCTCCATGGCTTGCATGGTGTAGAAAGTTGTAGATCGGGTTCTCGCGGTGTCGTAGGACTTGGCGGCACCTCGATCCGTCGAGTCATTGGGTAAAACTCGCCAAGTCTGGAGTGTCCGCCCTAGGCCGGAGTATCCGGGTTATCCGGACTGTCCGAATCAAATAACCGAACTGTTCGGGTTTGGCTGTTCTGTCTGGCGTTGGGTTTCGTCAGAGTTTTGCATTGTATGTGTTTCTTCCGCATTGCATGCATCTCATTATGCATTGTATTTGTGTAGAGAACGATCCCGCGGGGCTTGACGCCGTGACGACTAAGGGTACTACCGGAGAGCCGGCTACCGTCGATCCGCAAGCAGAAGAGCAAGGCAAGCACCTAAGCATTTTGAACCATAATTATAATCTATTTTTGTGAATTAACTGCTTATTGTTCGATTAAGTGATGCATTAGGAATTGAAATGTGGGATAGGCTAGATCCTATTTGTTGCATGTACCCTGTTCATTGTAACTTGTAAACACCTCCTTTGGAGCTAGATTATGGGTACTAATTGTGTCATGCTTAGTATGCTTAGAAGTCGGGTTTGGGCCAAGTGGTGGAAGGTTCCACCGCTTGAGATTGATGTACTTTACAAAGTATTGGGTTGCAATGGGTTTGTTTGTGAGTTATGGAAATGATGAAAATTGAGACCAGGCGAGAGAGTTGGATCACTTGGGTAAGGAGACCCAAGTGTGGTAGTCTCGTCCGTGTCGATTAAGGACCGATCAGGTGTAACGTGGCTAAAGCACCTTTTTGGTTGATCGCATGCCTGATTATGGTACGGTAAGCCGCTCTTTCATCGCATGCCGTTCGATGGGCCATGCCCTCATGTGGTTGGACGTGGTTGAGGGCGGGGCCTAGGCCGGCTCTCGAGCGCCAAGCCGGGCTTAGGCTGCTCGAGGGGGTGCTAGGTTTCCGGACCGCATGAAGATGCCCCAACGAATTGGTATGGATGGGAGGGGGTTGACATGACGTTCCTTCGTGACACATGTCGTGTGATCAATGCTTCCCTGCAGGGTTAATTAAGCGATTCGAATTGCCGTGCTCACGGATATGAGCAAGCTTGGTCAGATGTTACTCAACGTAGTAAGAACTTGAATAGAAGTTCGCCTTTGGGCTTGAGCTCGAATTAAATGTGGTTAACTATTGAGGTGGTTAAATGTTAACTTCACATTGGAAGTAGGTACAGTAACAACCGCATTAAAAATTGTGATTTGAGTAGTTCATGTAACCAAACAACAAATGTTAAGCATTTTGCAACTGTTCTACCTTCGGCTTATTCCTTGCTACATCCAAATGCATAATCCTTTGGAGTCGGTCGTATATGGACCACGGGTAAGACTTGCGAGTACCTTTTGTACTCAGGCTTCTGCTTTATGGTTTTGCAGGTGAGGATCCAGCGGGGTGTGAGTTTTGCCCCTACTGCCTATCGGTGACCGGGCGGGGCACCGAGTAGAGGCCACCTGCGAGTGTGCGCCCGGAGGTGTTAGGGCATGACACTTCCGGGGTGTTTTACTTTTGTTGTATAGGATAGTGGGCGGTACTTTTGTGAACAGCTGCCACCTTTATTTCTGTAATGGAACCCGTTTGCTTTTCGCTTGGTCGTCTTTGTTGGTTGTTTTTGTTGGGCCTCTTTGTGCCGTGTGGTGTGTTTGTTTGCTTCCGCGTTTTTTTGCGTCTCTGGTAGTGAGCTTGGGGGCTCGATGCCCCTTTGTGCGAATTGAATGTTGATATGGCATTGGGAACCGGTATGTGGGGATCCTGGGCGAGTTTCGGATCGCATACCGGGGGAATACCGGGGTTGTTGTCGAGTCGTTTGGATGTTTGTAGAGTTGTCTCGTTTGGGCTTGGGTGTTAGCATCGGGATCACCTCCGGTGGTCTGTTGCTAGGATCCAAATCCGACGGGAGCGACTGTTCATCCAACAACTCGAGGACGATCTGGGCGGCTCCTCTCACTCGCCATGCCTGCCTCCACTAGCAAGCCACAACAACCACCTTCAGGAAGGACCAGAAGCTGGTAGCCACAACTGCAAAACATCGGCATGAAGTGCCTCGCACTCGTCATCCTCCAGCACGTCCTTGAGGAGGTGGAGGAGAAGGGGCTCTGCGACTGGGATGATCTCCTCCGCATGTTCGACTGCCTGCCAATCCTCAGTGTGTTGCACCACCACACGACCATCCTCGCCGCAAATGCCTTGGTGTGCACCTTGCTCGCCACGCCCCCAGCTCCAGCTGATTTCGCTGGCCAAAACCTCGCCGTGCCCGCTTCGATCACCGAGCCACCTCAACCACCATCGGGAATGACCGGATCTGACAAGGAGAAGAGCAAATCCGGTCTAAATGAAGAGGAGGAGGAGGTCAGTCGGATCCGGAGAAGATTGCTGCGATTCGGCCGATGGGGTGTGAGATTTGCCACTGCGTCTCATTGGTCTTGTGCCCTAACTAGCACACTTGAAATTCCTCATGGAGTTTCACCACTAGTTGCGCCATCTCCGCCGGTCAGTGCCACATGATGTTGAGCTCGATGACAGAGATGATCGCCACCTCCTCGGCCGTTTTTGCGAAGCACTTGAAGAGGGGGACGGAAGGGAGAGGGAATAGAGAAAACTGTGGAAGGCCTCGCCGCCATCGTTGGCCAGTTAGCGGCCACTAGCGGCGATGGTGAGGGAGATGGTTGGGTGGGAGGCGCTCTAGGCTTTGCCTCAGTTTCGCCTGTGGAGCCGCTAACCCGACCTTACCGCTACGGTTCGAAAAAGCATTTCGTTGAAAACCGCTACTATTCAAGCGAAATTCGAACGGTTTTTACCGATTTTCGCTAACCCATTTCTTTGAACGGTTTTTCGTGATTGAAAAGTGGAACCCTGGTCCTGACCCTGCTCTCAACTCTCGCGTTTGCGGATTTTTGGCAATTGGTTGGATTTTTTGAAACGTATCTGTGTTACTCTTCAGAACATTATAATGTTATGCTCATCTTGTCAGTTGGCCATTGCGAATGGTACATTAAAACTGACACGTTTTTCAGTAAACACATGACTTGTAGAATAATACAAAGGCTAGCCTGCTTGCTCCAATTGCAATACCCTGACTGACTCCCCAGGTGAGCGTATATGTACTTGCATCTATATTGTTGGGAGGATTAAATCATTAAATACCATCGCATTGTTGTACCGTTGCAGCTCTTAGGCTCTGCTGCGCTGTACCTAAAGATCGAGAGGAAGAAAAGTACATCGATCTATAGAGATCAGAATGCATTGATCAACAGGATCAAGATGTGCAGTACATTCGGAAACTGATCCACGAGTCGCCATGCAAAATGCTGCACCACCCGTGAGTATGTGCTACCTCCTTGGATCCGTATGTGCTATTATCTTCAAATAGTTCTTTGCTGTATATAGTACTTTTGCTGAACTATTAAGAACAAGGATCGATTATAGTACTAGAAACACAGTTCGTCTGACTCGCAGTACCGAATTAGGATTCATGATTCACCATATTTTCTTCCAATTTTCACTATGTAGATGAATCACCACCACTACAGATAAGATCATCATAGACGGTTCTAAAAGGTGATCACAAACGGTTTTATGAACCGTTTGTAAACATGTGTCACTGATACCAACGATGTATCATAGATGATTCTTAAACCGTCTGTGATATTATAGTTTCACAGACGGTTCTATTAATGAACCGTCTGTGATGTTATTGTATCACAGACGGTTCTATTAAAGAACCGTCTGTGATGTTATTGTATCACTGACGGTTATATTAAAGAATCATCTGTGATCCCATTTTTTTTTCCTACACCCCCAGCAGAACTCCCATTATTAGTATCTGTTGTTCAAAATTTTCATCTGTTTAGATATTTCTGTAACGATATTTATAAAGCACAACCAGTTATAGATTTTGTAATTGAATATCTAAACATCATAGATGCATAAATGCAACAACTTATCTGATTAGGATCGTCTTAAAATATGAACATTTTTCGCGCTTTCATCTCCTTTCTTATTATAATATTGGTGAATTCTAAGGCAAAATTCATATCATTCCATAGTTCGTCCTGAAAGGTGTCATGCGCGATGATTTATCGCTATCACTTTATCCTCGTCGCCGAATGAGAATACCATTGGCAGCCATGCTTCTTGAACTATAGAGTTGATAGCATGGCTGCCAATGGTATTCTCATTCGGCGACGAGGATAATGATAGCGATAAATCATCGCGCATGACACCTTTTAGGACAAACTGTGGAATAACATGGATTTTGCCTTAGAATCCACCAATATTATAATAAGAAAGGAGATGAAAGCGATACAAAACTTCATATGTTAAGACGATCCTGATCAGACAAGCTGTTGCCTCAATGTATCTAGGATATTTAGATATTCAATTACAAAATCTATAACTGGTTGTTCCTTATAAATATCGTTACAGAAATATCTAAGCAGATGAAAATTTTGAACAACAGATATTAATGATGGAAGTTCTGCTAAGGGGTGTAGGAAAAACATTTGGTTCCATAGTTGAAGACAAGAATTGGGCAACTAGACAGTGGCTTCCGTTATATTCATATCAAGTTACCTGTGCGATTGAAGATTTGAAGACAAGAAAGGGGAGTTTGTTTTATATTGCTCTTAGAAATAGGGCTCGATTGAAGATTTGAAATCTTCAACCTCAATCACAAATGGGCTAAACAATTAATTAAATAAATAAGGCCTCGAATCCTTACAACCTTAACATGCACATTAAAGAATTGATAATCAAGCTCATTGTTAACAGATTATATTCAGTTCAGCATACATTCAGATCAACAGATTGAATATTTGCTAAGTGAATCATCAAATGATTTTAGAATTGTTAGTTAGCAATTTTACCAAGTAATCAACTGAACAGAGTAGTATAAAGACAATGAAGCAACACTGATAGTGGGCAATGGCAGAAATTTAATACTTATCAGATTATGCAATAATAGTATAGAGTCTATTGGTTCGAGCCTTAGTTAACAAAAATAATTGTTATTATCATCAATTTACCCAATATCATCACAGAGCAATTTACAGAAGCAACCCTCTGTGCATTGATATCTAGAACTTTTTCACCTTCTAGCTGATCACAACTCTGAACAACTTTGAACATTATCACCTTCTTGCTGATTTTGACAAGGTTATTTTCTAGTGGAAATATCATTTGCTGATCATATTCATGCAAATTTTACGTGACTGTAAAGTAGGAAATAAATATCTGGAATCCATTATCTAGACAAAAACTTTAGTATATAGTTGTTCTGGGTGGTTCTTTATTGTACTATTGTAGCCACCACTCATGGGTTGTGTTTGCTTTTCTTTGTAATGTGTTGCTTGTGTCATCTTAAGCTTGAAAGCTGGCTTTTGTAGCGCATGTTAGCTTATCTTTCTAGTGATCTCCATGAATTTAAATAGTACTTCTTTTGTCTCTACAGTAACTAGTATTTGCACATTTGACTTATCTGCTGATTATAATTTTATCTATATTGCTTTACTTTTTTTTCATTTGGATGTTCATTATCTAGTCTAGTGAAATGTCCATTGACAAAAAATTGATTGACAAATTCAGATAGCCTAACAATGGAAATAAAGGAATAATTCAACACCACGCCCTGGGTAATAGTTACTGTTTGGAACAAAGGAGTAACAATTTTCAAAAAAGAAATGAAATGAGAGCACTGCAAAGATATATGTTGGATACTTGGATTCCATGGCTAAAAAATTTCATATTTGAATGTCTGTTGACTAGTGCCACAAAAGGATACACCATAATTTAGATGGATTACAATTTACAACAGATTTGGAGAACTTTTTCTTCTTGCTTCCTTCCTTTATTGGAAAGTACAAATTCTTCATGAATAACTGAAGGACCACTTCACAGCTATTTACAAAATGGTTTCTGGGAAATACAACTATTTACAAGGTGTAGAATACCGGTAATAATGTTTTCTTTTTCTGGAAAGGTTAAACTTCAACAATTCAGAAAGAACTTTGACTTTTTGGAGTACCGATGAAAACTAATGGTTATAAACAGATGATGGCATCAACATGTTTTTGATAGGCTCCATGACTTGTTAGTGTCAAATTATGGCTTAAAGTCAACTAAATCTATGAGTTCTGTTGAATGTTTGGGAATATTTTTATGGATTATTGGTGGTCCACAATCATTTAGACAAGTTGAAAACCGTTTCAAGATGTCAACTAAAATAGTTTGTAGGAAGTTCTGTCATGTCTTGGATTGATGGAACACATGTACCTGTTATTGTGCCTTCATCCGAGTTGGTTGCACATGTTGGACGCCATGGATATGCAACTCAGAATGTGTTGGCCATATGTGACTTTGATATGAGGTTCACTTTTGTTGTGGCTGGATGGCCGGGTTCAGTGCATGACAACAGGGTGTTCAAGGAGATCCTACAAAAATATCGTAGGATGTTCCCATCCCCCGAAAGGTATTTTACATATTATCTCATAATTGTTTCTATTGCAGCATTGTCATCGCTAGTGCTAATACTATATGTTTCTGTTCAGAAAAGTATTATCTTGTTGATTCAGGCTATTCTAATCAAGAGAGTTACCTAGCTCCATACAAAGGGAAAAAGTATCATTTACCGGAGTTTCGACAAGTCCCACGTCCGAGCAGTAAGAAAGAAGTGTTCAACCATTTGCATTCATCCCTTCGCAATGTCATCGAGCGAGCCTTTGGTGTTTTGAAGATGAAGGGGAGAATATTATTGAGCTTTCCAAGCTATCCAATGAAGAGGCAAAAAAATATTATCATTGCATGCATAGCCCTTCACAACTTTGTTCAAGATAGTGCTTTGAGAGATGAACTATTTGAGATGTGTGATCGAGATGAAGACTACACTCCAAGCGTTGGTGAACCAGCGTCATCTCAAGAAAGTAGTGACAATGTAGCAAGAGAGGAAGATGCGGACATGAATATCTTCTGTGACAGTATTGCTAATGCTTTATTTTCTATGAGAGGATAGGTTGTTATGTTCTGTGATATATATGACAAATTGTTTTTGAGTGACAAAAATACCCTTGTATGAATGAGGGATCGTTTAATATTTCACATGATTTTTATGCCTATAAATTTGTATTTCTCAACTAGCTACAATGTCAATATGCGATTGTTACATGTACATTACACTCACAACAGCCAGGGGTATTGCAGACATCATACTTCAAAAGCTACCAGCTAGCCCTTCTAAAATCCAAGATGCCAAACAGCTCAGCTTTTAGAGATTCAGCTTCTCTATATCCACAATCCAGAATCAGCTTTTGGAGAATCTACGGCTGAAACAAAACATGCCTTTAAAGGTGTTTTAGCATGGATAAGGCCGTTGTCAAATTACATTCTATTGGAAGCACGAGACTGGATTGCTCATTAACAAAAAAAAAAAAAAACATTAGCCATCATAGAGGGCTTATCCTGCTCAACGTTTTATTACAATTTGGAAAAGAGAGATATTTCTATGCTTTTCTTTTTTAAAGTTCCATAAATATTAAATCATAAAAGAAAGGTAGATGGTGATTACTTAACCTTTCACTTGCTTCAAAATTTGTGCAATTTGTATTGGGAGAAAAAGCATAGAAGCACTGCTCTTTGGAAAGTCATTGTTACACAGTTTGGCTCTTCAGTCATGTAATCTCACAATATTTTGCATTGTCGTAATTTCTTTTGCTATGGAAGTAGCCATAGTCACGCACTTGTTAAATCCGATAGTTCTATTGCATTCAAACTCATACTGTTGATTAAACATTGTATATGTGTGCTTTACGTAGTATCTATTTTTGCACGATATCCGATACCTTATCGATTCTGCCTCATATTCATTTTGAATCCGTAACTGATTTTATCCGCGCCATATTCGTATTCAGCACTATCCATATCTGACTCCAGATCCGACAAAAAAATAGTTTAGGATACGAAAAAAGCGATATCCAACTGAATCCAAGCTGATTGCACCCCCAATCTTAGCACTAGAAGCGTTCCCCATGTGTTAAGACCACACTCTCCTTTCGCTTCCTCGCATCAGTGCTAGATGGGCCCAGCCAAAGGCACCCAACACTGTTACTTGCAACGCAGTGTCAGTACTTCTCCACTCTGAAATCCAAAAGCTATCCCAAACTACTGGTTTCTCCGTGACCGAAAGCCATAAACCAGCAGCCTAGGAGAAGCTGAAAGCCAAAAACTGGTTTGAAGCAGTTTCCTACGGTTTCGATAGGTTAAGATTCTGATTTTACCATTAAAGTTGAAGAAAATTACACCTTCCTACCCGTGTAAAATCTTAAACTCCATCCTCTCCTCTCATTCACAACCCACACCTCTTACAACTAAATTTTAGATTTTGATCCCTTTTTAGATATAATCTGAAAATAAAATTTGAAATCTTGCTCCTGTCTCCTCCATTCTACGTTGTTTCCTCTCCTCTGCAATCAAAATTGTTTTGCACATCTCTCGGACGCGCGTGCATGCATGGCGGAAATCGCTGCGATTGCTTGGCCATTTCCACCAGCAGGAGCAGTGATCAGCTCAATGGATGTGATTTGATTTCACCAGCTGGGGGATCTGCTGATCACCTCCTGCTAGCTGTTTGGTGGAACACATGTACTAATCGGGGAAGTCACCCGCCCCTGCGAAAGGTAAATTATGCTATTAGTTGGCTGTCAACATGATGTCGAGTTAGGGGTAGTAAATATCAGTGTTCAGCCGGTGTAGCAGCACAGTAGAATGTTGCGTGACGTTCCACGGGGTCAGACCATCTCCAACCGTGTCACTTCCCCTCTCCCTTTCCCTCCACGAAGGGATTCCTATTCCCTTCAGCGCTCCAACGAATTTCCTTCAGCATTCCCTTCGTGAAGGGATTCTCTCTCCCATTCCCTTTAGCAAGGGATTTTCTCTTCTTTCCCTATACAATTCCCTTTAAAGGGAATCTGTTGGAGATGAGGGTAAATAAAGGGAATGAGAATGAGAAAAAGGAACAGGGAAGAGAATGAAATGAAGGAAATATGGTTGGAGATGGTCTCAGGGCCGACCAGTGCATGCATTGAGAGCATAGCCCAGTGAGACTTCACTGGTCTCGAGCTCATCCACCCTTCGTCAACATCGGTAACCATGGATGAGATTTCTTTGCTATATTCTTTTTTTTTCTCTTCAATTTATGTATGAATTTAGATTACAAAAGTCTATATTTACTATGTTTATATATAAATTTGGATTGCACAAGGCTATGTTTACTTCAATTTAGATCCATTTGTTTCGATTTTTGGTAAAAACAAATTAAGCTTGGTCCTTTAATTCACTCTCTATTTTTAACCTAACTTCGCTAGCGTACTAGCAAGCTGTCGACATGTTTTGCCGACAGAAGTGGGGGCCCTTTCCTGACGGGCCGGAGAGGGCGACTTGCTGCTGCTACATGACTGCATCGATCTCGCCGACGGCGACCAATCCGTCCGTTGGCGTCAGGTCCCCGAAAAAGTTCTTAGCGACAGGTGTCGGTGCCGCTAGCACGTAGGGTCAGGTCGCCGACGGTGGGTTTCTTAGCGTCAGGTCGCCGACGGTGGGTTTCTTCGCTAGTATATAGGCCAGGAATTGTAGCCCATATATTCAGCCCAAAAGATGGAACCGTACAAGCATTCCTGGGCATTTTCGGATTTTCCCTCTTTGTTTAGGCGTTTGGTGGCTCCCTGATGCATTATTGCCCAGCAAAGAATAGATGAATCTGATAGATAGACCAACACATAGAGGCCAACCTTGATTTGGGTGGGAAGGGCCCAATAATTCCTTTCACACAACTTTTGATCCAACGTTAAGAATAACTAGTCATAAAAAAAAAACAAGATTAGGTTCTTAACTGACACAACTATCGTGTATCGACTTCATTCCTCTCACTAAGCAGCTAGAAACATGGAAATCAAAATGACTTCATTGTGTTCGGTATTGGCAATTTGAAGTCCAGATTGAGACCAAGTGGCACTATGGCAGTTGCCACCTTCCTCCTGGGCGGTCACAAATCGGTCTAAAAACAACTAACATAGCCCGAAGCTTAGGCCTAAATTGGCTCCAGCCCTGCTCCCGGGCTAACCATTGACCGCAACATGGCCTCAATCTCGCTGAGATTTGTGACCGCCCAGGAGTGTTTAATACCACAAGTGGGATCGTGTTTCAAAATCTCACTGAGATTTTGGTAATCTTGGCTGAAATTTTGATTTCGGTTAGGACTGAGATTCTAAATCTCAGCAGGATAAAAGATTTGAAAATTACCATAATAATTTTGGTAAATCTCGATGAGATTTCAGCGTTTTGGATCGAAATTGGTACAAATTCGACAGGTTTTCATGTTTTTAGTACCGAAATGTAGAACCAAATTTTTTTTGGAGAATTATAATTTTTTTGGAGAAATACATGTGAAATGTTTTTTAAAAAAATACATATACAAATTATACACATCTTATTAGAATTTAACACTTGATGCTAGGGAAATTATGTGCTGCATGCTTGAGCGGACCAACAGACATCCATCAGACATCAGTATCTAGCTTGCATATTGCTTAATCATCATGTTTCAAATACCTTCATGCAAGTAAGTTTAGAGTGCCATCGAATTTCTCACCATAGTCATTCAGAAGCTCTTGTCATATGGGTTGTGTAAATGTGTTGATCATTCATTAGCATAGTCCAGACCAAGGATCCAAAAAGCGGAGGAATTTCGGATTTTTCGGTCGAGATTTCGGATTTCGGACCCCTCGGAGATCCTAAATCTCGGCCGGATAAAAAAATTTAAAAATTCAAATTACTACAGTGATTTCGGATTTCTCGGCGATTTCGGCCAAAATTTGGTGGTTGTTTACCGAATTTTAATTTTTGTGCATTAGATTTGATTGGATTTAGGGTAAATATCATCCACAAAAAAATTCAAAATTTTTTGACATGTTTTTTACCTTTTTTTGGTCAGTTCAATTTGTCGGTTAGAACTGTCCGAATTTTTAAAAATTTCTCAAGATTTATCATCATCTGGAAATTTTATGAGAATATTATGGATGTGTCAGGACCATTCAAAAAAAAATTTCAAAATTTTTGGACTTCGTTTGAACCATTTTTTGTTTAGTTGAATTTTATTGAGATTTCAGAAATTTCGGACAAAATTTCGGATTTCTCGGTTTGAAAAAACCATACTTGAATTTTGGTTTTTGAATTTTGTCTGAAATTTTTGAATCTCGCCAAAATTTGAATTTCGGTCGCTTCCGAGATAGAGTCCGAAAACGAAATTTGAATCACTGGTCCAGACCTCTAGACACAGAATATGTAATAAAAAAAAGAAATCAACAGAGGCAATGGATCAGCATATCAAACAAGAGGAAGCAACATTGATACATTCTTGAAATGTTCCAAATGATTGCAGAATTAGGCCATGTTTGTTTCCTTCTCCAGCTTATATAATCCAGCTTTTTGGTGTTGGATTATATAAGCTGGATTATATAAGCTACCTTTAAATAAGCCGGTGGGTTGTTTGTTTTCCAGGATTATTACTGTGTTGGATTATATAAGCTGGATTATATAAGCTACCTTTAAATAAGCCGGTGGGTTGTTTGTTTTCCAGGATTATTACTGTGTTGGATTATTAGTTTGAGATTATATAAGCACCCTAATGGCTGCTTATAGATTATTATAATCTCATGCTTTAGATTAAATAATCTAGATTATAATCTAGGCTGTTTGTTTCCCCATTAACTTATATAAGCTAGATTATATAATCCATAGGGCAAACAAACAGGGCCTTAGACCAGCACTATCATCACGGCAATAA
Source organism: Rhipidocladum racemiflorum (assembly GCA_036346355.1). Classification (NCBI taxonomy): domain Eukaryota; kingdom Viridiplantae; phylum Streptophyta; class Magnoliopsida; order Poales; family Poaceae; genus Rhipidocladum; species Rhipidocladum racemiflorum. Next base: position 73,881,887 of record CM070577.1, read on the forward strand.
TCTGAGGAAGGTTACATGAGTGTAGGAGGTGTGCATACCATGTGTTGTTTATACTTGTCTTGAATCGCCATTAAAGATGAACCCTTTCTATTGAGTTGCAAGTTATGTATGACCAAGATGCAATCTTCTTACTCTACAAGTCATGTATAACCATAATGTGTGTTTGTCACTCTTTGTATTAGGGTATTTTATGTGCAAATAGTTAGTATTTTTGCATTCAAATAGATGAAAAATGTAGATAAATGCTTGCATGATTTTTTTTATATTTTCCCCAATTTTTCTAACCTTCAAAGACCATTTTACAGGGGTTGAAAAGGGCCAAAATTTTGGTTTTGCCACCATCAAAAATATTGGATTTGAAATTTGCTTTTTGGATTTTATCCAAAATTTTGTTGAAATTTTGGATTTCAACTGCCTCGGAGATATGGTTCGAAAACAAATTTTGAAACCATGAGTGGGATCTACTCGGCTCGTGCGTGCATGCATGCATGCTTCCCCACGATTTTGCTCTCAGCAGTAATATTGACCTGGCCAACGATGAGAAGGGAATTGATTATTAGTTACTGGTATCTTACGCTAGCACAAAACAATATCGTTTCAAATGTGGATATGGTTCTCAAAATATGTTAGTCACAATTTTTATTAAGATATATTTTTGTAAAATCTAATAAAATTAATATTGTTAAAAAAAACACAAGGTAAAAATATAGGATCAAAGGAAACGGGAGACAGATTCAAAGTGGAAAACTCTTTCGGAAAAAAACCATGGACTTACGAAGCCAAATATCACTTATGAGGAGATATTTACAATGAAACTCTTGATCTTCTTATAGACTATATGGATATATTTATAGTGGTTGTGACATTACGGTAAGAGTTTATATCGTGTTTTTGCGTCCTTTAGGGTGCTCGGGCTTTTTCCGGGGGGAACTTTTGGCCTTGGGGGTTTGAGTTGGGCCTCCGGTGGAAAGGTTTGGGCCCAAGTGGGAAGGTTGGGCCATAGTGGAAGGGTTTGGGCCCAAGGGGGAGCTTTTGGGCAGCCAACCCTAGCCCCCACACCCCTTTGTGCACCCCTCCCCCTTCACCCCCTAGCCGCCACCCCCAACATCCCTTGCACCTCCCGCATGGCCGGCCCTCCCCTTGGTGCGCCCCCTCCCCCTCCACCCCCCTAGCTAGGGTTTCTCTCCCCTAGCTGCCTCTCCCTACCTCACTTCACCCCCCTGCTGTTCTTGCAATTGGAGCCCATCCAACTCAGCAGAACTCCGGTGTTTCGCTGCGGATCCAAAGGAAGGAGCGGCCAGGAGGAGGAAGGTTTCCGTCGACCGGTTGATTCTCCAAGAAGAGATAACGATTTGTGGTTATTTTGTGGTGGTCTAGGTGCGGTTAGAAGGGAGAATCCATTCCTAGAACCCTCAATTATGTGCTGCTATTAGATGGATTAAGATGATTGTTAGATCTGTCTCGCGTGATGCTCTCGGCCAGTTTAGACAGCCGACTTCGGGCGCAGATTTGAGGACCTTAGAGTGATTTCATGGGGGATCGGCTGTTGCGAAAGTTGTAGGTGATCAAATTACCTTTAACTGGGAACTGAAATCACTAAATTCTGTTTATCCATTTAAAAGTTATGGTGGTTTTACCGAACGCTGTCCAATCTGTGACTAGAATGGTACAGTCTGTGATCATCTATGGATTAGAGGATTTTAGAGGCCGAATCAGTTTTCACGAATACTTAGAAAAAGATGAAAAATTTCCTAAGGTTCGAGAAAATGTACTCATTTACTTGATTTGGAGTAGTTAAACTCAAGTTTTGGTATTTCGAAGTCTGCTGTCCCGTTTGGACAGATTGCTGTTTTTCAGGTTTTAGGAGTGGGTTGCGAAGTCGATGTAGTTGATTGGTTTTGTGTTGTTTTGTGGACATGTTTTTGAGTGTGTTGTACCTATATGCAGGTGGTGTGATCACCCCGGAAGTGCCATCAACATCTCGCCACTCTGTCTCGCGAGGTTGAAGGCAAGTGTATTGTAGTTGTTGTGGCTTAGGGGGCCATTATGTTACGCAATGATATAGTGATCCATGTGTTATGTTAATGTTGCCATGTTTGATCTTTGCATGTAATATGATGAATGTGAATGGTTAAATGGTTATGCCGTTGTTTAAATCGAGTTTATATGCAAGCAAATTCATGTTCATGGCATATGTGCATGCATAATGGAAGATGCGACCCATTCTGATGCGGGCCTCTGTGTTCACATGTAGTGAACACGAAAGACCTACCTCGTAGTCCCATCCACAGTAGTGAATGGGAGCGAGTCAGTAAGAGTAGGCACCCTCCACGGGATGGAAGGGAAAGATGTGACACCACAGAGTGTCATAATCTTATAAAATGTGGATGTTGAGGTCAAAACATTATAAAATATGTAAATGGAGGTTAAAACTTTACGTTATGCCATTTATAGCGTGTTTTTGGGCCGTTTTCGGGTGTTTGGGCCTCTCCGGGGGACTTTGGGCCTTGGGGGTTGAGTTGGGCCTCCGGTGGAAGGGTTTGGGCCCAAGGGGGGGACTTTTGGGCAGCCAAATCTGGCCCCCACCCCTTGGTGCGCCCCAAACTCCCTCTCCCAACCCTAGCCGCCACCCCTAGCCCCCCCATGCGCCTCCACCCTTCCCCTTCCTCTCCATCTTCCCCCATGGCGCCACCACCACTCTCCTCCCCTCTCCACCTCCCTTGCTTCCCCTAGGGGAGTTGTCCACCTCAACACCTCGAAGATCCGTCCATTGGAGCGCTCCGCGACGAGGAGATCCGGTGGATTTGGAGCGAGGAGCGAGGGGCTAGGAGCGATCCGGGAGGAGATCTATTGGGTTTTCGTGCGTCGGGCGAAGGTATGGCCATGGGACTCCTTGGGGTTGGGCTAGGTACTTTTCTAAGGTTCAATATCATGTTTTTAGATCAATTGGTGGTGCTGGATTTGATTAGATTGGATTAGATCTAGAAGTTGCCCCGTTCTCTGTTTTGGACAGCATGAGCAGTCGACCTAGGGTTTAGTTTTTCGCCAATTTAGATTCCGAATTTGGTCGTCCGCCTGTTGAAGAAGTTGTATATAATTTCAATACCTTTCAGTGGGTATAAAGAACGTTAAATTCCGATCAGCCGTTTGAAAGTTATGGCTGTTTTACCGAGCGTGTTAAAATCTGTGACGTGATTGGAACAGATCACGGTATTCTGTAGATTAAACCACTTTAGATTCCGAATCAGTCTTTCATTATACTTAGAAAAAGTTGGGAAATTTCCTAAGCTACGCGTGGATGTACTCGTTTAATTGATTCGGAGTCCCAGAACTCAAGTTATGCCTTTTGGAAGGCTGCTGTCCCGACGGGACAGAACCTCTGTTTTTTGGGTGTTGCGAGTAGTTGGCAACGTTGGGGTAGATGAGGGTTTGCGTACTGTTTTGTGGACATGATTGTGAGTGTGTGGTACCTATGTGCAGGTGATGTGACCCCGGGAGTGCCTTCTACTTCTCTCCAATCCGTCGCCCATGGTTGAGGCAAGTGTATTGGAATGGGTAGCGGGTTGTAGATTGTTTGATTGATTGAGATTGAAATTTGAATATATGATATGTTCACATGCCATGCTTTAATGTTTGCCATTGATATGATGAATATGTTTATTACGTGATAGTGCCATGAGTTAATGTACAAGTTATCTATGATGATGCCATGTGTTAATGTACAAGATATCTATGATGATGCCATGTGTTAATGTAGAAGTTATTCATGATGTTGGCATATTTGCATACATGGTATGATACATGGCCCGGGTGGTGAGAAAGTCATAACTAGCCCGGGGAAGGTCGGTGAGAAAGTTATGACTATTTCGGAGAGCCAATGAGTAAGTCATACATCGTGATTCCATTCACCGCGGTGAACGAAAGCGAGGAGTAGGCACCCTCCATCTTCAGGATGGAAGGGGGGAGAGGGTGCATACCGACGGGTTTGTACTCAACCATACCAGTATGAGTTTCCAAGGAGATATGAGCATCGCATCGCATCGCATTGCATACATAATGATGATGATAATGATTTGTGAACATGAATGAGATGATATACATGATGTGAGTTGTTGTAGCCATGTAATTGTTTTTGTTTGTACCATTGCAATATACTTGCTGAGTGATGAACTCATGCTTGTGTTTATGTTGTTGTTTTTAGGTACCATGACACCGGCATGTGGGAAAGGGCATTAGCTACACATCTTCACGTAGTTCCAGTCACATTTACCAACCTTGAGTCATGATCATAATAATAGTGCCCTGAACTAGGTGTATGGAATAATTTTAATGTGCTGTTGATCCTCTTTGCTTAGCTATAGATGTTTGTGTGGTTGGTTTTGGTTTAATTGCTTATGATGATGTTTTATCCATTATATATTGCTGCTTTAGATGTCTTATGTTATGAAATATTTTGCTATGATATTGCTATTGTTCAAATCATGATAAAACAAAGGAGATCTTTGAAATTTTGGTTTTTAGCATATGCGCCTTTGCTGTAATTTATCGTTAGTTGTGGTATTTAGATGTTGTTTAGTCTATGTTTGGTAGCATTCTGGCATACTAGATGCCGGGGTGTTACAAAAGAGGGTGCACACCGACGGGTGTGCACTCGGCAATACCGGTATGTGCTAAGCAAAGAGACATGTTGCATTGCATTGCATAAATAAGAGCATAAATGAAGAAGTTTATGAGTTGTTTCTCATGATGTGTGAATGGCATAAAGTATATATGTGAATTGTTATTGTTTTGTGCCATTGCAATACACTTTGCTGAGTGATGAACTCACGCTTGTTGCTTAATGTTTTTTTTAGGTACCTTGAGTTCAGCATTTGGGAAAGGGAGCTAAACACACGCCTTCACTTGGCATCACCTGAACAAAAAATTTCATACCCATTCGATAGTTGTGATGGATTACTTTATTGAAATATATTTGGTTTATGACGTATCATTTGCTATGATTAATTGTTCACCCCATATTGGTTCATGAGAGGTTAATTTATATGCTGGGCCTGAAATGTTGCTGAAAACCCTGGTTGCTATGATATAGTTGTTTCCAATTATGCTATCTTGTCATGATTATATTATTGATGGTTAAAACCATGGAAAAACAGAGTTTATGCTGCCGAAATTTTGTTAAAAATCAATAGTGTAGTTGCTGTAATTTACTTTTAAATATGTTTATGGTTGTTGTCTTTAGCTGTTGTGGTGACATTCTGGGCATACTAGATGCCAGGGTGTTACAGTTGGTACCAGAGCGGACTTTAGGTCCGTGGAACATGTATTTAGTGTCATACTATAGGTTCAACTAAAATATGATTTGGGATAACCTAGAAACATGGCATAGGCCCATACTTTAAAATTTTGCCATAGGACAGTAACCCTAAAACTGGATATTGGTGAGTTAATTAATTTAAAACTTGACACACTCTGGTGCACAGTAGGAAAAGGGTATGGGTATCGTTACTTTACGCTTAAATGTTGTATTTAAGCTTTGATGTTGAATGCTACATTTGTAAATGAATGTTGCTATGTTCATGAAAGGAATGAATTGAGTTGTTCTTGTTATTGTGATTAAGTGAGGTTGTGGTGCCGAAGGGTTTCGGTCACCTTTTGTTCATAGTAAGGTTGTGGTTTGTCGTGTGGCCGGTTAGAGCCATCACCGCAAGACTAATAACCTCCCGTGAGGGAGAGTGCTTGTCTTTTCTATCGTAGATCGGGAAGTTGGTTAGAGTTAAATAGAAGAGTTGGTGTAGACCCTTTCGGATTTTCTTTACCGTTCTGACGATCGGTTTTGGTTGGTTTTCTTGGTCTTAGTTGGTTGAAAACAAAGGAAAAGTGTTTGGTATTGAATTTTCGATGATTGTTCCTTCGGCGGTTCTAGGTTTTGCCTTCTTTGGTTGAAGACAAAGAAGAAAAGTTTAGTGTTGCGCCTCTTTTGGTCGCCATTCCGGCTTTGACGCCCGGTTTTGTTGGTTGCTTTACGGAGAAAGTTATTGAGTTATTCTTGTGTTTGTCTTCCTCCGAGGTTAAAAAGAGTTATTGTTGTGTTGTGCCAGACCTGGTTGTGAGGGCTGAGGTTCTGTGTCTTTGTAAGAGTAAGGGGTATTTGATCTTGTCGTTTTACTTGCTTGGCAAATCATCTTTGAAAACGCTCTTCTTTCGTGGAAGTTTGGAGTTTGGTGTTTAATTGGAAGAGCTTTTGCTACCAGAGTTTGGGAATTTGAGAGTTGATCTCTCTTGTAATTCTGTTTGGGTTGTGTTTTTCTTTCTTTTCTGGAAAGGAGAAACTGATTATCGGTGTGTGTTCTTGTTCAAGAGCTGTGGTTATCTTTCAAGTTAGAGGTTGATCCTGTTTTTCAACGGTAGGTGAACCATGAGGGTGTTTAGAAATCTTATGTCTGTGTTGTGTAGTTAGAACATCGAGATGATGTAAACTACCAATTTGGTTATAGTGAGGTTGATGGTTGTTTGAAGACAACCTATTTATTTTTTGTGTCGATAGAGGAGAATTCAAGGAAATGATATTTGATCTAAGTGAAAGTTGATTAGTGTTTTATGCAGAGTGTGGTGAGTCTTGGAATTAATTCGAAATTCGAGAACTTTAGTATAGATCCTGATTAAGAATGTCTAGAATCTTCTGATCGAGGGATTATTATAGCAAGGTGGGGGTCTAAAGCACGGGAGTATGATGGTGTAGAGACATGATGAGTATTGGCTTATGTTGCTTAGGGGTCAATTAAATTGTAAATCGACAAAATGACTTAATTGATGTGAACTCAAAGAATGGGAGTTTGTGGAGTGATTGTACGAAAGGTTGAATTTGTCCTTGACAAACGTTTGTCTATGGTCCGTGGTTGAAATATGACTATTGGAGTTCGTATCGAATGATTAGAAGAGTTTATTGATGGAACGAACTGGGGGTATTGAACATGTGATTTAGGGATTGTACGAAAAGTAATGGTTGGTTATATCGAAAGAAGTGTTGAAAACATATGGGTTAAGATTGGAATAGACAATGGTATGGGTGATGGCTCGTATTATGCTGAATTAATAGAAAAGTTATTTAGGTTGAAGAAGTGAGAATGTGGTTCTCCATGTTAATTGTGATGAGATGGGTCTGGATTATGGTTTGGTGATTATACGGCTAGTTATGGTTATGTGAATAAGAAGAGGAAATTGAGAGAAGATCGGGTTTTGTAGGCTCTGTTCAAGGGTGTTGGACTTTTCAGGATTTTGGTGAGTACAAGATCCTGAATGGTTAAGAGATTGGAATACTAGAAATGGTGAGATTCGGGTAGAACCTTCTTTGAGAGATTTGCGTATTCAATTGTACGATTTGATTAAGTTGCATTTTTGGTCAAGTTGCGGACTTGGCTTTGATGGTCGAAAAATGAGGATGTAAGAGTAGTTTTGGAAGTAATCGGTTGATGGATTCCAGAATATTGTAGGTTTTTGAACCATGCCAATCTTTGGTTTGGCAAATTTGTTTAGCTTATGTTGAGTAGGGATCTGCACCCAAAAGTATTTGATTGGGACACTCTCTTTCGCGTTCAACTGTATTATCTTTGGAGGCCATATTTAAATGAAGCAAATGGAAATGGTGGGTTGTGTTGGAAACCCTTGAGTTAAGCACTTAATTTGTAACTCTATTTTTACTAGAGTTGGATTTATTTGGAAAATATGTGTGGTGTTTGCGAGTTATTCAAAAGGTGGATCTTATGAATATTTCGTAAGTGAATTTTGTTGATGAAGTATTTTCTTTTGGGGATGTGTTTCCCTTTCTCTTTGGGAGAATTTGTGGCGGTTGTGGGTATAGATGTTTGACTTGAGAATTCATGTTCTCTTCCAAAATGTTGATTTTGGTTGGATTTATTTGAAAAATGTGTGTGGTGTTTGCGAGTGCTTCAAAAGGAGGATCTTATGAATGTTTCGTAAGTGAATTTTTTTGGTGAAGTATTTTCTTCTGGGGATGTGTTTCCCTTTCTCTTTGGGAGAATTTGTGGCGGTTGTGGGTACAGATGTTTGACTTGAGAATTCATGTTCTCTTCCAAAATGTTGATTTTGGTTGAAGTGCGATATTTTGCAAGTTTAGCTTCCAGTTGATGTTGGGTTGTGATGCGATATGGTGTTTTACTGTTAACTATGCTGCCATCATAGTATATATGAATTATCGTAATCATCGATGTTATTTGTGTTTCAATCATGTGATAAAATGAAGTCTCCTTGTGAATGATTATTCGGTATTGTTGTTACATGATGAATGAATGGTGAAAAGGAAACATGTCATTGTTTATATATATATATATATATATATAATCATAAAAGAGTTGATGAGCCAGGTCGGTGAGAAAATCATATAGGGATATATGACTAATCCGGAGTGCTCTTGAAAAGTTTGCATTCATGTCATGAATCGATATTTCCATTGCTTTCTAGCATGAAAAAGAATGAATGAATAATTTCTGGTATTTTGGCTGTGGTATAGGAGATTTGTGTTTCCTTTGCGTTTTGGTTTAGGAAAAAAATGAATGCTCTTTGGATGTTGTCGACTTCTTTCCAAGGTGGATGTTAGCGCATTGGATTCAAATTGATGCATGTGGATCAATTGGGTTCAAAGGAATTGTACTTCTTTTGTGTTCTAGATGGGGTTAAAAATAAGAATGTTCATGGTTTATGGTTGAGAGTACTAAAGATTTATACTCTTGGGCTTGATTACTAAGTGAAAATTTGTGAGGGCGAGACCCTCTTAAGAAAGGAACCATTTATGGTTTGGTAAGGTTTTACGGGCCTAGCTTGGGCTAGGTGCTGGACATTAGGGGTATAAGGGTGGATTATGATGGAGGTTGTTGATGTCTTGGTTCAAACTTTTATTAAGAGTATCGGCTAGTGGTAGTGAAGGAGACAGTAATTTTTTATGATAATTGTTCTGTCGTGAACAAGTGTCTTAGCTAGTTGTCTTTGGGTATGAGATATGCCTGGGAGAGGATGGAATGAAATGATAGCATGATTGCAAATTGGAAAAGCAGTTGTGCCTTCGTGAGTTTTTCTTCCGATGGCATTTCTTGGTAATGGTCCATTCGATTTAAAGGGCAATCAATTGCAAGAGTTGAGAACCAGTGTTTTCTTGGTTTTTGGAGGGTCATGTCTAGAAACCCCAGTTATTAACAAGATACCATTGGTGTTTTGGTGGTAGAGAGGTTGTTAAAAGAGATGTGATCCGCTTTGATTGTGCCATCTTGAGTTTAATTAAATGTTGGTAGACAGGTTGAGAAATGAAATTAAGATTTTGTGAATGAAGTTAAAAATGAAATCTAGAGATGAGTTCGTATAATGGTTTTATGTTCTTCGCAAGAAAAATTATGGATTACACGGGTCGTATCTGTAGTGCTAAAAGGGGAAGTTATTCTGAGTTCATCAGGTTGTTTGCGATGGTAGTTTGAAGTGTTTGATGTGAGGTTTTGAGCGTATTTAGCATTTTGATTGAGCCCTTCAGTGGGTGAAATCGAGGATTTCGGTTGGGGAATTGGAGTGAAAGGTGGAACCGTGAGAGGCTGCACTTAATTGAGCTAAGTCAACTCTTTCTCGCTAAGTGTCGATTTTGGGAATTTGTTTGTCGTTTGGTTCGGTTTGAGTCCTTGCGTGGATGTTTTATGTTGCAAAGAAGTTTTTGTCTCATGGGGACTTTGTTTTTGTTTTGGCGTTCTTTGGATTCGAGGTCAAATCCTGTTAAGGGGGAGAGAATGCGACATTACGGTAAGAGTTTATATCGTGTTTTTGGGTCCTTCAGGGTCCTTGGGCTTTTTCTGGGGCAACTTTGGGCCTTGGGGGTTTGAGTTGGGCCTCCGGTGGAAAGGTTTGGGCCTAAGTGGGAAGGTTTGACCTTAGTGGAAGGGTTTGGGCCTAAGGGGGGAGCTTTTGGGCAGCCAACCCTAGCCCCCACACCCTTGGTGCGCCCCCTTCCCCTCCACCCAATAGCCGCCACCCCCAACATCCCTTGCGCCTCCCCCAAGGCCGGCCCACCCCTTGGTGCGCCCCCTCCCCCTCCACCCCCCTAGCTAGGGTTTCCCTCCCCTAGCTGCCTCTCCCTCCCCCACTTCACCACCCTGCTGTTCTTGCAATTGGAGCCCATCCAACCGAGGAGAACTCTGGCGTTTCGCTGCGGATCCGAAGGAAGGAGCGGTCGGGAGGAGGAAGGTTTCCGTCGACCGGTTGATTCTCCAAGCAGATGTGATGATTTGTGGCTCTTTTGTGGTGGTCTAGGTGCGGTTAGATGGGAGAATCCATGCCTAGAACCCTCAATTAGGTGCTGCAATTAGATGGATTAAGATTATTGTTAGATCTGTCTCGCGTGATGCTCTCGGCTAGTTTAGACAGCCGACTTCGGGCGCAGATTTGAGGACCTTAGAATAATTTCATGGGGGACCGGCTGTTGCGAAAGTTGTAGGTGATCAAATTACCTTTAATTGGGAACTGAAATCACTAAATTCTATTTAGCTGTTTAAAAGTTATGGTGGTTTTATCGAATGTTGTCCAATCTATGACTTGAATGGTACAGTTTGTGATCGACTATAGATTAGAGGATTTTAGAGGCCAAATCAGTTTTCACGAATAGTTAGAAAAATATGGGAAATTTACTAAGGTTCGAGAAAATGTACTCGTTTACTTGATTTGGAGTAGTTAAACTCAAGTTTTGGTCTTTCGAAGTCTGCTATCCTGTTTGGACAGATTGCTGTTTTTCGTGTTTTAGGATTGGGTTGCGAAGTCGATGTAGTTGATTGGTCTTGTGTTGTTTTGTGGGCATGTTTTTGAGTGTGTTGTACCTATGTGCAGGTGGTGTGATCACCCCGGGAGTGCCATCAACATCTCGCCACTGCGTTTGGACAGAGTTTATGCTGCCGAAATTTTGTTAAAATCAGTAGTGTAGTTGCTGTAATTTACTTCTAAATATGTTTATGGTTGTTGTCTTTAGCTGTTGTGGTAACAATATGGGTATGCTAGATGCTGGGGTGTTACAGTGGTACTGTAGGGCCAAAAATGGCGACTAGAGGTTGGTGAATATGAGCCAAATAAATTTTCCCCTCAAGTATTGAACCTACTTTTCTAAAAGAGTCAACTAAAAGGATCATCCAGGGTAGCACTGGACAAAGAAGCATTCAAGCCACTTTTATGAAAAGAAAACCAACTAAAGGGCTCAGCTAGGCCAGAACTGGGCAAAAGTTCCGTCTCCTCAAATGAACAGTAAAATCAGCATGATTTCAAAAACATGAATCGAGATAACTTTAAGTCGATTGATTCAAATCCTATGAAACTTTGCATGTACCTTCCTATAGATGTCAGGAACCTATTCCAACCTTAAATTGCAATGATTGATGTCAAAGTTCTAATATTTTTCAGTTTGAAGGAAGGTTGCACCAAGATTGTGATATACTCACAAACTTCACCCTGAACTTACTTGTGGGGATTTTATGATCAAGGTGAACTTAGATGATCTCCCATGTGTCACAGCAAGCAAGAGAAACCAAGAAACATATCTCAAATGTGAAAGAATATGATCTACTATGAATCCTTCCTTTTCAAGCCAAAAACCAGTTTCTTAAGAAGAACCTTAGAGATCTTGTTAAAGCTTGCCTGGATGATTGGGATATCATAACACCCCGGCACCTACTATGCCGCGAATGTCACCCAAACGATACTAGAAGCAACCAAAAACACATATTTAACAATAAATTACAGCAACTACGTTAATTGCTTAAGCGAAATTTCGGCAACATATCCTTTGTTTTTCCATGGTTTGAAGCAACATTAATAATATCATAACACAATAGCATAATAGATGACATCTAAAACAGGAATAACAGGAGTTACAACATCAATTCAAGCCAAGAATATAAATTCAAACATTTCACGAACCAATACGGAGTGGACAATAGAACCAAGCACACGATATAGCATAGTTCAAGTTTAGCGCAATTAAATAAACCATCACAGCTACAAATGAGGGTGTGTAGTTGTCTAGATGAGTGAAACTAAGTGGATACGTGACGCTAACTCCCTTTCCCGTATGTCAAATTCAAGGTACCTAAAAACAACAAGCGTGAGTTCATCACTCAACAAAGTGTATTGCAATGAAATAAAACAATAACAGTACTCAGTAACATCTTCATTAACACCTCATAAAACATCTTCATAAGCATCTCATAAAACATCTTCATTCATGCAATGCAATACACATGTCTCTTTGCTTAGCACATACCGGTATTGCTGAGTGCACACCCGTCGGTGTGCACCCTCTTTCCCTTCCAACCCGTGGAAGGTGCCTACTCTTACTGACTCGCTCCCATTCACAACCATGGATGGGACTATGAGGTAGGTCTTTCGTGTTCACTACGAGTGAACACAGAGGCCTGCATCAGAATGGGTCGCCTCTTCCACTATGCATGCACATATGCCATAAACATGAATTTACTTGCATATAAACTCGATTTAAACAATGGCATAACCATTTAACCATTCACATTCATCGTATCACATGCAAAGATCAAACATGGTAACATTAACATAACACATGGATAAACTATAGCATTGCGAAACAATATGGCCACACAAGCCACAACCACTACAATACACTTGCCTTCACCCTGGCGAGATGTTGATGGTACTCCAGGGGTCAGACCACCTGCACATAGGTACAATACACTCAAAAATATGCCCACAAAACAATACAAGACCAATCAACTACATCAACTTTGCAACCCACTCCTAAAACCTGAAAAACAGTAATCTGTCCCAACAGGACAGGAGACTTCTAATGGTCATAACTTGAGTTTAACGACTCCAAATCGAGTAAATGAGTACATTTTTTCGAACCTTAGGAAATTTCCCATCTTTTTATAAGTATTCGCGAAAACTGATTTGGCCTCTAAAATCCTCTAATCTACAGTTGAACACAGACTATACCATTCACGTCACAGATTGGACAACGTTTGGTAAAATGACCATAACTTTTAAATGGCTGAACAAAATTTAGTGATTTCAGTACCCAATTAAAGTTAATTTTATTACCTACAACTTTCGCAACAGCCGGGCCCCTAGGAAACGCTTCTAAAATTATCTAATTCGCGTCCGAAGATTGACGACCTAATTTGCCCGAGGACAGAATGCATGACAGAATTGCAATATCCCTAAATTCATCTAACCACAACACCTAAACACAAATTTTAAGCATGATCTCCCCCATCTAACCAGCACCAAAACTCTACGAACAAGTTCCCCAAAGCATACCTCTTCTTGGCGAACCACCCGATCGACGAACGACTCCTCGCGATCCTATCTTACCTCCGCTCGCCGGAAATGCCGGAATCGCCGGATCACCGTGGGTGGAGAGCTCCCAAACAGCGATATCGGGTGAAGGGAAGGGTGCTAGGGCCGGCTAGAGGTGGGGATGGGGGTGGCGGCCAGGGGAGGGAAAGAGGGTGGGGGCGCAAGAGGGCATGGGGGCGCATGGGGGTAGGGTTTGTTGCCCCCTACCTCCCCCACATGGGCCAGGAACCTCCACCAATGGCCCAATTACATCCCCCAAGGTCCAAACTCCCTCGGAAAGGTCCAAACACCTAGAAACGGCCCAAAAACACGATATAAAGTCGTACCGTACTGCCACATTCTATAATGTCACATTCTCTCCCCCTTAACAGAATTCGACCTCGAATCCAAGACACGCCACTACGCAAACACCAAAACAAAAGAAACTAAGTTTCACTATTCAAACCTGATGAGGATAGCTCTGGGTATTGCTCGCGCATGCAAGACTCCAACTCCCAGGTCGCTTCTCTCTCTGACTAACTCCAGCAGGTTTTGTTGGTTGCTTTTCAGAGAGTGTGGTCCTTGTGTCATAGATTGGAGAGCTGGTGGAGTATATTTTTTTGGTCTTGTCTCCTGTGGTTTAAGACAAAGAAGGAGAGTTTATGGTTGCGTCTCTTTCGGTTGCTATTTTAGCTCTGGAGCCTAGTTTTGTTGGTTGGTTATGGACCTTCAGATATAAGGTTAAAGGAGGGAATTATTTGTGAGGATGGCCGACACTAATCTGATTATTGGCTAGAAATATTATGTTGGTTGTTGTGAACCATTGAAATAATTGGAGGTGTGGAATTGTGTTCATGTAATGCTAATACTGATTACGACTTAGAGGGTCTAGAATGATTTGTTGATGAACTCGTTATAATAAGATGATGGGTCTTAAGTGGTCGGATTATGTTACCTAATGACAACTTATCATAGTAGTTGGACAGACTGTCGTAGCACAAGGTCAAAATTAAAGTGTGAAGAATTATTGGAATGATTATCGTGGGTTTTGGGTTTTGCTCATAGCGAATGTCTGGCTTAGAGCCATTTTGGCAAGTTATGTCTCGAGGAGACATTATATAATTGTTGGAGTCAGTTATAGTTTGAACATGTTGTGATTGTTGAAACGATGACGTATGGGAAGGACAACGTGTAGATGTTGATTTTCCTGAAGGTTTACTTGAAAAGAAATGTCTTAAACCAGGAATAGGAAGTGGTATATATAATCGATGTGATTTGGACACCCCAAAAGAGAATGTTGATGCACTATCTTATGTGGAATTAAATGCAAATAGAATGTGCTTAGAAAGTAAAGAATGTCCCCTCTTGTGGATTATTATGAGATGGACTTGGTCTACTTCTTGATGGTATTATACTCAGTCGTGATTATAACTATTGGAGAAAGTAATTAAAAAGGAGGAATGGTTTATGTAACTCATGTTAAAGCGGTTAAGTTCTCCCAAGATACACATGGTGAATAATGAAATCTTGACTGGTGAGTGCATGGGAATACTATAAATGTTGGATCGTAAGGTGCTCTTATGCTCAATTGACTATGATTCAGATTGTTCGATTGATCTTTGGTTGGATGCCTTCCGGAAAGGGATGTTCTATTATGTGTTTCAGAACTCCCATAAACTTAGAGGGAATGTTGCCAATCATGGGGATTAAATTCTGAGGTTTGAGGGTGAGGATGAAAGAATGATTATCCCTAAAGTAAGATGAGTTGGTTTTGGAAACCAAGTTACCTACTGCATTATTAGTTCAAGGAAACCACCGAATCCCACATATTGTGTTGGAAGTTCTTAATTTGGAGATATGTGTATCTCCCATTTGACTAGAAGTTTATTTTGTTAAATAATGAGAGTTTCGCGAATGCTTCTTAAAGATGAATCTTATGAGAGTTTCGCGAATGCTTCTTAAAGATGAATCTTATGAGGGTTTTGTAAGTACTCTTTGGTTGGTTAAGAGGTTTTTCTACTCGAAAATGTTGATTGATAGGTGGAAGTGGATCGATTCCTCGATCAGTTTTCTTTTGGGAATTGAGTCACTTCTACTAATAGGGAGATGTTTCGCTTTGGCAAAAGTTCGAAGTTGTTTTGTGTTAGTAAGTTGCCTCATTAAAGTTTTGTGTGGTGTTTCTCGTTGAAGCTAAGTTTTCCTCGATGTGAATCTTTTTCGCATTATTTGAAGATGGGTGTGTGGTTCATTGGTTGCATCCTAGTCTGAGTTAAGAATATGAATGCTTATGGTATAATGTTGAGTATAACAAAGATTTATACTCTTGGGGCTTGGATATTTGAGTGAAAGAATGTGAGGGTGAGGCCCACTTAGGAAGAACTATTTGTTGTTTAAAAAGGTGGATTAGGAGGCTTATGACGTTGGTTCAAAATCTTTTGGGAGTAAAGTTGTTTGTAAAGAAAGTGATGGCAATTGGATGTAAAGTGCTCGGTTGTCAATATTTAATTTAGCTAATTGTCCCTGGGTACGAGATATGCCTAGGAGAGGATAGAATGAAAATATAATGTGATTTGTGATTTAAAAAGGGAAGTATTGCTAAAGGGGGGTGTAACACCCCGGCATTTAATATGCCTGAATGCTACCAAACATAAGCTAAACAACATCTAAATACCACATTTAACATAAAATTCCAGCAAAGGTGCATAGGCTAAAAACCGAGATTTCGGCAGCACCTCCTTTGTTTTAACATGGATTTAAGGAGCAACAACAGTATAGCATTATAAGGCAATATGAGAGACATCTAAAACAGCAATAAATAGAGTCTTAACGACAATATAAGACTAACATCAAGCACTTAATGTCTCCAAGTGTCAAAAGAACAAATAAGCTCTCAAATAGTAAAGCTAAACACTAAAGCAATGATCATCACACGCAATTTATTATCAAACTAATAGAATGACTTGTGGAATCATTAAGGTGAAGCTACGTGTGGGCGTGTGACTATTTCCCTCCCCCGCATGCCGATCTCATGGTACCTAAACAACAAGAAAACACAAGCATGAGTTCGAAACTCAGCAAGCATATTGCAATGGACAACAAGAACAACAACATGGCAATAACATCTCCCATCATGTAAATCATCTTATTCATAAACACTTAACATTGTCATCATCAATATGTATGCGATGTAATGCAATGCTTATGTCTCCTTGGAAACTCATACCGGTATGGTTGAGTACACACCCGTCGGTGTGCACCCTTTTCCCCCTTCCATCCCGAAGATGGAGGGTACCTACTCCTCGCTTCCATTCACCACGTGGATGGAATCACGATGTAGGTCTTACTCAATGGCGTTCCGGACTAGTCATAACTTTCTCACCGACCTTCCCCGGACTAGTTATGACTTTCTCACTGCCCTCGCCCCATCTCATGACATGCATGCAACTATGCCAATTATCATATCTCATTTGTACATAAACATATGGCATCATGTCATAATACACATAAACACATGGCATCGAATCATGATAAGTATAGACACATAGCATCATATCATGATAATCATACTCAATATATCATTGGAAAACCGCAAGCATGGCAAGTGATCATAGCAAGTATTCAATCTTTCATCTAATCTCCACAAGCAACCTATGATTCCGCTATACATTACAACACACTTGCCTCAACTGCGGGCGACGGATTTGTGGGAAGTCGAGGGCACTCCCGGTGTCACACCACCTGCACATAGGCATCACATACTCACAATCATTCCCACAAAACAGTACGCAAAACCCCATCTAACCCGACATTGCCCACTACTCGCAAAACCTAAAAACAGAGGTTCTGTCCCGACGGGATAGCAGCCTTGCAAAAAGCATAACTTGAGTTCTGGGACTCCGAATCAATTAAACGAGTACATCCTCACGTATCTTAGGAAATTTCCCAACTTTCTCTAGGTATATGGAAAGACTGATTCGGACTCTAAAGTCGTCTAATCTACAGATTACCGTGATCTGTTCCAATCGCGTCACAGATTTTAATACGCTCGGTAAAACAGTCATAACTTTCAAACGGCTGGGCGGAATTTAACGTTCTTTATATGTACAGAAAGATAATGAAATTATCTACAACTTCTTAAAAGTCCGTACAGTCAGATTCGAACTCTAAATTGGCGAAAACGCGAACCCTAGCTCGACTGCTCAATCTGCCCGAAAACAGAAACGTGGCAACATCTAGATCTAACCCAAATTACTCAAATCCAGCACCTCCAATTGATCAAAAAACTTGATAAACTCCCTAATAACAGTACCTAGCTCATCCCCAAGGATCCCCATGATCATACCTTTGCCCGACGCACGAAAACTCCAATCGATCTCCTCGCTCCTCGCACCTCGCACCTCGCTCCTCGCTCCTCGCTCCTCGGATGGATCCATGAGGATGCAGGGGTGGGGAGGTCACCCTAGGGCAGCAAGGGGGGGTGGAGGAGAGGTGGTGTGCAATGGGGAGCAATGGGGGCGCCATGGGGGCAAGAGATGGGGCGGCTAGGAGGTGGAGGGAGGAGGAAGGGTGGCGGCTAGGGTTAGGGGCGCATGGGGCAGGGGTGGACGCCCCAAGGGCTGGTGGGGAGCCCTTTTACCAGCCCCCACACCCAAACCTAGTCCGTTACGGAGACCTACTCCATCCCACCAAAGCCCACCAAGGCCCAAACTCCCCCGGGAAGGCCCAAAACCCCAGAAACGGCCCGGAAACGGCCCGGAAAAGCTATTAACCTCCATATCCTATAGTTTTAACCTTAATTCCACATCTCATAATGTTATTAACCTTATCATGCACGTTAAATAAGGTTACGACACTCCGTGGTGTCACAACACTTCAAAATGCCCAAAAACGCGAGTAAACCTCTAGCCGTAAGATTTTCTTCTCTAATTTCACAATCTGTAATGTCACACCAAAACGTAGTGTCACAGGGGGCTTGTCCTTAATGACATCGTTCGATTGTGGTCCCTCTATTGGAAAAGGTCAAACAATTGGAAAGGATGGATTGTGCGTATTTGATTCTTTGGGGGTTCAAGTTTGGAACCTGAGATGATTAAATGGATGGTATGAGTGATTGGTTGAGATTTAGTTAGAGGCATGATAGAGTGAAAAGCCTCATATCATTCTTGTTGTCATGAATACGATGAATTGTGATAGAAAGGTCAAGATGGGAAATTTAATTGGAGCTAAAGAGAGAACCTAAAGTCAAGTTGAGAGTTTGGGAACCATGTTTGCCAAGAATGAGGTCTTATCCGATATTACCAAAGAAAGTTTTCTGAGTTTCATCAGATTATCTTGTGATAGTGGTATGATGTGTTTGATGTGGATATATAGTTGGAAGGGAAATTGTGCCTTAGTGAATTAATTGTTTCGATGGTATTTGTCGTAATGAACCTTTTGATAAAGATATCAATTAATTGAGAGAGGAGATAGGAGTATTGTTAGTGTTAAGCCCTTGAGGTAGTCACATAGATGATTGTAACATGACTATGTTTATGAATAATAATATGATTATTGGTCCAATAAATGTATATCATTATTGTCGGGACCCGAATTTGCAAATCTGGACCCTCTGTGTATTCAGCACTAGTCCAGGATCACGCTAGTGCACACTGTCTCAACATCGGTAAATATCACAATCATACACATCGATAGTAATATAGTACTTTAATTGAGATAACCAAACTGGTTGCTCGACCTTATGGTCAAGTTACAAGAGTACGCCACACAGGGCGAAAACTTATTAAGGAAATAAATTACAGCGGAATAAAAGCATCAACATGGCGCCATCCAGTATACCACAAGCAACTGACTGGGCTCGCTCCCTAGGTAGACGGCTCCTCCTGAAGTTCTTCCTCCAAAGCTGGCGTCGCTTCTCCTTTAACTGATGTTGTATTGTGGCAAGGGTGAGTACTTGGTACTCAGCAAGTCATGCACAAAATGCAGCTAATATTCTATATGCATGGCTTATTACAAAGGATAGACTAACAGGTACATTTGCAGTAAAACAGCAATTAACAAGTAGCATAAGTAGATTCGAAAGCAGTAAATGTAAAGGATTATACCAATAACTTTTCCAGGAGTTAAGTAAACACTTTTCCTTTCCTAATCCACATTTCCATCAATGTCATTATTTAACCCAACCAAACTTTCCAAGTCCAAGTTGTTTTCATGAAAGTCTAACCCTTGACTGTAATCCCCAAGCAATGTCTAGTGCCGCGGACACGGCTATTCGAATAGATTTTACACTCTGCAGAGGTTATGCACTTTACCCACAAGATACAGTCAAACACCACAAAGGCGAGTGATCGTAACAAAGCCTTTTAGAGACCGCAAACTAAACAAGTGAACCTCTTCAGTTTTTGTCATACACCGTCCCTTCCCTTAACAGAGGCAAAGTATGGGACCGACATACCGTTGGACGGGCACCATCCCATAGCACTGGTACGCTCCCCTTTCAAGCTACACAAAAGGTGTAGTTGACACCCCGAGGTACCACTTGCAAGTTATTAGTAACTTACTCAACTAGGTCCATCCCATTACGGACATGTGGTTGCACGTTTGACTCAGATCAAAGGCTTGCAAGGTTAAGTCCTTAGGATGACCAGGGCAAGACTACCCGAAGAACAAAAACGACATCCCCGGTGCCACTCATGGCCCACCATATCATTCTTGCCACTTGCCCTGGTCCAAATCTATTTATCAAACCGAGTTGATTACTATGCACCACGTGCCATTAACAATCACAACACATGATACTTCTCAAAAACAAGTTCAATATCTCATTAAGTCAATATTAACATTTGATTGTCCAAAATCATGTCGTGTGCACGTAGCAGGTCTAAGCAATATACTACAACAATCAAAATACCCAATGTTGGCAATTCACTAATATCCAACTATATATATACCACAACTAGGGTGGCAAGGGTTCATGGCACATAATTAATTAGTCAAGGTGTCATACTGCAATTTGGCATTTATCTAATTCCCCGAAACAATTTAAACCATTTTCTAATTAAATTAGCATGCAATAGTTTAAATTAAATTAATTTCAAAAGTGGGATCAAAATGGTCAAAGCATAACTTGCCTTCAAAAAGTACTTGTTCTTGATCTTGAGCTGGCTCCTGGGTCAACACTTCACCTTCGAAGCCCTCGGGTACTTCAACGTCTACTCGTAATGCGTGCAAAAAGCAATAAATAAATAAAACAGCACATGCACCTTACTCAAAAATTCAAGTAAAGTGCATAAACAGAAGGAACATAATTTTACAAATTTTTAGAAATTTGAATCGCCCAAATCGGAATTAAAATGCAAAAGTTATAATTGTTCAAAGTTTAAAGAATCTATTAATTAAATATAAACAGAGAAATTTTCATATTGAAAAATTAATTAAAATTCATATTTAAGCAGATCTTAATTTTATAAAAATTTAGAAATTAGAATCGTTCAAATAGGAGTTAAAATGCAAAAGTTATAAGCGTTTGAAGTTTGAAAATTCAAATAAAAGAATAAACCGAATTAATTCATTTATTTTTCTACTGAAAAAATCCCATTTATGACGTCAGCGTGGAATTTGAATTTCCACCGAATTATTTTTCTATTGAAAAATCGAAATATGACGTCAGCATGACGTCAGCGGGTCCATGGACTAGGTCCATGGTTCGGGTTCGGTTCACTTTGGACCTGGCCCACGGGTACATGTCTCACTAACATGTGGGACCCCTCGGATGACGTCAGCGCTGATGTCACCGCGCTTCGGCCGAGCGGCTCTGACATGCGGGCCCAACCGTGACATCACGCGTGACGTTAGCGACAACCGGGCGTGTCCGCGTGGACCGCGCCGGTCTGGCTTCTATGCATGTGGCACGATCTGGGCCGTTGATTTGAAAATCAACTATCCAGATCAGATCTGGATCTCGTACGCTGCGGCAACATGGTTAATCTGGGCCGTACGATTTAGATCGGACGGTCCAGATTCGATCGGGTTTCGCCTCACCGTGGGGTGGCGTGGCATGACCCGGGTGACGACACGTGGCTCAATCTACGCTGTTCGATCTCGATCGAACGGCAGAGATTGCATCTAACGCTACAACGCGGTTAACCCTAACCGTACGATTTAGATCTAACGGTTGATATTGGATCTAGCATGGTGCAGTCTACGGCTACGTGGCTTAATCTAAGCCATTGGATCTAGATCCAACGGTTGAGATTAGATCTAAAAAACCGAAACGTGAAATCGCACGGGGGTGACGTGGACTCACTGTGGCCGTTGGATCCGGATCGGACGGCTAACAGAGCTCGGGGATGGCGATGGCGATGCGGTGGCTTGCAGCTGCCGGCGCTGAGGACAACGACCACTCGAACGTTATTTGGTGCGTGCTCCGGCGAGGTGAGTGGGACTCCCAGGTGCGGCTTGTCGCGAAGGTTCCGGATCTGGGCACGTTCACGGCGGAGGACGGCGGAAACGGCGGCAAACCGCGGAAAACCGCGGCGGGCTTCACCTCCAACTTCGGGGAGCTCTTCCGGGCGAACGGCGGCGTCTTGACCTCGGATGCCTAGGGCTATGGGTGCGCACGGAAAAGGAGAGTACGATGGTGGCGGCGGCGCATTAAATAGGGGTCTTGGCTTCCGTGAAAATCGCGGAAACCGAGGCCCACACGCGGGCGGTGGCGGAGTCCAGCGGTGACACGGAGAGGGTGATGTGGACGCATCCTGGCCATCCACGCACGCGTGATCAATGGCCGAGATCGCACGGGGCAAACGGGTTCGACCCGAACCCCACGTGGGCGACGTGGCTTGATGCTGACCGTTGGATCTTGATCCAACGGCCACACGATTAGGGCTTGGTCGGGTTCGAGTCAGACTCGGACTCGAGTCTGACTCGAGCTCGGTCGTTTGAACAGTATTAATCCACTTGGCATTTTCCAGTGATTAAATAATTAAAATAATTTCTAGAAATTCAAATAATTCGAGGAAAATAGCAAAATAATCAGACAAATTCCAGAAAAATTATGGAAAATACTTTGAGACATTTTGGACTCAAATAAAATATTTCCAATAAAATTTTATTTAAAACTTTTAATTCTTTAATTATTTAGGAAGGGAATAAATTCAAATTAAATCCAAATAAATCTCAGAAAATTCAAAAAATTCACCAAAGTGCAAAATGACATTCAAATTCATGAAAAGCAAAAATTGGGGTGTTACAAACCTCCCCCCTTAACTAAGGATTAGGTTCGAAAATTCTTTCTTCAAATCCTCCTCGTGCTCCTAAGTCACTTCGCTCTCTGCATGGTTGCTCCACTGGACTCTGCAGAAACTGGTTGATCTATTTCTCGTCTCTCGATCCATGGTGTCTAGATTCTTCATGGGGTGCTCCTTGTAGGTCAGATCCTCCTCCAGTTCTATTGATTCTAACGGTGTCTGCTCATCTGGTACCCGAATACACTTCTTCAGTTGTGACACATGGAACACATCATGCACTCCTGCCAACGATTGCGGCAACTCCAACTGGTAAGCAACTTCACCTTTGCGGCTTAGGATTTTGAACAGACCGACATAACGTGGCGCGAGTTTCCCTTTGGCGTGGAACTTTTTAACTCCCTTGAGGGGTGTAACCCTAAGGTACACGAAATCCTCCGGTTCAAAGCTCAAGTCTCGGCGACGATTATCCGCGTAACTTTTCTACCTTGACTGAGCTATCTTCAGTCTTTCCCGGATCATGGCAATCTGCTCTTCGGCTTCTTGAAGAATGTCCGGCCCAAAGACACGGCGTTCACCAGTCTCATTCCAATTCAATGGCGTTCGACAAGGTCGACCATACAGTGCCTCAAAAGGTGACATCTGTAGACTAGCCTGATAACT
Source organism: Rhipidocladum racemiflorum (assembly GCA_036346355.1). Lineage (NCBI taxonomy): Eukaryota > Viridiplantae > Streptophyta > Magnoliopsida > Poales > Poaceae > Rhipidocladum > Rhipidocladum racemiflorum. Next base: position 73,905,133 of record CM070577.1, read on the forward strand.
ATTGCTGTAGCTGAACACAGCATACGGCAGACTTTTATCCCAAGAGGCAGCATAAGCCAATGCACAAGCTCGTAGCATATCCTCCAGAATCTGATTTACTCTTTCTGTCTGTCCATCCGTCTGCGGGTGATATGTAGTACTGAAGTTTAAACTGGTCCCCATGGCTTCATCCAACTTATTCCAAAACCTTGAGGTAAATTGGGTACCTTTGTCTGATACAATCTTCTTCGGCACTCCGTGCAAACAGATGATCCTGGTCATATACAACTCTGCTAATTTATCTCCCGAATAAGTGGTCTTCACAGGGATAAAATGGGCTGCCTTAGTCAGGCGATCCACTATAACCCATATGGAGTCATACCCACCTTGAGTCTTAGGTAAACCGGTGATGAAATCCATCCCGATTTCCTCCCACTTCCACTCAAGTATTCTTAGCGGCTGCAGTAATCCTGCTGGCCTCTGATGCATTGCCTTGACTCTCTGGCATATGTCGCACAACGCAACATGTTCGGCAACTTCACGTTTCATACTCGGCCACCAGAATCTTTTCTTCAGATCTTGGTACATCTTAGCACTTCCTGGATGAATGGAATACTTGGAGTCATGGGCTTCATATAAGGAGAGGAGAAGGGTGGGCGTCATACATCTCTTTCGTCCAGAACCCTAGCCTCCACCTCTCGTTGCCCCTGTCGAGCGACACGGTGCTTGCACACCGCCGCATAGCGTTCCATCCCCGGACGTGTGGACTGCTGTGGTGGCGCTGCTGCTCCTGCGGTGTGGAGAAGACGATCGGCGGCGAGGATGATCCACAGCGAGGACGATCCACGCCGAGAATGATCCACTACATTAACACGCGAAGGATTCCGCAACTGCGCGTCTAGTGGTAATTGATCTATGATCACCTTCTTGCGAGTAGCTTTTCTGGTTTTGAGATAGAAATTTTAATTTGTGCTAGAGTAGCAGATCGCGTTTCTCAACAGTGGTATCAGAGCCATCTCGCATAGATTCGTGATCTAGTTGTTACACATATAGTATGTGAGGATAGTAGATTGGATCTATTACATGTTCAACCGATTCATGTGATGAATTGGTGGAGGTAGCCGTCGATGAGATCGATCGGTTTAGGGTTTGAGGAAAGTGCAAACCGAATCAATCTTGATTTGAGTGAGTCTGTTCATGGTACGACATTGCCCTTACCGATCGGGTTACCGCCATCAGGGTTCACGAATTGCAACCATATGGGACCAAGCCAATCAGATTGAATCGGATTGGGTCAATTTGATTGATCCGTGGAAATTTTGAGGGCATTTTCTTTTAAGATAACAAACACCTCTAAAAAAATGTCCAAGGGCGCTGCCCTCGACCCGCCTACTGACCGGATCACCACCAGGGGCGCTGCCCCCGGACCTCGCCAGTGTAACACCCCAAATTTTTGCTTTTCATGAATTTAATTAAGATTTGACACTTTGGCGAATTTTTGGAATTTTCTGGAATTTATTTGGATTTATTTGAATTTATTCCCTTTTGAAATAATTAAAGAATTTGACTTTACAAATAAATTTTTGTTGGAAATATTTTATTTAAGTCCAAAAGGTTCCAAAATATTTTCTAGAATTTTTCTGGAATTTTTCTGAGTGTTTTGCTATTTTTAATGAATTAAATGAATTTCTGGGAATTAATCGGATTAATTAAATCGCTGGAAAATGCGAGTTGGTTTTACTATTCATCCGACCGAGCCAGAACCGAACCGGACCCGAGTCCGACTCGAACCAGACTCGAGTCCGACTCGAACCGACCAAACCCTAACCGCACAACCGTAGGATCAAGATCCAACGGCCGTGATTACGCCACGTCACCCGAGCCCGATCCGATCTGGATCCGGTTGCGCCCGAGCCATCGTGGCCGTTGATCGCGCCCCGTGGACGGTCCAGCGTCGTCGTCTCCGATCCGGAGATCTCGCAGCGGCCGTTGCTCTCCGCCGCCATGTCGGATTCAGTTCCGCCGCTATAAAAGCCATGGACCCCCTTCCGAGGTTCGCCGTTTGACGCCGCGCTCGTTGCCCTAGTCCGTGCCCACGGGGGAACCCTAGTGCCGCCGCAATTCCTCGCTGTAGCTGAAGAGCGCCGCCGCGAGTTCTTCGTCCTCCGCCGCGAACCAGCCGTGCTCCGTCGCTCTCGTGGCCAGATCTGGGATCCCCGTGTCGAGGCGAGCCTGGGAGTGCCCTTCTTCTCGCCGGAGGTCCTCGGAAACGCCACGCGGGAGGTCGTCGTCCTCGTCTCCGTGACGGCGAGCCCGCCACGCCGCCATCGCCCTCGCTAGCTACGCTTGCCCGATCAAGATCGAGCGGCCACGGTAAGCCCACATTCTCTCCGAACCCTAGAATCCTAGATTAGATGCGGACCAGTTGGATCAAGATCCAATGGCCCACGCTCGACCCGCGTCGCCGCACGTTATTCCGTTGCAAAACCTAGATCTATTTTCAACCGTTGGATCTAGATCCAGCGGCTTAGATTGAGCCGCGTAGCGCAGCGTTGCACCATGAAGATCCGATCTGACCGTCCGATCTAGATAAATGCGGCCCCAGATCCGCCGCGTCACCCCAAACGCGTGAAACCTAGATCTAATCCGCGCCGTCAATTTTCAAATCAACGGTCGTGATTGCGCCACGTGTGCCCTACCCGCGCCCACGCGCATGAGCGTGTCTCTGACACACGGGGCCCGCGTGTCAGGGGGGCCCACGTGTCAGGCGCGCCCGCGCAGGCGTGAGCCCGAGCCGCTGACGAGGCGGACCCACCTGTCAGCGACACGGTCTAGTGGATCGGGTCCACCGTGGACCGAGTCGTGCGCGTGGACCAGGACCGACGTCAGCCGGGCTGACGTGGACCAACCAGGTGCCGACACGTGTCATGCTGACGCAATAAATCTTTTTCCAAAAAAAAGAAATTATTTATTTAATTCGGTTTATTGATTTAAATTCAGATTCAAACTTCAAACGCTTATAACTTTTGCGTTTTAACTCCGATTTGAGTGATTCAAATTTCTAAATTTTCATAAAAATGAGACCTACTCAAATATGAATTTTAATTAATTTTTTATTATGAAATATTTCTCTGTTTTTATTTAATTAATGTTTATTTAAACTTTAAACGGTTATAACTTTTGCATTTAAACTCCGAATTTGACGATTCCAGTTTCTAAAAATTCATAAAATTATGCTCTCTCTGTGTGTGAACTTTATTTGAAGTTTAGGATGCTTTGTGTCTACTGTTTATTTATTTATTGCTATTTGCACGCTTTACGAGTAGACGTTGAAGTGCCCGAAGGCTTCGAAGGTGAAGTGTTGACCCAGGAGCCAGCTCAGGACCAAGAACAAGTACTCTTTGAAGGCAAGTTGTGCTTGACCATGTTGATCCCATTTTGAAATTTATTTTGATTTAAATTATTGCATGCTAGTTCAATTATAAAATGCTTTAATTAATTTTGGGAGATTAGTTAATTACCTAATTGCTGTATGCCACCTTGACATAGATAATTGAATGCCATGAACCCCTTGTCACCCTAGTTGAGGATTAAATAGTTGGACATTATTAAATTGCCAACATGGGAATTTAGATCGCTGTAGTATATTGCTTAGACCTGCTACGTGCTCTTGACATGATTTTGGACAATCAAATGTTAATATTGACTTAATGATATATTTAACCTATTTTGGAAAGGTATCATGTGTTGTGATGTTGATGGCACGTGGTGCATGGTAATCAACTGGGGGTTTTGATAAATAGATTTCGACCGGGGCATGTGGCAAGAATGATCGGGTGGGCCAATTGTGGCACCGGGAGCATTGTTTTGGTTCTTCAGGTAGTCTTGCCCTGGTCACCCTAAGGACTTAACCTTGCAAGCCTTTGAACTGAGTCAAGTGTGCAACCACATGTCTGTAATGGGACGGACCTAGTTGATTAAGTTGCTAATAACGTACCTGTGGGACCTCGGGGTGTCAACTATACCTTTTGTGTAGTTGTACGGGGGAGCGTACCGGGGCTGCAGCCAGGTACCCATCTAACGGTGGATTGGCCTAAACTTCGCCTTCGCTAAGGGAAGGGTGAGCGTGCAATCACCGGGGAGGCCACTTGTAACACCCCAAAATTTTGCTTTTCTTAAATTCATGTGTGATTTGGCACTTTGGTGAATTTTTGGAATTTTCTGGAATTTATTTGGATTTATTTGGGATTTATTTGAATTTATTCCATTTTGAAATAATTGAAGAATTTAATTTTGCAAATAAATTTTTGTTGGAAATATTTTATTTGAGTCCAAGATGATCCAAAGTATTTTCGAATTTTTCGGAATTTTTCTCGAGTCATTTGCTATTTTTAATGAATTAAATGAATTACTAGGAATTATTTTAAATATTAAATCATTTGGAAAATCAAACTCGGGTCAAATCTTGTTCATCCGGCCGAGCCCGAGTCAGACTCGTGTTCGAGTCAGGCCGAGCCACGTGACTCAAGAACCCACTCCTAACCCTAATCAATCCCAACCGTTGGATCAAGATCCAACGGTGAGATCCGCCGACCGACCGAGCCGTGTCGGACCGGACCGGTCGCGCCCGCGTGCAATCTGGGCCGTTGATCGCGCCACGTGGGCGGCTGCGATTGCGTCGTCTCCGCTGAGTCCGAGCCGGACTCCGCCCGTGAAGCCGCCGTGGCCAAACTAGGGTTCCGCCACGAGCACGCCTCCGGGGCTATTTAATGCCGGATCGCACCGAGGATCGCCATCCCACGCCGGTCCGAAACCTAGCTCACGCCGCTAGGATCCCCACCGTCTCGCCGCTATTGCTCGCCGGAGTTGGTAAAGCACTCCGCGGTTTCGCCGTTCGCCACCGTCGCCATCCTCCGCCGACGTTGACCCCAGATCAGATCCCTTGCGTCAAGGCGCACGGTGCCTACCATCCACTTTCGCCGGAGAAGCCTGCGGCGCCGTCGGGCGTGTCATAAATCATCGACTCCGGCGCGCCAAGCCGCCGCCGCGCCATTGCCGTCGCGAAAGCCATCTCAGCCGTCCGATCAAGATCGCACGATCCAGATCTTGCCACGTCATCGCACGGTGAGGTTTCGTTACGATCTCTAGATCCAATCTCAACCATTGGATCTAAATCCAACGGTCCAGATTAACCGCGTTCACCCCAAACGCGTAACACCAGATCCAATCTGGGCCGTTGATTTTCAAATCAACGGTCTAGATCTAGCCACGTGGCCAGAAGGCCAACCGCCGCGGTCAGCGCGGTCAGCGCCGCGCAGGAGAACGTGTCTCTGACACGCTGGGCCCGCATGTCAGCGGCCCAGCCAAAACTGCACCATGACGTCACGATGACGTCATGGCGGGCCCGCATGTCGCCAGCTGTCCCAAAGAAGCGGTGTCTTGGCGTCGGCGAATGACGTCACCCGAGTGGACCCACATGTCAGTCTCTCGTGGAGCCGTGGACCGAGTCCACCGTGGACCCGAGCCGAGCGTGGACCAAGTCCATGGACCGGCTGACGTCAGCCAGCCAATCAGGAGCTGACTCGTGTCCATGCTGACGCAATAATTAATTTCCGAAAAAAGAAAATGATTTAATAAATCGGTTTAATAATTGATTTGAATTTCAAAACTTCAAACGCTTATAACTTTTGCGTTTCAACTCCGATTTGAGTGATTCAAATTTCTAAATTTGTATAAAATTGAGATCTACCTAAATATGAATTTTATTTAATTTTTGGACTAAAGTTTTTCTCTGTAATATTATTTAATTGATTATTTAAACTTTAAATAATCATAACTTTTATGCTTTTAACTCCAAATTTGTGATTCCAGTTTCTAAAAATCCAGAAAATTATGTTCTCTCTGTTTATGGATTTTATTTGGAGTTTTGGGATCTTTTGCCTAGTGTTTATTTGTGTATTTGCTATTTGCACGCTTTACGAGTAGGCGTTGAAGTGCCTGGGAAGGATTCGAGGAGAAGTGTTGACTCAGGATCCAACTCAAGACCAAGAGCAAGTACTTTTTGAAGGCAAGTTGTGCTTTGATCATGTTGATCCTATTTCGAAAATCTACTTTGATTTAAACTATTGCATGCTAGTTCAATTAGAAAGATACTTTGTTTAAACATGGGGGTTAGATAAATACCAATTTGCTATATGACACCTTGATTACTTAAGTATGTGCCATGATCCCTTGTCACCCTAGTTGTGGTTTACTAGTTGGACATTATTAAATTGCCAACATGGGTTTAGACCGTTGTAGTATCTTTGCTTAGGGCACACTTTCGTGCTCATGACATGATTTTGGACAATCAAATGCTAATATGGACTTAATGATATATTGAACCTGTTTTGGAAAAGTATCATGTGATGTTGATGGCACGTGGTGCATGGTAATCAAGCGGGGTTTGATAAACGATTTCGGCCAGGGCATGTGGCAAGAGTAATCAGGTGGGCGATTGTGGCATTGGGAGTGTTGATTTGGTTTCGGGTAGTCTTGCCCTGGTCACTCTAAGGACTTAACCTTGCAAGCCTTTGAACTGGTCATACTTGCAACCACATGGCTGGAATGGGACGGCCCTAGTTGACTAAGTCGCTAAGGACTCACTTGTGGAGCCTCAGGTGTCGATTACACCGTTTGTGTGATTATGCAGGGAGCGTATCGTGGTGTGGCCAGTACCCATCTAACGGTGTGTTGGTCCCATACTTCGCCTTGGCTAAGGAAGGGATGGTGTAGAGCACGTCTGGAGAGGACCACCTGTGTTGTTTGAGGCTTAGAAAGGCTTTATTCTGAGGAACTTCGCCTTTGTGGTGTTTGACTGTATCTTGTGGGTAAAGTGCATAACCTCTGTGAGTGTAGAATCTATTTGAATAGCCGGAGTCCAAGTCTTTGGACAATGCTCGGAATTACAGTCAAGGGGTAGACTTTACGAAAATAACTTGGATTTGAAAAGTTGGGTTGGTTTAGTAATGAAGTTGATGGAAATGTGGTTTAGGATGGGGAAAATGTTTATTAAATTTCCTGAAAAGTTATTTATGCTTTACTTATTTCTCTTGCTTTGAATCTACTTATATTACTTTTCAAATCTGTTTCTTGCAAATATACCTAGAGCTATTCCTTTGTACCAAGCCATGCATATAGTATATTAGCTTGCATTACGTGCATGACTTGCTGAGTACCAAGTACTCACCCTTGCCTCAACACAATACCAGTTGAAGAGGAGATTACGCGATTCGGAGGAGGATTTCCAAGAAGACCGTCTACTTAGGGATGCGAGCCGGTCATTGCTGTGGTATCTTGGATGGCGCCACTAAGTTTATTTGATTTTCATTCTTGTTATTTCTCTTTTAATAAGTTTCGCCTTGCAAGGCATATATTTGTAACTTGGCCATAAGGTCGAGTAACCCTTTGATTATTTAAATAAAGTACTTTGATAGTATCGATTGGTATGATTGTGATATATACCGATGTTCAGACTGTGTGCACTAGCGCGTTCCTGGACTAGTGCTGAATACACAGAGGGTCCGGATTTGCAAATTCGGGGTCCCGACAGAGGTGGTATCAGAGCCATACTTGACTGTAGGCTCAACCCTAAGCTAGAATGGTCGTAGTGAGGATAAAACCTATTTTCTAAATCTAAAAATTTGTGAAGACAAGAAATGACATCTCGACTTATCCCTTTCTCTCTTTTCTTGTCTCTTGCTGAAATTTTCCCTTACCTTGTCACAATTTAAAAATTCCGAGTTCTTACGTAAAGCACTCTGGTGACAGATGGAGGTTTTCTCGATGAGTGAGCATAGGTTCTATAGTGAGACTCCTTCGCCGAGTCGAGTCATAGAATAAAGAGTCACCTTTAGGCGTTAGACTCAGTTCGATTTGGATTTGCTTTGTTTGCTGAGTGTGCAGTATGTGTTGCAAGGCCCTTAGGCATTGTAAGCAGCCATACCAAGTTATTAATAATAAAGTTGGACCTTAAGGCTACACCTTTTCGCCCACATAAGTTCCATATTACTTGTCTATTCTTGTTTCCCTCTCATCTCTAAACCTAGAGCAAATCGACAGATGGTGAACACCCGTGGGAACTTTGGAAGCAATGGGAGTGGTTCTCGCCCAGCAGAAAACCCCAATGATGGAGCACCAGCACCACCGATTGATATCACGAGAGTTTCGGAGCGTTTCTTGCTGCTTGAGACTCGATTGATGCATGCTATGATGCAACAAATGCAGCACGTCCTTTGCTCAGGCCTTTGCTAATCAAGTTAACCAGGGACCACGCTTGAGAATACAAGGTCATCGAGTTCATGAGGACTCACCCACCCACTTTCTCTGGGAATGCCAATCCATTGGAGGCCGATGATTGGTTAAGATCAATCGAGAGGAAGCTACACATAGCTCAATGCATAGGGAATGAGAAGGTACTTTACGCTTCTCATCAGTTGGAAGGAACATTGGCCAGAATGGTGGGAGAACTTACGTGCCACGCAGAGAACCCTCAAGATATCACTTGGGAAGAGTTCACAATGCATTCCGACAGTATCATGTGCTGAAGGAATCATGGACCTTAAGAAGGAGGAGTTCAGAAACCTTTGAAGCAAGGTAATCGGCCCGGTGGCCGACTACTGAACAAGTTCACACGGCTAGCACGCTACGCTTTGAGGATGTAGCGGCGAGATAAATCCAGGCAGTCTCGTTTTATGAAGGGACTTAGCCGAGAATTGCAAGACTTAAGTGCATGCTTTTAGTTCAAACCCACTGGTTAGAACTCCGAGCGAAAGTAGGATGTTCCGGGTGAGAATACTAATAGATGGAATAGAGTTCCTAGCAAACCTTATAATTTTGGAGACCGGACCTTAGATGTTATATTGGGAATGGATTGGTTATCCAAGCACAAGGCTGTATTGGATTGTGGGCGAAGGACTATCTCGATTGAGAGTCAGTGTGGGAAGAAAGTGGAATTTCAAGCCACTATGATTAGAGATGGATGATTGATGGTTCGCAGTACCAAGGCAATCAGCATAGAGGATGTCCCATAGTGAATGAGTACCCCGATGTTTTCCCGAGGATCTACGGTATGCCGCGACAGGGGACATAGAGTTTGTGATAGAGCTTGTACCGGTACAAGACCGATAGCAAAGAGACCCTATCGGATGTCTAATGAGGAGTTGGTAGAGATGAAGAAAGCGACTAGAGGAGTTAATGGAGAAAGGATTTATCGGACCAAGTTCGTCACCGTAGGGAGCACAGTTTTGTTTGTCAAGAAGAAGGGCGGGAGTTTCGAGGATGTGCATAGACTACAGTGCACTCAATGAAGTCACCGTGAAGAATAAGTATCCGCTACCGAGGATTGATGATTTGTTTGATCGATTAAGAGGAGCCGGAGTTTTCTCCAAGATTGATCTGAGATCGGGATACCATCGATTGAAGATCCGATCGGAGGATATTCAAGATCGCATTCGTCAAGATATGGACATTCACGAGTTCTGATTATGTCCTTTGGGGTGACGAATGCGCGACTTATTTCATGAATATGATGAATAAGGTGTTCATGGAATATTTGGACAAGTTTGTCGTCGTGTTCATAGATGATATCCTAGTCTACTCCAAGGCGAGAGGATGAACATGCAGAACACTTAAGGCGAGTTTTGGAAAATTTGAGGAACAGCAACTTTTAGCCAAGATTCGGCAAGTGTGATTTTTGGAAGGACAAGGTGGAGTTTCTTGGACATGTAATGACTGAGAGAGAGTCGTAGTAGATCCAAGCAAAGTAGAAGCTGTGTTACATTGGGAACAGTGAGGACTGTGACCCGCATTCGGAGTTTCCTTGGAATGGCAGGATACTACCGCCGTTTCATTGAAGGCTTTTCGACAATCGCGAAACCTCTTACGCAATTGCTTTGAAAAAGGAAAAGAAGTTTGCATGGGCGCGAGAATGTGAGAAAGGATTTCAGGAGCTGAAGAAGCGATTGACATCAAGCACCGGTGTTAGTTCTACTGGATGTTGCTCAAAGCCCGATATTTATTGTGACGCATCGCGCCAAGGACTTGGATGTGTCTTTGCACGAGAATGGAAAGGTCGTCGCGTATGCATCAAGGCGATTGAGGCCGCATGAGGAAGATTATCCGACACATGACCTAGAGTTAGGCTGCAGTAGTGCATGCCTTGAAGATATGGCGTCACTATCTCGATTGGAAGCAGATGTGAAGTGTATCACGGATCATAAGAGCCTTAAGTACATATTCACCCGATCGGATCTGAATATGAGGCAAAGGAGATGGCTAGAGTTGATCAAGGACTATAATGTTGGAATCCATTACCATCCGGGAAGGCCAGCGTAGTAGCCGATGCTCTGAGTCGGAAAAGCCATACCGTGAGTGCGTTGCTAGCCACAAGTCGAGGATGAGTTGTGTGAGGATTTCGAGAAAATGAAGATTGAGGTAGTACCTAAGCGGATTCTTGGCGCATTAGAAGTAAAGCCTACCTTAGAGGATCAGATCAGGAAGGGCGAAGGATGATGACAAGATCCGCGAGGATTAAGTCCGTCAAGGAGGAAGGCAAGGCAGAGGACTTCAAGTTGGATGAGCAAGGCACGTTGTGGATGAAGGATCGTATTTGTGTGCCTAACAAAAGGAGTTAAAGCAACTGATTTTGGAAGAAGCCCACGACTCTAAGTACTCAATTCACCTCGAGGCGCCAAGATGTATCGGGATCTAAAGGAGAGATTCAGTGGCCGAGTATGAAACGAGAAGTTGCCGAGCATGTTGCATTGTGCGGCGTATGCCGGAGAGTCAAGGCAATGCATCGAGAGACCAGCAGGATTGCTACAGCCGTGAAGATACCTGAGTGGAAGTGGGAGGAAATCGGAATGGATTTCATTACCGGTTCTTAGAAGACTCAAGGAGGTTATGACTCCATATGGGTTATAGTGGATCGCTTGACTAAAGTAGCCCATTTTATCCGTGAAGACCACTTACTCGGGAGATAAATTAAGCGGAATTATACATGATCGGGATTGTTTGTTTGCATGGAGTGCCAAAGAGGATTGTATCGGACAGAGGTACCCAATTTACCTCAAGGTTACGGAATAAGTTGCATGAAGCCATGGGAACCCGTTTAAACTTGATCTGACTTATCATCCACAGGACGGATGGGCAGACCAGAAAGAGTCAACCAGATTCTGGAGGATATGTTGAGAGCTTGTGCATTGGCTTATGCTACCTCTTGGGATAAGAGTTTCTTTGTATGCCGAGTTCGATTACAACAATAGTTATCGAGGCTAGTTTACAGATGTCACCTTTTGAGGCCTTTGTATGGTCGACCTGTCGGACGCCATTGAATTGGAATGAGAGGCCCGGCGCCGTGTCTTTGGGCCTGATATTCTTCAAGAAATTTGAAGAAGCGGTCGCTATGATTAGGGAAAGGTTGAAGATAGCCCAATCTCGGCGAGAAGAGTTATCTTGACAATCGTCGCCGAGATTTGAGTTTTGAACGAGGAAGACTTTGTATACCTCCGAGTTACGCCTCTCGGGAGTTAAGAGGTTCCATGCCAAAGGAAAACTTGCACCCGTTATGTTGGACCATTTAAGATTTTGAGCATGAGGCGAAGTTGCTTATATCATTTGGAGTTGCCACGATCGTAGCGAGGAGTACATGATGTATTCCATGTGTCCCGATTGAAGAAGTGTCTTCGAGTTAGGAGGAACAGAACCTTTATTAGAATCAATTGAGTTGCAAGAGGATTTGACCTATAAGGAGTATCCGTGAGGATTCTAGACACAATGGATCGAGAAACTAGAAACAAGTCAACCGTTTCTGTAGAGTTCGGTGGAGCAACCATGCAGAGAGCGAAGCGACTTAGGGAGCTTGAAGAGGATTTGAAGAAAGAGTTTCCAAACCTATTCCTTTAGTAAGCCACGAATCTCGGGGACGAGATTCTATTAAGGGAGGTTTGTAACACCCCAAAATTTTGCTTTTCTTAAATTCATGTGTGATTTGGCACTTTGGTGAATTTTGGAATTTTCTGGAATTTATTTGGATTTATTTGGAATTTATTTGAATTTATTCCATTTTGAAATAATTAAAGAATTTAATTTTGCAAATAAAATTTTGTTGGAAATATTTTATTTGAGTCCAAAATGATCCAAAGTATTTTCCAGAATTTTTTCTGGAATTTTTCTGAGTCATTTGCTATTTTTAATGAATTAAATGAATTACTAGGAATTATTTTAAATATTAATCGCTGGAAAATCAAACTCGGGTCAAATCTTGTTCATCCGATCGAGCAGAGTCAGACTCGTGTTCGAGTCAGACCAGAAACCACGTGACTCGGCCGAACCCACTCCTAACCTAATCAATCCCAACCGTTGGATCAAGATCCAACTACCGAGATCCGCCGACCCGACCAGGCCGTGTCCGGACCGGACCCGTCGCGCCGCGCGTAATCTGGGCCGTTGATCGCGCGCCACGCGGATTTCCGGGCCGCGACAGGCTGCTCTCCGCCGAGTCCGAGCCGGACTCCGCCGGTGAGAGCGCTGCGGACCGACTAGGGTTCCGCCGAGCACGCCTCCGGGGCTATTTAATGCCGGATCGCACCGAGGATCGCCATCCCACGCCGGTCCCGAAACCTAGCTCACGCCGCTAGGATCCCCACCGTCTCGCTGCTATTGCTCGCCGAGTTGGTAAAGCACTCCGCGTGATTTCGCGCCGTTCCGCCACCGTCGCCATCCTCCGCCGGCGTTGACCCCAGATCCAGATCCCTTGCGTCAAGGCGCACTCCGTGCCTACCATCCACTTCGCCGGAGGAGCCTGCGGCGCCGTCGGGCGTGTCATCGTCATCAGCTCCGGCCGCCGCCAAGCCGCCAGACGCCATTCTTGCCGTCGCCAGAGCCATCTCGGCCGTCCGATCAAGATCGCACGATCGAGATCTTGCCACATCATCGACGGTGAGGTTTCGTTCGATCTCTAGATCCAATCTCAACCATTGGATCTAAATCCAACGGTCCCGGATTAACGCGTTCACCCCAAGCGCGTAACACCAGATCAATACGGCGTTGATTTTTAAATCAGCGGTCTAGATCTAGCCACGTGGCGGAAGGCCAGCCGCGTGATCGGTAGCGCGGTGGCGCCAGCGCATGAGAACGTGTCTCGACACGGGCCCGCATGTCGGCCCGCCAAAGCTACACCATGGCGTCACGATAGCGTCATGGCGGCCCGCTGTCGCCAGGTCGGCCGGTGTCTTGGCGTCGACAATGACGTCACCCGAGTGGACCCACATGTCGAGTCTCGTGGAGCCGTGGGCCGAGTCCACCGTGGACCCGAGCGGCGTGGACCAAGTCCATGGACCGGCCGACGCCAACCAGCCAATCAGAGCTGACTTCGTGTCCATCTTGTATAATAATTAATTTCGAAAAAAGAAAATGATTTAATAAATCGGTTTAATAATTGATTTGAATTTCAAAACTTCAAACGCTTATAACTTTTGCGTTTCAACTCCGATTTGAGTGATTCAAATTTCTAAATTTGTATAAAATTGAGATCTACCTAAATATGAATTTTATTTAATTTTTGGACTAAAGTTTTTCTCTGTAATATTATTTAATTGATTATTTAAACTTTAAATAATCATAACTTTGCGTTTTAACTCCAAATTTGTGATTCCAGTTTCTAAAAATCAGAAAATTATGTTCTCTCTGTTTATGGATTTTATTTGGAGTTTTGGGATCTTTTGCCTAGTGTTTATTTGTGTATTTGCTATTTGCACGCTTTACGAGTAGGCGTTGAAGTCTGGAAGGATTCGAGGGATAAGTGTTGAATCAGGATACAACTCAAGACCAAGAGCAAGTACTTTTTGAAGGCAAGTTGTGCTTTGACCATGTTGATCCTATTTAGAAAATCTACTTTGATTTAAACTATTGCATGCTAGTTCAATTAGAAAGATACTTTGTTTAAACATGGGGTTAGATAAATACCAATTTGCTATATGACACCTTGATTACTTAAGTATGTGCCATGATCCCTTGTCACCCTAGTTGTGGTTTACTAGTTGGACATTATTAAATTGCCAACATGGGTTTAGACCAGTTGTAGTATCTCGCTTAGAGCACACTACGTGCTCATGACATGATTTTGGACAATCAAATGCTAATATGGACTTAATGATATATTGAACCTGTTTTGGAAAAGTATCATGTGATGTTGATGGCACGTGGTGCATGGTAATCAAGCGGGGTTTGATAAACTTGATTTCGGCCAGGGCATGTGGCAAGAGTAATCAGTGGGCCGATTGTGGCATTGGGAGTGTTGATTTGGTTTCGGGTAGTCTTGCCCTGGTCACTCTAAGGACTTAACCTTGCAAGCCTTTGAACTGGTCATACTTGCAACCACATGGCTGGAATGGGGCGGCCCTAGTTGACTAAGTCGCTAAGGACTCACTTGTGGAGCCTCAGGGTGTCGATTACACCGTTTGTGTGATTATGCGGGGGGCGTATCGTGGTCGTGGCCAGGTACCCATCTAACGGTGTGTTGGTCCCATACTTCGCCTTGGCTAAGGAAGGGATGGTGTAGAGCACGTCTGGGAGAGGACCACTGTGTTGTTTGAGGCTTAGAAGGCTTTATTACGAGGAACTCGCCTTTGTGGTGTTTGACTGTATCTTGTGGGTAAAGTGCATAACCTCTGCAGAGTGTAGAATCTATTTGAATAGCCGAGTCCACAGTCTTTGGACAATGCTCGGGAATTACAGTCAAGGGTAGACTTTACGAAAATAACTTGGATTTGAAAAGTTGGGTTGGTTTAGTAATGAAGTTGATGGAAATGTGGTTTAGGATGGGGAAAATGTTTATTAAATTTCTGAAAAGTTATTTATGCTTTACTTATTTCTACTGCTTTGAATCTACTTATATTACTTTTCAAATCTTTCATTTCTGCAAATATACCTAGAGCTATTCCTTTGTACCAAGCCATGCATATAGTATATTAGCTTGCATTACATGCATGACTTGCTTGAGTACCAAGTACTCACCCTTGCCTCAACACAATACCAGTTGAAGAGGAGATTACGCGATTTCGGAGGAGGATTTCCAAGAAGACCCGTCTACTTAGGGATGCGAGCCCGATCGATTTACTGTGGTATCTTTGGATGGCGCCACAGTTTATTTGATTTTCATTCTTGTTATTTCTCTTTTAATAAGTTTCGCCTTGCAAGGCATATATTTGTAACTTGGCCATAAGGTCGAGTAACCCTTTGATTATTTAAATAAAGTACTTTGATAGTATCGATTGGTATGATTGTGATATATACCGATGTTCAGACTGTGTGCACTAGCGCGTTCCTGGACTAGTGCTGAATACACAGAGGGTCCGGATTTGCAAATTCGGGGTCCCGACACCACTTGTGCTGTTAGAAGCTTCCGAAAGACTTTGTTGCGGACACTCGCCTTTGTGGTGTTTGGCTGTATCTTGTGGGTAAAGTGCATAACCTCTGCAGAGTGTAAAATCTATTCGAATAGCCGTGTCCGCGGTATTGGACATCGCTCGGGAATTACAGTCAAGGGTTAGACTTTCTTGAAAATAACATGGACTTGAAAGGTTGGGTTTGGTTTAATAATGATGTTGATGGAAATGTGGATTAGGAATGTGAAAGATGTTATTTAACCCCTGAAAAAGTTATTGATCTTAAACTTGTTTCTACTGCTTTCGAATCTATTTATGCTACTTGTCAAATGCTGTTTTACTGCAATTATACCCTGAGCTACTCCTTTGTACTAAGCCATGCATGTAGTATATTAGTTGCATTCTATGCATGACTTGCTGAGTACCAAGTACTCACCCTTGCCATAATACAACACCAATTGAAGAAGAGTCTACACCAGCTTCGGAGGAGGAACTCCAAGAGGAAGCGTCTAACTAGGGAGCGAGCCCAGTCAGTTGCCTGTGGTATACTGGATGGCGCCACGAAGTTATCTTATTTATCCGCTGCTGTTATTTCTCTTTTATTTATTTTTCGCCCTGCGTGGCGTATACTTGTAACTCGACCCTAAGGTCGAGCAACCAGCTTGGTTAACTATTTAAAGTACCCTATTATTTCGTTGAGTATGATTGTGATATTTACCAATGTTGAGACAGTGTGCACTAGCGCGTTCCTGGACTAGTGCTGAATACACAGAGGGTCCGGATTTGCAAATTCAGGTCCCGACAGCCAGGGGCGTTGCCCCTTGGAACCCCACCGCCGTAGAATCTATTTTGTTTAATTCATTTATGCAGGATGTTATGTTGAATAGTATGGCCTATGTGTATGTGATGCATGTAATTATTATATTGCATGTGTGCCGTGTCAAGCCATAAGGCTACTTTAATTGTATAACGACCTGCGTGTTGACTTGTGATGTTTGAAACTCTCATGTAAAATTCATTATCAAAGTTGTAAGAAGTTGCATCTACAATAATGAAGATGGTGGCATCAAACATGACGCCAAGGTGAACAATCAAGCATGATGGCAAGGTGAACAATCAGACATGATGATGGAGATCCTAATGCTAAGGGCCATACTATTGCACATCTTAATTTGATTATATGTGGATGTGTGTTTAATCCTTGCTATTTTCTTTATGCTCATTGCATGTGATGCCATGTTCATAGTAGATATTGTTCATCCCCATAAGTTAAAACAAATTTTAAATCAAATATGTCCACCCAATTGTTGCACCTATCAAGAATTTAGATCATTATTGATATGACTACCAAAGTAGTATATTAATGACTATCTTAATAGATGATAGGGACGTGTTGGACACATCACGCATAACAATGGTAGATTTAATCAAGCCATCAAAACAATTTTGGGCTTGAGGACATAAGTGGTTGAGATTTGATTTCAGTAATGAAGGAACAAATACAACACAATTAGTGTCTAGAAAAACACACATGAGGCTAGGTTTCTTAATTGGCACCCGAAAACGGGAAGTGATCCCTCCCTCATGTGAGCCCTAGGGGCAGGTTGAACTGGCAATGAGTCGAGTTGATGGAGGCATTCATTACTTGTTTTCATGCTCAAGCAACAAGAGTTGAATAAGATGTAATTAGCAAAAATATTGCTTACCTATGTCATTAAATTTCTAACAGTGACACCAAAGCTCACTAGTGTTTGATGAATATGGATCTTGAATACTCACTATGTGTCCATAAAGGGGACATAAAGTAGGAGTGTCTTCTGTTAAAATGTTTAATGAAAGTTTCACATAAACATAGTGCTAAGAAACTTTGCATGTTTTTGTTGTAGTTCAATGACACCTACTACTGCTACTGCCACTGCACCTGGTTTTGCTTTGAGATCGGTTTTGGAAAGGGAAAAACTAAATGGAAAAAATTTTGTGGATTGGTATCGCAACTTGAGAATTGTTTTTAAACATGAAAAGAAATAATATATTCTAGAGAATCCAATTCCTGATGAACCAGCTGAAAATTCTCCTTGAAATTTGAAGGTTGACTATGAAAAACATGTTAATGCCTCTGTAGAGGTCAGTTGTCTCATGCTTGTCACCATGGACTCTGAGCTGCAAAAGCAATATGAGGACCAAGATGCTTACAATATGATCGTGGACTTGAAGGGCATGTTTGGGAATCATGCAAGTGCTGAGAGGTATGGTATCTCAAAGCTTCTGTTTGCTTGTAAGCTGGCTGAAGGCAGTCCGGTCAGCCCACATGTGATCAAAATGATTGGATACATTGGGAGATTGGAAAAACTTGAGTTTCCCCTTAGCCTTGGTCTGGCTACAAACATAATTCTCCAATCTCTGCCACAGAGCTTTGAGCTGTTCATTATGAATTTTCATATGAATAGCATGGAGAAGAGCCTTACCGAACTATATGGGATGCTCAAGGTTGCTGAGGAAAGCATTAAGAAAAAACCCAATCATGTGATGATGGTTCAGAAGACAACTGCCTTCAAAAAGAAGAAAGCTAAGGCTTGGGGAAAGGGAAAGGGCAAGGGCAAGGGCAAGGGCAATGCTCAAGATGAGATCGCGAGCCTCAAAAAGTCAGAAGCTTAAAGTTAGCCCTCAGCCTGAATCCCAGTGCTTCTATTGCAAGAAGTCAGGACATTGGAAATGGAACTGCGAAAAGTACCTGGCAGATAAAAAGAATGGAAATGTGACTTCCACTTCAGGTATTAATGTTATAGAAATTAATCTTGCTACTTCTTCTCTCAGCTCATGGGTATATGATATTTCATCTTCTTGTTTGGAACATGAAGGTTATGAATTCAGAATAAAGGACTTTGTTTGTTCAATATTTTTCAATGATATCTATTATGGTCGTTGCCCCATGGTGGATGGGTTGTACGTCCTTGAACTCAAAGAAAAACCCATCTACAACATTAATGTCAAATGGCCTCGGCCAAATGATTTGAACCCTACCTTTTTATGGTATTGTCGCTTAGGTCACATAAATGAGAAGCGCATGAAGAAGCTCCATAGTGAAGGACTTCTAACCTCATTTGATTTTGAATCATTTGAAACATGTGAGTCTTGTTTACTTGGCAAGATGACAAAAGCCCCTTTCACAGGTTTTAGTGAAAGGGCGAGCGAATTGTTGACCCTAGTACATACAGGTGTATGTGGACCAATGAGCTCGAGTGCTAGAGGTGGGTTTCAGTACTTTGTAACTTTTACCGATGATTTTAGTGGATATGGATATATCTACTTAATGGGGCATAAATCTGAAACTTTTGAAAGGTTCAAAGAGTTTCAGAACGAAGTACAAAATCAACTTAGCAAATCAATAAAACACTTACGATTAGATCGTGGTGGCGAATACTTGAGTCAATAGTCTTGTGATCATCAAAAGTAGTGTGGAATCGTTCCGCAACTTACTCCGCCAGGAACGCCTCAATGGAATAGCTTGTCCGCACGACGGAACCGAACTTTTTTAGACATGGTTCAGTCAATGATGAGCCAAACAGATCTACCATTATCCTTCTGGGGTTTCGCTCTAGAGACAGCTACGTTCACATTGAATAGGGTCCCATCAAATTCCGTTGAGAAAACGCCATATGAGATATGGATCGGGAGAAGTCCCATGTTGTCATTTCTCAAGATATGGGGATGTGAGGCTTATGTATAACGTTTGCAATCAGATAAACTCACACCTAAATCAGAAAAATGCTTCTTTGTGGGGTATCCTAAAGAAACAAAAGGATATTACTTTTACAAAAGAAACGAGAACAAAGTTTTTGTTGCTCGAAATGGTGTCTTTTTGGAGAAAGAGTTTCTTTCCAAAGAAATTAGTGGGAGTGATGTGCATCTCGATGAAGTTCGAGAATCGCATGAATATGTTCAAGCTGCCACTAAACCTTCACAAGATGTACAAAGTGTTGTACAACCTATGGAAGAGACACCAGCCCCACGTAGGTCGGGGAGGCCACATCATGAACCCATAAGATATGGACATGACATATTATTGTTGGACAATGATGAGCCCACGACTTATAAAGAAGCAATGATGGACCCAAACTCCGAAAAATGGCTTGGAGCCATGAGATCCAAAATTCAATCCATGCATGATAATCAAGTTTGGAACTTGGTTGATCCTCCTGATGGTGTAAAAACCATAGAATGTAAATGGATTTTCAAGAAGAAGATAGACGTGGATGGAAATGTTCAGATCTATAAGGCACGGTTGGTGGCAAAGGGTTTCAAACAAGTTCAAGGAGTTGACTATGATGAAACTTTTTCACTGGTAACCATGCTGAAGTCTGTCCGGATCATTTTAGCTATTGCTACATATTTCGATTATGAAATATGGTAGATGGATGTCAAAACAGCTTTCCTAAATGGGAATCTATCTGAGGATGTATACATGATACAACCTAAAGGTTTTGTTGATCCCAAATATGCTAAAAAGGTATGCAAGCTTCACAGATCCATTTATGGGTTGAAGCAAGCATCTCGAAGTTAGAACATTCGTTTTGATGAAGTAGTCAAAGGATTTGACTTCATCAAAAACGAAGAAGAGCCTTGTGTTTACAAGAAGGCTAGTGGGATTGCACTAATGTTTCTGATCTTGTATGTGGATGACATATTATTGATCGGGAATAATATTCCTATGCTTGAAGATGTTAAGACTTCATTGAAAAGGAGTTTTTTAATGAAGGACTTAGGAGAAGCATGTTATATCTTGGGCATAAAGATCTATAGAGATAGATCAAAAATGTTGATTGGATTAAGCCAGGAAACGTACATTGATGTAACACCCCAGCTTCTAGTAAGCCCAGAATGTCACCAAACATAGACCATACAGCAATTAATACCATAATTTAAGGTAAATTACAGCAAGTACTCAGTTTGAATAATTGAAAATTTCGACAGCATCTCCTTTGTTTTAGCATGCAAATGATCAACATAACATCATATCACTATGTAGGACAAACAAGATATCAATATGCAGTGATAACAATAACTACTCATCAACTAGGATTTCAATTGGCATCGATGGCAAAAGAATAAGCATCAATATAAGTCCAAGATGATGAAACCATTCACTTCTTAATCCCGCATGATACACATGAGGGAAAATCAACCAAACATAAAAACCTTACACCAAAGATTATTGTAAACTTAATGTCATGTCCAAACGGTTGAATTAGCTAGATTGTGATACTACGTGGAGGAGTGAAGCTACATCCCTTTCCCGCGTGCCGATTTCATGGTACCTAAAGAAAACAAACAACATAAACACAAGCGTGAGTTCATCACTCAGCAAAGTGTATTGTAATGAATCAACAAGGATCAAGACAACAAACCATCATTCCAGTCTCCACCGTTATATCACAACACATCATATCACATCATAGTTAGAATTCCAAACATCTTTTAAGCATCAAGATATTCATCTCATGAGCAACTCATAAGTATTCTCATCGTCATCTCATAAACATCATCATTTATATATTCCATTCATGCAATGCAATGCACATGTCTCCTTGAAAACTCATACCGGTATGGTTGAGTGCACACCCGTCGGCATGCACCCTTTTCCCCCTTCCATCCCGAAGATGGAGGGTGCCTATCACTCGCTTCCATTCACCACGGTGGATGGAATCACGATGTAGGACTTACTCAAAAGTAGCCCCAGACTAGTCATAACGGTTCTCACCGACCCTCCCGGAATAGTTATGACTTATCTCACCGGCCGGCCATGAAAATATGCCATGTATGCAAAATGGACAACAACGTACACATATATAGGAGTATTGCATATCATCACATGGCATGTAATCCACTTATCAACAATAAGTACATTTAAATCATGGCATAGTGGCTTCATATCAAGCAATACATGTAATTCATGGCAAGACAACATGTTATCTAGTCCAAATACTATGAAGCACAACTAGCAACACATATAACATACAATCCACACAACACACTTGCCTTCAATTGCGGGCAACGGAGTGACGAGAGGTTGAGGGCACTCCGGAGGCACACCACCTGCAAACACGTGCCACACACTCAAAACAAGCCCATAAAACAGTACACATACATCCCACTACCCCGACTTAAACACAACTCCTAAAATCAGAAAACAGCAAATCTGTCCCTTCGGGACAGCAGCCTTCCAATGAGCATAACTTCTGTTCTAGGACTCCAAATCGATTAAACGAGTACACCATCGCGAAGCTTAGGAAATTTCCTAGATTTTTCTAAGTATGGGGAAAAGCCAAATCGGCCTCTAAAATTGTTTAATCTAATGTTGAACACAGACTGTCCCAACCTCGTCACAGATTGGACAGCGCTCGGTAAAACGGACATAACTTCCAGACCGTAACTCTAAAAATTCTCAAAAACATACCAAAACTAGGTCTCGACGATACCTACAACTTCCTCAACAGGCGGTCGTCCAGATTCGGACTCTAAAATTGCAAAAACGCCTGCCCTAACTCGGGTTCCCAAACTGCCCGAACCAGAACGTGAATACAACTCTAGATTTCACCAATCCTACCCCATGGCAGCACCTCCCTTGATCTAAAAACATGGTAAACACCCTCTACAGCAGCAAAAGATCTACCCCACAAGATCCCCCCATTACCTTCTTGGAGAATCACGAATCGACGGCCGAATCTTCGCGTTCTTCCCCGGTTTTCCTCGCACGCGCCCGATCCCGTCCAATCCACTCGTCGCGGAGTTCCTCCACGGCAAGGGCAGCAGCGAGGCGAGTTGTGGCAGTGAGGAGGCGTCCTTGGGGCGCAAGGAGGGGTGCGGCTTGAGGTGGATGAGGAGGAGGACTAGAGGGAGGAGATGGTGAGAGTGTTGGCGGCTTGGGGGCAATGTGAGGTTCGCACCAACAGGGCAGGGCAGCAGGGTGAGCTGCACTAAACCTCTACCTCAAGGGCCCAATTCAATCCACCTTCGGCCCAATTGCTTTCCCCACGGCCCGATCACCCAGAAAACAGCCCGAAACCTCCGGAAACGACCCAAAACGACATAGAAAATATGGTTTAATCTCATGCCGCAAAGTTTCACTCCCAAATATCATATTTTATAATGTCTCACCGTTTCGTAGTGTCACATTCTCTCCCCCTTAATAGGATTCGACCTCGAATCTTACACGTTAACTCTAAAACAATGTCCACTAGGGTCTCATCTTCTTTGCGAACTCAACACACCCACGCAAAGACTCAAACAGTAGCAACGACAACCCAAATCTCCAAATCCATCTATTAACAAGAGTAACTTGACTTAGCTTAGCTAAGCACAACTTGACATGATTCCTCATTTACTTCAATCTCTATCATGATTCATAAACTCCGAATGACACAATCATCTTGAAACACATCCCTTTTTCATCATTAGTATTAAAACGGTCAACCGAGGTTCCAAACTTGAACCCCCCCAAAAAGACCATTTACGCAAAACCCCATCTCTTCCAATTATTTGACCCCTTTTCGCAAGGAATCAAAATTTACTAATGTCATCTTCGCTCATAGCCTACATCAACCATACTTTCCTTTCGACTGCCAACCACATTACACTTTTCATTCTATCCTCTCCCAGGCATAACGCACACCCAGGGACGTCTAGCTAAGACAATGTCCACGACAAAGCATTTTACATCACAATTTCTATAACATTTGCTTCCACCCAACGATACTTTCAACCAAATTCAAACCACGACATCAACAACCTCCATCATCATCCACCCTCACTAATGTCCAGCACCTAGCCCAAGTTAGGACCGTAACTCACTACCAAATCTCAATTGGCACTTTTCCCAAGAGGATGTCGCCCTCACAAACCATTCACACAAACAACGAAGCCCACGAGTATAGCTCTTAGATTATACTCAACAATAACCCGAGGCCCTTCTTATTCTCGCTCCTATCAATAGTGCAAAAGAAGTACGATTCTTTTGAATCCAAGTAGACCACATACAACAACTCGAACCTCAAAGCGCCAAAAATCACTTTGGAAAGAACCCTGATAACATTGAAAGACCACCCTTTTGCTTTTCCTAAGTCAAGCCGCAAAGGAAAACTCAAATCTCCAATCAACGTGATACAATTCGCATCGGGGAGCACTCAAACAAATAGAGACTCCACACAATTCTCTTGACAGAAGTTCTCAACAACTAAAGACAACTCGACTCGCTTTCACCACAGCCAAACTTTTCATTTTAACCAAAATCAACATCTTGGAAGAGAAGCGCCACAAAAACTCTCGAAGAGAAAGGGAAACTCCAATCCCTTGCATAACATAACCCCAAATACCAGCATTTATCCATTCATTCCTTTTCATGCTAGAGAGCAATGGAAATCTCGATTCATAACACGGATGCGAATTCTTCAAGAGCACTCCGGATTAGTCATATATCTCTATATGACTTTCTCACCGCCCTGGCTCAACAACTCTTTTATGCTTATAAAAGCGATGTCATGAATCTTTTCACCATTTATTCGTCATGTAACCACGATACCCATTAACCATTCACAAAGAGACTTCATTCTCTTTGTCACATGATTGACACCCAACAACATCGATGGTTGCTCAAATTCGCATAAACTACGGCGGCGTTAACAGAAAAAATACCATATCGCATCACGGCCCAACAACCAATGCGCAATGCGTGCAAAACATCGCATTTTAACCCAAGCCAATAACGAGAAGATAGCATCAACTCTCAAATCAAGCGTCTACGCCTAATAACCGCTACCAATTCTCTTAAAGAGAAAGGAAACACATTCCCGAGGGAACATTTTACCAACAAAATCACTTATGAAACAATCATAAGACTCACCTTTTTGAAACGCTCGCAAAAACCACACATGTTTCCCAAATAAATCCAACTCTAGTCACGATAAAATTACAATTTAAGCGCTTAACTCGGGGTTACCAAGGATAAATCAGTTGAACGCTAAAGAGAGCGTCCCACTCCAACGCTTTGGGTGTTAATCCATACTCATAGCATAGACTAATCAGATTAGCCCAAATCCAAAGATTGGCATGGTTCAATACCCCACCACATTTGGAACTCATAAGCCGGTTACTTCAAATACTACTCTTTCATCCATATTTCCAATCATCGGAGTCAAGTTTGTAACTTGACAAAATGCCACTTAATCAGGGGAGATTTTATTGCACACTAATCAAGACGCCTAAACAAAGAGGCAGGCACTCCCAGAAAATTTATACATTCATTTGAATCCGTAAACCTTCAAAAGAAAGTTCGACTCAAATCCCACCATTACTCGCATTCCAATACTCTTTGCCAAAACAGATGTCATAATCACCCAAATCCGAGAAGTCCAACATCATTTGCACACAAGCTACAACATCTGCTCTTGATAAAATCACTTTTCACTGTTCATATAACCACAATTGATTATATTACCAACGAACCGTAGACCATATCTACCGTATGACAACCAACAAGGAGAACCACGTTCTCACAACTCCAGCACAATTAACTTATCAGTTAATCCAACATAAGACGCATATCAACAACTTCTTTTGGTCTACTAACCATGACGAACCCTTATTCATGCAACTTATTATCCCAAGCGTAGCACACATCTCTTTACAATTATTTCGGCGTAATTAACAATTACCCTGGGTATAATCCCTAAGTCACATATTCCATATCACCTGTTCATTCCACCAATAATTAATACTAACCACGCGACACGATCTCCACTAGACATCCCTCATAAATACGGATCCTGCAGGACATCTGTCAAGAATAATTCAACCTTTCCTACAATCATTCCATATAT